>OX387386.1:15653811-20653811 GCA_947563715.1 Lycia hirtaria
GACGGTCAAGCGCGAGCTTAATCGAATAAAAAAAAAAGCCTCGTCGAATAAAAAAAAAGCTCGTACTAAACGAGCTTCTAGGCTTGATTCAGTGCTCTTGTAGCATTGCATGCTGCTAGCGTGACTTGAAGTAGTGTAACAGTAAAAGTAGTGCTATCATTATCTACCACTGTATTGCATAAACGACTCTAGAAACAGACATTGAATTTAACATTTTGCTTGGACAGTGATACAACAGCTTAGCGACTTAAATAATTATAGACTTATTCGTTGGATTACCTACTTAGTTAGGGTCGAAGATTGTGAATTCGATTCCCATCAAGGATGTGTGATCTGTGTGTGATGAGCATTAATAAAATTGATCTGTTTTTGTGCATTGTATGTATTTATAAAAAATATAAGTATTATATTGCATATTTAGTTCCATAGTACAAACTTTGCTTAGTTGGTGACTATATAGCGTTATGTGATAACATCCAACAAAATATTTATTAATTTCCCTATATTGGCACATAGAATTACAAAAGGCGCGCCCTTCCAGCTGTGCCGATTACCTTCGTCCAATATACCCCAGTCCATCAAGTGGAAAGTTTACAACCAGTGTGTGTTACCAGTGATGACTTACGGCACTGAAACGTGGTCCCTAACTATGGGCCTTATAAGGAAGCTCAAGGTCGCGCAACGAGCTATGGAGAGGGCTATGCTTGGTGTCACTCTACGAGATCAAATAAGAAATGAAGAAATACGTAGACGGTTATATATAATATATACTGTGTTATACGGTGACGGTCCCCCCCTAAATCGTCTTGTGTAATAAATGAATGGCCCCAAAGTGTATGTATGTTTGTATATTTGTATGTTTGTTCACGTATTACGCAGAAACTAGATGTCGTATATATTTTTACAATACATCTTTTTTATTGAATTATGTATCTCTCAACTTAAGAGTCACTGTAAGTTTTATCAAAATCGGTTCAGTAGTTTTCAAGATATGGATTTTTTTAATTTTAAAATATGAGCATTTCAACGACTCTTTATAAACTACTGGGCGGATTTGAACGAAATTCGGTAGGTTTATCACACATACTATGTAAAAGGATCTGGCATACTTTATAAGACAAAAATTAGGCGTTACATTAGTAGTGAAGTGTGTTTGAAAATTAAACGAACTTACCCAGTGAAGTTTTGTGAATACAATTATAGTTTCAAATAAAACGAGTAAATACTATTAAAAATGAATAAATAAAAGTAATAAAAAAAAAACGACTTCAAAACAATTAAATTGACCGAAAAGAGAGAAATAACACGAAAAAAATCAAAACTGGGCGTCTACTTAGTACGTATACCAACTATTTTTGAGGTCGGTGTCTTTATAGGACTTAGTTGATGGTAATTTAGGGACTGACTCAAAAAAATTGTTGGTTTTATTTTTTTATTTTTTCATGTTATTTCTCCCTTTTTAGTTAATTAGATTGTTTTGAAGTCGGTTTAATTTTTTTAGCTTTACTTTTATTGACGCACTTATTGTAACTTGCATAATTCAGCTTGCTTTAACTACTGGCATTAGTCGTTAGTGTTACTTCAATTTTCGCAAGGTCTTAGGGTAATTCAATAGTTTTCGAAATGGTTTATGTATCACATACCGTATGTACTACTACATACTACTTAATTTCCCTCGTATTGCTTACCATTATATTTTAAGTACCTACTGTTAACAGTAAAAGAGGAACTTTTTTACTGAGTGTTTGAATACTAGTCAACATTTCGAAAATGGCAACACTAAACAAATTTATCTTTCCGACGTATGCTGACGTCTAACACTGATATCACATCTGACACTTGAGTAAGCGCTTACGTGTTCTTAAAGTCTTGTCAAAACAGCGCCGGCCGCCGCCACCCTGCAGGCCGGATCTCAACCGTTCAGAGCACTTATCAGAAATATATTACCGGCAGTTATTCTGGCGTTTCAAGTACGCGTTGATTGAAGCTTGTATATGGTTGGATGCGAGTTGATTATTATGTTGGAAAAATACACTTCGTCTCTTTTAAAACACTTCCAAATATTTACGTGTTTGCACGTAAACAACATAAAATTCCGTTATATCTCTTATCTTTTTTAAGCTCAAAAGTATTTTCAGGTGCTATTACGAGTAGAATGTTATATTGTTGTTTCATTAATTTATTAGACGTATATTATTAATAACGGGATGTGTTGAGTGAATCAGTTGTTTTTTTAGGGTTCAGTACCTCAATAGGAAAAAACGGAACCCTTATAGGATCACATTGTTGTTCGTCTGTCCGTCCGTCGGGTGTCAAGACCTCTATCTCGGGAACGGGTGAAGGTATAGAGTTCAAATTAAAATCATATACGCAAATACATAATATCTTGCTGCAGAAAGAAAAATAAAGTTTCTAAGTTTTCGTAAAAAAAAAAGTTACAGCCGAATATATCGTAAAAAACGCACATTTCGACACTCACAAGGGAATCAAAACCTATGGGGTACTTCCCGTTGACCTAGAACCACGAAATTTGGCAAGAAGCATTGTGTTAGAGTACACATATAGGAAAAAATCCGAAAACTGGATATTTTAATTTAATCACAAAAATTTGGGTCTTTGTCCAAGGAAGAGGGTCCAAATTTTAAATGGCTTTAAACGTATCATGTGGGTTATCATATGAAAGAGCTTCAGTACCATAAGCTAAAACAGGTTTTTAAATATTTTGACTATGTATATTTTTCAGTTTATGAAGGAAAATATAAAAAAATATATGATTTCACCCTTTTATCTACTAGATTGGACGGAACCCTCGGTGGGCGAGACTGACTCGCACTTGTCCGGTTTTTTTAATTCATTGCTAGGGTTGCACTTGACCGCCATCTTGTCAGATATTGAGCGACGCTGCGGTCCATGATGCAGCGATGTTGTGAATTTTATTCTTATCTTACGAAATTTTTATTCACTCCAACTGTTCCACGCTTTATCGTTATTTGTAACGATTTCGTAACATTAGGTGAATTAGGGACCGAGACCTGGGGCCGAGACAAACCTATACAATAAAAAACCTTTTTTTTGTGAAAATTAAATATTCGCTCCGTTATTTTAGCGCATTATGCTTGAAACATAAAGGCTTATTTGAAATTTCCGACAGGTCGTAAACTCTGTGGTCATCCAAAATATAGATGGAAAGATGAGGTTGAAAAGTATCTGAAAGATGTTTATGCCTGGCATGAACTTACACAAGATAGTTAGAGATGGGTCCATTTAATATCGGACGCCAAGATACATAGTTGCTGCGTCAACATAGTTTGTTAAGCCTAAAACAGAAATGCGCGTATGTGTGCCAAATACAAGATGCGTTTACATTGCATGCCTTACCATTTTATAAGGTAGATCGATTTCAAATGCCAATAGCAAAGGTATTCATATCAAAAGATTAAGGAATTTCCTAGATAGCTTTAGTCGCACATAGTTATCCAACTAACCGCATTCTGTACTTTGCCTATAAATAAACATGATGCATAACTGCTGTGAAATGTCGGAGCTCAATCCCAAAGCGAATTGTGGAAGCTATTTCCACTAATAATAATTTTAGTGACGATAACTACAGCACGATAAAACTTTCAATCAAAATTATTTTGAACACTGTGACTACTACTTTTCAACATAATAGCGATAACTGTGTATAAAACTTAAGTCGTTATAGTACAGAGGTGATTGACCTTTTTGCAGTGGTCCAAACAAACAATACTCGCCAAATGGTTTTCTTTGATATTAGGATTCTTAACATATGTATGCGTGTGTTACCACGGTATTTAAAGTTATATTATTACGGAGACTGTCGCCCGTGACGTCACGAGCTCAAAATACTTTTACAGATATAATACCATATTCTACAGAAAATTGTACAACAGCGCATTACTACAGATTAAGTGAAGTCTTCTTATTATATTAACTACATGAGAATCATTAGTCAAAAAGCATGTGATGGTATTGCGGTCCCCATTACATATAATATAAAAAAATTGGTTGTCTGTAAAGTCGGTTTACGGACGATAGTTTAACGTGACAACGTCATAACAAAACATTGATGAAATGATGATGATGATGATGTAACGGGACAATGAGCATAACGTAACGAGACAAAGAGTTATACTTTCTCGTGCGTGCAGCCGGCGTTCATCAATTTATTAGACGTTGTCACGTCAAAAACATTTATAAATGTAAAAAATCTACCCATCGTTGAATTTAGTTTCTTAATATAGTTCAGTTTCGTTTATAGACATAAAATAAATAGTTACTTCACGTACATTGTCGTTGTCACGCCGCTGCGCCCACGCACCTCGCTGTTTCTATTTATCGCGCTTCACCACAAACGAGTTAAGCGTGGTTATTATTAGAATAACCTTATTTTAGAGGCTGGATTACCTCCTGGAGCCGCGTAGCTCAGCTGTTTTACGTGAAATGTCTGCGATTTGCGGCTTAGCGATTGGTTAGACGAGTCGCGGATAAAGTCAGATTCTAGAATATTAAATAAAGTTTCGTGTCGCGTATCTGTCTAGCTGTTTCTAATTGAGCGAGTAAGCGAAGTGTTCTGATGCAGACTCCGCTTGCTAGGTCAGTGGCAAAATTTGCTTTTATCTGTCCAAATGTTTGGATGTTTGTACTCGTGTA
The DNA here is from genome assembly GCA_947563715.1 of Lycia hirtaria. Lineage (NCBI taxonomy): Eukaryota > Metazoa > Arthropoda > Insecta > Lepidoptera > Geometridae > Lycia > Lycia hirtaria. Next base: position 15,658,486 of record OX387386.1, read on the forward strand.
CGTATGGTATTTTTCAAGTAATCTTGGCGAAACTTGGTACCTATACGGGTTCAACTATATTATGGAATTTTCTGCAGCTATCTGTACCAGCCGATTTTGATAATATACGGTAGAAATATTTAGTTCTTAAATCACAAATATAGGTAAAATTGGTCATAGGGCTGAGGCAAATTTTGTGATCTTAGTTAAAAAGGGTCAAATTTATTACGAGGTCATTTATCGGCCGATCTTGATAATATATGTTAGTAATAGAAACATGAGATAATTCTATGCAAGAATTTGAAATATGAGCATAATCAGTCAACATAATAATATTATCAAGGTCATTTTTTTTTTTACTGGCAAGCGCCTTTATTATCTACAACACAACAATATACAGACTCAACTAACTAAACTACTACACAAAAAGCACATCGATCACCCCAGACCAACAAAGGTCTAAAGACAATCCAAATGCTCAAACCCACTACCAGTTGGCAGCGTACCCAGCATGCTGTCCGCATTGCCACGTTGAATGGCAATGCTTATGCGTAGGGCCAGATACGCGCCAGCATTTTGGTCACGCGTCGCATCGATCAGGCGCTCAGATAAATTTTTGAAAATGAGATGAGCTCCCGGATGTTTGGTGAAAGGTCAAGATTTTCAAGGTCATTAATTTAACAAAAAAAATATCTCGCGACATCTAAGTATTATTCTCAGAACTACTAGTAAATAGAAGAAAGTATGACAACAATCTGGAAACAATTAAATCGTAGCCCGATTGTCTTGTTACAAACGCTAGGTCATTACAACTAATTTAAACAATTTAGAACCAAATAGGTACAAGTTAGCATTGAATAGACTGTTCCTAGATAAAGTATCAGAGCATGTAAGTACGTAGGTCTTTTTATTGCTATGTACTTAGATTACCTTGTACTAACCTACAAATAATATCCATAAGCTTTGTTGCCTATGGATATTTCAAATAATCTCCAATCACTCAGCTTATAATTTTTTTTATTAATTAGTTTTAGTATAATTTATATATATATATATAATACCCACAAATTAAATTAGTTAATGAATGTACAAATTAGAGTTTATTACCTGCTTATGTAAATTACTATGCACTTTGGAAAAATCTTGTCATTGTATGATTTCATTATGTAATTGGAGAATAAATATATAAGCCTACATCCTTTAAGCCTTAGTCTGAATAAACTTGTCCAGCTCTAATCATCCTTGGTCCATCCTGTGTGGCCTTACTTACTCTCTCTCTCTCACGCTATTCTTTCTGGTTCTATGCTGACCTCATCCATTGTCTTCCGATGTGCTTTGTAATCTCATATGACCATATGACCTATGGCTTGATTTGTTTTACAACTATATATTATTTTTAATAACCGGTGTATTGCAAAGAGTTTCTGTAGATAAAATAGGTTGTATAGATATATTAGATTTTTGTTCATTCTTAACGACTACAAAATTAAATATTGTCAAACTTTTCAAAAACATTAGTTGTTTAAAAAAAAGCATGTTTTTTAATTCTACGTTCTTACTAAGATACTCCGTTAAAAAATATCCATACACCCGCAATCTGTGACTACTAAATTAATTCAAATACTACAACAATAGAATATATAAACTCAACTAACTAAACTACTACACAAAAAGCATACCGATTACCCCAGACCGATAAAGGTCTAAAGACAAATACTTTAATATTAGTAATACTATATTTTTTATTAGGCATATAAGAGAGTACAAAAACAATATGGAAACAATATATAAAATACCTATACATACTAAATATATTATCATAATCTAATAAAGTCTAATTCTTAACTAATGTTAATGTAAGGCTGCAAGTCCCACGCATGCAGACCCTGATCTGAGAGTCCCCATCACGCTCGCAGCGTTACCGCGCTGAATAGCCAAGGAAAATTGTTGTACTAGGTACTATATTACATAGAAATATCTTCGCAAAGGTCGTTCTTTACTCCGGACGATTAAAAGAACTGCTTAATTATTCTTACTATACTTGCTTTTAATAGCATTCTGTATTACTAACCAGTTTTAGTGTAATATTATAATATACGACAAAACTGAAAAACCGAATAGAATAATGTGTATATTATATTCGATTCTTTATTGAAACGAAAAATTGAATAGTATATTTTTTTTTATGTTGAATGGATTTTTCGCATTGCACGTGTGGGCTGTAGGCAAACAACGGCGAAATACCATTACTATTCGTAAAGATATTTCATTCATTTGAAATTCACACCTTTTTACTGGCTTTGTTTAAAAAATCTCGTTTACCTGTCCAGATCAAGTTTTTTTTTTTCATTTTCATAATTCTTGGCTGAAAATTATCGCTCAAAATTCGTATACCGCTGACTACACAATCGCCCGAACCTGCTAGATCACCTTGACTTTGAAGAGATCCTTCATTGAAAGTAATTTTAATCTCTGAAGGGTCCTATGTAAATAGGGCGAATTCTGTACTCTGGAGAGAAGGTTTCATGACAGACAAAACGTATCAGTAGCTAAAGTCGGTTTGGATAGAGAAACATAATAACTGTCGTAGCTACATTTTATCGTAGTCATCGCCATCTTTTTTCAATTTCTCATCACTATGCGGGTTACAAATGGATTGAAAATTAAGAAAGGGGTTATTACTGGGGTTAAGGGTTGGTATATTTAGTTATACTTTAAATGGTGGGCACATCTCACGATACAAAGAGAGACGATGGCCACTTGAAGTAACAAAATGGCCAGACCCGATAGGGAAAATAAATAAAGGTAGACCATGTAAAAGATGGGCAGATAACATCATGGAATGTGCTAGAGATAACTGGTGGAAAATTGCCGAGGCTTTTACCCAAAAGGGATGCTAAAAATAGACACTTGTACATAATAAAGAAGCGATACCTACAGTAGGTAAATTTCATTTGTAGCTTAAAATATGGAATAAATAAAGCTTCATTATGATTATTATATTTAGTTAAATTTTTAACAAAAATATTATAAAATTGTAGGTACCTAAACAATTCAATAGGGTTTCGAACTGTGGCGCCCAATTTAGTAGAATCAGTTCCATTAGACGCAAGTACTGTATCGAGTCAAACGCAACAATTGCTCCACACAGTGGCACGTTCCAGCTACTGGCTTCGACGTTAGATCTCAAGTGGCGATGGAAACACTGCCAGCGGTTTTCAACAGGTACTTGGAAGCACTCGGTGTGGTGGCGCCCGACCTCTTCACGGTGTTTTATCTATACTTGATAATAATCGGGCATCGAGGGCAGCCGCCTTTTGTTTCAGACTTCTGGAGAGCGGATGTTAACGGAAATTAAAACGAAAATTGAGTATAAAATTTAAACCTCGTACTCGTAAGTGAACAGCGTTTGTCACGACCAAGTTTATCACATACAGATTACTGATATCCAATTGGTTGATTTTCAGTAACATTCTATAACTAACCATACATACACTCAACCACAACACACACACAACAAATGTTTCTACCACAGACCTAGTAGAAAATCAGCGCACTACCACCCATATATTGTGGATTTACCCAATATTCGTACTAAACGGTTTAATTCTAGGTTTCTTATCGGAACAGCGAAAGAGTGGAACAAATTGCCGGCTTCTTTGTTCCCTGAGAGTTACAACGTTGGCCTTTTCAAGGTCAGAGTGAATAGGTGTCTTCTAAGTCTGCGTGCTTCATCTCCGACTACATCGTCGCTTTCCAACAGGCGAGTTGGTGGAGAAACGCGGACTTATTAGTGTTAAAAAAATGTTTAGGAATCGAATCGAACTCACAATGTCCAGCTTACAAGACAAATGTAGTTCTAAAGAACTGTGAGGTTAATTAAGTAATGAGGGTATATATTTTTTAATAGACGACAGTTTTTTTTAGTTATTAGTATAAATAAAAAAATGTCAACTTGTTTTCTATTAAAATAAATATATTTTGTTCCCTAAAATTGTCGGTAAAACAGCCAAGTGTAAGCAACATCGTGTTTGGGCACGGCTGCCCTCTTCACTCTAGTAATGAAAGCGGATTGGTAAAAACGAATTGTGACTTTGCGTAAATTGCGAAACAGTTTCAATTGATTTATTTATTAGTTCAAATTTTGAGTAATTTAATGTAACAAGTATTTTATTAAAACAAACATGCGGGAAGTTTCCGGTAGCCTAGTCGGAAGACCGTTTGACTTGCGATCCGCAGGTCCTGGGTTCGAATCCCGCGGCACGCACCTCTGTCTTTTCGAAGTTATGTGCGTATTGTTGATTACTGCCAACTTCAAACGGTGAAGGAAAACATCGTGAGGAAACCTACATGTCTGAGGGTTCTCAATGATCTTGAAGATGTGTGAAGTCTTCCAACCCGCACTTGGCCAGCGTGGCAGACTATGGCCTTAACCATTCTCACAATGAGAAGATGGTCCATTCCCAGCAGTGGGACAGTTTATACAAACAGGGCTGATAAATAAAAAACATGCGGAACTGATTTCTCTGTGAATCCTCGTGATCGGATACGGCTTGCGAGCCGCTGGTCTGGTCGTGGTGACACACAACATAGTAATAAATTCGGTGAATTATATTTATTTTGTAATATATAAATATATATTTGTGGTCATTTTCACACAACACCATCTAGCCCAAACTAAGCAAAGCTTGTACTATGGAACTAGATGTAGATGTAGTCTTCCCATTACAATTTGTATTTGATAATAGTTTGTTAACCTGACAAAGGCCAGATGAACCTCGGTGTCTGTGGAGCTAAATAGTGAATTAAAATGAATAAATAACTGACTTCTGTCAATAGGCTTGAGCAAAATAAGTATTTGTATTATGGCAGGACTATCCCTTTGTTACAATTGTGTAATTGTAATCATACAAATTAGCAAAGAATCATCAATCAAATCAAACCTACGCAGGAAGTGTATTTTACACTTCCTGTTTTACAGTTCGCACAATGAAAGTAATTTCATGAAGTCGCATATCCGTTATTTAACTGTCTTTAAAAGTTATTTACGTGTGTTACATACCTACTTTTGTTTATTCTTTTTTATTCCCACTATTTTTAGGGTTCCGTACCTCAATAGAAAAAAACGGAACCCTTATAGGATCACTTTCTTGTCCGTCTGTCCGTCTGTCCGTCTGTCGGGTGTCAAGACCTTTATCTCGGGAACGCGTGAAGGTATCAAGTTGAAATTAAAACCATATACGCAGATCCATAGTATCTTGCTGCAGAAAGAAACATAAAGTTTCTAAGTTTTCGTAAAAAAAGTTACAGCCGAATATATCATAAAAAACGCACATTTCGACACTCACATGGGAATCAAAACCTATGGGGTACTTCCCGTTGACCTAGAACAATAAAATTTGGCAAGAAGTATTGTGTTAGAGTACACATATAGGAAAAAATCCGATAACTGGATGTTTTTAATTTAATCACAAAAAAAAAGTGTCTTTATGCAAGGAATGAAGGTCAAAATTTTAAAGTGAATTAACTGTATCATGTGGGGTATCATAGGAAAGAGCTTCAGTAGCATAAGCTAAAACAGGTTTTCAAATATTTTTACGATGTATATTTTTCGGTTTATGAAGGAAAATATAAGATTTCCCCCTTTTATCTACCTACTAGTTTGTACGGAACCCTCGGAACGGTGGGCGAGTCTGACTCGCACTTGTCCGATTTTTTTTTCAGTAATACTTATCGTACATCTCGCAGGCATACCAAAACGCACAATAGTTAAATGTTAACTATACATGTACTTTATAGTGGTTTACGAATGTAAAGACAGTTAATGCATTTTCAAAAAATCTATAAGTTGAAAATTATGACAGTTCTACACATTTTGGAATGTGGAATGTCCTTCCTCAGAAGGTTTTTTGCCGAGCTTCAACAAAGAGCATTCTAATAAGGATGTCTACAAGCACCTTTCCGGGCTAGCAAAGCAACAGTAATGTCACTGATGTTGTAGTTGTCCATAGGCGATGGTTATCGCTTACCATCAGGCGAGCCGTCTGCCTTTTTTCTGCACATTAAAAAATGTCCTTACGTGTAGTAACAATCCAAAAAATGTGGAATATATAAAGTATTCGGATATATCATGCTCACAATGTTGTGGACAATTACAAGTAAAGTGATAAATCATCATTAATACTATAAATAGCCACTTCCGTACGTATACTAATATTTTTTTAATTTGTCACCAGGTCCCTCCCAAAACTTTGCAGCCAAGAGGAGGAGTCGGGCAGACCACCGCAAGGGGGAGTGCTGACCTTTGAACCTATTCACCACGACCATGACTTCTGTGAAAGAGTTGTTATTAACGTAAGTGGCATTATTATTTTTACAAACTTTTATTGAACTTTACGTTTTGTATATATCTTGATTTCTAGTCGATCTCTTAATGACGACACAAGCTTCCCTTTTTATCTGTACCAAAAAGAATTTTAAAAAGTTGATACTGTCAACATACTCGTAGCATTGGAAACATACTTGACTATTGACTATTGCCTTATGTCATGCCATGCAATGCATGTCATCAAAAATAATAATAAACTTTTTTCAGTATGCAATCATAACATTTTCCTATTGAGACGAATTTGTTCATTTTTAGTGAACCCGGGGTTGCTCGTATTTTCAGTCATAAAAAACCAAGTGGAGCGTTGTCGCCCATGTACTTATTATAATATGACACAAGTATGTACTTTCACTCATTATCATGTAGTGATATTATGATTCCCTATCGCAGTGCCCGACCGTAAAAGTACCACACTTTTCTTAGTTATTCAACCGTAAAGTAGTAGTGTGCAAACTTTACTGTGTTCTTGTTTGAGTTTGGAACCGTTGAAGACGTTTTGGGTGTTTCATTTGTACTATTTTGGGTCATTTTACTATTTTGGGTAAGCGTGAAACTAAACATCAACTGAGCGACTTCCTCAAGTATAAGTTCAGAAAACTGTAAATCAACAATAACAATAACAAATCGTTAACTCATTTTGTTTAAAAAGAATGAAACATAAACAAGCTTCGATATAAACGAATTTAAACTGTAGTTCCTGGGGCTTACGTTGTTTCATTTCCAGTAAACACCGTTTGCCCTTCCAGAACTAATCTCCATACATCACTAAAATTAATTTTAGTGTAACTTTCGACCAGCCATCAAACCCAAGTGTTTAGTACTCACGCGCAGTTGGACTATTTCGTTTTACGATCACACCGCGGAATTACAGCGTGATGGAGGAGGCTCAGAAAGAATAACCGACGCATAAAACATTTTTGAAGCCAGTTTTAACTCATAAAATGTATTAACTGTTTGTAAAGTCCAAATACTCAAATGTGCTCATTTGAGTATTTGGACTTTAAAACTTACAACTCGGATGTAAACTTAGTTTTCGTTTATTAGAACAAGTATCATAATAATAAAATATATAACCGGCCAAGCACGTGTCAGGCCGTGCGTTGTAAGGTTCCGTGGTTGCTCATGACAATTTATCTGAACTTACAAGTATTAGTTTAGAAAACGCAAAACCCCCGACAAAAAACTATGTCAGTACTATGTCGGCGAATTACCACCCATTTCTCGTTGAAATGCCGAAAATCCGTACTCAGCAATATCGATCCACATTCTTGTTGTGTAGTGCACAAGAATGGAATTCTTTGCCGCCATCTCTGTTTCCTGAGACCTAGGATCTTGGAATTTTCAAGGCTAGAGTAAATAGATATCTTCTAGATCGACGAGCTCCATCCTCGGCCACACCGTCGCTTAATATCAGGCGAGTTGGTGGTCAATCGTAGATCTACCTTCTATAAAAAAAAAAAAAAAAAAAAGTACTATAAACACACTAGTTAACTTACGTTTAATTGAAAAAGCATTTTTACACAAAATTTTAACAACAAATATATAAAACATAAATAGCTTAAAAAAACTGTTTTTTTTATTGCGAATAGGTCCACGTTTGACCACCAACTCGCCTGTTGGAAAGTGACGATGTGGTTGAAGATGAAGCACGCAAACCCAGAAGATACCTATTCACTCTGACCTTAAAAAGTCCCAAATTGTATCTCTCAGGGAACAGAGAAGCCGGCAATTTAACTTACAACTAAAAAACTAGGGTGCGCCGGCAGCGGGCCAGGGCTCAATTATTATTATCATTACGCGCAGGAGGTAAAGACAAATCTAATGTCACCTTGCGAATCAAAATCGGTCAAGTCGTTTGGGGTGTAGGTGGTAATATACACACGATAAATATTGGAGGTTGAGTTGTGCGGAAACCCATCCAAAGATACTTTACACCGTGGAGGTAAACGAAACGATATAAAATGACTAAATTGCTTTCTAAAATGGAAATGACGAAATCCGTAACATCTTATATATTAGAAAAAAAACGGACAAGTGCGAGTCAGACTCGCCCACCGAGGGTTCCGTACAAACTAAATAAAAGGGGGAAATCATATTTTTTTTTTATATTTTCCTTCATAAACCGAAAAATATACATCGTAAAAATATTTAACACATTCCTTGCCCACCACTCGGATCCGAGTGGAGTGGGGCTATAGTAGCGGCGCCTCCCACTCGGATCCGAGCGAGCGTCCCGTTCATTTTGTAGTAGTCAGTAAACCGCTAGCGTTTGAGGCAGTCAACGTTGCTTTGCGCGGCCACTCTGTACTTAATCAAAATTCGCCTAAAAATTTTTGGTTCCCAGCTGAAGTCTCTGAAGGGACAGTGAAAGGTCTGCAGGGGGCGAAGAATGTGTTAAAAACCTGTTTTAGCTTATGCTAATGAGGCTCTTTCATATGATACCCCACATGATACGGTTAATTCACTTTAAAATTTGGGCCCTTATTCCTTGCATAGAGACACTATTTTTTTTTTATTAAATTAAAAATGTCCAGTTTTCGGTGTTTTTCCTATATGTGTACTCTAACACAATGCTTCTTGCCAAATTTCAGAGTTCTAGGTCAAAGGGAAGTACCCCATAGGTTTTGATTCCTCTGTGAGTGTCGAAATGTGCGTTTTTACGACATATTCGGCTGTAACTTTTTTTTACGAAAACTAAGAAATTTTATTTTTCTTTCTGCAGCATTATACTATGGATCTGCTTATATGGTTTTAATTTGAACTCGATACCTTCACGCATTCCCGAGATAAAGGTCTTGACACCCGGACGGACGGACAGACGGACAGACGGACAACAAAGTGATCCTATAAGGGTTCCGTTTTTTCCTATTGAGGTACGGAACCCTAAAAACAACATCACAAATGATGGACAACTATTTCACATTGATCCAAACAATTATTCTTATACATAAAATAAAATTAAATAAGAAACATTAAACTTGTTTTTGTTAAGGATCAAAATTATTTTTTTCTATAAAGTTTTATTTGTGACATTGCTGTCACAAATGAAATATATCTAAGATGTTAGTAATCTCTTATAAATTCATTCTGTGATTTTATATCTTTAGGAATGTTGGTATGCGCGAGCGAAACGGACGATTTGCGACCTGTAGAGCCTTAAATATAAAAAACTAACCTGGATAAAAATATCGGAATTTGTGTCTTAATTCATGTATTACGTAAAAATGCTCGCGTGTCAGGGCACATTCAGTCGAGTGGTCGATGGTCAGTGGCTTATTATTGTCTCACCTGTTGATTTATTGGGCGTTCGTGTTGGTAAACAGTGAGGGAACCCGTTTGAAGTCACTACTCGGTCAGTTTGTAAACAAAGATCGATGAGTGTGGACGTAATTACGGTGGGATAGAAGTGGGGCGGTTGCCACCATCTGGTTTGTGTTCCGGTATATCTATCCTAGTTTTTCATTCTGAAATGTATTTTTTTTCAAAGTAGGTATATCAAATATATCGACGATTGACCACTGACTCACCTGATGATAAACGACGATGTTGGCGAGAGCACGACGACCTAGAACATGTCTATTAACTTAAATAATACATCCAGTCAAACTTGGCCCCTTTGTAAGCATTACTTGTGCTCGCAAAGGGCCCGAGTTTGACCGGATGCTAGCCAAAGCAGTGAGGTATGTTTTGATGGATTTGTAATTACTTAGAAAAAGGTTTATATAATTATACCACATTATTATGTAGAGTAAGATATATATTTTTAGGGCAAGCGCCTTTATTAACTAGAACAAAATAATCTACATAATTACCTACTTAAAGTTCCATAACAAATCTTTTAGTATAAATACTTGTTTATTCTGTCATCGTACCTATGATTACGTAGTTTCAATAATGTTATAATTAACAATATTATTGTTAAGGGTAGACCTGGAGTTCACCCCCCCCCCCCTCCCCCCCCCCCCCTCTGTGCCTGATTACGTCCAAATCTATGAGCGTTATTTGACGACGGACGTGTTAGATTTACAGAGGATCGTTCTCGGCGCAACACTAGACTGCCAATAGTGCATTATCCGGTGTGAACAGTCAACACTCACGTGAAATGTTTGTTTTTACAATCTTAATGAACTTCTGGAAGTTTCTCGATTTTGTGCACTAACGTTTATCACACAAATTTATGATTACGATTTATTTTCTTGGTGGTCTCCTTTATTTAGATTTTACTAAGGCAAACTTTGCGATATTAAGCTTAGCATTGTTTAAAGTGAATTTTTAAATTCATAAAAAATTACTTTAAGAAATTGCTTATTTTTTTCCTATTATGGTGGATCAGATGAGTTTTATTAACGTTATGACACGCCATCATACTTATTTATTTATTTATTTTCTTGGTGGTCTCCTTTCTTTAGATTTTATTAGGAGACTAAGGCAAACTTTGCCCTACCAAGCTTAGCATTGTTAAAGGTGAATTTTGAAATTCATAAAAAAAAATGTCTTTCAAAAATTTATTATTTTTTTCCAAATTACCATTTTCCAATGTAAAAAATCAAATGTGGTGGATCAGATGGGTTATATTGACGTTATGACACGCCATGATCGTGAACTGACAGGATTGTTTAAACAGAAAAAGTGCTTTTCAAAATAATGAGAAAAAGGTATGAACTAATAAACCATCTTATCATGCATGTTTTTCAACATAATAAACAAAATAATTTCTATGTTTCACATCTGCCAGGCGTCCCGCGTCGACTCAATTTTTTGTGATTTTAACCTTACACAGACGATTAAAAATAACTAATCGGCGCAGCTGTTTACTTGCTTAGCAACGAAAATTATTTCATTTTATTACTTTATCAGCAGGGCACATGCAAGATGCGCGCCGCGACAAACTTTTCTCTACTCTTATCAGCGTGCAAAGTGTAAAAATATTGCGGATATTTATAATCGGATATCTAGATCGATCGATCGATTTACGCTCGGCTAAAGAGTAAAGAAAATGTTGTTGTGGCGTGTTTGGCACGAGATAAGTAGTCCACTTAGATAGATCCGTTACTTAAATTGTATGCGACCCTTGCGGCCCTGTAAGTGCGGATTCACTAAGTTCATGCTAAAATATTAATATTTTGGTTAAGTAGGGGAAAGTGGGGGAAACGCGAACGCGGGGTAAAGCCGAATTCAATGGTTCTAATATGTTAGAAAGAGATAGCCATATTTTACTTGCCGCTATTTCGGAGATCACGCCACTACTAGTGCCAGTCAACAACACGGGAGACGCGGACGCACGTACTTATCAAGGTATGCATTTTTCAATATTTTGTATGTTTTAGATGTAATTTTTTGGTAAATTCAAGTTGGTGTAGCTTTATTTCTATCTACAATAGTAATTCAGCTTTAACATAGTGGAATAATCACATATTAATCAGCTAAATGACAATGACGTAGTTGGCAAAAGAAATATAACTTATTTGTTTTTTGACATTTTATTATTTTCGATCCCGCGGGGTAAAGACGAACACTCCATGTCGGGCAATCTCGAACACTTCACTCCTGTTTGTTGGCTTCCCGTTCAACTTTTTATTATTATTGTTACAGATGCCTCGTACTTACATAAGAAAAACCGAACTGAAGTACAGTTTAGAAGATCTCAAAAAAGGCTATAGACGATGTTAAAACAAAAAAACTCACCCTCGGCAAAGCAGCAGAAACTTATGTTCCAAAAACAATGAGTTAGCAAAGTAGCAGAAACTTATAATGTCCCAAAATACAATGAGCTCACGAGAGTTGTACTGATAGACAGTCAACATCGTTGGGTTTTAAATATGATCTCTGTCGTTAATAATGTTAGTTCGTAATCACCCCACTTGGTGTTCGTATTTACCCGACTAATGTCGGGCAAAGCCGAACACAAAGGGTTTTGTTTTTCTTTCATATTGTTGCAATTCATTGAAAAAATATAGATGTTCATTAGTGAATTAGTTAGACAGATAAGTAAACTTTATAATTAAAAAAATTAAAAAATTCTGTGATCAAATTCCACTGTTTTATTTAAGTTTTCCCTTAGGTGTTCGTATTTCCCCCACTTTCCCCTACATTACGTAAACTAAACCATATCACAGAATTACTCGAATATCACGGATATTCTTTGTAAAACATATCCATTTATCAGCTCTAAAAACTGTATCCATACTATGAACGTATTAACATTTGCGGTCTCCCCTGTCCCGTGACTTAAGACCGTATTTCGTAGAGTTTATCGCATGCGGTCGCCACAAAGAGCGGGTCGACCACATCTGCAGAGATTCATACAAACGGCTGGAGGTACGGTAACTAAATTATATACGACTGGCTGGTTGTTAATAAGGGCTATATTAGCGTGTTCTTTATTGAGATCGGTGTTTAACTCACTCGAGTTGAATGGAGAGTCGTTCCGTTCACCCTTGTGAGTTGCCTTTTTATTTTATGTATTTTCTTTGCTCATAATTGATATTTAGTGGGTACAATTAGTTAAATTGTGATACTTCACATTTTATAAATACTTACATATATTTTTATATATTTATGTGTAATTAGAATTATAATCTCTACAATTCTATATACATACTTAAAATCACGCCTCTTACTTTACCTACGCCGTAAGGGATTACGGAGTAGGCAGAGCATCAAAGACGTTTGACCTTAATTTATACAATTAGACAAAAGCAAAAAGTTTGGAATCTTGGAATTTTCAAGGCTAGAGTGAATAGATATTTTCTAGATCGACGAGCTCCATCCTCGGCCACACCGTCGCTTAACATCAGGCGAGATGGTGGTCAGTCGTAGGTCTATAATGTATAAAAAAAAAAGTTTAAAAAGTTTATTGGTATGAGGGCGGGATCGAATTTTCACAAAGTTGACAACCATTGAATAAGTGGAGATAGTTGATCTAATGTATGCTAATTTTAAAATCTAGGCACTGTGCTACAGATAACACGAACATCTCAAAAACCTACGTAAATGCGATAGAGAGCAAAGCGAGACGTAATCATTCCAATCACATACAAAACAAACTCATGAGATAGATAAATCTGTAACAGTAAAAATCAGTATCTCTTTTTATATAGACATACCCACGAACCGTCCTTTAAGGAAAAATAACTAGGGATGCGGTTCATAATCAAACTTTCATGGAAAAATATGTTTGATCGTGTACTGAATATGTAATAAAAACAGAAATGATTGGTACATATGGATTTCCTCAATGATCGGACCTTTGCCAGCCGGCGCGGCGGCAGGACGGGCGCGCCCTTGAGCCGCAGATATGGGTCGCTCTTGCCGCAATTGGGTCAAGGCAGCTATCCTGCTCCGCTGCTGCTTCTACCCCCGCCCCCTGACCTCCGCCCTAGAGGATATAATATGTAATTAAAGAGAGCATGCATGGTTTTTACACTTCCGTACTCAAAGGAGCGAAGGCTTACTGAAATCCTTGCTACTCGTAATTTCGGTGACAGCGACTACTAAGCTGTATTAATAGAGCGTGGGTGTTTTGCTTTCAAATGACTTATATACCTGTCGTAGAATATACCTGATCTTTGTAAATATTCACTACAAGTCAGCACCGCCACAATCATAGCTTTACTTTTACTCGTCGTAAAATAATATCACTGAAACAATTTATTCATCACAAAAATAAGTTGTTGCATTTCTGACAAAAAAAACTTTATCCAATTCTAGCGTTTATTAAAACTTAGGATGTAAAGTCTGATGATTTTAAAAGATCGGATATTCATCTAGTTTAATGAAAATCCTTACATTTATCAATACTTGTTACTACGTATATCTTGTTGGTACCTATATCCTGAAATTTGTAGCTAAAACCTTACCAGCATACAGACTTGCAGTATCATACAGATAGATTCATTGTAAAAAATCATATGTTAATAATATCATCATTTCAGCCATAAGTAGTCCACTGCTGGACATAGGCCATGGATTTCCAAAAAGACCGATTGTGCTATATCGGTGACTTTTGTACGTCTACGTATCTCTTCATTTCTGATTCCATCCCGTAGAGAGACTCCGAGCATAGCCCTCTCCATAGCTCGTTGCGCGACCTTGAGCTTCCTTATCAGGCCCATAGTTAGGGACCACGTTTCAGTGCCGTATGTCATCACTGGTAATACACACTGGTTGTAAACTTTCGACTTGAGGGACTGGGGTATATTGGACGAGAAGACGCTTTTAAGTTTCCCGAACTGTTCAGGACTCGATCCGATGAATCCTGTGCAGTGGACTGTATAAATAAAATGTTCTTCTCTTTTCGTTCGTAGTTTTATTCCAAGTCGATGTCTACAGTGCGAAGTTACAAAACAGACTGACTATACAAATTCTATGGACGCTTATTTAAACTAACTTATTCTATCGCGACTAGCGCACAGGTGCGAGGGTACGCGTCGGTCGCGTCCTCCAATCACGGCGCCGCGCGCCGGCTCGCCCGCACCCCCTCCGCGCCTCGTTCCGCGTCCCGCGGTCGTTCTCCCGTAGCTCAGGGCTCGGCGTCCTCAACACTCTCCCCCCGGCGTAGCTTGCGCAGCCTTCTTCTGCAGCTTCCAGGACGGCGAGCTTGTATGTTGGACGCCTGAAGGTTCCGCTCTTCGTTCTTATGTCGACGACTCGCACACCACCATCCGGTCCAGGGTAGGTAGCCGTCACGATTCCCATCGGCCATATATTCCTCGGTAGAGTGCGATCGACTACGACGACCACGTCGTCGATCTTCATGTTCTTCGAGTGGTCACTCGGTGCTCCTCGTGGCGTCAGCGTGGGCAAGTATTCCTTCAGCCAGCGCTGCCAGAAAGAGTCGGCAAGCGCCTGGCTCGCTCGCCAAGTTCGTAGGTCCGCCATTTTGCAGGGGCCCGTTGTTGGCAGGCCGCTCGACGAACCCAGCAGGAAATGGTTCGGAGTGAGTGCCTCAGGGTCTCTGTCACTCACACTCACGTACGTCAACGGCCTCCCGTTGATGGAGTGTTCTGCTTCGGTCAGCAGTGTTTGTAGTACCTCCTCCGTTGGTACTTGTTCTCGCAACGTTACTGCTAGCGCCGCTTTCACAGACCGTACTAGTCTTTCCCACGCTCCTCCGTGTCTGGGCGCTCCGGGAGGTATGTAGGTCCACTTCATCCGATGGAGTAACCCCTCCTCACGCAAGACGGGGGCCCACTCCTCGTAGGCCTCTCTTAGCTCCCGATCTGCCCCGCGAAAGGTCGTGGCGTTGTCTGAATACATATGTGACGGCCATCCTCGCCGTGCCGCCATCCGCCGTAGAGCCATGATAGCTGAGCTGCTCGTAAGTGAATTCACGATCTCCAAGTGCACGGCGCGTGTGCTGAGACATGTGTACAGCGCGCCCCACCGCTTTTCTCTCCTTCTTCCTACTTTCACCAACATAGGCCCGAAGTAGTCCATGCCGCAGTTAGAAAATGGTCGGTGGTAGGGGTCCAAGCGGGCTCGTGGTAGGTCCCCTCGTGTCGGTTCATTCGGTCTGGCCTTCCTTGTGTGACAGAACTTGCATCGGTGTTCCACGGCTCGTACGGTAGGTCGCAGGTGAATGATCCAGTATCGTTGTCTCAAATCGTTCGTCACGCGCTCCCTGTTTGCGTGACCGGCGTTGCAGTGTTCTCGCATCACTAGTAGTCTAGTCACGTGATGCCGCCCGTCCAATATTATTGGGCGCTTTAGATCAGCGGGCGCGCTCGATGCTCCAATGCGACCTCTCACGCGCAATGCTCCATCCTCGATCACCGGGTCCAGTTTGTATAAACGACTCGACTTTGATAGCGGGCGAGCGTTTCTCAAACTGTGGAGCTCGGCACTGAAGCTCTCTTCTTGCGCGTGCCGCAGCAACAATCGTTCGGCGCGCTCGATATGTTCTAACTCGACGCGTGCTGCTCGTCGACGGCATTTATCAATAAATGTTAGCACGCATGCGGTCGCACGCACTAACTTCTCGTACTTTGAGAATCTCGTCGGCTTCGGTAGACACTCTGACAAAGATGCTTCCTGTTCAGTCGTAAATAGGACCTCCTTGTCTTCTTCTTCGTCGGTTATCCGAGACGGCCACTTGTCCTCTGTTTCATGTAGAAATGATGGCCCTCGGAACCATCGGTCGTCAGCGGAGATTGACGTGTCACTCAGCCGGGTCGCGTCGTCAGCGACGTTATGCTCCGTCGGCAGCCATCTCCACTCGTTCTTGTCGGTCAGTTCAGAGATCTCTCCGAGTCGGTGAGCGACGAATGGTGTATACCGTCGTTGGTCGTTGTATATCCATTGTAGCACGGTCGACGAATCGGTCCAGTATACGACTCGTGCTATCTTGATCCGATGTTCTCGCTTGATTGTGTCCGCCAGTCTCGCTCCGATAACGGCCGCTTGCAACTCGAGTCGAGGTATACTCTGAGTGCGTCGTGGCGCCACTTTCGCTTTAGCTGCGACAAGTGATACGTCAATTTTGTCATCACGACGTATAATCCGCCAGTAGGCTATCGTAGCGAAGGCCTGTTCGCTCGCGTCACACATCACATGTAGTTCTACGTTTTCGTGATGGTCGGAAGGTGTGCTTCGTCCTAGACCGTAGCTCGGTTGTAGTCGTAGGCTCGTTATTTCTTGTAACTGACTTATCCAAACGGCAAATCGATCGGCGTTCTCCTGCGGGATTGATTCGTCCCATCCTGTGTTCGTTCTCCATAAGTCTTGGAGTATAATCTTTCCGCGGATGGTGTAGTTACTGACCAACCCGAGCGGATCATAAAGAGACATTACTGCGCTCAGTGCTTCGCGCTTTGTGGGCGCGCGGTTCTGCGCGCGCACGTCGTCTGGCACTCGATGCATGGCAGTGTTGAATCCCAACTCATCGTTCCTCGCGTTCCAAAATAATCCGAGTATTTTGTTGCTAGCGACTCCCCCCAGTCGCGTAGGCTCGTTCGCTCGTAGATCATCGGGCACGTCGGTCAATGCCCCTGGTTTGTTTGAACTCCAGCCTCGCAATGTGAAGCCGGCGTTAGCGTGCACTTCTCGTAACTCTTTGATAGTGCGCCGCGCTTCCTCTTCATCGTCGTAACTGTCGACCAGGTCGTCCATGTAGTGACTATTGGTTATCGCCACTAGCGCTCTCGGGTGTGTCTGAGCGTGCGCGTGCGCGTTGTGATTGCGCACGCTATGGGCGAGGAAGGGTGAGCTGGCCGCGCCGAAGATCATACTGGTCATCTTGTAGGCGCGCGGCGGGCTCGTTCGGTCGCTTCCTCTCCATAGAAACTGCTGGGCA
This sequence comes from Lycia hirtaria, assembly GCA_947563715.1. Classification (NCBI taxonomy): domain Eukaryota; kingdom Metazoa; phylum Arthropoda; class Insecta; order Lepidoptera; family Geometridae; genus Lycia; species Lycia hirtaria. The sequence continues at coordinate 15,676,146 of OX387386.1, forward strand.
GGCTGGTCTTCCGGACGGATCTTCACCCTCAAAAACATTTCTTCAATATCGGCGGTGACAGCGACTTCTCTCTCTCGGAAGCGGAAGATGACTCCCGGCAGCGGCAGCAGTAAATCAGGGCCTTCTAGTAGTCGATCATTAAGGCTCACTCCACTGTTTCGATGCGCCGCGTCAAATACTAGGCGCCGCTTCCCCGGTTTGTTCGGGTTGGTAACCGCAAAGTGTGGCAGATACCAGCAGATGGGACTTTGTGCTTCGGTCCCGTCGCACGGCACGGCGTATCCTTTGCTCAGCAGGTTACCGATCTGAGCGGCGTAGTCCTTCGCAAAACCGGTGTCAGCGTCCATCTTCTTTTCGATGCCTTTTAGACGATTTAAGGCGGCGGCGTAACTCGGTGGCATAGTCACGTTCGGCTGTTTCCATAGTAGCCCCACTTCATACGCGCCGTCGACTTTCTTCACTGTCTCGTTAAATGTCTTCACCGCTCGTTCGTCCGCGTCGCTAACTCGGGGTTTGAGAGCGACACCCAAGGATTCGATCTTGAAATGCTGCTCTACTAGTTCTTGTAGGCGCATATCGTGCGTCTCGCTCTCGCATATACGTCGATCGGGCGTGTATATGTGCAAGACGCTCTCGTGGCTGTAGATGAGACTGCGTGGGACGGTTCCATGTATCACCCAGCCCAACTCCGTTCGGGATGCTGCAGGCTGGTTTGCGCCGCCAATGCGCAACTCTCGTGAAACAATGAGCTCCCAGTAGTCACTTCCGATGAGTATAAGCGGGCGTGTTCGTTCGTAGCACACTTGCTCTTCGAGATCTCGCAGATGTTGGTATTGTAGTAGCGCGTTCGGTACAGTCTGTTCTCGCAGTCTTAATTCGTTGACTGTGCGCGCTTTAACGGTGTGTGATGCCGTCTCGCTCGCACCACGTAGCCGAATAGTCACAAGCTTGCTCGTAGCTTCGTTCTGTGACATATTTACGCCGGTCATACGCAGGGGTTGACTGGGTCCGTCGGCGCCGACTTTCTTTGCCAATTCACTGTCGATAAGGGTTATAGTCGCGCCTTCATCCAACAGAGCGTATGATCGCGTCTCTCCTTTGGGACCGGACACCACAATAGGACACACTTTCAGTAGTATTCCGCCGCGTTTATCAGTAACATTGGAGGTGGTTGTTACTGATAACACGTCACCCTCATGGCTTGTTCTGCTTGATTCCGCGCTTCGCGCGGCCGGTTCTGTAGTCGCCGACATGGTCTTGTCATCTTGATGCAGCAGGGCATGGTGAGGGCGGCGGCACTTGTTCACTCCGCACGGCTTTTCTCTACACTGCGCTCGATGGTGTTTTTTGTGTATGCACTTGAAACAGAGTCCCTTTTCTTTTACGTGATTCCACCGGTCATAGATTTTCATCGCTCGAAAATCCGCACACAATGACAGTTCGTGTGGCTTGCTACATCGCGAGCATCGGTCAATCTGTTCGCACTCGGTATCCTTATCAGTGCTGTAGACGCTTGCTTTTCTTCTTATGTTGGTATTCACGTTCGGTTTTACTTCGGTTCTTGCGGTCGTAGAATACGATGCTGGGGTTTCATATGCGTACCGTAACGCGACATTGGCTTCACGCATCAAAAATCGCGACAACGTCACAAAATCTGGGTCCTTGCTGTCACTGTTCGCATATGCGTAGTCGTACCACTTGCTTTTGATTGTCGGAGTAAGCTTCAGCATTATCTCTCGTGTGAGTTGCGGGTTGTAAATATAACCACGTCGATCAAGTCCTTGCAACACACACACCGCGTTTTGCACTTTCACTGCTAAACTGTTCAGTTCTTTGGCCGACACACCCAAACGTGGTATTTTTCGTAAGTCTTCGATTATCTTGTCCACTAATACTTCTGGTGACCCGAAACTTTGTTCTAACGTGGCCATTATCGTGTCGGGGTTGGTATCCGCGTATAGATGAGCGGACACGGCTTCCCGCGCCTCCCCGACCAGCGCCGATCTCAAGCGCATCACGTTTTCTGCATGTGGTATTTTAAATATCTCAGTCGATTCACGATATGCTGCTTTGAACGGTAGCCATTCACATACCGCACCACTGAACTGAGGTAAATCACAATTATATCGTCGCTGCGGTCTGGCCATCCGGTCCAATGCTTCAGCTATCTGGGATCCGTAGCTGCGAGACCGGCCCGGTGTTGGTGTCAACGATCGGTCTCTGCGGTCGGTATCGAAGCGTAACCGACGGCGTTCCTCCGTTTCACGTGGGCGCAATGAGTCATCGCGCTCCCCCCGTTCAGCAGCGGCGGCACCCTGCAGCCAGTCATCGACGCGCTGACGATGTTCAACTCTGTTCGAATGTAACGGCTCGTCCCGTACGCTGCCCGCTTCCTCGATGGTTGCGATCTGCGCGGCCAGGCGTTTCTTCACGAGATCCGCTTCCATTTCCAGTTCTCTTCGCTTGATTGCTGCAAGCTTCTCGGCTGCCTCCAGTTCTGCCAGTCGCAGTTGCAAAGTAGAGTTCGTCGTTCTTTGCGAGTGCTGTGGCGAGGCTGCTCGTTCACGTTCCATGTTCGTACGTTGGTTGACGAGGGCAGGTGCTGCTTCCGGTCTGGCAGCAGCTTCCTCTCCCACCGGCATCGAGGGTGATGCCGGAGAAACCCTGCTGAGTCTTGTTCGTTCCCCTTCGATTCTCTGTAGTTCGGCTTGCTCAGTGACGTCAGCTTGACTCCTTGTTAACACCATTATTTTCTAAGTACGATCGGCACTTGAAGAAAATAACACGTGCGGAGTCCGATCCTCGCTGATTCACGTTCTATGCGGCGTTCGACGGAACAAATGCTCGCTGCTCCACGTTCGATCCGGCGCTCGAAGGACCAAATGTTCAGGACTCGATCCGATGAATCCTGTGCAGTGGACTGTATAAATAAAATGTTCTTCTCTTTTCGTTCGTAGTTTTATTCCAAGTCGATGTCTACAGTGCGAAGTTACAAAACAGACTGACTATACAAATTCTATGGACGCTTATTTAAACTAACTTATTCTATCGCGACTAGCGCACAGGTGCGAGGGTACGCGTCGGTCGCGTCCTCCAATCACGGCGCCGCGCGCCGGCTCGCCCGCACCCCCTCCGCGCCTCGTTCCGCGTCCCGCGGTCGTTCTCCCGTAGCTCAGGGCTCGGCGTCCTCAACACGAACGTTGCCCATCCGAGTTGGATACGACGATTGACCTCTCTCGCAAAGTTGGACCTGCCTAATCGGACCGTATGTCCTAGATAGACGTATTCGTCAACAACTTCAAGAGTGGAGTTACCCACAGATATTTGGGTGGACACTGCATGGGCGTTCGACATAACCTTCGTTTTATCCATGTTCATTTTGAGGCCCACCCGTTGGGAAGCTCTATGTTAATAATATAAGATTTTTTTAAATTAATATTCCCTATTATTTACTTAATCCGTGAAAGTTTTTTTGAAAGCACAATTTAATAACATTGTTTCTTTATAGGTAAATCAGATATCATATTCGGTATCCTTTAATCTTGTCGTTCTCGTACGTATATTTATAGAAAATGGAATGTACTTTGTATTGCGATAAAAGGAAATTTACATAGGAAATATCTGATGTGTTTCTGTTGATTGCCTTTTTATTTATTTTCGTTACTTACTAGACTTTGGTGAAATTCACCAAAGTCTAGTTAGGAAGTCGAAATTCAACAAAGTTGAAAATCTTGGACAAGTAAGGAATTCGATAACTTAGAACGTGGGCGAGTGAGACGTGTAAGAAAGTAGATAAGTTAGAAAGTGAACGAGTTAGCAAGCTGATTAGCTAGGAAATTGAAAACACGTTAAAAACTTAAAACATAACAACGTTCAGAGCGGTTGCGCGCAAGCCGCGAAGCAAGGGGCACGAGCGCGCGTCGCCGTAAGCGCGGACGCGCGTCACGCGCCGCGGTCGACCCTAACCCGCCCCGCGGCAGTTAGCGGCTGCCGTTTACAGCGGAAAATCATTAAAGCGATCACACACCTCACGTAGTACGGGCTGCACCGAGCGCACCGCGCCGCAGCTCCCGCTCGCCGCTGCGCCCTTGGGAAACTCACACTAAAATGTATTTTTAGACGCGTCCATTGCCAGCCGCGGAGTAACATCCGCGCCGACGAAAGAAATATTGTGTGAAACGGATGCTCTTCTTCGCGGGAATTGTAAAATTAATTTATGCGAGTAACGCATATTCACGGCGGTAGTAATTGACTCGATTAATTTTTCGCCGGCTCGCCGTCGAGTGTTGTTTACTGCTGCTTAACTACAATACTGGTCGTATCTAACGCGTTTTGTTGTATATAATAATAATCACTTTATTTTCAACCGGTTTAGTACATATTTACACAAAATAAAAAAATATTAAACTTAATTACCAACACATAAAACAGCATATTGATGATAACTGTGAAATAAATGGAATCAGTGATACATTTAATCACTTTAAATAATAAGTAAAAAAAAGAAATAAGGTCAAGAATTCATTTCAAATGTCAAATAGTAAAATGTAGGATGTCAATATATAAAATTTGAATAGGAATTTAAACAAAACAAATAGTTGTATTATTTTTTATCAACGTGACAGCGTCCTGCCCGGCACATACACGCGCATACAGGCACGCGTGCAGCTATCACAACATTTATATATATATATATATTTACGTGATAACGTCATGATAGATGCGTCACAAGCCGAACGCTTAAGACGATCGTGCCTCTCTATCGCTTGTTCCGCGCTCTCGCTTACACGCTCGGTTCAGGCGGCACGTGACAATGGGTCATGCTTAATCGTGCGTACAGCCGGCGTTCATCGATTTATAAGATGTTATCACATCGAAAAAAGTAAAAAAATACGCGTCAGTGTTAGTAAAGGGGTTTTATTGAAAGAGTAACGTGTATCGTCGTTTAGTCGAGTGAAAGCGTTCGATAGTCCCCACCTGTTGCGCTATCGGCTTCCTGGAACGACGAACGGTCAAACACCTTGAAAAATTCATCGCAAGTACGCGCGATATTTATAAACAACAGATTATATTCAAAGAAAAAACAAAACACCCGACTGCAGAAAAGCTTTTTTTGTAGTCTAACTTGCGATTTTGTTACGCTGGGTAGGTACGCTGTTGAGTATACGTTTTTTGTGAGAAAATATGCATAAAATCGCTGTAAAAGATCATAAATGCGTATTCTTTAGAATCATTAAAAGTTTCCGACAGCCTAGTTGGGAGACCGTCTGACTTGCGATCCGCAGGTCCTGGGTTCGAATCCCACGGCACGCACCTCTTTCTTTTCGAAGTTATGTGCGTATTGTTGATTGCCGCCAACTTCAAACGGTGAAGGAAAACATCGTGAGGAAACCTACATGTCTGAGAGTTCTCAATGATCTTGAAGATGTGTGAAGTCTGCCAACCCGCACTTGGCCAGCGTGGCAAACTATGGCCTAACCCTTCTCACATTGACAAGATGGCCCGTTCCCAGCAGTTTGTACCAACAGGGCTGATAAAATAAAAATAAAAACTTTAGAATAATTGTACTGAAATTACATACTGTAGTCAGGATTGTCTTCTCACGAGGGAATTTCTCAAAGCTGCTTTTTAACCGACTTCTACTAGCTGTCCGAAAGGAAAAATGGGCAAATGATCTAAGAGATATGTTGGATACTCGCCGAAATGTGTTAGTTAACGGATAACCTAGCAACTGATGCTCTAAGCTGAACAGGTACACAAATCCTAAAATTAATCATAAGGAAAAGATAAAGGTTTGGCAAAGGCAAATTATTTTTATCGTTCTACTAGTATACATTTTTTATACGTTTAGTGCACTATTTTATAGTAATTTATTTTACAATAATTTTGCTTGCGAGCACCCGTGCCGCGGCGCTATGCGCGGTGGCGTCGTACGTATTTCTGTGGCACGTATACCTATGAGAACACCGCGGTCAAGAATTGCGTCTGAACTAGCGTAAAATAACACGAGCGCTTTTTCAAAACACGGTAAGCAATCGTCGCAGAAAAACGGGAAATTCAAAATCTGTCCAAGTGTTGTCTTACTAACGCGGGGCTAGCTGCTACTTCCCAAAATTACTCACTTAATGCAAATCGGGCTTTATTCCGAACAAAGAATACTGATTATATTCTTGGTATATTGGAATACTGTAAAGTTTTGTTGTGTGTAACGCCTGGAGTTGGTATTTATCCTGTCGATACCAATTCAGAACTTATGATTGATTCAATACATACTGTATAAAATATAACTGGTCCGTTGTACCGACGCCTTTTCGTTAAGATTTATTTATTTATTTTAGTAATATGTATACTGTAGCATATTACATGAGACTTAGTAGGTAATCTCTAATATTATTATTAGTTCTGATATGCATACCTTTAACAGGCGTCTACATCATTCTTTAACTAAAACCATGTTAATTTAAAACGAAAACCTTTATGATAATATAACAGTAGTAAGTATTAACGTAATAATAAAGTAATTACTTAAACTTGAATGCGTTAAATTTGTCGTGAAATATATCGAGATCGTTTAGCAAAACATTAATTTCATTGTTTGTACCTACGACATAGTCTTGGCAGAGGAGAATTATATGATAAGTTAATTTATTGTATTTACATGGAGAATATTTGAGATTCTGTGACGCGGGTAGTGACATGGTACTGATAGGGAAAACTGCATCAAAATTGAAGGACAGTCAATAAGGCTGTGAACAACTTTGTAAAGAAAAGAAAGGTCACGGATTTTCCTCCTATTGCGCATATTATTTCCTTTAAAGAAAGACAATCTATTGGAATACGGACTTCTGTGTGAAATCCCTGGACATGAAAATGCCAGAGATCTGGTGAAACCTCTTGAATGCTTTCAATGCGTTGAGAGTGCACCGCATAAAATGGGTTCCATACAACGCTAGAGAACTCTAGAATGCTACGAACTAAAGAATTGTACAGTAAAATCTTTGTGTGGTATTTAAAACTTTTAGAATTCCTTCTGATGAAGTCTAGTTGTTGCGCCGCCTTTTTAACTACTGAATCTATATGAACTCTGAAAGATAACTGACTATCAATCAGAACACCTAAGTCCCGTATTTCTGTCACCTCTTGTATGAATACATTATTTAAAGTACATAATTCGCCCTATTACAATTTAAAATATAGGATGAATGTATGGGTTCTTTTTTCCGTGTGTATTTAATATAAAAACATTTTTGGACATTTTGGTACATTTGATATCAATATTAATATTCACGCATGGTGTAATATTAATATTACACCATGCGTGAATGTTATCAATGTCACTTTGGATAAATGGTCGGCATCTGCATTACTATTAACCACTTTGTAAATTTTGGGGTCATCAGCGAAGAGTTTATAATTACAATGTTTTATATATTTAGTGATATCATTGATAAATATTAAAAAGAGAATAGGTGCTAAATGCCCCTACTAAATGTGAACCCTGCGGAACACCTGATTTGGCAAAATATTTATCAGATTCGAATCCATTCACAAAAACGACTTGTTCTCTGTTTGAGAGATAAGACCGAAACCAACTTAGGAATGATCCATGAAAACCGATAAGGTTTAGCTTCTCAATTAACAAAATATGATTTACATTGTCGAACGCACTACTAAAATCAGTATAAATTGCGTCAATTTGGCGACCTTTGTCTATTTGGCATCCACTTGAGTCTTGGACTCAATATAGGAGTCAAAGTTGTTTTTAACCGACTTCCAAAAAGAAGGAGGTTATCAATTCGATCTGTATGTTTTTTTTAATGTTTGTTCGCCGATTACTCAGCTAATCGTGCATTGATTTTGATGATTATATTTGTATGAGCTACCTAATACAAAAATAATTATATGATACTTCAGAGGTGGTCCCATAATTATTTTAGAAACATTGTTTTACTATTTTTTTAATAATCTCTAAAAATAAAAATATTTCTTTGGATTCCTGAGTGAAATGCGTCAGATTATAGAATCGCAGAGATCCACCGACACGTTTTTCTTTGCAAGTGTCAAATGTTTATGATTATAGTATAAACACTACATTTTCTAATCTTCGAAGACGAAGCATTTGACATTCAATGACAAATCTCATTCTTGACAAAAAAAGAAACGAGTGGGTGAAGAGAGGTATCTTTAAAAAGTGTACAACCTTGAAGGATTTAGTAAAAGTAAAACCTTCTTACTCCTCGTTCAATGTGTATACGGTGAAAATAGAGTTACTTCAACGATTGAGCGATTTGTTTAAAAGCATGACCCGACTGAGCATGATGATATATGAACTTGATGAATGAACTGATTATGTATCTAATCCTTTCTAATATTACAAGTAACGAAGTAGCGTACTTTGAAGTCGGTTGTTTCAGTTTTTTAAACCATAAAATTATTATGTTCAACGTTCTGTCGCATTATCTTAATGTTGTTATTATTGAATCAAGTACCTACGTTATGAATAGAATTGAACTATTTGCGATCCCAGACGCCGTTGAAATTACAAACACATGTTATTTATCCTTGACATTCGGTAGGAATTTATACTTGTTCTATATCTAACAAGTATCTGTATTAAAAGAAAAACAAAATACCTGAGAGCATAAACGACAAAAGTCGAAAGCGACATTGACGCTATAAATATATATAACCATTTGAATCCATTGATTACCAATTTATTATTCCTATCTCCTTTTAATTTTCTTCATTTTGATGTCCTAGTCGATAGGTTTGGTAAAATATATAATGATTTACATTTTAAATAAAATAAGATAGCCTTTTATTTCCTCAATCTTATGAAACATGAATTAAATTTAAATAAATGCAATATAAATGCGACAACCATTTACAATTTAGCACCAATAAATCCGCCATTTTCACTAAAAAAAATTAATACCGTACCGTCGCTTAACATCTGACGATTTGGTGGTCAATCGCAGATCTATCTTGCATAAAAAAATCTCTCTAAAGACACTTGGGATTTTGAGACGAATCTAAAAATATCTAACTGTCGAAATCCATCTACCCGTTTCGAAGACACGAGGTATTAAAGCAATTTACAAACAAATATGCATACACAAAATACGAGCGAAAAACTAAACCCTTGGCAGTCTGGTAAAAAGTTATCCTGTTTTATTATTCCCAAGAAAGATGGTTTGACTTTCCTATACCTTTTTCCCCCCTATATTTTACTTCCCTATAGAAGTAAAATAAGAAGAATTGACGGCTAATGGAGCCGAAAAGTTCTCGAGAAGAGACCACGCACCGGCAAACACAACGTATGAAGACCAGCCACGAGATGGACAGATGGCCTCATACAAGTGACGGAAAGACGCTGGATGCAAACCGCTTCCAATCGGGCTTTTTGGAAATCCATGGGGGAGGTCTATGTCCAGCAGTGGGCTTCTTATGGCTGAAATTATGATGATGAAGAGATATTTTACTCGCGAGATTACAAGTGATAAATATATTTTAATAAATTTATAATTGTCGTCATAGTTCGAGTCAGAGTCAAGATAAATTACAGTCATGTTCTCATCACGCCTTAGTAAAGTGGTGGCTTAAATTACTGAAAACTTATATTTATTTTCGCCTACAACTGGAAAAGTTAAGTTTGACTCCGTTCTCGGTCTCGGTTTATTTTATTTAGCCACATTTGTGTAATTTGAGTACTTAAAGAATAATATAGCACATTTGTTTATCATTAACGTTAGAAAATATATCAAAGTGAAAACATAATTTTCTTATAATCTTCACTCATCCCGTTTTTTTTTAACTATCTGATAATGTTACACTTAGATATCTAAATTATAATAAGCACACAAACTTATACTATGAAACACAAATGGCCCACTGCATTTTTACTAAAAGTAATAAAATCCTCAACCCCGCTAATAAAATAACCCGCTGATAATAAATCCCTTTTCAATGTAACCTTGAAACCATATTCAAATGTGGCGTCAAGCGACATCACGGTCGTTTTTAGGGTCCCGTACCCAAAGGGTAAAAGCGGGACCCTATTACCGAGACTCCGCTGTCTGTCCGTCCGTCCGTACGTCCGTCCGTCCGCCCGTCTGTCACCAGGCTGTATCTCATGAACCGTGATAGTTAGAGAGTTGCAATTTTCACAGATGATGTATTTCTGTTGCCGCTATAACAACAAATACTAAAAAACAGAATAAAATAAATATTATACAACAAACGTGTTTTTTTTTTGCTCGTTTTTGCTCGATATTGATAACAGCAACAGGTAGACGCTTGAAATATTCACTGAATATTGAGTTATGTTATTCACTTTAAAAATAAATAATTTAATAAAAATAAAATTAATATTTAAGGGGGCTCCCATACAACAAACGTGACTTTTTGCCATTTTTAGGGTTCCGTACCTCAATAGGAAAAAACGGAACCCTTATAGGATCACTTTGTTGTCTGTCGGGTGTCAAGACCTTTATCTCGGGAACGTGTGAAGGTATCGAGTTGAAATTAAAACCATATACGCAGATCCATAGTATCTTCCTGCAGAAAGAAAAATAAAGTTACTAAGTTTTCGTTAAAAAAAGTTACAGCCAAATATATCGTAAAAAACGCATATTTCGACACTCACAAGGGAATCAAAACCTATGGGGTACTTCCCGTTGACCTAGAACAATGAAATTTGGCAAGAAGCATTGTGTTAGAGTACACATACATATAGGAAAAAATCCGAAAACTGGTAATTTTTAATTTAATCACATTTGAAAGAACTTCAGTAGCATAAGCTAAAACAGGTTTTTAAATATTTTTACGATGTATATTTTTCGGTTTATGAAGGAAAATATAAAAAAATATATGATTTCCCCCTTTTATCTACTAGTTTGTACGGAACCCTCGATGGGCGAGTCCGACTCGCACTTGTCCGGTTTTATTTATATAAGATAGATCTACGATTGACCACCAACACACGCCAATATAATAAGTGTTTTTTTTTTTTTTTTTTTTTTTTTTTATGGCAAGCGCCTTTATTAACTACAACACAACAATATACAGACTCAACTAACTAAACTACTACACAAAAAGCACATCGATCACCCCAGACCGATAAAGGTATCTTCGCTCCAATGACTTATCTTTATAAGTCATTGGAGCGATAAGTCCAGCACTGACGGCTCCTTGGAGCTCAACTGCAGTGCTGTTTTATGTATTTCCCTCTAGTCTTATCTTATCATCCCTCTATCTTCTTTCCTCGCTTGCTCATGAGTTCCTTGTCTCTGTTCCCTGGAGGAAATTGTTGTGAGCTATATGATCGTATATTGAATGATATGTCTTATTCTTTTTGGAAATCTATAGTGGAGGCCTATGGTCAGCAGTGGACTTCTTAAGGCTGAGATTATGATGATGAACAAGGTATTTTAATAAAGAGTGATATATAGATCAAAGGTTTCTGACCAACAGGAAGCTTTAAAGGTAGAGAGAGTTAAGTTGATTAAAATAAATAACTTTTTTTCTCTTGCCAACAGATAAGCGGACTGAAATTTGAAACCCAATTGCGAACACTTAACCAATTCCCGGAAACACTTCTGGGCGACCCAACAAGACGGATACGATACTTCGATCCAATAAGGTAAGTGATATTAGCTATTAGCTTGATGAGCATTTAAAGGTAACACAAATAGTCAAAGTAAGGTAGGAAGCCGTACATTAAACGTTAAATGCCGGCTATATTAGTGTTTCGTTTTCAAAATCTAAATCAAAAAATGTTTATTGCATAAACTTTTTAACTTTTCACCGATCCATTCTCGAGAAATCAGATACAATTTTTGTGTCCCAAATTTTTTTGTAGGAAAAGAATAGCTACGTTACTCACGTCAAGCAAAGCATGCTAATAAGCTAATTTTATTTGTCTTAAAATCTTGAAAATTATTGATCACTTATATTAAAATATTTCCAACGTTAAGTAAAATCAAACTTATATAAATGTATTAGGACAGTCTCCCTGAAATCGAAATAATGTCCGACACCGATAACGATGCATTTTTCAAGAATTACCAATTTCCGGGTCCCGGAAACGAAATTGTAGTTAGCCCGTAAAAACCGTTTTCTACCCACAAACGTCATTGGCCCAATTTATATCTTTGTGATTTTGCGTTATTAGCGTTTGCCTCAAAACGTATCTACGTTTATAAAACTATTTTATAACTTATGTAATATGTATCTTGCACAGTGTAACCCGAGAATAGAAAATCTTAGTTTGTAACTTTCTTATTTTAAGAATTTATATAATCAAAACCGATCCGGAACCGGATCTTACGATTCAAATATTTTTATCTCCCGAAAAAACATGTTAATCATAGCAGCGTTCTGAAAATCAATACGTACTTGCATCATTTCCACAAATTCAGGAACATATAAAAAGAAACCATATGTTAATATTTATATTTATTTTTCTGCAAAACCCCGAGACAACATGTCTTTAATATTTATCCGTACATCGGAAATCACTGTCAACGCAGTCTCATTGACAAGCGAAGAATGTACATCAAAACCGTTTTCATTTTAGTACATCCTGTTGAGATCATTTATAGCGTAAATACTTATTGCAATTTGTGTTAATTATTATTGTTCTCCTTGGTTGTAAATCTATTCAACCAAACATAATATTCATAATTCGAACAAGATGCGAATTTTAAAGAGAGGCTCTGTTGTAATGCAACTTTTGTTTGTTATAATTGTTTTGACATTCATAAGTATACACTGAGGCCGTACCATAAGCATTCAAACAGTCTTGTTTCAGTATTACTTTGTTTTTTGTCTCATTCTTTCTACAGTTAAGAGAACAAGACAAAGGTCAACGTAATATTGAAATAAGACTGCTATTAAGATTGTGGTATCCCCCCTGCTGTACCTATATTTGAGAAATAAATAAACTGAAACTGAACTAAATGAATTGAAAAAAATGTGTCGAGTTTTCGTTGAGCGAAATTCACATGTAAGTATATTAAATAACGCAATAAATTATTGCTTCACATATATATTATGATTTAACATCAATACTTTGACTACACGCACACGTAACTATAATATATTATATTATTAGCAACTATAGTGGATTCTGAGATTTGGTTTAGGAGGGTGAAGCTAAGGATAGGTTTAGTCAAGGTAAATTAATCACTACACAAGTATCTATATAATACCCGACTGCATAAGAGTGATGTTTCTTGATACGCTGTTAAGTGTACGTTCGCTGCTAAATGTATTTTGAATTATTCTAGCAAAATCAGTTATTTGTTATTGGTTTGAGACCCTTAGCCCTTTTCACCGAAATTGCTTAGTTCTTTTACATTGTGTCACATTATATGCAACTCTGATGTCTGTGTCATCCTCGCCTCGCCGGACCAGCTGTACCATTGATGGTATAATTGGTATATATGTACCACTATAACCATTATATTATAATATACAAATTTCACTTCCTGCTTCACTTGTATCACATTATTATTATAACTATATATTCGCGAGTGCTTATTTACATTTGTATAATTTTTTAAATAAAATAAATTTACTATACCCATTTAGCATTAACACGAAACCCGCCGACTTTATATAGTCATAATTGTCGCGCGTCTCTACTATAACTATATATACCATACCATATAATGGGTACTTCTTTCGACCCTGATAACTGTAGTTTCTTTTTGTTCCAGGAACGAGTACTTCTTTGACAGGAACCGGCCGTCGTTCGACGCCATACTCTACTATTACCAGAGCGGGGGGCGTCTCCGTCGCCCCGTAAACGTACCACTGGACGTCTTCTCCGAGGAGATCAAATTCTACGAGCTGGGGGAACAGGCCACCAACAAATTCCGGTGCGGACGTGATTTTATCCATTAACCGGCTTGCGTTTGACTACTTACTTGCCTAAAAGTGATATTGCTGTCTACAATACTGGTTTATTAGGGCACTGTATGCTTAACCGAAATAGGCCATTGTACTTACCACTAAACAACTTTCACCTCGGACACAACTGTAGATATGCCAAAAGAATATCAGCTATCTCATCCATTTAGTTGCGAATCAGCAATCTTAAATTTTTATAGAATAGCTGATTTTATTTTGAAAATTTAGTTTTGTGTCCATTAAAAGTGGTTTATAGTGATGAGTACAAAGACCTCTCCTAGGCTTGTAGAGGGTTCCCTAATAACCTCGTATAACGTAACAATAGCATTTTTTTAATGGCAGTACGATATCATAGAACCTAACATTACGTATATCATCTTCATTCGTTTTAATTTCAAATAAACGTACTTTGCGAACTTATTATCGAAACTAAGCTCCCAACAAAAAGACCAGCAGTCCATGTGGCATTTCGGTAACACGTTTCCTTTGTTGCAGCGAGGACGAGGGTTTTATCAAGGAGGAGGAAAAGCCTCTGCCCTCCAACGAGCGCCAGCGCAAAATCTGGCTGCTGTTTGAATACCCCGAGAGCTCCCAGGCCGCCCGCGTCGTCGCCATCATCTCCGTGTTCGTGATTCTGCTCTCCATCGTTATCTTCTGTCTCGAGACCCTGCCCGAATTCAAGCACTACAAGGTCTTCAACACCACCACCAACGGCACCAAAATCGAAGAAGACGAGGTCCCCGACATCACCGACCCCTTCTTCCTCATAGAGACACTGTGTATCATTTGGTTCACGTTTGAGTTGATAGTGCGGTTTTTGGCGTGTCCAAACAAGTTTAATTTCTTCAGGGACGTCATGAACATAATAGATATCATCGCTATTATTCCGTACTTCATCACGCTCGCGACCGTAGTGGCCGAAGAGGAAGACACACTGAACCTACCGCGCGCGCCCGTCTCTCCGCAAGACAAGTCCACCAATCAGGCCATGAGCCTGGCCATCTTACGGGTCATCCGGCTCGTGCGAGTGTTCCGTATCTTCAAGCTGTCTCGACACTCCAAAGGCCTGCAGATCCTTGGACGCACGCTCAAGGCTTCGATGCGTGAGCTTGGTCTACTCATATTTTTCTTATTCATAGGTAAGCCACAATTTATTATTATCAAAATTCATGCAGTAACTGTTCTGCACCATGGAAAATGCTATCTGTTGATAATATTTCACTCGATATGATGGTGAATGATACCTTTATTATTATAGTTGGTAAACTTTGAGAAAGATTCAGAAACTGTCATGTCAGATAGTATTCTCAACTAGATGTGAACAAGACCTGTACGAATATCCTTCCCTTGAACGCTTCATAGGAGCTCTATGGAATATTTACAAAGTGCGTTAGTGATAATTCGGCTGGAAGCGTATCTGCGCCGAGAGCGGCAGCCGCGGGCTGCGCGAGCGCCGGATTTTACCTATCTTGTGTTCGCAGGGGTGGTGGTTTTCTCTTCCGCTGTATTTTTTGCGGATAAAGACCGAAACGACACCAACTTTTCATCCATACCCGACGCTTTCTGGTGGGCCGTCATTACTATGACAACTGTCGGATACGGCGACATGAGGTAATCCCCCCGCGCCGACCGCTCCGGCCCCGCTCGCTCGCCGCGCTCCTGCTCACTATGTGTCGCACTCTACCCATCTCCGTCGGTTTGTGCTTGTTCTTAAAGGTGTGGTGCTGTTTTCATCGGCGGTGTACTTCGCCGAAGCCGGAAGTGAGAACAGCTTCTTCAAATCCATACCCGATGCGTTTTGGTGGGCGGTCGTGACAATGACGACCGTAGGATATGGAGACATGACGTATGATTCAGAGACATCACTCTAAATTTCATTTCGCATTCTGGTCATTTCATTTTTTTCCCCCACGATCTTACATCGGCCTCTTTAACACTCGAAGTTTTCTTTCACCACATCAAATAACTTAATACATTCGCTTTTATTTGGTTTTATCGACGGTTCGATCAAGACTTAACCGATCACTCACGTTTCTATTATTCACCTTTTACGACTCTACAACATGCACGTTAGGCAATTTTTTTCTTAAGGTCTTGATATTTTTAATCATACGTCTTTTTGTCATTATTTTCTTCCTGAACCTTTCAATTTTACATGGAAGCATGGTAAATTGTAAAATCTCCCAAGCGTCAGGAGCGGTAGGGCTTAGAGCAGACACATACACTCGCGTCGTCGGTGTGACACCGCCCATAAAACCGTATAACGATAAATCCGTGAAAAATGCTTTAGTTGTGTGTCCTCTAGTCTCCAGTGGAGCTGGAGCGAACCGAGCATGCCGAGCGCCGCGAGCGTTCTCACGAGCCGGGTGAAGTGGAATCGATGTGAAAGCACCCGCGGTCCCTGTGTCGCTTCGCTACTTCGGTGTTCGTGCCTGTCTCGATGTTGTGCCGATTGACGTTAGCTTCCGATATTAATTATATGGTGGTCCACATCCACAGTGTACACGCGCCACATCATCACCTACCAGTAACTTCTTCATATTAGAGGGCGTTCTCATTATTTTGCTTATAAAACGACATATTCCGACTTTAAACTCATCAATCTATCATTGTGTTGGAATGATCTTACAATCTTCTTCCCGACCGCGGGCCGAAGTCAAACGTACGGTGAATTTTACACGTTACTGCTACTATGTAAAATTGTCATTCAGAATGTTCATTGCTTGTTTTGTTGGCTTTTAGTCACGAGCTTTATTCACATCATTATCGGTATTGTTAAGACTGTTTAATATGTTCGTTTATGTTGTTAGTGCATGGAGATCTCGTCCCTGTAGGGGTGTCGAATGTCCACTGTAGTGTTAACGTCTTTATTCACATGTAGGTTCATCCTATTGTTAGTTGTTTTGTATTTCTCTATTTTTCTTTTTCGTTATAACTTATTCATTAATTTTCACGTCTATAATAAATACTAGCACTCTCAAATAAAAAATACGTTTCTTTTTAGGTATGTAGGTACGAATACTATGAGTATACTAATAGTATATTTTCTATAAAATCAGACACACGGATGGGTTTGATATACACAAAATTTATATAAGTACTGTCGGTGTGAGTAATATTGAACCGCTATTAAATTGCTAATATTCAAATCAAATTTATCACATCGTTGTCAAATAAACCAATCAAATTGTAACGATTGGTTCAGATTTGATTAGATTTAATAGCATTTTATAGACCATTCATAATTATTAACAGACAGAAATTACAGAAAAAGTTCCAGCAAAAACCTGAATCTAATACATTTTAAGAATATTTTCGTGCCTACATTCAAAAACATCTTCACGATTTGTAAAAATAGACGATGAAACATCATTTCCGATCAAATGACGTTGTCATCCGCACGTTTTGATTTTTCTTATGTTATTAGAGTTAAATAAATTTCCGTCGAGTCTCGTATACACGAAGATATATCCTATCGTGAGGAAGTTAGAGTATTCAACAATACAGCAGTATCTGTTATGGGCGTGAAGCTCGCGTTAGCAATAAGCTGTGCGTTATCTAAGACAGTCGCGATCGGAGCGACTCGCTGGCTGGTGTGAAAGACGATGAATGAAATTGATTCTCATAGGTAACTGCCAAAGCGAATGTACATTATTATTTTTCAGGTCTCTAAACTCAATGTTACCTATTAGAATATATCTGTTAGGTTGGAACATGGTATGTATACATCTTTCTGCATGTGCATCATCACCGCGGTTCATTTGTTTTCTTTTAAACTGTCTCTTAAGGCGATTCGAAATTGTAAGATTTTTCGGAAAGCCTTTCGCCGATATGTTTTCAGCGCAGACTCTTACGTATGGTTTGCTATATAGGCCGGTGGGAGTGTGGGGCAAGATCGTGGGGTCACTCTGCGCGATTGCCGGCGTGCTCACCATCGCTCTGCCTGTACCAGTCATCGTGTCCAACTTCAACTACTTCTATCATCGAGAAACCGACCAAGAAGAGATGCAGTCGCAGAACTTCAATCACGTCACCAGCTGCCCGTACCTGCCCGGGACTATGGGCGAACCATATCTTAGTAAGTACTGTTACATTATTCTACAAAGAACTCGTCTAAAGCGCTCGTGGTTTATGACGCCTGAAATGCATCTAACAACTGCCTACTAACCTTATTTCTTAAAACAAAATCGTGTTAAAAAATATTTAAATGGCAGGCAGGCAGAGTAAAATCTAGGCATAAATAGTACATGCAAAGGGTCCCTTATATTATAAGGCTCCCTTCGCTTTAGATCGCAAGCAGTGCGGTTGCCGCTGCCGTCCGCTATGATAAGCACGAATCGCGCGGCTGTCGTGCTGCTTGCGACCTAATGTAAAGGTAGCCTAATTGGTTTATCATTACTACGCGTACTGGGCGCGGGCCATCTTCTCATTGTGAGAAGGGTAAGACCATAGTATACCACGCTGGCCAAGTGCGGGTTGGCAGATACACATCTTTCAAGATCATTAAGAACTCTTAGACATGTAGGTTTCCTCACGATGTTTTCCTTCACCGTTTGAAGTTGGCGGCAATCAACAATACGCACATAACTTCGAAAAGACACAGGTGTGTGCCGCAGGATTCGAACCCAGGACCTGCGGATCGCAAGTCAGACGGTCTCCCGACTAGGCTGCCGGAAACTTAAAATAGGTTTTTTTTTATCAGCCTTGTTTGTACAAACTGTCCCACTGCTGGGAACGGGCCATATTCTCATTGAGAGAAGGGTTAGGCCATAGTCTGTCACGCTGGCCAAGTGCGGGTTGGCAGACTTCACACATCTTCAAGATCATTGAGAGCTCTCAGACATGTAGGTTTCCTCACGATGTTTTCCTTCACCGTTTGAAGTTGGCGGCAATCAACAATACGCACATAACTTCGAAAAGACAGAGGTGCTTGCCGTGGGATTCGAACCCAGGACCTGCGGATTGAAAGTCAGACGGTCTCACCACTAGGCTGCCAGAAACTGAAATAGGTATGGCGGCTCACAATTTAAACAAGCCTAGGCGGAATTTATGTTAAGCTAATCAAATTACATTTCTCTTCTTGGTGTTATTTGCTCGAAGGTGACTTACTTGCCACTTCGGACATTAGAGTTAATATCCGAAGTGGCAACTAAAAAGGCGCGCACTGTACACGCGTCGACACAAACCACGGTCGTAGCACCGGAACTCCTCGACTCGCTGTTAACGTAATTTGTCCCATATTTCAAATTACCCGCCCATGCATGCATCCGGCTTCAAATTTTATTGCACACAGCATGAATTATGAGTTAATTTTTATTTGTTTCCTTTATGTTTGTTTTCGGTAATTTCAGGTGGGAGAGATGACGACAAGGACGATGTCGCCAGTGATCAATAACTGTATGACAGTGTTATTTTTTTTCTCATTCATGGACTAAGTTTTTTTTAAAAATCGACAGAGACGATCATTGTGATATTAACGTGTAAGGGACGAGAGTGGGAGTGATTTGGTGTAAATACTAGAAAATAAGATATAAAAATAAGCCGAATAAAACTGTTATTTATTTTAATTTTTTTGTGTTATGTTTCTCACAAGTCATTCCGTAGAAATACGTGCGTTTTATTGTTTACACAGTTCAATTTTACAATCTACTTGATTCATGTAAACAGCTTATGGAACTCGTAAATCTTTTGAATCATTTTCAATTTGGGCCGTAACTATTTAAAATTAATATTAGATACATATAAAACATGTATCTATAAATTGAAAGCATTGGCAGGTTTTGTTTGCAGAGAAGCGTTCTCTGGCGCCAACAAGTTCGCAGATAAAAGATTTTTCAAAGAATACAAAGCGCATAATACAGGCCAAAAAAAATACTGGCTTTGGCAGTGCTCGTTAGTTATATTGCCTGTTCTAAATCCCGGTCTGACTTCCTGAACTGGCGATGTTGCAGGTTTCCCTCTATTTGATGTTGTTAAGCAAACATCCAGTTTTTGTGATCGTCGTTTGTCTACTGATGTTTAATTTATCATAATTAATTTATTAACAGAAAAGTAAGTTTTATTTATATTTTTTTTCTTTTGTGTTTAACTGTTGTTTTGCTCGTGCACTGTTTTTTCCTGTTCTAACATCGTGATGTAGCATTGGCACTGGTTACAATCATGCACTTTAGTATTTACCAAGTACTTAGACTTCTTTAGTAAACTTTTGCCCGCGCAATGTCAAAATGTTTGCCCGATGATATAAGATTTCAGTAATGTGTATAAATAAACACAAAAACTGTAAATCTTGTTTTGTGTTTTACTTCAACTCCTTGCAGTTATTACATTTAATTAATATCTAGCTTACAGGGCAAATATGTGGAAAAAATAAACTATAATAATTAAATCAAAGAACAAGTGAAGATAATAAATGTCAATTATCATTATGACAATAACCATTCAAAATAATTTGCTATTTTCCGTGTAAGGTCACAATTGCAAAACTGTGATGAATATTTCAAACGGAAAGAGAGAGAAAATTTCGATATTAGGAAAAAATGTTATGGCTATGTACTGTAGTAGTCACTTGAATCTATACAAGCAATAGCCTTTGAGACCGCATCAATCGTAATTTTCAAATAGTACAAAGTATGAGTGCTGAGCAACTCGGAAGTTACGACAGAATCAACCCACATTCAAGTACAAATTCATTTGCTCGATCAGACCAATAATCCGCATATTTTTCTACCGCTTTTACTTTATCCCTGATTTTTTCTATGATTTCAACTTGACTCAACCTCGAATAGACCTCGAAATCGGGTTTTGATATCTTTAATCGTTAATAATGTTGACAATTATACAAAGCACAAATTCATTTACTCGCTCAGACCAATAATCCGCATATTTTTCAACCGCTTTTACGTTATTCCTGATTTTTTTCTATGTTTTCAACTTGACTCAACCTCGAATAGACCTCGAAATCGGGTTTTGATATCTTTAATCGTTAATAATGTTGACATAATTTATACCTTTAGAATAGGTACCACTCGAGTTACACTCGAAAAAACTTCCGTTTGAAATGGTTTTTTGAGGACTACGACGCTAGTCTCTATCAAATCCATTCTAAAAGTGTAGTGTTGCCGGTTGTAGGCACTTAACAGTACCATATGACTGTGAAAACTTTTTTTTTGTTAACGCCTACACAAATTGTCCCGAATTGGCGCCACGCCGATATTTGCATTAACTGCCCCAAGGCCAAACACTAAAGCACAACAATCGAAAAATTAAATATAAACTAGCGTCAGATATTGACACGACACGACAATTACTATCGGAAGGAATTCGGTCACGGTTGTTCAATTTAATGACTTCATTTTTCTGGACTGAGTTCATATTAAAACAGTTTTTGTCGTCATAGTATTTGAACACTATCTTTTTGCCCTTTTTTAATCAACTTCAAAAAAGGAGATTATCAATTTGATATGTATGTATGTAATGTTGTTCGAATTGCACAATTTTCACATATGTTAGTCTATGTGGATTTCTAAACACGTGTGCCAAATGTCATAAGTGTATGTATGTATGTATAATGTATATATATATATTTGTACACGTATTATGCGAAAATAGAAGTCTTATAGCAAAAAATCTTTTTTGTCAAGCTAGTTTTATCATAATCGGTTCAGTACTTTTCAAGATATGAATATTTTGAGTTGTAAAATATAAACGTTTCATCGACACAATTCAAGCGACAGGTCGGATTTAACGAAATTTGGTAGCTTATTTGGTACACATAGAATGTAAAATGATCTGACATACTTTTTATCCTAAAAATTAGGTGGTTCAGTAGTATACAAGTGTATTTAAAAATTCAACAAACTTACACAGTAAAGTTCGGTGAATCAAATTGTTAGTTTAACACAAAACCAATAAAACCATTAAAAATCAATGTACATCAACTTATATTTTTGACTTGGGCTTGACTTGGAATTTTGGCTAGGGCCTAGTACCTACAGTAAGGCTAGTTACAGTTTGGGTCTGGCACCGACCTCAAAAATATAGTTGGGGTACGTACCTACTCAGGTAGACGCCCAGTTTTGATTTAATTTGTCGGTATTACGTGTATGTATCGGTTGTTATTTCTCCCTTTTCAGTTTTCAAGACGATTTAAAATGTTTTATTTGTTTATTGATTGTATTTGCATAAATGACCATAACTTCAAAAATGTTTGATAATTATGATCAGGGATGCACTCTAGGTAATTTATCATCAAGCAAACATATTTGGGGAAAAAGTAAAAAAAAAATATCAATTTAAGCCCACATAGACAAGGTTACTCACCATTTTAGGTTTACTGTTAAACTAATACAAAAGTCACGAAAATACATCCGTTTCATACATTTTCTCGATAATTAGTAAGGCGATGTCGGTTGTAGCTCCTCTGTCCCGCTCATAGTAACATTTTTGATAATATTATTGAAAAATACTGAAGTGACTTACGAAAAATCTGTTGCGCAGAAAAACTAGGTATATAAAAATGTAAACACTTTCTTAAAATTTCATTTTGATTCAAACATTTTTTTACTCAGAAAATGGATTTAATTATTCTTTTCGTCAACTGTGATTTTTTATCTTACTGTTGACACGCTAAGTACATACACTTGGGGTATCTATAGAATTCTATGTGCTAAACTTTCGTTTTATTCGCACCCAAATTTTCAGTATGTCTATTAAAAAAATGTATATCTTCAAAATATAAGGTATACGTGAACGAGACAGACGATTTACTAGACAGCGCCTTAAGCCTTTTTGAATTGGTCCTATAATAAAAAATACTCTAATTACAGTGTCATCTTTCAGTGCGTCTGCTATTTCTGGTAACATAATATATTTCAGGTTGTTAGGGTAAGCAGGGGGAATGGCGTTCACTTAAGGAAAACATGCAATTTTTTTTTAAATATTGGTGTCATATAAAAATTTAAAAAATGCAATATCTTTGACTATTAGTAATCAATATTGTAACACAAAACGTATATATCTCTAATATATTAGTAGTAGAAGAACTTAAAAAATAAAACAGCTTTGCGCGTCACATTACCCCTGACCTTGGGTAATGCCGCTCAGTCTAAGGGGTAAAGACTTGCTTTATTATACATATATTATTATCATTATCAGAGGTAATCACAATTAGAGATAGTAAGATTTTATCATCAGTCGCTGATGTATCCATCTGCTAAATCTTACCCAGAACATATAGCATGAAAACACAGCCCACAAGTGGTATAACGATCTGATTTTTTTTCTTCAGTTTTGGCTAATTGAAGATCTGTTTTGGTCCGTGTTGGCTTAGCGGTTTTCCTTTGCTGATTTCAAGGGAAGATATGCTATAATTGTAGTATATAATATTAGGTCAATAGATTTATCAAAGAAAAAAGTCAATAAGGCGAATGGCGTTCAAGTGAGCGGCATAACCCCAAAAGTTTGTTTTGAATTTAATTTTAAATTTAAAAACATTCACATGCAATTGTTAAAAATTGATTACGTTATCACAAAACATAAACTTTCAGTGTCTAAGAAGTTATAACAATAATTAAATAATAATGAAAACACTAAACTTCTGACAAAAACACCATACCCAAAAATTTGATGAACAAGGCCCGTTACAAAAAAAACCGGACAAGTGCGAGTCAGACTCGCCTACCGAGGGTTCCGTATAAACTAAATAATAGGAGGAAATCATATTTTTTTTTATTTTCCTTCATAAACCGAAAAATATACATCGTAAAAATATTTAAAACCCTGTTTTAGCTTATGCTAATGAAGCTCTTTCATATGATACCCCACATGATACGGTTAATTCACTTTAAAATTTGGACCCTCATTCCTTGCATATAGTCACTATTTTGTTGTGATTAGATTACAAATGTCCATTTTTCTTTCTGCAGCAAGAAACTATGGATTTGCATATATAGTTTTAATTTCAACTTGATACCTCCACGCGTTCTCGAGATAAAGGTCTTGACACCCGGACAGACGGACAGACGGACAACAAAGTGATCCTATAAGTGTTCCGTTTTTTCTTTTGAGGTACGGAACCCTAAAAATGCACATTACATTCTCATGTCGCGAGCTGACTGGCTGTACGCAAAAGTGGCTGTTAGAGGCCCCCGTCCCCCTCGCTTTAAGCGACGTGACATGTTGCTATGCACTATTTTTATAGACTTATGGAGGTGAGCGCCATTACCCGGTGAGCGCCATTCCCCCTGCTTACCCTATTATAACTTTTGTTGATCACTGCCAATAACATTAACCCTAAGTAACCCCTGCTTATCACTGCATTATCTGCCAGTAACAATAACATTTAAATACTAGTATTCAAAACGAGGTTTTCATTGTAATACTCTCAATGTAGACCAGTCTATATATGGTAAAAGTTACATCTTAGTCACATCTTCATACTGCACAAGGACGGTACCTTCCGCGAGCGTTTGTTAAGCGCGAGTTTGCTCGCACTTAGTTATTATTCGCGATCAGAGATTACTTATGTAAGTTCGGGCACTTCTGCTTGATTCTGAAAAAAAAATTGTTTTAGATTCGAATAATTTCTTCGCGTAGCGAATATTCACACAATAAATGCACGCTTACCAAAGGTTCAAGACTTTGCAGGTATCTAAGCAGCAAAGTTTTTATATTGCTCTATACTTGACCAGGCTTGAATATCGCCAGATGACGTAGTTTTGATTTCGTTCATAATACAGTTTGTATAAACATGATTGAGTAGGTATAGATAAATACAGAAATTCGCGCTAAGCCCCTCAGACTTCGCATACAATGCTCGCGGTGAGATCCATCCTTTAGAATAAATTATAGAAACTAACTGCAAATCTTTGCATAGTTTCAGGACCTATTCAGAAGAAGTGTTCTATGAGTGAAGACTCGTCGTCCGACCAGACGGAGCTAGAGGAGTCGGCGATGGTCGCCGACCCCAATCTGGAGGCCAACTTGAACAGACTGCGGGAGGAGGAGAAGATCCTTCTAGAACGGCAGGCGCAGCTTGAAGCCGGCAACAACGACGATATTGCTGCGCTTGAGCACCAAGACTTGCTACGTTTGAATCATGTAAGCATTAATGACAACTGAGATAATTTTATTTTATTGTTATTTTATTTATTCAACAAAATCTAAAGCCCTTTATAACGTACATTAAATAACTTAGATAAGGCTTAAGGCCAATAATAGATTAACATTTTATATTTAGTCTTATGCAATTAGGTACAGTCGTAAAGTAAAGTAATCAGTTATACGAGCTTGCTAGCTAAGTACCTTCAACTTGAAAACCTGTTTCGAATAATCCGATTGCGTTATCCAGCAGAATCTTTTGAGAGTCATTTCACTCAGAGGAATTTCAAGCTTTTAATATGTTTAACATCTGGACCACACCATTACTTATCAGTTGTGGTGTCGTTGGCAGTGGTCAAATACCTTAACATTCAGTCGAATTGTGGTCAAACGCTTAATTTTCAATAGTAAAAAATCTTAATAGCAGATTAAATTTTTACCGACCTACCTACATCAGCCAGGTCGTGGCCATCAAACATGCTCTAAACGTCAAAGGGTATTTGTTCGGCAACATTTTTTTTTGCGCTTCACCCTCGGAGAACGAAAATATAACCGGCCGGGCATAACATTTTTTAAGTTTTTTTTACGATAGTGCTCTTGTAATCCAAAACACTGTAACATGAGATTATGCCTATTATATACACGGTAATCCAAGAGGTGACCAAGCACTGGCAAGTGCAGCGTAGGAAGACCAGCCACGAGGAAGAAGTGGCAAGAAGATGCTGGATGCAAGCAGTTTCGACCCGGTGTTTTTGAAAATCAGTAAAGGAGGCCAAGTGGACTTCTTGTGTCTGAGATAATGATATGAACCCAAGAGGACGTCGGTGCAGGTCTGATCGCCTCTAGTATTGATTATAATCATTTGTTTCGTTTCTTTCAGTTACAACAGCGGCAGCTTAAGAAGCGGCAGGCGGCAGCAGCAGCGCGAGTAGCGCGCGCGCAAGCTACCGAGGGCGCAAGCGCACTGCCCGCGCCGACGTCGCGCCGCGAGGGCGCCCGCCGTCGTGCCTGCACTGTACGTGTAAACAATCTACACACCGCCACCGGCGCAGAGGCTATTGAGACTGACGTCTGACTATTTGGTAAGTTTACTTAGTTTTAGTTTGGCTGAGACCAAACGAGCGCAATTTTTTGAGTTGTAAGTCGTGTAAAATGCGTTGCTCAATTTACGTTGCGTTTGGTTTCATATAAAAGTCCGGATTATACCTCACGGCAACGCAAAATGAGTTGTATGCCGACTCATGCTCATTATTTCAACTGAATTGCCTTCAGGACGAGGGAAGAGACACTTTCACTATTGAGTGGATTTAACCACCTTCTTTTTAGTTTTTCACTATATACTAAATATTCTCCATAAGTGCACAATATTTGTAATGAATCCATTGCACGCATGTCACAAACACCGTTAAATAGCAACTGAAAAACTAACGTCCGTCTGGTGACCCAGCGGAATTTATGTTGAAAGCAAATTGCGCGACTCGCAACCAAAATAATTATAACATTCGTTTGGCCTCAGCTTTATTTTGGAACTTTATTACATTCATACTCAGTGATGACTGGATCACAATGGAGGCTTCACCACTGGGTGTACCTGTTGCTGACTATTGGTCGGCTCATATATAAATAAGCAGCCAAATGCGTGTCGTGCCACGCACAAAGTAGGATTCCGTAGTTGCGCAATATAATTTATGTGAACTTAAATTAAGTTCACATAAATGAGTACTATGAACATACGAGTTAACTTATGTTAGTATTTAAACTAACTTACACGATATTTTCATTTTTTACTTATTTAAGTACATTTTTAAAGTTGATTGACTATTACTCGATAACTTGTAAAGCTTACTTAGCCGTGACAGTTTTCCTTTTAATGTCATTATATATGCTAATAGCATGAATTTTTTCATATCTCCAAAGTCAATAGTTTAGCCGGTGAGCCGGGGGGGGGGGGGGGGGGGGAGGGGGGGTGACTCTAACAAAAATGACCACTTAAAAGCTCAGTATTTCGTAAACGGATCCCTAAATAAAAAAAAATGGTTTTAGCACACCCCCAATGTTTTGATTACCTATCCAACGATACTCCACACGATGGGGAAGATGAGTTGATGAAGCCGCGGACTGACAGACAGACAGACGGACATAGCGAAACTATAACGGTTCCTTGTTTACTAAAAAGACTAATAAAAACGACACAAAAATACTGTAACTAAAATTGCTAGAAAGTTTCGAACAAAAGCATGAAATAAATATCTATACAATTTCTTTCATCGCCGACATGTAAAACTAAAAAAAAAAGAAAAAATGATTGAGTGAAATCTAAAATATTGTATCCTAGTTTAGCTATATGGTATGACATAGTTCATCACCCCCCGTATTCTGAAACCATTCGGTTTCGGAATCGATTCGATTTCTATATCTCCGCCTCTGTCATTTCCATAGAGAATGACAGAGACGGAGAATCGATTCCGAAACCGAATGGGTTGAGAATACGGGGGCTGGGCCACAAAAACCTAAGATACGCTAACAATATCAATGAATCAAATCACTTCCAAGATTTAATTTTAAAAATCTTCTAAATTTTCGCACTCGATTTGCTCGCGCATTTTTACTATTTTAACATACAAATACTGTGGGCTCACTAATACGTGAAATAAGGCATATTACTATAAAAACACTACTAAAATTTAATAAAAAAAAATTCGCGCTCGCTTCGCTCGCTCCTGACTATTTCTTATTATTTTTACTCGACTACGCTTACAAGATCAATAAATTAAATCACTTCTAAGGTTTTATTGTTAAAACCTAAATTTTTAAGTAATATTTCAAAATACAGTACCTACACGCACGTCAGTAATTACGATAGATTGACTGAAACCAGCCTATATTATATCCGAGGATGAAGACCCTCCAAATGCTACGATACCTACGGGTGTTACGTGGAATGCTACGAGGCCTACGGGAGATACAGCAACTGCGGGTGCAAGCGATACAAATAATTTCGCTACACCACCAGTACCAGCAGAAGCGGCAACAAAGCAACCCTACGTCACGAGAAGTGGAAGAATCGTCCGGCCCACCGTACGATTTACTTAAACGGGGGTAATGTAGCGGTCGTATTGCACACCGCTACGAATATGAGATCGCGAGCGCTGGGATGGCTGTTGAGACGCGGAGCGACGTGCGCCTGCGCAGAGCATTCATCGGGGACAAGCGCGGCTTGCTTAAGTTTATAATTTATTGTGAAACATGACATTGAATTGGACTGAGTTTTCAATTGATCTTCCCATCATCTTTCTGGACATCTGCGACCCCACAACTCTTTCAAAACTTTGAAATTTGGAAATTGTAATTTTTGTCTCTTCCGACTCAAAAGGTTTCCGACCCCTGCGCTAAGGGGTTATTTTCGAAAAAAAGTTAAACAGTGTATAAATTACTTTTATTTTAATTAATTCATGAAATGTTATCGCTCCTGACACCGCTTAATTGCCCTATGAGATGATTTTCGTAAATTAATGAAATAAGAGTAAAGAATTAATAGAGGTCCTAAAACACCCTGAAAGCACCATAGAAAATAATCCTGAGTAAACGTTTTTTTATTTGTTACTAAACTACTACACTAAAAGCAAATAGACCAGTAAAGGTCTAAAGATAATCCAATTACTCAAACTCACTGCCAGTTTGCAGCTTACCCATCACGATAGTAGAATTACCACGCTGAATGGGAATGCTTATAGCGTAGGCCCACTGTGGTTGTGCCAGATAAGATTACTGAAAACTTCGGAAAATCCTTGCCTACCATGCCTTAAATATAAATTTGTTCTGAGTATAGAATCACATAAGTTTAGTATACCTTTGTATACTTGAAAGATCCTATCAGAATATACATACATCCTATTGCTCTTCGGAGAGCAGATGAAAAGTTTGCCGTAGGTATCTCATTCGACGGAAAGATACGTAACCAAACATAATCTCTGTCGTCGCGCTAACAGCTTTATAAATTCAAAGAATATTTCCGTGGAAGGTCTGTTACGTTATTTGGTAGATTTTGTACCTTCTAATCTATTTTAGGTATATTCTATATCAACGATCTTAGGTATGAAATTTTCCTCAATCCAACAGGCACGATAATTGGAAGAATCTGGAATCAGAATGGCAGGGATGGAGTAAGGTGTTTAAATGGTTGGAAGTTTCTATCAATTTCATATTTAAGAGATAACTATACCCCTCACCCTTCTCACAATGATAAGATGGCCCGTTCCCAGCAGTGGGACAGTTTGTACAAACAGGGCTAATAAAAAAAAAACCCCTATTTACAACTTGTCTGATTCGGAATCGAATCGGAAACTATAACTTCACCTCTATCTTACTGTATGGAAATGATATAGATGGAGATATATGTAGTTTCCGACCCGATTCCGAAAAGCACCATAAAAATACTGAAAGACTAACAACCTTCAGAAACTAACTCAAATTTCCGTCAATCTTCATATCAAGAAGTCATCGTCTATCTTAGAAGTCATAATCGGTTACATTTTAAAAACTGCTTGTTGAAATTAATACTTTTACTATATCATTTTGTATTGATAATAAGCTGGCCCTAAGTATCAATAAATGCAAGTCAATAGTTTTTACACGTAAAAGAAATATAAGTAACTTTACATATTCCCTTTGTAACTCGAATCTTGATAAAGTTACGGTTATAAAAGACCTTGGTGTGACGCTAGACAGTAAACTAACCCTTGACATACATGTACAGAATATTATTGTACGTGGTTTCAAAATGTATAATTTTGTCATTAGATCTGCTAATATGTTTAAAAACGAAATTACATACAAATTATTATTTTAGTCACTTGTCCGATCACAGCTTGAGTATGCAGCATCGGTTTGGAACCCATACTATAAATGTTACATCAAAGACATTGAAAGGGTCCAAAAAAAATTTCTTTGTTGTATGAATTATAAATGTAACTGTAGTTTTATGTCTTATGAAGATTTGCTCAAGAAATATGACCTACTAGACTTAAAATCCCGGAGGCTACAACTTGATGCTATGCTCTTGAATGACATCTGTCACAATCGATATGACTGCTCCGAGTTGTTTGCATGCTCAGTTACAAGGTTCCAATAAGAGTCAACTCAAGAACTGTTTCTAAAACTTTTTATAGTGCGGCTTCGCACCAATTCGGGTCAGCGTTCCCCCTTGTATCGTATGACTAAATCTTATAATGATTATTTTAATACTATTGATATATTTCATGTACGCACTTGTAATTTCCGGAGATCTGTATTTGAGGTCCTGAGTAGTGATGATAGTAAGAATTTCTCTTAATATCTCATGTAATGTTTCTTTTGTACGATGCTTATCTTTAGGAACTAAAGATAAGCATCGTACAAAAGAAACATCGTACAAGCGTACATCGTACATCGTATATCGTACAAGCGCGTATCTGGCCCAACGCATAAGCATTGCCATTCAACGTGGCAATGCGGTCAGCATGCTGGGTACGCTGCCAACTGGTAGTGGGTTTGAGCATTTGGATTATCTTTAGACCTTTATCGGTCTGGGGTGATCGATGTGCTTTTTGTGTAGTAGTTTAGTTAGTTGAGTCTGTATATTGTTGTGTTCCTAAATGTTTTGCTTCATTCATTGCCCATTGTCCTTCTAGTACGATAACAATTAGTTTCCTTTCATCACTCGTTTACTTTGTTATTCAGTTTATTTATGTAAAATTAGCTATGTTAGTGTTTTGAGTTCCAGTCTATAAGACTGAGATAGCATTGGTCAGTAATTTATTAGATGTTTCACACTCTGGTCAAGTATATTTGATAAATAATTAATCCGTGGTCAACGTTGCTGGTACATCATCGAACTGTATTTCTTAACGATTACTGTATTAACCCTAAACTTTGTTGTGTACTGTTTGTTGATCTTAATAAACAATAAAAAAATAAAAAAAAACAATTTAGCGACTAAAACCGCTTAATGTACTAATTGTTAATATAATTTTCAACAGTCGAAAATAGCAAGAAATAATTAGACGTGTACAAACAAGAACATTATCAAAACCAATTCAAACTTAGGGATCCGTTAAAATAGCTTTCATTTATATTCTGCTACAATTAATTTATCATCGGTGTACCTACTACAGCTATTGTCTATATAAAGACCCAAAGGCGCACATTTCATATGAAATCTAACATACGTTAAGAGTGTATAATATTAATCAAAGGGTTCCATTCAAACTCAACCGATTACACAGTCACGTGTTTCGTGACTTCCCGGGAAGAATGAAAGCTTTGTTGTAACAATAACGATTCTCCCCTTTTACTTCGGCTTTCAGAGAACTCTTTAACCGAATTTGCGG
Organism: Lycia hirtaria; assembly: GCA_947563715.1. Classification (NCBI taxonomy): domain Eukaryota; kingdom Metazoa; phylum Arthropoda; class Insecta; order Lepidoptera; family Geometridae; genus Lycia; species Lycia hirtaria. The sequence continues at coordinate 15,707,525 of OX387386.1, forward strand.
CGAATTCGGTCACGTTACTGGTCGTGTTTTCTGAGAAACTCGCCTGAAGATAGTAACTCTTTTTGAACTTTATTTATTGTAATTTTATTACTGAGTAGCTCTTCTTACGGTTCGTTTGTGACGGAGGTAAATATAAATATTGGTAGATATTTTTACACAGCGCCATCTAGACCCCACGTAATCAAAGCGTACTGTCGGAACCAGATAGAATATAAATAATATATAATAATATACGTATGATCATTGACGGTGTCGATATAATGTAGTTGCTTATGATAGGTACCTACATAGAAGCTTCAAATATAATAAAATTAATGTGATTTATTAAGCTAAGGTATAATGGATAGATACATTTTGCGTGCCTCTGCGTTTCCCGTCAAAATCAAGCTAATTGACTCGAGCCATCTTAGTCACGCTCGATCAGGCGACAGCGCTACACTTGACACGCGACGCACGATTATAAAAATATAAATTTAATGGAAAAGCCCTCAAGTTATTAGAAAGTGCCATAAACTAAGATCAGTGCAAAAAGGATGATGTAAAATAATGATTAAAATATATATAAAATAATTTTGATGTTTTTATTACAAATATAACGCCACTATTATTTAAATCTCGAAGGGTCGCAGGCTTGAAAAACTGAAATAACCTACCTACTTTAATCAGCACAATTCCAATAAAATATAATCATTTTATTTGGGTCGCTAAACTACTGGATCACATATGGCATATCTACTTTGTAGATAATAAAAAAATCATTGAAATCTATTTAAAAGTGCTAGAGATATATAGCTGAATATGAGATTAATTTTGTACTCATCTTTACTTCCCTGCTTCCAAGTCCACATTGAAAATATTAGTACTGAATCTTACGCAAAAATCGTAAACAAAAAACTTATGCCCGAACATTGTATATAAAAGTGAAACGACTGTCTTTAATCAATATACTCTTGAACAAAATAATCATCAATCAACTGCTAAAGCAAAATTGTCAAAATAATTATGGAACCACATCGAAGCTAATAATGAAACCAAAACAAAAGAAGAAATTTCAAAATCCGTCCACAAATGAATGACGGAGATATAGGTGAAAAAGGAGAAAAATAAATAAGTCAGTCGAACATAGAACCTATTCTAGTTATAAAGACGGTTAAAAATACGTAACAATGGCAGTGGTACGCGATGATTTCGCGATAACGAAACCGTTATTTGTCACACGACGTAACTTTTTGGAGTAGGTCCCAAGTTAGGGGATCGATATACCCGCATCGCCCCGCCCGGCGCCCGGCCCGAGTGCCTGTGACGTCGGACCACGTGCATTGATTGGCCGACGACCGACCGGGCTTGCCCCAACATCCCCTACTTTAGACCTTTTGTCTATTTTAAATAACTTTTTTCTAATTTTGAACATGAGAAGTTTGTTTTCGAACATATTATTTCGTATCTATCTAGTGTATAATATCAAATTGTATTTTAATTTTTGTCATTAATTATTATAATTTATTTAATTTCCTGTCATTGTTATCAGTAAATTAATTTCCTAGCGCGCGTAAAAATTGTAAAATAGGAACATCTGCTCTGGGCTTCCAAGATACCGGCTTAGCCGAGTTTGGGGCCCACTGACAATGCATAGCAATAGTAATTCTATTTCGGAAATAAACATTTACTTTACTTTGTTTTGCTAATTGGAATGTAGGCTTAATGTAGCTTTGACTGTATCTACAATTCTACACTATCAATTCTATTCGCGTGGAGAATATAATAGTAGTAGTAGTGTTATGGTCGTAGACTGAGTTCTGTATTCGGTTTTCTTTTTCTCGCCTATAGAGTGACTTAGTGACGTATTTCAGGGGCAGTTTTTGTAGATTTTTTGCCCTGTTTATATTTTTTGGGTCAAATTTAATAATCGAAATTTGACCCCTTCCCTTTGACAGATTGATCTGATATTTGGATGATGCCTTTCGTTTAGATAACAATATAATGAAATATATTTAATATCCATTTAAATTTGATATGGCCCCGCCACAAAATGGCATTTCATATTTTTTCACAACCCCCTCAATATGAAAAGGCAAAGGCTTTTCTAGAAGAATACAATAAATATCCCACATCATTATCTTACTTTTCAATAAAACCATTTAACTTAAAACGTTTTTAAGTACTTATTTCTTCTACATTTGGCAATTCGAGAAAATAAACATATTCCAAACAAATCACGATCGCATAATAATATGTATGAAAATTTAAATATATGACTAAAGGTTCCGAACCTTCCGGAAAAACGGACCCTTTTAGGATCACTCCATTGACCGTTTGTCTGTCTACCTGTCTGTTCCCCCGTCTGCCCGTTTGTCTATCTGTCTCTCTAGACCCTTTTACACATTAACGCATGGAAATATTAAATTGAAATTATACAGTATCAATATGCAATCATAAAACATGTTTCTAGGTCAACGCAATAAAATATAATCCCGCATTTTCCCCACGAAAACGGCAATTTTCGTCTGATATTTTGATACTCGCAGGTAAATCAAAACTTACAAGGTACTTCCCATTGACCTAGAACCACGAAATTTGTTACAAATCAAGAAGCAAGAATACAAATAGGAAAATTTCCGAACATTGTTAATTTGTAGTTACATGGCATAAAAGATGGTATTACACTTACTCCGTAAGTAGTTAGAATTTCATATGGCAAAACTACAAAGTTGTTTGCTTTAGCCATGTTATATTTTGAACTTCAGCAGGCGTGGGGAGAACACGAGGGTACGGAAACCTCAGTGTACGAAATCAGTTCGTACTTGGCCGATTTTATTTATAGTTTGCTACGAATTACAGAACACTTTATCCAAGTCTGTTACAACAACAAATCATACTTTTTGCAGGCTATGTCTTGAGAGTTTGACAAGTTTGACAAGGTTTGTGAAAATAATATTTATATACTGTTTTTAAATACTGTTATTATATTTCAGCGACAGGGATGAATGAAGATAGTCAAAAGAAGGTTGAAAGTTTGTATGAAACTTCCTTAAGTTTTATGTTAGAATCTTGACATTTTGTATTTGTGTATTCAAATTAATAATTACAAACATTTATAATATTTTTACGGCAGGGCTGAATTAAGGTTGTTAAATTATGTTCAAATTATTTTATTCTATAAAATACCCACAATTTTCATGTTAATTAATAGATATTTTTACAACAGGGATGAATTCAGGGGGGGGGGCGGGGGGGATTGAGGTTGAAATTAATATTTACCCAAAAAAATAAATAAGAACGAAGACTCTTATAATATTTTGTGCCAGGGATGGCTTAAGGTGATAAAAAAGGGGGTTGACGTTTTTATGACTTTTTTCATAAACAGACTTGCAATTCAATCGAATTGCCGATTTTTTAAATCTTAGCTTGATAAGGACGGAAGCGGGGCTAGACGGAGATTAGACCGGGGCAATAATAAAGTTTGAATCCCAGCGTGAGGGAGTGGGTCGGAACGGGAACGAGTTGTGAACAAGCTTTAAGTGCGGCAAGTAGTATATAGTGGTTGTAGTATAGGTGGAAATGGGACAGGTGCGACCTGGGAGCTGAATTAGTGTGGAGCAGGGATGAAACGGAACGAGGGATGGAGTGAGATAGGAGTCCAACAAAGGATGTAGGTGGGTGCGGGACGTAAATGGTATGGGAGCGAGGCGGGAGCGGAATGGGAGCGAGAAAAAAGTGCGGTGGGAGCGAAGTTGGAGAGGGAGAATAGCAAGGTGTAAACGCTATAAGTGCGAGGAGGAAGTGAAATGAAAGTGAGGTAGTATAGAGGGAGGGAGGCGGGAATATGGCAGAAGTTGCACAGGGGTGGAGTGGGAGCAGGTGACAGCAAAACGAGAGTGCGACGGTAGCAAGGTGGACGTGGAAAAAATGTGAGGCAGGAGTCGAGTAGAAGCGAGGTGGGATTGAGATAGGAGCTGAACTTGAGCAGGGCTGGAGCGAGTTAAAAAAGGGGACGGCAGTTTATTCTTCATTTGTTATCTACGTTTGACAACATACTCGACACAAATTAATTGAGTTGGCAGTTAGGTTAAAGCGCGGCGGATGTGTTTTCTAACGCGTATAAAGTCGCGGGTACAGCTAGTCATTTAATAAATTCGTTTCTACACCAACTTGCTTCGTGGTAATCTCACGTAGAGACAAGTACATGCACACTTAACAAATCTCCTCATATGTTGAAATCCAGTCTGATGGGTTGATTCAACGATTCTAAACTGTAAGACTTACAAAAATGTATAAATACATTAAATACTTGTATTTATTACACTCAAATAACATTACCCTACGGCAATTTGAAATTGAAATTTGAAATTTGAAATTTATTTGATTACAACAGACTTCACAAGAAAATAGTACATAAGAGGATAGAATCAAATTACACAATCTTAGTAAAAGTGCATTGGTACCCAAACTAGGAGAACCTGTGAGATGGCATACCAATACCTTCCGCCCAAAGTAACATTTTTCGATCTTTACGTTTTAGAAATATACAATATTAGCAAATTAATTATGGAACACAATAAAATAATTTAGAATAAGGTTTATTGATTAAAATATTTAACAAACTACCACGCAGTGTAGCCCTAGTACAATAGAGCTAAACTGCCCGGTGTATGGGAATAATAAAGTAAAATAAAAATTACGTAAAAAGACTCATAATAAATGAAAACATGAATAGAATGTAAATGTATGTATATTGACTTCTGATTAATTTCCTCCAACAAGGCAATGAAACATAAATTGAAAATGTATTGCCAAGTAGGTTGAAGGCAATGGTTAACTTTCTGCAAGTAGTTGTTAGAAAAAAAGAGATGGTGCCATCCATAGGCTCGACAGTCTGTCGCCAGTGAGTTTGAGACGTACTGGTTCCAGAATGGTCCTGAGCCTGCATGCCGGACCCGTGTTGTTGTGATGGCCAGGGTCATTGCTAGAGCTGGTACTATCCTGTAAATTATGATTTTTATTTAATTTAAATGTATGCGTTTCAGAGTCGGCGAGGCGGCGCGACGTGGCTCAGCCCTCGTGGCGAGCGCGTGCTCTCGACGCGCCCTCGTCGTCGACCAGCCCTTACCAGCGGCACGGCGCCGCAACACCGCCGACTTCACGCAACTCACCCACCCCCGACTCAATAGAACTGATCGAGTTTGACTAAATATATACTTAAATAGAACATGTTTCAGCGTACTAAAAAACCAAAAAATACAAAAAAATCTTTTAACTATAAGCTTGTAAGTGAGCGCGGCCTTCGCTCCTATTGTAAATATGGAACCAGCTTGAATACTGCTTGATACACTTTCTACATTTTGAACACGTGTAATATTAGAGAGGGTCGTTCGGTGTAAAGGCGAGGCGGCGCGGGTGCGGCGACCCGCGCGACAGGCGGATAGGACAGTCCAGTGCTACAGTACAGTGCCGCGACGCAGGCGCAGGACAGTCCCACACACCACACTTCGAGTGAAGCTCGCGCAGAGCTCCGTTTAGGTTCTCAGGATTCATTCCGTCAAAAGAAAATCCGAAGTACAGTACGTTTAAACCAAAGACAGTGGTTAACAGAAGAAAAAAATAGGATAGTTTTATGTTATGTGTTATTCAGATAAAATATATTATACTGCAAAGTTTAGTGGCGTGCAACAGTCTCGGCTATGTTGGCAGGATTCTAAATGTTGTAGCGGTAGATTGTTTAATGGAATTTAATGTTCAAATTTATGGATGTTTATTGTTGTTTCGTTGTATCGGTGTTTGTTCTGATCAAAGTTTAGCAGGTTGTGAATTCATGGCTGTGCGTCGAGCTAATTACTCGTCCAGTTACGTTCGGCGCTCGAGCCCCTTGAGAATAAAGGTACCATTTTGCTGGGGATATTTTCTAGCTGTTGCGGGCATACGATTCTAATTAGTAGCTTATGATATTACATTACACATATCCATATTAGACGTGAATATATTGAATGTTTATTTATGTATAGATTATTTAGCCATGCGACAGGCTAGCCATACGTGAAGGTTTATGTCGGTGTCTCAACATTAAATAGATAATTTTTATCTTTCAGTACAGTTCCACTTCATTCATCTACTTGCTGATATTTTTATACAATAATCACGACTAAAGAAATTGTAATTTATGAATGCCCAATAACTTTTCCTTGCGCACGGATGTTTATTCCAAAAAAAAACGTATTATTTCGTAGGAAAAAATCACAACTCACAATGTTCTTGAATTTATAATATATAATGTATCTGTGTTAAAACAATTTACATCAAGATTAATTACGCTTAATTTTCTTCGATTACATAAGACTTTCTTTGTGTAAGTTACTTCAAAGTCAATTCAAGTGAAATTAGTTTAGTGATAACCGTATATGTTGTCATATTAGAGAAAATCACTTCCAAACGTTGAACCAGAGAACTGCCCAGCTTTAAACCTCCTGCTTAGCAGAATAGACAAACATTTTCTTACTGAAGCTATCCTCACGTGTAGGTACTGTGTTCTTACTGCTGTACATTTGGACACATTTGTACACCATCATTGAATACGTGAATGTTATCGAAAGACCTTAATTTGAGATTTTGTCATGTCTGTCCTTGGCTATTTGTGTAATATAAACTTGGGTTGTAATAACCATTGTTACGTAGGTTATAGATAACATCCTTAATAATTTTATCATATCATTAACACATCTCATAGCGTATAACATGTAGATTGAAAAGACATAAATATTTACGCCATATTATAATATTTGTAGTATAGATTTAGACTAGATTTACTAATTATAGAGTTAAGGGCAGCCCTTATACTGGGCGTAGAGGTTATTTTGGAAGCTGATCAACAAAAATATTCCAGAAAAGACTATTATAATAAATTGAGACGTTACAGCTTTGTAATTATTTGATTAAGTATACTCACGTGAACTCAAATGTATTTTTTTTATGTTTTAATTTTAATTAAACTTTCACTATAAATCACAAATGACATTCTTGGACTGGCGGACTCTTAATTACTGATTAATTATTTTTTTCGTGACACACTAAAAGTTATGGTTTCTTATATTATCTGTAGATACAATACACATAATTTTACGGAACATCTTATATACAGGTACCTAAATCTGTATATATATGTCTCACGGTGCTTTGCAACATTTTAGAAACATTTCAATGTACTTGTTTACATATATAGTAATGAAATAGAATCGATTGATTGCAAAGTTGTACCTCGATTTTTTAATTACATTCCATCAATCTCGATAAGTGACATTTTAACGCGATCATAGAATTTATAGTTTACTTTTAAGGCGACTCGTGCCAGACCATGTTTTTCTATTTATGTACAATACGAAAATACTAAAGTAAAAACTATAAGATTTATTTTCGCAATTAAATATTGTTGTGAATAGGGTACGATTTTCATCTATTTGTTTGAATATAATATCTACGTTCGTTTTAAAATACTTATTAAAAAAATATGTTTTGTCAAAAGTTATGGCGTCATATTTTAGTTTGAGGGACTGAATTGTACCGGTCAAAGTAAGTACCATTAAGCGGTACGTTTTATCTATTTTTATAAGTTGCATAAGATATTGAACTAAAAGCATTTGGATTATCTTTAGACCTTTATCGGTCTGGGGTGATCGATGTGCTTTTTGTGTAGTAGTTTAGTTAGTTGAGTCTGTATATTGTTGTGTTGTAGTAAAAAAAAAACTAAAAGCAATATGCTAAAATATCATCGCAACTAGTTGTGACTTAGCAACTAACAAATCTATATTTATTTTAAGTAATATCATAATCAATTAAAAACGTTTTGAAGATAATCTTCGCGTTCCAATGTACACTTATGTTAATAATAGCAAAATACGTAATCATAATAAATTATTTGTATATTGATATCAATAACTCTGTCAATTAGTACTTTGAATTATTTGGCATTTGTGTGTAGTTTTAAGGTTACCGCATAGATACGCTCGACAATGCTTTGATTTTAAATTAATATAATTCAAATTGCCACAAATCTATTTATTATTGTTACAATATTATTTTTTAGAGCCATATATTGTCCGAGCCATATGCTGGGTTACATTAAAGTCTATTTTTCCAAGATTAAAGGTGTTTTTGGTGTTATGCGGTTTTACTCACGCATGCTGGTAATGCACTGCGTCCATGGCATAGACATTTTGGTGTCAATTTTACCAACCCGAATCAGACGTACGAATAAATACTCATACTAGATCCTACTTGAAAAAATAAACAGGCGTTTATTACGTGAATATGAAACCCGCGTGCGAGAGTAAATACACTAAAATACCTTTAATTAAGGCGATATGACGCCAATTTGAAATGTATATATATATGTGTGTGTGAGTGTGTATTTGTTGAGCGGAAAAAATTATAGGGGATTTCACATTAACTGTATAGACAAGTAGCACAAAAAGGTCGGTAATCAAAACCAGTTTATTTCGGTTATAATATCCATAAATAATCGTATTTCTTATTGTTTATTCAAATATGAGATTTGTTGTCCATCGCATCTTTATTTATTACGAGATTTGGAGTAAAAACCCTTGATAAATGGTTTGACAAAACAAAACTTCAAGCAGCTTGTTGATACCAGTTTTCAAACCGTATTTACTTAAATCAGCATTACAATACATTTTATTAACGGTTAATAAAGTTTATTAACCGGTATTCTAAAAATCGTCTTAGAACCTTATTTTATTAGACTTCTAGTATTGGAGCTCATAATATAAAACCCAAAACCGAAGTTATTTCGATTTGGCGTCATCTATATTTTACCGGTTTCCGATTCCTGCCTATATCTATCTACTCTTGCCTGTGTAAATGTGGAACCACCTATAGGGAATATATATCGCTGTCTGATTCTGATATATATCTGAATGGTTTTTATGTAAACATGTATTCGCTCAACTAGTGTATCATTACTTATAGTTATTTTATTTGTAGTTTATAAGAATCGAACCGCGAATTAAGTGTTTAAATGTTATTTTATAAAGCCGAGGCTGTTGCGGTACGCTGTGTATGTGTCAACTCGATGTTAATCAATGTCTGTGTAATCAAATGTCGCACCTAAGTGAAAAAATAGATGTTTATTGAATTACATAGCACTCGGGTCCTGTTTGTAGTCGGTGTCTACATAAGTAAGTGGTTCTTAAAATTATAACAAGAATTCACGCTTGTTTGTCCTTTTTTCCCAAGAAATAATTTTTTTTAGATATTTTTTTTTTTAATTTATACTATATATTTTTTATCATTGTCGTTGCGAAGATGTCGGAAAATAAGTAAAACTGGAGTCAAATTGAGCCACATTGCTCAAATTAACTGTATTTATTGCATTATAATTTTTATCAATATTTCACATAAATATCGGGTCGCAGCCCGGTCCTAAAAAAATTTAGTGTTTTGGTATGTGGATGGATGATGGTACTATTGTACAATATGGAATTACACAAATCAGGGCTATTGAAATGAAATGGTTATGATTTATACAACTAGTTTATTGGCTGATGCTCCCACACAGTGAGTAAGATAAGGTACTTCTGTGTGGGAGCATTAGAATGAGATAGCGGCACCTGCCTATTTTGTCTCATTATTCAAAAATATTGATATTGATATAAAATATATAAATATTGATCAATATTTATTATTATAATGATAATAATAAAGAGTAATTTTGTAATAAAACGTTAATGAGTTCTAGTCACAGTCAAAATCAAGTAAATCCAGTCAGTGTAATTCCTCGTCACGCTTCAGTAAAGTGGTAATGATTTTACTAGAAGCTTCTATGGAGTTTGCTTACGTTTTACCGCTTCATTTCACTTGCCCACACTTAATGCACTTGATCAAAAACTTAATAAAACACCTCCATTTTTACACCATTCATATTCGAAATTACATAAGTTTAGGAAAATAAAACTAAGCGACGGACTGGTTCTTTAGCGTTTCCGCCAAAACTCACTTCTGTTCATTAATGTACAATGTTACCAGTACATATTTTCCAAAGATAACCAAGAGATATGTTTAACAACGACTGCAATCTAAGCCAGTCAATACGAAAAAAAAAACGGTAAGTACAGTCGACATGGGTAAATTTGACTCTGCGTCAAACATTGTACGTAGCCATTTTAGAAGGTTCTCGATTTTTTTTCCAACAAATTAGTAGTCAAATTACTTGGTTAATTAACTTATCTGCGTTTTGACTACTAATCTCTTGAGAAAATAATCGAGAACCTTCTAAAAAGGCCACGTACAATGTTTAACGCAGAGTCAAAGTTACCCACGTTGGCAGTACTTTGCTATCTCAAGTTAAACATAAATAAATAAAATAAATATTTGTGGACATGTCACACAACACACACACGTATCATAATAATTTGAATTCTTAAATGTAATTTTAAGAACCACAGTATTAAATAGAAAAAATGAAGATTGTATGTCTTAAAATACAGCACCAGGCAAGATATGCGTAAAAACCGATTGTGATATCACGGATTTAAGGAAGTTGTAATGTTAACATTGTGTCGTGTCGTGGCTATGGTAAAGGAAAACCTTTATCCTATGAACAACTCCACCCGTCGAACAAGAAACTCCAAGAATATTAGAACCAATCCGATTAAATCGGAAATTAACAAATAGTAACGAAGAAAGCGATATGAGTTCAATAAGTGTAAGCAGGATGCATGCTCTGCACAGTTGTGCAAAATCATCATGTATCAGTTTCGCAATTAACCATGAATGGACAGTAATTCTTCCGGGGGTTTTATGCTTCAATCATCAATTTCAGCAATTAACTCAAATTCATCTTCCTAAAGACGCAACTCTTCAGTTAGATAATTTATATTTATTACTTTTAGAAAATCGTACTTACAGAGGAATTACCTAACTTTATTTTATGAGAAATAGCGATGTACTGCACTATTACCCAATTGTTAGGTAAGTACTTATAGATATAGTTTCAAAAACTGGATAACTGATTTCAATCAACCAGTAAAAATAAACGTGTGTTGTTCAAATAATAAAATATTAAAATGTGGTCAATGAATTTTATACAGTCCTCTTGGTATTTATTTTTAACTGACTTCCAAAAAGAAGGAGGTTTTCAATTCGACTGTATGTTTGTTACGCGATTGCTCTACCAATTGTGACTTGATTTTGATGATTCTCTAACGTTTAGTAAGTTAGTTCAGAGTTATTATATATCCATATAAATATTATCAAAATCGCTTCAGTACCTTCGCTTGTAGGGTTCCGTACCTCAAAAGTAAAAAACTGAACCCTTATAGGATCACTTTGTTGTCCGTCTGTCCGGGTGTCAAGACCTGTATCTCGGGAACACGTTAAGGTATCGAGTTGAGATTAAAACCATATACGCAGATCATAGTCATAGTCTCTTGCTGCAGAAAGAAAAATCCAATTTGTCAGTTTTCGTAAAAAAAGTTACAGCTGAATATGTCGTAAAAAACTCACATTTCGACACTCACAAGACCTATGGAGTACTTCCCATTGACCTAGAACTATGAAATTTGGCAAGAAGCATTGTTAGCAAAAATTTGGGTCTTCATGGAAGAAAGGAGGGTCCAAATTTTAAATGGCTTTAACCGTGTCATGTGATGTATCATATGAAAGAGCTTAATTAGCACAAGCTAAAACAAGTTTTTAAATATTTTGCCATGTATATTTTTCGATTTATGAAAGAAAATATGAAAAAGGTCAACTAAGTAAACGAATTGCGTTGGTATTTTGAAGTCGGTTGCTTCAGTTTTTTTAACTATAAAATCAAAATAATATATATATATAAGTATATCGCTATCCATTTAAAATACAAATAGGTTCACAACTGACGAATATTTTCCTACTGACCTTTAAAAAAAGCAGTCGTGATTCACAACAGTACCAATGCAGTCCCAATGTTAACGACACGATACACCAATGTAACCAATGTAATGTTTCAGGATCGAAGAGCCTAGTGCTGTGACAAAAACAAAATAAAAATATCTTACATGTTGTTGTTACCTTGCCAACACTAGGGTTGGTCCATAAACGGCTTCGAGCAATTAACCCCTAGAGTACTAATACCAATTCGAAAAAAAACCACGAACATTATCAAGCGTAACAGGCTTTTATTGGCCTAGCTACCCCTGTGCAATAAAGAAGGCGATAGAAATCTATTACGTGCAAACGAGATACATATACTTTTGGAGAACCACAAATCAGTTTCGAAAGCAGACGTACTTACCAGTAATTCTTTCGGGGTTATATGCTCGATGATAAAGCGGTGTTAATTGTATAATTAGTTCTATGTTACTTTTAAACTGAGTGATGTGATGCGTTGAGCTAAGTTCTGTTTATTAGAAGTGTATTTTTGGGTACACCGTCTCTATGTAATTTTAGCTTTTATATATATTAAGTGAATAATTGTGAACTTTTTCGATTTCGATTCAATCACGCCGTAAATTTTTTATTGACTGTAAATGGGCCCTGTTTTCGTGAAGTATAAAACACAGAATTACCTATAATAAGCTCAGTACCAGTAAATTCAGTACCTAATAGAGAATATGCATGTATTTTCTTTCATAGAAATAATAGTTTTAATAGATCACATATCCCTCTCTCACGAAACAATAGTTTGTACCGAATTTGTACAGCGAACATGAACCATGATGTCATCATTCGCTATCGTGTGCTCTCTGCCTACATGAAATAATTAAAATGCTTGTGACTTTCTTATTTTTTAAAGTATTTTAATTTTGATTCTTTGGAATGGATCTATTTGTGGTTAGCTTTTTATGATCAAATTAAAATAAATCATGCATATTCCCTAATGTAATAGAATGGATATTTTCTGAAGGCAGCCCGACGCACCTGTCTAGCGCCTGTCTGTGTCTATAATGTACATATCCATCATAAGATATTGGTTGATTGGGCCATAGATCGCTGTGATAATTACATAGATGGCCAACATTTTGCATACATAATGTCTATAGGTACACATATGTGCCAATGCGTTGGCGATGATATTGAAACCGTAGAGCAAATGAATATTCCGTTGTTAAAATCAAAAAGGTTTACAAATATTTGGTTGGGTACAATATAATCTGATATAGAGACGTCAGCGAGTGTCGCGTCTTAAGGCGAGGCCTCGCCATCATTACCGCTACATGTGAATTACTCGCGATGGCCAAAATTGTAGTTACGCTACACGCGTATTATAATTTTCGCTCAGTATTATTAGTTAATATGCGTACGTAGTGTAAATGTACCCAGAGAAGCGAAAATAACACGGGCCCGGTGCGTCAGAGAGGATTCATTTCGATACACTTCGTACTACATTATGATACAAATCAAAACGTATTAATTATAGAAAACTCACATAGATTTCGCTGAGGAAATCACGATTTTCTATTTACTCGAGTACCTAATATCGACCTTGTAGGTAGGGACGAAAAAAAAAAGAAAAAATTTTATTAAGAAGTCTGAAAATGTCCGACGGACTATATGAAATATAGTCTTTAGAGAAAACAACATCGGTAAAAAAATCTGTAAATTAAATTCGATTTGTTTTAAGATTTATAGTTAGGTGATCTGCAAACATTCAGCAGTGCGATGTATATCTAAATTTTTTTTAGATATACAAAATATATTTTGCTTGAATCGTTTCGGCTGAAAGTGCGTGCTAGTTCGTTTCAGTGAATTCCGATTTCCGATACAAGCGATGAGACCCGCGTATACTTTGCATGTATCGTAAAAACGATACCACTTTACTTGATACGATTAGCTCCTAAAACGCATTATAAAGTTACATGTAACACTGACACAGTACCACGAGGTGTTTATTATTTTCATAGCCTTCCTGATACAGATTGGTAATATTTTGTTAGAGATCGTTTTACTTTAAAAGGCTTAAATATTTTTTGACATTTATTTAATATGTGCATTGCATTGCAACAAAAATTTAAATTCCTGGCTTAATGAGCAAGAAGCCTATGCTCGTCTCATCACTATGCTGAATTTAATTATTATTATTATCAACAATAAGTATTTCATTTTGATTTCTACCACAACTTAGTTACTTCTTGTTGCGAAAAACGTCAACGCCCTAGTATGTCTTTAAAAACTATATGGGGACTACAAACCTACCTTACAAATGATACTCCTTAACATTTCCAACATTTCCATGCTTAAAATGTATGTGCAATTTCGGCCATTTTGTATGTGACCTGAAATTTAGTATGTCTCACCAACACAACTGTTTTAATTCAGGTTGCAAATGGTAGGTTTCTGACTAATAATTTAATCCTAAAGATAGGTAAATAAATCCTAAGGTCGGTTATAACCGAAATTGAAGTGCTACAGCCAACCTCATCTTTTAACAAGTTACTCTCAACTTTTATAGCGATGCAAAGTTCGCTCAGCGCTTGTTTTTATCTTGCTTGTTCTACAACTAAGAGAATGACACAAAAATTGAAGCAATTATTAAAATTAACGCAATTTAAAGTAGACTTATGTCTCACTATACTTTACTTATACTTTTGTCTCACACTCTTAGATAATTACAGAAAAAGCAAGATAAAAACGGGCGCTAAGCAAACTTGGCATCGTTAAAAGAGTTGAGAGTAACCCCGCTGATAAACAACCCCCGTAAACAAAACCAGTAAGTACTTAACTAATAAAGTCATACCAAAAATAACGGATTTCTTACATCTAAGCGTTACTTTAGTTTTTTATTTTGTGTGTTTGGACTTTATTAAATTTTAATTATAGATTCGAAGTTAAAAGGTTAAAAAAAGGAGAAACAAAAAAAATAAACCCAGCTATTTATAATACATAGGTCAACGATATGATTAACCTTTGTATATAAACCTAGGGGCCATTCATTTATTATGTTAGACGATTTAGGGGGGGAGGGGGGTCGACCATGTGTTATTTTTTCTTACAGGAGGTGGGAGGGAGTCTTGATAGTGCTTACGTAAGATCACAAAAAGTAACCTGCCGCGTGCCGAAGTACGCTCGGATGTGTACTAAAAATTACTAGTTCCTTTGTAAGTACAAATAATGTTTAGGAGGAGTCCATGAAGCACATCATGTGTAACTGCGACTCAATGGCAAGTAAGCGACTGGACCTCTTAGGAACTGCATACCCGGAACTGGAGGAATATAGGTATTTCGCATCAGGTGATATTCTGAAGGTAATGCAGTCCTTCTTCGGAAAACCTGGTGCGAATGAATAAAGAAAGGGGCAAGCACAAAAGGACCTAATGGCTCGAAGTGCATCCGAGATCGGACCCCATTTATAAGATAAGATAAGATAAGATAAGTACAAATAAACATTCCTAAAAAATTTTACTTTGAAAAATAAACATTACAATAAACCAAATGTTTATTCATTTTTTCCTTTACATTCTTACGTAAATAATACACAGGGGGGGAGGGGGGAGGCTTATTCTTATTTTTTCTTACATAGGGGGGGAGGGGGTCAAAAACTAGCAAAATAGTCATACGTAATAAATGAATGGCCCCCATTATAATTTCGAAGTTAAAAGTTAAAATTAGAACAAAGCAAAAAGATAAACCCACCCGTTCATATTTCTGTATTATAAAAAAAAAACATTAAAATTAAATTACGTTCAGTCCTTTTTTTAACAAAAATTGCGCCGTAAACTGGACGCACTTGTGTGCTCGACTATCCTCTTAAATCTGTTCAATAATCGGTTATGACTAGGAGTACCGAAAGTAAGTAAATGATTATGCTAAGGGATCGTCAGTAATTGTTGTTTACGTTATTCACACGCTCCTTTCCGTCCAAAACTTACCGTGTTCATATTGTCAAATATTAATACCTACGTTTTAAATCAACATTGTACCTAATATTAGCTTTGGTAACAACTTTACCGACATTTTTATCATTTAAGTATATAATTTTTATTGTAATTATTATATATCGCTGTAATCGTAATTTTACTAAAGACGTGAAGAGTCCAACTTTGACTTCTAGCTTCGAACGCGTTGTGACATTTTTTTCATTTTATTTTATAATTTTGAATAAAAAGTTTTACAAAACTGATGCTAGCTATGAGCTTAGATATAATTTAAATTTGACATATTTAATACTTCTTGTATTTTACTCGATCACCTAATATAAGATTACAAAACGAACACTAGGTATTTAATTACACTCCTCTAACAATAATTTTAAGGATTTATTAATATTAAGAGCTTTTCGACTAGTATACTTACAAAAAAATGATGAGATCTTATGAAATATTCTGAATTTTCGCGATAATTTATTATATTTAATATCCATCCAGTATTATTAGATAAATAGGTATTATGGTATAAGAGCCATTTCTAGATCCTATAGTGTGTTAACGTAAAAATTGGCCAACCGATGATATAATTAAAACTTATTGTTATTAAGGTATATTTCGTGTTTCGTTTTTTAATTATTTATCGGTCTCATCGCTCGTGAATTTAAATAATAGGACCATTAAATAAAAATAATTAAACCATATCTTAAGAACAATTTTCTTAAACTTAAGAGTCAAAAACGAACTAAAAGAACTTTATATGTACAAAAAAAAAATAAGTTTGTTTCGTTGAAACAAAAAACACTATGTAAAAGCATGATCTATAGAAGGAGATACATTTGAAGCTAATAACTGATAATTTATAGTAAATAATCGCAGTCAAGATTAATTCCATTCGATAGCGATTCCACTCAGAAACTATAATATCTCCATCTCTGTCATTTCATTACAGAATGACAAATAAGGGAATATCGTTTCCAGAAGGAAATGCTACTTACAGCTAGTCCACACGGCGCGTTGCGTTGTGTTGCGTCGTCGCAACGCAAATATTTTAACGCATAGACGGCCACACGGGCGCTGCGCCGTCGCAGCGCTACTGCAACGCAGTCGTGACGTTCCGTCGTCGCAGTGGCGACGCCGGAACGTCACGACTGAAAAAACGAAATGAGAAAACGTATGTCCTCCCTCCCTATCAACGCACAAACAACTGAGCACTGCTGGCCCGCTTCGTCTCGGGGGCTGCAGTTCAGTCGTGCGTGCGTTACGTCGACGCAACGCGCCGTGTGTACACTATGATTATTAGTATCTAAAACGACGCAGCGACAGCTCTACGTCGACGCAACGCCTACGCAACGCGCAGTGTGGACCGGCTCTTAGTGGACAGTTTACATCGGCATTCTATTCAGCATTGCATCTGATTGTGATTAGTATAGTAAAAATCGCATTTGAGGCAAAGTAGTTACCTAATTTCGACATGGCAAAGTTTGAAAATTCACATTTTAATCTGAAATTTGTGATGTGAGGCTGATGCCAAAATTAAAGCTTTATAGTACGAATGATTGTATAACTGACCAACATTATACAAAACTTTTATATATGTAAATAGAATCAATTCACGAGGTGGTATCGGAATTCATCAAAACGAACTGCGTTTAATAAATTATATATATATATATATACCTTGTGTATATTGAACGATTCCATTCGTAGATCTGCGTACCTAAGTAAAAATGTATTAGTTTAAAATATCGAAATTAGTTATTTTTTATTTAAGATGTAGTGTGACGGATGGTGCTCGGGATTTGGTGATTTTATCAATGTCATAATTAATTCTGCTGATGTCAATTAATATCAAAATTATAAATTCTTAAATGTAAATGCAACGAAACATAAAGTTTTCTATTATATGTAATTATAGCCGACACTAAGATTAGTAGTTGGCAATTAATGATTAGTTTATATATTAACCGACGAACGAAATATCTCTTATCAATGTAATACTGTCTGTCATCAATAATTCCAAAATCTGCTTTAACAATGTTCCATTGAATTTCAATATCATCTAAATAGCATATAGATTTGTTCATGTAAGTACCTACTCATTTGAATTTATGCAACATGCGAGAAACGCAAAACCAAGATTTAGGGTGATTTTCCGTCAGAGCTAAGATAGACTATAAAGCTAAGTATTAGTTTGAAGTCGAGCGATCTTATCGATTTCATATGCGTCCTTGGCTACGCAGCTTTGAAGGGAAAATACCCTTAGATCCTTTTTTGAACACGGGCGTCATATGTGTAATATACTTAAATAGGTACTTATACGATAAACCATACCAAAATGTGAATTGCCTATGTCACATACTTAAGCGATAAAATCTACATCATGTCTATTTGATGACGTATTACATTATATTACATGCAATGTTTCACTACTGAAAACGTAATATATGTCGTCACTAAATAGAAGGTACCGCCACGCCCGCGCCCGTCTATTAGGTAAATGGCTGGGATGGCCAGCGCTCGATTGAACAACTAGACGGTTAAACTTTCAACAATTTGCCTGGTTGGAAGTATCCTCTCATAATATGGTAGCCCTTAGATATTTTTTTTAATATATGTTGAGAGCATACTTTTCTCACAAAAATTTACCCACTAGTCTTCTTTTCTGCCACTGAAAGATTTTATTTGTTTCATTCTACGTAAGACTTAAGTGGTGTTTAGCCCTCTCGTTGAACGATCCTGTTGGCATTCATCCAACGATCGGCCTACGATTCCCACTCTCTGTCTAGACGTTCAGTTAAATGACGGGTTCTTCTATGCGGCGGCGAAATATGCTTGTGTAATAGTATGTATATTATATATGTGTGTGTTAGGCAATACATTTTACCTACTCCTTAACGACTGGTCTGTTTGTAAGTTGCATATAATATTTTTTGCAGTGTAAATTTGTATACGTTTATTTTATTTAAAATATTTCGAACAATACTCGTATATTTATATTGACATCAGGAGAAAATGTAACTGAACACAATTAAGATCGATATTGTTAAATTGTTTACAATTACTGAGTAAATGTGAAATTAAAACAGGTACATAAAGATTAAATTATTACTTGGTGCACCAATTTCTTAAGAACCAGATTACTAATTTAGGTCTAGTCTACATAATTCTAATGTCCCATCATGTGAGCGCATCCATCATAATTTCACTTCTTATACGCTTAGACCTAATACCAACAACAGGAATGAAGCGCTATCGTGGCAATTTTTAACCAACGATAAAGAGAAAAGAGTTTACTTATCAACGTAATAATAGTCTCAGTGGCCTCTTGCCTATGTTTTGTGCATTTAATATTTTAGATGCCATTCTTACAGAAATCAACATTCCTTAAAACACATTTATTACGAGTGTAAAAGCGAGCCGCTTAAGCGAAACCCTATCAGTGAATAAAAAATAGAACTGCAGGAAGCTGTTTTCCGTCTCTGTCATTTCCATAGAGAATGACAGATATCGTTACTGAATGTAATTTCGTCAATCAAAACGGGCTGAAGCCCATAGTGACAATGAAAAACATTGCCAAATACAGTTAGCCGATAAGGCCGAACACTATGCAAGCGGCACCTGCCAACAATCCCCTACTAAACCATTTTATTTTTATTTTTTGGCTTTTCGCACATCTTGTGCATTTGCCATAATCAAGTTAATATTTACAAGGTTTATAAGTGTATAATAAGCGATAATTGGAGAAAGCGTATCCGATGTCACATTACGTAATTAGAGTGGACCTAACACTAGGAGACAAGACCCGAGCCCAAACACGCGCATTTTACAATTTTGAAACACTGTACATTATAGGACACTCCTTATTTTACGTCGGCCATATTTTGCCGCTTAGTGTAAATAAATGTCGAGGCTAGGCCGACGATCTTATTTTTGAAAAAAAAATTAACAACGTGGTCGGTAACCGCGTCAGGCAAGCGAATGAGACAAAAATGGCTGAAAATATTTTTTAACTAAGCCGTAAGTGAATGCGCTTCACAGGTGAAGCTATTATTGGCAATTTTGTAAACAAATCATTGAAAAAATGTCATGTTTTGTCTCGTTCTGTCGACGCTGATAGAACGAGACGTAATGTGGAATTAAGATAAAAGAATCGCATTTCAAAACAAACTTCATAAGAGGTAAAACAGTTTGTACGTTTGGACTTTACATTGTGGTTTTTTGAACTACAAAACAATAATAGTATCTAGGTTTAAGAATTGTTTTTAAAATAAGTTTGCAAGTAGGTACCTAAGTTTCTCATACTTACCTAATATAACGTAATATGAAGTTTAATTTATCATGCTGGCAGTTGTAGCTGTTACAAAAACTTTAAGCGTTAGAAAAATAACCGTTTTGGGAATCAACGCACACCGATTAAACTAAACTAGGCTAAACCGATTTTGATAGATGGGAAATGACATTAATGAGAACTTTTTGCCTAGGGTCACAATGGAGAACAATCTGGAACAATTATATTTGTACTATATACATACGTACATACATACTGCCTTTACAGTATTTTTATCTGTAAGCAAATTGCGAAGCCGAAAAAATAAAATCATAAGTTAACTCTTTAGAGTACCCTGCCTATTATGTAGACTATACCAAGTTACAAAAATAATCTTATTTATTTTTGTCGTATAAGTAATTCTTAATTTGAATCCTGACGATTATTCTCTACAACTAATATAGCACATAACGCGATAACCCTATCTTGTTATAGGTATATGAAAATTAAAATTAGATACACTTTCAAATTTTACTTTGAAGTTTAAATTTCACGTCAATTATTTATGCTGGTTAAGTAGAGTCATGTGGGTCAAGTGTGCGCAGCGGGTAAGTGTACGCACGCTAAGTATCTCGAAAAACGTTTATAATTAAGAGACGGCGTCCCCGCTCTCCAGTAGCCCGCACGACATCCAAGAAAGTGCTTGTTTGTCAGCGAAAGGTCACGCGCCATTTTGTTTTTGCAGGCAAGTAAATTATTTTGCCTAATTTCTTACGATATTTTATCATATTTAAAGTGTTCTAATGTTTTGTAGTTGTGTATGCTTTTATAAAATATTGTAATTATTATAGATATTTGCGTATATTAAGGTTTTAAAATTAACAGTGTTTGAATTTCTTGGATGACGCAATAATTAACAATTATGACAAAGTCTCAATTAGATGGGTGGGGTTAAATGTACGCACAAGCTTGTCGTGTAAGTGTGCGCGCGCGCATTTACTCCTCTTGGTTACTTTTGCTTTCTAAGGTCAATGGTAAATACTGCAATATTTTGTTTCAGAATCCAGAATAACTATTTAAAATGCCTCGAAATTACCATCGCAAGGCTCCCGACAGTTTTGTGGTGACGGATGAACATTAGTAGCTGCTAAATTTATTTTGAAATTTATTCATTAAGATTGATCTCATTTGTTGGTCCTTATCTATTTGATTTTTGTTTTCAATTTATTTGTTACTGAAACATAATTAGATATTTAAGTTACAATAATAAGCTTTGGATTATGTTTACAACTCAAAATGTTGATTTATGTGGCGTACACGTACCCCAACGACTGCGCACAGTTACCCCCCTACTTGGGTAAGTGTACGCATTTTGACTACCTTTGTATTTTTAAGTTCAAAGAATTTGTGCCATTTTATATGATTATTTTCATACTTAGATTGTTGATTAATAAATAGTCAAAGCAATAAATACTGCTTTGTTTCATTTAGATTATAAATTTTATTTCAGGGCACTTTCAAAGCTTAAGTGCGTACACTTGACCCACATGACTCTAGGCATTAGTCAATGATAATGGAGAATAAGAACTTTACGGATCTTATTGAAAAATCCATGATGGCTCCGGAAATTGGCGTACCTACCATGTGATGAAGGCCAGTGTAGCAAGGCTGTGGCTCGATTTAGTAGGTACTTAGGTACATTGAAACGAGTGAGTTTGTAAAGGTACCAAGAAGTTATTAAATCACAAAATATACTCGTAGACTACAGCTGGGTGAATCAGATATTCACCGTTTTCTTCGTATTCGTCAATAGCTTCTTGATCGTGATCGTGGCATAGTCGAGATATACCAACCTACTTACACTCACCATGATACCTACTACCCTAACTAAATCACCTGTACCTACCTAATTTTATTCTTCATATCATGCTGAATACTATGCAATAGTATTTTTAGGTATAAATCTAATTTATAGTCCTATGGACTGATGAACCCATCTTTATTTCACAATATCAAGAGATTTAAACTTACGTATGTCAGCCTGATGTAGGTAATATCAGTAGCAATGATTCCCTTATAAGTCAAGAAAATACGAACCTTTAGGCTAGTTTAATCCTTTAGGATACCTAGTTAAATGTGACACCTGCTGCCAGCTTGTATAATATCTAGATGTTTCTATAGTACCTTAGTATGGATAAGATACAGCGCGTTCTTTCATACGGTGTTCGGCCTGCGAAGGGCGTTGAGGTAGGTAGGTATATAATTCAGCGAGTACTTAGACAAAATTTTACAATTTAGGTAGGTACACATAATTGTAGGACGAATTGAAATGTAACAATTTTTGAACGGATCTATCGCGTATATTTTAAATATTTTTCGTGACCAAGGACGCTGCAAAGTATTCGAAACGTCAGGTCCTAAAATTATGTAAAATATACGCGATAAATTCGTTAAAACTTTGTTTCATTTCAAAGAGTAGGTAACAATCGCGAAAACCTTAAAAAAATTACTTCTTCCTATTCTCACATTTCTCTCTAGAAGAAATATTCTCTCAACTCCAGGAAAGAAGTAGGTAGGTTACCAAAAGATAAAAGCAGTCGCTATTTTCAAACCGAAATTACATACGTATGCTGACGACTTGTGCTTTGCGGAAAATCCCGAAGATATGATTTCTTTAGTTGAGGTTGGGTTACGTACTTGATATCACTAAAACGGTAGTGATGGAAATGGACACTACGAATTCCTCATCTCTGAATCTACAGCTGAGTGGTAAGATTTTGAAGCAGGTTACAAAGTTGAAAAGGTACTTAGGGAGTACTGTAACAGCCAAAGGCGACCTTGACGGTGCTGCATCGGCTGCTTTTATGAAACCTGTCTACATGGGTGTAATTGTCTTCAATGTTTTATACTCGTCCAAGTCTGAATACATCAAATAGACTGCGTTTCGAACACTGACTACTAAAATATTACGGTACGTACTTACCTACTGCGGCAAGCCAATACCTGTGGCATGTTATCCTTTTATAGTCAAAATAATTCATCGAATTCTATTCACAACTGATTTCATTTACACAATTTGGGTTGTCTGAGTGATTTTTGTGTTTGTACCTACCTAATATGTACCTATAGGTACAAACACAAATCAGTTGGAAGTGATAATCTTTTTTTTTTTAAAGAAAATCCTGAAGAATCTTGTTTGTTAATCTTTTTGCAAAATAATTAGAAAAATACTAGATCGCATAATATATCATTCCTTCTATAACGTCATACTGAATGCTATTTACAGCATTCAGTAGATATAACTAAACCGTGAGTAGGTATACCTAATAATCCATGATATCAATAACTAATAATCCATGATTTAAATTGATGACATCAATAATCCATCCAAATCCATGAATATATTTAAATATTTAGCATTGATTTTATACAAAGGAATTAAATAGATGATCATCAGGGGGATTACCACAATCCTAAAAGTAATCTTATTCTAATATTACTTTGACCTTTGTCTTGCTCTCACAACTGTAGAAATAACGAGACAAAAGTCAAAGTAATATTGAAATACAAATAAACGTTCAAACAGACTTACTAGAACGTTTGTGGTACGGCCCCAGAATCGTCCTACTAAACTTACAGGTCGGACACCACAATTGACACGCTGTACCTACCGTCAATATGTACCAAATTATATTTCCTAGAGATTATAACATTTAAGAAAATCATAAGTTCGAAACAAAATCTAAAGTCCAAACTATGGTTCATAAGAATATAACGCTTTTTGACTCCCCTTTCTATAATTCCATGGTATGTCCAGAGCTTTTCGAATTTTTATACTTGAGTTGTAACAGTGCTACGCTGTGCTGTAATGAATGATTTCCTCTTACCAATACGTTGTGAATCAGATATTGTATAAATGATTCAATAAAGTAATATTGATATTTTATTTTTTTACCTTTTCTCCTTACAGAAAAATTTACAGCTATCGCGAACATTTTGAGGTCTCTGAAATTCAGGAGAAAGCCTCGCGAAAGCGTATTTTATGGGAGTGCTGTAGCTGCAACACCGAAACGACGTGTAAATAAGCGAAGCATTATACATATAACAAGTATCTATGTTAAAAGAAAAACAAAATACTCGACTGCAGGAAAGCAGTTTTTGCAGTCTAACTTACGATTTTGTTACGCTTGATATGCTGTTGAGTGTGCGTTTTTTTGTGAGAAAGTATGAGTAAAAACGCTGTAAAAAATTATAAATGCGAGAATAATTATTCTAGTAAAATAAGTTGTCTAATACGGAAAGTTCGTTGAAGGTTACGAAAAAATAGGGCAAATTCTGTGGAAAAATTTTATACTTATATTTTTGCGCGAAATGTATTATTATTATTACAAAATAATTTTATAGTTTAAGAAAGTGAAACAGCCGACTTTGAACGCTACTTCGTTACTTGTAATATTAGAAAGGAATAGGATACATAAAGTTCATATCATCATGCTCAGTCGGGTAATATATCTACTTACCACGGCTCTGACAGCTCATACAATTTAGGCCTCGATTAGCAAAAAATCAAAAAAGTGAGAGTGCATACCGCTTGGTCAACCGCCATTTTGATATTTCTGTCATAAAGTCATGAATAGAGCTGTCATTGTCATGAGTTCTTGAATTTGGCAGCAATTATTTTCACCAAGGCGGGAAAAAAAGTGCTGCCAGCCTCTTACAGAAAAATAACGCTAAATACGTAAAAAAACGGCAGGTACTATTTTGTTTAGTACATCAATGACCATTTTCCCCCCTATTGACGTTTATAAATCATGGAAACATGGTCTTGATGAAAAAATAACAACTTTATAGCTTATTTTTTTATTACAGGCAATAGGCTTTGGACCACCAACAACTCATTACGTTCAGCAACATTGTTGAATAATAAGAATATTATTATTACTTATAAAAAAGAAGAGCTTAAAATGTTTAAAAAGCTAAAGCCAAGTCCTTTATTTTTTGCAATAATCGACTTACCAAGATAAAAACTTGAAATGCATAATAATATCAAATAATTTGAACATCTCGACCAATTGAGCACTTTTAAGACAATATCCATGAGATGTACACATTACCGTCATCACAAAAAAATATTTTCTTTTACAATGTTATTAGGTGAAAATAAAATAGAAATTACAAATATTTGAAGAATGATAGGTTACACGATAACATAGTGAGATGATGGAAATCTGTATCTTTAGTGAAAGTTATGACTTTTTGGGATATAAATATACCCAGGTTATATTTATTGGAAAAACACTCACTCTGGACTCGGGAAGCAATTTCTCAATTTATCGGTCCCAATAAAAGTGGAATTAAAGCGTTTCTTTCGGGTTTTTGGAATATCCACCATGAAAAATTATCTTAAAATATAATGTTCGCCCATGCATGCCAACTATGATGTAAGATCATCAAAGCATTTTTTAACCAATTATAATGCCGTGACAAAAAATGGTATGATACTCATTAATACCGTCACGACCTCGTAAACTTACTGGGTAAACCAACTCTCTTGTGTGAGCATGCGCATATACAAACCTAACTATTATAATTATCATGTAAATAAATAACTTGAGTAAGTACCAAATTAGTTAATCAAGTCTTTATCACAATCATAGTCAAATCTAATCTGAGTAAGTCCTAGTCCAAATTTTGACTTAAGCAGTAAAAGTGAAAAGACACATTTCACAATAGCAAAAAACAACATGCGAAAACAAATAGAAACAATCTACTGCATCATATTTTGTCTACATTCCAGCCAAATATCAAACTCGATATTCAATTATGAGAATATCCCTTAAAATTTAAACTTAAGTTTTCCAAACTGAGAAAGGTAAGTGAAAAACTTCATAAACGAATTTACCTCGAGTTTCATGCTAATTTTATTTAGTAAGCCGTGAACTTATTTAATACTATCCAACGAGTAGTCCGGATTTGAGTCCACATATTGTAATGTGCAATTACAGAACTTTACACTGCGCGTGATCTGACTCTCATTTTATCTATTATTGTATTTAAATTTATTTTAAGCTCGATCTCAATATTATCGAAAAGGCAACGAAATATTCAAAATATTACTAATTTAAAAATAATTAGCTAGCTGATTATTGGCAACTTTGGAACCACGGATGTTTGCACACAATGGTAAAAATGTTTGAATGTGTTAAAAATGTTTGAGTGTGTTAATATAAGGGGGCTCCCATCAACAAACGTGATATTTTTTGCCGTTTTTAAAACGGCAAAAAATATCACGTTTGTTGATGGGAGCCCCCTTATATATTAATTTTATTTTGATTTAATTATTTATTTTTAAAGTAAATAATATAACTCAATATTCTTTGAATATTTCAAGTGTCTACCTGTTGCCACTAACAATATCGAGCAAAAAATCCCACTTGTAGTATGGGATCCCCTTAAACATTTATTTTATTCTGTTTTCTTAATATTTGTTGTTATAACGGCAACAGAACTATATCATCTGTGAAAATTTCAACTGTCTAACTGTCACGGTTCATGAGATACAGCCTGGTGACAGACGGACGGACAGACAGTCAGCAGCCTTAGTAATAGGGTCCCATTTTACCCTTTGGGTACGGAACCCTAAAAACGTACACTCAACAGCAAATGAAGCGTAACGAAATAGTAAGTTAGACTGCAAACTAATTTTTGCAGTAGGGTATTTTGATTTTCTTTTAACATAGATACTTGTTTCGAATTTAGTGTAAAGACATTTATGTCTTTTTCTATATTTAATCTTGTACTGTCGTACTAATAATTTCAGTTAGGATTTTTATAAAATTAAATATAATCGTAATACAGAAAATAGGAAATCTTTTATTCAAAAATAAACCTTTTACAAAAATCAACTACGGCCGATTAATAGAGATTATTAATCATATCACATATAACCGTATCTTCACCTATTATTATGGTACCCGATACAAAAATATGTCTAGAATAGAATAAACTTAATTTAAATTTAGTCCTATAAAGGATTAATTTATTCTGTAACCCTAATAAAAGCAACAAATAAATAAATTTACAGACAGTTACAAAATGATCTGACCCTACCCGTAACTTTCCCATCGATACAATACCAGGGACGACATTTACCATTTCTGTCAAGGACGTCGATTAAAGGGGTACCGAAAATACAGTTTTTTTTTTTATAACAATTATAAATTTGTCAATTTCGACTTTAATTGTAATAAGACACATTTTTATCGGGTACTGAATAAATTCTTTTAACAATATGCAACAGTTTCGATCATGTAGTTTATCACTTAAGCATTCGACTTGAATTCACATTACGCTAACTTCTCATAAAAGTTGGCATAGTTAATAAATATGCCAACTTTTGTCTGCTTGTCAGATCCGTTTTTGACAATTCCAAATATCAAGCTTATTTTTTACTACTGAACAGACGCTACAAAAAGGCGATGTCATTATGCAACTTAAAATTAGAAAAAAAAAACTTTCGAAAACCTCTTGTAATTGAGTGTCTGTATGTACTTCATTAAACTTAATATCAAGTATCAATGAATTCAAGCCGTATGACTATCGTAGAGCCTATTTTTTCTAAAACCGAAACTAGAAAATATAATAGTTTCAAAACTAAATAATAAATATAAATATATTATATCGAATCTTTTACATATTGTCAGTAATCGATTCAAATATTTATTGATTACGTTTAACTAATATAAGTACAGGGCGTAACAATGAATGACGGACTTTAAAGTATCTATAACTATTATTACTACGGAAATAATCCCGAAACCATGAAAAACAAGTTTTTTGAAAAACATTTCATTGACCTTCAGAAAAATGGAACGGCTGACTATACGTTTTCTGAGTTCGGTTCGTGGGGGTAAGATGTTCACAAAAAAATTACAATGATACCCGTTGACTATGTCCATCATTCACTGTTATATTTCAAAATATTAAACAATTTTTTTTTTTTTACATTGTAGGTAAATAGTACTGGCAAGGTATGGAATACAAAAAGAGTTTATAAATCAAATGAATTTCTAAACTTCTTTTATGAAAACTATGGCTCGCCCTCGCCTTGACCAACATAGTATCAATAACTTAATAAAAAAAATACATTAACAATAGTAAACTTTGGTTGTTTTTCTTCGAATTTGTCTAAACTTTCAATCGCATTTTTAGGCGCTGTCCATACACATTTGGGACCTTCAACATCCGGGACATCCAGGATCCCTGAAAACGCGAGTGACCACCACCCCTTGTGTGGAGAGCGCCTTAAACATCATTTGCCCGAAAAATTAAACAGAAAATACCATGGAATCTAGTGTGTTTGGTATCTTCAAAACCATAGCACAAAATAAATATAGGTACAACTAAAGTTGAAAAACAATCATGTACAGTATACTGTAGGTAGTAGAGAAATTAGAAAATCTAAATATAGCTAGAGTTCTGTGGAGAAATCAACAAAAACAAACTACAACTATGCCGTTTCCGCATATAGTTACCTATACATAATTTATTAAATTCTAAATGACTATTTTCAACGGCATAGTTCACTTAATAAACCTTATAAAGAAAAATCATAAAAAAATGACCGTTACACTTGATATAAATTCAACTACATGTGGTAAAAAAAACAATAATTAGCTCTGCTACGCAACTTTTCTCTATGACCATTGGTTGCGAAACGCTTAAGATGTATGATATTAAAAATTAGGCGCTGCCCAAACTTAAGACACTTCCTGTTATAGATTACCACCACTGGCAACCATAGTTGCTGTGTCAACTGCATCCAGCGTCTTCTTATAAAATAGAATTTTATTTAAAGAAATTCAAATTTGAAATTAGAACAATAGAATAGAGAATTTAAATGTAACGTCAAATATAAGTAAAGATATTACAGTCTAATTTTCAATGTCAACTCTTCGCGTTACGTCGTTGGGTATAACCCCGTATAAGAAATCGCCAAAAATTTGAATTATACATGGCTGTATAAGAACGCATCGACTTATCAAAAATAATGTACAATCAACGGCCATTTAGTACATAAGTAACGCGAAATTCATTTACGGCAATAATTTTGCCCACAATTGAAAGCAGAATGGTCATCTATGCTGTGACCCACTCCCGCTGCAAAAGAAGAGAAGAAGAAAGTCAAAGTTAAGAGAAAGTCTAGCTTCAGAAACGAACCACCAAAAAGACATACAACAAAAAATATAATTAAAAATATAAGGAAAGAGATAGCAACCATAAGTAAACAAATAACAATTGAAATTAGAAAACACAAAAAAGGAAACTCGAAGAAAGTTAAGTCAATAATTCAACAGCATATAGAAAAAACAGGAGGAATAAAGAAGGCTCTCAAAGAACTCAAAGAAAAAAAAACATTGTTATTTATTAGCTGCTCATCTTCACCACTGGAGCAGTTGTGCCAGCAACTCAGAGCCGTGCTCCGATATTTCAAAGAGCTGGGCTGGCTCGGGGAAATGCACAATACACCCCAGCGGGACGTCAGTGCAGGACCCATCGCCCCCACCTCGAATAAGAATAAGTTAGTACATATTCTCGATTTCAGTGGCTAATATATGGTGTTTTTTTTTTATACAAGTGACCTAAGAAAACAAAAAAAAAACGGAAAACTGTACGACTCACAGACATAAAAATTGTTCGCTTTGGTAGGGATTGTAGTTACCTCTAGTATAATTTCAATTAGTCCGTAAATGTACGTATTGGATAGCAAAATGAATAAAAACTACAGTTTATTTTTTCACCGAAATTATTGGATTATCAATCATTTGAAAAAATGAAAGAAGTACTAGTAATCGATGTAAATGATATACATATAAAAAAAACTGAAATATATATTTCATTTGCACCGGGTCTGGGTACATTTTATAAGGTTCATGACCATTCTTCTTTTAACGTAAATATTTAATGTTTGGAAAATGTCAGATAAATTACATTCACAGGGCTCATTAATGGTGGAAATTTGCATACAACGTCATTTAGCCCCAAATTAAGCAAATCTATTTGATTCAATGTAATGTACATACTTTTAAATAGCTTAATGTTTACAATACTGTCAACGTGGGTAACTTTGATTATGCATCAAACATTTTTGTACGTGGCCTTTTTAGAAGGTTCTCGATTATTTTCTCAAGAGTAGTCAAAACGACTGTAAATTAATTAATCAAGTAATTTGACTAGTAATCAGTTGATAAAAAAATCGAGAACCTTTAAAAAGGCTACGTCCAGTTTGACCCAGAGTCAAAGTTACCCACGTTGACTGTAGGTGTTTTTTTTTATATTACTGGTTTGGTAAGTTTGTACAAAGTGGCTATTTCGTCAGTAGTTCATTATTACATCCTGAGTATAGTAAATATCTTTGAAAATGATACAATGTTCGATCATCCAAGTGGTGTCATTTTATGCAAATCCGAAATGATGCTTTCAAAAGGTCTGCGCCACACATCTAATGCATACCGGTGACGAGCGTAGTACATTGCCATTTCTATGTTATTTCATGACGCTTACCAAACAATGACTTCTTTGTATCATCATCAAAGCCTTCTTCGTACCGCGCTAGTAATTTAGTCGAGAAGCGAGTAACCCCTTGTTCGTACGTGAGCGTTTACAAACCCTTGTAATGGAACATACGGAATATCTGTTCACATTTTATTTTTTGAATATTATTAGTATCAAAATAATTATTAGTAATCAAAAATATGCAATTTTTACAACAGTGTTATTGCATATAGATATGATATATAGATGAACATGTATATATTTAGTTTCGGAACTATTTATAGAAAAATATTATTTCTTAGCTAAGCTTGTTTGTTAAGCTTTTAAGGCCAGTGATTTTTATCATATGCCTCTCCGTGTATAGTTCCGTAAAAGAGATCGCTCTAAATGACATGGTCGCTAATCAGAAGTGCCATAGGATAGGTAGTATTACCGTTACCTTTTTTCTACCATGTGGTTTTTAAATGTTATTTATTTGCGAATAAGGGGTTACATTCTACTTGACTAAATTACTATCGTAATGACAACTAGACCTCTAGATAAAATAAAACTGTCATGGCACAGTTCCTATTAATATCTACCTTAATGTATGTATATCCTAAATTATATATACATAATATATAAGGTATAAAGTCAAAATACAAAATAAATATCAATGGATATATAAATCAATATAAATGTCAATACATATATATGTATATATATACATATATACATTCAATGCAAGAAGTCTATTGGGGAACCTTGTATGAAACCGAAAAGAAGTAATTTTACGTCATAATAAATACTTTTACAACACAACTCTGATTTTATTTAAACACAATAACAGTTGAAATTTTGTTCAGAGTTCAGTATCGAATATGACTAGGTTCTGATAATTATAATCAAAACTAGATGACCGGTACTTCGTATAACCTATCAATGAGTGGACCCGATATTTTATCAACGTTTAAACCTTCCCTGGACTACGACAAACATTTCAAAACCAAAATCAGCTAAATCGGCCCAGTTGTTCTCGAGTTTTAGCGAGACAAACAAACAGCAATTGATTTATATATATATATATACATATAGATTAGCCGACAAATAATGGCCTAGTAGCAAACTTCTCCCGTTTTACTGTCATACAAGATACCCTAATGACACTTTATATACAAATTACTTAGTGAACCCTGGTTATGAATAAATTAATAACATAATGAGTGCTACCACGAGCCGATCTGAGGCTTGAGGGTTATTTCGAAGATGGCGCCGAGAGCGAAATGGTCCGAGCCGAATGTTTCATTAGGTAGACGTACATCTCTGCACTTCTCAGCCGTGGGCAGCCGAAGACGGCCTATTAACCGGAGGCGGTTCCAGCTGCTGTAACAAAACATCACATTCAACATTATCACGGTGATCTCAAGGACAGACAGCTTAGAGACAGTAATATCACACGGCGGACACCCCATAACGCACTAATTAGTGACACATATCATGTACACGCAAATTGACGTCTCTATATGTATAATACACACACACATGTACGAAGTTATGGTTGTCGTCTGATTGCCGCTCACTCGTGACTTCGACGACTGACAAATAAATGCCTAACAGAAAACAACGCAAATGACAAACGACAGGACGAGCCCCGCGCTCGCCCTGTCGGATTGCCGGTAGAACGGGTAAGGAACCCGAGATTGGTGAGAGAAGGAGCGTCCATTCTGTATGCATTAATGTCGTCTGTCCGAATAATTTGGCCATGACATTACGAGTATATATGTTAGTAAAACATTTCATCTGCAGATTACATTATTAAAAACTCTGACAATAGGGCTGGCCACGAAGGCTGGCCAGTCTATACGAACTTACTTACTTATTATTAAAATAAAAAAAACCGGCCAAGTGCGAGTCATCCTCGCGCACGAAGGGTTCCATACCATTATCTATAAAAACGGCAATAAAACACGTTTGTGACAACAGCTTGGGAGCACCCCTTAAATATTAATTTTATTTTAATTTAATTAATTATTTTTAATGTGAATAATATAACTCAATATTCTGTGAATATTTCAAGCGTCTACCTGTTGCCGTTATCAATATCGAGCAAAAAAATCACGTTTGTTGTATGGGAGCCCCCTTAAATATTTATCTATTATTATTATTCACATATTTATTTATTAATCTTAAGAATAAGTTTTTACAATATTTATATAAAAAACAATAAAAACATTATAAAAACTTAAACCTAGAGTGGCGCCGGCAGCGGGGCAGGGCTCAAGCTGTCGACGGTAAGGGCTACAAACTGAGGAATCTCTTGACAATGCGCGCCGTGTCTAGGATGACTGCCTTTTGTATTCGACCCTTGATCCAACAATCTAGCGAGAGCCTCTTGAGGTGTTGGTCGAGGCTCTTGGCTATCAGACCGTTCACTGACACGACTATCGGAACAATGATCGTCGAGTCAACATCCCACATGGCGGTTATCTCGTGAGCCAAGTCAAGGTACTTGCTGAGCTTGTCCTTCTCGGCTTTCACGAGATTCTCATCATGTGGGATGGTGACGTCTACGAGCACTGCCCGGCGCTGAACCGATTTACGACCACGATATCAGGTTTATTGGCAACAATAGTCCTGTCCGTGATGACAGAACGGTCCCAGTAGAGCAAAGCACGGCTATTTTTGAGAACAGACGCTGGTGCGTACTGATAGTACGGCACCTCGTACTCGATAAAGCCGTATTGAAGAGGAAGCTGCTGGTGGATGATCCTGGCTACTTGATTGTGCCTGTGCAAATACTCGCTGTTAGCAAGATGCGAACAACCGGAAATAATATGTCGGAGAGATTCTCCGGGACGGTGGCATGCCCGACAGATATCGACCGTACCGTCCTTCATGATGTATTTCCGATAGTTGTTTGTCTTGATAACTTCATCTGCAATCGCACAGGCAAACCCTTCAGTTTCACCAAAAAGGTCACCAAATCGTAGCCAGTTCACCGACGCAAGAAGGTCTACATCGGGCCCTATTAGTGCTCGGTAGAACCTCCCGTGTAGCTCCTTGCCCTTCCATACTTCCCTGCGGTCCTCGATGCTGAGCATCGTTGGTTTGCGCCAGTTCTCTTTCGCCAAGGAGAGGCGTCAGGCCCGTTATTCATATTATTTATTAATAAAAAAATTGGTGTTATTTTATTTAACACCAGGTACGTTGACAGTCAAGCGCTAGCCTATTTTCTAATAAATAAAAAAAAAATTATAATTTTTAGTATTTGTTGTTATAGCGGCAACAGAAATACATCTGTGAAAATTTCAACTGTCTATCACGGTTCATGACATACAGCCTGGTGACAGACGGACAGACAGCGGATTCTTAGTAATATGGTCCCGTTTTACCCTTTGGGTACGGAACCCTAAAAATACAATATATATATATATATATATATATACATGATAATTATGGTTAAAGCACTTTAAAATTTGAACCCTGCTTCCTTGCATAAAGACCCAATTTTTTTGGCGATTAACCTAAAAATGTACAGTTTTCGGATTTTTCCTTTATATGTACTATATTTATAACAATGCTTCTTGATAAATTTCACAGTTCTAGGTCAACGGGAAGTACCCCATAGGTTTTGATTCCCTTACGAGTGTCGAAATATGCGTTTTTAGTCATATTCGCTGTATTTTTATTTTTTTTATTGAAACTGCGTAGTTTGATTTTTCTTTCTGCAGGAAGAGACTATGGATCTGCATATATAGTTTTATTTTCAAATCGATACCTTCACGCGTTCCCGAGATACAGATCTTGACAAACGGACGGACGGACAGACGGACAACAAAGTGATCCTATAAGGGTTCCGTTTTTTACTTTTGAGATACGGAACCCTAAAAACATTAATAGCTATGCCTCTACATTTTTTTTAAATTTTAGCGTTTTATAACAATAACGAAACTAGAAATGAACGAACCGTAGAGGCATAGCCATTATTAACATTACAATCAAATAAAAAAAAAGCAATTAACGAAATCGGACAATGTCAAAAAAATATAAATCAATTTTTGGTCTACAGCTAGCGACAATGATTCTCTTAATAGAATGTAGTTCATCAGTGAACTTACTTGTAATAAATATAGTCTACCCTGACCCACCCTTCTTGATACGTGGTAACTTTGGGCGTGTTTCCTCCTTGGTCGTAGACGGAATCAAGTCTAAGCGTCTGAAAGAGATCCTCAGTGTTGAATAAAGGGCTGTATATGCTCTTATCTTGTACCACTTCTAATATTTCTATGTCTGAATCAGACTGGGTGACGATTTGATCCGTATTTTGTATCTGAAAATAAATAAGTAGTATTACTTGAAGGCGTGACGTGATCCAAATAGGTATGACATTTTAATAACATACACAAATTTCCATTTTTAGGTTTTAAAGACTTGACTAGCCTATATCGACTGTAGTAAAAAACAAGCTCACATTCGCTGCTGTAAACCTCCTTAATCATGCACTTTAGGCGCACTCTTAACGACCCAGATTAAAGAACAGTGCGGAAGGATCAACCTTGAGGCCGTGCACACATACACTTAGCTTGGACGGTTCTCGAACGCAACGAGGCAAATAGCGGGGCTGTGTGTGACTTTATCGACATTCAAGAATGGAAGTGGACGTGGTGGAAAGTATTATTACGGCAATTTTCTATCGGGCGCCTATTTGGAATAAGCGAACATACTTGAAACACAGTACTACACCGATGTAGCGTCGCACGACTACACCAAGAAGTATAATGATTTCATTAAACAAGAATGATTGTAGCTATACACTGATAAGTCTGAAAACTAACGTGGTTGTTGCATATTTTTTCGGTTCGGTTTCGGTTTTTCGGTAAGGCCGTATATTGTCTGTTTTTTGGATGTCAAACTTTTGTCTCTACGAACCCCTGTTAAAGTTTCCAGATGACAGCGAACCCCTCCGCCTAACCACCTAAATCCCCCCCCCCCCCCCCCCTTCCATAGAAAATAATAAAATTGACTGTTGAAGAAAAATAATTCAGTAGAAGTAGACGCAATTTGAGTAGACGTACTTTGTACAGGTTGCGAACTGGATGATAACGTTGAATTACTTGGACATTTTCTTGTCTCGGCGTGCAAGAGCGAGCGAAGAAAAGGGTCGCGCGCACGCGCACCATGTGTGCCGCACGTGCATGCCGTGCGCGTGTTGTGTGAAATGCCCACCAATATTTATTATTAAATTTACCTTCAGGTTCCCAAACTCGGTTGTAATGCCGGCCCGCCGGTTCAAATACACGGATAAGTGCTGACAATTGTCGGTGATGCCGAGTCGTTCCCAGTCGTCGGAGCCTCGCAGAGACCCCACACTAGAATCAGACGTAAACATTTATACATTTCTGTGTAATATATTATGGTTATTTCTTTTTTTTATTATTAACTACAACAAAACAATATACAAACTACTACACAAAAAGCATATCTATTACCCCAGACCGACAAAGGTCTAAAGACAATCCAAATGCTCAATCCCAATACCAGTTGGCAGCGTACCCAGAATTCTCGCCGCATTGCCACGTTGAACTTGTTACTAATCTTTCTGAGGATTCTGAATAGCGTATCTTAAAATAATCTGAATCTAATACTTTTAAACGAGCAATTCTTGTATATACCTGTTTGTGAGTGTGTGAATTGGTTTCTTCTAGGTAAACGCGCTCCATAGTAGATAGCAAAGTCGCTTAACATCAAGCGAGTTGGCGGACAAGCGCAAACCAATTACTACATAAAATAAAAATGAATACTTGTACATACGAGTACCACCAGTTATTACCATATTAATGATTCTTTCAAATTACAACTAAAATGATGTTAATGTATAAAAATTTACTTGGATGAAAATTAAATGTATTAGTATTACATAGGAGTGGAATTCCCTGTCTAATAATATATACCTATATATAATCTGAATCTCGGAAACGGCTCCAACGATTTTAATGAAATTTGTTTTATACGTAGATTAGGGGACGATAAATCGATCTTGCTAGGTTTAATTTTTAGTGAACCCGGGTTTGCTCGTATTTTCAGTCATAAAAAATCCGAGTGGAGCTCGGTCGCCCAGGTACTAATAATACAATATACGAAACGCGTGCCTCGTGGCTCTGCACTGTGCTTCACATACTCGTATGTGTTTCGTGTGCGAATAAAGCACTCAAACAACACGGTGTTGCGACATTATCAACTCATACGATAACGAGGGTTCTGTTTAGGAAGCCGAAAAATGTACTTTAAAAACTCCTAAATGAGAAATGATAGGTTAATTTTTCTGCTCATTTTCAATTTCATGAGCAGATTTTACAGTAGTGAATACAACACTTTCAACAGCATAGCTGTCTGACTTGCAATCCGAAAGTCCTGGGCACAGCCCCAAGGCGAACCCCTTTTCGTTTTCGATGTTATATTATGCATAGTTTACTTACAGAAACTTAGCGCATACTTTCTCACCAAAAAATATCATATCAAGCGAAAAGTAAGTTACACTACGACATTCGCCCTTATGTTGTCGTGTTTTTTTTTTTTTATACAGATATTTGTTAATAAAATAGATACAATATTTACCTTGCATGTCCTGTACTTAATAGTTTTACAACTGCACTATCAGGTGTAGAATTGAAATCACCAGTCAATATTATAGGATGGTGGCCGGATCTGAAAACAATAACGTTGTCTAACAATATCACGTCCATATTTGAAAAATGTCTTAGAATATTTTTGTTACGATAAAATATAAAATTTTTAATAATATTTTTAAAAAAACATCCCAAGGGAGCCGCAGGCAGCTGGGCAAGGCCCTTTCTGTCGAAGGTAAGGGGCAGCAAACTTAGGAACCTCCTGAAAATAAGTGACATGTCTAGGAAAACTACCTTTTGTATCCAACCCTTGAACATAAATAAAAAAATATATATATAATTTATATATTAATATATTGATCATAAAGCGAGAGCCTCTAGAAATGTTAGTCGAGGCTCTTCCTTATAAGATTATTCACCGAAACAATGATCGTCGAGTCGTTCGAGCTCGTTTCGCTCGCGTATACTTATTACCTCTGTTTTTGTTTACTATATACTATACTATAATAGACAAGTGCGCGTGAGTCTATACGTGTATATTGCGTTTTTGTGTATGTGTGCGGAACGGTGTGATCATTACACGATTCACACGACATGCAACAATAATAAAGTATTGTATATATAGTCATTGATACGAAAAAAAAAAAAAAAAAAAAAAAAATGAAAAATAAATATGTCACCAAAAAAAACGATACTGCGTATTTTTAAGTCGGTTGTTTCATTTAATTGAAACTATAATAAATATTTAAATTAGATTTTTTTTATTTATGTTTTAAAAATTGTCGACAATAGAGTGATTTCGAGGGTACTTACCGTTTGCCTCTCTTAAAGAATGCAAATCTATCAATTTCCGCTAGAAAGAGCTGCATCTGCCCTAGTTTCACATCCGACCGTCTAGGATTGTAGAGCAAATGCGTCGTGGCGACGACTATAGGGACATCAGGTTTCTCTTTATGAGCCAGTTTCACCATAATCCCAACAGTGTCTCTGTTCAATAGCGGCAAAATTGGTTGCTTGAACTCCACCTACGGATTTATATATTTTTATTAATGCTAATAGTAATCAACCATAATGTTTTACTTGGATAGTTCATTAACATATATGGCAATGCAACATACTTATTAAAACAATTGTGTTTTATAGCACAACAACTGTGAAGGAGCCTATAAATCGCTAACAAACCGTTTCATCGGGCTTTTCGGCCTTCGATACTTATCAATTTACAAACAACAATTTATAGCGATAAAGGAAATTAAAAAAAAAACTTTAAGACTAGTTTTTACTAACGCAATCAAAAACCTTTGTAACATAATCGAACTCGACGGGTCTATCACATACCATTTAAGAGTTAGCCATTTGTCATCTAAATTATCAGAAACTTGTCATCATATGCACCACATGAAAAATGCTTATTATAACTAAAAGTCAGTTGAAGAACAATAACACAAAATAAAATAAAAAAGTAATTTAAAAAAAAATAACCGACTTCTAAGCAATCTAATTAACTGAAAATGGAGAAATAGCACGAAAACAATCAAAACTGGGCATCTACCTAAGTATGTACGTAAACCAATTTATTTTTGAGGTCGGTGTCAGGTCCTAAACTATCATCAACTAAGTCCTATACAGATACCGACCTCAAAAATAGTTGGTGTACGTACCTACTTACTTAGGTAGATGGCCAGTTTTGATTGTTTTCGTGTTATTTATCCCTTTTCAGTTAATTAGATTGTTTTGGAGTCTGTTATCTTTTTTAAAATTACTTTTAATTATTCATTTTTAATATTATTCACACGTTTTGTTTGAAACAAAAAATTGTATTCACAAAACTTCATTGGGTAAGTTCGTTTAGTTTTCAAACACACTTCACTACTATTGTAACGCCTAATGTTTGCCTTATAAAGTATACCAGATCCTTTCACATAGTGTGAGTGATAAACCTACTGAATTTTGTTTAAATCCGCCTAGTAGTTTGTATAGCGTGGTCGAAACGTTTATATTTTAAAATTAATAAAGTCCATATCTTGAAAACTACTGAACCGATTTTGATAAAACTTATGGTAACTCCTAAGTTGAAAGATACTTTATTCGATAAAAAAATGATAAGAATGTTTGCAATACAAATTCTAGTTTCTGCGTAATACGTGGACAAACCTACAAACATACACTTATGAAATTTGGCACACATAGAGACTGGTATAGACTAACATATACAAAAACTGTGCAAATCTGACAATATTACAAACATACAGGTCGAATTGATAACCTCCTTTTTATGAAGTCGGTTAAAAATGCACACAATCGTCATCGAACCAACCGAGAGAGACGGACAGGAAAATATATTGGGATCTCTTTCTCTCTCGTTTATCAGAAGGTGCCTCGACCCGTGTTAGGTACATACGAGTATATTAGAAAATTATTATTGCAATTTGCGTTTGATTCACACTTACAGTCAATGAATCTACTAAATCGAAAACGGTTTTTTTGTAGAATATCGCACAGCCGTCCAGCCCTTGTCCAGTTTTTGGTTTGAATACATATAAGTAGTCTAATTGCTCGAAACTCGCGTTCAACTCGCTCAAATGTTTCGTTTCCACTTCCTGAAGACACAGTATCTGAAAATAGAAACACATTATATAAGTAGACATAATATTATAGAAGTTGTTCAGCCCAAACTGTGGCCTTGTGACCTTAGCCATTGTCATCGCATTAGACGTAGTTTAACAAGTACATATTTCTACATACAATATTTCTAGATAAAGTATGGCCTTCGGCAAATATCGTAATTATTTAAGAAAACTGAGAAGTTTGATTTTTCTCTCAGCTGCAAGAGACTATGGATCTGTTACGTTACGTTGATACGCTGTTGAGTGTACGTTTTTGTGAGAAAGTATGCGTAAAATTGCTTAAAAAAGTTATACATGCGCATTTATTAAAATAATTCTAGTAAAATACATACATGCATACACTCGAAAAACATAACCCTCCTTACGCAGTCGGGTTAAAATGGAACCACCTCGCATTTTCTCTACTTATTAATTCAAGAAACGAGAAAATTGGTTCGTAATTGGCGGAGTAATTGGTATACATTTTTTTTTTTTTAATAATATACTCTTGATTTAACGTCAGCTAAAACATGATATGGAGTTATATCAACTTTGTATGATTGTACAGTCCGCCGTGCAGTGTGACGACGTCCTGCAGTTAGTTTTGGAGTAGAAGATGGAAACTCTGCTCGATGGTTTAAGACGTATATTTGTAGGAAGTTGTTGCTAGTTGTACGCCTTAATGTCTACTCAATAAACTAATGTACAATTACTTATAAGGAAAACTATCACTTCCGCGGTAGGAGCACGTATCTATCGATAAGCGGCAACTGAGGAATGTGCCCTGTACGTTTGAGATCGTACAATGATCCTTAAAATCCTAGCCGGAAATGACGTATTTTCCGTTCCGCTTGTAGAGATTGGAATTAGTTGCGGTCTGTAAATATAACACTGACTTTTTTTTTTAAATTATAAATTTGAGACTAATGTCGGATTTTTAACTAGGCGGAGTAAACTGATAGATTGAATGTTGCCGCTTTTTAATTAAATGACATTCTCTCCTTGTTTTTATCAGCCCTGTTTGTACAAACTGTCCCACTTCTGGGAACGGGCCATCTTCTCATTATGA
Organism: Lycia hirtaria; assembly: GCA_947563715.1. Taxonomy (NCBI): domain Eukaryota; kingdom Metazoa; phylum Arthropoda; class Insecta; order Lepidoptera; family Geometridae; genus Lycia; species Lycia hirtaria. The sequence goes on from OX387386.1 coordinate 15,748,474, forward strand.
GAAGGGCTAGGCCATAGTCTGCCACGCTGGCCAAGTGCGGGTTGGCAGACTAATGTATCCCTCCTTATTAGTAATGACTCCTTATGTTAATTTGGTATATTTATATATTATATAGAATATTTATTGTATACATGTATTGTTATATATATATATAGTGTCTTTATTTATTTATTTTTAATATTGATATTGTTAATATATTTACTATCTATATTTGTATGGGCACTACCTTCCATAACCTTTTCTTCCATTTCCTTTCTATCAAAAGGTTGCCTGGAAGAAATCGCTCAAGGCGATAAGGCCGCCTTTGTACCACCGAGATTTTCGTTTACTGTTTAGTATTCATTTTTATACTTGTGCTATAAGTTAAAACTTGTTTAAATGTGTGTCCTTGAATTGTAATGTTTGGTGTACAATAAAGATATATATATTTATTATTATTATTTATTTATTTATTTATTTACTAGCGTTCCACAATGTTACATAGGTTTTAAATAAAATATTAGTTACAATTGCGGACCCCGTCGGGCACAGCTAAATAATGAAAGAGAGAGGGACAGCATTAAAATCTTATTTAATTTTATACATTTATAGTTTAATTTTATCTGCTAGGAAATCATTAACGCTATAATATGCTTTTTTTAGTAAAAAATCTTTTAATAATTTATATTAATCTTTTATTATTAAATAGTGCTGCGCTAAAAAGAGCACTAAAATGAACTGATTCAGATTAGTGATCTATTACATTACGTTGTATTCTAATTATTTCTAAAAATCGAAATTTCTGTTTATAATGTGTATTTGCTAGCCAGTAATGGACCTATCAAAGATTTCAAACTGAAATATTTCATACCACGTCGTTACTTATGTAATAACTATTACAAATATATGGAAATGAAATATGGAAAGAGAAGTACAAATGAGGATGATTTGCTTATTATCTTCACACTTGGCTCCAGTAAAAATAAAATTTTACAGTTGAATATTTAACAAACGGGTCTGTAAATTAAAAACAAATTATCAATTACCTATGCAACGACTCCCTACACTCCAATATCAAATTCAAATTAATTTATTTCGAATAATTAAAATTCATAGCATGTTTTTATATAATAGTCACATTAAATTACATTACATTAATACGATAAAAATTAAATGTCAATTAGAAATTAAATTTAATATTATGGGGCAAATGAGAAAAAAAACTCGTTTTAAGTGTAAGTACCGCAAAAAAAAATGATAGGTTTCATTGGACCAGATTTTCTGCGTGATTAGTTTAAATATACATATACCAAAATTAAGCAAGAGAGAGGAAACTTTGGACAAGGCTGGGGGAGGCCTACGCCAAGGAGGCGACATTTACACTGGACGAAGTATAACAACGAAAACTTGACGAAATTACAAAATTAATTTAATAGGACATTTAAAAGGACAGTATAAATTCAATTTAAATATAATATCAAATTAAATATCAATGAATTTAAAAAAATAGTAATTAAGTGTTTTTGAATAAAGGCTATTATTATACTCTTTATTCAATTTACATCTTAAATCTAAGTTTTTTTACAATAGAAATACAAAAATATTAATATTATAAAAAACTTAAACCTAGGGTGCCGCCGGCAGCGGGGCGGGGCTCAAGCTGCCGGTGGTAGGAGCTACAGAGAGAGGAACCTCCTGACAATGCCTGCCATGTCCAGGATGACTGCCTTCTGTATCAGACCCTTGACCCAACCATCGAGCGAGAGCCTCTTGAGATGTTGGTCGAGGCTCTTCGCTATGACACCGTTCACCGAAACGACTATTATTATTATACCAAAATTAAAGCTTTCTAGTACCAATAATCTTTCAGCAAAGCCGTGGACAGGCAGACAGGCGAACGGACCTGGCGAAATTATATGGGCTACTTGTTGTTTCCTACAGAATAAATTAATAACTAAAACCCAATCTAACATCTTTCTTTTTACAATTCAGTGTAACTCACGACACATACGGTGATTCTTTCTTATGTTTAGATTTATAAATAAAATTAAGCGGAAAATTTATTTAAAAAAATATACATATAACGAATCAATTTTTCGATCTCAGTCCGTGCTTGAGCCAAAAATATAAATCGCGGAAAAGGTTGTTAGAACTGTTGCTGCTGTTTAATTAGAAGCGACTCTTTTCATTCCATGTTCCGACCTTTTTGAACTAAGTGACTCAATTAACCCATCATTCACTATCACTTAAGAGGTGGTATCATTATTTGAGCAAGTGACATTTCGGTCTGTCAGTTTACTCCGTTTAATTAAAAATCCAAGTTTAGGGTTTAATTCGATGGAATTTGGAATTTCCATAGGAACAATCTGGAAGTATATCCATTCAAATAAAAAGATTTTCCAAATCGGTTCATAAATAACTGTGTAATAAGGTAACAAACATAAAAAATACAACCGAATTGAGAACCTTTTTTATTTTGAAATCGGTTGATAAAGAATAGGAATCAAATAACACTTACGTCAGCTTTCAAATCCGTTATCTCCTTTACTAATCTAGCAGATCGTTGTTTCCAGTCGAGGTGTTCTGGAGGGCATCCCTTATACAGCTGTGGATGACTTAATAGCAGGTGTTGGGCCAATATGTTATATGATACTACTTTGAATGTAGGTGGAAAGCCTGAAATTGTTGTCAAAATATGATTATTAAACTGGAATATAGACGGCGCTAGTTTGATAGTTTTTTTTTAGAAAGGGCAGCAAAGAGACAGTCTACTCGCCTGATGATAAGCGATAAACGTCGCCTATAGACAACTGCAACATCAGTGCCGTCGCAGTTACTGCTAACCCGGAGAGGGGATTGTCGATATGCCGACACCTCTTATAGATACTTTTCGTGCGTGAATTGTTTTTTTACCCGACTGCGTAAGTAGGAGGGTTATGTTTTTCGAGTGTATGTATGAATATATGTATGTATGTGAGTATGTATGTATGTTTATACATGATCGCCTACAGCCTAAATTAAGATATGCGAGGTGTCGTTAGATTCGTCTTCACTCCCTGAGTGTCATAGGCTATATGTTTTTGTAATAATAATATTTTCTAACGCTTTGATTATTTACCTAATGTATTTTTTTTATTGTGTCAATAAGTTTTTGTATTTGAATAATACATCTCTCTCGCAAAAAAAATATCGTTTTTTCATAACCTCCAACGAACTTTTTCATATAAACAAGTGATTAAACTAGAATTATGCTATAATGCTAAAGAATGCGCATTTATAATCTTTTACAGCAATTTTACGCATTCTTTCTCACAAAAAACGAATACTTATTTTACTTAATACTTCATTTTTTTTTTTTTGTTCCATTAGGCTTGGCACAACTCTCATAGGTGATATTCTTCTTCAATCATTCAAACCCTTTTCGTGCAAATGGTTGTAAAAAAAACAACGTGTTGCACTCCGGGAGTGCTGGCAGAAGTGAAAACTAAATAATAAAATAGCAAAAGGACTGACTCGTGAAGGATTTGAACCCCCGCCCTCCGATGGACAAATTGAAATTTATAGAAGTGCTCTGTTAGGTTTTGTGTTTTTGTGTCGAAAATAAGCATTCGGCGCAACGAAATGACGTCATGCTAGAGAAGGACAAACTTGTACATACAATAATGAATTTTAAATGCAGAACGTTAGAATAGGTTTCTGACTAAATTAATCCGCCCGTCTTACGAATTTTAATCTGACGCGAGTTTAAAATTTTGTTCAAATCAAAAAAATGCAAAACGCCGCTAAAGAATTTTTCACTTCAAAATTCGAAAAATTGCTAAGTAAAAGTAAATTGTACCTACATTCTTATTTACATAAATACAGAAAATTTCTAAATTATTTTAATATAATATTTAGTGTTTCTTTAAGCTAAAATGGCAACCTCCTTGAATCGAACTACCGGGCAAACCGGGGCCCCGGGCGGCATTTTCAGGGAGCGCAAAAATCATAATTAATATGATTAAAAATAAAATAATTTGCTCCGCAAAGCGCCTAGAATACGAAAGCTTGGTTGACTAACCGTTAACTTTTAAGAAAAAGGCGCCACATATATAATTATATTAAGTTTTTTTAAGTAAGTAAGCGCTTAGAGAGGGGCGCCACCGTCAAGTTTCTGCCCCAGTTCGAAAAAAAACCTAGATCCGGGGCTGATTTTACTTGTCGTTTAAGAATCATTTTGTATTGAAAATGTAGAGCTCCGTCGTGTTCGAATTTTGAAATTACTTTCCACCCTAAGGGGGCAAAATTAACTTTTCCACGCCAGAATTAGCCTTGGAAACCTAACTTTACGAGCTAGTAGATGAAAAATACTTTGCATACTTCATGAAAACCTGTATCTCACCTGGTCCGGTATAGCATAAGGGGTCCCATATCCTACTATCAGAGGATAATCTTGAATTACATTCGGCGTTTTGTTTTGTGCTGTTATCCCCTGCAACATCTTCATCAGAACTGGAGCTAGAACTGCTGGAAATAAATAAATTCAATATAGAAATCAAAAAACCTACGCCGTGCACGATTCCACTTATAATGGACTAGCAGCGTCCCGCGGTGTTACCCGCGTAATGATGAAAAACGGTAATGATGATAAAATATAGCTTATTTCCGTCTGCAGGTCCTAAAGAATCTCTGTGCTTCATAATGATTGGCACAGGCATTTAGCCGTAAAAAGGTAACAAACAGACAGAGAGACAGAGACTTCGTACGCGTAAGATAACACACCTGCTGCGCTCCAACCTAACTGCCGACCCAATATATTTGCGTTGAGAATGTAGTCAAACATATATCTATTTAAATTAAAGATAAACTCCTAGCCCTTTTTCGCTCCGCTCCTACCTTGCTCCCGTTCAGCTCCTGTCCCGATCCCACTTCACTTCTTCTTCACTCCCTCCCACCGTACACTTAATCCGCTCCTACCTCACATCTATCCCATCTGTACCTTGCTCCCATCACACTCCCGTTTTGCTGTCACCCGCTCCCACTCCAGTCCTGTCCCACTTCTGTCCTATTCCCGCCTCGCTTCTACTCTACTACTTCACTTTCACTTCACTTCGTCCTCGCACTCATAACGTTTACACCTAGATCTTCTACCACTCCAACTTCGCTCCTACCGCACTTTCCCAAGCAACTTCCATTCCGTTCCCGCCTCTCCCGCAGCACTCACATCCCGCACCCACCTAGATTCTTTGCCGTACTTCCATCTCACTCCATCCCCCGCTCCGTTCCGTTCTTGTACCACACTCGTTCTGCTCACACGTCGCACTTATACCATTCCTACCCCACACCTGCCGTACTTCTATTCCGCTGCCACTTTGCTTACTTCTTCCCCTACATTCACTGCATTTTTGCTTTACATGTGCCCTATTCCCACCTCGCTTCCGTCGCACTCTTATTTCTCTCCCACCCGACTTTCGTTCCGCTCCTGCTTCTCTCTCGCCCTGCCCCCACCTCGATCCCCGCCGCATTTTCTTTTCGCTCCAGCCCTACTTCTATTCAAGCCCAGAACTACCACTCATTCCGCTCCCAGGTCCACCTGTTCCATTCCCACCTATCATCACTTGCCGCAATTAAATCCCTGTGAATAAAATATAATAGCATTATTCATTGTTATTTATTAGGTAACCAAAATACCAAATTTCATGCCTCTAACATCAAAAGCCAGGAACTTTCATACATTCGTTTACCCCCCATTTCTAACCTTTAATTCAGCCCTTTTCGTAAAAACCGTTCTTAGTTGACCTATTTACTCCATACGGAACATACATGAAAAATTTCAGCTTCCTATCTTACTCATGTAGTTTTTAAGATTTAGTAATAAGTCAGTGATAGTATTTCGGTTTTATATACTCTTATATACTCGTACCTATATAGACATTGAGCTGTATGTACCTACATAAGTAGGTACATGCAGCTCAATGTAGGTATAGAATAGATTAAATATTTTGTTTAATATTTACATTTATAAAATTGCAGTATCTTTTGAATGGAATGTCCGATTTGAATAATTCAAAAGTAATCTTCAGGTATTGAAATAGTCTTGAATATTATCTCGTTAGCCAAGTTAATGTACGTGCTGAGCTTGTCCTTCTCGGCCTTCACGAGATTCTCATCTCATAATATGGAATAGTGATATCAACGAGCACTGCCCGGCGTTGGGAACGATCTACAATAACGATATCAGGCTTATTGGCAACAATAGTCCTATCCGTGATAATAGAGCGGTCCCAATAGAGCAAAGCACGGCCATTCTCAAGAACCGGTGCTGATGCGTACTGATAGTCCGGCTTCTCGGGCTCGATAATGCCGTATTGAAGAGCAAGCTGCTGGTGGATGATCCTGGCCACTTGATTATGTCTGTGCAAATACTCGCTGTTAGCAAGATGCGAACAACCGGAAATAATGTGTCGGAGACTCTCCGGGACGGTGGCATGCCCAACAAATGTCAACCGTACCGTCCTTCATGATGTATTTCCGATAGTTGTTCGTCTTGATAACTTCATCTGCAATCGCACAGGTAAACCCTTGTTTCACCACAAAGGTCAGCAAAGCGTAGCCAGCTCACCGACGCAAGGTCTACATCGGGCCCTGTTAAGGCACGGTAGAACCTCCCGTGTAGCTCCTTGCCCTTCAATATTATTATTAATTAAGTGTAGATGAAGCAGGTTCTTTATTTGCGCCAGGTATATAATTGTTTTAAAAAAGTAACCTATAACATTCGAAAGATAAGGGCGAATATAACGTAGGTAAACTCAATGTTTAAAAAAGTGGTTTGGCTACAGGGAGTATTATCGAAACATTGACGCATACATCTGTGATATATATTACTCTCTTATTGAATAAAAACATATTATAGATATGTGTATATTTAGAGCTGGATATGAATGGTGCTCGTATTTTCCAGTATTTACAATGGTTGTTTTAATATTTTTCCTGAAAATAAAACAGTTATTATATGAGAAATTTTACTCTAGACTAACATTTCTCATATAATAACTGTTTCATTTATTATACTTATATTACAGGGAGACAGCATCGCTTTAGGACCTGACGCCACGACTTCCTCCAATCTCCTTCCGCGGAACTCCGCCCCACTAGTCAGGGAGGGGAGATTTCATGAACGAGGGGGTTACCACAATCGTAATAGCAATCTTATTTCAATATTACTTTGACATTTGTTTTGCTCTCTCAACTGTTGGAAGAGCGAGACAAAAGCCAAAGTAATATTGAAAAAGACTGCTTGAACGACTGTGGTACGGAACCTGGCCTCTCTGGCGACTGCTTAAGATAGGGCTAGCTGGTTAACTGTCTCTCTCGCACATCACAATATTTTAATCTTATAAAACCACCCGAGTGGAAATATTAGAAAATTGAGACAAATTTGTTTATTTAAGTAGGAGAAATATAAAAAAATATACTTAGGTACATATATTCAGATAGGTATCATTTATATTGGCGACCGAGTTTAAAAAAAAAACATTTTTTGGAACTCCTCAGCCAAGTTATGCCAGTTAAGCCAAGGATAAACGTTTTAAGGAAAAGTTTCCTTAAAACGTTTATCCTACCTAAATAAACAAAACTGTCTCATATGTTTTTAATACTCAGTGATTTTATATGATTTACAATATTATGATACGCGAGAGATAGCTGCGCACTTTGAGTCCAACTTTAACACTGAATCAAACATGCGGTGAATAAACAGCAACATAATTTAATGAGGCAAGATTACAAATTATCATTATCATCATCCACAGCATTCTCTATCCCACAGCTGGGTATAGCTTAAATATATAGGTTTCTCTTTTATGATGCCAGAATTATAAATATAAGTGTAGGAAAATGTTTCGTAACGTAATAGTTTTATTTTCAGATAAACCATTGCAATATGCCATTGACATATACATAGACATAAAGAGGCTTTCCTTTGTAAGTCGTTAAGGTGTGCTAAGTTTCTGAATAATATAATACTGTTAAATAACTAAGTTTGTATAGCACGCGACAACCAAAGTAAAAAAAATCTTTTAAGCTTGTGTTAGGAATTTGCATAAGGTTAAAAGAAAAATAAAACTTTAAATTGTCAATCAAGAATATTTTATATGTGCAAAATATAGTAACTATGGCTTATATTACAAGATGTCATGGCTATATTCTTATTAAATGAAGTACATGTAAACAAAATTAAAAAGAAACTGAACTCTGAACCCGATGGTTCAAACACAAGCTAAGTTTATTGATTCGAAACTTTAAAAGGGGGCTACTATTCTGCATGTAATTCTGTATATCATATATACTTGATATGTTAACATATCTAACCTTTGACTTTCCTCTTTCCACGTTAGCTTACTCTGCAACCGAAATTCTGTGGTCTCGGTGCTTGAAGATGACGACAACGAAGGTGAAATTGGCAGAGGCGGCTTCGCTCACCCTCGACTAATTGTTTTGGCATATTTTTTATTATAATGCGTGAATGTTTTTATTATAATATATGGGAATAAAAAACGATTGCAGAATACGACGTCGACACGACTAATTAAACTTTAAATATTAAAAACACAATACCATCCCGGTTACACACACTTGAATTGAATAGCAGAATTGCGATCGCACCGATATTCGATGTCAATGTAAAGCAGCCACCAAGGAGACAAGCATAGAAAACCCCGACTCTAGTCACTAGTCTAGTGGGCGGAGTTACGAGGGCAGCGCAGGAGGTCGTGATATTAGATCCAAAAGTGTTGCTGATACATAATAACAATTTATATTATTTGTGTATATTAGAATAAGGTTGCGCATATAATACGAGTATGTGTTTTCTTATTCGGAAGCGATATATAAAAAATAGAATAAGATACAAATATTTTTTTAAAACTGAATAATCGACTACATAATACGCAATTTTGTTTTAAAAATCAAACAATTTTGATAAAATTTCTGTAAAAGTATATCATTTTAAGCAAAAAATTATTAAAAAAATATATTCCAACACCTTGCTTCTCTCCCACTCCTACTTCGATCCCGCCGCACTCTCACCTGACTCCCGTATCGCTTCTGTTCCAGACTTACTTTGCTCTCACTGTTTCTGTTTTGCTCCCTTTTCACTCCCACTTCGCTCCTATCCCGCACTCTCCCCCTCCCGCCATAATATTAATCATAATCCACTAGCTTATATTATATGCTTATGGTGTTGTAATGTCCACCATCACCAATATTTATTTATATATGTGAAATCGAATTTTAATATAATCAAAATAAACAATTTAGCCCCTAGATTAACTATGGGAACTATTTTCGTAAATCAAACAGTTTGTTGTCGTAGCTATATTTTTTCCATACGTAGGTACTTTGGGGTACATTTCACCCCTTTAAGAATCAGAGTTGACCACTTCACAAATATTGAACCCAAAGATGTGTCAATTCCCCTACAAAAAACCTAGTTTCTATTAAATACTACTCAATAATATAATTGACTGACAAAATAGCGAAATACCATTCACTGTAATTTAACAGAACCGAAAGGCAAATTAATTAAAAATATTGAAAGTAACAAAACACTAATTTAGTAATTAAGTTTGGTGACAGTATAAGACAAAAATATAAATTTTATAAATTATTTAGGAAATTTACATAATCTACACTAATATTATAAAGAGGAAAGATTTATATTTTTGTATGTTTGACAAACTATCACTCAAAAACTACTGGATTGATTTCAAAAATTCTTTTACCACTAGAATACTACATTATCCCTGATGAACACTGGCTATATTTAATACCAGAAAAAATTAGGGATCCCTACTAAAACTTCAATAATGTAACGCAAGGTGTAAAAAAAATTGCCATAAAATGTCTTTTATTGCATGCGCTGCGCAAACTATTGATGATAGAACAAAAAAAAATCTACAGTTTAAAAGAACATACCAATATCTACAAAAAACGTTGCGATGGCATATGTCCAACTATTGTTATTATGCCACTATAACTGCTTTTTTACATTTAAAAAGTTGATAGAAATGTCGACCAAAATCAGACCATGTTATCCATACCTTGGTATTAATCCTTATCCATATAAATCGTTTTGTATTCAAGACTGTTTCAATACCCGTAGATTACTTTTCGAATTATTCAAATCGGACATTCCATTCAAAAGATATTACGAATGTAAAAAATACTAATAGAAAAATAAACGCCGTCGCACCGCGCGCCTCCGCGCCGTGGCTGAGCCATTATTCCGTATGACCATCAGCCGCGTTCACGTACGTAACGTGCGTGCATTGACAATGTAAATTAGCCTTTAAGTTTAAGAAGTCAAAGTCTCATTTTCATTGTAGATGCTCAACGTCAAATTCACGTTATGTGACCCCACGCAGCGAAATACGTTACTCATATTTGAGTAAACATAATATATTTGGTCAACTTCTCGCTGACACGTTATGACACTTGCGGAAAGAAGACAGAGAATTTGAGACGTTGATCAAAATTAAGTAACATTTTTAGGGTTCCGTACCTCAATAGGAAAAAACGAAACCCTTATAGGATCACTTTGTTGTCCGTCTGTCCGTCTGTCTGTCTGTCTGTCTGTCTGTCTGTCTGTCTGTCCGTCTGTCCGGGTGTCAAGACCTTTATCTCGGGAACGCGTGAAGGTATCGAGTTGAAATTAAAACCATATACGCAGATCCATAGTATCTTGCTGCAGAAAGAAAAATAAAATTTCTCAGTTTTCGTAAAAAAAAGTTACAGCCGAATATGTCGTAAAAAACGCACATTTCGACACTCACATAGGAATCAAAACCTATGGGGTACTTCCCGTTGACCTAGAACTCTGAAATTTGGCAAGAAGCATTGTGTTAGAGAACACATATAGGAAAAAATCCGAAAACTGGACATTTTTAATTTAATCGCAAAAAAATTGTGTCTCTATGCAAGGAATGAGGGCCCAAATTTTAAAGTGAATTAACCGTATCATGTGGGGTATCATATGAAAGAGCCTCATTAGCATAAGCTAAAACAGGTTTTTAGCACATTCTTCTCCCTCTGCAGACCCTTCACTTCAGCTGGGAACCAAAACTTTTTTGGCGAATTTTGATTAAGTACAGAGTGGCCGCGCAAAGCAACGTTGAATGCCTCAAACGCCGGCGGTTCACTGACTACTACAAAATGAACGGGATGCTCGCTCGGATCCGAGTAGGAGGCGCCGCTACTATAGCCCCATTCCACTCGGATCCGAGTGGTGAGCAAGGAATGTGTTAAATATTTTTTACGATGTATATTTTTCGGTTTATGAAGGAAAATATAAAAAAAATATATGATTTCCTTTTATTTAGTTTGTACGGAACCCTCGGTGGGCGAGTCTGACTCGCACTTGTCCGGTTTTATTACATCTTACATCGCGTGCACTGCGAAAAGTATTCATAATAGAACAAAATTTAGTGCAAAAATAGAACGTAGGTTAGTATTTAGGTTAACTATTACATATAAACGTATACTTTTGCTATAGTTTTGCGACAGGGATAAATTAAAGGAATGAAAGGTCCAAAGTTTTAATGTTAGGGAAATTAAGTTTTTCATTTAGATTAACTAACAGATATCAGATGAAAACGGCTACTATTGTTTTGCTACTTAGAGTTAAAAGGTGGAAGTAAAAGATTGTATGAATGTTCCGTGCTTTTAATGTTAGGGACACGAAATGTAGTATTTAGATTAACTATCAAATATAAACGAATACTGTTATTATAGTTTTGCGACAGGGATGAATTAAGGGGTAGGAAACGGGGGTAATTGATTGTGTAAAAGTTACAAGGTTTTCATTTTGGGGATATTAATTCCAGTATTTATATTAACTAAGAGGTGCAAACGAATACTGGTATTATAGTTTCGTAACGACAGGGACAAATTAAGAGTTATACACGGGGGGAGGGCAGTCAAAAGATTACACAGAAGTTCCAGGGTTAAATATTAGGGTGAGAGCGGGGCAAGAGGGAGCAGAGCTGGCGAGAGTGAGGCATTAGTGTGATGGATGGAAGCGTCACGGGAGCGGGGTGAGAATGGGATAAAATAAGCGAGGTGGGAGAGAGTGTGGGGCGGGAGTGAGGAGTGAGCGCGGTGAGAGTGGAGGGATTACAGTGAGAGGGGTGGGATTACAGTGGATGGGGGTGAGTATGGAGCAGGAGTAAAGTGGGAGTGAAAAGGGAGCAACAGACTCGGGCTGGGACCAAGGTGGAAGCCAAATAGAAGTGGAACGGTATCGGTGTGTCATTCAGGGGGATGCAGGAACGGTGAGTCAAGTGGGGTGCGGTAAGAGCGAGGTAAAAGCGGGAGAAAAGCAAGGTGTGAACGGTATGAGTACAGGAGTTGAATGATAGTGAGACGGCAGTAGGGTTGGAGCGAGGCGGGAACGGGACAAGTGCGGTACGGAACGGAATGGGAGCGAGGAGAAAGTAAAATGAGAACAAAGTAGGAGTGCGAAAGGTGCGAGGCAGAATAGCGAGTGAGTGTAGGATGTAAATAGAGTGAAAGCGATCTGAGATCGGGAAGAACGGAACAGGAACAAGTTGAGAGCCGAACGGGAGCAGGGTTGGAGCGGGGTGAGAAAGGGATGAGAGTTTATTTTTCATTGAAATACATAAATCTACGTTATACCACTGACTCGACATTAATAGATTAGGTCGGAAGATTGGTTGGAGCAGGACGGAAGTGCGGCGAGATTGACTTAGGAGTGAAACACGAGCAGGGCAGATGCAGTACAGAAGCATTAGCTTGGTGGGGGTGCAGTGAGTGCAAGTAGGAGCGTGACATGAAAGAATTTCTTACGCGTACGAAGTCGCGGCGGGCAGCTAGTTTATTTATATTGCGCAGATGTCCACAACTAAAAGCATCTCGCTTATTTGGTGGTCAAAGATAAACCTTTTCAACTTGACTGATTATATATTTAAATGTAGAAATACTTACATAATAATAGTCTCGCCAATATTCGATCGCTTCATTTTTTCAGTTTTGAGAGGTATCTTTTTCCTTGTTTTTTTCTGTAGTACGGCGTGACAGTGAAACGGACTATTAAATTTTAAATCGATACATCTTGTTTTATGTACAACACTGAAATGAGAATATTTTTCACAAGTAACAGTGAGGTATCTGTAAAAACTATACGTAGATTTAAGCATAGCTTTTAGACATATATAGGTTAGTGATATAATAACATATTTTTATGACCCAAAATAGTCTAGAGCACCACAACTGTTTCATTCATGCATTATTGAACATTTTACTATGATACAGTGCTGTTGTCATGGACTTTGCTCCAATTATTTTTATACCCTGAAACCAAACATTACAGATTAGTAAATATTTATAGATACTTTAATCATCTCATCAGCAGACAGATAACCTCTACTAGACATAGGCTTCTCCCATTGACCGGTTTTGTGCATCAGCATCGAGCAGATTTCAGTGACTTTCGCCACTTTAATAGATACTAAGTACAATATAGTATATACAGTACTTACTACCGTGTATAGGCAATACACTCTAACTCAAGTTACAGTGTTTTGGGTTAACAGGGCCCATTAACTTTCTTGTGGTTTTTTCTAACCCCTATATTTTTTTCTACTAACCTTTATCTACACTGATATATTACGTTTTAAAAAACACTGTATGGGACTGAATATCGCGGTTTATTATTCCAAAACACGGCAACAAAACATACCGTGTTTTGCTAAAACAAAACAATGCGCGCAAAACTTATACGGTGTCAAAGAAACCGACGTTTCAAGTCACGCGCGCTGCGATCGCCACGCGACAGCGCATTCGTTTGTCGCTTTGTCGGAAGCTCAGATAACAGTGGCTAGTCATATTCGGTCGCGATCGTTGTGCGCGCGCGCGCGTGGTCGGAACTCTGAAGTAAGTAAGTATTAGATCACGCTGCACTTGCGACGGGACCATGTTGCTGTTGTTCGTATGGTTTAATTGTTTTATAGTTTTTTTACATTAAAAATGCGCGGATTTCGTAACAAACTCCTGCTAAAGTCTCACAATGATGTCAATCAATGTTTTGCCACAAAAATAGCAACATTATCTATTATTATTGTAGGAACTCTATTATGGGAAAACATTTTTTCGATTTTATTTTATTTACTGTTCAAAATATTAGAGTAAATACTAGATGGCTAAATAGATATCAAAAACCTTTAAGGCAATATCAAACAATATACTTAAAAGTCATTACAAGAAAGAATAATCAAATTAAACCCAAAAAAATTTATCCGGCAATTTTTTCAAAACACGTTTTTTCGACTTACCGTGTATTGCCTTCACACGGTAGAGTACCTATACAATAAATTGAATATAACTTAGATTGTCTATCATCCTTCATCATCAAGATACATACATATATGTCTTAATGATGATGTGTTTGTTGATAACTATGGCTTAACTGAACAACTAGCATTTACTAAGGTACAGGAGGTAATTTAAAAAAATGGTTTATTGAGACAAGTATGCAGAAGTCAAATTGAATATATTCAGTAGGTATTAAAAGGTATCAAAATAATAAAAAACCGGACAAGTGCGAGTCAGACTCGCTCACCGAGGGTTCCGTACAAATTAAATAAAAGGGGGAAATCATATATATTTTTTTATATTTTCCTTCATAAACCGAAAAATAACATCATAAAAATATTTAAAGACCTGTGGTTATGCTAATGAAGCTCTTTCATATGATACCACATGACACGGTTAATTCACTTTAAAATTTGGGCCCCTCATTCCTTGCATATTTTTTTGTGATTAAATTAAAATGTCCAGTTTTCGGGATTTTTTCCTATATGTGTACTCTAACACAATGCTTCTTGCCAAATTTCATAGTTCTAGGTCAACGGGAAGTACCCATACGTTTTGATTCCCTTGTGAGTGTCGAAATGTGCGTTTTACGACATATTCACTATAACTTTTTTTTACGAAAAATGAGAAATTTTATTTTTCTTTCTACAGCAAGGGACTATGGATCTGCATACTTATATGGTTTTAATTTCAACTCGATACCTTCAGGTGTTCCCGAGATAAAGGTCTTGACACCCGGACAGACGGACAGACAGACAAACGGACATTGTTGTCCGTTTGTGTGTAGTGATCCTATAAGGTTCCGTTTTTTCCTTTTGAGGTACGGAACCCTAAAAATCATATAAACCAATGTAATTTTTTTGTCTCTCTACGAGATCGAATCAGAAATGAAGAGATACGTAGACGTACAGGAGTCACCGATATAGCACAGCGGATTAGCAAGTTGAAGTGGCAGTGGGCAGGGCACATAGCACGTAGAACTGATAGCCGATGGGGCCGAAAGGTTCTCGAGTGGACACCACGTACCGGAAGGGCAGCGTAGGAAGATCAGCCACGAGATGGACAGATGACCTAATACAAGTGGCGAGAAGACGCTGGATGCAAGCCGCTTCCAATCGATCTTTTTGGAAATCCATGGGGGAGGCCTATGTCCAGCAGTGGACTTCTTATGGCTGAGATGATGATGATGATGTTTTTTTTTTGGAACCATTGTAATTTCTGGTTCTCAATGTTACGTACACACGAAAATATTACCCTCCTTCTTGCACAGTTGAGTAAAAAGATTCTGTAGTTAGTACAATTAATATTAATAATAAACAATATTAACAATAAATATAAATGAATTCCCGAAATATATGTAACTTTCAGAATGGGTTATTTGATTTGACTATTTTTTATGTTGTGTTTATGATTATCAGGGCAAGGTTTATAGAAAAGACTATTTTCAAAGAAAATCATCATTTTTAGGGTTCCGTACCCAAAGGGTAAAAACGGGACCCTATTACTGAGACTGCTGTCTGTCCGTCCGTCCGTCCGTCCGTATGTCACCAGGCTGTATCTCATGAACCGTGATAGTTAGAGAGTTCATTTTCACAGATGATGTACCTATTTCTATTTCCGCTATAACAAGAAATACTAAAAAACAGAATAAAATAAAAATTTAAAGGGGCTCCCATACAACAAACGTGATTTTTTTGCTCATTTTTGTTCAATATTGATAACGGCAAAAGGTAGACGCTTGAAATATTCACGGAATATTGAGTTATATTATTCACTTTAAAAATAAATAATTAAAATAAAATAAAATTAATATTTAAGGGGGGCTCCCTTAAAACAAACGTGATTTTTTTGCCGTTTTTATAGATAATGGTACGGAACCCTTCGTGTGCGAGTCCGACATACTTGGCCGGTTTTATTATTATTACGCGTGTGCGCGGGGTGAAACCGAAGGGCAAATCTATGTTTTAATGAAATAATAAAGGTACTTGGAATATTACAAACAAGAAGTTTTCAAATTGTGTAAAAAAATAACAAAATGGAAGACAGAAATTAGGGAAATTTATGGTTAGTTAAAATCATGAGTGTAAGCTATTTTTTGCATTATTTGTAAAAATTATAATTTATTTTACACAGATGTTAACACAGTTGTTAGATTGAAGTACATACCATCAATTTTGTTAAATTAAACAGAGAACACAAATAAATTCTGCAAATAAATAATTTGAATTTGAACACAAAGTATACACAGGTCCAACTTGTTATTATACAAAAAAGTTTACTGAAATTAAAATAAATGGATGGAATGAACTGAACTCCTTTTATAAGAAACTGGACACAAGAAGCTTTGATGCATGAAGAGTGGAAGAAGGATAGGAAGCCTTTGCTCAGCAGTGAGATAGATTAGGTTCATAATACTGATCTAACAGAATAAAATTATTAAATTTGATCAATGCTCTAATACCTTAAGCCATCTTCTCGCTGGTATGAAATGAGAAACACATAGATTGACACAAGGTTGAGGGTTTGATCAAACTTAGGCAACATTTTTCAGTAAGTATATATAAAAATTTATGTTGATAAGGAATTTTATTACCGTTTGACTAGTTATCGTTTTTTTTTTATACATTATGTATTTTCACACTGAGAAAGATTTTAATTTAGTTCTGTAATTTTATCATCTGTCTATTACAGAGGCTGGATGCCAATTAAGCCAGCAACTAGTGACTAACGTTTGTACTTTATAGCATAATAATAAAAAAACATACACTTATTTTGCCTTCCACAAGAAATGTTCCGAGAAACCAAACAAATAATCGGGCAACACTTTATACTTAGGAAACCTAATCTTCGTTTAATGTTTCCTGTGGAAGGCAATTTTTGTTATTTTTTGTCCTAGCTACCGTTAAATCACCACCTACTAAAATAATACACCATAAGATAGATTAGATAATCTATATCTTTAAAAAAATAAGTTTGCCTGACTTCAGCTGGGCATATTGTGTAATAGGCTTCATTAAAATTGCTTCCACTAGAAATGTTTCAAGATTTGCACAAGCAACCCTATATGTTCAGGAAGCCCATCCATCACAAAATCACTAGTAAAAATGGGTCTCATTGTAGTGTAACTGACCACAAGACTCCCATACTACATTAACCAATAATGAGGATTATTGTTTTAAATGGCTGTAATGACAAGTTATAATGTTTTTTGAGAAAGAAAAAGATTGAAGTTTAGTTTCTGAGTAGATTATGATTCTACTCAGACAAATTCAAGTATTTGAGATGGCACAAACTTTTGAAGTAGGGATGGACTCTCAAAATTATATTCTTATTGGAATATACCCATATGTAACATTTGATACCTTAATACCTTAATATTTAATGGCAGTCCTAGACAATAGATATATTGAAAATTTTGTTAATAGATAAATACCAGCAATTTAATGAGAATTTCTTACAAATGGTAACAATTACATTGGATTTCTTTAGTAAAAACCTGTTATAATTACTTTTTTGCTATAGAAGTGTCACAATGTCAATTCATACAACTTAATGGAAAATAATTTGGCTATAGCAAATACAGATATATAGCACTTGATTTCAGATTTTACATGTAGTTGTTAATACTTAATGTGATCATATTTTATTATCAAAGTGGGATGCTTAAGGAATTCAGTAATAAAATATTATTATTAAACAATTTACTAAAAAAAAACAAAACAAGAACAATATGTTTATAATATGCAGTTAGAATTAATCAACATTAGGCTGATTTTTTTTAGAATTATCAGCGGAGCAAATCAGTTTCAAAATGTCGACTCTAGTAGGTCTAGTTCAAGTAGGAATGGAGCTCATGATATTTTTGTATAACTAAGGTATTGTAGTTCTTTCATTATTAAAATAACTAAAATACACTGCTACTTATAAAAAGCTTCATACCTTCTAAAATTCAAATGTCTTTTTTCCTTTCTTTTAAAGTTAAGTATGGTAGGTATACCTGCCAATAGCTATTCCACCTCTCTAAGTAGTCCAGAAATTTAGAAAGCATTGTGCCAAAAAGAACACTTTATTTTGTTGTTCCCTCACCTACTAGTCAGTTTCAATTAATGCAGTTCAGCACAAAGTTAATAAAATTTGAAAAAAATAACTAAAACGTATAAGACTATCCAAGTTCCAAACAGATAATTATGAAAAAAGGTAACTGAAACCAACTCTTTTTAGATCTCTCACTTTGTTGTATGAGAGTTCCAAGAAGGTAACAAAT
This sequence comes from Lycia hirtaria, assembly GCA_947563715.1. NCBI lineage: Eukaryota > Metazoa > Arthropoda > Insecta > Lepidoptera > Geometridae > Lycia > Lycia hirtaria. Next base: position 15,767,084 of record OX387386.1, read on the forward strand.
AACTAGAGTATTCCTAGATGTTCAGTAGGTTGCATACCTAAAGTCTAGATAATATAGAGCCTGATATTAGCTAGTTTGGTGTTCTTTTACTCACATCTAATGCAATTTGCATAATCTAATTAACCTTTTTCGCGGGAAAGTCGAAAATCAAGCCTGCATGTTGGTTTACACAACCCAAATGATGAAGTTGACTACTGAATAAGCTTTTTAAAAGAGGTTAACAAGGCCACCTAGTGTTTTCCACTTACATAACTTTATTTTGAGTAAAATTAGAAAATTAAACGACACAATAAACTCAACCTCCAGTGATTTGATGAGATTGAGCAGTCAATGTAAACTAAGTAAGTAATAGGAACTTGATAAGCAATTACTTACATGCTTATGAAATGAAAGCCATATAACGTTATTAAATGTAAGCACAAAGAGCAAAACCCATGACAAACGGTTAATTTTTTTAATAAAATAAAAAAAATTACATTTTACGAACCATAACACCCGCTGTCTTTCGCAAAAATCGCAAACAAAATTGGCAAATTGGCAAATTTGGCAATCGTGTGCAGGGCTGCCATAAAGAAATTAATTGACTGCCGTGTTTTGGCTTAAAATTCCAAAAAATTGCCGTGTTTCATATAAAAAGCAGTTTTTTATACGTAGATACTTAAAAGGAGAGCTGTTGCGTGATCTACCATACCTACAAATGGGATAAAACTGTTATCTACCCCTAAACACTAACCGATTTCTAAGATTAGTTTTTGCGGCCAATGGACATGTATATATGGCTATTTATACAATTATAGTTAAAAAACTGAAAAATCAACTTCAAAATAAGCAATACAACGCGTTCATAATCGACTTGCTATTCACTTTTCTACAGGCAATTGGATATTTTACCAGTTATTTTGAAAAACCTAAGTCCTGCATAGATTTTGATAAAATTTATATGGGACCACTTCTGAAGTATGATCTATCAAATACAAAAAGAATCAAATTCAATGTACAAACTGAGTAATCGGTGAACAAACATAAAATAAAACATACAGACCAAATTGATAAACTCCTTCTTTTTGGAAATCGGTTAAAAAGAATGAAGTCTGATAATATTGAGGGCTATAAAACAGTTCTTTTTTTTAGTATAGTAGCCTGTTCAGTCACTATTTCCACTTTGTATTTTTCACTATTTCAATTCTTAAAGTTTCGTAAACAACGTATGAAGTAAGAATGATTTCTATAATGTTCGTAAAGAAAATAACGAGATATATATGTCTAATCTTTAATCTAAGATATATTTTTAACCTCTCGGGAATGTCCCTACTAGTGATGTGGTAATATTGCTCCTTGGTATTCTATAGAGATGTATGATCACCTACACTTGAAATGTCAAGTGTATTCGATGACGTGTCTATGGAATGTGTTCGATTTAACACATTCAAGTCAAGTCAACTTTCAAGTCAAGTCACAAGTCAACTTTATCATTTTAATCACTCATCTTTTGGTAAAAAAATCAAGAATCTTTAAACCGGCTATGTCCAAAGCTTAACGCAAAGTCAAAGTTACCCACATTGACAGTATTGAATTTGTCTATTATGCAACTTTTCATTCATGTAAGCAATGGCAGCGCGCAGTCTAGTAAGAACATAAACATACACGTTGACATACAAAGATTACAAATGACACGCACGAATAAGCTTTATGTACGCAAATCTTACTAAATACGGCGAATATATCATGTCTAAATTTTATGTAATAAGTAATGTAAAATTTTATGTTATGTAACTAGGTTTATGTGAAGTAACTAGGTTTTAACATAAAATTTATCATAGTAGTAGTAGTTTTTTACGTTGGTAGTTACGTAAATACAGCAAATATTAGTAAATGTTAATACGTGAGACGATTAAACTATTTGTACGTAAATACCAATATTTTCATACTTAACAGACAATTCTACTGTACATAAATTACGTTTTTTTTTAGATCTGCTGTATTTTTCTTGTAAATACTGTATTTTGAGCGCTACGACTACCTACTGTATTTTCACAATTTCGATCTGGCAGCACTGCAGAGCCGTTTACAGTTTATTATCGTTCATTTGGAGTTTTGGCGGGATCATCATTATAACATCATTGTTGTTGATCTGTTTTATTTTCCTAAACTAATGTTATTTTGAATATTAATGCGATAAAAATGGTGGTGTTTTATTCATTAAGTATTCGATCAAGTGTGTGAATGTGGGCGAGTGAAATAAAGCTGTAAAACATGTCATTTTATGTTGTCGACAAAACTCCATAGCAGCTTCTAGTAATGTCGCCACCACTTTACTGAAGCAGGACTCAACTTTGAAAATAACTTTATACGTGACTTAGTTATAACTAGAACAAACTAACTTATTTTATTCAAGAAACTTGAAGAAATCTTAATACTTGACACTGGCAAATGCTTTAAGCGGGTCCAAATACACTAATAAAATAAATATCGTTAGCTGGGCCTTAACTAATATATAGTTAAGGCCGGTTTTAACTTTGATTAGTGATTAGTGCAGGTGTTGAGTGATTAGTAGCAAACACGTGTGGACACCGATTGATTAGTGCAAGTGTGGAGTAACCTGCGTAGTCAACTGATTAGCAGCGTATTCTATTTTTTTGCGAGTAGACTGCGAGTAGCCACGTCCCGCGCGCTCTCCCTTCCCCCTCACTCGCAGCGTGCCTGCCACTAAACACAGTAAACACGTCAACACGTCTGGACAGCAGTGTTTAGCGTGTAGTTTTGTTTAGTGTTTTTAATTTTTCTTTTTCAATTTCACAATTTCTTGCAATTGCAAGCGTGTTTCTTGAGGTTCGTCCATATTTTTTTTGACGTGACAACGTCTAATAAATCGATGAACGCCAGCTGCACGCACGAAAAAGTATGACTCATTGTCCCCATAGACAGAGTTTTTTTCTATGATTGTCCCGTTACGTTACGTTCATTGTCCCGTTACAAAATCATCATCATCATCATTTCATCAATGTTTTGTAATGACGTTGTCACGTTAAACTATCGCCCGTAAACTGACTTTACAGACAACCAATTTCTTTTTGTTTTATTCATATTTATTTTTCGGGAATTTTATTATATTTATAGACTGTAGAATTCTAAACCATTTCTACTAAATTATGGCTTTAATCGACAAAAATACGGCGTACAATATTAGGAATATTAAGTAATGACAGACAGTCACAGAGTGGCATAAGCGATGTGATAAACTATGGTTTTCAAAATAGGTTGCATAATACCACATAAACATGACGGTCCCATTGTATATTCATAAACTATTGATCACTTGAGATGATTTACACAGTCAAACAACTCTTTAGCTGCGTCAGAGTTAGGATCCGCGTTCATCCAAACTTGCGGGCCGACCGACGGCTGATAACTGAATTTACTAATCACAGCTACTAAACAGAATTGGACACTACTCGCACTACACTCCTGCACTAATCAGTCGCGATTACCAATCACCTGCACTCGCACTAATCAAAGTGATAACCGGCCTTTAGGGTTTAGTCTGTGAGTTTATTAAAAAAATAAGTTTCGAAATTAAATGAAAGTTGATGTGTGCTTATGTTTTTATTTTGAAGTTATTTTCAAATAATTTCGCGTTTATTATGATATTATTGTCATTATTTGTGAAGATATTTTGAAGCTATCGAATAACGCGAGTGATTAATCATAGGTTTGTACGGAAACCTTCGTAAATTACTCTAAACCACAACGCCGGCAATAACTACAAATTTGACCACGTATTTTATTTACCCGATCAGTTGCCAATGCTACAATGGTTTAAGCGCGTAGATTTTTTATCAAATTAATAGCAAACATCATAGGGTTTTGCTAAAATTTAACAATTAAAAAACAACAAATAATACAAGTATTCGAATCCGTGACACTGCTTGGCTTGCTTAAATCCTCTGACAAGATGAAATAAGGAAGATGATGACTGTTTTATCAATTTTGATGTGTTTGAAGATGTCTCATAAAAATGTTTCATAATCTTAAAAATAGCTTGTCTTCATCCTAAAGCCATGTGTGTAGTAGGTATAATTATTGGTAAGCAGTGCTTAATCTGCTATAAAATTGTCACAATACTTGCAAAACAATGAATGTCCTTGTTCAGCCATGAGATAGACAGTGGACAGATAACCTCGTACAAGCGATGGAAAGACACTGAATTGGTCTTTTTGGAAATCCTGTTAAGCCCATGTCCAGCTGTAGACTTTTTATAGCTGAGATGATGATAATATCCTTGGTGAGATCAAAACACTACGCAAAAAAAATTCTTACACTTACTGCATTCCAAGGAATACCTATATGACACATACTACAATGTATATATTTAACATTGGAAATAGTTTTGGAGCTTAGGGGTTATAATACAATTAAAAAATCTAAATGTACTTACATGAATCTTAATAATCTGGTAAAGTATGAGTTTTACTCACACTGAGGCTTCCATACTCCCATGCAACATAAACACAGAAACAGGTTTAATTAGCAAAATGTGCCATAAATCTATGAATATTTGTAATTTCAGATATTTATATTTTCTATAAAGCAGCAATATGCTGAAATGAGAGGCATATCTAAAGAAAATTTTGGTTAAAGCGCCATTTTGACTTTGATAAAACACTAGAATCTATTAACGTTTGATAGATGTAGGCGTTTTAGGGTAGGACAGACTGTAAAATAGACACCATAGCCTCACAAATAGGCTCCTACATCTTTAGTATGGAAGCCTAACAACTAGTCATTAAAACTACAGATAATATAGAATTACTTAGTAAAATTTTATTTCATACATCTTCATTTAGATCCAGACACACAACACTTTATACATCATCTTTTGCTTAGAGAAACTATATCAAGGGCACTTTTCTTCACAGATCCACATCATCGAAGATCAAATACTTATCAAAATTTGATATTGATATATTTTTCCATAATGTGCATTTAATACATTCACAATTGACTTCCTAATTCTTTGATTCACTAACTTAATTAATTTGCAAATTACTTGAAACTGGTCTTTATTTTTTCTGCTCAGTATCTTTTCACCAGCAAGTATTGTTATGATTGGTAGATAGGCGATTAGGTGATTAGGCACGTACAGCTTCAAGCTTTATATCATATTTTTTCAATCTATAGGCGAAAACTTGTAATTAGCCTTGTAATTTATATAAATGTATAGTTTATTTAAGTATTTTGGCTGTAAGTTTTCCTATAAATATAAAATAAAATAAACTAATCATACTTGAGAAGTCATGTAAATAGATACCATTTAACATAATAAACAACAAATTTCTATATTCAGTGCTTTATTATCAATTTATTTGTGGAAAATACAATGATGTTCATGCGCATTTTTAGAATTCTGTACCACAAAAGGAAAAAAACAGAACCCTTATAGGATCACTTTGTTGCCGTCTGCTCCCTTCTATCTCAGGAACATGTGGAGGCATCGAGTTGAAATTAAAACCATATAAGTAAATCTGTAGTCCCTTGTAGCTGTGAAAAAATCAAACTTTATGGTTAATGTCATTATTGAGGTATGGAGTGATTTTCTGGGGTAACTCAACTGATTCAAAACATGCTTTCATATCCCAGAAAAAATGTATAAGAGCTATGTTTGGACTCAAATCAACTGACAGCTGCAAGCCTTACTTTAAACAGCATGGAATTCTAATGCTTCCATCTCTGTATATACTTGAACTTGCGCTATTTGTACGGGCTAATTGTGAGGTGTTTCCAAAACTGTCCACAAAATCAACGCATAATAGACGCGACAATAAAATATTAACACATAGAGCAAAAACACAATTGTTTAGAAAAAGCATATTTGGAATGGGTCCAATTATATACAATAAAATACCTTTAAGTCTAAGAAATCTTACAACTACCTTATTTAAAAAGAAATTTAAAGCTATGCTGGTAGATAAATGCTACTATGATATTACTGAATATAAAAACGACTGTTCCATATGAAAAAATATTTTAATGTAGGTAGTAATTTTATTATGACATAAAAATGTTATGGTCAAAAATATATATTTAGTAAATAATTGTATGACATATAAATTAAATAATAATATTGTATTAATAATATAAAATTGTAATAGCGCGCCTCTGATTTGTACGCCTCATCAGGCATAACATGAAGGTCTATAAAACAAATAACATCAAGTGCATGCTACTCATGTTTTATGCAAATAAATTTACTTTGACTTTGACTTTGACTTTGAATGTAAAAGAGTTACAGCCATAAATGTTGCAAAAACTGGAATATTTTGACACTCACAAAGGAATCAAAACCTATAGGGTACTTTCCATTGATCTAGGACTATGGAATTTGGCAATAAGCATTATATTATAGTATAATAATAATAGCCTTTATTATTTCCAAACGTGGTACATTCTCATTGCTACAAAATAAGTAGTAATTTTAAAGTGATCTTTAAATAATGTCCCTCAGTTCTGTGTGCCTTTTGGCATAGGACTCCTCTAACTGTCTCCATTGAGTCCTATCTCCTGCGACTCTTGTACAATATAGTCCCAAGGTCAGACGTCCCGCCAGCCTACTCAAACCAGCCAAGCTCCTTAAAATAACGGAGCACAGTTTTGGGTCGCTGTCTCCCATGACTATGAGGTTGTTATTATAATATTTTTTAAGATTTCTGACAGATTAGTATAGAAATTTTCAATGTCTTCCTTAGTATACAAAAAGGAAAAAAAATCGAAAACTGTATATTTTTAATTTAATCACATAAAATAGGATCTTTATGTAAGGAATCCCACGGCACGCACCTATGTCTTTTCGAAGTTATGTGCGTATTGTTGATTGCCGCCAACTTCAAAACGGTGAAGGAAAACATCGTGAGGAAACCTACATGTCTGAGAGTTCTCAATGATCTTGAAGATGTGTGAAGTCTGCCAACCCGCACTTGGCCAGCGTGGCAGACTATGGCCTAACCCTTCTCACAATGAGAAGATGGCCCGTTCCCAGCAGTGGGACAGTTTGTACAAACAGGGCTGATAAAAAAAAAAAAAAAAAAAATGTAAGGAATGAGTGTCCAAATTTGAAACTGTACCATGTGGGGTATCATATGAAAGAGCTTCATTAGTACAAGCTAAAACAGGTTTTAGATTACGTTTACAATTGTGTAATTTTCGGATTATGACCAAACGTGTAAAAAAAATATATGCATATAATTTCCCCCTTTTATCAATGACTACCTTCGCTTGGTAGTCTTTTATCTAGTTTGTACGGAACCCTCTGTTTGCGAGTCCTACTCACACTTGTCCTGTATTTAAGGTTCCGTACCCGAAGGGTAAAAACGGGGCCCTATTACTAAGACTTCGCTGTCTGTCCGTCCGTCCGTCTGTCTGTCACTAGGCTGTATCTCATGAACCGTGATAGTTAGACAGTTGAAATTTTCACAGATGATGTATTTCTGTTGCCGCTATAACAACAAATAAAAAAAAAACAGAATAAAATGAATATTTAAGGGGGCTCCCATATAAAAAAAACAGATTTTATTGCTCGATATTAATCACGGGCAACAGGTTGACGCTTGAAATATTCACAGAATATTTAGTTATATTATTCACTTAAAAAAAAAAAATTAAAATAAAATTAATATTTCATACAACAAACGTGATTTTTTGCCGTTTTTATAGATAATGGTACGGAACCCTTAGTGCGCGAATCTGACTCGCACTTGGCCGGTTTTTTTATTTATGTGCCGATTTGTGTGAAAAAAATATTAATCAGATGAAAAATGATTTTTGTACCCCATACACATATGGTGTATACACCATTTATGTGTTAACACAAAAGTAGTGAAAAGAGACAGCTTTCATGACATTTTGGCATACTTGTTCTCTTGCTCATTCACATGTACATATTATTTACCCGACTGCGAAAGAAGGAGGGTTATGTTTTTCAAGCGTATGTATGTATGTATATTTCTTTGGCACGCCCTAGAGCCTAAACGGCTTTGTCGTATTTTTATGTGAGTGGTGTCAATGGATTCGTCTTAGTCGTGAGAGTGACACTGGGTCCCTCAAAATTAAGGATTTTTGGCGGCAAAAAGTATTCTCAAAAAAAAATTATGTTATCAAAATACACCGAGTGTGGTATCAAAATAAAGAATTTTTAACAGTGATTACGAATATATATATAACTTATATGTTTTATTGGTGTTTGGAATAGGAAATGCTAATAAATCACTTCACACTTATAAAATAAATGCGAAGTTTGTGTCAGTTTGTTACTTCTTTACGGTAAAACGGCTTGACGGGTTTGGCTGAAATTTGGCACACAGGTAGTTTATAATCTGGATTAACACATAAGATACTTTTTATCCCGGGATTCCCACGGGAACGGGTAAAAAAATCACCGACAACTGTACCATTATAATTGTGTTTTAAGGTAAGGAGAGGGGAGGTAGGGAGGGAGGGGGGGGGGGAGGTTCGAGTGTATGTATGTATGTGGGTATGTATGTATATCTGTATGTTTCTATATGATCGCCTAAAGCCTAAAGGGCTTGACCGATTTTGTTGTGAGAGGTGTCGTTATATTCGTTTTCACTTGCTGAGTGTCAAAGGCTATATTTTTTTGTAATAAAAATCATACATCTCTCACAAATATAATAAATGCGTGTTTTTAGTAACTTCCAACGAACTTTTTCGTAATAAACAAGTGATTTTACTAGATTTTTTCTAAAGAATGCGCAATAATATTTTACAGCAATTTTACGCATACTTTCTCACAAAAAACGTACACTCAACAGCGTATTAAGCGTAAAAAAATCGTAAGTTAGGCTGCAAAAACCTCTGCAGTCGGGTATTTTGTTTTTCTTTTAACATTGATACTTGTTTATGTTATGCTCTACATGCATGCCTACTTACATAGTGTGAGTGTGTGTGCTGTCACATTCTGACGTTATTTGCTGGGGCAAATAGGAAATTTTATTAATTTCCTTATTTCTTATTAATAATTTAATTTTTACAGGAAAATATCGAAAATGTGGTTTAGATAGACAGAAACATGTTCAAAATAGAGTCTTATGTGACTCCGATACTGCTGAGCTATGTTGATAAGTATGTGCGAGATTTCAAGCCTGCAGATGCTCAGGTAAGAAATTTACCGATAAATCTATCGAACTAATATTATAAAAGCAGAATTATCAGTTTCCCTGTTTATTACCTTTATATAACAAAACAATGGAGAGATTTGCTATTGCTGAAATCTTGGAAAAGGAGATGGCTACATTTCATGTCCCATATTGCATTGTAAAATGCATCTAGTAATAATAATATAAATATGACTGTGTATTTGTTATAGATGTTGTAATATACTAGCAAAATTGAACGCAACTTAAATTGTATTTATTTTAGATGTGGATTAGACTATACCGCGGTTTTAAAGAACGTCGGTTAACATGTCTTGTTCGGAGTCGGAAGCTTTGTGTTATAGAATACCACGAAATTAAGAAAAAAAAAGCGATAAAGGCTCGCCGGCCGTGATCGACACGCGGGTTTGAACGACAAGCCGAGTAAAAAATGAAGCAAACATGACGAGCCGCGAGCCAGGCTCGTTAACTCACAAAACCGCGGTATTACAACGATACACCGGCGAGCTTTACCAACGAGCCATAAGGCCACGGTTTTACTCTCTCGTCGATCAGGGCCTTAAGACTACTATAAAACCTAGCTACTTTTGTAGATTCTATAATTAATTGCTAGTTATATAAACTATAATAAAGAAATAATTATTTAATTACTGTCAGAGGTAACAATAAATATAAAAAAAACAACAACATATGTATTCTATCAGCCTTTCCCATAGTACAAGCTATGCTAAGTTTGGGCTAGATTGTTTTGTGTGAAATGTCCACCAATATTTATTTATATACTAGATGACGTACTTCGTATCACCTATCAATGAGTGGACCCGATATTATTTTAATTAATTTTTAACTAAAATCTAAAATATTAAATTTTAAATCATTTTTAATCGGCCCAGCCGTTCTCGAGTTTTAGCGAGACAAACGAACAGCAATTGATTTATATATATATAGAGATTTAAACAATTTTATTATATCAGGTATCACTATGGGGTGGAGGTGTGGCGCTTCACAACCTTGTGCTCAAAGCAGATGTCTTGCAACAAGAAATGGCTCTGCCCTTCACTCTGGTCTCCGGGCGAATCCACGAGCTTCTCATCCAAGTCCCATGGACAAAGATCATGTCTGAACCTATTGTGGTCACTATTGATACCATAGGTATAGATTTTTATTATTATTTAAGGTATTATTTCAAGGGTAGCGACCGAAGCTACAATCAAGCGTAGCGATGCGGTTAATGCGCGCTTTTGTTAGGGAGTCATTGAGGAGACACGACAAAAGTGTTCATATACCAGAAAACGTAACAACTATAATTATTATAAAAGCGAAAGTGAACTCTGTCTGTATGTTACCTCTTCACGGACAAATGGCTGTATCAATCATTTTGACCACAAGTTTCCGGCAGCCTAGTCGGGAGACCGTCTGACTTGCAATCCGCAGGTCCTGGGTTCGAATCCCGCAGCACGCACCTTTGTCTTTTCAAAGTTATGTGCGTATTGTTGATTGCCGCCAACTTCAAGCGAAGTAAAACATCGTGAGCATACCTACATGTCTGAGAGTTCTCAATTATCTTGAAGATGTGTGAAGTCTGCCAACCCGCACTTGGCCAGCGTGGTAGACTATGGCCTTACCCTTCTCACAATGAGTAGATGGTCCGCTGCCAGCAGTGGGACAGTTTGTACAAACAGGGCTGATTAAAGAAAAAAAATGGTGTTTAACAACATACTCGACATAAACAGATTTGGTCGGCAGTTAGGTTGGAGCGCAGCAGGTGTGTTTTTTACGCATACGAAGTCGCGGGTTACAGCTATAATAATATAAATGCGAAAGTAAACTCTGTCTGTCGTCTGGTTCTTTGTCTGTTTGTTACCTCTTCACGGCTAAATGGCTGAACCAATCATTGTGAAATTTGGCACAGAGATTCTATTATAGATTTAGGGCCTGCAGAAGGAAATATTTTATCATCACCACCGTTTTTATTACTACGCGGGTGACAGAGTGGGGCGCAGCTAGTTTTCAATATAATAAAATACTATCATGTTTGATTTGATTATTTACTCGTCTAATGGTAAATGTAATCGAGAACAGCACACATCGATCTAAGAGAAATATGTTCATGCAAGCCTTTGAATATTTCAAGTATTTATCAGAAAAAAGTGTAATTATCTGTCTAATCGAATCATATTTTTTGTTATCTGTTTTCGTTTTCTCCATTTGAACCCTGTGGAACCTCATTCCGTGGAATCCCTATACAATGTCATCTAGTTCCATAGTACAAGCTTTGCTTAGTTTGGGCTAGATGGTGTTGTGTGAAATGTCCACAAATATTTATTATTATTTTATTTATTAATGTGGAGATTGAAACTGTCTTGACTGATGAAGGTGTATTTTATGAAGATGATTTCTATTAATTTCAGAATGCGTGCTTAATTTGACACGGCCAACAAATGATACAAGTGATGAATTTATTCCAGAATCACCCAGGTGAGGAAATGTAATTCACCTATGTAGCTTAGAGATCTCTATATAAGATTGGCTGTCTTTATGGTATTGTTCAAAATCTTGTAAAATCCAGTTTTTTCATAAAAAAAAAACAAAAAAATGTAACTAACCATTTACCAGCGAGCTATAACTAAGCAGCTGTAACTAACTTTTAGCAAGTCAATATCTAGTACATCTTGAGATCTTCTAATCTCCCTCAAATGTGGCGTCAAATGGCATTCATATCATAACTTTATGTTATTTATGTATATAACCATTGCTTGTTTGAGTGAATGTGAAATTAATGTGATTATTTTGTTGAATATGTAAAAAAATCTAGATCAAAATCGGTCCATCCGTTAGAGAGCTATGATGCCACAGGCAGTCTACACAGATATACACACGTCAAATTTATGACACACCTCTTTTTGATGGGGGGTTAAAAAGTATTAAACTGTATAATTATAGGCATTTATGTTTCTCTTGGAAATTCGTCTTTTTTCTATTAATTCCATTCGTTTGAATTTATGTATGCCACGACTTGGCTAACCAAGGATCGCGTCCTTTCTTCCTTTACCCTTGCCTTGTGATTAAAGTATGTATTTTAATATTCCAGCCGAAAGACCCAAGTGGTGGAAGCACCGCCCGGTTACATGCAAGCGCTTGTGCGACGGATAGTGAGCAACATTGCATTGAGAGTGCACCATCTAATAGTGAAATACGTTCAAGATGATATCGTCATGTCTTTAAACGTGAAACACTTGGCAGTGGACAGCGCCGGTGCTAACTGGGAACCCACTTTTGCAGGTGATTTTTATCTTTTAGAAACACTACAGCGAGCTTGCGAAAAAGCGGATGAATTTTCAATTTCGGTAATGGGTTGTTGACCTCTCAGCTCTGCGCGCCATCCAGCGACTATTTGTCATAACATGTGCCTCTTGTACGTCTTTGTGTGCTTGCGATACTTACTGCATGCTGAGCTACTGACTTTGTAAATACTGCAAAAAGCCTATGGACATTCAGAGGTTAAAACAAATCTAACGTCACCTAGTACAACAAAATTGATCAAGTTGTTAAGGTACAGGAAGTAAATTATAGAAACAGACATATGTACTTATTTACATAATATGTATTATATTCACCATGGACCTTATTTCATCCTGTTGGATGATTTAAGCGGCGTCATTAAGTAGAGTTGCACCATCGTTTGTGATTAAAGAGGTCAATTCGGGAAAGGCAGTTGCGGCTACACCGATGGCAGGCCAGACCTTGGTTTTTGGTCGGTGGCGCTATCATGGATACATATAATACAATACACCTTAGTAAATAATTTAGTTCAAAATGCAAGCAAAAAAAAGCAGTGTACATTATTTGTTATATCATGGTTTGTTTGTTCGGGATATTTTCTGCTTCACATCGGTTTTCCGGTTTTTTAAACTTAATACATCAATTTAATACAAAAGCTGCTAGCTAGACCAAAAAACTGCTACTAATTAATCATTCTCCTTGAGCAGTTGGGAAAAGGGTAATGTTTTCCATTATGTGTTATGTTATTGCCATTCAAATTAGTAAATGAATATGTACTTTCACACGCTTGCGTAGGTTTCCGAGTAGATCGTGTCCATGTTTGTGCAACAGCGAAGTGTAATTTATATGCAATATAAGCTTGCGTTTGACCTCATCATGATTGACGTAAGACGTTCATCTGATCTAGGATAGAGCACACTTATCTAGATGAAACCTGCGTACTCCTGATTTGAAGATATTCATGTTTACTGTCCTCAGAGGTTTCCATGCTTCTGCAATTGGGTATGTAAAGAAAATGTAACATATGCTGATTCCAAAACCATTTCGAGATTATATGTCTATAAACCATATTTTTTTATTTAGGGCACATAAAATGATGAGATCGCGCAAATTTTTGCGAAAATATAAAAAATATTTGACCTTCAGTCGACCTCTAAAATGTAGTAAAATAAAATGTAGTTTAGTTAGTAAAAAAAGATGAAACTGACAGCATTGGCATTGACAAGAGAGACAATATCTCTATGACAACTGTCATACCAAAATAAATAAACAAAGAAAAGAATTATTTTGTGTTTGGTGCTCTGCTACTCTATTCATTTGTATTAAATTAATTCTGTTCATTATCTTTACGACGACCTTGCTTTCCTACCGTTTTGATTGATACTGCATTTACGTTGACCACTGCTTTGTTGTAAGAAACTGTTTGCCTACTGATTGGATAAATTATGGATAATTTTGTACGTGCCGACTCTGCTAACTTACCTAAGGTTGAGAATCTTATCATTCTGGAGTTCATCTCAACTAGCGGCAAGAACAACATCGCAAAAATCCGAGGAGCTAAAGAGATACAACTTATGAACAATGCCAGGATATGAAATAAAAGTGATTGACAGTACATAACTTCTTTTTTGAAATGATTTTATTGTGTTTAATTATATACCAATTTCATTGTAATTATATAATAGATTATTTTATTTACATTTATACTTTATTTATTTTATTCTGGTTCCTTTTTCTGGTTCATTGTACTGCAGCATCAATGCTTCGCCCAGGAACTTAGTCTACGTTAACTTGTTCACACCAGTCTTTTAAAGGTTTCCTTTACTTGAAAAAAACTGTTTATTAGGATTTTTGGCACAGAAAGTCGAAACATTTCACAGTTGTAGTTTCTGAATAATATTGTGAATTTGTTTCATTTCAATGCGCAAACACAATCGCGAAGACTTAGACAACATTAATTAATTACAACGAGCTCAATATTAATGATTAATTATTTTTTTTTTCATTCTTTATGTTTACACAACGTATTTGTTTTTTCAAAACACAACAAAAACCGATGATCTCTTGTATCAGTCAGAGACAAAAACGAATATAGGTACATGTCACTGTCAAGTTGACGTTTAATGTATTTTTTAGTTCATGTTGGCTATCACAACATCTTATTCAGTAGGTACGATGACGTCATCTTTCCTACGGACGATTTTATCTTTAAAAAAATATTAAAAAATAAGTACTGAACAGAATAAAAAAATATTGAAATTAGTTTTTCTAAATGATCCATTCTATCATATAAAAATATAAAAAAAATACCAAAAAAAAACTTTACATACCCAATCATACGTGCATATAAACGTATGAAATTGAAACGCCATGCGAATGTTTTTTAAATATTCATAAATAGAGTTGCGCTTGACCGCCAACTTACCTGGTGAAAAGCGACAGTTGCGGTTTACGATGGAGCGCGCTTGCCTAGAAGGGACCTATTTGAAGACAGCCAGATTACATCCATTCAGTAAGACCCATTCAGGAAGCATATACCATATTTTGACGGTACGCACAATGAAAGTGGAACTTAAGCGTTTCGTTCGAGTTTTGTATGTTTAGGAAATATCCATCCGTATAATAAAAATATGTATAGTGCTTTGTTGGCTGTGACAATAATCTATAAATTTGATTTGGTGGCAGTGCTGATCTATACAAATGTCTTTGTTGATGAAGAAGCATATATGAATATTCATTATTTTCTTGCCTCTATCCGACTAGGTGGAGTCGACACAGAATAGAATATTTGAATATTTGTTGTACATTTTTTTTAATATTCCATTATGACAGATATCGATCAAGCGCAGCCGGTGATTAGGCGTCTGATGAGGTTGGATGACCTCACCTTGTGCTTGGACAAATCTGATGCAGATGGGAAAATAAGGTTTTATCAAGAGCCACTATTATACAGATGCCGGCTGGATTTTAGGTGAGATACAAAGATTTAAAAAAAAGAAACCGACTTCTTTATTTCGTGAAAACTATATTTAGAAATTTTCTAAATATAGTAGTAGAAATTGTAATATGCAAATTAGGGGTTGAACATCGGACCGTTTTTCAGCTCCGGAGTTGGGGTTTGATGTTGCGATTTCAAACTCCGGAATTCCGGAGTTTCGGAGTTTACTAACTCCGAAACTCGAAAAATATTATCATCATTATCATCACCTCAGCCATATGAAGTAACATTACCACTGCTGGACATAGGACTCCCGATGGATTTCCAAAAAGACTGATTGGAAGCGGCTTGCATCCAGTGTCTTCCCGCCACTTGTATAAGGTCATCTCGTAATTTCATGGCTGGTCTTCCTATGCCGCGCTTGCCGGTGTGTGGTCTCAATTTGAGAACTTTTCGGCCCCTTCGGCCATCAGTGATACGTGATATGGGCCCTGCCCACTGCCACTTCAACTTACTAATCCGCTGTGCTATGTCAGCGACCTTCGTACGTTTATGGACCTCTTCATTTCTGATTCGATCTCGCACAGAGACTCCGCGAATAGACTTCTCCATAGCTCGTTGCGTGGCTTTAAGCTTCCTTATAGTTCCCGTCATCTAAAAAGAACGCTGACCTTGAACCTGCGCACTGAGCGATTTAACGGTCAAAATGGTGGAATACAGGGGAGGCGACGGGGGAACGCTCAACCGGCCGCACGCTATTGGTTCGTCACTCGATCCTCGCTTCCCGCGCTGGGATTTTGCTTCGTTTGCTCTCAAAGTACAGTCGCACACACAACTTACTTTGCACGACGATGGATTTGCATTACATAGGAAGGAAAGAAAAATGACTTATAGTGTTTATTGTTTTATTAAGAAAGCTGCTGAACCAGAAACAGGTAGTAATTTAAAGCAATATATTAAACGGGCTGCGGAAGCAACTAAAACTTCTGAGACTACAGTTAGACGTATAGTAAATGTTGCGAAAAATTCAGAATTTCTCGCTGTTTTTCGAACTCCCATATTTAATCTATATGCGCAGTGGATTAAAGTGGATTAACGGAGCATAGTGAAACTCGTCAAAGTTTTGCGTTATTTCCACTCCACTGCCGCTCAGCGTTCTTTTTACGTGACGGGAACTATATAAGGCCTATAGTTAGAGACCACGTTTCAGTGTCGTATGTCATCACTGGTAACACATTGGTAGTAAATTTTCTCGGTAACCCCCTTTTTGCATCTTATATTTTTCTAACGTCTCCTTTGCTACCTCATTCATTTGTCTTCTTTTTAGTGTAGGTATTATATATTCAGTATTTTGATGATGTTGCTGATTTTTTAATATATTTCGCTTCCGTTAGGCTTCTAAAAGATTTTGCAGTTTATAGTAGGGTATGTTGTATACATACATATTAGAATATACACATACGCACAAACACATGCACGGATAAGCTTAAATTGGCACAGCATCTTAGGCCGTTTACTCATTCTAGTCATCAAATAGCGCTGCGTCGTATCGTACTCTAAGCCAGGACACTTTTTATAAAAACATCGAAACTCCGATTTTACAACGATTAGCTCCGGTTTTGAAACGATGCTGAAAATGTTCCGAAATTCCGGAGCTACACCAAAACCGGAGTTCCGGTGTTCAAGCCCTAATGCAAATCGATGAATAAATAACGGAGTTATGAAATAACACCGTATTGATAATGAAAATATAATAATCATAGTAAATTGTAGACTGCAACGTCGCTTAACATCAGACGAGTTGGCGAGTCAAGCGCAAACCTATTAAGCAGAAACAAATAAAATCTCGCTCTCGATCGAGATCTCGCTCGCTCGTGTCAGCTGGCCTTACTCTGCGCCTAGTTATAAATGTTAATAGTCTATAATTGTTTTACGACGATATCTTTTGAAAGATTTTGTCTTGTGATTTGGAATCCAGTATTATCATACCATGCTTTGTTATTTACAGAATTTTAACAAAACTGGTGTCGGCTAACATACGGCGCGCCAGCAGCCTCAGCATAGAGCTCCGGTCGTCGAAACTGGCGTGGGGAGTGACGGGCGACCAGCTCACTTTGCTGATGCGGCTTGTGAGAGAGAGGGCGGTGGCGGAACCCTCGCCCCTTGTTACACCCGCGAAGTCTATGGACCCACAGGCTGAGACTAGTACGTTTAAATTTTATTGATTGTCTTTTGTAGTGGGAACACGCTCTTGCGAATTGCTCTCCTGCTCCCAAATTACCGGGGGATTTAGTATTTTGACCTGTTTAAAAGTTTGTTAATAATAAATAAAAAGTTTAAGTGGCGTTACATTGTTATGAGCAAGTGTTATTCTAAACACTAGGGCGTCAAGGTCCTGTTGGTCTCATGAACATTCTTGCATTGTGTCATTGAGAAAAGATGTATAAAAACACCTATTCAACAATATCCACACGATGGGTTGAAGTCAAAAATTGTATTGTATGTATGGAGTGCCTATTTATCACTTTTTTGACTCGATTATATCTTCAGAAAGGCCCTTTCTGGAAGCGTATGCACATTTTTGCGTTCAATAAAACTGGAGCATTTAGTTAAATTTTTTGAAACATTGCCATAAAACGATGTCACTTTCTCTTTCGTCTTCTCGTCCAATATACCTTAATGTCTCAAGCTATCAGTGATGATGGCACTGAAATGTGACCACTCATTGCTCAGATGTAGCAAGAGATCGGAGATGAATGAGAAGAATGCACAAAAGATATAGTTCTATGCTGATTTAATTCTCATGTAAAATGTAAGTAAATTCATAATGACTGTTATATATATATATATATATATATATATATATATATATATATAACAGTCATTATGAATATATATACATTATATATATTATTATTATGAATTTATGACGTTCAAAAGTGTACAAAAATGTATGTACCAAATTAAAATAAATGAATTGAAATTGAAGATAGCTTGCCCAACTAATAGCTGATGGGCCGAAAAGTAAGATGGGTCCGGAAAGCGCAATTTAGAATGACCAGTTACAAGGTGAATAGACGACCTCATACAAGTGGCAGTAGGATGCTAAATGCAGGCCTCATTAAACCGGTCTTTTTGGAAATGTCGATGAGATCATGATGACCTTTTCATTTGTTTTTGATTGATCAGAGTGACGAGCATAATGTATTGACAGATGAGGTTTTCAAGTCTAGAATCCAACGTTATGTGTGAAAAAGGACTGTTATGGTACCGCGTGAATCTTAACATCATACGAGCGATTTGTTCGTCTTATTACTCCATGGAGTTCGTGCACATTTTTATTTATTATGCAGATTTGTAGTGATTGATAATTCAATTATATCTGTAAAAAAATATGTTAATTTTGGATGAACAATTATAAAGACAGCGATTTTAGTGTACCATACGCAAAAACGCTTTATACTGTGCGCACACACCTAAATCTACTCATGTAGTCTCAGGGAGTGTGCTGTCACGTTTCCACATCACAGACCATAACCGCAAGACGGTCGCGTTTTAAACGAGGCGAAAAGAAAAATTGGATAACTTCGTTGTCTTAACGAATTATACTCTTCCAAAAGTTTAAAATAATCTAAAATTCCTAGACTCCTAGTGCACAGTACACACGCCGCGGTACTTATAATTCACAAATCTCTTATGTGCATAAACGTCATTGTAAGAAGTAACATTTCCAGACTCCCAATCGTCGAACACAGCTGAGCCGGCCCGCACGGAATCTTGGTCGGAGTGGGCGTGGTCGTGGCTGCCCGCAATCGCAGATCGCGAGGGTGACGTGCAAGAACCCGCACCTCCCGCGCCGCTCCCGCTGCAGATAGCCGTTTACTTTGATGACGTCTCTCTCGTATACAAGGTACAGCCTTATAGGCAGCCCTACCAAAACTACCAGATATTAGCATCACAGAATAACATTAATAGTATTATGTACAAAACGGACTTGCCTTCCGCCAATCATTCATAATTCATCTGCTCCCCGTGCTCGCGCCGGAATTTGCCGTCACAGCACATTAATTTATCAAAATTTGTCAGTGGAGGCGGGCATTGCACACTTCAAGCGCTCGATTTCCAATTGACATCACAAGCGAGTGGCTGTCAGACGACGATCCTATCTTCATGCATGTGTTAAATTTGCGTATGTCACGCAATACTGCGCCAACTTCTCGCTGACACGAAATGACACTTGCGGAAAGAAGACAGAGAATTTAAGAGGATGGTTAATGTTAGGTAACGTTTTTCGGTAAGGCCGTTAGTGTCCGACGTGTGTTAGCATGTAAAACGCACACAATGATCGTTGAAACCAAATTAATTCTTAAGTTGTAAACAAATACATATAAATTAACAGAAAATCTCCTGAATTTATAAATTTGGCAAAGAAATAATGTGATAATTGTAAGTAAAAACATTTAATCTACAGTTGATATTGATATTTCAATGAAATAAAAAAAAAACTTGTGTATCAAAAATCTTATGCATTGGTTTCGTACTTCCAAATATAATCAAAGCGTATCATCGAAACTGTATAATTTTTGTGTAGCTTAGCTTTTTAATCGTATATATTCTAAATAGTTTTGTAATTGTTTTGTAGGAGTTAATGAAATCATTTGCCATTCAAAAAAAGTGTATCATAATGTATACAGTTCCTTTATATATATATAAAATAAAGTGTATATTAAACCAGGTGATGGAAACAGACAACATTAATAACCGCAAGCGAGCGCGAAGTATCCTGGAGTTCACTGCTTCTCAGACAGCGTTCAAGAGTTTCATATGTAATCCCACCACGGTGCGCGTGCGTGCCGGGATACGCTCCTTTTCGCTTTTGTCGCGGGGCAAGTGCGTTTGTGGACATGCTGACTATAATTATGTGAGTATTTTAATGTAATGGGTTCCTGTTATTAATTTAAATTAAACTATTTTAAACAGTTTAATCGCGTATAGTTTATATAATTTTAAGATCTAACGTTCTGAACAGTGTCCCACGGCTAAGCGCTATTCGTGCTTAAAGTAGTGTCGACTTTACTGGAAGCTTCTATGGAGTTTTGCCGACAACGTGAAAAGACACGTTTCGTCGCTTTATTTCACTTGCCTATACTCACGCACTTGATCAAACACTTACCATCTAACTTATAAACACTGAATAAGCTCATTTTAGTTAAACAGTGTTTTGTTCCATTTTCGCGCGTGACAGTTCCTGTCTGACAGAAAGTGACAAGTCCTTATTCAGTGAATAAGATTGTTACATACGTTTATAAGTAAGACGGTTAATGTATAAAACCACAATTTTTATAGCATTAAAGTTAGCATTAAAATAAAACAACAACACGTTTCCATGACGTGCCTGCCAAATAACCGCATAACATTATTATTATATTATATTATTTTATTATCACTTTTTTTATTAAGTATACATTTTTACAATATTTTTATAAAATCACATTAAAAACATTATAAAAACCTACACCTAGATTGCCGCCGGCAGCGGGGCGGGGCTCAAGCTGCCGGTGGTAGGCGCTACAGAGAGAGGAACCTCCTGACAATACGTCGCTTTTCAATAGGCGTGTTGTGGTCAAACGCGGATTTATTCGTGTTAAAAAAAAACGTGCCGTGTCTAGGATGACTGCCTTCTGTATCTGACCTATGACCCAACCATCGAGCGAGAGCCTCTTAAAATATTGGTCGAGGCTCTTCGTTATGACACCGTACACCGAAACGACTATCGGAACAATGAAATATTGTATATATATATATATATATTTATTATATTGTTAGCACATAGCGAATCTAATTTAGCCAATATAGATATTTTAATATGGTTGCTGTATAGCCGAGCGCGTAAATTAACGACCGTAGGTCGTTAATCGAGTGCGTTACAGATCGGGGCGTTGCAATAAAAAATGTTTCTTCGAGATAACTGGGATGTTTTAAATATGATTGTTTTGTGTATTACAGTTCCTAGAAGAGCCTACATTCTACGTATGTAAGAAAGAAATCCAAGGTTCAGAAGGGCCATGGACGTGGCCCGACGACGATCTCAGCCAAGTGGAAACAGCGCAAGCGGTAGATGAGCAGTACAGGTCTTCACCAGAACTGGTTAGTGTTATTATTAAAAAAATGGCAATTGATCATCTGAGGTAAAGCGATGTTGCGGCTTACGATAGAGTACAATTACTCACTGGTGTTTGTTGTAGTTTATTACGAGCAAAATTCGTCCAGAATGGGCGACATATTAGTTGTTAATTAACAGTTTTTAACTAATCAATCCATTGAGTTGCAAGTTTGTGGCAAACTTTACTTGCGTTTCCGACGAACAGGTTAGTCATTTTCCTAATAGATATCTTCTTGGCAAATATGTTTCACTTTACATCTTGCCTGCATTATCAATGTGATAAACTCAAATGTAAGTCAATTCCCAATAAAAGACAGTAATCGCATAACAAATATTCTACACGTTATATTACATTAGGGAACTGACTACGCCGTAGAAATTTCGCACACATCCTACACTGCTATAGAATCTTAGCTTATTGCTTGTTGACAGCCAAACTAATGTTGTTTATTTATTTGGTACCAACATGTTATACATCAATACATTGTTATAAGGAATATAAGGAATTCGAGCTAAATGTTATACGCACCGACAACATGCAATTAGGTAACAAGCGGTGTTATTTCTTTATATGGCATAAAAACTTAAATAACCGACTTAAGTCGGCTCACTTTCGAGCAAAATAATCATATAACTACGGTTTCAGAATATTTATTTTCTCATAAGAATTACAAATTCACTTACTGAGATAATACACTTGAAATGTCTTAAGGTATTTAAAGCATAGTGAGCAAAAGATACCAATACTAAATACTAATTACGTTTCATATTCTTGCGATGCCAAAAAACCTAGGAATATAACTAGGGATAATAAACTACTGAAGCAAAGTTGATAAAAAAAATTGGACTACCTCTTCGCCTTTCCAATGGTTTACGACTGGCAGAGATATTGGTAATATTCATAAACGAAAAGAGCATTTTTTGAGATTTTTTTGTCATCATCTCATAAGCCATAGGCCTACCCCATAGATTTCTATGGATTGCCTGCGGCTTACAACCAGCGTCATCTTGACATTTGTATGAGGCGATTCACTTTGTGGCTGGACGCCCTACGCTGCTTGCGTTAATGTGTGGTCGCCACTCAAGAAATTTTCGGCCTAATCGGTTACCAGTTGTTTGTTTTGTGTGTCCTGACCACTTCCTCTTTAACTTGCTAATCCGTTGTGCTATATCGATGATATCTTTATTTCAATATAATAAAATCCGAACGAAACCCCCTCCATATATTTCTTTTAAAAGTGTTAAAAACTATAATCGATGTCAACAGCATCCATCTATGAAATCAACCTCCGGGGGGTCCGGTTGGCCTGACATCGGCCAGCCAGATGAGAAGATAGAGCCCACTTCAGCAACACAGATGAATGAGCCAGTAGACAGCAGCACTGACTTTTGGATACAGATGGCGCCACAAGTTTATGTAGAGTTCACTCATGAGCGCTCGCCGCCTGGAGTTGTTCAAAATCCGTATGAAAATCCACCTACCGATTTTGAATATAGGTCAGTTTTTTAAACTAAAATATCTATTATTATCTGTGTTAGAATGAATAAGCCCAGAACATAGGGCTTACATTGTACACCGTCCGGTGTACAATGTAAGCCCTTGTATGTATTTACCGATTTCTCGGCTATTCATTCTAACACACGGTGGACTGGTGTGGGTTACGGGATGGACTTGTGTAAGCATCTTACACAAGCTCTTGACGTTGCTCTCTCGTTCAACAATGTCTGCATATTGGAAGATAAACGGCCTTACCGTAAAACGTTACTTAACTTTGATCAAATTCACAAATTCATTCCGAAAGTGTTACTACATGTCAACAGCGAGAAGTTGACGAAATAATTATGTTGAGCGTTACTCAAATTTGAGTAAGGTTTTTCGGAAAGACCCAAAACGTTCAAAAAACGTATGATAACAGTATGATGAATTCACCAACAAACGTATTATTAGCTTTATAGTGTTTAATACTAAAAGTAAAATGAAATACCCGACTGCAGAAAGGCACTTTTTGCAGTCTTAGAAACGATTTCGTTACACTTGATATGCTGTAGAGTGTACGTTTTTTTGTGAGAAAGTATGCATAAAATCGATGTAAATGATTATAAATACGCATTCTTTAGAATAACTCTAGTAAAATCACTTGTTTATTACGAAACAACGTTTATTTTTACTAGAAATGTACATACTACATACAAACAAATACACTCGAAAACCCAACCCTCCTTCGGTAATATACTTCGGTAATTCGGTAACATACGCAGTCGGGTAAAAACGGTATGATATAAAAAAATACCAAAAAAACAGTCTATATAGTACTAACTACTCTAACGATTTTTTAGTCAAGTTTTGAATAAATTCTTAAAATTATTTCGGGACTTACTTGATGTACTCGTAGTCTCGTACTTATCGCCTCTTTGTTTCGACAATGCGTATCTTGAAACAAAGCTTTCCGTAATAAGAGACGATGTGATATTGCGAACTGATACAGGAATGGTGTCTGTTTCACTTTTAATTTCGCGATTTCACGCGTAAAAATATTTTTTCGGTAATAAAATCGAATGCGGCGGTTTTAATTATCAAATAATTAAAAAATATTTGTCGAATTTACGACGTTATTGAAGCAAAGAGGCGTTATGACTGCTGATTGGTCAACATTTTGATTTAAACTAGTTAACTGCATGGGTGGCTAACCGTCCAGTTAACTAGTTCTGATTGTAGTACAATTGAGATTTAATTTTGCTTTCCAGTGATTGGGTTGAGGAATGTGAGGTGAAAGTACATCTAGAACTATTGGAAGTCCGTGTGTGCATGGGCCTTATACACCGGCTGTCTGCCGTTACCACTGTCATCCAGGAGTTGCCTATGGTGCCTCTACCAGGTAATATTATACGATTCTTGTTTCAAACTTTAAAACGGAGTGGTGAAATCTTGTATCTACTCTCTGCCCCGACTGGGGCCTTAGGATGATAAAAAACGAAAAAGAAGATCAGCCCTAAATCATGTCCAATACTCTATTTTTACAGACTTAAAAAAATAATTAAGTTAAAAATTGGGTTGTATTTTTTATATATTATGTTATTTATAAGTCGATTTGAATTATTATTATTTTTTGTATGAAAAGACTTTCAGATCGGTCCCATAAACATTATATCAAACAAAACATAAAACTTTAGTTTTTAGAACAAAATAAACAAAATTGCTCATTATGAAACCGGTTTTTCAGTTTTTAAAATAAACTTAAACCTTAAATCACTATTTTTATTAAAACGGGATATTTACTTACCGTATCATCCATCCGCATTCCGCATCATACTGGCATGCATCCGCATACTGGCATGCATACTGTGCCGAAATATCGGGAGCGCAAAATTTACTCAAACCACAGTAAATATCACTTTAATAATAATAGTGTTTTAATGAATGACCGTGATAGTTTAAAAAGTGTTTAACCTAAACCCTATCTAAATCGGTACCTAGAAGAATCACACAGTTTTTTCGCTAACAGAACTGCCGAAGCGAGTGCTGACTGTTGAAGAGTGCGAGGCACTGAGCGAGAATCTCCCTCAACGGCGGGTTAATTTCAAAGTGACCGGGCTCCACATTGTAGTACATCCTTGGGAACACTCGCTCCTGGAGAGGCCTTCTCTTCCGCCCGTCGTGCTTGATATAGACATACCTAAGATCAACGTGGCTGTTAATTCACCTTTATATCCACATAGGTGAGTTTAAAAATACGAGTTGTAACTACAGAGTTTAGTTGGAATAAAGAAATAGATTAAAGATGAAGAGAATTATAATCTAAATAAAAAACCGGACAAGTGCGAGTCAGTCAGGGGGAAATTATATATTTTTTATATTTTCCATTATAAACCGAAAAATATACATCGTAAAAATATTTATTTTTAGCTTGTGCTAATAAAGCTCTTTCATATGATACCCCACATGATACGGTTAAAGCACTTTAAAATGTGGACCCTCCTTCTTTGCTTAGAGACCCTATTTTTGTGACTAAATTCAAAAAAAAGTTTTCGTTTCTTTCCGTTATGTGTACTATATGACAATGTTTCTTGCCAAATTTCTCATATATAAGTTAAGGGGAAGTTATAGGTTTTGAATCCCTTGCGAGTGTCGAAATATGCGTTTTTTGCGACATATTCGACTGTAACTTTTTTTTAATGAAAACTGAGAAGTTTGGATTTTATATCTTCTTCACGCGATATCTTCACGCGTTCCCAAGATTACAGGTCTTGACACCTGGACGGACAGACGTACAACAAAGTGATGCTATAAGGGTTCCGTTTTTTTCTTTTCAGGTAGGGAACCCTAAAAAGATTATAATTTAGGGTATAAGTCTTCATAATATTTATATCATTGTATCAAAAGAGGTCAGATTCAATGTGGGACTCATTTGCCACTTTGAGAGATCCGATGTTCATTTTTCGGTCGACTCATCGGAAAATCGTCATCGCATATGTCTTATGCGAAATGGTTAAAACATTCCGATAGAATTTCTATCGGAATGTTCCAGTGTCGACTTTCAAGTTCAATCATCGGAGCAGCACCATGTTGCAATGTCATTGCACTTACGTTACTATAACATATAATTATATCATTGACGGATAATCGTTTTATTAATTTGACCGAAGGGCGACAAGAAAGTCGCAGTGGTGTTTGTGTCCCTTTTTTACTATAGGCACTTTTCACTGCATTAGGAAAAACTATTACCTAAATAGTATATTTTAGTTAATCTTGTTACATCCTGTGTTCTAGAGTGTGTGTGGCTGCGTGCCAAATGCCAGACGACAGCGGTCCGCTGTGGCAAGGCGCCCGTCTGCACATCACAGTCAATATCGACTCAGTCCAGGGCGTGATTTGCTCCTTCAACGACGCTAAAGCGAGACCGTGTTTTCGCACCAGTGTGAAAGCAGTATTCCACGTGCTCTTGAACTATGATTATTTCGTCACACGTGAAAGCGTCAATTTGGCGTACTCTGTGAAAATAAGTAAGTTATAAAATAAATGTGAAGTATTTTGTAGACGTGGGGTACCGGCTTAAAATAGTACCTCCCCCGCTGTTTCCGTGGGTGCCGTAAGAACCGGCTAAGGGAAACATTACCAGAAGTGGGTAGCAGAACATTCTGCGTAAAACGTCACCTTCTGCGCTCGCCAACCCGCTTGCCACGCGTGGCGAATACTAGCACCCTATAACAGACAACAAAAATACTAGGGCCCCAGTCCCCGGCAGCTCCGCTCCGGCAGGGATTCGGCTACTACCCCCTGCATAAATAATGACTGGCCCTGGTAGCACACAACATTCGCACGATGAGGACAGACGAAAAGCTAGCTGAGTTGGAAGAAGAAATGAGTAGGTTACATTGGGACATCCTGGGGTTATCAGAAGTCTGACGAGAGGGTGAGGACACGATAACCCTGAAATCCGGTAATCTGCTCTACTACCGGGAGGGTGACCAACAATGCCAAGGTGGTGTCGGGTTTCTCGTCCACAAATCCCTTATTATCAACATTTTTGCCATCGATAGTGTGTCGAACAGGGTTGCGTACCTGATACTCAGAGTATCGAAGAGTTATTCGCTGAAGGTCATCCAGGTATATGCACCGTTATTTTCCATTTTGTGACTGCGTAAACATAACCTTCCCGAGTGTATGTATGTTTGTATGAATGTATGTGGGTATCTATATATGTGGGTATGAATGTATGTTTCTATAAGACCGCCTATAAACTATACAGCTTGACCGATTTTGATGTGCGAGGTGTCGTTAGATTTATCTTAACTCCCTGAGTGTCATAGGCTAAATTTTTTTGTAATAATAATAATACATATCTCGCAAAAATTAATAAAATGCGTATTCCGTTACCTCAAACGAACTTTTCGTAATAAACACAAGTGATTTTACTAGAAATATTGTAAGTAATTTATTTTAATTATTTATGATCTTTTATAGCAACGCATATTTTTTCACAAAAAAACGAATACTCAACAGGATACCAAACGAAATAGTAAGTTAGACTGCAAAAACTACTTTTCTGCAGTCGGGAATTTAGGTTTTCCTTTAATACAGATGATTGGTAAACTATAATTATTGAAATATATATACCCTCATCTGTCACACTGATATTCTAGCATGTTTTTTTGTATGCAGGCGAGGCTAATTTGTGCGGTTCTGCGGCGCGGCTGCAAGCGGCGTGGCACGTCCCCAAATCTTTGTTGAAGCAACAAGTACCTGCTGCGCTCAAATACACCACTCTTGCGGCAGACGCTCTCAATGATGAAGGTTGCCAGTGCAAAATATACAATTCGCACAAAATTTTACCTTACGATACTAATTTTATTGTTTAGGCACAAAAGGCTAATTTAAAACAAGTTGAAAAAAATATTTTCTCTTTTTATACGATTAAATTGATCGCGGACCGTCTTTTATTGTGATAATACTGAGATTATATAAGATACATAAGTCAGTGTAAAAGAATCACGTAGAAAAAATAATAAGAAACATTTTCGCGCATTTTCACAGACCTATTATTTTTTAGCTGGCCAAAAAACCAACAAAGCGCGGGAATGAGATATCGCGATCCATATATACTCTACTAAAGAGAAAGAGACGGTAACAAATAAAATGTATGCCGCTATTTTGGAAGTCTCTAATGTCTTTAATGGTAATGTTACTATGAAAAGACGACCTCATAAAAACCTAAGAACGGAGAAGAAGGAGAAATGAGAAATTGCCTCCAAATTCCTAACAAATCAGAGATTTTACGTATTTGAGTAACCTTAGAAAACATTATTGAGAATTTGTACGGAGGGCGTTTCAGCAAAAGGCCAAATGGCCTTTTGCATTTTTCGCCATTTACGTTGATTCTTATAAATCTGTACGTAGGTACATCTCTGATCATGTTAGGGGGAACTTGCTCCAGTTAAAATATATATGTATATATATGTTTCAGAATCTGTGGCGATCGACGTGACGTTCGAAGACTTTCTTCTTCGCGGCTTTGTGACATGTAACACCAACACAAATATAATAACTTTACAATCAGCTAAAGTGACCGCTTTGCACGAACCAAGTAAGAACTACTTAGATTATAAAGGGGCGAGGAAACTTAAATGCATAAATCAAATTGTACTTTTTAAGTTGAACGCATTTTTGGGCTGTTAGTCGAAGTTGAACTGAAATTCTGTTGGATGTATTTAATTCAGTACGGCGGGTTCACTGTTCTCTTGCTCTTCCTCAAATGCGGTGGCAATAAGCACGTGAGTTGGCAGAAAACGAATTCTGAGACGTTGTGTAGCATAAATTAAGTTTAAGGCCCTTTTAAGCTATTGCATAGCTTCTATCGCTGGCCTTGAGCGTGCAGACCGAATCCAGAAATTCCGTAACGAAAATAACCTAACGCAGTAACGCCGGTACAACCAATGCCACCTAGAGGCGATTTGCAGAACTAAAGAGACAAGCGTAATATTTCAAAAAGTCATTAAAAGTTCTGCTATTCATCGATAGATGGCAAAACTAAAAACTAAAAAGTATCACCGCTGTGCCGGTCGGAGTGGGGGGTGTTAGGAATACTGCATAAATAAAATAAATAAATAATTATAATTACATAAGTTGATAAAAAATGCTATGCAATAGCTTTACCGCGGCAGTCTCCGAGTGCCACACGTCTTTTTTATTTTACAGACGGCAGCGACCTGAAACAAGCCTGGCTTCTCTCTGCTCCCGATTCTTCTACAAACTTGTGAGTTTTTTTTTACTTATTCTGACATAATATTATATGACTATGTTGTCTTGCTCTTCTTAAATATTGAAAATATTAAGTTTATATAAACGAGAATTTACAGATATATTATAAAATAATTGTATATTTCAGACCGTATTTGCGTATCGCCGCACAGTGGTGCCACAAGGCTCTACCTCATTCTCTGGAATATGCAGGATTCTATACGGAACCTGCTGCAATCGTTATCGATCCACTATTGGTAGCCTGGCTCGCATACAGACCCACTCTGAAACCTTTAGGTAAGACTGTTACGACAAATATAAACGAAATATATTTTTTTATTGTTGAAGAAATATTCTTTTAAGCAAGTTAATAAATATTGGTGTACATTTTTATTTCAGAACCGGTATCGGCGTCAGCTTCTATGAAGAGTCTTTCATCACAATACTTTATTCGTCGCCGCAACACGGGCACGGTTAGTTGTATGAATACTTTTTTTTTATTCTCCTCAGAATAAAAGCTTGCAATTTACTGCAGTTGCCAGCAGACCTAAAACTGTACAGGCATAATCTTGAGGGTTACTGATTAGTTTATTTAACCCTCAACAATCTACACGAAACAATTAAATTATAATATTAAATTAAATTATAATATTAAATTAAATTATAATAGTAAAAATTTAGTTTACTATTCGGCGAACTAATTTCAAGAGATAAACCAAACTGAACCTTACCTAGTTGTAATTGAAGTGATTTTTTCCAGTCTTCCAGCGGTCGCGGCGGCACCAGATCATCGGGCGCGGAGGTGCACATGAGACGCAGTGTCGGATCGAGTGATAAGGGGCAGATCATAAATCCACTCAGACCGAAGCCGGAGGTAATAGTTTTATTAGCTTGAAATTAACCTCTCAGGTTTCGCAGTGCATCCGCAATACCACTGCTGGTTTAAAAGTTTGCGATTACCACTTACCATCAGACTGATTATTTGTATATTTGTTGAAAAACGCATTTTTTATTTATGCGAGAGTTGTATTATTATTATTACAAAATAATAGAGCCTATGACACTCAGCGAGTAAAGACGAATCTAACGACATATCAAAATCGGTCAAGCCGTTTAGGTGATCATATAGAAACATACATTTATACATACAAACCTACAAACAATATTCATACATAGATTTATACATACATAAATCTACAATAATATTCATACAAATATACTTACACTGAATAAACATAACCCTTCTTACACAGTCGAATAAAAATAGCTGATTATCTGGACTCAGAAATATATAAATATTTGACATCATCATCATCATCATCTCAGCCATAAGAATTCCACTGCTGGACATAGGCCTCCCCCATGGATTTCCAAAAATACCGATTGGAAGCGGCTTGCATCCAGCGTCTTCCCGCCACTTGTATGAGGTTATCTGTCCATCTCGTGTCTGGTCTTCCTACGCTGCGCTTGCCGGTACGTGGCCTCCACTCGAGAACCTTTCACATCATCATCATCACCGTTCTCCATCGCTTATTATCACTACAGTTGAAACTGTAGGACACAGCTGGTACAACACGTTATGACCAAAACTTTTGCAACTATTGTTACAGCCAAAGTCATTGTTAGATCAATACATGAGCGGTGAGAAGTTGCTGGCGTTGCACGAACGCTTGCAAAGAATGCTGGTGAATGTAGAGACTGGACTAACGCTGGTCTACGTGACTACCACTACCGCGTCGGCAGTGGACTGCGTGACCGTGCGGGACGCTATGGAGCGGCATGCTAGCACAAGGCAGAATGTCTTGACACTCAGGTACTGAATTATGACTTGCAGACTTAATAGCAGAGTGGATTAGCAAGTTAAAGTGTCAGTGGGTAGGGCACATAGCACGTAGCACTGATGGCCTATGGGGCTGAAAAGTTCTCGAGTGGAGACCACTAAGACCGGCGAGCGCAGCGTAGGAAGACCAGCCACGAGATAGACAGATTACCTCATACAAGTGGTGGGAAGACGCTGGATGCAAGCCGCTTCCAATCGATCTTTTTGGAAGTCCATGGGGGAAGCCTATGCCCAGCAGTGAAATTCTTCTGGCTGAGAAGTTGATGAGGCTTTATTATGCAGTGACAGGGGGTCAGCTCATCGCCTACATAAATGCTAATTTCCCTCAAGTCCCTTTACTGATTTTTACAGTATGCCCGGAAAGAGAAGCTGCTATTTTACGCAATTATAACCGACTTCTAAAAAGAAGGATGTTCGACTGTATGTTCTTATTTTTGTATGTTTTTATTGTTGTACGCCAATTATAATTTAATTTAAATTATAAAATTTAGGTGATTCTTTTTTATTTGGTCCCAAATATTTTTATCAAAATCGGTTCATTACTTTGATTTTTATAACAAAGTAAGTAAAAAAATGTCATCCAAGTAAACGAATTGCGTATTTTGAAGTCGTTTTTTTAGTTTTTTAAACTATAAGTATTTCTCTTTTATTTATGTAGTAATGTTTTTCCACAGCTTGGGCCATTTGACCATGTTCTCGAATATGCAGACTAAGCAGTTTTGGCATGACATCAGACACGATGGACCGACATTCATTGTGCCGAATCCACAAAAGGCACAAGGTAAAAAAGTACATCTTACATGTGTTTTAAATATTTTAAAGTGAAATTGTTTTTAATAAGACTTCCATGCTGAAGTCACTCCAATGTTGGATATGAAACATAATAGGTGTTACCGTATTCCGTAATATCTCGTGATTCAAGGGCTGTAAAGGCTGAAAGTAAAGACTTTGTCTTCCTCTTGCATAATACATACAAAAATTAAGTAGTTAAAAATGTATATATATTAGTTTATAAACGGCACGGACCCCGAGTCTATGGAGATAAAATTTGTTAAATAAAAAGATAAGGCCTGTACTGTCACTTGTGGTTCACATTTAGAATTTAGTTGAACGCAGCGTTTGCAAGAGTGTAACAATAATATGATGCGTTGGGGATAAAAATTACTTAAATGCAAATTTTATTCGGCCTGAGAATTGGCTATGCATTATCAAAAAGAATAGAGATAATATCCTGAATGCATGGGGCATGTTTGGCCTGGTTTCTTTTATTTGACTATTTTTTTCTTTTTCTTCCCAACTTAGTTTCATTAGACTATACAAAGCGCTTAAAGTCAATTTTCCCTGTTCAAGATTCGTTCCCGTGGAAACTGGGACTGGCTGATGTCTCCATCTATACTCTAGAGAAGGCGGAACCCGTAGAGAGGTCAAGCCGAGATTTTTCTGGCGCTGGCCTTCGGTCTCAGCTGCGTACAGTTGGCCTAGCCACACCTAGAACACTTCTGGAACTAGTCACGACTACAGTTACACTATCCGTGGTTACGAAACAGGTTCAAATCCAGCAACTGCCAAAAAAGGAGGTCTATAAAAAGGAAAAGGAGCTTACACCGGAAGAAAAGGTATAATGTTCAGTGATTTATTCTTGGGGTGAAAGTTTCTTTAGGTGTATTGAGCACTTTTTGTTTTGTGGGTATTGAATGAGACTGAGCCGTCACACTTCGGTCGGTCTTTTTGGAAATCCATGGAGGAGGCCTATGTCCAGCAGTGGACTTCTTATGGCTGAGATGATGATGATGATGATGAGCCGTCACACTTGACTATCTCGGGCTCTATCGTAGACCGCAATATTGCATAATATCAGGTGACTTGGCGGTTAAGCGCACACCTATCTTGTATAAAAAAACTGGACAAGTGCGAGTCAGACTCGCCCACCAAGGGTTCCGTACAAACTAGTGGATAAAAGGGAGGAAATTATATATTTTGTATATATCCCTATATAAACTGAGAAATATACATTGTGAAAATATTTAAAAACCTGTTTTAGCTTGTGCTAATAAAGCTCTTTCATATGATACCCCACATGGTACGGTTAAAGCACTTTAGAATTTGGACCCTCCTTCCTTGCATAAATGACAATGCTATATGACAATGCTTCTTGCCAAATTTCACAGTTATAGGTCAACGGGAAGTACCCCATAAGTTTTGATTCCTTTGAGTGTCGAAATATGCGTTTTTTGCGACATATTCGACTGTAACTTTTTTTTCTGAAAACTGAGAAGTTTGATTTTGCTCTCTGCAGCAAGAGATGGATCTGCGTATATGGTTTTAATTTTAACTCGACACCTTCACACGTTCCCGAGATACAGGTCTTGACACCCGGACGGAAGACAGACAGACAACAAAGAGATATGATTCCGTTTTTTCTTTTGAGGTACGGAACCCTAAAAAGAGTCGGCTCGAGTCGATTAAGGGAGCGAGAGAGATACTCAACGCGTCACTCCTATACTGCTATTTCGTATTATTAATATCGCCCCTGTCGTGTAGTTTAAGACCACACACACATTTTTTTAATCCTTTGATCAGCTTACTCTTAACCGACAACTGGCATGTTAAGCGACAGATGCGGTCTACGATATAGTGCGCTTGCATAGAGTGTCCGACGTGTACTAAAGTTTAGACCGCCAATTTTCCTGATGTTACGCGACTATAGAAGATTCACTCAAAATTTAAAGATAACCCACTATATATATACTATACTATATTTTTTTGTGTCAGAGAACGAAATACTTCACGGCAGGGATGTCTTTCAAGCCGACGACGCTGAAAGAATTTGTTCGGGGCCCTGCAACCAGGTAAGAATACTTAGAAACTAAAAAAAAACCTCCTTGTAGTCCTATAAAAAGCCGAAAAATTTACCAAACCAAAAAAAAAAAAACATACTTATTCAATGTCAAAAAGATAAAATCGATGTATTCATCTTCGAGATAAATGGATCAGTAAAAAATTAAACGAACTGTATGACAGTATTTTGAATATTTACAATTATTATTGTAATGTTGGCATAGTAACAAAACCACATATGAAGTCGGGTTCATATTTATCTAGCTTTGTTACTATGGCTAACAATAACCCGCTAAATAACACTTTACCATAGAAGTAATAAGTACTTCCATGTACATAATTTACTCACTTATGAGCGTATGTTTTATTGTAACGATTTCAATTATATTTTTTTACATCATAACTTATAGATAGATAGATAGATAAACTCTTTATTGTACACACCTTAGAAACTTACAATCAAGATAAGATATTTAAAATCTAGTGTAACAACTGGCGGCCTTATCGCTAATAGCGATCTCTTCCAGGCAACCTTAGGATGGAGAGGAGTGAAACGAAAGTAATATGACGGGGCGTGCAGTAATAGAGAGGGGAGAAAATTATCTAAATATGTTAATCTGAATAATATGTATGTATACATTTATATAATTAATTCCTATATATACATATGGAGTATACATTCTATTCTTCTACACTCTAATACTTACGATACAAATACTTTAAATATACTAATAAATACCATGAATATAAAATAAATAAATAAATACTAATACTGATATACTAGAGAAAGTGATAGAATAACATATAATCACATATAACTAAGAAAGGAAACAGATGAATAAAAAAGACAATTTTGGGTAAACATGGACAGCAGCGTTATTGAGACAATTCAGAGAGATAACTTATAACTTACTATATCTATATTACTCATTAAGATACTTTTTTTTTCAGAAAAAAGAAAGAAAAATCTCCCGAGGTAATTATTTAAACTGTTTTTGATACATTTATTTATATTATACATACTTATCATATGCATATTAATTACTTCCTACTGTCTAAACGAGTTGACTAATTTTGATGTGCGAGGCGTCGTTTATCAAACTTTACTGAACTTTCTATTCTATGTGAACATCTAGCATAATAGGCAATTCCTACGAATAGATTGTATGTAAAGTTATAAACATACATAAACACGGAGCACATTTTTTCATGTTGCTTTGAAGTACAGGGAGCCGTGGTGTGCGAGTGAAACTCTTAAAATTGCTCATTTATTTTTAACTTCCAACCAAAACAGCAGCATTATCGTCGGGGGAAAAGGCTAACCAACCTTCGTTTCGCAGACGATATTGTTCTGTTCTCATCCACAGCCACCGAGTTAGAACAAATGCTCAAAGACCTAAATCAAGCAAGCCGCGAGGTCGGGCTTGTCATGAACATGTCAAAGACTAAAATTATGACCAACAGCACTGTTCGTCAAATATGCATAGAGGATGTGGAGTTTGAGTATGTCCAAGAGTACGTATATCTTGGTCAAATAGTCTCTTTCCAGACGAGACAAGATAAAGAAGTTGCTCGACGCACCGGAAACGCCTGGAAGAGCTATTGGGCCATGAAGGACTTAATGAAAGGTAATTTACCCATGCGCCTAAAACGTAAACTCATGTGCATTCTCCCCATCCTCACATATGGCGCTCAAACTTGGTCTTTGATAATGGAACAAAGGTCCACTCTCGCGGTTTGCCAACGAGCGATGGAGCGCAGTATTCTGGGCGTGAAGCTACAAGATCGCATCAGAAACACAATACCGCACTCCAAAACTCAGATTATTGACGTCACTCATAAATCTGCTATGTTAAAGTTGAATTGGGCTAGACACGTCTGCCGGATGCCAGAAGATCTATGGGCAAAATCCACTACTAACTGGATCCCAACAGTTAAACGGCCGCTTGGTCGGCCTAGGAAGAGGAGGAGAGTTGAGCTCGACACCTATAACAAGGATTGGCGCTCAATAACAGCCAATAGACAAATTTGGAAGGAGGGAAGAGAGGCATTTGCTCAACAATGTGACAATACAGGCTGATATAATAAACCAAAACAGAGGGTGTTATAAGTTTCCCGTGTGTATCTGTATATCTGTGACTGTCTGTGCTATCGTAGCTCTCAAACTGATGGACCGATTTTGATCTAGTTCTTTTTGTCTGATTTGATCGAGAATGTAGCTATGTTTCGTCAAAATTGATTCAGCCATTTTTTATACCTTTATTTTTAAATTTATGAACAATTAAAAAAATTCACACCCGACGGGACTTGAACCCGCATGTCTCAATCTATACTCGGGAGCCTTTACCATTTTGGCCACGGGAGTGTCACGTGCGGTGGTCGAGACTTTCGAACAGCCAGTTGTTGTTCATGTAGTCCGCACGCGTCAACCGCATCGGCAGCATTCATTGGAACACTAGCTTAAAGGGAACCCAAGCAAAAACGAATAGTGTGATTTGTTGACAGCCAGAGAAAAAGGCAACAGAGACGATCGAATACACGTCTGGTCCTGTAGTCTCGCTCGGCATACATCTGCATGCTGACACGCCTCCGATTGTCTTCAGAATTGCACAAGGCCAGGTGAGTTAAGCAACTAATTGATTACATAAATTAACGTATATATAGTACGAGGTGTGTTTAGAGTTCCATATTAGACAAAGAACCCCTATAGTTTCTCCATAACCGGCTTTGTTTAAATAGTTAGTACTTGAAAGCTGTAATTTGGCAAAAGTATACATATTAACTACGCTGCAAAAGTGGTAGAATATAGTCTAGAAAATAAAATTAGCCTCTCAATATTTTTTTTCTTTTTTTATTATTATTTTTATCTCCACAGACACCAGGTTCCGTGACCTTTGTCATAATTACAAACGATTGTTTACTACTTATCGTTACGGGAAATTTATTTTGTTTTAGGCACTCAATTTAAATAAGTAAAGTGTAAAAAAATAGTAAATAGGGAAATAGTGATAACTTTCGTTAGAGCCAAGCCTTGGCTTGACTTTATAATAATAAGCCATAAATTAATTATTTTTTTACTTCCTATGCCCACTGCGGCATAGGGAGGCCTATGCCCAGCTGCTGTGGGCTATTTTTCGTTGTTGATGGTGATGATGCTAATATGTAATTATAGTATATTGTTATGTTATAACAGGTGGCCATGATAACGGCTGTATTACACTGTTTCACCCACATTATGGTCCTGCTTACACGGCCCCCACTATACATCCCAAAGGCTTCCGGCTCTAGTGCGTTGGGATGCACACGTATACAGTAAGAATTATATATATATTTTTAAATTTATAGTTTTATTAATTTATATAAAATTTAAACTAAAATACAATTTTTAGAAACATCCTTTACTTATTCATAAAAGTGCTCTTTACGCGTAAATTTTAACTCTTCGATGGCTAAAAATGAAGCCTAAACACTTGCTATTTGACAGTTCTTTGAATATTTGCAATTTTTGGTCGCCCTCATCAGAATATTGTCATCATATGTATCCAATAAAAAAGCTTATGATCACTAAAGCCTATTTCGACGCGTCTACTTTGTCTATCAAGTGCCTATTTTCTAAGGCGGATTAGGTCTATGGCACCAGATTATTGCATTGTCGCTAAGTTACATACGAGACATACTAAATTTCAGTATTATTCATATTGTACCTATAGATGTTGCCATGCCATCGCTTCAATTATTTGAATTCCGCCCATCCCTCCTTTCGACCGAATATCGTGTGAAGTTCAATGAAGCACTAAATATTAAAAAAAAAAAATAAGCCGTCATGAAGCGTGAATTGTCTATTTTATTAGTAGTTCACTTTTTTATATCGTTTTCAGACTAAATAGTGCACGTTCTATTTACTCGTAAGTAACTGCAGCCGCGTTTCTTATTTTAAGAGTCCATAGTCATCCGTCTCGCTCGAGTATACCCACATTTTTGAAGATATAAAATGACCGAATGAACTTATAAAAAAATCGTCATTTGTAAAACTAGAAAACATCATCACAAATATTTGACAAAAGAAATAATTTGATCCAAGTTTTAATATTTTTTTTATTTTAATTTTCATACATAAAAATCATGGTTGCGTTAATAATTACAAAAAAATATTTTAATGTATGAAAATTAACTTGGAATAAATTATTTTTTTTGTCGCATATTTGTTCATTTAGTCATTTTATATCTTAAAAAATATGGATATGTGCAAGCGAGACGAACAATGGTTGAACTACAGACTCTTAAGAGTGGCCGTATTATTTCAACTTAAATTTCACAGTGACAACACTTTGACATCTGTCACTTTGAAATTTAAACAACAAAATTTGGACATTCTAAAAGCTTGGTATATAATGTATTTGTTTGTTAAAGACTAGAATTATGTATATAAGAGTGAATTAATTTATAACCACAGATCGATGTCAGAAATGGAACAAGTCCAGACCCCGTCCGATGAGTCTACCAGCGAAAAATCGGAGCTCATCCCAATTTTTGAGGCGTACTCGATAAAGTACAGTAAGTTTTAACTTTTATTTTATATAGACTAAGCAAAGTATACGTTTGACTAGATTGAATTGTATAGGTATTCTTTATGACCATTAGCCACGTAACGCTGAGCAAAATTATGTTTATTATATTTCAATTTTCAAGTCTTATTAGTCCAGATCTACCAATATCTCTTCAATAACTTTTCAATGCTACCTATTCAAAAATCTTCTAAATGAATGAGCTACACCGAGCTTAATATTAGGAGAAATGGTGGACAATCGTAGATTTGTCTAATGTAAAAAAAAAATGGTTGTCTGTAAAGTCGGTTTACGGACGAAAGTTTAACGTGACAACGTCATAACAAAACAAAATATTGATGAAATGCAAACGTTACAATGAGCGTATCGGGACAATGAGTCATACTTTTTCGTGCGTGCAGACGGCGTTCATCGATTTATTAGACGTTGTCACGTCAAAAAAATACAAATACGTATATTAATTTTGAAACTCTGGGCGCATATTTTTGAGGTCTCGAAGATTAGTGCAAGTGGCTCATATTGGCGCAAGTGTTCGCTTGACACATATTTTAGGAGTATGAGGGCTTGCCGTATTAAACGATCAAATAATTTATTTTTGTAAAATTAATGTGCCTAATATGTAATTTTAACGAATAAAAAGTAATTTAAATGAAAAGTTGTCATTGCCCTCCTTTGCAACTTTTTTTTTTATATATGTAAAGAAATTTTTAAATATACAAGAGTGTTTTGTGCAAGTTCCGCCAATAAGTACGGCTATGGACACGCATCTGTTTCCTCCCTGGGTATTCGCGGAAACAAGGATATACAGATTAGAAAAATAATATAATATCGGTTCGTGTTTTGATCGCACAAGTCCTGCGTAAGCCTAAATAAAAGCTTGTAAAAATCATCATCATCATCATCATCATCTCAGCCATAAGAAGTCCACTGCTGGACATAGACCTCCCCCATGGATTTCCAAAAAGACCGATCGGAAGCGGCTTGCATCCAGCGTCTTCCCGCCACTTGTATGAGGTCATCTGTCCATCTCGTGGCTGGTCTTCCTACGCTGCGCTTGCCGGTGCGTGGTCTCCACTCGAGAACCTTTCGGCCCCATCGGCCATCAGTTCTACGTGCTATGTGCCCTGCCCACTGCCATTTCAACTTGCTAATCCTCTGTGTTATATCGGTGACTTTTGTACGTGTACGTATCTCTTCATTTCTTATTCGATGTCGAAAAATGAAAATTGTAAAAATACTTTATGATAATGCAAGTTTTTTGATAGGAACAGACATCAAGACGTTCTTCTGGTTCCAATGGGTGATCAGCCGCGTGACGATCGTTGCCACCACTTCTCATTCGAAGTTGGCGCTCAACATCGACGATATCATCACTTCGCTGGACCTTCAGGCGCATTACAATCAGCTCAAGATCAAGCTTGCGTCAGCTTGCGTCAAGCATTACGCGAGGTAATTAAAACAAGACACGCATAGAGTCCGTTCAGAAGTTATGGTTCCTATAGGTACAGTAATAGCATGTTAAAAAGGAAACCTCTACGACTCGGGGCTTTTAAGGCTCAGACCAGATTTCTGAATGAGGCTCATACACACAAGAGATATTTGAATTCTGTGTATATAGACGTGTGTGCAAGGACTTTTATATTATTAAATTTTTTGGACGAGTACAATCCGTTCATAAATAACAAAATTATTGAAGTTTTCTTTTTGCCTCAAAAATGCGACAGGTTCGTGGTTACGTTCAGTGACGTCGGAACGTGACATCACACTCAATCACACTACGTAAGTAGGTTGGTAGATGTCATTAAAAATCAGCATAATAAATAAAAAAGTGCTACAGAAGGTATTTTAGAGACGTATTCACATAGACAAAATATTTCTCAACGATCATTTATTTATGACATTCATGACATTTATATGTGTATTTTTGACATTGTCGTATGATCAGTCAAGTTCGAGTGCCAGTGTTAACGCTCTTAGCAGTAAAAGACAAAGAAAGAGGTTAGACAGATATTTCTGCTCTTAACTCTATCATCTATCCGCATTCTTCAGTCGCCCGTGAACATGGTGTATGACACTGTGCCGAAATATCAGGAGCTCAAAATTAACGCGAACCACGGTAAATATCCCGTTAATAATTAGTAATTTGTCGTATGATTGTTGTTACGTGTGGTTTTAACAGGACTGGAAATGAGGAGTGGACAGCGGGTGTTCTCGGAGGCAGAGTTCTCGAGGCGAGGGAACCTACCAATGCCAAAGAAGATACCCACTTCATGGCAATCACCATTACACAAACTTCGTGAGTGTTTCCCCGTTTCATCGCAGGGCTTCAATTTGTAACTTAAATTATACTAGCCAATAATTTAGCTTAGACGTAGACTTAGTGCATATATCTTACTACCTGTGCCTCGCGGTTTCACCTGAGTAGTGGTAAAAATGGATATGATTGTGGCCAATTCCCACTAGTCACAATATTGCTCTCTTAAAGTAAGCAAGTCGTTAAAGCGAATGGTTCGATTTAGTTCATGTGTTGACTGTTCGTGAATGTGAAGCTTTAATTATATATTTTAAATATTTCAGAATATCTAATTTGCCAGCCAGTTGGAAGGAAGAGCTGCATCCTAAGATGCTGGAAACCAAACGTGTGAGTGACCACCAAACAAAGAATACGTGCACTCGCGATTCTTCTTTTCAAATTGCATAAAAAACAAGCTCCCGAAATTAACGCTAATTTGAGAGTTTTTGCAATGACGTGAAAAAATCTTGTCTCTGAGTTCGTATGTTTTTTTTTATTTGTTGTTCTGTCTATATTTACTCTGAATCAGTGAGTTGTGTGTGAACATTTGCACGGTAAACGAGCATTTGATAGCTTTTTTACGAATGCTCGCGGTTGTGTACCGTACTCTCTCTAATTGACATTTTAACAGTAGCTGTTTCTTTCCATAGAGCACAGACACCATGTGGGAAATCTACGCCACACTTGCACCTCTCGAAGCCGTCATACATCCGACGATTCTCAACCAAATTGTGTCGCTAGTCCTCGAGATGGCGCCGCGATCATTTTGTCCGTTGGCTAAAGAGAAAGAAGCTGGGTAAGCTTGATTCCTTCCTTGTTTTATGCCCTGGCCGATAGTTAATAGCGATTTTCACCAGTACCACACATCGGACACAGCTACAATCCTTCTCTTAATTCGTTTGTGGTTTTTAGGCGCAGTGATGTGCAGTGGCCGTTCTGCTACGTCACCGCCGGTGGACTGCGTTTGTTGCTGACTGTACAAGACGATAGTACCAGTGGAAATGAGGATGATACCTTTGTATTTGTGGTAAGTTGTACATTTTATTAGTAAAATAGAAAATCTAATTTATTAATAAAATAAAGTGTTAATTCCTTGATAATGTGTTCCATTCCAGGCTATGTGTGCGTATTATTTTGGATCACACCGTCACATAATATGTGATAAACTGTGGCTAATTACCTAGTCTGTCGACAAAAATATCACTTGTTTAATGATTAAATACAAACTTAATATTGTTGCTAAGCAAAAGGCTATCAAAGCGTTGGAAAGAGATTTGTCTCTCCATATGAATACCCTTGCGAAAGGGAAAGCGACTGGCAACAAACTAAATATATAATAATAAATATGTATAATGTTAATGTTACCTTGCTAACAAAACCCCATAACAAAGAAATGTCATGCGAAATCATCTTTCTTGTATTTTCATTCCCGTATGCATATATGTTTATTTGTAAATTTTCCGAAATGACGTAAGTCCCATTGACATCAATAACTTTATGTGACGGAAAATGTTTTTTTATCCCGTCTTCACTTCTACTTTGTCACTACAAATTTAAATTTAACTGACGTGTCAAATAAATAACGCACAAAATAATAATAATAAAATAATAAATAATATCTTATTTTCA
The DNA here is from genome assembly GCA_947563715.1 of Lycia hirtaria. NCBI lineage: Eukaryota > Metazoa > Arthropoda > Insecta > Lepidoptera > Geometridae > Lycia > Lycia hirtaria. Next base: position 15,809,531 of record OX387386.1, read on the forward strand.
GATCGGAAAAGTCACTATCAATCCTCACCCAGATAACCCTATATGCAGGTACATATCATATTTATAATATTTTTTTATTGTAAGTACTCGTTGCAATTCATGAGTTTCCGCGAGCCTGTGAGCCGTTCAATTAACAGCCTAGCCTTTTTACTAAAGGGCTCGTTCAACTAGCTTCCTGAATGATATACAGCCTGGCCGGACGATGCTTAGCCGTTCACACAATAGGGTAACTATACATAGTATTGGCAAAATCAAGTTATCTTGGGTAGTATCAAAAGTAGGCTTGAACTGCGACAAAATGCTAGACCGTTACTATGACTGAAATAAAGTTGCAGATAACTGAATATAAACTATATTGAAAATACCAAATATGAGGTTACATACAAAAATAAGTGGCCAAGACAAGTGTCGAGACACGCGTAAAGTAAGTAGGGTTCCGTAGCTAATGCTGTAATTTAAAAGAAAACTTCTTGGCGAGTATTTTTTGTTTAGACTACTTTGCGAAAAGGACAATGACCTCAGTACTATAATGATTGAAGTGTTTTATATATTAATCGCTATATCTCGAAAAGTTGTAATCACAGTGTTCAAAAAATTTTCTTTGAAAGTATTTAATATGGTCTCTTATTATGGTTAGCCATGAGTTATTAGGTCCAATAGTTTCCAAAAAAATCGTCCCTTCTTTATATGTATGGAGTGCCACCCTTTTTTTTTGATAATTTGACTACGGTATTTTGTAGCGGTTATGTAGGGCTGATAGTCACTGAGTAAAATGACATTCGAACGGACAAACAGACGGACATGACGAAATTATAGGAGTTCCTCGTTGTTACTACGGAATCCTCACAAGAAGATTCACAAAACAAAGGCAAAAAACTCTTTGAAATTTGAATTTCCCGTCGCATGTCTGGCGTTGACCTTTACAAATAAATTATTGTATCCTGTATTCCCAAGGCGTCCGATAAATGCGACGGACTCCGGTTGGTTGAACATGAGCGGCGCTCTCGAGGGCAACCAATACGAACTGGTCATCAAGAATGTGAGCATCCGCTGCGCTCGGTTCCAACAACTCGCCAACCATGAGGTAAGGACGTCTAAATAATCATTATCATAGTCATTCACAGCCTTCTCTATTCATCTGCTGGGTATAAGTCAGTAAAATATATAAATGTAAAAATATTTTCATTTTGTAATATTATTTTTAAAATATTACTACTTAATTCGTAAGTAGCCATGGCTAGGAAACTCATAGCCAACGATTCTCTTGTTCGTGCAAAACTTTAAAGCTTGGAGCACCGCCGCAAAGTTGCTAGCATATCGGTTTTTTATCGGATTCATTTCGGTGAGTATGCATCTGGTCTGCATCATCTAATTCCCCCTTGCCCTTTTTACTATCGGACAGTCAGAAACACTAAAAAGCGCCACTGTTTCATGGTGGATATTCAAAAACCGAACGAAACGCTTTAACTCCACTTTCATCGTGCGGAGTGCTAGATTGTGAAATACGCTTCCTGAGTGGATCTGGATTTGAATCGCGAGTGAATTGGTTTCTTCTAGGTAAGCGTGCTCCATCGTAGACCGCAACGTCGCTTAACATCAGGCGAAACATCAGGCGAGTTGGAGGTTAAGCTCAAACCTATTTCGATATAAAAGAAAATGGCATGTATTTTAAATACTAAAGGAGATAACAGTACACACTCTATTAGTCAAGCGTTGCCATTGAAAATAAAGACTAAAATTTTATTAGTATTTATATGTACCTTATTCACTAAGATTATCGGCATCAATGATATTAGAGAATAACGCCTCATAACAAGCTAGAAAACCATCGATTTGAAAGATATTATTTTAAACGTTTTACTTGTGTGCTATTGTTATTTGTATCTGTTTCAGACGAGTGAAGCAGAAATGTCCAAAGGCACCGTAAGCGAGAATCCGGCTCTCAAATGGACACAAAAGATTACTGTGCCCAGTATTACTCCTGTGCTGCACTCGTAGGTGTTCTTTCTGTATTAAGACGAAAAAGTAGCGCACTTTCACCGCCTTAGCGCGGCAGTATGATATTTTTTTAACTGACTTCCAAAAAGCGGAGGTGTTTCTCAATTTGACTGTATGTTTGTTACGCGATTACTTCGCTAATTGTAAATTGATTTTGATGATTCTTTCTGTTTGTTAGGTGTTGTTCAGAGGTGGTCTCGTATAAATTTTGTCAGAATCGGTCAAGTACTTTGGTTTTTAAAACAAAATAACGGAAAAAGTATGTCATCCAAGTAAACGAAATCGTGCATGTTGAAGTGGGTTGTTTCATTATTTTTCTATCATCATGGGCCTTGTTCCATCCTGTCAGATGATTTAAGCAGCGTCATAAAGTGGAGTTACACCGTCGTTGGTGACTGAATAGTCCAATCCGGGAACCGCAGACTATAATCTATAAACTACATAATTATAATTGTTCTTTCGTCAAAATTGTATAGATCAATAAATGAGAAGGAAAATGTAAAACGTCCCTAGTCCCCGTTTGCATATTTTTTTTACTAACAACAAAGACAATTGAATTATAAACTATTTGAAATTGATTAAGTAGGTCCACTGTAATTTACCTTCATTTAGAAGAATATGGCGTCGAGCGACGCCCGGTTCCTGTTAAAGAATAAAGAATGAATGAAGTTCGATGATAATAATGTTCATTCTATTATTTTCAGAGTGGACATTAGCTGTGTTCTGGCCCCGGCTTTTTACATCAACGGCTTACTGACTTGCGGGCCTGCGGTAGAGCTCAATTTGCTGTCAGATTGTTCGATAGAAATCAGCGTAGATCAAGTAGTGATGGCGCAAAAACTCATAAACAATTTGTTAAACTGTTTTAAAGAAAAGTAAGTTAAAGTTTATTTTTTACTTTACATCTACGATTGATCAGCTCGCCTGAGACTTCGAGTGAACATTTACTATCTAATAAGTAGTCTTGAGTCTTCTTACCTGACATATAATTAATGGATATTGACGGACTCTTGATCAATGACAGTTTGTAATTAAAATGAGGACAATGAGCTTAAAAAAATTCTGAGGTCTGGTTCGTCAGTCGGCCTTTGTTCATTCCTTTTGGAGATAGAGAGCTTGGACTATTTGCATACTATGTTTAAGGAATGTAATATGATATTCGCAGTTTTTAGTATTCTGAGTATGATCGAAAACAAGCAGTGAATTTTATTATTCTTATTCCCTTCTCTTGTTAATATCGGACAGCAAGAAGAACGTAAAAGCGATATTTTTTCATAGCGGATAATCTAAAAACTTGAACGAGATGCTTTAGTTCCAATTTTATTGTCACACTGCCAAAATGTAGAATATGCTCCCTGAGTGGGTCTTTCCGAGTACATATGTATAGACTGTGTCTTCAAATCTCGAGTGACTAGTTTCTTCTAGATCAGCGCGCTTCATACTAGACCGCAACAGTCAGCTTAAAATCAGGCGATTTTAAGCGACCGTCGCGGTCCAGCTTTTTGATGGTTATTTAATACTTTGCTACGTCACTGAACTTCCCACAACAAAACTTAAAAAAACATATTAATAATATGAAAACAACATCTATCACAAAAATATTTAAATACTAATAGTTCCTTAAAATAGTTAAAAATTTCAAATAAAAGTATAAAATACATACATAAAATTTTACTTTACATACCCCATTGTGGCCTACTGAATACATATGTATATTGTTTTACCCATCTTGTCCACTAAAAACCATGAAACTGTGATAAACAAGAGATTTATTTTGATTTAATCTAAGTACATATATTATTTAATTTAACGCTCAGAAACTACCAGAGAATGATGCAGTACAACGATGAGCCTGAGAATGTGTGTCCTTACGCCGGTCTACTCATGAGTCCAGCTGAATCTGAAGAAAACTATAACTATGACACCAGCACTAGTATTGCTGCGGGTATGTTTTACCAACTATTTATATATATATATATATATAATTTTGTCTAAATATACGTCTACATATTGCATACTACGATATCTGGTAGTTCAATGTAGTCGTAATCACTTGAGACCACATCAAAACTAAGTCTACGAATTTACACTGAGTATTATCAAAATTTTTCAATCGTTTATCAAATTTTAACTTTATTTTTTTTGGAAGACCTTTAGGGGTAGTCCTGTTAACATTTTATGTACTTAGTAACTTTGGTTGTGGTTATTAATATTTATCAGATGTAGGCCAGTCGGATCTTGTAAATTATACACACCACAAACGATCATTGCTTTTATTATACAACATAAAAGTTACAACGATTCACATTATGGCAATTATATTTATTATTATTAATATCGACGAAATTAAATATAACAAAGACATCTTACTTTGGAGGTTGGAGCGGAAGAGAGAGAGAGAGAGAGAGAGAGAGAGAGTTTTTATAAGTCACTTGTGACGTCTTAGACATATTAAATTTGGCAGTGACAACTAGTAAATATGTGACACATTACCTTTTTTAACAGTGGTTGTGTAGTTTTTTAAACATTTACTGTAATACGAATATTTGGTTTAGGCGCTTTCTGACTAAATACTTTTTTTTACAGTTTTTAACCTATTTATACCTAACGAATTCACGATGTTTGATCACCACCTAGCCTTTTAGTATAAGTTTAATGATATAACATACGTTTCAACTTTATTCCCTTCTTCTTACGCAAAAAGTTGAATGTTCTCAATACTCATCAATTCAAGTTTTTATTCTTTGTCTTGCTTCTTTTCGGGTGAAAAATTTAATACTTTTATTCATCTAGCTAGCTTCTAGTTCATATCCTACCGTAAATAACTCAATAAGAATGAAAGTAATAATAAAAATAAAACTCCATAAGAACTTATATAATGTAGCGTTTTCTTTTGTTTTTGTGCTTAATGTTAATTTGATGTTATGTGTCTTCCATGAATAAATATATGTTTATGTCTATGAAATTCAACCCTGCTGTAATCTTATTAAAATTGTTGAATTCTATGGATAGATACATGACTGACCTAGAAAATAGACCATAGATAAGTGTTGTTTGTAGATGACGTGAAAAGCACGATGGAGTATTGTCGCGGTGCTGACTCAGGGGTCGAATGCATGCCCGGCTCCGTGACTCAAGGGACAGGGATAGAAAGCGCGCCCAGTTTTCTCAAGAAATCTATGTCTGTCGCGTTTGTAGAGCAATGGTGAGTTTATCATCAGCCTACTTTTTAAGCTATTGCTGGTCTTACCCCTCTTCCATTGAAAGCCACTCAGCACGGGCTTCAGCTTTTTGTATAATATGTATTATATTCAATAAAGTATATATTATTAAAAAGAAAATTTAAATACCTTCCAAAAGTAGCCTATGACAGGGAAGATGAATTTTACGACACTTAGAAACTCACTAGGAACGAGCCAGAGCGGAAGTCGCCCATCTTCTCGTTTATGCTTTACATGAATATTGTTTTCGCTTAGAATGTTAACGTTCTGAGCATGGGCGTAGCTATAACTTTCTCATGGGGGGGGGGTACAAAAATTTACTACTATTTGCCTCTTTATTTGCGCAGACTATACGCACACGAGTACTGGTTTCTAAATGTCAATCTTAGTTTAAAAACATTAAAATACACGAAAATTAAGCTACGGACAAACGTATAACTGTAAATAAAGTGTATAAGTAACGTCGGAACATTATTAATTCATATTATACTAGATATGATTTCACCCGTTTTAATTCGATTTAAAGAGATCTCAACATTTGCATGACTCAGTAAACAAATCATAGGTAATAAGTATGCGCGAGCGAAGCGAGCGCGAATATTGTTGTAGTGTTTTTATAGTAACATGATTTATTTCTCGTATTAGTGAGCCCACAGTACTTCTATGGTAAAATAGTAATAATGCGCGAGCGAAGCGAGCGCGAAATTTTTTAAGGTTTTTAAAATGAAATCTTGGAAGTGATTTGATTCACTGATCGTGTTAGCGAGCCTAAGTGTTTGTGGCCCAGATGAACCAAACAAGTATATTAATGTGTTAAAAGAAAAAATGGAATACCCGACTGAATAAGAGTGACTTTAACGCTATCAAAAATTATATATACAACCATTTGAATGCATTGATTGCCAGTTTATTATTCCTAAATTTAAACATATGACTTTATAAAAAATTACAAGCATACCTACGCGGTACTCCCTTGCAGGTGGAAAATTAATTTTTGGTTAGTGATTATTTTTTGTTGAAGTATTTGCTTGTATTAGCACAGCATGTTAAGAGTTGTTCGATTTTATTAACGAAAAAAAAAATTTTATATATACAATTGGCTTGGATCGAATTGAAATTTTCGTGGAATATTTGTGTTTTTGTTTACATAAGATAGATCTACGACTGATTGCCAACTCGCCTGATGCTTAACGATGTTATTTTCTAGTTTTACGCAGGACGTTTTTTTAATGAGTTTATTCAGTCATTTCATATCTTCAAAATGTGGCCATGCGCGAGCGAAGCGAGCGCGAAAAATTTTGAAGCATGTTAATGCTTCAAAAACATACTTTACTTCTTCGAAGCAAATTAAGTATGTTTTTTGTAAGAATGAAAAATGAAAAATGCGTAAAATCACTGTAAAAGATTACAAATGCGCATTCTGTAGAAAAAAAAAAAACACTTGTTTATTACGAAATAATTCGTTAGAGGTTACGAAAAAACGTTTTTTAATTTTTGCAAGAGATGTTTATTATTACAAAAATTATAGCCTGTGACATTCTGGAAGCGAATACAAATCTAATGACACCTCGCACATCAAAATCGGACAGGCCGTTCAGGCTGTAGCCTGTCATATAGAATCATACAAACATACTCGTACATACACTCGAAAAACATTACCCTCCTTCTTATGCAGTCGAGTAAAAATATATAGTTTCGATTTGTTATGCGCGTTTGTAGTATGCGCGGGCGAAGGATGGACTAAGGTCATACTGCATCTCTAGTAAAACTGTCGTTATGACAACCGCGCATCAGGTGTTTAAGTATATTTTGTAACATCCGTGCCATCCGCGATAATCCGGCATTTTGATAGCACTTAATTATTTTTTTCGGCCAATGCCATGGGGGGGGGTCCGGACCCCCTGGACCCCCCCCCCTTATATACGCCCATGGTTCTGAGTGAAATAATAATTCTGAACTAACTACTCTTGATAAGCGTTACTATACTTTATCATATTGTATAAACCGCTTGGATAAAAACCAGGTAGTTATGGCGTGAATTTCTTGAAAATTAATTTCCTTGTGGGCAACCACTGTAATGTCCGACAATGTGCTCTTCTTCTTTTCGTGTCAATGGTTTGTCATTTTTTATTTATACAGTAATTGATCAGTAGGAAGATATAGAGATGGCAGCATTATTGGCCTTCCGCAAGTCATTCATTGTGCAGGTATTAGGCACAGTGGGCATATGAACAGGTGTGTCATTGTCTGCGGGGTGGCGCCACAATCACACTGCTCTACTGGATGAACAGCCAGACCCCATTTACAAATATTTTGTTTGCAACAACCAACTTGTGTTCGGAGGCGATTTATAGACTTCCAAATTGGTCATTACAGATCATGTCCTGGTGGTAGCTCCTCGTTCGGGACGGCAAAGTTAGGTGGTAGAGTTGGTACTTTTCTGACTACAGCTTTTGTTTGGCCTTAACCGGATATTCTTTTACAGCTGTAGTGTTGCGAATGAAACTTTTACGGCTCTTTAACCGGGCTGGAGGTGTGTTGTACTCAAATAGGTGTAGTCAATAGGGTGCCGGGATCAGATTCCTGCTTTCACTTTTCTATAGCACAATCAATATCCCTCCTGACGTCAGGAGGAGCAAAGCCGGCTAGCGGGTAGAGCATGGGGTAGGTTTTAAACACCCAGTTACGATGCGGCAGGTGTCGTTTTAGGCTATGTCGACCTCTTTTGCGTGGTAAGAGCGGTGCTAAATTGAACACGCAAACTCACCAGCAGAGTAGCATAAAGCAATGCCTGTTGTACGAAGTATCTGTGTACTAGTATATACTACAACGTTTCGACAATCTGATTAGAGCCTATTTGTGTTTAATGAATTGAATGTTGTTCGTGGTTTAATTTGGAATAAATAGCAACTATTTGGAAAAAAGGTTAGAAAAGATAAAATTATGCCTACACCCTATTTAACGTTACAGGTCAGATCCATCAGAATTTTTGGAGTTGTTCGTGACGATGGGAACGATAGAGGTGTCTCTTTACACTGTGGACGATGACTCGCCGGAGGTCGGTCCGCTCCGCATTCCAAGCAAAGGGAACAGAGAGTTGGGACCCGAGGCTTCCGTAAAAGCAGTTTCACAGCCTTTCTCACAGGTAAAATTATAACGTGTATTTGTTATGACCGAGTGAATGACGCGACTAATGTCTGCAATAACTGACTAAATTTGTTATAAGCTGTAACACAACAATTCCACTGAGGCACCGCGGCTGTGTGCGCCGGACGCAGGCGGTGCGCAGGCGGCGCGGGCTGCCTACATTCACTATTCTACAGTGTAGAATTAATTTATTAAAGTTTTCTCCTACGTCACGAGCTTTAACAATATTAAATACTGTATCCGAAGAGATAGACATTTTTCAATGTAATTTGTCAAAATTCACAGAGGTGGTCCGCTTACTCTGTGAATCTATGTAATCCAGGTACTTCATCACATTGGTAATGAACTGTAATGGTGTTGTATCATAATATATAATAAATAAATAAATAAAATAAATAAATTCCATTTCTGGATTCCATAGGCAGGGAGACTTATGCCTTGGCCATGAATGTCGAAAAAAGATTTGCAGGCTTAGGCAAGTGGCTAACGTTTTATGACGTTTCTAATTATAAAAACGCCGGAACTTTGACATAATAAGTAAATGAGACGAGAGTTTCATTTCGTTTGTTTCAATTCAATCCCATAAATTTACTGTTCTACTTAGAATATAGAAAAATACAGAAACCGTGAACATGCTTAGAACTGAAGCGACAGAAACTACTCATATATAGAGTAGTTTGAAGCGCGCGCGATCAGTTGCTCTATGAACGTCCTAACGAGTGGCAAGCTTTGTTGGTGTTAAATTTAATTCAAATATGCCGTCATGTGTCGTTCCTACGTGTAAAAATACTGAAATATGGTGAAAAAAAACCACGATGGGATAACATTTCACGTGTAAGTAGCACAATTGACATTATCTTACGTATTTATTTAATAAATTGTTCGGTCTTTGATCATCGTAGAGAAAGAATCGTCCATTTTGTTGGTGTTGCCAATATCAACGTTTTGATTTTCCTTACTTTTACTTGCTACCGATTTTTTTAGTTAGTAGTTTGTAAATTAAATGAGTAGGTATTTAAATATATTTTTATCCGATTAAAAATTAATTGGCCAAGTGCATGTCGAGTAGCGTTCAGGGTAGCGTTTCATAATTGCAGTTCACCCTATATGGACTTAGAATAGAACTACTTGTTTGATATTGTGAACATATTGATTGATTTTGCGATTTAAATGGATTTAGTGCGAAATTTTTCCTCAGATATTTTGTTTTTTTTTTTGTGGTGGGGTGGTAGTCTATAACCGTTAACTTATAGAGCCTACCAGGGCCGTAGCCAGGAATTCATTTCAGGGGGGGGGGGGTTCAGCAATGGACTTGGGCATAGCTTATGGTTTTTTCGCGAAAATTGTATGTAGTGTGTAGTAGTGTAGTGTTTTTATAGTATATTACTACAATTTTCGCGCTCGTTATGCTTTGTTTTTCGTATTAGTGAACCCAAAAAAATTTGGTTAGTGGCTATTTTTAGTTAATTATTTGCTCGTATTAGAAAGTTTACAGCACTTTAATGATCAATACAAATATAGATCAATATGAAACAATCATGCGTGAGCGAATCGAGCGCGAAACTTTTTTTTTATAAAATGATTGAAGCCTGGAAGGATTTTTGATAATGGCCAGGATTTCGAGGGGGGGGGGGGGGGGGGGGGCGTGGTAGAACCCCCCAAACCTACTTAGCTGTGACAGGTTAAAATAATGCCTAACCTTTTAAGCTAACGTAATTAGATACAAACACAAAATAATTTATTTGACCGATTAATCCGAATAGTAAGTCAAGAGAACAGTTATAAAAATAATGATATCCGTTTAAGAAAGTAAATATTTTATTTTAATATATTTTTATCTCCACGATTTACCACAGCAACGGGTAAATAATGCCTACACTAGCAACATTATGCGGGTGAGAGGTGAGAAGGGTGCGGGACGATTCTTTTGTTTTTGGACACAGCACGGATTTTGTAACTGCATCTGGACGCGCCTTCTGTATTTTTCTATATTCTAAGCTGTTCTATTTTACTGGGGTTCAAGAAATTAGAAAATCACTTGTGTAAACCCTCTGATGAAGGCGACTTGCATCCAGCGACTTCCTGCCACTTGTATGATCTGTCCATCTTGTATCGGGATTTGAACCCAGAACTTCGCAATCGGAAGTCAGATAGTCTGCCAATCTAGGCTGCCGGAAACTTAATACAACAGCAACGTAACAGGTAACGTTGCTGTTGCAGATAGAGAAAAAAGCACGTGCTAATAAAATTACGGAGAAATAACATTAAGTACTAGGCTAGGCTAGGTTTTTAATTGGCGGCTTTATCGCTTAGGGAATAATTAATATTATTGATATCTTATTATCTTGTCTCTCTAGGTGACATTGAAAGTGGAAGAAGAGGAACGAACGAAGAGCGATGAGGCAAAGGGTAGCGCGGAGTTCACGCTGACTCGGGAGACACCCGGTAGTGGCGGCCAAAGCGCGAAAAGTATCTCAGAAAAGGCCCGAGATGTCGATGTCGGAAAAACTAAGTTGGAGACCTCAGTAAGTAATACTGTTAAATGTTGGATTCCGTACTAAGGGTGCGGGAGAATAATCGTGCGGCTACGGTGTCTGTCTGTCTGTCCTTTTTTTATACATTATAGATCTACGATTGACCACCAACACGCCTGATGTTAAGCGACGGTGTGGCCGAGGATGGAGCTCGTCAATCTAGAAGATATCTATTAACTCTAGCCTTGAAAATTCCAAGATTGTAGGTCTCAGGAAACGGAGATGGCGGCAAAGAATTTCATTTTTGTGCAGTACGCAACAGGAATGTGGATCGATATCGCTGAGTACGGATTTTTGGCATTTCAGCGACAAATGGGTGGTAATTCGCTGACTTTCTGCTAGTCCTGTAGTGAAATAGGAAGGGTGGATTTAGGTCGTGAAGCTCTTGTGCACTACACTTAAACGGCTGTATCTTTTGAACGCTAATAGACACAAGTCTCAGAATTGACAAGATTGTCGGGCTTACTTTTGAAAACAGATGGAAGACAATATTTCTTAAAAAAAAAATTGGAAATTATTGTGCTGAGATCTGTGGGATCTGTTCAACTGTTCATCTGTCGTGCATAAGAGTACGGAAGCCTCGGTATGCGAGTGAAACTCTTTCTTTGCCAGATGTATTAAGTAAAGGGTGATTACATTGTCACGGTTGGAAGTCACTTAATAAGAAAGCAAAATAAATGTCCAGTAAAATCTATGCTACATTTTAACATGTTCACTTTTGATTCGTAATATAAGAACCCATCAAAATCATAATATAAAAAGCCAAGTCTCGTAACGCAGCTCTTCTACCACAAAAAGTTGTGAGACCTAATGTAAAACCAAGTCGGTTAATTAATTTAGTACTATCTATGGGAGCATTTATCCAACTATTTTGTAAGAACTTGTGACCTAAATAGTTAACTAACAACTTTTGTAGTGACTATATTAGACATCTCTATTTCTTTAATAAAATTAGAACAGCTTTATCCACAACAAAGTTACAGTGGGATCGAAAGTGCCCTGAATGGCTTCGAGAAAAAAATGGTACGGCGTGGCCTTGCTGCTCGACTTGGCTGGGGCCACTGCCGTGCACCCAGATTTTAATATCTCAAAGTAAGGTCAGTTATATTATTTTGTATAAACAAATTACCGCTAAATGTGCTCTTAATATCGTTTTAGTTCATGCATCAAAGCGCTAGAAGTGGAGAGGGAAATATTCCGCTCCTGCATGCATCGCTACATCAGCCCAATCTTTACTACTGGAAGAAAACGTCGCAGAAAAGTTTACAGGTAATGTATATTTAAACAGCTGAGGAGAATAAGTTTCTTGACGACGCCTTTTAAGGTTCTGTTGGTAGTAAATCTTCTGTCTCGCTCGTGAAACATACATCTTAAAGATTTGTCACTTGAAACCTTAGAAAATAATATTGGAAAGTTTAAACAAAAAAAATCTCGCTTACACTTAATAAAAAAAAAATAATGGGAAAATGTGCTCTTCGAAACCTGCAAATGGAAGTTGCCAATATTTTGTCAAACCAGAATCAAATCGTTTTTTTTACAAACCTCACATGAAATGACATTACCATACCGTATGAAATCGTATTCCATACTGCTTGTATTTAGTGAAATCCGTGATTACTTATGATAAAATTACATGGTTATACCGTTCACTCTTTTACAAGTATAAGCTTAGAAATATAAACCTCTGACAAACAAAAACGGCTAAACAGATTTTGATGAAACATAGCTAAGAACACCCGATGAAATCCTCTTTCAAACAATTAAAAACTAGATAAAAATCGGTCCATCCGTTTGAGAGACATATACAGATACACAAATACAATAATCTACATAAGACAAACTTATAACATACCTCTCTATGGGTCAGGGATGAATATATATGGATCAATGTCTCTCACACATGTATTGTTTGTCATACAGGTGTCCTTGTTCGACGCGTGGATAGGTCTCGGCGAGTGCCGCGCCATAGATTGTTGGCACATGGGTTTGCTGACCACTGAGAAGGGCGCTGCAGACCCGGTGACAGATATACGACCTGCTCTGGCTACTATGAAGATCGACGCGCCATCCACTAGTAAGTTACTACCATCTATTTCATTGAAAAGTGTACATTTCTCAAACTCTTAACTTTTATGTTCACAGTAAGCTCTTTTTTAAGTCTACATATTGTGATGTACAAGTATAGAACCTTAATTTGAATTAAAAATGATGGTGGTGGTGAACAGCGATATGATGACAAATGTAGCCTATGCCCATCCCTAGGTTCTCATCTATCTCTATATCAAATTTCATAACTGTCGGTTCAGCCGTTTGGTCGTGAAAAGGAATCCAACAGACAGAGATAGAGTTTTACTGAAAGTAAATCTTAAATCTTTAAAGTAAAACTTTTATTATTTTATTTTACATGGAAAACTAATTAATGGGACAAATTAGCCATAAACAGTTTTCGCTTATATATGCCCATTTCAATATATTGTATCAACACAGAATGATAGATTAAATTAGGATTGTAGTGTGATGTAATATTATCCGTTATGAATAAATTACTATGACTATGATTCCGGCAGTATGAACAATTGTAAAAAAATGTGGTTATATTTGTTGTTAAAGGTACCCCCGGAACTCCGGCGGCGCGAGGTTCTATTCGTTTAGACATCGAGCGACCCGTCATGTTGGAAGTGTCATTGGATCGCCTGGAAAGGCTCAAGGGAATCAACATGCTGGTAATTTGTCAACTATATAAACTATTAACTATATAAACCATTAACACGAAGAATAACATAATCGAAGATACCAATCTGTTTTTTTATGCAAGATAGATCGATTGACCACCAACTCGTCTGATGTTAGCGACGGTGTGGCCAAGGATGGAGCTCGTCAATCTAGAAGATATCTATTCACTCTAGCCTTAAAAATTCCAAGATTGTAGTTCTTAAGAAACAGAAATGGTGGTGTTTCTTTAATTATAACCTTATATAGCCTGAACAGCTTGATTGATTGTGTGGTGTAAGGTAGAATCATCTTAGGAAACAGACATTATAGGACACAGAAAATACCGGAAGCAAACATCAAAGAAAGCAGTCATTTTGGGAAACGCACTTTTTAGGACAATGTACATTATAAATCAGAGGGTCGTCTTCGCAAACTGCATAGACGTTTTGATGTCGGCATTTTCTCACCTCATTTAAATTTTGGCTCTTACGATAGGAAATAGGGGCTTATAACGAATATATTAGGTTTTGTATTGTGTACCATAGGAGATAGGGATTTATAAAAGGTAGTGGAAAGGAAAAGACGTCTTGACAGATTATTCAACCCTTTTGTCCTTTTGCTGCAGTTGAAGGAGCGTATGTCCCATAATGCCCCTTTCGTGCCTTCCTACCGAAATCCGGACAAAAAAGAAATCGTAGTTGAAGAATCACCTCTGCTGTACCAACTCAAGAACATGTTGGGTGAGTGTTAAAATATTGAACATTATTAAGCGCGAAATCTCCGTGCAAAAAAAAAATCGAGCATTGTAATTGGTTGATTCTTCTCCATTCCGCCCCTCTCGACGTCACTGGAAACGCACCCTAACTTGCGTCTTGTTTAGTTCAACAGTCAATCGAAAGCGTGACGGTACAGACGACTCAAATGGGCGTGAGCGGGTCTCAAGGAGCAGCCGGCTGGGACTCGTTATCAGTGCAAGTGGCGGCGGGCGGGCGGCCAGAGCGTCTTGTTGTCCGAGCTCTTGTTACCGCTGCTGTTATATCAGCTGGCGCGCCCGGCGACACGAGAGACATCGTCATGCACCCTGTCATGATAGGGTAAGGCACATTTTTCCTTTCCATCTTTTCTACTGTATTTTCCATTGTAGTGTATTTTTTTATCAGCCCTGTTTTGTACAAACTGTCCCACTGCTGGGAACGGGCCATCTTCTCATTGTGAGATGGGTTAGGCCATAGTCTGCCACGCTGGCCATTGGCCATTGTAGTGTATGGTGTATAATAATAATTATAGTTTAAAAAGAAAAAAACTGACTTTTAAATACGCAATTTGTTTACTTGGATGATATTTTACCAATTATTTGGTTATAAAAAACAAAGTACTGAACCGATTTTGACAACATTTATATGGGACCGAAGTATGATCTACCTAACAAAAAATAATTATCAAAATGTAATCGGCGAACAAACATACAAAAAAAAAACACAGTCGAATTGATAGCCTCCTTCTTTTTGGAAGTCGGTTAATAATAAAAGATATCCTTTCTTTATGTGACAATTGTTATGAAGGACGCGTACGGTAAGGTCCACTCCGGTTTCTGTGTCACTCAGACATATCGTTGTTTTTTTTGCGTTAAACACTGCGTGAAACGCATTTATTAAAGTTAAACAAGTGAATAGTAAACGAACAGTAAGAAATAATCGGATGTTAATAGAGAAAACAAAGCCACAACTGAAGGTGGCAGAGAAGATGATTCGTTCGTATATGGTTAGCTTAACAATGTTATAATAAATTAAAACAAAAGGGTTTACGCAATTATGAAATATAATTATACTGTAAAAATATTTTGACATGTTGCTTTTTCCACTGCTGCTGTTCATGTTGGTAGACATTTTTACATGACGTTATCTAGGCCCAAACTAAGCAAAGCTTTTATATACTAAGGTCTAATACTTCTTATAGTTTTTTTTATAAATACACACTTATGATACATAAACACCCAGATACGGAACAAATATCTATCTTATCGCGCAAGTGTTTCTAGCCCACGATCTATAGGTTAGAAGGAAAACGTACTATCAACTGCGCTGTGAATTCAGTTATATGTTACGGATTTTACCGTTTTTAATTCACTGAAGACTCATCTAGACGAGACATTGTTTCAGGACAGACCTTGAAGCGTCCTGGGAAGCGTGGCGACGCTTGGAAGTGGGGCTGTCTCCACGAGAGCCGACGATACGCCTCTGTTTCGAGGTGGATTGCATTGAACTGGACCTCAGGCCGGAACAGCTAGCAGCGGTTGCCCGTATACTGCATGTTCTCTATAAGATTCAAGGAAAGGATCATGACGTATGTATACCGCTTTTTTTTTTATCAACAGAATTCATAATATTAAGTTTTAACAACGCAGAGCTAATACTCGAGGAATCGTTTCAGATATATTATTTCCAACCAGTAGTATCCCAATATTAATAAGCTCGATGTTTACAGTTTCATAGTAAGCCATCGTCAAGTTCAGAAGATCAGAATGACCAGGGTCAAGGGAAAAATGGTGTTGAACATCGCGGGTCGCTCTCTCCAGCAGATACAAACACTGAAGAACACTTTTACAAAGACGACTTAAGGTAAACAATTCAAAAGGCCGACTCAATGTATATGACGGTTGTACAGTTTCCCGGTGTAATTTTTACGGTGACGTCATAGTTCTCTGGTACCTCGATATAGCGCCATCGCTATATCGAGGTATAAAGCGGTATTGCCGTTCTCCGACACCGTGTCAACATTGGTTTACTGTGTCGACAGCGCCATGCCTTACGTATAAACATGTGGGGTCAAGCTCTATTGCAGAATAAAAATATTGCAATTTGAGAAATGCGTTTTGAAAAAATATTGAAAATTTTAATAGTAAATAAAACATTTTACAATAACTCTACATTTTAACATGTTCAATTTATATTCGCTTATAAGAATTTTAATGAAATATTTAAACAGTGGGGTTCATAATATTATGAACATTCAAAAATAAAGAAATACGATATCGTTCCAACTAATCACGCCATTTTATCTTCATTTATACGTGTGTTTTGTTTTTGGGGTTTAGGTTTTGAGATAAAATAAAATGTGTTTTAATTTTAGGCGTTCATGTTTTAAAATTTATTTATTTATTTATGCATATACATACATGTACATTGGTGCGTATTGCTAAACTTTGTATTCGTAGAAAAATCCTTCCTCTATTTTTAAATTGTGTATTGTAATTCGTCTCAAAACTTATGAATACCTATGTATATATATATATGAGGTATAAGTATAAATAAATAAATATTGGTGGACATTTCACACAAAACCATCTTCATTATCAGCCAATGCTTGTACTATACATATAATAATACATAAATAACCCTTTTTTTTGTAAATCCATAGAAACTCCCAGACTCAGAACAAACATCCAAACTCATAACACAAATGTTTGCTCTGGGTGAGGTTCGAACCCACGACCTACAGCTTACCAGGCAGACATACCAACTGAGCTGCGAGGCCAGTCAATGTATATCATAGAACACTCGTCTCTATATTTCGCAGAAGCGGAGCGTTCAAAATAGTAAGCGGCGGTCTGCTACCGATGGCCTACCAAGTAACATTGCACAACAATTCTGTTTCGTGGAGGTACCCTCACCCGCGAGCCATATCGCGGCTGGTCATCTTCCCTTTGCCGGGCCAGGTCAGTAGAGTTGTTGACAACTTGTCGGATTCGGAATCGGGTCGCAAACTATATCTCCATCTCTGTCATTTCCATACGGAATAACAGAGAGGTAGATATAGTTTCCGACCCGATTCTGAATCCGACAAGTTTTGAATAGAGGTACTTATAATAAACACAAATCAAAAGTAGATCATCAGAGATATTTTAATGTTATCATCATAATCAATTATCAGCATTTAAGTCGATTTTTGAAGCGCGAGTTCGCCAGTTAACTTCCCAACTGTCCTAGTCCATATTTTATGTAATAAACTTTTGAGAACTTTTAAATGAAACCCACCCATTTGAGGCAGACGTGATTTTATCAGAATCATTGTAAAGAAAGCTTATTTAAATCATTTGTATAGTAGTTTTGCACATAGTTTCTCACAAAAACATGCACGCAGCATCATATCAAGCATGCATTTCTTAGTAAAACACAAGAAAATCGCTCTTATGCGGTCGGGTATTTTGTTTTTTCTTTTAATGTTGGTAAGTGTTACGTAGATGAATCAAATAACGATATACAAATGTATGTAAACAATATGTTTTTCAGGAGGAAGAGACTCCCTGTATCCTGGAGCTATACATCCCTATGTTAGGGAGATGGGGGGCACACACTCGATTCTCGGTTCCGGTAGGAGAGCCACGGGAAATGCAACTCTACGTTTCTGCTCCGGGTATGTGCCACTAATGTCAGAAGAGCTTTTTTGGGCTTCCGTACTAAGGATGTGGGAGCCTATTCGTGAGGATTTGCTGTCTGACTGCCCTGTTATCTTAAACAGTTATTGTTATATTAAACTGCTGTATCTTTTGTACAGTAATAGGTAGGGAATTGGAATTTTCATAGAATATGTACGACTAGAACACTGAGTGTAGCCTCAAGGAACCTTTAGTACGGAAACCTAAAAATAATCATAGCATCCATATTTTGTAGACAGCTGTAGTGTCATAGATATTTAATACTACTCATTACATTTTTTGGCTTGTCGTTACAGAATCCATATCAGGGCAAATGTGGCGATACAGAGTTCTGGAGAAAGAAGAGCAGCCGACCCCTTTTCAATTCAACATTAACAGATTCATGCCACGCTCCGACCCACTGGTAAAATACTAAATATTCTCAAATAGGGCCTTTCACTTTTCACCTGGACCACAGAATACATTAATAGTATTCCAGACGCGGTCGTTCCGGCAGGCCGTTGTTCTTTTAGTTATTATACCATAGAGTGAGTCTGTTTGCTTGGTCCAAAGAAATTAGTTTGGAAAAGAGTTTTTTTTTAAGACACATGTTTTTTTTATTCGAAAATAAGCTTGCACGGTGTCAAGACAGTCAAGCGACCGTCAACTCTCTTGATGTTATGCGGCACACAGTTACGGTCTACGATGGAGCGCGCTTGCCTAGAAGAAATCTATTCACTCGCGATCTGAAGACACCTAGATTATATCTATTCGGCAATACCCATTTAGGAAGCACATTTTGGCAGTACGCACAATGAAATTGGAGCCAAAGCGTTTCGTACGTATTTTCGTGTAATGATGTCGCTTTTCGTGCTTCTTGCTGTCCGATAGAAAAATGGGCATGAGGGAAGTGAAATATGTCACAAAATAGTTAATAGAAATAATGTGATAGACGTGAGTAAAAAAAATCAATCCTCGTTTTGTTAGTCAGTTTAGAATATAGAGAAAAAAATGTGTATGACTAAGTCATTATATTATCTAATTCTAATTGGAAATGGGGTCGATGAGTTCTGCACTTACGACCCGCTTGAAGTGTATTGAGTGTTTTCCCCGCCAACCTACTCAAACCAACCGAGCTCCTTCAAATAATGGACCCCGGCCTTGTGTCGCTGGCATAGTTGTTCCACCTCTATTGCGTCAGATGTTCTATTGCAGAGTTGATCCTGAGAACTCTTATTTGTATGCTTGCTATGTTGTAGTTATTTCAACAATGGAACGTGGAGCCGCTTAGCGCTCCGTCGTGCGGAGTGACGGCCGAGCAGTTGTCGGGTGTAGTTCGGGTCGACTCGTGCTTTTCGCCGCGTCTCTCGCCGCGCTTGCGCATCATCGCCAGTCTCGCCAGTTTCTCGCTCTACTTGCACAACTCGCTGCCTTCAATCACCAGGTAAACCGATACAGGTCGACCCTTTTAGGTAACTTAGAAGTCGCATTTTCCGCTTGTTTTTGTTATTTACATATCTAACTGCAATGCAATCGGCTATTAGCAGAAATGTATAGATGGTAGACCTGTGCTTGTGGGAATTTAAAGATGGCCATTAAAGATCGTCGCGCGGCGGCGATGGAGGCCCTGGGCCGATAATCATCCTGTAACGATATGTAGTTAACAATAACTTATGATTCTGACAAAGGTCACGGACCCCGGTGTCTATGGAGGTAAATCACAAATAAAATGTGGACATTTCTGGACCGGATAGCTTAAGCGACGCTGGAGAGCATAATTGTATAGGCAATTTTCGCCAGTTCATCTCGTTCAATAACGTTTATTCGTAACGTCTACAGCTACGGTTCTGTCCTGGAGGGGTACTACGTGTCGAAGCCGCTGTGTCGCTCGCACCGCGTGCTGAGTGTGTGCGCTCGCTCCGCCACGTTGCACGCGCGGCTTGCGTCGCCCGCCGGAGCCTTGCTGCTCGCCGACGCTGGCCTCTCGTGAGTCCACCATCAAGCCCAAACTAAGCAAAGCTTGTACTATGGAAACTAGAGGGCTGATAGAATACATATATACTTTTTTTTTGTACATACTTGTGTTAGATAGAAACACCCAGATACAGAACAACGATCCATGATCATCACACAAATGTTTGTCCTGAGTGGTAATCGAACCCACGACCACCTGAGCAGGCAGACGTACTACCAACTGAGCTGAAAGGCCAGTCGTAATAGATATCACTGTATCAGCCTCAACACAGATCTGCGATACCTGTTGTCACCGTGTATTCTGCGTGCATGACTTCTGCGTGCAAATTAATGTTTTCTCTTGCTCTCTCTTAGATTTGTTTATTATTTTACTAAGGAATTGTATTTTTAACCCCTGACCCAAAAAAACAGGGGCGTTATAAGTATTATGTGTGTATCTGTGTGTCTGTCTGTGGCATTGTAGCTCACATACCGATTTTGATCTAGTTTTTTTTTTGTTTGAAAGACAATTTGATCGAGAGTGTTCTTATCTATATCTCATGAAAAACGGGCCAGCCGGGGTTTTAAGTTTTCTAAACTTGTATAGGTATTTTACTTTTTTTTCTATTTGACCATAACATCTAGTTCCATAGTACAAGCATTGCTTAGTTTGGTCTAGATAATGTTGTGTGAAATGTCCACCTATATTTATTTATTTTAACTCAATGAAAATATTCTAATTTGTATTATACAGAAGCGACATAGTGGAATGTACCACGGGCACGATAGAACAGCTAGTGGCAGAGTTCCGCGTCCGCGGTGGCTTGTCGTTTCCGAGCGGTGCGTTGTCGCGCGCGCGCGTCGCCCTGTCTCACGTCAATGTCGCACTTCATGTACCGATACTCAGGACGCTGCAAGCGCTTGCTGCTGACTGGAAAACCGCTCTGCAAACGGTGAATATTCATAGTAGCTGCTCCTTGCCGATTCACGTTGTTCTAGATTTTTTTTTATTTCATCGTAATTACAAAAAAAATGTCTATGTGAGTATGAGAAATAGATGATTTTTATAATGTAATTTATCCCTATTAAAATATCGAGACAATATAAATGATGAGACATTAGTCACTCTTTTGATGCCGTCATAATTGTGAATACCAGCTTAAAATCAACCATAATTTCGGAACTTTAAACTGCATGGCAATTCCCTGTCCTCGTCACAGTCATCATCATCTCAACCACAAGAAATCCATTGCTGGACATAAGGCATGTATTTCCAAAAAGATCGATAGGAAACGGCTTGCATCCAGCGTCTTCCTGCCACATGTATGAGGTCTTTTGTGTTCACCTATTGGCTGGTCTTCCTATGCTGCGTTGACCAGTGCGTACAATGAACATATTACATGTTTAATCTCGGTATGTTTTTGAATTGAAACTATTTAATAATTTAATAAATAAACTATGCGGTTGAATAACCAGCAAAGTTTTAATTGATACTCGCTCCAGATATACTGCAAAAGAGTTTTACTATCACTATATCTCTAATAATAGTTTTTGTAGATTAGCGCTTCCAAGCATCGAGCATTTGTATTGAGTAAACTAACCTAACCCTGTTTTTCATAAATGTAACTTATCTCGATACGGGAAAAAAACGTTCTATTGACTTTATCTCTACGAACCAAATCTAATTTCGAGCCAGGTTTAAGGATTTTCGAGATCATGTTGAAAAAGTGTATTAAATTTTATTTTCTATATTTAATAGCACATGCCAAGCACGCCCGAAAAAACTAACGGCAGCGATGAGTCACTCTTTCTAACGACTGTCGAGCAGCTTGAAGAGATAGAGAGTACATTGGAAGGGCGAATATCGCTGTGGGTGCATAACAGTTGTGCGAACGCTCTCCGCGTTGGACAGGAGGGTACGGACGAGGTGATACCTCTCGGCCCGGGCGCTAGACTGGCCTATAGGTAAGTTTTTGTTTGTGGTTTTGGAAAATACAATTTGCGAGACGTAACGTTGTCAATCCCGCAGGATCTCACTTTTGCGGAAAATTTATGTGCCCTAATGTTAGTATATTTCTAAGTTAAACCAACATAATATTAGGTATGTATTACAAAAACTTGTATATTGCATTCAAAATTCAAATGCAACTCGTAAAAGTTACTTGTTTATTTTGAATCTACTTTCCACCGTAACACCTCCATTTTTTATTTACTGAACTGGGAGTTTCCAAGAAACTTGTCAAAAATGTTGACTTGCGGCTCTGCTCGTGGCGTAGCTTGACTAGGTGTTCCCGAACGATCACCAATGTTAAGCAACGGACGGACCGGTCAGTCTTCGGATGGGTGACCGTGAGTGACATTTCTTTCTCAGCGCTACCGTGGGTCGGATGACACGTTAAATTTGTAGGTCCCGGTTGTTCAGCAATCGTCAAGCCAAGTCAGAGGCCTTTTGGCGGCTTAATAACTCTGATAATAGGGCTGGCCACTCAGTCTACGAACTTACTTATTTGCGGTTAAGGCTTCATTATTTCAATTTCCATGAAGAGTCTGCATATAGCGCCAAAATGATGATTATCAAATAACCCTAAATATAATTTAACAGCCGCCTGTCCAATTTTAGTATCAGTGTCTCTAGAGACAGAAGTTAGAAGATAAATCTGTCATAGGGGCATCCGCTGTCGACATAGTAATTTTGGTATGCAGGCGTACAGGCGCGGTGCACGCTGCCACCCATATCTGGTGCTCATTTAAGCTACTGAGATAAAGAGTTTTTTTTTCTAAACAGATGGCGATGTCCTGCCTCACCTAAAAAGCTACGATTCGCGCTAGTAGGACCTGCCACGGATTGGCATTGGACGATCAGTAAGTATCAAATCGCATTGTGATGGCTATAATCTTGGGGTTGTCAAGTCCATGATGAAGAAAGTGCTTCGATGGCTTGGCCAGGAATACAAAACTTTTACAAACCATTAAACAAAATGTTGATACATGACATAACAGTTACAGGTTTCTGGAACTAACAATTTTGAGGAAAATAGTGGTCTTAGATTTTTAATTTTTTTATGCAAGATAGATCTTCGATTGACCACCAACTCGCCTGATGTTAAGCGACGGTGTGGCCGAGGATGGAGCTCGTCGATCTAGAAGATATATATTCACTCTAAGTTGGAGAAAATAGATCTTTTCTGGTTAGCCCAGTTGCCTTGAAAATATTAATTTACTCACAACTTAAAGACACCTTGGTTATACATATCAGGAAAATCCCATTGAACCATAAATGTATTATACAGTTTAGAAGTATGTATAAAAAATATGGAATTTAATGCTCTTTGTTAAAATTTTAGGAATTCCCACTTCCATGATACTATAGTGCTTCTTTGTACTTTTGGCTGTCCGATAGGAGAAAGCAGAATTATCTAAAACCATGTTACAGCTGAACATCAGATTCTGGGAACTAAGCTGACATGTATAAGCTACTTTGTAGTGTAATGTATCTTCTTATTTTTTGTATTGGACCCGCATTAAAGCATTTGCCAGTGTCCAGTATTAGGGTTTTTTCAAGTTTTTTGAATAAAACAAGTTGTAAATGTTCTAGTCACAATCTAAGTCACGTATATAGTCAATTTATAAGTCGAGTCCTGCTTTAGTAAAATGGTGGCGACTTTACTAGTAGCTTCTATGGAGTTTTGCCGACAACGTAAAATCAAACGTTTTACTGCTTTATTTCACTTGCCCACACTCACGCACTTTATCGAACACTTAATGAATAAAACACCACCATTTTTATATCATTAATGTTCAAAATAACACAAGTTTAGGAAAATAAAACAAAGCAACAACACGTTACTAAGACGTTCCCGCCAAAACTCCGAGTGTAATGTATCATATGGTTTGATTAGTGAGGAATTACTTATGAATTTAGAGTTTGTTACACGGAAAAGGTCTAAACGCAGACCCCAAACGCTTTTTAATATTCCATCGACTCATAATAATGTAGGACGTAATAATCCACTTCATCGTATGTGTGAAAATTACAACGAAATCTGCTCCGAACTTGACATATTTCAACTGAACTTGTATAGCTTTAAAATAATACTTCACAAAATGTATAATATCACCATTTAGTCTGATGTTGTTATTTTAATGTCATAATACCTATGGTTAAAAGCTGTGTACAATATTTAGATTAACAAATTTATAGTGTTTTTATAAGGATTCGTTTTTTTAAGTTAATAGGTTTGGTTTGTTAATTGCTTTTGTACCTAAATAAAATAAAATAAATAAAATAAAATAAAATAAATATTGTATACCTATAGCGACTACAGATTGAAAATATGTGATATTGTAACTTATAGGTGTACCGTTCACCGTTGATCACTACCGTATAAGCGTACCGGATGCCGAGACGTTGGGAGGTTCCAAAAATGTAGTAGGAGGAGGAGTCTATCTCTACACCAGCGTGGATGAGACGGGAGCTCGACGTAGTATGCGTTTGGCTGGCAGACTCTGTCTGGCCAACATGCTACGCTTCAATCTCCTCTATAAGGTAACCACAGTGCACTACAAAAATAATATTACGAACAGTACGATTTCTAAACATAAAAAATCACTTGTGTCACTTCGTTTCTCGAGAGAAATCCGGTGATGTTTAATATTCCAAATTCATAATACTGTACTTGTGTGCTGTAGTGTAACCCCACTACTATTACTAATATAATGGCCCGTCCGCCTTTCATTGGCTTAAAGTGCGGTATAATTTTGAAGTTATGCCGCGGTGTATTTATGTTGCTATTTTGAGTTTTCTTTTCTATACCTCATCTTCTCAGCCATAAGAAGTCCACTGCTGTACATAGATTTCCAAAAAGACCGATTGGAAGCGGCTTGCATCCAGCGTCTTCCCGCCACTTGTATGAGGTCATCTGTCCATTTCGTGGCTGGTCTTCCTACGCTGCCTTTGCCGGGGCGTGGTCTCTACACGAGTTCTACGTGCTATGTGCCCTGCCCACTGCCACGTCAACTCGTTAATCCGCTGTGCTCTGTCGGTGACAGTAGTCACCGACAGAGCACAGCGGTCGGTCTACGGATCTCTTCATTTCTGATTTTTCACCCCATATTTCCTTCAAATTAATATAATTGATGTTTATATTTTGATTAGGTGCGCGCGCGCTGCAATGAGACTAACCAGTGGCGCTCGGTGTGCTCCGGTGAAATGCAAGCAGAGACTGTTGGCCGCTCTGTATTGTGCGCGGCCGATTGCGAATTGACTATCAAGTATGTGTTATATATTGTGTCTATAACTGTTGTCGGTCGGTCATTGGCTTTTTATGTGGCTAAGCGACAAGTCGATCGCTTAATGTTAAGTTTCAAGTTTGTCGTAGTATCTTTATAACTGTTTAAATACAAGTGAAGACAAAACAACAAAAATATATCACTTGTTGTTGCTGTAGTGTCTGTGTGTGACAAATAAATGTTTCTTTCTTTCTTTCAAATATTTAGACACATTGAGAAGTCTGGCTATATTCTATCGGATACGTGCACTCTGCAAAGCCTCGATGACACTGGGCTAGTTTACAAGCTGCTAGTCGGCGAGTTTAAAAGCTAGCGAGTGAGCGAGTAGCGAGTGTCGATGACACAATCAAAAGCTGATTGTAAAAAATCTCAATGACACGGAGCGAGTTTTCAAGCTGCTCGCGAACTCGCTGGCTTGTAGCTTGTAAACTAGCCTAGTGTCATCGAGGCTTAAGGGATTCATAGCCTTATTCTACCCGTTTTTAATCGACTTCATTTTATAGAATAGGTTGACCGTCAACTCAACTTGCCTGATGTTAAGCAACGAAAGTTAACTATGATGGCGTAGCGGCCGAAAATATGTCTTGGCCTCAGATATTAAACAGTACTAAGTTCATACCAAGCATGGTCGCAGACCCTTGGGCAGTCCCAAGTACAAATGGAAGGGTGAGGTCGAAAAACATATAACAGCGACGAAAGTTAGAAGAAATAAATCTAAGACAATACAAGACAAGCAAAAAGTTGGCACACTATCCATTTACTAACACTATATATCCGTACAAAACGATTTCTTCCATATTTTTGATAAGTACTGCACAAGTTTGGATTTTTCTGCTGTCGTTGTTATTTCACGGTACATAATAGAATTTTTGTTTAAGAAGATCAACAATTTAAAGGCGCGTGTGTTTGCAGATAATAAATATTATGTTTATTCACTTGTCTATTATTTTAATTTATTCCACAGAATAAAATTCATCGGTGACACTGGATGGTCAGGTGACATACCTCTGAAGGAATGCCCCAAAGAAAATGTTCCATGGTTGGTTAAAGGTAAAGACACCTAAACCTACTTTATGTAATTTACGTTAAAATTCCACCTTTATGAAAGTTAAAATGACATCTTTGTTATGTTGTAAAGATATAACAAGCTTTGCTTTGTTTGTTAGTTTGGGCTAGATGGTGTTGTGTGAAATGTCCACAAATATTTATTATTATTTTATTGTCATGCATTAGAGTTCTCGTTTAGAGAAATTATCATTCGCCTTTTGTTACGTTTTGTCGTTTTAGTCTAGTAAACATAAATCCGTTTGTATGGAGAAGATCGCAGTATTTGCAACTGGGGGGATTCTTTGAAATTATGATAGGAAAATAGCTAAAAATTATAGATCAACAATAATCCCCGATTTATAGACTAGCTGCGTTCCGCGGTTTCACTCGCGTAGTTATAAAAAACGGTGATGATTATGATGATGATAAGTAGCTTATGTCCGTCTCCAGGACCAAAGCTATCTCTATACTAATTTTCATAACGATCGGTTCAGCCGTTTGAGCGTGTAAAGGTAACAAAATTAGCTTATACAATATAATTATGAAATTGTGTCAAATGTATTTCATAACACCAGTACATTCATTTAAATAACAATATACTTAGGTATCTTTTATGTTATGACAAATCTTATTTTTACTAGACTATTTGGTACGTACAGGTATTCAGGTAAAACACCATATCCACTATACCTTCCCATACCGATTTTAAGTAATTAGTTTGGAAAACTGAAAGAACCGACTTCAAAATGCGTAATTTTGTTTTAAAAACCAAACTACTATACCGATTTTCACTACTATTACGATTAAGTTTCTATAGGACTACCTTTAAGTATGGCAAAAAAAGAATCATCAAAATCAATTCATAATTGACGAAATCGCGTAACAAACATACAGTCAAATTGAGAACCCTATCCTTTTTGAAGTCGGTAAAAAAAAAAATTGTCTGTAAAGTCGATTTACGGACGATAATTTTACGTGATAACGTCATGATCCTGCCTCTCTATCGCTTGTTCCGCGCTCTCGCTTGCACGCTCGGCTCAAGCGGAACGTGACAATTAGTCATGCTTTTTCGTGCGTGCAGCCGGCGTTCATCGATTTATAAGACGTTTTCACGTCAAAATTGTGTTACGCCTGTTATATAGAAAGTTATACATGATCATTTGTCCGCAGTACCATGCGAAGGCGATATACCCTACATGTCTGTATGGACGCGCGTGGTCCGCGCTCGGTCGGATGGCCGTATATTTGCTACAGTGTGGCCACTCTACGTTCTGTACTCGCATCTGCCGTTGGATACCGATGTACGTACATACAGCCTGGCGCAACTCTATAGAAAATTGTATATTGTATGGAGTTTGGTCCGAAATTGACATTTATTACATATATGAAGCAATTTTGTTTTCTTAGATTTTCGAGATTGTCACTCATTGAAACTAAACAAATTTTAACGGTTTTATTATGGAAACTAACGTTGTTGTTACATATCTTTAAAATATCTTACGGGTTACGTACACGTTTAGTTGGAGATTTCGACTCGAAAATAAACGTGAGTAATCTGTAAGATATTTCAATAATTTTTACGTTGAAAAAACAAAGACAACTGTCATCTAGTCTCATTTGTGACCACGGACGCTGCAGTGTTGACCGAAAAAAAAACAAATACAAGAAGACAGCTGTCATTTGTCTCATGTGTAATAAATATTTAAGGTGGCTCCCATACAACAAACGTGATTTTATTGCTCGTTTTTTGCTCGATATTGATAACGGCAACAGGTAGACGCATGAAATATTCACAGAATATTGAGTTATATTATTCACTTTAAAAACAAATAATTAAAATAAAATTAATATTTAAGGGCACCCCTACACTACAGACATGTTTTTTTTTACACGCCGAGCGTCTCGATGTCGTGTATCAATAAAGTACAACGCCATCTAGTGTGCTCAACAGACAACGTCAATATCGAGAGTTTACGTCACAGACGTCACAAAATGTTTGTGCCTATCCTCAATTCACAATGTAATAGTTTATTGACGTTGTCTGTCGAGGACGCTAGTTGCCGGTGTACTTTGTTAACACACGCTATCGAGACGCTCAGCGAGAAAAAAAAAAATTGGTCTCTGTAAGTATCAATCACAAATTCATAATATTCAGTTTCAAAATCTTGCAAATTTGCAAGATAAGAAACTGAACATTGATGCATATTATGCATTATGCATAAATTTTGTAAGATCTACGGTTACGAATGTAGATCCATAAAACAATAATTAAAATTATTGCAGTGGTGCAAGCAAGTACTATGTACCACTGCAATACTTTTTTATATTATCTAAAGCCTCGAATGCCTCGATGACACTGGGCTAGTTTACGAGCTGCTAGTCGGCGAGTTTAAAAGTGAGCTGTGAGCGAGTAGCGAGTGTCGATGACACAATCAAAAGCAGATTGTAAAAAAGCTCAATGACACGGAGCGAGTTTACAAGCTGCTCGCGAACTCGCTGGCTTGTAGCTTGTAAACTAGCCCAGTGTCATCGAGGCTTAAGGCATATTTTTTTATGATGTCTGTGTTTTTCGTGATGTGTGTTCCCTTTGCTAGAGAATGGTGTTTCGTAAACTTATGAACTAAATGAAATAATTAAACGGAAATACTGCTTCCGCCAATGACTTTCCATCACGTGGACGTAAAATCGAATACAAGTATAAATTTAAAAAACTCAAAAGCCCCAGACAAAAAAATGGCTGAAGCGATATTGATTAAAGATACCTAAGAACCCGCCTAATTCACATTTCAAACAAAAAAATAAATAAAATTAAATCGGTTTATCCGTTCGGGAGCTTCGATGCCTCAGACAGACGTCTGTGGCAGCTCACACATCGTGTACGCACAGACACGTCAAACTTATAATACCCCGTCGTTTTTGCGTCGGGGGTTAACAAGTGTCCTTCAAGGCTTCTAAGTGCTCGCTTGCCGCTCTTTGATACGATTCAAAGACAATTTTGACAAATTGTTAGGCTATTTATATAGTAATAGACTAGCAATTCGTCAAAATTGTCTTTGAATCGTATCAGGGAGCGGCGAACGAGCGATGTTCACTTAGCAGCCTTGAGGCCCAGGGTTGACCGATACTCGTATACTAACAATGATGAACTTAATGATTTTGATATAAATATTATGGCCTTACCGAAAAACGAAAAACTATTTTGCTTACATATTTTGTCAACTTCTCGCTGACATGTAATGACACGTGCGGAAAAAAGATAAATAATTGAAGACGATGGTTAAAGTTAAGTATCGTATTTCGGTAAGGCCGTATGTCGCTGTGCTAAAGCTTAATTTAGATTGAGTAGTCAAGAACCGTATATTTTACCGCTTCGAATTATTTTGAAATTCGATATTATTTTATCGTGTAAGGGGTCTAATTAGATCTCATTGAGCTCGGACGTTTTGACTGACGCTGCATCCCGTTGATACTTTATCAAAGGCTTCACCCAAATAAACAGGTCAAGCTAAATAAAACCGTTTTAAAATTAGACTATATAGAACGCAGTTGTCTTTGTAATTATTTAATTAAATATCTATAATAAATTAATATATTTTTAATAATATTAATTTATGTATTAGGATGTACCTTATATTAATACTTATGTAATGTTTTTTTTTTTTTTTGTTGAGTTTGTGGTGTTATCTAGTGCTATTTATTACTTTATAATAATTCTATTTTTTTTCTCTTTCATTATTCTCTTTGTTAAACACCTCAGCATCTATTTATTATCATTACATCTCCATTACAAGGTTCCCTGGAAGAGATCGCAATTAGCGATAAGGCCGCCTGTTGTTTCACTAGCATGAAAGCCCATTTCGGTATGTAATTTATGTTTTACTTCTGGTGTAAACAATAAAGAGTTTATTTATCTATGTTCTGCAGGTGTTAATAATGACTGAGAGCAGTTCAGAGACAGAAGAGCCGCCGCCACTAGTGCAAGCGGCGCCGGGTCGTGGAGCTAGCACCCACCTATTAGCACCGGGCACTACGGCAGCGCGGCACACTCTGTCCTTCCAGTACCGGTCAGTATTTTTATATAACGCGAACTTAGATGTTACCTATTGTATTCATATTGCGGCTTCCTGTTTGAAATACCTATTACACCACACTATTTATCGTGTTGGCAGGGAAAGTGTGGTGTAACAGGAGTAAGAGACAGGGTCTCGACATGGTCCCGATCTCCATACTTCTTAAAGGCCTATTACACCACACGATTTATCGGGCCCTGTCGGCAGGGACAGAGTGGTGTATTAAGAGACAGGGTCCCAATCTCCATAGTTCCCAGACAGGCTAGACAATGCCCTAGAAATTGGGTAGTGTAATAGACCTTTTAGACAGGGACCCGATAGACAGGGCCCGAGAAATCGGAGAAATCGGGTAGTGTAATACGCCTTTAAAGTATACCTCCGTGCATCGCGGTCGAAAATAACGTTGACTACTTTACCATTTTTAGGGTTCCGTACCTCAAAAGGAAAAAATGGAATCCTTCTAGGATCACTTTGTTGTCCGTCTGTCCGTCCGTCCGTATGTCAAGACCTGTATCTCGGGAACGCGTGAAGGTATCGACTTAAAATTAAAACCATATATGCAGATCCATAGTCTCTTGCTGAAGAAAGAAAAAACAAACTTCTCAGTTTCGCAAAAAAAGTTACAGTCGAATATGTCCCAAAAAACGCATATTTCGACACTCGCAAGGGAATCAAAATCTATGGGGTACTTCCCGTTGTCCTATAACTGTGAAATTTGGCAAGAAGCATTATCATATAGTACACATATAGGGGAAAAAACCGAAAATTGTACATTTTTAATTTAATCACAAAAAAATAGGGTCTTTAAAGCACTTTAACATTTGGACCCTCCTTCCTTACGAAGGAGGGTCCAAATGTTAAACTGCTTTAACCGTATCATATGGGGTTTCGTATGAAAGAGCTTTATTAGCACAAGCTATGCTATAATAGGTATATTTGTCGGTTTATGAAGGTAAATATAAAAATATATATAATTTCCCCCTTTTATCTACTAGTTTGTTCGCAACCCTCGGTGAGCGAGTCTGACTTGTCCGGTTTTTTAACCTCCGATCCAAAAAAAGGGGTGTTATAAGTTTGACTTGTGTACCTGTATATCTGTATGTATGTCTGTGCCATCATAGCTCTCAAACGGATGGACCGATTTCGGTATAGTTTTTTATTTGAAAGTGAACTCGATCGAGAGTGTTCTTAGCTATGTTTCATCAAAATCGGTTCAGCCGTTTTTAATTTGGCGAGGATTTTTTGAATTCTCTAAACTTATACTTGCTTCGGTGACAACATTAATGCGTTTTCGCAGGAACATTGAATGTCCGGTGACAAAAGAAGCTGTCCCGCTCCACTATGGTATGACAGACACCTCTGTGTTCGACAAACGCACCACCGTCACTACGATAGAGGAAGTATATGCTAACACTGTGCAATGGTAATTACATAGATAGATACATAAACTCTTTATTGTACACACCTTAGAAATTTACAATCAAGATAAGTTATTTAAAAACTAGTGTAACAATTGGCGGCCTTATCGCTTACATATTTGTTTTTCTTTTAAAATCATGGCTTGAGGCTATCCAGCTGACAATATAGCTTAGTTGCTGTTGTTAGTTTACATTTATAAAATAATTCGGAACTATGAAGAATTACAGCAGGCAGTGAAGCTATATGTTACAAACTTAATAATGTAGTATTTTCTAAATTTCTGTTTGTAGTAAATCTATGTGTAGGTACAACCTGCGTGCACGTTCAAATTAAACAGTCGGCGGGGCTACTGTTGCTTAGACCTTGTTTTGATTCGTTATAATATTTCAAATACAATTTTTCTTCTAAATACCAATTAATAGTATTGCACCACGCAGATGCAACGATAAAAATGTAATGTTAGCCAAGCGTGAACCAAGCCGATTGAGCCAATGCCCCCATCGCTAATCGAGTCTGGAGAGAGAGAGAGAGAGAGAGAGAGAGAGAGAGAGAGCAAAAATGAGAATTAACGTCTATTGAACAAAATAATAAAACGACAACAGAAGCGCCCCCATAGTTTTCTATACGAACAGACTTTACTCGGACTGTACTGTGTCAAAATTGCGGAAAATTTACGGTTTTCATTGCAGATCGTTAAGCAGGATATATGAAAAAAAAACCGACTGCGTAATAAGGAGGGTTATGTTTTTCGAGCGTATGTATGTTTGTATGTATTTGGTTATGTGTGCATATGTTTCTATATGATCGCCTACAGCCTAAACAGTTTGACCGATTTTAATGTGCGTGGTGTCGTTAGTTTCATCTTCACTCCCTGTGTATGTCATAGGTTTTTTTTTGTAGTACTAATAATAATAATGCATCAGATCTCTCGCAAAAATAAAAAAATGCTTTTTTTTTCATAACCTCTGACGAACTTTTTCATAATAAACAAGTGATTTTACTAGAGTTATTAAAAAATGCCCATTTATAAACTTTTACATCGATTTTACACATACTTTCTCACAAAAAACGTACACTCAGGCGTATCCAACGTAACGAAATCGTAAGTTATACTGCAAAAATTGCTTTTCTGCAGCCGGGTATTTTGTTTATCTCTTTAGATATATATAAATCAATTGCTGTTCGTTTGTCTCGCTAAAACTCTAGAACGCTAGAACCGGCTGCGCCGATTTAGTTGATTTTGGTTTTGAAATGTTTTTCGTATTCCAGGGAAGGTTTAAACGTTGAGAAAATATCGGGTCCACTCATTGATAGGTGATACGAAGTACGCCGGGTCATCTAGTCTATTAATATAGATATGTCACATAATGTGCTTTCGTTTAGGTTGGAGCGATCCGAGCACGGTGCGGTCTCTGACTGGCCGTACTCCATTGTGATGAAACACTGGCCGGGCAAGTGGAAACCAGCGCTTTTGCAGCCGCGCTGTGACGTCACTGTGAGTTACACAACCGCTTGTGATATTCTGACCGAATTTGGACTGAAACCGTTGTACATAGGTCACACTTAAAGTTTCCGGAACTGGCCACTTACATAAACAATATTTAAAAAGTAATTACAACATTTGAAAATGGAACTCATTGGCTGTAGAATGCAGTTTGTTTCATCTAACTGTCAATTGTTTTTACATTGTGGCACCATTTTAAAAGTTGCGTGTCTACATTAACATGGATTTAACTCGGGAAAATTTTCGTAGTATGATTTTCTACGATTTTAAGTGTAATTGTAATGCTCAACAGAGCATCGCTCGGCTTCAATCTGCTTTTGGCGATGAAGCACCATGCAAGACGACTATTTATAGCTGATTTGCAGAATTCAAGCGCGGTCGTGTCAATCTCAGTGATGAATCTCGCGATGGTCGCCCGTCCGCCGCTATGAACAACAAAAACATCGATGCTGTGCGCCGTATGATTGAAACAGACAGGCATGTGACCTACCATGAGATTCGCGCATCCTTAGACATAGGCATGAGTCAAATACAATCAATCCTACACCAACATTTGGGTGTGAGAAAGCTGTGCTCGCGGTGGATCCCACACAATTTGACCGAGGCTCAAATAACGGACCGCGTCACTTGGTGCAGTGCCATGCTTACCAGATTCAACGAAGATGCGTCAAATTTGGTGTGGGTCATAGTAACAGGATTTATTGCTAAGATCCCAAAACGAAGCAGCAATCGAGCGTATGCGTCTTTCAAGATGAGCTGAAACCAACCAAAGCGGCGCGCGTGAAAAGTGCATCTAAGCGGATGATTGCTTCTTTTTTAAATAAAACTAGACACGTGGCTACTGTTGCTTTAGAGAATCGTCGTACCGTGAATAGTGACTAATACACGACCATTTGTTTGCCGGAAATTATTGACGAACTCCGTAAACATAACCGTAAACGCCGTATCATCTTGCACCACGACAATGCTAGTTCCCACACGGCCAGACAGACAAACGAATTTTTGAAGGTGAAAAACTTAGAACTTATGAGCCATCCTGCATACAGTCCCGACCTGGCACCTTGTGACTTTTTTCTGTTCCCAAAAATTAAGAACAAATTACGCGGTCAACGATTTTCATCACCAGAAGAGGCTGTCGAAGAGTATGAAAAACACGTTTCTGAGGTCACCACGGAGGAGAGGCACAAAAGTTTTCAAAATTGGTTTAATCGAATGAAAAAGTGCATTTACGCATTTACGCAGTTCAGTTTTTAACTTGCCTGTGAAGTAATTATCGTGTCTATCGGTCCTCTGCTGAGTACAGACAAGCATGGTATTATAAAACCTCTCTCTTTCCAAATTAACGTTATTGTTGTATGTAACAGGTGCAATACAAGGCGGTGCGCGCGGGCGGCGGATGCTCCCTCGAGGTGCAACTCCGTCCGGTGTTGCTGCTGTGTAACGCGGCGCCGATCGCGCTGACGTTACGCGCACACGACGCCGCGCCTCTCTGCAAGCTCGAATCGGGCACGGCCATCGCGCCACCCTCCGCCGTGCTCACGGTAACATCACCAATAAATAATATAAACCTTTAATAGCAGCCTTAAAAAAATATACGTGCTCCACCGTAGACCGCAACTGTCGTTTAACATCAAGCGAGTTAGCGGTCAAGCCTATTATCAAATAAATAAATATTGGTGGACATTTCACACAACACCATCTAGCCCAAACTAAGGAAAGCTTGTACTATAGAAACTATATGGCTGATAGAATACATAAATACTTTTTTTTTTTATAAAAACACCCAGATACAGAAAAAATGTTTTTTCTATGCTCATCACACAAATATTTGCCCTGGGATCGAACCCATGACCTAGCTTAGCAGGCAGACATACTACCAATTGAGCTGCGAGGCCAGTCTGAAACACCTGCTATTGGACAACATCTTTATTATCAGTCATTTTTTTGACAGCATCTGAAGCTCTGGCTCTGGATACCAAGCATCAGAAGAATTTTAGGCATTGTTTAGGTATCCGGGGTTCTAGATAATTCCAGGGGTTTCTTGGTGAATTAATGAGATTTTTAGTAGTAATATATGGTATACAAGCTAAAATGCTAACTAACCTAAAATTTTTAATCTATCTACCATAACAAAAAAATGTGTGTACATAACTGACTATATCTCGCTTAGTGGACCGACTTTACCCAAACGAACATACAAGAAGTTTTCACTTCAAAAAATCTGAAGATTGCTCTAGTATGAACGGAACGTGTTAATTCATATTATTTGTTGTTAGAAACCGTTCTTCATATCTGTGGAGATTGGGCGTGAGACGTTCGTCTCCGGAGAGCTGTCTGTAACGAGTACCGAGCTAGGCCGGTACGGTGCACCGGCGCCGGGCCTCATCGCACTCGACCGACCCACCGATATGGCCATACAGTGCAACCACAAGGTAACTTACTGATATGTCTACGTTATTAATACGCTATGTCATTTTTAACCACCGACTACAAAAAAAGGGGTGTTATTAAGTCAAATCAAATTACATTTATTTCAGTAAAACAAGCTACATACAGTCGCTAATTTAAATCAATTAAAGTCACAATAAGTTTGATGTATGTATAATATATGATGTAATAACTACACAGAAAAAAAAAAAAAAAAAAAAAAAATGTGACAAACAGCTGATTCTAATTTAGCGTAATGCTGGTGGAAATAATTAACGCTTGTCTACGGTTGGAACCGGCAAGTGACGTCACACACGCACGCTCACTATTTGTTTATTTGTATGTGTGTGACTGTGGTATTGTAACTGTCAAACGGATGTAACGATTTTGCTCTATATTTTTTTTGTTTGAAAATTATTTGATTCTTACCTATTTTTCATCAAAACCAATTCAGCCGCTTTTTATGTCGGGGATTTTTAATTAATGTAAGTGTTTTTGAATAGTAATTATTCTGAATTAATTATCATGTTTCAGGTGGCATTACTGACTATGTACTATGAGATAAAAGAGGATATAAACATTCTGGGTATGACGTCTACCTTTATGCTTATCAACCATTTGGACACTGACTTACTGGTGAGCTTTATTTTTTTTAGTTGCAGGGCATTCATATCTGTGAACATTGGTGGCGCGGATTTTAGTTGTTTCTAATTTTGCAGGTCTCTGCGCTGGCAGTACCTAACGACTATGAGGAACAAATGATTCTTCGACCGACACAATACAAAACCGTCGTTCCTACTCCATCAAAGAGGTAACATAAAAAAAAAATTAAGCATTTTTAGTAGTTGGTCTTTATTTGTTAACAGATTTAGGCACGTTAGAAAAGGTATATTTTACACTTTTTAAAGTGGCTTATCCCATTGCTCTCTCACTGGTTGCTTTGGCTACCAGTCATTTATACCATTACACCAGTCATATTCAATGCGCCGCGGCACCCAAAGATAACGAGATTTGACGTCTGTAATTTTTGGTCAATAAGTTTACTGTTTTTTTAGTAGTAAAGATATACGTTTTAACCACCAACTCGCCTGATAGTAAGCGACAGTGTGGCTGAGGATGGAGTAGTTAAACATCTATTCACTCCTGTCTTGAAAATTCCAAGGTTATAGACCTCAGTAAACAGAGAAGGGGGCAGATTGATTACCAAATTAGAGAGTAATACAAGTTTTTACGTTTGTTTATCTGACTAGTACTAGCTTAATGAAAATAAATCTGGCATAGTTTACTTGCACACCGAGGCTTCCGTACTCATGATACAATACATGAATATGAACAATGTCACCAGAGCTAATTTCTCTGCAAAATATGCTCTATATTATTATTATTATTATCAGCCTGATATGTCCCACTGCTGGGCAAAGGCCTCCCTATCCTCCTTCCACTCTTCACGGTCTTTAGCTTTTTGTGTCCAATTGTTGCAAAAGGAGTCCAGTTCGTCTCGCCATCTGCTCTATATTATATCTAATTATATTTGTAACTTCACATATTTTCTATACAATAGGAATAGCCTGAAATGGTAGGTTTGACAAATTCACATACCAAGTTCAAATAAGTAACTGATACATACCTATTTTCTTTATCCAAAGATATTTTAGTTTACTCTATTTTAATTTTATGACACCTACTGTCAACAAACGTAAACTTGTAATTTTTCGTTTCTTGTTTTGTCAAATCAACTAGGAAGTTTTATCTCGCACAATAATTTCCCATTTTTTTCAAAAATTACTTACGCAATCTTAATTCGCTCTTGACCAGATTTTTGTAATTGTAGATTTACATAGAAGAAAACCATACAATCCAATTTTGAGACTTGTATGTATTACCGTTCAAAAGATACGGCCGTTCGAGTGTAGGACAGATAGACAGACAGACGTCATAGCTTTACGAATAGGTGCCCGCTCCTTTAATATGGAACATAAGAAGTCTATTGCTGGACATGGTTCCAAAAAGACCGATTGGAAGCGGCCTGCATCCATCGTCTTCCTTGGCTGGTCTTCCTACGCTGCGCCTGCCGATACGTGGTCTCTACTCGAGAACTTTTCGACCCATTCGGCCATCAGTTTTACGTGCTGTGCCCTGCCCACTGCCACTTCAATCCGATGTTCTATGTCGGTGACATTCGTATCTCTACGGATCTCTTCATTTCTGATTCGATCTCGCAGAGAGACTTCGAGCATAGCCATCTCCATAGCTCGTTGCGTGATCTTGAGCTTCCTTATAAGGTCATAGTAATTTGTATGGTATATTCGCAGCGCGTACGGCCACGCGCTGTGCAAGTTCTGGATGATATCACGCATGTGGCGTGGCAGCGACCCCGCGGAGTTACGCCTCTTCCTGTGCCTGGCGCTGGCGGACGGGCCGAGTACGACACGCGCCGCGCCCGTGCGTCTCGGACACCCGCCAGTCAGGCGCGCCATCGCTCTGCAAGACACCACACTCACATCGGTAACCTCACGTGACAATTGTTATTGTTTTGCAAGGTTTAACGGCAATTGGATACTAGTCCTTTATGCCATTTCTTCATTTTTGACGTAAATACGTCTTTAAAATTGCTTCCTTATGAGGCAATAAAAAAAAAAAACTAATGATAACAAAATCGAGGGATACAGCCATCATTTCTTATTTTACCGCCAAGAGAATGGCCCCGGGAACCAAATATTGTGTTGTACCAGTTCTTGAGTGTAAAAATAATCAAGACCTGGTAGGACTGACGGTTACACAAACATTTGATCTACCTTCACTGTTTTTTTTTGTAATCACTTAGTTGCACAAGATAAAGTTTCCAATGTGGTTTGTTTCTGTCCCAGGTACCCGTAGTAGTGACGCAAGTGAAGCACGAAGGTCGGTGGGTGGTGACGGTGGCGCGTGACCCGTGTCCACAACTGTTGGTACACAACAATACAAAATGCACCATCGGCATTGCGCAGCCAGCCAAGGCGGCGGATGAACCGAGCACTTCAAAGACTATGGTAAGGGTACATCTCATTCACGTTGTAGTACCTACTCATACACGTTACAATGTAAAAAATATATGACAGGTGATATCTGTTACTAAAATAAATAAACAAATACCTCATAGTATCTAAATAAATAGAAAATCTGGATTTCTATATTTGACAATGAGATAATGTCGGCACGAGCGAGCGGTAATCAGACGACAACCATAGCTTCATACATGTGTGCTTGTTATATACAGACGTCAACTTGCGTATGCGTCATTGATTATCGCGCCATTGTATGAAGTATATGTGTGTGTGTGTGTGTGTGTGTGTGAATTGTGGCATAAGGTAAATAGGGTTGTGTGTGTTACACAGATACGTACGGAATGCCGCGGCACGAGTTGGTACTGCATGATTTATGCGGGTGGCGTGAAGCACTACTCTACGCCAGGATACTGCATGCGGTATCCGCCTTCAGGCAGCGCCGTGCCTCAGCCAGCGATGCTCTTCCTTACCTTCGCGAGAATACAAGGTTTTTCTTATACAATTAAACTCCCTGTATTTAATAAATTGCACTGAAATCGTGTCATGTGCACGCTGCGTACGCGCAGCGGTCTCAGCCTTCTCTCCTCCTTCCTCCTAATAAATCTTCAATCAAATCTCCTGCGTGGAAAGGCCCTAGGTGTAAGCAAGATTCGCCTGATGTTATGCGTCAATCTTCGATGTATTAGGCTAGTTTCACACAGAAATGTGGCTTTTGACAGATGGAAACTATGTGGCATTACACTGCACCTCTCACTCTGAAATATTAAATGTTAAATCTCAAGCCCAGCAATTTCAATGTTGTTCACTGAAAAGTTGTTGTTGTTGTCATTATGAATACTGTGCCCTCATTTCAATATTATATAGGGTACTGTAAAGATCCCGTATATGAATTGAGAAAGCACGAAACGTAGAAGTGACCTTGCTCTTGTTTAAACAGATGGGATAGAACCTGAATGGTGCGCGCCGGTGGCGGTTGCAGACGGCGAACAATTAATTCAACTCGCTGACGGAGAGACGGTCAAGATGCGCCTGCGCACCCATCCGCACTCAACGTACCTTGAGCTGCGCGACGTAGATCAGGTGACGTCACATCTGTCACAATATCCAACAGGGCCCAGAATCTATGTGATCCTAATTCCGTAGTTTATCATGGCCTTGATTCCGTATGACCATCGGACGCGTTACGTGAACATGGCGTGGATATGTTGACAAAGAACATTCAACTTTAGTGTTTTAAACTTGAAGTCTAATTAACCGACTTCCAAAAAGAAGGAGGTTCTCAATTCGACTGTATGTTTTTTTGTATGTTCAGCGATTACTCCGCCAATAATGCATTAATATTTTTTTTTTATTTGTTTGGTAGGTAATACTTCATTGGCGGGCCCATATATTTTTTCAAAATTGATTCAGTACTTTGGTTTTTATAACAAAATTACAGAATAAATGTCGTCCAAGTAAACGCATTGCATATTTTGATGTCGATTTTTCAGTTATTTAAACTCTAATTATTTTTATTGTCAACACATCCATATCGCTTACACCATTTTGAAAACACTA
Organism: Lycia hirtaria; assembly: GCA_947563715.1. Classification (NCBI taxonomy): domain Eukaryota; kingdom Metazoa; phylum Arthropoda; class Insecta; order Lepidoptera; family Geometridae; genus Lycia; species Lycia hirtaria. Next base: position 15,849,867 of record OX387386.1, read on the forward strand.
TTAAACTATGCGTATGTGTAATTTTTACAATTATTTTTGAAATAGTGTAATTTGATTCCAGCACGATATATCTGCGAGTGACATCCGCAATCGCCTCATTGGAGCATTTTCATCTGATAATGTAATGGGGCGAGGAAACCCATCGGTGAGCTTCAAATTCATATTGTTTATTATAAACTAAAAAAACCTACCAACTAATTTAAATATGTGAAGAAAAAAAAACGTTAAAAAAGTTTTTAACACACCCTCACCCGTACTGAAATCCCGTCGTATCCTTTTGACAGATTTGCTCGTAACCTAAATTTTTACATCATGTTAGCCTTTAAAGCACAGAAGTTTTGAGCTACGAGCAGTTTGGCCTAGATGCGATTATAATTCACTGTCACATATTTGTGCTTTCCACCATACAAAATATATATTATATCATAAGACAACTATTAACTTGATTAGTAGCAAATCGTTACATTCTCAAATTGTCGGAAACCTTACGTTCTCAGAACGCTTCATTCTCAATATGTCTCATGCACACTAGGTAAGAAAAAACAAAACCGCGTCCCATAAACAAAAATATTTTCATGTGTTTTAATGATTTTTCGAGTTTGCTGTTCAGTTATATAATATAAGCAGGTTGATGACTGTATAACACACACACACACACACACACATACAAAAACACACCACACACACATATACACACATGATGTTTAGTTCGTCGTTTTGTTGCCGTGACGTCAGTTGTGATTCGCTTAATGCCAGCATTGCTTGCCTGACTGACAAATGAAATTGAATGTGCCGTGCAGGTAAACTTTCAAACGGTAGGGCGAACGCGGGGAGTGGGCGAGTGACCAAGATTGGCGGGAGGCGAAGAGTCTGTTCTGTATGTAACACTATTAATGTATTATATGGTATGTCATTCCATATTACGTGACACTTTTAGTGACACATAATCAATCAGAAATGACATTTTAAACAAAGTAATCAAAGGAAACAATAGCCGATTGATAATAATAGCACGTGCGTTTTTGGCGATTGGCGTCAAGTGCCATTTAATTTTTATGTCACTTCCGGTATTCATTTGCATATCGTCGTTTTGGAACTCTCATTTACTTTTCTTTATGTTTCGTAGTTTTAAACCAGGGAAAACGCATTGACAGTGTTATAATTTGCTATTACAGAAAATCTCGGGAGTGATCGGCTTAAAACGAACCGACGGCGATGACCAACGTAAGTAGAGTTAATCGCGTAATGTCCAAAGCATAAAATTACCTATCATAGAGTGAATATAAAATTATGTTCTGGTTTTAGCTTTAAAAAAAATGTGTGTGTGTTTCTTTTTTAAAGTGTTTTTGTTGTTTATTTGTTTTGTGCATCCTCCATCCATCCATAACATCATGCGAATTTGTGGTCAATCGTAGATCTATCTTGTATAAAATATATAGATAGATAAACTGTTTATTGTAAACCATTGAACTAATACAATATTACAAACAACTTACAAAAACAAGTTTAACAACAGGCGGCCTTATCGCTAAAAGCGATCTCTTCCAGGCAACCGTTAGATTATGCCCCTGTCAGTACATTTATTTTGTAATTCAGTTCTACCGCCGACCGACGCAAGTTCTACTTTATGCGAGGAATCACAGCGGATGCTTCCACTGATCCAGGATCAAGAAAAGAAATATATAGTAAATAGGATCACAGAGGGAGTTCAAATCGAAGGACAAGATACAGTGAATCAAGAAAGAAAAGGCGATCTTTCTTCAGTTTTATTGTACGCTACTAACAGGGACAGTATTGGTTAGTATAAATATCTCACCTACTCAATAGTCCATAGTTCAAAAGTTTGTACACAAGTAGAAAAGAGACAGCGGTAAAGGGAAAATTTAAACAAGTTTTTTTTTTTTTTTTTATGTAAGGTATGAACATTAGTCATATATAAAATATTGTTAATTTTAGTTCAAAGGAACGCTAAAGTACTAATATAAAATGCAGTTTCAATGTTTTCACATCTATTTAAATACTGAAATGGGGATTTTCTATTAGGTTGTTAACTTTTTGTTCACAATCTTCAAATTATTTTGGTGATTTTTCGAATCAGTGATATTTTTGGGGTTTGTTATTAGGTATGGAAAATCTATGATATTTTCTATACAGAACTATGTATCTTGTAACTATACTGAAATTGATTAGTTATTCAAATAACTACCGACAGTGGTGGGCGAAATGAGGTGCGAGGCGCGAGGGGACGAGGAGTCAGGTGTAATGGACACGTCCGAGCGCTGTTAATATACGTTTATTACTGCTCTAGTACTTGCAATGCTTACACTATACTACATCTCCTCCGTTACTTAAAAAAATTTACATACAGTTATGTTAAAATTTGTTATACTTTAAAAATCAGTAGGTATATAAACTAATTTCTTGTTAACTAATATTGTTTGATTACATTACGAAAATAAAAAAAATATATCATATCGTATAGGCAAAGCAAAAGCATCGTTTACATTGATGTTATTTTCTTGCATTTACATTTTTATTATATAGTAATATTATCTTAAATTTACTTATTTTATTTTATTCTTAATATATTAATTAGTTAGAATATGGTTTTGTTCTATTCTTATGTATTACATATTTTTTATTATTTTTCATAACAATTACATTAGGCGTATCCTCTGTAAGTACTGTATATGGGCCAGAATAAATGCCATCGAGTTTAGTTATATCTTCTTCCTTTTTTAAAATTAAATCGCCTTTATTATAATTTATTGGATTACTTTATCATAATGTATTTTTCTTGCTTGCTTCGATTCAATTAAATTATTTCTAGCATCGCTTTGCGCTCGTTGCATACTAAATTACAGCCAGAAACATGGCCGCTCACTAAAAAGATCATTTATAACATCAGTGTAGCACAGAGAGCTATGGAAAGGCCCATGCTAGGTAGGTATCCGCTTAATTGATCGAGTCGCCAACGTGGAAATTCGACGACGCACTAGGGTCGAAGACGTAGGCACACATCACTAAGCTAAAGTGGAGTGGGCAGGACACTCGGCTAGACGGGATGGCGACAGTTGGACCAAAGCAGTCACCGAATGGTACCCGAGGAACGGACGACGGCATCGGGGCAGACCACTGGCCCGATGGTTAGATGACATCGCAAGATACGCCAGAAGTCAGTGGATGAGACTCGCATAGGACCGGAGAGAATGGCGTGAACGGGAGGAGGCCTATACTCAGGCGGAGGTGGATACAGGCTGAATAGATAAATAGATAGATAGTGGTGGACCTATTATTTTTTACTATCTTTTTGTCAAGTTTTTGTATTTGTTCAGATAAATAAACATGTATGTGTTTGTGGTTAACAACGTGATTTTAAATTTTAATATTCCAGATGCGGATATCTTGTCGAGAAATGTAATGCAAACGTCCAGCTTGGAATCACCTGAATCTAGTGTCTTCCATGGAGTAACTGATTATGGTAAAGTATGCTTAAAAATAATTTTAGTGTCTTGAAGTGATATTCTAATTATGTAAAAGAAACGCCTTGAATCTATTTGTTCGCGAAAAAAATTAAGGCGACGGAGTATTTAAAGATTTAAAATTAATTAATCTACTTTTGATAAATATGAGAACATCAACCTGATGATAATATTATGACAATGTATTTAGTAAATACTGTAAAAGTCAGTTGGGACTTGAAGGAAATATGCGTTTATGTAGACGACGGGCGTACTCCCTGTCACCCTCTTATTCCCTTTAGCATTCTAATACCTTCTCCCTTCCATCGAACCTAACCAAGGTCAAATAGCCTTGTAGTCTCACGCTCTGAGGGAAAATTACGTAAGGTAAAATAGGCGATTTTATGTATGTATTTATTTAGAATATTTTATTTTATTTTGATATCTTTTACGCTGTCTGAATAAAACCACAAAACGTGATTTTTTACTGTTATAGAATGGGACGAAACAGCGAGCTGGCGCGCAAGCGATCGACTCCGTTTGGTGGCAGCTTCAGTCGCGGTCCAAGTTGCATCGGCGGCGGACGCGCGACCTCTACTCGCTTTACACCTCGAACGCGCAGGTGTTTTCGTCAAGTCTGATTCCAGGGTGCGTATATCTCTTAGTAGAAACATAAAAATGTGAATCGATAAGGTATAATTTAAGCAAAATTACTACTTAAATTATCGAAAAGCATTAACGCGTTGATTGGCCACAGCACTTCGCAGGAAGACATATTGTATGGAAAAGTAACCTCGAGTTTTCTAAGTTTTCTAATTTGCGATAAAAATAAATGTCTGATCAGGGAAATAGTTTAAAATTATATTATTTATACTGTTTTGAGAAGCAAATAAAAAAGTTGCCTAATCGTATACTAAATCGATCTAAATTAGCTAACGCCAAATAAAAAAAATATATATTTCCTTGACGACATGTGTGACATAGTAATAAAATACTGTGTATAAATTTATTATTCAATAAGGAATATGCATGATTTACCTTTGTTTGGTCATAAAAAAGCTAACCACTCATAGATTCATTCCTCAAAAACAAAATTAAAATACCTGTAAAAATAAGAAAGTTGCATTTTAATTTCAAGTTAGACATAGAGCACACGATAGCGAATGATGACGTCATGCTTCTAGTTCAAATTCAATACAAACTGTTGTTTTAGAGAGGGACAGAGCATTTCTCCCCTAGAACTTTAAATGTTTATATCTCAGAAGATTATTGATCGATTGAATTTTTTTTTATTATATGTATTACATTTTAGATCAATTAGAAGTAGGAAGACCAGCCAAAAGATGGACAAATGACCTCATACAAGTAGCGAGAAGACGCTGGATGCGAGCTGCTCCTATTCGGTCTTTTTGGAACTCCATGGGGGAGGCCTATGTCCAGCAACGAACTTCTTATGACTGAGATGATGTTATCAATTAAAACTATTATTTCTATGAAATTAAATTCATGCATTTTGCCTGTTGTATAGAAAACCAAGACAATAGTATCGATAGCGGACGTACAAGTGGACAACCTCCAATATGAGACTGGGCAGTATGACTTCGCGGTAGTGTGCAGTACACGTGGCTCGCCGCTGGCTGCGGAGCTGTTCCCGCCACTCTGGCACATGTTCGGGCACCTGGAGGTTTTCGCAGCGCACCATCGGAAGGCACGCGCATTACTGCGCCTCACGCAAGACGCTTGGCTCGCAGCCTCACACAAATACACAGGTAATTGTGCCAAAGCATAGAGTATTTCGCCTAGGATATTTTAAACTGATATTAAAAGGCGCAGTTTTGGATGCCACTATAAACTGTTATGGGCAAGCGTAGTTCTTAATCACACAGCTGCATTAAAAATGCTCTTAATTGTTGACCACTTTTACTTATAGTCTGTCAACGAATTAAAAAAAAAAGAAAAAGATAAGTAACGTAAAATTGCAGAGATAACGGATGTGGAGTTGCGTGTCGGTCCGCTGGCTCTGTACGTAGAGGATGCATACGTGACTGCACTCGCATCGTTGTGCCGCGCGGCGATGTCGCAGACGCAGCCGCAGCACGGAGCGACCGCCGCGAGTGCCGCCTTGCTAGCAGAGGAACGCGCGCTGCGAGCGCCACTGCGGCTACGGGCATTACACGTGCACCCGCTCGACGTTACGCTCACTTTACACACTGCGGTACTGTATACGCTCATTCCAAACACCGTGATACTACTGTCCATGCTCATTCTAAACACCGCGGTACTGTATTGTATACTCTCATTCCACACACTGCGGTACTACTGTCCACACTTATTCTATACACCACACACCGCGGTACTGTATACGCTCATTTCACAGACCGCGGTACTGTATACGCTCATTTCACGCACCGCGGTACTGTACACGCTCATTCCACACACCGCGGTACTACTGTCCACACTCATTCCACACACTGCAGTACTACTGTCCACACTCATTCTACAAACCGCGGTACTGTATACGCTCATTCCACACACCGCGGTGCTTTTGTCCACTCTGATTCTACACACCGCTGTACTGTATACAGGAACCTTTGGGCTATTGGCAAACACTTTTCATGAGAAAAAAGTACGAACCGATTAATAAATAATCTTTCACGACTAGCAGGGTTAGCATGGAACGTAGACAAATAGTCTTTCCACCGTTTTATCCACTATACAAAGAAAATAAAGTATGCGCTGACATTGACAACTGACATAACAACGTGGATAAAAACGGTTTATCTACCTTTCATGCTAAGCCAGCTGGTCGATAGTCAAACTAGCAGGGCAATATCTGCTGGGCTCAGCTAGTACAATAATATTTCTATAAGTTTTTATTTACGCATACTATCGATTTGTTACATTAAATATATATTGTTTTCGAAATTCTCAAGTAACAAATTCTTTCTTGTAATACAAGTAATTCAATCCCTAATGATACAGCCGTAAGCCTTAAAGATTATAAATAAAGCTACATTTGGTTTTTGTAAATTGACAACAACTGTTAGTTATATTATATACGTGTATAGGTACGTATGTACATCGCGCTCGACCAGAGTCCGCTGCGGCTGAGTGCGTTCAAGCTTCACGACATGATGACGTCGACGGAGAGACTCACGCATGCGCTCACCGTGCACTACTTGTCGGCGGCGATACTTGGCGCTGGTGAGTATTACTTTAGTTGTTAGTGTTGATATTCTTGATGAATGGATGGATGATGGTGATCGAAACATGTATAACATATTTGTTACGATATCACTCAGGTTGGGTGGTAGGCGGGCTGGAGTTGCTGGGTGCGCCTGGCGCGCTGGCGGCTCGCGTGGGCGGCGCGACTGGTGGCGTGCGGGGCGTGGCCTCGGCCGCGGCCGCTGCGCTGCTGCGCTCGCTCAGCGCCTGGGCCAGCTCGCTCGCTCGGAACCTGGACCTGCTGGCCGGCGACGAGGAGCACGCGCGCCGAGCCGCCGCCGCCAGGAGGCGACCGCCGCAGAGCTTTGTGGCTGGACTCGCCGCTGGTATCACCAACTTCGGCATCAATATTCTTGGTGAGCAGTTTTTTTTTAAATTAATGATTTGACCATTAAATCGCTATTTTTATTAACGGGATATTTAACGTGATTCGTGTTAATTTTGAGCTCCCGATATTTTGGCACAGTTACATGCACCATGAAAAAAAGAGCTTTGACCATTGACTGTAAACAATACGTATTCATTGAAATTAAACAATTTTCAACGGTTGTATTTATTTATTTATAAAAATCTAAACAGCTACAGGACATATATTATGACACAGAAAAAAATTATGACAAAAAACGGATATATCACGTATAGCTTACATAATTGTTTAATTACAATGAGTAACTATTGCAAAAACCTTACAAAACATTAATACATATTCATATTCGACGAAATGTTGCTATCCTGTATTTTCTAGATTGTGATTATTTGTAAAAGAAATGGCACAGAGGTAATAAGCTTAAAGTGAGAGTTGCAGCGTTTGTAAGCGTCACGTCAGACAAGCAAAATTTGTCATAATGAAGTAAATGTACTTACTCTAATTTGTCTTTACTCTGTGGTATAATTCATAGTCGCCTTCTAAAAAATGCTCTTTTCCTCTGTCTTTTGTAGGTACAGATTATAAATATACAAGGTCGTTTGATTTACTCGTTTTGTAATGCATACTTAGGCAACTTTAATTGTAAAGATGGTTGTATACTTTTGTATATGTAATAAATTGTTATTATTTATTCAGTAATATGCTTGCGTTTGACCACTAATTTATTTGATGTTAAGCGACGCTGTGGTCTACGATAGGGCGCGCTTACCTCGAAAAAACCGATTCACTCTCAGTTTAAAGACACCCTTATTGTATGTATCGAGGAAGACACACTCAGGGAGCGATTTCAAGAATTTAGTAAAACCCGAACGAATTTAGTAGTCCACGTGACGAAAGTGTTATTAATGCGAACTACTAAATTTATACTAAATGCATTTTTTGGAAACGCAACATAAAACATAACGTTTTTGCATGTTTTTAATGGATAAAAATAGAGGTTCTAAGGTTATATTTACGAACGCAGGCGCTGTGGGTGGCCTCGCGCATCACCCAGTAGTGGGCGTGGCCGTGGGCGAGACGGGGAGTGGAGCCACGGCGCTACGACGCGGGCTACTCGGTGCTTTGACAAAGCCACTCAGCGCCACCGCTGATTTAGTGGCGTACGCGGGGCAGGGGCTTCTCACGCAGACCGGCTGGGACCCTGTGCCGCAGGTATTCTACTGCTATTGACCCGCTACTTAACACTGTTTCACAACTGTTCTAAATTTTTGTATTCCACACTGAAGTATTTAAAAAAGACTGTTCGGAATTTTTTACGACCTCTTTAGTGAAACTGGTAAAGGCTGCTGTGTATTGATAGGGTTGGGTTCAAGTCCCGTCAGATGTGAAATTTTTGAACTATCTACAAATTTGACTATGGTATAATCTAGTGCCGTCTACGGCTGTATATAAACTCGACGGGACGATATGACACAAATAGGAGATTTTTATACCTGTTCTAAGGATAAAAATATAAGGTATACTAAACCAACCTAAGTTATACTAAACCAACACTAAAGTAATCATAATTATTATTCTTTAGATAATTTATTTTTGTATCTTTCAAATTAAATAGGAAACTTTTTAGGCGTATAACGCAATTGGGTATGTAAAGAAAAATGTAACATATGCTGATTCCAAAACCGTTTCGAGATTATATTTCTATAAGCTATATTTTTTTATTTAGGGCACATAAAATGATGAGATCGCGCAAATTTTTGCGAAAATATAAAAAATATTTGACCTTCAGTCGACCTCTAAAATGTAGTAAAATAAAATGTAGTTTAGTTAGTAAAAAAAGATGAAACTGACAGCATTGGCATTGACAAGAGAGACAATATCTCTATGACAACTGTCATACCAAAATAAATAAACAAAGAAAAGAATTATTTTGTGTGCTTGGTGCTCTGCTACTCTATTCATTTGTATTAAGTTAATTCTGTTCATTATCTTTACGACGACCTTGCTTTCCTACCGTTTTGATTGATACTGCATTTACGTTGACCACTGCTTTGTTGTAAGAAACTGTTTGCCTACTGATTGGATAAATTATGGATAATTTTGTACGTGCCGACTCTACTAACTTACCTAAGGTTGAGAATCTTATCATTCTGGAGTTCATCTCAACTAGCGGCAAGAACAACATCGCAAAAATCCGAGGAGCTAAAGCTAAAACTTATGAACAATGCCAGGATATGAAATAAAAGTGATTGACAGTACATAACTTCTTTTTTGAAATGATTTTATTGTGTTTAATTATATACCAATTTCATTGTAACTATATAAGAGATTATTTTATTTACATTTATACATTATTTATTTTATTCTGGTTCCTTTTTCTGGTTCATTGTACTGCAGAATCAATGCTTCGCCCAGGAACATATTCTACGTTAACTTGTTCACACCAGTCTTTTAAAGGTTTCCTTTACTTGAAAAAAACAGTTTATTAGGATTTTTGGCACAAAAGTCGAAACATTTCACAGTTGTAGTTTCTGAATAATATTGTGAATTTGTTTCATTTCAATGCGCAAACACAATCGCGAAGACCTTAGAAAACATTAATTAATTACAACGAGCTCAATATTAATTATTAATTATTCTTTTTTCATTCTTTATGTTTACACAACGTATTTGTTTATTCAAAACAACAAAAACCGATGATCTCTTGTATCAGTCAGAGACAAAAACGAATATAGGTACATGTCACTGTCAAGTTGACGTATATGGTATTTTTTAGTTCATGTTGGCTATCACAACATCTTATTCAGTAGGTACGATGACGTCATCTTCCCTACGGACGATTTTATCTTTAAAAAAATATTAAAAAATAAGTACTGAACAGAATAAAAAAATATTGAAATTAGTTTTTCTAAATGATCCATTCTATCATATAAAAATATTAAAAAAATACCAAAAAAAAACTTTACATACCCAATTCAAATGATGTGCCTAAATATTTTACTTATTTACATATCGGAAGATTTAGCCGGAAGTTGAGTGAATTATTGTGATTAGACTTATGATACTTATTGTTGTAAGTACGTAAAATGTGGATTTTTTTGAAGCGTGCAATGACTACGTAAGTGATCACAAAACTTTCTTGGTAAGTCTAAAATAATAGTGCCGTTACGCAAACAGCTGCGCGTGTACAGATTCTACTTATGGCGATGTGTGTAATAGGTAGACCGCGACGTATAATGGAGATTTGGTCGAGTGTCCGGGGTGTTGTAGTACTATGGTACCTACCTATATGTAGTTTTGTCGATAACGTCAATCCCTTAAAAGAAAACATGTTCATGAACTTTCATTTGTTTCGTTATGTGTATACAGCCGCGAAACTCGTGGAACATGCCGGAGTCTGAAGGCGGTTGGCGGCGCGACTGCGTCCGCTGGGCGTTCCGTCTCGCCGATGTGTACGTACACGACGGCTATCGTGTGCTGCTCGACGGCGCACCTGTTCTGTTGCTCTTCACTCACAAGGTAATCACACAATATCAACGCAGTCAATCATACTACAAACACATTTTTTTTTATTCGATTTGGACCCGCTTAAAGCATTTGCCAGTGTCAAGTATTAATATTTCTCAAGTTTCTTGAATAAAATAAGATATAAATGTTATAGTCACAAACTAAGTCACGTGTACAGTCATTTTCAAATTCGAGTCTACTTCTTTTACTGGAAGCTTGTATGGAATTTTGCCGACAACGTGAAAAGACTTGCCGCTATATTTCTTAATTACCGCGTGAAATTAAAATCTACCTGGAATCTATTCGGTTAGTCCTTAATAACTTCTGCAAACCTTCTCTAGACATAGTACGCTCTCATTGACAGCTCTAAGGTAAGGCCAATTTAATGGATCACATTTGACACTATTATTATATTTTAGTACCCAAATTCACAATAGTTCGATAGCGGGCTTGTGTTGGCTTGCTATTCGTATATTGTACTGAATTAATAATTAATAAAAGTATACAGGAAATAACGTCCAATGTCCTATCCTGAGGGCCTATTCACAATCTGTTTGATGTAAATGTAATTAGTTTGGTCTCTGTTGTTTATATGATTATAATAGACTTGGACACAAATGTAATTTTCGAGACGAAGCCGATTTCGAACAATTGTGAATATGGGTAGGTACTGAAAGTTATTGTCAGTGTTAAACATGATCTATTAAAATGAAGCATAACACGCTCTCATTGTCTAAGCCAAGATCTATTTTCTTTTCTTGAAATTGTCTTGTTCGACATGTCACGTAGTTATATATAATACTAGCTGTGCCCCGCGGTGTCACCCGCATAGCGTTGAAAAGTGGTGATGGTGATGATGTAAAACTGTAGTCTATGTCCTCCCCAGGCCCTTGAGAATTTCTGTACCAAATTTCATAACGATTGGTGCAGCCGTTAAGCCGTGAAGAGGTAACAAACAGACAGACGACAGATTCACTTTTATAATTATTAGGATAAAAAAATGACATTAAAACTTAAATATAAATTAATCGCTATAATTGAACTAAACCATCTCTATTGTCAACAGTTCTTGATTCTGGCGAACTCGGAGACGGAGCGGATCGCCGAAATGATAGATTTCCGGTTTTGTTCCGTCGGCCCCTACCAGGGACAAATCATCGACGTACGTTATTGTTTAATTTATAGATATATACATATTACATAATATTTGATGATCTTCACGAAATGGAAGCAACCGTTTCAATATTTTTCACTGACTATCACCAAATTTTATAATTATTTAAAACTTTTTTATGCTATATTAGTAAATTTATTGAATCAGGCGTGACTTTGCGGAAATTCATGTTCAAAACTTAAATGTCACTTATATATCTAGTGTGTTTCCGCTTCGAGGTCTTTAAGCTCGTACTATTGCCTACTTCTAAGTCTTCAAGCTGGTACTCTTCTGCTTCGGTGTCTTCTCGCTCGTACTCTTGACGGCGTCGATGTCTTCAAGCTTCGATCTCTCGCACAAGAGCTCGAAGAGCCAAAAAGTCCTGAAGATGCCTCGTGGCGAGGTGAAACACGTATCTACAAGAGTACCAGCTAGAAGACATCGAAGTAGAAGAGTACCACTTTGAACACCTCGAAGCGGAAACACTAGATTTATAAGTAAGTTTTTGACTATATTAGTAATTGTTTTTAACAATTTATTTACAGTTTCATGTAATTCAGAGGCGACCGTCGAAGGTAGATTCGCGAATAATACATGAAGATGACGAGGTTCAGGTAAGTGGTATTAGTATAAGTATTTCTGAAAACTGACTCCTCCACACTGAGCCTCCACAATATAAATTCCGGATTTGTATGATGTGCTTTGCGCGCTTTTCACTACTGGACACTTTGGAAACGGTCGACACCGTTTATGTTATAAATAAATACTTTTTAGCTAAGAATGCGTGCGTAATCAACAAATAGATTTTATATATAGCTCGATTATCACAGCTCAACGTATGGCTATGGAAACCTAGCGATCGCGTGTATTGATTGATTTAACAAATAAATAAAGGGTGGAAATACACCCTTAGGACCGGACTACATCCAAAAGCTTAACTTCCTTGGCAGTAGGTACCACCGCGTGGTGCATCTCCATTTTGATAGAATCCGGACATGTAGAGACACACGTCGATACCATACGGTGGCGCGATAATTAGTGACAGATACGCTAGTTAATTTCTGTATATAATACACACTCACACATTTATGAAGTTATGGTTATGACAACCGCGTCGTCCGCAAAATAGAGGGCGCGGGGAACGGGCGAGGAACCCGAAATTGGCGGGAGTTGCGAGTGTCCATTATGTATGTAATATTATTAAGAGTCCGTGGTACGACCATAGTCCGTCTCACTCGCACATACCCACGTTTTTGAAGATATAAAAAGACTGAATGAAGTTATAAAAAATCGTTGTTTGTAAAAGTAGAAAATAACATCCCAAATTCAATTTGATCATAAAAATCAATGTTAGAAATTATTAACGCCAAAATTATTTTTATGTATGAAAATTAACCTGGACCAAATTGAAATTTTTGTCGAATATTTGTGATGTTGTTTTCTGGTTTTACAAACGATGTTTTTTTTATAAGTTCATTCAGTCATTTTATATCTTCAAAAATGTGGGTATGCGCGAGCGAGACCGTCGATGGTCGAACTATGGACACTTGTGTGACACAATGTGTTCTGTGGTGCAGGTTAGCGCGGCTGCCATGGCACGCGTGGCGCGGTACACCGGCGCCGAGTCGGACGCGGCGGCGGCGGCGCCGTGTCAGTCGCCGGACCGGCGCGTGTTGTTACTGTTGCCGACGCCGGGACGCGCACTCGCACTTCACGCCGCCCTCACCGCTGCTGTGCATAATACCTCCGATTCGCATTTCTCGCTTCTCTGACATAAGGTACGTAGTTTAAAAATTTTATGACAATAATTAAAAAAAAAAAAACATCTGAAAACCGATTACAAAGCGCAATTTTGTTTTAAACGAAGCTTTAAACGAACTGAGCTGATTTTGATGAAATTTCTGAAGTTTCACAAATACTGCCGAATCGAATGATGTGTCAACTCAAGAGAACTACCCGATCGAGGCCGAACAAGTGGTTGATTGGTTCGAGTTGGCTTTGTTGATTGACAAATACTACCAAACCACCAGTGCCGACCTGTTTATGTGTATAGCAACCTTAAAAGAATAGGTAATAACTGGTGGCAAGACAACTTCCCCCGTTGCGCCGTTCTCATATTACTCTTTTTCGTTCATCTCCATCCTAAGGTTGCCTGGAAGAGATCGTTATTAACGATCTGGGCCTCAAGGCTGCTAAGTGAACATCACTCGCTCGCCGCTCGCTGATACGATTCAAAGACAATTTTGACAAATTGTTAGTCTATTTGTACAGTAATAGACTATAGCGGCGAACGAATGATGTTCACTTAGCAGCCTTGAGGCCAAGGCCACCAATTGTTACACTACTTTTATACCGTCCTCTTTTCTATGTATTTTTATGGTGTGTACAATAAAAAGTTTTATTTATCTTCATAATAAATTTGTCTTTCACAGAAAAATCAAGGATGAATCTGTCGAGTTCGATCGGTCACGGTCTACAGAGCAGCCCTTGGCAGCCTTCACAGTGTGGACTGCGTCTCCAAACAAATAGTCTCACTAAAAGAGAGTAAAGACTTCTAGAGGTAGCTCGTAAGATAAGTCGCAACTATCCTGTCGCGTTACTATTCAAAGGTTTTCCAAAATAAAATCTCGAAAAAGAGGCCAAAATTTAAGTAATTAAATTAATTTAGTCCTGCTAGCTGTAGAAGCTATATTTGTATTGGATGTCGTAAGATCCGTTTGTAATTATAAAGTATGGATATATTTTGTAAATATCGGAAAATGTTTATAAATACATATTGTGCAATTATTAGTATTACATATTATTGATATCTTTCACATTCCATGTAAGATAACGACTTTAGTTCTTGTTATAAGACTTTTCTTCACTACTTTGTTCCTTAAGATGATAGTAAACGTATTGACACATATAACATGGTCACTAAAAGGCTTGTTTGCGGAATTCATACTGTCACTAAAGTCGTTGCATACAGAGACGACACGGTCGCTAAACGGGTTGCACATTTTCTAAATCCGTTGTAAACAGGTATGATATGGTCACTAAATGTGCTGCATACGGCAGTTATTGTATTATCTTTGGCATACGGGGTTCACACGATCACTAAAGTCGTTGTATACAGAGATGATACGGTCGATAAACGGATTGTGTGAGAGGTTGATATGCTCACTAAAGTTGTTGTATACAGAGATGAAATGGTCGCTAAGCGGGTTGGATGCGAGGTTCGCATAATGTGTGTTATTTGTAGTTTGATAGATTCTTAGGACAAAGTAAGTCTATAAACTTCTTGAAATAGAAAATATGAGTTTATCGGCTTACGTAATTAATAATAAAGAATATCCACATACCATCACATAATTGAAATCATCTACAATAGCTACCCGACTTACAAGGTAAAAACAACTTTGGGGATTCCGCTATATTGTAAAACGTTGCCTTAAAAGTCAATAATTTATTCTGGGTTGGGGGTACGTTTATCTAGAAAATACCATATTGTTGAATGATGCCAAAATATAATTTACGATTTAAATAAGGTACACTATCAGTAGTTTCTCACGTTTGATGTTCAAAATTTAGCCGTCGATGTCTAGACAATGGAGAGACGGCCAGGGTTGTCCAAACCTACTTACATAAGTAGATCTACTAAGCTAACCGTATAACATCTACCGATGTTTATACATCGACGGTAAAAAGCTTAACTGCTGTAATCGACACCAAAGTGTTTTTTTATTGTATATTCGGAATCAGCGATTTTTTTACGTCGAATGATCAGACTCCTGTGGCGTTACGATAACAAAAAATCGTGTACAGCATCTTGTAGCTCGATAAGGGAATTAAGTATGACTTTCTTCTAAAATTTTACAGGTTAACTAAACTTTTAAAATTTTAGTTTAAAATTTTAAATAAGCTCTGGTGAAAATGTTGTATATTGTGGTTTACTGCAGTTATGCTTTTTACTAAACTTTTATCGGTTTACTCGAACGTAACTTTAATTTGACCATTACTTAGTTTGCCTTTGATTAGCAGTGTATTCAATGTTGTATTGGCTTGTGAAGCCAAGACAACGTAAAATAAAAAAATAAAAACAAAATGTAAGTTATTCAGAGTGTTTGGTTGGTCGTTTCAGAACCTTGAGCGTTCAAGTACTGTTATTTGATAAACGTTTTCTAAGGTTTTCGCGATTGTTACTAATTGAAACACAACACCTCACCTGTGATCTCGGACGCTGCAAAGTTTTCTAAACGTCAGGTCATAAAATTATGTAAAACATACGCGATAAAATCCGTTCAAATTCAATTTCATTTCAATGTTTTTTGTTTTAATTTCGATATTTATTTATTTCCTGTAAACATCTCCAGATTAAAGTAATTTATAGGTAATTAGTATGGGATTTGTCAAATGAGTAGTCTCTTGCCGATTTTGCATCTAGTAACCGAACACTCTGAATTATGTTAGTTATGTATTATCATTTATTAGTAATATAATTTAAAACTTATATAAATACAATTGCTATTTTGTAATTCGATGATTATTTTTAATATTATAAATCAAAGACAATGTAAATTATGTTGATTGATTCTAGTATTTATCATATTTTTAAAATCGATGTTAATATTTTTTTATATTTATTTTTATTTAAGACATTATGATACTTTCGCCATACAATATGGCATTGTATTGTAATACAGTTCCTAAACTAATAGCTGTTGTAGGTATGTGTTGAGTCTATATATTAACTCATTCCAAAATTCATTAAGGTCAACAATTATACATTAATAATTTAATATATAAACGTATTCGATATTTTTGAGTGTTTTACACAAATGAAATATCTACAAACTTATAGACAACGCTTGATTGGTTAAAGCAAAAAAAAAACTTTGAAAGTTTCTACCATCCCACGTGACACCTCCGTAGCCAAAATGGTAAAGGCTCCCAGGTACAGTACCAGGCTACCAGGTACGGTGAGGATTTATGTGAGTTCAATTCCCATCGATGTGTGTAATTTTTGAACTGTCTATACATTTGTAATTTTTTTTATCAGCCCTGTTTGTACAAACTGTCCCACTGCTGGGCGCGGGCCATCTTATCATTGTGAGAAGGGTAAGGCCATAGTCTACCACGCTGGCCAAGTGCGGGTTGGCAGACTTCACACATCTTTCAAGATCATTGAGAACTCTCAGACATGTAGGTTTCCTCACGATGTTTTCCTTCACCGTTTGAAGTTGTCGGCAATCAACGATACGCACTTAACTTCGAAAAGACAGAGGTGCGTGCTGCGGGATTCGAACCCAGGACCTGCGGATCGCAAGTCAGGCTGTCTGACTTGCGAACTGTCGGAAATTTGTAATATAAACGTATTTTATTAGTATGTAAATTTTTTATAGTCTACCATTACCTGCCACATAATGAACAGTGGCTGACTGACAAATTAGATTTTTTTTTCGGAATTACGAACTCACTCAGGTGGCGTCTGCGAATAACGCCTAAAACAGGTAAGGTAGGTCATATTATGTGTATGTGTTCAATATAGCATTTATATATTATTTTAGTTATTGTATATTATCAAACGCGTTATGTCATGTTGTATCAAACGAATGGTAAATGGTGGCATGTCAAGAGAATCGTTGAGTCCGCATCCGAGACAGGACAAAACTGTATCTTGACCTTTAATATTATCCCATTTTTATCAAAAGTGCGAGAGTAACAATTGCTCTAGCATACTATGCGCCTTAAGTTTTAAAGTATTTAAATAAGTCTTGTTTGCATTTGGTACCAAAGTAAACGGACTTTGGAAATTAACCTATTTATATTTTTTATGTGTTAAAACCCTGCTGACATCATTTTGCATTCAATGTTTTTTTTTAAGTATTGTCACCAAATTATTTAAAACTGTGTTAAATATCTTTTAATAATCTGATTATTTATCATTTATTATTGAAAAGTAAAATATATTTTATGTAGACGGAGTCGACATCATAATTGTATTATTTGTATAATTGAATAATAAAAATACGTTTTCATTAAGATTTTAATTGGTTTGTTTTCTTTGTTTAGTTTTGTAAATTCACGAGTGCCTTCGACCCTTTAGATGCCGTACATGCACATTTCCTTTGTGTGAGAGCGAAATAGAGAGAGTGCGAGCTATTCACACTTACACAAACAACAACAATTAAATGCTGCGGGTAATTGTGACTTGCAACTACTTTATTTGACTTGTAGCGGAAAAGACAATATGTCTTTCACACTTATTTAATTAGACTTCTACAAAATGAGTGTATCTCTGTGTAATATCTGTATATTCTAACTGAATAATATGATGCAAGTAAAACTACAAAGTAACGATTTTCGGATTCTTGCCAAATTTTGATGTGCGTTTTTGCTTTTTTACCCGACAACATAAGAAGGAGGGTTATGTTTTTCGAGTGTATGTATGTTTGTATATATGTATATTTTTACATGATTGCCTACAGCCTATACATATACATAAATCCTTTTCAACCGACTTCAAAAGAAAGAGGTTATCAATTCGGTTGTAAAAAAATTAGTAAAAAATTAAATGTTTGTTACCTCGTATTCGTAACTCCGTCATTTATACGGTTTGAAAAAAATATTTAAAGGACATACTTTTGGATTAGTCCCATAGATATGTCATCAAAATTGAAGAGTATATTGGTATATTACGAGTGGTTTTAAAATTAAATAACTGGAAAATATGTTAAGTAAAATTAATGCATACCCACAAACATACATTCGAAAAACATAACCCTCCTTCTTACGCAATCAGGTAAATATATAATTTAGTTTAGGTACTTGGATGGCAATATATTATTTTAGATTATTTTGTTTTAAAACCCAAATTACTTAACCGATTTTCATTTAATTTCTCTTGGACAAATCTGAAATCTGAATCCTTTCTAATAAAAAGAAAATGTTCCAAATCGGTCTATAAACGATGAGTTATGTGGTAACAAACAGAAAAAAATATCAACTGAATTGAGAGAATCTCCTCCTTAATGAAGTCGGTTAAACGGCTACCATGTGCTGGAATTACAGGTAAAATGTAAGTTGTCTCAAGTAATACTCAAGTCTACCTAAATATACAGAATTAAGGAAAAATGGACGAACACGGCGGGATTCCCTTGACCTCTGCATTTGCGTTAATATTTGCTTTTGTAGGTACCTAGGTTGTGTATTTGCATATCAACTATATGTTGTACTATGGGAGGTTTTCATCTCTTTAAGACTTTATAAGGCGTAAACCGGTCTTCGTACTCGCATGTACCAACATTGTTGAAAATATGACTGAATTGACTTTGAAAAATTTCTTCACATTATTAGACCTATATTTAGGCTGGTGGCGGATGGCAATGATGTATTACACGTAGATAGGTTTTCCCTGGCTCTGCGTGGCAAGCCTCAAGTAAGGTAATTGCCCGACTCGTCTTCAGCCGCGCGACACGTCGGGCAACGATGCTAGACGCGTGTCGTGACTTGTGAACTTTTAAAATGCCATCCTGTCTGTTTAGAAAGTGCAACACCAAGACGTATAAGGCCATGATACTAAAAGTCCTTAAGGATATGGTTTTATTTTCGAAAGTGCTAAGAACTAAGATTTGCCATGCTTTTACTTCATTGACTTTGAAAAATTTCGTCACATTATTAGACCTAGACTTAGGCTGGTGGCGAATGGCAATGATTTATTACACGTAGATAGGTTTTCCCCGGCTCTGCGTGGCAAGCCTGAAAGTAAGGTAATTGCCCGACACGTCTTCAGGCGCGCGACACGTCGGGCAACGATGCTAGACGCGTGTCGTGACTTGTGAACTTTGAAAATGCCATCCTGTCTGTTTAGAAAGTGCAACACCAAGACGTATAAGACCATGATACTAAAAGGCCTTAAGGATATGGTTTTATCCTCGAAAGTGCTAAGAACTAAGATTTGCGATGCTTTTACTTGATATTCAATGAGTATAACCTCTCTCATTGGCCGATGGGGTCGGAAAGTTCTCGAGTGGAGACTACGCACCGGAAAGCGCAGCGTAGGAAGACCAGCCACAAGGTGGACCGACGTCTTTTTGGAAATCCATGGGAGAGACCTATGTCCAGAAGGTGACTTCTTGTGGCTGAGATGATGATGATAACACTACATTAAATCAGATTCTAATCTCTATATTTATAAGATCGTACTTACTTTTTATATATTGCATGGACAATGCATCAATTGCCAGTGGCTGAGCCAAGGTTAAAGATGTAGGACGGCAACAGGAAGCAATGATTGCGGCAGTCTCTACCGCTCGCCGGTTGCAAGCGGGATACCCGCTAGGCATCTGAAGAATTGGACGTCGTTTGCCGATCTACAGACTAGATGAGTATACCTGACAATATACCAGACCATGTACCTATACATGGTCAACATTTATACAACTATTAATATACCAAGACAAGTGCATTGTAAGCATTCGTTGTATATTTTGTCATACTCGTACGCATGGGCGTAGCTATAGCTTTCTCATGGGGGGGGTCCGCGGGTACAAAAATTTATAAAAATATACTACTATTTGCCTCTTTATTTGCGCAGACTATACGCAGACGAGTACTAGTTTCTAAACGTCAATGTTTATATAATTATAAGTTGTAAACATTTAAATACACGAAAATTAAATTAAGGACAAACGTATACCTGTAAATAAAGTGTAAAAGTAACGTCGGAACAATATTAATTCATATTAAACTAGAGGTACCCTATGACTTCACCCGTTTTAACGAGCGCTCAGCATTTGCATGACTCAAGTAAATAAAAACATATATAATAAGCATACGCGAGCGAAGCGAGCGCGAACATTTTAGTAGTGTTTTTTATAGTAATATGATTTATTTCTCGTATTAGTGAGCCCGCAGTATTTATTTGTTAAAAAACAGTATCTAATAATGCGCGAGCGAAGCGAGCGCGAAAATTTTTAAGGTTTTTAAAATTAAATCTTGGAAATAATTTAATTCATTGATCGTGTTAGAAAGTGGCCCAGATGAACCAAACAATTACAAAAGTGTTTAAAAAATGAAATATCCGACTGGATGAGTAAGACTGACTTACGCAATCAAAAAATATAAATATAACCATTTGAATGCATTGATTTCAAATTTAAGAACGGCACTTTAAGAGTCTTGTTCGATCTTCTCGAAATTATTAACGCAAAAATATATTTTTATGTAAAATAGGCTTGGATCGAATTGAATTTTTCATGGAATATTTGTGATTTTTTTACGTAAGATGGATCTACGACTGATCTCCAACTCGCCTGATATATTTTAGCGATGTTGTTTTCTAGTTTTACGAACGAAGATCTTTTTATAAGTTTATTCAGTCGTTTTATATGTATATCTTCAAAAATATGGGCATGCGGAGCGATCGCTTTGCTTTGGCACGCGAAAAATATTGAAGCAAATTAAGTAAACTTTAAAAAAGAGCAGGGATTTTTCATAATTGCAAGGATATTTTGGGGGAAGGTAGGTTGAACCCCTAAGCCCCCCCCCCCCCCTGCTTACGGCCGTGTTCACAACTTTCGATTCGGAATCGGCCTGGAAACTATATCTCCATCTCTCTCAATTTGTATAGATATGACAGAGCTGGAGTTAGGGTTTCTTAAAAAGTATGTATATTAAAAAAAAAAACGACAGCAGAAAAGCAGTTTTTTGCAGTCTAACTTACGATTTCGATACTTTTAATACACTGTTGAGTGTACGTTTTTTGTGAGAAAGTATGCGTAAAATTGCTGTAAAAGATTATAAACGCGCATTCTTTAGAATAATTCTAAAAAACACTTGTTTATTACGAAATAGTGCGTTAGTAATTACGAAAAAACGTTTTATTTTTATTTTTGAAAGAGATGTATTATCATTACAAAAAATATGGCCTACTTATGACACTTTGGAAACGAAGACGACTGTAATGACACATCAACCTCGCACATCAAAATCCGTCAAACCGTTCAGGCTGTCATATAGAAACATACATGGGTATGTATGTATGTTACATACATACATACACTCGAAAAACATTACCCTCCTTCTTACGCAATCGGGTAAAAATATATAGTTTCCATTTGATATACGCGTTTGTAGTATGCGCGGGCGAAAGACGAACATGGGTCATACTGCATCTCTTTAGCTAAGCTGTAGTTTTTTTTTTCGGCCAATGCCATGGGGGGGGGGGGTCCGGACCCCCTGGACCCCCCCCTTATATACGCCCATGCTTGTACGTCTGAAGCTAAAGGCTCTATGAGAAAACAGGTACCGATTGTCTTTGCCAATCACCGTTCCCACCTAGGGTCATCGACCCCAGAATACAAATTATGATATGAATCTTATTGTATGTATCAAGATACATATCATAATTTGTAACAGACTTCCAAAAAGAAGGAGGTTCTCAATTCGACTTGTATTGTATGTGTATTTTGTATTTTTGTTCAGCAATTACTCCGCCAATTATGAATAATTTTTGATGATTCATAGGTTTGGCAGGTAATATAAATTTTATCAAAATCGATTCATTGCTTTGGTTTTTATAACAAAATAACTGAAAAATGTCATCCAAGTAAACGAATTAAGTATTTTGAAATAAGTTTTCTCAGTTTTTTTTTTATAATTAAATTTTTATTTTGTGTTTTAGTTATGTCTGTTTCTGTTACTCCAATTATTTATGTAGTATCGAATAGAATGTAGGCTCTTTTCTATTTAATTTCATTCTGCATAATATATAGGTTCTGTAGTGCTCTGTGATATACCTAATATTGACAAAGACTGGCGAATTTTTAAGGAAAATTGAAACAATCTGTTTGACAAATAGGCTAAGTATTTCGACCCGAAATGGAAAACTCACGATGGTAAGCGATGGTGCGGTTCATGGTATATACCTCATGATCTGGAATAGAAAGTGGCTCTCAAACAAGGCTCCCGGAGTCTTACATGTTTTTCTTTCCCGAAAACACCGTTGGGATTCGAACCCGAGCAGTCCATCATGAAATCCATTGCACAATGGACTGCGCTGTCGTTGTTCAAAAGCAATGTGGTTAGGTTGGTACCCTTTTTACTACATAGATATTTAATATGGCTGAATTGGACAATGGGGGCAGCTGCCCCCCTCCCCCTAGAAATTAAAAAAATGTAGCCAACTGCGAAGCAATCAAAGTCCTAAGGCCGTGCAATTGTACCTGTACTGTAGGTACATTATACATTCATATTTTTCTCATCCTCCATAATATTAACTTGCCCCCACCGGGCCATGGGCTGGCGACGCCCTTGTATGGCAGGTGATATTTATTTAGCTTAAGGTGTTTATTTATTTCTCACTATTATTATGTTAAGAATAACATTTCTAATCCACATATCCATGAACCTAACTATATGTCCGTTTACCTAAAAGATAATATACCTATTCTAAATGTTTTCAATTGCTTGATCTTCTACCACCAGGGGGTTAAGCTCATCTCTTAATATATAGCGATGCAAAGTTGACTAGCG
Source organism: Lycia hirtaria (assembly GCA_947563715.1). Taxonomy (NCBI): domain Eukaryota; kingdom Metazoa; phylum Arthropoda; class Insecta; order Lepidoptera; family Geometridae; genus Lycia; species Lycia hirtaria. Next base: position 15,873,097 of record OX387386.1, read on the forward strand.
TCCGTTTCATCCTTTCCAAATAAGGGAGTTCCACAAAAGTTGAAGGGACTGATAAAAATTTCACCTTTCAAAGTAGGTAGGTACACTTTAACTCTTACTCAAACTTCTCAAACTAAGATGAAAATGAGTGAATGAGCGAGTAAACTTTGTCAAGAGCGAACTTGTATGAGTAGTTCCATCATACGGTATGTCGTTCGAGCTGCATAGGTACTCCTATTATTATGTCTAAGATCCCGCTATAGGACGATCTTCACCGAGCTGGTTAATGGACGAAAAGTATTTTATATTCAATTAAATATGTCAATAAATATATTGTAAATGGGTTGTCTAAAAAATTTCAGTCCAGAATATGATGAATTAATTAATAATAGAAAAAAAAAGAAATCATTTCACTGGTTTGGTTAATAGACAAATTCAATATATTTATGTGTAAATAATCTTTATTTTAATTTAACTTTAATTCATTAACCAGATTGGTGCAAGTTACTATCGAGTTACCTGTTTATACCTGCCTACCCAAGAGTTGTAACGGGAAAAAAATAGTCAAGCTATCGTTTGCATATTCTATGGGCTTCATAGGTACTTTCGATTGGTATGGAATTTGTCTATTAACAAAAACCAGTGAAAAGTTAAAAATAATAATTAATTAATCATTCTGGACTGAATTTTTGTAGAAAACCCATTTGCAATATATTTATTGACATATTTAATTTAATATAAAATACTTTTCATCCATTAACCAGCTCGGTGAAGGTCGTCCTATAGTGGGATCTTAGACCATACGTATCTAAAAAAGTCTTAAGGTTGCCAACGTTATGTCAATCCTGCGGAATTATCCCTAATATTACCTTGCTGGATAAGACTCATATATCGTAAGACATTGCATTCTATGCGAGCAATGGTTAGTAAAAGGGATAATCTAGGTTAGACAGGATATTTGTATCCGTCTATAATACCTATACATTAAAAGAAACATACACAGAATATACATATAATAGCCTATAGAGGTTACCTTAATTGCCCCGGAATCCCCTTTATCCAGCATTTTTCGCGTCACACTACTAGGTACTTTATGGAAGGTCAGTTTCTGTGGATTCGTGTAAATGTTGATCAATCGCAGCGAGAGGCGCGTGGCGTGTCTGAGAATAGCTCGTTCCGGTTGGAGGCGGTTTGAGACGGGAACGCAGCGGCTGGGTCACTGGGAGAGTCGAGATGCGCGGGCGCCGCCGCACACACAGCGGTTAGGTTTGACCTGCAATTATAGGAAACTAGCTGGTTACCACAGATTCACCGTGTAGTGATGTTGGTAAAATATTATTGCCATCACTGCAGATATTCGGTGTTTTTAGGGTTCTGTAGTTTCATATTTATATATTTCGTAAAGCCAATTTACTTGTCAAAAGGTATAGTTAAAATAAAATAAGTTCAATTGTATGTCAATAAAATTATCTACATACACATGTATTATTATGTCAAAATAAAAAATCATCATAATCATAGAAAGCTTGCTCAACAAGCCAACGAGTTAGTTTAGCTTTGAAGCTCAACAAACTAGGAGCTGCTGTAACGTGTACAGGCAGGTGGTTATACACGTCAGGGCCCATGACATGGGTGAGTCTAGCTGACTTCGCCAACGTGCGGGTGACAGCGGTGAGATTGTTCGCACTCCTCGTCGGGTAGCGATGGTTCTTACCACAAATCTCGAAAGAGTGTAGGTTAGTCCTCACGTACATAGCAACCTGCTATATGATTATTGATGTCAGGGTGAGGATACCTAAACTCTTAAAGTATGGTTTAGCAGACGTCTCATCATCTACTCTGACAATAGCACGGACGGAGACGAAATATTTTTTTCCACTCGGCACACCTTCCCCACAGTTCAGCATCGTACTGCACGATCGAATGTACTGTGGCGAAGTAGCAGGCACGAGTCACGTCTGCGTAAGCGGAACTACTCGAGCCACTCGTCTTAACGCGAAGCATGCGGTTCCAATTCTACCTCTTAGCTTATTTATGTGGTTCTCCCACGTTAAGCCAGAATCAATTTCAAAGCCAAGAAATGTTGTTGAATTTACTTGGCTTAATGGTGTATTTCCGACTAAGAACCGTTAGAGGTCTGATTTTGAGACCCGAAAGGTTGACGTGGAGGTAATGGGTTTTCTTCAGATTCAAGGCCAGTCCATTAGCATTAAACCAGTCTCAGCTGGCAGACTGGTTTAATGCTAATGGAATAGCACAAGTTTTGTTTCAATAGTCCTATCATTGTACTACAAGGATAAAAAAGTTTTAACAGTTCTATGGAAATAACGAAAATTACCATGTATTATTAGTTCTATAGAACAAATGAGAGAGATTTCGTTTTAATAGTTTCTACCATAGAGCTAAAGGGATAAAAAAAAATCAACAGTTCTATGACGTCACAGTTCTATAGAACTAATGGGAGTTACCGGATTCATTCTGTATTTGATAATTTCAGAGGTGATCCAATATAAATTTTATCAAAATCGATGCAGTAAGCACTGTGGTTTTTATAACAAAATTACTGGTAAAATATCATCCAAGTGCCTGTAGAAAAGTGAACTGCGTGTATGTGTTGTATTGCGTATTTTGAAGTCGGTTTTTTTAGTTTTTTTAAACTATAACTATAAGCATAATATGCTCACTTAGTGATATTAATGTTTAAAAAAATCTGATACGCTTATGGTCTCTTTAAAGTCAGGTTAGCGACTTGCTCGTTTCGTCACTGAGTTGCATAAAAATACCTAGTCCATTATGACGATATACATATTTTTCTAGGTAGGTTTTCCCATTCGATTCAATTTGCGACATTCATATTGTCGTTGACTTGTATTGCTTTGTAAGCATTATATATGACCAATGAAATAATTCTAATGATGCCACTAGTCAATGGTAGGTATGTGTGACAATGATTCGTCATCATCATCATCATCATCATCATTGTATGGTACCTATTTTATTGGCTTATTCCGTAGGTTACGCAATTTGATCTTGCATGTACTTATATTATTGTTACCCTACTGCGCAAGATAGATAATGTTATTCTGATGAATGTAAAATGCATGTATGTATGTTTCTATATTATTTCCTTTTTTAAGTGTGAGGTGAGTTGACGGTCAAGCGCAAGTCTATTGTCGGATAAAAAAAAATGTGTTAAAGATTTGTCTGGATTATTTTTGTGTGTATGCACATTTTTTTTAATATAAATGTTCTATTCCATGTTCGTAACCAATTTCACAGCTATCTATAATAATTGATTATTTCAGTAAAGTGAAATTAGTAATTCGTATTACCTATATTTAGTAACAGCAAAAAGTACAGATTTGTGAGGGCTCGCAAACTACTTTTACGTAATTATTCTATAACACGATATATTAATGATAGGTCAATATATCTTGACATGAATTTAAAATACTAGGTTAAATTCCAAATTTTGAGTCGTTACAGTTTTCTCATAAAGTGTACCATAAAAATGTACATAATGTGGGATATTGGTAGGGCTCGTATCTTGGTGTATAGTTAGCAGCAAACATTTTGAACTATGTTTCACCATGCCCTTCTCTATTGTTTTCGTTGAATACAAAAGAGAGGGTATGATGAAATTGGTTCAAGATGTTTGCCACTTGAATAGCTACATCGTACCCAAGTTTTGAAACATATAGGAAGTGGGGACCGGGAGCTCATCTCATTTTAAAAAAAAATTCTGAGCGCCTGATCGATGCGACGCGTGACCAAAATGCTGGCGCGTATCTGGGCCAACGCATAAGCATTCAACGCATAAGCATTCATTCAAGCCATTCAACGTGGCAATGCGGCATGCTGAGTACGCTGCCAACTGGTAGTGGGTTTGAGCATTTGGATTATCTTTAGACCTTTATCGGGGTGATCGATTTGCTTTTTGTGTAGTAGTTTAGATAGTTGAGTCTGTATATTGTTGTGTAGAAGAGTTTAACATATAAACTACAACAAAAAGCAGGCCATCACAGGACCCCGACAGATGTGAAATAAAACTTTATCATAAATCAATCACAGGTAATCGTTTAAAAAACTTAAAAAAACGACTTCAAAATACGCAATTCGTTTACTTGGATGACATATTTTTCCAGTTATTTTGTTATAAGAACCAAAATACTGAACCCAAAATGTACCTATTAGTTTATAAAAGGCATGGACCCTGGAGACTGTGTTTCTCGAAAATTTTTCTAATAAAAAGAAAAACTGAACCGATTTTGTCAATTTTTTATGGAACCAACTGGGAAGTACACCCTTTCAAACAATAAAGAATTTTTCAACTGTCCAGGTGTCTTCTAGTAATCGGGGAACATAAATAAAAAATATACAAAGAAAAAAGATTCCGACGAATTGAGAACCTCCTCCCTTTTGGAAATTGGTTAATAAATACAAAGTGGTGTACAAGGGGTTAATGCTTCAAATATGTAAATAGGGCCACGAATTCGGTGCTTCAAATATACTTTAATTGAATAGTTTTTTATATTTTTTTACTACAACACAACAATATACAGACTCAATTAACTAAACTGCTACACAAAAAGCACATTCACCCCAGACCGATAAAGGTCTAAAGATAATCCAAATGCTCAAACCCACTACCAGTTGACGACACGAAATAGAGTCATGCCAAGCCATTGTCCATCACGGTACACGAGTTGGCTTTACCGCCGAGACGCGACAATAGATGTTTCACATAAAAAATGTATGTAGATAACATTTGCGCCTGTATATTTCCCGCTGTTAGTCTGGACGGCCCTTTTCTTGGATATTTAACATGGGTTCCGCTTAAAAAATAATAGATTTATTTATTTCATTCATGCACTATCCATTATAGGATTATCCTATTGCAATAGTGCACTATCGTCAATGATAAAAGGCCGCCAAATTGTAGAAAAAAATATTATTATAATAATACATTTAGGCTAAGTGTGTGTGCAAATACGAGTACAATACAATACAATACAATACAATACCTGAAGCTATTATTAATTATATAAAAAATGCACAGAAATTATATACCTACATAATACTGCTAGACTATTTATTTTGCGTTATTTTTTTTTGCTGTTGTAAATTTTTTCGTTATTCATAAAAACTGTTGTTTCGATGAAATTTGGTGTAGATTTAGGGATGATAAATCGATGATGATTCCTTCATTTCAATATTAGTGAACCGGGATCTCTGCGAAATCGAATCAGAAATGAAGAGATCCGTAGACGTACGAAAATCACTGACATAGCACAGGGGACAACAAGTTGAAGTGGCACTGAGAACTGATGGCCGATATGGCCGAAAAGTTCTCGAGTAGAGACCACGCACCGGGAAGCGTAGCGTAGGAAGACCAGCTACGAGATGGGCAGATAACCTCTTACAAGTAGCAAAAAGACGCTGGATGCAAGCTGCTTCCAATATTTTTTTTTTCTGAAATTCATGGGAGAGATCTATGTCCAGCAGTGGACTTCTTATGGCTGAGATGATGATGATGAACCGGAGTATACCCGTATTTGTAATCATAAAAAAATCCGAGCGGAACTAGGTCGCCCAGGTAGGTACTTTATATTTACGCGGTCATTGGACGACGGGTATACGGGTACCTAGATGACATTAATCCAAAGGGTAGACTTCAAAATATCGAAAACTATGAAAACTTTTTCTAAAACGTTTTAAAAAACTATCTCAATCCGGGTTCCTGGTTTGATGGTGGTGCTTGAAAGTTAACAATAGTACTTCGTATATTTTTTGAACTTCCAAACAGATTTTTAGGATAGGCGTGAAATTTTGCACTTAAGTTTTTATAATACTTACATAAATACAGTAATTACATCTTACATATGATATATAGAAACACCCAGATACATATAAACATCCGTTCTTTGTACTCGGTGGCGATCAAACCCACAACCTAAACGTTATAAACCAAGCATACTACCAACTGAGCTGTGAGGCCAGTCAAATTGGTACAAAAAGTTTTTAAAGTTATGAATAATCTATTTGATAGACATGCATGCAAATTAGGCATGGAGAAGGCAGACACGCATAGAATTCGCTATTCCGTTCCCGCACTGCGAAATTTTTGAAGCTATAAATTGACAGAAGTATTTGTAAATAAATAATAAATAAATAAATATTGGTAGACATTTTACAAGCAGTACTATCTAGCCCCAAACTAAGCAAAGCTATAAATAATGTCATAATTATTTCAAAATATTGTCCAGCGAGATTCCCGACAATAACGTTACAGATTTATCATGTTGACCTAACAGCCATGAACATATTAATTAATTTCAAGAAGATACTGCAGTTAGAATTGTTTCCCACAACGAAACTCTTCAATGGCATCACAGAATGGCATATAATTATTTTGCAGATATAACATGTTGCACATAGTTTCATAGCTTCAATTCTTAACCCATTTTTAATTATTTAATTGTATTTGTTTATATTGTATGTCTTTCTCTGGCATCGTAGCTTTCTAACGGATGGACCGTTTTTTTTTTTGTGTGAATGATAGATTGATAGATAAATTCGTTATTGTACCTACACACTTTAGAACTTACAATCCAGATAAACTAGTAGTTCTACGAACAGTAGACCTCGCAAGAGAGCTTATTTGTTACATTTTTCCTAATTTTATAAATGGAGAAAACGTAAAATCAAGAAAATTATTCAGCGTTAAAATGCATCAAGCACATCCACACGCCCTCTACAAGCAATCTCAAGTTGGTTGTCATATCTCGACAACTACTCGACCAATTCTGTTTATTTTTAAATCAAATTGTAATAATTGTGTACTTTATCTACCTACCAAATATCATTAAAATCGGTTGGTAATTAGCGCCGCAATAAACTTCCCCCTTTTTTATGGGAACCACCCCTCCTTTGAAAAATCACCGACGACAAAAAAATAAAAAACATAGAACCTATACGCCAAGTTTCATTAAAATTGGTTCAAAATTACGTCCTGTACGCGAGTACGAACATACAAATCACAAACTCACAAACAAACTGACAGATGAATGAAAATTTCGCCAGTTGATGCAGAGACGCTTCACTCGCTTCGCTCGCTCGGTCAATTATTTAAAAACTATTAATAGAAAGAAAATTTCATCGAGAGTGTTTTAGCTATGTTTCATCAAAATAAGTTCAAGCGTTTTTATTTGTCGGGGTTTTTGAGTTTTCTAGACTTTTACTTTTAATTACCTATTCGTATTAGTACATGGCGTATTTATTCGACTTCCAAAACGGAGGAGATTTTTGTTTTTATGTTATATATTTACTATTGCCCATCAACTCGCCTAATGCCAAGGCAAAGTGTGGCCGAGGATGGAGCTCGTTGATCTAGAAGATATCTAGGTATTCATTCTAGCCTTAAAGATTATATGATTGTAGCTCGCTGGTGATAGATATGGTGACAAAGAATTCCATTCCTATGCAGTACGCATCAAAAACGTAGACCGATATCGCTGAGTAAGGTTTTTTGGCATTTCAACGAGAAATGGGTGCTTAATACGTAAACGTAATAATTGTCGATTTCTACTAGTTCTGTAGTGAAATGGGGAGGGTGGAATTAGGTCGTGAAGCTCTTGCGCACACTCCCCGAAATGAATCCTATAGAATATTGACAGCCAAGCTACTCGAATATGTGTTTATTTTTATGGTTCCGTACCTCAAAAGGAAAATACGGAACCCTTATAGGATCACTTTGTTGTCCCTCTGTCCGTCTGTCTGTCTGTCTGTCCGTCTGTCCGTCCGTCCGGGTGTCAAGACCTTTATCTCGGGAACGCGTGAAGGTATCGAGTTGAAATTAAAACCATATACACAGTTCCATAGTCTCTTGCTGCAGAAAGAAAAATCAAATTTCTGTTTTCGTAAAAAAGTTACAGCCGAATATTCGTAAAAAACGCATATTTCGACACTCACAAGGGAATCAAAACCTATTTAACCTAGGTACTTCCCGTTGACCTAGAACTATGAAATTTGGCAAGAAGCATTGTGTTATAGTACACATATAGGGAAAAATCCGAAAACTGGACATTTTTAATTTAATCACAAAAAATTGTGTCTTTATGCAAGGAATGAGGGTCCAAATTTTAAAGTGAATTAACCGTCTCATATGGGGTATCAGATAAAGAGCTTCATTAGCATAAGCTAAAAAAGGGTTTTAAATATTTTTACGATGTCTATTTTTTGGTTTATGAAGGAAAATGTAAAAAAATACATGACTTTCCCTTTTATCTACTAGTTTGTACGGAACCCTCGGTGGACGAGTCTGACTCGCACTTGTCCAGTTTTTTATACCTATATCTGTTACGTGATTACTTCGCCAATTATGAATTAATTTAGATGATTCTTTTTTTAATAGGTAATAATCCCATATACATTTTATCAAAATTGGTTCAGTACTTTGATTTTTATATCAAAATAACTGGAAAAATATATCATCCAAGTAAACTACGCAATTTAGTTTTCTAGTAATTCTGAAGTCGGTTGATTCAGTTTTTAAATTGTACTATTTAATTATTTTTTTTTAATGTTTCTACTTATTCGTAAATTGGCTTTCGGTTAATCAACTAACCAACAGCCAACTCGTCGTCTGTCGGTCTCCATGTCTAGCTGTCTGTTTGTTACCTATCAATCAAACTGTTAAACACAGGGAGGTACAGGAATACATCATACTCTGGAGATGATGATGACGTAAGTTATATTTTGTCACCATCATCGTCACCGTTTTTCACCACTACTCAGGTGAAAATGCTGGGTGACACTAGTTTACTCGTTCTTTCAGCTTCATACGTAGTTAGTACTTGTTGGTTACGTACTTCCCTGCTTACTTGCTCGTATAATGAGTAAATAGGAAGGTGACTCATCGTATCGCCACAGCGTAGTGTTCAATGGCTCTAATAAGGTATATCAGAAAACTCTAATTAGCTATATAAAACTAGGTGTCTGCAGTCACGCCTTATGTATCTACTTGTCTGAACTGCCGCCGGTTTGAAAACAACATAAATCCGGCATAGTACGAATATCACTCGCACACCGAGTCTTCCGTACTATGCACAAAAAATTAACTCAGAAAACAGGACATTATTGTAGCTAGTTGTGTCAATTTTTAATAAAAAGAATTGTGAAACATTAAAAAAAGGAAAATGTGCTTTAAATCTATAAATATTTGAAATTCATATATTTTCTATAGAGTTTTCTTCCTACCACTAATAGAAATCAGCTATCCACCTTGGCTGGTCTTGCGCTACGCTTGTCTTTGTGTGATCTCCACTGATGAACTTGTGACTTGTCCATTCTATTGGCTATTCATTTCGCATGCTATTATGTGCCCTGCCCACTGTCATCTCAACTAGCTAATCCGGTGTCTATGTCTGTCAGATTTCCGTACGGCTTTCTTCGTTTCTGATTCCATCTCGTAGATACATTGCAAGCGTAGCCCGTTACTTGAGTTTGGGTTTCCTTAAAATACCCATTGTGAGTGACCACAATTAATTAACTACAATAACTCATGCTTTTATAATAACTATTCTATTATGTGGTCAATAATTATATGTGGGACAGGTGGTATGTTATAGTGGTTGGCGGGAAAACTGTGACGCCAGTTTTTGATGATAGCGTGTGACGTTTCCTTCCCTCTGGAAGCGCAGGGCGCGCCCGCGCAGGCAGTGGTGCGTGATGACGTCACTTACATAGCGCTATATGCCTGCGCAGCCGTGGTCGCGCTCATTCGTTCAACGCGCGCACGCCGCGCAACTCGCGTTCCGACTTCACTCAACATTCGCGCACCCGCGAAAATTGAAATTTCTTTTTCGATATTTTAGTGTGGACTTTGAAGTGCCAAGATGCCGAAGAATATATTAGCCGAAATGGGCTCCCAAGTGGGGCTGACGCCTGCTCGACAACACAAGAAGGTGAGTTTCACTCTGCGTTAAATTACTTGCGATTAAAACACGCATGCGGATATTTTTTGCGAATTTATGCGAAGCTTTAGTTGTGTTACTGAAAGCGTATGGTGGATATTTTCAGATTTGACAACGTATTCGGAGCCGAATGAATGGCTAGACGCCGTTCACGGTCAGACTAAAAATAAATAATCCACACGTCGTGTTGATACTGCAATGTCAATACCGTTTATGTATTAACCCCATGAAATAAAAAAATAAGCTAGCAGTTTCGAAAGTAAAGAAAAATATTATATATCGAATTTAACGGATAATAGAGTGAAAAAATTATTTGCAACTCGGTATTTATTCTTAAAACTAAACTTATGCGTGAGAATATTCTAACGGACATAAAAATATTTATTACCTCAATTTATACAATGGATGTCTGATGCTTTACCCCGTAAAAGATAATAAGCAAGAGGTGATGTAGATGGAGGAGAAGTAAAAAAATATTATTTATCAATAATATTTTTCTAAATATATTTCAACCGAATGGCATAAAACTTTTATACGGTTTATGATTAACTATATAAAAAAAAGCTTCATCAACGCAACATGTATTGAATTTTTTGATCTACAGCTATAGATTTTTTTTAAATACATATTTATTGGACATTTCATACAACACCATCTCGTCCAAACTAAGTAAAGCTTGAACTATGGAATTAATTGGCTGATAGAATACATAATATACTTTTTTCTACCTTTTTGCGGTCAAGCGCAAACCTATTTCTACATAAAACACCCAGAAACAGAAACCAAACACATAGAAACACAGAACAAACATCCATGTTCATGACACAAATATTTGAAACAGTTATAGATTGCAATATTAATAATTATAATTATTCTATTCCGTCTTAGTAACAAATTAAACTATTTCTCCTTCCGCGATGTACCTACTGAAACGTGTGTGAGTGATAAATGCGCGCTTGTTTCAAACTTTCGAAGTTAATGTGTTGGATTGTTGCCAAAATACTTTTATTTGACTAGATTTTTCCCGTATCTTATTGAATGCTGGTATCTGTGCAATGTTTATGGCTGTAGAGTAGGCGGGCCTGAACAGCGCGATGTTTAGACGCGTGCGTAAGCGCATGCACTGGTTCACTATTCCGTCTGTCAGTATATCCCTACCTATTGTTTATTCTTAACAAGTGTAAGTATATGTTAAAAGAAAAACAAAATAAGAGAGACTTTCAAAGTGCAACTTATGTTTAAGTAACTTGCGCATATGTTGACTGTACGATGCGAGAATATACGCACAGAGCTATGTATAATTTATTTAAACGAACACCCTCTATGATAAATTTTATTAAATCATTTATTTAAATTTATTTAAAAGAAAATCCTGTAAGCTAAATTTTGTAAAATCACATAATTAAGAGTAAGTAAGCGCATTTTTTGCGAGAGTTGTATTACATTATAAAATAATGTAGCCATTATCACTACCTATGCATAGCTCTCCTTCTTACGCAGTTCGGTAGAAAAGATCTACGTTTGACCACCAACTCGTCTAATGATGAACAGTGTCGCCGAGGGTGAAACACATCGAACTAGAAGAAATCTATTTACTCTAGCCTGAAAGTTCCAAGATTATAGTTCGTAATAAACAAGGCAGCTACAAATATTTATATAATATTATATAAATGATAAACGAGGTTTTCCTCAACTCGAGCTTGAAGCTCATTTATATAATGTTATATAAAGCGCAAGTGCGGCCCCATATGGAGTACTGCTCCCACCTCTGGAATGGCGCATCTGCTGCCTCTTGACTCCCTATAGTGACGAGCCATTAGAATTGTTGACGATCCCAAGCTTACCAATAAGCTAGACTCACTTTATCTGCGTAGAGTTGTGGGATCCCTTTGCATTTTCTACCGCTTGTTTTTTAGGGAATGCTTTGAAGAGCTTTTTGACCTAACACCATCTTAATTCACGAAATTGCCAAATTGCTCACCCCCCACATTTTGTATAACTGGAAATCTCATACAGTCAGGTAATCCCACTGCTTCCTCCCGCAAACAAGCAAAATGTCAAAATGGAATGCCCTTCTTCGGAAGATTTTCCCGTCAAGCTTAACAAAGAGCGTTTTAAAAAGGGTGTCTACAAGCACCTTTCCGGGCTAGCAAAGCAACAGTATCACTGATGTTGAAATTGTCGACGGTTGTCGCTTACCATTAGGCGAGCCGTCTGCCTTTTTCTGCACCTTTTTATAAAAGAAAGCATATGGCAGGGCGGTCCACTCGTATATTAGTGGAACCCTCTGTCTATATGCGGTTTGAGTATTGTTTGGTTATAGTCAATAAAGACAGTTGTCCTTTGAAAAGAATTTGACATACATACAATATACCAACATCAATTTACATAGAGACATACTACGAACAACGATCTCAAAATTTTTAAACAACAGGAAAATTAAAACAGCCCGGTATTTCGGTTTATGTGGTTGTAAAAACCGAATAAAATCTTATGGTTGAAGGTCGTCTATGTACACGAAAAAAAATGCTCTCAATCTGGTTCAGACACTTGTTTTTTTTACAATCACGTCTAACAGATGAACTGTCATGATAATAAACTTATAAATAATCATAACATTATGAAAATACAAAATATTTTAGGCAACACATACTCTATTAACACATTAACGTGAACGAAAGAGTCAGTAATAAGGGAGTAGGTAGGAATTAACGTGGACTAAAGAGTCAGTAATAAGGGAGTAGTTATTAACGAGAATTAAAGAGTCAGTAATTAGGGAGTAGGTAGTAATTAACATGGACTACAGAGTAAGTAATTTACACGCAATAATCCACCTGTTGAGCAAAGTAACGATCAAAAGTTCGATCTGTTGTTTTGTGAGCTAGACTGAATAGTTTCGGAAATATTTTAATTTCTCTAGCTCGTAAAGTCTATTTTGCCACTCTAGAATCTAAGAAGAAGACATCTTTTTATCCGACTGCTCATGATTATGTTTTCGATAGTATGTTTGTTTCTGTATTACCTCCTACAGCCTAAACAGTTTGACCGATTTTGATGTGCGTGGTCGTTATATTTGTCTTTATTCACTGAGTGAGTCTCCTTAAGCTATATTTTTTGTAAAAATAATATAATATAACTCTTTCAAAAATTTTAATTTACACTTTTTCTTAACTTTCAACGAACTTTTTCGTAACAAATAAGTTATTTGAAAAATACTCATTTAAATTATACAGAGGTATAGCGCTACTCATTTCTCAAGACAGAAAAAATTTGCTAAGTTTATTTTCCTTTCCCTCATTGAACCCGTCAAACTTAATGATAAATATCAGTTGGCTAGTTAAGGAAAACCTGTTGTTAATTTATTCCTGGTGTTTTACCTGATATAAATCAGATGTACGTTTTACAAAATGTAAAATATTTTACCAAGATATAATAATAGGTATAATGAATTAATTACTTAGTGAATTAATTATCTTTACGCATACCAAATATTATAATGACGTTGTAGTGTCTTTAGCAGATTGACTGGCCTTGTGGCTCAGTTGGTAGTATGTCTACGTCTACCTGCTGAACTGAAATGTCGTGGGTTCGATCCCCACCCAGGGCAAACATTTGTGTGATGAGCATGGATGTTTGTTCTGTGTCTGGGTGTTTCTATGTATCATATGTATATATTAACAAAAAAAAAGTATATATGTATTCTATCAGCCATCTAGTTCCATAGTACAAGCTTTGCTTAGTTTGGGCTAGATGGTGTTGTGTGAAATGTCCACAAATATTTATATTTATATTGTATCTCAGACGTAAGAAATGGAACATAAGAAATTTGAAAAAATGTACGAAATTTACTTTATTTAATTTTAAAAGTCTACACAAGGGGTAAGGTTCGAAAACTTGAAATTTGAAAAAAAATGAACGAAATTTATTTTATTTCATTTTAAAAGACTACGCAAGAGGTAAGGTTCGAAAACTTGAAATTTGAAAAAAAATGAACGAAATTTATTTTATTTCATTTTAAAAGACTACGCAAGAGGTAAGGTTCGACAACTTGAAATTTGAAAAAAAATACGAAATTTAATTTTAAAAGACTACACAAGAGGTAAGGTTCGAAAACAAATTTGCAAAACAAAGCTTGTAAAGTTTCACGATTTGGAATTACGCGAGATAAAAAGATACCTTTACTCAAATTAGAGCACGATTAATGAAATAGCCGAAACTTTCAGATATATTGTCAAATGTCTTTTTATTAAGTAACTCTGAATAAAATAGTAACCTTCTTAAAAAAAATACACCCTTAGGAAAATACTCATAAATTACTAAAAGTTCCTAAGAGGCCAGTGGAGATGAAAAATAGTCTCGTAAAAAAATCTATAATAAATCGCAATAAAAAATAGCGAAGTCATGGCTGATTTCTGCTGGGTAGAGTACTAGAGTAATCTTCCCAGCTGTCAGTGTCCCTTACAATAGGCATTTAGACGTTTTAGGTATAAAACTGGAAATTTTATAATTAAAATTGTAAAATATAATGATAATAAAATTACCATCCGTAAGTACTTGCCCAGTAAAAAAAAGTAAGTATGTACCTACTCTAGCAATTAAATTATCAAAGTAGATACTCTAGCAACTCGTTAGCTTAGGTGGTACGTCACGCATGCGGCGGCAAATTCAAATTTCAAACAGTTTTTTTGTCCTTGTAGCTAAGTAAGATTTTTTTTTTCATTATGTTTGCGACAATCTAAAATTATTTTTTATATTATCATGTCATTCTGTTTACCAATAATACATCATGTAACATATATTAACCTAATAACATTTTTTTTTAGTAAATCGAGCAACTTCTCGGGGTATAAGAGCAACGAGGTGCATTATTGATAAGCAGTTTGACGTGAAAATATAAATAATTCTCGCAAACATTGTGAATACTTACAATAATTAATAATTAACCGAGCTGGGTACAAGGCCACAAAAACTGCTTGAAATTTGAATTTCCCGCCGCATGTGTATCGTTGGCCCTTAAATCCTAGCCCGTCATATTTGCATGTTGCCAGTTTCAGAATTCGAAGCTAGTATAAAAGAGGTTAGTATCCAATAATTAATGGTAAGCCTTAAGTAAATGCATATCGTGTAGCATATTTTATATCTCATTGCGTGCACGTCGTGTCAGGGCCACCTAGACGACTTTTTGTCGTTTCTGTCACGTTATTGCTAATTAATATATACAAATAGATCCACAGCCCCTACAGGTGTAGGTTAGAACCTAGAAACTGCTAATATGTACCTACCTAATGTTTCTTCTTTGTATTTTAGGGTTCCGTACCTCAAAAGGAAAAATCGGAACCCATATAGGATCACTTTGTTTTCCGTCTGTCTATCCGTCCGTCCCTCTGTCAAGACCTGTATCTCGGGGACGTGTGAACGTATCGAGTTGAATTTAAAACTATCCATAGTATCTTACTGCAGAAAGAAAAATCAAACTACACAGTTTTCATTAAAAAAAAAGTCACAACTGAATATGCCGCAAAAAACGGATATATCGACACTCGCAAGGGAATCAAAACCTATGGGGTACTTCCCGTTGACTTATAACTGTGAAATTTGGCAAGAAGCATTGTCATATAGAAAAAATTAAGTCCTAAAACTGGACATTTTAATTTTATCACATTAACAGGGTCTTTATGCAAGGAAGGAGGGTCCAAATTTAAAAGTGCTCTAACCGTATTATGTGGGGTATTATATGAAAGAGCTTCATTAGTCCAAACTAAAACAGGTTTTTAAATATTTTTATGATGTTATATTTTTCGGTTTATGAAGGAAAATATATGATATTTTTTTTCTACTAGTTTGTATGGAACCCACGGAGAGCAAGTCTGACTCACATTTGACCGGTTTTTTAAACTATAATTATTCTGAAATTAAGAGTTTTCTGTAAAGCTCAAATGAGCCTACTTTAAATTGTGATATTTTAACAGTCTCTTCAACTGTTGAAAAGCAAGAAAGAAACAGGCGCGAGCCAACTTTGCATCGCTCTTTGAGTTGAGCGTAATCCTGCAGAGAAAATCCCAATAGATTCATTCAACGAGGCGTTAGTATGATCTTTGAATCCAAATATAAAGGGAAATTCATGTTTTCCTTCACTAAAGTTACAGTCACGAGACACGACGTTTTATTCTTAGCCACTTTACATTTACCAACTGCTCCTGAACCTTCTGGATGGCCATCCGATCAAACGAAAGCCACTGTGTCACAGAATACTGAATAGTACATATATAGGGACGCCAGAGGCGTTATCGTAAGAAAATAATTTTCTTAATATAAACATAAAACTCATTCAAAGAAATTCCTGGTTGCTAGGAATAATATCAATAGAATGAGATGCTGTAGAGCCAAGCAAGAAAATTTTGAGATGAAGTCCCTTATTTAAAACATTTATTCACTAATTAAATTTTTTTTATTGTCATAGGCGGTTTAAATGTCACTGCGACCTATGTGAGATCTATTGTGACTGCCGCTGTATTACAGTTCTCTCCCTAGTCTTGCGCTCCTTAGGAAGCCTAGTACTTTCTTGGGAGAGATACTTTTGACCTCGTCTGGCTGCAATGTATGCCTGCCTAGATGAAGGCTACGCTTGTGCATCAGTGGCCCACAGCAAGTGAGGATATGCTATGCATATGTGTTTCATCAGCTTCGTGACAAAGCCTACACTCCCTCGACTCGCTCAGTCCTATAATGGACATGTGCTTATTAAAACAACAATGTCCAGTCAGGGCTCTGACCAGAGTGCGCATACTGTTCCTACTCAGCCCTATGATTTGCTTATAAGTCTTACGATCATAGGCTTTGATGAGTGATTGTTTGATTGATTTGATGGTGATAATTACATATGGGTTCCCCTTATAAATTCGCCATGCCTATCTATCTTTATCACAGACATTTTATTAAAAAAACAAGCAATACATAAAATACATTTGGTAAGTAGTTGTTTTCAGTGAGCCGCTACAAAATATTGAGAAATAAAATACAAAACTCGGCTCCTTACTGTAAAAAAGGGATATTTTTTCCCACCCCCATTGGGTGGGGTATCATGATTAGGTCTCTTAAAATAAGACTAAGTTTCATATAATTATTATTTTCTTCTCAAATGTGATATTATGTGCTAGATACGAGTATATCCCACCAAAAGAGGGATCACACTTAAGTCGTTATGGTACAGATGTCATTGACCTTTTAGTAAAGTGGTGTCAACAAACCATACTTGCCAAGTGATCTTCGTATAGATTATAGTATTAGCTACTACCCTACCAATTACATGTCTCGACACGGTCTTGGACACTAAGATACTCGGAGAGCCACGTTATGCGTTGGGACAACCCTAATACATCCTAGCCATCTGGTAACCTTGGATGTAACTGCGGTCCTTTCATGTTATTTAAAGATTTTGCGTAATGAACCATAAGGTGATATCAATCAAATCGACAGCCGCAAGCGCACCTGGCGCTCTCTTTCTCAGTTTCCGGCACGCCGCCAGAATTCCTGGCCATAGACAAGGCGTGTAGGAAATATCCACTACCACGTATTCTCGTTAATTAATTACTCATACATAAAGATCGTAACAGTTTAACAGTTTCAAATTTTGACATTTCGTCACAATGACATTTTCGTCGATAGTAGATAATATTGTTGCTGTATGCACTTAACTAGTGTAAATAAATTATCTTGTTCTACGTTATAATATAAACTCGAAAGAAGGCCAAGCCCGCATGAAAATTCACTTTCTATCGTGAAACGAGTCCTACCTACATACCATGTTCGAAAGATACATACATATGTAAGTATATCCAAGGTCTACTGAACTACTAAACTGGCTAGACTTGTGAGCTCAGAGACATATGTTTACTTCCACCGTGAGCCGGAAAATTGTGACGAATTTAAATATTACATTTATTTTTAAATACAAGCTAAAAATAATTGCTCATTATCATCTTTGGGAGTCGGTTATATTGAATTTATTATGCCACTTAACCAACCAAGCGTTGTCATCTAAACAAAACGCGTTTACAAAAAAAAAAATATCAAAGTCTAAATCCAGAGAATCCGAGGCCCTATCACATAAATATGTTGGGTAAGATTTGACCTATACTAACGTTGCTAGTTAATTTAGAGCTTGTAACTTACGTAAAGTACTTCATTTGTATGCTCCCTTGCCCACAATGTGTCGGGTTTACAATGTCACACTTAGGTAAATAGAACGCTGGTTTTACGTCCTTTTTACGTGACAGGAACTAAACATAATCGTTTTATACTGTACCTATTACACATCACCAAGAAGTTCATCCAAAATGGCGTAACTCCATTATACAGTAATCTATCAAGGACTGATTAACAAATCAACTATTCCAGTTATTAGAGCTGTTAATCAGTAGACACAATATCGCAATATTTTCCTGACAGGTTGCGTATATACAAATGCTACTTGAGTACGTCCTCAAGGAGAGTAATAGTAGTGCCTACACTCGTCTGAAATACCAATTCGATTAGCATTTTTTACGTCCTTACATACATAGAAATACTATTTCAATATAAATATCTTGAATGGTAACACGTTTATTAATGAATTTAAAAAAGTAAAATTGGCACAAAACAGATATGTATGAGTGGCTTCATTCCTATAAAGTATATAGCGATCAGAATCGGAATCAGAATCAAAATATGATTTTGTTGGGCTTATGCTACATGCTAATTGTACATTTCAAAATAGTATACCTACTTACAAAATGTATCACAATATCTACTAGATCTTAGCTTACAAATCTTATACGAGTATTTACAGTCAGAGACGTTTAAAATTATAATCGAATTGATTTAAAATTATATACTTATAAAGTTACGCATATTCTCTCTCACAGAGAGACATCGTCAAACATCATAATATTGAAGCAGTTAAGAAATGAAATAAATATCCAAATCGGTTTATGATAAACAAACATTTAAAAAATACAGCAGAATTGAGAATCTCCTGCTTTTTTAAGTCGGTTAAAAAGAGTGTTATAGAGTTATCCTATCGTCTGCTTGAGACGAGAAGCTGTTGTGCACATTTAATATTTTTCTTTTTTTCTCAGTCAAGCTTGGAAGAATAGTCTCAGAATGGGATACTATGATTTATTCTGTAACAAGGACCTTTACTGAAGTAGCATTTCTATATACGCACGCATTTACTCTTATCTATAGGTTGTAGTCAATTAACGTGGAATATTTCAAGTGGCTCTACAGAATAATAATCGGATAATTTAACAATGACTCCTTGTAAATATAACTGAAGGTAACTGAACTCAAACTAAGTGTATTAAGTGTAAGTATTAAGTGCTTAGTAACGCCTTTAATAGGTATTTAAAATTTAACTTAATGTTTCTATCAGTTATTTCACACTGCAGAGCAAAAGCCTCTATCTAGTCCCTCTTTTATTTCTTCTGATAAAAATACATATAAAGCATAAATCTTGCTTATATTTAGAGCTATTTGGATACCGTATAACAACACTATGACAAAAAATTATAGAAAACAATACCATTTGAAATGTACTTAATTTTTAAAAGATGGGGATCGCATTTTTTTAAGACAAACATTGAATATATAATCGATGTTCACATTGAAGTATTGACTTGGTATTTGATTTTTAAGTATTTTATTACCTTAATTAATTGCAGCTTGGTTCCTTATTTATGAAGTAAATGCAAATATGCATCCTGGATCCGGGATGTATGCATGGGATGCGCAGATGCATTTAAGTAATCTATGCTCAAGGGTAGGTAAGTTTATTATAACGATTTTACCGCCTACGCTCTTATTAGTACGAAAGGACTCAGTGCTAAGGCTTGAATAAGTGTGTATAAATTATTTATATAAATATATAAAATTTTATATAAAGATATATTTAATAACACAAAGAACTTATAAGAAAAAACTATACTAATAACTATGACTATACCTGTACTATCTACACTTTAAGCTTACTTACAAAAAATAATATTTATATATATACAAAAAAAAAACAAAAAAAAAAAAAAAATATTCAAAAAGTCCACTGGTAGTGGGAAAAGTGGCCAGAATGCTGGCAGCATTGCCACGTTTGATGGCAATGCTTACGTTACTTTCTTTTAGTAAATATAATCATTAAATAAAATTTTCTTTGTTAAAAAAAATATACCACACCGTCTCTAAATTTAAATTATTTTCTCACATCTTAACAGTGAACTCTAATCGAGCCAATTTTAAATTCATTATCAAACAATAATTTCTTCCAATTTACGAGTAACTAGCCTAATCGGTGGTAAAGACAATTGCAGTTAGACTAAACTCTTGCATTTTGCATTTTGTAAAGTGTTCTGACTTGTACAATGTAAGTAAGTCTGCTGTCTCGATCACGCTTTCCAATATTTCATAGAGACACAGACACCTACAATTACTGAATGCACTTACGAGAAATGCGTTATTCAAAAAACTAGAAAATAATGTTGGCAAACGTGCAGTAAAAATATGATATTTTTGCTGAACGATTGATCCAAAATAATACACGTGCGTGAAAATTGTACTGAGTACATGATTATTCTATGTAGGTACAGGGTACGCCTAGGGAAGTACCAAACATTGACCAACAGGCCTAAGTCGCGCGGCGCGACATAATTTTCTCTACTATATCGTGTGAAAACGTGACAAGTCTAGTTCTAAAAGTCTATCTCTTTTTCGCTCGAGATAAAGTTTCATTGAATCTCCCAGCAGTAAGTGTTACTGCTAAGGCTTGGATGGAAGGGCAATATTTTTAAACAAATTTTAGTTCTTTCTTTTTTTTTCTTTGATATCAGTCTAATATAGAAGATTGCGGCGACCTCATACAGACAGCACGACGATGATACTAGACGCGCGCAATCGGTATTTATATTAAAGCATGTCTGGCAGTGATGATACCTGCAGGTTGACGATTGCAGGGCACTGCCATATAGGGTTTTGAATAGTCGAAGTCCAAAATTCTGATTGACACTGTTAAAATCAGGTGAGTGACTAGGAAATTCTGTCACTCAGTTTGAAAATAAAGACTTGAATCGATTATGTATATGTACATAGTATTGTTATAAGTGTTTGAAACGGATATATCTGGGTACATACTACCTACAGAATTTTACTAAAAACAAAATCTCCAAAAACGCGCAATCTACGCAATACTAAAATATATTGTCAGTGACTCATATTGGAGTCACAACCATACTTCACAATGAGGTAATTCGTAACTATTTGAAAGTCGATTAGGATCGAATGCAATTCACGAGCGCACGCAAGCCTTACATGTAAAATCCGCGCCACCATATGGAGAAAATTTGGAAATAAATTTGACAGGCCTGCCATTGACCGCTCTGGACAGAATTTCTGGTATGAAGGAATTTTGGCGGGAACATTATGGAAACATCGTTCCATAATCGTTTTATTTTATTTTTCCAAACTTTTGTTATTTTGAATTTTAATACTATTAAATGGTGGTGTTTTATTCATTAAGTGTTCGATTAAGTGCGTGAGTGTGGACAAGTGAAATAAAGCGGCGAAAATGTATTTTCACATTGTCGGCAAAACTCCATAAAAGGTTCCAGTAAAGTCGCCATTACTTGACTGAAGCACGACTCGAATTTGAAAATGACTGTAGGTATAAGTGATATAGATTGTGACTTTAACATTTATGACTTGTTTTATTTAAGAAACTTGAAGAAATATTAATACTTGACACCTATTAATGCTCTAAGCGGGTACAAATTAAATTTTTCATCTGGTATGTGTGACCGGAAGGCGATTGAAGCGCCGCGTCTATGAGACTAGAGTGATGGCGCGGACATTAGTATTTGTATAGCATTGGTGTACATGAACATTGAACATTTCGTTAGCGTGTGTAGACACAAACAAAACCAAAAACCGCGCGCAATCGTGCCTTGCATCCACTGTACAAGCATATAACAACAACAGCGTACAACGCACATACGTCATAGTGCCTAATTATTAAAATCACGTAAATGCAGCGAGTGATTCATCCGAAAGTTTGACTTAAAAATTCACTACGAGCCAATAATACTAATGTGATCAAAATGTGACAGTAATAAGTACATCGATACTAAGAGCTACTCTGAAGGCACCACTAAATTAATTAAAATATTTAAAATAAATAAATTCAAAAACGAACGAAGCTTCCATAAATTTATATTCCTTTTTTAATTTAATGAGTTTAAGAATTTTAATTAATTTAGTGGTGCCTTCATATATACCTACTCTACTCAAAAAAAAAACGAAACAAATGAAGATATTCCGTTAATTTGATATACTCGTAGTTTGACACGAACCTAGTCAGTGCGCAGATGTTTACAATGAGTACTACTAGACTTCAACTAATACCAGATATAATGGGGTTGTTATAATCAACTTGTACTAATGGTACTATACTGGCAAACGATTGCCCAGATAGAAAACTGCGTAAGTAATACGTTCAGCTTGACGAAGTCCCTGGCTTGTGTCGGTGGAAGTACAGGTGGAACAAAACAAAAGTACTATATTCTGTAACTAGATACTTTAAGCACAGAAAAGATTTAAATTGAAATTATATTCATATTGTCGTCTTTTTCACATAGCCTTGCTTTAGTGAGTGTCACTGTCAATAGTACAATTATGTCACTTCAATCCTCGTCATTATTCGGTCATATTTGGAATGACAAAACGTGGCTGAATAATTTTTCTGATCGTAAATCTGTGTCACAGATCAGTGGTAGCAGTAGGCTTCGAAACGTCATGAATGTGGAGCATTGTTACGAACGGCTTTTTTGGAATTTCCACCAGGAAAATAAGGTAGTTTGCAGTCTTCGTATTTGTGAAGTGAAAGGACTTGGTTCGATAAGGTCATGTCTTGTGTACTACACTATCCGAAGTTTATGCAGAAAACAATTTTATTAATCGAGTACCGCGATTAAACCGCGAGGCGCGCGTTTTATTTGAATATAATAATTATAATTTAAAAAACTAAAAAAAAACGCTTCAAATTGTTGTATTGTTATCGGTCCTCTAAAAGTCTAGAAAGTTTGAATGAAATCTGACCGTTTGAAGTGGGTCAAAATCAAGTCCAAAAGAGTCGGTTACAAACAAACAAACATGCAAACAGGTAACGCTAATAGAATCGTGTTAAAAAGGGCTTTTTCACTCCTTTTGCTTAAAAAGTCCGTTATTGTAGCGTACTAAAGCGGGGATAAAATAGAATTTTAAGCTCTAGGGGATAAAGTTTTTTTTTAAATTTTTATCTGATACCAAAGAGCCTACATACACGAACCAGTCTTTATTCAAAAGTAGAATAATCTCTTTGGAATATATTTACATTTTCTTTGCAAACATCTCGGTAAATATCCAGAATTGTACAAATCGTGTTATCATTTTTAATAAAATAAACTTTGATTTATTGTATTGAATTATTTTATTTTCTCGCAATCGTAGTGAAAAGTAGAGTGTAACACACGGCGCTAAAAACCCATTGTAACTCGGTTTCTATTTACTCCCTCGCTAAAGATCGGGAGTAAAAATCTACCTCGTTACAATGGGTCATTTTAGCCCCTTGTATAACAATCTACTATTTGAGTATCTCAAATACTTAAATAACTAAATACATGAATCAAGTTATGTAATAAATTTGACCCATTTTAAATATAATTTTGACAAAAAATATGAAGTGAAAGAATTAGTCGTTCAAATTATAATTTGTGACATTTAAGCGCACGTGTTATCATAAATGACAATTGGCGACAGTGTCCTCAAAAATACAGCTTATGATTGTTGGCCATCGTCAGTTCTCGCGTGGACTAGCGCGGGCGCACGGCGCTTGCCAAGATGGAAAGGCGAGCGCTACGCCACTCGGCCCATTCGTTACCCTTGATCTTGAAACTGCTCAGAGACAAACACTCCGACGATGATGTCAACGATCTGTCAGTAAGCCGTACAAGGTGTCTTATAGTGTGTATTGATTCTACTGGTTTGTTGTTTTAGTCAACGTTCAGAGACACTGACCTTGAAATTATGTTTTGTTAAGACTAAACTGACTTTTCCATACAGTTCTATTTATAATCCTAATTTAAAACGGATTCCGTTCGATTCCATCTGTCATTTACATACAGAATGATAGAGATGAGGATATTCTCATCTCACACACATCACATAAAAAAAACAGATTGGTTTATCAACAAATTTTATCCAAATTAGTTCAGTTGTTTGGAAAATCCAAATGAAAAAAACAGAATAATCTCAATAATATGTCATACAAGTAATCGAAATTACGTATTTTGAAGTACTTAGGTTGTTTTAGCTTTGTAAACTATAATAATTACTATAAACCTGTGAAGATGCCGCCAGCGAATTAAACGAACGTAACACTTCTAAGATCAGCAACCGGGATCATTAACTGCAATGAAGCTATAACATCAATTGTGCAATTCTTACTGGAAATGTTTTATCTATTTACTTACCTACATGTGGTGTTGTAAAATACTCGAGTCCGAGTTCTTTCGCAAATCTCGAGAGTGGTCTCGGGTCTTTATCTCATGCGAGTTCGTCTTTTGGCATCCTTTGAGTTGATTGAGTCCTACGAGTTATTTAACGTTTTAGTACCTGGGCGACCGAGCTCCACTCGGATGTTTTATGACTGAAAATACGAGCAAACCCGATTTCACTAAAATTAAACCTAGCAAGATCGATTTATCGTCCCCTAATCTACCTACGAACCAAATTTCATTAAAATCCTTGGAGCCGTTACTGAGATTCAGATTATATAAATTGATAAATTCGTTTATTGAGATAAAAACGGAAAAAGACCAATTACAATTATCTCACAATATTCAAAAATTATTCTTAAACAAATGTCTGAGGATTACAAAATATTCATTATATAAATACAATATCATTTAAAATGTCAATACAAAAATGTCAAATGGGCAATACGCCTAGTATGTCAATACAAAAAAATAATTATGTTATACAAAGTAAAATATACCGTTCAGGTAAGTACTCAGAGTACCAAGTCAATAAACTCAAAGGTTATCGTCAAAGTCCAATGAATCATCAGGCTTTTTACACCTGTCCCATTGATCCAATAGATTTTCACAATAAGTCAAGGAGGTACTTAAAATAGTCTTCCAGTTATCACAAAAGATGTCACAATCAGGGTTGGCAGCAAGGAGCAAGGAGTATGTATATAGGTACATATATATTTATCAACAAGAATTGTTCGTTTAAAGGTGTTAGATAGATTAGACATTTGAAGTTGGTATGTTCACGTTTATTAACGAATTAAATTAAGAAAATTTTATCAGTTCCAAATTATGTACATAATTAAATGACTATATGATATAAGATTTTATTACACCACATTATTATGAGTTCACGGTCACAATACAATTTTAAATAAATGAATAAATATAAATAATATACAACCAATTAAAATGTTATCCAACAACACGAACGTAGGTATTTGCGTATTTTTAAGTCGGTTGTTTCAGTTTTTTAATTATTATACTCAAAGGTAGAGTAGCCTATTTCTGTTTTCATGCTTTCAAATTTCATAATTGTCATTACAACATACAAACATACATCATCAAGTAGGACGATGAAAATATTGTAACAGGAAGAGAAACACTGATGCATTTTTTTAATTTGACCTTTATTCACTTCATTTACAAACCCAACTAGGACTTGCGAGACGTCAGTGTCGAGTGCTTTTGAATTGATTTAGATTCGACTTATTTATTTCTTTCGACTCATAATTCAGAAAAAGTTAAGCTCGCCTTGGAACTGGCCACTTGGGACATTAAAAATCTTCAAAGAAAACTCGAAAGTTCACGAATTTTAAGATTCTTCGAAGAAAACATAAATGTATTGGATTCTAGAATCCATGTTTCTTAGTATTTTCCTATTATAATTCCAAAGAATTCCACATGTTGCCTTTAATATGATTTACTAGATGCGACAAACTGATTTATTTTTACTAGACTAGAAGTTTTTAACACAAGAATATTGTAGCCTCTAACGTTTGACCTTACATTTTTCTACCGCGAACGTTATTTATTTTTACCATTTGCACCGCAATAGAGGCGCGCCTGTGTGGACTCCGCTAGCCGTCTTTCATCTACCGTCTGACGTACTAAACATGCCCACCAACGTAATCTGCCAGAACGTTTGTCTTACGTCGTGGGTAATAAATAGTTTAAAAAAAACTGCACGAGAATAACAAAATATCTGGCTGAAAACAAAAACAAAAAATGTGAGAAACAAAACAAGGCCTACGACAGTCAAGAGGTTAAGCCGTGTTTGACGACACCTCGTACATCGAAATAGATGTCGTATAAGATAGAATAAAACTTGGTTAGCAAAAGTACGTGTAGATCGACCCACTCAAATCCTTTTCAAAAAATAGATCAAAATCGGTCAACCCGTTTGAGAGCTATGATGACACAGACAAACAAGCAATTACACATCACACTTGTGACGCCCCTCCTTTTTGCGTCGGGGGTTAAAAATAGAGGAAAATAATTTTAACATAGCACGTAGAACTGACGGCCGATGGGGCCGAAAAGTTCTCGAATGGAGACCATGAACCGGCAAGCGCAGCGTAGGAATATCAGCCACAAGGTGGACAGAAGATATCATACAAGTGGCAGGAAGACGCTGGATGCAGGCCGCTTCCAACCGATCTTTCTGGAAATCCTTGGGGGAGGCCTATGTCCAGCAGTGGACTTCTTATGGCTGAGATGATAATGCCTTCCTTTTTCGGTTAAAGCTATCGACAAAAAAATATCCAACTCTATACAGCAGGCACCTGAAAATAATTTTTATATAATGGGATTTGGTAATATTTGAATTGAAGTTGTTTTTATGCGACCACCTGACGTAGGTATCTACCTACTTTGAAATAAAAAAGAATCAAACTGTGAAGAAACAATTGTGAAGAAATCGCGAAACATACACAAACAATTTACAACTATTTTGAAATTAAAGTCGATATTTTTTCTTAATATAAATATATACGCGATATTAAACAACTTTTAACAAATTAATCTCTTAACGGATTTATATTTTACATAAGTTTAAAACTTGAATAAATTCATTTCAATCTGAGTAACAATCGTGATAACCTAACTTTTATTAATGCAAAGAAGCAACCCCCTTTAATTCATCCTGAGTCCTCCCCTGACAAATCTCCAATGAAAATTGATAATAGGTATTCTAATTATTATTTTTAGCATATTTTACGCTACAGTAGACTCTCGATAAGTGTAAACGATTGGGGCTAATTGATCTATTTGATTTGATAGGACATTGATAAAACCTACTCTATGTTAGGATTATACGTTAGGTTAGGTTAGGTCAGGTTTTATAAACAAAAACCCTAACCTAATCTAGGGTTAGGTTAGGGTTTTTATTTACTCGTTTCGTTGCGGCCGGGTATGTTTTAAAATAACTGCGCGGGCGTTTCCAAACTGAAAGTATACCCGAAGTCAACACGCACCAGTGACGTCACAAATGTTAAGTAAAGGTAGGCTTTAATGAATAGATTTTCGCTTTCTGGATTTAAAAATATACCCGACAGCAACACGGTCTCTGACGTCATGTGCGTTGTGTGAAGGTATAAATTCCATATACGCGACGACAAACCCGTATAGGCTGTCCGTTTTGAAATCGACAAGTATTTACGAAGGTTATTACGAAGATTACAGATTGTGTTAATGAAAGAACAAGTAGATATATTAAAAGTTGTTTATTTAAATGATTCAAGACATTTTGGTTCTTATAAGCTCCGTTCCGTTCCGTGGCCGAGGATGGAGCTCGTCGATCTAGAAGATATTTATTCTATTTTGGTTATTTTTATGATATTATAGAAGATTCGATTTTCCGCGCAGATAATGGAAACAAAAGGTTGTGCGCTAATCTGTAACCAATAGACGACGAGTAAATATTACAGCTAAGTACATAATAACATTATTAAAATAATAGCAAAGTAACTAACTAGAAATTACAGCCATGGAATTTCTTGAGGCTTCAAAGTCGAATAAGATGACAATATACTTATACACAACAGAGTCCTAACAAATGGACTTTTAGTAAAGGACTCGACCTTTGAATAAGGGCTCGACCTTTCCTTTCCTTTTCTTCCTTCTACTTCAATCTTTCCTTCTCTTATATTTCCTTTAGACTGAAGGAAAGGTACAATAGGTGTACTAAAACTCAGTATAATCACACACTCGAAAAGTATTAGAACATTCCGGTAAAAAGTCACTGCTAAATCTTGTACTCATGCAAATTCATGCACATGCAGTATCTGGCCACAATACTGGCCCAGTAAAATGGAGATGGCTTTACGCAAGGAAACTCAATGTAGATCTCATCAAGCAAGACCCCATGTTCTGAGATAAAATAGATGGTTTAACATTTTTTCATTAATGTTTAAGAACCTGAGCGGTATGTGATTTGTGGAGTCTCACTGCGAGATCGAATCAAAAATGAAGAGACCCGTAGACGAACGAAAGTCACCGATATATCACAGTTGATTAGCAAATTGAAGTGGCAGTAGGCCGGGTGGTACATAGGACGTAAAGCTGATGGCCGATGGGGCCGTAAAAGTTCTCGAGTTGAGACCACGTACCGGCAAGCGCAGCGTATGTAGACCAGCCACGAGATGGACAGATGATCTCGTACAAGTGGCGGGAAGACGCTGGATGCAAGCCGCTTCCAATCGGTCTCCTTGGAAATCCATGGCTGAGAAGAAGAAGATGTGATTTGTTGTCGATTTATTTTGGACTGCCCTCCTCCAAAGTAAAAAATCCTAAAATAAACTGCTCGACACTCGAGTGAATCAGAATATTCATTTGTCAACAATTTATAGGAAATAAATTGCAATTAGGAATTTACACTTACAGTTGGAATGTGTGATAAACATTGTTTTCAACTAAAAAACTGAGCTTGTGTATCTGTTTTTTTTGTTAGAGAAATTTGTAGTGGAAAGAGAGGACGAGATTCCGTTTACGAGTCCAAATTTACGCAATTCTTGGTTTTTATTTTGTGTTCTCAATACTGTATTATACTTCGAAATGAATTATAATAATCCGATGCTTAGTAATGCAAGACTGGCAAGACGCATGTTTCATGAAGGACAACCGCTCTGTTCCGCGTTCACAAATACATTATTAAAATCCTACTCCATTAAGTTATTTAATATGTAATACAATTTACACATGCATACATAAACTATACTTCATTCTTGATAGTATTTTTTTTAATTTTTATCCGCCATATATGCCGATCTCTCAGTAAAAATGATAAAATTCTTTTTTAACCCGATTGCGCAAGAAGGAGGAGGTAATGTTTTTCCGATACATGTATATATGAATCTACGTATGTATGATGGGTATGGGTATGTATGAATATTTATATTTTGCTTCTTACAGCTTATATAGCTTGACCGTTTTAGATGTGCTAGGTGTTGTTAGATTAATAGTAACTTTGTGAGTGTAATATGATACGTACATATTTATATAATAATAATAATAAAATTCACATAAAAAATTTATTACGTAGCTTCTTGTGACAAACAAGTGATTTCACAACAGTATATGAGTAATAAAACATCATGAAATAAATAAACAAAAATATATCATCAATATCATAAGCATGGGGCCACCAGAATCTGTTATATAAAAAAATTGGAGCTTCCACTTGAACCCCCTGCGTCGTCGCCCTAGGGGGTCCAAGTGGATTTTTTCCTGATTTTTGTGGATTCCTCTTCGTCCCCACGAAGAGGAATCCACAAAATCTGCAAGTAAACGAGGGGTCGATAGTAGACAGGGGGACGACGGCAACTTTCGTTTCCTGTTCGACCCCCTATTACTGAATGGTGGAATCATGGATACTTTTTTTCTTTTGGACTTTTAACCGAATGGTCTTGCGCTTTACTAGTGAAAATTAAGTTTTACAAAATCCCGATTAACAACATACCTAGCTTGCTAACAAATAATGTCTCTTTGAATGAGTATGCACGTAAGGAAGGATAAACATCAAAGTTTTGGTTACGTAAAATTATAATGTACGTGAATATGCCTAATCTGTATGAGGAAAAGGCATTTGAGACAATCCAAAACGCAGTTCTAAACAACATAAAAACAAAACGAACAACATGTCAACTTTGTTAGCCTGTAGAAGCATTTGCTCACTAACTTTACTTGCGATAACTAGGAGATAACATTTAGTTAAATCTTTGTTAATTTTAGTTTAATCTTACTCTATGCTTGGGCTATAGTCTATGGCTATGCTCGGGGTCTCTCTACGAGATTGAATCATGAATGAAGAGATCCGTGGGTAAACGTACGAAAGTCGCCGAAATATCGCAGTGGGATAAGTAAGTTGAAAGTGGGCAGGGCACATAGCACGCAGAACTGATGCCCGATAGGGCCGAAAAATTATCGAGTGGAGGAAGACGGTCTTTTTGAAAATCCATAGAGAAGGGCTATGTCTATGAGTGGAAGTGGAAGGGCGTGCAGTTTTAGAGTGAAATATCTCTATGAGCAAAGGCTCAAATTTGTTAACAATTTAGCAAAAAATTGACTGGAGTATGCAAATAAATTATTTAAAATTCAGTCAGTCCAAAATGTTGATTAGGCATTTACAACTCTACCTTGAATGTTAACGAACTCGCACAAAGAGAAAAATACCAAGGTTGACTTCTCGCCGCCGTCCAAGGCAAGTATGGTAGCCTGCCTTAGAAGGTACCACTGACCTACATTACTTACTCAAGTCTGGGTAATTTATAGGATACACTATAGTTGAAGAAAAAAATGATTGAAAAGAGAAGAAAATAGTACGAGTATCCTCAAATAAATTTATTACAGTTTTATTTAGTTTAATCTACCCATGTTCAAATCCTGCACGTTAATTTTGACCCACTTCCCGGTCTCCAATAGAACTGAAATTAAAATTGGATGACAATATAATATTATTGTAATGTAGAGCTAATTAGTCCAATTTGGGTTCGTTAGCTTTGTAGCCTTGGGTATCATACTTATTAATAATGTGGTCTGAAGATGGAGCCGGAACTCCATTGGAACTCTCTGAGGGAATATCTATCCTAACAAACTTCACGTTTTGATATTAACAAAAAATTATCGGGTTTTTACGAACAAGAAAACAAAATTTTTATCTATTTACCTGTTTGTGTCGTGTCCATCAAAAATTAAAATTATTTTAAATCTTGATTAAACGTTACATTGGTTGTATGATGATGTGGAAATTCTGCACGTGCCTAAGTAGGCGAGTGTAAGTATATTTTAAGGAAAAACCAAAATATAATTTTAATTGTTGATGTTAAAAATATAATTTCAATTGTCTTTTATGCAACTACTCAACAGTTTGATTTCGCAAGTGAAAAATTAATTTAAATCTTGATTAAACGTTACGTTGGTTGTATGATGATGTGGTAATTCTGCACGTGCCTAAGTAGGCGAGTATTAGTATATTTTAAGGAAAAACCAAAATATAATTTTAATTGTTGATTACCAAAATATAATTTCAATTGTCTTTTATGCAAATACTCAAGAGTTTGATTTCGCAAGGAAAAAATTAATTGTTTATGTGGATCAAGAGTTTGATCAACCTGGCGTAATTTTGTCCATTTTTGTAAAATGAGATAGTGCAAAATTATGTTTAGTAGTTTGATCCATTTATAGTTTGTACTTTTTCATAAAAAAAGGTATAATTCTCATGACGGTGCATTATTCCTTAGTAGTTTGACCCATTTAAAGTATGTACTTTTTCATAAAAAAAGGTATAATTCTCATGACGGTGCATTATTCCTTTTTGTCTCGAGTGTGAGTCTGTATGTTTGTATGAGTAAATTGCGTATGAATGGAATTGGATCAAGTCGGCGGACCAATTATTGTACGGAATCGTGCATTTTAATGCATATTTAATTACTCCAATTCATTCCAACGCAATAACTCTAAGATCTACACTGAAGATCAAGCTTTATTAAATAACGATTTCAAGCCAATTATTAATAGCTATATTTTGTTTAAATTCAATGTTTATTGATACAAAATACCTTACGAATACCAAAGTTCAAACGAGTGCAGTTAGAATACAGAATTTTATTTAGTAACTAACTGTTATTAATAACGGTTATGAGACTCAGTTAATCTTTTTTACGATGAACCAGTAACACAAAACATATATATAGTAAATAAGTATATTTGATATTCTAGGATTCTCCAAGTAAGTAGCAAGCTGTGAATCTAATGTATTTTAATCTATAGGTGCTATGAGTATAATACATACAATAGGTATTTATAGATTTACATTATACAAGTATCTGCATATTTACCAATGCAAACTAGAAATCACCTTTATCTAATAGACCTACTATCTAATAGTCATTCTGTTAACGTTATTGCGAGAAACGTCGATCTAAAATAGCTAATGATCATTGCGAATGTCTGTGAAGAAATCAACCTAACTACGGCATTCGACACTGTGATATTCACCTACTTGATATACTTGCATAATGCAATATATTTGAATAGTTATATGGAGACCCATCTCCAAATTAGAGCAAATTGACAGCTCTCTCAGGCAAGACGAAAAAGTTGTTTTCATGTTTATTATGCATCTTTAAACGAAAAAATCGTCAGTGTCCGCCAAGGTGCTTTTGTTTGACATATATTATTTAAATCTTCTCAAAATTTATATGTTCTCAATTACGTGTGTTGCGCAGGTAGCGTGCGAAACTTGTTGATGTATAAAGGTATAACTTTTGCAATGCATTGATTAAATGTTGCATTGGCCGCTTCTCGAGTCACCGCTCCTTCGTTGGAAACTGGTATCCACCGGATTTTACGATAGTAATTGAGCTTTAGAAGCAGACCTGATTGAACAGCGGCTCTTGGATAAAGTCGCCATTAAATTTTTCTTTGTAGGTCAACATATGCAAAATACAAACTAGTTCATGTTTATCAAAATGTTACGAGTTTTTTAAAATAAACAGATCAAATCGTCTTATTACACGACTACTCAAGAAGGAGGCTAATGCATTTCGATTAATGAAAGTATACCTATGTACGTAGGTATGTATTAAACTTGTTACGATAATAGCTTTATTCATACATTTACAATTACATTACATTATTTACTACACAAAAAATCTAATTGATTAAAGACAAATGGAGGTCTAAAGATTATCCAATTATTCCAAACCGCTACTAATTGGTAGCGTACCCAGCATGATAGCAGCATTGCTACGTTGAAGCATTGCTTATTAATACGTTGGACTTATTAGTTTAACATAAGTCTATCCAATCGCTGTTTAACCAGGTATATTAATATTTTTTGACCAATTTATGATCACCTTCCAATAAGAGTACCCATTTTCATCCCCTCATGCATCTTCTGACGAATTTCTATTCGTCATTATGAACTGATACCTCGGAAGAAGGAATACTAAGTTCATATTTAGTTAATCCATTTTGAAAATAATGGACCAATATTCCATAATAAATGCTTATAATACAACTAATCTTTTTGTACAACCGTAGGAAAGTAATGAACTTCGCAGATTCTCATTAGGTATCTTAGGTTGTTTGAGAACGTCGGTACTAAAATCGAATTGCAATAGAAGATTTATAGCCGGTGCAACTAGCGGAGCAACTTTCGATTCCAAGGACTGATGCTTAGAGCTAGACCAAGATGCAAACTTGCAACTAAGTATTAGTAATATGATTCATTTTGATAACCATTTTTGTCTTATACTTTTCCCACAAGGTAGGGTCGACACAGCACTTTTCCTTTCGCCACTTCACTCTGTCAAATGTCATATCTACCTTCTTTTCTCACCCTTATGATCTTTCACATTCATTCTGATAACCAATGCGGCTAATATTATATAAACCTAAGTACAGTGTCATCATTTTTACATCATAATCTCACATAAGCTATGTTTTATACAGAAAAATATTTTTTTTATTTAGTGAGATCCTAAATACTGACGCATATACGCGAATTCATTTGAATTAGTTGGCAAAATGTAGGCGAAAAATTGCAAATTCAACTGCGTCCACATATGTAGGTACGTATCCCAACTATATTATTGAACACCGATTAAGTCTTAGACAGACACGCCAGTGTCTGTGATAATTGGTGATAGTTTAGGGCCTGGCACCTGGGTGTCTTTAAGTGGCGAGTGAATCGTTTTCATCCAGATAAGCGCGCTCCATCGTAGACCTCAACATCGCATAACACTAGGAGAGTTGGCGGTCAAGCGCAAACCTATCTTGTATAAAAAAAAAACAAAGTCGGATTACAGGCATGTGTAGCGTAGATGAAAAATCCATATGAATATTTTCGCTGCACGTATATTTCTAATTCAAAACTTGCATCATATAAATTGATTTTTCCTTGCACCAATTTATTCAATAGACTTTATTTGCAGCCGATGATTTTATAAATTGTTCCCCTCCGCGGGCACATGGCAAAGGTCACGTATTTATTTGCCCCCCGCGTATGGCACGCCCCCCCGCGATTTTTTTGATTTTTTTGCCGCGCGCTATTAAAAAATTAATAAAAAATAAAATTTGTATGAAAACTATATATAAAATTAATATCACTGTAATCCTACTGAATAAAGCTAACTGATATCCAACGCATATGTATTTTAATTAAAAAAAGTATCCCCTATCTAGGCTTAAAGTTGAGCATGCGATTTTTTTTCACCATTTTTTACGAAAAAAATCATATTAAAAAATATTAAAAACATTTCATACATATTATTGTTTTTTTGGCTTTAAAAAACAACAATATACAGATATCCGAGAAAAAATAACATCATCCCATACATTGTTTAGATTAACAAGATCGTCATAAAGCACGTGCGGTTCAAGTGGCCAATTAGGACGGTCGTAAAAACGGGTCATGCTTACAAAATGTGAACTTGATATTCTTTAAGTTGGAATGGCTTGTAACTTTTGTTTATGAATAGTATAATTTATGAGCTTCTGGTTTTGTAATGGTTTAGTCGATAAAAATGTGTTTTATTTATCTATTAGAGACCATAAAAAACCTCGTTTCGGGCTGATGATAATGATGATAGATAATTGAAAAAAATACGCGAAGTCAATTAGGACGTTATTGAGCAAAATGGGTTGCTTTATTTAAAAATCTGTATATGCAGTCTTATTATTAATAACATAACAAATAAAAAACATGCAACATACATACCTGTTGTAATTGAAACTATGTTTCAAAATCGGCTATAAATACCGACGGCGGACATCTGGCACGGCTTTTCGGACACTATTGTTCGTTCGACATGTATGCGTTTAGATTCATATTTGTGATTAATATACACATCACATACTTAATTTAACACTTGTATCGTATCACTGGATATATATCGGTCACATATTACTATTAATTTTGAAGTATATAATGAAACCTTATTTTGAAAAAAAAATCACAACATAAAAGTCACAAAAAAAACACTCAAATTTCGGCACAAAAAAGGTCCGTCGGCGTTCGGTTCGAAACAAATATTTCGATTTTTTTGATCACACAGACATGTATTTGACACTGTCACTAACTTTATTACTGGTTTTGCCACGTGTAAAACATAACAAAATATGTATTTAATCGAA
Source organism: Lycia hirtaria (assembly GCA_947563715.1). NCBI lineage: Eukaryota > Metazoa > Arthropoda > Insecta > Lepidoptera > Geometridae > Lycia > Lycia hirtaria. The sequence continues at coordinate 15,908,774 of OX387386.1, forward strand.
ATAAATACATAAAATCGGTATTTATAAATAGATGGCAAGAGCGGCCGCCATTACGTGTTTATAACCTTGACCGCGCGCGTCATTCTGATGCAATTTACACAGAAATTTATTTCGGAAGTATCAATTCTAACGTATCTGATTGGTAGTTTGTCATTTTGCCTGTCTATGAACGAGTTAGAGCAGAAAAAAATATTATGTCATAGTTAACTGGCGGGGAGTACAACAAGGAGAGGAATAACGATACGCTAGCGTATGGCATGCCAGCCAGCGCACAATGGCGGGAAATACGCTGGCGTATTTAATGCCTCCTGAGGGGATACACAGTGACGTCGCATTTCAATGCTGAAATCATTTATAAAATGGGTATAATTATGACACAAATAACCTACTAAATAATTAAAGACCAAATAAAGTTGAGGAGAACATAAAGCGTGCCTGTGCAGGTGTACAGGGACCTTTACCTCCAAAAGTCTTTAAAGATTTTTTTAATTTGAATAGAAAATATTTGGTACTTTTCAGTATCAAATAATGCACGCGTCAAGTTACTACTGATGACAATTTAATTGCAGTAAACTTGTAAGTTTAGTAAGTCTAGTTTTATTTTTATCCTTTTGTGCTTTGATGTTAATTTTAACATGTGTACCTACAATAAAGAATATATACAATAAATACAATAATAAAGTTTATCTATCTATCTAAGTAAACATATAAATAAATGAAAATGAGACAAAATAGTAATGAGATGTGTATGTATATCGTGATACAATTGTCCTGTTTCGAACTTATGTATTTTTTAACCGATTTCCGAAAAGGAGCTTCCTCCTTTTCTTTCTTAATTCGATGGTAGGTTTTCTTGTATGTCTGTTCAGCGATTACTTCACCAATTATGAATCGATTTTGATTATTATTTTTTGTTGTAGTAGGCCATATTTCAGAGGTGGTCCCATATAGATTTTATCAAAATCGGTTTATTACTTTGGTTTTAAATCAAAATAACTGGAAAAATAAGTCATCCAAGTAAACAAATAGCGAATACCGAAGTCGGGTTTTTAGTGATTTTTTTAAAAATCACTAAAAAACTCGACAACTCGAAGTCTCCAAGTACTGTATGTGTACATACTTAATTTATGTCATGGCATACTTACTATTAGGGTAATCTGTGGTCATGGTAAAGCCCTGGTCCTAAAGGCGCGAAGGGGCCACCGGCGACTTAGAAACCTCGTGTCTACTCTACGCGCCGGGTCTCAGACCGGTCGTCGCGCCGGACCAGTCGGACCTGGGGAATTTCCACGCTTTCCTCCTTGAAACTCATTAAGTATTTTTACGAGTTGTGTTCTATTGCAAAAATCAAAAGATGAAGAGTTTTTTATTTATACTTTTTACATCATATCCATTCTGTAGTAATTATTTATTAATAATTATGCAGTAAAGCCTTGCATAAAAATGCTTCTTGTTTTTTGTTTAGAGAAATAAAAGTGTTAAATGTTTGTAGGGGCGAATTTTCCATTGTGGGAGGACAATGGTGATTACGTACGCAAGTAGCCCTCAATTATTTGGTTGACAATTGCGGCCTTACCGAAAAACGTTACTTAATTTTAACCATCGTCTTAAATTCTCTGTCTTCTTTCCGCAAACGTTATTATGTGTCAGGGAGAAGTTGACAAAATATGTTAAGTAATGTTTAAAGTTAAGTAACGTTTTCCGGTAAGGCCGTTGATTTTTAGCGTTAAGGATATGCAATTCAAAATTATCTTAATTACCTACCGATACGTTAACCTACAACAAAATAAAAGTTCCTTTTTATAAAAAGAAAATGTGCAGAAGTTGTGCATAGAGACAAATACGAGTACTTACATATTTTTTTTAATATCTGCGTGTACACGCTTCATGTTTTGAGCATCACTTTTTTTAAATCGCCTTCGCGATGCATTCACTTACAACGGATATATTTGATGTCTTTTTTGTGAACGAGGTATCGGAAAGTTTATAAAAATGGAGCTTATGCCACTTAGGAAATAATAATTTATAGTTTAAAAAACTGAAACAAAATATGCATTTTCGTTAACATGGGTGACATAATTGCCAATAATTTTGTTTTAGAAACCGATTTTAATAAAATGTATATGGGTCCAACTCTGAAGTATGACATATAAAACAAAAAAAAAAAAAAAAAACAGTATAATGGCGAAGGCATCGCGTAACAAACATAAATACATACAGTAGAATTGAGAACCTCCTTTTTTGAAAGTCGGTTAAAAACCAATGTAAGACACCAATCAAATAAAACCCCAGTCTAGTAATTTAGGAGGCATTGTGTGAGACGTATTATGGACCTACCTTATGTACACAGAATTCGAGGCCATATTATATAACATCTTTGCCCTCCTTCTTGGCCAGTCGGGTAAGCTCACCCAATTGATCTTTGACGTGCTACATTAACGGAAACAATTGTGACATCTGCAATAGAAAACAAAACAGAATAATTATTGAACTAATAGCTTAAAACTACATGCGTCCTAGATGAAAAACAAGGGTTATGATAAACTGAAGATGCAGATTATAGCGTCGATTTGTAGGTGTCAAATCGTTGGCAAGCTTGGAATGATCGATTTAGAATAATAGAGAAGAGCCTGAATGAAGAACGGTTGCCAAGAAGACATAATTATGAACGCGGCGCCAGCGCAGCCGTTGCATTAGAAATATTTCAGCCTGCAATCTGGCTATACACTGTCACCTATTCGCTGACAGACTGACATCTTTCTAGACACATAATATTTGTAAATACGTGTACTATTTATAATTATTTTACAATGGAAACTTTCCACTTTTTTATTTGCTTTCAGTGTATTAAGAAAGCACAGATTATTTAGACTGATGATAAATCGTATTTGGCGCACTGTCAACACATTTACAAGCAAATTTTTCCTAGCTTTGGTATCTGCCTTGCCTACAGATGTACTTACAAGGATCCGAGGTCAAAATACTATTACGGAGGTGTTTCTTTCTTAATTTTTCTTAAACGGCCATGTATCAATATGTCAAGTAGATACCGTCGATGGAGAAATATATAGGAAAAGATTTAAAAGAAAATTATTTTATAGAATAATAAAATGAGTGAAGATCTTTTAAGTGGTCGCTAGTACAGGAACAAAACACTCACTCCTCAAATACATCTAATTAAATAGAGACTCTTGCTGCGATGCAATAAGGCCCAAGTCAGCTTGCACTCACTCATAAAAGTAACGAAGTATGTAGTCGCACACTCACGTCTCACACACATGGAGTTGAGAGCGGTACCGTAGTGTGGTCGTGACGGCTTGAAAACCCGTCTTGCCATTTTCTGTCACGGCATACGAGTTCGTTTTACTGCCAAATCGCATCAATAGATGTTTCACATTAAAACAGCAAAAATAGTTATCATATATCTTGTAGGTTTCTATAAAACTTTAATTTTTGTAATATGCTATTTGGTTAACGTTTAAATATAATGCTTCAAATACACTCGTATTTTTAGGGTTCCATACCCAAAGGGTAAAAACGGGACCCTATTACTAAGACTCCGCTGTCTGTCCGTCCGTCCGTCCGTCTGTCACCAGGCTGTATCTCATGAACAGTGATAGTTAGACAGTTGAAGTTCACAGATGATGTATTTCTGTTGCCGATATAACAACAAATACAAAAAAACCAAATAAAATAAATATTTAAGAGGGCTCCCATACAACAAACGTGATTTTTTGCTCGTTTTTGCACGATATTGATAACGGCAACAGGTAGACATTTGAAATATTCACAGAATATAGAGTTATATTATTAACTTTAAAAATAAATAATTAAATTAAAATAAAATTATTATTTAAGGGGGGCTCCCATACAACAAACGTCATTTTTTGCCGTATTTATAGATAATGGTACGGAACTCTTCGTGCGCGAGTTTAAGTCGCACTTGGCCGGTTTTTTATTTACTATAACTGTCATAAAGAAGTTCAAGCTGAAATAGCTTTTAAGACTACGATTCTATGATCGATATTTCTATTCATATCTTGTATCGATCTTATAAATGCTAATTTTGGAACTTCCTACACTTTAAGTACTTAAATATTAGATTTTACTACATACATTTATTCGTCAATATGTAGTCATTCATACATCGTAATGTTTTGTAGGTAGTTAATTTTACCAAAAGTAAGCGCACGTGTTTTACACGCACGTGTTAGAATAATCACCAGGGCATTCGTCCAACTCCATGTTAGTATTAGCAGCTTCGTGTTTGTATTTTCAGGTTGTCGTAAATAATTGGAAATGTCTTGTGAATTCTCGTTGCGCATGCACACATCACCATCACAAGGTTCAAGCCATCAGTCAAAGCTTATTACTTAGCTTTTACCCGCGGCATCTCCTACGTCGACTATGTGAAATAATGAAACCTTCTGAAAGGGGAAAACTTTTTTTTATCCAGTTTTTTTTTTTTTTTATACAAGATAGATCTACGATTCACCACCAACTCGTCTGATGTTAAGCGACGGTGTGGCCGAGGATGGAGCTCGTCGATCTAGAATTCCATTCTAGTGCAGTACGCAACAGGAATGTGGATCGATCAAAGATAATTAAACGATTTTATGAGTTTATCAGTTAAACTTATTATCGGGTATGTGCATATTCTGTCATTTCAATATTATTTTGTTAGAAAGAAAATACCGTCGTATTTTCTTAAGCTTACAAAATCATCATAATATAGGCTGTGTACTAACAGCTCAATTTTTTTTTTAAATTATATGAAACATATTTTATTTTACCTTTTTAAATACTATACATTAAAATAACTAAAACTATCTGTCATTATGTAGAATTCCTAAGAACGGTATGGTCTAAGATCCCGCTATAGGACGACCTTCACCGAGCTGGTTAATGGATGAAAAGTATTTTTATTCAATTAAATATGTCAATAAATATATTGCAAATGGGTTGTCTATAAAATTTCAGTCCAGAATGTTTTTTTTTTTTTTAACATTTCACTGGTTTTTGTTAATAGACAAATTCCATACCAATCGAAAGTATGAAGCCCATAGAATATGAAAACGTTAGGTTGACTATTTTTTTCCCGTCACAACTCTTACCTGCCTAAGGTACTCGTATAAACAGGTAAATCGATACTAGTATCTTGCACCAGTCTGGTTAATGAATTGAAGTTAAATTAAAATATAGATTATTTACACATAATTAATATTGAATTTGTCTATTAACCAAACCAGTGAAATGTTTAAAAAAATAATTAACTGATATTTTTTAGACAACCCATTTGCAATATATTTATTGGCATATTTCATTGAATATAAAATACTTTTCATCCATTAACCAGCTCGGTGAAGGTCGTCTTATAGCGGGATCTTAGACTAGTACAGAATTCCTAAAATCCTTTGATAACGCGATGGCAAGGTCTTTGCTAAAATCAATAAATATGAACTAAAACACTTCCTGTAATAATTGTAATCTTCCCGTAACAATTCGTATTTAGCAATAGCTTGGTCATGGCTGTCTGTGGTGCCGAAAAAAAAGAAAAAAAAAAACACTTCCTGAACAAATTCGTTATTTCGAGGGGTAAACTGAAGGTGGATATGGTGTTGTTATTGTAAACGTACAATGGACTACAATCCGATAAGACTTCAAAGGGATTATGGATCTTTTTGAAGACCATGCTGCACACGGACCAGCTATAAGTAGGTACTAATATTATATTTAACAAGTAATCGTTTGGAAAAACTTTAAAAAACGACTTCAAAATACACATTCGCTTATTTGGATGACATATTTTTCTAGTTATTTTGTTATAGCAACCAAAACACTGAACCAATTTTGATAAAAATTGCAGAAAACTGTGGTTTCGACGGAACTTCTAGTAGAAAGTTTTCCAAGTTCTGTTCTAGACTACGGGAAAATCTGCGGATATTCTTGATGTAGATCTAATGCTTCTAGAAATAATCTAGAAATGTTTTTGTAAAATTCCATGAGTAACTAAAATTTAATTATCTTTGATTTTTTTCCACAAATATATAAAATAATGACATATATTTAGTAGCACCAGTTAATGACATCGTTGTAGACCTGAGGGCGACAACGATTATCGTATAAAGACTATTTAAAGTTGACTCGATTTTGGTTTTGTCTTTCTCATACAAGGCAACTTTGACTGGATTGCTTTTGATTTTTGTCTCACTCTCACCAACTCTGAACGCTCTTAAAGTTGCGTATGAAGAATACAATGAATAAAATAAATACAATGTTAATAAAAAAAAAATACAATTATTTACAAAAAATTCTGTTTTTACAAAAATGTATACATATCTTTGTGAGTCATCGTGTGACTAACAATTAAAAACTTTAACTTTATCGAATGTTTGCACAATTGGTAAAAATTAAAAATGTGTCGGTACTTACTTAAGTATTATTTACTAATCGTATTCATAGTTCTTAATAAATTATGTCTAATTTATCGATTGAATATTTAAACATTCCAAATGCGTACCACGTGATATTTATTTTGGGACTAGTTGAGCTCCGTGGTTTCACATTCCCATACAAGCTTTGCTTAGTTTGGGGCTAACTGATGGTGTTGTGTGAAAATGTCCTCCAAATGTCTTCCAATGTCCTCCAATTAATTCTCTAACTTAACATACTACATTTTGTTTACTAAACCGGCAGTTGCACTTCTATTTCACAATAGCTTCCTATCAATTTATAAGAAGTTAGGGTGAAGTAGGGGCGCAACTGCAGGCATTGCTTATAGCCTGTATAAATAAATAAGCAAGGGACTAAATATTGGTGGACATTTCACACAAAACCATCAGCCCAAACTAAGCAATGCTTGTACCATTAAACGAGATGACTGATAGAATTTATATAATTAAATATATTATTATTTTATATATATATTTTTTTTTATACGTTAGAGATCTACGATTGACCACCAACTCGTCTGATGTTAAGCGACGATGTGGCCGAGGATGGAGCTCGTCGATCTAGAAGATATCTATTCACTCTAGCCTTGAAAATTCCAAGATTGTACGAATGATATATTATTTTATTTCTATGTATAATATTGTATATGTATACATACTTTATCGTTATTTATTTACTATTATCATTATACTGTCAATACAGATGATATGATTGCAGAATGCGCTGGTAAAATGCAAGATCCACCGTACCTAATTATTTATTGTAATTGCACATGCATATTTTGGCGACTGGACCTGTCCAGTCTGGCCTGGACTGGAGGTGAAGCATTATCGAAACTGGTTCTTACTGGTTCCTCCACACTACCAAATTATTGCAAGGCTCCGACAATGTATGCTCGCAGGTTTTACAAGTTTTTTGAAAACGTGCAAAGCCATATCTTGCATCGTAAATAAATATGCTCACTTACATATTTTGTTGGGTATATAATTATATATTGACAGAGCGGCGTTTTATAAGTATGCTATTGTACAGTTATTAAGGGGCTATACCGATGGAGTTCGCTGTCCTGCTACCTCGTGAGTTACCAGATTTTTAAAGATACAATTTGACTGAACGGTACTAATGATACAATTGCGTATCGAAATTTAATATCGAAACAAGGAAACAAACTATATAGTACTTGTCTGTATATTTTATTGAGATAGTATAAGCATAGACAGTACAATTTACGTAATTGTAATTCTTTAGGATGCATTTACTGTTAAATTCCATATTAGTCACAAAAAGCTTTTTAAAAGTAAGTACTTATCATTTATCTTTTGGGAGAGTAGATTAAATGGCACATCAAAATCGGTAAAGCCGTTTAGGCTGTAGGAGGTAATATATAAACATATGTACGTATGCCCACAACACACATACAGACAAACATGCACTTGAAAAGCCTTCCATCTTGTGCAATCGGGATTTTGCAAATCGATAGCTAATTCTCTTAGTATTTTTCGTTTTAGTTATTTTACCCGAAGTTACCTAGTCGGTAACCTACCTTTTACCAGAAATTACCTTGTAGGTAACCTACCTTTTACCAGAAATTACCTAGTAGGTAGCCTACGCTAACCTACCCGTCTGTAGCAGTCATAAATAAAATAAATTAACAGCGGATTACCTACAATCAACCTACTATATTAAAAGTCGTACGCTAAATTATACAATATTTGCAAACAAGTTTTAATACAAAGTAAGTTTTCCTCTATTTCGAAATCAATAAGGACAACTTCGTCCTTCATTTTGTAAATAAAAATATGTATGTGCGTGCACTAAAACAGGAATTATTGCGCAAGCGCGGTGGAGGACACTACGGTTGCATGCCGTTTTAAAAAATAAATAACTTATCTCTTACATAATACCAAAAATTACCAAAACTGGGCATCTAGTACAACAACTTTTTTTTTTGAGTTTGGTGCCAGTGAATATAGGACTTAGTCGTTGGCAGTTAAGGGAACTAGTACAGACGATCTGAAAAAATAGTTGATGTACCTACCTACCCACGTAACTTATGATTTATGAAGGAGATACGTTATTAATTATTTCTCTCTTTTCAGTTCTGTCTGACTTCAAAACTAAAGTTAAAAAAAAAACGTGCAAACACTTAAAAGTTAAACAAAACTTACGGGACCCTACAATGCGCGTGGCCCGATACGAACTTGGACGGTTTTGCTCGTAACACATATTCTAAAAAACAAGACACATTATTCTAAAAGAGCTGGCAATCTGATTTTCTAAAAAACAAAACACATATTCTAAAAGAGCTGGCAATCTGATTTTTTATTTTTTATTCATTTGATTTTATTCGTTGAATTTCATGTCAGTATTACCAGTTGTTGGGCTGTACTCAGCATAAATGTTTATAAATGTATACTTAGATGTTTATATCAGTAAAATCATCACCAAGCAGGTCAAGCATGGAGCTTTAGATAAATTGTCTTTCACAGTTTTGACCCCTAGTTTGTGGAAATATAGAATGCACTGACATTGTGAAGACGAAGTGGATAAAAACGATATTATATCATATGTTTTATTTATTATTTATCTACCATTCCTCCGGAGTGCATTGCGTTGCACATACATAAGATTATTGCTATACATTTTTCTATGTTTCGGCAAAATTTTCGGGTGCAACCAAATTTATCATAATATACCTAGTACTTCAGAGTGGACGATACGTTGCCGTCCGAGTCTTGAAAATATTGTCACCAACTCATATACCAACAATGACGAACTTAAAGATTTTGTTATAAAGACTCTATGTCGCCGCGGTAAACCTTAATTTAGATTGAGAAGTCTAGAGACGGTCTATTTTGCAGCTTCGAATTATTTTGAAAATCGAAATTATTTTAATCGTGTAAGGGGTCTAATTAGATCTCATTGAGCTCGGACGTTTTTGAGGATTGACGCTACATCCCATTGATACTTTATCAAAGCTGGACCCCGTAATTTTATCTGCGTGGTGATGAAAAACGATGCCGATAATGATTATGAAATACCTATGTTCTTTTCCCCGTTTCTCTGCAGCGAATTTCATCATGACCCGTTCAGCTAGCTAAGCATAAAAAGATTAAATAAAAAGATTAGAATAGATAGATAATATATACATAGGTATATATTTTATATATTTTATATCTATCCATTTATTAATCACTTGGAAGTAGTTGACTCCCTTTTGCAACATTCGAGTTAAATATTTACAATTTCTGTACAGGCTTACACGCGCCATCTAGTAAATATTCATCGAACTGTTTGTTCACCGCGCTATTAACAACTCATATCGCTAACGCTATGCACAAGTAGCCATACCATTATAACCAACTCTTGCTATAAAAGCTTGCTTTGCTCGTTGAATCAATGAGAAGACACCAAGTAACTGAAAAGGTGTGTAGGTACTCGTATAGAATAATTATTATAATTAAAACGGTTTAAACTTAAACAACCGTCGTAAAACATAAAAAAAAATCCTCGACAGTCACTGTTATACTGCAGGCATGCATTTATGCTACCTACGTCGGAAAAATTTACCCAAACCGTTCGTAAAAAACTTGTTTTAGTGATAAATAAAGGCGGCAAATGCGGGTTGGTATCGTTAACCGGAGGACCAGTACCTCCACACGGTCTAAAAACTTTTATAAAGGTTACACGGTATTAAATAATTTAACATACCTATCTAATTATGACATACGTAGGTATTTTATGTATTTAAGAAAAAAAATAGGAATTTCAGTACTAAGCAAGCGAATTATAAAAAAAAAAACTAATTAGTTTACTACATCTGCACAGCAAGTCGACAAGGTACTCGTATATATGAATATGATATGAATATGAATATAAAAAAAAACTTCCAATATAAAAACACGGTTGGATCGCTTTTGAAAACAAAAAAATAGGCAAGAACACTCGATCAGTCTTATTTCACAAAAAAATAGCTCAAAATTCGTCTATCCGTTTGAGAGCTTGATGCCACAGACAGTCACACAAATACACAGATACATTATTATTTACTCTTTTCAGGTCGGGGCTTAAAAATATATACATATAAATTAATGTGTCTTGTCCCTCCACTTTCATTCAAAAACGTATGTAGGTATTTGCATGCGGCCTTTTCCATTGAAACCGTTCTACCAATTTTTCCTTTTGTTACTTTTTTAAGCTATTGCATAGCTAGCGGGCCTTGAGCGTGGAGACCGAATCCAGAAATTCCGTAACGAAAATAACCTAACACACCGCGCGTAAAGCTATTATGCAATACTTAGCTTTACCGCGGCAGTCTCCGAGTGCCACACGTCTTTTTTCGGATAATTTTCTTTCCTTTCCTAATTTTCAGTCCTGTCCGGACTGTCCGAAATTTCCAGACCAACCAGATATGCCATTATGTATTTAGTTTAAACTTATTTCTGATAAAATATACGGCATAAATGGTTATATTTTAACCTCCGACTGAAAAAGGGGTGTTATAATTATGTTTGACGTGTGTAAGGCTGTGGCAACGTAGCTCTCAAACGGATGGACTGATTATGATCTATTTATTTTTTGTTTGAAAGGAGATTTGATCTTTGCTATATTTCATCAAAATCAGTTCAGCTGTAAGTTTTCTTAACTTACATGTCATTGAATCGATTTAGAAGCATTATTTTTCTGCAGATTCAAAAAGTCATCTTTCGAAGTATTTGACAGGCGGGTAATAAAGTGATCGTATAAAGGTTCCTCATTCTTTTTGATGCACGGAATCTTAACAACTCGTTTTTGTAATAAAAAAGGTTTTATTATGCAGTTCACAAGTTCTGTCCAAGTTCATGCGAATGTTTCGAATATTGAATGCTCTTATAATACCCTACTGCCGAAGAGGCTTATTGCTTTTGGCTTATTGAGGCTTATTTCGAGCATAATATGCAATTGCATGTATGTATATTTGTTACTCATGCTCTATATGCGTGTCCGCATGACGGATTTTAACTTATGAGATGGCATTAGAATTGTCTACAGTGGAAGTATTACATTTCAATATGAAGTGAAAAAAATATAAAGATAAATAAAGTGACTGTTGAGTGTAGCTACATCTTAAAATCTGATATTTTAATTTAATTTCTTAAAATTACTTGTTTTACAATATACACAACATGTGTACATTCACACATTATTACTAATTTATATATTGATTCAATATTATTCAAAATTTATTAGAGCAGATTAGACGTTTAAAACTCCGAAAAGTTCTCGAGTGGAGACCACGCACTGGGAAGCGCAACGTAGGAAGACCAGCTACGAGATGGACAGATGGCCTCTTAGAAGTGGCGAGAAGATGCTTTTAATCGGTCTTTTTGGAAATCCATTGGGGAGGCCTATGTCCAGCAGTGGACATTTTTATAGATGAGATGATAATGATGGGTATACATAGTTATCTGTTTTATAAAGTTATCAATAATATCATATTGGCGGTCAATGAGAAGTCTTTCATTGATAGTTAGTTATCCACTTTGACGGAAACAGACTTTAGGTACCTGATTTATAAAGTCTTCAAAAACGACGTTAAGCCGACAACACTGAGTCCATTACTTTTAAAACAAAAAAAAAAACTTTTCATTGGTCCTAAAAGCAGATTCAAGTTTTAACCTTACAACCGACCATATAAAGCGTATTATCGAATATCTAACCTGCAGCTGCTTGACGGACGGTTAAAGACGCCTTGAAGTGTTTACACGTCTCGTGTTGACATGAAATAAAATAAATAATATATGAGGATGTGCGGTATTTTCCACTGTGCGTTAATAATGGATAAACATAGCTGACATATAAGTATACATATATCTAATATACGTACTAATCCGTGCTAATATTCTTGGAATTTAATGTTTTTGTATTTTTGTGAAAATACCGCAAACTCTCGTATGCGGAACAAATCATTCTCGCAGTAAATAATTATATCTACTCGTACAAGAATTGAAAATATATACAACGACTTATAGGCATAGCATGAGAAATAGGTAGACAGATGTTATCCACGTTTTGTCTCTTGTTAATTTAGTATAAGTACTTCATTTCCTCTGAAAGGTGAATAAAATTAAGGCGTGTCTATGTTCCATGTTCAGTGTGCAGTTAAACTTATTTAGGAGTAACTAATTATTACTTATTAGTACTTACATATTTACCTTTTCCCTGAATTATCTGAATCCGTTGAGAAACAGATTTTGACGAAATCTATGGGGCCAATCTGAAAGTAAGTATGTAATATACTTTAAAATAAACAAAAATATATATTTTTCAAATGGGTTTATAAAAGCTGGCTGTGCGACCAAGCAGCAGTTTCACCTGCGTAGTGATGAAAAACGGCGATGATGCTTATCTGTCTCTGTACCATATTTTTAATGATCAGTCCAGCCGTTTGATCGTGAAGATGTAACAAGCAGTGTCGTGTAAATATTATGTAGTGCTATTTTATCATTATTTAATAATCATATTTTTCAAAAGTACGTTATATAAAATCATCATCATCATCATCTCAGCCATACAAAGTCCACTGCTGGACATAGGCCTCCCCTATGGATTTCCAAAAAGACCGATTGGCGCGCGGCTTGCATCCAGCGTCTTCCTGCCACTTGTATGAGGTCATCTGCCCATCTCGTGGCTGGTAAAAAATAAAATAATTTATTATAAAATTACGAGCTGGATGGCTTCTGAACATTTACCAGCTTTTAATGTCAATTCGTTCATATTATTTCAATAGGGATACGAGTTCTATAGCACGATAAACTCGTTAATTTTTATCGACAGATTGCGATCGATACAAACGGTCAGTTTTGTCGATCGAGACTTACACGAAGTAAACGAAGAAGCGAAGACTCATTAAAAATACATTACTTCAACATATTTGTCATATATGTACTAGCAACTATCGTGATCGGTATAGTGAGCAAAATAACAAGTTAATGTGTTAAAAAACAAGAAGATAACATACAAGTTACAACATACTTGATTGCAAAAGATTTTTTTTTTCATGAGAAATTATACGAATATCTGTTGTAAAAAAAAAACTCAAAAGCCCTAGACAAAAACGGCTGAGCCGATTTTGATGAAACATAACTAAGAACACTTTCTTTGATATCTTCTTTCAAAAAATCGGTCCGTCCGCTTGAGTGCTGCGATGCCACTATCTGTATGTCTGTCTAGACATACAAATAGGTACACAGATATCACACGTCAAATATAAATTTGAATTTTTTGGGTTGGGTGTTAAAAATAATAAAACTAGCATATATGATATTAAAATGAAAAATATCACGGCTAAGTAGGCTTTACAAGTTAACAAGTAATAGTCGCTGAACTTAAAAAAAAACGCACTTAGAGATGTAAGAAATGAATATTTCATTCAAGTTTTATTAAAACTAACACAAGTTAACTCGTATGTTCATAGTATCAAACAGAAGACCCTGTTTTAAGTTCACATAAATAATGATGTACTTGGAACCCTTTGCGCGTGGCACAACATGCACTTGTCCGGTTATTTATGCTCAATGTGATCGTACTTACATGACTATATTGTCATCATAGTAAGCGGTATCAATCACTATCCTGCCCTTCCACGTTTTATAATTTATGAACCATTAAAGTTGTTTTTTTTTGTTTTTTTTTCGTGGCAAGCGCCTTTATTAACTACAACACAACAATATACAGACTCAACTAACTAAGCTACTACACAAAGAATTAAAGAATTCATTCATCACTCACGTGGAATTCCAATAAGATACCTGCCAGTGGCGTAACTATAGGGTGGCACGACTGGCAAAATGCCACGGGCTCCCGACCCGAGGCCTAATATTTTTAATAACTAGAATTAGCCTAACTAAGAACTAACTTGACCTAACATTTCTACGGCCTTGGGGAGGGCCCCATCCAAAGAATTTGCCACGGGCCTCTGATGATATAGTTACACCACTGCCTAGTTCTCCTTGTGGCCTTCAGAATCAGAATCAAAATGAGTTTTCTAATTTCCGCATTTTCCGGCGTACAAACAGGGTAATAAGCGATAGTGGTATTATGATTTCTTAAATACGTTTTTATTAAAATACCCGACTGAATAACAGCGATTTTCATAGTTATACGTTCACAATTGCGTTAGGCTTGATATGATGTTGAGTGCACGGTTTTCGGAGAAAGTATGCGCAAAGCAACTGTACGATGAAAGTAAATGTGCATTATTTAGGATAATTATTGTACAAATTTTATTCCTTGATTTGATACAGGTAGCTATTTCAATCCGACCTCAAACAAAAAGAATATTCATAATTCATTGTACATATTTATTGCAATTTGTATAAAGCAAACTTAAATAGGCTAGGAACATACCCAAACATAAATTTTATAGGTAAATAAAATATAACATACCTGTAAATGTATATATTTATGTATTTTAGGTAGGTAGGCAAGGACAGAAATAATCTTTTACTAAATTTTACAACTTCAGTTTTCTAGACTGTAGTTGGAAAATTTAGTTAGAAAGGTGTAGCCTGACTACACCTGTGACTGCAAGATGTAGCCATTCTCAAAATACTGTATTATTAAGTTTTATAAGTCACTTGGAGGATTCAATATATTATTTAAATATCACTCCTATAACAAGTAATTAATTAATTAAAATATTATAGGTACCTAGTAATTAGTGAATAAGTAATTCGTCCTTCAAACAACACAATATTCCAATCTCTTTCTTATTTCGTCATTATGTATCATGTTCAAAGAATTAGATCTAATTAAATTTATCGAGGTTGGTCCCGTTTGCGAGCGACGAGTACAGAACAAACGGATATTCATTACTCAGACTATAGCGTGCTATAGCATTATGAATCGCAAGTACCTAATGTCATATGACATTAGGTACTTGCGATTCAATTAGGATTCGTATTAGAACTTCTGGATACTAAGGTAAAGTCTTTACGAAGAACAATGCCTGAAAATGGTATCAGGTTCACATTAGAAAGCTTTTCTTATTTCGGCTTGGAAGCATTAACTTATTACGTATGTTTAGTACAAGTACAGAAGGTTCACTCACACATTTTTGAATAATAACTCTTGCTATTACGTAATAAAGTACAAATCAATTCGCACCAAAGTATACAGTCTCACCTACAAACACTTGCAGAGCTTATCTCGTTTTATCAAGTAGCTCTTGTAATGTATTCAAGTCCTCTACTAGAAGCTGTGAGGTGCGCCTAGCCTGATTTAGGTTAAGATTTAGTCGTAAATATGCTAAATAAGATATACAGTCTGTTCATCATGAGAACTAAAGTGGCATTGAGGGCGCTGCTGTTCTTAATTCATTATTTTGTTCAGTCGAGGCCAAGAATGCCATTTATGTACTTCAAGACGTTAAGCCTCGATGACACTGGGCTAGTTTACGAGCTGCTAGTCGGCGAGTTTAAAAGCTAGCGAGTGAGCGAGTAGCGATTTTCGATGACACAATCAAAAGCATATTCTAAAAAAGCTCAATGACACGGAGCGAGTTTACAAGCTGCTCGCGAACTCGCTGGCTTGTAGCTTGTAAACTAGCCCAGTGTCATCGAGGCTTTAGTTCCACTTTTTTGCCACGATAGAACTATAAGTAAACAGAATCTACCTATGTGGTGAAACGTGGATCGCTTTCAGCTTTACTGTACAGAAAAGTACATTTTAGGGTTCGCTGGTTTAACATCTATCTGTCCATTAAAAGATGATCAAGTAACCTTGATTCCATGATGAAACGAACGAAACGTATTTAAAAATGCAAATTGGTTCGTTTATACTGTGATTAATACAATATAAACGATCTCGTTTGATGTACCAGTCAAGTGCTAATTGGATTTGATAAATTAAGTATGAACATTCGGACAGTGTACATACTTTTTATCACTTAAAACTACTAGCTCGAATACATTAAAGAAGGCTTGAAGGCTTTATATTATAAGACAGGTACGGAACCCATAGTTTAATGGTGCCCGTAGTCCGCTTGCACTACAGCTCCACACCCGACCTTGCTATTGAAGCCGGAATTTTTGAATCAACATAAGCGCTTGTAGGAGTTTTTATTCAACGTTCATTATAGTAGAGCTAAATCAAGGTACTATGACGAACGTACGAGTGAACAAGAAAAAAATAAGAACCGGCCAAGTACGAGTTTGAGTCGTATACCGATGTTTCCGTACTCTAATATAAGATAAACGCTGACATTCTTCTAAGCTAACTTCATAGCTACGTACAACTAACTTCGTAGCTTGTAATTTTGCACATTTTATATTTAGCAGGAACCCAAATAATTGCTGAGGGAAAATTCTTTAATAAATAAATAGAACAAAACAAAATTGAAAAAAAAAAAGTTAGCATGAGCTTAACTCTTAGTGGTTACTGTTTTTTTTATTTGATGCTAAACTTCCAATGTCATTACTAAAATCATACTAATTTTGAGACTTTGATAGTTTATACTAAAAGCCAAAGTAAAAAAATAGTGGACCTTTTTATTATGATGTTTTTTTTTTTTTAATTATATATAATAATTTACATATTCTAGGAAAATTTCAACTATATCTGTTACAGTTACTATTCAAAATTAAAAGTCAATAAACACCGCTTGGCTTCTTCTCGAGCACCGCCGTAAATTAAAGCTGGTGGTTAATCGTAGATCAATCTTGCGGTGGAAACAGTATCAATATAAAAAAAAAAAAAACTTTATTAAGCTAAGCTTTATTAAGATAAGCTTTTATTATGTTCTTGTTAATAATAAAGTACTCGCTCAATCGGTAAGCGGGAAGTGGATCAAATTTAATTTGCAAGATTTGATGACAAACATCGGGACAGGTGAAACTAAATAAAACCTTGTAAAATGAGAGCGGACACAGATGGCGTATGCTTACTAAAGGCTCCCTACTAAAGGCACGTTTGGGTACGAAATCCTAAAAATAAACGACCGTAACACACAGAGACAAAACCCGGGGAAAACCTGTTTGATGAGGAAACGTTTGTTGTTTAACTTTAAGATACGCATTTATAAGGATCGTGCGAACTTTCCTTTTTTTCTTAAAAACAAAACTGCTTCACAAATTTTTGTTGTGTTGTTGGTTGTGAAATTTGCTAACGCGGCCAGAGGGATACGAGAAAGAAGACGTAGTTTGTATTTTTACAAACTATGTCTTCTTTCTCGTTTCATCTATCTCCGCAGAGATTTTTTAGAAGCCACTTCCCATAAGCGAACTGTTCAGGAACGGAAAGCATTTTTTTTTTTCATTTGTTACACAGCAAAAAGTTACATTTTATGTAATAATTACCACCCAAAAAAACAGTACATGTTTATCTAGGGAAATATGGTCTCATTCCGATTTATTAAATGCCTACATTAAATACATATTTTGTAAATGAATCATTGAAAAGGAAAAGTAATAATCAAAGCGGAACGCGCGAACGCACAAAACAGCTGTAGCGAGGTAATATTTATTGTACTACTACGATTTTTTTCTTTGTTTCCTGAAAACGATCATCACCATCATCATTTCACTCTTTATCAATCTACTGCTGGACACATGCCTCTTCTTTATCACACCATTCTATATGGTCATGTGCTAAGCTCAGCTCTTGCCCTCTGACTTGACTGAAAACTATACTTTATATAAATACAATCACGCTTATTTACCCTTACGGGGTAGGCAGAACGTCAAATACCACGGAGCCGATGGAGGCCACATTTGACCCTGGAAGGGTCAATGTCAAGGGTCAATCCCCTGAGAGGGGATCAACCTATCGCTTACATAAGCATTGATGTCACCTGACTTTTACAGTATGCCCGGGAAGAGTAGCAGCTGGTAGCAGCAATTTTCTATGTTTTTATTTTTCTCCCAGTCCAGCATGGAAGAGAACTATATTTTAGACTTAAAAATAAAGCCTAGAATGAATAAATTAATCTAATAAGTTTGCGTACTTCATCTTCAGCCACAATATCGTTTTATATAAATATAGTACACGCACTTAGACCACCAATGCGCTATCTCACTCGCGCACTGTACTTTTGTTTAGTATTTCTGATAAATATGTCGATGTAAATGTGACATATACCTATATATGTATATTCAAATTGAAAGGGGTCTAATCAACGTGTCTAGTCCACTCAAATGCCAGGTGGTGTGGTTGGTCTTGCGCTAAGCCAATGCAATCGATTACGAGCTTACAACTCGAAATAGAAGTTACATGCGGCTTAAATCATGTTAAAACTAAAAACACTTCACACCATTATGTTTATTTTAAGATGAATAATTTTATTTTTACACGCTGTTTGCGAAATGTTATTCTGCGAATTTGTTTGCGTCTTCTGAATGCTCTAGGTATGTCTGCCTAATTTTTTAATATAATATTATTGCCAGATTAAATTTACCGTATTTTCTATACGATTCCAAAATGATGTAAGATTTTTCGGTTATGGCAATATTTTTTATTAAATTTATATATGCGAGAAGTCAGCAGATGAGTCGTTTTTGCTTCTTATTCAGCCGACTTCAAAAAAGGAGGTTATCGTTTCGGTTGTTCGACGTTTGTTCCCTCATAACACCGACATATGAAAAATTATGTTTTATGTAAAAGGATACTTACCTTCATGTTAGTCCCATATATATTTTATCAAATTTGGTTCAGTAGTTTGATTTTTAAAACATACCATTTACTTTTAGTATTTGGTTGAATATTTTTCAGTGGATATATTATAATAGGAGCCTTTAGTACAACAAAACAATATACAAACTACTTTGGTCACTATTACACAAAAAGAAATTGATTAACGTAGACCGATAATGGTCTCTTTAGATCTTTATCGGTCTGGGTTTGAGCAATTGGATAGTCTTTACTATCCAATTGCTCAAACCCACTAACAGTTGGCAGCGTACATCATTGCCACGGTGAATGGTATTGCTGCGTTGTGGCAGATACACACCAGCGTTAAAAGTTATGTCGCATTATTATTATTACAATCCCTAAAACTTGAAGATAAAAAATCAAATTCAGAAGGTGAGTGGCCTATATGTTGTGGGAAATATACAATCAGAACAGGCAACGATCAAATGCATAGGATAAAGCAATTTATTCATTTGCATACTCAGTTCTGTCGTCTAGTACGAATAGTTAGGGCTACTAACGTTTGGAAATTTTATCGAGTATATGAGTGTGGGAAAGTGAAATGAAGCAGCGAAACGTGTCATTTTACGTTGTCGACAAAACTCCATAGAAGCTTCTAGTAAAGTCGTCACCACTTTACTGAAGCAGGACTCAACTTTGAAAATGACTGTATACGTGATTTAGATTGTGACTAGAACATTTACAACTTGTTTTACTCAAGAAACTTGAAAAAATCTTAATACTTGACACTGGCAAATGCTTTAAGCGGGTCCAATACAAAAAAAAATACCGGATAAGTGCGAGTCAGACTCGCCCATCGAGGGTTCCGTACAAACTAGTAGATAAAAGGGGGAAATCATTTTTTTTTTATATTTTCCTTCTTATACATCGTAAAAATATTTAAAAACCTGTTTTAACTTATACTAATTAAGGTCTTTTATATGATACCCCACTTGATACAGTTAAAGAACTTTAAAATTTGGACCCTCATTCCTTGCGTAAAGACACTATTTTTTCGTGATTAAATTAAAAATATCCAGTTTTCGGATTTTTCCCTATATGTGTACTCTACTCTATGTTTCTTGCCAAATTTCATAGTTATAGGTCAACGGGAAATACCCCATAGGTTTTGATTCCCTTGTGAGTGTCGAAATGTGCGTTTTTACGACATATTCGGCTGTAACTTTTTTTTACGAAGACTGAGAAATTTTATTTTTCGTTCTACAGCAAGATACTATAGATCTGCATATATGGTTTTAATTTCAACACGATACCTTCACGCGTTTCCGAGATAAAGGTCTTGACATCCGGATGGACGGACAGACGGACAGACGGACAACAAAATGATCCTATAAGGGTTCCGTTTTCTCCTATTGAGGTACGGAACCCTAAAAAGAAGAAGAACTTATCTTAAGAGTCCGCAGTTCGACTATCCTCCGTCTCGCTCGCGCATACCCATATTTTTGAAGATATAAAATGACTGCATGAACTTATAAAAAAAAAAAGTTTGCGTCTCGGGACGCCCGACAGAACTAATCTAGTCAGACAGACTGGCGCCGTAACGCGCTACGTAACGAAGCGGTTTACCCTCCCATAAGAAGTTATCACTTCAAAAATCGTCGTTTTTTAAACTAGAAAACAACATCACAAATATTCGACCACAATTTCAATTTTATCAAAGTCAATTTTCATACACAGAATTCATTTTTGTGTATGAAAATTGACTTCGTTAATAATTTCTAAGAATGATTTTTAGGTACCTATGAAAATTAACTTGGATCATATAATATTCGCAATAGTTTTAGATAATAATAATATAATTACTATGCAGCGCCACTATGCATTTAGTGGGTGGCGAGTCATCACCTGCCTAGGTATTTTTGCATGATGAGACGGAATTGGCAGGTACCGTTTTCGGATTCTGGTGCTCTCACACAGAGGTACTTCATCTTACCTGCTGTATGAGAGCATCAGCCTATAGCGTAGTTTTTAGGTCACTAACATTCCATCACAATAGCCAAGATCTGTTAAACTCCATATTGTACAGTAATCCATCCATATTCCATCCTTATACCCAACCTGTATTTTTTACTATACATTTGTAAAAAGGCCTCTCAGTGTTGGTTCCGGCCCCACTGATGCCTTTCAAAGGTCCGGGCTAGACCCGTGTATAAATTTACATAATTACAATAAGTATGCATTAATGGAGCGAACAAATAAATTATAAAATATTCTACGACAAAAAATAATACATAAAAATAATCTAATATTGTTCCATAAAATAAAATAGACAAATAAATAAATTGTTGTCGAATATTTCTAAGGCTAGTTTTAGAGTCACGCTGACCGTCGGTGCTGACAGCCGATTTGATTTGGAAACAATTTGGTCCCAAAATAAATATTTTTGGGAACAATTTTTTTATTTCAATTGTTTTTCAGATGTACTGCACTATATTAATGTTCTGTAAACTGACGTCTAAAAAACTGAGCATTACATTAGCTTCAATTGAACGACAGGTATTGATGCTGAGCGTTTAAAACAAGCATGGCGAAAGTAAAATATTTCTTCTTTTATTACCGACTTCAAAAGAAGGAGGTTCGATTCAGCTGTATTTTTTAATGTTTACCGCATAACGCAGTCAGTCATTTATAAACCGATTTGAAAACATATTTTTGGTTAGAAAGGATATATCATATAAAATTGTTCTCATAGAAATTTAATCGAAATAGGTCCAGTAGTTCGGGTTTTAAAACAAAAATGCGCATTTTGAATTCGGTCTTTCAGTTTATTTTTAAACTATAAATAATATGTCAGTATATACTCGTACTACAGTTTTTTTCAATGTTTTTGACAAGACCACTTTGTAGTCATACTCGGAACTATGGGAACTTACATACTTGGATTCCATCAAGTTACATGTATACTTGAATAATGTTTAGATGTAGAAATCAGATTTGCTTCTTTTGTGTATTGACGAATTTGCGCGGCTCAAAATAGTTATCTCTTTCGCGCATCACAACATTTTTAAGCATATAAATTCACTGAGCGGGGCTTTGGAGTGGGGATATTACAAAAGTGAGAGACAGATTTGCTTATTTAGATAGAAGAGAAGTTTTAGAAAAGTTTTTCTTCGATATCTTTTAAATTAGCTGAGGAGTTAGAAAATGTAATGTTTTTTTTTCACAACTTCGTCACCAATATAAATTAAGTCTGAATAAACTTTTTTCTTTAATATTTATCCTATCTAAATAAAGAAATCCATCTTTCACTTTTCTGGTATACCTACTTACTCTTTTTTATGTTTAAAAAATGATGTGATGCGCAAGAGAAATAGCTAATAATTCCGGAGACGTCCCTGTCTGGATTCGCACAGGATATGATCATTTAGGGCACGTTACGGTCAGACGTTCCACGCCCGTTTTAGATTCATACACAATGAGATAAAATACCTACAGAGTCACAATTATGTAAAAAAAGGAAGGAAGAAGGAGAAGAGGAGGAGGAGAATGTATGTATAAGTGAAGGCGAAATTCTTAGGCACGCTCTACAGGCTATATCGATTGACAAAGTCAACTTTTTAAAATTATCATTAGGAAAATATAATAATGAATGTCTTACAGGAGCTACATTTAGAATGAAGATACATTTTGTAGTCATATTTTGTTTTTATTTTGTTAATAATGCTTTTATTGCCAATTAATACTTGTAGGTTATAATTGCAGTGTCCAAAGTGTTCGCCAAGACGATGCTCACAACATTGTAGCCTATTAAATAGATATAACGTCTATAATTAACAACGCTGCCAACTGGTAGTGGGTTTGAGCATTTGGATTATCTTTAGACCTTTATCGGTCTGGGGTGATCGATGTGCTTTTTGTGTAGTAGTTTAGTTAGTTGAGTCTGTATATTGTTGTGTTGTAGTTAATAAAGGCGCTTGCCATAAAAAAAAAAAAAATTAACATATTATGTCAATACTACAATTAGTATACTCAAATAAATAAGTAGGTATGCACTGAAGTAATGGTTACTATTTCAGTACCTACTTATTTATTTTCTCGGTCATTTTTTTTTCTATTCAAGGCAACTTACCGTCTTTTGAATAATTATAATGATTATTTTCAAGTATCAAACAATAAAATTGATATATCGAATGACGTTGTATTCCGCGCGAGAAATGCTTAGTGAAAAGATTAGGTTTGATAGAATATTGGTATGCACCGCAAAAAAATGTGACTCTGTCGGTATTATAGCTCAATGTTCACACATCTAGTATTACAGGGATCTTTAAAAAGATCCTTCTAAAGAGGATGCTCGTTAAACAAGAACTTGACCTAGTTGTGGACATCTAGCCAGAACGCGTTGTTTCTGGTTGTAACTATTAAATTAGTGTCTTACTACTAATTTAATAGTTACAACCATTAAATTAGTAGTAAGTATTAGATTAAGTTAGTTATTAAGTATTAGTGTCTTTTGTTGAATCCGGCTGGGGAAGTGTGTACTTCCTTTACGTTGATTTATGGCCTGAGTCATAAGCCTGGTACACATAAAGCTAGAAATTTAGAAGGGTACTGAGTAAACTCGGATGCGCACGAGTGCTTTTTTGAAGCGCGTCAAGACGTAGGCGCCAAGCAAGCGTTGAAGCAAAACTAGACTGCCTAGTTATATTAATGTTCACGTGGCATCTTGCTAATGGGGAGTTACTGGATAATTCACTAAATTACTAATATAAAGTGAGTCGGGCTTTAAGTGCCTATACTACGCGACTACGGCTTTTAGATTGAATTCGATTGATACGAATTACTTGCATTACTAATGAGTAATAGGTAAGTAGGTACTTACTTACCTTTTTAATTTTAAAATATTCCTGAGTCCAAACCATAGCCAAACTATACTTACTACATTTATAATTTATACTCGTATATGTAGTAAGTGTTGATTTTGGCTATATATAAGTACTATTTACATTACTCCGAGACCCGTAATGTTATTTTTAGCCGACTGCGCATGAAGGAGGGTTATATTTTTCGAGTGTATGTATGTTTTTTTATGTAGAATTAGGTTTGCGCTTGTCCGCCAACTCGCCTGATGGGGTATGTGTGTTTGTATGTGTCTATATGACCAGTTTTTATGTGTAAGGTTTCATTAGATTCGTTTTCACTCCCTGAATGTGATAGGCTTTTTTTTAAAATAATAATAATTACTACTCACGCAATAATAAAAAAAGCGCATTTTCGTGAACATCAAACGAACTTTTTCGAAAAATAAGTGATTTTTCTAGTATTATTCTAAAGAATGCACATTTATAAGCTTTTACAGAGACTTTGCGCATAATTTCTCACAAAATATTTTTGTTAATGTTTCTCCTGTATAAATAAATAATTAAATAAATAAGAGGACGTTTTCACACAACACCATCTAGCCCCAAACTAAGCAAAGCTTGTACTATGGAAACAAAATGGCTGATAAAAACATACATACTTTTTTTGAAGTACATACTTAAGATACATAATATACCTATAAACACCCAGACACAGAACAAACATTCATGTTTGCATAAATGTTTGCCCTGTGTGGGGATCGAACCCACGACCTACAGCTGAGAAGGTAGACGTACTACCACTGAGCCATGAGGCCTGTCAAATTCGACTCTCACTTTTCTAATATCCCTACTCAACGATTTTGTATGTTTAAAATTGTTGTGATGCGCGATAGAGATTGCTGCGTGTTTTAAGCAGCCTTTAGTAGCCTACCCAAAATTTCCAAGAAGATTTCTCATACATGTAAGAATAGCTCTTTGCTATGACTCCTGCTTCCGTTGCCTATTCAAATCACGTTCTGAAATAGTAATAACGTAAGTACTTATCAACTTGTAAACAGTGTACATGGCCAAATACGACGTACATGGGTCGTGTCCAAACAAACTACAACTTACACTGTGACCCACAACAATACTACCTAGTAATTAGCATCATTCATTTACCTATTACAAAGGCATGAAAATTGGAAAACCACGAGGCGGTTATTCGAGGTGTGAATTGCTTGAAACTTAGGACACTTGCGAATATATAAATACCTACCACTCATATAAATGCGAAAGTTGTGTGTGGGGGTTTGTGTGTCCGAATCAAATCAAATCAAATTTATTTCAGTAAAACAAGCTAAATACATCGCCAATATAAATTAATTAACTCCACGATCGCAACTTGTTGTTTACTATAATTCTAAGTCGTGCAGCAACTGCTACAATCGTATCGAAAGTAATTCACCAGAGATCCAGAGTCATCTAGATAGTTCAGAGCATTAGCAGGCTGAAGTGGCAATGGGCCGGTCATATCTGTCGTAGAACCAATGACCGCTGGGGTAGACGCGGTCTGCATTGTAGACTAGGGGCCTTACCGAAAAACTTTACTTAACCTTATCCATCGTCTTAAGTTCTCTTAAGTTCTCTCTTCTTTCCACAAGTGTCATTACGCGTCAGCGAGATAAGTTGATATAGTTGACAAAATATGAAAAGCATTGCTTAAAGTTAAGTAACGTTTTTCGGTAAGGCCCATAATGCCTTAGTAATAAGAACGCCCTGAGGTACAATGAAATGACATTTCGATCTTTCAGCTAAAAGCTGAAAGATCGAAATCGTGCTCAATGGAAATGGCATGCACAGCAGTAGACTTTAGAAACTGCTGCTCATATAGAGCTCAAAATCATGTAACACATCAACAAATTTTGTAATTTTGATTTTTATTTGTTTAGGCGTTAATGTGGTTTATCTAATTCAATAATATTTGAATAATACAATGGGCTCAATAAAGATTAATGCGATATCATAGTAAAATAGTTAAAATAGTTTCCGGCAGCCTAGTAGTTTCCGGCAGCCTAGTGGTGAGACCGTCTGACTTGCGATCCGCAGGTCCTGGGTTCGAATCCCACGGCACGCACCTCTGTCTTTTCGAAGTTATGTGCGTATTGTTGATTGCCGCCAACTTCAAACGGTGAAGGAAAACATCGTGAGGAAACCTACATGTCTGAGAGTTCTCAATGATCTTGAAGATGTGTGAAGTCTGCCAACCCGCACTTGGCCTGCGTGGCAGACTATGGCCTAACCCTTCTCACAATGAGAAGATGGCCCGTTTCCAGCAGTGGGACAGTTTGTACAAACAGGGCTGATTAAAAAAAAAAAAACATAGTAAAATAATTAAAAATCTAATTCATACACTTGATTAAAAAAAATGTAATCGCGCGCAAATTAACTGTGTAACCAGTAGAAAAGGGGGGAAAAGATACAGGCTCTGCCTAGTTTGGGGCCCAAAAGAACCCGTAACTTATTGTAACTGTAATTTTTTTAATAAACTATTATTAGTAAAATTTAAGTCTTTTTCAGGACATTTAGAACACATCAAACGAAAAATTTGAATAAAAGGTTGAGAAACAAAATAGCTCCGCTTCAATGCCTACTCTTAAGGTGACGACAACACAATACTTGGTTATTAAAAACACGTAAATACTCCTGTATTGACGTATTACTTATGGGAAAATCAAAAGAGGATGTGAATATACCACAATGAGCACCTAAACCACTGAATAACATAATATCCTTATAAAAACCTCGCAAATTCGGGTCATTATATCAAACGTAAATATACTTATAATTGACCTTTTAATGTAGAGCGGATAACAACTATAAAAACAGTCTATTGTATTCCTGACTATAGGTACCTAACATACAATTATCACATAGACTATTTACTGTATAGTTTTGTCACGCGGTTTCCCTCGAAAAGCGGCCGGGAAAAATATGTTTTTTTTAAGCAAGATAGATCTACGATTGACCACCAACTCGCCTGATGTTAAGCGACAGTGTGGTTGTGGATGGAGCTCGTCGATCTAGACGACATCTATTCACTCTAGCCTTGAAAATTACAAAATGAAAAAAATTCTCTAAATAAAAAAGATGAACGCCAATGAATTCTTTAAATTATATAAATATAATAAAATTGTATAAAATTAATAATAAATAAACTAGTCAGTCATATTCTAAGCTTATGAATAATAACCGTATGAAAGGTACGATGATATCAATAAAGATTTTTCAGTAGTTTACTAGACGTCTACGAAACCGGAGTGTAAAATATGTAAGATTTAATAACATTTTACAATTTTATTTCTAGATTAACCTACGGGCCATAAGTTAGTGCTCAGAACATAACGCTTTGAACGTGCCGTTTACTCCGAGAGAGATAGCTATAATATATATCTCTATCTCCGTCGAAGAAAGCGAAACGCTCTAGCGACACGCTACTATCATTAGTAACGTGTCGCTTTCTTCGATGGAAATAGAGATAGATACCTATTATAGTTGTCAAACATTCGTATGTTTTTGTCAAAACATAACTGTCGCTCCATACTGTGCTCCATTGACATTTTAACGCATTCTCTTCGATTAACGGTTTCTTTTTTGTTAAGTTTGTGGCTATGCTAATTATGAATTCTGCAAAGTTATCCATCACTGAGTGCTTGAAAACTGTAGATAGAACGATATTGTACCTACTGATTCGTGTGTTGTTTTCGCATTTTCGTAGGTCTTATTAATTTACACGCGTCTTAATTATTATTAATTTACGCTCCTCTTAATTATTATTAATTTACGCTCGTATGTGCTGTGCCCTAATACCTGCACAATGAATGACCTGTGGTAGACCAATACTGCTGCCATCTCCGTGTCTTCCTACTGGTCAAATACTGTATTAACAAATAATAATAATAAAATCGAACCTTTGACACGAAAAGAAGATTAATTTACAACTTCTGAAACATAATGTATATGTACATATGCAATAAATCAATATCGTAGATAAATGTGTTGAATTTATAATAAGTTCAAAGAAATTGTGTGCTTTTTCCACCTCTGAGTCCAAATATCGGTGCTCACATGTGACATCATCAGCGAATGCTCATAGTGAGCACTCTGGGTGCATATTATCCTTTTGGGACTTTTTCGTTGCATAAAAAAGCTACAGATTTTTTCTTACACAAAAACAATTGAGTATGTGAAATATTTTCAAAAAAGTGTTACGAGTTAGAAATACCTGTTTACTTGGCAAATTTAATATTACCGAGATCAAAATACTTTAATACCCTTTCGTGACTTCAAATACCTATGCATAATTGTTTTAGCGACATTCAATTATACGCGAATTGATTCAGCACGATTCTCTTCTCCGGTATGATAATTGATACTTAGATAAGTACATATTTTTTATGACAGAAGGTGCGAAATAGGCGGAGGTCCTGTTTGTAACAGCCTGCGAGGTACCTATTGGATGTTTTTAAATCGAGATTGAATCGGATTCTTATAGATGTTTTAACGTAGACCGCAGCATCGCTTAACACCAAGGGCCTAACCGAAAAATTTTAGTTAACTTTAACCAACGTCTTATGTTCTCTGTCTTCTTTCCGCAAGTGTCATTACGTGTTGGCCAGAAATTGACAAAATATGTTAAGCATTGCTTAAAGTTAAGTAACGTTTTTCGGTATGGCAGTAAGTATCTTGGTGGTCAAGCGCAAGCTTAGAATACCTATAAAACATGTATTAATGTTAAAACATAATACCCGACTATATAAGATTGAGTGACTTTTGAAGTGCAACTTACGCTTACGTTAAGAGTGACTTTCGAAGTATAACTTACGCTTACGTTAAGAGTGACTTTCGAAGTATAACTTACGCTTACGTTGCGAATGATTATTATGATTAATGATGTTGAATGTAGATACGCTTTTGCGAAAAAGTATACACAAAGCTGCTGTGTAATTTATTTAAATGAACATGCTTAGTAAAACTATATACCTAAGTTTTTTTTGTTACTAAAAAGTTCGTTAGGGGTTATGAAAAAGCGCAATAAGTACTGTATTTTTTGCGAGGGGTGTAGTTATTATATTAAAAACGTAGCTTATGGCACTTAGGTAGTGAAGAGCGCTCATCAAAATCGGTCAAGCCGTGTATGCAGTAGGTGTATATATTTAATACATAATCATATACATAATACATATATCTAAACTGCAAAGCAATTTTGTAGTATCTCCAAAGCGACAGTTTACATTAGATCAAAACTATTGAAAAAGCGAAAAAGCATTGCAAAATGTCCACAGTCTGTCGTCGCAAAACGTGACCAAGACCACACAATATTTTTATTGAAACGAGCAAATTAAAAAAATGCATTTTTCTAGATACGATAAAATTGCTTCCAGCGTCGATATTTAAGAATTATTTGACAATCATAACCCTCCTTTGTGCTTTGACCAGTCAAGCAAGTAAATGAATTTATGCAGTAAAGTAGGTACGAAGGTAGTAAGCAAATTAAATCATTGACAGTCAGTAGTTAGATGGCGTCATATCATCAAACAACCCGAGCTAAAATTTTCCACCTGTTAGTAATCAATAGATACTTAAATATGTTTTAACTAAATACCTACTTATTTGTTGTTTAAGTTTATTTTCCTCTTGAAGTATCTAGATCTTTATGTATAACATTTGCATACTAGCATTACAAAAAAAAACATTGGACCAAACCTGATTTTGTGAAAAAATCAACTGTTCAAATTGTATTTTATTTTCTACGTCTTTTGTGGATTAATAAACTTTTACTATGGAGTTGTTATACTTTTCGGGGTTTCAGGATTAATAAACACACATACAATGATTTATTTGACGTACGTTCAACTTTCAGTGTTACACCTTTGATAAAGTATCAATGGGATGTAGCGTCAGTCCTCAAAAACGTCCGAGCTCAATGAGGTCTAATTATGCCCCTTACACGATTAAAATAATTTCGATTTTCAAAATAATTCGAAGTCGCAAAATAGACGTGTCTAGACTTCTCAATCTAAATTGGGCTTTAGCGCGGCGACATAGAGTCTTTATATCAAAATCTTAAAGTTCGTCATTGTTGGTACCTATATGAGTATCGGCCAGCCCAGGATACTATATTCGTGAATTTTGTTTTAGACTTTATATCCACGTGATGGAAAGTCATTACTTACAACCTGTAGTTTTGTTAAATAACTGTAGCGGCAAAAAATGGTAACTAATGTAAAATGGTAACTAAGTAAACTAACGTTTCGATTTACAAAATAACGAAATAAGGACAGCATCAGATCATATCTATTGAAAATATTTACTACTACAGTACAAATAACTGATAAATACGAGTTGGGCAGGCTCTATTAGGATTCTGTACATAGATGACTAAAATCACTCCGGGACTTATAATTCATACTCACAATATCTTGCTTTCTTTTTTCAGGAGGCCGAAGAATGGACGAGACGGCAGAGCGGGCCAATGGTCAACCCTTCCTTCGAACCAGACGACTTTTTGCCACAAAGGTAGGTTATGCCAAATTAATTTACAGTATATAGCACAGGTACAGGAAGACTCGCATATTTAATTAAAATGCGGCACTTGCTGCGACGCAATAAAGCGCAAGCAAGCTTACATAGACGCTAAGTACCTACCCTTTATTATAGTTTACAAACACATAGTGGAATCTCAATATATTAGATATTCTGGCGCATATATTCTGATATGTCCGTTCGAGCCGGCCAAGGACTTATAGCTTCATACCTACACTAGAGTGCGTTTGACCTACATATTATCTTTTGTCTGTACTTATCTCTGTATCATGGTTATGTTACGGAGATAGGTACAGAATAAATAAATAAATATTGGTGTACATTTCACACAGCACCATTTAGCTCAAACTAAGCAAAGCTTGCACTATGGGAACTAGATTGGCTGATACATAGAAATATCCAGTCTCAGTACAAACGTCCATCCTCATTATACAAATATTTGCCCTGGGTGAGGATCGAACCCACGACCTACGGCGTAGCAGGCAGACATACTACCAGCTGAGCTGCGAGGCCATCGGAATAACAGTATTTGCAACTGGGGGGATTCCTTGAAATTATGATAGGAAAATAGCTAAAAATCATAAATCAACAATAATCCCCGATTTATAGACTAGCTGCGTTCCGCGGTTTCTCTCGCGTAGTTATGAAAAACGGCGATGATTATGATGATGATAAGTAGCTTATGTCTGTCTCCAGGTTCAAAGCTATCTCTATACTAATTTTCATAACAATCGGTTCAGCTGTTTGAGCGTGTATAGGTAACAAAATCAGCTTTTATAATATCATAATGAAATTGTGTCAAATGTATTTCAAAACACCAGTACAATTCATTTTAATAACAATATACTTAATAGTTGTCTTTTATGTTGTCACAAATCTTATTTTTACTAGACTACATTGGTTCTCTAGCTGAACAGACTCTAATACTAGCATGTTAGAGATGCCTTTTCAATTACCAATATAGTGAAGCTAGAGGCTATTAAGACAATAAAATGTGTTGTTATTCCTATAAATGAATAAAATAATATATATGTACCTACTTATTTAGATAACGTGGTCGATTCTGAATGCACAAACTAAATTAAATAAAATTCTTAAAATCACTCGATTCAAAAAAAAAAGAAGGAACAAAAATTGTATAAGGCATTTGTTAGTTTTTAGGGTTCCGTACCCAAAGGGTAAAAACGGGACCCTATTACTAAGACTTCGCTGTCTGTCTGTCTGTCTGTCTGTCTGTCTGTCTGTCTGTCTGTCTGTCTGTCTGTCTCCAGGCTGTATCTCATAAACCGTGATAGCTAGAAAGCTGAAATTTTCACAAATGATGTATTTCCGTTGCCGCTATAACAACAAATACTAAAAATTAATAAAAAATAAATATTAAGGGGGGTCCCCATACAATAAACGTGTTTTTTTCGTATTTTTTTGCTCAATATTAAAAACGGTAACAGGTAGACGCTTAAAATTTTCACAGAATATTTACTTGTATATTACCTTTCAAAATAAATAATTAAATAACAATAAAGTAAATATTAAAGGGGGGCTCCCATACAACAAACGTAATTTTTAAGCAATTTTTACTCGATCTTAATTAACAGGCAGAAACTTGAATATTTGTAAGTAAATATTTAGAAATATATTAACTATAAAAATAAATACCTAATCTAATACATAAAAACTCACAAAATGAAAATAATCCGTGCATCTAAACGCGGTGCGAGCGCCGGTTTAGCGGGGTAGCGGGGGAGGTAAAATCACGGAGCGAGCCATAGCCGCGCGTATTCGCGCGAGCGTCGTAATGCTGCCCGGATGTGTATCGAAAACCTACCTATAAGTTTGCAATTTACTACTTGGAATTTCGTTATTTTATAAACAGAACTAAACTTTGTAGTATTATAGATGATAGTACGGAACCCTTCGTGCGCGAGTCCGACTCGCACTTGGCCGATTATTTGAATTTAGTTGTTTTAATAAATTTTATTAGTAGGTATATGTGACCTCAGAATTCACCACATTATTAATAAAATCTAAATATCACTATACCTTATTGATGTAAAATAATGTACCATATAAATAAAAATAATTGGAATCGCTTTTTTTTTAAAGTAGGTAATATTTGTCTCAATTTGTGTTGAAAAACCAAGCAAATGACTCGCTCAGCGATTTTCAATTACATAAACAACTTTTAACAGATTTGAATATCTGACATTTCACACAATTTGCAGTGTTCGGGGTCACAGGCGAGACTCTGAAGTTCTTAACCACTACATCCATAATAGTGTGACGTACGCTTAAACTACCCATTGTACAAAATACTATAGATATTTATGACCAGGATGTGTCACGTTGGTATTTCGTTTTGCGTAACTATATTCGGTCCACGTATATATCGCAGATTATGTACTAGTATGTCTATATTTTTCATAAGTATATAAATAATATATTAACATTAACATTGGTTAAGAATTAGACTTTTTATTTTATTATTTTATGTTAATATATTTAGTATGTGTAGGTATTTTATATATTGTTTTTGTACTATCTTAATATGTCTATATATGATAATATGTATATCAATTTCATAAATAATATATTTATGTGTTTATGAACAACAACACACATTATGCGGCAAAATAACCATCAAGTCTCCGGAGTAAAGTCAAACCTAACATTCTTTTACATGATAAAATCTTTATAATCGTTATTTATTTTCTGAGTTAGGTATTTTAAGTTATAAAATTATTTCCTAAAATCTGCAACGGTATTGTTTAAAAATGTAACTGCTTCCATACCATAAACCCGAAAAACGACGGCCACTTTTGGGCAGTCGGCTAAAAATTACATATTACTCCAGATGGTAGCGCAATCCCGGTCTTGCGTTAATAATAACACTGCAAATGACCATGAATATATTTAAATTAAAAAGCATGGACCTTCGCGAAAAATAATCGTAAATCAATATCAATATCAAGGCAAATGGTAACCTAGCAATTTTAAAACAGCCCCAATACGCATGCGATCCCGCCGTAACCTTACCTTTCAATACTATCTCTGCTAAAAAAAATAATGTTATATCTTATCAGTCTCAAGTACATTCTCTCCAAAGCGATATCAAACACATTACTCAAAAACGTGCTTTTCATATTAAATACTTTAGAAAACTTTTGAAATGGAAACATGAACTTTTGTGTTAAATCTTCTTCCTTTTATAAGTTGTTAGAAAAGTGAAACTTTTTTAAAGAAGTTATTTAATTGAAAGTATTTCCATAGACAGTTTAATAATTGTGGTGTAAATGAAATGAATCCAAAGCAGTGTAGGTACAAACCCCGCACTAAGAGAAAATGTAATCGTTACCGTCAAAACTTCACTTCACTTTTAGATTTTTGGAATGCTCTATAATAAAGCCAAATAAAGTGAAATTCTTCAAATACGTTGCCAAAAAACAAAGCTTAATATAAAAACAAATTTGGTAAATAAATTTTGCACGATTAAAAAAAATATTGTAAAAATTAGATAGATAATAAAAAAATGCGTTAGATTCTGCAACAAAAAAAGTAGGTATCTAATCCACCGATTGTTTTCAAAAACCGTAATAATGGATGAGCATGAGCGTGGGTTAGATTCTATCTCTTCGATGGTCACCATAAGGTCAGTTTGAATAACTACTTATTTCATCCAAGGTAAGAACAAAACGGAGACACGGAGTAGGGCTGGCGCTGCGGCTAATTCGGCGGAGCAGCACAAGCGGCGTAAATATGTTAATCTCGGTAGAGGTTACATATTTGAGCCGTTTGGTGTCGAGACTGGGTCCGTGGCGACCGGGAGCTCATCTCATTTTCAAAAAATTATCTGAGCGCCTGATCGATGCGACGCGAAATGTTGGCGCATATCTGGCCCACCGCATAAGCATTGCCATTCAACGTGGCAATGCGGGCAGCATGCTGGGTACGCTGCCAACTAGGTAGTTCGTTTGAGCATTTAGATTTTGGATTGTCTTTAGACCTTTATTGGTCTGGGATAATCGATATGCTTTTTGTGTACTAGTTTAGTTAGTTGAGTCTGTAATCTGTATATTGTTTTGTTGTAGTTAATAAAGGTCAATTAAAAAAAGAACAAACCATGAGGTAGCGCCACCATGTGATGAACTTATTTTTTTTACGAGTCCAGATCAACCCTATTTTTAGATACTTTTTTTTTACCCTTACTGAGCTTGGGCTTGACATTGTAAGAAATATCGGACCGTGTGGATTGTTATTATTTTTATTTAAGATTTTGTGAAACAGCAGAAACGTTGAGACCGCAAACCTACATTACGCATTTTTCTATACAATAGAAGAAAACTGTTTTATTCTTGTTACTGTTAAAAACTGAAATGACTAGGTTAATGTTTTTTTTTATCGTTTCAACCTTTTTTTAACATTTTAACATCGAAATCGTAACGTAATTTTTAAATTACGTTACAAAAAAAACAAAAACAAATAAAAACAAATATAGAACTCTAGACATTTATAATTCCAACTCAAGGATAGCATGGAACCTAAGCAGGAAATAAAATATGTACTGATATAACAACGTGTATAAAAATGGTTTATATATCCACCTTACATGCCAGGCGAGCTGTTAAAAAAGAATCAACATAATCTGATAATGTTTGTGTGTAGGAATAAGTTTTCTCCTTTCGTAGGGATGAATTTCAATTTAGTTTGTTAGACAGCATTCTTCTGGAACATATGTATCTAAATGTAATATATACGATTCATATAATTTTTCAGTTTGTCACCGGTTAAAGAGGAGAAGAAGAGGCCAGGCGACAAGGGCATCTTCCTCGTCAATATGAAGGAAAAAGAGCTCCAAGAAACGGAAGAGTACGAGCCTTATGAAAACAGAGTAGTCGATCACCCTACAACGTACGTTACTTTAATTTGCACATGATATATAATATATATTTTTATTATTATATATATTTTTATAATATTACTTACGAATACAATCAACCAATCACAATTTAAAAATGACGCCGACGCGCCACGGTATAATTAGTTAGAAGTCTGAAAAAAAAGCGAAACGAAATAGCGTTAGTATATAAACTCGACAAATGGCAAATGTGGAAGCATAATGCCAACATCAAGGAAAAAAAATTGCGTTAGTGACTGAAATAAGAAGTGATAGACTATCATAATAGGCATGCCTTGATATACCTATTTGTCCATGCAAGGATAGTAAAAGAGGATTGTATGATAAATAAACTGCAGAGAGCGACCTAAGCAGGTCTAAACTGTGTTATAGGGATGTAGTGTGAAGATAAAGACAAGATAATGATGATAACTTCTACTTTTTAACCGCCTTCCAAAAAGAAGGTTATTACTTCGTCTATGTTTTTTTTTGTGTGTTTGATTCTGACCGATTACTCCGCTAATTGTACATTGATTTTCATTTTCATTTGGTAGGCCATACTTCAGAAGTGGTCCCATATTAATTTTATCAAAATTCAGTTCTTTGGTTTTTATAACAAAATAACTGTTAAAATACCATCCAAGTGTCCAGGCTTGCCTCTAGAAAAGTGAACAGCAAGTCGCGAATACTTATCATCGCTAGCTAGTTACGAGTGTGTAGGCGCGCTTTACTTTATATAAATTCAACACTTGCGACGAACACATCAATGTATGTAATTTCATAATTTTCAATAATACAAGCAATTACTAGAATTTGGAGTTTGATTAACACCAGTACATCCTCTAAAGATGCAAATCAAGTAAACAAATCGCGTATTTTGAAGACGGTTTTTCAGTTTTTTAAACTATACCTAATTATCTTGTACACCCTCGACCTTGCTCAATCTCCAATGAAAAATGTGCTCGATTAGATCGGTTACACCATTCAAAACCTTTATATAATTATAGTCCTCACTCTTAGAATAGGCCCTTTGACGAGCATAGATCGTTTTCTTCAGTTCCTCAATTTAATGGCAAATGGCAATAAGCATATTTCTAAAAATAAGCAAATTGTAAATAAGTAGGTTAGGTATTGACTAATTATTTGGCTTAATTGAAGTCATGAGAACCATAACCATTCCGATGCACTGTAAACAAATGCCCACGTAGTTTAACACTTGGCAAAGCCCCAGCTCCGGTTAACTAGTATGCGGGCATTGCGACCAGTTTCCCTAATTTCTGAACCGTCAGGTAGGTAACTCTATAAGTATTCGGCCTTGGCGTGCTGATTCACTGCATACGAGTGGCGAGAACCAAAATGAGACTGTAGTGACCTCCACTCGCTTCCTACATCTTTCCCATCGCTGACGACGCAAGAGCAAGGACTTTTCCTAGCGTCGGTTGCGGTGTTCTCTAAGACATGACATGGTTTTTAATACGCTTGCAGTTCCTGTTCTTATATTTAGCGTTCGTGGTTTTCCTTTTAACGCTATGGTACAGAATAAAAGATATAATATTAGATTCTATAATCTAAATAAATTAAAAAAAAAAAAAAAAAAAAAATGGTTGTCCTATGACAACAATTTCATTGAATTATTCAACTATTATATAATAAATAAGAACAGTTTTTCACTGTCTTCAAAAGTAAAGAAAGTTATCTATTCATTGTAATTTTTTATGTATCTTTATCGATAATTCTTTATCACATGTTTTGTAAGAAAATTTACTTTCGAAGTACATCATCATCATCAACCATTGTCCACTCACTGCTCAGTATAGGTCTCAGTTTTAGCACCCTTTCCGGACCTGTGCCAGTCTCATCCACTGTATTCCTACTGACTTGTTGATGCCATCTGACCATCGAGTTGGTGGTAGTACCCATATATATTGAATAAATGTTTGATCATAGGATGTAAGAGAAGATAATCTAAATAATATATATTCATAATTTTATTATCAATTCATAATGATAACGATATTTTTTGGACACGTCCGATTTTATGATAGATTTATATTAACCATATAGGCACATTTAATTTATTTCAGAGAAAAAAATGACAATAGACATACTGAAACTTACGATATTATTACTTACGTTTAACTCCAAGCAAAGTATCTAATTAATGTTATTAAATAAATCTTTCAAGGCACTAATCACAAGTATTATTCCATCTAGAGGGTCTTAGTATTTGTAATTCCTAAAAGCTTATTAACATATATACCTATTCCTTGTCTATCAAAGAATCTTCGAAAATATCTTTTTTCTGTAAATATTCTGTGCCCGAGGTGAAAAAGATGAATTTTGATAACTTTTCGTAAGCCAAGAATCACCATCAAGATCAAAATGCATTGAAATACTAAGTTGGTGACTGACAGTAATTTGTCATGTTAGTCGGTACCATTGATTCGAATTAGCTTTGTTTGGATAAACTGTAACACTGCTGGCCACGAGCCATCTACATGAGGAAGGTTAAGCCATAATCCACTATTGAGCTGTATGTACTTACGAGAGCAGACACCACTCATAGCTACTTTGTTACATTCAACTGTGGCCAGAGCGCCGCACCTCACTCAGTAGGTACTACTAGTGATGTGAGTGCTTTCGACGTTCTGCTGGCGAGAAAATACACCTTAGTTGCAATTCTGTGATGTGAGTGCTTTCGACGTTCTGCTGGCGAGAAAATACACCTTAGTTGCAATTCTGTGATGTGAGTGCTTTCGACGTTCTGCTGGCGAGAAAATACACCTTAGTTGCAATTCTGTGCTGCAAGTATGAGTCGTATCGTATAATCGTAGAAATCGTAAATGATGTAATTATTATTCCAGCGCTGTAAAGCTGTTTTGTTTACTTGACCGAAAAATGTGAGAAATTAATAATTGAATGAGTGTTAATAATTTTGCTTCAGATAGCTCCTCTGGTATATAAGTACATACAGCTCAATATAGCCCACTACAATTTCTAAAGCGGGTCGGCAGACTTCACACATCTTCAGAACTCTTTCGCATATATTGTTTGTATTTTTATTACCTCACGATGTTTTCCTTCAGCTACAGTTCATTTCTAACTTTTCTAATATGATTATTCAATGATTTTATATGTTTAAAAATGTTGTGATGCGCGAAAGAGATAGCTGCGCGCGTTGAGGTCTTCTTTACTACCTTAAGGATGCGCTTAACGCGCGCAGTTATCTCTTTTTAGGGTTCCGTAGTAAACAAGGAACCCTTATAGTTTCGCCATGTCCGTCTGTCTGTTTATTTGTTCCTGTCACACTTCCATTTTAATAGGGCAAGTAGGGCGAAGCAGTTTGGGCAGGGATGTCATAATTATTTACAGAGTAGTTATATATATATTTTATTTAAAAATTTGAGCTCCACAGACTCCAGGGTCTGTGCCTTTTATATGCTAATACATTTTATTATTTAACTAAGTTTAAATTTTTTAAACAAGCATAGAAGAGGAGAAAGTAGTTATATTAGTTATTTATAAATAAAACACAGATTTTATTCATTTTCAATCACCCAATCAAGCATAAGATGATATTAAAAATAACTTACTTCTACAGCAACACGGAAACTCTTTTGCACCTGTTGAAAGGAAGTCTCGGCACAGGAATCCTAGCAATGCCCAAGGCGTTCTCTAACGCAGGATATGCTGTGGGAGCAATAGGCACGGTGGTCATCGGCGTGCTCTGCACGTACTGCATCCACGTGCTGATCGACTCATGCTACGTGCTCTGCAAGCGACGGAAAGTACCCTCGCTGACGTACACAGCGGCTGCAGAAGCTGCCCTTTCAGAAGGACCTGATTGGTGCAAGGCCTGCGCACCGTATGCTGCGTAAGTGTCAAACACATAAATAAGGGAACATCCCTATTAACGAATACACTACATTTCATTCTTTTTGAGGTCTGAGAATCAAAAAGGTGGTCTTTAAGAGATCGTGTACTTATACGAAATTAAATTTGTCAGTTTAATTTATTTCTACAGATTTTTTGTCAACTTTTATCAATTACTTTCCATCAAGTGACGTCTATTTTGCCGTTTCGAATTATTTTGAAAATCAAATTTATTTTAATCGTGTATGGGGTCTAATTAGATCTCATTGACCTCAGACGTTTTTGAGAACTGACGCTAAATCCCGTTGATACCTTTATCAAAGCCTGTTATTTTAGCACAATATATACACATAATATATGTTATTTTTAGCTAAAACTGTTACACATTGCAAATTAACCACCAGTCGTCTTCCATTCAGTTTTTTAGTGTAAACATTAAAAATGTTTTGTTCCAGGCATGTAGTGAACGCTTTCCTTCTCGTCTACCAAATTGGCACCTGCTGCGTATATGTCGTCTTCGTCTCCGAGAACATACATTTCGTCCTCCACAAGCACTTCAAGATCGAGATCACGGTGTTCCAAGTGATGCTGTGGATCCTCCTTCCGCTGATCCTCATCAACTGGGTGCGGGACCTGAAGTACCTCGCTCCGTTCTCGGCAATCGCCAACGCCGTGACGATAGTGAGCTTCGGAATGATCCTGTATTACCTCTTCAGAGAGGCACCCACTTTGGAAGGCAAAGCTCCTGTAGGAAAACTGGCCACCTTCCCTCTCTTCTTTGGGACTGTGCTGTTCGCTTTGGAGGCTATTGGCGTAGTAAGTAAAAGTTATTTCCGATCTTTATATATCTCAATATACAGGCTTCTCCTAATTTGACGCCATTGGTACACAGCTTACCTTACTTACACTTTGTAGCAGTTTGATTTACTAGAACTTACGTTCTAACAATATAAATTTTGTGCCACCAGTTGCGGTTATACAAAAATTAAATTGAATTTTATTAGTTATTTAATAAATAAAAAAAAAAATATAATTTAAAATTAAAATTATAACCATATCAGACGTGGAGGGTGTATCACGCGCCGATAACATAATTACTTAATTTAATTTATTATCCTTAATTTAATTCATTTGATTTATTCTTATATATAATTATTTTATTTTATTTACTTGATTTTATAATTTGATAATTTAATTTAATTTAATTGATATGGATTTACATCTGGAATAAATAATTTTTATTTTTTTCATTTTTATATCCTCCAATAAAATAACTAAGAAATGTATTTTTTTAGATTCTTCCTTTGGAGAACGAAATGAAGACACCCAAGTCGTTTGTGGGAAAATTTGGAGTATTGAACCGAGCTATGGTCAGCATCATCATCTTGTACGTCGGCATGGGCCTGTTTGGATACCTGAAATACGGTAACGATGCTGAGGGCAGTATCACACTCAACTTACCGTCAGACACAGAGATGTAAGTCAATAAATCTTAAAATTAATGCAGCGAAAAAAATTATCTTAGCTTTAAATTATATGCCATAGTAAATTCCAACCCTCTTTCGTGTATCCGCAAGGATGATGGAGGAAGGGGAGAGAAGTGATGTTTCTATGGGGAGGGAGGTAGGTTGGCTGAATCAATAAGAGATATAACACAACCCCAAAGAATTTGTACATATAGATCGCTGCATAAGCCAGATTTCAAAGTTAATTTATAGAATGTTTACGGACTTGAAACGGTAGCTTGCACTTTTAGCAAATACATTAAATTTGTCAAGTGTCCAAACACTTTAGAAAATTGCTATATTACTACAGAATCCGAGGCCCTATTAAATTGACCTTATAAATGTAGAAATAAAATTATGTAGGTACCAGGGATGCCACCTGAGAAGAAATTAATATTATACTATTTTATAATATATAATATTTGTAGTATCATACCGTATCGTAGTTGATAAATTTTATAGAAAAATAATATAATATATTGTATGATATAATTTATTTCCATAAAAGCTTAACTAATATTAAAACTTGTATAATTTATAGAATCAAATTATGAATTGCCTGATCACAATAGTAATAACCCCGAACAATCCTATAAATGGAGATGGTTAATAAAACCACTGAAGCAAAGTTAACGAAATTTAAATGGGACTCCAATGAAGGTAAATTGAGCCAACTCAAAAAAAACATTAAAATGGGTTTATAAACAAAGAACAAATAGGGCCACGAATTCTGTGACAAAGAAGTAAGTTATGAACGAACATACGAAACTAGTATTTTAACTAGCACTTTTAAAACTGAATATCCGACTTAAATTTTTGAAGAAGCTCAAAGCTCTGAAGAAGCTCCAAAAAATTTAAGACACCAAAGTAAAAATAAACTTCAAAATCGGTCCATAAGTGATAGAAAAATAGATGATATTTATATTATTTAAAGTAATAGTAACATAGTAACCCGGATTCGTGGCAAAACCTCCTAACTTTCTCGTATCGTTTTTTCCATGCACCTCCCAATAGCAAAAAATCTTTAACTTCTATTTTAAAATCAAATTGTTCGCCCAATAACCATCATTCACTTCTTGAAATTTCAAATGCACCCAGAAAAGCATACAATATTTTTAAAACCGTTGAGAACAAAACCATGGATGGCGATATAAGAAACGCCGCACGAATTTTATTCTCCGATGATACTCTTGCCCCTAACACTGCCCGTACTCTGGAAGCCTTGCGAAGCAAACACCCATCAGCCAACCCAACACCTTTACCTTCAAATTCTCCTGATTCAACCCATTCGGCTTTTCAAATTCAAATCAACGACACTTTAAAAGCTATAATGTCTTTTCCTAGTGGCTCGGCAGGCGGCATCGACGGTATGACGCCTCAACATCTCAAAGATTTGACCAGCGTATCAGCTGGTGACGCCGGTAGAGCTTTACTTGGGGACATTACTAAATTATGCAATTTTTTATATTCGGAAAATATTTTGGACGAATTCAAATCTTTCCTGTTTGGGGCTCGCCTCTGCGCTTTTAATAAAAGCGATGGAGGCCTACGTCCTATTGCCATTGGCTGCACGTTCCGTAGACTAGCTTCGAAAATAGTATGCAAAACTATTTCTCCTAAATTAACACCTTTATTCCAGCCAATTCAGTTGGGATTTGGAAGTAGGGGAGGTTGTGAAGCAGCTGTACATTCGGTTCGCACATTTTTGGCAACCGATAGCGAAGCGGATGTATTGCTTAAGGTTGATGTAAAAAACGCCTTTAACAGTATTGACCGGTCAACCTTGTTGAACGAAGCTTTTATCCACACACCTGAAGTATACAACTACATTTGGCAATGCTACAACTTTCAATCAAAATTATTTTACAATGACAATCAAATTTCTTCTGAAGTAGGCGTTCAGCAAGGCGACCCTTTAGGACCACCACTTTTCAGCTTAGGTATTCATCCTGTCATTTCCAATTTAAATTCTAAATTAAATGTCTGGTACCTAGATGACGGAACCTTGGGAGGTAAAGTAGATACAGTAAAAAACGACTTTAGTAGAATTATTAAGCACTTTAAAAATATGAATTTAGAGCTAAATATGAATAAATGTGAATTGTTTGTTTCTAATAAATTCAATGAAAATGAGCGTCAAGCTATTATTAAAAATTTTAAAAGTATTGCACCGGAATTAAAAGTATTACAAATGAATTCACTTTACCTCCTTGGAGCGCCATTGTTCGAGGATAGTGTTGAACCTCTTTTAGAAAAGAAAACGAATACACTTTTGGAAAATATCAACAGATTGGGCAGTTTAAATTCACACATCGCTTTCACCATTTTAAAATATTGCCTTTTTGTTCCAAATTTTACTTATATATTACGAGCATGCCCAATCTGGAAACATAAACAACTTTTGACAAACTTAGATACCACCCTTAAGAATGCCCTTGAAAAAATTCTAAATTTAAACCTCGAAAATAATTCCTGGATTCAGGCTTCTCTGCCTATTAGTTCGGGTGGTATTGGAATCAGAAAAATTTCTAGTGTTGCTCTTCCGGCCTTCCTTTCGTCTGTGTATAGTGTATCCTATTTATGTTCCTTGATTCTGAAGTCAACGTCGACGGAGATGCACTGTACAGCAGATGCAATAGAAGCCTGGAAAACCCTCTGTCCTAATGGTAACATTCCCGAGGAACCAAAGCTACAAAAA
This sequence comes from Lycia hirtaria, assembly GCA_947563715.1. Classification (NCBI taxonomy): domain Eukaryota; kingdom Metazoa; phylum Arthropoda; class Insecta; order Lepidoptera; family Geometridae; genus Lycia; species Lycia hirtaria. The sequence goes on from OX387386.1 coordinate 15,952,265, forward strand.
CTTTGGGATGTTCCATTGGTGCAGAATATTCATCAAGATTTGGTTCAAAATTCAGTCAGTGACCAAGATCGTGCGAGGCTTCTAGCTGTCGCTGAACATGAGTCCGGGCAGTGGCTCCACGCCCTTCCTTCTGTGAACCTCGGAACACTGCTCGACAATGGCAGCTTCCGTATTGCCATAGGTCTCCGATTGGGAGCTGCCATTGTCGAACGCCATGTGTGTCCGTGTGGAACCGGCGTCGACAGAAAAGGACTCCATGGACTTTACTGCCAACGTAGTGCAGGTAGATTTTCCCGCCATGGCTCCTTAAATGACATCTTTAAAAGGGCGCTGGCCACCATCAACATCCCTTCTATGCTAGAACCAGCAGGGATTGTTCGGGATGATGGCAAGCGCCCTGATGGCCTAACTCTCGTTCCCTGGGAGAGGGGAAGGGCTCTCGTTTGGGATGCAACTTGTGTCGATACGTTAGCCCCTTCTCATCTCAGTGGGACAGTTCAAAGGCCAGGAGCCGCGGCGGATGTCGCAGAAGGCGCCAAGCGGCGCAAATACGTATCACTTTCTAGCGATTACATTTTTGTGCCGCTCGGTGTCGAAACTTTTGGTCCATGGGGTCAATCTACAAAAAAGTTTATAAAAACAATAACACCTCGTTTAGTCGACGCCTCTGGTGAAAAGAGAGCTGGCTCATTCCTCGCACAAAGAATTTCATTAGCGATTCAGCGTGGGAATGCAGCCAGCGTTCTAGGAACTCTTCCACACGGGCATCAACACTTTTTTGATTTTTAATTTGTTTTTTTTTTTTTTATTCAAAATTTCAGTTTTCTTTAGTTTATTTAAGTTGTATATCTATATTTTTTAAGTTAGGTTATTTTAGTTTAGTTTTATTTAAGTACCTACTTATGTAATTACATTTATTAATTTTATTAAACAACGTTTAAAGTACATACAGTCGAAATAGATTGAAGTTCCTTTTTCTTTCAAATCGATTAAAAATAAATGCAGACTAATTGAGAATCTTCCAAATTTTTGTCTTTTTTACATTAACTAAAACGTACCTCCGGCGCAGAAATAGCAAAGAAAGTTTCATTATGTTTCATTTATTTTTGTCAGTTTGGCCAGCGTAGTCCAGTGTTTGCTAGCGTTTGCAATCTTCATCACGCATGGGCTAGCTTGCTACGTTGCCATCGACATCTTGTGGAAAGAATACATCGGTAACCGCCTCCTGAGCCAAACCGGCAAGCGCAGAATCATCTGGGAGTACTTGTTGAGGACTGTTATCGTGTTGGTGACTTGTGAGTTATATTTCTAATTTTATTTTCTAATTCTACCCTAGATAGATAGATAACACTTTAATAAAATACCACAATACAGAAACATTAAATACATAGAGAATAATATTATACAGCTAGGTGTTTTAATTGGCGGCCTTATCGCTTATCGCATTCTATATTAAATAGATTCATTGGCAGCTTTGCGAGGAGGAGTCCTCGTCGTGCCAACAGCAATAGTATATCAGTCATAGTGCATAGTTTTAAGTAAACTAGCCTATATTTGTTGTCACCATCTATACACAAAAATATTATTAACGTTTCCTTTATTTGTGCCTTACCTAAATTAAATAGCGTTAAAGTTGTCTTTGTCAACAGTCGGTATCGCGGCGGCGGTGCCAGAGCTGGATCTGTTCATCTCCCTGTTCGGCGCGCTATGCCTGTCAGCTCTAGGGCTGGCCTTCCCCGCCTTCATCCAGTCCTGCACCTACTGGTACTACGTGTCGCGCTCCGAGCGCATCCGCATGATCATCAAGAACGCCATCGTCGTGCTCTTCGGTATCCTCGGTCTGATCGTCGGCACCTGGACCTCGCTCGAAGCTATCATTATCAAATTCTCCCGCCATGCAGTTGCCAACGCTACAGAGATATACAACACAACGGCACCTCAGTAAGCTGAGATCGGAGGCGCATCGACTTGCCATTCGATGACAGTGTTATTTGGGACCGTCTTTAGGGCAGCCATACACGGGCAACTCTAGCAGTTAACTATAGAACGACGTACATAGGCTTAGACTAACAAACGGACACCTGGAGCAGCCATTGTCAGCTGCACAGTGGAATTTAATGCTGCTGAGCGCCTGAAGCAGTCACGAATGCTCAAACTGTTTCGTGTATTCAAATGAACCGAAGATATTTCAATACGTAGTCGCAGCTTGAAGCAGTAAGACGTGATTGCTTCAAACTGCTCTTGTATGGCCGTTCTTGGCGAACACACGCTCGGCGTTACCCCTTATTAGAGAGGCATATGGCTGACTGTTTGACAAAGTGCAGCAAAAAAGTAGGTAGGTAATTTAGATTAATATAGCTTTCCAGGCAACATTATTTAACATAATTTAAGAGATTATCGTCGTTATATGTATAAATGTTAAATCTTTGGTGTCCGATGTTAGTGACATTATTTGAGTTTTTATAGTGTTAACGCTGAATCGATGACCACGATTAAGGGGACGCCATTTAAATGTTACTAAGTTTAACAGTATTAGAATAATAAAAAATCTTTCTAAATGAAGAAATTATTATACATCGATTTAACGTGTTGTAATGTTGTACGAATTGCTCATACTTATGTATGTTATTGTGGGTGGAGTACAAGACTTTGTTTTTGACTTTTTGTAAACAAAAATAGGTAAATAGCGCAGGCGCACCCTGTCTGTAGAAAATTAAGCTCGAAAACGCAAGCGGGTCTATAGCAACGATAAAGATTCCACCCATAAGGCATTCACGGGCATTAGAAACAACAGTTTAACGTCTCGTTTAGCCATAATATTGATTTATTCTTTTATGTCGATGCCATAATATTATGAATAATAATTTTTCGCATTATTTTATACTTAAATTAAATAAATAATTAGGTACTCATTATTGGTAGATTAAGAAATCGGAATCCTAATGCCATTTGGTGCGGTTGTTACTAATTTAAGTACATGTTTAGTTGCAGACAGTGAGATAGTTTATTGCGAGGTGAAGTATGGCATTTCGTTACTTGAGCGCATTTAATAAATGCTAAGTACAATTTTTATAAAAGTTAACTAGTGATTGTTGGAAAAATGTATTACGTAGGCAGGTTATTATGTCTTAGTATTAAAGTGTTGCTAAACGAGCAATATTTTTACATTAACATAGTGCAATGTATGGCAGCAACGAAGTGCAAGGCAACATTGTCAGCAATAACTCAATTTCGGTAAGGCCCAAGATGTTTTTTGTGATAAATATTGCTCGTTTATAGGCAGGAGCACCCTTATTGCAGAGTGCGTAACTGTGAACAATGAGTATATTTTAAGGAGATAAAGGACATAGTAGATGAAGCATACGACTTAATTTATATGAAAACCTTGCGTGCCACATTTTTGGTATCAACTATGACGTCACACAAACGATTTTGTGAAAGAATGTTCCATCCGCGCGCTTGTTCGCTAGTAACTAGTTGACAAAATATCACACTGGAAGTATATATCACCTAAAATTAAATAAATCTTAGGTCTTCAACTGTGATTTTTTATCTTACTGTTGACACGCTAGTTACATACACTTGGGGTATCTATAGAAGTCTATGGAGTTATAGTACCTAGCATTACGTAATTATGTATGTACCTACAACATTTATGGTGCCAAACATAATTTCGCGAAAGAAAATCAACATCTCCGTACAACTTGTCCAAGGTTTTTGTGGTAGGTAGGTACAGTGATGCATTTGCGATTTCAGGAGTAGTCCCATAGGACTGTTACTGAAATGGTTAAAGCATCACTTACAATGGTAAATGTTGTTCATAATTAATAAAATAACCTCTTAAAATATGTGCACTGTTCATTGTTACACTCTGTCTGTATAGTTTACCTATTTTATAGGAAAATGAATGTATGAAGATACGCTGTAACTTATTGGTCCATTTTTACTCAACTTAGGTACTTGATAATTTTTATTTACAATTTCAGATATTTATTATACGTAAACCTTATGCATGTTTTACAGCCGATTGTAATAATGTATCGAGTCTCATTTTGATTGACAATATAGATACTTTCATATTATTATCGGCATAGGGATTGACATTTCCATCTCAGTAAGGGATAAATTAATTTAGATAGAATAAGTAAGTATTGAAATCAGAAACTGCGACTTCAGTATGCAGGTAGGACTTTGTTTTTATCTTATAAGTAGGTACATACCAAGCAGTTAGGTATTATTTAATTGTTTCATATTACTTGTTACTGACTAAGTTTTGTTAATTAAATTATTAGGTAGGTATATTGTTTTCAATTACCGATTTAAATTGTCGAAAAACATTTTTTTTTTGAGTTATTATTCAATAGCTCGAAAAATTTATGAAGCAATAAACTTAATATTAAATTATTAAGTACCTAAGTAATTATATTTTTAGAAATACTTACTTTTATATAAATATAATTATGAAATTACCGTAATCATGGATAAATTTATTGATAAAATAATACGCTTGTTGGATTAGTTTACGTTAGGTTCTGAAGTTTGACTTTAAAAAAAATTGTTACCAACTTACTGGTGTTCCAACAAATGACAGACATACTTTAAGGGGTCATTTTAATTATCAATATGAATCTGGGGACACGGCCGTGCCCCCTCCATATGAGCCCGCGGGTACGGCCGGGGCTATCTTTTCTCGAAGTGATTCGTTTACTTTTACGACCAATGCTGAAATCGCAAAAGAAAATTATTAAAAAAAAAAGAAGTTTGTTGACCTGCGTAAAAAAATATTGACACGGCTGATTTCATATTTTTCGGATTTTCAGGATCCATCATTACACGCTCACTAATAATTTAGCTAAAGAAGTGAATTGACAGTCTATACCCTTTTCACAGTGAGATGGCCCGCGCCCAGCCGTGGGAAAGTTTGTAATATAAAAAAAATTACAGGAATACATGTCGCGCCTACTTTTTCTTACTATCGCGATTATAAAATGTCTGCGTGTGTTTTATTCCTGTCCATTTAGGTTAGCTTTAATTTTATTTTAGTGAGCGTGGGAATTGTTTGAAAAATTTTAAACCCTTAAAATAGGTATATATCCTTCATTCAAATGTAACACTCCTTATTCTTGAATACAATAACGCATTAACACATGTAAAAAAGTTTCCGTACGATTCCTTACGATTTTGGTATCCAATAGTAGGTAGTAAGTAATATTAAGTCAATGTGTGATGCGTTAAGTCGTATCTGTGATGTGATAGATATAAAAAAATACTTGTTCTGTGTAAATATTCGCAACTCAAGCAGATTTAAGTCTGAACTCCAGGTCTGAATTATAGTTTCGTCTAGCCTATGACGAATATTTCGAACGGTTTTAATTTCTTTGAAATATATTTACATGATGAGTAGACATCTCCATTTTTTTCTGACTTTTACGATAGATTTAATAAAAAACCCAATTTCCGCAAAGAATATAAAATCATATCACTCCTTTTTTTGAACAAATGTCAATTTACTCATGTCTATTTTGAGCCGAATTCTCCGATTATAGTTATAACCAACACTATGGTTATGTTCCGACTACGGTTTCGAGTACCAGACGAGACGTCCTTTGGAAATGACGTCTACGCTGCTCCTTTTTAAAAAGACTGCCGTATGCGGTTGAAACTATAGTCAGAGAATAGACGTGAGTAACCCAATCAAAATTCAAAATAAAAATGTGTAACAACCACGTTAGTTTTCATCATATCACTCCTGTTATAAAAAAAGTTTTATATACATACATTGAAAATTTCTTGATAGAACACTATGATAAACGATTTCTGATCACTGAATCTTTATTATCTCTTTTTTTCTGGAAATAATTGGGTCATCTTTCGTTATACTTTAAATAAAATAAATAAATAATATACACATAAGTATATCTTGCTATAATTCCGTACCTAGGACGATTGCAGCCGCTCTGTCAGAATGGGAACACAATCTCTGGACGGACTCTAAAAGAGGGTTATTTTATTTTTCACATATTAACTTCACCTATGTGTAGCACATTTGTATCAAATCAAATCAGACCTCACTGGAGTTGATAGATAGTGCCAAGATACCTAATTGTCATTTACACGGAACAAGGGCAATTAGCGTATAGTTAATATTTCGTTTAGTTGTAGATATATTTTGTGATGTGTATCTGCATCAGTGATATTATGCTCAGAGCGATGTGGGGTTCAAACCCTAATAAAATAAAATATGTATTTACTGACTATTGTATTATTAATTTCTAACGCCCCGTCCACATTATACTTTATGTACTGATAATACGTTTCGCCCTTTTTAGTTGCCATTCCTGTTCAAGGGCCGCACCACAAGCGTTCAAGCAGTCTTATTAACCGACTTCCAAAAAGAAGGAGGTTATCAATTCGGTCTGTGTTTTTTTGTATGTTTGTTCACCGATTACTCAGTCAAATGTGCATTTATTTTGATGGTTCTTTTTGTATTTGGTAGATCATACTTCAGAGGTGGTCCTTTAATTTTTTTATCAAAATCGATGCAGTACTTTGGTTTGGTTATAACAAAATAACTGGTAAAGTATCAATTCAATTCAATTCAATTCTTTATTTCGTCCATAAACACTGTTACAGTGTGCTTGGATGCGTCAGTCAGAGTTAACATAAAAAATATAATATACCTACATTAAAAATTATCATAGCAACTCTAAAAATATAAATTAAATGTAAAGTACATAATTACAATTTTACATAAATATTAAAATGCCAATAAAATTATCATAAAAATTATGTTGCAGCTGTATAGGGACATTGTCATGGCTTAAATCTACATATAAAATATATCTATATAATAAAATGGTCATGTTACAAATCAATAAACAAAGTAGATAGTCTATTCTGACCATGCCTTGTTGTCACTGACATAGTGTTCATATTTGTAATAAGCGTTTTGTGTTAGCTTTTTTTTGACATATTCCTTAGACTTGTGCTCGTTGAAATCTAGAATATCTTTTGGTATTTTATTATAAAACCTTACTGAATTTCCAGGAAAAGATTTATTAATCTTTTGCAGTCTATAAAGAGGTACTCTCAACAGGTCTTCTTCTATCTTCTACTATCATCCAAACAACTGTAGAAAAGTCAATAGCAAAGTTGCGTATGCACGCATACACGCATTCACTTTTCTGCAGGCGTTATGTATATTGCGTATTTTGAAGTAGTTTCGTATATTTGCGCATCGGAATGGCGGGTATAGGTCTAAAAATGGTCATGCATAAATTTGAAATATACATTAAATGTAATCTTAAGAAATGGGTAAAATGTGTGCGTAAATTGGAGATTTGTGATTTTGTAGTTTTTGAATAATTGCAAAATGTGATGGCGCGCCATGCTGATAATCAGAATGGCGCAAACGTCGTGAATCTCAGCAAATACATACAGTTAAAGCTTAAAACTAGTATCTACCGTATAAATGTGCTCCAAATGTTTTTTATTTAACAACACAATCCCGTGAAACGTAGTGATTAATGCGTAATTTGAAAACAATGCGCTTAAGCGCCTGTTTAGTTTGTGGAAGCACTTACACAAATATTACAACACGGATTAAACAGGCGTTACATTGATTTTCGAATTTTTAGGCGAATCTAAGTCAGTACATACTTGAATTGAAATCAATACAATCACACTAGGGCACCAACAACGACCCACCACTACTATTATAAGCACATCAGTGGGGCACAATGCTTAATAATATACACATGGAAACGTATATTAATCCAAATAATCAACGATCATTTAAGACTATTTATTTATATTTGTTTATTTATTAACAACACAGATGTCAAGCATAAGTCACTAACTTGACAGTAGGTATATAGCTATAACACAAATTTCTATACATAAGGAAACAAAAAACTATGCAGGTGGTTGCGATTATGGCACCATAATTTATATTTGTTATAAAATCCATTTATGGCTCTTAAAAAATCAATGAAAATTGCCCATAGATGTACGGCCTTGTGTATATACATATATTATTATCATACATTATTTTATTTATCTTCTCTACATAAAAGTACTTAAAAAACAGACTGTAACGAATTCGCGTCTGTATAAGTATATTAAAGATAAAGTTAACAAATATTTTTTTGGAGTAGATAGATATATGGAAACAGCAGAATCCAAAAATATAGTTTTGATTTTTATGATTCTGTCTGTCTGTATGTCCTCTACAATTAATGTTATTAACAAAAAATATAGGTATATTATCAGTCAAAGAGAAAAACTCTTTGACTGATAATATACCTATATTTTTTGTATTACCTACTATTGTCTATTTCTAAACCGATTTTGATGAAACAAAAACTAAGACCTCCACATACTTTAAGATAACGTGCTTTAAAAACAGCATGTGTAAATACTGAGCACTGAGCATTACCTGTTCAAAGGTGCGCGGCGATATTCGGCAGCGAAAACATCATATATCAACTTTAATTCACCTCGAAAATATGAGATGACGCTACCTGTTTGAATGATGTTTACAAACTATATTTTACCCGATTGCGCAAAAAGAAAGGTTATGTTTACATACGAAAATCGTTCTTATGCACTCGGGTATTTTGATTTTCTTTTATTTTAAGTACTTAGATCAAGTTAATATAGCTCCGAGAGTACTTACTGTTTTCTTAATTTTGTATCAGTCTTTTTAGCGTGATTTAAACATTAGGTAATGTTCGGATATTGTTGAGAAAATATTTCGATTTAGCATTTAATTTGTTTTTTTAATTCATTATAGTGTTCACAATCTGTTTATGACTTCATTCTATTAGCATAATACCTATATATGTCTAAATAGATTCACTTATAACTAATAACAATTCACCCACTAGGATTGAAGTGGGTATTACACCACCCTAATTATATACCTACTTTATTAGTACTGAACCGATTTAGATGAAATTTCTATGGGACCACCTGGGAAGTATAAGTACCTACCTTTCAAAAAACAAATATTTTTCAAATCGATCTAGATGTCTTTGAGTAATGGGGGTACATACAGAACAAAATAAAAAAGATTCCGACGAATCGAGAACATCCTCCTCCACCTTGCTCCCACTCCACTCCCACACTACACTTGATCCGCTCCTGAATCGCATCTGCCTGTCCATTTCCACTTCATCCCAAAGCCAAAATGTATGTAGGTAGTCTGCTTGGAAAGAAAACTAATATGGCATTGAGGGCGGTGCTATCCTTATTTTGTTCGACTAGCGTTCTTAATAGCAATCTTATTTCAATATTAGTTTGACCTACTTATGTCTTGCTCTCTCAACTGTAGAAAAAGCGAAACAAAAGTCAAAGTAATATTAAAATAATACTGCTTGAACTGCTTGAAGGGAAGTTCCGGCAGCCTAGTGGTGAGACCGTCTGACTTGCGATCCGCAGGTCCTGGGCTCGAATCCCACGGCACGCACCTCTGTCTTTTCGAATTTATGTGTGTAATGTTGATTGCCGCCAACTTCAAACGGCGAAGTAAAACATCGTGAGGAAACCTACATGTTTGAGAGTTCTCAATGATCTTGAAGATGTGTGAAGTCTACCAACCCGCACTTGGCCAGCGTGGCAGACTATGGCCTAACCCTTCTCACAATGAGAAGATGGCCCATTCCCAGCAGTGGGACAGTTTGTACAAACAGGGCTGATACACTTACACACTGCTTGAACGCTTGTGGTACGGACCCTGTACTGACACTACCGACGTGAACGAAAGTGGTAGATAAATTAGTCACAATGAAATCTTACCAATTCTTAGGTCTGTCCTAAGCGTGAAGGCCTAAGCGTTATTTAGTACCGCTATGGATAGAGGGACTTTTGATCGGGTATTTATAATATTTCTGTGGCTTGAGCAAAATTTAGTGTGAACAGTAGGAATATACGGATAACTCAGTTTTCGCAACCACAAGCGGTAGCCATGCTTAGCTCTTTATTTTTATCCAATTTTATGCTACCGTACTTGAAGGGATAGTTCAAGTACGGTAGCATAAACTTGGATAAAGTAGTAATATCATGTAATATACCTAAAGGTAGATTAGATTGTACATGAAAAATAAAACACAAAATTAAGAAAAAAAATTTATGAGTCAAACATACAAATGAAAGTTTTTTTACCGATACCGATAATTTCCAATTGAGATCATTCTTTTTTTTATAGGGTTGGAACCATAAATGACTTTACGGCTATATTATATTAATGGCTTTGGCATTTAACTTTAAATTAACAAACTTTAACTTCAGAACTATATCGATATTTGAAAACAGCAAACCGTAGAGGCATAGTCATTTAAGATTTAATAAGAAAGATCGCGTGATAACAGGTCTCATACAATACGATATCTTCTTCTTTCTCTCTCGTCTTATACTAAATCCAATCGTCTGTTAGATTCTACTTGTACTTATACCCTTAATCGTAAAAAACACGTAATTTAATCACTGATATGTGAACAATAAAAATATAGAAACTTAACTAAAATCTGTAAACTATGGATACAATAAAAGATAATAATTGCAATGAACGTCTCAATTAGTAAAGAACACATTTGCTTATACAAAAATTTGCAAAAAAAAGAAGTATGCGTTATGGTAATTAATGTTAAAGGCAGACCCTCGGAAGAGGAACAATATAAACAAATGATTCACAAAATAAACTAAGATTATATAAGTTTGGCGTTATAAAATAAAGTACTTACTCTAAACTAGGTCGATCATCCGTCATAAGAATGATAACATATCAGAACTATCCCTTACATATACGAGCTACAAATAAAAGTAGTACCAAAACTTGAAAAAAAAAAGGTATGCAACATAAGATATAATTGATGTCTAAGGCACACCCTCGGAAGAGGAACAATAAAAAGTACAGGATTCATAAAATAAAATAAGATAAATTTGTCTTATAAATATAGAATTTATTCTAAATAAAACAGATCACATTATGAATGAATAACGAGAACTATCCCTTGCAAATATGAGTTGCAGATTAAAAAGGCACAAAAATATTTAAAGGGCACGATGTTAAGGAGAACGGGCCGCGTTCAAACAAATACCTACAACAAAAAATACAGGATTCACAAATTAAACAATGGTAGTATGTAGATGTACATACAAGATAGTTGGTATATCTAGGTACCTCCTCCAGATGATTGGTATTGACAGTTGACTTATAATTAAACTAGCGCCAACACAAGATCAGAGCAGATAGTAGCTAAACACAACATATAGTAAATAAAATACAAATAAAAAACAAATCTTGTTGATCGTCGATTTACTGAAGTCTATAATAAAAACAAATATTATAATCTATAAGGTACTCTGAGAATATTAGTGAGACTCTCTTCTCAGAGTCTCACCAATCCTGTAAAGAGTCCTATATTCTTATAGGTACAATGCGAAGAAATCTTATCTTGAAAGCGAGAGGTTTCAAGTTCTAGTTTTATATGTTGTTTAATTTTGCGGTTTCTTTCTATACAAAACCGAAATTAACCAACTGAAAAGTCCCGTTTTGTAATAAAAACACAACGTAATCAACACGGAAATTATTTGACGGCAATACACTTAACAATATTTCAAAAGAAACAAATCGATAACCAATTAAAGATGTACCCAAAGCGTGCAGCTAACTCTCTCCCAGCATTAAATTTTTAAACATATACGGCCTTACCAAAAAATGTTACTTAACTTTAAGCAATGCTTAATATACATATTATGTCAACTTCTCGCTGACATGTTATGACACATTTTGGAAAAAAAAGACAGTAAATTTAAGACGTTGATCGAAGTGAAGTAGGTAACGTTTTTCAGTAAGGCCGATAAAATCAGGGAGTATACATATATAATTCTCACGGAGTATAAAATCTGTCAGTTTTATATAAAATATGCCCGCATATTACATACAAAATTGAGAGACCTTTCTTTTTAAATAGAACAAATGTAAAAAAGTAATCGGTCAAATGCGAATCGGATTACTGCACCGAGGGTTTCGTACAAACTTGATTGACCAACATCTTTATTCGTCTCAATTTCTCAATATTCGTGCTTCAACAGAAGCTGATTGTCTCTGTCTAAATACAACCTAAAATGTAAAGTTGCCTAGATAGGTAACACGACGACCAACAAGAACATTGCATTTTATTGTTCAGGAATAAAATAAAAAACTAAATAAACGTTAACAAAAAGCCAGCCCATGAATGGGGTTGTGTCTACATTGAAAGTACAAAGTTTCAATCTTATAGGTACACAATATTACACAAATATGTTATTTTCTTTTGGCGCAAATAGACAGGAAACATTAGTTATTTACCACTTTGCATAAAATTAAAGCAGCTCAAATACACTTACACCAGATTGATGAGTGAGCAACTGTCTATACAATAAAAGAACACTGATTTCTAACCCGAAGCTACATATTACTTGTTTGTAGCTGCGAAAAAAAATAATTGTAAAAAGCAAAAACCAGAAACTTAGCCTACTCACACTCGTATAAAAAAACATGTCGGATAATGATAAGATGTATAAGACTGTATTCTGTGATGATGTATTTATAAGAAAAATATGCTACATGTAACCGATTGTGCACTAAAGTTCGTCTAAAATCTTCATAAGACTAACTGTTACGGACTCGTACCTCTCTCACATAAAAACAACTCTGGAATATATATTTTTGAAAATATATATTCCAGAGTGTACTTAGGGAAAATTTGGCATGACATTAGCTTAAGAAATAATAAGATATTCTCAAGAATGTTGTTGATAAATTTTGTTCTGGTAAATATCTTTCTCAATTATCTTAGAGTTTAACATTTTTTTAATGTTAATACGCGAGAGAGATATTAATCCGATTTTACCGTTTCCCAGCATCATATCCGGGCAGTACAGTACGCAAATACGCAGTACCGTTTTCAGTTGTTCCTTTTGGTTCGGCTCGAACTTGGAGAGGTCTTGACGGCAACACGGGCATGCTACTGTACTTGTGTCCTGTAAATGCGTGTTTGAAACACCACTGAAAGACAGAACAAAAGATTACTCTCACTAAATAAGTATCTACGAGTATATTAGAAGAAAAACAAAATACTGGACTGCAGAAAAGCAGTTATTACAGTCTAACTTACGATTTCGTTACGCATGATACGCTGTTCAGTGTACGTTTCTTGTGATGTTTGCGTAAAATCACTGTAAAAGATTATAAATGAGCATTTTTTACAACAGTTATAGTAAAATTACTTGATTATAACGTTGGAGGTTACGAAAAAACAAAATATTAAAATTTTTGCGAGAGTTAAATTATTATTATTACAAAAAAATATAACTGATAATCTGGAAGTGAAGACGAATCTAACGACACCTCGCACATCAAAATCCTTCAAGCCGTTTAGGCTGTAGACGATCATATAGAAACATATATACCTACATATATATATAGGTACATACAAACATATATACACTCGAAAAACATAACCCTCGTTCTTACGCAATCGGGTAAAAACAATAGCTATTTATGTAACTATAAAGCTTCACCGCCAACTTGCCTGATTTTCTTTTAATTTAAATTAAAAAGAATTGTAAAAAAGTTACTATTTATACAAATATTGCCAAAAACCCAGTACAGGTTTATCTCAATATGTTCTCGTTAAGTTGTGTATTAAATGTTTATTGTTAAATAATTATATAACTAAAGCGGTGAATAGAAGTAACAAATAATAAACAAAGCGAAGCGCGCGTGCGCTCAAACATCTGTGGCAGGCAAGTATGTTTTGTTTCAAAATAATAGATACGCACCTGAGAGTACTATACTGTAAGCGGCTTCGACTTCCTTTCCGTGTATTCCTGAGACAAGAGGCCTGTGCACACCGGACTCCGACAGCTACAAAAATAAACAATGATCATTAAACAACCAAATAACTATCAGCCTTACCGAAAAACGTTACTTAACTTTAAGCAATGCTTAACATATTTTGTCAATTTCTCGCTGGCACGTAATGACACTTGCGGAAAGAAGACAGAGAAATTAAGGCGTTGGTTAAAGTTAAGTAACGTTTTTCGGTAAGGCCCTATATCTTTATCTTATAATTCTGTATTGACAAATGCGCACTAAATGATTTATCTTAATCCTAACATAATAATAATATAAAAGTGAAAGTAACTCCGTATTTTTAACTGTTTATTACTTTTATACGATTAAAAGGCTGAACCGATCGTTACGAGACTTTTGTACAGAGATAGCTGTCAACCTGGAGACAGACTTAAGCTACTTTTCATCACCATCACCATGACTGTTTTTTATCTCGATGCACCTGCATTTTTCGTCTCAATGAAACTGTGGGGCGGAGCTATTATAAGATGAAATTTAATTAGTATCTTACCTTTTTACTGGTACTCTTTTTCAAACCCCTGTTTCTGTTACATCCGGCTAAAGACAGTATATTTTCAAAGGGGTAGGTATTAAATCATCTTTCTTCACTAGAATACAGTCTTTTACATCTTTAGGAGCGCATGGCCGACTATCAAGCATGACAGTCAACATTGCTTTTGTCGTAACTAGTTAATAGTAAGCTTTTCAATATCAATAATAGGCGGTGATTGGCGGCTCTGGTATAGCTCTGGACGGTACTGTTGGCTTCCGGAATAGCTAATATTTTCAGCAGTATTATTATTGTCATTTCCCAAATACTTAAAGCTTCGCAGTGACTGGCGGCGCTGGTATACTTTGGCAGCACTATTGTTACTGTCGTTTCCCAAATGGCTAAAACTTTGTAATGATATGCGGCGCTGGACGCAATGGCTTGGACGCAATGTTATAGCGGATCCGTGTACTTTAGTGTTATTAAATGCAATGTTATCACAAGGATTTAATTTTCTTCTTTTTGCAATTGAAGCTTCAGCGGGATCAACAGCCAATGATCTGAACCTGGACAGTGGATACAGCCTGGCGGCTTCTTCGAATTTTCTGTCGGGTTCTTTAACCTGTTGGTTGGTTTTTTTGTTTGACTGGCGGCGCTGGAATGTATTGACAGTACTGTTGTTACTGTCTTTTTCCAAATGGCTAACATTTTGAAGTGACTGGCGGCGCTGTAATATTTGCACAGCACTCTTTTTACTGTCGTTTTCAAAATGGCTAAAATTTGCCAGTGATTCGCGACGCTGGACGCAATGGCTTGGACGCAATGTCATAGTAGATCCGTGTACTGTAGTGCTATTAAATGCAATGTTATCACACGGACTCATTTTTTTTATAATTGCAGCTTCAGCGGGATCAACAGCCGTTGATTTCAAACTGGACAGTGAAAACAGTCTGGCGGCTTCTTCGAATTTTCTGTCGCGTTCTTTAGCTAGTTGTTTGGTTGTTTTGTTTGACTGGCGGCGCTGGAATATTTGCAAAGCACTGTTGTTACTGTCGTTTTCCAAATGGCTAAAATTTCCCAATGATTCGCGACGCTGGACGCTATGGCTTGGACGCAATGTCGCTGTGGGTCCGTGTATTATAGTGTTATTAGATTCAATGTTATCACAAAGTTTTTTTTCCCCATTTTCTACAATTCCAGCTTCAGCAGGATCAAAAGCCAATGATGTCACACTGGAAAATGAAAACAATCTGTCTGCTTCATTGAAGTTTCTGTCGCTAGACTTTTTTATTTTTCTGGTATTTTGGTTTGAAGTTGGCCAGCCTCTTATAATATTCCCAGAATGTTGAGTATTTTCCAAATATGATCCTTCTAAATTATAAATTTGTGATTCTATTTCAGCTAGTGATCGTTCAACTTCAGCTTTCCTTCTAACCAATTCAGAAATCTCATCAGAGGCCGATGGTGGTACATGCGCCATGGTGGTATTTTTGGTTTGAGTTGAAGAGTCGCTTATTGATGAATAACCTGAAAATATGACATTAAAAATATTGTGGTAATAATTAGAACAATACGCAAAAAATCCGTTAAAAATTGTTTAATTTCAATGAATAAGTTTTGTTTAATTAAAAAAACGGTCAAAGTGCGAGTCAGATTCGCCCACCGAGAGTTCCGTAGAAACTAGTCTACTAGTTTCTACGGAACCCTAAAACTAAAAGGGGGAAATCATTTAATTTTTATATTTTCTTTCATAAACCGAAAAATATACATCGTATAAATATTTAAATACCTGTTTTAGCTTATGCTAATGAAGCTCTTTCATATTATGATACCCCACATGATACGGTTAATTCACTTTAATTTATCACTTTCAATCCTCGCATAAAAACACTTTTTTTTTGATTAAATTAAAAATGTTCTGTTTTCGGTTTTTTTTCTTTATGTGTACTTGGTATATGACAATATTTTTTGCCAAATTTCACAGTTATAGGTCAACGGGAAGTACCCCATAGGTTTTGATTTCCTTGCGAGTGTCGAAATGTGCGTTTTTACGACATATTCGGAAGGAACTTTTTTACGAAAACTGAGTATATTGATTTTTCTTTCTGCAGCAAGGAACTATGGATCTGCGTATATGGTTTTAATTTAAACACGATACCTTCACGCGTTCCCGAGATACAGGTATTGATGAGACGGACAGACAGACAGACAGACAGACAGACAGACAGACAGACAGACAGACAGACAGACAGACAGACGGACAACAAAGTGATTCTATAAGGGTTCCGTTTTTTCCTTTTGAGGTACGGAACCCTAAAAACTGAAAAAAAAATTTCAAAATATGCAATTCGTTTTCTTGGATAACATTTTTTCAGTTATTTTGTTATAATAACCAAAGTACCGAACCAATTCTGATAAAATGTATGTGGGACCACTGAAGTATGACCCACCAAAACAAAAAAAAATATCAAAACAATGCTTAATTGGCGAAGTAATTGCTGAACAAACATACAAAAAGATACATTCGAATTGAGAACCTCCTCCTTTTTGGAAGTCGGTAAAAAAATAGGCATTCTGACCTCATAAAAGGTCTGGGTGTAAGGTAAACAGTTTGTATTAAAACGGTATTGAATTCATCATACTTAACTAGTTAATTTTGTAGTGTATACCTAACACGCTTCAAGTCATGATTAGCGACTGCCTTTTCCCAAAATAAGCAAAAATGACTCGCGACAAGAATGGATTCAAAGTTAATTTTATTAAATCAAGAATGATTTGATTTTATTGTTCATAAATTACTATTTATAATTCGTTGCAGAAGACTAATTGCGCTTGTTTTGCTGAAAGTAATGCGTCTTTGACTATCTCGTTAAAGAAGCTTTATCCAAGAATTGATTATTTTTCAATCAATTTTCTACTTTCAATAAATAATTTAACAATCAAAAAATTACCTATATAAGTTGAAAGAAAAACAAAATACCCGACTGTAGAAAAGCAGTTTTTGTAGTACATATAAATATCACCTAGAAATCCTGAAATTGACGAGTAGGTACCCAGAGTCAACTACCGGCGTCGCTGTCTGCCACTGTTCCTAGCCACACTCATCTAATTGTTTCGAATAACGAATTTTTATAAGTATTCCTAAACTCGAGTTAAATAATGGTAGGCACTGTTGTATAATAATTATTGAAAAAAAATAACTGAAAATAGAAAAAAGGTTCGCACGCGGCGCGTCGCGTAGGTACCTACTAGCGAGCCGAGCACGCGGTTTTTGATGAACAAAATGGCGGCGCCTCATGGTGTGAAAGTAAATGTTTTCGTATGATATTCATGCTTCGAACACTTATTAAATAGAAGGAGAATAGATAAAAATACAATAGGTAATGATAGATAGATCGAGCGAATAAAATATAACCTATATATTTAGATAACCATAATCTGCCACCGACCACCGTCCCTTGTCACTCTCACCTAATTGTTTCAAATAACGAATTACTATTACTGTAATGGTTTTAAAGGTGTTTTCGTGGGATATTCATGCTTCCAAGACTTCTTGAACGACCTAGTGGGCCTCTTCGTTTGAGTTTTGTATCGAGATGAATTCCTTAATTGATCGTTTTGGAATTTAAAAGTACCGGGCAACCGAACTTCGCTCGAATTATTTACGGCTGAAAATACGGACAAAACTGGGTTCACTAAAAATGAAACCTACATAGATCGATTTATCGTCCCCAAATCAACCTACATACCACAATTCATCAAAACCGTTGGAGCCGTGGCCGAGGTCCCTATAGTATGTACCTACACAAGAATTTATTACTCGTTTAAATAGGTATAACAAATTTCAGTTAACATCGAATCGGTGAACGAATTAGAATTTACGAAAAAAACATCAACCGACCCTTGACCTGATATCTTGATATCTTGCCTCGCGTGAATCTACGTTAACTGCAATTATAAAATAAAAGTAAACAATAATTTGGTCGCTAAGGAAAGGATACTCATATGTAAAAATTCCTTCCAGATAATAAACAATAATTTGGTCAATAAGGAAAGGATACTCACATGTAAAAATTCCTTCCAGATAAAACGAATACTGCACTTTAATACTTCATGCAAATTCAGTAAATAAATACGGCGCGACGATTCGGCCTTATTTTATATGGGCGGCCGCCACTCGTTGGTTGTGTGGGGGCGAGCGGGACGCGCGGGGAGCGGCACCTCTAGCTGCCTTCAGATAGGTTATAGATATACAACATTCTGGCATGAATTCTATGGCCATCGTCAGAATGATCTAAATTGCAGTGTATGTTATAGATTTAGATATAGTACCTGGGCGAACGAGCTCCACTCGGATTTTGTATGGCTGAAAATACGAGCAAAACCGGGTTCACTAAAATTAAAACCTAGCAAGATGGATTTACCGTTCCCTAATCTACCTAAACATATGTTTTGTTTTTTTAACACGCTTTTATTAGGTCGACCTGTATGTGACTATGTAATGAAATCTAAGGTAACTAATTTAACCATCTTCCAAGGATCGTAGCGTCATGAAAATTGGCAGCTGTATGTAGTTCTGATGACAATACAATAATATGGTACTGTTGAACTGATCTGATGATGGAGCCGGAAGATATGAACTAGAACTTCATGACGGAACATTGTATCATAGCTGTGTTTGGATTTGTTAGAAAAGTCTTGTAATGAACTTTGACCACAATAATTTGTAGCGTGTTTTTTTAGTTTTTTTAACTGTAATTTATATATGTTTGTTCAGCGATTACTCCGCCAATTATTAATTTTGATGATTCTTTTTTATTTCGAAATTAATATTTCAGAGTTGGTACCATACATACATTTTATTAAGTTCAGTACTTTGGTTTTTATAACAAAATAACTGAAAAAATTACGTCAAAATAAATTAATTGTGTTTTTCGAAGTTTTTTTCTGTTTTTAAGATTTATTTATTATTATTCTAAAAATTAATAAAAAAATAAAATCTAGTGACTATCTACATGTAAAATTCGCTTCAGACTTATCTTAATCTACTATTTCAATCCATTTAACACAACAAGTAGCTAAAAGATTACTTAAAAACCTCGATATTAAAAACGGCTGAACCGATTTTAATGAAACAACTTTGCTGCCGAGTGAAACACAAAAATTTTCACCTCACTACAGCGAGGAAAACGCTAGTCCAGTGCTGCCAAGTGCGATTATTCAAAGAAATGAGGTTGGCGCACTGACATGAAATAAGTATTTAATGCATTTTCAGTGGACTTGCGGTATAGAAAAGTATGGAATAGAAAGGTTCGAATTTTAAAAACTCTATCCACGCTAGCGGACAAAATGCACTTTTCCACTCAGATTTCTAATGACAAACAGAATCTTTCCGAGCTTGTGAGGTGAAAATGAATTGATTTGGTTTGATTCATCGAATTTCGGCTCGTTTTATTCGTCGTGGCGAGTACTTTATTATTAACAAGAACATAATAAAATCTTGTTTTTTTTTTATATAGATACTTGTTAATTATCAAAAACTCATTCTAATTATTAATTAAAGAAATAAAGATGTCTTATACGGTCACTACAAAAGTAGTTAATTAATTAGGTACAATTTCTTACAAAATAGTTGGACATATGCTCCCATAGATATGTACTAAATTAATTAACCGACTTGGTTTTACATTAGATCTCACAAACTTTTGTGGTGGAAGAGATGCGAGACTGCTTTTTGTACATTTACTTTTTATTTATTTTATTCAATTAGCACCGCTAATGCGAATTACACTAATGTTGTGTTTTTGGTGGGATACTATATACATATATACTTTACAGGATTAGATGCCTATGGATATTTTAAATATTCTCGTCAGGCTCAGTTTTAAAAATATTTATTTTTTAGTTTTAGAGAAGAATTCTTATTTTTTTTCGCCTGCTTTTCAGAAAAATTACATTTCGCCGCACTAAAACTATTATAATATTTTACTCAGCTGTGCTATGTAAAATATGATACATGATTATAGTTTAAAAACTGAAGCAACCGACTTCTCATGGATGTCATTGTCAGAACTGGACCAAATTGAAATGGGACCACACGGTACAAACTAGTAGATAAAATTGGGAAAAGTATATTTTTTTTATATTTTCCTTCATAAACCTGTTAAAACAGCTTGTGCTAATAAATCTCTTTCATATGATACCCCATATGATACGGTTAAAGTACTTTAAAAAATTTAATCTCCTTCCTTGCATAAATATCCTATTTTGTGATTAAATTAAACATATTCAGTTTTCTGATTTTTTTCTTTATGTGTACTACTATATGAAAATGCTTTTTGCCAAATTTCACAGTTATAAGTCAACGGGAAGTATCCCATAGGTTTTGATTCCCTTGCGAGTGTCGAAATATGCGTTTTTTGCGACATAATCGACTGCAACTTTTTTTATGAAAACTGAGAAGTTTGATTTTCCACTGTGCAGCAAGAGACTATGGATCTGCGTAAATGTTTTTAATTTCAACTCGATACCTTCACGTGTTCCCGAGATACAGGTCTTGACACCCGGACGGATGGACAGACGGACAACAAATTGATCCTATAAGGGTTCCGTTTTTCCATTTGAGGTACGGAACCCTAAAAATGGTGTAGGTGAGTAAGTAAGTACTCCATTTCTGTTTCGTAGCACTGCGTGTTGCTACACTCAAATATATTCGTAGCCCTAATACACTGAGCGCTACGCCGCGACCAACATAATCTGCTACGAGCTCGACTTCAGAACACATGGCTACTACGCGATATGACGCCTGTACCAGACGAGGTTTGGCAGCCAGCAGCTATGTTCAGACTTGTTATTGAACTTTTGCATTAGCTGCACCCGACCGCTCGTTGCACGAATCAGAAAATGTTATTGATAGCTAATGGACAATGTGTGTGTGTGCGCAAGTGTGTGCACGAGATGAATCTATATCTATATCTAAGAAAATATGATAATGGGAATTATTGCTTTTGTAAAGTGGCTATTACTTAGATGATATTATTTGTTTTGATTTAATTTCAATTTTATTTTGGTTTTATGCTAATTGGTTGTATTGGATTATTCAAAATTCAAAATTCTGATTTGTATTGTATAAATATTTGATTATTTTGGCATAAGAATGTTGTTGATGAACCTGTACACAAAGAGAAGCCATTGGCACCCGAAATACAGTCTTAGACTATTTCGGGAACCTTTGGGAAAAATATTGCGTCAAAATAAATACATTACACAGCTCTACAAAAAAAATTTTTTTTATTGCCCTAGATATCTTTGCAAATTTTTATGTTTTCAAGTGCCCAGATTACGAATTTATTCATGAAAGTATGTGAATGTGATCATGTTTTTTTTAATGATTTTTAAATATATTTTCTTGTAATGTAATGTAAAATGAAAATAATGATTTAAAAAAAATGAGAGCAAATCTTACAAAATCAGTGATAGTTTCATGAATTGTGAGCATAAATATATCCAAAATCAATCTTACATCTAGGGCAACAAAACCACTGTAGACCAGTGAATTATTATCTCATTTATTTATTTACAATCTTAATTTTTTTTTTTTTACAACACAAATATAAATTTATAAAAAAAGAAACATAAATATTGTATAAAACTAGGGTGCCACCGGCAGCGGGGCGGGGCTCAAGCTGCCGGTGGTAGGAGCTACAGGGAAAAGAAACCTCCTGACAATACGTGCCGTATCTAGGATGACTGCCATCTGCCTTGATTATTATTATGATTAATAATATGTATTTAAATTTATATATGTGATTTTCTTAGATCAAGTTAAACTATTCTATGTATGTTATATTTTACAAGTCACTCGAATCTCTCAAAATTGCATTATTATTATATTTCTTTGCGACGCGATAAAAATAAAGTGTCTAATACGCTCGTGGCACGACCTGAGGTAAACAACAAGATCCGGTTTTGCATCGGCGCGCGCACACATCGGCGCATGCACACTATAATATATGTGTTAATAATCAATAATTTACTCGTATGGCATTTCAGAAGTAACACTGGGTACTTCATATTATAGGGCAGGTCGGCTTGCTCGAGTCGACCCCCCACCCTGAGGAAATTGTGAGTGTCTACGAAAGGTGACAACCTTTTGACATAAATCACGTTGATCGCGCAAATATAACAATACAAAATATTATATATTTAAGGTTTTAACTGAGACTTAGGTAAAACCAGTTCTTCAAACATTTTATCATTCATGTTTCTTCGAGGAGGCCTCATAATCATACCCCAAAACAGAAGAGTCACTCCAAAGGGACAGAACTTGGCCTTATAGGATCACTTTGTTGACCGTCTGTCCGTATGTCCGTCCGTCCGTCCGTCTGTCAAGACCTGTATCTCGGGGACGCGTGAAGGTATCAAGTTGAAATTAAAACCATATACGCAGAGATCCATAATCCCTTGCTGCATGGAGAAAAATCAAACTTTTCAGTTTTCATAAAAAAAATGTTACAGCCGAATATGTCGCAAAAGCACATATTTCTATACACTCGCAAGGGAATTGAAATCTATGGGGAAACCTATACTTCCCGATGACCTATAACTCTGAAATTTGGCAAGAAGCATTGTCATATAGTACACATATAGGAAAAAATCCGAATACTGAATATTTTTAGGGTTCCGTACCCAAAGGGTAAAACGGGACCCTATTACTAAGATTCCGCTGTCTGTCTGTCCGTCCGTCTGTCACCAGGCTGTCATTTATTTATTTATTTATCATCATTAGTACGGTTCATCACCAATTACACTAATTACATAAAATTATAAAATACAAAATATTCATGTCAAATTAAATAACATGACCTAAAATTAATAACAGCATTCACCACAATAATACACTATTACAATAATATAACCAAACTACGCAACAAACAGTAATAATTATTGAATTATGTCAAATAATAATACTATAAAACAGTCATCAACATTCACACATCTTTCTCGCAAAACTTCAGGCATTCAGATAACATCACCTTCCATTCATCAGCAAACACATCACAGGTTGGCTTGGCATCCAGAAAGGCATTGAGTGCTGAGAGAATACGCGGTATCGGTGACTTAGAGCGTGCAACCGTCCGGTGTATAGGGGTAGCAAAGAGCTTATGATGACGACATCTTGAATAATTATTTGGAGCATAGAGTCTACATAACTCACCTACCAGATCAGGAGCGTCAATATTTCCTCTTATGATCTTGAGCATAGTTATTAATTGGACCCCATGGCCTTCCCCCATGGATTTCTAAAAAGACCGATTGGAAGCGGCTTGCATTTAGCGTCTTCCCGCCACTTGTATTAGGGCATCTGCCCATCTCGTAGCTGGTTTTCCTACGCTGCGCTTGCCGGTGCGTGGTCTCCACTCGAGAACCTTTCGGCCCCATCGACCATCAGTTCTACGTGCTATGTGCCTTGCCCACTGCCATTTCAACAAATATAACAGACATAAAATGCCTCGGAACCACTGTTCACATTATACCTAAGTACTCTTTTCGTAATCCGCGACATATTTTAATAATTGTTAACCAGAAACTAATTGTTATAATAAATCGATATAAATTAAGTTATAATTGCTTATTTTATTCATCACTAGCGAGGATAACCCAGAATAACACCCCAACCGAGACAAAAAACAAAGGAATAATGTGTATTCGCGCTTTTTCACTCATAGTTATTTGTTACAAATGCTCTGTTTATAAACTATTTATAAGCTTATATACACTAGCCATGGCAGAAACTCTGTGACTACAAAAACTCCAACACGCATTCTTCCTAAATATGTACTTACCTAGGCACCTACAAATCCTTTATATAGTACAAATACTAGGCCATAATAGAATTATTATTGTGACTAGCAAAGTACCTACTGTTCCTGGAATCGAAACTTACAACTAACAACTGCTTATCCGTACCCGACTGCCCAAGAGCGAGCACTTTATTTTGCGTGGTGATCGATTATGTTGTTATTGTTTAGTGTATCCCACAGGAACTGTAAAATTTTTCAAGATAATAAGTATGCTAGATCCTTCTACGTAGTATGAGTAGTAATCCTACCAAATTTCGTCCAAATCCATCCAGTAGTTTCGGCGTCCATCGGACACACCGTACAGACAGACAGACAAAAATGTTCAAATTGGCTGCTTTGGCTTCTGTATTGATAGCAAAGCATCCTCCAATCAAAAAAAAAACAAAAATATTTAATGTACAGATTTTGTCCCGTTACAGTCTTATTATATGTATGTATAGATTACTCACGAATGCCTGCTTGTCCTGTACTGCTTCTTACAGCACTCATCAATGAATAGGTACCTATGCCTCGCTACTAATTGGATATTTTTTTATCCACAAATAAATATGTCTCTTACCCAAAAAAAAACCGCGTGAGTCCCGGGGAATCACGGAATGAGTAACACTCATGTTCATACAGCAGTGTGGGCTTTAATCAACAAATTTTTCAATCAAATTGTTAAGTGTTGCTACAATTTTTTTTACGAAAACTGAGAAATTTGATTTTTCTTTCTGCAGCAAGAGACTATGGATCTGCGTACTTATATGGTTTTAATTTCAACACGATACCTTCACGCGTTCCTGAGATATTACACAGGTCTTAATACACGGACGGACAGACAGACAACAAAGTGATCCTATAAGGGTAACGTTTTTTCCCTTTTGTTACTTTGTTGATTTAACAAATATCATACCTATCATAGTTACATTGTCCAGAAGTTTACCTACATTAAAAATAATTTTGGTCAGGTACTTATTCCAGTTAAAAATTAAAAGTATTTTTTGAAAATTCATTTATTTATAGAAGAAAATGAATAATAAACTATTTAACATACAATTAGATTATATAAATTAAATGTATATTAACTAATAACACATACAGTATGATTAATAATAATATTCATACAAAAAAATGTGTTTTTTAAGTTATATTTTTATTCCAAAAATGGAAAATGAACCACACAGTATTCAGAAAAATCTTTAATTTTTATGTCCAGTGGACAAAATGTCCACTGAGCCAAAATGTCAAGTGGGCCTTATTTATAAGTCCCAAAATGTCCAGTTTTGATACATTCTACAACTTCAAAGCTGACTGAACTTCAGATAGACATTTTGACCATCTGGACTTTTTGACACTAGACGTTTTAGTCCACTGTACAATTTGGGACTTGTTATTATGTCTCATTAGAAGTTTTGGCTCACTAGACATTTTGGTCTTCAAAGCATTGTGTCATTTGTGACCCTGAACGGTCTTTTTCACTATAATGGTATGGACGTATTGTTTTAAACTAAACTAAACCAAATCGACTATGCGTTGACAAGATTGTTCACTCTCTGGTTCAACAGAGTTTAGATTTCAAACAGTAGCAACACTGTATCAATCATTAAATTCAATATTTTTTTCTTCAATAAGAAATTCTCAAAACATTAATTATTAGACTACGCTGTCTTCTTTTTATAATATTAAGCTTTAGTCGAAAAGTGCCGGACAAGTGCGCGTTGGGCCACGCGCATTGTAGGGTTTCGTTATTCTACGGTTTTGTCAGCGTGATTAATATGTAAAGGTATTCCTTACCTAATTACAGCTAGTCTTTGAGCTAAGCCGCGTATACGGACAAACATAGCGAAACTATTTGGGTATTGGGGTACCTTATTGACTACGGAACTCTAAAAATAGTGTCAAATTCTGTTATTTGTCTGGTGCCACTATCGTAGTTCTTAACAGAGCATATACGTTATAAGTTTATGGGCAATTAATTTAAACAATCTATAGATATCGCCAATGACTGTGAAAATTACCTACTTTATACCTGACTGCGCAAGAAAGAGAGTTATAATTTTTCACTAACAATAATAAAATAGGGGTCTAGACATTCTATATTGACTAAATTGTAATGTTAACAGGAATACGAAGCGCAATTTTTTTGTGCAACTAGTACAAACTGATTTCCACCCCCAAACATGAAGAGACTGTTTCTTTTTTACCCTGAACGACGAGAATGTGTGCAAGAAGGAGGGTTTCGTTTTTCAGGTGTATGTTTCTGTATTACTTCCTGTCCTACAGCCTAAACGACTAGACCGATTGTGATGTGCTATGTGTCATTAGATTCGTCTTTACTTGCCGAGTGTCTAGGACTACATATTTTGTAACCTCCAGCTATTTTTTCGTAACAAATAACAGATTTTAAAAGAATTATCGTAAATAATTTTAATGTAAATACATTTCAGAAATGCGTGCCGCGAGATTTGAACCCAGGACCTGCTGATCGCAAGTCAGACTGTCTCCCGATTAGGGTGCCGGAAATATCCGGAAACTCCGTCTTTTCGAAGTTATGTGCGTATAGTTGATTGCCGCCAACTTTGAACGGTGAAGGGAAAACACCGTGAGGAAAACTACGTATCTGAGAGTTCTCAATGATCTTGAAGATGTGTGAAGTCTGCCACTTGGCCAGCGTGGTAGACTATGGCCTTACCCTTCTGACAATGAGAAGATGGCCATATGTATAGATATATATACAGAATATTCACACTACCACACCACAAAAATAAAATATAGTTAAAGTTATGTTTTATATTAGGAATCTAGACGCCCAGCAGTAAAGCAACACCAGCTAGCGTCCATCTAGTCGGCTTGTCCTTAGTCTTGAGGTTGAACGTCCATACAAATGTAGGACCGCGCATGCTGTAACAACAAAAGATAATTAAACACATTTTTCACATGTTCCAAGCAACATGAGTTTCTTGTTGACTACGGAACCCTAAAGCAGACCTACGTTTTTTATTTTAATTTCAACATCAAATCGCGCACTCCAGAAAAGAAACGTTTTGACAGATGGATAACGAAGCAGCTCTATAAGGGTTCAGTTTCTCCTTTTGAAGTAGGTGCGGAATAGTAACGACTAGTTGATGGAAATGCACCGACCGTATCTTGTAGACGGGACACTCGTACACGTTGCGCGTGTCCTGCTTGTCCTGCGTGACCGCCTTCACGAAGATGACCGGCATCACGGGGAAGAGTTCCATCATGCGGGACTCGACGATGCCGCCAACGGTGGTGTCCCAGCGCGCCCCCTCCATGTACAGCCCGCAAATGTTGGCGCCCTCTCGCGGCGGCGCGCTGAACAATAATAACACGATTAAGACGTGGACCAGATCGGACGGCGGGAAATTCTAATTTCAAACAGTTTTTTTTTCGATTTTAATTTTAATTTTATTTGGGGGAATATAAGTCCACCATGCTTAGATAAGTGGCAAAAAAATCTATTTCTACAAACTTACAGTGTAGTAGTAGCACTTGTTCTAGTTGCGAAACTAGGTATAGTTACGTACGCGGCCGAAGCACGCTCTTCATGCTTTTTTGTCATTGTAAGCTAGCTCGGGTAATAAGGGTATTGTAAGTGATCTGATTGATCACTTACAATACCCTCACGTTTGCGATAATTTAGGGTTATTCTTTTGTCATATCAATTTAATTTAATAATCAATAATGTATCTCGTTGCTTACATATCTCGAGAAGTTGCTTGAATACTAAATACAAATTTATAGGATGTATTAGTTTATCAGTAAAAAGAAGAACATAATAATGTAAAAAGTAATCTTAGATTGTCGCAAACCTATAAAATTATGCCCGACTTAGGTACAGAGACAAAAAAATGTTTGAAGTTTGAATATCCCACCGCATATATTATGCGTGGGGTACCACACAAAGCTGCAACACAAAATATAC
Source organism: Lycia hirtaria (assembly GCA_947563715.1). Taxonomy (NCBI): domain Eukaryota; kingdom Metazoa; phylum Arthropoda; class Insecta; order Lepidoptera; family Geometridae; genus Lycia; species Lycia hirtaria. The sequence goes on from OX387386.1 coordinate 15,980,446, forward strand.
CCAAAGATCCCATTTTCAAAATCGCCCATTCTGAAATGCCTCCCACTAATGAAGCTAAAATACGATTTGTCGTCAAAAATGCATCGAGGTTCAGGCTAAATGCTTTATGTACTTGATAGGTATATGGGATTTTCACCACTAGGTAGTCGATTTCGGAATGGGATCGCTAATACATCTCCATCTCTGTAATTCTGTATGGAAATAACAGAACTGGAATAATAGTTTCCGACTCGATTGCGAATCCGAATGATTTTGAATAGGAGTTTTCATTTTTATTTTTTTCAGGTAAAGTCAAAATCCCAATGCAGGCGTACTTGAAGTCCTGCCTAGTTCTCTTAGTAACGTCACAGTTGAGGCACATCTTGTCTAGCGGCCACTCGTTCTTACGCGCCGTCTGCTGCATGATGGCCGTCAGGAACGACTGAGGGTTGAAGAATCCGGCCAGCCACACCGCCGGCGGCAACTGCAACACCACATCCAGTATATCAGTGGCGGATTTACACTTTTGCCGCTAGTAGGCTAATAACATTTTTGCCGCCCCTACTGATCTTGAAAATCGATACCTAGTTCAATCTGCCGCTCCTAGGCCGCGGCCTATACGGCCTATTGACAAATCCAGGACTGCAGTATATAGACACATAAATAAATAATAAGAAAAATCCCGGCAACATAATAGCAACTTTCGTAGTGCAACTTTACACAATTACGTTACGCTTGATATGAAGTTGAGTGTACGTTTTCATAAGAGAGTATGCGTAAAATCACTACAAAAACGAGCATTCTTTAGAATAAGTTTTGTTAAACAGCTTATTTGTCACTAAAAAGTTCGTTGGAGTTTACGTAAAAGAACAATTGTGTTCAACGGTTTCGAAATGGTTTCTTTTTATTCTACACCACCTAAATCCAGATATACCTACTTAGGTATCGATGATCTAAATAAAATGTGTGTGCTTACGATCACTGAAGCTGAAATGAAAACTCCAAGACGACTTAATACGAAATAGTAGTAGATACAGCAGCAGTCTTATTTCAGGGCTGGCCTTGTGGCTCAGTTAGTAGTGTGTTTGCGTCTACCTGCTGAACTGAAAGGTCGTGGGTTCGATCCCCACCCAGCGCAAACATTTGTGTGATGAGCACGGATGTTTGTTCTGTGTCTGGGTGTTTCTATGTATCATATGTATATATTTCAAAAAAAAAAAGTATATATGTATTCTATCAGCCACATAGTTCCATAGTACAAGCTTTGCTTAGTTTGGGCTAGATGGCGTTGTGTGAAATGTCCACAAATATTTATTATTATTTATTTATTTTATTTAATATTACTTTTGTCTTGTTCTATCTACAGTTGAGTGATCAAGACAAAGGATAAAGTAATATTAAAATAAGGTTGCTATTACGATTTTGAAAACCCCTCAATAGTGACGTTTTGACTATCTCTCACTCCCTTAGTCGATTCGAGCCTACTTTACCTAGCCGAGCGTGTCGACGGCTCAGTTTCATTCAATACCCCCAAAATAGTGTACAACATGCCTAAAGATTTATCTCCAAAAACGTATGACCGTTGAGACTTACATTGAAATCGCCCGACCAGTTCTCTAGCTCCGTGAGCCGCAGACACAAGTCTGAGAACCACGCAGCCAAGCCCAGAAGACTCGGGTACGCGAGTTTCGTCCACGCGTCAGGAACGTTGTCCATGAACAGACTCTCCATCAGTTTCTCCATGTCGTTACTGATAGTCAGCTCGCCCTGTTTACATTATAGGCGTCAATCAATCAAAGTAATAAGACAATAAACATATAAGAAAATGGCACAAAAGGCGGTCTTAACGCTAAAAACGATCTCTTCCAGACAACCTTGGGATGTGTTGGAAAAAGTATATGTAAAGGTGGGCGTTGTTGATTCATGAGATACTCGTAGACAAATTAAGTTTAAGAAAAGAAAACAAATCGTAACATTTATTAGGCGTCTTTCATTTTGAACATGGGGAAAGGGGCAAAAATAAATTGAACCGTCGCGAGATGCCTGGCAGGTGTGAAATATCCAAAGTATAAGTACCCAAAAATATGCATAAAAGGACGGTTTTACAGATTCATTGCGGCGGCGTATTTTACATACATACTTACGTCTGTGGCATTCATATTTTGTCGATGATCAGTGGCTGCTATAGATAAACCGCTTAACTGAGTCTGTTCCTGGGGTATGGGAGCGGTACGGGAAGGGTTATATTACGTCAGTCGGGTGTCAGCATTGCTATTACATGTGCACCCTCCCGTGCCGCTCCCATACCTCAGGAACAGACTCAGTTAAGCGGTTTATCTATAGCAAATATTGCGTGGCGGACTAGTCTCATGAGTTTTACAAAATATCGTCGTAATTACAAAACGAACACCTCAACTGTGATATTTAGTGATATTTAGTGATAATTAGTAAATATGCTAATCTCGGTAGAGGTTACTTATATGAGCCGTTTGGTGTCGAGACTGGGCCCGTGGGGACCGGGAGCCCATCTCATTTTAAAAAAATTATCTGAGTGCCTTTTCGATGCGACGCGTGACCAAAATGCATTCAACGTGCCAATGCATCTAGCTGGTCATGCTGGGTACGCTGCCAACTGGTTTGAGTATTTGGATTAACTTTAGTCCTTTATCAGTTTAGAGTAATTATATTTGCTTTTTTGTAGTAATTTAGTTAAGTGTGTGTAGTTTGTATATTGTTTTTGTAACGCACTTGCCCTTTAATAAATAAAAAATCGCACAAGTGCGCGTGTCAGACTCGCCCACCGAGAGTTCCTTTCAAAATATGTCGAAATATGCGTTTTTTTGCGACATATTCGGCCGTAACTTTATTTAAGAAAACAGAACTGTCTTTTCTCTCTGCAACAAGATACTATGGATTTGCGTATATGGTTTTAATTTCAACTTGACGCCTTCACGTGTTCCCGAGATAAAGGTCTTGACAGACGGACAAACGGACAGACGGACAGACGGGCAACAAAGTTATCCTAAAAGGGTTCCGTTTTTTCCTTTTGAGGTACGGAACCTTAAAAATAATAATATGAGATTAACTTAGTCCTCTTAAAAGTTTTTCCAAATCTCATATGAAACTACAGTTGTGTCACCCGGATGGCTTTGACACACCTGTTGAGTCTTGCGTAGTGAATCGGACTAAAGATACACCTTTCTCATTCTTTTGTAGAGCTTGTCTCTTTTTTAACAATCCTGCCGACGCCCGGTGGTGGCAACGCGTTATCCCGATCCCGATCTTTCTCGCTGCATTAGATGTTTTACAAAAAGTACTGATCGGGATAAGGGGAAGAGATAATGTGACAACAAAAGTATATTCTCATGCGACAATAGTAAAAAATCGGCCAAGTGCGAGTCGGACTCGCGCACGTAGGGTTCCGTACTATCATCTATAATAGAAAATCACGTTTGTTGTAGGTATACTAATTTTTAGTCTGTTTTAGTTGTTATATAAATCCATGAGAGTTTATTCTTGCTTTTCGGGTAGTTTTGATAAAATCTATTGCTCAATTCGAAATTGTATCCATAAAGGGCTATGGTAACTAAATAGTGCACAATTTAAGTCAATATTGCTAAACACGTTATCTATTTGAGTATAACCCGTTGTTTAGTTCTGTTTATAAAATAACGAGATATCAACGAAATTCCAAGTAGTAAATTGCAAACTTATAGGTAGGTTTTCGATACACATCCGGGCAGCATAACAACGCTCGCGCGAATACGCGCGCCTATGGCTCGCTCCGTGATGTTACCTCCCCCGCTACCCGCGCGGCCGTTGCTTATCAATCGCCTCGCGCTCGCGCCACCACCACATCGCGGCGCGGCGCTCGCACCGCGTTTAGATGCACGGATTTTGTGAGTTTTTATGTATTAGATTAGGTATTTATTTTTATAGTTAATATATTTCTAAATATTTACTTACAAATATTCAAGTTTCTACCTGTTAATTAAGATTGAGTAAAAATTGCTTAAAAATTACGTTTGTTGTATGGGAGCCCCCCTTTAATATTTACTTTATTGATATTTAATTATTTATTTTGAAAGGTAATATACAAGTAAATATTCTGTGAAAATTTGAAGCGTCTACCTGTTACTGTTTTTATAATTGAGCAAAAAAATACGAAAAAAAACACGTTTATTGTATGGGGACCCCCCTTAATATTTTTTTTTTTAATTTTTAGTATTTGTTGTTATAGCGGCAACGGAAATACATCATTTGTGAAAATTTCAGCTTTCTAGCTATCACGGTTTATGAGATACAGCCTGGAGACAGACAGACAGACAAACAGACAGCGAAGTCTTAGTAATAGGGTCCCGTTTTTACCCTTTGGGTACGGAACCCTAAAAATCGAATACTTGCGCAATAGTGGTCTATCGTAGATTCATTTCATCAAAAAGAAAAATAAAAAAAGGTAAAATAGGAGTAGATGAATGGTTGTAATGTAGCACAAAGGTTAGCAAGCGTACCTTGAGTCCAAGTTCCACCTCTTTAAGTGAGCGTCGTATCTCGCCCATGAGCTTGTTCATTCGTTCGCACTCCTGGAAGGCGACAATGATAAACGGAGTAAGCTCCTCCACTTTGGCAACCAGTTCTTGAAGGTTGAACGGCTCCGGCACACGGTCCATTATGTCGTCTAGGATTAGACGCACCTGCGCGTGAGCAGAATAAACGTTGCATTGCCGAGACATGACGAAAACTGATAAAATTGGTCAAACAAAAACCATTCAACAGTTCCCAAACGGATATATCTAACCAAATTCCGAAGAGAAATGAACGAATCTCGAAGGGATATGATTAAATCCCAAAAGTTTACAACTAGTAGTTCTTTTGTTTTTGCTGTAATTAAATTTTCCGCTACACACACCGGGGATGCGTGGTCTTTGTCAAATTAACTATTCTTACAAATTATTATTGGAAGAACTATTATTAAGAGATTATTTTAATTATTGATTCTAGTTAAAGTATAGTAGTTCTGAATACAATAGATACACCAAACTTTTTTTTTCTGTAGTTGTGTTTAGGGTCTATGATTTGTTCGAGATTTGTTTGTTTATTTCACACTTAGTCTACCATGGGCTATTTGGTATCAGACAGTAAACTAAAATATACTAAGATTCTTGTAAAATACAATATATTAAAGTACATTATGTATACTACAAAAATATACATATTTTATACAGTAATAAATGCAAAGGACTTTTAAAGTCTGTCCCGAGTAGGACACCTATATCTAGCAGTGGACTTCTTGTGGCTGAGATGATGATCATGAAAAAAGTACCTATCATACGCAAGAAACATACCGACTCCTCCTTACTGGTCCCGCCACCGGCAGCCGCACCCGCGTCGCGTGGCTGCATTTCAAACACCACCTATAATCATATTGGAGGACCGTGTATAATACGTGTACGTTTGGAACATCGCCGCAATATTGCTAGTTTATCGGATACATTTCGGAGTGCGCTTCAGATCTACATGAACTTATTCCATCCTGTCCTTTCATCTATCGGACGGTTAGGTGTACTATAAAGCGGCATCATTTTATGGTTGAAATTCCAAATACCATCGTAGTTTGCGATAGTCGATTAACATCAGGCGTGTTAGCAGTCAAGCGCAAGACTATTAGGTATTGAATAAAAAAGTACCTTGGCTTTGCTGAAAAAATTAAGCTGGCGTAGCGAACAAAACACATTTGGACCGATTTATTGAAACTGTTTTGTTAAGGTGCAAATCTAATTACCTTGAAGAGTCTCTCGGAGACAGTAGTGAGGTATCCGATTTCAGCGTTGGGATGCAGCCCGTAGAGGTAAGGCGTCTCGTCGGGTAAGAAGTCGTCTATATACGAGTGATAGCCGATGTAGTCAGAATTAGGCGGTGATATGAATCCGGGCGCTAACACCCCTTCGCCATCCACCTATACACAAAGTTTGAATTAGAGATGATATGGAGCTCCGTAACCGAAACTACCAGATATCCGAAATTATTAAATAAAAATCTATCCGTAACCGTAACCGATTCCGAAAAAAAAAATCGAATAATTTTGGATAGGGTCGTCTAAAGAAGACATGCTAAGACGGTTTTTGTTTTCACCCGGATGAAAAAGGAGAAATAGGGTTCTGAATACTGGAAGGATTTCCATAAACGCCGCCTGTCAAATGTAAAACAAAAGGTTATATTTTCAGAAATACAAAATACATTTTTTTAGACCGCGGACCACACTTGATCCTGAACATTTGAACACTCTAGTGTTATGGAGGCCGAAGCTATGACGAATCGCTTCGAGAAAAAATAGTCCCGGCCGTACCCGCGGGCTTACATGGCGGGGGCACAGCCGTGCCCCCAGATTCGTGCAGAAATGGTGAACGGCTGAACGCATCCAATATTATAGGTTGAATAGTGCAGACGCTTAATACAAATCACACATAGAAGTAACGACACATACGAGTATGCACACGTATGGCCGTCGAGAGTGCGATAACTTAGTGGAAGCGTAACGGCATGAAATAGCGTCAAGCCATTTTCTGTCACGGCGTTCGAGTCGATTTTTACTACCAAGACGCGTCACGCCCAGAAGCTTCGGAATTTTCACATCAAAAATAAAAATAAACGCGTCAGAAAATAAAAACAACATACCAGCTCAGGTACCATGTACTCCAGAAGGAAGGTCCGACACAGCCTGCGGTCCCAATCATCCGTGATGTGTCCTCCGTACATTATCTCCCCAAAGAGGTATCGCAAGTCCTCCCACGGCACTCGGGGGTTAGCTTCTAGGTAATTGTACAGTACGTACACGCAGATTGTCAGATCGCCGAAATTGAATGGGTACACCCTGTGCACGATACCAATACAACGTAGGTAAACAACGAACGAGTTTCGACTCACGTTCTCGATGTGTACTGCATAAGAATGGAATTCTATTTTGCCTTCTCTTTTTCTTGAGAGCTACAATATTTGAATTTTCAAGGCTAGAGTGAATAGATATCTTATAGATCCTTCCATCTTCGACCACACCGTCGCTAGTTGGTGATCAATCGTAAAACAAGGGCAGTGTGTTAATATTTCATTTCCGTGTGGTTCGAATCAGGAAGTTGGAAGCAGGAAGGAAGGCAGGAAGTTGCTGATGTCATTATCTACTATGAAGAAATGGTATTGTTTCGTTTTTCAGTATTACCTGTTGGGATAAAGCTGACGGAGGGATTAGATCAAGTAACGAAATGAAGCCTGTAAAAAATAGAAAAACACTCCACTTTACGTCGATACCCTAAGCTTTGCAGCGTTTTATAATTAAAATGTCACCAAGTCTAGAGTGAATAAGTATCTTCTAGGTCTGCGTGTTTCATCTTCGGCCACAGTATCTCATTCCATCAGGTGTGCTAGTGGTCAAACGTAGAGCTATTCTATATAACTATATATAAAAAAAATACAAATGTACAACTCACCTATTCCACCCCTGTGGGCCGAATTTTCGCCTTTCAGCCACGACAGCGTGGAAATAGCATAAAGCGAACAGTACAGACTTGAACTCTGCTTCCTTACTGCACATCTCCAGAGTTTCCTGGCTGAAGTTGTCCAATGACTGAAACCAGATTATATTGTACTTTTTATTTATCGACCAATCCTCAAATATATGGGTTCATATTTAAATATCGTGAGGAAGGTCTGTTTGTCGCTTAGCGTATTGACCTTTCTCAAGCAGTTTCCAGCAGCCTAGTCGGGAGACCATCTGATTTGCGATCCGCAGGTCCTGGGTTAGAATTCCGCGGCACGCACTTCTGTCTTTTCGGAGTTATGCGTGTATTGTTGATTACCGCCAACTTCAAAAACGGTGAAGGAAAACATCGTTGAGGAAACCTACATGTCTGAGAGTTCTTAATGATCTTGCAGATGTGTAGTTTACCAACCCGCACTTGACTATGGCCTTACCCTTCTCATAATAAGAAGATGGCCCGCGCCCAGCAGTGGGACAGTTTATACAAACAGGGCTGATAAAAAAAAAACACCGGCTTATTATCTTCAATCGTACCTTATGTAAGTTGGCCCACATTCCAATAGGTGGTTCGTTGGTTATCTTAATGGCAGACTCCAGGATGCCTTGAGGTATGATGTGGTAAGCGGGGTCGGCAGCCGGCTCAGCACTCAGGAATAGTCTAAACATAACCACACAATTATTCGTCATCAACCTATTTAATATTTGTCCACTGCTGCGAAAACGTACGACCGTATTGTACTTGGTACAGTGCAAGTAATTTCCAGCGTGAAGATCTAACATACCTTCAAAAAGATACTCAGACTTTTGGCTACCACCTGAGCCTTTAACTCAATATTATAGGACCCAAAAAGGGTTGACGTCAGATGTCGTACAAGACCTCGAGGTGGTCAGTAATTTGTGGCGAAACATCCCAGAAAGTAGGAGCTAGTAGGAATGAGCGCCTTTCGGCAGAAAGTACCAGCATTAAGTTAGACTAGGTTGTGGCATCGGCTCAAACGGAAACTGCCCAAACCATATTGTGATTTGCAATAACCATAGGTTAATTAGGTACCTGTAATCCGGTAAAGGGTTTTCAAAACATTCCTCCATCTTCTTCTCCAGTGTTGCAAGCCACTTGGCTACCAGATGTATATTCTGCAATATGACCCAGTGCCCATGTATGGAGGCCACGCCGCAGGCCTCCTCGGCCACTATTTCCTGACCTTGCCCCAGGGACACGATGTGGAAATTACGCTTATCCGTGGAGAAGCCTAACTTGCGACCAAGTTTCTCCAAGTCCTGGGAATAGTCAAATACTTTTTTAATATATCATATTTATTAATCAGATTAATGCTACCTCCATAAGTGCATCGACGTGTCACTTCATTGTATAACATCTCTACGAATAGTCTAGTAAAAATAAGATTTGTAACGACATAATAGACAACTAAGTACTCGTATATTGTTATTTAAATGAATGTACTAGTGTTTTTAAATACATTTGACACAATTTCATAATGATATTATAAAAGTTAATTTTATTACCTTTACACGCTCAAACGGCTGAACCGATCGTTATGAAAATTAGTATAGAGATAGCTTTGGACCTGGAGACGGACATAAGCTACTTATCATCATCATAATCATCACTGTTTTTCATAACTACGCGAGTGAAACCGCGGAACGCAGCTAGTCTATAAATCGGGGATTATTGTCGATCTATGATTTTTAGTTATTTTCCTATCATAATTTCAAAGAATCCTCTCAGTTGCAAATACTGTGATCTGCTCCGTACAAACGGATCTATTTTACTAGACTAGAACACCCACACGACGATGCGACACGACAGATTTTTAGAATTTGAAAAACTTGTTTATCGTGTGAAATGTCCACAAAAAAAACCTACTTCACTAACCATGGATCGCTTGTGATAAAATCGGCATAAACTCGTATAATTTTATGCAATGACAACGCATAGACTTTCTTAAAAATATCCCAAAACGATCATTTGAAATGGTTAATAACAGTCCCAGATCGTGCCATTTACACCACGTCGGCAAGCAGGCGAAGTCAATGATAGTACTTAGCTTAAAAATTACGTAGTTGTGTCATAATACGAGACGCATAATCAGCCCTGTAGTGTAACGTGGCAATTTTTTACACAATTACAAGTGAACTCGTGCGCACAAGCATGTACTGTGTACACCACGTCTCTCGACGATGTCTTGCCCGTATAACTCCCTTGCCCTGCCTAGACAAACGACAAGTTTATACAATATTTTTTTATTATTAACTTTAATGTTAAAAAAAAAACAGCATAAGTAAAATATGGCTGAACCGATTTTGACTAAACATTTAATAACACTCTCAATCGAATTCTCTTTCAAAAAAATAAAAAAATTGTTTGTCTGTAAAGTCGGTTTACGGACGATAGTTTAACGTGACAACGTCATAACAAAACATCGATGAAATGATAATGATGATGATGATGTAACGGGACAATGAGCGCAACGGGACACTGAGCGTAACGTAACGGTACAATGAGCCATACATTTCGTGCGTGCAGCCGGCGTTCATCGATTTATTAGACGTAGTCACGTCAAAAAAATTGATCCAAATCGGTCCAACCGTCTGAGAGAGCTATAGGTAGAATACCGAAGACAGACACACAGGTACACAAATATATATGTAGGTACACACGTCAAATTTATAACACCACGGAGGTAAAAATAAGTAAGTATAGACGGTGTATTTTAAACAACTCAGCGGTTCTACTGTGTATTTACATCTATGCCCTTTATAGGTTAGGTTACCTTCAACGGATCGACTCCTGGGGACAGAATAAAGAACATCGGCGTCGTAGAATTACTCTCTTCAAACGATGTCGTCAAGGGGGGAGTTCGTGCTTCAACGTATTTCGTACCAAGATTTTCTTCGCAAAACGCTCTAGTAAAAAATTACATATACATTTTATAAAATTACGCCTGTTTTCCTTTCGGGTGAGCACCATGAGGTCAAACACCATGAGGCTGTTTGGCGCCACATTTGACCGTGGTTAAGCCTCGATGACACTGGGCTAGTTTACGAGCTGCTAGTCGGCAAGTTTAAAAGCTAGCGAGTGAGCGAGTAGCGAGTGTCGATGACACAATCAAAAGCAGATTGTAAAAAAAGCTCGATGACATCGCATAGATAAACGCCATTTTTCCTTAAATTCTTTAACTGACAATCCCTACTACAATTACGAAATTAATTTGATATATATACAAAAAACTTTAAGACATCTACGAAAATATAAAAAAGTATATCAGAAAACTCTGCATCCACCGGCTTTATTTTCTGCTGTGTCCTTTTTGAGTAAAAATCTTATCCAAAATACATAAATGACATAAAAAATATCCATATTTTTGAAAAGGTACCCGTGGACTAAATTGATAGTAAAACCGGTTGTGCTATCGGGACGTGCTTAGATATATTAGTCCCCGTGACACGTCTGAGTAGTTGGTTAGATAATGGGTAAATAGATTTTTGCTCAGTCCCAAACGCTCATTTGTCATTGGTCATATAACAGAAACAGTAGGTTAGATTCGTTAGATTTGTTTAATTATAGTTTCGTGTTTATAAGATTCGGTTATCAAACGAACTATACATACGTAGAAGCGTATGACATCCTATCAGCTCTCAGCGCTCGCATTATGCACAATCTTTGTAATGAAGTTTTGTTTTTCCATTCTCCTGGTAACTTGTCTCTCTCGGGCGCTTCACCGTCTGTGAATTTCTGCCACCTAAGGATATCAAAATACATATTGAAAATGAAACAACTGTAAGAATAAAATAGAGAACCTAGGAAATATACCTAATTATAAATAGAAATATATCATGCCATGAAGAATAAGATTATGTACTTATAGTTTTAGTAATAAAGTCTGCCGATTCATTCTAAGGATCTCTTCCTCCACAAATATCCCCCCCCCCCCCCCCCCATGACTCTAAAATCCACTCTCGACAGAAGTCAGAGATAATAGTAGTACTTTAGCTGTAATAGTAGTACGAGTACTGTAGTTTGAATTGTGTCGATGAAACTATTTTAAAACTTATAAAGTTTATGTTCTTGAAAAGCACTGAACCGATTTGATAAAACTTGCACTGTTTCCTAATCTGGCAGATACTTTATTCAATAAAAAAGATTTTATGCAATACAAATTCTAGTTTTTGTCTAATATGTGGACATACATACCTATATACATACATACAAACATACATACACTCGAAAAACATAACCCTCCTTCTTACACAGTCGGGTAAATACTTTCAATGAAAATTGTTTTAAATACTTTGTGATTACAACTTTTCGAGTTATAGCAATAAAACTAGATTATGCACCAAGGGGATAAAGTAGTGTTTTACTTCACGGGCGACAAGTTGAATCCCGAGTGTAACGTAGGATTCTAGGGTTAGTAATACCTATTACATATGTTAAAGAGTTAAATCCCGGACGAAGCGAGGGATTTAAGACTAGAATCCAAAGTGTAATGAGGGATTCAAGCTCGCTCAAGACTAAAACACCTTTAGAGCCCCGAGGTGCATACTCTACCATAGGATTCCGTACAAACTAGTAGATAAAAGTGGGAAATTATATATATTTTTTATATTTTCCTTCATAAATCGAAAAATATTTAAAAACCTGTTTTAACTCATGCTAATTAAGCTCTTTCATATGATACCCCACATGATACGGTTAAAGCACTTTAAAATTTGGACCTTCCTTCCTTGCTTAAAGAACCTATTTTTTTTTATTAAATTAAAAATTTACAGTTTTCGGAGTTTTTCCTTTATGTGTACTATATGACAATGTTTTTTGCCAAATTTCACAGTTATAGGTCAACGGGAAGAACCCCAGAATAGGTCAGATTGTGTGGTTAAACTGAGTATTGTGCGGTTGTACGGTAATATACTGTATACCTTTTATTGGCACCTTCAATGTCTTTGTCCAAGCTATCGAAAGCGTCCATTTTAGATAAGGCGACAATCCCTCCGAAGGCGTTGTTAGAGAGCCATGGGTAAGGCGAGATCTCAGGTGCCACCGCGTACTTCAGCAAGAAGTCCAATTCTTTGGGGTCTATTTTGCCTTCCGTTTGCAATATCTATGAAACAACGTAAACAAATTTATAATATTTATAATAATATAACGCAATTGGTATAACTAAAATATTCTTCTAATTACATATTTCATGTTTTAATTTGAACTATTTAAGGCTTGCAACATATAGGTAGGTAAGGTTGCAAATCGTCCGTCTCACTCGCACGTACTATCATTTTGTTTTGTTTTAAAACCATACTACCAAACCGATTTGATGAACCTTCTTTGGGACCGATGTGAAAGAATACCCTTTTAAACAAAATAATTTTCCATAACGGTTTGTAACTGACGGAGTTAAGTTGTAACAAACTTAAAAAAAAATGAGAGCCTGTTCTTTTTGTGAAGTCGGTCAAAAGAACTATACAGTAATATAAGAAAGGCTTAATAATTGTAGTGAATCCGTGATATATTACAAAATTCGTCCGTATCAGCGACAAAATGAGTTTTAATTGGACAAGACACAAATCAGGGAGGGCGAAAATGTTCATACCTGCAAAGTCATCAAAAACAGGAACACCAGCTTGTCCCTTTCGAAGAGACCACGACTCGTGTACACAAACACCTTGAAAGTGATACTATCGAGAAGGTTCAGCACCCTGTGCTCAAGACTCTCTGCTGGTTCAGCAGTAACCAACGCATCCTTGAATACGACACTGTACGCTTTTAGCGAGAACTGGTACATTGGGTTAATCTTGCATAAATCGTTCATGATGAAGTAAAGTAAGGAAGCCCGGCTTGCTGCAGTTCTAGAATTATAAAATTATATTGTTGCATTTAGTGAAACTTTATAGTAGGGCTCTGAGTTTAGTAAATATTCCGTCTTGCTAGCGCAAACAAATATTTTGAATTACGAAAACTTCGTCACGTAATAGACCTAGAAGAGAACATTACAAATATTGAAATACATATAGTTTTTTTTTTTTTGATCTCGGCATGATGATATTTTCTAAAGTGCATCTATAATTATTGTTTATCTTTAACATCTTCTTTTAGGGTTCCGTACCTCAAAAGAAAAAAAAACGGAACCCTTTTAGGATCACTTTGTTGTCCTTCTGTCCGTCTGTCCGTCTGTCAGGGTGTCAAGACCTTTATCTCGGGAACGCGTTAAGGTATCGTGTTGAAATTTTAACCATATACGCAGATCTATAGTCTCTTGCTGCAGAAAGAAAAATAAAATTTCTCTGTTTTCGTAAAAAAAAGTTACAGTAGAATATGTTGTTAAACCCCAAATTTCGACACTCACAAGGGAATCATAACCTATGGGGTACTTCCCGTTGACCTAGAACTATGAAATTTGGCAAGAAGCATTTGTTAGAGTACACAAATAGGAAAAAAGCTGAAAATTGGTCATTTTTATTTTAATCACAAGAAAATAGTGTCTTTATGCAAGGGATGAGGGTCACAATTTTAAATTTCTTTAACCGTATCATGTGGGGTATCATAATGAAAGAGCTTTATTAGCATAAGCCAAAACAGGTTTTTGAATATTTTTACGATGTATATTTTTCGGTTTATGAAGGAAAATATAAAAAATATATATAATTTCCCCCTTTTATCTACTAGTTTGTACGGAACTCTCGATGGGCGAGTCTGACTCGCACTTGTTCGGTTTTATTTAACATGTAGATTATGTTAACATCGATTATGCCATTATTCTGTGTTAATCGCTGTAAACTCTTCTAAAGAATTTTGTATAAGAAAAAAAAGCGCTCTTAAATATATTTTTTAACAGCCCTGTTTGTACAAACTGTCCCACTGCTGGGTGCGGGCCATCTTCTCATTGTGAGAAGGGTAAGGCCAATAACGTATGAATGTAAAATCCACATAAGATTGGGAGAATAGCATAATACCTACGGAATCCACAATTAAATGAAATCTACAATTAAAAAATCAGTGAAAGTGCCGATATATTTTCCACGCTAAAACAAAACTGTATTTTTGATAATAACAAACCCATACTTTTTGATAACACAAACAACAAGTTTGTATTTCTTGACAATATAAATAACAAATCTGTACTGCTTGATAATATCCTGTACTTCTTGATAGTACTTATAAAAGTTATAAACAACAAACCTGTATTTCTCTCTCGCATCGTCAATTTTCACAGCAGTTGTTTTCCCCTCTTCTACTTTGATTTCGATGTCTCCCGCTGTTTTCTTCGTAGTCTCCAAATTAATGACTAGTGCTGAATCACTCAAGATGTCCGGTCCAGCGGAGGAAAGTCGTTTCAACAAGTCATCCTCGAGAGTTTTTAGTGTAATTTTGAAGTCGTTTTGTTGTTTAGTTAAGCCTGCTCGAAGACTTTCCAAGTCAGGTCTTTCCGCTTTTACTACTTCTCCTAGGAGTTGTTCTTCCAAGCTGGAATAAGGATCAGAAAAAAGATTAACGTCTACTAAAAGTATCTACTATCTTAACAGTCTACGTAAAAGCTAAAAATACGTAAAACAATAATAATGGCAATTAGAAATATTTTTTTTGCTTAATAAAAAGTTTAGTAATATTACTAAAAGATAAAATATTCGACTACAAACTGTGACCTATGACACTCGGAACGTGGAAAAAATTGACATAATATAGGAACCTACATGAAAACGGGTTAAGCCATTAAGGCTACAGGAGATAATTATTATAAAAATAAACACACTTGGAAAACATTGCGAGCTTTTGGTAATCCTGTAAAAAAATTACTATATTTTTATAATTATAAAGTAGTAGATGTTTTATTAATGATTTACGATGGATAAATATATAAAATAAATATACAACACTATCTGGCTGAATCAGTGTAATTGTATTAGGTATGTGTAATGTTTTATTTGCTTCATTAAAACCCCAAGTTGGACACTGCCATTCTCTTGCTCCCACACGACCCCTTTTTATTTATTATAAAATTATTCAATATCCCCCAATATAAAAAATACTGAATCGATTTTTATGAAACATAGATAAGAACAGTCTCGATCAAATCCTCTTTCAAACAAAAATA
Source organism: Lycia hirtaria (assembly GCA_947563715.1). Lineage (NCBI taxonomy): Eukaryota > Metazoa > Arthropoda > Insecta > Lepidoptera > Geometridae > Lycia > Lycia hirtaria. The sequence continues at coordinate 15,996,061 of OX387386.1, forward strand.
AACTAGATTAATATTGGTCCATCCGTTTCAGAGATACGATGCCACAGACAGACACTCAAATGCCACAGATACAGATGTACATGATAAACTTATAATCAACCTCTTTCAAACTTATAAGCAACTCTTTTTTGAATCCTTTTTGATTTAAAAAAGAGTAAAGTGCAAGCGAGACAATTTCGGCATCCATCTTACTGCCTGAATCAGTATAGTTAGTTACCCATCTCTGGTGACAGTGAAGTTAATGAGAGTGCACTGCGCCTGCATCTCGGGCTGATAGTGAGGGTTAGCGAGCTTCGTTTGGAGAAGCAGGCGGAAGTCCGGGTGGTAGTCGATTTCACGATCGCCAATCTATAAAGCATTTCATATGGAAGGTGAACATTGGTTAAGGACTAGCATTTTTTTTTTAAATGCAAGATAGATCTACGATTAATCACCAACTCGCCAGATGTTAAGCGACGGTGTGGTGTTTAATATATAAAAAGACCCTTAAAAAGAAATAAAATTGCTACAGAGATCATGGGCCACTAAAATTGGCTGTATTATCTACAGTAGAACATTTGCACTCCATTATATTAGCATTAGGGCTAGGAAGCAGGTTCTTAAGTCGTAGCCTTAAGCGTCATGGCTGTTATTTATTTATTATTAAGATTGTAGTACCTTCATAACTCTTCCCTTGCGTATGAGAACTCGTCCCAGCAACGGCTCTAGTACGGCGTCCACAGATTCCCCAATATTCTCCATGATCACTACGTTTCCACTGGATATCGCGCGCTCGATTCGATCCAAATAGTTTCGCTGCGTCAATCGTAACACCACCAGAGATTCACCGTATCTGGACTTGATCCATTTAATACCCTGTCTGGAATACAGAGCACCAGCAGGCGTAAGATGCAAAAGACAAAATTTTCAGAGTAGAGAAAATTTAGTCGTGTTGCGTATCTTAGGCACGATCAATAGGGAACATGAATATTATGGGAACATTAGCGCATAGTGAGGCGTTTGAAATAATTTTATGCAACTGTTACGCATGTTATGCTGTCGAATGTACATTTCTAAGATAAGATACGAGTATCTATTATTGGCCTTAAGCCTTATCTAAGTTATTTATGTATGTTATAAAGGGCTGTAGATTTTGTTAAATAAATAAAATAAAATAAAATAAATAAAATATGTAGTTCTGATTTGTACATATTATTTGTACTGTGATGACATTAATTTTATATGACATTTTTATATTTTTAATGATAATTGTATACCCAACCGACGAAGCTCTTGATTTTTAGTATCACTATAGCCTCTGTACAGCTATGTTAAAATTGTTACTTTTTAATTTGTTTTATTTTGTATTTCAATTATTATGTATTCTGTAATCACACTTATTAACTATTTTTTATGATTTGTTTAAATTTTTAATTTACAATGCTAAAATGATTATTTTTTATTACTATTATTGTAATCTGACAATCCATAATTAGTTTTTCTACTAATATAATATCTAGCTATAATAGTGGATAAGCTCTTAAGTGAATAAATTATATCAATATCATACATACCTACAAGGCCTATACGTCAGTATACGTTTCAGACCATTTATGCAGTATTGTGGGGTAGTTGGCTGGCACCTTTTTACCCGACTGCTTAAGAAGGAGGGTTATGTTTTTAGTGTATATAGTTTGTATGTATGTATATGGATATGTATGTATGTTTCTATACGATCACCTACAGCCTAAACAGCTTGACCGATTTTAATGTGCGAGGTGTCGTTTAGAGATTGCAAACCTCTAATAGTAATAATAAGTTGCCTTTTAAGACACCCACCGGGCCCGGTTACCGGACCCAGTAGGTTTGTTTTGTTTATACCAAATATTACCAAATACCAAAGCTACCAAAGTTTATCTATCTATTTAATCTAAGTTGTTATGACAAGTTTAGTGCTTTAAGCTTTATTAGTTTCTTATTCTAATAACTATGTTTTAAATGGACACTATAACGAGTAAAGAGAAAGACCTGCTTGCTTAAACTTATAAAAAATAATAATTGCTAATACTAATGTTACTATTCCGTCCATAAGTAAAAGGAATCAATTCTGTATTAAATCAGAGATTTTGAGACTTTGAGTGAGACTGATTATTGTGATTATTGTTGATTTGCTAGTTTGAAATAAATATAAATTCGTAACCTTGAATCATTGTCCTTTTCCATTCTTATATAGCAAATTTTCATAAAATCCGCCAACCCGGGTTGAGAAACATACCGGGTTGCAATATCTAGTGTCGTTAGATTCACCTTCACTCCCTGAGTGTCCTAAGCTATATTATTTTTAATAATAATAATGCATCTCTTGCAAAAATAAAACCTTTTTTCGTTACCTCCAATTAACTTTTTCGTAATAAACAAGTGGTTTTACTGGAATTATTTTAAAGAACACGCATTTATAATCTTTTGGGTTTGTGACTCAGTTGGTAGTATGTCTACCTGCTAACCTGTAGGTCGTGGGTTCGATCCCTACCCAGAGCAAACATTTGTGTGATGACCATGGATGTTTGTTATGTGTCTGGGTGTTTATATGTAGCATATGTATATATTTCCTCATACTAGTGGCGGGAAGACGCTGGATGCAAGCCGCTTCCAAACGGTCTTTTTGGAAATCCATGGGGGAGGCCTATGTCCAGCAGTGGACTTCTTATGGCTGAGATGATGATGAGATGATATGTATATATTTACAAAAAAAAGTATATATGTATTCTATCAGCCATCTAGTTCCATAGTACAAGCTTAGTTTATGTAGTTTGGGCTAGATGGTGTTGTGTGAAATTTATTATTATTTTACAGCGATTTCTTGTTGGTGACTAAAAACCGATCCGAGAACGGCATAGTACCTATATCTGGTGAATAGTTCATTGATAAATAGAGTATACTAACAGCTGAGGGTCAATCATAAGCGGCCATCGTGCGGAGTTAGTAAGAATCGTCGCGTTTTCTGAGCTCATTGTGTCAGTGGGCAGGCCTTCGTTATTCCAGCCCGCGATCTGCGCGTCATCTGTCAGCATCGTCAGTGGCTCAAGTCCTGGTGTCGTATCAATTTTAGGCTAAAAAAAAGTCAGAATGGTTCAGCCACCTTGAAAAGCGAAGAAGTTCAAGAACAGCTTAAAGACATCTATGTAGACAAGAGTATCAACTTTAATATATCGAATCTGAAATACACTAAATAAGGAAATATTTAAGTCTGATAAACGTTTAGCCTGGTATTAGTTTTCCAACCTATTACTTGTAAACTATAATATTGAAGTGTGAGTGCATTCTCACATTGGTTTTAGCAAGTGTGGGAGTCCAATCGTCATCTATCAGTTGCTGGCGGTACTTGCGCGTGAAACACCCCACGTACGAAATGAAGGCGGTAACGAGTAACACGTCACCAGGCAGCATCACCCCAGATTCCTTCAGATTTACCACTGTTGCGGACCATCTGAAAATATTGTTGGCGTTTGACGTGAGAGATTTAGTATTGCGAGCTACCCTCGATAAGACTTGACAGAGGTTATTTCAAACTAGCCAAATGGAATCATTCTCTGGATACTTGCTCGAATGACTGAGTACATGTTACATACCGTATTTTTTCTGAAGCCAACCCGTTAACCAGCCTGTTTGCCAAATCTATGGTAGCGTTGGTAGCGTCAGCTTCCGCTTGACATTTCATCTTCTCGTTGACGGCCTCTTGGAATGCTTTTAGTAACACGTCCAGTTTCTCTTCGAGTTCCTATAGAAACAAAAAATAATTTAGGTTTACGGATGATTTAAGCTTGTTTTTCCTTTACATCGAGCATCGTCACTCATATATCAATATTATTATGAAGTGTTTCTGACTAACGCTGATAGTTCAGCACCATTGAGTGTTTGACGAATCACAGAAGACATTAATACTAGTAATAACATACAGAACAGATACTCTCAGCCTCCCACCAATATCGGATTCCTCACCCACTCCCCATACTCGCTCTGTTGTTTGCCGGAGTTTGCGGCGTAGTTGTCAGTTGTTACAGACGTCAACCTGCATATGTGTATCTGATTAGCACGCCACTGTGTATGAAGTGGCTGAATGTCAAGCACGTGCCTCTACAGTCTGTGAGCGTTTTTACCTCATAATACCTTTACTATAAGCGCCAGCGCCATTGGCAAGCCTTAACGTATTCAATTCAAACAAACTACCATGAAAACGGCAATGCTTAAAAATACTGACGTGAATCTGATCCGTGAGGAAGGCTAGCTTATCCCTAGCGGCCTGCAGCTCTGCGTTGGCGGCATTAAGGGCCCGTCGCTTGGGTTCCACCACAACATACACGTCGTAGAACTTCACGATGTTGATCACCCAAGCGCAGAGACCGGCTGCTGCGGCCGATTTAGACATTATGAATTCGGCGTTGAACTCCGGGTTTTTTATGTATGGTTGGACTGCCTAAAATGACGCCAGATGATATGATATTAAGTATTACACATTCCATTTATAAATTATTTCCGATATTTAATATTTAGTTGTATTTTTTTTTTTTAATAGAAAGAATAACATTTCGCTAAGGATGAAATGAGCAAATATTGTTTGCAATAACATACCTTGATGACATCAGGATGAATATTTTCTTTGTCATAATACACCAAATCATACAAGAACTGGTCGACTTTATTCATCATCAACTGTAATAAAGCTAAGGTTATTAGGTATATTTCTTAGTGAATAAAGATTAAAACAAATAAAGGATTTTTTTTTATAAAGGAATAAGGGAATTCATTGCCGCCATCTCTGTTTCCATCTCTGTTTCCTGTTTTCAAGGCTAGAGTAAATAGATATCTTCTAGATCGAAGAGCTCCATCCTCGGCCACACCGTCGCTTAACATCAGGCGAGTTGGTGGTCAATCGTAGATCTATCTTTAAAAAAAAAAGGAAAACTCTTACATAAATGGCTGTCTTTAAACCTTTAATGGTTTACTCTAACATCTAAACCTGGCCTACGCTTTATTTTAGCAAATTAGACAGGGTTTTCCCTTACAAGGTAAACAATTTGAAACTCGCCTTTCGAATTTGCCAACATGGACACATGTGGTGATTTATTGAGGATAAGCGGATGCAGCGCAGCGCAAATTCTTAAAAAAAAAAAAACAAAAGACGGTTTATATACCTTGCAAGCTTTCCAAGATCTGTCCTTAGGTATCTTTCCCTTCTTAGAGAAGAGCACAAGTACAGCTTGCGTTACGTTGACTACGGCGTCGGGCGGCGAGCCGAAGGATTTCAATTCTGTGAGGTTGTTCTTATTTAGTGTGTTCAGAGCTTCCTGGGCTGCCATTAGAGCGGGCTCGGCTTTAGCGAGATCATCAGCGCAGATTTTGGCCTTTATTGTGACGTCTTCTTCAATAACCTTCACTTTTTTCTCCTCCTCCGCGGCTACGGGGGAAAGAAATATAGTTTAACAATCCTATTAATAAATCCCTAATAATCGGACAGGCAGACATACAGATACACGCACATGGCGAAGTCTCGCCGTTCCAAGGGTTCCTTGTTTACTAAGGAATTAAGTATAAAAAATTTATTAGTATATCATCATTGGAAGTCCACTATCTATCTTATATTTAGGATAATTTTACTTAATTAACCATCCAATGGTGGCAATTCTTAAGGCATTACTAAACTAATTCATTCATTATAATATAAGAGCATGGTTCTTGTCAGCATGTAATTTTCATGTCGCCAGCACTTTCACCTCCATATACGACATATGACCTCGATCTTCTCTTTTATCTGCTCCATAAATGTTTATAATAAACTATTTAAATATATCAAAATCACAAAATTAAAAATTTCCGTTTGATATTTTAATTTAGTTATTTTATTAATTTTAATTAGTATATTAGTAGTGGTGGTAGAATTCACAGGTCACATTGTCAACCACGCTCGCGCCCAGCAATGGGAAAGTTTGTACAAAGAGAGCTGACAAATGTTTCAAGTTCAACAATTGAAGCCAAAAGCTCTAGAGTTAACAGTCCACCTCTGAGTCACATACGTCATATACCTACTTAAAGGCAATAACTTTACTTGCAATACTTATCACATACCAAATGCTTTTTCTTTCGACACTTTTTCGCTCTCTGCACCTACTACGTCGATAAGCGCCTCCGCTGCTTTGTTCTTCTCTTTCAGAACTATTTCTTGCTCCGCTAAAGTTACCTACACATTTGAAATGATTAAATATTTAATCGATAAATTAGACATCATTTATTTTACACATCATCTATGTCATAGATGATGTGTAAAATTAATTATGTCTAATGTACCTATGTATTATTGTATGTACTATAATGTTCATAGATTCTATGAACACCATTATAATACATACCTACACACATAATATTCAGAAAATATAAGTACCTACAAATGTAAAAATGAGCAAAAATATATTATCTTCAGAATGGTTCTGCGACAGATATATCTATATATGACCGCGGCCCACAGCCACAGCCTGCTTGATAATACTAATGTCAACAACTCTGGATCTCTGACGAATTACTTCGTTTCGATTACGATCCTTTAGAGAAACACCGAGCAAGAAAATTAAGGTTAATTTAATTTGTTAATCTGTGATTGTATATCTTTAAAAAAAATTAGATGTGCGAGAGTGATATCCTCGCGCGCCTAGTACAAGCATAAAAGGATCAGCACTTTTTTTAATGTTTTTATAAAGGTTTGCGCTTGACCGCCAACTCGCCTGATGTTAAGCGACGTTGCGGTCTACGATGAAGCGCGCTACCTTGAAGAAACCAATTCACTCGCAATTTAAAGACAACCAGATTATATCTATCGGAAAAGACCCACTCAGGAAGCGTATCCACAATCTAGTAGTCCGCACGATGAAAGTTGAATTAAAGCGTTTCGTAAAAGCAGAGTTATCAACCTTCAACACAGCGACATCGCCGGCGCACGAGGCCAGTTTCTCCAGGCCGTTCTCGAGCCGCACTATCATCATTTTCAAGTTACTACTCTTCTCTGTGAGCAGTTTGCTGTAAAGCGCAATCTGTTCGAGGAAGGTCTTCGGCGTGGTGTAGTTGTATCGCCGCTCGTTTTGGAAGTAAACCGCCGACATTTGGTTTACGCTCTGATGGACGTGGGACATGAAATTCGACACCGGCTCCACAAGATTTTCCTGAAATATTACGATAGATGTACTTTATCATAGTCGATAAATCCCATCGATGCAAAATATCTTAATGGGTGGACATTATACTCAATGGAATTGAGATAACTCGGCGCAATAGTCTGCAGCCAACAATACTCATACGTTTTTCCTAAAGCCTTGAATAAAATGTTTGAGTATTGTCAGCTGCAGGCTGTCCTTGCTTCTATTCGCCAACCATTGCTCACAGTATTTGAGACACAAGTTTTTTTTATTATTTTAAAACAAAATAGTTTTATACCGGCAACGCTGACACTTCGGAGATGAATCTCTTGGAGACGGATCGCAGCGCCTCTCGCGGCCATTCGTGGAACCAATTAATGGCCGTGCAGTTTACTAGAGACGGGAACTTTCTTGCTCGCACGCGCAGAGTGGCACCCACTGGCGAAAAGCACAGCACTACCTGAAACATGAATGACGACCTCGTTTCTCATCAAGTCTCGTTTGTACTACACATTATTGATTAATACAAAAGTGCTGACCTCGCTTTTCTGCAGTTGGGTATTTTATTTTTCTTTTATTATAGATACTTGTACTGTCACAATAATATGCATTTCTTTAATTATGTACATACCTTAAGCATTGTCCTTACGCGATTGATGAAAAATTTCCAACAGTTCTCTCGCGTGTCAGGCACACCCGATGCTTTGGTCTAAAATTAAGAAACCATTGCTTTTAATGTGCCTAATTTTCAACCAGAGCTTCAATAAATAAATTGGACAGAGACACTGAACGTACCTACTTTTCTGTTACAACTCGTAATTAATTATGTACGGAAGCCTACCTTTAAGGATATTTAGCAAAATAATCAGTAAATATAGCCCTTTGATAGAATAATATTAGTTAAAATCAGTACATATTGCACTTTGATAGAATAACATTAGTTAAAATCAGTATATTACTTATGGATAACAACCTAAAAATAAATCTGTCTTAACACTTTAATTTCAAAATTCCATCCGTTAATTTAGCCTCCGGCTAGCTTTACAGATGGACTGACTGAGAGATGCCAGACGTTATTGGTGGAAAAATAAAACCATTTTTCGGCATCCTTACTAAGGGTGCGGGAGCCAATAGGCTCCCAGTTACAAATTATATTATCAGTTACACAGTTTACAAATGATGTGTCATGACTGCGGCCAGACGCCATACCTCTGCGCGGACTCCGTTGATGATGTTCTCGGTTTCGTCATCGGCGAGAAGGTCCGGGATCTCCCCGGAAGTGAGCAGATCGTTGATGAGCACCAGGAAACGCTCCTCGGCGACCTGCGCATCCGTCATCAGGAACACGTTGCCGATGTTCTTCAGACCGGCCTTTATGTACAGGCCGGCTGCAATAATAACACGGCGATAGTGACAATTTTTGAAATACTTAAAATTATTACAAATTAAAAATCATTAATTATAATTTTATTTAGAACTTTTTTTAAATATATTCACGCTTCATTCTAGCCTTGAAAATTCTAAGATTGTAGTTCTCAGGAAACAGAAATGGCGGCAAAGAATTCTATTCTGCACAGGAATACTGTCATATGTAATGAATAAACGGACTCGTGACCAATAATAATCGTGTTGTTTTCAGAGTCAGATCAGACAACCCAAATTTGTGATCGCGACTGATCTAATAGTATATATTGTACGTGATTGATAGATTGAATGTGAATGAGGTGCTTCGACAATACTTGGACACAATGTTACAATATTTGCACACTAGTCCATAGGGCGAACTATGGAGCGCACTGTCCGTACAAAGCTTTAGAAAACTGTACCTCTACAATTATTTTATGTTTATTAATTCGGAATGCCCAACCCAAACAGTATTTTTGATATATTTACTACTAGCTGCATCTCGGGGTCTCTCTCGGGACTTAACCCGCAGTGATAAAAAACGGTGATAATGATGATGACAACCCTATGTCCGTCTCCAGGTTCACAGCCATCCCTGTAAGAAATTTCATAACGATCCGTTCAGCCGTTTGATCATTAAGAAGTAAAAAGCAGAAAGACAGGCAGCGTTACTTTCGCTTTTATGATAACGGCTTTATGGTTAAATATTAAACTCCATTACTGTTTGTAAAATTCTATAGTCGACATACCCAGATCGGCCTTCAAGTCGTTAATGCCGTATCCTTTCTTGAGCTGTATCTGGAACACCTCCAGTGACGATATGAAAGCGCTGAGCCGCGAAAGCGACTGCTTGCCAGAACCTCCCACTCCGATGAGCAACGCATTACCTCGAGGCGCCTCAAGTATACGGTTTATTCTGTCGAATTCAAAATAACCAACATTCAGAATGTAACTTTTTTTTATACAAGATAGATCTACGATTGACCACCAACTCGCCTGATGTTAAGCGACGGTGCGGCCGAGGATGGAGTTCGTCGATATAGAAGATATCTATTCACTCTAGCCTTGAAAATTTTAACATTGTAGGTTTGAGGAAACAGAGATGGCCGCAAAGAATTCCATTCTTGCGCAGTACGCAACAGAAATGTGGATCGATATCGCTGAGTACGGATTTTTGGCATTTCAATGAGAAATGGGTGGTAATTCGCTGACTGTCTGCGAGTCCTGTAGTGAAGTGGTGGGGATTTATAATGTGCTTCGACTTTGCATGAAATTATTTCATCCTGCCATCTCTACTATCGGAAGGCTATAAACAACAAAACGGCATCGTTTCATAGTTGATATTCCGAACCTAGATGAAACTAGATAAACCAAAAGCTAGAATGAAGATATCTTCTATCTTCGACGAGCTCCATCGGAGCTCGGCCACACCATCGCTTAACATCAGGCAAGTTGTTCAGTACTTTGGTTTTTATAACAAAATAAACGAAAAAATTTCATCCAAGTAAACGAATTGCGCATTTTTTTCAGTTTTGTACTCTATAATTATTTGTTAATCTTTTTATCTATCTTCTCCACCCGTCCGAACCATGGGCAGTCCAATACATGGCTTTATCTATCTTTGTCACTACATCTAACATACCATAAGGCACCCCTATCACACTGTTCCTCACATAGACCATCAGTCTTTCACATGAGCATTCATTCATGCAATCATTTCTTCAGCATCAAAGTAAGATTACTTACTTTGATGCTTTCTTCGCAAAGTCCCTATGGACTTGCAAAACGTATACTTATAAAATTATTTTCTCATTGTTACCTGCAAATATGATACATGGCATCTTCAAAAAGCACCAAGTTCATGGATGCAACTAAGTCATTGTAGGACGCCAGAGATTCGTCTAGAAGTTTAATGATGTGCGGCCAATCTTTTATGGGGAAGTACTTCGGATCGCCAATACCTTCCGCGAAGTGGCAGTAGATGAGGGGCTTCTGGAACACCACGTTCTCATCGAAATCCTGTCAAACAAAAAATAGATAAGGGTCAACGGTTACTGCACATATTTCCACGATAAGGTGGTACGATTTTCATACAAAGTATTTTTACCAATTACTGTCGAAAAGAGTAACCTTAGGTTTACAATGAAGTAGTTGTGGTTAGTTTTAATATCGGTCTATATTGGCGGCAAATCTTTATGGGTTAAAACTCTACAGTGCTACATACCTCACATTGCTTCCTGATAACCTCATTAATGAGTTTGGCAAATTCGATGTTATCAGCAGAGTCGACCAGCTTGTCAGAATATACTCGTGTCGCTTCGTGCATCCACAACCTTATCAGATCGGATATAGTCTTTATAGCGTCGCCAGTTGTGAACAATATGCCCTGTGGGGAGAATAGATCTCCGGTAATTTGGGTTAAGTAACGGTTAAATAAAAAAAAAGTAAGTAAATATAATATTATTTGGTTAATTACTTATCACCCGATGTTAGCGCCTGTGACAAAGAATATCTAGTTCGGGTGCCAACACACTTTTTATTATAACATTGTAATTATCAATAAAACTATTTTTAATTAAAAATACAAGTATTTATGTACCTAGTTACCTCATTTGTTTTAATTGCGTAAATGTAGGAAGAAGGACCCTAGACAAAGGTTATGTAGCAGAAGCGAAAGAGGGCGATTGAAAAAAAGAGTGGAATAAATAATATGCGTGTGAAAGATATCAGTGTAGATATGATACCTGACACAGTGAAGAGGCGAAAGGAACCGTACTGTGCCGACCCCACTTAGTGAGATATGGGAAATTTAATTGTAAAAACAAGAAGCACGCGAAGCCAGTGTACTTAAAATTAACAATAAATCATATAAAGTGCAATGTGCGGATTCTAGATTAAAATATTAAGAAATAAATCGTTTAGTTATTTATAAATATAGACAGTTCAATTTGTATTAAGATGCAATAGCGGTTGCCAGAACAGCAATCCGAATAAATCAGTAACTATGAGATATTTACGTATTTTCGTACAATTAAAATTTAAACACGCACTATTATTTGCTATACAGGCTTTTGTCAATTACAAGTACGTCGCCAACAAAGTATTGAACAGTATAACTCACTTGGAAGATGTTAGACAAGTCCCTCAGGTTGAAAATGTAGTGGAACTTGATGGCTGTTGGCAGGAAAGTTGTGGACAATTTGTTGTGACATGCTAAGGCGGCGGAGACCAGATTCTCCGCATACCTTTGGCAGACGATGCCGAACTTGTTCAAAGGGTTGCCCATATGCTGAGATAGGATCTGCTTGTAAATTTGCATGCAAGCGTCCAGCCCTGGGAAACTGTAACAAAATGACGCCATCGGATATGAAAGAAATTTTAGTTGAACAAGTGTGATTTTGAGTCGTAGCTACACCAAAATTTACGTATACTTATCCATGAAGATAAAGCTACTTACAATTCAATCAAACTTATCCTAACTTATAAAAACAAAGCGAAATACCATAAGATATATCTTATGATGAACAACATCATCATCGTTTTTCATCACTACGCGTTTGAAACCGTGGGCCGCAGCAAGTCCTTTATAAAATATATTTTAACTAATTTGTGGCAGTGGGCTACATGGATTAGTAGACCTATATTTTGTGTAGCAGTTTGTAGTACAATCAAAATACTGAACATTGCCACTCACTCGCCTGACATTGACATTTACCTGACAGCAAAAGTACAGAATTGTCTCTGTAACCGGGAATCGATGGTGAAAGAGCCGGCCGTTGGGTTCATACAAGCTACAAACATGCAGTTTGATATATCTTTCAGCGAGAGTTTCTGTCGGTCATACCTGCAATCGACAAACCATTTTATTACGGAATCATACATCCTTTAAGCTGAGAGGTAAACTGCTGTACTGCCGAAATGTGGAAATCACTTCCTGAACGGGTCTGTCCGGGTCAACATCCGGGGCTCTCTCCTGTCAAGCGATCTGCCTCGATTCTGTGGCAATCGAGTCTAGGTTCGACCTGCGAGACACAATATCATCCATCCATCTTGCAGTTGGACAACCCACACTCCGCTTCCCTTGTCTAGGCCACCACTTGGTCACAACCTTACTCCATGTTATCACTGCATCTAGCAAAATGTTTATAATCTGGTTATATTTATATTTACCAATGTCGATAATTCATGAACTGCCTTATGAGCGTGTGTGGCTGTACCGTGCCGTAAGTGTCTACTTCAGGCATATTGAGGTCGTCCACGAAATAGATCATGAACTTGCTGCCCGGAGGGCCAAAGTTGCGGCCAGACTTCTTTTCTAGCGGTTTCTCTAGCACTTTCTGCATCATTTCTGAAAAAAAAACAAGTCGTTTATCAAAAGAAAGACAAACACAAAACAGGAACGTACAAAGATAATTTTAAAAAAGCATTTCTATTTTCAAAAGGGCTATCAATAGCGTTTACAAAAGACAAATTAAAGAAGCTAAAACTCATTTAGTCGTTTCGTTACCAGAGTTCGATAGGTAGTCCTTTAAATAACTGGATAAGGTATGATACTTACATACCCAGATGGACTCTAAAAATCTACCCCTCCAAGCAAAACTTGCACTCATAACAACTACCAAAGTTATAAAGACTGTACCTGATGTAGTATAGAAGTTGAAAGGTACATTGGTGATTGCGTAATTATCGGACAGCGAATTGAGTTTAGCCGCCACGCTGACAGTCTTGCCACTGCCCGCGCTACCGACTAGCATTACCGGCTTCTGCTTCGCGATTAGCAGGTCCATGAAAAATCGGATGCGAGTCGTCTCTGATGTAGACACCAAACACGACTGGGAATAAGAATACAAACAGAAATCAGAATAGTTTCAAGCATATGCATTATTTACTTAAAACATGGGAAAGAGACATCTCGATCCTTATGATTTATGCAATAGAGAAAGGAACCGGGACGAGATAGAGCGAAAACCGTCGCTTATGGACAACTGCAACATCAAAGGCGTCGCTGTTGCGAAATTAAAAGGATAAGTATCTGCCACAGATAATAAAGTAAACTTTACAAAATGTTTTCTAAGGTTTTCGCGATTGTTGCTCACTGAAATTTGACAAACTTTATCAGACTTTACAAATTGACTAGTAATAACTTATTACTTGATAATTGGACCTACTTGAAGTACTTACTAAAAACTGAAAATTTCACAAATATGCACGTTATTTTAAAAACCTTAACTTGTACGTTCGTAGTACCTACCAAACAAACAAAAATTCCTAATTTAAGTCCATAAATTTTGATGTGCTCCTACGGAACCCTACAATGAGAGTGGTCCAAAATGCACTTTTCCGTTTTTTTTTTATAAAACTCTAAGGCATCGTAAAAACAAATACTTTTTACTATTTCCATCACAGGTTAAGCCCTAGCCTCTCTACAAACAAGCCTCTGTCACAAACATCTTAAAATATGTTGATTCAAACTCGTACCTATATACATGGAGTACCTAACAGTAGGGTTTTTGTAGTTTTGGAAATAATAAATAGTCCTAACGAAAGTAACTATCTTTCCTTACACATAACTGTACAATGTATCTAATTTTCTTAACATATATCTTTTTTGAAACGTATATTTTCAGTCGAGTACCCAAAATTTGATATTAGGCCTCTTCCACGCATTGTTATACCCCAATTTTATTCATAATAATCTATTGTGAATTTTAAATGGATTATAAATAAAATATGAAATTCAAGTGTCAAATTTATCGCTATGCAAAGCACTTACTACACTAACGAAAACTAGTGAATCATGAGGAAAAATACCTGCAACGGCAAATCGGGATCCAACTCGAAATTCTCGACCTTCTCAGACCAGGGCAGCATCTTCTTAGTTTCCGGGTCAATGAAGAAACTGAACACGGTGCCCGTTGCTGGGAACTTTATCTGTTTGAACTCGTTGCAGAACCACTTGCTGAACTCATTCCGCCAATCTACCAGCTGGTCTTGGAACAAGGCAGAGCCGAAACCCCACACGAGAGAGAATACGAAATACGTTTCATACCTAAAAAAATAAATAATACATATTATTTGGTATAAAAGCTTAAGCTGCAACGAACACAAGATACAAAAGATTCAATTAAGTTTTATTTTGTGATCATGCTACAAACTTAATGAATTCCTTCGTGAGAATATACGCCTGGTTGCAACAACACTTCCAGATAGAGGTTTTCATAACATACATTTGGTGTCAGAACGCACTATTGTAATTTTTCTTCATTTAAATAGTTGAGAACTCTATTTCTAATGACAGCTGTCAAACTTGAAACGGCTATATCTCGGAAACTATTGACTCTAGACTCTAGTTTCTTCACAAAAGTGATAGATCTTATTGAGAACTTCATTTCAAATGACTACTCTATGGATGTCACTTCCACAAATAAGACGAATTAAATGACACCTCAAAAGTTAAAATCCGACAAACGGTTTAGGCTGTAGAACGTGCCAACGTAACCTCTTACATACTCATATACAATGATACATACATACAAGAATATGTATTACTCTTTAAAAACATATACCTCTCCATCGACAGTTGGTCGATTAAGAAGTCTTACCATTCTTTAGGGCAGTCACTTGGCAATAGATTCTTGTTAAGGAAGCACTCCAATAAATAACAAGTGAGCTGAATCTGCTGCAATTCCGTGAGTACCGTGATGCGTTTGTATTTTTTACACGATTCTAGAAGCGATGGGATGTATTTGTCAAACATGACTGATAGCATCGTCTTCTCAGACTCATCGTCACGTGTCGTGTCTATCCATGACGCCACAAATCTGAAAACCACCAATAAGCCACGATATGAGTTTGTCACGGGACTTACGATCAAATTTGTGTCGTTGTGGTCGTCTTGATAACGATAATTATAGCAAAAAGGTAGAAACCTTTAACATATACCTTATTCATCTATATACTCGTAATAGTGCATTATGATACAAGTGTACTAAGTTGGTCATTAAAGTCGAGGCGGAATTGCAGCCCGAGCCGAAGGCGATGGCGTAATAGAGCCGAGAGTGTAATGATCATAATGCACACGCGTTTCATACGACGTTTTTCAACACACTTGCGAGGACAAAAACACCCGTTTATAACTGAAATATTTAATTTAAGTAAAAACTCTTTGCTGAAATTAAAAAAAAACTGTAAAGTAAAGACACTAGTGCGTAATAGAAAAGTCAAAAGCACGCGAAAAAACACTCGTTTATAACTGAAATATTTAATTTAAGTAAAAATTCTTTGTTGAAATTAAAAAAAAACTGTAAAGTAAAGACACTAGTGCGTAATAGAAAAGTCAAAAGCACGCGTGTTTTATAGGATACTTTACGACCATTAAAACGGTTGATTAAGGGCCACTTTACGAGCAGGTGTGTTGAAAAGTATATGTTCACACTCTTCAGCCTTTTCATCAATATGATATACGCAACTGTGCCGACACACCATGAGGTCAATTTGAAGCAAATCATGTTAAATGACTCGTAAATGATAATTTAGTGAAGAACAATGTGTGAAGGCCAGGTTGTTTGTTAAACAGAATAAGGCTATGCGATATAACAGGGTAGGGGGTTAGCTAAGAGTTTGAACGAAATATGATAGATGATATTATCTAAATGAATGTGTTACCATGGTGATCCTACGTAGTGGAAGTAGAGGATAACGGTGAGATATTATCTTCAGCTAACAGAGGAACAGGTAAGTCTACTCACGGATTCCAACCCAAGTCTTGAGGGTTGATATATAGAATCCCGGCCCGTGAAACGGTGGCTGGGGTAGCTGTACGCAAATTTGATATTTCGAAGAGAAGACGCATACACTTTGTCAGGGCAATTCTTTCGTTACTTGCCAACGTTAAGACCTTTAGAAACAATGAATTGATATTTAAAAATATTGGAAATAACTATTGTTTAAGAAAACTTTGGGCTTCTTTACCAACAATGGCGAACAAGGGACCCATGAGAGAATGTAATGTCGAAAAAGAACTCCCATTGGTCTGCCACGCGACTGACACGTTACTGTTGTTTATATTATTATTATTTGATAGGTAGGTTGCTTTGATCATTTTATTCAACCGGTCTTTGAACGACGAGTAAATCTAGCGATTCCATATAGAGTATAGATTTTGTAGCAATTTACCTATTCAAATTTAGAAAATTACGTAGGCGAATTCAAGCTTGCCTTGTTTATACCTCTATAAATCAGCTATAGCACATATTCTGTAAACATTTCAATTTTCATTTCCCTACTTGTAACGTTTCCAAAGATACAGCCTTTTCAGGTTAGAACAGATAAACACAAAGCGCGCTTGCACACATGCAAGCTAAAACAAAAAAAAAAAAAACTTTGCGTCATAAAATGTATGCCTTAAATTTAATATAAGTTATTGATTTAAACTTGGTAAATAAGCTTACTTCTAAGATAATGTACAACTAGCAATTAATATACACTAGCCAGTACAAACTCCTGTAAAAATATGTCTGTTAATAAAGATACTTTGAAATTGAATTGAATTGTGAGGCTACGCTGTTTAGGGGAGTAAAAAAGGGTACGAAGAGCATAGGCTTCTTTGTACATACGGAAGCCTAAAAACAGTACTGTTCTCCAATAATGAAAGTCAGACGTACAAATATATTATACCTTATTGTCATCCATAAGAGTATTAAGGCTTTCGATCCACATTGGGTCTATGTCACCATCAAGTACTATCCACTTGGGCCCGTCACCTGGCATGTTGGCCATGTCACGCATAATGGTCGAGAAGAGACCATCTTTCCACTCGCGAGTCGCTGGATTGATTATACCTAAACACATTTAAAACACGGATAACTTGTTGCCCATTTTCATATTTAAGAGGTTATTCTGACATACGTTACGAGTAGAGATTTACAGTGAAAATTAGACTTTCAATTACTTAACAATAAGTTTTTTTTATTTTTTTACGCATTACGCTGCTAAGGTCACATCGACTAAGATTGGATGTCTCGCCTGCGTCAGCCTTCTATATTATTTTTGCGAATGAGATTACACGAGATCATTATTTCAATTACAAACTACTGTAAGTAGTCATCATGTAAGTTCATCCTGGGTCGGCATTGAAATGAAGAACTTTGCTAGTCAGTATTATTGTTGTGAACTTGAATAGTTTGCCATTGATGCCTTGATGTCATGTGGGTCGCTGTCATGCCGCTAGTATAGCGTAATGTCCTCTACTACAAATGGATTTTTTCTCACTTTTTATTTCGTGGAATCCTTTCCAATGGCTTTGTTGGACGATTTAATGACTTTACTAGCTCATATCAAAGATATCTTACGATTTCACCATTAATCCCACAGGAACATTTTACCGGCATAATCCATCTCGATTTCAATTTCACACGAAACCGACAAATCTTTTTAGAGTTATACAAAAACACACGTGCTCACACACGCAAACTTTCACGATTTTAATATTAGTGGCTATGTGACCAGTAGACATCACGAGCACACCAATACGTACACATACTTAGGTACAATAGATTCTCATCAAATGGCGTTCGAATTTTGGACGTCTGCCTAATAACACACTAGATCAATTAGTGTGATGATAGACTACATACCAAATAACTCATCATTGGTGACCGCCTTAGGGTCCAGATCGTTGTAAAAAGGTTTCTGCTTGAGCATCTGGTAGGTTTTGTTGAGGCACTGCCACACCATCGACTTTCCAGTGCCAGCAAACCCGATGATAAATACAGAGTGCCTCACAGCGAACAGCTCCACTAACTGCACCATCTACAGAGATATTTCTTATTGAACATGATATATTTTTGAAGTATTATTATACCTTGGTATAAATAATTTATAGTTCTTAAATTCCAACATCGGACAGGACTGGAACGAACATCTTTCCCGTTAGTAATAGAGAACGCTAGGTAGTCATCTTTGGTATCAAGATATCTGAACAATATCCAAAACAGCAGCGTAACTATCGTCTGCCTTTGGTATCTTTGATAATGGCTTATAAAGGTTCCATGATGTACATTTCAATAATCATCAACTCCTAATGCCAGTCTCTAAATATATATCACTTTATTTGAGTATAAATCAGCAAATCGATCGTCATAGTAATAACGACATATGACTTGCATCTGTAAACCTGATGACTAAGAAAGGATAAGAAGAATAACATTGTGATTATGTAAATGACGTCGCCAAGCGTATATTAGGTATACCCAAGGGCCGAAATAAATGAATTGAAATTGAAGGAGACTAGAAATTGTCTGTTTCAAGATCTACCTTCAGAATAAACCCAGGCTCGGGCTGCAGCTTCATAGATTGCGCCGCTTCTATTAGATTCTTTTCAAAGTCCATGTCTCGTTTCCTCGGGACATCGAGCGCCGGGAACAGGTCTCCGATGAGGCCCATGAACACCGGCGTATCGTCCGTCACTATCTTGGGAACATTGAAGTCTCGCAGCGCTCTCATTAACACTTGGTCTTCTGGTCTCAGACGATCACTTCTCTGGAATTTGAAGAACTCATTTAATTCAAACCTCATCCTCCCTAACCTATGTCCACACATCACCACTACTATTGTACCCCGCCAACCCACATAGATATAACTGGGTCTCTTCAAAATCAAATTACGAGTGTAGTGGTTTCTGCTAGGGAGCCACGTTCCATAGCCACAAGATGACCTCATACAAAAGGCAGGGAAACGATGGTTGTTGGCTGCTTCTATCTTTTTTTTTTTTATTCAAGGAGGCATATATCAAGCAGTGGACCTTCTGGGTGTGACGATGACGACGATGATGAAAAAATACGATAAAGTACGTCCCTCGTGTCAGGCTGCTTGCAAGTTTGTTTAGTCAAGCTCTCATTCAAATGTTGTTTTCGCGAGTCCTATTTATAACGAACCATAGAAATCTATTCTGTACATCATAGTTTCGTTGATATCAAAAGTTTGTATACCTTTAGCGAGCCGGCGACGACGAGCACAGACTTTATTGCCCTCAGCCCCCAGTCGTAATGGTCCTGTTTAGAGAGCAGCTCACGGCATAGAGTGTATAACGTGATAAATTTACGCGCCAGCAGACGTGCCTCCTGGAAACCTTCTGCGACCAACATGATCTCGCATATTAGCTCGAAATCTGGCACCACCATGGCACATGGCCTACAAAAAATATGTATATAATGTTAAAAAATTAAATTGTTTAAAAGAGTACCTACCAATGATCAGAGTAATATAGTTATTTATGATACGGAATCTATGTAAAGTTAATCTTTGCAAACGAGTAGATCAACTTACCATGATCACGAGTTTGTTTGATCATTCCGCTCTTGTGTCATAATATGTTTTTCAGTTCAGTAGTGAGAAACCTGATATACGTATCTTATAAAATTAAAAATGAAATTTGGTAATATGTATACCCATAGCAAATTATTCGAATTTAGACGTTATCAATATGTGTTCATTGTCACAGACCGTTTTTTACCGAACACTTTGGGATCAAGCAGTATTGTATATATCTACCGCTTAACTGAGTCTGTTCCTGGGGTATGGGAGCGGTACGGGAGGGGTTATATTACGGTACATCAAATGACGCGTGACGTCAGTCGGGCGGTAGCATTGCTATTACATGTGAACCCTCCCGTGCCGCTCTCATACCTCAGGAACAGACTCAGTTAAGCGGTAGACCTATAGTCGTCTCACGGATGCCAAGTCGGCGCTCTAAATAACCCAGGCGTGGTTACATAACATGTACATATATGATGTACGTGTTAAGTGTTTTGCCGCCATCTCTGTTTCCTGAAACTATAATCTTACAATTTTCAAGGCTAGAGTGACTAAATATCTTAAATATCTAGATCGACGAGCTCTCCATCCTCGGCCACACCGTCGCTTAACATCAGGCCAGTTGATGGTCAAACGTAGATCTATCTTGCGTAATCTAAACGTAGATCTATATAAATAAGTAATCAAAAATCAAGTAAGTAGAAACTAAAACACCGACTTCATAATACGCAATTCGTTTTTTGCCAAATTTGTTCCATTTTTCGACATATTTTCCTGTTATTTTGTTATAAAACCAAAATTCTGAACGAATTTTGATAAACTTTCAATGGGATCACTTTCAAATAAAAAAAAAATCATAACGGTCCAGGTGTCTTCGCGTAATCGGGAACATATATAAAAAAATAACCCGGACAAGTGCGAGTGAAACTCGCCCATCGAGGGTTCCGTACAAACTAATAGATAAAAGAGGGAAATTATATATTTTTTTATTTTTCCTTCATAAAACGAAAAATATAGGTACATCGTAAAAATATTTAAAAACCTGTTTTAGCTTGTGCTAATAAAGCTCTTTCGGATACCGCATGTGATACGGTTAAAGTACTTTAAAATTTGTACCCTCCTTCCTTGCAAATTTATGTGATTAAATTAAAAATGTTACAGTTTTCGGATGTTTTCCTTTATGTGTAGGTACTATATGATAATGTTTCTTGCCAAATTTCATAGTTCTAGGTCAACGGGAAGTACCCCTTAGGTTTTGATTCCCTTGTGAGTGTCGAAATGTGCATTTTTTACGACATATTCGCCTGTAACTTTTTTTACGAAAACTGAGAAATTTGATTTTTCTCTCTGCAGCAATAAACTATAGATCTGCGTGTAGGATTTTAATATCAACACGATACTTTCACTCGTTCCCGAGATACAGGTCTTGACACCGGGACGAACGGACAGACAGACAGACGGACAACAAAGTGACAATAAGGGTTCTGTTTTTTTCCTTTTAAGGTACGGAACCCTAAAAATATAAAAAGATTCCGACGAATTGAGAACCTCGAAGTCGATTAAAAAATCACCTGAAGAGCGCTTTCAAATTCTCCGGCAGCTCGGTGCGCCCCGCGTACCCCGGATTCATGGTGATAAACATGCCGACGGTCGGTATGAGCGTGATATGCTCCCCCATGAAATCGAATTTCTTCTTCTTGGCCTTGATCGCGTCCAGCACACTCTTCACCTGGACGGAAACCACGGAGAGCACCTCAACCGAGATGCGGTTGAACTCGTCGAAGCAACCCCAGGCGCCCGTCTGGGCCAGACCTGTGTCAAGTGAAAATATCGATCATTATCAGTCTCTTCTATGCTGGCCTAATAAAAAAAGGAAATAGAATGCACCAGCTGTTTCTCTTCTAGTGCCTCTTTACTGCAAAATTTGATAAAGAAACTTAAGAGAAAATAACGTTTAATTTATAGATTCTCGATCCAAATTAGAAATTATCATCACGAGCCACAAGAAGTCCACTGCTGGACATAGCCCTTCCTCATGGATTTCAAAAAGATGGAGGTGGTTTGTTGGCTGTCCATCCTGTGGCTGGTATTTCTTGCTACGCTACTTGACGGTGCATGGTCTCAAAACTTTCCCCCCCATCGGCTATCAGTCTAACTTTGAAATCGTATTGTAACAATTCGTAAACTTTATTACTTTGGAAATGAAGCGGGAAATTCTAAGCCCAGAAAAAATTGCAATACCAACTAATCGATGGATTAGGTACATCGATATTAATTGTAAAATGTGTCATATTGTACTTTGTACTTTTAACTCTGTCTATGACTATGATAACATATTTATAAGAAATTAAATCATATTGCCTTTATAAATGTTCCCGCAGGACTTGTAGTCCATCTGCTCGGAGCAGTTGAACACATAGACCATGACGCCCAGCGCTCGTCCGAGATCCTTCGTCGTCTCAGTCTTGCCCGTACCGGCGGGACCGGCCGGCGCGCCTCCCATCACCAAATGCAGGCTCTTTTATAAATGACATCAGTAAGCTTAGAAAACTTAAAATAAAACCGGCCAAGTGCGAGTCGGACTCGTGCACGAAGGTTTCCGTACCATGTTCAATAAAAACGGCAAAAAAATCACGTTTGTAGTATGGGAGCCCCCCTAAAATATAAATTTTATTTTAATTTAATTATTTATTTTAAAGTGAATAATATTCTGTGAATATTTCAAGTGTCTATATGTTGCCGTTATCAATATCGAGCAAAAAATCACGTTTGTTGTATGGGAGTATAAATATTAAATATTTCTTTAATTCTGTTTTTTAGTATTTGTTGTTATAGCGGCAACAGAAATATATCATCTGTGAAAATTTCAACTCTCTAACTATCACGGTTCATGAGATAAAGCTTGGTGACAGACGGACGGACGGACGGACGGACGGACGGACGGACGGACGGACAGACAGCTAAGTCTCAGTAATAGGGTCCCGTTTTACCCTTTGGGTATGGAACCCTAAAAAACAAGATAAAAACGACAGAACCGACTTTGATGAAACATAAATAATTATCATGATATAATCTGGGTGTCTTTTAATCGCGAGTGAATTGGTTTCTTCTAGGCAAGCGCGCTCCATCGTAGATCGCAACGTCGCAGTTGGCGAGTCATGCGCAAACCTATTACTACATAAAAAAACATGGCCAAACTATGAACACTCTCGATCAAATCCTCTTTCATACAAACAATTAGATCTGTGTAAAATCTGTCCATCAGTTTGAGAACTACGATGTCAAAGACAGAAACACAAATACACATATAGGTATGTACACACTTACAGTATAAATTACATTTTACCTTTTTCAAAACAAGATAGGTTTGCGCTTAACCGCCAACTCCCCTGGTGTTATGCGATGTTGCGATCTAAGATAGTGCACGATTAGCTAGAAGAAAGCGATTCACCCGTTATTTAAAGACACCCAGATTGTGTCCATCTGTAAAGATCCACCCAGGAAGCATCTCAGGTGATCGAATTCATGCGTTTCTTTTCAGTAGAACTCAACGTCGCGGACAGTTTCTTGCGGGGTTTACGTGACTATCATCATCATCTCAGCCACAAACATAACTATGACTGTAAGGCATTCTTACAGGTATTCTAAGCTACGCTCACCTGCGTTAGTGTAATATAACAGCGATCAGTCAGCGGCGTGATGACGAGGCGGGGAGTGTTCCCTAAATATTCGTAATCGTACAGGAACTGGGCGTCGCAGATGTTCGCATAACAGTTGTTCGCAATCAAATCCCATCGATGTCTGAAATAATTAATTCGTATTTATGGTTTCCATAAAGTTTCGAATTCTGCATTATTTTGTCATACAAATAGTTATGCGTAAAATTGACAAACGTCATTATAAACAGTAACCTAAAGCTAAACAAATTATGATGATGAAATGATGCCCCATTTTTATTTTTAAATTTTTATAGAAATTTCTCCAATAAATCACTATAATTTTAATTTCCTAAAAATCTCTTTAGTATCGGATTGTTTTATTTAAATTAAATTTCCGTTCAGAGACTACATTGAAATAAACAAAATCCGATCAAGTCCCTTCATGCTGCCAGTGACAGAAAAAGATGGCGCAACATCATAAAGGAAAAGTATGGTGTCGGTTGCTTCAGTATTACGCGATTTCGTTTACTTGGATGACATGTTTCTAGTTATTTTTTATTATATTATATTATTATATGGGATATATTATTATATGGGACTACTTCTGAACTACTTTGATGATAATGATGATGATGATAAACCAAAAAATAATCATCAAAATCGAGTCATAATTGGCGGAATAATCGCATTACAAACACAAAAAAACAGTCGAATTGAGAACCCCCTTCTTTTTCGATGACGGTTCAAAAGATACGAGGACACGACCTTCATACATGAGGAGTACGACTCGAGGATGGGGAAGGATGATTGCGCGTACCTCAATTGACTCTGCCACTGGAAAGCGTTAGAGTTGTCCACCTTAGCAGCGATGAGTTTAGCGACGACGTCTCTCGAGTGCACGTCAATGGTGCAGATGGTCATGATCTTCTGTCGATCGCCGACCGTCAGGTCACCGAGTAGCAGTACAATCAAAGCATTCAGCTGGGCGATCTGCTTCTTTTGATAGTCTTTCAAGGCATTTTCGTAACCTATGCGGATAAATAATTGCTGGATTAAATAATGTTTAGTAGGTACCTGGGCGACCGAGATCCGCTTTCGGTTTTTTTATGACTGATCTTACGGGCAATCTCAATAGAAATGGAATTGAGCTAGATCGATTTATCATCCTCGAATTTATCTGCATACCAAATTTCATCTAAATCGTCACTTTAATTAGACACTAATTGCTCGTTTAAATATATAAGATAGATATATAGATTGAATTTATCGCTTACTGTTTCAATGACTTTATAGTGCTTGTCGTCTTAGGCTGATATGAACAAGTATCTATAGTCTAGTCAGCCCGCTCTGTATTAAGATAAACAAAGCAAACTTTTGACATAATTATAAATAATGAACTCAGACCAGTGCGTTCGTGTGCCGCAACAAGTGTTCGGATTCACTGGTTGCTAATCCTCGTACCTTGATACGAGGACTTATCCTTACCTTCTTCTAGCTTGGCGAACGCCTGATTGGTCTCAGACGTCCACCAGATCTGGGTGCCGACGAGCGCGGGCTGCGCCGGCCAATCGAACACCCACTCGTCACGGGGCTTGTCCTCGTAAGATTTCACTGCGTGCTCAAATATGTCACGCAGTGTGTACCGCATGCAGTCCGTCACGCGATTCAACCACGTCTCCACCTGATAATAGTGTTAATTTATAGGTACTTTGAAAAGGCTAAAACTAAAACAAGAGGCAAAATTCAGCCCTCGCCTCTCGTCTCTTTTATTTACAGTTGTTTGGATGAGATCTCCAACACATTTGGAAAAACATTCAGGAAATGTATTTAGGATTTCGTCCTTTGTGCGACAAAACCTGCAAGTGATTAGGCTCTAGTTTTGGAGTATTTTTAAAGCTTGCAGTGCCCTCTGAGGGTTCTAGCCAGGATTGATTTTCTTAGCCGTTGCTTCCCTAGAGAAATTGCCAATGAAGCCTGTTACGAGTTGTTTGGACTAGAGTTCCACTATGCTCCTAATGGAACCAAAATATTTCACAATAATCGTGTCAAATACGTTTGCGAAGTTGCAAACATAGAAGCCTAGCCATAGAGTTTTACATCCGATAATATATTCGCAATGTCTTAGCGAAAATTGATGTCTCACCCAAATCTAAGCTATGTTTCCACACTGACCTTTCCAGAGCAATCGCAGCAGGGAGCTTTGAAAGGCACGTGTTCTTCGTTCTCCTTGGAGATCATCTCGAAAGCCTGCTTGCTGGTGGCGTTGGGGAACACCAGTTTAGCCAGGTTATCGTAAAGCTTAGACAGGTGTCGGCACACCGCGGGTGGGTTGTTTCCATTGGAAAGTATGTCTGGATGAAATTATGCCTTTTACTCATTCAGTAACGTATGTTATCATAGCTAATATGAAAGCGAAGGTTACTGTCTGTCTCTATATGTGTTTGTTACTTTTTCACCACCAAACAGCTGAACTGATTGTTATGAAATTTGGTACAGATATAACTATATCTGTATTAATTAATTCAGAGAATCGGAATTGGGCTACATTTTATCATCATCAACGTTCACCGTCGTTCCTCATCACTACGAGGTTGAAACCGCAGGATATAGTTAAGTAATAAAATCCGGCCAAGAGCACGTCGGATCTTGTACATTTAGGGTTTTGTACAAAATGTAGACTATTAAGATTTCATTTTTTAAACAGTCTATCCGCGACCATGGTGTCCTTTTACAGATAGTGATCCATCCAGCGTGCTGTAAAATTAATATCTGAGGGTGACGAGCACAGTGTATTCCCACGCTTGATTTTAAACTGTTCTGCATGAATCATAGATAATTGTCTTAGTTTAACACTACTGAAACAACCGACTTTAAAATACGTAATTCCGTATATACTAAATCGACTTTAATAAAATCTCTATGGGACCAATCTGAAAGTATATCCTTTTACATATAATTTTTTTTTTTTCAAACGGGCTTATAATTGATCGAGTTATACGGTAACAAACATTAAAAAAAACTGAATTGACAACCTCGTAATTTTTTCGGTCGCGATCAGTCGGTTAAAAATACTCACCGAGCAGATCAGCGGACGATACGAAGTAAAACCGAGGGTACGCAAGCCGTTTGGTCTCCAAATAGTTATTGAGCGCCTTCTCGCAAAGATTCAAATCTGACATCAAATCCTCAAGCTTCTCCTGTAGCCCTGGCTTGTTGGTTGCTTGTACTACATTGGGAGTAGTACCGATGTCCTTCACCAGTTCCTGAATACACATATGAGATATTAGAAACAAATTTACGTTTTGACATGTTATATTACTAGTATGATTATTATGGCCTTGTGGCTCAGTTGGTAGTGTGTCTACGTCTACCTGCTGAACTGAAAGGTCATGGGTTCGATCCCCACGCAGGGCACACATTTGTGTGATGAGCATGAATGTTTGTTCTGTGTCTGGGTGTTTCTATGTATCATATGTATATATTTACAAAAAAAGTATATATGTATTCTATCAGCCATCTAGTTCCATAGTACAAGCTTTGCTTAGTTTGGGCTAGATGGTGTTGTGTGAAATGTCCACAAATATTTATACATTTTTATATTTATTTATATATTATATTATGTTCACAAAGAGAACCGTCATTGGATGATCGCGTCGCAGTGAAAATAAATAGACACTTTTTTTAAAGTTCAATCAAAACCTATTACTTAAAACTTTTGCCCCGACGGCTCTCTTTGTGAAGTCTCTAGTGATTTTATCAGTTCCTAAACCAGCACTTGACTTAACACTTGACGTAATATAGGTATATTTTGTTATGTAGGTAAGTATTCCGAATTTCAGACATCTTAAGAGAAATGATTGCAAAGATCTAAGGTAAAAAAAATACACACATAATAAAACAAGTATGTATATTAAAAGAAAAACAAAATACCCGACTGCAGACAAGCAGTTTTTGCAGTCTAAATTATGATTTCGTTACGCTTGATACGCTGTTGAGTGTGCGTTTTTTGTGAGAAAGTATGCGTAAAATCGCTGTAAAAGATTATAAATGCGCATTATTTAGAATAATTCTAGTAAAATCACACGATATGTAGGTATTATTATTAAGTATTACAAAAAAATATAGCCTATGACACTCTGTAAGCGAAGACAAATCTAACGACGAATCGGTCAAGCCGTTTACGATGTACGCTGTCATATAGAAACATACATACATACTTACATATAAAAGATACAGATACTCGAAAAACATAACCCTCCTTCTTACGCAGTTGGGTAAAAAACAACTCAATTTTACTAAAGTTACGGAAATATTTAATGGACCACCCCTGACGTAAAAATACGAAACCGTTTCTCAAACGACTAAGATATCGGGTAATATACCAATACAAAAAAGAAATCCAACAAAATTTCAGGTAATTCAAACAACATAGCGAAGGTCGATGTTCGTCGAAGTTGGGTGGACGATAATAGTGTCTATCGCGGGTTGATTCTCGAGCAATCAAATAACAAAATATTACCTTAAAAACTCTATCAATAGTGTCGAATCGCCTGGAGTCCTCAGGCAGCTGGGCTCTGATGTCATCTGAACCGACGAATATGCTCTCCAAGTATTGCCATTTCCTTTGCACCTCGAACCAAAGCGTAATAACTGCGTCCGCAGTGCCAAGTTTCTTCGCCCATTCCGTCACCTCTTTTTCGTAATATCCGACAAACTTTGACGACAGCATGTTTTGGACTTGATTCTAGAAAAAAATTAGGACAAAATTACCTATTAAAATTTAATCAGGCGTCCATCTTTGCCGAACCGAAGTTCTTTGCTCAAAGACTAACTTAACAAGAAGCTATAATTTGGCATGTATAAGCATAATATAATTATCTAGAAGTCGTAAAATAAAACACTTTTTGGGATGCTTCTAGTACACGATGGGATAGGAGGAAAAAAATTAAAATTTATCCACACTTTATATAGTGTGTAAGCTACGTGTACCACCTAACTGTTTCAACGTGAAGTTTGCCTACCTCACCTATATGTGCACAATCACGTAGTTTGCTGCTCGCAGAGCAACTAATTTCAATTACCTGGTCGTTCTCAAGAGTCTCGACAACCTCTTCGCTTGCTTTCGGTAATTTGATTCCAGTTCTATCGTGCGGTGAATAATCAAACATCATAGATGCCCACGTTATTTCCAGCTCCCTGAAACAGACACAGTGTATGCTTCCTTATTTCTCTGTCTCAATAAGAATATTAAACAGGTACCTATATATAATAAAAAGAAAACAAAATACCCGACTGCATGAAAAGCCATTGTTGAAGTTGGGTTACATTTGATATTTATTTATTTATTAGCCTTCCACAGTGTTACTTAAGACGTGTTAAATAGCAGTCACAATTGTGGACCCCGTCGGGCACAGCTAAATATGTAGTTCTAAAGAAAGAGATAAATAATTTAAGATATTAATTCTTGTAAAAATCTTTAAATGGTGTGAAAAAATAGCGATTGTACCTTCTTACACGTAATGTATAAATTTTTTTAATTTTAAATGTCTTGTAAAATTCTTTATGTATTTTTTATTTTTAGGGTTCCGTACCTCAATAGGAAAAAACGGAACCCTTAAAGGATCACTTTGTTGTCCGTCTGTCCGTCTGTCCGTCCGTCGGGTGTCAAGACCTTTATCTCGGGAACGCGTGAAGGTATCGAGTTGAAATTAAAACCATATACGCAGATCCATAGTATCTTGCTGCAGAAAGAAAAATAAAGTTTCGTAAAAAAAAAGTTACAGCCGAATATATCGTAAGAAACGCACATTTCGACACTCACAAGGAAATCAAAACCTATGGGGTACTTCCCGTTGACCTAGAACTATGAAATTGGTAAGAAGCATTGTGTTAGAGTAGTTAGAGTACACATAATTATAGGAGAAAATCCGAAAACTGTTTTTTTTTATTTAATCACAAAAAAATAGTGTCTTTATGCAAGGAATGAAGGTCCAAATTTTAAAGTGAATTAACCGTATCATATGAAAGAACTTTAGTAGCATAAGCTAAAACATATTTTTTATTTTTTAAATATTTTTACGATGTATATTTTTCGGTTTATGAAGTAAAATATAAAAAAATATATGATTTCCCCCTTTTATCTACTAGTTTGTACGGAACCCTCGGTGGGCGAGTCTGACTCGCACTTGTCCGGTGTTTCTTTATGTATGGTATGCAGATCTCTTAATTTCTCGCCTATCCAGTTTTTTTTTTTTACATTTCATAACTCCATGATTGACTACCAACTCGCCTGATGTTATTATATATCTCATTAAAACATATTGCGGGCGTTAAAAAGTATTTTTCGAATCAGTGATTGTTAGAGTCAAGTCTGATCACATGAACACACCAAATGGTCCTTGACATCTCAGGCCCCGTATTCTGAACCCATTCGGTTTCGGAATCGATTCGATTTGTATATCTCCATCTCTGTCATTTCCATAGAGAATGACAGAGACGGAGATATACAAATCGAATCGATTCCGAAACCGAATGGGTTCAGAATACGGGGGCTGGTCTATATTTACATATGTTAGTCTCGGTATTTATTTATTTGTGCACTGGAACATATCGTTAATGTATTCTATCTATCCTTACTTGAGAGTCTTCTCCATTCCTGCCTCTTTGACGGATTTATCGACGATAGTTTTAACTTCTTCTTCATACTTGTGCAAGTTCAAGGCTAATAAATCCGCCAAAGTTGTGTCGTCGTCGATATGGAATTTAACCTAAAAATGGATCACAATGAGAAAAAACTTGATCTTATACATGGAAGGGCATGCCGCCTTTTTGATTTATTTTCCATTTCTATTGGGGCATTTCTTCAAGCTCAAGCTTCCTTCTGATTGATTTGATAGGATCTTTTTAAATTGATCATACTATGATATTCGCTTAAAGGAAAACGTGCTGATTCCTTTGATAGTATTTCTCAAATCAATTTATTTTTAGTAGAAGGAATCCTGAATAAAATAATTGTATCAATTCGGCCAAGCAGAGGTTGAGCAGATGTTACTTTGTGAATGGTAGCAATACTAGTATGCATCTAGAAATTTTAATTGTACAGTGACATACTGTGTTAGCCGAGCTAGCTTATAAATGTTTAATGATTGCATCTAACTAAGCTGCCACTATCCGGGAAAATCTATAATTAGCTTTATGTTGTAATAATTTTAATCATATGTTACATATGAGCTGTTGATTAGCCTATTAAATAAATAAATTAATAAAAAAAGGGTTTAAATGATTGATTATATGCAAGAGTGTGGCTAAGTGAAATAAAATAATGAAGCTTGCTTTTGATGTGGTCGTCTCTAATAGTAGGTAAGAGACGCCAGGCGGACATGGCCGTGACTCATTCTTTTCTATTTAGACTTGTTTTAGCATGTTTGTCATCATAACAACTTCAATAATTTAGAAGGAATTAATTATTGGCATTGTAAAATATAGTCGTTATATACAATGTCAAGAATTAATCGCTACATCATCCCAAGACGAAAAAGAAAATTAATCGCTCTCATAAAAATAAAGAAATACTTCTTGAAATTATAAGTATAAAGTGTTTTGTGAAATCGAAATATGGAAATGACAAAATAAACTTACTGGTGACTCCATTTTATGATGTGCAATGATGAATATTTACAAACTAAAATAATATTTACAACTGACGTCTCTACAAAATGAACTCGGACAAAATGAGTGCACGATCAGAAAATTTTTGTTGCGACATTCTCCTTTTGATTGGCTTCACTTCTAAACCTTTGTCTCTCATCTCTTGAAGAGAATATGATTTATTCAGTTTCTTAAACTTGCTTTCGTCGTAATTCTCGTGGAATTTTGGCCTTCTGTAGTCTGTTAATTGTAGGTACTTTCTGTACTCTCGTTCTACTCCGTTATCTTGATTGGATGGTTCCATCACCTCGAGTGTGGCGGCGAGATTTTCTAAAGATTTGAAATCTTCTAATATTTCCTCGAATGATACTCTGTTATGGAGTGATGAATCGAAATGTTTTTTAGATGTGGGGTGCGTATGCAGTGACTGCTACATGGAAAAAAATACGTAAAATTTATGAAAGTGTGTGCTTATGATCACCTAATACTTGAAACAACAAGCTGAGCCCTGTGTTTCATCACATACACATGTGTTATACCTACACTGTGGTTGATCGTCCTACACTTTAGTGTAGGACGATCATCCACAGTGTGGACAGACGACCTCAACACAAGTAGTAGGAAGATGCTGGATACAGACTGTGCAAACTGTTTTTTTTTTGTAAATCCATGGGCAGGTCTATATCCAGCAGTGGATTTTGTGGCTCAGATTTTAATCTACATCTTATCATCATCACCGTTCACCATCGCCATAGTTTTTCATCACTAACGAGGGTGAAACCGGGGTACAGCTAGTTAATATAATATATACAGGAAGGTTACTTTTGTGGCCATCATTAGTTCAATCCAGTGTCTGTCCTGAATGGCCGGGTTCTGCAGATCTGTCACAGCTCGTAAAGATGTCATTAAGTTCTTGATGGTGTGTTCTATGGCTAAGTAGGGCTCCCTAAAAAAAGAAAAGGTATCTACTAAATTTCTGTTTTATTTACTTATTTGGAACTGGAGACATCGGAATGAAATATGGACGAAGAAACAAAATACTATGATACTACTCTATTATATTTCCGTAGAAAGCAGATATAATATATTGGATGTGCGGGATGATTGCAACCATAAACATTTATTATACGAATTTAAAAAAAAAGCTTTTAAATTGGTCCAAGTTAATTTATAGTACAAAATATTGGTAACAGTTTAGAGCCTACCTGTTACAACCGATAAAAACAATAATTATTTTTTTACCTGTGGCATACATAAATTCATACATACATAGACATAACTTAATCCCGTTTTCAAGTTGTTCTGTGTTGGGTAAAACGATGATAGGTGTCTCACCATACTCTCATATCTTTGTCAAGTTGACGAAGGTCCTTGGTGAACCGCTTGCATTCTTGATCCATTCCATCAGCATCGATCTTCTTCCATGGAGATTTTTTCCAAAACTCTATAGTGCCCATAACTAGATAGTAGTAATCCCAGAGTGTCTGTAAATATTTGTATTCATTTAATTCATTATTATTTAGTTTATTAATTAAAATGATCATAGCCAATTACATTCATTATTACAAATAACATTAATAGTGTTGTGTCAGATATGAAAACCTTAAATGATAGTTTCATAATAAATAAAAAAGAAAGGCTGAATACAGCAGCAGAAAATGTAAAAATAATAGTTATTTATTATACAAGAGTGCAAAGTTGCTTTTTAACCGCGTGCTCCATTTTGATGACCGAGCAAGCGAAGGATACTAAAATTCAAATTAGAATCCTGAGCGTTAGCGAGGGAATCAAAAGAGCACGAGGTGAAAAATCTTTGCACTCGAGTGCAACATGTATTTTTTCATCCCCCCTCAGCGAGTGACTCAGCAGAAATGACTAAATGCAAAAAACATTTACAATCACAAGATACTTTTATTTCAGTTTAGGTATTAACTTAGTTGTTTAGAATTGAGTCCCAAATATTTCTAGTAAATATTGTCAATATCTATCACAAAATAACGCCACAGCAAAATAAGAAGAGAAGTTTGCAACACGGCCATTTTGTCGGGATTTGGCAGAAATATTTGATACTCAATTCTGAACAAAAAAAAAAAAAATGAACATTATAACTAACGGCTTCTTTACAACAACTAATTTTGCAAAAGTATATGCTCACGAGATCCACTGTTTGATAAGTTCTACGATTGAACAACCACTCACTTGATGTTAAGTGCCCGTAGTCCGACCATCGTCCGTCTCGCTCGCGCATAACCCACATGTTTGAAGATATAAAACTAACTGCAAGAACTTAAAAAAATCGGCGTTTGTAAAACTAGAAAACAACATCACAAAAAATTCAATTTGATCCCAAGTCAATTTTCATACATAAAAATCATTTTTGCCAAAAATTATTTAAGTATGAAAATTGACTTGGATCAAATTGAATTTTATGTCGAATATTTTGTGATGTTGTTTTCTAGTTTTACAAACGTCGACTTTTTCAAGTTCATGCAGTCATATTATATCTTCAAAAATGTGGGTATGCGCGAGCGAGACGGACAATGGTCGTACTATGGACTCATAATTACAAATTTACTACATCAGACCTTTCGTTATAAGTTTACTTTTATAATGTCGGATCAGAAAGAACACGCTGTATAGGTGTTTACTAACTTTAACAAGCTTCAGTTCCCGTCGGCACGCCTTCAAGTTCTTTTCATCGGGCGGTTGTATGTCAAACAACGCACAAGACTTCTTCAGCGTCTCGAGAATCTCTTCGAAGCTCTTGAGCTCCATGTGGACCTTGTCGATTTGTCGGTATGGCTCTTGGCAAGACACAAGGAACATCTAGAAATGAAAAACCAGTTATGGCGAGATTTTACTGATGGATGTAATATATTAAGAAAAACTTCATATTTAAACGTTTCTTGTGTGACTATAAGTCAATATACAGATGCTTTGCAACTAACAAAAATGTTAAATTTTTAATTTTTTGTAGCTTTTATTACGTAATAATTAAAGTGATAGATTCATTGACGCACGCGTTGAATAATGTAACAAGTAACTAACGTGAGCATTCATAGGCGGAGTGCCGTACTTAGCCTTAAAAGACCTACATGAAACCGCTTCAATGAGCCAAAGGCGACACGGGTTCTAAGCTTATTAATTCTACGGTAGTATTTCATTGACGTAATAGGCATTTCTGAGCAGCAATGGTGAAGAGAATCAATTCAACTCCCACAATTATTTTTAATCGATATGTAATAGCTTTATTTTTTAATTTTGCTTGCCGCCAATTATGGTGCTGAATAAAGAACTGTTTTTTTCCCGCTTTTGACAGACGTAAAGTTGACATTTCTGAGTAGGAATAGTGAAAAAGAGTGTAACCTCTTTGTCTTTGAACTGTTCGCGGTACATGGTGAGCCGCAGGTTGATGAGGGCGACTCTCTTGGCGATGAGCGCCGCCTGCGCAGCCTGTAGCGGCGCCACGTTGTTCTTCATCATCGTCGCCAGCTTCACCACGTTGCGCCACCTCTCCGGCAGCACGTCCAACTGAACAACGCCGATACATGCTCACAGGTTCATGCACGCTAGATATTTTTGAATTCCAAATATATAAGCGTGTGCACTGTGCATTGAGATATTTAGAATATTTTGTTCTTTTCACCCTGGTGCCGGGGCACTAGAATTCGGTACCGGTATCCCCTGCCTGTAGTAAGAGACTACTAAAAGGGGACTTCTGCGCCCGGAGTTGGTCATGAGTTCCCACTCCTACTACCCAAAGGAGCCCGAAGTGAACGCAAAGAGTGGCTCAAGCGGTCAAAGGCCTAGCTGGCTGAGAAGAGTGAGAAGACACTGCGTCACAGTGCTGAGGGCTCCAGTATGCGTATATATCCAGTATATTTTTGCCTAGTTCAAAACGCGACGCTTTGCGTTTATGGTCAGTGATGTCATGAACGTGACAGCACCACTACGTAATTAAATATGTGTAAGTAATCGCAGTGTTTACGGGTGAGTGTGACTACCTCACAAGCCATATTTTTTTGTCGTTTTAGCGTATGCTACATCACTGTATATTCGCAATTTTTTTGTGAAGTTATTAGATTATCAATCGCTACAAATCTGCATTAAAAATAAAAATGTGCAAGTTACTATTTATTTGTTCTCTCTCTTTTGTTACGAAGAGAATAGAGATACTTAGTTTATTATTAGGTCGTTGCGTGTCTCAGATAAAATAGTTCCGACGTCATTTTAGCCTTAACCGATTATAATTGTTGACTTACCAAAGTATAGACAGAATATTGGTGGTGATTGTTCGGTTCATTCTGATCCATTCCAAATGTTAGCATAACACAAATGTGGGAAACAAATTAATGTACTTACCCATATCAAAAAATACTTTACAATTAGAGCTGGATTCATGGCCAGTTACAAATTGTTTTACTTTTGTATAATTATTTAATAAGGTTTCTTTCTATGTATTCCACAAAACACCAAGAATGCTTTAAAAAGATCGATCGATAGAATAATGATCGAAATCGGACACATAATATTTAGGGATAGAAACAAGTATCAATGTTAAAAGAAAAACAAAATACCCGACTGCAGAAAAGAGGTTTTTGCAGCCTAACGTATGATTTTTTAAATTTTGATGTACCCAGTGTCACTCTCATAGTTGTGAGAGTGACACTGGGTAAGACGAATCTATTGACACCACTCACATCAAAATCAGTCAAGCCGTTTAGGCTCTAGGGCGTGTCAAAGAAATATACATACATACATACACTCGAAAAACATAACCCTCCTTCTTACGCAGTCGGGTAAAAAGTTTCCTCTTGTTGTATGAAAAACGCGTAATTTGCTGACAAAAAACACACAACAACGATTCTGATAGTAACTTTTAAAAGCATTATCATGATACTAGGTTTTTATAAATTCTCGAGCTGCACATTATGTAATATTCATCTTTCACGATGCGCGATATATCGCGAAATGTGCACATATATTATGCACGCTTTGTATACCCTACACATTTTGAAACTTGCACATCCTGCTACAATATACCACAATACCTGATCATAAACTTCCTCGGGGAAGTCCACCCCATACTCTTTAAGTACGTCGATGATATCTCTGAGCGGCTCGAACATGGTATCGGTGCCGGCGTCCTGCTTCGCCCGCACCTCATTCAACACTCGCATCACTTGCAACAAGCCCTCGTAGTCATCGTCGGCTAAATCCACTGACAGTTCCTTTGTCGCGTATTTTATGAACTCCTCCAATTCGGTTAGACTGGAAAATATTTATGTATTTTTTTTAATGCAAAGTACTGCACATGAGTGGAATTCATTACATAGCGCCTCTCTGTTTCCTGAAATCTACAATCTTGGAATTTTTAAGGCTAGAGTGAATAGGATATCTTCTAGATCGGCGAGTTCCAACCTCTGCCACACCGTCGCTTAACATCAGGCTGTTGAGGATCAATCGTAGATCTATCTTGCGTAAAAAATAGGTACATAGCCTTGTAATAAATACCTCTTTATGACGTGATCCTTAAGATTTTGTTTGAACAGATTACTCCACTTGCATATAATGTTCATTATGGCGTGGTTGAGCCAGCGCAGGTCGAGCTTGAGCCAGCCGTTGGAAAGATACTCGCTCGGAAGCGCTGCCACCTCGTCGTACAATGCGTTGTACTTGTCGATCTACAACATAATCTGTATATAGACACATATAACGTAGCTATATATTTAACCTGTACGCTTTCGAGTAGGAGTATGTACTAAGTATGATTTGATTGCTACAACGGTGATGATGCTCATACGCACAAAATCAGTCGTTCTCGCTCCACTTTCATTGATATCTTGTAGTTCTCATGACTAAAGCATAAAATTGCAAATAGTTCGGACACTCTCTGCCTCATGCCAATCTTGGGCTCCTCACCTTTTTTTGACACGACTGTGTATATATATATTGTTGATATGACGATAATACGTAATTCAGAGTATTTTACGTTTCTAGTACAATATAAATTGATAATGATATGTGTAAATAGATAAAGTTTAAAAGCCGAAAAAAACTTCAAAACATGCAATTCGTTTATTTGGATGACATTTTTTCCACTTATTTTGTTATAAAAATCAAAGTACTGAACCGATTTTGATAAAATGTGTATGGGACTACTCTGAAGCGAAGTGTGACCTACCAAATAAAAAAGAATCATCAAAATTAATTCACGATTGGCGGAGTAATTGGTGAATAAAAATACAAAAAACACAGTCCTGTAGGCCTATAGTTGAGAACCTCCTCCTTTTTGGAAGTTGTTTAAAAATACCTCTTTCTGATACTGCTCCAAGGTAGGCTTGCACTCGGGCGGTTCACAGCCGTTCTCGAACTTGTATTTGTCGAAGTCCTCCGGTGAAATGACGCGACCGTACTTGATGAAAGCGTTCAGCACTTCTTGTCGATCGTCCAACCATAGGTGCATGTACTTTTCATATTTCTGTAAACGTACGACCAGATATTCAAAGCACGTTTTCCTTAAATAAACTCTAGTCTCTATTGTCCAGTCACCAGCATAGTCCATAACTAGCACTTTTTCAAAGCATTAATAAAAAGTACCTGGGCGAACAAGCTCTACTCGAATTTTTTATGACTGAAAACACGAGCAAACCCGGGTTCACTAAAAATGAAAACTAGCAAGATTGATTTATAAGCCCTAATCTACCTACAAACCAAATTTCATTAAAATCGTTGGAGCCGTTTCCGAAATTCAGAATATATATTTTTTATCAGCCCTGTTTGTACAAACTGTTCCACTGCTGGGCGCGGGTCATCTTCTCATCGTGAGAACGGTAAGGCCATAGTCTACCACGCTGGCCAAGTGCGGGTTGGCAGACTTCACACATCTTTCAAGATCATTGAGAACTCTCAGACATTTACGTTTTCTCACGATGTTTTTCCTTCACCGTAAAGACAGAGGTGCGTGCCACGGGATTCGAACCCAAGACCTGTGGAATGCAAGTCGGACGGTCTCCTGACTAGGCTGCCGAAAACTTATATATATCAGATATATAATTTCTTATATAATTGCTAGAATTGCTCGTTTAAGTTTAAATGTATTAGATTAGATAAACGCAGAAGTGCTATTACTATACACAAAATTAGGCAAAATCGAAGCTGTAAATTTACTATTTACCCGACTGCGCATGAAGGAATGGTTATGTTTCTCGAGTGTATGTATGTGGTTATGCATGTATATGCATTTTTTGGTAACCTCCAAAGAACTTTTTCGTAGTAAACAAGTGATTTTAATGGAATTATTCTAAAGAATACTCATTTATAACCTTTTACACTTTGAGCAGTATGTACCTACTTACGTACCAGAGGAGCTATCTGAATCAAAATTATACTCACATTTTCTGGTAAAGTAAACAAAACAGCGTTACATCGCTGGAATAATAATTACATCGTTTATCTACGATTATACGATACGATTGATATTTGCAGTGGTGTTTTCTCGCCAGCAAAACGTCGAAAGCACTCGCTTCACTGAGTGAGGTGCGGCGCTCTCACCGCAGATGAATGTAACAAAGTAGCTGTAAGTGGTGTTTGCACTCGTACAAATCATATGAAAGAGCTTAATTAGTACAAGCTAAAACAGGTTTTTAAATATTTTTAAGATGTATATTTTTCGATTTATGAAGGACAATATAAAAAATATACCTATATATTATTTCCCTCTTTTATCTACTAGTGTGTACGGAACCCTCGGGGGCGAGTATGACTCGCTCTTGTCCGGTTTTTTTTTAATTTTAATGCCTATTTACCAATTGTGAAGCTTACCCCAGAGTAGGTCAAAACATCACCGATAGCAGTTTTCACTCTCTTTATAATCTCGTGATACAAGTCAATCATTTCCTCTTCCGGTATCAAATCATCTGTAAACATAAAAGTAATTTAAAAAAATTATATCGACTTCAAAACAACCTAATTAACTGAAAAGGGAGAAATAACACGAAAAAAATCAAAACTGGGCGCCTACATAAGTAGGTACGTAAACCAATTATTTTTTGAGGTACTTTATTCATTAAGAAAATATTTTTTTCAATACGACTTCTAGTTTCTGCGTAATACGTGGACAATCATACAAACATGCAGACATTATGTTTTTTTTTTTTTTTTACACTTATGAAATTTGGCACACATGCTTAGAAACTGGTATTGACTAACATATCTATTGTGCAGTTCTGACAATATTACATACTATTTTTGAAGTCGGTTAAAAATCATAGTCTCACTAAATACGTCTGGCATCACCGTTTTTACCCGACTGCACAAGAAGAAGGGTTATGTTTTTTCGAGTGTACGAGTATGTTTGTAGTATGTACATATGTACCTACCTACATATGTATATTTATTTGTAATTTGTAATGCTATGACATAATGGTCGAAACAAATGGAATTTGAATTTGAATTTCTATATTACCTCGTACAGCCTAAATGGCTTGGCTGATTTTGATGTGTGAGGTCGTTTAGGTCGTTACACTCGTCTTCTCTCCCAGAGTGCCATAGACAATTTTTGTAATAATAATAAATCTCTCGCAAAATATAAAAATGCGCTTCTTTGGAACCTCCAATGAACTTTTTCGTAATAAAAAAGTGAAGTGGAGCATAGCCGTACAGACAGACAGACATGGCGAAACTATAAAGGAAGGCAGGGGAATGAGAATATACGGATCATAATTATGCACATGCACACTCACTGAAATGGCATGATGATGATTTATGAGCAACAACACTTTAACTAGTGTTGTTGCCCAATTTAGTAGCTCACCTTCATAACTAGCGAAGGGTATCAACGGGTCGATCCGGGTAAACAGCGTCGATTGTAGGAACATGTCCTTCATCATCTCTGTGGCGGTGTCCAACAGACCTCCTTCCTCTTCGAAGTCCAATGACGGAGTAAAAACTATATCTGTAACATTATTACAAGTGCGGTACTGTTGGTACATCTTGAGCAAACCTACATGTCTGAAAGCTATTTATCTGACTAGACTGTCGTCTGTCATCATCATTTTCAGCCCGCTTTAGAGCGCTACTTGATATAGACATCTCGCCTGTACCCGTATTCATAATTATTCGGATTTGGAATCGGGTCGGTAACCATATCTCCATACCTATTATCATCATCATCATCTCAGCCATAAGAAGCCCACTGCTGGACATAGGCCTCCCTATGGATTTCCAAAAAGACCGATTAGAAGCTGCTTGCATCCAGCGTCTTCCCGCCACTTGTATGAGGTCATCTGTCAATCTCGTGGCTGGTCTTCCTACGCTGCGCTTGCCGGTACCTACCATTCACCACCATTCCATTCCATACCATTCGGTGCCGGTTGCTTCATACCTATCATTCGGTATAAAACTGACAGATATAGAGATATAGTTTCCGACCCGATTTCGAATCTAACAAGTTGTGAATAACCCTACTGATCTCGCATTAAACGCCATTCAGCCCGAATTTCAAATTTTCCCTTCCATCTGCCACTGCCAGCAGTGCCAACTGCCATACATTTATCGTCCATTATTGCACCGACACGTGATTTACACTCTAGATCTAGAACGTGGTAGTATCGTGGTGCTTATAATCAATTTAACAATATCGATCAGGTTTACCTGGATCCTTTAGCTCAGCAATGATTTCCAGGAGAGCAACATGAGGACCTTTTTCCAAGTTAGTGTTTAGCTCCATCATGTTCAAACTTGATTGTACCGCTTTCATGACCTGTTTGGAAACCTAAAAACAATGGTCTTGACTTTATTACCTAGTAAAAATATAGGGTATATCTGAGATCTGAGAAGTGACGATACGAATTTTCGAAGAGAGTTGGTCATCAACTTTAAATTAAACCTAATTCAGATACACTCTTGTATCCATCCCGGTCCTTTAATGAACATCAGTAGAGCCAAAGCCAACACCGAGTGGTCATTTACAAATAAGACGTCTAAAAATACAGTACGTGATTAAATGGATGGTTGATGAAAATATTTTATAATATAGAGTTAGAAAAACTTAGCTATTGTGACGAAATTGTTGTGAATTAAAAAACTAGGTTATTTGTTGATGGTCCCACACAATGTGTAAAATGCGGTACTTCTATTATAAGCATCTTAATAAGAAAACGTTACCTGCTAATTTCGTCTCATTCACCAGTAATATAATAATTAATTTATTATCATCTCAATTACATACGGTGCACGTTTGTGAGGAAAGTCACTGTAAGGTAAGGGTACTCACAAGAGAGTCAACGTATTTTACGTAGTGCGGCCACCGCTCCGCTCTGAACGCCGCGATCTCCAATTCTTCTCGTTCGGCTTCAATATCCGCTAACTCTTCAGGGTCGTCAATCACTTCTTCTTCCTCAGCAGGTGACTCCACTTCCTCGCCTGGAAGAAGTTTCTAAAATAAACCTATGTTCACAGTACACTCAACAAAAATTATTAACGTTACAGCTCAGTTACTCTTCAAATATGCGCCTATGCAGTTGGACCTTTCGTTTTTCTTTGACTTATTAATTCACATACCGGCATCTCTCAGCGCCTGCCGCTCTCTCTTTGCCTCCTCTTTAGCTTCCCGTTTGAGTCTACGAGCCTCCCTCCTCTCAAACTTAATTTGATCCGCTTCAGCTTTTATCATCTCTCGTTCTTCCCTCTCTAGTCTCTTTTGTTCTCTCCTCTCCGCGATTTCGGCCAGTTTTGCATCCCGCGCCGCTTTTTCTTCCTCATCAAGAGTAGACTCGTCCACTTCTTCCAATTCTTCCTCTTCTTCTTCTTCCTAGAAGAATTTGACAAAATTAAAAAAATACACTCAAGTTTCTGCTGCTACAAGGGAGCGAAGGTGCGGTGTAGATTTTGAATAAATTGCAGAGCAACGTAGTTTCATCCGCATAATGATGATGATGATAGAAAATAAATGTTGATGATGTCTAAGGTCTCAGATATATCTGTACCAAATTGGTCATTTTTAGGTAAGTGTAAGCAAGATGCATTCATAAGGCATACGTGTAAAATAATTAATCATTTGCATACTCCAACGAAAGAGCAATTCGTCTTTAGGTTATTCAAAAGAATTAATATAATTCGTAAAATCACACAGTGCATACGCTTAATATACATTGGTAGGTATACCTAATATTTTTTTAGTAATAAATAAGTTGTTTAGTTAGTCTAACTAGGATATGAGCCGTTTACGTAACTATTTTGTTTTATCTGACAAAATTAAGTGCAACAAGCTAAGATGAATAAATAGGTTTCTTCTAGACAAGAGTTCTCAATCGTAAACCGTAACCCACTCTTTATATGTCAGTCGAGGTATTGGCCAAGATCAAGTATAATATCAAGTTAAAACAAAAAACGAAATCTTAAAGACAGTTACAAACAAAAAACGCTACGATCTTACTTCTACATCATCTTGAATGTTAAAGAATAACTTGTAATTGTCCTTCAGAATATCAACAAACTCGTCGTGGCTATCGATTATCTTGCTACGTCTTTTGACCAATCTCGGGTGTCTTTCGTTGACCGCAAGCAGCTCCAACTTGTCCGGGTTTTCCTTGCGGTCGTGAAGCGGAATGTCGCCCCACGCATCAATATTGGCCAAACCACGTTTTACATTATTCTGAGCGGTGAGCACGCGCTCTTGTAGTGTATTTATTGCGGAGTATACTTCTGCCATCCAATCTGTAACTGAAGAGGAAAAGATAGCTTTTTAGGAATTTGGAGTAGCTGACATCAACAAGTAATCGTTTAAAAAACTAAAAAAACGACTTCAAAATACGCAATTACTTTACTCGGGCGACATATTTTTTTCCAGTTATTTTGTTATATAACCAAAATACTGAACCGATTTTGATAGAATTTCTATGGGATCACCTGGAAATATAACCTGCCAAGAATTTTCAAATCGGTCCAGAGGTATTTGAGTAATCGTGGAACATACATAAAAATAAAATAAAAAAGATTCCGACGAATTGAGAACCTCCTCCTTTTTGCAAGTCTGTTAAAAAGAAGTAGGCAGGATCATCTACACGCAGTGTAGGCAGACCAACCACAAGATGAACAGACGACCTCATACAAGTGGCAGGAAGACGCTGGGTGCAAGCCGCTGCCATTAGGTCTTTTTGAAAATCTATGGAGTGGCCTATTTCAGGCAGTAGACTTCTCTTAGCTGAGATGATGTTGATAATATAAGATTACGAATAGTCCGCTTCGAAGGACTTACAACAATTATAAAATATTCTTTTTTATAAGTCAAAGTGACATACAATCGTCGTTCCAGGTAAGCTCCTCGACGCCACGGCCGAGTAGAGTGTCAATGGCCGATATCTCCTTCTCGATGAGAGCTACCTCGGTCTCGTGGCTTCCCTCGCGGATAGCGTTATACCACGCGATGGTGCGGTTCAACCGGTTCAGGTCATACTGCAATGTCATAGAGCTACTTTCTACTGCTTAAATGAGACGGAATGGACCGTATGTAACTACTCGTCGCCTCAGTGATTGTTCACCCTATCTACCATTGGTAAAATTTCACAGGAGAAGAGTTAAATGCTCTATTTTTCTTAAAGCTATAATTGTAAGGCTTGAAAGAATTTCAAGCCTTACAATTATTGCTTTACAAATATAACTTTTTGAAAATTGTGAATTTTAGCAATGGTAGATAGGGCAAAAAAGCACTGAGGCAAAGTACTGTGGGAAGTGGTACCAAACGGTACTAACTTATATCCATTCAGCGGCAAAACCTCAGTCGGGCCGTCACAGGTGATGAATTTAAGTTATCTATCTTCTCCTATATGTATAATTCAAAGCCCTGACTGACTGATATAGCCACGCACAGCCTAAGCCGCCGGTAATAGAGACATACAATTTGGATAGTATATATTTTGTACATAAGAAATAGGTGTCCACTAAGAAAAGATTTTTTGA
Organism: Lycia hirtaria; assembly: GCA_947563715.1. Lineage (NCBI taxonomy): Eukaryota > Metazoa > Arthropoda > Insecta > Lepidoptera > Geometridae > Lycia > Lycia hirtaria. The sequence continues at coordinate 16,040,204 of OX387386.1, forward strand.
AAATCTACTCTTAAAAGGGTGAAATGGGGTGTCATGAAGTTTTCTTTTCTGCACTATTTTTATTATTTATTCTATTTCAGTAGTTTTACCTCCGCACACGAAGTTGCGGATAGGCTGCGTTTCCACTGAAGCGGCGTTAAGCTGAAACCCGACACGCATTTGTCTGGTTTTATTTTTTCTCACCTGTAACTTTTCATTTCGCGCGTAAAGATCCAACCCATCTTGAGGTATACCCTGCTTATCCAAGTATTTCATGTAGCGTATTTCACGAAGCAACATCACCAGCTATCAGAGAGAAAAAATACATTTTGTTATTCGTAATTGAGCTGGAATACCTACAAAGTTACAATTATGCAAAAAATATCAGTTAATCTGTGCACACTACTCAGTGCGTCAATATTTCGCAGCGTGATGCAGTGCTCAGTAAGAAACTCATCATGTATGAATAAAACTCATGTTTATTGTACCCTATGAGACCCATTTTTGGTGATTCCATGATGGATGGGCTTCCTAAATATACAAGATTGCCTGTCCAAATTCGCAATGTGGGAAGACCAGCCACAAGATAGACGATCTCACACAAGGGGCAAGAATATACTGGATACATCCAAAAAAGAGCTGACATGACAGATGAGCTTCCATCAGGTATTTTTTGAAACTTCATTGGGGAGGCCTATGTCCTGCACTGGACTTGTAGTGACTGAGATGATAATGATGATAAAATGAATCTTCTGTCCCTGTGATATTAAGTTTTCTGTGCAACTACTTACTTCAGGGCTAAAGTTGTTCCTCACAAACGGCGGATCCCTGTAGATGAGATTTTTGGCCAAGTGCACTTTGCAAGTGGGAGACACGGTGGCACACCATGTCTTGAACTGGCGGTCTTCCTGCACGTTCAGATAGCCCAACATTTCGTTGTGCTTCCCTTTCATGTAAGTCGCGTATTCAGTGTCTACTATCCTAGAAAACGTAAAATAACACCGTTTTAACCGATATCAAACAAGCTTCTTGAAAAACTTTTCCGGCGTGGAAGTAACTACGCCAAATTGAGAAGACACCCAGCTTTATGACATACAATTGAGCCTAAGACGCAACATAAGAGCCAAACTTAAAAGTTGATCTCTCCTATAGATCGATTTTAAGCTCTCATTGTAGATTTCACAAGTTTAGTGTATATAAAATAACCACAACCAGTTGAAACCATAAACTCACGGATCTTCAAACATGATAAAGTCTTCCATTGGATTTTGTATCCTTTTGCGCAACTTGTATATCCACCAGAGCATGCCAGCCACTGGAGGCAAATAAGAATCCACCATCGGCCTTTCGGGTCCTTTCGTCAATTTCTGAACATATGAAATATTTCCAAAACACATTAGGTACTTACATTTGAAAGTACAAATGCGAATGTGTTAGCATTGTGTGTTTGTATTTGCGTGTGCCTGTGTGTGGGAGAGTATATGTGTGCGTGCAAAGTGCGCTATAAGCTTTGGTTCAGCTTCGTAAATTGTAGTTAGGATTCAAAAGTCCATTTTCACAGTCCAGGTTTTACGCCGTGGTAGATCGGGTGCCTACGTTTCGGTTATTATAACCAAATGGTTGGTAAGACCGCGGAAAGTGGTGGAAGAGTGTAAGTTTTACAATATTATAGATTTTTTGACGTCGAATATGTTTAATTTCCTCTAAAAAGGGGACAAGTTCGCTGTGACACTATTTACTTATCGTTTTGATATTTACTAGAAACATTTGGTATTTAATGTAATGTAATTCTATATTTGGAATTCATCATCATCTCAGCCATAAGAAGTCCACTGCTGGACATAGGCCTCCTCCATGGATTTCCAAAAAGACCGATTGGAAGCGGCTTGCATCCAGCGTCTTCCCGCCACTTGTATTTGGAATTACATTACATTAAATACCAAATGTTTCTAGTATAATTTGAGCAAAATCTGTCGAGGTTGTCGAGACAAAAAATAGTAAAACTTTGGTTAAAAAGAGATCTTTGCTTTGTCGGCCGATTTTGATAATATTTGGCAGAAATATTAAATACTGAATTTTGAACAAGAATTTTGTAAGACATCGCGAGTAAAGATTTTTTACAACAAGTAATTTCGCAAAAGTATGTGCTCGCTTGGTCTACTATACGTAGAACTACTAGTAAAGAAGGTGGATATATATTTCAAGACTTACAGCCATTTCTTCGTCATATATTTCCTTAACCGCATCCAGATTGGAATGCATCAGATCTAGCAGTCTTGGTAGCTTTGGCTTCAATTCTTTCTTTATGATAGGCCGATGGAACAGATCACCGATGATTTGAAAGAACTAAAAATTATATATAAATAAAACATAGTTCACTGGTACAGGTCCGGAAAGAGTGGCACGCTAAAGAGGAGACTTAATCAGCAGAGGGTGGGCAGTGGTTGATGATGATGATGAAGAAAATATAGTTGTGTAAAATTTTGGCGTTATTTTTGTAACCTCTCCTGTTTCCTAATGAAATCAACCTTGGAACTTACAAGGCAAACATTATTAGGTACATTACTTTTTGATCGTGCAAGTTGATGGTCAAACAAAGATTTAATAAAAGTAATAAAAAAAAACCGACTTCAAAACAATCTAATTAACTGAAAAGGAAGAAATAACACGAAAAATTAAATCAAAACTGGGCGTCTACCTAGTAGGTACGTACACCAATTATTTTATGAGGTCGGTGTCAGGCCCTAAACTATCACCAACTAAGTTCTATACAACCAAACCAATCTAGGTACAGTAACAAGTTTTTGTCATATTGAATAAGAAAGCCTCCAACGTCGCATAAGCAAACCGCGATCTTTATCCACGCATACCTTAAAGAAATGTTCCAAGTTCTGGCACTCATCAAGCCCCTGCGAAAACAATGACGCTAATTTCCTGTCGACATCTTCGATATCGGCCATGTGCCTCGTGTAGTCCGGCAGAAACGACTCATCTTCCGGATCAGCCGGGTCGTAAGTTATATTGCCCAAATTTTGGTAAATGATTGTATAATCTTCTAATACCTGAAAATAACAGAAAGCCAAAATATAATTGTGCTGTTCGACAATAGCACTAGTACAAAACAAAATAATTATAAATATTGAAGTGCTTACGTGGAGTAAGAGAACGTGACTAACTACTTACTAACTTTCCCTAGTGAAAAATGTCAACCTGGCCATCCAGCGGTAGACCGCTTTTGGGTGTGTAATATTGGTTTTGAAAAGAGTGTACAAAAATTATAACCTTTAAATTGGGAGTTATAAAAAAATTTCAAAATAGCAAACCGTAGAAGCATAGTTAGGGATTTCATCATCATCTCCCGCATGGATTTCCAAAAAGACTGGTTGGAAGCGGCCTGCATCCAGCGTCTTCCTGCTACTTGTATGATATCTTCTATCCACCTTGTGGCTGGTCTTCCTACGCTTCATAGTTAGGTATTTACGTCAATAAAATAAAATAAAAAACCGGACATGTGCGAGTCAGACTCGCCCACTGAGGGTTCCATACAAACTAGTAGATAAAAGGGTGAAATCATATTTTTTTTTTATATTTTCCTTCTTATACCGAAAAATATACATAGAAAAATATTTAAAAACCTGTTTTAACTTATGCTAACTAAGCTCTTTCATATGATACCCCACATGATACGGTTAATTCACTTTAAAATTTGGACCCTCATTCCTTGCATAAAGACACTATTTTTTGTGATTAAATTAAAAATGTTCGGTTTTCGGATTTTTTCCTATATGTGTACTCTAACAAAATGCTTCTTGCCAAATTTCATAGTTCTAGGTCAACGGGAAGTACCCCATAGGTTTTGATTACCTTGGGAGTGTCGAAATGTGCATTTTTTACGACATATTCGGCTGTTACTTTTTTTTACGAAAACTGAGAAATTTTATTTTTCTTTCTGCAGCAAAGCATTATGGATCTGCGTATATGGTTTTAATTTCAATAAGATACCTTCACTTTCCCGAGATAAAGGTCTTGACACCCGGACGGACGGACGGACAGACAGACAGACGGACAACAAAGTGATCCTATAAGGGTTCCGGTGTTTTCTTTTGAGGTACGGAACCCTAAAAATATATAGCAAACGGATAATGTTTAACGGTTAACGGTAGAAAACAGTTTCCTCGTTTTGCTGAAGAAGAGCGTGGGTCATAATTTCTCCTAACGTCCAATACTTGCCAAATAGTATTCTTTTAGATTACAGCATTAGCTACTGAACCCTACCCTATTCGTATCCAAGTCACTATGCAAATGCTCTAGATTATGCTTCTCACCCTACTTCGCACCTCTCAAGCTTCACATGCGTAAGTATTAGGTCACACCACCTAAGCTAACTAGGCCGACAATGTCATCAATATAATACGCAAATATGCATGTCACCTTGATACACTCAGTGCTGAGCATTTTGCCCCTGAGTCCAGAAAACTCCACCTTCTCCAACTTCAGTATTTCCACTGTCGCTTCCAAAATGTGTTCGATCATGTTGAGCCGTTTCGTGAAGATGTTGTACCGCATGAAGACGCGGTTAAAATCGAACGACCAGCGGACCGGCAGCACGCCAGCCGGAAAGAACGTGTGCACCTTATCTCGGTTCATTTCATAAGTCTCACTGCAAAATTATTCAAGTCGAGCTAAATGTTCAGTTAAGGGTCTTGAGGGGAATTGTTGTTTATGCAGCCGATGGGCAGACCCCCTGCAACTGCAGGCCAACATTACATCTTACTTTCTAATACTTTCTAACCCCCTTAATACCTTATCCTTCCCATCTAACCTTCTAACCACAGTCAAATATGGCATCAGACGGCCTCATGGTCTTTGATGCTCAGCCTACCCCCCGTAAGGGAAAATTAGCGTGATTTTATGAATGTAAATATTCAGGAACAACTTACTAATATGATAACGATTAAATAGTTTGCATGGTAAGTCTCATGCTTACACATGGTAGTCATTTGTTACTTCGAAATTTGACCTTTCCTTGTGTAGCAGTGCAATGTGCTCACTGTGAGATGTTAGATTAGCGTCTTCCTGCAACTTGTATGAAGTCATCCAATTTGTGGCTGGTTTTTTTACGCTGCGCTTGTCGGTGTTCTTCACGCGACAATTTTCGACCCTATCAGTTTTATGTCCTATATATCTAAGCCCACTGCCACGTCAACTTATAAATCACATATATCACTGAAATATAAGTGCAAAGTGTAGATATAATCTGGGTGTCTTTAAATTACGAGTGAATTGGTTTCTTATAGGTAAGCGCGATCCACCGTAGATCGCAACGTCGCTTAACATCAGGTGAGTTGGCGGTCAAGCGCAAATCTATTTCTACATTTAAAAAAATACCAAAATCCTCTGATGATGAAAAAGAAGAATTATGAACCATTAATGACGTTATTATCACATGGACAAAAATTCACGAATAAAATGTCTTGGGTGGATCGTTACCTACTCATATAAAAGTATTTTGAGATTGAGAAGTTTAGAGATATCTATTTTGCCGCTTCGAATTATTTTGATAATCGAATTTATTCTACTCAAGGACTAAAGGTCGCTTTAGTGCGGCGCTTTATTGAGTGCGGACGTTTGTGAGCGCCAACAAAAAATCCTATTATTGTTATAAAAAAGTACCTATTACTCTATCCGATTTCCTACCACTCAACTTTACCGCGATACATCTTTATTAACAGTTCGACAATTGTTCGTACTTAGAACAATTCTCAAACAACATAAACTATGCCCGCTGAACCCAGATTTCACATCAGACCTTACTTCTACTAAACGCCGTCAAGACAAAGTTTTTAAAATATGTAAGTCCAGAACCTACTTTAAACATAGATTTTTCTGTTTTCTCGGTGGGTACATGTACAACAAAATCTCAGAAAAGTTACAACTCAAGTCACTAAATTTGTACGTCCTCAAAAAAACAGTAAATGACTTTTTACGACAGCTATCTTACAGAGAGACAGAAAATTTGCTCTCAGTACTAAAATAACGGCAAACAAACCCAAATTAACACTCCATTTGTTTTCTAACAAATAGACATGCACACTCACACATATACCTTCCCTCTCCCACACACATACACACACACCTACTCAAACAACCCCACACACACATTCACCACTCACATACATATATTCCTTACACACATAAACACACAAACATTCACGCATATTATAAGCTTACTTATAAGTTACTTATTTACTTGTTATTTCGAAACAAATTGTTTTGCATAAAGCTGTACCATAATTAGGAAGAGCACGGATATCTGAAGTACAAGCTTACAGCTTAGTTCGGAAATCCGAAGTTCATTCATCAAAATTGTAGCAAAATTATTCTTCTAGATGAATAGTATTTGTTATTTAAACGCTACTGTGTACCCCTGTGTTTTGATCAATAAATAAATTTTATTATTATTATTATGTCTAGTCTATAGTTTTGTATGTTACACTTCAAATATCTCATAAAGTAAAGACAATATAATATTACATAAAGTGGCGGAGAATGTGAGTCGCCTTCCTGAGCTTGATCAGTTGTTCGTCTGATTCTCCTTGGAATATGGAAGGCGGGTCGATGGAGTTTGTACACTGCTGTATCACCAGATTGCACATCTCGCGTAGAAGAGCTGAAATGTTTTGGATTGATGTTCGTAAGTAAGCGCTGAAAGCAACAATCCATTTCCTCCAGGGTTCATTTTGGAGCAGCAGCGTGATCTAATCTAACATGGAAGGTAGATAAATCGTTTTAGACATAGACATAAATTTATTGTTACATGAAACATACTACAGAAAATAAAAATCACAATCAAAAAATAGAAAACTAAATAATGTTTTTGTCACAATCCGGCCCCAGCTCAGCATAATGGTAATTGTACACAACCAGCCCTGGTCTTCCGCTGGGACCGGCAGGTGACGCCACCACGTCACAGTTTTATCCACGTTGTTATGGTCAGTTGTCAATGTCAATAAGTACGTACTTTATTTCCTCTGAGAGCTGAGAGGTGGTTAAACAGTAGAAAGGATTTTTCTACATTCCATGTTAACCCTGCAGGAACACACGACCTCTTCCATCCGTCTCTTTTTTAGGGTTTTGTACCCAAAGGGTCTGAGCCCTATTGAAATCGCTCAGTCTGTCTATCCCTCTAGACAATAAAAGGTCTAGCGGCTAAGCTGTTGAAGCTACAAGTAGTCTTTATTTTCAAAAGTAATAGAAAAGAAAATAAAGAGTTGCCGTCAAATTCAGTTTTCCAAAATGTTACCACTTCTTTCACGTGAAACATATATTAGCGCGCCTTGGCAGTAAAATCAACTCGTATGCCGTGCTATAAAAATGGCATGACGCTTTTTCATGCCGTCACGCCCTCCCCTCCCCTGTTTCATCTTAGAGTATTTGTATGGATTGGAATAAATGTATTGTTATATTGTGTAGCAATACAAAATTGTATGATTTTTCCCCTGGCGGAATTACTACAAAATCCAATACTTACGAATTAATTTCTCCACATTACAATAATATCTAGAGTTGCCCCAAAGAAGACCGATGCAGTGGAACATGGGTCGGATCATTGACTTGGAATCCAAGAAATCGGTTCCTTCGAACGACTCGTAGTGAGGCATCAAAGGCCTCTGATACACGTAGATGTCGCGACATTCGACAATAGCTGAAAAAGAAACGTTTACTATCAAGTCTGATAGACAAACACTTTATTGTATGCACCTTAAATTTAACAATAAAGGATAACAAGAAATAAAATAAATCTAGTGCAACAACGGGAGCTGTAACGCTAAAAGCGATCTCTTGCAGGCAACCATGAAATGGATTGTAATTTAACTTAGAAAGAAGTTAGACAGGGTATGCAATATACAAAAAAAAGTATCTAGATGTATTAAGACGTGAACCAAAAAAAAATTAAATGCCCTGCCTATTTTTCTCCAATTTATTTCCTCGTGGTTACTACGGAAACTCTAAACACCGGTGTTAATGACGCTTCAGATTTAAAATACAGGGCCTCAAAGCTGCTGTTTGAAGCATCACTCGCTCGCCACTCGCTGATACTATTTAGCGACTATTTAGGCAAATTGTTAGTTAAAATTATTTAATACGCTAACAATTTGTCACAATTGTCGCTAAATCGTATCAGCGAGCGGGAAACGAGTGATAGTTCAAATAGCAGCCTTCAGGCCCAGTATAAAAATAAAAATTAAAAATAATTGTATATAATTGTACTTATTATGACATGTTTAAATTGACATTTGATAATGAGGTATTCATATTAATAGTTTTAAAGATCGATAGCGCCCTCTGATTTGCACGCCTCCTCAGGCATAACATGAAGCACATTAAAATCAAGAACACCAAAAGCATGTTATCACTCATGTTTAACGCAAATAAATTTACTTTGACTTTGACTTTGAGTATGGTGAACAAGTGCTCACCGGCGACAACATTAGTGAGCATAGACTTGAAGCAGCTCAAATAAACGCTCTGCGTATCTTCTAAATAGTGAGCCATGCGCTTTACGCGCGGGTCTCGGAGTTGGCCGTATATCCCCTCCAAGTTGCGAAGTCGGTGCGCATAGAATTCCACGTCCGAGTTCGGCAATGGGAACTTCTTTCGTTTGAATGCTGAAAATAACATCCTGGTTACAATAACAAAATTGTGAGTATGTTTTTCCCTTCCAAGTCGATGTCCTGATGTTAAGCTTGCCGTTTGAATATAGCAAGTCAAAAGCATACCACTGAGAAAAACATAAGAAAATTATTTATAAACAGACAACTATATAATTATAGTTTTAAAATTGACTGGCCTTGTGGCTCAGTTGGTAGTGTGTCTACGTCTACTGAACGTCTGCTGAACTGAAAGGTCGTGAGTTCGATCCCCACCCAGGGCAAACATTTGTGTGATGAGCAATGGATGTTTGTTCTGTGTCTGGGTGTTTCTATGTATCATATGTATATATTTACAAAAAAAAAAGTATATATGTATTCTATCAGCCATCTAGTTCCATAGTACAAGCTTTGCTTAGTTTGGGCTAGATGGTGTTGTATGAAATGTCCACAAATATTTATTTAAATATTAAAAAAAATGGAAGTATGCGTAAGGTCGCTTTAAAGGGTTAGAAAGATGCATTCTTTAAAATAATTCTAGTAAAATCATTTACTTGTTTAGTAAAAGTTCGTTGGATAATACGAAAAAGCACCCTTTTTCATATATGCGAGAGTTGTAGTATTATTATTAGAAAAAAAAATAGCTTTTGTCTTTTTAGTCTTCACACTCATCCCTGAGTGTGAAGACGAATCTAACGACACCTCACACATCAAAATTGGTCAAGCGGTTTATGTTGTAGGGAGTTATATAGATATATAATTATATACTATATAGTTATATACTATACATACATAGTACATACACTCAAAATCATAACCTTCCTTTTTGCGCAGTGGGGTAAAAAGCGGCCTAATCTGTATCTCATTAACTCACTACTCACCGATATAAGAGTCTTCTTTCAACAAATCGTGAACTTGCTGAGCCCACTTTATAACTGCGCCTTCGATGTTTGTTTTCAGGAAAAGATCAACGTTTTCACCATCACTGAAAAAACTTTCTTATATAAAAATAAAACCGGACAAGTGCGAGTCAGACTCGCCCACCGAGGGTTCCGTACAAACTAGTAGATAAAAGGTGAAATCATATTTTTTTTACATTTTCCTTCATGAACCGAAAAATACCTATACTTCGTAAAAATATTTAAAAACCTGTTTTAACGTGTGCTAATTAAGCTCTTTCATATGATACCCCACATGATACGGTTAATTCAGTTTAAAATTTGGACCCTCACTCTTTGTATAAAGACACTATTTTATTGTGATTAAATTAAAAATGTCCGGTTTTCGGATTTTTTCCTATATGTGTACTATACCTAGTCTCGCCATAAATATTGTCACGAAGAAAAAAATTTTTTTTATTGCAAATAATATTTATTACTTTTACAGTGTGTTAGTTTAATACATAAATATAAAACAATTTAAAATATAAAAGCTTATTCGAAGTGGTCTCCATTGGCTGCAATACAGTCCTTTAAACGTTGAGGCCAGTTATCAATAGAAGCACGCACTCTTTCCATGGGAAAATTCTTCACTGCCAATCGTATGGATTGTTTTAGGGACTCCAAATTATCATGGCGTTTAGAGCAAGCCATACTCTCTAAAACTGACCATAAATCATAATCCAGCGGATTAAGATCAGGACTAGACGACGGCCAGTCTTCAGCTCTGATGAAGTCCGAAACGTTCACTTCCAACCAAGACTGCGTGGACCGAGCTTTATGACCTGGCGCCGAGTCTTGTTGGAAGGACCATACTTGGTTATTGAACATGGTGTTGTTAAGGGGCTTAACTACCTTCTCAAGAATGGTATTTTGATACACTTGTGCCGATGTTTTGATACCTTTTTCACAAAAATATGGCTCAGTCACTCCTTCATAGCTAACACCCCACCAAACCATCACTGAAGTCGGATAATGCCCACGTTGCACTCTGTCGACTAATTGGGAAGCTTCCTTAGAGCTTTGAGCATAAATAGGTACGGTCATTTTGTTTGTTAAAATGTTGCTCAATTGTAAAGATTTTCTCATCCGTAAAAAAATTTTTTTCTGTGACCTCCCTTTGCGTACCGCTTCAGTAGTTGTTTCGATTTTACCACCCTATTCTTTTTTAAATGATCAGTTAAAAAATGACCAGTGCGTCTCTTATAGGCTGCAAGTCCTAAGTCATCTTTTACAATACGCGACATGGTTCTGGGTGCTATCTTCATCTCCCGAGATAATATCTTTTGCTTTCGGACAGGATTTCTTCGAATTCTTTCCCTTACTGCTTTGACCACCTTTTTCGTACGAACACTACGTGGACGGCCAGATCTTTTTCTGTCACAAACAGAGGAGGTCTCATTGTACCTATTAATAGCCCGGTACACAAACATTTGACTAATACCAAGCGTATGGAGAGTTTTAAAAATTGCATTTGGCTCCATACCAACTTTGTGTAATGCAATCACAGCGATTCGGTTCTCTTTATCACCCCACTCCATTTTAATATCGCAAAATATTGTACAATGTATTGGCGCCAAAATTAGAAAACTCAATGAACAATCGTATAAAAATGACAGATTCCAAATTCAAATGTAATATCTTTCTTATTTTTAACTGTAACAGTATTTATGGCCAGACTAAGTATATACAACTACTGTAATATGTATATAACACAATGCTTCTTGCCAAATTTCATAGTTCTAGGTCAACGGGTAGTACCCTATAGGTTTTGATTCCCTTGCGAGTGTCGAAATGTGCATTTTTTACGACATATTTGGCTGTAACTTTTTTTACAAAAACTGAGAAATTAGATTTTTCTTTATGCAGCAAGAGACTATGGATCTGCGTATAAGGTTTTAATTTCAACTCGATACCTTCACGCATTCCCAAGATAAAGGACACCCGGATAGACGGACAGACAGATAGACGGACAGACGGACAACAAAGTGATCTTATAAGGGTTCCGTTTTTTTTCTTTTAGGTATAGGACCCTAAAAACATCTAAAAAGCAGACGATTCTATTTGCCAATGCAATACTAGTGTGTCGCTGATCTTTTCGAGCCCACAACATCTTTAATCAAAACTCTAATACAAGACAATAATATAAGTATATATATACAAACACACAAACAGAGCCATCTCTCGCGCATTGCTCCACAAATAATTTTATATATAAAGCCATAAATCCCAGGGCTATCCTACATAACCTGATTGCACACCAACACTACAGTTACTGGATACATATCTTGTGAAGACTTCACTTCTGTCTCCAGCAAGTAAATGTTCTCCATTTCAAACATAAACTGGATCGCACAGAAGGCCTCCTAAGGCTTCTGGAGCTAGTTTCTGTGTTCTAAGAGTCAACTTATAATTTTACCTTTCTTTGAGATCCGATTCAGCTTGAAATATGTTTTCTACTCCATCTGGCATGGGCAACATGACTTGACTAGACATTTCACCTTTCAGCTATAAATAACACCAAAACATTTTTAAATAAAAACTACGGGTCAGTCACGTCTGTTTTGAGCCGAAATATCCGACTATACCGACATTCAACAACATTACACGTTTCAACCGCATTCGGCGGTCTTTTTCAAAGGAGCAGCGCACACGTCACTCTCGGTCGGTGACGCGCCTTGCACTGCGACATGCCGCTCGTGCCGAACGTGGCGTCATGCGGCTGAAACTAAAATCGGATACCTATTTCGGCTCAAAACAGGCATGAGTGACCCGTAGTTTTTATTTAAAAATGTGTAAAAACCACGTTAGTTTCCATAGTAAAACACCAAAACTATTGGAACTACCTTGTAATACGTATCAGTTATATACCTAGCTACTACTTGACCCTACTAAATTGGTCGCAATTCTACGCAATCATCTTTTGTTCACGAAAAATCAACAGAAATTAATTATCGAATATAGGTATTCAAATTATGACTATTAATTATGAGTGCTTTCGACGTTTCGCTGGCGAGAAAACACAGCATACATAGATGCAATTCTGCGCTGCAAGTATCAATCGTATCGTATAATCGTAGATAAACGATATAGTTATTATTCCAGTGCTGTAAATTGTAATGCTGTTTTGCTTACTTTACCAAAAAATCTGGCAATCATTTCGCTTCAGATAGCTCCTCTGGTACGTAAGTACATACAGCTAAATGGAAAAATCAACAAAAAAGTATACATTACTTAACGGTATCTTAACTATTTTGACAGTTTCATTAGTTTTCCTGCATGTTTTTAGCATTTATTTATAAAGAACCAAACCTGGTGCATCAAATTTCTCAACTCGTTGACGTGCCTCTTCATATCCTTCTGTACGATCTTAGGCCATCCCTTCTGGTTTTCAGGGTTACACAGTAAAGGTCCAATGACCTCATCCGCCATCACACTGATGTCCATGAGGACATTACCGGATATTTCACCGAGAATCAACGCCTGAAATTATTACCGCAATCACTTATTTGCTTGCTCTCTCTGTGTGTGTGTGTAAGGCAGAAGGTGCCTTATTCTACATTATGACTAGCGCCAAGCAACTTAAGTTATATAAAAGCGTAGAACAATGTGGAAAGGTTTATAGACTAATCGGTGACCGAATGAACCTACTAATATAGTTGTAAAATACTATAGTAAAATACTATAGTAAAATACTATAGTAAAATACTATAGTAAAATACTATAGTAAAATACTATAGTATACTATAGTAAAGATAAATATATAATAATATATAACTCAACAGGTATCTTGTAGGCAGGCATGCTACATCTTTGACTTCATCATGTCGCGTCCCATAAAGTGATATTGTGGTCAAGCGCAGGCCTAGTTTGTCGTCATAAAAGAGACTTCATATTACGACATAGGCGGTATCGTTTCGGAAGTGCGTTTTTGTTCACTCTCACCAAAAACCAAGTAAAAAATCTATTTTTGTTTTTAACGAAGAGGCAAAAAAATAATATTATTTACTGCTTTTACCGTGCGATAGTTTTTCATATTGATTTTTTCTTCGGCGCATCGTAGAAAATACACTATTTTGCCCCTGGATATGCTCGGAAATTGAAGGGCGCATGTTAGCAGCCCAGCTGTATTCATGCGAAACACGATTATCTCATATCTCGGTGTCTCAAAGAATCTGAACAGGATATGCTGCAAAAATTATATAATAAGTAGGTACTAACATATTTATTGGGGGAGGCCTATGTAAAGAAGTGGACTTCTTGTGGCTGAGATGATGACGATGATGAACATTTTTATTGAGTTCTTAGGAGTCCCCATGAACATTGCAGGTATGTGTAGATAAGTACATGCTATACCTATATAATGTTGTGGAATAAGCTTCCCGAGTGAGTCTTCCCCAGTGGATAAAATTTGGTAGTTTTTAAATAGCGAGGAAATCGGTTTATTCTAGGCAAACGCGCTCCATCGTATACCTAATTCAACGGTCGCTTAACATCAAGCGTGTTAGTAGTCAAGTGCTAGCCTATTTTTGAAAAAAAAAATGCCGCTAGATCAGTTACCAAAACTTCATACCAAGGTAAATATCCCATAAACAGTAGTAGTATAAAAAAACATTTTTTTTTTTATATTTTGACTATCTTACTCTTTCATCGCCTGTGATGAATTTCGCCCATTTATCAACCTTCTGTTTTAGTGCTCTCAGAATATATTCACTCATAAACTCTAGCCGATAATCAACTTCATCCGTTTGTTTCTGAAATATAATCATCAGATTACTAATAGCGTTTTAACTTTTCTGCAGTTTTGAAAATGGTGCTTACATTTTTGCCACCTAACTTTTGTTAGTAAATCAACCTGCAAGCAGTAGTGTCTACAGTATAATTATTATACTGATCGATCTATGAATAAATGTATCCGACCGTAACAAGATTTATAATAAATAGGTAGTGAGTAGGTAACTACCTACCTATGTTCCGATTGCGTATAGTTATTTTTTTTATTTTATGCAAAATTCTAGAAAACTTTATTACATTTTATAATTAGGTAACTACCTACCTATGTTCCGATCGCGTATAGTGATTTTTTTTATTATATGAAAAATTCTAGAAAACTTTATTACATTTTAAAATTAGGTAACTACCTACCTATGTTCCGATCGCGTATAGTATTTTTTTTTATTTTATGCAAAATTCTAGAAAACTTTATTACTTTTTATAATAGATACAGTAAGTGTTACTGTACCACAAAACTGTTATTCTTAGAAGAATACATTTCAGTCAGAAAATTGATTCTAGTAAGTTTTTTTTTTCGATCACATTACAGTACGCTTGAAAATATGACTATCTAAATATATTTTTTTGGAAAATAAAACATATTACATGCACCCGAAAAATATTACCCTCTTTGGCAGCAAGGTAAAGCTCCATGTAAAAAACTGCGCACTGCACGGGAATGGAATTCTTTGTCGCCATTTCCGAACTACAATTTTGTCATTTTTAAGGCTATCTATTCACGATAATAATATCTTCTAGATCGACAAGCTCCATCTTCGGCCACAGGGGAGTTGTTGGTCAATCGTAATCTATCTAACATTTACCTAAATAAATATAGTTGAAAAAACTGAAGAAAAAAAAAGCTACTTAAAAATACGCAATATGTTTACTTGGTGTTACATCTTTAGGGGATGTACGTACTGGTTTCAATCATACTCCAAATTCTAGATAATATAGAGTAAATGCTTGTATTGTTGAAAATTATAAAATATTACATTTATATGTTCGGTAACACAGATTTCAAGTGTTGAATTTATAACAATGTAAAGCGCGCCTACGCGACTTGCTGTTCACTTTCTCCAGGCACTTGGATGATATTTTACCAGTTATTTTGTTATAAAAACCAAAGTACTGAACAGATTTTGATAACATTTTTATGTCAAGATGGGAGAAAGGGAGTATGGGATCTTCCCAACATAGAGGCCTTACTTCTTCCCCTCATCCCTCAAACGATTGAAGTAAATAGGTATTTCTGGAGAGCTTAACGCCGCCCACTTTTCACCCTTCTGCCATCGTCCACTATGTAAAAAACATGAAAAAGTAGAAAATACCTAGAAATAGACGTGCTAAGTAATAATCAGAATTCTGTGGCAATAACAATACTTACATCACCCATGATGGCCTCAGGTCGTGGTTACCGCATGCATTAACGTTGGATATTATTTTCGCAGTATGTCGTGAACCCACGAAAACTTAATTATTATTAAAAAAAAAATAACAATTTTGTGCTTCTCTTTTTCTTGGTTTCACAGTCGTAGAATAAAATAAAAAATTGTGTAGTTTTAGCAAATACAGCAGCAAACGCACTTTCACAACGTGATCAATAATTTTAGACAAATTGACAAGCTTGCGTAGGTGGTAAACAATTCTAGTTGCCGTAGCAACCGGGTTAATTTGAATTTTTGGAACTTATTCTTCTTCTTCTTTTTTGTAGGTACATATTGGACCACGCGATTATCGATTTGCCAGTGTCAAGTATTGTATCTGTTTTTTTGAATAATATAGGGTTGTATAGTGTTCTAGTCACAGTTTTAGTCGCGTAAGCAGTTAATTCCAACTGACAATGACTGAAATATGACGTTCCCGCCAAAACTCCTCATTTGTAGAACTAATACAACTTTTTTAATATTTTTACTTTTTGTAATGATTTCGGCAACTAGATACTAATGTGTTTAAATAAAAACTACGAGTCACTCACGTCTATTTTGAGCCGAAATATCTGACTATAGTTTCAGTCGGATATTTCGGCTCAAAATAGACGTGAGTGACCCGTAGTTTTTATTTAAAAATGTGTGAAAACCACGTTAGTTTTAATTGTAGGTACGTTGTATATACTTAATTTTAGGAACATAATATAGCTCTAAAAGAAAAACCATTCATCCATTCTGTAAACATTTGGAGATTTTGGAGTAATCTTTTGAGATACTTACCATTTATTTGGTCAGACAAAAAGATTACTCCAAAACTATTTATTTCGTCGCGATCACCGCGACCTTTTGATGTCATAGTCTATTACTAATAATATCTTAGTTGGTCTTAGGTCTACATTATGATATAGGTAACAAAAAAGCAGTATACAGTAAAAACTTTATTGTTGTATTATTTTCTTAAATTCTTGCCATGTTCAAAGCTGGGCCCGATCTGTGAATCGTGAACCATCTTGAATCCATTAGGGTCTTCTCCAACTAGAAAAAAAAATAAGCCTCGGTTTAGCCATAAAAAATAGTTTAAGCAACTGAAAACCCGACTTCCAAATGCGCAATTTTATTTTAAAAAACAAACCTAGTGGTTTGGTTTAAAAAGAAACAATACCAATATAGATAAAATTTCTGTGGGATCAATCTGAAAGTACCTATATCCTTTCAACCAAAATGAATTTTTGAAATCGGTTTATAAATGACAGAGCTATGTGGTACCAAATATAAAAGAAAAAAATACAGGTTTAATTTTTAGCCATCTTCTTTTTTTTATTGCACTTTTGTACTATTATTTAATTCTAGTTAATTCTATTCTACTTTTTTCTATTTATTTACATATTGATATACAAAAGAGAATGAAAATAATATTTACAAAAAAACCATAACACAAATATTCCACCGCCGTCCAATATTCCCCCGTGCGGTAGGGCTTCTTCTTTTTGAATTCTTGAGGAAAAGACAGGCATTTCAGTTAATTTTTTTTAAATAAAATAAGAAGAATTGAATATTAATTCGAGTCACTTACTATCGCTACTAATGTGCGTTCCAACAAGAATGTCCTCAGCCCCGCCATCTCGAGAGTCCGTCCTAAAGTTAGATGGTTGAACCTGTAAGTAAAAATATTAAGGATAATGCGACGAGATTAGCAGGTGCCGTTTTCTCGGTAGATCGGTCCCAGACGGCACTATCCCACATGATGAGAATCTCGTGAAGGCGAAGAAGGACAAGCACAGCAAGTACCTTGACTTGGCTCACGAGATAACCACTATATGTGGGACGTTGACTCGACGCATTGTTCCAACTCTGATTCGTGAACGGTCTCATAGCGAAAAGCCTCGACCAACATCTCAAGAGGCTGTCGCTTTAACGACGAATTGAGAACCTCCTTCTTTTTTGGAACTCAGTTATTCGAAGTAACTATTCATAATTCCAATCATATAAAAGAAGAATTATCGAAATCGGATAATGTTTAGGAATATAAAATAATTTTCTCCTGTTTACCCGACTGCGTAAGAAGGAAGGTTGTTTTTCGAGTGTATGTATGTATGTATGCGTCAATATGATCGCCTACAGCCTAAACGGTTTGACTGATTTTGATGTGCGAGGTGTCGTTAGATACGTCTTCACTTCCAGAACGTCACATGCTATATCTTTTGTAATAATATTAATATATCTCTCGCAAAAATAAAAAATGTGATTTTTCGTAATTTCCAACAAACTTTTTCGTAATAAACAAGTGGTTTTACTAGAATTATTCTAAAGAATGCGCATTTATAATCTTTTACAGCGATTTTACGCGAACTTTCTCACAAAAAACGTACACTTAACAGCATATCAAGTGTAACGAAATCGTGAGTCAGACTAAAAACTGATTTTATGCAGTCGCGTATTTTGTTTATCTTTTAACATAGATACTTGTTACATAGAAGAGCGCGCCACAACTTTTCTCTATATTTAGGTTTTTTAAAGATAGGTACATATTTACTTTTTTGGGACACCCAACAACTTCTGTATTGGTTTAACAAAAAGTTAAATAACAGGGTGCAATAATACATTACGAATAAATTGTGGCGTCAACTGCGCCTTCATTTTTTAACCTAATATAGAAACATAGTAGACTAGACATAGACATAAATTTATTGTAACAAAAGCACACAGAAAATTAAAATAGTGATACAAGAGTAATATGTGATACAAGAGTATAGGTACCTGTCCATCATTTCTCATTATATCTGGGAACACGCTTCCGCCTGGATATCTGTTATAGATACCGTTCAGGTTATAATGCAGATTCATGTCTGGACCTATGTTCGCCTTCAGAAGTTGCTCCCAAATGCCACCTGTAAATAAATAAATAAATAAATAAAATTAATACATATTTGGGGACATATCACACCACACCATCTAGCCCAATCTAAGCAAAGGTTGTACTATGGAACTAGATGGCTGATAATAGCTGATAAATGGCAGAATACATAATTATACTTTTTTTTGTAAATATACATAAACATATGATACATAGAAACAAAACAGGACAAATAAATGTTTGTCCTGGGTGGGGATCGAACCCACGGCCAACAGCTTAGCAGGTAGACATACTACCAACTGAGCCACAAGGCCAGTTACTGCCACTACAGCCACACATTCAACGAGCGCCTCTCGCCACTTATTACGGTGGACCCCTCTGACAACAAGTAGCTGGTGTATACCGATAGCGCCAGCTACTTGTTGTCAAAACATCCCACTACTCCAAAAAATCCCTACATCCCTCTATATCCAAAAAAAAATTATGTGGAGAGATAAGACGTACCTAATGTGGCCAAATTACTCGCCCCGCCTCACTCCATTCTTGTCGTTATGCTCATGGATCGACATTTTTTAGGATTCTGTTGCGAGTCAAAAGAAAGCAGCGAGCATCACAACGAAAGACCAGCAACACACTCCCTCGCCACGCTGTCCGTACAAGTGCTCACGACGAGAGGACGTATTGCCACTATGTGAGTGGCGATGAGTGAGGTATATTGTCGTACGTTTTTGGAAATCTTTCTATGCTTCTTGCAACTAGCACCTTGCTGAGCTGGGGCCAGGTTGCTACATAAAACTTTGTGTAATCAATGTAATATTTTCTTTTGAATGAATCCATGCAAGTACCTTTGTCTATGGAAACAATTGGCCGATTGGATTGCCATGGATACTCTCCATGCGCCTGGAAGTAGACTGCGTACGTAGATAACTGTAACAATAAAGCTAAGGATAACGCAAGTACACACTGCACATGGAGTGGCAGGAACGCGCTGGATGCAAGTCGCTTCCAACAGGTTTTATTGAAAATATCTGGGAGGGGAGCCCTATGTCTAGCAGTGAAATACTATAATAATAAAATGATACTATATAATGATAATACTATAATGATACTGTAGCTTAGGTGATAATGATGATTAATATAATTATAAAATCTTTCTGTACTCAATATCCAAATCATCAAACAACTTGCTGAAACGATTAATTAAAACCTACACATGGAGCGTAACTTTGTGTTGTGTGTGGAGGCGCAAATAAGCTGGATAGAAAAGAAAACAAGCCCTAGACATCGTAAAGGAAAAAATAAATACGGATTATAGAATGTATAGAGACCAGTTACCTGTGTGTAGTATAAAGCCAGCCAGTATTTACCGCCGTGACCAACGAATGCAGTTTCGTTGGCATCCATCAGGGCCATCGGTAACTCTTGATGTATCATATCAGGTGATATACGAAGATTGCAACCGTACCTGTTACGAGTTGGATTAAATTAACGCACTCTGAATCTAAAATTGGTGAAAGATACTCGGCCCCCTTGCAATCAAAGAAAATTAGTACTCTCTCTCTCTCTCTCTCTCTCTCTCTCTCTTTACCGATATTTTGAGTCCACAGGATCGGTACGATGAAATGTAGATTCTCTTTCAATAATTCAGTTTTTTTCGTCATTTTGACACCTCTCACTCTCACTGTCGGATGCAAAAGTGTCCCCAACGAATAAGGGACAGTGGCTACAAAACAAAAAACAAACTACATCAGTGTAAATTTTAATTTGCGTAATTATTGTATATTTTTTGCAACAGATGCTAATGTCCTGCTAAGCGTGTCCTTCAAGAATATTTTAAAAGTGGAGCAGTATTTGCATTAAAAAAATATAACAATAGATTCCTAATGTTGGACGTTAAAATGATTGCGTCATCCATAGAGGCAAATTTAATGACATGAAATGTTTTAGTTACCTAAAAAATAATACATATAAGTACCTATATAATATAAGATTCTGTATTATGTTTAGCCTCAACAGTTTGACCAATTTTGATGCGAAAGGTGATGATAGCTCTTGAGCGTTATTCATAAGTGATTTTTGCATTCGGTTATTTTTTTAAATAATATTACTTGTATAATGTTACCAGTCAGGGCAGGACTTCAGTATGTCGTAGGGAGCCCTGTAGTATTCCGCTCTCCTCACCACTGGGTTCCTAATATTAAATCTCTCGTTTGGGTCGGTCATGTTGATCCTTTTAATTTTGATGTCTCGGCGCTCGCAGATGTAATCATAGTGGAATTTCGGGAGAGATTCGCCCCTAGCGCAGTACGTTTCTGAGAAAATGCATTTTTAATAAACGAAGTACGAGTAGGTGTCTCCCGACATAATATTTCTTGTTTGCCTCATTGGACAAATGAGCCACCTGTATGCATGCTGTAAGCATGGCATGGCAGAAAGACAGAACAGGGAAGGCGGCATAATTTAATTTATCTAAATTTACCACACTTGGCCAATTGGATTAGAGAGATTGTAGTAAGTACGCTTTGTACTACTTTATGTAGAAACTACTATTTGTTACTATTTATGTGGTTTAGACCCACATGCGTAAGCGATACGCTAGCCACACTATATCGTTCTCCATTGCAGCTCCCGCGTTTAAGCAGTATTTTTTCAATATTACTTTAACTTTTATCTCGCTCTTACTACAGCTGAGAGAGCAAGACAAAGGACAAAGTAATATTGAAATAAGATTGATATTGATTGTTGTAACCACTCAGATCGAGTTGCGTCCATAAGTTAGGTGGCACTCAGGCGCGCGTTTCATCTGTCATATGAAATTGGTTCCACTAACTTTTAAAGGTTCCATCCAAAGAATTAACAGCGGCGTATTTGTCGACACAATATTTATACCCGAGCACTGTAGGGTACCTCAAGTATGGCACTTTACATGAAAACCTCCCCTCTTGATACATGGCCCCCTGAAAAGATACAATACAATATAATGACACAAGTACACAACACAAACAACGTGTGTATACAACACATAATTATGTTGTTTATAACACAAACAAGTCAAGCAAGTTTTATAGTTTTCTTTATATGAGTTATATCATTCAAAATTATACACGGTAAGAACTCAGATGTAGGTACTCGGCGCGAGTCGTCCTTAGAGTTAGTCATTGAGAATATATTGATTAGAACTTTAGTGAGCTAGGAAAACTATAGAACTTACTTATTGGCATCAGATAATATTATTTAATTTATTAGGTATTGGAAATAGTGACAGTTCCAACGGAGATTGAATGTCGTTTGACGCCGGTTTGTAGATATGTACTCTTATTTTGCACATAGGTGGAACGAATCTATCTTACAAAGTAATTTATAACATTTAAGTTGTATAATTAAGTTGATTTCTATTTTTATCTCATATTTTACGATTACTATGACGTAAAATTATATGATATATACGTTATACATAAAAATAAATTTTTAAATACACTCGCTCACTTATCTATGTTTTTAGGGTTCCGTACCCAAAGGGTAAAACGGGACCCTATTACTAAGACTACGCTGTCTGTCTGTCCGTCCGGCCGTCCGTCCGTCTGTCACCAGGCTGTATCTCATGAACCGTGATAGTTAGTTGAACAGTTGAAATTTTTATAGATGATGTATTTCTGTTGCCACTATAACAACAAATACTAAAAAACAGAATAAAATAAATATTTAAGGGGGCTCCCATACAACAAACGTGATTTTTTGCCGTTTTTATAGATAATGGTACGGAACCCTTCGTGCGCGAGACCGACTCGCACTTGGCCGGTTTTACGTACTCTTAACAATAATATACACAAAATAACGTATGAGATAAGGCAAAACTATTTCTGAAACCTTATTCTAACTAAAGATTTGTCTTATATAATTACTGTGTATTCGTAGAATTCTTTTAGAAGAAAGTCGAAGTCAAAGTAAATTTGCGTTAAACATGAGTGATAACATGCTTTTGGTGTTCTTAATTTTAATGTGCTTCATGTTATGCCTGAGGAGGCGTGCAAATCAGAGGGCGCTATCAATCTTTAAAACTACTAATAGGTATAAATACCTAATTATCAAATGTCAATCAAAAGAAGTCTAACCTTGCATAATTATAACACTTCAATACCTAATTATCAAATGTCGATCAAAAGAAGTCTAACCTTGCATATAACACTTCAATACCTAATTATCAAATGTCAATCAAAAGAAGTCTAACCTTGCTTAAAACACTTCAATACCTAATTATCAAATGTCAATCAAAAGAAGTCTAACCTTGCATATAACACTTCTGCGGCCGGGTGGTCGCGACACGCCTCCGAAGCAATAGGTCCTGGTGCCATTGATCATGATCTCCGTTACTCCGATGTGGGCAATCAGCGTGATGCCGTTGATACCAGCCAGGGCAAAGCGCTGGAGACCCGCGCGCTTGCGCACCTCCACGTTGTTTTTCATACTCATGGTGTTTACTATCGCTTGCCAGCCGTAAACAAATTCGTGCATCGGACCTGCGGATATAATGATGATATGCGCATTGACCCATTCATTAAAGAGAGACTGAAAACCTACAGCAATTTTTATATTAACTAGCTGCGCTCCACGGTGTCACCCGCGTAGTGATAAAAAATGGTGATGATGACGATAAAATATAGTCTATGTCCTTCTCCAGGTCCTAAAGAATCTCTGTACCAGATTTATAATGATTGGCTCAACCGTTTAGCCGTGAAGAGGTAACAAACAGACAGAGAGACAGACGACAGACAGAGTTACTTTCGCTTTTATAAAATCAGTTAGGATTAGGATAAGTGTATTTTCTAACCATCTCAAAACATTTAAGCTTCTAAAAGGAGCTGGAACCTATTTTCACAGAATACCCTAATAGTAGGTATAAAGGTAGGTACTACATAAATAATGGCCATTCCATGCCTCTCATTGATCTCAGGGTCCTCGCCCACCCCTCGTGTTCGTCTGTCGCTTTGACGGAGTTTGACTGAACGATAAATTCGCCGTCAATCGATGATAACGTTGCGTGCTTGAAGCGATCTAATTCCAATTGACATCACAAGTAAACGGCATCCAGACGAGTCATCATCATCATCATCTCAGCCATAAGAAGTCCACTGCTGGACATAGCCCTCCCCCATGGATTTTGACATGGATCTAGACAAGTACTCTAACTTTATGCCTATGTGTGCGTTCAGAGACGTCAACTTGTATATGTCTCATTGAATACTACGTTGTATGGAGTGTCCAAGGCGTGCTATAATCACCGAATAGATACCTACTTACGAAAGATTCACTCGCTACTACTCGCTAACAGATGGGTGACTTGCAACGACACGATAAACCGTAAGTAAGCTCGCATATATTAAGTAGACGCTAAGTGGCTACTCTTATATTAACCTAAAGATAATTAGAGAGTGGATCTCGTTCTCTCATGTAGCGCGTATCTTTTCTGACGCGCGGTAAAGCATTGAAGTATGTCAAGCCAGCAGCCCATAGAGGTACGTACCTATAATATTTTAGCATTATACCATAGCAAAGTGCAGGCCGTTAGGCCACATTAGGCGTTAGTACAATTGGTTTGACCACAATGGTGTGGTTTGACCACAGTTATGTGGTCTCAATGATTCTCCTAAAAAGCGAACATTCCGTTTCGTTTCATCGAAAAACAAAAATTGATGTCTATGTCTACTAACCTATGCCGAAGCTATCACCATCTAAGAAGTTGAACATCTCCCCAAAGGAATCTGGCATGAGTCCGGTAACCACAGTGGTCTGCTGGAAGTTCTCGTCAGGCATCATCGGTCCAATATCATCCCTGGCAGTCGTGAACTCCAGGGCAGACTGATTGTTGAAGTGCCCACGGCCTGCTACCCGCTGTAAATCATATGCTTTACAAAATAAAACGAAAACGTTGCATCAGTGCTTGTTTGACCTAACTACCATTGGTAAAATTTCACAGGAGAAGAGTTTAGAGATCTTTTTTTTTTTAAAAGCTATATTTGTAAGGCTTGAAAGCCTTTTTTATACATGAGTATAGTTATATAATTCATGTATAAAAAAAGACTTTCAAAGTAGGTACTTAAGTATAAATATTCACTTACCTGAACAAAGCATAGCAACAGCAAGGTATAGAAATTGAGCCCCATGGTTGAAACTGCCACGGGGCGCCTCATACCTACTTCTGCAACTGGTAGGTGCAACAAACACAATATCATAATTGGTGTTACCACTTGTTAGCAAAATTGTTTTACCTTTAATTGCTAGTTAACAAGTAATCTTGAAACTTGTTAATCAATAAAAAAAACCTGAGTAGGTAACTATTTGGGGATTTAAGCCCATTTTTCCTTGTGACTGTTTCATTTCTGCTGACACAAGAGGTGTGTCTTCGTTATCTTTCATTGTATGGCTGGTGACACAACTGTTTTGTTATATGCGATTTGGAAAAGCTTCGTTAAATTGTATATTGGAAGGTCTAGCATAATATGTTAAAGCTATACACTATTTATAACTAAAAATCGTAACTGTGGTGTTTGTATTTAATTTTATCTATATTTTTTTAATTCAATATTTGTTAGCAGCCACCGACGAAATCGTAACTATGTAAAATACACCACCGCAATGATTCGGTTGCGAAATATTTTATTACGTACAAATCAATGTATACGCATTACGGTGAGCTTTGGGATATGATATATGAGGCTTATATAATTGGTCTCCCTAGAAATTTCGTCAAAATCGGTTCAGTAGTTTGGTTTTTACAACAAAATAACAGGAAAACATGTCATCCAAATAAACGTAATTGCGTACCTATGTAAAGTCTATTGTTTCAGTTTTTTAAACTACAATAAATATATTGAACCTTGGAGCATAAACCGGCACGCGCAGCGTAGGAAGACCAGCCACGAGATGGACAGATGACCTCATACAAGTGGCGGGAAGACGCTGGATGCAAGCCGCGCGCCAATCGGTCTTTTTGGAAATCCATGGCCTATGTCCAGCAGTGGACTTCTTATGGCTGAGATGATGAGATGATGGAGCATAAATATCTATACATATATTATTGATGATTTTTCTTACGCTTTGTAATTTGTATAATCTCTATCGAGAGAACTGTTATTTCCTACTGTATGAAAACATGCTGGATATAGGTAAAAGCGGCAGAAGCGCGCTTAATGAAAAACCTCTAAAGAATTCAAATATTTATTATTATACGCAACAGTAAAGCGAAATTACTTTAGTTATTTGGCACAAAACACACTAAAACAAATCTTTAAACGGCTGCATTTCAGTATTTAAAGTAAGTACAAAACGAAATCACAGACAACACTCTACACAGAAATAGGATTAACCGGTAAAAACTTTTACATGCAGTTTTAATTTATGTAGCTCTTACTTGCTACGTTTTTATTTTAACTATGAAAAAAAAAACAAAGTCAATAAAATCCACGCTAGCGTCACTTTCATTTTTGCTATTCTCAAGCTCTGTCTACTCTTTAAAAGACGCGTCGGGAAAGAGTTTTATTATAGTTTATACATTTATAGTATTTCTAGTTCTATAAATGTATAAACTGTGCAAAATTCTATTTCATTACATGCAAATATATAACGGCGCGACAGTTACGAGAGATATAATCTTGGTAAAAGCAAATTGATAGAGTAAATGTTTCAGTGACCATAGGATCTATGGACATTTGAGGTTTATAAAAGATACAACATATTGCAGCGTATTATAAATTGAGAGTGTAAGAGGAGAACAATATCATACAAAACCGACATCAGTCGAATATCTCGCTCTATTTCCCAACGCGCTGCTATCTTATCATATACATATAAATAGGTAATGTACGCTCAGCTTACACTGTGCTTACACCAAACTATTTTTACTTTCATTTACCAGATCTTATTTCTTCTTGATTTATTTATTTAAATCTTCAGCATTAGTATATAAGGCACAATTCAATACACTTATTTCAATCAGATCACTTAACTAGATAAAGACAAATAAAGAACAATTATGATTCAATACAACTCTATATTATACTTTATTATTACTCGTAGGTATTATTGCAAGATGCCGATGATTTGTTCAACAACGAACAACAAAACCATCACTAACGTTAGCTGACGCCGGCCACGTGTAAATTTATACGCGTCCGTGATCGCATATAAGCGTACATACGCGCGTATACGCGTACATATGCGCGTAAGCTTCGTGTTCTTGACTGTACCTAGAATTCATATTTTTTCATCCTCCATAATATTAACTTGCCCCCCCCCCCCCCTTGAGCCATGGGCTGGCGACGACCTTGTATAATCGTACATATTCGCGTATATGGATAAATGTACTTATCAACTAAAATGAATGCTAAAGTGATATGAATCCAGATCAAATTGTAAATCATGTTAAAATAAATAAACACAGACTAAAATGATTGATTAATATTTCGTAGCGTAGCAAAGAAAAATAATGAATTATAGCACCAGAATTCAGCTCAGTGTAATTGAACATTACGAAACAAAAAACAAATCTTAACATTTCTATGTTATTGTGTCTGTGTTTGAATTGTAATTAACGAAAACAAGTATCTATATAAACATATATATATATATATAAACAAAATACCCGACTGCAGACAAGGAGTTTTTGCAGTCTAAGTTAAGATTTCGTTATGCTTGATATGCTGTTAAGTGTACGTTTTTTTGTGAGAAAGTATGCGTAAAATTGCTGTAAAAGATTATAAATGCGCATTCTTTAGAATTATTCTAATAAAATCGATTGTTTATTACGAAAAAGTTCGACTGTTCGTTCGTGGTTACGAAAAAACGCATTTTTTTTAGAGTAGAGTCGTATTATTATTATTACAAAAAAGTATATCCTATGACACCCAAGAAGTGATGACGAATCTAATGACACCTCGCACATCAAAATCGGTCAAGCCGTTTAGGCTGTAGGTGATCATATAGAAACATACATAGGTACATGCACACATACATATATTCTAAAAACATAACCTTCCTTCTTACGCAGTCGGGTAAAAAATATACAACAAAAACACATTACAAAATGTACAAAACTACAAAATGACAAATAGGTCAGAGAGATTCTTAAAAAAACACCACAATAAAAAGCTACTCTTATTGTACTGTATCAACACAAATACAAAAGGTAGAGAGCAATAAGGTGGTATGATTTCCATACTAAAGTATTTTTACCAATTATGGTTGAAAAGAGTATAAGTTTTACAATGAAGTAATTTTGGTTTGCTTGTTTAGAAAAGAGAATGATTTTGATAAAATACTAAAAACGGAAATGACTACATTTGAAAGTGACAGAGTTCCGAGTCCTGTCTGCTATTCATGATTATTTGCTGACAATAAAGCCGACAAGTGTAGAAGCTGAAAGGCCATATTTGCAGCTCTATTCTTTGCAGCTCTATTAGAAGTCGACTAGCAGATGACACGATTGACACTATTTGTTTTCTACGATCTTTTTTCAAAATCAATAAGCAAAAAAAAAATATTATGTAATATTGTCTAAGTACTATTCATTATAAAATTCTACTTAAAATAATTAATTTATAAAATAATTACTTATAATAATTAATAATTAATTAATAGTTTAACGTAAGTTAAACTAAAGAGTTGTAATTATAATACAAACTCATTATTTTGATAATTGTGCCATTCATTAGACAGATTCATTGAATCATGAATAATGGTGTCTATCATAAATATAAGACTTGTTTGTTAGCATTCTTAAATACTTTAATAATTATTGTGATCTCATCTCAGTAAATTATATTAGATTTTATAAAGTTACTTACTAAAATAATTGATCTATCTGTGAAAGCGAAATCTCTAATCAGGAAGACTGAGCTACTCGTTACATTGTTAAAATTTGACTAGTTACCTACACTACTAGATTTTAATCATTTGCTCATCGTCTAATCTTAACTTAGGATCGGAAATAAAGTTTAATACAAAATCATCAAATCATCCTGATTTGATCAAACCGGCCGGATCGATGGGAATCCGGTCGGATCCGGCCGGACTGAAAATGACGCCGGATTGCAATCCCTAATCACGAGCCTAAAGCGAGGCGAAAAACGAAGCAAGCATCAAGTGCAGCGAAACTCGAGATATCGTTTATTTGATATAAACGATACAAATTTTGTTTCCCATTTTATGCGAATTCAGAGTTACGCGATAATTTTTTTCAAGTACTGGTTGTTTCCTTCCAAATGAAACTCAAGAAACAGAGCAAAATTATATAAAAACTGACAATTTGATTGAAGTGGTAGATATTTTTTGATAATTGAATTTAGACATGCATGGTAATGATATTGAGATTTTCGAATACCCCGCCTAACATAGTTACATCTCAATACCACCTATTAGATATCGTTACATCTTTTCTACCCGTTAAATTTTTCTGCTCGCCTCGCTCGCGCACTTGTGTATATGAACTATTACAGCATAATATAACAGCAGATTCTTCATTATACCTAACATTTAAAAAGTAATAAAAAATGTACATAAAACTCTTAAAAAATGCGTCCTATCCATACTATAACAATATATCCTAATCATTTTCGTTATGTCAAAGAATAGCTGCACTTTGACAAGTACCAACGATATTTACATATTTTTTTGACCTTTCTCACAATGAGAAGATGGCCCGTTCCCAGCAGTGGGACAGTTTGTACAAACAAGGCTGATAGAAAAAAACGATATTTAGAACTATCCATTGCAACATCTTTACAAGCTGCCTTTACGAAAATAATTTACAGTGAATTTGTCGCCAGTAGATCACTATTACCACACAACAGAAAAAAAACTCATTTCCACTCCCAAATATATATTATTCGATTTCAATGTAATAAAATGAATAACTACGTTATCAATGGAATAAAATGAATAACTACGTTTGTCTATTTTACTTTTACTTTCTATACTTTTGAATATTTTATGTTAAATTAAATAAATGTAATAAGAAAAATATATATTGAATTCAAAACATTCTATACGATTTCTAGTTACAGTAATTTAGACAAACGCATAAATTTTATTCGTTTTTATGGTTCCGTACCTCAATAGGAAAAAACGGAAAACTTATAGGATCACTTTGTTGTCCGTCTGTCCGGATGTCAAGACCTTTATCTCGGGAATGCGTGAAGGTATCGAGTTGAAATTAAAACCATATACGCAGATCCATAGTATCTTGCTGCAGAAAAAAATTAAAATTTCTGTTTTTGTAAAAAAAGTTACAGCCGAATATGTCGTAAAAAACGCACATTTCGACACTCACAGTGGAATCAAAACCTATGGGGTACTTCCCGTTGACCTAGAACTCTGAAATTTGGCAAGAAGCATTGTGTTAGAGTACACATATAGGAAAAAATCCGAAAACTGGACATTTTTAATTTAATCACAAAAAATAGTGTCTCTATGCAAGGAATGAGGGCCCAAATTTTATAGTGAATTAACCGTATCATGTGGGGTATCATATGAAAGAGCCTAATTAGCATAAGCTAAAACAGGTTTTTAACACATTCTTCGCCCCCTGCAAACCCTTCACTTCAGCTGGGAACCAAAACTTTTTAGGCGAATTTTGATTAAGTACATAGTGGCCGCGCAAAGCAACGCTTCAAACGCTGGCGGTTTACTGACTACTACAAAATGAACGGGACGCTCACTCGGATCCGAGTGGGAGGCGCCGCTACTATAGCCATGCTCCACTCGGATCCGAGTGGTGAGCAAGGAATGTGTTAAATATTTTTACGATGTATATTTTTCGGTTTATGAAGGAAAATATTAAAAAAAATATATGATTTCCCCCTTTTATTTAGTTTGTACGGAACCCTCTGTGGGCGAGTCTGACTCGCACTTGTCCGGTTTTTTTAACGCATCGACTATCTATCTCAACTAGAAAATCTATGCATGGGCAAACCGTCTTAATTGTTTTGGAGTTAATAATTAGGAATAGATACTAATCGAAATCGGATATTTAGAGGCAGATAAGAGTTATTTTCCTGGTTTATTAAAAAAAATACGATTTATTAGCAATAATTGCACGATTGAAGTTCCACTTATAACTTAAAGGACTCATTGTTGTAACGTTGCAGAGAAGGATAATTACCTACAACGAAAATTTAAGGTAATGAAGCCTAAATTTTCTCTTCTATAATAGCTTTAAATATCATTGGTTCCCGACGAACAGGGGCTTTGGCTTCATTATCAAAGACTACTGGCCACGGAATAAGTTACAGTTATCATTGCAAATTAGACTTTAAAATAACATATTTAAATTCTAACTTTCAATGAAAACCGTCACATGCCATGGCCAAAGAGAATAACTGCCCAGGATTTGTTTTACCATTACGCTTGAGATTCCTTAGACTAGAACACGGTGTCACGTAATAAGCTTATAAATATCTGCCGAATCTGCATATTGGCCGCACAAGATGGCTGGTCAAGATTTATTTACTCTTCTTTATCCTCCACAGCCGATAAGAATATCTTTTGGCAAGTGTGGGTAAATTTTTCTGAAAAAAAATATACAAATAATATTCAAGCATTGTTCTTTCAGAAGATTATGCTGTTAACAAGTAGAATCATTCAATTCAAAATTCATTGGTATTTAAACTATCTCCGTCATCAGGTAAGTTGGTGGTCAATCATAGATCAATATTATGTAAATATAATAATAAATATTGGTGGACATTTCACACAACGCTGTCTAGCTGAAACTAAACAAAGCTTATATTATAGAAACTAGATGGCTGATAAAATATATAATTAAAAACTTTTTTGTAAATACATACTTGCGATACATAGAAAAAACACACGGACTCGTAAAAAAGTAAGTTTAGAAAACGTTAAACCAGTAATTCCAAAAATCAGAGCTTCCATTGGTCACTGTTCATTTATTTTAAGACCATAATGTTTGACCAGACTATAAAACAATTTACTGGTCCACGGGACATTACACACACTAGCATGCGTGGTGATGGTGGTGAAACGAAGAGATCTGTAGACGTACGAAAGTCACCGACATACCACAGCGGATTAGCAAGTTGAAGTGGCAGTGACGCATAACACTTAGAACTGATGGCCGATGAGGCCGATAAGTTCTCGCGTGGAGACCACACATCGGCAAGCGAAACGCAGGAACACCAGCCATGACATGGACAGATGACCTTGTACAAATGGCGGGAAGACTCTGGATGCAAGCCGCTTCCAACCGGTCTTTTGGAAATCTATGGGAGAGCCCTATGTGCAGCAGTAGGCTTTTTGTGTCTGAGATGATGTTGATGATGAAGCATGCGTGGCTCGATGTCGTTACTCACGCGATAGTCGTTGTATCCACTGCGGCCTGGTCCTGACGAACGCGAAGTAGACGGGCACCCCGGCCAGAGTCATGAGCGCGCCGGCGACCACAGCCACCGGTTCACTTACTATCGGCACCACGAGAAGAACCACAGACACAAGGACGAATAATATCGGCATCCAGAGCTGCACCTGTGGAAAACGCATGCCATTATACATCGTCAATGCAGACCAGACAAGCGCCATCTGCCGTCAACTTATACAATACCAAATTAGAACTGTACAATGTGCAATAAATAAATAAATATAATAATGGAAGACCACATATGTGCTCCAAAAAAAAGTAAGTGAGTACGTATTGACTGAGTGGCCAGCCCTAGTGTGAGTTACAAAGCCGCCGAAAGACCCCTGACCTGGCTGGACGATTGCTGTTTTTTAAGAACAAACAACCAGGGCCAACAATCGAGGATGGAGCTCGTCGATCTAGAAGATATCTATTCACTCTAGCCTTTAAAATTCCAAGATTGTAGGATTGTTGGTTGTTCCTTCCTGGGATACTTACTTTGATAGGTCGCGGGATGTCGGGCCGTTTGTACCGCAGCCAGAGCACAGCGCTGCAACTCAGCGTAGTGAAGAATGACTCCACGACTGTGCAGTAAGTGATCAGCGTGGTCAGTTTGTTGGGTATCAGCATTATAAGCGAGACGGTCATCTGGAGAATAACGCATAATACCTTTGATCAAACATAAGTATAAGTTTAAAAAACTCCCGAAGAAAAAAGCGTCTGAACCGATTTTGATGAAACAAAGCTAAGAAGGAAAATGATTTCATCGAGTGTTCTCGATAAAATCCTTTTTCAAACATAAGAACTAGATAAAAATCGTTTAGGGCCAGTTGTCAGTTAAACAGTTCTATCCAAGTAGGTTAATTAAGGGGTAGTTGTCCAACTTTAAAAATATTTGGACCACAGCACCTTTTAAGAGAAACGTGGTCCAAAATCAGTCCATCCGTTTGAGAGCTACGACGCCTCTTTTGAATCGGGGATTAAAAACTAAAAATAAAACTGAAAATTAATCGCTTTTATTCACCAGACGTCTGTGGAGATACGTGTAATTATTATGTCATCAGTAAAAGTGCATAAAAAATTACAATAAAGAGACTTATTTCACTACAATACACATAATCCCAATCACTAGGACTCCACTCTGGCCTGTGTAGGCCTCCCCAAGGATTTCCAAAAATACCGGTTGGAAGCGGTTTGGTAGCAAGCGTCTCCTGCCGATAGTACTGAGCACTGTGCGCCCTGAGGCCACGCAACAGAAAAAACATTATTTTGTGATTATTAAGTTTGTAAATGTAAATTGTTAAAATTTCCTTATGTACAGATTTGTCATAAGTTTAGTATTTTCAGTGGATTTATAACTTCAAAAATGTGGTAATTACGTGAACGAGATAAATTCATTCAATGCATCACTCAACATAACAGTTAAAACAAATAAAAAACTTACTAGAAAGACGAGTGATGGCATCGGCGACAAGCATTTGGTGTTAATATGTGCGAGTAACTCAGGCATATGTCCATTGCGAGCTCCGGCGAAGCACATCCGCGATGACGCCATTATGTGTACAGACAGACCGCCCAGGATAGCGATAGCAACTAAAGTAGGCATCGCCCACTTTAACCAACCCAAAGCTACTGCAGAGAAATCCTAAAAACAAAAGCGATTTTATCTTTAATCCTAAAACCGTTTAGCAATTTATCAAGTTTACCAGTTAGGGCTTAAGGACTATTCGAAGTGGTACTGTTCTCGTCTTTACTTTAAAGGAGAAGTCAAAAAATGTATGGAATCTGGTACTAAAATAATTGAAAAATATACGCAAAAAATAATTATATGATGTGAAGAACCAACATATTATTCTTATTCTTATTCGAGGTGGGGGCGATGGGTCCGGCACTAAAAATATTTGTTATATATATCTAAATTAATAAAATACCAATATTGACCTCTCCTTTAGATGCATTCGAATACGTCTCGCTCGTGTTACTTCACAGAACAGTGGCTGTTTTAAGGTATACTTCCGTTGAAAGCACGAGGTTGACGTGCTCTATGCAAAATGTATAACGCCGCTTCCGAGGTTTGCGACGGACGCGTGGGGCCGACTGAAATCACGTCATACATTCTCATATCTTATTCTCGCATTGACTGCGCACGTCAGCCGCGACAGATGAATTACGTGCGGCCGCTATGCACGGAATTGTACCTTTACTCTTTTTTTTTAACTCAAAAGTAAAAAATAAACTCACCACAGCAATAGCTTCTGTGGCCCTAACACCGATCGGTCCGAGCACAGCTAAATACGAAACGTTTGCAAACAAGTATATAGCCGTAACCAGTGGTAGAGAGACATAGATAGCTCTCGGTAGGTTCACAAACGGATCACGGAGTTCTTCAGTCATAAAGTTCAGGTAGCTCCTGCAAGAGTGCATTTTGCGTCAAAATATCAATCGCTTCTTAGATTTTCACGATTATATAAATATACATACAAGTATTAAATGCGTAGTTGTCCTGGTAATCTCTCTAGGGACAACGTTTTGTATGAACATGAAAAATATTCTAAGCTATTCAGCAACCATTATGAGACGTTCTACGTTTCAGCAAGGAATAGCCTACACACCCACAGGTAAGAGGTATTCCACTGATATAAGTCCATCGTTCTGTCCTAGCCAGTGTCCTACCCAACTAATTTTAATGAAAATTAAAGTAGTTTTTTTTTCTGGATTTACATAATTGAGAGGAGTCTAATGACCCCTCACATGTTGAAATCCGTTCATAAAAAACTACATGACAAATCTGATATTATTATAACTAAGTATATTTTATAATTACAAAAAAAAATGCCTTTTAAAAGTACTAATGACGTCTAAACAAATAATATCTATTTTTTTTTTTTTTTTTTTATATCTTACCATCCAGAATAGGAGAAAATGCCCGAATAGAACGCTACTGACCAGTCACTAACGGATGTTTTAGTACCAGCCCAGCCATCTTGGAAATTTTCAGTATGTCCTGTAGAACAAATGAGGATCGGTTTATAACAAAAATCCATTATTTTCAACCGAAAAATGCTCGCATAAAATTTTACAGAATTAAGCCATAAAGAATTCTACAGCTATTGGAGCAAGCCAGAAATTATAGTAAAGATTAAATGTTTTATACAAATATAAGAATAATAATCTGATTATCAGTATTCATTTAGTCATAATAATGCGTGAAAAACTAAGTTTGCATATTCTTTACATTGCGATTATTTAAAAACAAGAAAAATACATAATCTTTAACTATTCATGGTTTACCATCACTTAAAAAAAATCGAAGAAATGGAATAATATATAGGGATGCACAATATTTATTCTGCTCCTGTTGTATGAAAAAATGCGTGTTAGACGATCGTATGAGTAGATAGAAAAAAAACAAATCACCTCTTCCTAACCAAACCGCACCCCCAACAATGATGATCACCAAAGCTGATATCTTTGTAAACATAAAAACATTCTGTATCTTAGTTGTAAACTTCACATTGTATGCATTTATAAAGGTGAGAAGACCTGAAAGTAAAAGAAAACAGTGTAAGAAAAAATAAGAGTGCAGTTATTGTATATTGCATATACTCTCATCCCAATCCCTCTCATTTAATTATAAATTTAATTTTCTATAAATCATTATTAGTTTTGCATTCTACTGTATATTGATCCGCACTGCTCCACTCGTATATTTAATCATTATATATGTAGCCACTGCGATACAGGTTTTCCTAGAGCAGGGACTACAAGCACATATGTATAACACTATTATTATTAACGGGATATTTACCGTGGTACGCGTTAATTTTGAGCTGCCGATATTTCGGCACAGTTACATGCAAATTAACGCGAACCACGATAAATATCCCGTTAATAATAATAGTGTTTTAATGAATGACTGTGATAGTTTGAAAAAGTGTCATAAGTATAACAATGTAAATTACTTGCTTAGTCAGTAAAAAATATTTGTATTATTATACATTGGGCAAAGAGAAGATCATTGGTATACATGTAAAGAAACAACAACTTACAACCTACAACTGTTATGAAAAACAAATGCGTTAACAATTCTGCATATGACAAACTAGTACATTCGCATTGACAATTTGAAATCTTAGTGTTATGTGGCAAAAAAATTGTGTATACATAATAAATGTCCAAATAATCTCCTATTTTTAAGTCAATTAAAATAATATTCTAAACAAGAGAGAAGACACTTGTCATCTATTCTCTCCTGTGACCGCTGACACTACTGTATCCATATACATTTAAGTGAAACATAAGGATTGTCAGGTTCTAATATTATGTAAAATATACATATATATATACAATAAGTAACATTATCAATAACCTAAATACATACTTACATAACAAACATAACTTATTTACATAGTAAATAGTTTAATCTCAAAAGACGTAAATATAGTACCCTAGATAGTGGTTATATATTTGCGCCTTTTGGAGTCGAAACGTTGGGGCTGTGGGGAACGAGTGCACACAAAATTTTCAAAGAGTTATGGGAACGACTGGTCGAGGCAACACATGATCAAAATGCTGGTCTCTATTTGGCTCAAAGGTTTAAGCATTGCCATTCAACGTGGCAATGCTGCCAGCATTTTGGATACGTTGCCAACTGGTAGCGATCTCTTAGATTAAGTTTGTAAATATTATTATTATGTGGCATATATGTGTATTTACTAAACAAACAAAATTATTTCAAAGTATAAAATGTTTTTTACATAGTCGGGCAGAAAAAATTTAACAGTAAAAAAAGTGAATGCTAAAATGCAAGGTTTTCTTTACTTTGATGAAAACATATATTATTTTATGTAGAATTTATCAAAATGCTAATTAATGCAAGTAGTTACTATCTAATACTCATAACAAATAATTATGTTAAAAACAATATACCATTAAAAATACTGTTACCAAGGGAAAAAGAGTTGAAGTATAAATTGAATAAATAGTTAATTGAATAATAGAACTTACAAATAGTAGCAGCTGCTATAAGTTTCTGGGAGACTGGATCAATGGGACAGTCTGGGAATATGGGGTCAAGAATATTGCTAGCAAACGTCAATGCCATTATCGCATTAGTGCTGGGCCTGGAAAATAATATTACTTATTTACCTTTATTCTCATAAGGACAGATTCAGGTTGCGGCAGATTCTTTACATCTTTTGCATAGTTCAATAACATAAAATACTCCCTAGACAATCAATTAAGTCATCAATTATAAAACCTCAGACTAAATAACAAGTCATTAATAAAAACCTCCTCCATCAATCACATTCCTCATGTCTGAGGGTTGTGATCATCACCGCACAGGATGTCCTTTTACTAATGATGTTATGCCATCTTCCTCTGTCACTGGCACTGTATGCAGTGCATCCTAAACTGGAGTATCAAGGGTGCCATTATTTTGCATAATTTGTATTTTTTTGCAATGAACAAGGATAAATGTAATAATTATGATTGATTTTAGTTCAGTAGTTATTTTTATACCTATAAGTCATGGGTATTAGTTTCCTAGTTTCTGATAAACTTGTGAATATCAGTATCACAAAACAGTATTACAAAATATTCAGAATGAAATCTATTTTGATACCTATAACAGATAAAATCTACGAATCACAGTTGATATACTTACACAAAGACTAAGTTTGCATCCCAAAGATATAGAAAAGCAGGTAGAGGGCCATAAGCTTCATTTATATAGTGATAATCACCACCACTTTGAGCTAATGTGGTACCTGTAGGTTTGAAAATAAATTATGAATATTAAAAATGATTAAAACTAACACAGGAAGTAAAGATGAATGTAACGATTATTGTTAAATAAATATATTAAAATCAATCAAATTTTTAGATTAAAGAAGGTAGTACAGTTTTTTTTTATGTTTGATCTATAATTGACCACTAAATTGCCTGATGTTAAGTGATTGTGTGACCGAGGATGGAGCTCATTGATCTAGAAGACATATATTCACTCTAACCATAAAGATACCAAGATTGTAGCTCTTAGTATACAAGTAAACATAATATACTGGAAAAAGTATACCCCTTGTCCCAACTCTCATTCTTAGGTAGTTGATTAACCTGTGTAATGTGTGCTTAACATCCCAAAACAAATTAATTAATTTGCACCTTGTACAAGATCTACCTATGATACAAAAAAACATGATGCAACCAATTTTCTTATTATTTATATATTGTATAGTAAGTGCTTCATGGGTAAAAAGTGATTGTATTTTCACACAATTTGTAACAAATGTTATATAATATTCACATATAGAAGTTAATAGACAAATGACCACAGTTTGCCTTATTGAAACTGATTTTTTCAGCTGCTTCAATTGAGATCAAGTTCCTATTCCAGACTAGGTGTACTTACCAACTTGGACCACATCAGTTTAAAAAAGGCCAAATTGATATAGAGACAAATACAATCCTCAAATACTGATTGTAATGTTGCAGATTAAAGTCACATGTTGAAACTTTTAAACTGTCTACACATAATTTTTCTTTTTCTCCAAGTCCAGCACAGAAGAGCTAGATGCCACAAATGGGTACACAAACGCACACAAACAAATTCATAACACATATCTTGCAAGCAGTACCTACACAAGTTACAAAAACCAAAAATCACATATATCACCTTAGTTTGTTGGCAAAAAAACAGATTTTTGTCAAAATCCCAATTTCACAGAAAAATTTCAGGTTTGAATAGGATGTACATCAACAAGGTGGGAGAATAGTCTATTTTTTTTATTTAGTCTCTACATAATGTACCTACATTTAAAGAGCCTAT
This sequence comes from Lycia hirtaria, assembly GCA_947563715.1. Taxonomy (NCBI): domain Eukaryota; kingdom Metazoa; phylum Arthropoda; class Insecta; order Lepidoptera; family Geometridae; genus Lycia; species Lycia hirtaria. Next base: position 16,079,066 of record OX387386.1, read on the forward strand.
GAATAATTTTGAAGACTGAATGACAAGATGTTAAGCTTCCTGCATGCTTAAAACAAAACAGTGGTTTGGACTCAAACAATTCAACTCTTAGAGGCAATGCATTGTGTTTGTCACTCTTGATATATTCAATGGCAAATCTCCTAATAGCATGATGAAGGTTATAATAATTATCTGAAGATTATTGTTGGATATTTTTAGTTATACTAATACATAATTTTATTATAAAATATAAAATTCTTACCTAGTTCAGCATACGACAATGCGCCGAGAGTAGCTAAGCCACCGCATGCGGTCCATACGACAAGAGCACCCCATACAGAGCCAGTTTTTTCCAACACCTCTTTGGGAGATATAAAAATACCACTTCCAAAAATTATGCCTAAGATTATAGCTACCCCTTCGAGGAGGCCCAGCTGTTTCCGCATTTTAACCTTATCCGCAGACATGATCGCTGACCGAGAATCGAAACTAAAATTAAAATAACACTGCTAACAGTAACCCGATTATGAACTAAGTCGTTTTAGAATTTAGATGCCAGTCCATCCAAGCACCGATTGATTTCTCTTCAGATAACCTTAGTGCCGCGCAAGAAATTAACCTACATTTTTAGAGAACAACCGTTATTATTACGGTAAAAAATATCGAAAGTAAAATCATGGTAAAGATACTTAGATGATAAAGTTTGATCATACAAAGATTTTTAAGATTTAACACAGAATTTACGAAGATATCAACAAAATATAAATTGTTTTCTATTTTTAAAAATACAATAATTTGCCGGTCCCACAGACCATAGAGTAACTTATATATCTATAGACAAAAAAGTTTTTTTCTCGACTGTGAGTCCATAATAATTTACGACATGATAATAAACGTCAAATTTTAAATTAATAGTTTGTTCAGATATTAAAGCATCTGAGGGCGCCGTTGTCCTTATTTCATTGTTTTGTTCGACTAGCAATAATATAGCGCGTTCGACTAGCAATAATATAACTCTTGATAATTTTACCAATGCTTGCAATTTGATTGAATAATGAAATAAATATTATAGAGTTTTTTTTATATTTAAAGTAGTATTAAACCCGCTTAGAGCATTTTACAGTGTCAAGTACCTACTAAAACTTCTTCGTTTTTTTTTATAAAGCAAGTGCCTTTATTAACTACACATACTTAATTAACTAAATTACTACACACAGAGCAAATCGAATACCCCAGGTCGATAAAGATCTAAAGACAATCCAAATGCTCAAACCCACTACCAGTTAGCAGCGTACCGAGCATGCTGCCGCATCGCCACGTTGAATGGCAATGCGTTGGGCCAGATACGCACCAGTATTTTAGTCACGCGTCGCATCGATCAGGCGCTCAGTTTTTTTTTTTTTTTAAATGAGTTGAGCTCCTCTCGTCACCAACCGGCTCAAATATATAGCCTCTACCGAGATTAACATAGGTATTTACGCCGCTTGTGCTGCTCCGCCAAATTAGCTACAGCTCTACTCCGTCTCTCAGGAAGATTAGACGGTGGCAAAGTATGAACGTACGTAGTGTCCCACACAAGGGGCCGTCCCAACTTAAAATTTCTCGTATACCTAAAACAGGTTATAAATATTCTAATCACAATCTAAGTCATTTATACAGCCATTTTCAAATACGAGTCGTGTTTCAGTGAAATTATGGCGATTTTACTGGAAGCTTCTATTGAGTTTTGCCAACAACGTAAAAATACACGTTTCGCCGCTTTATTTCACACTCACGAACTTGATCAAAGACTTAATTAATAAAACACCATCATTTTTAAAGCATTAATATTCAAAATAAAAGTAATTTAAAATAATTAAATCGACTTCAAAGCAATGTAATTAACTTAAAAGGGAGAAATAACAGAAGATTAGCTCGCAGTTTTATTTTGAAATGGTTCTACAAAATGAAACAATATAAAAAGTGGATGCACAACCAACTGAGCTGACATTGCTTCACGTTAGCACTTCCTACATTTCTGGGACTTCGTGGTCACGTGCAAAAATATTTTTTTCTACTTTATCGGTGTAATTAATATGTAGTTTGATAAAAAATTAAATGGGTGCATCCCTTGTAATCTGCTCAGCAAATATTCCCGATTCGATTAAAATAGGTTACGTAATGCTTATGATTGGAAATCATTTTCTTGTAGTGTGGTTAAATGCACTTTAAATTATTTTTTATGTGCTTACATCTATTAAAAAACCTATCAAGGATAATGTAATTGAAATTTCTTGAAGATAAATACTCATTGTTCTTTTCTCACCGTTAATGCAATGATGGTCACTCGTATAGTTCTCTTGTGTTTCTATTGTCTTGTCGGTAAGCTTATATTTTTACATTTGCAGTTTTACATTCATATAATGGACGCTAGGGGCAGGACTGTTTACCAATGTATACTTTGGTCTGCCCCTTTTATTTCATTGAGGACATATCACACCTTTGCCAGTCAGTTAAACACAAATCAGTAGCGTGCATATTATTATAAATCACTGTTATCCGATTTGAATTAAACAACAATATTTCATAGTGATTCACATCGGGCGATTTATTTGCTCGTCTTGGCCTTATTCTAGATCGACGAGCTACATAGAAAGTTGGTGGTCAGTATTAGACCTAACATAAAAAACAAAGTGCCGGCAGAAGTGAAAACTAAAAAATAAAATAGCAAAAAGACTGACTCGTGAAGGATTTGCATTTGTACCTTCGCCCTCCGATTGACAAATTGAAATTTATGTCGGTGCTCTAACCTTGAGCTAACCAGTTTTACGTGCATGTGTCGAAAATAAGCATTCGGCGCAACGTAATGACGTCATGCTAGAAGGACAAACTTGTACATACAATAATGAACTTTAAATGCAGAACGTTAGAATAGGTTTCTGACTGTCCGTCTTGCGATCTGACGATCTGACGCGAGTTTAACATTTTTTACCCATCCCAAAAATGCACAACGCCGCTAAAGAATTTTTCACTTCAAAAATATGGTCTTAGTACTAAATTGTAAATAATTAAATAATAGTTTAAAAAAACTTTTAAAAACACGCTTCAAATTATTGTATTGTCATCGATCCTGGATAAGTCTACAAAGTTTGAATGAAATCTGACCGTTTGAAGTGGGTCAAAATGAAGTACAAAGGAGTCGGTTACAAACATGCATACAGGTGAAGCTAATAAAAGCGTGTTAAGTAATTAAAATGCTAGATCTTGGATCAATGAAAGCTTGCAATTTCAAATTACAAAGGCCTCTTTTGCCAGTGAAGGTTGCGTTTTAAGACGATCATACTGGTTTCAATTTTGAATTTTTAAATTTGTTATAATATGTTCTAAGAATATGTTATATTAAGATCGCTAGCCCTATTACTGTCAAGTGGAAAAGTTATCGTCAAGCACCTAACGATAGCATGTCTATCATCCACCAACTTGAGAGCCAGTTCTCATCCCATGCTGTGTATGCTTACCATCTTTGACTGAATCTTTACACTGAATGTCCGAGCCGAGCGTACTATAAATACTAAAAGAAATATATCTGTCTGTCACTGTGACTGTCGAGTGTAAATTTAGAGAAAAAGTATGCACGCAGCCGGTGAACATTTTTTTATGCCAGCATATCTAGAATAATTCTTGTAAAAAGTATTTTTTTTATTGTTTGCAAGAGTTTTAATATTATTAGTTTAAAAATAATTACCAATCTAACAAAACGACTTCAATTAATTCATATTTGGCGAAGTAATCACCCAACTAACGTACAAAAAAATACACATTCGAATTGAGAACCTCCTTCTTTTTGGAAGTCGGTTAAAATACAACCGAAGTAAAGATGAATCTATCGACATCTAATATGTCAAAATTCGTCAAGACGCTTAGACTGTAAGTCAGTCAGTCAGTCAGTTAAGGAACTTGAGGGAAATTGGCGTTTATGTAGGTGATGGGCTGACCCCCCTTCCCTGACCCTGCAATTCAATGTTAAATCTTTCCCTGCAATACCATCTCATTCCCATCTAACTCTTTAACCACAGTCAAATGTAGTGTCAAATGGCCTCATGGTCTTTGATGTTCTGCTTACCCCGTATGGGAAAAAAGACGCAATTTTATGTAGGTATATACCATACGTCTTTTTTCCCATACGGGGTAAGCAGAGTATCAAAGACCAAAATAGGTAGACAAAAGACCAAAGACAAATTTAGGTATGTAATATTGTTAAAATTGTTTATTTTATGTAGTCTTAATGTGTAGATAGTAATGTATAGTTTATATAAGTATTTAAGCTCTAGATAATTATAATTAAAGTTCCCAGTACTAGGTATGTAATTACCTAAACTATGCATAGGTACTTATGTAAATACCTAAAATATACTATACATAGGTAGCCTATGTAACTATAGTACCTATGTTGTAAAGTCAGTGTTTGTTACAGTTCGTCTACAGATATGCGAGTGTTCTTATACAGGAGACCAAATATTCCGTTTCAATTATAAATGCAGACATCTAAAATTAGAAATGTTGTACGATGCCCAGAGAAAGAAACAAGCCCTAGCCTACATAAAAGTTTCACATAGCAAAAGCTTTCCCTATCATGTGGGTATCGTGGTCGCTGAAATCAAGTCTCTTTATACACAAATTATGACGTCATACGTAAGAATGGAACTTTCACATGGAAAAAAAAATCAAGTCATGGTAAGCTATCTATGTAAGTTACGAGACCTTGCGACTACAAACTTTTTTGCAAAGTTCTGATATAAATTATACTCTTTATTGTTTGTATATTCGCATCTAATTAAAATGACAGAAACGGTTATTTATTTATTTGTAAATAATATTTTCATTCTCTATTTTAAGGTTTTTTATAGTTTTATGTAAATATGTCAATATAATTTTAAATAACATAGTTTTACTGTAATAAATAATAAAGTAATTTAGCATGTGCTAATGAGGGAAAAAAAATTACAGATACTAAATAGCCTCAGTCACGTCAATACGGTCAGATCAGTCTATGTTCTCGTGCATTCCAGATTAACTCTTTTGCAACTTTTAAATAACTGACTGAGATAATTTACACCGTATCAGTAGCAGCACCCTTATCCACAACTCAACGCACGACAGAAGCTGTGGTTGGAGACTCATTTGTGTGGTGGACTATTTTGAGATTCAATTACAAATAATTACACTATTAAGTATATAGCTTAAAATTATAATATTTGTTAAAGCGAACCAAGACCTTGACACAGATACAAGCAAAGTCATTGCAAGTGGATCATATGATATGGCAACTGGAAGAACATAACGAGAATCAACAGCGACGCTCAGAGAAAGCGAAAAGAATGGAAATGTTACGAACAAATAAGGAGGACATGGCTGCAGTGGGCCAGGCTGAAAAGGTATTTTCGAAAAAGAACTTAAAATTTGGTCACGCGGCAGCACTTAAATTCTTTCAATTTGCATTCAAGGCTAGAACTATTGAGATCGAGACCCTGTCCTGCTTGGTTGGTAACAAACAAGCAGAGACACCGCTTTTTAGGATCATGGCGATCAGCGATTGGCAATCAAAGGTCAATACTCAGACTATATTTGGAAATAAACTCTGAGAAAAAAAACTTTCTTGGTGTGAGGGTAGAGGGTATTTACCAAAATATATTAAAATCTGAATAAACTATCTTATCTTATAGGCTTCGAGAACAAGACTGCGCACGGCAATGAAGAATATCGAATCAAATAACAGGGAGTCCCAAAAGTGGCCCAGGGATCAATTGTTACCACCTGCAGTGAAAAGAAAACGCTGGCAAAACAATGGTGGTTTTGACTTTGTATAATGCGACTACCTCTCTAATAAAATAGCTGAATCAAATTTCGCTTAACAATATTTTTGAAAATATAAAAGCTCAGATTCTACTTATTACAGTCAACGTGGGTAACTTTGACACATTGTACGTAGCCTTTTTAGAAGGTTCTCAATTTTTGCCCCAACAGATTAGTAGTCAAACTACTTAATTAATTAATTTACAGTCGTTTTGACAACTAAACTCTCTCAAAGAAAATAATCGTGAAACTTCTCAAAAAGCCACTTAGGTACAATGTTTGACGCAGAGTCAAAGTTACCCATGTTGACAGTATATAGTTCCCGTCACGTAAAAAGAACGCTGGTTTGTTCGTAAGCGCGAACAAACCAGCGTTCTTTTTACGATTCTATTATACGATTCTACGATTCATACGATTCTATTATATATTTATAACTTCTATGATTAATTGGACTGCAAAAATAAGTGGAGAATACGTAACAGAATAAAAAAGATAAAATCACAATTTTGTTAAGTTTAACTATTTTTACACCACCTGCTCACTAATGTTCGTTTGTATGTCTTGTTAAGAGGGCTTAAAGTACGTCATCATTTAAGTTAGGATGTCATTGGTTATATCACACTGCGACATAATTATGTAGGTATATGACATAATTTTGAATTTGGAAGCTAAGTTTAATAGATTGTATATGTTTAAGCCCTATATTAAGAATTTTTCGCTCATTAAATGGTGTGTATGGTCTTTGACACCATGTCCACTATTATATTGCCTAAACTAAATGGAAATATAAATATTTCTGACAGAGTTTCGTGTTCAGATTTTTTTTGTAAGTTTTACGCAAAAATGCACCTACTGTGTGTCCAACTTCCTTTGACTCAAGATTCTAAAATAAAACTTAATTAATCATGAATATCTGTTTATATTTTTACGTTAAATTTTAGTGTTATATAAAACAAAGTAAGCTATCCAGTTGTTCATTATACAGAGTACGTGTATTGTTACGATGCCTGTGGATTTGGTACATGCGTCTGTGAATAGCAAAATAAATAACCTACAAGTGAAGTGGAAGCCTATTGAATTGAATGCGTAGGTGTTACATGATTTGACTGATATTTTGTAGTCTATGATTGTAAATATGTATTTAATTGTCTATGACTTTTCCCACCACTTTTAGATTGATTAGACCTACAAGAATTGAAATATGATGTCGTCAAGCCGATTCCGTATTTTATTTTAAATAAGGACAAAGCCACTTACGGCCCTAATGATCCTAAATAATTGTCACTAGTACCATTAATGGTACTAAGAATACAACGTTGTGTCAATTGTACCATCAATGGTACAAATCAATGGTACTACTGACAATAAGGCATCAAAAGCCCAACACGATCTATGATCGGCTTTTGATGTTATCAGTGTACCTAGAGCAATGCGATAACAATATTGTTAAAAATAAACCATTAAGCATCGGTGTTAGTAATAGCCAATTTAACCGACTCAAGCTAAAACCTTTTGTTTATAGTTACTACATTTCTTCATTGTTACTGTGACAGACATGTTGAAAATATCATTATTTCTGATATTCTTAAATTTATTTACTAAAAATGTGTTATCTAAACTGCCATCTCTGGTAAGTATTCTATAACACTAATAACAAAGGAAGGTATTTTTTACCCGACTGCTTAGAAAGGAAGGTTATATTTTTCGAGTGTATGTATTATGAATGTGGGTATGCATGCATGTTTCTATATGACAGCCTACAGCCTACACGGCTTGATTGATTTTGATGTGTGAGGTATCATTAGATTCATTTTCGCTTCTAGAGTCTTATACTATATTTTTAAATAAACAGACGTGAGTGACCCGTAGTTTTTATTTAAAAATGTGTGAAAACCACGTTAATTTCCATAGTAAAACTATATTTTTTGTAATAATTATAATACATCTCTAGTAAAAAAAGCGTTATTTCGTAACCTCCTACGAAGTGTTTCGTAATATCTAAATAAGTGATTTTATTAGAATTATTTTAAAGAATAAGTATATATAATCTTTTACTGCGATATTATGCATACTTTCTCACAAAAGACTTACACAAAACAGAGCGTAACCAAATCGTAAGTTAGACTGTAAAAACAGCTTTTCTGCAGTCGGGTATTTTGTTTTTCTTTGGTTGGTAGTGTTTGTTTGGTGGTTATGTAGTTACTTATTTCTATTCCTATCGTTTACCAATGCAATAGGAATATAAACAAGTACATTGTAATTTTTTGTTTCAGCATCCAATTTTAGTAGCACGTTCTACATTAGACTGGATGCCGAGTCGAGTCAATTCTCTATATTCTGACGTTGGCGCATGGAGTGGAAAATTTGTAAGACACTATGAATATAAAGAGGAAATAAGCTCATTCTTTTCCCAAAAATAAACATTTTTTTAATCTTCCACCTCCTTTATGCAAGGTGGTAGGTTAAGGCCTCGAGAGTATTTGCCCATTGCCCTGGTGTCATTTCGTTGGGCATCTACCCCAATGTCACGTTTATCGTTGCCGGCTGCTCTTTCTTTCGCATTCCCAGAAAAACTATACATAAAAACACGTTCATTGTTCTGTGCCTGGTAGAACAAACATCTATACACATCACACAAATGCTTGTCCTGAGTGGGGATCAAATCCAAAACCTACAGCTTAGGAGGTAGACTTTGCTATCAAGTATTCTGCGAGTTCAGACTACATAATATTAATGATGTTTACTTGAATCAAATAAACTAATCAGATTAATTAGATGTTGAAGTTTACGGCAGACTAGTCGAGAGACCGTCTGACTTGCGATCCGCAGGTCCTGGGTTCGAATCTCGCGGCACGCACCTCTGCCTTTTCGAAGTTATGTGCGTATTGTTGATTGCCGCCTACTTCAAGCGGTGAAGGAAAACATCGTGAGGAAACCAACATGTCTGAGACTTCTCAATAATCATGAGGATGTGTGAAGTCTGCCAGCCCGCACATGGCCAGTGTGGTATACTATGGCCTTACCCTTCTCACAATGAGAAGATGGCCCGCGCCCATCGGTGCCCAACAGTGGGACAGTTTGTACAAGCAGGGCTGATAAAAAAAATCAGATGTAGAGTGAATCAGATTTTAGGGTTCACATGCGAAGCAGAGGTGCATCTAGATAAATATATATTTATATATATGAGTACTTATGTATTTATTCAAAGTATTTTTTTCTTTCAGAGACCAGTGATGGATGAAATAGAATCGGATGAAGCTCTCAGATTCTATCAATTTTTAAATTATTTAGATGGAGGGAGTTTTGGAACAGGTACGTGAACTCTAAACCATTAGATTATTACGTAAGGCTGTGGTACGTATGTCATATTTTCGCATACTAACAAGTATGTACATTAAAGGGAAAACTAAATACCCGACTGTTATTTAACACAGTTACACAGTTTAACTTACGATTTCGTTACGCTTGATACGCTGTTCAGTGTACGTTTTTTGTGAGAAAGTATGCGTAAAATCGCTGTAAAAGTTTATAAATGCACATTCTGTAGAACAATTCTAGTAAAATCACTTGTTTGTTTCGTTGGAAGTTACGAAAAAGCGCATTTTTAGGGTTCCGTACCTCAAAAGAAAAAAAACGGAACCCTTATAGGATCACTTTGTTGTCCGTCTGTCCGTCCGTTCGGGTGTCAAGACCTTTATCTCGGGAACGCGTGAAGATATCGTGTTGAAATTAAGACCATATACGCATATTCATAGTCTCTTGCTGCAAAAAGAAAAATCAAATTTCTCAGTTTTCGTAAAAAGTCTGACTCGCACTTGTCCGGTTTTATTTATTTTTGCTAGATATGTATTATTATTATTAAAAAAATATAGCCTACTATGACATCTGGAAGTAAGACGAATCTAATGACACCTCGCACATCAAAATTGGTCAAGCCGTTTAGACTGTAGGCTGTCATATAGAAACATAAATACATACATACATATACTCGAAAAACATAAAAAAGCATATATTCCAGAAAAAAGTACTATAATACTTATAAATTTTTCTGCCAAACTATAAAATAGTTTATTGACAGATAAGCTCTCTATTAGACTATATGTACATTCAACAATATTACACATAACAACAACAACATAGAGCATTCGGAGTTTTAGTTATTATTAGTTAATAAATTCCGGCGACGTGCCGGATGACATGGATTCTGTTTTTTTTTTTCAATGTATTTTACTATGGTTATGATTGTACAGAGTTATTTGTAAAAGTTCGATATTAAGCACATATTGGACTATTACCACAATGAGTTTTTCAATCTTAGTAATTACGAAAAATCTGATTTGCCTGATCAGAGTTGCCTTAGTTTGGTTATTCATAATAACATATAAATGCATTTACTTCTTTTTAGCAAAAACCATTTTGAATTGGATCCTAAAATCGTGAGAGTCGAACAAAGACAGAACTGAAAAATGTTGTCGTATATCGTCGTGATTTTCGTTCTTTTAACAACTGAACAATGATGTTTTCCTTGTCCAGGTCCAATTGATGAGTTCGTAGATGCGATGTACCGGCTATCGAATTATATGAAACAACAAAACAGCAGAGAAACTCAAGCGAGAGGGATGCGGGAATTAGAAGCTATTAATGGAGGGAAAGGCTAGTTTTTTTTTTAAGTAATTGAGCTATAATATATTTTTATAGATACGGGTCTTAGTTAATGAATGTTAATGACTCATAACAGCTCCGTAGACGTTTAGACTTCAAAAATCTTGTATGGCAATGTTCTGGACATTTTCCGACATAAGTTTTTGAAATATACTGACATTGTACAATTATCATAGAGGTCATCATTGAGCAGTTATATGTAGTAGGTATGTATTTACGTACTAGAGGAGCTATCTGATTTGTCACATTTTGGTAAAGTAAACAAAATAGCGTTACAGCGCTGGAATAATACAGTGGAATCCGTTTATAATGACATTGAAGGGAAATGATAAACAGGTCTGGAAAATGAATGAATGATTGATTTGATTTGATTTGATTTTAAAAACTAAGCGGACGTCATACAAAGCATTTTGAGAAAATAAAAAACCTCCTGTAATTTAGGTAACTATTATTTATTTTAATTGATTTTTGATTCTCCATTTTCTAATCAGCATATTATTGCACCTTTCTCTTCAATCGTAAATGATATACGACGTTGAGACGACATTTTTTTCACTAAGAAACGATGGGTGACCTTTAACTATCAATTACTCACTGAGATTCAAAAGAAAAACAAATAACGTGCCGAACGTCCACGTCGTCGGGCGTTAAATGCCCTCCCGAACATTGCCGAGCGTGTAAAGAATCATGTCGTTCATTATAACCGGACATCATTTATTAAAAATGGGTCATAATAAGCGACATGTCACTTTAAGCGAAGTAATTATATCCGACTTTGTTATAAAGAATTTTATATGAAAACCAAACTTCGTTGTGTAATTACGTCATATTAGGCGGTTGGTCAATATAGGCGAAGTCATGTACGGATTCTACTGTAGTTACATCGTTTATCTACGATTATACGATACGATTGATACTTGAAACGCAGAATTGCATCTATGGTGTGTTTTCTCGATAGCAAAACGTCGAAAGCACTCACTTCACTAGTGAGGTGCGGCGCTCTCACCGCAGTTGAATGTAACAAAGTAGCTATGAGTGGTGTCTGCTCTCGTACGTAAGTACATACAGCTCAATGGAGGTAATTGAATTTTTGCAATATTGTCTTTATTAAACAACTTGCGAGCACAATGCATTACAAATCTTGCATCACAGAGGTCTTCAGTTCAATTACGTATGGTATTGGCTACAGAACCCTACCATATTATGCGTACTTGATAAGTTATTTTTATAATCAAAGCAACAGTAATGTCACTGATGTTGCAGACGTTACAGTTGACCCTATGCAACGGCTATCGCTTACCATCAGGCGAACCATCAGCCTTTTTACTGCACCTTTTTATATAAAAAAACAATGGTAGGTAATTTTTATAATGGTTTCTACACAATTTTACAGGAAATAGTATCAAAACTGTATTGGAAATAAGCACTTTGATTATGAGGAAGAAACGGAAATTCTTTTGTACCGGTGAAGTGAAAGAGCCAATTGTGAACAATAAAATTATATGCAAGGTACAGTAAGACAACTCCTAAAGATGCCTAATAATCGACCAAACAATAACTGTCGATAATCTTCGTGCCTCAACTTTTTTGGGTCTCTATAAAATTTTCGCTTCAGTTGAGAATTTATTATGTTGTATGAATTTCACCGATGTTAATTCTAAACTGTACCTACCTATCGACATAATATGGACTCTGTAGTAGTCTGAATCATACTGCACCTCACCTCCTCCACCTATTATTGTACAACCCCTGAACCCACTCCTAATAGTCCAAATCAATGGGGTGGTTATAGAATAGTTAAATTTCTAGGTCTGTTGCTTGGCTTGACCATGAGTGAGTTTGCAAGCTTTACACTTAATTACTTCATTATTATTATTATGCTTTTGTAATTCTCTAAATAGGTATAATTTCGTCACCATATTTTCCTTCACCATATTCAAAGTAAAATACCCTGCTACTACTTATCATCATCATCAACCATTGTCCACCCACTGCTGAGTCTCCTCTTTAGCGCGCCATTTTTTGCTACGCTTATTATACTACACATATTTATATTTTTCATTGCCACCAGCTAAAACTTATTGATGAGACTTGAATACATAACCTATAGGTACCTTATTGTGGATTTTTTATCGGTATTTGGGAAATTTGCGCATTTGACACATTTTTTTTAAATGTCATAATTTACCGCTCACGCGCCCTGTACCACAGAACCACAATTATGACGCCGGACTGATTTTCGAATATGGTAATGACTGGGATAATCATTTTTATCTCTACAGGACAGAATCCTCTTGCCAATTGCGGGCACTTCTTGTAGAGATGCTATTATGTACTGGCACCCTGATCTAACCGAAGAGCACTACTGTGTAGGAGCACTTGAATCTAAGACTCCTGTACATGTTATGGACATCGAAGGTAAGGGCCTTACCGAAAAACGTTACTTAACTTTAACCAACGTCTTAAGTTCTCTGTCTTCTTTCCGCAAGTGTCATTTCGTGTCAGATAGAAGTTGATAAAATTTGTTAAGCATTGCTTAAAAAGTTATGTATAATTTTTCGGTAAGCCAGTAAGTTTTATACAGGATTTTTACTAAAATGTCATTTGTACAGGCAACAGCGGAGCCATAGACCACTTTGTATTGGTGTAGGTATGCTGGGTAGGTGCCTAGTGGTTGGTGGAATTGTCATATAAAACGTACTGCTTTACAAAACTCGCTAATTATTGATACTATAAGATTAAGGTGTAATAAATAACGTATAAATAAAAAAATAAAAACGGGTTGCACTCCGGGAGTGCCGGCAGAAGTGAAAACTAAAAAATAAAAGACTCGTGAAAGATTTGAACCTCCGCCCTCAGATTGACAAATTGAAATTTATATCGGTGCTCTAATCTAATAAGCTAACGAGTCTTACGTGCATGTATCGAAAATAAGCATTCGGCGCAACGAAATGACGTCATGCTAGAAGGACAAACTTGTACATACAATAATTAACTTTAAATGCAGAGTTCCCGGCAGCTTAGTGGTGAGACCGTCTGACTTGCGATCCGCAGGTCCTGAGTTCGAATCCCACGGCACGTACCTCTGTCTTTTCGAAGTTATGTGCGTATTGTTGATTGCCGCCAACTTCAAACGGTGAAGGAAAACATCGTGAGGAAACCTACATGTCTGAGAGTTCTCAATGATCTTGAAGATGTGTGAAGTCTGCCAACCCGCACTTGGCCAGCGTGGCAGACTATGGCCTAACCCTTCTCACAGTGAGAAGATGGCCCGTTCCCAGCAGTGGGACAGTTTGTACAAACAGGGCTGATAAAAAAAAAAAAAAAAAAAAAAAAAAAATGCAGAATGTTAGAATAGGTTTCTGACTGTCCGTTTTACGATCTGACAAAAAACTATACAATTGACATAATTATAATATATATGTCAAGCTTACTTATACATTTTTTTGTGATAGAATAGGTTTACACTTGATCGCCAAATCATATATTACCTTCTACAGCCTAAACGGCTTGACCAATTTTAATGTGCGAGGGGTGAGGTAAATTTGGCTTGACTTGCTGAGTGTCATAAGCTATATTTTTGTAATAATAAATAAAACTCCTACAAAAAAAAAAAACGTTATTTTGAAAACTCTAACGATCTTTTTCGTAATAGGGGATTTTACAAACACTAGTAAAATATAGTCACTTTGCGCATACTTTCTCACAAAAAGTACATTCAACAGTATATCAATCGTAACGCAAACGTAAGTTACAGTACGAAAATCACTCTTATGCAGACGGATATTTTGTGTTATTATCTTTAATATTTATACTACTTTGCTTTTAATTGGTGAATTTGACTTTGTAATATTGTACTTAAATCAATGGAGTTTTTTTATTATATTTTTCATGTTTTTTTTACAGGAGAAATGTTTTGTAAAGGGGATGATTATTCAAAACGAGAGTATCTTTTAGCATGTGATTTTTATGAGGATCAGGAGGCTCCCGTTGCGGACTTGCTCCAGTATTATCCTGATCCAGACCCAGAAATAAGTCCAAAAATGTTCTGATTACTGGAACTGTGAAGTTGCAATTAAATGATTGACCAATTTGGATGTTTTTTAATGTTTTTGAAATTACGGCCACATTCTTCATTGCGGTTCTACGCGACGTCAGTCATCTGCGAGTCAGAAGGTAGTCAATAGAAACTCCTAAACTAAATAAGATAAACCCGAGTTTGGGCTCATTAAAACACTCATTTGCCACATAATATTCAGGGCCCAAAGATGAAACTGGACCATAATTACTATAAATAAAATAAATATTAAAAAATTATTTTAAAACAATCTTTTAGTTTCCTACAAAAAAAAACGTAAACTAACAGGAAAAATTACCTTAATATTTTTTGTAGGCAGGAGACACTGATTTTCCCAATACATTATTTATTTAATATCCACAGATTTGCAACTTTTAATTTTCGAGACTGTTTTAATATACGTACCTACCTATATATTACAAAAGATGTAGCCAATAATGCTCCGGAAGTAAAAATAAATTCAACATAACACATCAAAATTGATTACCTAAAACATCAAACCTGCAGATATATTATAGTAATATAGAAACATACTTACATACACCCGAAAAGGATTGCGTAAAAAGAAGTTTCATATCTTACCCTCCTTTATGCACAGTCAGGTAAAAATTTAAATAACTGATTTTAATCGACAGGCTGTAACAACACTATAATCATTTTACAATCCTCACTTAACGTTAGATGACTTGGTGGTCAATCGTAGAACTATCTAAAGTAGATAAAAATAATGAAGCTGGTTAGGTAACTAAAGCGAGCAAACTAAATAAAGCAATGTTGACGAAAATTTTAAGTACCTACTTACTACGTAAATGTATCTCCATGTAATAAAAAAGAAGCATCCAAAACTACGTGAGGTACTTGATCTATTGCTTTCTTTCTACGTGTGATATGCTCTACACCTTTCACTCTACAAGAAACCAAGAAAATCTTCACCAAGCGAGCCCAAGCTAGAAAAATGCCATCGTTTTACAGTAGAGAATAGAGTCCACTCCACACCGATAAATAAATAATTTTAGTAAATAATGTTACAATTATGAAGGCACCACTATATTAATTGTAATACTAAATTAAAAAAAACCGGACAAGTGCGAGTCAGACCAAGGGTTCCGTACAAATTAGTAGATAAAAGGGGGAAATTATATATTTTACTTCATAAACCGAAAAATATACATCGTAAAAATATTTAAAAAATCTGTTTTAGCTTGTGAGCTCTTTCATAATATATGATGTCATGTGTGGACATGATACAGAAAGCACTTTAAAATTTGGACCCTCTTTCCTTGCATAAAGACCCTATTTTTGTGACTATATTAAAAATGTACAGTCACAAAATGTAATGTCAGATTTTTTCCTTTATGTGTACTATAATATGACAAAACTTCTTCGCAAATTTCACAGTTATAGGTCAACGGGAAGTGCCCCGTAGGTTTTCATTCCCTTGCGAGTGGCGAAATATCCGTTTTTACGACATATTCGGCTGTAACTTTTTTTTAATGAAAACTGAGAAGTTTTATTTTTCTCTCTGCAGCAAGAGACTATGGATCTGCTTATATGGTTTTACTTTCAACTCGATACCTTCACGCGTTCCCGAGATACAGGACTTGACACCCGGTCGGACGGACGGACAGACGGACAACAAAGTGATCCTACAATAGTTCCGTTTTTTTTTGTTTTGAGATTCGGAACCCTAAAAAGGACGAATATCTTAAACAACGTTTGTTCTTCTTTTGAATATAATAATTTTGAGAATTGTAATTAGGGCAAATGCCTTTATCAACTACACACACATATCTAAATTACTACACAAAAATCAAATCGATTACCCCAAACCAATAAAGGTCTAACTAAAGAGAATTTAATTTTTCAAACCCACTATCAGTTGGCATCTAGGGTTGGCACACAGACCAGTTAAAAGATACTAGGTTGGCATTAATAAAATTAGTTGTGCCTTCAATATTACCCTCACTAATTAAAAGTAGCGTCAATTATTGAGTTGTACTTTATAGTCGTAAAATATCGTGCCGTATACTATTGTTTTTTTTTTTAGTTGTATTTGGATTAAATTGCTTAAAGCAGTTGCCAGTATCAAGTATTAAGATTTCTTTAAGTTTCTTGAATAAAACAAACTATAAATGTTCGAGTCACAAAGTCACGTATACAGTCATTTTCAAATTACAATCGTGTTTCAGTAAAATGGAGGTGACTTTATTAGACTTTCTTTCTATGGAGACAGGAGACAACGTGAAAAGACACGTTTCGTCGCTTTATTTCACTTGCCCACACTCACGCACTTAATCTAACACATAATGAATAAAGCACCACCATTTTTATAGCATTAAAGTTCAAAGTGCCACAAGTTTAGGAAAATAAAATAATACAACAACATGTTTAATATATGACTTTCGCGTCAATACTCCCTAATAATGAATGTTATCTCATATGACGGCATAGCAGTAGGCAAGTAAAACAAAACGACAAAACGTATCTTTTCACGTTGTCGGCAAAACTAGCCACCACTTTACTGAAGCACGACTCGAATTTGAAAATGACTGTATGCGTTGTGATTAGAACATTTATAACTTGTTTTATTCAAGAAACTTGAAGAAATCTTAATATTAACTTTATTATGCCAAATGGACAAGATGTGCGAAAAGCCAAAAAAAAAAAGAAATCTTAATACTTGACACTCGCAAATCCTGTAAGCGGGACCAAACACAATTTAAAAAGAAAAAAGATATTTGTGATTGTGACATTTGTTTCTGTCATGTTTTGATTGTTGGTTGGCTTGGCGCCAAAACGCCATTTTAACTGTGTCTTTTTGTGCACCGGCTTGGTAATTTTTAATTCTGAGTTTCTTATTTGTAGTGAGTGAATGTTAATTTGATTTGCCCTTAAAAATGCATGTCAGGGTCCGCCTAGTTGGAAAACCTGAAGCCATAGTCGTGGTGGAATCCAAGTTAACGAAGATAGAAATGTTCCGTCGTGTCTTGCAGGAGAAATTTTCTGTAGCACCGAAATTTCAACGTCTGTTTTATGGTGGCAAACTGGTAATTAGGAAAATAATAGTACAAATAGTAGGCGTGACACAATACTAGTCTAGATCAACTTATTAATATAGCTAATTAAAAGTCATCCAGGCAGCTAGTGTATGTATTATTATGACGCCACATGAATGGAAATGACTTAATATTGTTATCGGTCTATTGGCGTTATGAAGAACATAATTTTATTATAGAGTTAATTTAGACTATATTTCAACTACTATAATGAAATGAATATCATGAGATATAGTGATCAAACTCACCACATCTTAGCAGTGTCTAATTATGTTGATTGCCTTTTGAGGCAAGGCATTAGGCTTAAGCCTAGTTGAAAGTCAAGAGCGCCTCATGCCTTGCCTAGTATGAAAAAAGGGATCGCCCTTTTTTCGCCCATCTATGCAAATCTGGAAGTCTCCTCGTGACTCATTGAATGGGTAGTTGTTAATTAACATATTCATAGACTTGAAGGCTTGACTTTAGTTTAGGACCAATGGTATTGAGACTTTATATTTCTTTCATAGATAGGTCTTATCATGAGTAAGCTTGGAGTAAAGGCTTTTCTGTCCAATCCAAATACTTTACATTGTATAAGGAAAAAAAATTATGATTGTTAAATTCCCATACAAAATCACCTTATTTTGACAAGTTTGAACATGTTGCGTTCCTCATTATCCACTGTGTCCATTGTCTATCGCGTAAAAAGAAACATAATTTGTTTTCAATTTTTGTTTAATTTTACCTTACCAAGCACACAAGATGAATAAAAATATAGATTAGGTTAGGGTTTTTTGTGACAACGCAGAAATCCTGTTCAAGCACTCGAGGCAGATCAATGACATAGGAAAGTATCCATGGATGGACCCACCTATGAAAAAAATATGAAGTATGAAATTGATTGGTACTAAATTAAATTCTTGCCGACTTGGTAGATGAAGTTCTTAAGATAATCCAAATGTGCAAAAATACTACCAGCATACTCATCATGTATCATCACAATGTAGTATACATTACCAGATATGCAGCTGTATTTTGGACACTTACTGTATTAATAATAATAATAAATATTTTGTGGACATTACACACAAAATTGACTAAGAGGTTTACCATAGGCCTCAACTGTCCCTTAACATCAGACAAGTGGTCAAGCGCAAGCCTTTTATCAAATCCTACAATTTTGGAATTTTCAAGGCTGGAGTGAATAGATATCTTCTAGATCGACGAGCTTCATCCTCGGCCACACCATCCCTTAACATAAGACGAGTTGGTGGTCAATCGTAGATCTATTTTGTATAAAAAAAATATGTCCCGGTTTTACCAACTTCCAAACAGGTTCTCAATTCAACTATATGTTTTATGTATGTTTGTTTACTTCCCCAATTATGAATTGATTTTGATGATTTGTTCTTTCTTTAATAGGTCATACTTCAGAGGTGGTCCCATAATAATTTGATTGAAATTAGTTTAAAAAAAAATAACTGAAAAAAATATGTACATAAAGTACATTATTTAAAAAAAAATGGAACTGCCATATTCAAAATTGCATATTTTGAATATGGTTGTTTCATTTTCTTTTAACTATTAATTATGTCTGACAGACATATGCCCATGTCGAGGTATTTTAGGCAAATGTGATGCCAAGTGGCATGATATTCATTTATATACTCTGTTCCAGCTTGAAGATGGCTACACATTTCATGATTATAATATTAAACTCAATGATGTTATCCAAGTTATTGAACAAGTGCAATTACAAGATACTCCAAAAGATGATAAAAAGAGAACAGAGATCAGTGAAGACTCAAAAAAATACTGTGATAAAGTAGAATATCAAGGTTTGTTTGCTTATTTGTAATAATTAATTTATTGGAGTGCTTTCACATCAAGTGACTAGGAAGCTCATTAGCACTGCTGAAATCTTCATAAAATACTGAGATGGAAATCACAACACTTGGTCAATATCACTAGTTATATATTGTGATGCAGTATAATATGTATACACCTTTTCTTTATTGATCAATTTATTATTCTTTACAATATCATAGGATTAAAAACCATATTTTCTGTTATTTTTTTCTTTAATTATAATTTTGAAAGATTTGTCTAAATATATCTAAAACACAGTTCTATAATAAAGGTAAATTTAACTCAAGTACTGCACTTTGAAAAACTGTATTTACAATAAAGAGATATATCAAGGATTCGGCAAATATTGAATGAAACACGGCAAATATTGAATGAAACATGAGAGAGAAAGTCGAGAACAATCATATTTTACATTATTAAAAAAAAAAAAAAAAATTGTTCCAATAAGTACTTACTATTTCAGCTGTATCACAAACAAAAGTCTTATGTCATATGCAAGAACAATAATTTATTGCAATCTTTATGAGCAGTACTGGGTACAGCAAATTAAATAAAAATACATGTTATTTCCAGCTAGGATTTTATGGAATCATCCAGAGCTGATATAACACAAACTGCATTTTATCTGACTGATGCTTGATAATGACTGGCCTTGTGGCTCAGTTGGTAGTATGTCTGCCTACTGAGCTGTAGGTTGTGGGTTCGATCCCACCCAGGACAAACATTTGTGTAATGAGCATGGATGTTTGTTCTGTGTCCGGGTGTATCTATGTATCATGTATGTATATACATGTATATATTTACAAAACAAAGTGTATATTATTTTATCAGCCATCTAGTTCCATAGTAAAAGCTTTGCTTAGTTTGGGCTAGATGGTGTTGTGTGAAATGTCCACAAATATTTATAAGAGGCACTCACTTGAGTGTCATGCTGATGTCAGTGACAAAACAAGCAAGTCTAGTGACTTGCTTGTTTTGTTCATCACTTAGTTATTTAAAATAAATATATGTATAGATAAACTATTTAAAGAAACACCTTAAAAATTACAAAAAAAAACAATATAAATAACACTAGTGTACCAACGGGCGACATTATCGCTAAAAGCAATCGCTTCTAAGCAACCATGGAAAATTGATGCATGTATGACAAACAATACTTGTTCAAAGTGAGACTTTTTGCTACCAAAGAATTTTCTTTAGGATTTTTGAAAATCCAAACCATTGTCACGCCAACCATAAGACCACCCTGAGACTTTCATTTTTACAAAAGTCACTTGGTCATTGGTCAATTTAGTTAGAGTAGCTTTAAATTTATTTGGGCAGGTCTGTTGCTTGGTCATGTTGAAATTACAAAGTTAGCCAATGCTCAATAATTCTCTGGTATTGCTATTGTTGGGTTGTTAAAAACATTATTTCTACATAAAATAAAATTCTAGTTTTTGTTTCAATCATTCTGTCTTTAGTTTAATTGTATATAATTACCATTATTTTTTCTATTATGATCCACAGGTGCAGAGAGTGTACTGTATGCTGTTGGAGATTTAATTGATATGAAAGATAAAGAGTTAGGTGCATGGTTTGAAGGGAAAATTGTAGGAATTGTTCATGATCCACATGCTCCTACCAACAATGACTCCACAGGTGCAACTAAAGAAACAACAAAAACAGACATAAAACTTACACACCCTGGAGAAACTGAAGAAATCTTTAATACAGATAACGATTTGGAAAATAAGCCACCAGAAATTGTAAATGGAGAAAATTCCAATCCTAAAAAAGGAATAGCAAAATACTTTAGTAATGCTTTAAAGAAGGGTAAAAAGAAACAGAGTTCAATAAATGATTATGATATTGAGAAAACAGATAGAAATCTATTGTACAAAGTGTCTCTGGACGGAGAGTAAGTATGATTATTTAAAAAAGTTTTTACTGTTTTTGTACAATTTATTCAAATGAGGTTGACCATAGCTCTTTTGATGCTAAGCGGGTGCGGCTGCGGGTGACGGGCCGCCGCACGCCGCGGGCGGCGGGTCAAAGCGACCGTCGCCTTAATGAAAATATCATGAAAGATTGTAATCACTCATAGTCTATAATAATACCTAACTCAAGGGAGGCTGTTAAAACAGCACAAGGTACTTGGTGACAAGTATTATAAGTTCTAAAAAATATTAAGCCACCTTCACTCAATATTATGGTTAATAAAATATATTTTTTATAAGGGCAATTATATATTACATATTAAGTCTTATGTTTCCTTTTGAAAAAAATGTGTAGCACTTATTTGTTGTCAGTGCAATGCGAATCATTTCATAAAATGAGAAAAAACTAATTTCTTTTTTCTTAAAAAATATGGTGCTGTTGTACCAATATTTATTTTTATTAATATTGTATTTGATTGCTATTATTGTTCTCATACAAGTGACGGGAAGACGCTGGATGCAAGCCGCTTCCAATCGGTCTTTTTGGAAATCCATGGGGGAGGCCTATGTCCAGCAGTGGACTTCTTATGGCGAGAGATATGAGATGATGATGATGATAGTTCTACTTGATTACATTAGAATCATAGATCTATTTTTTATACAGCAATGGATAAAGTACTACTCCTACAGTATGGATATGCATGATGATGGCATCTAAAAATTTAAATGAATGGTACATGAAGTTTGTTGTATTTTCAGAGATGAAAGCTCGGACCAATATTGTAAATTAAGTGAAATAAGGCCACGGGCTAGATCAGTGATAGAAGTAAAAGATCTGAAAGAAGGACAGAAGGTCATGGTCAACTATAACACAGAGGATGATTCAGAAACAGGATATTGGTATGTATTCACACTTACTTATATCTTAATTTATTTTGTTAATCTTTTATTCACCATCTGTAAATGTCTGAAGTATTAAGCATCCTGTTTCTCATACCTTTATCATCATATTCTAATATAATATACCACAAAAATTCCTTCTTGTTCCATTCTCTATTTACAAATTCATTTTCATTTTATTGTGCTTGTTGTGAGCACATGTGCATACATATGGATAAGATCAGCTATTATACATACATTTTACATGTTAGCTATTTAATTTTCATTAATTAATTTCACATTCATTTAACTACATAGAGAGATAAGACGCATTTCTTTGTAGTAAATGGCTACCAACTGGATTTTTATATTAGAATATTAACAGTCTTGATTTACAACTATAGTTTTTATTATATTCAGGCTGTTCAAGAAAGGTGGTGTTTTTCGCATGTATGTATATATGTTTGTTTCTCTAGTATAATATTATAAAAGGGAAAGTAAGTTTCTGTCTGTCAGTTACCGTTTCACGACGAAATGGCTGAACAATTTTTATGAAATTTGATACAGAGATGGCTGAATACTCAAAAGATGGGCATAAGTTATGTTTCATCAAAACGTGCGGATTTCGACCTAACAGGTGCAGAATAGTTTTTATTTTTTACAACTGCGCAAGAAAGAGGGTTATTGGTTTTAAATAATATTATATGAGGCGCTAAATAAGTACTTAAAAAAACTTTTTAAGTAAAATAGTTTTAATGAAAATAATGATAATGATGTAGATAATGTATTTACTGTGTTCTACTAGAAAAGCCCTTTATTTGTTACCCATATTGTGGGGGTTATGAAAAAATATAAACTAAAGATACCGTGTACCAAATATCAGATATCTGTCAACGGAAGGGGGTCAAATTTCGATTTCTAAATAAACCCATTTAAAAAGATACGGGTGATAATGTTAGAGTGGATGCCAGAGTACTTTTTGTTTTACTTCAAGTACCTACAGCAAGCCATGATTAATTTTATATTGCAGGTATGACTTCAAAATTTGCCAAATAGAAAGAATGAGAACAAACTACAAGCTAATAGGAACTGTGTACCTGGGTATAGAAGCTGTACCTCAAAACGATACCAAAGTTTTCATTCGTGATAAAATATATGCTATTGAAGAAGTAGTGCCTTTAAAACAGAGAACAGAAGAATATAGCAAGATGATGACAACTCCTACTGAAAAAAGTAATTTTACTTAATTATTTCAGTATTGATAACAAGTATCTATGTTAAAAGAAAAACAAAATACCCAACTGCAGAAAAACTGTTTTTGCAGTCTAACTTATGATTGCGTTACGCTTGATATGCTGTTGAGTGTACGTTTTTTGTGAGAAAGTAAGCGTAAAATCGGTGTAATAGATTATAAATGCGCATTCTTTAGAATAATTGTAGCAAAAACACTTTTTTTTACGAATAACTTCGTTGGAAGTTACGAAAAACTCTTTTTAGGGTTCCGTACCTCAAAAGGAAAAAAACGGAACCCTAATAGGATCACTTTGTTGTCCGTCTGTCCATCCGTTCGGGTGTCAAGACCTTTATCTCGGGAACGCGTGAAGGTATCGAGTTGAAAAAACCGTATACGCAGATCTATAGTCTCTTGCTGCAGAAAGAAAAATCAAATTTCTCAGTTTTCGTAAAAAAAAGTTATAGCCGAATGTGTTGTAAAAAAAATTTTCACACATTTTCGCACATTTCGACACTCACAAGGTAATCAAAACCTATGAAGTACTTCCTGTTGACCTAGAACTATGAAATTTAGCAAGAAGCATTGTGTTAGAGTACACATATAGAAAATATCCGAAAACTGGACATTTTTAATTGAATAAACAAAAAAGTGTCTTCATGCAAGGAATGAGGATACAATTTTTTAAGTTTTTTAATCTTATCATGTGGGGTATCATATGAAAGAGCTTCATTAGCATAAGCTGAAACAGGGTTTTAAATATTTTTACGATGTATATTTTTTGGCTTATGAAGGAAAATATTTGATTTCCCCCCTCTTATTTACTAGTTTGTACGGAACCCTCGGTGGGCGAGTCTGACTCACACTTGTCCGGTTTTTATTTTATTTTTGTGAGACATATATTTTTTTTTTTTTTTTTGTAATAACTATCTATGACACTCTGGAAGTGAAGACGAATCTTACGACTCCTCGCACATCAATATCGGTCAAGCCGTTTAGGCTGTAGATAATAATATTTAAATTTATTTAATATTCAAAAATTATTTTACTTTTTTTTTTTATTCTTAGGGTCTGCCCCGCTGAACTGCCTGAAGTGTCGCGACAATGAAAACCTCAAATGCAAACATTGTGGCTGTTATGTTTGTTCTGGAAAAGAGTTTCCTGAAAAGGTAAAATCTTTAATTTTTAAAGAAAATTGGAAGAGATTTTTTTTTATATGCCTGGGTCCTAATCTTTCTTTTTTTAATGTTGGTTTTTAATGTCGGTTTTTAATGTTAACTTCTTCGATTATTTCTCTATGACCATTAGGCCCATAATAAGTGTTAAGCTTAAGAGTAAAGTTATCGTGACGACTTTCGCCAATACTTCGTATTTTTTCATACAAATGAATTCGGAAAATTAAGAGTTACACTCGCACAGCCTTCCGTACTCCCATGCAACATATGAGCATAGAAAACAGGATTATTTTTTGTTATTTCGCATATTTCTTGTACAGTAAAAATATAATACGTTATAAAATGGAAAACGCATCTAAAGAATATAATGATAAAAGCGCCATCTAGCGGAATTTGATAAAAAATTATCACGTGCGCGCAAAGTAAAAATATTATATCGACGAGGACGCGAGTGTGACAAGTGACGTCATCTAGCGTCACTCGTTTATGCCTTACGATAACTTCATTTTCAAAATGATAAAAAACTGATAATATCTAATGTTTGTTATTCAAATATTATTTGTCGATTTGCATCAAAGGGAACCCTATAATCTTGCCAATTTTGAGACTTATCTATTACCGTTCGAAAGATACAGTCGTTTAAGTGTAGGACAGACAGACAGACACCATAGCCTCAGAAGTAGACTCCCGCACCCTTAGTACGGAAGTATTAAAAAAAAAAAACTTTTGGGTAGGTGGTTAAAAATACAGTCTTATTTTATCCGACTGCCGAAGGAGAGTAGTATTTTTCGAGCGTGTGCTTATTTATATCTTTTATTTTTTATTTCCTTGGCACATTCTACAGCCTAAACTTTTCGACGGATTTTAAAATATGTCGTGTTATAAGAAGCCCTGTTTTCAGTCGGATTATTGTGATATGCAACGGAACAATGCGCTGCGCAAGGCTCAACTTGCAATTGCTTAGTTTTTTGCTATTTTTAAATGTAAAAGTTTTTTTTTGTCTTCTCCTTTTATTATTCTAGTATAAATTCTATAGGAGTATTACTTGTTTAGTGACCAATTTAAAAATGTATGTTTATTCAACAGACTGTCCTGTGTGATGAATGCAACAAAGGTTTCCACATGGGCTGCCTGTCGCCCCCTCTAACCGACCTCCCTGAGGATGATTGGTACTGCCCGTCTTGCAAACGGGACACCAATGATGTTATCGCTCCAGGGGCCGCCAAGCAGACGAAGAAAAAAACTTCAAGCACCAGAGACTGGGGCAGAGGAATGGCGTGTGTTGGTATGTTCTATTATAATATTATAATTTACATTATAAATTGATATCTTTGGATATACTTAATAGGGAATGTGCATTAATTTTATTTCATAGGAATAGTAGTTTAAATTGATAACATACTAATCAATAAATTTAAAGTCTTAGGCGAGGGATGCTCTGTCCCTCTCTCGCAAAACAACAGTTTGTATAGAATATGTACTGTGAACACGAACCATAACCTCATCATTCGCTATCGTGTGCTCTCTGTCTAAAATTAAATTAAAATGCTTGTAACTTTCTTATTTTTGAAGGTATTTTTATTTTGTTTTTGTGGAATGGATTTATTTATGGTTAGCTTTTTTATGACGAAATAAAAATAAATCATGCTTATTCCCTATTATATAAGGTAGAGTCTTGTAGACTATTCAGCTAGGAAATTAATGTGGCATTGAGGGCACTGCTGTTCTTATTTCATTATTTTGTTCAGTCTAGACACATAATAGTATATGTATATACTTCGAGATGTTCATTCCTCTTTTTTGCCACTATAGAACTATAAGTGAACAGCTTAAAATTGAAAATTGTTAATTTGAATTAATAATTTTAGTTTAAAAATGAATATAAATACAAGAAAATATAAAAAACAATCGCGGAAACTAGAAAACACTAATTATTGTTTCAGGTAAAACAAAAACATCCTTGATGCCGACTAACCACTTCGGCCCTATTCCTGGTATCGAAGTTGGCATGTGCTGGCGATTTCGAATCCAAGTAAAGTATAATTTTACTTTTGATACTGAAACATTGTTCTATTAATTACCACTACCTTTCTAGTGTTGAATTTTTTGTTTTCTCAACTAGTTATTTCATCACAGAACCCTATAAGCAACTCTTAAACTCAAAAAAAAAAATGTCATCATGGCGCATGTACCACCATCGGCCTCTGATGACATTTGTGAATTGATTAGTAGGAAAGCTAAAGTCGAACATTCACTAGCTGAAATAGAATTACGATTTTTCAATTTAGAAGGATTATATTTGGAAAGTATTCAACTTTGTGGGAATATTATAAGGGGCCA
The DNA here is from genome assembly GCA_947563715.1 of Lycia hirtaria. NCBI lineage: Eukaryota > Metazoa > Arthropoda > Insecta > Lepidoptera > Geometridae > Lycia > Lycia hirtaria. The sequence goes on from OX387386.1 coordinate 16,106,065, forward strand.
ATTTTAAACAAAAAAAAAAACAAACAAAAAGCTAACAAACGTGATAGAAACTTCGAAAATTTAGATTGAGAATAAGAACAACATCGAGAAACACCATAGTACACGGATCAACTACGACGTTGCGTCCAGCGCCGCCAGTCACTTCGAAGTATTAGCTATTTGGAAAACGACAGTAACTATACTGCTAAAATATTGGCTATTTGGAAGCCAACAGTATTGTTAGATATTACAAATAGATATGTACTCATTTATGTGTTGCTACCTACATGATTTTTACTGATGTCAATAATATTCGGTATGTACCCACATTGGATGAATAAAAGTTAGTTTTGCTTTCGACTCAACCTGATGGTGTTTACTTTAAGTACCAATAGTACCGTCAAATTATTCCACATCCGGCAATCATAACTGCGAATTATTGATATTGAAAAGATTATTATTAACTAGTGATGATAAAGTGATGTTGACTGTCTGCTTGTTAGTCGATACATAAGTATTGATTAAAGAATATATATTTTTTAAATAACTATTATAGTTTCAACAATTTCTTTAAAATAACATAGATTTGGACAAAATATTTACCATTTTTTATGATGAAAATGAAAAATATTGGCTGAATAGATTGCCGGCCACAGAAAAAAAAAAATAGGCGGGAAAGCAGCAGTCCGATCATCATTTGTTTTTTCGAGTTGTAGACTTGTATAAACTTCCTTAGCAGAGATCACAGAATTCGCCCTATTACATAGGACGCAGAGATTTGTTTAAGTAAACACAATGAGTTCATCTGATTCAGATATTGATTTAACGCCTGATTTTATACGAGAAGAGGCTAAAGCAGTAGTGGAAAACCTTTTACCACCTAAATCAAAACAAAGATACCTAAAATCGTACAACGATTTTATGAAATGGCGCGCTGAGAAAAAAGTGAAATCGTTATCAGAAAATAAATATTAAAATTATCTTACCAAAGTTTTTGATCTATGTAAAATAAAATTTACTAATTTTTTCTGTAGCTAATTCGTGTTTTTATTTTTACTTTCCTTGTATTCGTAATGAAAAGCACAGTGTTTACCTCGGGTTAAAGACTTATTTAGTCCCTCGAACTATTGGCCAAACCCCGTCTTGGGACTAAATAAGTTACTTTCACCCCTAGGGTAACAATGTACTATTAAATTACTGTTTTGGTTACTGATACAGATATCGATAGTACTCGTAATACATACTTCTCAGCCATAAGAAGTCTACTGCTCGACATAGGCCTCCTCATGGATTTCCATAAAGATCGGTTGGCAGCGGCTTGCATCCAGCGTCTTCCTGCCACTTGTATGATATCTTCTGTCCACCTTGTGGCTGGTCTTCCTATGCTACGCTTGCCGGTGCGTTGTCTCCATTCGAGAACTTTTCAGCCCCATCGGCCGTCAGTTCTACGTGCTATGTGCCCTGCCCACTGCCACTTCAACTTGCTTATCCGCTGTACTATGTCGTTTGTTGATTGTTTAATGATCATTGTTTATTTTTGTAGCTGTCGGAGTCCGGTGTTCACAGGCCTCCTGTCTCAGGAATACACGGAAAGGAAGTCGAAGGCGCTTACAGTATAGTACTCTCAGGTACAATATACCTATACACCTGCCTGCCCACAGCTGTTTGAACGCACGCGCTCCGCTTTGTTTATTATTTGTTGCTTCTATTCAATGCTTCAGTTATAAATTTATTTAACAATACACATTTCTTAAAACTTAACGAGAACATATTGAGATAAACCTGTACTGTTATTTTTGGCAATGTTTGTATAAATTGTAACTTTTTTTTTAAATAATTAAATTTATGAAAAACAGGAAAGTAGGCGGTGATGCTCTGTCAATGAGAAAAATCATATCATATCATATGCCATGTAAAATAGATTTGACTGTTCATATCTAACTAATCAATTATGTTATATTTGTCCCAGAACAGTTGTGCGTAGGGGAGTATTCGTAAAAAATAAATAAAAAATTAAGTGGCTGATTTGTTTATAGGAGAAATATTAATAGAAAAGTTGTTCTTCAATATCTTTTAAATTGGTTGAGGTGAGGGAAAATATATGTTTTTTCACTATTCCGTCGCCAGTATAAATGATGTCTGATTAAAACTTTTTTTTAATGTTTCTTCTATATATATAAACAAATTGGCCTCTTACTTTTCTAATACCTAAATAAGACTATCTACTTTTCTTTATCTATCTTTTTAAATTTTTTTATCTTTTTAACATTTTTTTTTACTTTGGTAATATGTATTTAAACAAAACACTGGTTTGACAGGTGGGTACGAAGATGACGTCGACCACGGCTACGAGTTCACGTACACTGGCAGCGGAGGGCGGGACCTCTCGGGCAACAAGCGTACGGCTGAACAGTCCTGCGACCAAACACTTACCAGGGAGAATAGGTAAGCAGAATAGAACAGTGTCTTTACCCAACTTGTTTTCACTTTTCTTTTTGTTCTTGTCTTTACTTTTTTGACACCGCTAGAAGGAGGGTTATGTTTGCATAATAAAGCTTGTTTACAGGGCACTTGCACGTAACTGCGCGGCGAAAGAGATAAGCGACACCGGCGGCGACGCTGGCGACAACTGGCGCGAGGGCAAACCAGTGCGTGTCGTCAGATCATATAAAATGCTCAAGCACTTCCCTAAATACGCTCCCAAAGAGGGTATACGGTATGTACTACGTCTACGTAACTTTTATTTCTCAAAAATTCTAAAGATGTAAATCTTTATTTAATAATGATTTATGATGATTTGACATGATTTAGGATAAAATATTTTTGTTATGCAACTATCACTATAGTATGTTATCGTATTTTTTCTATAAAAATGTTTCACTCACAGTCGACATACCGCTCGCTAGCGTGACTGTCAGCAACGGTGCCATGTTTTAGTCTGTTGGCGTACTAAAGCATTGGTGTCATTTGTATTGATATCTAGGGCTGTCCCTACCCATATCTCCTATGTTAATAACAGACAATAGTACTTTCTCTTATACAGTGACCTCCAAATATCTTTCTAAAATATTCAGACGTTTAATGTTCAAGAAGTATAGCGGCCTGATTAGGCGCTTTAATTATACCTTGAATAGATTAGGAGTATGGTAGGTTTACTTACGCAGGGATGCGCTATACCTAGTATTTCTTGGTTATTTTTCGTTGAAGAACATCTTTAACTATGTTTAAGTTTCTAGACTAACTTGTTGTCAGTATACCTTCCCAGGTAGAAAATAGAGATCTGACTTTTTTAAGCACTATGTATACATACAGCTAGTTTCATGGATAAAAATGGAGAAAAAGACACGCCTAACGCCACTTTGTTCCTGTCAATAAAATAATAAATAAATAATAATACATATGTAGTTTGCATACTACTGCTTTTCTATTGAATAAATTATCAAAATCATGGCAAGGGTACTTCTCCAATTATACAAAAATATCCTACCGTCACAAAATGATGGAAAATTGTTTTGAACGTTTCCAGTTACGACGGCATCTATAAGGTGGTGAAGTATTACCCAGAGGTTGGTCTATCAGGACACCGCGTGTGGAAGTATCTGCTGCGACGAGACGACCCTAGTCCAGCGCCCTGGGAGGTCGACGCAAAGAAGTATGCAATCGTCGTAAGTATTTATTTTATTATATTATAACTATCATTACCAGATTAGTGTCAAACTTAGCTGTGGTGCAAGTCTCGACTTTTCGTATCGACCGTACTCTATTGATATTGTTACGGGAAGTGGGTATAGGGATTGGAAGGAAACAACGAAGTTATTCAAGCCCGTATAATTCGTTGACACGTGGTGTCTTCCACAGAGCACTTACAGTCTATAACACAAACACCGACAATAGTTACAGAATAGACGCGCTACAAACACACACAGTATGTGTTCCGACCAACACACTACTACTATAACGTCTTTTCACTATACTGTTCACTTCAACACTTCACTTTCACTTGTAACTTTTCTTCTTTCCTGTATGCTACTCGTATCTGAACTGCCCTCTGCCCGCGACTGAAGCTCCTTATATACTCCGCAGAACCTTCTAGAAGCTTTTATTTCGATAGTCATTTCGTTCGTCATTTGTTTCGTTCCAGAATGTTCAATTTCGATCGTCTTTTGTTTTTATCATTTGTTTCGAACTTTCTAGAATGTTGACGAGATTCTTTATTTAAATAGTCGTGGAGCATTTCCTTCTAGAAATTTCACCATCATCATCATCATCGTTACAATATGTTGATTAATACAGTATGAATACAGTCAGGTTATTCAAGGTAAGTTTATCTGTGTTATTTTTTTATGTTTTTCTATCACAGGACAAATCATAATATATGGAGGGCAAATAGAGATAAAGTGATATTAGCTGGTCAACTTATTAACCGAATTCGGTCGACACATAAAGTCCAGACTTTCAGCCCGTACAATTTTTTTATTTTCTTCAATAGCCTCATAAAATATTTATTGTTTCTGTTTCATATTATCTTAGTCACGAATGCTAGTTAGGAACTATAAGTGTGAAGTGTTATTTATTTATGTGATTGAAGAAACTTATTAAGAGCTGCCATTTTCTATCTGACGTAAAATTCATTAGCAGCACTCAGATTAAACACTTGAACTTACGCGAAGTGTTCGTGCTCTAAAGAAGAATTTTTTTTTAACACAACTGGTTTATTAAAATTTAATCTGACTTCGCTATTTTCGTTTAAAATATTCGTAATATTCCGAATTAAGTTTTTCTAATTAAGTATTTAAATGTAAGGTCTGTTGTTAATGAAAAAAAAAGACAGAGTTGGCTTAACCGGGTAAGGCAGCAGTTTCGAGTTGAAATGGCATATCGATCAATAAAGTTCAAATAAAAAATCCTTAAGGTAGACTAATAATATATTCTATTTTGATATTTAAGCTATCGCTAATAAAGGTTTTCTGGGTCTGGGAAAATATTTAATGTTTTCCTTTTTCAGTATCCGGATGGGTACCTCGAAGCGGAAGCCGAGAAGAAAGCTCTCAAGGAAAAGAACGGCAAAGCGCCGCAAAACAATGTCAAGTCAAATAAGAAACGCACACTTCGAAACAGCAACCAACCAACAGACACGGACTCTGAGAGTGAAGACACACAGCCTAAGAAGAAATACAAGGCCAGTGAGCCCAAGAAAATTACAAAACGTAAGTTTTCTATTTATTTACTTTTCAAAGACCTGTTCATACATTACTTTGTGTTATTGTCACACTGAATAGTCACAAATGCATTGCAATTGAGTTTAATTAGCCAATATTTTTCCTGCTTTTTAGTCTATAATAGAGAGGGCAATTAAAGAGTTCTTGCTTTGTCACAGGCGATAGTATCAGATAACTTAATGAGAATGGTATTTATGAAGTAATATAACACGCCTAATTATATTTCAGAAACGAAAAGTCCAAAGACTCCTAAAGCTAAAAACCAAAGTTCTATAGAAGAATTTTTCACCAAAACACCACCGAAGTCGCCACCGAAAACTGTCGAAAGTTCATTAAGCGATAAAGAAGTTGAGGCGATCAAAGCCGACACCCTCAACACTAAGCTCTGGGAAGACTGCTTGCAAGTTTGCGAGAAGCAAGGCAGGAAGGTAATATTGATATATTATGAACTTTCTGAATTTTTGTTGTTTTAATAATAACAGATCTATTGACCACCAACTAGTATGTTTCAACCGACTGTGTGTCATGAAATTGTTTTGAACATTATTATGATATAATTTAAAGGTGTTGTCAATAGTTTGAATCGATACTGGCTAAGTGGTTATTTTTGTGGGGTGGTAGTGGTATTCTTGGTTATTTTTAAGTAAGATCTTGATTATTAATAATATGTTTGTATATGTTGATGCAGGGTTTCGTGGAGCATGTGTCCCAGGCGTTCCTCTGCATTATTTGCCAGGAAGTAGTTGCCTACCCTGTGACCACACCTTGTCTACACAACTTTTGTAAAGTGAGTATACTTTATGCAAGTATGATGACATTATTCAGGATATAATCCCGACAAAATCATGTAATTTTTTATAGATCAGAGCTTGTAGACTAGATTTTCAGTGAGGTTGACCCTTGGTTCTGTCTTTCAGGGGTGTCTCAAACACGCATTTAAGGCCACAAGTACAGTAGCATGCCCGTGTTGCCGTCAAGACCTCTCCAAGTTCGAGCCGAACCAAAATGAACAACTGAAAACGGTACTGCGTACTATACTACCCGGATATGATGCTGGGAAACGGTAAATACGGACTAATATTAAGTTTGAAGCTTTAACAGTTGTAGAATCGTAACTCCCTCTCGCGTATTAATGTTTTCAAAAATGTAAACCTGTAAAATGTAGTTAAGAAAGATATTTACCAGAACAAAATCTTCTCAACAGTATTCTTGAGAATATCTTATTATTTCTCAAGCTGTTTTTATGCTTAACAAAATGGAAACTACATAATATATTATGATATTGTTCTTAAGCTAATGTCATGCCAAATTTTCCCTAAATACACTCTGGAATATATATTTTCAAAAATATTTATGAGTGAGAGAGGTAAGAGTCTGCAACTGTTAGTGCAACAATCGGGACTAATACATGTAGCATTTTTTTTCATATAAATACATCATCACAGAATACAGTCTTCTACATCTTACCAGTATCCGACATGTTGTTGTATACGAGTGTGAGTAGGCTAAGTTTCTGGTTTTTGTTTTTTACAAATTTTTTACTTCACAGCTACAAACATGTAATATGATGCTTCAGGGTAGAAATCAGTGTTCTTTTATTGTATAGACAGTTGATTACTCAACAATCTGGAAGTGTATTTGACCTGCTTTAATTTTATGCAAAGTGGTTAATAACTATAGTCGTATTTTTAATTAGACGGAGTAAACTGACAGATTGAATGTTGCCGCTTTTTTATGAAATGAAAATAGTGCTCCGCTCAAAAGAGCTACTAGAAGATATCTATTCACTCCAGCCGTGAAAATTCCAAGATTGCAGGTCTCAGGAAACAGAGATGGCGGCAAAGAATTCAATTCAATTTTAAATTACATATCTTAACCCAACTCAATTTAATTAACTTACTTCTGTTTGCTTCCATATTAAATTTGACATCAAATGTAATTAATTTTATTCTATTTACTTTTTCGTAATCTTAAAATAAAATGATAAATCTTGATAATATTTTGAATTTGTAATAATTGACATTGTATTATACTAATTAATGTTAATTTGACATGTAATTAATCAGGATCACTATCAATGATGACTAATCTATCAAGACACGGGTGATTAAATTCACTCAGTTTGATGATTACTGCCGTAACTTTTGTGATGTACTTATTTGTAGATGAAATAAATTATTTGATTTAAAATGATTTGAATTCCATTCTTGTGCAGTATGCAACAGGAATGTTTCCTATAGAATAATTGAATAACTAAAACCCAATCTAACATCTTTCTTTTTACTATTTAGTGTAACTCACGACACATAAAATGATTCTTTCTTAGGTTTAGATTTATAAATAAAAATGCCTCTACATCTCTAAAAGCATCTCTACTGTTGCTGCTGTTTAATGAGAAGCAACTCTTTTCATTCCGTGTTCCGACCTTTTTGAACTATGTGGCTCAAATATTCCATCACTATGATTTGAGAGCTGGTATTGTTTGATGAGAAGAAACTCTTTTCATTCCGTGTTCCGACCTTTTTGAACTATGTGAATCAAATATCCCATCACTATGTTTGAGAGCTGGTATTGTTTAATGAGAAGCAACTCTTTTCATTCCGTGTTCCGACCTTTTTGAACTATGTGACTCAAATATCCCATCACTATGATTTGAGAGCTGGTATTGTTTAATGAGAAGCAACTCTTTTCATTCACTGTTCCGACCTTTCTGAACTATGTGACTCAAATATCCCATCACTATGATTTGAGAGTTGGTATTGTTTAATGAGAAGCAACTCTTTTCATTCCGTGTTCCGACCTTTTTGAACTATATGACTCAAATATCCCATCACTATGATTTGAGAGCTGGTATCATTATTTGATAAAGTGACATTTCGGTCTGTCAGTTTACTCCATTTAATTAAAAATCCACGTATAATGTTTTCTGTCTATTTGCGACAAAACAAAATAACAATATTTGTGCATTATTGTGTATTATACTATACACAATAATGCACAATATTGAATAAGATTTCAACTTTGTACTTTCTATTTAGACAAGACTCCTTTCATGGGCTGGCTTTATGTTAGGGTTTATTTAGTTGTTTTTTTATTTAATCCTGAACAATAAAATCCAATTTTCTTGTTGGTCGTCGTGTTACCTATATAACTGTATATTTTAGGTTGTATTTATTTGATCAACTTCTGTTGAAGCAAGGAAATTGAGAAATTAAGACGAACAAAGATGTTGATGAATTAAGGGTCAACACTTGACATGCGGCGGGAAATTCAAAATTCTAGCAATTTATTGTCCTTGTCTGTTCTGGTAACTATTGTAAGTGGTCACAATATTTGCGACAATCTAAGATTATTCTTTACATTATTATCTCGTCAACATAACTATCAATAATTCACCGCATTACATACATATTCCGAGAAGTTGATTGAATTAGTAAAATTGGATTTCTAGATTAATATAAGTAGCACAATGTATCATAGGTAAACAAACTGACTTGATATATAAAGAATAATCTTGGATTATCGCAAACATTATGATCAACTACTATACCTTACTTAGTTTCAATGGCAATGAAACTTTTTCGCAGCTATCTCTTTCGCGCATAACAACATTTTTAAACATATAAAATCACTGAATGGTGATATTATAAAATTAGGAGACAGTTTTGTTCATTTACATAGAAGAAATATTAAAAAAAGTTTTTCTTCAATAATAATTCCTCAGCCATACCAAAATATGGCTAATTGAATTTAATATGGCTGAGGAGTTCCAAAATATATGTTTTTTCAAAACTTCCTCGCCAATGTAAATGATATTTGATGATGTAAATGAATCTGATGCACTATAAATGAATGAGATCTTTTTTAGGGTTCCGTACTTCAGTTTGCAAAACCAAAACCCTTATAGGATCACTCTTGTAAGTCTTGTCTGAGTGTGTCTTATTCTTAGGAACGCGTAAAGGAATGCTGAAATTAATGTTTTTATTAAAGAGTATACAAGCTCTTGGTCTTACGCCGCCGGTGTTATATAGGAGCTTACCCGCGGTTTTCAGGCCCATGACCCGTGTTTCCGTTCACCCACGGTTCTCGAATCAAAGCCATATCAGCGAGGCCTTCGGCAAAGGATTGGCAAATAATCGCCGTTGCAGCCTTGGAATGCATGAGATTAGATTGTATGACTGAGCATTTATTTTATTTTATTAATTAGAAATGCTGACGATTCAGCGGATTTCTCGCGGCCTTCTTGCTAGTGCTGGGCCAGGCTCGTCCTGTTGTTTAAAGGTGGTCGAACAGGCCTTGTCACCCCGCCGCCTCTAGCGCTGCGGTTGCCAACTGAATACCTGGTGGGCCTGGATGGCCCCCAAGGTCTACGGCTGCTGCCGGGGGTAGGGATATAGTTGCTCCCCCTAATACTGGAGGGAGCAGCAAGAGCCGAGGCTTGAGGAGCCGCTATCGCTCCGCCGGGCACTATCGGATCTGCAGTATTCCGCCGTCCTTTGTCTACGGCAGTCGCTTTGCTGCCTTTCGCCTCCGCATCCTGCCGCTCCCTCGCCTTGATTCTAAAGAATGCTGAGCCAAACCCTATGAAGAGCCTGCAGTTTCTGCTCTGGATGGTCTCGCATGAGGCCTCGTCGAAGGAGAACGTCAGGGACTGACCATTTCCTTCAACCCGCCTATTCTATCTCCTTCTACTTTCTATCCTAGGACTATCTCCTGACTTGCGTCTTTGTCAGGAATCCACGCTACACCGTTTCGACGCTTGGGAAGCGCCTCCGTGACACGCAAGTTCGCCCCTTCCCAAGGTACAATCTTACCAATATTCGCGGACATCCAGGTCTTAGACCGTTCATCCGCGAATATCAGTAAGAGCCAGCCAGTACGGACGGAGCAGCCCAGAAAGTTAGGGCCTTCTCCTTTGGCGGCTTCATCGGAAAGCTTCAGTATGGCTTTATTCACAAGTTCGAGCTCTCCCTCCGTCATGGGTCGAGTTATATTCTCGACACCCACTCGGAAAGAGGCTGCGACTTCCATGAAGGTGGAGGAGGTATGGGGTGATTGGGGAGAGAGGACGATGAGGAGGGGGGCGGCGACCCTTAGGTCGTCCCCGCATTCAGTGATGGGGCAGGTGATGATGGTGATAGTGGGTGGGAGGAAGGTTTGGTAGATGGTGAGGGTTGGGTGTTGGGGATTTTACCTGGCTGGGTGTCCAGAGAAGAAGAGGCGCTAGCGTCGAGGTCACGAGGTCTCTTCGCGGACCTCGTCTGCGCCTTACGAAACTCCGGAAAAACGTCCGGAAACTCCTCCAGCGGCCGATGGCATAAGGCTCGAGCCTCTGCGAAGGTTTTGCCGAGCTCCATCCACCGCTGGATTCGTTTCTTTGCAGTGCCACTAAGGCGCTTATGAATCCTCCCAGATCGAACAGCGGGGCCGCTCTTAGGGGGGAGGGGGCTTACCCTCTTAGGGGTCACCGTCACCTCGAGGTCGACAGGGATATTGAGTCCTTCAGCCTGTGGTGTTGGTGTTAAATGGTCTACGACCATAGCCTCCGAGGAGTTTGGCTCCTTATCGGCTAGTAATTTTTGTAACGAAATTATTTTTGGTCCATGTAAGTCCCACGAGCAGCTAGGGAAATATAGGTCCGCATCCGCAGAGCCCCACTTGCGAAGGTAAGGCAAGGTAGGTTTCGATGCTGCCTTGTTTCGAAACCCCTCCGTTAGCGACTTGCGTTGAGGCGCACAAACGCTATTCCTCAAGGCCAACGCCAGAGCACTGATTGGACTGTCAGTGCAATGAGCGAACACGAGCCGTTCCTCGTCTTATATATGCGAATAGAACGTATCGCCTTCGCTCGCCTCACCAAGACCATACTTCTAACTTTTCTAACTTTAACTTTGGGTAACTGGAATGGTTTACTTTCTTGGAGATTCTGATCACAGTTTTCTTTGTTATGTATCTGTAAAGGTTTTTGAATTGGCAGACCTGGTTTCTTTAGAGAAAGAGAGGCTCTGCTGACAGAGGTGGCCTGTGTTAATGGATTATTATCTTTGATTTTGATGGCTCTTGGATTTAATATTGATGGTAAAAAATCATTTATATCATCTTTCTCCTTATTAATTTCTCACATTTCAAGAAATAAGTCTAAATCAGTGTAACCAGATAGGATAAAAACCTTCTTTTTGTTCGGCAGAAAGTGCTAAATTACTGCTAACTTATGAAATGCTTAATATAATCAATAGAGTAAAAAAAAACCTCTTCCGAGAGTAAAATGATATTTTAATGTATTCTAAAATTCTACAAAATGAGATAAGATGACGAGCAACAAGTCTCACTAATAATGGTTTTTAATTGCAAACACTGCACTTTATGGGGCAAAGAAACCGCAAAATTAAACATGAAAAATCTAAATAAAACCGCAATCAATCAAGTAGTAACCTCTCGCTCAAGACGCGCATTGTACCTATTATATTCTCAGAGTCTCACCAATATTCTCAGAGTACCTTATAGATTATGTATTAGAAAATATGTTTTTTATTATAGACTTCAGTAAATCGACGATCAACAAGATTTCTTTTTAAATTTGTATTTTGTCTAGTTTACATTGTGTACTATTTGCCACTATTATAGCTACTATCTGCTCTGATCTTGTGCTGGCGCTAGTATAATTATAAGTCAACTGTCAATACAAATCATTTGGAGGAGGTCCTACCTAGATATACCAACTATCTTGTATGTAATTCTCTTCCATTCTGGACTGGGAGAAGAAGAAAAACATAGAATGTACCAGCTGCTTCTCTTCCCGGGCATACTGTAAAAGTCAGTTAAGGGACTCGAGGGAAATTGGCATTTTTGTAGACGAAAGGCTGACCCCCTATCACTCCAAGCCAATGTTACATCTTACTCTTGTATTTTTTTTAAATGGACAAGTGCCTTTATTAACTACAGCAAAAAAATATACAGACTCAACTAACTAAACTACTACTAAAAGCATATCGATTACCCCAGACCGATAAAGGTCTAAAGATAATCCAAATCCTTGTATACCCTCTAATACTCTCTCCCTTCCATCTTAACTCTTCTAACCAAGGTCAAATGTGGGGTTAAGCGTCCTCATGGTGTTTGACGCTCTGCCTACCCCGCAAGGGAAAACAGGCGTGATTGTATGTATGTATTTTATGTAATTCCGACATACATACTACCATTGTTTATTTTGTGAATCCTGTGTATTTTGTTGTACTTTTTTTGAACGCGGCCCATCTCTTTAACCTCGTATCCTATACATATATGTATATAATTATCTTATAACGCCTGTCTTTTAATTTGTATGCCTGTCTTTTTAATCTGTAACTCATATTTGCAAGGGATAGTTCTCGTAGTATTTTGGGAAGATAAAATTCATAAGGCGATCGGTCCTATTTAGAATAAGTACTTTATTTATAACGCCAATATATTAGTTTGTTTTGTGAATCCTGTAGTTTTTATTGTTCCTCTTCCGAGGGTGTGCCTTAGACATCAGTTCATCAAGTTTTTGTACCACTTTTATTTGTATTTCATAATGTAAGGGATAGTTCTGATATGTTATCACTTATAAAACGGAGGTTCGACCTAGTTTAGAGTAGGTAAGTAATTGTATAACGCCAAACTTATATAATCTTAGTTTATTTTGTGAATCCTTTGTTTATATTGTGCCTCTTCGGAGGGTGTGCCTTTAACATTAATTGCCTTATAACGCATACTTCTTTTTTTTGCAACTTTTTGTACCTTTTTAATCTGTAGTTCATATTTGCAAGGGATAGTTCTCGTAGTATTTTAATGTGATACCATTCATAAGGCACAAAACAGACATATTTAAAATAAGTACTTTATTAATAACACTAACTCATATCTTTGTGTATGTGAACGCATGCCTCTTAATTTTTTGCAAGTTTTTGTACCATTTTAATCTATAGCTCATTTTTGCAAGAGATAGTTCTCGTAGTATTCTAGGATGATACCAATCCTTAGGCGGAGGACCAATCTGGTTAGACTAAAAGTTATCAATAATATTACTTAAAAACCGGACAAGTGCGAGCTAGATGCGCCCAACGAGGGTTCCATACAAACTAGTAGATAAAAAGGGGAAATTATATATTTTTTTATATTTTCCTTCATAAACCGAAAAATATACATAGTAAAAAATATTTAAACCCGTTTTAGTTTATGCTAATGAAGCTCTTTCATATGAGACCCCACATGATACGGTTAAAGCACTTTAAACTTTGGACCCTCCTTCCTTGCATTAAGACCCAATTTTTTTGTGATTAAATAAAAAAATTACATGTTTCGTTTTTAGGGTTCCGTACCCAAAGGGTAAAAACGGGACCCTATTACTAAGACTTCGCTGTCTGTCTGTCTGTCTGTCTGTCTGTCTGTCTGTCTGTCTGTCTGTCTCCAGGCTGTATCTCATAAACCGTGATAGCTAGAAAGCTGAAATTTTCACAAATGATGTATTTCCGTTGCCGCTATAACAACAAATACTAAAAATTAAAAAAAAAAAAATATTAAGGGGGGTCCCCATACAATAAACGTGTTTTTTTCGTATTTTTTTGCTCAATATTAAAAACGGTAACAGGTAGACGCTTCAAATTTTCACAGAATACTTACTTGTATATTACCTTTCAAAATATATAATTAAATAACTATAAAGTAAATATTAAAGGGGGGCTCCCATACAACAAACGTAATTTTTAAGCAATTTTTACTCGATCTTAATTAACAGGTAGAAACTTGAATATTTGTAAGTAAATATTTAGAAATATATTAACTATAAAAATAAATACCTAATCTAATACATAAAAACTCACAAAATGAAAATAATCCGTGCATCTAAACGCGGTGCGAGCGCCGCGCCGCGGTGTGGTGGTGGCGCGAACGCGCGGGTAGCGGGGGAGGTAACATCACGGAGCGAGCCATAGCCGCGCGTATTCGCGCGAGCGTTGTCATGCTGCCCGGATGTGTATCGAAAACCTACCTATAAGTTTGCAATTTACTACTTGGAATTTCGTTGATTTCTCGATATTTATAAACAGAACTAAACTTTGTAGTATTATAGATGATAGTACGGAACCCTTCGTGCGCGAGTCCGACTCGCACTTGGCCGATTATTTTTTTCCTTTATGTGTACAATATGACAATGCTTCTTGCCAAATTTCATAGTTATAGGTCAACGGGAAGTAGGTTTTGATTCCCTTGCGAATGTCGAAATGTGCGTTTTAACACGCTTTTATTAGCTTCACCTGTATGCATGTTTGTTTGTTTGTTAGAACACTTCTAACGGTCAGATTTCATTCAAACTTTGTAGACTTATCGAGGACCGATGACAATACAATAATTTGAAGCGTGTTTTTTAGTTTTTAAACTGTAATTATTTCTTTGTAGACGCTATCTCAATTACAGTTAGTAACAAACTTCTTACTGCAACTGTGATATTATTTTTGTTGGTACAATTTATCTGATGTTTTAGGTTTATAACTTTTTTATATTATTACTTTTGAGGAGTTAGGTATATGTATATACTCTATAAATATCATTAGTATTATACATTAGTAGTACTTGTAAATCGCGTGAACGCACGAATATCTTTAATTCCATATAGTTTTTAAAATGACCAACCTTTTTCATGTTTCGAAAAGGCGAGTTTCGATGCATTTTTTTTTAACAAAAAACTTTTTTGGTGTTTCGAAAAGTCGGATACGTTGTTTTTCAGAACATACATACGTTTTTTTTTTGTTTATTTGAAATATGTTGGTATATTTTTGGTTAATAGGGACCTCTTCCGCAGGTTTATTTTAATATCATGATTATATACTAATACTAGGATGGTTGAAATATTTATACAAAATTATATAAGAAATAATTTATGCCGTAGGTTAATTAAAAGAACGTCGAAGTCCCAACGATTCATTTCCGTAACTAAAAATCTAATATTGTTAATAGTTTCAAATTAATAACGTCTCCATTTAGTTTAGTTTTTAAATAGTTATCATTATTGTGATTTTTTGGTACCTATATAAGTCTACGTGTACAGACATTCTTTTAGGTAGTATTTGATTCCAAATCGTTTTTTAAGTCATGTTAGTACAAACGCTAGTAAATTCGTATCGTTGTGATTTAATATAAGTTTCTGCTGCTATAGTATTTTAGTTTTATAAAAAAAACTAGTTTTATTTATAAAATTTAAGCATTAGAATTTAAGTTAATCTTCCTTAATATTTCCATGGTTATTTAAGATTCGGTGAACGGTATAGTCTCTTGGTACTATATTTATTTACATCGCATTATTATATTTTAAGTATTAATTTATTGAATGAGCTTTCTATTACTTAAATTATTATGTAAAGCTGGCATTAATAATATAATATTTTAATGTGTTGCTTGTATATTTGGTTTTCTCATGTTGCAGGATATTTAGTAGATGAATTATGTATTTTGTTCTAATATCCACCAACTTATGTAAAAGAGAACAAAAAAAATGATCTACACATTTGCTCATGGTGATTTATAATTATTAATTCACTAGATTAATTTAAACGTACATTCAATAAGTTTATTAACTTTATATTTTAGGAACATTACCCCCCTTCTTAACCAGTCAGGTAACAAGTGGCGCTGAGCGATACGGCTCTCGATAGGTTACCGATTCTTAATCTGACTGGCCTTGTGGCTCAGTTGGTAGTGTGTTTGCGTCTACTTGCTGAACTGAAAGGTCGTGGGTCCGATCAAACATTCGGGCAAACATTTGTGTGATGAGCATGGATGTTTGTTCTGTGTCTGGGTGTTTCTATGTATCATATGTATATATTTACAAAAAAAAGTATATATGTATTCTATCAGCCATCTAGTTCCATAGTACAAGCTTTGCTTAGTTTGGGCTAGATGGCGTTGTGTGAAATGTCCACAAATATTTATTATTTATATTAATCACTATATTAAGTTTAGATTTTATTAGGCCGTCACTGTTGTTAATTAGATAATTTAGTTTTTGATAACTATTTCATAGCCGTTTGTTGCATTCACATTCTAAAAGTGTAATACAAATTGCGTTACATGTAGTTAAGTACCAGTAAATCACGATTTTGTTATATGTACTTATTATCTGACTAGCTGCGCCCGCGGCTTCACCCGCCTATGTTTTTCAGGTTTTAAAGAATATCTGTGCTAAATTTCATAATTATTGGTCTTATCGTTTATTAATTTCGCAGTAAAGTATACGATAAATATAAAGCCAGACATTCATGGTTACATACCACATAAAAATCTTCGAAATCTGGAATTAAGGGTACCAGTTCTTTTATGTTGTATGAACAAATGCGTTATTTACTAATTAAAACGTTTATTATTATTATTATCTTTTATTGTATCCATAGTTTATAGATTTTAGTTAAGTTTCTATAATTTTACTGTTCACATATCAAGTGGAAACAAACCAGTGATTAAATTATGTATTTCTTTTACAATTAAACTTATATGTACAAGTAGAAACTAACAGACGATTGAATTTAGTATAAGACGAGAAAGAAAGAGGAAAATGAAAATCGTAATGTATTAAGAGATCTGTGTCGCGTGAAATCTCATATAAGTAGGAGAAAACATTTGCTACCAATAAACATTAATTGATTTCGATGTTTCTTTTTTTATCTGGTTTAAATCTTAAATGACTATGCCTCTACGGTTTGCTGTTTTCGAATATCGTTATAGTTCTGAAGTTCATAAATTAAAAGTGTAAATGCCAAAGCCGTTAATTTAAAACCGTAAAGCCATTAATTGTTCCAATCATATAAAAAAAGAATGATCGAAATCTGACAGTATCGCAAAGAGTATTGTACTAAACAGGAACAGTATCGGTAGATATTGGTTTGGGGTAGAAATCAGTTTTCTCCTGTTGTATGAAAATCACGTAATTTGCTGACAAAAGAACGTGCAGCGTGGAACGTTGTACGTAATTATTTTAAGGGATCACAATAATTGAGATTATTTAAGATTATTCATCACGTTAACAGTATCATGACGTATCACTTATAATAGTTACCTGAGCTAAGGGCAACAAACTAAGTATTTCGAGTTTCTCGCCGCAAGTGTGTCGTTTCCTGATATTATATTTTTCTCTCTTATTTAGCATAGGGATATTCGGCCGCACCACACTCAATCGTCTGATAGTGTTACGGTATACCGTATGCTACGGTATTTGAAGGGATAGGTGCTAGCATTATCGGCTACCGCTAGTAATTGAGAAAACTGAGTCCCACGGCAAGATCCCGTTTAGTAGTGTACGTGTTTAATACATATATCACACATGCATCCTGATTGCAGTATCCGGCAAAAAAACGATCCGTTCGAATTTGCTATTCGGTTTTGCCACTACAAACTAGATGGCATTGTCCAGTGAAAACAGGATCCAGTTCAATTATGTAGCTCAATGGAAGTGTTCCGACTGCATACCGTTTTATGCTGGATGGGAAGCGGGGAGCGAGGAAAGGTGCTCGCCCCGCACCTGTCGACCGCCGGCGCCGCCTGCGCCCTCGCCATGCTCTACACTGCTCGCTCATTGCTCCATCGCAAAAACAGGATACAAAGTATTGTGTGTGAACACACTAGTGATTATTGCAGGATTCAGTAAGAAACTGTTCCTGCATAACTGGATGATGTGGGAAAAGCGCTTATCAGTAAATTCCTACTGTTCACACAAAATTTTGCTCAAGCCACAGAAATATTATAAATACCCTATCAAAAGTCCGTATATCCCTAACGGTACTAAATTTATAACGCTTAGGCCTTCACGCTGTTTGTCCAGTCTTATCGTTAAAAGGATTGGTAAGATAGAGTTCCCGTCACGTCAAAATAACGCTGGTTTGTTCGCGCTTACGAACAAATCAGCGTTCTTTTTACGTGACGGGAACTATACCATTGTGACTAATTTATCTACTACTTTAATTCACGTACCTACAGTCTGTTTGGAAAGATAATTATTGCGGCAAAGAATGGGAACTGACATATTTATTGTGTCGCTAGTTGAATAAAATAAGGATAGCAGCGCCCTCAATGCCACATTAGTTCTCTTTCCAAACAGACTACTAATACGTTTTGGAATCGATTATTACCTAAGTTGAAGTGGAAATGGGCAGGCAGATGAGATTCAGGAGTGGAGTGGGAGCAAGTTGGGATCGACCATCGATTGACGCAGAAGCGGAACGGGAGAATGCTCCCGTGCAGGAACAAGGCGACAATGAGACGGGAGTATCTTTTATTACAAGTGCATCAGCTTAGCGGGTGTAGCCATGTATTTTCTGCCACGATTTGACCACTCTTCGCAAGCTTTCTTTGAAGAAGGCTTGGGAAGAAGTTTGGTCGAGCAGCATTTTAAAGAAAGGGAAATTCTTTTTCAATATATACAACCGAATATTAGATTAAGACCGTGTTTTTTTGATACTCGTATGTTACTGTGTAAGCGTGGTATATCATCTCTAATCCGTATGCTATTGAGCCATGTGTGTATCTCGCTAGAATTCCAATCGTCGATTTCGCTTCCTGTGACTGGAAGTGACGTAGGTAGTAGGTACCTATTCTTTTTTTTCATGTCCTCAATATGATATTCTCACATTCTGTGATTCCCTCATCACGTATCAGGACCCTTTCCCACAGATATTTCCTGTTTACTTCATACCCAAAACCCGTACCTTCTATCTAATAGCCCATATATACAGACTCACGCCGAGAAAGCCCGAGAACACCCGAGAAGCGTGAATGTGAGAGGTTTCTCTACATCTCTTTCTCGGGCTCGCCTGTTCTCCGATCGGTGTCGGTATTTTTGCCCGCTTCAAAGGGTGTCTCGGGCGAGAAAAGAGAAGACTATCACTTTCCTTCCTTTTCGGTCTCAGTGCGAAATAGGAAGCGAAATCAAGTAAACGTGCGTGTTTATCCGTTTATAATAAGTATATCTGTAAGGTATATCTGTTACCATCGTCTGGGTCTTATTTTTTTCTTTGCTTTTTGTTTAGTTTTAACAAAGTTATAATAGGCTATTGCACAAATTAGTATTGTACAATAACACGTCCGTAGCGGGTGGGAGCGAGAACAGTAAGTGAGAACATAGTAAGTGTGGACAGTTTATTAAGTCTCGGTAGAAGTCTCGATGATTCGAGACTTCTCGGCGTGAGTGTGTACGAGGCTTAACAATATAAAATTATAATTTTCTTTTATCTTTTTGTTTTCTTCCTTAATTTTCTAGTCCATAATTTTCTGAACAATTTTTCTCTCTTCCAAATTATTAGTAAAAATAACAGTTTATAATTACGCGCGTTTATGGTTTCCCCGTTTCGCTATGAAATATAAAACTAAGTAAATCTTTAAAATGTTAATCTTGATGAAGTTGAAGGGCCTTACCGAAAAACGTTACTTTAACCATCGCCTTAAATTTTCTGTCTTCTTTCCGCGAGTGTCATTTCGTGTCAGCGAGAAGTTGGCAAAATATGTTAAGTAATGCTTAAAGTTAAGTAACGTTTTTCGGTAAGGCCGGAAGTCACTTGAAGACTGAATAAAGTAGTATGAATGGTAAGTCAATTACCGGTGTTACTACTAGTAGTAAGATTGGTAGTAGCACGGGCAACAAACCAAATTAACATTGAAGCTAGCAGAATGCCTGAGTGCGAAGCCAAGAAAGCAAAAAAAAAGACATCGACAGCTAATGATGAGTGGCATTGACACTATAATGTTAATGACATTGATGTTGATAACTAAAATGGTATTTGACATTGATACTTTTAATGGTATTGATTGCAGTAAATATCATTAGATGTCAGTGTCATTGTACATTGTGTATAGTCTGTGATCTGTCGATATGTCTTTGCCTGACATCTTTCTTTCTTTGTGCAATTTTCTATCGGGTCGCTCATGAAATATCCCGTTATTTCGCTTTCGTAATTCATTATAACAAAGGTATTTAGTATCGGTGTGTGACAGCCGCGATTGGAGGAGCGACTTCAGAAACTCGTCCAGCGCTCAGTGACACCGTGCCACAAAGTTATTTTTGTTACATTAGTATCGATTTTAGTAATCGCACTGAGAAGAATTGTTTCATGCTGTTTTTGTACTAGCGGGATCGGGTGACGGGCGCACGAGCAAGATTTTTTGAGGCATAGTACAAGCCAAGGTACGTTCCGCGGATCGGTGAACGGCTAGCATCAACTGGGCTTTTGTGACGCGAAACAGCAGCTATAGCTGCGTCTTGTAGCCTCACGCACCGTTAGTAGCCTCTTTTTGACTAACTATTGATCATGTGAGACTATTAATAGCACGCGATCAGCACTGTGACAAGTGATGGATGTCCCCAGGTGAAGATAAGCCTGGTGTTGTCTGCCCTGTGCCAGTATGTCAGCTAGGTTTATGTGTTACTAAAGTACTTAGTGATTTTGCCAGTGTAATGCACTGTAGAGGTCAGTGACTGCTGTAAACATATTATAATCTATTGTTATTGTATGTATATATCCTTGACTGACCTATCTGTGCAATTGCTTCCTCATTTGCTCAATGAAAACACTTTCAATTTGTTACTGTCATTCAGATTTCAATTGTTCAGTGTTGAAAGGTGACATTGTTTTGTGTCTATTAGTGGTAGCTTTAGCCCTTAGGCTAACATATCAAGACTGCAAAGGATTATATTTGTACATTCTGTTTTGTTGTATAATTAAAGGTAAGAAGCAATTTTTCTCATATAATATATGTAATAATAGTTCCTTTGACCCCTGATTGTTCCTAACAACAACAAACATTTTGCAACAACCTTTGTTACAGATTATTATCCTAAAAAAATTGAATTTTAATAACAATGTATTTTATTTTGTACATTGTGTTGGTATTTTTAAAGAGATAATTTTTCTTATTTAATATTTAAAAAAAAATATTGCTTTCCCAAAATTCTATATTTTTAAAATTGTGTTGCTTCACAAAATTCATAATTTCAGATATATTAGATATATTTTAATTCATAGAGTATTCTGTTGAATATTATTTGGATCCTTTAAAATTCCATTGTTGGCCTCCTCTGCATTAAATACTTCTTGAGTTCAATTGTCGTATCATCTCTGCCTGGGTCTAGTTTGTGATCTAACAAATTGTCTAAATTGTCACTGTATCACCCACAGTGGTTTTGACAGACATACACACTAGGATGCTTCTTATCAAAGAAAATAAGTACACTCTGCTGCTTATTTTTCGACTTTTGCAAAATCTCCGTGTCAACCCATATTTCATTTCTATTACCTAAAAACCCAACCTGTAATTAATATTTTTAGGTTGGATTGTAGATGTCGCTACTGTGTCTCAAAGTTTCAAAAATAAAATCTCTAACTTGAAAGTTTGTAAAATCTAAAAATATCAAATATAACAATACTTGCTGTGTACGTCATAGTCTCATGATTCAAAGGTGATTTGCTTCTATCCCACCCCTCTCCTTCCCCCAATGTACATTATACATTTATTTCGCTATGGCAAACAAACTGAAATAGGTAGCCCATGCACGGTGATACTTTGAATATAAATTTTAAAACGTTTCAGGATAGTTTGGATTGATATTGACCAGAACAATTACTATAGCATGGTTTTTTTATATCCTAACACTTTAAGATGTGTAAAAAATATAGCAAGTAACACAGTTTTATTCACTGAGAAAAAACTGAACAACTACCAACATTAGGTTATAGGAAATAGTTGAAATTTACTATAAAATTTCAGGGAAAAGTGAAGGGAAATCATTTAGGGCTTCAGCATGTCTTTATAATACGGGATGGATGATCAAAGCAATAATGGACTAGTTTAAATTGATAAAACTGGAACGCAAAGCAATTATGAAAAGTTTTGTTTTCATTGTTATCATTTCTGTTAGATACTGCTTTAAGCTCCTTTATCAAGTTCTGCACCATACACTTAAGGCTCTTAAAGAGCTTAAAAACTTTGAGAGCATAAACCAAGCTATATCTAAAAACACCCTTACATAGTTTCTAGGGCGTTTGTGGTTTACCTTTCCAAAGAACTTGTCATACTTCCTTTTTTCGATGGTGAATATACTTAGGAAATTAACCAAAACTGGGAATTACGCTGTGCCCCAAGTGCATTAGCTTGGATATGTCACATTGCAGAAAAGAATATTTTAATACTTTTTTGTATCTTAGAACAAGATATAAATAAAGGTGACAAGCGAATTATTTGAAAAAAAATATTTTTGTGCCAAATATGAAGCACCCTAATACATACACACCCGTACCGTAAGGTCTCTTGATGACTTGGGCTCTTCTTGAGCTCTTTAGTAAAAAAAAAATATGTAAGCAAAATTCTATGACTGTACAACAATTATTTTTGTGATTACATATTATTGTATTTTGGTACTTATATTTTATGACACTTGGGGTCTCTTGATGGCATTATGTACTTCAAACAAAGGTCCTAGTGGGTGAATGGTTTCTTAGAGTTTTCTGATTGTTTTCATGTATGAAAAGTTAGTCCTGATTGCTATCTTCTGTTAAAAAGGAGTGAAAACAAATTTCTTCACTTTTATAAATTCAATAAGTTTGCTTAACTCTCAAGTTTTAAGTGATGTTGTGGTCTATAACAGAGTGACAAAAAAGTAAGCTCTCAAAAGTTAGCTTTCATGTCACAAAAAGTCATTCACAATAATAGAATCAGAGCATTTTGTTTACATCATAATACATTATTTAAGTTTCCAATTCATTGTTGCAGAGTGCGCCGTGTCTTGGGGGAAAAGCACCCCGGGCACTACGGTGGCCCCTGATACCCCGGCGCCAGCGCCCCAGCCTCCGGGTAAGTTAAATCACATTATTTAAATGATTAAATAGGCGTATGTGTTAAGTCATGATAAGGAATTTAGCTATATGCTCAACGTTGGAGCATGCTTGCTAATGACACCTCTTTAATTTTTTATTAGTCTATTGGTATATTAAAAAAAGAGTTTCTGAAATGGCTTAGTTTGGTATTTTTAAAGGTCACTGCTAAATCATGAAATGCCATGAGACAGATTAGCAAATAATTATTTATTTAAAGAGTCTTAATAAACGTAATATAGTGAAGTATTATTAAAAGGGCATACTAGGGAATGCCGCAAGGGAGAAGTTCCATTAGATGCCCCAAGTATAGATGGAGAGATGTGCAGAGAAAAATCTGAGGGAGCTGGACGTTCATGTCTGGCATGAACATGCACAAACTAGAGAAGAGTGGCATCTTCTAGTATCGGAGGCCAAGACACATTTTGGGTTGCTGCACCAACAAAGTTAGTTAAAGAAGTATTATTATTGCTAGACTTCTTCACACGTTCACAGAGCCGTTACTCGTTTTCACACATACATTCCAAATACGCTCTTACATATATAAGTTGTGGGATGGATATCCTATATTAATTTAACAACTTAGTAAAGCATCTATAATATGAGTTTCTCGTAATGGCTATTACTCTTACATAAATTCACTCTTATAATAGTAGATCTGTTTATTTCTTAATTGCCTAATTGTCCATTTACCATGTACATGTAAAGTTACTACTATCTATTTGCTAAGTTTCTGAGGAAGAGCCCGAAACCTACAACACAGGTCACACAGGCAGTGTGGGATTCAGTGCACAACATTGTAACTGTTAATTTATTTTGTCTAAAGGAGAGGTCAAAAAAACATATATATAAAAGCACTGAACATGCCTCTATTTAAAAAAAAAGTTTGAATAATATTACCAATATATCATAATAACTACACTAGGTAACATTATTTATTACTGTTAACTCTGATTTATAGCTACCACACAACTTCGATAAATAAATCATAAATTATAAGTGCCTAATAAGTACCTAAGAAAATAAGTTCTTAAATGAGGTATATATATATAATTGTGTGTATAATTTCTTCTGAAAAAAGCGCTAGTATTGACATCTCCTTTCATATTGTTTTTTCTTAGGTGTCTATATTATTTTGGCCCTAGCATTTCTTCCAATAAATATATTTCATATTCATACATGTAAGGAACGATCTTATTAAATAGCACGACAATGAATCAATGTGACAACAAGACAAACGGACAAGAGAGGATTGCACAGAGAGTAACTATAAAACAATATTGCCACATGTATTGTGTATATAAACAATTATAGTAAAACAAGTATAAGCTTAGAAGATTCCTCGAGAAAGATTTGATTCGATTCCTCCTAGAGAAATCCTCGACAAAAAGACGGCTGAACCGATTTTGATGAAACATAACTAAGAACACTCCCGAGTAATTCACCTTTCAAACAAAAAAAAAAAAAAACATAATCGTTTCATCTGTTCGAGAGCTACTTTACCACAGACAGACACACACACAGACACGTCAAACTTATAACACCCCATCGATTATGCGTTGGGGTTTAACAACTATGTAAAACAATGATACTCAGGTGGTTATGTGAGAGAGCATATCTCTGAAGTTCATATCTTCATATTTCAGTTCATATTCGTTTATATCTCATTAATGAGCTTAATATTTTAATGAAGAAGAATGTTTGTTTGATAACATTATGAAAAAGCAATATAATGGTGGTAGTTCACTTTTATCGTAATAACTAAGTGAAATTCTAGATCTTTTCATGTGGAGAGCAGTTTGATGAACATGGCTGGTACTTGGTGATGACACAATGGACCATGTTCGCCCCTAATACAGTACTTTAAATAAATAAATTTAAATTATTAATAAATTATTATAAATTATTTCCTTTTTGTACTTGCTATTGTTAATTTTAATGGTGTTTCAATAAAGAGTTTATCTATCTATCTATCTACTTTAAAACAGTTTCCAAATATTAGATAAGGTAGTTGATTGTTATAGAAACAACGTATATGGTTATTCAAGTATATGTTATTTTTTACCCGACTGCGTAAAAAGGAGGGTTATGTTTTTCAAGTGTATGATGTATGGGGGTATGTATGTATGTTTCTATATGACAGTCTACAGCCTAAACGGCTTGACCGATTTTGATACGCGAGGTGTCATTAGATTCGTCTTCACTACCAGAGTGTAGGCTATGAGGCTATATTTTTTGTAATAATAATACATCTCTGATAGAAAAATGCGTTTTTTTTTGTAACCTCCAACGAACTATTTCGAAATAAACAAGTGATTTTACTAGAATTATTCAAAATAATGCGCATTTTTTTTTATAATTCATAATCTAGGTGATTTTACGCATACTTTCTCACAAAAAAATGTACACGCAACAGCGTATCAAGCGTAACGAAAACGTATGTTAGAATGCAAAAACTGATTTTCTGCAGTCGGGTATTTTGTTTTTCTTTTATATTTTGTCAACAATCTTCATTGATTTGATTGATTCACATGTAACATTATTTATATGGAATAAAACTATACCTGCTTGTTAAATGTTCCTGAAATTATTAATTAAACGATGTCGATATTTATAAAGAGCAGTGGGATGTTATCAACAGGAAGTAGTATCAACAATATTATTAATTGTATATTTTTAAGTTTTTTTTATCAACGTCTTCCTCTTGTACGCTAGTTAAAAAAATGTAAAGTTAGCTAAAAAAAATAAATGTATTAGTTTATAAAAGGCATGGACCCTGGAGTCTGTGGTGCTCGAATTTTTCAAATAAAAATAAAGTTTTTTTAATATAGAAATAAGTTTATTGGATGCAAGCCGCTTCTAATCGGTCTTTTTGGAAATCCCTGATTTCTGGGAGGCTTATGTCTAGCAGTGGACTTCCTATGGCTAAGATGACGATAAGGTTTGCGCTTGACCGCTAACTCGCCTGATGTTAAGCGACTTTGCGGTCTACGATGGAGCGCGCTTACCTAGAAGAAACAAATTAAATCGCGATTTAAAGACACCCAGATCATATCCATGTTTGCGGCGAGGAGGGTAACAAAGTTAACTCCAAGTTCACAATCGTAGTCATACTTGCTGTATCTATTTGTTTCCTTCCTTGAATTGTTTTTTTTTTTTTTAACTTTAACCTAATTTTAACTGAAAACTGTGTAATTTTTATTGATTCTGAAATTATGTTTGACCATAATATCATGTTGGTGGTCTCCCACTGCACACTGTACAACGTTCTATGGCAAGTCATTTGCTTACCAAGCAGTCCAGCTGTGGAATTCTTTGCCACTCTCTATTAGACAAGCTTCATCCGTTGCTGTATTTAAAATACATGTAGAGAATTTCTACCTTTCACATAACTTCTGTATTCATTATGTGTTCACATTTTTTATAATATAGATACTTATACATATGTACTATATATTAGTATATTGTAGATATTTTATGTAATTTAAGTATTAGGATGTAAGTGATTTATGTATTTTTTTATCTCTAAGTAGGTATATTATATGCGTATCCGTTTTATTTATTGTCGACATATAAATATATCTATTTATGGAAGACACATAATATACGTAAATAATAAACAAAAAAATAATAATGTAATAAGTATGTGTGATGTGTTCGTCACAAACCAGGCTCAGCTCAGCTGTCCACAGGCAACAGTATGTTGCCTACAGACTACTACACAGACACCGACCTCAAAAATAGTTGGTTTAGGTACCTACTTAGGTAGACACCCAGTATTGATTTTCTTTGTGTTATTTCTCTCTTTTCAGTTTGGAGTCGGTTAAATTTTTTTTAAATAAATAAATAAAATAAATAAATATTTGTGGTCATTTCACACAACACCATCTAGCCCAAACTAAGCAAAGCTTGTACTATGGAACTAGATGGCTGATAGAATACATATATTATACTTTTTTTTTTGTAAATATATACATATGATACATAGAAACACCCAGACACAGAACAAACATCCATGCTCATCACACAAATGTTTGCCCTGGGTGGGGATTGAACCCACGACCTTACAGTTCAGCAGGTAGACGTAAACACACTACCAACTGAGCTACCAACTGAGCAACAAGGCCAGTCAAAACTAAATTTACAAAATTAAAATTAATTAAATATTAAATTAATTAAAATTACTATTATTATTCATTTTTTATTTATTTAGTGATTCCAAATATTTAAATTCGTACTGTGGTGCCTTCAAAATTGCCCGCGTTATCTATCATGGTTGTTAAAATAAAAATGGTTCTAAAAATGTTGTTATCCTGTTTTTAAAGGGTTTTAGATTTTAAATTTAAAACAAGTAAAACTTAAAAAAAAAACAACGTAAAAATACGGCTGAACCGATTTTGATAAAAAAATTGCCAAGAACACTTTCGATTAAATACTTTTTCAAAAAAATTGGTCCATCTGTTTGAGATCTACGATACCACATACAGGCCCACAGATACACACGTCAAACTTATAACACCTCTCTTTCTGTGTCGGGGTAAAGAAGGTGTAGAGTGAGAGCAAGACGAATGCGTCACCCGATCCTACGCGTTAACATCAACGAGCGTCTTGATCGTGTTGCCCATTAATTGTGTAAAAAGTATAGTTTTCCATGTGTGGGTGTTGTCTCGTCTACGGTCCACAGTTTAGGCTAATCAGTGGCGTCACTCGCGCTGCGATTCGCTGTGCTCGTCCTGCTCGTCCGATTACAACACGGCCGCTAACTAGGGCGCACTGCACGAACGATAAACACACCGGTTAGTGCTGATAGTTAGTACCTTATCAAGGGCGACAAGCTTTTTGAGCACTGACGCGATCAACAGTTTTGTCATCTTTTCGTATTTTATCTCAATAAATGAAGTAATACACGCGGTTTTACCGTCTAATGTTGATTCGATACATTTTCGGCTTTATCGAAAAACTTTACTTAACTTTAAGCACTGCTTAACATATTTTGTCAACTTCTCGCTGACACGTAATGACACTTGCGGAAAGAAGACAGAGAATTTAAGACGATGGTTAAAGTTAAGTAACGTTTTTTGGTAAGGCCCATAATGTTGATGAAATTCTATTGTTTTAATTGTTTGCTTTGGTTCACAATGTATCACTTTTGTGAAGATACCATTTGTTTAGGACCAATAGTTTACGAGATATGAGCCTGTCAAGTTTGACAGTTGTTAAGCGAAACTAAGATTAAGATCTCGGTGAGATCTAATGCGTTTCTAAATAGACCACTAGTCCAGAATTAATAGTTTCTGAGATATGAGCTTGTCAATTTTGACATCTACATAATTATACATGTCAAAGAGACAGATGTCAAAATTCATTACACACTATTCTTAAAAATAATGGTATACATTCTGCGAATTTCAAAAAAGACAATCACCAAAATCTGATAATTTTAGCGGAAGAAATTATTTTTCTTCTTTTGTATGGATGACTTAGTGGTAAACGTTTCTCGCCAAATTAATATTGCGTATAATAAAAAAACTTAGAAACTCGCAAATTCATTACATTTGATCTTTAACAGCATTAACATTGAAAAATAACATAATAAAATTTACATTTTTACCCGACTGCGTAAGAAGGAGGGTTATGTTTTTCGAGTCTATATATGTTTGAATGTATGTATGTATGTGGGTATGTATCTGTTTCTATAGGATCGCCTACAGCCAAAAGGGCTTGACTGATTTTGACGTGCGAGGTGTCGTTAGATTTGTCTTCACTTACTGAGTGTCATATGCTATATTTTTTGTAATAATAACAATACATCTTTCGTAAAAATAAAAATGCGTTTTTTCGTAACCTCCAACGAACTTTTTCCGTAATAAACAAGTAATTTTACTAGGATTAGATTTTACGTATACTTTCTCACAAAAAACGTACACTCAACAGCATATCAAGCGTAACCAAATCGTAAGCTAGAATACAAAAACTGATTTTCTGTAGTCGGGTATTTTGTTTATCTTTTAATATTAATACTTTTTTCTTTCTAATCGTCGTTTCTGGTTTCCCTCAGTGACCTATACGTGTATGTACTGTACATGTTGACTGACCTTCCCTCGACCTCAGAAGTTGCCGGTATCGTAAATGGTCGCGTAATTAAACTTAATTCTTATTATTTTGTTTAAAATCATAGATTCAATACTAAGAACGATCCTAAAATGATTCCTCACTTAGATAAAATCTTATTTCTTCACTCAAAAAGAGTGGTGAAATAAGAAACTGTCAAACTGTGAATTGTGTATCGGTGTCACTGCGTGTTTGTCTGTAGCATCGTAGCTCTTAAACGGATGGATCGATTTTGATCTAGTTTTTTTTTCGTTTGAAAGAAGATTTGAGCTAGTGTTGTTAGCTATGTTTCATCAAAATCGGTTCAGCCGTTTTTTGTCGGGGGTTTTTGAGTTTTCCAAACTTGTACTTGTTGTGAACGTGATAAATAAGCGGCTGCAATTCCGGCACAGGTTTTAATTTAAATTGGAGGACAATTCACACAACACCATCTAGCTCAAACTAAGCAAAGCTTGAACTATGGAAACTAGATGGCTGATAAAATACATATATACTTTTTTTTGTAAATACGTACTTATGTTACATAGAAACACCCAGACACAACAAATATCCACGCTCATCACACAAATGTTTGCCCTGTGTGGGGATCGAACCCACGACCTACAGCTCAGAAGGAAGTAGTACTACCACTGAGCCATGATGCCTGTCAAACATGCTTATGCTTGTGTCAAATTACTTATGCCCCGCAATTTTCTTCCCGAATGTCAGCTGTCTCTTAGCCAAATTTCAACTCAATCAGTTCAGCCGTTTATTCTTAATCAGCTCAGTTAGTGAAAATGTAGTACTCGATTAGAAAGAGAACAGGCGTAGTAATTTTCGCTTTTATGAATGCTTTCGTTAAATATCGTTGTTTTAACTAACGTCATAAGGAGACTAGCGGCTCGTTCCACGCTCCAGTGATCCCTTTGACTAGCGCTATTTGATCTGATTTCTTTTCTTTAAAGTTTGGAGACCATGAAATTCAACTTAGCAGACCATGAGATCTCTTACATTGTATGCTTTGATGACATCGTGTTGACAAGTTTGAGCTTTAACATGTTATGAATAAGGTTCATATCATACTGCAATTGGTAGACCCGTAAAACCATTTAATCAAAGCAGAAGATTTGATTTGATAATTGTCATCAATAGAAGCTAATGCAGTGATGTATTTTAGCGCGTGTACTTGTTGGTCGCTGTATTGTATTTTGTATGGCGGCAGCTGATAACAATAAAAATTTAGAAGAAAACAATTTAGACCTTATCCTAAGATTATGAAAGCAAAAGCAAAAGTGTGCTATTTTCACGATAAAACGACTAAATTTGAAATTTGGTGGTTCGGCTATCTCTGTAGCCTGAGAAGGATTTAAGCTAGATTTCGTTATGATCGAAAGAGGAAGTAACTCTGTCTCTTTGCTAATTGAATGAACAGATGTTGATAAAAAATTAGTACAGAGATAACAGGACCTAGACATAGTTCCAGCCATTAAAAAAAACCGGCCAAGTGCGAGTCAGACTCGCCCACCGAGGGTTCCGTACAAACTAGTAGATAAATTTTCCTTCATAAACCGAAAAATATACATCGTAAAAATATTTAAAAACCTGTTCTAGCTTGTGCTAATGCACAAGCTAGAACAGGCTTTTATACGGTACCCAACATGATACGGTTAAAGCACTTTAACCCCTCCTTCCTTGGATAAGGGTCTTTCCCTTAACCATTTTGTAAAAATTTATAGTTTCGAATTTTTTCCTATATACATGTGTACTATATGAAAATGCTTCTTGGTAAATTTCACAGTTATATGTCAACAGGAAGTACCCCATACGTTTTGATTCCATTGTAAGTGTCGAAATATGCGTTTTTTCCCGACGTATTGCGGTTGTGGCTGTATTTTTTTTAATGAAAACTGAAAAGTTTGATTTTTCTCTTTGCAGCAAGAGACTATGGATCTGCGTATATGATTTTAATTTCAACTCGATACCTCCACGCGTTCCCGAGACGAGTCCTTGACAGACGGACAACAAAGTGGTCCTATAAGGGTTCCGTTTTTTCCTTTTGAGTTACGGAACCCTAAAAACGAATCATCCAAATCTGTAATTTTTTTACGGATAGAAATACGTATTGTATTGGCTATATTTGTGGTTTTAACGGTTTTTATTAAAAAAAAAAAAAAAACCTAAAAACAGAAATAGTTTTCTCGAATGTATGCTATATACTTAGTTATATTTACACACTTTTCCTTATATGTACATGCTTGTTGTTTCCTGAGAATTATAATTTTGGAATATTGAAGGCTAGAGTGAATAGATTTCTTTTAGAATTACGTGCTTCATCCTTGGCCACACCGTTGCCTTACATCGATTAACATGTTTGTCAAATGTAGGTCTATTTAACAAAACGACGTGGGTGACGTCACCGTCGGTTCCAGCGGAAGACCAGCGCTGGCTGTTCACAGCCAGCAGTATGCTGAGCTGGGACCGGTTTGTGGCGGACACATAATATCTAAATATTGTAACGTTTTCTTTTGTTTTTGTGCTTAATGTTAATTTGATGTTATGTGTCTTACATGAATAAATATATGTCTATGTCTATGTCAAAACAAAAACTTTGTGTTATATACCTACTTCCAGCTTTGTATTGTTGGTTAAAATAAATGTGGCAATGTAAATGTCGTAGATAATATCTTAACACCGTAAAAGAGAGACGCGTTGTCTCGTCTAGTTACTTAATTAGGAAAAAGGAAGAGGTTTTTTAATGCGTCCGTGCGCTCATTACGTCGCTTACGCAGCATCGTCAAATATTGATACACCGCACGCGCGCATACGATCGGCGTTTGCGCATGATGTCACTGTTTTCGGATCGGCAATTTAGTATTTGTTGATGTAATCTTCAATGATTGATAACTATATCGGTGCTAATACTGTCATCGGAACTTTATCTTAACAACATTACGCCGATAATCCTTTACAATATGTTCATGATGTGGGATAAATTTAATGCGACATAGCTCTAAACGGATTATGTGTAAATATGAATTTTTAAATCAATGATCTCATACAAACATGTGACGGAAAGTTAACATTTGTGGGTCGTTGTGGACAATGAAGCATTTAAGTCTTTTATCTACAGAAACAAGTCATTATTTATTTCAGTACCTATTGAATTAATACCATAATGATAGTTAACAAGTATCTATATATATATATATATTTTTTAACACGAATATGTCTGCGTTTGACCACCATCTCGCCTGTTGGCAAGCGATGATGTGGTCAGAGATGAAGCAGGCAGACCCACTACCTATCAAATGAAAAAACAAAATACTGGATTGCAGAAAAGCAGTTTTTGCTCTTTTAGTCTAACTTACGATTTCGTTACGCTTGATACGTTGTTGAGTGTATAAATGCGCATTTTTTAGGATAATTCTAGTAAAATCATTTGTTTATGTTACGAAAAAACAATTTTTTTACTTGGCGAGAGATGATTATTGTTATTACAAAAAAATATAGCCTATGACGCTCAGGAAGTAAAGACGAATCTAGCGCAACCTCGCACATCAAAATCGGTCAAGCCGTTTAGGTTGTAGGCCCTCATGTATAATATATACATACTTACACATCTTATATCTTACGCAGTCGGGTAAAAAACTGAAAAAGTCGGCTTCATCAACACGCTCCTGATAAATAAAATCGTATAAGTAAAGCGTTGTTTCTAAATTTCTTATGCAAAGTTGATCATATTTTTGTGGGGCCTTTTCCAAAGTTATCCTCTTTTTAATAAAAGAAGATTCATAAAAAAAAAAAAATAACAAATCGGTTTAAAACTGGCGGAGATTTATGTAAGTTAACATACAATGAGATAAAGAGCTTGATATTTCTCCGCAGTCTAAGGTTTGAACCTATAATGAACCCAATTAAAATATAATGATTAAAATCGGTTAGTAAATAAAGAAGTTATTTATAAAACACTACACACGAATTACTCTCCTTCTGTTTTAGTCGGTTAAAAATATACTTGAAATATCCGACTGCAAGATGGGGTCTATGATTCTCAAGGACGTAAAGATGAATTACCAATATCTCACGTCGAAGTCGGTTAAGTCCTTTATGCTACAGGGTGGTCATTCGCTATGACCACTGACCATGTAAGGCGTTACGGTTTTTATTGAAAATGAGACTTTCCGGCTTAATATTTAAAGTGTTATTTTCAATGTTAAGTTTTTACGCGCCAGTAATCACAGAAAATAATAGAATTACTTTCCAGGAAAGCACATCGTTCGTTTGATTCTTAGCAGTAAAGTAAATAGTCCAATGTGCACCAAAATTGTCGATTAAAAATTTTCATTCAATAGGTAATAAGCAAAATTTGTTTTATTTACTCAAATGATAACTACTTACAGATCCATACCACAAAAACAAAACGAAAATATAGTATATATTTAAAAGTTACAAGCATTTTAATATCATGTTAGACAGAGAGCATACCATCGCGGCAGATGAAGTCATTCATCATGTGCGCCATACAAATTCAATACAAACAGCCGTTTTGAGAGAAAAGGACAGAGCATCCCCTCCCAAAAACTTCAAATGCTTGATATCTTGTAAGTTTATAGTCCGATATAAAATATTTGCTATTGTATATGTATTATATTTTCATATATTGTCCACTAAAACTACTCATGCATATTTACTATTCGTAATACAATAAAATTATCCTTATAGGCTACCATTTTTTGGTTGAACAACTAGCAAATATGTGGCACTTCTCGGACTGCAACAGAGTTTCAATTAAAAAGAAAATATACATCAGGCGAGTTGGTGGTCCATCGTAGATCTATCTTCTATATATAAAAAAAAAAAAGTTTTACCCTCCTCGACCAGTTGGGTAATGAAGTCCATTGAAAACGATACGGCGTAAAGCGCGGCTCTGGAAGGTCAAGTAAATTGTTACCGGAACAAAATTCGTGAGAGATTGCCTGCGACACGGTTGTTCCGATATCAATCAAATTCGATCGAGACAGTTTCATGGGAATCGATGTTTTTTTCATCATCTCAGCCATAAGTGGATGGAAATAGGTCTCCCCATGGTTATATTTTTTTTTTTTTTGGGTTAATGGCTTATATATATTTTAAGATTTTTATTTTTCTGCTTTTATTTGTAACTTTGCACAATGTATAAAAAAAAAAATATATTTTTGCGATTGATGACGTCTTGTTATTATTAATTTTAGCAATGACAATCTGGAAGTAAAGAAATCTAACGACATCCCACAAAGCAAAATCTTTAGAAGGTAATATAGAAAGACAATACGTCATTTTCTTTACGCAGTCGGGTAAAAATATAAAAACGGTATCGAAAAAGTATCAATTATAGAATAGTTGATACTTTGAATTAAAAATAATGATTACTAATATTTTTGTGCATTAAAAATAGTTATTA
Organism: Lycia hirtaria; assembly: GCA_947563715.1. Lineage (NCBI taxonomy): Eukaryota > Metazoa > Arthropoda > Insecta > Lepidoptera > Geometridae > Lycia > Lycia hirtaria. The sequence goes on from OX387386.1 coordinate 16,140,657, forward strand.
CATTGTAATATAGAAATAAATAATGTAGAACTGTATCTGCCTGACTGTGCAAAAAATAAAAAAAAAGTAAGTTCGTATAGACTGACTGGCCAGCCCTATTGTCAGAGTTATTAAGCCGCCGAAAGGCCTCTGACTTGGCTTGACGATTGCTGAACAACCGGGACCTACAATTTAACGTGTCATCCGAGCCACGGTAGCGCTCAGAAAGAAATGCCACTCACGGTCACCCATCCGAAAACTGACCGGTCCGTCCGTAATGTAAAAAAATATAAAGACTGTATTAATCGTACAAGTACCGTCGGTAAAATAGTTCATAGTTTAAAATAAAAACAATAATTATTATTAGTTCTGTGCATTCAAATAGTTATAATATAGAAACATATAAAACATTATCCTCTTTACTCAGTCAGATAAAAATATACGGCCTTACCGAAAAACGTTACTTAACTTTAACCATCATCTTAATTTCTCTGTCTTCTTTCCGCAAATGACGTTTACGTATTAGCGAAAAGTTGACAAAATATGTTTAGCAATGCTTAAAGTTAAATAACGTTTTTCGGTAAGGCCGATAAAGACAGCATCAATCGCAAAAGTATTGACATTAGAATAGTTCATAATTTGAAATAAAATCAATTAATAATATTATTTTTGTGTAAAAATGGGTTAGCTACGTAGTAACAGGTTGAATGACCGTACACGATCGGTCGTGATCGAACACCATGATTCATGGGATAATACATGTTTTCCTGGGTTGTTCTTTGTACTTCGTAATGACGTATTACTCCGCACAACGGCGAATTTATCCGCACACGGAGTGTACTTGCAGCGTGTTTTATGTCGCAATGTAAATTATATCCATATTTCACGCTCTACGAAACCAAGACACGGCTTGTGGCCTCAAGGTTGTAACTCTAGGTAGTTCAGTTCCTACATTGTGACGTTGAAACCTATTACTGGACTGTTGCTTTCGTCATTTCTACTTCTTTTCACTATCTCCGACTGAAATACTAAGTGGGTTTCATTACTTAAATGGCTTATTGTATTGTAATTCAGTGTTGTATAAAGAAGCCCAATAGTCACGTTCCTTAACGCATTCATATAGAAAACAGTGTTGGTTGAACTGTTTTAGTTTTCGATGCTTATTGAAGTCATGAAGCGTGATTATTGTAATATTTTTAGTTTGACTAAAGGTCCCGTACCTAAAGGTCTCGGATACATTCCTTTTCAACCGACTTCAAAAAGTCGACTAAATGTAAGATGTAAAATTGCCATAAATCGAATAAATATGAAATTAGGAATACCATTCCACTACAGGTCAAGCACAAAATCGGCGCATTACCATTTATTTCACATTGAAATGCCCAAAATCCGCACACAACGAAATAAGTCAGCATTTTTTATACGTACTGCACAGGAATGAAACTTCTTCCTTCTCTGTACCTGGATAGAGTGAAATCTTTTAGATCGAAGTGCTCCATCCTCGGCCACACCGTTGCTTACCATCAGACGAGATTGTGGTCAAACGTAAGATCTATTTAATATATAAAATATTATATAATGACACATAGTTAAATTCGTATATTAGTTGGTATGATATTGTGACGTATGCCATATGGTATTCTCGGTCAGACGCTCGTGATTGTTTACGCTGCAATCGTATTGTTAATTTAATAAATAAACGTATTGATTTATACCGTCTGCTCTTTTGAATCACATACGTAGTCATATCTCAGAATTGATTGTTATAGAAGTGGGCCGGAATTGAATATTATATTTTTGTATCGATAATAGAGATGTGCGGGATTCGTGCGTAGATATACGGATACGGATCTTTAGTGTCTACGAGTAGAATCTACATATCCGAGAATGTACGGATCTAAAATTATTGTACTTCACGCCCGCGTTGGTGCGCTTGACCTTGTTTGCCGGCACCGACAGTTGACGCTTACATTGCCATGTAACAAATGTTCAAATATCAATAGTAATTTGAAATTATTCATTACTACCAATCTTTCAAATATGATATACGGCGGAGTCCGGATAATGCGACCGCTAGGGGCCGCCGCTGTTACGTCGTACAAACCGAACGATGTTTTATTCATGTTTTCGTAATTACCCTTTCATATTAGTCATTCTCGTGGAACTTCTTTGTAACTGTAACTCTGCAACGGAACGCGCAATTGACATTGGAAATCAGAAATATTCACAAATTATTAAGGCCATTACGCAGCGAATAGTCGTAAAAAATAGGCCCCGAAACTAATGATTTACGCGTCTAAATCTGCCGTGACGTGAAGTGTACAGGAAGAGATGGCGCTATGTTTTTAGAAGCTAGATCCAAATGGTTTTTGACGTGATAACGTCTTATAAATCGATGAACGCCGGCTGCACGCACGAGAAAACATGACTCATTGTCACGTTCCGTCTGAGCTAAGCGTGCAAGCGAGAGCGCAGAATAAGCGATAGAGAGGCACGATCGGCCTAAGCATTCGGCTTGTGACGCATCGTTATCACGTAAAATTATCGTCCGTAAACCGACTTTACACTACTTTACAGACAATAATTTTTATGAAAGAAAAAGGGAAAAGTAAAAGTTAAAGCGGTTCGACGTTATAACAAGAGCATATTTATTTTCATAGTGACCTGTATAAAAAACAACTAGCTTGCTACTATTATTTTATACAAATTATTAAATACTATAATTACAAAGGTTATTAAATACAAAGTTGGTTTAAACGGATTCTAATGTACTTATATAATTAAATTAGTAAATATAAATAATCCGTTACAGATCTTGACGAGATCCATCCTCGGCCACAGCGTCGCTCAAAATCAGGCAAGTTGGTGGTCAATCGTTGATCCATCTAACATAGAAAATAAATCTGCCAAAAAGTAACAGATACTGATTTTTTTCTCTCTCAGATATCCGTATATACAGATACTGAAGTCCGGTACATTATTAACTAGTACGCAGATGCCTGTATTCATAATATTTCTTATTCTGTGAAATATTAAATTTATGCTTGAAATATTCGGGTCATTGTTGTCTTGAACACCAAAAGGAAACTATTTCGTTTTGTATGCTTTTCTTTACGTTTGTGTAAATATTGGTTTATTCAAATGTGTTTATGTTAGTGTAACTAAGCTCTATTGTTATAATTTTGTATAAAAATGAGTAGATATTATAATTTGTGTATAAATGTAAGATTGTTCGTTAAATTAGGTTAATACACGTGTGTGTATTTTTTCTATATCGACATGTTCCGATGACATTTTCAAACAGCGTTACGTGACATTTTCTGGACGCTGTATTGTGCAAATTCCCACAATCAGATCAAAGTATTGAGAAATAATTATTGTTTTGTCAGTGAAGCAGTTATATGTACTTACGTATGCATTTTTCGCGACCACACACAATAAGTACAACATTCATACGTCATGTTCGAAAAGTAGTCTTGCTTACGATCACGTCTTCCAACGCAACGTTTTTGCTGTAAACGTTTTGGTCCATATAGAATGTGAAAATTTATCTGTACCTCTAAACATAATTCAATTTCGATGGTTACTTTTATGTGATTGGATCGGTGAGAAACCTGTGGTCCTGTGGTCATAAAGTAGGAATCTGACGGCTGATAAAAAATATAAGAATTTGCCGATAGGCTACTTTCGGCGGTTTAGGGAACTGAATTTCGCATCCAGTTGTCAAAAAGGTTTTTTTTTAAATTTTTACGCGTGCTTTGGTATTGGAACCTAGGACGGAAGTTAGACGGTCTCACGACGAAGCTGCCATCACTTAAGCCTTGAATAATTATATACGTATTACCACTTGTACTAACATGAAGCTATATTTATATAATTTTCCCAAGATCTTCGTATATTCAGATCGTTGTCACAACAATCATAACATAGTATCTCGCGTCACGAATACATTTTACTATTCATGTCAATGAGACGGTGTACATTATTATTCTCAATCGATTGTTCCCGGTCTTCCTGAATAGCAAATAAGCTGTTGAGTACAGGCTTCATAATGCAAGACTCGATACTGGCTGAATGGACAAAAGGTCTGAAAGCGAAACTAAGGCGTTGTTCAAACGACACACTTATGGTATCGTGTTTGGGAAATGAGAAACCAATGAATATTTTATTTTCATACAATCTATATACGAGTAAATAAAATCGTGCCCTAAAGGCACTAAGAGACAATCCTTTTTTTTAGAGAAAACCTTCAAAATTGTGGTTTGTGACGTCATAGCGAACATTTGAAAGTACTAGGAATTTCGGCGAACACGCGTACTCACGATCGGTTTTTGAAGGTTCGTTGCATGTTCGGAGCGAATAATGTATGTAATGCTTGTCAATGTATGGATGTAGGTGAACTTAATAAATAAATAAATAAAATAAATCAATTCGACCGTTTTTTCACCTCATTTAATAGGCACTCGTAGACAGTGCTTCCATTTCATACTCACGAATTGTCAATCAAAAATTGTTCAGTCTATGCAACTACACACATGTTTTTGTTTTCATTTCCGAAACAGGCAACTTTCTGTTCATACAACTGTCCGAATTGCACTTGTATGTACACTGTCGAAAATTGAGCCAACCCTAGTCTCCCTGCAATCATGTACAACGCATGTCAGATACCGCAACCGAGGACACAATAACGGAAATCATGTTCAATTGCCATACTGGTCTCAGAAACTCCCGTTGTCAGTAATAGCTTATATTATCAAAAACTTAAACCTGCCAATATGGCACCCTGTTTGCGCAAGCGTCTTAATAAAACAAATGCTTTCATTTTTTTTTTTTTTTTTTTTTTTATATAGAAATAGGTTTGCGCTTGACCGCCAACTCGCCTGATGTTAAGCGACGTTGCGATCTACGATGGAGCGCGCTTACCTAGAAGTAACCAATTCACTCGCGATTTAAAGACACCCAGATTATATCTATCGGGAAAGACCCACTCAGGAAGCGTATTCCATATTCTAGCAGTCCGCACGATGATAGTGGAACTAAAGCATTTTGCCACCGCTGAAGGACGTAAGGCGTACGACGAGCGGTGACTCAAACCATGCTACTATATAAATATGTAGAATATTGTATTCTTTCTTACTATGCCATTTGCCTCATCATCAACCTATTAGCTGTATGCTGGGCATTGGCCTTCCTATGCGTATGCCATTCAACCTCTGTCTTTTACTAATCGCCATCATTCGTAACCTATATTCGTCTCTGTCCTGCAATAATACAGCACATAATCAGCCTATCATCTTTCTATTATACAAAGTCGTTTCCAGAAACTTTTATGTCCTCCAAAATTAGATGTTGATCTAGAAAAATGAATATTTTTAATCAACTTCTTTAAATAATAGTATTAAAATTTTTAGGATTCGATGTCTAACTGGTTCATCAGAGTAATTACTTTCTTCAAACATGTACACTGAACGTATATATTTATTAACAAGTGATACCATCAGTACTAAGGCAAAGGCAGTTCGAATATATCGCCCTTTCATGTGATCGCGTTTGTGGCTAAATTGAATTACCATCTCTGGTAATGACGGCGGAGATTGTGTCATCGAAACTGACTCTTTAAAAATGGCGTTTGAATTTATTTCCACATTTCCCGTATTTTCCTTAATTATTGCGATTGTATATTTTCCTGCATATACTTACGAACAACTTGCAGACTATAAATTAACACTAATAGGTACACCCACTTGGTGTACAAAGGTATCGCTATACACTTCGTGAGCGCACGCGGCCGCATGTGGCGCTAGCGCTGCATGCTAAGGCGTGATGTCGACCGAGGGAGAAATATTTGTATGGCTGACCCCACATTAGGCGTGCGCGTTTCTCGCTGCGTGTGCGTCGCGTGTTGCCGGCGTGTAGCGTGTGTGCCACGCGCGTTGGCGTTTAACCCCTTAAGTAGCGGGCGGCGGGGCCAGCGGGCGAAGGAGTAAGAAGCACGACGCGAGCGCCCACACACGCCGCAAGCAAGCAAAACGCGACGCTCACGCGGCGCGCGCGCCCGAGAAACTCGCACGCCTAATCCCCACATTAGGCCTATACCATAAATATGTGAATATTTATAAATACTGATTTATTTTTTATATTTAGTAATATTATTTATATATTATATTTAAAAAAAAAAACAGGGCAAACTGGGCTGATAAAAAAAATTATATAAAATAATTTGAAGTAGTTTTTTTTATTTTTTAAATGATTACTTGTTAAATAAAAACTACGGGTCACTCACGTCTGTTTGGAGTTGAAATATCCGGCTATACTTCTAACTCTTCAAACGAACCGTCTTCTTCATGGGATCAGCACAAACGTCACTCTCGGCCGGTGACGCGCCCCGCAAACAACAGACTCAAAACAGACGTGAGTGATCTGTAGTTTTTATTTAAAAACGTGTGAAAACCACGTTAGGTTGCATACTTTTACCACAATATAGTAATTGTAATTTATACCGCACCAGTTTTCGTAAGAATTTTGATCATAGGGGTTTGATTCAGTCATCTTGTCTCATCGCTCATCTAGTGTGTTATTGTTCCAGGGGTGCTGGAAATGACTGGGACGGACAACATCCGTTTCAGCGGGCATACGCTGGATAAGGCCACGAAGGCGAAGGTCACACTCGAGAACTTCTACACAAACCTCATCACACAACACTTGGAGAGGAAACAGAGGTATGTCTGTTCAGGCTTGTTGGTTATCAGAAAAGGTTTCTTAAATAACTACGTGGCGCGTGAAAAGGTTGTTTATGCGATGTAAAGCTCAGTAGTTCGCCGTCTGATTTCTTGTGGGATCACCCCTATTACTCCACGTAGCTACTTATAAGAAACGTTGTCGCTTAGTCTTCCATAGAAAAAGGAGAAAACTGTTTTCTACGCTTAATATATCGTTCTTTAGGGATAGAAAACAGATTTTTCTTTTTTTATCTGATTGGAATCCTAAATAGGTATGCCTCTAGATTTTTTTAAATATCGTAATACCTTCGAAGTTAAAGTGAATTAAAAGTTAAATTTTTGAAATAAAAAAACTATAAAAGTGCTTAAAACGGACAAAATCAGACCTGCATAGTATTATTTCACCCTACCATCTCTTCTATCCGACGGCTAATCGCTAAACGCAGGCAGGCAAGACACATAGCACGTTGACCTGATAGCCAATGGGGTGAAAAGTTCTCGATTGGAGACCACGTACTGGCAAGCGTCGCGTAGGAAGACCAGAAGACCAAATTAAAATGGCAGGATGACGCTGGATGTAAGTTGCTTCCAACTGGTCTTTTTGGAAATCCATGGGGCTTATGTTCAACAGTGGACTTCTTGTGTCTGAGATAACAATGATATTGATCTCTCAATTGTTTTGTTGAGATTTCTCCTAGGCACGCGTCCTTTATTATAGATCCGACTTTCACTGATATCGCATACCGATTGATGTTTAGGATAAAGGTAGGTACTGTCACGTAATAATGTGAGTATTAACTGTTTTGCTATTGTCATTTGGAAATTTCCACTTTTCAATGGTTCATATTGAAAAAAATTCCGTATTGCAATCTCAATACGGGTTACAAATGGACGAAACATGCTTTGTGTTTCGTGTGGATTCAATGTATCCTTTAACTTGTTTGCTTACTTTTAGTTTTTTTTTTTTTTGTAAAATAGGTGAAGCAAAAAAGGCAGACGGCTCGCCTGATGGTAAGCGATAACCGTCGCCTATGGACAACTGCAACATCACTGACATTACTGTTGCTTTGCTAACTCGGAAAGGTGCTTGTAGACACCCTTTTTAAAACGCTCTTGGAGAGGAAACAGAGGTATGTTTTTACTAAAATTTTGAGTCAAAATCAGTTTATCTTCTTTCAGACTCGAAAAGTTAGAAGAGTCTCTTAAAGATGATAGTTTGACGGAGAGTCAAAAGCAAGAAAAGCGACAACAACATGCGCAAAAAGAAACAGAATTCCTCAGGCTCAAACGATCGCGGCTTGGCGTCGAAGACTTTGAACCGCTCAAGGTAACATTTTTTTTTTGTAAAAAATATCTAAGTTTGTACTACCAACCCGTCTGATGGTAAGTGACAGCGTGGTCGAGGATTGAGTGCGTCGATCTACAAGATATCTTTTCACTCTAGCCTTGAAAGTTTCAAGGTTAGGAGAAAAGCGAAATTTTGTCTCTCTGTCTATTTATTACCTTTTCATGCCTACGCTGAACCATTGATTTGGCACAGAGATTACCTAGATAAAGTTAAACGGCTAAATCGATCGTTACGAAATTTGGCACAGAGATTCTTTGGGGTCTAGAGAAGGACATAGTGCACTAGTCATAATGCACTAATGATATTCTGCTGGAAAACTACACTACTAATACTATAGTACTAATACTAGCTGCGCCACTCGGTGTCACCCGCTTATTAATGAAAAATGGAAATGATGATGATGAGAAAATATAACCTATGTCCTTCTCCAGTCCCTAAATAATCCCTTTGCCAAAGTAACGATTGGTTCAACCATTTAGCCATGAAGTGGTAACAAACAGGCGAAGAGACAGACCACATACAGAATTATTTTGGCTTTTTATAATATTAGTTATGGTTTTGCTAAATATTTGAATGGTAAGTTCAAGTAATCTGCTCTGTATGTGGGTGTTGGTTGTCCGTGTATTTGTATGCGTTCAATCGCATCAACGATACAGGGAATCCCAGAGGTGAACTATTCCTTTGAATTATTATCTTATCGATACCTACTTCTTTTCGAGAAATCATGTATCGTCATTTTTAACAACGAATGATTTTTATTTTGAGCCCAGCTCATTCTATTCTATCCTAGCTATATAGGTTCAAATGCAGCTTCAAATTAGGAGAATTGAAATTGTGTATATCATATTATACTGTTTTTTTTTATCAAACGAGCTGTGGTCAAATGTCTAGCCAGCCCACTTGTAACTATTTATTCCCATGATGAAACAAGTCATCGAAGAGTTCCATTTATCCACCTTGTGTTCTATCTTGGATGGAACCGAATTATTCAAATTCAAAATTATTTATTTACAATAAAATAAAATAACAGACAAATGCAGTATTTTGTTATCAGTATTACATACATTTGAAAGTTTCAATTCGGTGAGGAAATTAGAAGTTGGTTAAATTTCACTTTGTAAATTACAGGTGAATCTGATAAAAACAGGTCAATAAGTGAAAATACGAATTTTAAAATGTGTATGTGATTTTATTTTATCACATACATATTTTTACATTCACTTTTGTGCTACAAATATATGTAAAGATATGGATATATCTAAACATCGAATTATAGATATTATTAAAACCACTATTTAATTATTTTTTTGTTTCATAACAAACCAATTGCAGGTCATCGGAAGAGGCGCCTTTGGAGAAGTTCGGTTGGTGCAAAAGAAAGATACGGGTCACGTGTACGCTATGAAAATTTTGCGGAAAGCCGACATGTTAGAAAAAGAACAGGTACGTTTTGACACTTCTCTCTAAAGATACTACACCCGTACTCACTGTTTATGTATTCTGTGCTCACCTGCACACCTACTGACGTAGTGAGAGAGTGTGCTGTCAAGTTCATGACATCACTGACCATAACTACAAAGCGGTAGTGTATTAAACGAGGCAAAAATAAAACTTAAATAACTTCTTAACGGATAAAAAAATCCAAAAGAATTAAAAGAAGGATTATCCAAAAGAATAAAAGCGTCTAAAAATCCTAGTGCACACGTCTATATTACGCTGGACCTTGTGACCCTGAACGGCCTGGCTGTTTTTTTTTAGATTTTCGCGCTCGTTATTCATTGAAACATTTTAAGAAACTTTATTTTTTAAGTCGACTCTATGCATGTCTTGTTTGGCAGGTGGCCCATGTACGAGCGGAACGCGACATCCTCGTAGAAGCAGACCACCAGTGGGTTGTGAAGATGTACTACAGCTTCCAGGACCCCATGAACCTTTACCTCATCATGGAGTTCCTCCCCGGCGGCGACATGATGACGCTCCTCATGAAAAAGGACACCCTGAGTGAGGAATGCGCGCAGTTCTACGTCGCGGAGACGGCCCTCGCTATCGACAGCATACACAAGCTCGGATTTATACACAGGTTAGCTGATGATAATAGTACTTCTTACGGTCAATAAATCTAAGCAGTTGCTTAGATTTAATGGCAGTTGTTATACAACAGCCATCTCTGTTTCCTGAGAACTACAATCTTGGAATTTTCAAGGCTAGAGAGAATAGAAGACGCTGGATGCAAGCCGTTTCCAATCGGTCTTTTTGGAAATCCATAGGGGAGGCCTATGTCCAGCAGTGGACTTTTTATGGCTGAGATGATGATGATGATGAGAGAGAATAGATATCTTCTAGATCGACGATCCTCGGCCACATCGTCGCTTAAAATCAGGCGAGTTGGTGGTTAATAAATAATTTAATTAACCAAATTAATTAAAAAGGAAAATATGACGTGTATATATATATATATATATTTCGTTGAGCGCGCGATCACTGAAAAGAAAGAAAACGCTGTGGTGACATTGACTCGCTTATTTTAAAACCTCACCACGTTTATGGTTTTAAAATAGCAATACCTCTTAAGTACTTGGAGACAAAATGTTGAACTCGACTCGACTGTATAATATTGTTACGGGAAGTGGGTATAGGGATTGGAAGGAAACAACGATGTTATTCAAGCTCGTTTAATTCGTTGACACGTGGTGTCTTCTACAGAGCACTCACAGTCTATAACACAAACACCGACAATAGTTACAGAATCGACGCGCTACAAACACACAGAGTATGTGTTCCGACCAACACACTACTACTATAACGTCTCTTCACTATACTGTTCACTTAACACTTCACTTTCACGTGGTAACTTTTTCTTCTTTCCTGTATGCTACTCGTATCTGAACTGCCCTCTGTCCGCGACTGAAGCTCCTTATATACCCCGCAGAACCTTCTAGAAGCTTTTATTTCGATAGTCATTTCGTTCGTTATTTGTTTCGTTCCAGAATGTTCAATTTCGATCGTCTTTTGTTTTTATCATTTGTTTCGAACTTTCTAGAATGTTGACGAGATTATTTGTTTAAATAGTCGAGGAGCATTTCCTTCTGTAAATTTCACCATCATCATCATCATCGTTACACTATATATAATATCGTTTTATTTCCATGTATATATAACAGTAAGTATTATCATTTTCAGAGACATAAAACCCGATAATCTGCTACTGGACGCACGCGGTCACATCAAACTGAGCGACTTTGGTCTCTGCACCGGCTTGAAGAAAAGCCACCGTACTGACTTCTACAGGGACCTGTCGCGTGCGACACCCTCTGACTTTAGTAAGTATTGACTCTATTCATTTTTTCTCTTTTTAGGGCTTTGTTGAGCGCGCATATGTTCACACATATGAAGGAAACTGATTTCTGCTCTTATATATAAAATATTATTTCTGACCCATTTCCAATTACTCTTCTTTGTGTGAAATTTGAACAGCTTGTTTTTTTTTATTAATATTTCGTTATAACTTTATTCTTAATATTTCTTATAGCTTAAAAAGTGTATAACCGACTTCAAAATACGTAATATAATTTACTTGGATGATATATTTTTTCTTATTATTTCGTTTTATAAACCAAATTACTACACCAATTATGATAATACTTCCATGGGAACTATATGAATGTGTATCCTTTCGAATAAAAAATAAGTTTCCAAATCGACTTATAAATGAGTTATGCGGGCCAACATAAAAAAAATACAACCAAATTAAAAACCTTCTTTTTCCTTCTTAAAGTCGTTTGAAAATAAAGCAAAAGCCTATCCATATTTAATCAAAATTTCATTTTCATAGTCATAAAAAAGAGTAATGGAAATAGGATAAGTATAAAGTAGTTTTCTGTACTGTTTTATGAGAAAATACCCTGTGTACTGGCAACAAATGCGCGCATAATGTGCCAGTTAAATACTTTTTTTTTTTATACGGTATAGATCTACGATTGGCCACCAACTCGCCTGATGTTAAGCGATAGTCAATATTTTACTCTGTGTAATACTTGATACCTATATATTCCTATGTAATGAATTTATCGGATTTTTATATTGCTTTGTTTGTATTTTTAAATATAGTCTGGATCGCTAATTCGCCTGGTGTTTAAATTATTTCTCCAGTATTGTTGAAATTCACGAACGCTATTCATTTTCCTGTAGTATTCACGTAGAATCAGTGTACATGCCACACGCACACTAAACAAGCGATAGTGTGCGTGCGTGACGGAATGACCGGTTAGTTTTATTGGAATCATGCGTGCGCGCCACTTATGTGTGAGTGGTGTGTTCAAATAAAACTAAAATCATCGTGACTTGCAAAAAATATAACAGTAAAAATTAGATTTTAAGAATAAATTTTGAAGTCTTAATTTCCCGTAAAATTTTATATCGTATAACCCGATAAGGCCGACACAGATGATTAATATATTCTTAATATTTCTGATATATTCTTTCTATATTAAATATTTCATATTACATTACAACATATTTTAATATCGCTAACTATAAATTTCAACAAGGGACCACGCACGGTGAATATATTATTGAAATGTATGGCTAGCGATATCGAAATATGTTGTAATGTAATATGATTTTTTTTTATCAGCTCTGTTTGTACAAACTGTCCCACTGCTGGGAGCGGGCCATCTTCTCATTGTGAGAAGGGTTAGGCCATAGTCTGCCACCTGGCCAAGTGCGGGTTGGCAGACTTCACACATCTTCAAGATCATTGAGAACTCTCAGACATGTAGGTTTCCTCACGATGTTTTCCTTCACCGTTTGGAGTTGGCGGCAATCATCAATACGCACATAACTTCGAAAAGACAGTGGTGCGTGCCGTGGGATTCGAACCCAGGACCTGCGGATCGCAAGTCAGACGGTCTCACCACTAGGCTGCCGGAAACTTTCTATGAAATATTAGAGTAGAGTAGAGTTTAATATGAAGTATTAGTGTATATTAATCGGGTGTGACGGCCTCTAATCAACCATTGTTACAAATTCATACATCTCATTATAGATGTATCCACCGCCGTAGTTATCTACATTTTCTATTAACGGCTAGTAGGTTTCTTCTCGTTCCCAGTATCGACCTCGTCGTCGGCGATGGACTCGAAACGTCGAGCCGAGTCGTGGAAGAGGAACAGACGCGCTCTCGCTTACTCCACTGTGGGAACCCCCGACTATATCGCGCCGGAAGTGTTTCTACAGACGGGCTACGGCCCTCAAGCCGATTGGTGGAGCTTGGGCGTTATCATGTGAGTTGAATACTTCTGATGGTGGTCTCATACTGCTCTTTGCAATAGGTTTCGGAACGATAAAAACGTTCTAGAACAATTGTAACATTTCTAAATTTTGCTATACCTTGTTCAAGCAATTTTTTTTCATGACAGCAGGAGTATATTGTGAAAAGTCGAATGAAAATCGTTTCATTTGTCATTTTATTGCTGTTTATGGGCTAGATAAAGTTGAGTAGCTACTCATATACAACTTATGAATCCTAAATGATAATATTTCCATCAATTTTTTTACAATTTACTCGAGCTAACATTACGTTACAATTATTGGACGATGTACAATTTTATCTCATAACATCTATGAAACCTTTTTCATATTCATCTGTAATAATTTATTGGAAAATATGTTTTCCATGGTACATTATTTTCCATGTTTACTATGGTAAAACTTCGAAAAACTTTGACAAATGTTTGATACAAAATGTTGCACAATGCTGCAAACTTAAATGCCAAATGTAGTGTGGGACCACCATTACTTTACAATTCGCTGAAAATTACGCTGTGAAAGTGCTATGCGTTCATATAGTGTGTTCGAATATATAGACCATAAGCTTGCGTGTCTTGCGAATATGTAATACTTAAAATTGTGCAATATTTTCGGCTACTTTTTTTTAAAATCCTTGCTGTGCGATAAGCAAATGAGCTGTGCCATTTTTTTTTTAAATAATAGATGCTTGCGACTGATACGCTATTCAGATAATAATTCTAAAAAGTTAGAGAAGAGAGTTTTTTAGAGCTATCTATTGGCTTTTTTACCCGACAGTGCTAGAAGAAGGTCAATGTTCTCTGGAGTATGTATATATATGGATGTGGGTATATGTATGTATGTTTTTATATTACCTGCTATAGTATAAACGAATTGACCGATTTTGATATGCGAGGTATTAGATGCGTTAGATTCGTCTTTACTTGCCTAGAATTATAGGTTATTTTTAATCCTCTACGCAAAAAGAGGTGTGTTATGATAAGTTTGACGTACCTATTTGTGTGTTTGTCTGTGGCGTAGCTCTCATGCTGATGGAGAGATTGTGATCTAGTTTTTTTTTTGTTGAAAAGAACATTTTATCGAGAGTGTTATTAAATGATGAGTCGTGATGAAATATTGCTTCATCAAAATCGGTTCAGGCGCTTTTTGTGTCGGGAATTTTTAAGTTTTCTAAACGTATTTGTCAATAATGCACTTCATTTTGAATTGTAATAACAGAATCTGACAAAAAAAAAAAAATGTTTTTTTTTTAAACTAACTCGTTTAAATGTTGTACTTTGTCGTATATTATAGTGTAGTTTCTCGCAAAAATGTACACTCAATATTATATTTAATGTAATAATTACCATCACTACGAAAGTCGTTCGTGATTAGGCGATTTTATTGTTTTGTCTTTATATATGTTATATACTTCTCGCTAATTGTTTTAACAATATATCCTGTATCAAAATCAGTTCATTAGCGCCACTGAAAACGCGTTAACAACAAAATATTCGGATAGGCTAAATTTTTATTAACTGTCCCACAGCTGGTAGTGGACCTCTTCTCATCATGAAAAGGGAAAAAGAGCTCCAATATGTTGACCAGGTGTGAATCGATAGAATTAAGACGTTAAGAACATACGATGGTTTCTTTATTGTTTGAAGATTTTTATTTTAATCGGTTTGCGCTTGACTACCTACTCACCTGATGTGTTACGGTCCACGATCAAGCGCGCTTGCCTAAAAGAGTTCGATTGACTCGATATTTAAAGACACCCAGATTAAATCTATCGGAGAAGGCCTACTCGGGAAGGGTATTCCACAAGCTAGCGACAATGAACAATACGCAACAATGTATTTAAATTAAATATTATCTTTTTAACAAAATTACTCGGAACTCCGTTTTTCGATTGCTACTTAAAAGCAACGTTTCCGTTGACGCTTATCAACACGGGAAGTCAAATAACAATGATATCAGTGACGCTGTCCTGTTCCCAGAAACTAAGCTAATTAAATAAGCTAATTTGCTTACTAATTACCTAACTCCTGAGTTTTTCGTGCAAGTGTATATGTGTTATGACTTTAAAAAAAATTGGTTTATGAATTCAACGTGTATGAATCTAAAATTGTTAGAATTGAACACCTGCACGTTTTTTTAAATCTATTTATGCAAATTTGTAGCGATTGATAATCAATAATTTCTGTGAAAAAAAATATCAAAATTGGATAAAAAATTATGAAGATAAAACGACTTAAGTGTGCCATACGCAAAAATGAGAAAATGAGACGGCAACCTTATGGCTTGTGAGGTAGTCATCCTCTTGTTCACTCACCCGTATTCACTGTTAATGCATTCTGCGCTCACACTTGCTTATATAGCGAGTCTGTCACATCCATGACGTTACTGACCAGTTTTAAATAAGACAAAAAGAAAATCTAAATTACTTTGCTATTTCCCATCGGATTAGACTCAGCCAAAAGAATTAGTATAAATTTAGAAACTCAAAAACGCTCGAGGAAAAAATGGCTGAACCGATTTTAATGAAACATAGCTAAGAACATTCTCGATCAAATTCTATATCAAACAAAAAAACTATAGATTACAATCGTCCCGTTTCAGAGCTACGATGCCACAGACAGACACATAGATACACACGTCACACTTATATTATAACGCCCCTCCTTTTGGGTCGGAGGTTAATAAAATAGTCTAAAAATCTCAGTGCACACGCATAATTAAAAATATAAATGTTGTGAAGTATATTACAATATTGGCAGTGCACAATATTGGCACATAAAACTGATGGCCGATGGGACCGAAAAGTTCTCGAGTTGAAATCACGCACTGGCAAGCGCAGCGTAGGAAGACCAGCCACAAGATGGAGAGATAACCTCATACAAGTAGTGAGAAGACGCCGGATGCAAGCCGCTTCCAGTCGGTCTTTTTGGAAATCCATGGGGGAGGCCTATGTCGAGCAGTGTACTTCTTGTGGCTGAGATGATTATGATGATGAAACTATATTAAATAATGTAAAAACCAAGTGCCACCGGCAGCTAGGGCTCAAGCTGCTTGTACGGAGCGCTAGAGTTTGAGGAACCGTAAATTAAAAAACAAATTAATAATTATTTCAATCGCAAGATATTATCAATTATACTTTTTTTTGTTTGAAAATAGGCTTGCCCTTGACCGCTATCTCGCCTGATGTTAAACGACTGTTGTGATCTACGGTGGAGCGCGCTTGCCTGGCAGGAATCTGTTCACTCTTGATTTGAAGATTTGTTTGATTCGTAATGCTGATTCCATTTCAAGAAGTATCTTTGCCAGTTATTCTACCACTAAGCAGGAGTGTATAGGCTCTCTGTACCGGTTTGACGGGCAATATTACCAGCTAAACTTCTAGACATAACAAGATTTTACATCTAATATCTCAGTGATGAGCGCATTGCATTGCCGTGCAGAGTTTTGGACTGTTGCAGTGCAAGTAATGGACTGTTATGGCCAAGCTTTTGCTTAGCATCAGGTAGACGACTTGCTCGTCTTGTCACTCAGTTGTATAAAAAATAAAACGTTTGGCAGCTACTGTTGTGCCACATACATATAGATAAATATATATTTCACGTCTTTTATTGAGATTTCACGACTTTATATTTTGACATAATCTTGAGTGATTGCTGATGATATGCTCGTATTCGATATTATTGTTTTGTTGTGTAGAACATTATCAAAATCGGCCGAGGAAAGGCGCTGCAACAAGCTCCCCCCATTTTTGTGGGAAACACCTCAAATCATACCAAGTTTCATCAAGATTTCCTGAAAAATATGACCTGTACGCGAATAACCTAAAAACCAACAAACATTCCGATAGATGAAAGCAATTTTTTCTCAGTTTAAGCAGATACTTTAGCACGCATTGTTCGTTCTGTCAAAAAATAATTAAAAAGATACTGTTTCGTTTTTATTCGCCTTGCTGAATGTATTAGATACGTTCTGTGATCAAAACGATTGTGTGAAGCGGTTAGGTATATGTAAATAATATTTTTTGTTTCTATCTGTATGAAGATGACTGACAGACAGATGACAGGTGTTTGTAAGACTTCGTCGCCAGTAGATTTATCGCAAAGCGGGCGGCTCATTGGCCTTTTATTGAGTTTTGAAATAATGGCCAATCATTAGCGTTCTCGTTGCAAACTTCCTGGTGACGAATTTCGATTAGTCACTGCTTACATTTGCGTATATTCGCTTGCCCGCACGATTTTAGTATGTTATTTATAATGCGCAGTTGATTGAACTGTGAAGATATCTTTTCTAGGTATGAAATGCTGATCGGCTACCCGCCCTTCTGCTCCGAGTCGCCTCAGGAGACTTACCGCAAGGTGATGTCGTGGCGCGAGTCCCTCACCTTTCCACCGGAGATCCCGATAAGCGAGGAGGCGCGGGAAACTATCCTACGCTTCTGTTCAGAGCCGGATCGCAGGTAACATACACCACTTTGTTTGTGAGAATGTTCTGATATTTTTTACCGACTAAACAAAAGGAGTTTTTTTTTGTATGTTTGTTGCGCGATTATTTCAGCAATTACGAATTGATTTTGATGATTCTTTTTTTACTTAGTAGGTCATAATTTAGAGGTGCTCCCATATAATTTTTTTTTATCGAAATCGGTTCAGTACCTTGATTTTTACAACAATATAACTGGAAAAAAATGTAATTCAAGTAAACGAAATTGCGTATTTTGAAGTCGATTGTTTCAGTTTTTTTAACTATGATTATTTTATGTAGGCTCGGCGCGGCTCGTGGCATCGAGGATGTGAAGTGCGTCTCTTTCTTCCGCGGCGTGGACTGGAGTCACGTGCGGGAGCGCCCGGCGGCCATCTCGGTCGAAGTGCGCTCCATCGATGACACCTCCAATTTCGACGACTTCCCTGACGTGAAGCTAGAAATACGTAAGTCACTTTTTATTTTATCACTGACATTTCGCATTTTATTCTTGTAAAACTCAAAGTTTTGTCTTTAGTCGCCTTTGAGTCACGCGATCCGTAGAATAGAGTCCTTTACACAGCACGCGCGTTTCTAAGGCCGAGGCTGATTTTACATTTTACAAAAACAAAATGAGAAATATCAAACTGTAAATGGACTTTAAGTCACTGGTATTACGTCCGGACCTCAAGTTGGTACTCTTGGTGTGCTGCTTGCTTTGATAGAGATATTTAAAATAAGAATATAAATGTGAAATATTATTCAGTTTTGTCAATATATCCTGACAAAGAATTTCGGCGTTTTTGGCTGTTAGATTGAACTGTACACACCTTATAATTATACAGGGCATTAATTTTATATAAGTAAAAATTAAAGCTTTAACTGGCAGCTTTCTCGCTAAAACGATACTTGGTGAGCTGTTTTTACCCGACTGCGTAAAAAGGAGGGTTATATTTTTCGAGTGTATGTATCTATGTTTCTATATGATTTGATGTGCGAGCTGTCATTAGATGTCAATAGATAAAGGCTATATTTTTGTAATAATAATAATAAATTTCTGGCAAAAATTAAAATTAATGAGTTTTTTCGTAACCTGCAACGAATTATTTAGTAAAAAATAAGTGGTTTTACTAGAATTGTTCTAAAGAATGCGCATTTATAAACTTTTACAGCGATTTTTTACACATACTTTCTCACAAAAAATGTACACTCAACAGCGTATCAAGCGTAACAAAATCGTAAGTTAGACTGCAAAAACTGCTTTTCTGCAGTCGGATATTTTGTTTTTCTTTTAATATACATGTTGTTTGTTCAATAAAAAGTCTGACATAAGACTACAATATACCTTCGTCAGAAATACACTTATACATGTAATATGCATTCTGTTATATCGAAAATAAAACACTATATGTGTAACTAATGTGTACCACTGCAAAATTGCAATTGAGAAATAAAAGCATTTTTATTTATTTACTATGTTACAGCCGCTGCTCCGATAACACAAGACGGTGAGGTGGCGTACAAAGATTGGGTGTTCATAAATTACACGTTCAAAAGGTTCGAGGGCCTCACACAACGCGGCACGCCCACCAAGAAATGAGGGCCAGCCTCGCATCCCGGAGTTCACCAGGTTGCTTGTTGGTTTGCGTTTTGTGTAACGTTCTGCGCCGTACTTTTCTAATGACCAAACCGATCTTTTTGTTTCTCAAGTTACACTCCTCAGATTTGGAAGTCTACGGACGACAATAAGGCTATGTAAAAATGTAGGTGATTCGAAACTCGAGGTGTTATCTCTCGCTTGTGATTACTAGTTTTTAGTACTTTTCGCGATCGCACGGCTGTGTTAGTCGTCTTCACTAGCTTTAATATTTATATTTACTGCAATCGTTTACATCACTAATCCTTGTATTAATATTAAGATTACTGTGAAGTTTGTATTTCGTTGATGCAACAGGTGAAATCTGATTGTTAACAAACTTTATTTTTGATCGGAATTGTGGATGACTAGTGTGGATTTTATTTTTTTTCAATTTGTATTATAATTTCGAAGTTGATAAAATAAGAGAAAAGGAAAGTCACATATCTAATCATTTAAAGTTCCGACGACAATAATGACAATTATGTTTATATGCGCCTATAATTTTTTCCTTGTTGTATGGAAAATTTTCGTCTTAGTGGCGACAAAGTAATCCCTTCACATTTCTCTTAATATGGTATTTCAAACTTGCATAATATTACAAATTAATGGACTCGAGAACACTATTTGTTCATAATTATTGTAATAAATTATTTATTTGTATAGTCATAAACAATGAAATGGATTTAAAAGATCATTTGGATAATGATTTTTGTCATTATACACGTAAACTATTTTTTTTAATGAATTTAATTATAACATGTAAAAGTCTAATGGTTTTCAATGAATTCAGAATTAAGGAGTCAGCTGTTACATAAGTATCTGACTGACTCAAGATGCAATAAGTAATAAAATATTTGTTTCATATTTAAAACACAAGGTACGAGCAGGCACACTCCGCACTTTGAGTACTCTACTAAAGTGAGATAGATATGATGGCGGCCAATGACCGTTGGCCGCAATATATCTGTCTCTGTCGCTACTAGCAAATGTTTTTATGGTTTATAGATGAAAATTACCAAGACTCTTAATGTTTTAATCTTAGAAAACAATATAAACAAGTATTGTTAATAAAATAAAAGCAAAACGATGTACTGTAAAATGTAGCCTTAAATAAATGTATCACGTGTCATTCCCATAAGCGAGATAAACCTAATGACACGTCGTAAGTTGAACTTGTCAAATGATTTAGGCTATGGAAGGTACCAAAGAATTAGGCATTCATACATAATTCTCGAAAAACTGTGTATGCTCAGCACCTGTGTAAACTGAATTGCAATTTAATATATCTGTAGGCATATTCAGAGCTCATTCGGAATCGATTCGCAATATATATCTCCGTCTCTGTTCTTTCCATAGAGAAAGACAGAGACAGAGATACAGATTTCTAATCGAATCCGAATGAGTTCTGAATACGGGGCTGAAGTTTCAACTAAATCTATCTATTTATTTCAATAAAATGTTGCGGAGTGCGCCGCCTATATACAGTGCCGTGCACCACGAAAGTATTGAAGGCTTTTAAATAATAATATCTTTCTTCAAATCATTCGAAATTGTCAAGAGAATACAAAACCCAGCGCCGATCGTATGATATGCCTATATTGAACGCACTGAATATTTTTTGATTTGATCTTTTTTGAGTTTTTGTTTATCTTGAATATCTTGACACAATTGACTCGAAGCGGTTTGATTTAGAAAATAGAAAAGGGTATAAATTGATTAAACAACGCAAATCAATTGTGACCATAATTGCTTCCTTAAACCGTAGTCACTTGATATTGCATTAGATTCTAAGCCAACTACAGATGGGGTAGAGTCTGTCTGATAGAGAACAATGTGGTATTGAGGGCGCTGCTGCAGTTCTTATTTTATTATTTTGTTCAATTGAGATGTTAGTTCCCATTTCTTTGCCAAGTTCTCTATTCAAGCATACTCTATTTCATATTGAGAACCATAGTTCTTTTGAGTAACATTTATTGTCTGCCAATATTGCGCGCGGCCTTTGCGTTCTGTTTGTATATGTGTGAGTGTGGCCCGGTCGCTCCGTCCTGCACACACACTAAAGCAATGTACATGTACATTAATGCTATATGAATACATGTAAACGCTGTAGCGTGCGCTCTTATGACAAAAGCTACACACGGCCACGTGGGACCTTTGTGTACGTATTGAGATACTTTATAAGTATTATATTGTTTGTATGGTCGTTAGGCTTAGATCTTAGTCATTTTGAAACATCCAATAAAAGGGCGGAAAATCTTAGCGATGTTAGCGATCTAGTGTAAGCGATTTGCAATGGTACGCTTAGTGATCCACGAGTCTCTTGTTTATATTGAGAGATCTCAAAAAGACTTGGGCGTATTGTAATTTTGAATGATATAAAATCAAATAAGGTACTTATTGTCAAAATCAAATATAACATATTTTTGACGTGATAACGATTTATAAATCGATGAACGCCGGCTGCACGCACGAAAAAGCATGACTCATTGTCACATTCCGCCTGAGCCGAGCGTGCAAGCGAGAGCGCGGATCAAGCGATAGAGAGGCACGATCGGCCTAAACGTTCGCCTTGTGACGCATCGTTATTATGTAAAATTATCGTCCGTAAACCGACTTTATAGACAACCATTTTTTTTGATAATATGTTGTAATTGCTTTATATGATTACAAACGAGCATTTTAAAAGTGCAATAGAACCGGGCGAGATCGCTGCCGTCCCCTTTTACTGGCTGTTATAAACATTGATTACGAGCTCATAGTGTTGCGATCGCGACGATTGGTGTTTGCAATGAATAAGGTCGATTTCACTATTCTGTATTATCCAGTTTGTCCCCATGGTAGTGGTAATCTGGGTTTGACAGAATATTGTCATCCGTTAGGTGAATATATGTCATGACCAATATTTTTTTAATATATAATATTAATTGCCAATAGAGCTCCCCTTGCAACTGATAAGTAGATCTAATGTATTGGCTTGTTTTCTGTTTTTCACCTTTACTAAAAACTGTGTTTAAATTTGGTATGTCTTAGTGTATACGCACTTAGTTAATTCGGCTATGTTAATATACTTGTTATGTAAGATTATTCTAAAATTCACATGTAACCGATAGGCTTCTGAGGGTCTAAACCGGACAATTATGATTCGTTTTCATATGAGACATAAAAAACATAAACTGATCACCTTCACACAACACGAATAGTCTCGACTCTCGATCTAATCCTTTTTCAAACAAAAAAAAAATAGATCAAAATCGGTTCACCCGTTTGAGAGCTACGACGCCACAAACAGACACACAGATACACCCGTCAAACTTATAACACACCTCTTTTTGAGTCGGGAGGTTAAAAATAAAACATTTATATACATACAAGATTGCAGTAATAGCAAAATAGAAAAATATGCAAGATGTTATTAGTGCATTCTAAGATTCGATTCAATAACAATGATCGTGATGTGTGAAGGCTTTGAGAACTGAGAAAATTTACACTCTCACTATACCCTACTCTACGTAGATAGTTAAGGCCAAATATCATGACAGTTTTAGGTAAATACACCGTGAGATTATAAATGAAAAGTGGCGCTAATTGACTGAAACTTGCAGAACAGACAAAGAATAAGCGCTGAAGTGTAATACTCTATTCTGTCTGATGTATCCTTTCTGTATTTTTCATTTGAAATATCTATTGGCGCGCCTATGCAGAATAACCAGCAACCAACGCATATGAAAGAGCATCAACGCTCCACGTGTGTGTTGGTTTTACTACGTTTTACTCCCACTACAGCTAAAAGTAGTTAGAAGGGCCCAATAATTGACGATAGTGACTAAGACACACTCTCTCTCTCTCTCTCTGTCTCTCTTTCACGACGTCTCGTTGACGTCAACGCCCACCGTTTTGTCTTTTGCAGCCTTGTGTTCTGGATACAATGGATAATCATAAAGCATACCATTTCAGAATTAAACAAAGGTCCAATAAAGTCTTCCTTGTACCCTTAGTACGTTGCTTTTTTTTTTTTTGTATCGAGATACGATCGATGTCGCTCAATCCTTGCTTGCTTTTATTCTTCGTGTTGAAAATACAATACGTAATAGAACGATAAGCTTACTTTAGGTGGTCATTATAGTCATCATTAAGTACCCCCTTTTTTATTTTACAAAGGAGCGAAGTCTCCTATCTTGATAAAATCAATCGATTTTATTAGACAAAATGAACAGCTGTTGTTTTTCGCGATTTCAAGTTTGATCATACAATAAAAGTGGGTTGCAATTAAAAATGCAATTCACCTTCTATTGCTTTTTGCCTGTGCATTAAGTTTTGGTCAATTAGTGTCGCGCCTGATCAGTGGATGGATTCAAACTTGCACATGACACCTGTTGTTTTAATTATTTTCTGATATATTAAAACACTTGTCCTTTTTTACGAAACATGTCTTTTTTTGAAGGATCTTGGGCATGTTTATATGAGAGCTGACCTGCTTTTTTTTTAGTAACATAAATAGAAATATTTCTGTGTGTGTCATTCTCATACAATATGTTAAGAAGGTGAAATTCAAGCGCATGAGTAGTTTTGATACTTGTTTTTAGAATGTTGATGAGCGAAATAATATTAAATAACAACATAGACCATTAGCACTATGTTTATCTTGTGATATAAATATAACTATATAGAATACCTGTGTATTATAACGCGTGTGCGTTTTCTTTGCATGAACAAGTATAAAAATAGGTTATTTGTTAATTTTAATAAAATTTATAATCTACTGAAATACCAGATTAAAAAAGGCTCATAATGTTATTTTCGTGGTTTATTGAAACTGTACTGCCGTACCATTATATATATATAATTTAACTATACTACTACTAATACTATACTTATATTAATCTATATCGTTTGATATAGATCCCAAAGTTGTCGTAAGACATGAAATGCCCACGGTTCTTTAATGAGATAATTTAATCATATTTTTTTGCATGGCGTCGAAATAGTGATTCGTAGTATTTTAAATTTATATTATACAGTTTAATTTTTAGGGTTCCGTACCTCAATAGGAAAAAACGGAACCCTTATAGGATCACTTTGTTGTCCGTCTGTCCGTCTGTCCGTCCGTCCGGGTGTCAAGACCTTTATATCGGGAACGCGTGAAGGTATCGAGTTCAAATTAAAACTACATACGCAGATCCATAGTATCTTGCTGCAGAAAGAAAAATAATTTTTTTCAGTTTTCGTAAAAAAAGTTGCAGCCGAATATGTCGTAAAAAACGCACATTTCGACACAAACAGAGGAATCAAAACCTATGGAGTACTTCCCGTTGACCTAGAACTCTGAAATTTGGCAAGAAGCATTGTGTTAGAGTACACATATAGGAAAAAAACCGAAAACTGGACATTTTTAATTTAATCACAAAAAAATAGTGTATATGCAAGGAATGAGGGCCCAAATTTGAAAGTGAATTAAACGTATCATGTGGGGTATCATATGAGAGAGCCTCATTAGCATAAGCTAAAACAGGTTTTTAACACATTCTTCACCCCCTGCAGACCCTTCACTTCAGCTGGGAACCAAAACTTATTAGGTGAATTTTGATTAAGTACAGAGTGGCCGCGCAAAGCAACGTTAACTGCCTCAAACGCCGGCGGTTTACTGACTACTACAAAATGAACGGGACACTCGCTCGGATCCGAGTCGGAGGCGCCGCTACTATAGCCCCGGTCCACTCGGATCCGAGTGGTAAGCAAGGAATGTGTTAAATATTTTTACGATGTATATTTTTCAATTTATGAAGGAAAATATAAAAAAAAATATATGATTTCCCCCTTTTATTTAGTTTGTACGGAACCCTCGGTGGGCGAGTCTGACTCGCACATGTCCGGTTTTTTTATTTTTATTATTAACATCACATTACATTTATGTAAATTGATAATAAGTAACTACTAACCACTAATTGCTAAAGATACAAATTCGGTCATAATATAGATTATTCAGGATACAAGTTTTTTTATATGTGTATATTGTGTCCCTGAAACTGAGATAACACGATGCATCACATTGCAACTCCGTCCACAATTTACTGCTCTAATTTATGCATTTATCCTTTATAAATTGAATTCTTAAAACGCTCATTATAATCATTAGAAATACCAAATAGAATTGTAAATACAGACTACTTCTCAGACAAGAAGTTGAGTTCTGCCGTATTTATTTAAA
The DNA here is from genome assembly GCA_947563715.1 of Lycia hirtaria. Lineage (NCBI taxonomy): Eukaryota > Metazoa > Arthropoda > Insecta > Lepidoptera > Geometridae > Lycia > Lycia hirtaria. The sequence continues at coordinate 16,166,312 of OX387386.1, forward strand.
AAAGGACAAGTGCTGTTTCGACTTTATAAGAGCTGTTAAATTCGCTATATTTTGTGGCATAGTATTATATTATGTATGTTTAATTGTTCGTTTTGTTATAGGCTATAGAACGGTAATGATCAGGATAACATAATTTTTTTTCGTATTACCGAATAGGGAATATGCATAATTTTTATTTTCGTAAAACAAGTTTATTCAAATACTCGTGCAGGAAAAGCAACATAATTAGTATACGTATAAAATTTGAAGAAAAAAATATATGAGAAAGTTAAGTATTTCAATTTCATGTTAGATAGAGACCGCAAATAACAAAAATAATATTTGTGTGATGAGCATGAATGTTTGTTCTGTATCTGGGAGTTTCTATGTATCATAAGTATGTATTTACAAAAAAAAAAAAAAAGTATTCTATCAACCATCTAGTTTCCATAGCACAACCTTTTTGCTTTGTTTTGGCTAGATGGTGTTGTGTGAAATGTCCACCAATATTTATTTATTTATAAATTACGCGTTTTACATACAACAGGAAAACTGTTTTCTACCCCTAAATATTATCCGATTTCAGTAATGTTTTTTATAAGGTTGGAACCATTAATAGCTATACCTCTATGGTTTGCTTTTTCAAATTTACAATTTTTGAACTTCGGAGTTATAACGGATTTGAAAAATAAAATAAATAAAACGTAGATGCATAGACATTTATGATTCCAATTAGATGAAAAAAGAATCATCGAAATCGATTAATGTTTAGGGATAGAAAACAGTTTTCTCATATTTGTATGGGTAACAGTTCACTTAAGATAAAAAGTTGATGTTTGGAAATTTATATAAATTAAATTAAACATTCATGTAAAAAAAATACATATATACTAAGAACTATGACTACACCTCTTACCTCTACCTTTAAGACTACATAAAATATATATACAGAAAACAAATAAAATAAAAATTTATTCAAAAAGTCCACTGGTAGTGGGAAAAGTGGCCAGAATACTGGCAGCATATAATTGATAATAATATTCCTTGCCGACTAATTTGTCGTAACAACAATTTTATTAGGCAATGCATGTCTGTAAAAAAATAATATATGCGCAAGCGGACAAAGATTATTCATATAGGCTCTTAAAACATGCATAAAAATCATGCATATTTCCTAATGCTCTCCACAAATAATAAAACGATACATTATATAAAATTGTATACTTCACATAAATTGCTTCACTTTTGTTATTTAATTAGTTCACTTATATTACCTCCTTTTAAAAAACTTTAATTAAAAATAAATCTTGATTGTAGGTTCCCAAACACGTAATGTTCTGTTTTCAAAGGTAGGTTGCCTTTCTCATTGCCACTTTTTTCCATAATCAAATATGCTTGATTATTGACAAAGAAAGCCATTGATTGTATTGTAATTATGTTCTATATTTTTACGCTAGATATATTTCTTCAATTGTTAGTAATAATATTAGTGAAGTATCAACGATCGATCAAATTATTGTACTTTACGGGCAAGTGATGTACTTACCTATATTCATCGTAAACATAAATTATCATGTACCTCTAGCACTTTTTTTAAATCTATAAATAACTTCTTTCCTTCAAAGAGCTTCAAAGTGTCCGTTTTTTACTTCTTTCCTTTTTTTTTGTTGAACAGGAATGAATCTTTTGTGATATGATTGTCTCTCATAGTAGGTTTTTTAGGGCATAAAGTAATCAGAAGATCGTGACCGTTAATTAGGATATCGCAGGTCACTGCCATGACCTGCACGGTCACTGTCATGACATGCACGGTGCAGTGGTGCAGGTGATGGTTAGTGGACATATCGAAATAACAGCATCGAGAGCGTCGTATCTGTCTTGTTACACGAAATGATGTATGTACGAGTATGTGAATAATGTACATTTTGGTTACGACCATCGTAATGCTTTGTTTTGTTTCAAACCAATCCCATAGATAAAATGTAAGCCACACATCTAACTTCCCTTCCTGCAGTTCTAATAGTTAGTGCTCATTGCCAATAATGCCTTTTCAATTATATTTCGCGTATGTATTTAATGATAAATAGTGTCGATGTCGCGTATAGTGGAAGCTCTTGCCACTAGCATAAGTACAAGTTTCTAAGTGTCTCTTTGCTTATAAACAGATTCTTGTTTTTCATCACAATAAATAATACTCTACTAGAAAGTACTCACCAGCACTACCTTGAACAGTTTTGTATTGATTTATTAAGTACGTATTTATAAACATAGACAATTCAAAAAAACATTACATACGTATTCTGTCGGCAAAGAAGTGCTTTACCGATTATACATTCTAGTAAATAGGTCGTTGCGTCTCCTATTTGTATAAAGACACGGTTGCATAAATAGAGATACTATTTCAAAACGTCTCCACCACTAAATAAGTAACAATGCACAGATCTGTAGAGATCAATTCGATTACAGTGTAGCCACTGAGAGAATGCGTTTGACCTCCCCTCATTTTTTTACCGACCGAAAAGGAGGTTATCAATTCGGTCCCTGTTTTTTTTTGTGTGTTTGTTTACCGATTACTCAGCCAATTGTGAATTGTTTTATGATTCTTCTTATATTTGGTAGATCATACTTCAGAGGTGGTCCCATATAAATTTTATCAAAATCGATGCAGTAGTTTTGTATTTTGAAGTCGAATTTTAGTCTTCACCATTGTTTACTGTTTTAGCCACTGAGAGAATGCGTTTGACGTCCGTAATATTTTGGTCAATACGTTGGTACAGCAATGAATGACACCATTGTTTACTGTTTTCAATCGAGTCAAGAAAAGTGTTAATGTTTTATTGTCCGGCTTCTGCTGTCTGAATTTAACCAGAGTAAGATAATAAAATACGGAACGCATTTTCTCACCGGCCGGACTTTAGCATTTTCAATGTCTTCATACGTGCGTATATAGACTTATGACTTCAATACACCTCGAGTAGTTTTTCTAAGTTCTACAATAACATAATATAAATCTTACACGAGTATATCACCGTCCGAGACATGCATTCGAGAAATAATAGTGAATAATTCTAGTGTATATTTATAGTGAGTGGAGACCTACTGAAGTAGCTTTACATACGCCGTCAAAGGGTTCTATTGTCCAAAGTTTTTGTATTGTCAGCGGTGTTATCAATCCGCGTGTGGATAACACTTCAAAATATAGTACGTTTTACATACATTATAATTTATCCGAGTTGGATTTGTCTATGGTTAAAAAATATACTAATGACTTAACACTAAGGAAAAAAAAATGTCCTACGATATTTTTGCACTATATTAATATTATACGGCTATTCCCGTAAAATTAACATGTACAAAGTGAAGTCTATGCGAGAGGAATAGAATGGCGTGCGTAGTTGTAATTACTAATCATAGAGGATTTTCGGTGTTGTATAATTTTGATATTAGAGTTACATTAGAGGCACTGGGGTAAAAGTTCCGCAGCTATATCGCTCGCGCGCTACCTTTTTTTTGCATACAATTTTATTATTGAATGTGTTTTTCAGTTTTTCATGCATATGAAAACAGCATAGCAGCAATTATTTTTTTTGACAACTATGATACATTAGTAAATAAACATCTAAATGTGCATGATTGGACGAAATTACCACCCATTCTTCATTGAAATGCCAAATGTCAGTACTCAATGGGACTTCGGTCTTCGTTCTTGATGCGATTCCCTTAATCTCGATTTCAGAACCATAAGGTCGGGTGTCCCACCTATCGAAAATATACTTTATGGAATCAGAACCGTAAGGTCGGGTGTCCAATAATCAAAAACTGTCACTGAAACTGTTATCAAAAGTATGTTCAGTTATTTTTAACTTCATAATTTTATGTCTGAAAAAAAGACAGTCGCGCACGAGTGAGTCAATTGTAGCACCTATCCCGGCGTCTCAATGCATTGTTTATTTGTAATGCGTTTAGTTACTAAAATTTAGTTGAATTACGTTTGTGAGAGCCGTCAGCTTGCGACGAACTGAAAATTGTTATGTTTGGTTCGGTAAGAATGTCATTTAAATGTTTTTTTTTTTTTTTAATTTAGAATTAACAATGTTTAGTTGAATATTTGCCCTAATTGTTTATTTATATCTGTCTTAATGTTTTGCGTGTGGAACTTTATCATCTCTGTGTGAGTACACTTGGTGTTACGAACACTGATTTGTTTGTTGATGTGTTTCCGTTATTACTTTTTTATTTATTTGGGGTCTAGCATAAGAAATTGTGTCTATACGCCATCTTAACGTTCTCTATATACACCCGCTGGGGGCGCTGTTCCATTCTTAACAGGCTTCAAAGAAGAAAGAGACTAACAATTCGGTTGGTTTTTTTTGTTTGTTACCTCATAACTCCGTCATTTATATACTGATTTGAAAAACTTTTTTTTATTAAAAATGGATAAACTTTCAAATTGATTAATTTTTTATCAACATAACCGATTTTTTGTTTGTTTTCAGTAGTTTACTATTTAAAACAATATAATTAAAATAAATATGTCATACCAAGCAAACGTAATTTATAGTCAGTTGTTTCAGTTTTACTATATTTTAAAACTACAACTCAGTCATATGTAGTTCTATGACGGAGAGCAAGGGTTCGTATCCTAACATTGAGGTTGAGATTTCGATCAAAAGCACATCTTGAAGTAATCGAAACATAGTAGTAGGATACTTTATATTTTAAGGCCTGGCTCACTACCGCTATCATGCAAAATTAATATCTAAACGTCACTTGAGTGCTAGTTGTCATCCCAGGCTAGGTATGCTTACTGTCTTAGAATACATCATTACAAAACTTCAGATGAGCTGCGGTCAAAGGCTTTTCAAACATTAAAATATGCTATCGAATTCGTTACAAGGAATGCACTAGTTTTTTATGCTGGACTCCCGGAAAAGACTTGTTAGTCGTGGGCAGTATTACACACACATGTGCTCGAAAAATTATCCTTATTTATGATGGAATTTATAGGTTTACATAAAAAAAAGTTATTATGATAATTTAAATCCTTTCCTTTGATACCACGCGTAGTAAAACATTCAACGAATCTTGAACAAAACATTTTTTAATATTAGAAATTAGGTTATAATATCCACAAATTTCACACATCGTGTGATACGCTGAGAATAATAACGCGTCGATAGGTAAAATTGGCAAAATCGGGACAGTGTATTAAGAACAACAATTATTATCAAAACCCTCCTTTTTGCGTTTTCGGATATAAAATAATTTTGATGCTTATTTATGCACATATATTTTGGCAGGGTTATGTAATTGTATAATAGAACGTATTGCTTGTATGAATTAACTACAAAAGCCAAATTGATTGAAGATTCCGTTATATTATTAACTTAAAAACAAATCAGCCCATTGCTAACATTTCTTCGAGAAAATTGTATAATTCGACGGTTAAATGGTAATAGACTACGTAAATGAAAAAGCGGAAATTTTTAAGTAAGACAGCATTCATAACTAATTTTTGACTAAAATTTCGTTTATACTCTATTACCTTTTAACCGTCTTTATGTATTATTTTTGTACGGTACGACGACGTACTTATGTGATTTTTTTCCACACAGCGCGTACGCGTACTCACTTCTCACTGGACCTAAATTTTATTATACAGGATGTTACAGAACGGTGTTGTAATAGTAGTGTAATAAATATAATAAATAATGAATTTCCAACAATTTGGAATTCATCAGCTGATTGCCGATCAATAACTATACTTCCGATTACATATTATTATTGTATAATAATTATATTACGTTATATTAATATTTGATAATAATATTAATCTTCTAAAATAGTTATTCTAGTTCAGAAGATAGGGATTGTCACTTTAAGGCCACGGCCTTAAGATGGGCGTCGCGTCTTAACTACTCGCTGGAGTGTCCGTTTTTTTTTTTAATCTAAATTGTTTAATGGGTTTTGTCTATGTAAATATTATGAAAAAAATACATTCAAAATTATGTTAATTTTTTTCGTATTTCGGTCATAAAATTCAAAATAACATTTAACTGTTTCTTTAAATTTTCGTGACTCTTAAGATGAAAGCAAACTTGCGACGCGTCCGTAACGCGGCATACTGTGCACGGTTGTATGGAAAATGAAAAACATCCGGCGCGCCAGATCTCTTTTGGACGTCCGATCGCTCAAGGTCGATCTAAGTACACGTCTGCGACCGTTAATATGTCGTTAATATGTAAGTCGCGGTTGACAGACGCGTCCGATAGTTTGTTTTCAGCTTTACCTAAAGGTATTTTTCAAAAGTACTTACAACAAATAATTGTACATAATATGTATTAAAATGGTGCCACGTGCAAGCGAGATAACTTTTGCGCCCAGCCCTGCGTCTTAAATATTACGACAACGTTCTTTAACACCTAAAAATGTACAGAACTATAGTATAATTGTTTTCATTATGTATGTTACGAACGCTAGTATTAATTATCTTCTTTATTATTTATCTTTTACAAGGGCATAATATGTCATTTTCAATTTGTACATTGGCACCCTTAGCAAAACTTTGTATATACTGCGTAAGCGTTTCGACACCGATGGAAACGGTATGGAAAATGAAACAGCGCTTTCAATGAGCTTAAAAAAATCTACATTTTTATACGTTTAGTATCGTAGTGATACGATTTACGTAGTCAAGGCGCGTTCTCCGCGCGGAGGAAAAGATAAGCATCTCGATAGCCTCGTGGCCGGCAGACCTAAGATGCGCGCCGCGACATTTTCTCTGCCCTTTATATCGCGTGAGAACGTGACAATATGAAGAAAATCTATAATAAAACTAAACTAACGAATAACTCTGTCCCTTTTTTGCTCGATAAAAATTGTAGAGAACATTTTGTCGCGACGTGCTACTTAGGCCTGCAGGTCTCCCCAGTCCTAGCTGATCTGAGCCGGCGAGGCCGCCGCGTGGTTCATAACCTCATTCTCTATCTCTCTCTTCTGTTTGGATGAAAAGATAAGAAAGAGAAAAAAGAATAGTGCTGAATGCTGTGTTGCTCAGTGCTCTTCTGCGCGGAAGAAATGAGACTATGAGCCACGCGTCTCTGTTGAGACGCGAATTAAAGCGTTTGTTATGTAAACAGTTTCTACCGATTTCATCAGCTCACTTTATTGTAAACTTCACTTTTTTATGTTGTTTAATTGTAGGAGGGTGTTCGCTTTTAGTTTTATTTATAAAATGTCTTATCTGTTTTATTGTTATTCAAAATAAAAAATAGTAGTTGTTTAATTTAACTTCAATGAACTTAGTTATTTAATTTAATAAATTGTAAGTTATAAAAATGTATTTTGTTTTTAATGAATTACGTTTCTTCCATGTGATTTAAGAAAATGGCAATATGATTTAAGCATTAAAACAATGTGAAATTGATATTACGTATTTTATTGAAGACGCTTAGAGTCCGTAGTACGACCATCGTCCATCTAGCTCGTGCATACCCACATTTTTGAAGATATATCATGACTGAGTGAACTTATAAAAAAATCGTCGTTTTTAAAACTAGAAAACATCACAAAAATTTCAATTTGATCCAAGTTAATTTTCATATATAAAAATCATTCTTGCGTTAATAATTTCTATAAATGATTTTTATGTATGAAAATTAACTTGTCTTTGATTACTTAATCATGTTAGTAAAATATGTAGGTACTTACGGCCTTACCGAAAACGTTACTTAACTTTAAGCAATGCTTAAAATATTTTATCAACTTCTCGCTAACACGTAATGACACTTGCGAAAAGAAGACATAGAATTTAAGATGTTGGTTAAAGTTAGGTAACGTTTTTCGGAAAAGCCCTTAATAGTTAATATTAAACGAGAATCAATTTTGCTAAACTTTTGTGTCTTAAACGTCATGTTGGACGAAAATTCAGCAAAATATGTGGGATGTGGCAGGTGAAAAGACGCAAATTAGATTGTTAATTATATTGCAGTAGAATCAATTTTACTATGGAAATTAACCTGGTTTTCACACATTTTTTAATAAAAACTACGGGTCACTCACGTCTGTTTTGAGCCGAAATATCCGACTATAGTTTCAACCGCATTCGGTGGTCTTTTTCAAAGGAGCAGCACACACGTCACTCTCGGTCGGTGACGCGCCTTGCACTCCCCAAAGACAACACAAACAAAACAGACGTGAGTGACCCGTAGTTTTTATTTAAAAATCAGTAGAATCAACTTTAGTGATGATAGCAAGCTATACTGTATATCAAATAAAATACAAATCCATTTACTTATATACTTTATTGATTAAACATCATTTCATAAGTATTATCATTAAGTAATTGTATCCACTGAATTACACACGAATGAATATATCCACCTATTTTCTAAAATAAATGTTACGTAGTGATATAACGATTGACAACATTACATGTGTAGTAAATCTAACACAAACAGCTATACATAATATTCAGTTATAACTAAACAACACGGCTAAACGCAGGATTTCATTACGAGTGTTCTCTGTTCGAGTCACTTGGATGACTAAATATCATCTAAATAATAATATAGAATTTTTTAATCAGAGTAAACCGATATGTTCAAATGTCACTTGTAATGTTGGCACGTTTCAAACCATATTGATAGAAATTATCGTACCTAAAACGATACTATTGATTTAACGTATTAACGAACAAATACATTTATGAGGAAACTTTACGTTTACAAAAACAACGTTTTAACATTATGTAGGTACACCTTTCTCTATAACAACGGCCTTATGATCTTAGATGTTCTGCATACCACGTAAGGAAAAATGGGCATGATTTTAGGTAACTACGATTTCTAAAAAAAAGTGGAAACATTTTGATATGTCCGTTTACTCGGTCTGATAAAAAATTCGACTATACACATTAATACCTACCCACGATATTCATAATCGTTTACATAGCGCCATAATTATGTCGATCTAGGTAGAGTGCTGGAGAGATTTTAGGATTACAATGCAATTTCTAAGTACATGTCATAAGCGCGCATTTAATGGATTTTTTTCGTAGAAATCCCGACCAAAAAAAGACTATCCTCGTCGGATTGTGTAGTCATCCGAGCTACATTCTCTTTAGGAACACTCGCATACTTAAGCCTACTCCGCTTAAACAAAAATCAAGAATATAATAGGCTGTGTAATAAATAGGCTGTGTACTCAATAATCTTAATAACTTTACGTTCAAATTACAAATGAAAAAAATCATAAAATAAATTCGTAATTTCATAATATAATATCTAGCTAAACATGTGAAATCTATATCTGCGTATGTAAAGGTACGTATTGAACTCGCGCTAATGTTCGAGGGATAAGCGCGTATTCCAGCCGCGCGAAGTGGATTCCGAGTTGACGCGGGAACTATGCGAACATGGAGTGACTCGTTTCAAGTGCCTGTCAGTTTTAGCCACGCGTTACAGGGACTTTATGACGCGGCGTGCGCGCTTTTGTGAAACCGCGGTGCAGTGGTTGTTCTATTCACGTTGTATTCATGCACCATGGTACTAGAGAAGTCGTGTATTGATACAATTGCACGGCTCAAGAAAGCTGTTGTGGAATATTAAATATTATATAGACAGGCCTCATGGCTCAGTTTTACTATGTCTACCTTCTGAGCTGTAGGTCGTGGGTTCGATCCCCATCCAGGGCTAACATTTCTGAGCATGGATGTTTGTTCTGTCTGGTTTTTATATGCATCATATGTATGCATCTTGTTCCTATAGTACAAGCTTTGCTTAGTTTGGGGCCAGATGGTGTTGTGTGAAAATGTCCTCCAATATTAAATGTAAACCGGCAGAATTATTATCATCCACTGACGTTCTTTTCGTTAATATTCTTATGTACATTACTATAAATGAGTTAGCTGATCGTTCGCACTACCAATGTCCATGTTGAACGGTGAAATAGTGGAACAGTTGCCACGCGTACTAACAGCGGCATAGTGTATATTACTTCTAAAATTTGGAGCGTGTTCCATGTTCGCACAGACGCGCTTGGCGCGTTCGTATATGGCGCGCGCCAGACGCGTACGATCTATACGCAGCTTAATAGTTACTGTCCCAAAAAAGGAAGGTAATGTTTTCGGGTATATGTATATATATTACTTTCTGCCCTACCTAGATGGCTTAGCCAACTTTTGGTTAACTGGTTATCAATTTTATCTTTATTCCCTAATGTCACAGTCTACGTTTTACCATAACAAATTTTCAACATCGTTCGTAAAAAAAACTTTAATACTTTTGTTAAACAAACCAATACATTGTATCTAGGAAACTAAAAAAGGAATATTTAAAGACAGCTCAGACATAATTAATTGTTGTACATGCAGTTTTTGTCTTGCTTTTAAAGATTTAATTTTTAGTTTACTTAACTTTTATTTCCGTTTCATTTAATAGTCAAGCATTTTTTTTACGCTACACGGCTTAAGACTGTTCATTTATCATATAGATATCTAAGTATGTATATCACATTCAGTAAAATCAAGTCAGTCTTCAAAATAGCTCAATCAACATAGGAGATAAAAATGTATCTGAAAACACCTAGTACAGTCACGATCAAAAGTCCATTTGCAGTCTCAAAACGCAATATAAAAAGTCATTGTTACCTTACTCTTGAGTTGATTTGCACGTATACTGTTATATGACGGGATGTGTTTTGCTTTACTCATACACAATTGTATTCGCTCATTATTAAATTACTGGGTGAATATTAACCATAAGGTGTTTTTGTACTTTGGACTCTGACATTACCATCGATCAAGCCGTTTAGGCAACGGAGATAATATAGAAAAAAGAAACCTAGATACCATATACGAAACAATATTACCTACCCTTCTTGAACAGTTAGGTAAACATACTTATTGCGTGAGCGAGATAATTCATATTGCGGCAACTTTTAGGCAAATTGTTACCGAGGAATCTTTTAAGTCATCTGTCCAGCTGATGTGAAGTGAGGCATTGATTTTATTAATTTATTTAAAAAAAAAATACACGGACCACCGCATTTAAGAATGTAGGTAAACTAGACAGGTACAAATTGACTCTTTATTCTTGTCGAAATATGCCTATAATATAAAAAAAAACTCATAATAAACACCTCAAATTAATAAAGAACATATCACACTAATTCTTATCCTTAATAATATAAATGCGAAAATTTATCTGTAAGTTTCTTAATTTTCGTACTAAAACAGCTGAACGGATGTGAATGAAATTTGAGAATGAGATAGCCCTAGATTAAGACAGCATAAAAGATAAAACTGCAGGGCGATGCTTGTTTTATTTAAGGAATAACAACGTATGAACTGTAAAACTTAGATGAAAGATAGATTCGTCAGCAACAACATCAACATTGCAGTATAATATCAGTTACTCAAGCTGTTAAGGCTATATCAAGAAATAAAAAAACCCGAAATTTTGACAGTCAGACTTAAATGTAGAAAAATAACAAATATATCTTTCCTAAAAGTGAATACACAGCCTTCCTAAAAAACAAACAATAATACATTCTAAATATAATTTGAGTAATAATAAATGCAAACCAACTACTCGAATACGTACTTTTGGCTTAAGAACAGACTTAATTACCTGCTACATTCAATGTAAATAATTAAAAAAAAAAATAACCCTACATAGACAAAACGCGCCCGTCATTAATAAATTCTCACATTGATTTTCTTTGTTCAAGTTCGATTGATAATGTTCAAAGATAAATACAGTATAACCTACTTGCACTTACCTATAGTACCTACTTATATATAATTTAAATGTTAGATTATGCAGTCTGTACAAAAGTAGACATTTCCATATTTAATAATAAACAAAAGAAAGTGATAAAGTCGATAAAGTGAATTTTGTTCCAGGTTTTTGATATGTAGGTATGCTTAACCTCTCTGTCTTTATTTTTTTATATGAAAATATTTTTAAAATATAACGCTTGACCACCAACTCGCCTGGTATCAAGCGACAGTTATGGTCTACAATGGAGTACCTGTAAAGAGGTTAAACATAATCAAAAACTTTCCTTTACTTTTAAGCTTTGGTGTCGTCTTTCTCAATGCTACGTGTTTTATATGGTAAAGAAGATATATAATAATTATTATAGTTTAACTATCTCTAGATCTCTAAACTTGAAATAGTCACGATTAAATATTTGATTTTTGTAAGTTTATGTAAATGGGTATACTGAGCTATCAATGTTTTATTACTAATCCAATCATAAATAACGGCTAGATATTGCATGAATATTATTACTATTATTCTTCTTTATTCAATTTAAATCTCGGGTCGCAGCCCGGTCCTTTGATGGGCATCAGTGGAGCCGAAGCCAACACTGAGAGGCCCTTTACAAAAAATAAAAAATACAGTGTTTTGGTATGTGGATGGATGATGGAACTATTGTACAATATGGAATTTGACAAATCGGGGCTATTGAAATGAAATGGTTATGATTTATAAAACTAGTTTATTGACTGATGCTCCCACACAGTGAGTAAGATAAGGTACTTCTGTGTGGGAGCATCAGAATGAGATATCGGCACCTGCCTATTTTGTCCCATTATCCAAAAATATTGAGGCTTATTATTATTATTATTACCTAAACGGAACCATATCGCTTCTATTTTCAATATGGAAAAATGGTGTGTAGAACTGCAGTTTTTATGAATGAGTCAAACTGGCCCTGGTTTTAGGGGGCGAATGTACCTACCTTGATTCTACTGTTGACAATTTTCGAGAGACACGCAAGATCATTGGCCGACGAATACTGAATAAAGGCCGAATAAATAGATAAGTCAAAATGCCACAAAGGATTCCTCTTTACTCGATTTACAAAGATCGGTATGGGTGGGAATGCAGTTAGCCATTAATGACCGACATGAACTTTTAATATTGAATCGAGCTGGGCCATATGACAATGATGTTTTCAAGCTATAACACTAAAGTTTAATTTTCATTGTAAGCGCACCCATGTCAATTTCACGTAATGCAACCGATGGTCATAAGGAATCAGGGCTCCGCTCGCTACCATAGACACCGATTGATTAAACTTAGATACGATAATGAGCCAAGCAGCACGCTGTGAAGGTTTCAGGGCTCATAACGAACAACTAACGAAAATTTGCAAGTACAAAGTAGACATATCTAGTTTAAAAATAATAATACAATAAATTCTAAACATATAACAAGAATAACAGTGTGAATAATATCTGCATAATAAAAATAGCGAGATAACTATAAGAAGCACTTTAAATGTACAAAAAATCAATAGAACTATATATACTTAGTTATAACATTTTCTAAAAATAAACAATTACAATAAAAAAGAACAAGATTAACCTACAATTAGAAGAACAAGACTACTTACTAACTAATGATCAGATCAGACTGCTAGTTTTACAGGAGCTCTAACATGAGCAACGTGCCAATAAACCTATCCTCTTTCAGTGCCAGCGTAACTTCAAGGCACAGAATAGATTACAGAGTATTTATGAGCTCCTCTTTCATTCACGCTTGAATTCCTATGTTGATGTGCCGATGACGGTTGTCCACGCCATTTGCACGAATAAACATCGTTCAATGCAAGTATTAAAGTACCACAATGCATGGGCGTACATAAGGGCGGGCCGGTTGGGTCAACCGGCCCGCCTTGAATGGCCTGTGGCCCACCTCAGAATTTTGGGTTACCCATCTAAGTATATAGAGATCTTAGAGGCCAGGCCCCTCTAGTAAATATCTCTAGATATGCCAATACCACAATGCAATGCTGATCGTTAGTGACGATGCAGAAGTTTGCAATATCTTGTACCATTAGATGCCCCTCGTATATTTCATATAATACCGAAAACGTAGATTCATATTATAAACTCTAATCAGGCTGGAGTTGCTTCAGAGGCGGAGGCGCAGGAAGAAGAACGCGTGACAGCAGCCATGAGTAAGGCCTCGCGGACGGCAGCCTCCTCCTCTTCGGATTTAGGAATGTCGAAGATCTCCGAGAAGAGCGCAGGTAAGCTGAGGCTCATCCAGCGCTCTCGGCACCAGCCCAGGAGCGCGTGGTGACGCTTGCTAAGGGTGCGAACATCCTGCGCAGCGTGCATCAGTGTCGCAAGCCGCTCGGCACCATTTGGACTCGGCAGAACCTGCATCACACACTGGGTTATACGCAACTTTCTTATATTCCTACACAGTAGCGCTCGTGGCGAGGTTGACTAGGTGCTCTCGAATAATCTTCAATGTTAAGCAACGCACAGAGTAGTCAGTCTTCCGATAGGTGGCCGTGAGTGGCATTTCTTTCTAAACACTACCGTAGGTTGAATGACACGTTAAATTGTGGGTCCCGTTGAATCGTTAAGCCTGGTCAAAGTCGTTCCGGCGGCTTAATAATTCTCGACATTAGGGCTACACATATTGTCTATACTAACTTACCTTACCTTATTTATATTCCTGCACTAACCTAATGATATACAGCGTTGCCACGTTGTAGTTTCATTGACTATTCAGATTTAAATACCTACGCCGCTTTACAAGAGTGAGAGAGAGAAAGAGAGTTATACAGCTGCCTATTTTATCTCTTCCGATGAAAGTGGCACGTTGTGAGTGTCGACTTGTGAATTGAATGTCAGTGTCAGACAAAGCATCATAAGTATGTATTTACAATAATATACATATTTTTATAAAAAAAAAAAATATATACATATACTTATATGATAAGTATTATCAGCTATCAAGCTACATAAGTTTGGGGATGTTATGTGAAATGTCTACCAATATTAATTTATTTGTTAGCCTGGTATTAAGCTAGACTCTTCATTACCCACAACAGCCTAAACGATCGATAGCACACCTAAAGAAGTTTTTAAATAAAAAACAATATCGAATTCTTTGCTTCAAAAATAGCCCCTCATACTTACAGTTTGACGGAGAGCATCGTTGAGTCCGTGATACAACGAGTGAATGTGCTCAGGGTCAACCAAGTTATCACGTAAGGGGTAGAACAAAACGCAGCCAGCGTACGTCGCCATCTCTTCCTCAGACATGTGCAACTGTAGCAATGTCCAGACATACGACAGAAGGGCTGAGGCGAATGGAGGCTGGAAAAATACAAAACAACTGTGAGGAAGTGTAGAGGACAATTTTTAACGTCCGACCAAAAAATGGGTGTAACACAACAACCCCTTAATATATAAAATTAAAAGTTTAACGTGTGTATCTCTATATACTTGTGTTTATGTGACATCGTAGCTCTTAAACGAATGGACCGTTTTTTGTTTGATAGAAGATTTGATCGAGAGTGTTTTAGCTAGGTTTCTTTAAAATCTGCCGTTTTTTATGTCAGGGTTATTTAATTTTCCAAACTTCACCAAAAAAAAAAAAAAAAAATAGGAATTTCTCAATTCGACTGTATGTTTTCTTTTGTCTGTTTGTTCGCCGATTCTCCGTTAATTGTGAATTGATTTTAAAGTTTTTTTTGTTTGGTCCTTCAAAGATGGTCCCATAGAAATTTTATCAAAATATATCAGTAATTTAGTTTTTATAACAAAATATAAATCGAACATATGTTCTTGGGTTCGAATCCCGCAGCACGCACCACTGTCTTTTCGAAGTTATGTGCGTATTGTTGATTGCCGGCAACTTCAAACGGTAAAGGAAAGCATCGTGAGGAAACCTACATGTCTGAGAGTTCTCAATGATCTTGAAGATGTGTGAAGTCTGCCAACCCGCACTTGGCCAGCGTGGCAGACTATGGCCTAACCCTTCTCACAATGAGAAGATGGCCCGCCAGCAGTGGGACAGTTTGTATAAACAGGGCTGATAAAAAAAAAACTGGAAAAATGTCGTCCAAGTAAACGAATTACGTATTTTGAATTCGGTTTTTCCGTTTTCTAAACTATAATTATTTCGAAGTTATGTGCTTGTGCTTGTATTCATTGCCTAAGAGTTCTTGACGTTCTTGATGAAGTGTGAAGTCTACCAACCCGCACTTGACCAGCAAGAGTGCTAGAGTAAGGCCCTTCCAATAATGATAAGATGGCCCGCGCCCAGCAGTGGGACAGTTTATACAAACAGGACTAATCTAGATCCATATGCGTATAATACACGTACTAAGTAGGTATAGCCACTTACATCGTAGACAAGGGAAAGTTGACTTCTTGAAACCGCTGTGCCATCGTCGAACACAAGGGCATCATGCGATGACAGTCGAGACGCACGTGTCAACCAGAGCTCGAAGAATCCCAACTGCCGACAAAAATACTTTTTTATTGGATAGAGAAACAACTTTTTAACCGACTTTTAAAAAGAAGGAGGTTATCAATTCGGTCTGTATATTTTTTTTTTGTATGTTTGTTCACTGATTACTCAGCCAATTGTGCAATGATTTTGATGATGCTTTTTTGTATTTGGGAGATCGTATTTCAGAGGTGGACCCATATAAATTTTATCAAAATCGATGCAGTAGGTACTTTGGTTTTTATAACAAAATAACTGGTAAAATATCATCCGAGTGCCTGTAGAAAAGTGAACAGCAAGCCGCGTATGTGTGTATTTTGAAGTCGATTTTTTTCAGTTTTTAAACTATAATTGTTGACCTTATTAAGAACATGTACAACACAACAAACTTCCATCGATTTACAGATAGGATTTACTACCATATATGACCCGCCCCTCTAAATTATTGTTTTAATGTGTGTTGTCACATCCTTACGAAAGAGTTTGTATGTAGTTGTAAGTATTCGTCTTCAGTAACAGGCCGGCAGCGGTCTGAGACAGTCAAGTTGTTGATTTTACGTCGCTCAGTAACACGAAAGTACTGATCGCAAGACAAGTTACTCAGACATGGAAAAGTCAAGAAAAAAATTATGCGGAGTCAGGTGATTTTGTTTGATTGTGAAATAAGTTTACGTAATTTTTTGAGATGATTGACTTTTATGTCTATTAATGTAAAATCTTTTCTATATATTTTAGGCAAGAGAAGTGATAGCTACAGTATACCAACATATGAAGTATGAGGCTGAAAATGGAGTGGAGCGCTTGTCTGTGCTAGATGGAGAACTTCAAGAGCTGTGGGAGTTAGCGAAAAGACTATAGGTAACAAGAATTCTCAAAGAAA
This sequence comes from Lycia hirtaria, assembly GCA_947563715.1. Taxonomy (NCBI): domain Eukaryota; kingdom Metazoa; phylum Arthropoda; class Insecta; order Lepidoptera; family Geometridae; genus Lycia; species Lycia hirtaria. The sequence goes on from OX387386.1 coordinate 16,183,439, forward strand.
AAGCGAAATGTGAAGCACACAAATAAGTTCACCACATAAAAACAATAAACCTCACAAACGTTTAAATCGTGACATCGATGAATTTGACAAGGGGGTAATAAGGCGTACTGTCAGTAACTATCATACAGAGTATAAACAATATCCAACATTAAAAGCTCTGAAAAGAGTGCTTACTGAAAAGATAAATTCTGATGGATGTTTGGAAATATTACGGCGTATGCTTCTTGATTTAGGATATGAGTGGAAAACTACTGAAGAAAATCGTCAAGCACTTGTGCAACATGACGTGCAGTTGCTCGGCTATAAATATTTAAAACAATTGAAGAAATATAGAGAAGAAGGCAGGAATATTGTTTATACTGATAAAAGCTACATTCATACCACACATGTACAAAATAAATCATGGGGTACTAAACAAGCAACTGTAACAAAGAAAAAAAAATCTAAAGGGTTACGCATTATAATTGTCCACGCCGGTGGAAAAATGGTTTTGTCCCCAATGCTTTTTTAATTATTTACAAGGCTAGTTCGAAGACAGCGACTACCACGACAACTACAAGAAGTGGTTCATAGCACAACTACTGCCAAACATACCAGAAAAGTCCGTAATTGTTATGGATAACGCCTCCTACCAACACATTTACTGAAAGAGTTCCCACCTTCAACAGCAACAAAGCAGCTATTAAAGATTGGCTGGTGAATAAACACATCGACTTCGAGGAAGCCAAGAAGAAAATCGAACTCTATGATATCATTTTAAAAAATAAGGATAATTCTAGAAATCACGCTATTGATGGCGAAGCTAAGAAAAATAATTTCGATATTTTAAGACTTCCGCCACATCATCCCGACTTAAACCCTATCGAGGAAATTTGGGAAGTATTAAAAAACTACGTAGCCAACAAAAATATAGACCAAAACTATACATCCATCATGAAATTACTTCATGAGCGTCTGGACTTGATCGATTGTACGATGTGGGCCAACACTTGCAGACATGTGGAGGAGATGGCATCCGAATATTGGAAAACCTACGACCATGAGAAAGAACTTATTATTCACGTAGGAGAATCCGATTCTGAAAATGACACATCATGCTTCTATGACAGCGATGAGCAATATTTTAGTTCCAATGCGAATAGATATCATTAAGATTTTTAATAATGCCCGGGCAGTAAGAATAATGATTAATGCTGTATATCACTTGGATCATAACATTTATACGGGTTTTTATGATAATTATGACTTATTTTTGTAAAGAATTTTAATGTCGTAGTAACTAAAAGTAAAATGTGTTACAAATACATTAAAAAGGTTTTATTTTTATTGAAAATAAACGTGCAAAATATTAGAGTAAATTAAATTTTAATATTTGTACACAATAACATTTATTCATAGTTTTTATGCAATCAGTACTCGTAATATCTCACTTGTTTTGTTACCAAGTTTGTTAGTCAATTTACCATTACCTAGTTGACCGCGCAAGACAACGGACGTGTCATTTTCATAGAGTACGTCAGTGCAGCGCCTATAATACTATAGAGCGATTAATGAACGCCCAACAAATCCTTGGATTTGCTAGCTCGACTAGTTGTTTGACGGCCGTATCAGTACGCACACATGCGTGGTGGCGCGTTGTAAATACTTTCAAACGTTTTGAATTTTGGAGGGGCGGGTCATGTTATCGTAGTAAATCTCTACATCTACATCTCAGAAGATACATCGGTTACTCAATAGTTTTCGTCAACTTTCACCCCGTTTATGTTTAAGAGTGTGCTAAAAGCGCGCAGTTATCTCTCTCGCGCATCATAACTTTTTTAAACAAATAAAATCTGATACCTATCATAAAAATGAGAGACAGTTAAGGCGTTTTCAATTTAGACGTTTCGTGTCGGCCCGCTGCCGCACGTTTACCGTGCCGCTAGTTAAAACCCGCTGCCGGCCCGCTGCAGTACGGTAGCGGTCCGACACCAAACTCCTATATTGAAAGTATATCTAGCTGCCGTGCGTTTTAATGCTAGTGATGTAACTTCAGTGAAACCATGGACTCTGACGAAGAAACATTACTGTTAGTGCTCTTGTTGAAAATAATCAAACAGAAACAAGAACGATGCCCCCGTGAAAGAGCAGCACCGATGTTTTCGTTAAAATTTAATTCTGGTGATTTCGATAATCTTTACCCAAGGTTAAAACAAGATCCACGCGATTTTAGGGTTCCTTACCTCAAAAGAAAAAAACGGAACCCCTATAGGAATAGGATCACTTTGTTGTCCGTCTATCAGTCTGTCTGTCCGTCCGTCCGGGTGTCAAGACCTTTATCTCGGGTCGGTATAGTCGTGAAGGTATCGTGTTGAAATTAAAACCATATACGCAGATCCATAGTATCTTGCTGCAGAAAGAAAAATAAAATTTCTCAGTTTTCGTAAAACAGCCGAATATGTCGTAAAAACGCACATTTTAACACTCACAAGGGAATCAAAACTTATGGGGTACTTCTCGTTGACCTAGAACTATGAAATTTGGCAAGAAACATTGTGTTAGAGTACACATATATAGGAAAAAATCCGAAAACTGGACATTTTTAATTTATTTAATCACAAACAAATTTTGTCTTCATGCAAGGAATGAGGGGCCAAATTTTAAAGTGAATGAACCATATCATGTGGGGTATCATATGAAAGAACTTAATTAGCATATGCTAAAACAGATTTTTAAATATTTTTACGATGTATATTCTTCGGTTTAGGAAGTTTTCAACTAAGTATCTCTACGTATTAAGTACTAAGTATCATAAGTATCTCTATCTTCTTAAAGTAATTACTATTATACCTTAAAAAAGAGTTTTGCGGGAACGTCATCGAAACATGTTGTTGCTTTGTTTTATTTTGAATATTATAATGCGATAAAAATGGTGGTGTTTTATTCATTCAGTGTTCGATCAAGTATATGAGTGTGGGCAGAATTTGTCGGCAAAATTCTATATAGCTTCTAGTAAAGTCACCACCACTTTACTGAAGCAGGACTCGACTTTGAAAATGACTGTATACGTGACTAAGATTGTGACTAGAACATTTACAACTTGTTTTAGTTAAGAAACTTGAAAAAATCTTAATACTTGACACTGGCAAATGCTTTAAGCGGGTACAGTACAAAAAAAATCCTGAAAAAAGTCAAATCAACCCATCCATTCTCATATGATGACTGTTACCAACAATTATGATGGTTACCAACGAACAGCATTTCATTTTTATTTATATAGACATTTTAGCTTCCAGTAGGTACACGGTTTGTTATTTCTAATGTTGTGAAAATGTTATCTTCTTCTCATAAAAGCATCCCTAGAAATGATACTGGAAAAAATAATAACCTAATATAAGGTACATATAAATAATCAGAGTTTCTCGGCCGTAAACACTTTTGACATGTTTTTACCTGTTCAAATTTGACGAAATATGGCTGTGTTCTTTTCATGACTTCAGGTATATTTTTACCAAGTTCGATCAAGATCCGTTCAGTTCTAAAAGTAACAAAAAGCTTGAGGGAATTTACTTTCCCTTCTGTAATATTAGGCTTAAATTAGATATTACCTTAACGAGTATGACTTGGTCATCCTGCGGTAATGAGTAAAATCCAGGAACCCGTTTGGCGAAGTCCACCACCTGGGTAACGGCAGGAGTGAGCCGGGTAGCCAATCCACGCCAGAGCTGCAGCCGCGAGTCCGTCAGGGGGTCCGTGGTGGAGCTGGCTGCACCTTCACCCGCAGGCCCTACAAATAATACGCCAAATTTTTGCTACCAACTCGAATTACAAACCGACCCTAAAATACATAAAATAATAATAAATAATAAAATAAATATTTGTGGACATTTCACACAACACCATCTAGCCCAAACTAAGCAAAGCTTGTACTATGGAACTAGATGGCTGATAGAATACATATATACTTTTTTGTTGTTGTAAATATATACATATGATACATAGAAACACCCAGATATAGAACAAACATCCATGCTCATCACACAAAATGTTTGCCCTGGGTGGGGATCGAACCCACGGACCTTTCAGTTCAGCAGGTAGACGTATTCACACAACCAACTGAGCCACAAGGCCAGTCATATATTTGAAGCTTTTGAACAAGTCGTTTAACACTTGCCCAAAAAATATCAAATTTACATAATGGTTTTGCAAATATTTTCACGCGAAAAATGAACACAAAATATCATTTACAGTACGAAAATCAGTTTTGTGCAATTTTAGTCTACTAGCTTTTCAGCTGTTCCGGTGTCTGTAGTCAAATCTTTCAAGTTAAATTTAACCCACTTTCCGTCATCCCGTTGAGCTGATATATTGCATGCATCTCTAATTAAAATGACAATTCAATATTATTATAACAATGAGCTGGTTTGATGAGTAAACCAAGACATATGGACTGGAACATCCTGATAAAAAGTGTCAAAAAAGTATTTCTTATTCTTAATTTTCTTTTATACTTGCTCATTAACTTATTTTAAATAATGTATCAATAGTCTAACGATTGTTATAATGAAAGGTGTATATGCCTGTAATAGGTGATCATATCAGACCTATGTATGAACGAAGTAGAAAATTAAGAATGCGTAATATGTTCACTGTTGGCGTATCTAAATAAATAAATAAATAAGAAAATCACATAACAGTGCCTATTTCACCAATTTACAGGCAGGAGGTCCAATACCCTCGTGTTCCAATTATCCAGGTCAGCGGATATGGCAGCCTATCGTAGTGCTGGGCGTAGTGCAAATTTCAAACACTAACCCAGATAGGCATATCTCAGATTTTAGTGAGTAAACCATTTGAATAACTTTGATGCGTACTGCACTACATGAATAGAATTCTATGCCGCTTTCTTTGGTTCCTGAGAATTACAATCTTGGAATTTTCAATACAACAGTGAATGTATATTTTCCTCGGCTCCAACCTCGGCCACACTGTCGCTTAACATCAGGCGAGATGGTGGTCAATCGTAGATCTATTTAAGTTCAAAAAATCTGCCTAGACATCCGGCTGGACATAAAATCGATTTCTTCTATATAGCACATTCTATTGTGGACTGCAAGGTCGCTGAACTTGAAGTGAGTTAGCGCTCAAGCCAAAAAATATTGTGGCACTTCTCCAGGCGGACTCGGTAAAAGGATCCTATCGCTACAAAACAGATAAACTTGCTACAGTACTTACCTTCCTGGCCAGAATCAACGACTGTAAAAGTCATCGGATTCTTCACAAGTGTAAGCCGCAGCTCATTAGTATAGGTGTTACTGGTATAATGAGCGATAGTGACCAGCTTCACCAGCTCGTCCGCCATGTTTTGGCGGATCTCGTTGTTTGCTGGTACCACCACGGGATCTTCAGCGGGCACAGACGCAGGCGGCGGTGTCAGCTTCACACTCTTCACCATCTCTGGCATGTTCTCTTTGGGGTCTGCTTCTCGGGACCTCTTTGGCTGTCGTCCGTACCTTACAGCTGTAATGTAATTGAGGTAAGTTCACATTTTTACTGACTTCAAAAAGAAGGAGACTAAGAATTTGGCGGTTTTTTCTTTTATTTTTGTTACCACATCATTCCTTCATTTATAAGGAATTTCAAAAATTATTTTATGTTTGAAAGGATATACAATCAGATTGGTCCCATAGATTTCCTCAAAATCGGTTCAGTAGTTTGGCTTTTTAAATAAAATTGCGCAATTTGAAGTAGGCTTTTCTGTCTAAACTATAATTATCACTTATCAGGTTAACGAAACATATTGATCCACCGGTGAAGGTCTAAATATAAACAAATAAAATAGTTATATGGTTGGACTCAGTAGGTATGGTGGCAACTAGGCCAACTTGTAGGCAAACTATACAGATATACAAATGTATACAGTTACTGCACTCGAATGGGGACACTGCACTTTGCAGGTCGTATCGGCAATTGGAAAATGAGCTATCGTGTGCTAATCCATCCAAACTAATTGAGAGGGCACCATTAGTAGGTCATTTTGTGCGAGAAAATTGTACTAAGTAGTCTGTTTACCTAATAGTTCTATCATTGGAAAAAAGTACTAAGTAGAGTCTGTTTACTTATAGGTACTTATAGTTCTATCATGGGAAAAAAGAGGAACTAACATCTTGAGGTATATACTACTATCGTATTCTGTGGTTTCGACTGAACAAAATAATGAAATAAGGACAGCAGCGCTCTCAATGCCGCATTGTTTCTCTAGCTGAACATATTCTATTCTGTATAATAATAGGTCTATTCTATATATTTTATAGGTCCCTATTTTTTACCTGACTGCGTAAGAAGGAGGGTTATGTTTTTCGAGTGTATGTATGTATGTATATTTCTTTGACACGCTCTAGAGCCTAAACGGCTTGACCGATTTTGATGTGAGTGGTGTCAATAGATTCGTCTTAGTTGTGCGAGTGACACTGTTTACATCCAAATTAAAAAAATATCATAAGTTAGGCTGCAAAAACCTCTTTTCTGCAGTCGGGTATTTTGTTTTTCTTTTAACATTGATACTTGTTAACTGATGCCATTATTTTTAACTTTCTAAAGTGATTCCTGCAACTCTCTCTGATATTATTTTTGATATTATAATAGCTCACAGTCGCGAGACATTCCAACCGCCAAGCACTTCTTGAACCTGCAGTACTGGCACCGGTTTCTATTCAGTCTGATCACCAAACACTTCCCGTCACGCAGACAGCGGTACTCGATTTGCTTCTGTATACTACGCCGGAAGAAGCCCTGCAAACAAAGGATCTATTCAATTCAATTTCAATTCAATTTATTACTGTTTAATAATACATTTTCAATAAATAATCTCACTAACAACAATTTTACAATTATAACAAAATTAATTAGTTTAGGTAGTACTTTTCTCGTTGACCAAATCCAATATTGATCTAAGATAAGAAGAAGCCAAGCCTATAAACGAAGACAAATGGCATCAACATATGGACACATTTATAAATCGACTTCAAATAAAAATGATTTCAAAACTGAAGAGGAAGAAATAACAACTGATACATAATACCGACAAATTAAATAAAAAATGGGCGTCTACCTAAGTAGGTACGTACCCCAACTATATGTTTGAGGTCGGTGCCAGGACCTAAACTATCACCAACTACCGTGCCGACACAAACAATCTTGCCAATTTCGAGACTTGTTTATATTATTGAAATTCAAAAGATACATCCGTTTAACTATATGACAAACAGACAGACACCATAGTCTCACGAATAAGCTTAGTACGGAAACTTAAAAATTACGGTACCTTACAGCCCTCACAGGATGTGACACCGTAGTGGTAGCCAGAAGCTTTATCTCCGCACACTTTACAAGGTACTGCAGCCTTGCCTCCGCCGCTCGCGCTATCCGCAGGGTACTGCAGTAGATCTGCACAAACAAAATACGTGATAAACATAGTATAATAGTCGAAAAAACTGAAACAACCGACTTCGAAACGCACAATTTTGTTTTAGAAACCAAACTACTGAACTGATTATGAAATTTCAATGGCCAATCTGAATATAAGTAAATATCCTTTCAAACGCAAAAAAAAAAAAAAATGACTTGGTAAATTCGGTTTATAAACAACGGATTTATGCGCTAACAAACTAAAAGAAAGTACAGCCGAATTGTAAACCTCCTTCTTATTTTAATCGGTAAAAACTGAAATAATCGACTTCAAATTTCGTAATTTTGTATCAAAAACTAAACTAAAGAACTGACTGATGAAATGGGACCAATCTGAAAGTATATCCTTTCAAACAAAAAAATTAATGAAATCCGTTTATAAACGACGGAGCTATACGGTGACAAACAAAAATACAGCCAATTGTTAATTATTTTTGAAGTCCTGGAAAAAGCGCTTAACTTGAATGTGCAAAGTAAAAATTTGAAAGTAACAAGAAACACAGAAAATAAACTCAATAATAACAAAAATAAGTTTAAAAAACTCAAAAACCCCCGACAAAAAACCGGCTCAACCAATTTTGATAAAAACATATCTAAGAACACTCTTATTAAAATCGTTGTTTTCAAACAAAATAAAAGCATCTAAATCGACTGACACACAGATACACACATCCAACTTATAACACCTTATAATATTATATAATGTGTCGGAGATTAAAACACATTGAAACTGTTTCTAACGAATTTTATAAAACAATTATCTTCTATTTATAGAGAAACCTTAGCATTAAGAACTAAACTGTGATTTAATACGTAGTGGGTGTCTATCTTCGCTACAAAATGCAGAATATACCTACTCAGAACAACATGAAAATACCATCTTAATTAATTTTCTGAGAAGGCCATTGATAGGTGTTGTTTTGGGTTCACTATCGTGTTTCATAAAATGTTATCTCATAAACGTACTACTCATACTAACTTATTACATAAAAACAGCTATCATAACAACTTTTCCGACAAACCTCAATACTACATTTCATACAAAACAGTAACAATAAAAAACCGGTATCAAAAACATTATTCACAGGGCCGGATTATCCATTAGGCGGATTAGGCAACTGCCTAGGGGCCCCGGGGGCCTAGTCGATGCGGGCCACATACAAGGCCGTAGGCAGAGGGGGGTTTTGGGTGTTCAAACCCACAGGATATTTCGTATTCGTAAATATCCTGACCATTATCAAAAATCCTTCCTATCCTTTAAGTTATTTAATATCCTTTGTATTTTTGAGCCATGTCAATACTGTGACAACATTAACAGCAAATTAACATATGAATACCTAAAATTTGATAAAAAGTTTTGACAAATTTCGCACTCGCTTCGCTCGCGCCTGATTATTTCCTATTATTTTCAGCAGACTGTGTAAAAACGAGGATTATGATTTTCAAGTGTATGTATGTACGAATATGGGTATGTTTCTATATGATCGCCTACAAGCCTAAACGGCTTGACTGATTCTGATGTGCGAGGTGTCGTTAGATTCGTTAGAACTCCAACGAGCTTTTTCGTAATTAATAAGTGATTAGAATAGATTGTCTTTTACAGTGGTTTTGCGCATACTTTCACATAAAAACGTATATTTGTAATTTTCTATAGTCATATGTTTTAACCCCCCCCCCCCCCCCCCCGAAATGAATTCCTGGCTACGGCCTTGGCCACACACATCTAAAATCTATTCTATAAGCACAAAAAGCAGGATTCGATCTCTCGACTTTCGTAATAGAAAAATATAATTATTTTAAAAAGTAAGAAAAGGGTAAAGGAAAGGGGCCCGGAGAATTGCATTGCCTAGGGGCCCCGATAGGGTTAATCCGGCCCTGATTATTCACATGTGTAATAATAATATTTACAAAAAATAATATCTAAAAATGTAAACATAACTATTGCAATAAAAAATAACGAAAAAATCTAATACAAATAATAATTACACATAAATAATAATTACAATTATTTATATACCCCTTCCACGAAACAAACTTCGCGAGTCATAAGCAAAAAATAGCATTTTTTTTTTGTTTTCAAAGATTTGCGTTAGTAAGTACAAAACTTAGTAACAAGTAAATAAACTACAACGATTAATTAAGTAATTAGTGTAATAAGTTCGTTATTTAACCCATCACTAACAAATAAATAAAAATAATGTATTTTTCTTCAAATTCACGATTTTTTTTTTATAATTAATGCCGATACGCTGTTAGCAGATTATATATAATATAATTATATCAATGTATAAATAATCAAATTTAAAAGTGTATTACTTCATTTCACATGATTATCCATTTAAATATATATATATATTTTTATATAGTTGCCTATCCATAATCCATTAATCCGTACTAAATTGTGAAATACAAAATTTTATTTCCCCAAAAATGTATTTTTTTTCTTCAAAAGACGAAAGAAGAAGAGAAAATCCTGAAACTTATTTAACACTAGTTTGAACTGAATCGGCATAACAATAAAGTTTATGTGTATTATAAAAATAAATCTAAGGACCTAACCAAATAATTGATATATCTCATAACCCAACCTATGCAAATAACGTTTTCATCTTACTAGCTCGTAAAGTTAGGTTTCCAAGGCTAATATTGGCGTGGAAAAGTTCATTTTGCTCCCTAGGGTGGAAAGTAATTTCGAACACGACGGAGCTCTACATTTTCAATAAAAAATATATCCAACCTCTTTGTATAATAAATTCACATAATGAAGAAAAATAGTTCGATTCAAGGAGGTTGCTATCTTAGCTTAAAGAAACACTAAATATTATATTAAAATAACTTAGACATTTTGTATATTTACATAAAATGTAAATATACAATGTACAACTTTCTCGTAGCAGTGTTTTGAATTTTTAGAACCATTTACACGAAAAAGGTTTGGATGAGTAATGAAGAATATTACCTATGCGAGTTGTGTCAAGAGCCTAAAAGAAGAAAAAAAATTGAGTCAAAAATAACTTTGCACTACGTAATTTTGTTGTAAATAATGTTCAAAATTAATTAAATGTATACATGTAAGTGAACTCACGTGATTATAATGTAACTTTAGGACCAGTACCATAAATGTCAAGTGGATTTTTCTACTCGAGAAAATAGGTGAACTAAAAATTTCGTCGCTACGTTAAGATGAAAAAAATTGTATTGCACTCGGCTGTAAAGTTATTTTATCTCGTGTCTTCTTGAATCCATCGCTACGCTCAGGATTCTACACTAGAACCACTCGCTGCGCTCGTAGTTCAAACCTAGAATCTTGAATCCTTCGCCTGCTCTGGATTCAACTGTCAGACACTCGACGGTAAAATACAACTTTCCAGCCTAGTACAATAAATAACTATTCTGGATAATATAATATAACAGAAACGTAACGAACCTAACTAATGGCAAATGAAACTGATGACTTATGGCAAAATTATGGAATCAGAAACGAACATAACTGATTACAATTTCACACACTGTTTTATTAATATCACAGTTATTTACCATATTATTCACTTCATTCATAAAACCAGTATGTGGCTAGTTAGAAGTGCTAGAGTAGGTATTTTGTAAATTCTATAAGCTCTAAATACGACACGCCATATACCTACGTGGCATTTAGTTATTTGTTGACTCCTCATTTGAAATTTATTCCATCTGGTGTTAGATTCTTTTATTAAAAAGGCAGATCTTTTATTGAGTTCGCAGCTTATGGGTGGCCCAAGGGCCACCACGCCGCACCTTCACCTAATGCTATTTATTTTCGCCACCTAACTCTATACCTATACTTTAAAAATACATAATGTACGTTTTATAAATTGATTTAACTTTTATGAATACAGAATATTATGGGTTTCAAAAAAAATTATAAAACCCAAAAATACCGTGGAAAAGTTAAATATTTTTTTAAATAAAAACTACGGGTCACTAACGTCTGTTTTGAGCCTTGCAAGGCGCGTCACCGACCGAGAGTGACGTGTGTGCTGCTCCTTTGAAAAAGACCGGCGAATGCGGTTGAAACTATAGTCGGATATTTTGGCTCAAAACAGACGTGAGTGACCCGTAGTTTTTTATTTAAAAATGTGTGAAAACCACGTTAATTTCCATAGTAAAGTTAAATAAAACAAAAAAAGACGTGTGGCACTCGGAGACTGCCGCGGTAAAGCTATTGCATAGCATTTTTTATCTACTTATGTAATTATAATTATTTATTAATTTAATTTATGCAGTATTTCTAACACCCCCCACTCCGACCAGCACAGCGGTGATACTTTTTAGTTTTTAGTTTTGCCATATATCGATGAATAGCAGAACTTTTAATGACTTTTTGAAATATCACGCTTGTCTCTTTAGTTCTGCAAATCGCCTCTAGGTGGCATTGGCTGTATCGGCGTTACTGCGTTAGGTTATTTTCGTTACGGAATTTCTGGATTCGGTCTCCACGCTCAAGGCCCGCGATAGAAGCTATGCAATAGCTTAAAAATAGACTAATTGTTATAAAAATTAACATTTATTTAGTAATTAATTTATAGAGCTACCACACTTACGTGCATTTTTATTAAATATAGCTTTCTGAGAAAGGAACATGATCTCAGAAAAAAATATGAAAATGTTTTATGACATCGAACATAATACCGTTGTTTTGACTATGTTGTATCTAAGCTTGACAAAGCTTTTAGTGAGAACTTATTAGTCATTGCTGTTGTGTCTAATAAACCTTGGGATTAACGAACTATCGGATCTCAATGATACAAAACGTACCTAAACATAATATATCATTATAGCGAGCATGGAATGTTAGTAGTATTTATAGTATTTTTGTCGAGGGCATAGTTGTATTTACTATTTTAAATACCTTTAAATATTGTTTAAGTAACTAAGATAAGTATGAATGCTTAGATACCAATCTCAAATTACATTTTGTTTTGCAATTATTACGTAGAAATCGTACAACCTGTAAAAAAATTGTATGGTAAAATAATAAAACGACACGTTACCCGAAATTATTAGAAACTTTCCATCGTATCAACTCGATTTCTAAATATAAATCTCACTAAGCATCAATATCAAAAACTCATACCAAAAACATTTTCCGTATGCACTCTATGAATGAAACAACAAGATGAAAAACAAATCCTATAAATCCTCGTGTTCTAGAACATAATTTTAAAAACCCTGCGCGGAGAGTTATTCGAGTATTAGTACACGGAAATGCTAGCTAATCATAACAATTAATATAATGTGCCACTTTCAAATAAAAATTATGTGGTAAAAATAGAAAGAAAATTTATTACGTACCTATTTAAATTACTGTTATACGTTTGGATATTGTGAAGAGCAACTACGAAACCACGAAACTGAACAGAAAGAAACTACACAAATACAAAAAAAAAAATCGAGTCAAGTAATTTTTTATACATAAAAATCTAAATCTATATTAACCTAAAAATGGTTACTAATTTGTAGATGCATATCTAATTGGCAGAATTCATTGTTTTTTTTATATATTATCTGTTATTACCGTCAATATTATTTTTGGAACCTAGTGAAGAGGCGAGCAAGACTCTCAGTTGATTTCTTTGTCTGCTCATACACCACAGTACTTTGAATTTAAGCATTCCGTAATCATGTGGGATAAAAAACTACGCTTCTCACCCTGAGATATTGTTACATCTCATTATGCCCACAAAAATATGACATTCACTTTTAGAGATATGCACTTTTCAATTATCAACACATTTTAATCTTTCAATTGTTGTTTTCCGTTTCAATATGTATGAAATAAAATAATATTATTTAAATAAACATAATACCTGAAACGACATAATACTGACGACGAAATTACATATGTAAACACAAATATAACAACACTTCACTCATCAAAATCGGTTAAGCCGCTTAGGCTGCAGAATGTTACAGAAACACTAAAAAAACAAAAATACTACGCCAAAAACTAAATAAAATAGAGATCAGGTGGTACGCTCATCTTTTATTGAGATGCAAAGTAGGCTCACCTTCGTTTTTATCTTCAAAATCAAAATCAAAATATATTTATTGTATAAACTGGTACATTTGGTGTTAAAGAGTACAATTAGCATCTCAGGCCTTTTCTGTATCTAATTAAGAGTGTGAGGCAAAAGTTCAAATGAGCTTTACTTTGAAATGTGATATTTTTATCAGTATCTTCAGCTATTTTTTTCACTTTCTTAATTGCAGAAAAAAACAAAACAAACACGGACGCGAGCCAACTTTGAATCGCTATAAGAGTTGAACGTAACCCTGAAGGACAGCGCGGCAGTAGGTCAATTGTATAAAACTTTTAAAATTCTTTTCAAACTTAAAAAAATCTTTTCAAACATAAAATTCTTTTCAGACTTATGTAAATCATAAAACAAAACAACGTAATATTGGGGGATGTACGAAAGACAGCGATCTTACCTGTCCCGAGAATGTGTCAGATGTAAAGTGCACAGATGCAGAATGTCGACTGACGCGGCGACGAGCAACAAGCGTGCAGCGCACATAAACTGGGCGGCTGGCCTTTAGTCTAAGAGCCCGTGAATGCCAGACCTTCGTCATGCGCTTTATATACCTAAACTGATTTTTACTTAGCATTTTGTTAGAACTGTAGAAACTGGGCTACTGAAGAAAAAAATCCAATAGATAGCTAGATACAAACTGTTTAAGGTTCGAGGACAATGGCATTATGCCGGTTCACAGCGGAACGGAGCGGGCCGCATAGCGCTATCTAAGCGGATTTTTGCGATGCGACCTAGCCCGCTGCGGCCCGGCATAATGTGCTCGAACCTTTATTTATTGCACACACTTAAAATTACAGACAATTAAGGAGGTGACTCATTATGACAATAATTACACACAAGTACAAGTGGTGCTACATCTACCGGACGAAAACATTAGGATGGCGAAAAATTAAAATAGGCGTGAGATAGATAAAGAAGAAAATACATAAAGCAATAAAATCATTTCCCTCGTATGAAAAATTATTTATTATACTATAAAATAATAATTATTAATGTATTTTTTTTATTTGTTACGACATAACTCCGCCGTTTATTGTCCGACTTGGAAAATTCTTTTTTTTTTCAAATGGTCTTTAGAAATTTCATTAAAATCGGTTCAGTAGTCTAGTTTTAGAAATCAAATTTCACATTTTGAATTAGGGGTGTTTCAGTTTTTTACTTCATATGATTGTTAATAAAGAGTTATTTGTCTATACAATACTTTCGCAATTATACGTAGTCATTTTATTTACATTGTCCCTACCTGTTACTTGGCAAAGCCACGAGCTCCCAAACTTTACAATAGCCAATCGTACCTATTTGTGTTAGATCATGAGCTGAAAATGTTTCAGATTTTACGAGGAAAATCTGGTGTTTTCTTATGTTCACTCGAACATTTCAAATATTAACGTAAACACCAGAGCTACAACTTCGACTTACATTTTCAAAGTACCTACTTAATTACTGTTGTACGGGCTGTGACAAAAAACCTCTTTTATTTTTAATTCAATGTGTTGTTGTACTATTTATGTTTTTTTTCTGTTGTAACATGGTATTTGTCACAATTAAATATATGTTTATGTCTATGTTGTAGATTAAATACGGGAAAATCTATTTTAGTCCTGGGAGCCTTTTTAATCCCCGACTTAAAAAGAGGGGTGTTACAAGTTTGACGTGTGTATCTGTGTACAATATGTATGCTTGTGGCATTGTAGCTCTCAAACGGATGGACCAATTTTGATGTTTTTAGGGTTCCGTACATCAATAGGAATAGGAATTATAGGATTACTTTGTTGTCCGTCTGTCCGTCTGTCTGTCCGTTTGTCCGGGTGTCAAGACCTTTATCTCGGGAACGCGTGAAGGTATCGAGTTGAAATTAAAACCATATACGCAGATCCATAGTATCTTGCTGCAGAAAGAAAAATAAAATTTCTCAGTTTTCGTAAAAAAAAGCTACAGCCGAATATGTCGTGAAAAAACGCACATTTCGACACTCACATAGGAATCAAAACCTATGGGGTACTTCCCGTAGACCTAGAACTCTGAGATTTGGCAAGAAGCATTGTGTTAGAGTACACATATAGGAAAAAATCCGAAAACTGGACATTTTTAATTTAATCACAAAAAAATAGTGTTTCTATGCAATGAATGAGGGCCCAAATTTTAAAGTGAATTAATCGTATCATGTGGGGTATCATATGAAAGAGCCTAATTAGCATAAGCTATAACAGGTTTTTAACACATTCTTCGCCCCTTGCAGACCCTTCACTTCAGCTGGGAACCAAAACTTTTTAGGCGAATTTTGATTAAATACAGAGTGGCCGCGCAAAGCAATGTTGACTGCCTCAAACGCCGGCAGTTTACTGACTACTACAAAATGAACGGGACGCTCGCTCGGATCCGAGTGGGAGGCGCCGCTACTATAGCCCCGCTCCACTCGGATCCGAGTGGTGAGCAAGGAATGTGTTAAATATTTATACGATGTATATTTTTCGGTTTATGAAGGAAAATATAAAATAATATATGATTTCCCCCTTTTATTTAGTTTGTACGGAACCCTCGGTGGGCGAGTCTGACTCGCTTTTGTCCGGTTTTTTTTTGTTTGATAGAGGATTTCATCGAGTGTCTCGACCAATCTTACCTATCATTTTTATGTTTCTTCAAAATCGGTTCAGTCGTTTTTAGGGTTCCGTACCTCAATAGGAAAAAACGGAACCCTTATAGGATCACTTTGTTGTCTGTCTGTCCGTCTGTCTGTCTGTCCGTCCGTCGGGTGTCAAGACCTTTAACTCGGAGACGCGTGTAGGTATCGAGTCGAAATTAAAACCATATACGGAGATCCATAGTATCTTGCTGCAGAAAGAAAAATAAAGTTTCTAAGTTTTCGTAAAAAAAGTTACAGCCGAATGTGTCGTTAAAAACGCATATTTCGACCCTCACAAGGGAATCAAAACCTATAGGGTACTTCCCGTTGACCTAGAACTATGAAATTTGGCAAGAAGCATTGTGTTAGAGTAGACATATAGGAAAAAATCCGAAATCTGGACATTTTTAATTTAATCACAAAAAACTTGTGTCTTTACGCAAGGAATGAGGGTCCAATTTTTTTAGATCTTAACCGTATCATGTGGGGTATCATATGAAAGAACTTAGTTAGTATAAGTTAAAACAGGTTTTAAAATATTTTTACGATCTATACTTTTCGGTATAAGATGGAAAATATTATTTCCCCCTTTTATCTTCTAGTTTGTACGGAACCCTCGGTGGGCGAGTCTGACTCGCACTTGTTCGGTTTTTATTTTTTTGTTGGGTGTTTTATTAATAATCCTCGACGCAAAATATCGGTTGTTATAATTTATCGTGAGTATCTTTGTACCCGTCTATCCGTCGTACCTTTTTTTTGGAAAATGGGATGTGTTCCTAGATATATTTAAATTAAAAAAAAAATTTAAAAAATGATTTTTTCAGTTTAAAAATTATTCAACTGGACGAAGTAACGGCCGAACCCGCGCTTAAAACGTGCTTATAATTGTTGCTTCAGACCAACTTTACCCAGACAGACTATGATTTTCATTTTCTGTGTGGCGACGCACTGTATCACTTTGAGATATTATACGTAGAGCCTGAAAATTTCACTGAAAACTCTTCTAGACTATAAGCGCGACGTATTTTTAACCACCTCGTCGGGTAACAAGGGATAACGCACATTATTAAGGTGTTGCTAAATGTACAGGGCTACCTAGGCAATGCCTGGAGGGTTTTGTACAGTTAGCAAAAAATGTTACCATTATTTTGGGGAGTCCATCGCCGCATCGGGTAACAAATTGGTACATAGTACATTAATGTACACATAAATGCTTACAGGGTCTTTTCCCAAAAGTTTAAAAAAAGCTGTCGTTGTTCCCGTATTTATAAGTCCGGTAGTAAAGATCAAGTTACAAATTATAGACCGATTTCCTTCTTCCTGCTCTGTCTAAAATACTAGAAATTATAAATACCAGGTCAGTCAAGTATTTGGAAAGTAAATTGATTTTGTCGAGTGAGATAGTTAGTCATCACATGATTAACTATCTTGCTCAGGAACTGTACAAGGGTAACCACACTGTAGGTGTCTTCCTGGACCTCGCAAAGGTGTTTGATAACGTCTCTATCCCTATCCTATTGCGTAAGCTTGAGTCTAGGTATTCGAGACGTTCAACTAAATCTCTTTGCAAGCTACATACTAGGACGAGCGTAGTCAGTGCGTAAGAATTGGTGACATCATCAGCGATGTCCTGGAATATACGAAGTTTGGAGTTCTTCAAGTGAGTAACCTTGGACCAACTGTTCTTGGTCTACATAAATGACCTTTGTAGCATAGTTTTAGCTAATGATACCATAATTTATTTAGACCAGATTTTATTACGCTGGTGGCATTGCTCTCCTTTTTTCAGCTGATTCTGTAAAAAAAAATATACAGGTTTGCGCAATCTGGATTTAATATTGTAAACAACTGGATTCAGCAAAACTTGCTGACACTAAACGCAGCTAAGGCGAATTTTAGTAATTTTTCGATGCGCAAAACAAGGTCATCTGATGACACATACAAATTTTACGCTCATCATTGTAATGACCCCATTATCACCCAGTGTACTAGTTCAGATATCAAAACTACAAACAAAATAATATATCTAGTTATTATAATAGATGAAACGCTTTCTTTTAGACCACAAGCTTTGAATAGTAGAATCTGAAATTTGATATTTGTCTTCAACAACTTGCGTCACATTACTGATTTTAAATTAATTAAATAACTTTAATAGGCGCTCTGGCAATCAATCTTAACGTACTGCATCACATCATGGGATGGAGTGGGTAAGCTCTTTTGTTATCAGTTAAGAGGGCACAAAGAACAATATTCAAAGTGGCCACCTTCCGTTCTTTCATTTTCCCTACTAAGCTTCTCAGCAGCTTCGGCAGCTTAAGACGGAAGCACAATGTCTATCCACAACTGACTTAAAAGATGGCTTCAATACAAAAATTTATATGTTCCTTGGTACGCTTCTGTACAATAGATTGAATACATCTCTATATATATATTCGTATCAATTGCTGTTCGTTTGTTTCCCTAAAACTCGAGAACAGCTGGGCCGATTTTGGTTTTGAAATGTCCAGGGAAGGTTTAAACGTTGAGAAAATATCGGGCCTACTCATTGATAGGTGTTACGGTCATCTAGTTACTCAATATTTATTCAGCAAATTTTAATATACTCGTATATAAAAAACTAACAAAACAAGTCCTTCAAAGTATAACATACGATGATACGGAGAAATTATTTAAATATATAATATATAATAATATATGTTTTAAAATAAGTACATATCTAGTAATTATATAAGTAGTTTCATAAAATAATTTATTGCTTACGTTTACTGTTTTCGTTACTTGATAGGTTTATTGTTTTGGTTTATGTTAAACGTTATTTTTTTAAGTTTTGTTCAACATAGATATATATAATATTTTAGTTAAGTAAGCTATTATTATTGTATTTTAATTGTTTTAGATAACTTAGTTAATATTAAGTGCTTCTTGCCATAAACTACCTAGTCTAGGCTAACTTAATAAGTTTACCTTTGTAATATAGATCTTTTTTGTATTTGGATATCTTAAGTTTTGAATAAATGATGATTAAATGATAATAAAATCAATCATAAATGCGGTTAGCATGTTGGGTACGCTGCCAACTGGTAGTGTTTTTGAGTGTTTGGATTGTCTTTAGACCTTTATCGGTCAAGAGTAACCGATATGCTTTTTGTGTAGTAGCTTAGTTAGTTAAGTTTGTATATTGTTTTGTTGTAGTTAATTAAGACACTTGTCCGTTTAAATCATAAATCGAATGACGCATAAAAACTGTTCAGAGTCACAGGTCAGGTTGTTGGACATTTCCAACAATCTAAAAAGTCCAGTGACTCAAAAATGTCCAGTAAAAAAGAACACAATAAAAAGCTTATATCTGATATTTCTCACTTAACTCGCTTGTCTTATATTTTTTGAGGCGGTGACAAAATCAGAGCGTATGATATACAGTATTATTACGCTATCAATCATGACAAAACAATAGATAAAAACAGGTAAAATGTGAAATTGGTAGAAAATTAGTAAAAAATGGTTGTCTGTAAAGTCGGCTTACGGACGATAATTTTACGTGATAACGATGCGTCACAAGCCGAACGCTTAGGCCGATCGTGCCTCTCTATCGCTTGTTGCGCGCTCTCGCTTGCACGCATGGCTCAGTCGGAACGTGGCAATGAGTCATGCTTTTTCATGCATGCAGCCGGCGTTAATCGATTTATAAGACGTTATCACGTCAAAAAACTGTCAAAAATCATAGGACGAAAACGATTATTTGGCAACATTCGAGTTAATTTTCATGTAAGCGAACAACAATACAGATTTCGTGAAGAAATCACATATTTTTAGACAAAATTTCGAGTTCATTATATTAGTGTAATTTATACCTTTCTGTCGTTGGCTAGGCTTAATAAATTTGCCAAACAAAAATATTCCGCCCTGTGTAGCAGCATTAGTTCGTAGCTAGTATCTACCCCGCCTTCGATTTTCGTAGCAAGAGCTACGACACGCGTTGAAATCTTTTCTTAGAGTAACTATTAATTCGACTTAATTTTCGTCGGACAAGCTGTTGTCAACAAATGCGAAATTTTGAAATCCTTAGCCATTTCAGCTGATATGCATTATTATGGATTGTAGGAATCGTAAGTTTATAGTAACTTTACTAAAGAAAAGTGTCTTATTAACTACAACAAAATTAACCTACGTATTAATTCACCTAAACTACTAACAAAACAATAATTATATAATTCTAGAGCAATGAAAACTTAAAGATACGAGTAGTCACCATATCGCTAATCAAAGCAGGCTCTTCGGAGGTGGCTGCTCCAATGTTGATAATTTTTCACGGATTCAGCTAAAAGTATAAAGCAGTCCAAGCGCTCGGATACGACAATGTGCAGAAGCTTCTGGCTTTTGTCCAGAACAATTTAGACGTAATGGATGAGCTCAAGTACAGCTAAACCGAGGCCCATACTTTCACGCGAAGAGATTTGCTCTTCTTTACCACATTCTTCGCCCCTTGCAGACCCTTCACTTCAGCTGAGAACCAAAACTTTTAGGGCGAATTTTGATTAAGTACAGAGTAGCCGCACAAAGCAATGTTGACTGCCTCAAACGCCGACGGTTTACTGACTACTACAAAATGAACGGGTCCTCGCTCGGATCCGAGTGGGAGGCGCCGCTATAATAGATCACTCGGATCCGAGTGGTGAGCAAGGAATGTGTTAAGAGGCCCTTTTTTATTTGACTGCGTAAGAAGGAGTGTTATGTTTTTCGAGTGTATGTATGTCCCGATTCACCGATTTTGATATGCAAGGTGTCGTTAGATTTGTGTTCACTTCCACTTTCAGGCTATGTTTATTTGTAATAATAATACTATATATACGTATATAACTCTCGCAAAAATGAAAGAATGCGCTATTTTCCGCGCTCCAACAAACTTTTTCGTAATAAATAAGTGATTTCACTAGAATTATTCTAAATAATGCGCGTCTATAGTCTTTTACAGCGATTTTATGCATACTCTCTCACAAAAAACGCACACGCCACAACGTATCAGGCGTAACGAAATCGTTAAGTTGCACCCCACTGCAAAAACTACTTTTCTGCAGTTGCGTATTTTGTTTTTCTTTTAATATAGATACTTGTGTACTTTATTTAATTTGGTACTTGTTACATAATAATTTGGACTAAAATGTTTTTCAATATTAATTTATAATACCGAAAAATTAAATCAAAACCGTACCTAAGTAGGTCTGTATGTACCCTAACAATTTTTTTGAGGGCGGTGCCTGTCTAAGACTTAAAGTTGTTGATAGTGATCTGTCACCGACCTACTTAGGTAGACGCCTAGTTTTGATTTAATTCTTAGTTAATAATTCGTTATATAACAGCTGTTGTTATTTCTCCATTTTCAGTTCATTGTAAGGTTTGAAGTTGATTAAAGTTTTTTTTTTATTATTTAAACTGCGTGCTTTTGTCCTCTTTGACCGGTGAAGGTCGCCGAAGGAACAAAAGCCGAGGCAGAAGTCGTTTTGAAAGTTTGTAGGTCAGAATTTCTACGGGCGTCGTTTCGCAATCGTTGGTCAAAGTTTTTATTTCATGAGCATTTTTTTTTTGTTAAGACGCCATCTTCAAACTAATCGACGCATGAGTGTAAATCTAGATAGAAAGAAACCGTAAAGTAAGTATATTAGATAAGCTGAACATCGCATTTCGGATTAAAATAAACAAATACAATTTGTCTATATACCTATATTTAACAATAAAATAGTAAGAATATAATTTAACCTAAAACGAGGTATCTCCCCGCCCAAACGTGCCCATTAGGCTGCCGGCATTACCACGTTTAATGGCCAGAAATATATTTTGGGCAAAAAAGCAACAAATACAAACAAATAAAAAAAACTCTAAAATTTAATCAATTATTAAACTTTTTCATTTTCAACTAATAAATTCAAATTCAACTAATTCATACGACTCCCACAATGATGCCCCACACGATATCTACGGTACCCCAAACGATGATGTGGGGTTGAAAAAAAATTGTGATCACTTCCTGTGATACCTAAAGATGATGTAATTTAGCAGGATAAATTTAATTTATGTAGCGCTAAATAATGACATATAAACAGACGGACAGACTGACATGGCGAATTTATTAGGATCTGTAGTGGTCACTCTACCCGTGCGTCGACAGAGGTCCTGGTTGAACAACATGAATTACATGAATGACATCGGCCGTAATAGAAGTGGAACAGTTGTGGCAGCGACCCAAAGCTGTGCTCCGTTATGTTTGTCGGGAAAAAAAACAGAATCAGAGAAACCATTCCAAGCACATTCTTTCCCAAAGTGATTTATAGTATATAAATATATGTTTATACATTACCTCTTTTTTAATGTGCGACATAGCATTCGATTTCTATTCACTTCCCAAGTGGTCCTAGGCAATTTTTTTGTAATAATAATAATAAAACTGTCGCAAAAATAAACACTTTCATCTAATTAGCCCCTGTGACAAATAATTGATTGAGGAAAAAAGTTAACTAATACTAATTACATAATGTACACTGAAACAATATAAAAAACCAACGGGTTGCACTCCGGGAGTGCCGACAGAAGTGAAAACTAAAAAATAAAATAGCAATAAGACTGACTCATGAAGGATTTGAACCTCCGCCCTCCGATTGACAAATTGAAATTTATATCGGTGCTCTAACCTATTAAGCTAACGAGTCTCACGTGCATGTATCGTAAATAAGCATTCGGCGCAACGAAATGACGTTATGTTAGAAGGACAAACATGTACATACAATAATGAACTTTAAGTGCAGAACGATATAATAGGTTTCTGACTAAAATAATGACGTCGTGCTAGAAGGACAAACTTGTACATACAATAATGAACTTTAAATGCAGAACGTTAGAATAGGTGTCTGACTGTCCGTCTCACGATCTGACGATCTGACGCGAGTTTAACATTTTTTACCCATCCCAAAAATACACAAACCGCCGCTAAAGAAGTTTTCAAAATAAAATAAAAAAAACAATTTAACGTCACAACCTATAACGAGGTAACTCCCCGCCCAAACGTGCCCAGCGTTATGCAGTCGGTTATTATTTCTTTCTTTTAATATACGTATGTACCTATATTTAAAGAAATATTGCACGTTGACTTATTAACAGTGGGTAAGTAGGTATAATGTAATGAATTATTGTTGATTTTAGTCTAGTAGTTTTTCAGTAGGATTACAAAAATGTACTGTTTACATTGAAGGGTCAGGTTTTTTTTTTTTTTTTTTAATCCTAGCACACCAATGACATTTTTTGGAGACTTTTTTATCCATCTACTCTTCCATTCCAGTTCTCGCTTGTTTGCCTCTCGTACTTTCATTCTAGCTCTTTCATACTGACCTTTCAATCTTTTTCTCTTAAGTAAGTAGTTTACATAATTATCCTAATCTAGTTAAAATATCTATTACATAAGTCTTTATTTTTTACAGTTACTTATTCTATAGTGGCTTAACTATTCTATTATATCCATGCTTACACTACTTATATATTTTGTTACTAATAAGCACGATGTTTATAATACGCATTATAACCTACATGTTATCATAATTATTTATTTGCTTTTATTCCTATATCGGGTCAGGTTAAAAAAAGCTAACAAACGATCGAATTGTTCGCTCCGAACATGCAGCGAAACGAATCTTCAAAACCCCCATAGGTTTGTGATGTTGTTTAACTTGTTGTAAAATTAATAAGATTTTATTTAAAATTCCTGCTACATACTCGTGGCGGGTCGCTGGTTTGCTCGTGGTATGCACGCAACATAGTAATAAGTACTTAAATTAAAATAAAATAATTTTCCCGTAACGATAAGTAGTAAACAATAGTTTGTAATTATGACAAAGGTCACGGAACCTGGTGTCTGTGGAGATAAAAAAAAAAAAAAAAAAACTACACTTATTAATATTAATGTAATTTGGTTTGTGCAATAAGGAATTTTATTTATCTATCTTCTGATATTAAATTTGTACGTCGCAGTGCGGCAAAATGTCTATTGTATATCATATAATGTACTGACATTTTTGACAAATAAATATTCTGATTCTGATTCTTAAAACTGATCGTGTGTACGCGGGTTCACCGAAATGGTTAATAATTTTATTTTTTGCTGTGACGTCACAACCTACAATTTCAAAGGTCCATACAAATCGGATCGTCTGTTAGTACCTTTATATAGTAAGCATAAATCGAATTGACAATCACCAGTACCACTGATTGGCGATAAGTAACAGGTTACATAATGCGCCTGTCTTCCGCGATCGCGCCCTCTCTCTCTAACGCAGGGGATGAGACAAAGATGCTACTAGCGCTGTTCCAAAGACTATTCTTAGGGTTGTCTCAGAAAGATTGCGATAGCATGTCGAACATCGCATAATTATTACAATATTGCATAATAAGTATTAAAAATAAAAAACAAATCATCATAATGATTATCTTAAATGTGTTTTTAACCGCCGCCCCAAAAAGAGAGGTTTTAAAATTTTACGTGTGTATCTGTGTACTGTGTATACTAAATACACTATTTTTTTATTAATTGTTACTTAAAGCTGATATTTGCTGCGAACAGAATTTATTTATTTCATACAGCTTAACTTTATTATTCTAATATTTTTTTAAATATAATACATAAATATATTTGCTTAAAATCATTACGCATACCTACGATACATTTATTGAAAAGGGCGGCACAGCCCTGACAATTTTCCAAAGCAATGATTGCAGTTCAACAAACTGCGCGAGAGTCGATCGTTGAACCTGCACTAACACAAATCTCTCGTCTCCCTCTCACCCAAGCAATTAGACGCAAGCAGTCTCTTTCCCCAGTTCCATATACCTTCCAAAAAGACTCCTATCGAAGGCTTTGTTCCGTGAGAAATTACTCCTATCTTCTTTAACGCTCAATGTAACGTGAAGTAGTAGTGAGTTAGCAATAACCAAAGATTGGTGCAACTGTTCACTCAACCATTCTC
Organism: Lycia hirtaria; assembly: GCA_947563715.1. NCBI lineage: Eukaryota > Metazoa > Arthropoda > Insecta > Lepidoptera > Geometridae > Lycia > Lycia hirtaria. Next base: position 16,208,590 of record OX387386.1, read on the forward strand.
TTTACTTTCATGTTTAAACATAATAAGTAATATTGCATTATTTTTTTTCGTTTGAGTGTTATGCTATCGTTACTTGTTAGGTTCTGCCTTTGAGTCTTTTTTATTATCAGTCTACCTAAAATGTAAAGTTTAATGTTTTTCGGTTGTATGTATGCATTTTTATATTGCTTTCACTGACCTAAACCGTTTGGCCGATATTTAAGTGTGGTATCCCTAAATTTGTCTTAAACTTGAATGCAAATAGAATATAGACTTAGGAAAGGAGACAATAAATAAATAATAATAGTAAACTAAGCAAAGCTTTTACTATAGAAACTAGATGGTTGATAGTTTTTTTTTTGTAAATACATACTTATGATACAAAGAAACACCCAGATACAGAACAAACATCCATGCTCATCACACAAAAGCTTACCCTGGGTGGGGATCGAACCCACGACCTACAGCTCAGGAGGCAGTCGCACTACCACTGAGGCATGAGGCCTGTCAAGTATAGATTGATATAAGTAGACAAGTATAGAACTGGTTGGAATCGTAGCTGGGCTAGAAGTCTGGACTTTTCGTATTGCCCGGACTCGATTGATATAAGATGATTCATACAGGTAGTATGGACACAGTCTGGTTAACGCAGAGTAAGTTAGTGTCAATGTACTGCAGTATTTTCTATTTTCTGAACACCTACTAGACATGTGTGAATTGAATCACTGCCGAATTACAGTAGCTCTAGGGACCTCTGCGGACACGTTGCCTGCACTGATATGTATTGTATGAACCGACAAACTTTCTTTTAGTAAAGCAAGTGAAACAACATACAGCCAGTCACTTATAAAACGCATTTAAAATGAATATGTTTTAAAACAAACAAACACTATACAAGTAAAACAAACTTCTAGTTACCCAAAGATACACTTGAAATAAATTATTTTATGGGGCACGAAAGAAACCTAAATGCTGATCACGTTTATTTTTAGGGCTCTCGCAAACAGACCACGTGCCACAACCACAAAACGCGACCACTTAGCACTTAAAACTAGATTGTGGCTAAAGCGCGCTTTACCACAGACAAACACACAAATACACGAATTCGCATATCAAATTTATAACACCCCTCTTTTTGTGTCGGGGGTTAAAAATAGCAAGCCTTGTATGTATTACGTGTACTACATTTCTGATTTAAATATAATATGTATACTGTTGGTGTTTCTAAAATAAATAAATAGGTATATCACCATATTCATTTCAATGTCTACATGAACGAAGCGCGGGCGCTTTGCATGTGTTTCCTCTACTATGGACACGTTAACTGAAATAAAGTGGTTCGAGTCTGCTTTTAGTGTTGACATTTTGTGGCTATATATATGTACATATATTCGGCCTCACGAACTGTATCACGACCACAAGCATCACCGTGTGCAGGGAGTCCATTATACATACATATATCGTGTGCGGACTGCCTTACTCTGGTATAAAAGGGCATTGTTAAGTTGAAAACATACTTCAATTGGCTTCTCTATAATTTTTGGCTATTCTATTGAAATTGTAATTGCTCAAGGAAGGTTTAGAAAACATGGCAACTGGATCTTTTGGCAAAATGTTCATTACTAATACATAAGTACAGACAAGTAAAGACGATTATTGAGTCACCGTGAATCAAACAAGTTTTAAAAAACTCGAAAGCCCTCGACAAAAATAATGGCTGAACCGATTTTATTATTATTGTTTTACTCCAAAATAGACCTGCACTTGACCATCAACTAGCCTGGTGCTAAGCGACAGTTAGGGCGCTTTAATTCTTGGCTATTCTATTGAAATTGTAATTGCTCAAGGAAGGTTTAGAAAACATGGCAACTGGATCTATTGGCAAAATGTTCATCACTAATACACAAGTACAGACAAGTAAAGACGATTATTGAGTTACCGTGAATCAAACAAGTTTTAAAAAACTCGAAAGCCCTCGACAAAAATAATGGCTGAACGGATTTTATTATTATTGTTTTACTCCAAAATAGGCCTGCGCTTGACCATCAACTAGCCTGGTGTTAAGCGACAGTTAGGGCGCTTTCAATTTAGGCGGTTTCTTGACGGCCCGTTGCGGTGCCGAAGCGGTGCGTTAGTCGTACTAAGTCGATTTTTTTTCATACAAAGCGCGCGGTGCGGCAACAGCACGGCGCCGCGCGCCGGTACCGGGAACGCTCGACAACAGGACGGCAACGTCGGAAACACCACGTGTTCAATTCGCTGTTGAATAGTGCGGTGAATAGACGTCAGAATTTTACTTTTAACTAATTCAAGTAACTCGTAGAAACATTCTCTAGACATTCTTAGATAAAAAATTCGCGTGGATCTTGTTTTAGATTATGGAAATCACCAGAATTCGGTTTTAACGAAAACATCGGTGCTGCTCTTTTACGCATCGTTCTTGTTTCTGTTTGATGATTTTCAACAAGAGCACTAACAGTAATGTTTCTTCGTTCTGATGAAGAAACATTATTGTTAGTCCATGGTTTAACTGAAGTCACATCACTAGCACAAAAATGCACGGCGCTGGTTATGCTTTCATTATAGGAGTTTGGTGTCGGACCGCTACCGTACTGCAGCGGGCCGGCAGCGGGTTATAACCAGCGGCACGGTAAACGTGCGGCGGCGGGCCGACACGAAACGTCTAAATTAAAAGCGCCCTTACGGTCTACGACGGAAATATACCTAAGAACACTCTCGATGAAATCATCTTTCACAAAAAAATAATTAGATAATATCGGTCTATCCGTTTGAAAGCTACGATGCCACAGACAGACACACAGATAATCACGTCAAACTTATAACACCCCGCTTTTTGAGTCGTGGGTTGAAAATATATTTTGGCTCACATCGAAATAATCCAAAATCGGGTAATTTTATACTTACCAGCATAAACCACTTCAACCATAGGCTTAAATCCAAGTTTGTGAAATAATCGCCTTTTAATTACATTTCGTCGGAGGTCAACAAATTAATTTCTACGAAACAACTGATTGTTTTTTTTATACTTGGTAGAGTATAAAATATTGTACAACCCCATATTACTGGAACATTTATCACAAATGTATATTAGTCCTAACCTACGGCAACGAGCGTAAACCGTCGCAGCGCCTGCGCTGACCGACCATGTACCACGTCTCCACAGCCATTACATAACGCTGCCGGCCGTTGACCTCTCCCCCTCCTCCCCCCGCTACCTGGCTCTTAGTACTCGGTAGATTTGCAATGGCTTCCGACTAGGAAACTAATGGTCCCTATAAATAGGAAACAACGTTACAAGCCAGCGATGCGAGCCACCTAGGTGCCTGCTGAGCTTTTTACCGATGACAGCGGCACTTAAGCGTGCTTTATTGCATAAAAGCGTGACGCTTTTATGCTACGTTTTTCGATAACGTGATTGGAAAGTGGATTTAGACGTGCTTTTGTAAAGGCTATATATGAAATATACAGCTATTATCACTATAAACATTATAGTATCTACAGTGTATGTATCTATTGTAGGTATAGATACTTTAAAGAAGCTTATTATAAATATTTTTTCCCTATTATTTTAGGTGCCAGTGTTTATTTAATTCTACACGTACACGTAGGTAGGTACATATATACCACATTTTCTTGCTTCGTTTTTGAACGGGACGAGTTGTCAACTCCCTTGATTCTTGAAGGATAATTATTATTATTGGAATCGAACAATTTTTTACGGATTACAATCGCGATTCATATAGTAACAATCGCGGAAACATTACATGTAAATTATACCATCAATAAACGAACCAGTCATTTTTGGGCTTCCTTACCTCAAAGATGAGCCTATTACTAAGCCTAAGCAGTTTGTCAGTCTGTCCTACCTTTTTTTTACCTTTTATGAAACCTTTATGAACTATAGCTTTCAACTTTATTATCCACAGACGATATCTAAGAATTACAGAAAGTGAAAATATATTATGTGGGGAGTGCTCAAAAGTGTTTCTTAATGTTTTCACGCAGAATTTGAGACCCTAGATTTGCAGATGTAAAAAGAACGTATTTCCTACGTGGGCGAAACTGTGATTATGAGTCGTCAAAAAAAAACTTAAACACCCAAAATGTTGACATCAGACATCCGACCGTACAAATATCGCGTGGTTGTAATAATAATAAAAAACATACAGACCGAATTGATAACCTTCTTTTTGGGAGTCGGTTAAAAAGTAAAAGAAGTTTGGATGTTGATCAATATTACGAAAACTAATAACATTCAACGCTATTACAATCAATGCGAAAGAATTTTAGAGATATTTCATTACGTAAATTCACGAAACACATTGATGTTTTTTCCTTATTTTTAATTCCGACGGCGAACTGCCTCCGAAGCGGATCTACGCTCGATTTCATTTGCATTGCAGAGCTATAAGGCGGAGAAGTTATATTTTTAATAGCAAAGACGCGATGTATGCTAAACGTGTCGATATTATTGAATTAGGATATGCGAAGTGATAAAATAACGGTACATGATGGTCTCACGTAATTGATGTTCATGTTTTATGAGTTAAATAACAAGTAAACGGTTGCAGAAAGTAACAGGAATTGAAATTAGTAAAAATATTCTCCCATATAAATAATTGATACAAGTTTCAAAACATTATTTCTGGAAAACATTTATGATACGCGTCTTAGTAGAGTTTGTTTGGATAGAGACTATTAGCACAGAAGGCTTTATTAGTGCAAAAAATAGGAACTAACGTTTCGATTTATCAAAACAATGAAATAAGAACAGCAGCGCCACATTAGTTCTCTACACGAGCAGATTATATACATTATGTTATAAAGACTAAACATAAACTAAGCAAATATTGTGAAGCGATAGAAAACCGAGTCAATGAGTTAGGGAAAGATAATGAGATTTTCTTTAGACCTTTTACGGTCTGGGATAATTTAACTTGCTTTCTGTGTAGATATAAAGCTTATGGATATTTCAAACAATCTCCAGTTTCAGGCAGAGTGCCCAAAATGCTGGCGGCATTTCCTCTCTGATATAATATATTATGTAGTATGTTCTTCGACTTCGTTCTTGTGGTGAAAAACAAAAATATTTAATTTAAAAAAAGAGACATAGAAGTCTTTACAACATCAAATTGTTTATAACCAAGTAAGTTTCCATCCAACCAACAAAGCAAGTTTTCCATGCCGGAAACAAAAGTAATCATCAAAAGTACTGAAACACAAGTAATTGTTTCGGAGAAATGGTGGTATTCCATTTTAGGGATACTACAAGTATTCCATATTAATTTGGTTACTTTCCTCTGTGTCTGGCAAGAAGCATTGTCATATAGTACACATATCTAAAGGTAAAAATCCAAAAACTGTACATTTTAATTTAATCACAAAAATAGGGTATTTATACAAAGAAATCCAAAGGTATTTATACAAAGAAATACAAAGAAAGGTCCAAATTTTAAAGTGTTTTAACCGTATCATGTGGGGTATCGTATGAAAGAGTTAGCACAAGTTAAAACAGGTTTTAAATATTTTTACGATGTATATTTTTCGGTTTATGAAGGAAAATATTAAAAAAATATAATTTCCCCCTTATAACTACTAGTTTGTACGGAACCCTCGGTGGGCGAGTCTGACTCGCACTTGTCCGTTTTTTATTATTATGCTATGAACGACAGACGAATGAGTGCAAGGATTCAATAATGCCTTTGAAAACTAGTTATTTGAACCGAGGTATAGTCCTCGATAGACGTGTATTCTGACCAATATCTGTGAATTCAGGAATCAATTAATTGAATATGCTTATCAATATTGCCTATATGTTTTGAACGTGACAATATTTTTTCTATACAGTTAGCGATGTTTTGAATGGTGTTTCGCAAAATTATTGTATTATTGAGTTTAAATAAATAAAAAAGTATACAATTATGTATTCTTTCAGCCATCTTGCTCCCATAATACAAGTTTTGCTTAATTTGGGCTAGATGATGTTGGTTAAATATCCACCTATATTTATAAATCATGAAAACGATATTTTGAACTACTGATCATGCCGAAATTGGTATGTGATTGGTATCAGTATTAACATATGGACTTGCACTGCCGATTAAACCGATGGTTGCATGTAATAGTTGCATTTGAAAAAGACCGTTGAATGCGGTTGAAACTATAGTCAGATTTTTCGGCTCAAAACAGACGTGAGTGACCCGTAGTTTTTATTTAAAATGTGTGAAAACCACGTAAGTTTTCATAATAAAACGACAGCAATTATTTCCAACAAAAGTGTTGGGACCAAAATTATCGTGTTTATGCAAATTAGATAGGAAAATGTTCAATGAAATCCATGTAACTGAAATAAGTTTATACCGTTCACGAATCAATTTATTTATACACCAAAAAAAGTGCTGCTACCTGCACCACAACACTGCATAAATCGTCTGAAAGAGACGTAAAAGCCATGTATGTGTAATTTGTTTCCAAATGATAATGATGATCAGGGTCGGATTTGGAGGTGTGGAGGCCCTGGGGCAACGAAGGGGTGGAGGCTCCTAATATTTTTCCGAATAAGTTGCTGGACCTGTCGAAATTTGATTTTTTTTATCTCTATTGTGGGCCTCTCTTGTGAAGGCCCCGGGCACTAGCCCTGCCTGGCCCTCCCCTAATTCTGGCTCTGATGATGATATACCTACTTTCATTAAAATATCTATTTTTAAATTATCTCAATTACATTTATAATTCATAATAATTCATTTATTCCTTGCACGCATTATATTCGCTTAGATACGCTTGACTTGCTGTTGCGTGTACCTCATCTCGAAAAACTATGTGCAGTGATACTGTACAGTTGACTTTAACAAAAAAAAAACAGTTATTGTGTTTTTATTTTTTTCTTCTGATATACATAAGACAATTTTCGGACTCTTTTTACCTTTAATTGTATTATAAGCTTTTTTATTTTTTCTTGTTTATTGTTTCTTGCCACTTTTGTGATTTAGGCACACAAGAAAGTTTTTAGTTGTACATAATGTAGTTTTAGGTAAAAAGTACCGTGTTATATTTTGAATCACTCGCGTTGTCAAAATACATATAAGGCAAAAAGAATAAAAATTCTTCATGATTTTTTATTGCGTTGAGCGTTGTGCCTTAATTTTTTTTTTACTTCAAGGAACCGCAGACCTACATTTTGATATTTGATTTTACACGTTTGCGTATATTTTCGTTAACGTTTTAAAGTCTAAAACAACCGACATCAAAATACCTGATATCGTTTACTTGGCTGTCAATTTTTCAGTTATTTTGTCTTAAAAACAAAATTACAAAACCAATTTTAATCAAATTGCTACGGGACTAATCCTTTCAAATAAAAAAAATTGTAGTATGCTATACAAGGGGCTAAAAGACCCATTGTAACGAAGTAGATTTTTACTCCCGTGCTTTAGAGAGGGAGTACATAGAAACCGAGTAACAATAGGTTTTTAGCACCGTGTGTTACACTCTACTTTTCACTACGATTACGAGAAAATAAAATAATGTAATACAATAATTCAAAGTTTATTTTATTAAAAATGAAATGTACAATTTTTACAATTTTTCTTCTTCTTTTTTGTATTGGACCCGCATTAAAGCATTTGCCAGTGTCAAGTATTAAGATTTTTTCAAGTTTCTTGAATAAAACAAGTTGTAAATGTTCTAGTCACAATCTAAGTCACGTATACAGTAAATTTATAAGTCGATTCCTGCTTCAGTAAAGTGGTGGCGACTTTACTAGAAGCTTCTATGGAGTTTTGCCGACAACGTAAAATCACACGTTTTACTGCTTTATTTCACTTGCCTACTCTCACGCACTTTATCGAACACTTAATGAATAAAACATCACCATTTTTATAGCACTAATGTTCAAAATAACACAAATTTCGGAAAATAAAACAAAGCAACAACACGTTACTAAGACTTTCCCGCCAAGTTTGCAAGGAGAATGTAAATATACTCCAAAGAGATCGCCGTTTTTAGTTATAATAAAAATATGATGTTCTTATTTTTTATGAAACAATAATAAGTCGTCTTTATTTATGATTATTCTACTTAATAAACTTTAGCTGTGTGGTATACTTTTATAAAATACGTTTGCCCTTTCCCGCCAAGTTTGCAAAGAGAATGTAAATATACTCCAAAGAGATCGCCGTTTTTAGTTATAATAAAAATATGATGTACTTCTTTTTTATGAAACAGTAATAAGTCGTCTTTATTTATGATTATTCTACTTAATAAACTTTAGCTGTGTGGCTTTTATAAAATACGTTTACCCGGCTTATGTAAAGTATGAAGTTACCCTGAAACTTCAAGACGAAACGAATTTGCAATTATGAAATGAGAAAAGCCATAAAAACCGAATGCGAGGCTTGATCCTATGCATGAATCAGAATTCATGCATAGGAACAAGCCTGAAAAAGTGTTTGACGTCAAGCGTGTTGATATTGATTTACTTGGTTTTATTACTATACCTACCTAACCATGTAACAATGAAAGATGCAAAAATATATATTTAAAAAAAGTATAGTAATAAAGCCAAGTAAATCAATATGAACACGGTTGACGTCAAACACTTTTTCAGGCTTGTTCCTATGCATGAATGTGATAATCTATGTGATTCATGCATAGGATCAAGCCTCGCATTCGGTTTTTATGGCTTTTCTCATTTCATAATTGCAAATTCGTTTCGTCTTGAAGTTTCAGGGTAACTACATACTTTACATAAGCCGGGTAAACGTATTTTATAAAAGTATATCACACAGCTAAAGTTTATTTGAAGGTGTGCAATATATTATAACCGACTTCCAAAACGAAGGAAGTTCTCAATTTGAATGTATCGCATTTAATTATTTCTATTTTTACTATTAAAAAATCATAGCTGTCTTGCTACACATGTCCGTTGGTAGTACATCTGCCTTCCGATCTGTTGGTTGTAGGTTCGATTCCTACCCAATTATTTGTGTGATGAGTATTCGTTTGTTCTGTAGTGTAGTATTTTGCGAAAAAACTAATAGTTTACGCTGTCTGAAAAAGTATATTACAGACTTTATTTTGCAATCTAAGTAAATTTTGTAATATAGGTCTAGATGGAGTCCAAATTGAGTTATGATTTCTGTATGTATGTAGATAGGTATGTATATCGTTTCCCGCATATATTGTAATTTGATAAATAATGGTGTTGTTAGAAACGTCTCGATCGTTCACTAAATTGGTTTAAGGATATTTGTGACTTCACAATAAATTCAATATGGCACCCCCTATAGGGCATTCAGTCCTCAATTAAAAAACGAACTATCAAATTAAATGGCTTAATTAGCAAATTCCATATACATAAAATATGATAACTTATAAAAATAGTTTATAAAATGTAATGCAGAGCACAAGTGTTAGATAATTATATTTTTTTTTTTTCCAAAATAAGAGAATTTCATTTTAACTAAGATATATTTTTAGATGGAGTTTATTTCTGCATTAGTTTTTTTTTATAAAAACATAATTTACTTCTTGTATCTAATGCTAATCAAAAATACATCATAATTGTATTATCTAATAATACAATTATGATGTATTGTTGTACAAATGATGAGTCAGTCAATAAAATATAGGTAAATATAGAATATAATAAAATATAACTTTATTGCATATCCGTACCATTAAGAAAATAAACAATAAAAATAAACAACAGTACAAAGGTGGCCTTTTCGCATATAGCGATTTCATTCGAATATAGTATATATTTAGCCTAAATATAAGAAACAAAACTAACAGAGTTCGGTTCCCAATATTTAATGAATTTAGTTTCCCCGAAAGATTTGTCTAACCATTACATGCTCAGAATGGAATGTTATACTACATTCAATGTTGTCGCAAGCAATGGTTACCTATTGTGAAATTCTGAGGAATATGATGAACATAGGGATCTGTTATAAGTAAAGAATAAATGCAAAAAGCAAGCTATTTTAATACATTAAATTATAGCAGACACCAGTGTTTTCTCAAACCCAGATTATTCCTACCCCTTACTAACCATTTTAGGAAATAACTGGCATATTATACGACATCGCATCGAGCAAGCATTAGTAACTATAATAATAATAATAAATAAATAAATTTATTTCACAAAGAAGATCAACTGAAAACATAAAACTAATCGTGATTTGATATTGCTATCTGCCGTTACACATTGACTATTATTACGGTGGTTATCAATTAAATCAAAACAAGCTCAGCTCGCAGCTTCGTAAAAGATCATTGAACCGTTCCGCAATAACGCTGCCGTAAATCGCAAGTGAAATTGCGCAGACTGGTCTCTTCCGGGAGCCAGCGCAGCCAGCTTTAAGGTTTTGTAATAAGCCGTTCGCTAGGACAAACCTTTTTTGGGGGGTTGCGAGGCGTCGTCTTGCTTGTCGTAGTAGAGGAGGGCGAAATCGGTATCCGGGGCTGGTAGTGCCGCGGGCACGCTGGGCGCGCAGTGTCCGGGCCACACGTCCATACTCCGTGCATGACCGAGCCAGGAAACGACCGCTCGCACTCGCTCCGGCCAGCGCACTGAGCTTTCTAAGCTGCGCCCGCGCACAACGTGCCACGGACGGACTCTCACTTACTTTTTTCAGAGACATGCACAAGGTGACGTGTTGGCGCTGAAACTTCATCTGGGATCCGTCGAAAGTGATTAGAGGGAAATGTGATCATTTAACTATTTATCCGTACTTCAAAAGGAAAAAATATTACAGGATCACTTCGTTGTCCATTTGCCTGTCTCGGAAGTCAGTTTTGGTTTTTATATATCTAAAAATATCATCCAAGTAAATTTCGTCTGTAATAGTCAAATGTTATCCGTTTCTAATCAGGTAAGTGTTAACCTTCCATAAATTTATCTTACTTTTGATATATACTTATATAAAGGTTCTAGATAGAATACTAACCGTTTTTTCATAACCTTAGTTTTATTTTAAAATTTCGGGTTTGGGTAAGTTGAGAAATGGTTGCTCAACTAACCCCACGACTTAGAACAAAATTAATAAGTGTTTTTTTAGAATGCGGACTTATAAAAGAAGTTGCGAAGATTATTCTGAAAGTTTACTACGAAAATCATGGATCCAGTGTCAAATTTGCAGGCAATGGGCACATACAAAATGTGCGCCCGGTGCTGGTCTTACTTTCGTATGTGTCAATTGCAACAGTAACAACGACGATTAAATTTCCAAGATTTTAATAACTTCTTTTATATTGTAAGCTATATTACTAATTATATAAATATATAAATCTGATTTTGAACAGAAAGACTGAATCTAATGCTAAAGGTACGTTAATGTTTTATTGATCATATTTTCAGTGTATTATTTTAGGAAAATTACTTTTAGCTATGTTGTTTCGTCATTAAAATACTATAAATAAAAAGTTTATTGTGCTGACATTGAATCCATGGTTTGGATAGACTTTCGAAGTGCTCAACTTGCCCCATACCCTTGCTAGCATACATGACATTCTGCATTCAAACAGCTGTAGCTCTTCAATTCGACTTATTAGAAGTAAATTATTAGGGACTATTTTGCAAAGGGATAAATTAGTAATCCATCAGTACGCGTAAGAAGCCATTAAGACCTATAATTGAGGAGCTATAACCACTAAAATGAAAAATTGCTCAACTAACCCCGCCCTACCCAATATGTGGACTAGTTACTGAAATAAATATAATTACTAGGTAGCAAAATCATTTTAGGGGGAACTACCCAATATCGAAACAAATAAGGTGATGGAAGACGGTGAAGGATTGTTATGTAGGTAAATCCTACTGGGACGTATAACTAGGGTTACCAACACGAAACAAGCTATAATAGGAAAAATATCTAAATTAGGTACTTACTTCGATTCAAAAATACATATATTTATATGAAATTTACACCCCTGGCACCTATATTATTAATGTAATTTAGCGATTGAGGTCTAGACTTAAAATGTGGGCAATAGTTGATGCTGGCTGAAATGAAATAGGCAAATATTAGACTTTCTTCAAGGAACCTATTCGCTCGCGATTAGAGACACCCAGATTATATCTATTCGGAAACCCATCCAGGAAATGCGGTATTCACAAAAAGAGTGGAGCTGAAGCGTTTCGTTCGAGTTTTTGGAATAGGCACCACAACAGGATGTCCCTTTTTACCCGACTGCGTAAGAAGGAGGGTTATGTTTTTTGAGTGTATGTATGTATGTTTCTATATGATCGGGTACAGCCTAAGCGGCTTGATCGATTTTGATATGCGAGGTGTCGTTAGATTCGTCTTCACTTCCAGATGTTATGAGCTTTTTTTTGTAATAATAATAACATATTTCTCGCAAAAAAATGCGTTTTTCATAGCCTCCAACGAACTTTTTCGTAATAAATAAGTGGTTTTACTAGATTTGTTCCAAAGAATGCGTATTTATAACCTTTAATACGCTACCTTACTAAATACCGATTTTACGCATACTTTTTCCAAAAAAAAAACAGACAAGTGCGAGTTAGACTCGCACACCGAGGGTTCCGTACATACTAAATAAAATGGGGAAATCATATATTTTCCTTCAGAAACCCAAAAATATACATGGTAAAAATATTTAAAACCTGTTTTAGCTTATGCTAATGAAGCTCTTTTATATGATACCCCACATGATACGGTTAATTCACTTTAAAATTTGGGCCCTCATTCCTTGCATAAAGACACTATTTTTATGTGATTAAATTCAAAATGTCCAGTTTTCGGATTTTTTCCTATATGTGTACTCTAACACAATGCTTCTTGCCAAATTTCATAGTTCTAGGTAAGTACCCCATAGGTTTTGATTCCCTTGTGAGTATCGAAATGTGCGTTTTTTACGACATATTCGGCTGTAACTTTTTTTTACGAAAACTAAGAAATTTTATTTTTCTTTCTGCAGCAAGATATGGATCTGCGTATATGGTTTTAATTTCAACTCTATACCTTCACGCGTTCCAGAGATAAAGGACTTGACACCCGGAGAGACGGACAGACAGACAGACCGACGGACAGACGAACAGACAGACAGACCGACGGACTGACGGACAACCAAGTGATCCTATAAGGGTTCCGTTTTTTCCTTTTGAGGTACGAAACCCTAAAAAGGCACACTCAACAACACATAGCGTAACGAAATCGTAAGCTAGAATACAAAAACTGCTTTTCTGCAGTCGGTTGTTTTTCTTTTAACATAGATACATTTTGGGATTTTTGTTATCCGAAAGAAAAAAGAGATAGAAGGAACATGATCATGCGGATCTGACGCATATTTCGGTAAATGTATTCGATAATATTTATAATTTAAAAAAAAACTGAAAATCCGACTTCAAAATGTGCAATTTTGTTTCAAAACTCAAACTACTGAACTGATTTTGATAAAATGGATCAATCTGAAAGTATACAAGTATACAGTGAAGTATATCTGAAAGTATACATAGTAAATATACATATCAATCTGAAAGTATACATATCCTTTCAAAATTGTTTCAAACAAATAGTTTTTCTAAATCGGCTTATAAATGACGAAGTAATGCGAAAAGCTAACATACAGATGTTAGCTTTTCGCATTACTTTATTTAATATATTCCCAATCTATAGGCGAAAAATTATAATTAGCCTGTATCTAAATTTATAGTTTTTTACAGTTTTATAAGTAGTATGTTGGCTGTAAGTTATCATAAAAAATAAATAAAAATAAAGTAAAGAAAAAAAACAGCCGAATTATAACTTCCTTATTTTTGAAGTCACACTAGAAAACGGTACTAGACACCTGTATACTGCCTTGTCTACTGTATGGCTGCCAAAGTTAGATATACACGACAAAAGCAAAACAAAGAATCACAACAACACAAAGAGCTATGGAGAGAAGTATCCTAAACATAAGAAAAATACAAAAAGTCAGGAGCAAAGTAATCAGACAGAAAACAAAGATAACAGATGCCCTCACCCAAGCTCTAAAACAGAAATGGCAGTGGGCAGGTCACGTATCGAGATACACAGACACCAGGTGGACAATCAATACTACAAAGTGGAAAGGGCCAATCGGCAAAAGAAGGGTAGGGAGACCGAAAAGACGATGGGCTGACGACATAACCGAATTTATAGGAAAGGACTGGCAAACTATCGGCAAGGACAGAGATGAGTGGAAAGGACTGGAGGAGGCCTTCACCCGAGGAGGGGTCCATATCCAATAGCAAAACCAACTAGTAATAAACAATACCACATTTGAAATGGAAATAAAGGCTTTTTATTTTTTATTTATTTATTTATTATTTTTGAAGTCAATAAGAAATTGATAAACTAGGCCTTTGTTGACTTTGATACTCCAGATTTTGGAGCTTATCTCGAAACTAGGAAATTTACAAATTAAGCTGTTAGTACTTTGTTCAATGTATTCCAACGTCTTAAGCTAGTGTTTAGCCGATAGCCTAAAGGTGTGAGAAGTACTTCATGTTTTTTTTTTTTACTTTAAATTTTCAAGTAACTACCTGCAGGTGATGTGAATTGGTGGTTAAATAAAAAAATAGTTTTTACTTCAAAATCAAGACGGAACTTTGAACTGGCTAACGTACGTATTTGAATAAAGTATACATAATGTAGGTATATAATTATACAAGTACACTTTCGGAAATGTTTTACCAAAAGTGGGATCAGACAGAAGCTGTCTAGCAGCAGCGTGGAAGTGGAGTAGGAGCGGGATTGTATCCCAGCCCCAAAACAGCACGGCGGCGCCGTCACCGTGAACCGGCGCGACTTTGGTACTACGCCATTCAAATTCTACCGCTGTTCCGGCCGATACAGCCCGTCACAGTTTCTCGATGTCATGTCTAGTCACCGTCGCCATTTTCCGCCATCAAGCACCTTATGACGGATTTGCCACAGCGCCGTTGCCGTTTATACTGACGCAATGGACCGGTGCCGGCATGCATAGGGCCGAGCCCTATGTTTGCGGGACGAGGAGGAGGGGAAAGAACTAGGCATCATCCATACTACCCATTTCAATACCCTACATGAAAAACATGCGTAAAAAATCTATACTCTTCTTGTCTTGCAAAAAGTGACAAGATTGCGAAGATCTATATCTGATCTATCTCTTTCACAGTCAACAAAAAGTGTAGATAAAAATTTGTCGCGGCGCAAGCCAAGCAAACATTAACGCTTGGGAACCCTACACCCTTAGTAACCAGGCCGAACACATACTTCCTAAGTGGTATTGACATACGGACGGCGACGGCACGGTGCTTGTTCTTGACCGATAAAACACTGTTTTCGTCTATTTAGGTATACTCGTAGATATTTGAATTTCATTGGCTTCCATATTTTCGTCGCGAATTCATTTTCGATTTCCGCCCGAAACATGAATATATCTATTCAGTTATTTGCCTACTATTCTGTTATTTTATGTTTACTGTCTGTTTTCAATGTAGGTATACATTGGGTTACTCATGTATCCCTAAGCGCGGCGCTAGTGCTGGCTGGGTTGCTGCCACTAGATCTCAGAATACAGGAGGCAGCTGCCCTGTATGAGGCCAAGAACCAAGTATTCCCATACCTTAGCCGGCACTGGAAGATCGAAGAGTCAAGGAGATGGTATCGTACGTCAGTGCACCTCATCTTGCCTGCGGAGCATTTACAATTTATGTGTCTAAAAAACCGGAGCCTGGTGGACGGGCAAACCAAAGTAGTTAACATCTATACAGATGGCAGTAAAATAAAATTGATGGCGGAATTGGTGCAGCATTGTTCATTAGGAAACATTTAGCAGAATCCAAATGCAAAAAAAATAAACTGTCACCTTATTGTAGTGTCTAGAATTGCTATATGCTTTATGTATTGCTGCAAGAGAGATCTTGAAGAGCAAAGAGGCTTAAATAGCGATTCCCGTTCATCACTTGAAACCATCGTTAACGTCAGATCTACTCATCCTTTGGCAATCGAAACGCTTAAAAATCTGTAAATAATTATGTACCAAGAGAAAGATGTTTCTTTTTTTGGGTCAAGGCACACGCGGGTCTGACAGGAAATGAAAGGGCGGACCTTTTGCTAACGAAGCTGCTCAAAAGCTGAAAAAAGCATCTAACTACGACATAGCTCCCATTTCCTTCGTAAAGAGACATTTCAGAATGGAAACGATTGCGGAGTGGAAAAAATATATGAATCAGGTAGTACTCAGGTAGTACATCAAAATTGCGTAAGCTGCTTAGCCTATAGGAGGTAAGTAATATAGAAACATGCACATACACTCAAAGATGTTTCGTAAGAACATTGTCCATGGACGTATTGAAAACCTCATCTTTTATTGATCATAGTTAAAAATACCAATTCGAACAAAAAATAATTTTAGCATATTTTTTTAATTGTAGTGACCGCTGGAACACTTTTCTCAGCATAATTATAGCAGATTATGTAATAGTTACGACTGATGTCTTTTAGTGCAAGAGGCGCTTAAGGTCACTGAACTTATATTAGTTCTTAGAAATCTCTTCAAGCTAAAACATACTTAAATATACCGAACAAAAGGATTATTATTGAAGATAGTCTACTTTGATCAACTTGCTATCCTAAGCAAACTTGTTTTTATTATTTGTCAATGAAAATTCTAATTTAAATCGCAAGAATAAGATTGCTTTTTGCATAATCAACTAGGCTAAGTTTCGTAAAGCTGTACCATTAGAAGATAGCCAAAGCTGTCTATAGATCCTAATAGTCAATATTGAGCTTGAAATAGATTATCTATACATCCCTTTGCTTACTTCCGGTATTAGTTATTTAGTGACCTATCGTAGAGCTGTAGAACAGCTAAATGTTCAGGACAATCATTCTATCCTAACTTAGCTCTGCAGCCGCAGTCCTGCATGGATAGCCAGTTCGACCACCAATCTCGCTTAAAGACTTAATTCTTAAGTTCATACAAAAATAGATTTTCTTTTTATTTTCACAACAGGTTTGCGCTTGGATTGATAAGATAACACAAACCATTACTAATATTAACAATACTATATACCTACCATGTAGTAAGCCTACAAAATATTTTCTAACGTTTACGTGTGTTTTTTTTTTTGTTTTTTATAATGGTTCCCAAACTAGGCAGACCCTGTACCTTGGGGCCCTTTTCTACGTGTTACATTTAGGATTTGCGCACGAATACGTTATTCGTCAGACTATTAAGAAGTTACTTAAATTTATGAAGCAACATTATCTTTACAATCAGAAATGATAAACTGCTCCACAAATTCTAAACAAATTTCCATGAGAGCGAGAAAAAAGTCACTTACCTTTTCCCAAATTTGTAATAATTAATTAATTTTATACTCTATATATTTTGAAGTGGGTCAAAATCATGTTTAAAGTTTCTCCGTTACATAATAACATAAGTATGAAGCTACTAAAAGCGTGTTAAAAATCCTGTTCGAGAGGTCTTGTTTTAAGGCACTAATTGATTACATTCTTATTGAGTAAAATTGCAGACACAAGCTAGTATTCTATAATTATAGTTTAAAAAACTGAAAACTGACTTCAACATGCACAATTTTGTTTTAAAAACCAAATTACTAAACCTATGTTTCATCGTCATTAATGATGATGATGATGAAATCTATTTTGAGGAAGTGTATTAAGTTGAGACTAATCTGAAAGGATATCATTGTTAGTAAAAAAGTAGGTACTTTTTCAAATTGGTTTATAAATGACTGAGTTAAATTATTTGGTATTTTTTTTTAAAAAAATATAGCGGAATTATTTACCTCTTCTCATTGTGAGAAGATGGCCCGCGCTCAGCAGTGGGACAGTTTGTCAGGACAGGGCTGATAAAATAAATAAATATATATATATATATATATATAAGTATATAAAAATACCTCTTTCTTTTTTTATTAATCACGAGAAAAACTGAATAATCTGTTTAATTTTTCACTGTATGGATATACAATAAAGTTATATTCTATTCTATAAATAATCAATATTATCAACAAAACTGATACAGTGTCCAGGTCAACAACCAATTCACCTAAAGGCACTGAAGACTTAAAGGTTTAATAAATTGAAGAGCCTTTCTACACGATATGAAAATAGTATCTCGAGATATCTCGGGTGTCGAGATACTATTTGCATATCTAATAAATATAAGTCTTCAGCAAAATGCAGCTGCTCACTGCGCAGTTTAACTCTGTGCGTAGCGTAGGAAGCTTTAAGATGATCATTGAGTGTGCAATTGCTATCACGAATTAGGAAACGTCGTCACGTGCTCTTCATCGATCACACGTCGACTCAGAGATATTGGTCCACCCACTCCACGTTCTTGATGCACACTTGATGCACAGGAGTTGAATTCTTTGTCGTCATCAGTGTGTATTGAGAACTATGATCTTGAAATTTTCAAAGCTAAAGTGAATACCTCCTAGATCAACGAGCTCCATCCTCGGCTACACCGTCGCTTAACATACTACACAGTTTATGGAATGGGGTGGATTTTTTAAATTTCATAGAATTGATATTTATATCGTTCAATACTCATATGAATGTAGACATTTTTGGCATTATTTGATTTTTGAGAAATAAATATAAATATAATATCGGTGGACATTTCACACAACACCATTTAGACCAATTAACTAAGCAAAGTTTGAACTATGGAAACTGGATGGTTAATTTAATACATACCTATATACTTTTTTTTTCAATAAGTTCATTGGTAAAAAAATAATTCAAACTATAGTATTTTTCCTGCTCACTTAGCTCACCTAGCTTATTTTTAACCGACCAAAAAACGGAAAAGGTTCTCAAGTCGACGCGTTTATATTAGTTTGGGCTAGATGGTGTTGTGTGAAATGTCCACAAATATAAAAATATATATATATATATTTAATCTATGATCACGTATAACTTTTTACAGAGTAGTCCGATTTCGATAATTCTTTTGTTTTTATTGGAGAGGATATACACCAAATTTAGTCCCATAAAAATTTGGAAAAAAATCCAACCCTAAGGGTAGGAAAACAGGGGATGATTGATTGTTCACTGACTGATTGTAATGTATGACCACGCTGTATATGATAACTGATAGCTGATGTATGATAACTTGTTACAGAGCAGTTCGATTTTGATAATTTTTAATGGATAGGGACCTCGAAGTTGGTACCATATAAATTTGAAAAAAGAAATCCTACCCTAAGGGTGGGAAAATAGGGGTGATTTATTGTTCACTCGCAGATTTTAATGCTGAGTTGTGTATTATAAGGTAGGTAGCTATTTTAAAAGTAATCAAAAATTAAGCATGTAGTAATTAGTAGACTAAAGCTAGAAAAATATATAAAATAAATACTTTTTACAAAAAAATTAAACCTCTTAAAAAACTGAAAAGCATAAAATAATGGTCAATTTTGAGTCGGCGCCAAAAATTAATTTGAATTTAAAGAAATAACCAAATCAAATTAACAATGCAACGTGAAATCTCCAGAAAAAATGCGCTCTCTGCACGACCACTCGCAACGCAACGCATCACGCTTTAAGTAATTAATTATTTTGCTTGTTTGGCGCCGCCTCATAATTACTTAGATAAGCTTACATTACTTTACGGACTTAGTTATTAAAGTTAAATAAAAAAGGTCCATTATTTTATGCTTTTCAGTTTTTTCGGAGGTTTATTTTTTTTGTAAAAAGTATTTATATAAATGGCATTTCCCAAGCAAGTAAATAAACATGATCAAATATGACAAATTTACTTTTACTTCCAAAAACAAAGTTAATCTTACATAATTTAAATAAATCACCGTTTATGAAGGTTTTCCGTCATAGAAATTAACGGGTGTCAATGTTACCCACATTGGTGTTTACTTTGTAGGGGCATACAATATGTAAGTGTAAATAAATTGCATGTCAGCGGATTTTGAGTGTTAGAGAAAAGTATGTCAGAGATACGTCAGTTGCTGGGCACTGGCGATATCAAGTACTTGTGTGACTGATAGATTTCGAAGTTTTATTTCTTAAAGTTACAATATATCCTTTAAAGCCAGTGCCAGTGCAGTTAGGAACCCCACACTTATTAAGGCCGTTAGGCCAGGCGCAATTTATTAATAATAGACAGTAAGTGCAACGGGGCAACTTACAACTTGCTGTACTAACTTCAACGGCCCATTAAAAAGCAATTTTCTTAAATATTTTCTCTACTATATGACTTGTTACTTAATTACTTTAAAATTTACCACGAATCATAAAATACTGATAGATTCATACATTATTACTTTGATAAATATGATACATTATTAATTTGTCAAAAATATGAAAAAATGCGTGCAAAGTTACCCACCATGACAGTGTTTATAACAATTTGATTGTTTGTTTTTCCACTACAATTTCTATCTTTTTACAACAATAAAAAAAATCATTATGATTAGGTATAAAAATGTAAGTAACATTAGGGTGCCGCCAGCAACGGGACGGGGCTCAACTGGCGGTGGTTGGAATTTCAGACTGAGAAACCTCCAGTCAAATTAATTTATCATTCTAAATGGCAAGCGCCTTTATTAACTACAACACAACAATATACAGACTCAACTAACTAAACTACTACACAAAAAGCACATCGATCACCCCAGACCGATAAAGGTCTAAAGATTCATTCTAAAGAGAGGTATAGTTATAGTTCTTAGTATAGTTTTTCTTATGGTCTAAGATCCCGCTATAGGACGACCTTCACCGAGCTGGTTAATGGATGAAAAGAATTTTATATATTCAATTAAATATGACAATACTTAAATATAATGCAAATGGGTTGTCTAAAAATTTTCAGTCCAGTGTGATTAATTAATAAGTTTTTTACTTTTCACTGGTTTTTGTTTATAGACAAATACCATACCAATCGACAGTATGAAGCCCATAGAATATGCAAACGTTAGGTTGACTATTATTTTCCCGTCACAACTCTAGGGTAGGTATAAACAGGTAAATCGATACTAGTAACTTTCACCAGTCTGGTTAATGAATTAGAATTAAAATTACATTAAAATAAAGATAATTAACACATAAATATATTGAATTTGTCTATTAACCAAACCAGTGAAATGTTTAAAAAAATAATAATTAATCATATTCTGGACTGAAATTTTTTAGACAACCCATTTGCAATATATTTATTGACATATTTAATTGAATATAAAATACTTTTCATCCATTAACCAGCTCGGTGAAGGTCGTCCTATAGCGGGATCTTAGACTATTAAATGTTCATTCTGTAAATAAATAAATTTACCAAAAAAAAAAAAATATATTATTATTTGAGATATTATGTTCCATTTTATAACCAGCTAGCTGCGCCCCGCGGTGTTACCCGCATAGTGATAAAAAATGGGGATAGTAATGATACAATATATTTTATTGCCTATGTTCTTCCCCGGTTATCCCGGGGAAGAACATAGGCTATATCCTATGTTCCTAACGTATCTCTGTGCCAAATTTCATAACTACTTTAAGCCATGAAAGGTAACAAACAGACAGACGTCAGACAGAGTTAGAGTCAGAGTTACTTTCGCTTGTATAATATTAGTTGGGATTATAATATATACTTAGAAATATATTTTCTGCACAATAAAAGTCTGGGGTCACGGTGGTAATTAAAAGTAAAATCGGTAATTATGTAGCTTCGACGGTATACTACGTTTTTTTTTTTTTGTTGCATGCAAATTCATTTGTACGTACATTGTCCAAACGAAAAAAAATATCAAGATACTTCAAAGTTTGTACTAAAGTTTTCGTTCCTTCCTTTTATAAGTTATTCACGGTTTCTAATATCCTTAAAAAATTAAGAGCTCCCAACAATATCGATAATGTTTAGAGGTAAAAGATTTTTTCTACTTTTATATAAAATGGGCATTGCATACGTTTAACAGAGTCCCAGTTGGAAAAAATACATTTAAAAGAATATAACGCAATTTGATTCCGGTTATTCAATAAAAAACCATATCACCACTGACCTTATACTCGTACGGCTGTCCATAACCATGCTCCAATGCATTCTGTTTTACTGATGCCATTTTTCAAAAACATTACAATGTAGAAAATAACTACCAATACAGTCGCTTGTGCATAATAAAGTCATTGTCAGTCATGGTCACACTGTTTACATATTACAGAATCAGACGCCAACAAAAAGGGCGTGAGACAATCGGCACAAGAAAAAATTCAGAAAAACATGAAAAAACAATGGAAAAATATCAACGTACCTGACGGACTCCCGGCTGGTGGCGAACTGGGCTCTTCTTTGAATCTGCAAAGAATATGCGACCGTTATCGGAAAGTACAAGGTTAACTTTCATAATTTCATTTTCAGTAGCACGTGAAGTTGGTTGCCATTTCGAAGATATTTTTATGATACAATCTATACGTTGAAAAACTGAAGACCCGGCCACGTCCTTGTCTACATCTTTTACTGAAAAAATGGCATAATTCATCTGGAAAATGTTGATCAGAGAAAATTATCAAATCAACCATATAGGATTTTCAGATAGCGTGTCATGCAGAACTGAACCATGGCAAAGCATCATTTGATTGATTGACACTCGTAAATATAAACATACATATACTTTAAAATAATAAGTCCCTATTTGCCATCCATTGTCCACCTTTCAACGATACGTGAGGGTAAAAAAAACTGATGCTGGAGGTGTTCTCTAGCCTGCGTTTGACAGATTTATATTAATTATTAACTCGTTTGTGATTGTCTTTTTCTCGCGATTTAAAGACGCTCACATTCATTTTAACGGAAAATATTCATTCAGGTCGAGACTACAGACCAAGTCAACTAATCAAGGAGGTTCCCAATTCGACTGTTTTTTTAGGGTTCCGTACCCAAAGGGTAAAAACGGGACCCTATTACTAAGACTTCGCTGTCTGTCTGTCTGTCTGTCTCCAGGCTGTATCTCATAAACCGTGATAGCTAGAAAGCTGAAATTTTCACAAATGATGTATTTCCGTTGCCGCTATAACAACAAATACTAAAAATAAAAATAAAAAATATTACGGGGGTCCCCATACAATAAACGTGTTTTTTTTCGTATTTTTTTGCTCAATATTAAAAACGGTAACAGGTAGACGCTTCAAATTTTCACAGAATATTCAAAATTTCACAGAATTTTTATTTATTTTGAAAGGTAATATACAAGTATATTACCTTTCAAAATAAATAATTAAATAACAATAAAGTAAATATTAAAGGGGGGCTCCCTCCCATACAACAAACGTAATTTTTAAGCAATTTTTACTCGATCTTAATTAACAGGTAGAAACTTGAATATTTGTAAGTAAATATTTAGAAATATATTAACTATAAAAATAAATACCTAATCTAATACATAAAAACTCACAAAATGAAAATAATCCGTGCATCTAAACGCGGTGTGGTGGTGGCGTGAGCGCGAGGCGGTTGCTAAGCAACGGCCGCGCGGGTAGCGGGGGAGGTAACATCACGGAGCGAGCCATAGCCGCGCGTATTCGCGCGAGCGTCTTCATGTTGCCCGGATGTGTATCGAAAACCTACCTATAAGTTTGCAATTTACTACTTGGAATTTCGTTGATTTCTCGTTATTTTATACGATTTTCTATTATAGATGATAGTACGGAACCCTTCGTGCGCGAGTCCGACTCGCACTTGGCCGATTTTTTAAATGTTTTTTCAGCGATTAGCCCGCCAATTATGAATGTTTTTTTGATGATTCTATTTTGTTTGGTATATAATACGTCTGAAATGCTAGGATAACTACAACCCAGCCAGTAGTTTTATCAGTAACTACTTAGCTCCATCCTAGACTGCAAAGACTTTCAACGTTATGGGTAAGCCTATAAATAGCTTAAAAAATCGGCCAGTAGGTTAGCCGGTAGCAAATACAAGGACAAAATCGAGTTTTTATCACGGTTTTTTTACACCGCCAGCCTAGTTACAGATACCCCCAAGCTTCGGACAGACATTTGACAATTTGCAAAGCAAATTGATAAAAATCGTTTATGCATTATACTCCCGCAGTACCACCGCGCCGTGCCGCACCGCTGGCCCAGAGCATTATATTTACAAATTAGGTTGAAACAAATAAAAGCTAAAAGCGTCAGGATAAAAAATCTGGAAACTGCGTGCGTGACGATATGGAATAACGACATGTTATTTGGTGATTACTTTTTAAATGCTCGAGGTAAATTCAACAAAATAATTGTTCAACAAAATAAAGTTTCTGATTCTGATTCTGAAATATTTCAATTTATGATGGAGACTACATCAGAATAAGAGTCCGACAATAAATAAAACGAATTCACTAAGGTCTCTACGCTTATTCGACTGTCCAAGAAATAAATTAAAGAAAATAAATTTTCATGTGAGCAAGGTAGAAAACGCGAGCCTCACGCCCGCTACCTAGCCTGATTTTATGAAATATAATAACAAGGGGCCGAGACCGTGTTGAGACACACATATGGTAGGGTCCCATAGATAATTATATAATATAAAATAAAATTACTTGGGGGATGTTGCTTGTTAAGACCACTTTGCAAAAAGGTCAATGGCTCTCTACCCTTACGGTGTTGTACCTACGTAAACATGTTGTATCTCGAAAAGTTGTATTCACAGAGAATTCAAAATAATTTTTATTGAATATTTTTAATATGATCTACTACTATGATTAATTATGTATTTCTAGGTATAATAGTTTAGAAATGCAGGAGAGGATACAATTTTTTTTTTCCTTTAAGAATCTTGCACATATCTCATTTGGTAAGAAAATTGTATTATAATAAACCTAAATCTTACTTTAAAGACATACAACGATACCCCGATGGGTGAGGTTGAAAAGATGTATCCTTTCTTTACATGTATGGAGTTCCACAGCAATGCGCCACCCCTATTTTAAAGCTTTATGAAAACTTAACTACATTATTTTGTAGCGATTTATTGAACACATCTAACTGCCAAATTTTATTTATTTTGAGCCAATAGTCTCTCTGTAAAATGGGCATGCAGACAGATAGACATGGCGAATTTATAAGGGTTCCTTTGTAGTTATTACGGATCACCAAAAAGCGGCCAAGGGGCCATTCATTTATTACGTTAGACTATTTTTGCTAGTTTTTGACAGTGCCTGTGGGATAACAGTAAACAATTACAACGTAATCGATCACCACGCGGGGGGAACCGCGGGGCATAGCTAGTTCTACAATAAAATTAATGCAGGAATGGAGCGAGTGCGAATTTTTAGCTTCTTTTTCAACCGACTTCCGAAAAGGAGGAGGTTATCTATTCGACTGTTTTTTTTTTTATGTTTGTTACCTCATAACTTTCTGGATGAACCGATTTTGATGATTCTTTATTTATTTGAAAGCTGGTGCTTCCCGTGTGGTCCCATTTTATTTCATCATTATCCAGTTCTGACAATGGCATCCATGAGAAGTCTGTTGCTTGAGTTTTTTAAACTATAATTATTATGGTTCCGTAGTAACTACGCGGAACCCTTATAATTTCGCTATGTCCGTCTGTCTGTCCATCCGTACGTTACATTCATTTTGCTCAGATACTACAATTCTTATTAAATAAAATTTGGCATACAGATGTGTTCCGTAAATCACAACAAAACGCCGTATGCAGTTGAAAAGCGCGAGCGAAGCAAGCATGAACGTCTTTGCTATAGGTATTTGTTTGACGATGAACTGATTTTTAGCTGTAGTGGGACTTGCTGAATGGTGTTACCGATTTTAAGCAACAGATCCACTGTGATGCCCTTCGGTATAAAACGAAAACAAAAAGGTTACGAATAGAAGTGTATGTATAAAAAGAATGTATTATGCAACGAAGTAACAATTAGTATAAAATTGTAAGTAAACGAACGAAAGTTTTTGGTGGGTAATTGTACGAGTATAACTGTGGCCTTTTTTGCAGACACTTATGTGCACTAAATTATTTTAATAAAAACTTAAAAGCTTCTAAAGTGAATAATAGTGATTGAGCGAAGCGAGCGCATTTTTTACATTATGATCACTACAGATTTATTTATTTTAAAAAAAGTAGTCTCATTTTGTACTCATGCTCTGCTAAAAACTGAGATTGGCTGAAAATAAACAAGCATGCAATAGCATTTTCCTTTTCAAATATACAAGAGCCATCGACGGCTAAAAATTAATAAAAATATTAAAAATTGTTGTTAAAAAATATGTTTTTAATTTACTAAATTAAAATAAATGAACCAATTCATTTTCCTTTATTTTATATCAATTGAAAAAACAGATTTATAAAACTCATAGCTCACTCTCGACGAAATCACTTTTCAATAAAAACAAAACTCCCAAACATCCCAATCTCTTCCACAAAATAAGGAAGAAACCTAAAATAAAACCCGAACCAATCTATACGGAATATTTTTATAAATTTGAATATTTTTTTATATCTAGGTATGTGATTTTTGTTGAAGTTTTGGAGTGAAAAGTAAAAATCAATTGCTTAAACAGTCTGCTAATAAACATAATAATAATAAAATTTTCTAAGCTTTGTTATATACAGTTACAAATTTGCTCTAAAAAGAAAGCGCATAAAATTTTATTTCGATAATATGTTAGGTTTTGTGTTGGATTTAATAAATAAGAAACCTTGAGCAAATGAGCATGTCTCAAGGTTTCGTGCGTAATATTATCTAGTTCGTTCGTTCATTCTATTACATCACCAACGTGGAAGTTTCCTGAAGAAGTAGTTCGTTTTGACAGTCTTCATAAACGAACTCTTGAGGAAACTCTTACCGTCAGCCTGAGTGGGACTCAGTGATGCCAGGCTAGTTGGCCGGTTAGGTGTAGTGGGATGTGCGTCGGTTGCAAGAGATCGGACCAATAGCATTCCTCGCTTCCGCGTATGGTGCTACCAAGCTTGTCACTCGTTTGTGTGAAATGTCCACCAATATTTATTATTATTAGTATTTATTTATTGTCCCTAGTAACGGTGATTCGATTCGCATTCCATACCAAGGCCCAGGGTGTTTGGTCTGGATTTTGCCCAGATGCTAGTCTACCAAAGAAACCTAATCGGCAAAGGACTTGGGATGATGGTAGCTCTAATCTCCTACTGACTCAGCTGCAGTACGAGAACTCTGGAGTCGAGTTGGCTCGCTTAAACGCTGTCACTAAGCCAGATGCAGGCGCATGGCTATACGCTGTGCCATCCCCTCACATGAGGACGCTCCTCGGTAATTACTTCCTAAGGGTGGCAGCGGGACTTTGTCGTTTGCGAGCTTCGTGTGCATTTGTGGAGCCCAGGTTGATGCGACCGGTCATCACGGTTTGACTTGCGTTCTGTGTGCAGGACGGAAGTCTCGCCGTCACGCAATCAATGGTACTGGTTGTTGCTGAGGCGGCAGATAGAGTCAAACGATTAAAATATGCCTGCCTGGAATCAAAGTACGATTTCGTCTCGTTTACCATCGAGACAGCGGGACCTTGGGGCTCAGAAGCCAGAGAATAAGTTCTGGATTTAAGGCGACGGATCGAAGAAAGAAATCTCGACCCGAGAACTGAGTGGTACCTAGTGCAACAAACTTCCTTGGCCATTCAACGTGGTAAGACGTCAAGCGTGATGGAGACGTTCAGATCAGGGTCTGCATGCGTGGGACTTGCAGCGTTACTTTCATTGGTGGTACATGTTAACATTACAATAACGGACATAACTTAGTCTTTTACGTAATAATTGTAATAGTATAACTAGTATTTAAATTTTTACTGAATAAACACTAATAATTTAGTTCGTATAACACTTATTTTTAACCGACATCAAAAAAGGAAGTTATCAATTCGTAGCGTATATATGTTTTTTTATGTATGTACACGAATTTCTCCGTCATTCGTGTATCAATTTTTATGTTGCGCGAATTAGGGTATAGAGAAAGCTCCCGAGTTGGTCCCATAACTATTACCTTTACCTACATATATACATTTCACGTGCCGATGTGGATTTAGGAAATTTCTTTAGCGATAGAAACTTGTCTGGATATCACATGTTGACATTTGAATTATAGGCTTTGTTACCGGCGAGACAAGGTCTGCCATTGTTTAATATTTATGAAAGCAACTGTTTACTGGAATGAAAACAACTGTTTTGTGAACGAAGTTATCACAAGATTTTTGTTACCAACTGAAAACGTTTTGGCTCTAGGCTTTGACATATTTTTCTACACTCGACAAGTTTGAAATCTGATCAATTCTCACCCAACGTGATTTTAAGCAATCTTTGTAGTAAAGGTACTGATACATTTGATATTAAAAGAGTATGCTTATTAGCATGCGTAAGACGAGCACGCTCTTTGGCGGTATACATTTGCTTGAGAAAAGCATACTCGTTTTAACTTTAAGCATGCCCTTTAATAAGCATGCTTTAAAGCAATACTCCTGATACATAACATGCCATTTAATAGCAAGCTCTCTGCCAGTGCAGCGTGTAGTGAAAAATAGAAAACCAAGTGGCCCTCCGCACAGAACTGAATAAAATCGTCCTTCTGCTTGCAATGCAATAGTCCGAAAACTTCTGTCAAGAGGTGAGAAAAATAAAAGAAAGAATTTTTTTTTTTTTTAAATACGAATACGAAAAAATAGACTGCGAGCATTACCTATTTATGCTTGATGAAATAAAGTTGTTACATTACATTTAGCAAAAATAAAATTTAGGACAAATTGAAAAATTAACGCAACTTTAGTTAGATTTGATACGTAACTTTCAAAAATTAGGAAAGGCAGCCCTTAAAAGTTACAATAACTCTTCTGCGGAATAAATTACAAACATCATTCAAACATCAAACATGGACGGACGGACAGACGGACAGACGGACAGACAGACGGACAGACGGACAGACGGACAACAAAGTGATCCTATAAGGGTTCCGTTTTTTCCTTTTGAGGTAAATAACCCTAAAAATGGTAAGAGCTCCTAGATACAGATCGGGATAGTGCGGGTTCAAGTCCCGTCGGATGTGTGTAATATTTGAACTGTCTATTTTTTTTTTTAATGTAGAAATAGGTTAGCGCTTGACCGCTAACTCGCCTGATGTTAATCGGCGTTGCGGTCTACGATGGAACACGCTTACCTAGAAGAAACCAATTCACTCGCGATTTAAAGACACCCAAATTATATCTAGTTTATCTTAATTTTCTTAATTATTATATTTATCGTAATGAACAATAAAATTATTATATTTAAAACTCCGAAATTTGGCAAGAAGCATTATCATATAGTACATAGACATAAAGGAAAAAAGGAAAAAACCGTACATTTTTAATTTAATCACAAAAAATAGTGTCTTTATGCAAGGCAGGAGGGTCAAAAATTTTAAGTGCTTTAACCGTATCATGTGGGGTTATCATATTATGAAAGAACTCAATTAGCATAAGCTGAAGCTAAGATAAGCTAAAACAGGTTTTTAAATATTTTTACGATGTATATTTTTCGATTTATGAAGGAAAATATTTTAAAATATTTATTTTTTTATATTTTCCTTCATAAATCTCCCCCTTTTATCTACTAGTTTGTACGGAACCCTGGGTGGGCGAGTCGGACTCGCTCTTGTCCGGTTTTTATTTTTTTATACCATCTGTCTTTTTTGAGTCGTCGAAAAACGAAAGTAAGTCTTCCTCTGTCTGTTTGTCATATTTTCACGCACAAATGGCTGAACCGACTGTCATGAAATTAAGTACAGAGATAGCTGTGAACCTGAAGACGGACGTAGATGACTTAACATTCATCATCATTATCATAAGAAATAATTGAAAATGAGCGCGAACAATAAATACATATTATATGTACATAATGTGTCTTTAAATCTCGAGTGAACTGGTGGTTTTTAGGTAAGCTTACTCCTACGTAATACGCTAAATCGAATAAGTTTGCGGTTTGCGCTTGACCGCGCCAACTCACCTGATTTATAATTGAATAAAAAAATACAGAGTTATCACTATAATTAACATTAACCTAATATAATTCCCTATTTTATATAATATTTTGTTATAATTATTATACATTTTATGTCAAAATTATGAGTCATTAATTGTAAAATAATTGAAAATGCTGTATTCTGTTTTGTGTAACAATAAACCAAATAAATAAATATAAGATATTCCATTATTTCAATGAAATGTTTTCCTTCGCAACTGCCTAAAGTATAATAAAAGACTCAACTACTATTTATTCGTACAGGTCTACGTATTCCTGGTTAAGTATTGTTTTACTCAACTACCCTATTGTCTAAGGCTTTACTTTGTCAGGAGGATTAAAACTTCTCAAGGTCAAAACGGTAACTCACAGCCAAGGCCAACATCGATTATGCGTCCTACCCACGCTTCTATTTACCAAACCCAGATATACTAGACATTGTACTATGTACCTAAACCTGACGTGGAATTTTTTTGTAACAATTACTTAGGAAATACAACCTTCTATATTTCAGTATATAGCAGTACCGGTAGCTACATGCCGGTTCCGTCTTGACGGTCGAACCCGGAAACTCAAGGACATAATACGTGAAGGCCACAGCAGCTCAGCTGTTTATTGATTTAATTTACTAAATTCAAATTTAGAAATCATTTTATGATAATGTGTGTACATAAAATAGTGGGTATTTTAAAATACTTACGTGTATAAATCGTCCTCTATGGTTGAAGAGCTGGTTGCTTCCACTAACACTGAACAACTCATTATTGATAGTATAACAATTATTATATTTTATCCATTTTATTAATTTAGCTCCGAATGGGAGTGATTTTTTTGCTCTCTTGAACAATTCGAACGTTTAGGTATTCGCGGTAACCGTATAGGAATCTCTGTAGGCCTTCATTGGGGGCACGACCATGCGCTGTAACTTTCGCAGCTTGCGTTTTTTTTTTCATATAATCTTCCTACAATTTAATAATATGTACGTACAAATTTTAATGTTTGGAATTTAGATTTTATTCGTGTCACTATTGTTTTAAGTTATATCATTTAATACTATGGTCAGTATATTATACATTTCATTTTTGTAAAAAAAATTACAATATTAAAGAATGTTATCCTTTTTCTCTCAGTTTTGTTTTCAAATTTTCTTATAGGAATTTCACAAAACTGATAGGTATTATTACTGTATGTTCTGATAGTATAATTTTAAAAGATAAAATACCCCTCTCTATTCAGCCGTTTCTTTCACACAAAAATATAATGATTATGAAAATATAAATGTTAAATAAAATAAAATAAAAAACAAATAAATTTCATCCGTCTGGAATATATCTAAGATACCACAAAGTTACACAGACGCTTTGGGGGTTATTAATATTATGGTTTCCACTACTAGATATTATTTACAAAATTATGGTGTTACACAGGCGTGTAGACCCGCAGTTGAACAAAAAATAATTTCCACCCTTACGGCGCGACGAAGTTACGTAGCGTACCCGGGGGTTGAAAGCGCATGCGCGGACTTAACCTTGGAAGAGCTTCCTGGTTCACGGTTAAAAACGTCACCTGCGCTCTAGGTCAACGTTTCTAAGTAGGTATAAGTATTACGGAGATTGTTCTAGGCTACTTCTTCCCGAATAATTAGGGGGAGGGTACTTCGGAAGGTCAGCGTCACTTGTTCCAGGGTTCGTGTGACCTATTACGTAAACTGACATTTCATAGATATAAGGTGTTTATTTTTGGAATGAAAACTTCTTTAAACAAGATGAGCACTTTATTTTGTTGTTATTGGAAGAGTCTGAACCGTGACGCTCGTTCGAGTGAAGTCGGCTCGAGAATTATTAAAACAAACTAGGTAAATTCCCATTTACCTAGTTTGTTTTAATAATTCTCGAGGTAATTAGGTCCCCCTAAATTGAATTGAATTGAAGTTCTATCGTAGCAAAAAAGAGGAACTAACGACTTATGTTATTCTGTGTTCAGTCGAACAAAATGATAAAATTAGGACAGCAGCGCCCTCAGCCCTCAATAACACATTAGTTCTCTAGCTGAACACCTTGGGTTACATTATTGAAGAAGAGCTTGAATATCCTAGGCATTTCTAGTGACGTACGCCGCGTGTACGCAGATCTATAGTCTCTTGCTGCAAAAAGAAAAAGAAAATTTCTCAGTTTTCGTAAAAAAAAGTTACAGACGAAAATGTCGTAAAAAATGCACATTTCGACACTCACAAGGGAATCAAAACGTATGGGGTACTTCCCGTTGACCTAGAACTATGAAATTATTGGCAAGAAGCATTGTGTTAGAGTAGACATATAGGAAAAAATCCGAAAACTGGAAATTTTTAATTTAATCACAAAAAAATAGTGTCTTTATGCAAGGAATGAGGGCCCAAATTTTTAAGTGAATTTGCCTATCATGTGAAAGAGCTTCATTGGCATAAGCTAAAACAGGGTTTTAAATATTTTTACGATGTATATTTTTCGGTTTATGAAGGAAAATATAAAAAAATATATGATTTCCCCCTTTTATTTAGTGTGTACAGAACCCTTGGTGGGCGAGTCTGACTCGCACTCGTCCGGTTTTTTTTATATATGTGTGCGATGGAAGTGTTGCCATATGAAAGCAAAAATAAATTAATTGTGGAGATACATTTTTGATGATATAATATGCAGAACATACTTACAGATAGATAGATAACACTTTATTAAAAACCACATGAAAAACAGTAAAATCTGTTCGTAAAAATACTTCACAATCTTCACGATTATTACTGTATAATTTGTTGTTTTTTTTTTTTTTGTTAGTTAGATTTAACATTTTTTATGAAATGTACAGCAAAATCTTATTTTTTTAAACTTCACAATAAGACTGCACAGCCATTACGATTATTATCGTATAATTTTTCGCAATTTATTTTTTATGATATTCTGGAGTTTACGTTCTCTAGACTAAAACTCCGCTGTCTGTCTGTATGTCCGTCAGTTTTCAATTATTTACAAGTTATCAATTTATTTTAGATTTATTATATATTTTAGGTTTTATTATAGATAATGGTAGGAACCCTTATACTTGTTAAGTCGGTATTTCCGGTATTACATATTATAGGGGCCATTCATATTACGTAAGACGATTTAGGGGGGGAGGGGGGTTGACCATGTCTTATCGTCGGACCATATCCATGTCGGTTTGTTCTATTTTTTTCTTACATAGGGGGGGGGGGGGGGGGGGATCAAAAACTAGTAAAAATAAAAATAGTCTTACGTAATAAATGAATGGCCCCATACCCAACTTACATCAATCCATTTTTTAAATTATCGACTAATCGGCCATTTGTAAATCGGAATTGCGGTTGATGAAAATGTGTTACGTAAAAAAAATTGGTTATCTATAAAGTTGTTTTACGGACGATAGCTTAACGTGACACCGTCATAACAAAACATTGATGAAATGATGAAGTAACGGGACAATGAGTCATAATTTTTTCGTGCGTGCAGCCGGCGTTCATCGATTTATTAGACGTTGTCACGTCAAATAATTGGTTGTTTGTAAAGTCAGTTTACGGACGATAGTTTAACGTGAACGCCGGCTGCAAGCACGAAAAAGAATAACTCATTATCCCGTTATGCTCATTGTCCCGTTACATCATCATCATCATCCCTTAGACATAGACATATACATATATTTGTTCACATGGGCGTACCCAGGGGGGGGGGGGGCAGGGGGGGGCAGCTGCCCCCCCCTGGAAACCTCGGAGAAAATGTATGAACTTGCCTAATTACTAATCAAAGTGTAAACGGGGCCTTATACTACCTTTTACTTTACTTATGCTAACTTTTAAATAAACCGCGCAGTAGACACTGGCAAAATGCACGGTGCAATTATTATTGCCATAAAAAACCGCGCAGTGAGCAAGCTCTACAGTCGCTAGTCGCCACCCACCGCCGTGGCGACGATGGCGGACGAAGATTACCGAATCTAACTAAGCGTTCGTATTCTTGGCGGTAGGGAGTTGCGAACGACTAGCATTTATTTTATTTGACATGTCATGCTAAGGCTTTGAATCTTGAGAGCTGCGTCTTCCAAGGACAGCAAGCCGCCAATAATATAGGGCAAATCAACCAGCTGGTTCGTTAAGCGATTATTTTCGCCGATCGTTCAAAGTTATTTAATGTCCTTTGTATTTCGAGCCATGTCAGTACTGTCACAACATTAACAGCAAATCAGCATATGAATACCTAAAATTTGATAAAAAGTTTCGAGAAAAGTCGCGCTCGCTTCGCTCGCGCATGATTATTTTCTATTATTTTTAGCCAACTGTGTAAGAAGGAGGGTTATGATTTTCAAGTGTATGTATATGAGTATGTTTCTATATGATCGCCTACAAGCCTAAACGGCTTGACAGATTCTGATGTGCGAGGTGTCGTTAGAACTCCAACGAGCTTTTTCGTATTAAATAAGTGATTTCACTAGAATTATTCCAAATAATGCGCATTTATATTCTTTTACAGCGGTACTTTGTCATAAAAACGTATGTTTGTAATTTTCTATAAAGTCATGTTTTTTAATTAGGAATAATAAATTTGCAATCAATGCATTCAAATGGTTGTATTTATAATTTTTGATAACGTAAATTTTAAATTTATGTTTAAATTTAATCAGGAATAATACATTTGCAATCAATAAATTCAAATGGTTATATTTATAATTTTTTATAGCGTAAAAGTCGTTCTTATCCAGTCGGTTATTTCATTTTTCTTTTAACATAAATACTCGTTTGGTTCATCTGTGACACAAAACGTAGGACACGCTAACAAGATCAATGAATCAAATTATTTCGAAGATATAATTTTAAAAACCTTCTAAAATTTCGCGCTCACTTCGCTTGCGTTTTTACTACTTGAACATAGAAATACTGTGGGCTCACTAATATGAGAAATAAAGCATATTACTTTAAAAACACAATTAAAATTTGAAAAAAAGTTTAAAAAAATTTCGCGCTCGCTTCGCTCGCGCCTGTTTATTTCCTATTATTTTTACCCAATCGTATAAGAAGGAGGGTTAAGTTTATTCGAGTAAATGTATGTATGTATGTGGGTATAATAATAATAAATATAATATTTGTGGACATTTCACACAATGTTTGTTTGTAAAAGTATGTTTAAAGTATGTTTCTATAAGATCGCCTCTAGGCCTAAACGGAAAGCCTAAGCTAGAATTATTCTAAATAATGCGCATTTATAGTTTTTACAGCGGTTCTGCAACTCGACAACATATTAAGCGTAACAAAATCGTAAGTTACACGTCGGGTTTTTAGTTTTTCTTTTAATATATATACTTGTTTATTTATATTAATTATTAAAGTGCTGTGAACTTGCTAATACAATCAAATAATTCACAAATTTTAATTTAAATAACCTTTTCAATTTTCGCGTTTAACATTTTTCTAATTTAATATAGAAGTACTGTGGGCTCACTAATACGAGAAATAAAGCATATTACTACAAAAACATTACAAAAAATTTCGCGCTCGCTTCGCTCGCGCTATTTATTACCTCTGTTTTATTACTAACCAAAAAATTTTTACACCCACCCCCCCCGCTATGTTTCATGTAGGTATTTTTGTCGCGGACGATCTGACCTAAAAAAATCTGACTTGCCCCCCCCTAGACCAGAAGCTGGGTACGCCCATGTTTGTTCATGTAAGACACATAACATCAAATTAACATTAAGCACAAAAACAAAAGAAAACGCTACAATATATAAATATGATGTATCCGCCACAAACCGATCCCAGCTCAGCAAACTGCTGGCTGTGAACAGCCAACGCTGGTCTTCCGCTGGAACCGACGGTGACGTCACCCACGATCAACAGACACGGAAGGTACAAGTAACAAGTTGATATATAAATTTTAACAAAAACATAACAAATAAACCCAAAAAGAAAATAATGAAACAAAATAATTGAAAACAAAATAAATACAGAGAAAAAGAAAATTAACAGAAATTCAATTTTGGCGACATATACCACGAAAACAACATTCATAACTACTGTGCATAACTAATTGTTTTTAAATACCTATATTTTTTTTTACTAGGTATATTGCGCTTGTGTCTACTACTAGAATTTCCTCGCTTTTTTGATGTTCAAAAATGAAATGTTTTAATTTATATCTAAAACCATCCAAAGTTTGCAGGTTCCTTATAGGCGGCGGGATGTTGTTACAGCACTTGGAAGCAGCATACCTGAAACTGCCTCTAAATGCGGCAGAGCTGTGACGCTCTGTCACGAGCTGAGTTGAGCACTGCCGGCAATCGAGGGAGCTTCTACTCGCTCTCCATGACAACTTGTCATACAAATAGGCCGGTTCTTTATATTTACCGACCCCGAACAAAAGACACGCCAAATGAAGCTTCCAACGGTGCTTCATTTATAAAATTTTGTGTTTGTTTAAAAACGGCGACACAGATGACCTCAACGGAATGTTAAAACAGAAGCGAGCGCAAGCATTTTGGATTTGCTTTTTGAACTTCATCAATGTTTTGTTAGGACGTTGTCACGTTAAACTATCGTCCGTAAACCGACTTTACAGACAACCAATTTTTTTCGTTAAGGCTGAAAATTTTCAGGATTATTTACTTTTTTTTTCAAAAAACGGTAATCTTTCAATCGCTATCGTCAAGAAATACTTATCGATACCACTTCATCTTTAAGTATGATCGAACGAGAATCAGACGAGTTGATGGTCAATTGTAGATCTATCTAACTTAAAAAATAATTATGGTCTGTAAATATGACTTACTTGTTTGTTATAAAGTTGAGATTGGGAGAATGTTTTGGAACCCTGATTAAGTGAATACTTTTATTACTCATTTTTGTGTGATATCGCATCACACTGTTACTGATTTTCTCTTCCTACGTTTCCGATGTTTACGAAGCCCAATCTTCATCTGTAAATACTGTACACCTTACCTTGGCCGTGAGTTTTTGTGTTTTGTGTATGTGTGTGTATATATACACACAAAACACTATATGTATATATATATATATATATATATATGTAAGAAATCTTTTTATAGATTTCTGTCAGATGAATTGCTAAGTATTTGGATCTGTGGAAGATTGTAGCCGTGTGTACGTGTGCTCATAGTTGCAATATATTGTCGTTTACAAATTTAAACTATAAGTGTAAGCATTTATTTATAAATATTTTTAATATCATAACATCAATAAAATATCTTAAAGTTATATAATAAAATCCACTCACAACTCCCTACCTATTTTCTCCGGCTTCTATGGGAATGCTATACAATGATATCAATATAGCTATCTCTTACCCGGTTACACGGTTTTTCCGTCTATTCATTCTGGGTCTATGTTGTCTCAGGAAGAGTCATAGAGGAATATTATATATAGGGGAAGAGTTTTGGCGGGAAAGTCATAATAACATGTTGTTGCTTTGCTTTATTTTCCTAAACTCGTGTTATTAAATGGTGGCATTTTATTTATTAAGTGTTTGATCAAGTGCGTTTTTCTAGAAAATCACTTTTTATAATTGTGACTGAAAGACTTTGTTTCCATGATCATGAAAAATTTTAAACAAACAAATCATTGTCTTAACGACTAAAAGACTTGTCTCCAGGGTCATGAAAAAAAACAATCACTTCATTCATTAATTCATTAGCTGGTGGGAGAGCGCGGGAAACTCAGAGTGAAAGGCGCGTTTTTTGTAAAATAATTTATTTAATAATTTAAAACAAGTTCACACGGCGAATCTATTATATATTTTCTTCTGTGGTCTCCATTATGGGGAAGAAAAAGAAGGTCAAGAGACGGAAACCGGGAGAGGACCCGTCGGAGGCGCCGGGCGAATCATCGGAAGAGGATGATAGCGCTTCTGTGTCTCCTGAAAAATCATAAAAAGAAAAGGATAAGTACAGGGAGTTTCGGGTGCCAGATTATGTGCGTTCGTATCCAGAAAATGGTGGAAACTTTGAATATATAGTTTTCATTGAGAGCATAGATTCTGTTCCTATTGGTGATAGGGACATGATGTCTCTTGCTAATACTTTCAAAAAGTACAACAAAGGTGTAAAACAGTTAATAAAAATGAATAGATATATAGTTGGAGTGATATTTGAACGCCCTGGCCAGGCTAATGCAGCCTTAAATAACAAAAAGTACCTAGACAGTTTTAAAGTAAAAGCTAGCATATCTGCATCTGCTACTGAAATTACAGGGGTCATTCAACATGTTCCCACTAATCTCTCTAATGACCAGATATACGCAGCAATTTCCAGCTGTAAAAATATAATATCAATTAAAAGATTCATGCGTCGCATTTCAGAGGGTGATAAGGTGACATTTGAGCCCACTAAGACAGTGTCCATTACGTTTTCCTGCGCAGCGCATCTCGACAGCGTAGACCTCAACAGCTGACGATTTGAGGTACGCCCGTACACACCACCGGTGAAGCAATGCCTGAAGTGTTTGAGGTATAGTCACATTGCCAAGTTTTGCAAGAACTCACAGAGATGCTCCATATGTTCTTATGAACACAGCGACAAACAATGTATAATAGCGACGACTGAAGCTAAGTGCTGTCACTGTGGAGGCAATCATCTTGCTGTCTCTGCTCAATGAGGAAATTAAAAACAAAATTCATAAAAAATCATATGTTGAAGCAGTAAATGAAAAGTCATTTCCTTCGTTTCCCCAACCCAACATCAGTCCCTCTGAACAATTTCTTTCTTTAATTCAAACAGACCAGATACTAAATGTACTTTTACCTGCTATTTTCTCTTTACTAACTCAGGCTCGCAAATCTGACCAGCCACTTAATGTGGAAAGTGTCAAAAATATACTTCTTGCATCATTCCAGAATAAATTAAATAAAACTTAAATTTTATAGATCAGCTGACTATTGTACAGTGGAATGCTCAGAGTATTCGTAGTAACTTAAATAACTTTCATATTTTTTAAATGTTAATAATATTCATATAACTTTGTTATGTGAAACATGGCTCCAACCTCATATGAAGTTTCGAGTAAACGGTTACAATATTGTTAGATTAGATTCTGGTAATAGTCATAATGGTGTGGCTATATTGTTACATAATGTTTGCATAATATAAAAAAAATTATACTTTTTATAATAAATCTTTTCAAAATATTGCAGTACAAATAAAATATGCTAATAAAGAGCTTACTTTAGTAACTATTTACAGTCCTGGTAATAGTGTACCTACCTTTAGCAAATCAAAAATCGAAAATTTAATTAATGATCTTCCTGGTCCATTATTTATTGCAGGTGATTTTAATGCTCACCACTTGTCGTGGGGGTGTAGCAGGGTTGATAGTCGAGGTCGTGATATTCTTGAATGCAACAACAACAATAATTTAGTTCTTCTCAATGATGGTACATATACCACAGTAGGAACCAGTAGTTGGCAGAGAATTGCCTTAGACTTAACAATTGTTTCCCCTTCACTGGCTATGTCATGTAATTGGTTTGTTTATGATGGTCCCCTTGGCAGCTATCATTTGCCTGTAATCACAAAAATCACAATTGGCACTAATAATAATTTTCAAGTTCCGAATAGTTGTAATCTTCCTCAGTGTTTTAATTTTAGGTTAGTAAACTGGGATTTATATAAAATTCGGGTAGATACTTTAGTTCAAAATTACACAATAAATCAAGACAATCCTTTACAAAGTTATTATAATTTGTTGGATTTGTTTAACTTAGCTGTACAGCAATCATTACCATCATCTTCATCGTCCCATAGAAATTCTCAGCCTACAATAAATTTATCATCTATAGCTAGTCATAAGAAACATTGTGCGCCACTGCCTTGGTGGAATGCTACTTGCTCTAGCGCAGTAGAAAACTCTAGGAAAGCATACTTAGTATTTAAGCACAATCCTACTCAAGAAAATTACTTAGAATTTAAAAGATTACAGGCAGTTAAAAAGCTTACTCTTAAAAGAGAAAGATATCAGAGCTGGCTTTTGTTATGAGAGAGCTTTAATAGAACTACTCCTTTGTCTAAGATTTGGCAAATTTCTAAAAGATTTAATAGGTCATACACTCCACCAAATAATTATATTTCTTCTTGGATCTCAGACTTTCTTAAAAAAATTACACCAGACACAGTAGAGGCCATTTATGAACTAGACTTTTCAGATACATGTACACATGGATACTTAGTAGAGCCATTTACATTGACTGAATTAAAATCTGCAATCTTTTCTAGACATGATACTGCATTTGGTCTCGATGGAATCCCTTACAAAATGTAAAAAAAATTGTTTTGTAAAGTTTTGTAAATTCTATTAGATGTTTTTAATTTATTGTGGCACAATCTTATTATACCCCCTGAGTGGAAAATCAACTGTCTTGTTCCTATTTTGAAGCCTAATAAAGAAAGAAATAAAGTTGACTCATATCGGCCAATAGCCCTAACTTCCTGTATAGCTAAAACATTTGAACAGCTAATTAAACATAGAGTAGAATTTTACATAGAAAGTAACAATTTATTACCATCCAATCAGTTTGGGTTTCGTAGAGGTAGATCTGCTCAGGAGAGTATATCTCATCTTCAATTAGATATTTTCAATACTTTGAAGATGGATGAAAACTTAGTTGCTGTTTTCTTTGATGTTGTTGGTGCATTCAACAATGTTGATCATCGTGTTTTACTTCTTGAACTGCATTCCCTGGGTTTGCCTGGAAAAAATATTAAATAGATATACCTATCATTTTTGCATGGAAGAGAGGTTTATGTAAAAGTAAATAAACAGTTAATTGGACCTCGTTTTTCATATAAATGGGTATGTCAGTGGGGTGTTTTATCTCCATTAATTTATATTTTATTAATTCATAAATTAAATATTATTCTTGGTTCCAAAGTATCTAACCTACTATTTGCTGACGATTTAGTTGTTTACGCATCAGGACAAGATTTGGATAAGAATGTAAATTCATTAAATTCATCTTTAATGAGCCTCTTCCAATATTTTCAATATTTATAAGACATTAGACATGAAATATCCAAAGTTGTCGTCTTTGGGTTGGGGCAAGGAACATTATTACGGGTTGGGGAGTGGGGAGTATGACAGTGACACTGATGTATATTATAACAATATAGTGTTGCCTCTAGTAGATGATATAATTTTTTTAGGTATTATTTTCACTAGTAATTTAAGTTGGTCAAAATATGTTGATTATATAATAGGTAAGGCTAATAAAGCTTTTAATTTCATTAAGTCCCTGTCAATTGCAGCTGATCCCAAAATTTTATTGATGTTATACAAGTCCCTAGTTCGTAGCCAATTTGAATATGGATTTTTGTGTTATGGGTCTGATCACTTAATAAGAAAGTTAGATAATTTTACAAAATCACAACTTACGTTGCATTACTGGTGCCATGAAAACCACTCCAATTAATTCATTACAAATTGAATGTAATATTCCTCCTCTTAAATTTAGATTTGAATTCCTCAGAAGTAAATTCCTTTTAAAACTTTTGTCCTTTGAAAAACACCCATTGATCAAGAAACTAATGTTCTATAACAGAGTTTATAATCCTGCTAATAATTCTAACATTCCCTTTCTGCTTCATGAATTTTCAAATATTATTGACATTGATCAGCAGTATCGGATTTATAAATGTAGTAACAAATGGGCATGCTTTTCTGATAGTTACTATAGTAAATTCTGTGACATAACTATACATATTAATCAGGATGTGAGATGCAAAGAAGACATTTATGAAGCTCTAAGCAGCTTCTCCGGTCACAAACACCATATACATAGATGGGTCACGGAAATCGTCTGCCTGGAGATATGACTATATTTTCTGCTGAAGCCTTGGCCATAATATCAGCTCTTGAATATATCAGACAGAAGAACTTTGGTGTCACCATGTGGCTTATCATCTCTGACTCTGACTCTCAGAGCGTTCTTCGGGTGCTGCAAAACAATTATAGATTCCACATTAGTACCAATTACATAATTCAGAAAATTAAAACCTTATTCAGTGATCTAGTCTCAAACGGGTACGATAATATACAGTTTCTCTGGACGCCATCACACATAGGAGCACAGAACAATATTACTCTACGAGCATAGGAGTATCTGCCAGTATCTGGAAATGAAAACGTAGATAAGTTGGCAAAAATTATCGTAAGCAGTAACATTGGCATTCAAGTAGAAAGTGTTGCCATTCCATATTCTGATTTAAATTACATAATTAAAGAAAAACAGAGAGCGGCGTGGTAGCAAGATTGGCTGGAAACTTTGCAATTTAAAGGAAAATGGTACGAGAAGATTAATAAAAAAAATTAAGTGATACCTTGATTCACACGATCGAAAGCACCAAGAAGCCGTAATTTCTATTCTACCATAAATCGCCTAAGATTTGGTCATGGCCGATTCAACTCTCATTTGCATAGAATGCATATAATTGATTCACCTATAAGCAGAGATTGCGACAGTGGTAGAGGTCAGACCATCAATCACATTTTCTTCGAATGTTCGGCGCATCATTTACAGAGACAATTATTTTAATGATAAATTATCAATAATTTATAAACCTCCAGCAATCATCCCGCGCGACATTCAAGATTTGCTGGAAAATCCTGACAACTATACCTTGATTTATGATTTTATGAATTCCACCGGATGTACTATATTTTAACCATTTGACTCAGATGAAACTCCCTGATTATGATGATGAAAATTGATGTTACAGACCTGGCTTTGGCCTTACTTCTATAATGCTTCATAGAAAGATTGATTGAAGCCTTGGCTCTGGCCTTACTCTCATAGAATTGAGATAAAATTAAATCAGACGAGGCTGTATGGTCAAATGACCTTTGCCTGCCAGTACAAAATGTACGGCGAAGAAAAAAAAAAATAAGCTGGTGTATAGATAGAATAGTGCGTGAATAGTGCTATTCTGTGAATTACGGGATAATACTCTGTTGTCATTAAAGTTTACGTTGGTATAACAATATTTCTGGGAACTCTGAGATAATTTAACAAACAGAAAGGAGTAATAACCGGTATTGATCTGGATCTGGATGGCGGTGGCTTAGTTTTCACATTTTAAAATCAATTATTAACATGGAGACGCGTTACTACGAGGGCTGTGGTCGAGAGGGGCCTATCCGGTGCATTTTCCTTGGCGAATTCCATCCCATTGCGGGACCCAAGATTTCATGCCAGGTAAGCGTATACACTGAGTCACTTGAGGTCAAACATCGATCGGTCATACATAATAATGTATCGTTTTATTCATTCAGTATTGTGTATAAAGTATCTCACCTTCAAAGGAATGCCTCTTGGATTAGTTGTAATATAAAACGTACTTAAATTGGTAAACATTTAAATGAAAATGATTACTTTTTGATTCCTCATTTCATAATCTGATTCGAAGATAGGTTAAATCTGTATCCTATATTTAAATAAAAATTAAAACGTCCTATACTGAATGATTTTGATTGAACACAGAGGGTTTTCTTACTTGTTCTGAAGCGTTTTGCTTCCAAAAGTGCTTCCCTAAATAGGTAAATCCTTCAGTGTAGATTTCCTTACAAAGTGAATCTTTCGCAAAGGTCTTCATTTTAAAACTGCCTGTCCTGCTACAAAACAGAGACCGGAAAAGCACAGTAAAAGGCTTACAGAAGTACTAAAAAAGTTTTATTATTAAAATTATGTTATTTTAAGTTTTATTTACTTGCCTGAGTGCCTGATAGTTGAATCTAAAGCAAGCAAAGGATCATCATCATCATCGTCTCAGCCATAAGAAGTCCACTGCTGGATGTAGGCCTCCCCAATGGATTTCCAAAAAGACCGATTGGAAGCGGCTTGCATCCAGCATCTTCCCGC
The DNA here is from genome assembly GCA_947563715.1 of Lycia hirtaria. NCBI lineage: Eukaryota > Metazoa > Arthropoda > Insecta > Lepidoptera > Geometridae > Lycia > Lycia hirtaria. The sequence continues at coordinate 16,252,455 of OX387386.1, forward strand.
CACCTGTATGAGGTCATCTTGTCTCGTCCATCGTTGTCTCCATCTCATGGCTGGTCTTCCTAAGCTGCGATTGCTTGTGCGTGGTCTCCACTCTAGAACCTTTCAGCCCCATCGGCCATCACTTCTATGTGCTATGTGCCCTGCCCATTGCCATTTCAACTTGCTAATCCTTTGTGCTATATGGGTGACTTTTGTACGTCTACGTATCTATTCATTTCTGATCCGATCTCATAGTGACTTCGAGCATAACCCTCTCCATAGCTTGTTGCGTGACCTTGAGCTTCCTTATTAGGCCCATAGTTAGGGACCACAAAGGAAATAATAAGCAAAGGAAAGGAAGGAATAAGCAAAGGATACTAAGTTTGAATTATGAGTAAAGTATCCCACCAAAGACATTTCATGTAAAATTGGTTGCTATGTCTTACATAAGTCTTACTTACGTAAGTCCATGTACAACATGTTATACAACATATGTTTGTAACTAACAGCCGGAAAACAGCCAAGCCATGCTTTTTGACCAAGATTTAAGGCTTACAGAGATAAGTATATATTGTAGCATTAGATTTTATAGAATTGTTAGCGGCTTGGCTCTCCAGATTCAATTAGATCTCATCTGATATCTTTTTGTCAGTGAAAGTGGCATGACAATGTGAGACATGGCAACCAATTTTACATGAAATGTTTTTGGTTAGATTTTATTTCTTTTTGTAAGAGACCCAAGTCTTTTTGCAATTACTGCAACATTTTGTTTTAATGGAATGTATTTTCCTGTGCACCAGTTATCACAATTTTTTGCAGCACACTCTCTGTCATAGCCTCATTTTCTTGTTGGCTCATTACTTTAAATAGGTGATAGTTGCTGTACCTTCAATTCTGATGTGGCGCTTGTTATAGCGCGTGAATAAGAGTCTGTATCCAGATACACTTCTCAGTCTTCAGCTCAAGTCTATAGTCTCAGTTCATCCCAATGTTCTACAACATAACAAATAATAGCACACCTTAACTTGCAACGCCACATCAAATACGGTCTTCTATAGATTGAGTAAATGTCAATGAATGGAAAAGGCATGAACCATTTCCTGACATACTATGAACTGTACGATAGGGTCCTAGCCCTTCTCCCAAAGAAATTATTTCGTTACTCATATTGTTTGTCTTATTTCCTTTTTATTGCCGCCTTGATTCAGCGTCACTAGAAGATTGCAGTTTCAATGAGCGTCGTTCAGCCATGAGTTCAAAGGTATGGCTCGAGAGTTTTGCGGTCTGTTTGTAAAAATGTTGTTAACAAGGGACTTGTGTATGAGAAACCCGACACCACCTTGGGACTGCTGGTCGCCCTCCTGGTAGTAGAGTAGGTTACCGGATTTCAGGGTTATCGTGTCCTCACCCTCTCGCCGGACTTCCCATAACCCCAAGACACCCCAATGTAACCTACTCATCTCTTCTTCCAGCTCAGCTAGCTTCTCGTCTGTCCTCAAAGTTCGAATGTTGTGTGCCACCAGGACCAGTCATTTTTAGGGTTCCGTACCCAAAGGGTAAAAACGGGACCCTATTACTAAGACTTCGCTGTCTGTCTGTCTGTCTGTCTGTCTGTCTGTCTGTCTGTCTCCAGGCTGTATCTCATAAACCGTGATAGCTAGAAAGCTGAAATTTTCACAAATGATGTATTTCCGTTGCCGCTATAACAACAAATACTAAAAATTAAAAAAAAAAAACAAATATTAAGGGTGGTCCCCATACAATAAACGTGTTTTTTTCGTATTTTTTTGCTCAATATTAAAAATGGTAACAGGTAGACGCTTAAAATTTTCACAGAATATTTACTTGTATATTACCTTTCAAAATAAATAATTAAATAACAATAAAGTGAATATTAAAGGGGGGCTCCCATACAACAAACGTAATTTTTAAGCAATTTTTACTCGATCTTAATTAACAGGTAGAAACTTGAATATATATATTAGAAATATATTAACTATAAAAATAAATACCTAATCTAATACATAAAAACTCACAAAATGAAAATAATCCGTGCATCTAAACGCGGTGCGAGCGCCGCGCCGCGGTGTGGTGGTGGCGCGAGCGCGAGGCGGTTGATAAGCAACGGCCGCGCGGGTAGCGGGGGAGGTAACATCACGGAGCGAGCCATGGCCGCGCGTATTCGCGCGAGCGTTGTCATGCTGCCCGGATGTGTATCGAAAACCTACCTATAAGTTTGCAATTTACTACTTGGAATTTCGTTGATTTCTCGTAATTTTATAAACAAAACTAAACTTTGTAGTATTATAGATATAGTACGGAACCCTTCGTGCGCGAGTCCGCTCGCGCTTGGCCGATTTTTTTCGTTTGGGGTGGTAACCGTCTGGGTGGGTCTTCGCACCCCCTCTACGGTAGCGGTCCCGGTAACGGGACCGTTACCCTAGCCCGGTATAGCGGAGCTGCCGGGGACTGGGGGCCTGGTTTTTGTTACTATTCATGAGGGGTTTTTGCCATTACTCGCCACGCTTGGCATGCGGGTTGGCGAGCGCAGTAGATAGCGTTTTCCGCAGAGGATGTTGCTCATTTCTAGTAGTATTTCCCTTAGCCGGTTCTTACAGCACCCACGGGAAGAGAGGGGGAGGTACTTTTCGAAGCCGGTACGGAAGCCCCATGGCTACCGTATTGAAACTTTTATATGCAAGAATTATTTCATATTTAGTAATTTTTGATATATGTTTGTAAGTTAAACATACCTATTATAATTAATTGGTTTTGCTTAAAAAACTTATATCTAAACAAATCCAGGACAAACAAAACAAACATGGATGTGTTATGATAGATATAGAGGCAAGGCCGTAGGCAGGGGGGGGGGGGGGGGTTGGGGGGTCCATACCCCTCCCGAAATCCTGGCCATTATCAAAAATCCTTCCAGGCTTCAATAATTTTATAAAATGCTTCAAAAAGTTTCGCGCTCGCTTCGCTCGCGCATGATTGATCATTAAAGTGCCGTGAACTTTCTAATACGAGCAAATAATTCAATAAAAATAGCGACTATCCAAAAAAAATTGCGTGCTCTTGTAGGTATGTTTGTAATTTTCTATAAAGTCATATGTTTATATTTAGGAATATTAAATTAGCAATCAATGCATTCAAATGGTACAACCATTTATAATTTTTTATAGCGTTAGAGTCGCTCTGTACCAGTCGGGTATTTCCTTTTAACACAGTTACTTGTTTGAATTATCTGGTCCACGAAAATCTAGGACTCGCTAACACGATCAATGAATCAAATCACTTCCATGATTTAATATTAAAAACCTTAAAAAAAATCTTTTATTTTGACATGGAAGTACTGTGGGTTCATTAATACGAGAAATAAAGCATATTACTGTAAAAACACCACCAAAATTTTCGCGCTCGCGCAAAACTCACAGTACTTCTATGTCAAAATAGTAATATTTTGACATAGAAGTAGTGTGAGTTCACAAATACGAGAAATTAAGCATATTACTATAAAACACTACTAACAAATTTTCGCGCTCGCTACCCTCGCGCATTAATATTATTTTCACATGGAAGTACTATGGGTTCACGATACGAGAAATAAAGCATATTACTATAAAAACACCAGTAAATTTTCGCGCTCGCGCATCATTACTATTTTGACATAGAAGTTCACAAATACGAAAATTGAGCATATTACACTATAAAACACTACTAAAAAAATGTCAGCGCTCGCTTCGCTCGCGCATTCATATTATGTTGACATGGAAGTACTATGGATTCACTAATACGAGAAATAAAGCATCTTATACTATAAAGACCACTAAAATTTTCGCGCTCGCTTCGCTCGCGCAAACTTATTACCATTTTTTGTTTATATATAGGTCATGCAAGCGCTGAGTGCTCATAAAACGAAAAAAATATTTTTGTTCACTACGCTCGCACATTATAAGTAAGATATGGGACAACATGGCAGACTGCCGACTGCCCCCCCCCCCCGAAAGGAATTCCTGGCTACGGCCCTGTATAGAGGTATAAAAATGGATAGCAAAAAAATCAAATATGTTCAAGAATATACCTACTTAAGACAAATAATTGCTCCCAATGACATGATGTCCAAAGAAATTAACAAACGAATAGTTAGCAGTTGGAAGAATTCTGGTCACTAAAGGAAAAAATTAAGAACAAAGAATTGAGCATCCAAATAAAGAGGAAAATATTTGATACATGCATTATTCCCTGTTTAACATATGGCTGTGAAACCTGGTCTTTGACCGAAAAACTGCGACAGAAACTAGCAAGCTGCCAACAAGCAATGGAGAGAAGTATGTTGGGTATAAGTGTCAGAGACAAAAACAGACATATGGACATAAGGAAAAAAACAAATGTTACAATGCATACTCAGCCCGATTGATCATCAAAAATGGGGCTGGACCGGCCATATGATAAGATGCAAGGAGGACAAATGGAGCAAACAAGTCACTCTGTGGTACCTAAGAGATGGTGTGAGAAGACAAGGACGTCCAATAAAAAGATGGGAAGATGAAATATGTCTGACCTTGGGACCATATTGGACAAGAGTCGCAGTAGACAGGACTCAATGAAGACAGTTGAAAGATGCCTATGCCAAAAGGCACACGGAACTGAGGGACATTTTTTAAATATTCAAAAAGTAGGTACTATATATTCTTCAGCAATGAGAATGTACCAAGTTTGGAAATAAAAGACTATTATTATATATATTATATAATTAGTAATTTCAGATGCACGTTTGGTTAATTGTTAAATGCAAGTTAACTGGTTACCTATATTAATTGGTTTTGCTTAAGAAACTTAGCCATAAATCTAAATAAATCCAGGTATCATATTAAGAACATGGATATATTTAGGATTAAACCCAATGAAATTACTGTTCTATTAAAAAAAAACATAGTACTATCAAAATTCTTCGACAATAAACAAAAAACTTGTGATAACAAAAAGAAATACATACTGAATCAAAAAATAAATGAATCAAATTTACTTTAATTAATCCATATTCATATTGATTGTAGGATTGTAGGTCCAATCGTTATATCCAATATTTCTAGAGTGTTTGGACATTTTTGTACTTTGATGAATCCATGCTGTTTCAATTTCAGAATTGAAGAAAAGCATGTTGCAATGATAATGTTTTTGTATTCGTTAATAGGGGGTCCTATCGCGATGAGAGTATTTATAGTGATCGTGTCTCCCTGGCTCTTTCTGCGAAGACATTTAATGATTTTCACCATAGTACCTTCAGTGCCCCACTCATTTTTAATACGTTTCATAGACTCAGTTGTTTGAACAGAATCTCCCAATGATACTTTTGTTCTATACAGGCTTCCCAAAGGAGTTTCCGAGCTTTCGCTCCCCTGTCTTCTAGACTGCCTCGTTTCTGGTGGCATAGGTTGGGGCTCGGGCTGGCCGGGTTCCGTCTCCACGGGCGCTTGAACCCAGGGACCAGCTAGTAACGGTGTCACTGCTCTCCTTTCTGCAGAGGTTTCTGTCGAAATCCTGCCGTACCCGTTCGCTTGTTGGTTTGCCGCGATATTCTCTTTGTCGGCTTCCATATCTTCAGGTCGCGTTTCGTGTTCTGGTCTTGCCATGGTGGCTTGAGACTCCTGCAATCTAGGTTGATTTTCTCCGAGTTGGTGGTAGATTACTTCGAGATTTCTGTCTTTTAGAACTTGTATTGGCCACAGACCAGTTAGAAGATACTACGTATCGTAGTGGCTTCACTTTGGTTTTGTGTCGTTCACGAACTAAGAATGAATAGGAAACGTTTCCTTACATTATCTGTTATTAGGTCATTCGGTCCCATTAGCTCACAATTGGGTATGTAAAGTTTTTTTTGGTATTTTTTATATATTTTTATATGATAGAATGGATCATTTAGAAAAACTAATTTCAATATTTTTTTATTCTGTTCAGTACTTATTTTTTAATATTTTTTTAAAGATAAAATCGTCCGTAGGAAAGATGACGTCATCGTACCTACTGAATAAGATGTTGTTATAGCCAACATGAACTAAAAAATACATATACGTCAACTTGACAGTGACATGTACCTATATTCATTTTTGTCTCTGACTGATACAAGAGATCATCGGTTTTTGTTGTGTTTTGAAAAAACAAATACGTTGTGTAAACATAAAGAATGAAAAAAAGAATAATTAATATTGAGCTCGTTGTAATTAATTAATGTTTTCTAAGGTCTTCGCGATTGTGTTTGCGCATTGAAATGAAACAAATTCACAATATTATTCAGAAACTACAACTGTGAAATGTTTCGACTTTCGTGCCAAAAATCCTGATAAACTGTTTTTTTCAAGTAAAGCAAACCTTTAAAAGACTGGTGTGAACAAGTTAACGTAGACTAAGTTCCTGGGCGAAGCATTGATGCTGCAGTACAATGAACCAGAAAAAGGAACCAGAATAAAATAAATAATGTATAAATGTAAATAAAATAATCTCATATATAATTACAATGAAATTGGTATATAATTAAACACAATAAAATCATTTCAAAAAAGAAGTTATGTACTGTCAATCACTTTTATTTCATATCCTGGCATTGTTCATAAGTTTTAGCTCTTTAGCTCCTCGGATTTTTGCGATGTTGTTCTTGCCGCTAGTTGAGATGAACTCCAGAATGATAAGATTCTCAACCTTAGGTAAGTTAGCAGAGTCGGCACGTACAAAATTATCCATAATTTATCCAATCAGTAGGCAAACAGTTTCTTATAACAAAGCAGTGGTCAACGTAAATGCAGTATCAATCAAAACGGTAGGAAAACAAGGTCGTCGTAAAGATAATGAACAGAATTAATTTAATACAAATGAATAGAGTAGCAGAGCACCAAACACACAAAATAATTATTTTCTTTGTTTATTTATTTTGTTATGGCAGTTGTCATAGAGATATTGCCTCTCTTGTCAATGCCAATGCTGTCAGTTTCATCTTTTTTTACTAACTAAACTACATTTTATTTTACTACATTTTAGAGGTCGACTGAAGGTCAAATATTTTTTATATTTTCGCAAAAATTTGCGCGATCTCATCATTTTATGTGCCCTAAATAAAAAAATATGGTTTATAGACATATAATCTCGAAATGGTTTTGGAATCAGCATATGTTACATTTTTCTTTACATACCCAATTTCGTACGGTTGCCAATTAGAGCTGGGTCGTTTTGAGTTTTACGAAAAACGAAACGAAACGTTTTTTTTATAGAAAAAAGCGTTTTTAGAAACGGTTGTAAAAAAAACGTTTTTTTTTTTAAATATTACAAAATGTATATAATTAAACTCTAGACACGTATAAACTCGACAAATGGCAAATGTGGAAGCATGATGCCAACATCAAGGGAAAAAAAACTCTAGACAATCAGCCGTATGACGCGATGAGACTTTTTTGGTTGATGTTGGCATCATGCTTGCACATTTTATAATTGTTAGTCTAATTATTAAACCTAGAATCCTAATACTTGGCACTGGCAAATGCTTTAATGCGGGTCCAATACAAAAAAAAGAAGAAGGATGCATCCTTCTTCTTTTTTTGTATTGGACCCGCATTAAAGCATTTGCCAGTGTCAAGTATTAGGATTTTTTGTTTCTTGAATAAAACAAGTTGTAAATGTTCTAGTCACAATCTAAGTCACGTATACAGTCAATTTATAAGTCGAGTCCTGCTTCAGTAAAGTGGTGGCGACTTTACTAGAAGCTTCTATGGAGTTTTGCAGACAACGTAAAATCACATGTTTTACTGCTTTATTTCACATGCCCACACACACGCACTTTATCGAACACTTAATGAATAAAACACCACCATTTTTATAGCATTAATGTTCAAAATAACACAAGTTTAGGAAAATAAAACATAGCAACAACACGTTACTAAGACGTTCCCGCCAAAAACAGGCCATTGTCTAGTACCAAATAGCTGGATTACTATTTAATCAAAAGTAGACCGTATTCAATAGAAATAGCACAAATACTATTATATTATTCGATCATGAAATCGGTACGTTTCGTTGTTTCTATATCACTTGCAATTTTTTAGTTTTACGTGAAACGAAACGGATTTTCCTGTAAAAAGCGTTTCTTGGTTGCTTGAAACGGTAACACAAAACGGCCAAACGGTTGTAAATAAAACGTTTTTTTTCTTATTTCAGACAATATTAGTCTTTAAGTTGTTATGTTAAAGAATATTTTGCCTTGTATCATTATGTGGTTAGAAAATAACTGGTTTCTAATTTCAATCAATAATAGACTTTATTGAGTTGAGATAGAGAACTTTCTAACTTGGGCCAAAATGTAGTTACAAAAAACGAGTTTACTATTCAATCAAAAATAGACCTTAAGCAATAGAGATAGAACATTATGGCTCATAAAGTGGATACGTTTTCGTTTTTCTCGTTTCGTTATTTTTGCTGCACTCAGCAGTCGCGCGACGCGAGTTCGTTCGTTCGTTTTTTTTGTAACTGGTTGTGTCATATCGGCATAAGCGTTTGTTCGTTTTTCGTAGAGTAACTAGTTTTTAAAACCGTTATAGGAAAAAACGCCCAGCACTATTGCCAATCTTGCTCACTATTCAACCAACGATGCGTCCAGTGCGAGAACTGGAAGTCTATGGAGAGAACCGATAACCGATATACTCTGTCTCATCTATCTGTGAGCTTCTAGGACAGACCGTACGAAAGAAAGCGCGCGAAAGTGATCAAAGCGAGAAAGAAAGCATAGTAGCTGTCAACCGACGGGTAGCTGTTGAACTGTCCAATGCTAACGTACGAAGATTTTGTTAGAGTGAAATATAGCTACACAACAAATTGAGATAGAAATTTTAAATCGACGGATGATACATACCACCTAAAACATACTATAATGGTAATTTTTTAATAATTATTAACTAATATTTTGAAAATTTACCATAGTAGAATGTTACTTGTGATTTGACAATTATCATTAATATAAAGGTTCACTTGTACTATTAAAAAATTTATGTTGGCTTTCAGAATTTTTTATTTTTTATTAATATATAAGTAATTATATTTGTAGTGAGTGGTAATTATTTCTATTTTATATGCTGGCAGCACTGAATAATAAACGCCAAAGTCAAAACATAATGGTTGGTTACATTTTTTCGTAATAATATGGGTTATTTTTCTGAATTCTGCTGATTTTGATTTCTCATGAAATTATAAAGTTTTGTGCTTTTGTGCCCTAATTTTTTAAATGAAATATACACCTCAATAAAGACGTACTAAATTTAGATATAATCAGTGCGATATAGACGTTTTGTGTTATTGTTTTCGTGACTGTAATGTCTCTCCAACGAAATAAACGTTTGTTTTTTTGTGTTTTGTAAGAAACGGACTCCGTCAATAACACACTCGTCATGGTCAGCAAAAGACGTGACAATAAAAGACAATGACAAGCAACAACAAATAAAAAAAACGTGTGTTGTTTATTTTGTATTGTTAAAAATAGAGAATTTATTGATGAAGCTTTGAAACAGTCATTTGAAAAATAAACATTTTAAAAAATGTTTAAAACACCGTATTTTATTTATGCCCATAACAATATCATGTGATATATAGCTAGATTTATATATAAATAATATAGATATAGACTTATACGTATACATATATATGCTAATATTTAAAAAAATTCCCGCGCTTTGGTATTAGTTCTACTACGACTAGTTGAAAGCGCTAGTATTGCGTGTTTGCCGTTCCTTATTACGCAGCTGTACTTCTTCTCTTGAGTATTTTGTTCCATGAACTTTAGCTCCTATTAACTTAATGCAGTAGGTAACGTCTCTTTACCTTATAGCCCGACTTAGCGTTCACTTTTTATTATTACCTTGCTAGCGTTAATCCGACAAGCTAATTTCAAGGCGAAGTTGGATTATTTAATTTCGAAAGTACAGTGCTGCCTGCTACCCCCGGCCAGTTTGAAATGTAAATGGAGAACCGACGTATAATATACGTCGGATAGTAATAGTAATATTACGTAAAATCGATTCAATTTAATTCAATTTTTATTTTTCACACCATGGGCTATACAAAAATTATTATTGGTAACGACAATTACAAATATTTTTTTAAATTTGAAGTGTCTAGCGGCAATAAAGTACCTTTGTCAATTAAATCCAGCTTTAAAGGGGCGTTGCCAAGAATTCTATAGGTACTAAATATGTATAAATAAAAAATATTGGGGGACACTTTTCACACAACACGAGCTAGCCCCAAACTAAGCATAGCTTGTGATATGGAAACCAGATGTGAGATGGCTGATATAATACTTGTACATTTTTTTGTATACACATTTATACAAGATGCGCTTCGCGGCTTCACTCGCGTTGTGTTTTTTGCTATTTTGTCCAATTTACATAATATCTTCATAAATTATAGCCTGCATAATCTGCATAATTATGGTCATTCTGATCATTAGCATGCTTCAACAAATCTCGTAATAATTTTTTTTTCAATCTTGGTCCTTCCACCACCTTCTCAGGCGTGGTGAGAAGTGGCCTCGGGGGGTTCCCCTTTGCCACAGCAGAGGGCGCCAGAGGTGATTACCCCTGGGGAAATTTCTTTGCCGTGAGTGGCGCTATTAAAGTGCCTCCCTGCGGCGTTGAGGTTATTTTATTTCTTTTTGGCTATGTCCTTGCTGCCCTCTTCGTTTTCGTCGTCATTAATAGAAACGATCTCGCGAGGGAGTGCACGCCTGGATTTGATATCAGGTGGACGAGTGTGTAGTGGGGCAATATTTCTGAGGTGAAGGTGTGGGCTGTTGTCTGCTCTATCGTACATACGACGCGCCAGCCGGCTCACAAAGTCCTTCACAGTTTCAATTTTGACATCGCGGGCAATAACGTCATTTCGGACGTACCGCCCCGCTCCTGTGCATATGCGTAGGGCAACATTTTGTACGACCTGAAGCCGTTTTCTCTGGGTGTCAGAACATAGCGCGTACCATGCTGGTGCAGCGTATGTCAGTCTGGTTCTTATGTAGGTCTTGTAGATTCCTACCTTAGTACGCAGTGGAAGCTTCGAGTCGAGGACAGGACGGAGAAGGGATCTGGCGGCTTTGGCCTGTCGTACGGCGTGATCCACTTGAGGACACATTCTCAAGGTCCTGTCGATGTGTATGCCCAGGTACTTTACTGTGCTTTCCCATTTGACAGTCTCTCCTCGAAGCTTCAGTGGTGGAGGTAGAATGCGCTGTCCGCCGGTAAGTAATGCGGCTGTTTTGCCTACATTTACAGCCATACGCCATTTGTCAAGCCAATCAGGTAGGTTATTGAGGACTCGCTGTATTCTGCCTGCAGCAATCTTGGAACTTCTTGAAGAGACGAAATACGCACTGTCATCAGCAAATAAGGCTAGTCTCGTAATATTAAGGAATTATGTGGTGAGCCAGAATAAAATTGATGACCGAATAGAACTAATAGACTGAATTAGTTCACTGTCCGAAATGAGCTAGTACTGAGCGATCTTGAAAATAACCCAATAGGCACAAGACTATTCAATTTCCAACTTCAATTTTGCATTGCGATTTAATAAAACAAAGCGCGCAAAATGATAGCGTGTGCTAAAGTCAACGAGCACGCCATCTAGTGTCGCCGTTAGAAACTAACTAGGCATTAGTGTGTGAGTGGCAAGTTGACGTATTTTAAATGTGAATTAAATCTATAGTATAAAAGCTACTTAAATGAAACTTTATATGTTTTATAAATGTACTGACTACTTTTTATCCTGAAAATTTGGGCTCTCTAGTATTATCCATATCAAAGTTATGTTGTGTTAAAGAAATATAGACAAGTTCACCCTTTAAAAGGGTTGGACGGTGAAAATAAAAATATCTTAATTTTTCTGTTTTATGTGCCAATCGTAGTTTGCATACCAAATTTCAGCTTTCTGAAACTTCAGGAAGTACCCTATATTTTTGATGACGATAACGGGATAAACCTCAAATAGGGGTTGGAGGGTGAAAGTTACAAATGTCTTAATTTTTCCACTGCTTGTGTGCAAATTCCAAATCACAGCTTTCTAGGACTTCAGCAAGTACTTTATCTTTTTGATGATATCAATTAATCAGTAGCATTTGTTACTGATTAATTGTATTTTAGGTATCAATAAAATCGAAAGTATAAAAGCTAGATACATGATTTTTTTTACATTTTATTAGTCCGCGGACGACACTTGATCCTGAAAATTTGAACTCTCTAGTGTTATCGAGGCCGAGGCTATGAGGGTCTAAAAATCCGACGAATCGCGTCGAGAAAAGATAGTTCCGGCCGTACCCGCTGGCTCACATGGCGGGGGCACGGCCGTGCCCCCAGATCTAGACCATTGTTATAGATCCAAGAAGACATGATACAATATAACCATTAGTAAAATTACAGTCTGAAGAGGAACATAATTTATAATGTTTCATCTCAATCTGCGAGAAAGTACTTAATTGAATAATATTACCTGGAGGGCAATTCGGTTAATCAAGACTGATCCGTAACTGAACCATACGTGAACCGTTTCCCATCGGTCGCCATAGTTTTTTTTTTGGTTCAGTCACTTTTCACATGACATGTCCTTCGCTCGTTACTAAATCAAAAAAGATAGCAGCCGACAGGAAATGCTTCACACAAGGTTCAGTTACGGATCGGTTTTAAATAACTGAACTGCCCCCCTGATCTGTAACAAAATGAATAAGAATTAACTGATTATTATAAATGAAAATGAATGAGTGATTATGAAAATTAACAGTTGATTTAAAGCAAAATTAAGTTTATTTTGTAATATTCTAGCCTAGCACAACTACTTAATACTCTTTACATGATTATAAAATTTCTCCATGTAAATAAAAATAACTACAAAACTCAAAACAAAACACTGAGAGGCCCTTTACAAAAAATAAAGTAAAAAATACAGGATTTTGGTATGTGGATAGATGATGGAACTATTGTACTATATGGAATTTGATAAATCGGAGCTATTGAGATGAAATGGTTATGGCTTATAAAACTAGTTTATTGGCTGATGTTCCCACACAGTGAGTAACATGCGGTACTTCTGTGTGGGAGCATCAGAATGAGAGCACGGCACCTGCCAATTTTGTCTCATTATCCAATTATATTTATTAATTATTAAAAATTCAATATGGCCGCCGCCACAAAATGACCGATTTCATATTTTTTCACAACCCCCACAATATGGGTATCAAGTGAAAGGGCTTTTCCAGTAGAATACAGTAAATACATTACCTACATCATTATCTTTCTTTTCAATTAAACCGTTTAACTTAAAAAGTTTTTTAAGTACTTATTTCTTTATATATTTTTACCAAATAACTCTGTCATTTATAAACCAATTTAAGCAATTATTTTTTTATAAGTTCGTGCAGTCATTTTATATCTTTCGATATGCGCGAGCGAGACGGACGATGGTCGGACTATGGATTCTTAAATTGAAAAGATATTCAAACAAAATTTCTTTAAAAAGACTTTCAAAGTGGTATTTTAGAAATTTCATCAAAATTAGTTCAGTAGTTTGGTTTTTTATTGTTGTTATTTTGAAGTTGGTTGTTTCAGATTTTTAAGCTTTAATAATTATTATGCTTAGTTGCTTTCAGTCTATATTTCTGAAAATATTTTTTATTTGTTGTTTCAGTTCCCTGAAGATTACATCTCCAAAGATATATTTGATTCCATCAGTGCCTACATCATACCCAAACCACAAATACAGAAATGTACAATGACTATGTAAGTATACAAATTTACTCCTTCCTGAGCACTTACCTGAACAATTCCAAGTTTAGAACTGGGATCTCGGGATGCTTCATATTTAAAAATATTCAAAATATCCAGTTCGGGTATTGAGACACCATGATAAAATTGAATACTTTTGAGATAAACCTTACTGTTTATTACTTTAGGCTGTACCTATAGCTAACTACAATCTTAAGTGAGGCATTAAATCGGTCCCTTACTGTGACTGTGTAGTTTATGATAAAACATTTCAATCGATTATTTGCATTGTCTGAAGTTTAGTCTTAAAAAATTACAAGTTTATATTAAAAATTACACCATAATATTTTACTAGCTTTGTTACTAGGTTAGGGATATATGTAGATAGATAGATAAACTCTTTATTGACACACCATTAAAATTAACAAAAGCAAGTACAAAAAAGAAATAATTTTTACACAAGTGTAACAACGGGCGATAGTGAAACATGTTATCCATGTAAACATCAAACATGTCCTATTTTGATGTCGGTTTTTTAAGTTTTTTAAACTATTTTTTTTTTTTTTTTTCATTTTCATTTTGATATTCATATTCATCTGAATCAGAATATGAATAGAATAGATATTTAATATATTTAAGAACACATAGTTTCGTATTGATTACAGAAACGCGCTGGGACACAAGATTGTAGGGTACCCAATACGAATAGACAATCCACGGTACGAGCGAAACGTGTATCTCTTCAACCTGTGTTTCGTGTGTGACAGCTGGTCCAAGACTGTGCAATATGAGCCGGTGGTCAAGAAACTTGGGGAGCATTTGGTAAGTAAGTGCTTATTACGAAGAGGTGCATTCACGATTTTTTAACATTGATATAATATGACAGTGATTGATAAAGTTATTACGGTCAAATAGGCATTAAAAGTTAACAAGTAGTAGTCCATCAACTTAAAAAATCTACTTAGCGAAAAATTTAAATTTCCTACAAATTACGTTTAAACAATATGTTCATGAATCCCCATTTTAAGTTCACATAAATTACGATGTGCAATTACGGTACCGTACTTTGCACGTACTTTTATGTATGGAAAACTCATAATGTACTGGCAAAAATTACTGCGATAATTATGCTATTAATGAAAAATGCGATAACTAAACAAGCTGCCAAGTGCGTGACGTGCCGCGCGTAATTGGACATCATAATTTATGTAAACTTAAAACAGTATATTTTAAATATATACAAGTTAACTTTCTAAGTGTATTTTTTAAGTTGATCAACTCAAAATCAGCCCTGTTTGTACAAACTGTCCCACTGCTAGGGCCGGGCTAACTTCTCATTGTGAGAAGGGTAAGGCCATACTGCCATAACCCGTACTTGGCTGCGGGTGCGGGTTGGCAGGCTTCACACATCTTCAAGATCATTGAGAACTCTCAGACATGTAGGTTTCTTCACGATGTTTTCCTTCACCGTTTGAAGTTGGCGGTAATCAACAATACGCACATAACTTCGAAAAGACAGAGGAAGTGTCGCGGGAGGAAGTTGATCAAGTATTACTCGTTAACATGTAAAGCCTAGGTACCTACTTATACGTCATAGTTTTCCTTTTAATTTCATCATATATGCTAATAGAATGTTTTTTTTCAATCTCCAAAGTCTTCAGCACTTCAAAGCTTAATATTTCGCTTAATTTTTCTCATCTACCCTATCATATAGGATATGATGAGAAAGAAACTAATTTATCCTCTTTTACATGTAGGCGTAGGGGAAGTACCCCAATAACATTTTTTTAAAAGATTTTTTTATTCTACGTCTTTTCGGCCATAACTAACGTGCATATCTATGCCAAATTACAGGTTTCTGGTACTAATATAATAATAGTCTTTGAGCAAAGCTGCGGACAGACAGACAGATATACGGACATAGGAAGGGACCCTTGTTTACTACGGAACCCCAACAAATGAACTGTAACTTAATGTTTCTTTATATCCCATGAGGAACTTCCAGTGCCAACTTTCCAGCAGTATTATCATCAGACCAACTTCTTGGTATCATAAAATTGCATTATCATCAAAGTTACTCATGTATATCAAATTGCAGCTTCATTCTATCTGGCTTATTGCTATATAAATATTATAACTAACTACCCGCCACAAGGCCGCTCCGGCTTTGTGGCGGGCATTGTGGGCAGAGCATTGTGCCCTAACATATTTATCTTATCATACGTCCATTTATTCTCTTACTTAAAATTTTTATATAAAATATAATAAGCAACATAAATATTGTAAAAAAATAAAACAAGGGTTCCGCCGGCAGCGGCGCGGGCCTCAAGTTGCCGGTGGTAGGGTCTACATACTAAGAAAGCTGACAATACGTGCCGTTTCGAGGACGAGAGCCTTTTGTATCTGACCCTTGACCCAACTATTTAACGAGAGCCTCTTAAAATGTTGATCGAAGCTCTTCGCTATGAGAGTGTTCACTTAAACTATTATTAACTGCATATTATTATTAATTTTATTTCAATTTATACACGGGTCTAGCCCGCACCTTTGAAAGGCATCAGAAGGGCCGGAATCAACACTGAAAGGCCGTTTTACAAATGTATTGTGGGGGCGCAGAAGTCCAGGGTCCAGTCCAGTGGGAAGATCAATGAAAACTCAGTCCATGTTTTCCAAAATAATATTACAGAATTATATGCAAAATCTCGATCTTTAATACGTACACATAAGAAGCCGTATGAATTTGCTTCGCATATGTGTAATGAGCGAGACGGCATGTCTCGCCTCTTTATCGCGCTCATATATTGGAACATTAGGAACGGCGCGCCAGTGCTCGATGTATGCTCCGCGCAGGTTCACGTCGCTCCGCATTCTGACAGCCATAATTGCGTTTGCGATTTCATTACATATGTGGCGGTGTACAATATGACCGCTACATTACCCCCGTTCAAGAAAATCGTACGTGGGCCGGACGATTCTTCGGTTTCTCGATTCGTGACGTCATGCGGTGGCGGCTTGAGCGACATGGGCCTCTGAATCTCGATACTGCTTCCGAGTGTCGCTGTACAGGTTACTCAATCTATGATTTGTACTGCTGAGTCATCACTGCGTGTTGAGAGCATCTTGAATAACAGCTTCGACAGCCTGTTAGCCAATCTCTGTTCTTTCGTGTCTTCCAGGATGTTATGACTCAGGAAATCAGCGCCGATGTCCAGGAGAAATTGCATTGAAGAATGTTCTAATTGTCCTGCCGTTCGCTGCGTACATTTTGTACTTTGTGGGTGCGTGCTTCTAGGTCGGCTTCTCGGCTAACACGTTGATTTCGGTGCCGGTATTAATAAGTAGCGTTCACCGCTTTGGAGATCAGTAACGCTGAGGCGGTTGCTAACCATATTATCTGGCTTGCAATACCGATACTCTTCGAAATTCGGTGTTTTTATTTGATATTCGTTGTAGATTCCTCGACGTTCAAATGATTTACATATTATCTCCGTGCTCGGCTATGCAATCTATGGGGGCAAAGGCATAACCCGTCTGTATCACCCTTCTTCGTCTCGATTTGCTTCGGTAATAGGTATAACTAACTTGGAGTCCGACTTCGATCGAGGTATTCTCGACATGTCGCAGGCGGCTCCGAAAATATTGGGTCCTCCTTCGCCAGTTCTTGCGTCGTCGGGGTCACCATTGTGGGGGCAGCACAAGTCCAGGAAATTGGGAAGATCAATGAAAACTCTTAAAATATCAAATTAGTCCGATTCAATGTCATGGCCCCATAGAGCCCCCATAGAGCGCCAGAGGACCAGCCCCCCATAGAGGCTCTGCATATTGGCGCCGGAGAAGCAACATTGGTGTGGGTGGCTAAGGGTGTCGAGATGTGTGCTGCGCTTTCAATAAACGCTACTAGCGGCGTTATGCCCTTTAACACTTCCACCCTGGAGCTTAGGTACTTAGCTCTTATTGTTTCCACCATCCAGCCGGCCAATTCTTTATTATTTGTTATTATCAATAATTAAACCTCTGCCTTTTTAAAACTCTTCGTTAATTTCAAAATATCGATACAGTATCGACAAGCTTATCATTGAAAATAATCTAATATCTTGTCTTGATTTATTTTAGACTAGCGACCCGCCCCGGCTTCGAACGCGTACAATGTAAATCGCACACAAAAATATGTTTTTACGACATTCATCACTAATCACTAATCTTGGTAATTCTCGGCTTTTCTCTACTAGAATATGAATGTATTACACATACCATCCTCTTGAATCACTCTGTCTATTGATGAAAACCGCATTAAAATCCACGCAATGGATTTTAATGTTAATGTCGTTTGAAAGATCTAAGCGAACAGACGGCGAGCAGCGACTTTGTTTTATATATTACCACACGTCGAACACTCCATACAAACCCTCAGTATTTAGTAACATATTATCTTCTTAATCGTAAGCTTCATTGCTGAAGGTCGTGTCCGTCTTGAAATGCTTTGACAGAGTCGATGACGAGCTGTTTCCACGCCACTCTGTCCTCGGCTTTCCTTAAAGCAGTAGCAATAGGAAGTCCCGTTACTATTAATATACTATTATAGTATTCTGTGGTCTCGACTAAACAAAATTATGAAATAAGGACAGCAACGACTTCACTGCCACATTAGTTCTCTAGCTGAACAGATTCTATCGATAATAATCATAATCAATTGCCGTGTTCTTAGTTTAATACATAAATATAAAACAATATAAAAAAAAAAAGCTTATTCGAAGTGGTCTCCATTAGCTGCAATACAGTCCTTTAAACGTTGAGGCCAGTTATCAATAGAAGCACGCACTCTTTCCATGGGAAAATTCTTCACTGCCAATCGTATGGATTGGTTTAGGGACTCCAAATTATCATGGCGTTTAGAGCAAGCCATACTCTCTAAAACTGACCATAAATTATAATCCAGCGGATTAAGATCAGGACTAGACGACGGCCAGTCTTCAGCTCTGATGAAGTCCGAAACGTTCACTTCCAACCAAGACTGCGTGGACCGAGCTTTATGACCTGGCGCCGAGTCTTGTTGGAAGGACCATACTTGGTTATTGAACATGGTGTTGTTAAGGGGCTTAACTACCTTCTCAAGAATGGTATTTTGATACACTTGTGCCGATGTTTTGATACCTTTTTCACAAAAATATGGCTCAGTCACTCCTTCATAGCTAACACCCCACCAAACCATCACTGAAGTCGGATAATGCCCACGTTGCACTCTGTCGACTAATTGGGAAGCTTCCTTAGAGCTTTGAGCATAAATACGGTCATTTTGTTTGTTAAAATGTTGCTCAATTGTAAAGATTTTCTCATCCGTAAACAAAATTTTTCTGTGACCTCCCTTTGCGTACCGCTTCAGTAGTTGTTTCGATTTTACCACCCTATTCTTTTTTAAATTATCAGTTAAAAAATGACCAGTGCGTCTCTTATAGGCTGCAAGTCCTAAGTCATCTTTTAAAATACGCGACATTGTTCTGGGTGCTATCTTCATCTCCCGAGATAAAATCTTTTGCTTTCGGACAGGATTTCTTCGAATTCTTTCCCTTACTGCTTTGACCACCTTTTTCGTACGAACACTACGTGGACGGCCAGATCTTTTTCTGTCACAAACAGAGGAGGTCTCATTGTACCTATCAATAGCCCGGTACACAAACATTTGACTAATACCAATCGTATGGAGAGTTTTAAAAATTGCATTTGGCTCCATACCAACTTTGTGTAATGCAATCACAGCGATTCGGTTCTCTTTATCACCCCACTCCATTTTAATATCGCAAAATATTGTACAATGTATTGGCGCCAAAATTAGAAAACTCAATGAAAAATCGTATAAAAATGACAGATTCCAAATTCAAATGTAATATCTTTCTTATTTTTAACTGTAACAGTATTTATGGCCAGACTAAGTATATATTATTATGTAAATAGCTACGGCTAACTTGGCTAATGTAGGTACGTTGTGCCGACGTACGCTTTGGGCGTCCGATTCGAAACCCGAGTGTTATCCATTACCTAGTTTGTTTTTTCCTGTGCATTTGCATTTGCTAAATAAAGGAGGCTCACGTATGCAGGGGCATGCTCTTTTGTTTACTCTTCAGTATTACAAACCTTTTACATTATAGGTATATCAAAAACTGTAATTTTGTTTCTGAAACAGTGAAATGAATTCGAATTGAATTCAATCCATTTATTTCGCCTTAGGTATACTTAAACGTACACTTGGTGACGTAATTTACCATAATCACAATATTATTATTATACAATAGGGAAGATGCAATTAGAATATTTATGAAAATTTTATGATTAAAATGTTAAAAAAATATAAAAGAAAGGCCACTGCAACGTTTTTATTTTACATAATGTTGATTTTTAACAATAATTACGAATCAAAAATGACTTGAAACAAGACTGATTTCAAAACACCAATCAGCGTTTAGTGACGTCACTCCTGCTATGACAACTTATTTGAGGTTACGGTCATAGAAGTGAATATTATTTTAAGGGAATATTAATTGCGTTTTTTTTAATAAAAATGGAAGTTGGGTTTATCAAAGCAGACTCCTGGAATTTATCAAGAGTTAGTTTTGACATGTTTATAACTTTTTTTGTCAAAAGTGCAGAGTGTGTAGAAATGAAATGGACTAAATTTCTACTACGGTATGTTATGTATAAATCATAGTTGTTAAACTTTGTATTTTATTCAGCGGCTTCTACACATAGCAGTTATTTCAGCTCAACAAGAGAATCTTACGGCGATAACGCAATCGGCTATATCCAAATTAAAAGAGATGGAGAATTATCTACAGTAAAAAGTCGAATTACTGCGGAGCATAAAGTACGTAAAGAAGGTTATCGTGTTACAGCTATTATAAATGAAACGCAAAGCTTGGTTCAGTCCTGCCAATGTAAAGATTGTGCGCGTTCAAATGTTTTTTAGCGGCAGGAAAATGGCACTTTACTGTATAGCACACCCAAACTTTGAAAAATCAAACGTAGTAGATATTTATAATGTGCCATAGGATAACAGCATTGTGTCTGTTATGAATGCTGCAAAGAATGTGTCGCCAATACAATGAAATATCTAAAAAACACTATGATTCAATTGATGTCTTCAATCAAAAAATATACAAATTTAAACAAGACGTTAAAAATATTGTGTTTGCTGCATTATGATGATTATGATAATGAAGTTTAATTAATTTAATTTAATCAAGTGATGTTACCATTTTTTTTTTTTTTTTTTTTACTTTTGAAACTGAAAATCTTATTATTGTAATTGTAATTATAACATGTTGTGTATACATTTATGGAATATAGTTTAGGTCCAAATTTTGAATTGTACATTGTAAAAATTGTAATGACTGTATTCTGTTTCGTGTACCAATAAACTAAATAAATAAAGTCTTTCGAGTCAGGAGTAGTGGCTTATTCACAAAAGTGCTATATCTCGTCGAGATCATTTCGGATGACAGCTGTGTTTTTCACTATTATTTGTTGAAATTAAACTCACTTTAACATAGTGACTTTAACCTCACATGCCCTCTATATGCGTGTCTTGACACGGTCTTGGCCAGTTTTTTGTAAGGAACACTACCAGGCGCGATAGCACTGATTATATAATAGACCGAAACAGTGAAATCAGCGTGGATAAATGTTTCGTTTACTCTCATAAAATAATCAACACATATTGAGTGCGACCTTTAAATCTGTCTGGAAGAAAATAGGCCTATGGGGCTCGTCTGGCTGCTTACTAATATCTTTGTAATAATTTCCTAAATATCATATATAAAAAGAAAGTGTCACTAAATAATTAAACTTGGTCATTTTTTCGCCACCTTAAAGCGCCTAGCAGAAATTACGGCTCACGGTGAACTTCTTGCAATATTGATTTATAATGATATTCCTCATACAAGTGGCGGGAAGACGCTGGATGCAAGCTGCTTCCAATCGGTCTTTTTGGAAATCCATGGCTTACGTCCAGCAGTGGACTTCTTATGGCTGAGATGATGAAAGATATTCCTACAACATATATAAAAATCTGCCGTCACTAAATAAGTAAAATTAGCTTGCATTAAATATGTTTTTTTTTTACACCTATAGTGGCTAATATCTGAAAAATTTACTCACGGTACAAGTTAACAAGTGTGTGATCCTTCAAAGTCCTTAAAAGTACTACTTAATAAGACACATTTCGTTCGTCACAAAATAAGTAACGTCTGCCGGCTCTGGTGTCCCGGAATAAAATTATTTATTTAATCATTATCTATCTAATACCTTTATTTTTTTTTTCTCAGCCATTGCTGTCCCACTGCAGGGCAAAGGCCTCTCTTCCCTCTTTCCATTTTTCTCGGTTTAGAGCTTCCTTACTCCAGCCGCTACAGTGGGAGTCAAGCTCATCTCGCCATCGTTTTTTGGGCCTAATACCTGGCTTCTAATACCTTTAAACGAGCAATTCTTGTATATTTGTATATATATTGATATATTAAACGAGCAATTCTTGTATATATGTATATATATTATATATTGATATATTGAATATCGGTCTCACATTAACCGGTTGTGAAAACTAGTTTGATAACTAGGGCCCTTAATGATTTGCAACGGTCATTTTTCAAGCATCTGACGAGCAATACTCGTATCCATTGGCAACCATAACAAGCCATCTTTCAATATATCCAGATTTCAAAGGGTGGGATAAAGAACTTGGATTTAAATATCTCAAAAGGATAGGAAATGCCAGATGTTAACTGCATAATAAGAGACCTAAGGGGGCGAATTCAAAAGTATTTCGTACTTGTTGTTACCCTCGGTTTCATACCATTGTATTTAAGACATAGTTAGGATGTCAAAGAGAGTCAAATTTGTTTTGTGCTTTTCCTTATTCATTTATATTCAAGGTTGTCTGTCTATTAGCGATAAGGCAACCTTTTGCATCTCTCTATCTCTCTGCCTTTATATCTATTATTTTCCTATTAGGTGTCATTAAAGGGTTTTTTGTGATTTTGTAGCTACTTAGCTAAAAAACTAATTGATGTTGTTGATGTTAGCCTGTAGTGTCCCACTGCTGGGCAAATGCCTCCCCCTTATATTTTCAGTCTTGACGGTTTTGTGTATTGATGTGCCAGTTTTTATAAAAAAAAAACTAATATTAATATAATATTATAAAAGCGAACTAAACGGCTCAACCAATCGTTATGTTTGACACACTTAGGTTCTGTTGAAGGACATAGGCTATATTTTATAATTATCATTTTCACCGTTTTTCATCACCACGCGGGTAACACCGCGGGATGCAGCTAGTATTGTTATATAAGTGATAGATAAAAAATATCTATAAATAATGAGCGTAGCTAGGGGGGTTTTGGGAGCTCAAACCCACCCCCCGAAATTCTTAGATAGATAGATAAACTCTTTATTGTTTAAACCACTATACTAAAACACTAATTAACAAGAGAAGTCTTAGTCAAAGTATTCGCTGATTTTCGGGTGGCCGTGACTAAAATTTAATTTTTTGGGGGTTGGATCCGCGACTGCATTTTTCTTGTTTTATTTTCTACCTCCCCCAAAACTAAAACCTGGCTACGCCCGTGCTGTAAAATAAATGCCAAGGTATCTGTTCATGACGAACTACTAGTCGTACGTAATCACTCATTTACTGTCAATATCATAACCCTCTGTGTAGTCGAGCAAAACTGTCAGTTCCACTGTTGCTTGACGTAACTGATTAGCCTTGTCTAGTACTTGCACGAGTCTATACATATACCGTCTTACTTATAAACGGTGAATAAGAGCATTTTAATTAAACAATGTTTTGTTCCATTTTCGCACGTGTCTGTTTCCCGTCTGACAGAAAGTGACAAGTCCTTATTGAGTGAATAAGATTTTAACATGTGTTTATAAGTAAGATGGATTGTGCGTTCCATTTCGATTGGCAATAAAGTTCGTTAACCTCGTCGGCCGCTAAGAGTAAATGAGCTTAACTTAAAATTTCACCAATATTGACCACAAAATATTAATCTTCATCGATTTTTATTACAACTCTACATAGTACTAGAACACTTGACTTATTTATTTGTCATATTTTCATGATCTTTAGACTTATTGTCAGTTATTTTTGTAAAAAGGGTGTTTATCGCACTAAAAAATTTCTATGTTATACTTTATTGACCGAGCGAGCGAAGCGTCTCTGCATCAACTAGCCAAATTTTCTTTCGTCTGTCAGTTTGTTTGTGAGTTTGTGATTTGTTAGTATGTTCGTACTCGCGTACAGGGCCAATTTTGGACCAATTTTGATGAAACTTGGTGTATAGGTTCTATGAATATTATTTTTTTGTCGTCGGACTCGCACTTGGCCAGTTTTATTTATGTATGCGAGAGAGAGAATGCTAATTGAATTCGGTTGTTTCTGTTTCCTTTTTCAACAAATAAAGTATATCGTCAGTTAAATGAGTTTTTTACGCAAGATAGATCTACGATTGACCACCAACTCGCCTGATATTAAGCGACAGTGTGGCCGAGGATAGAGCTCGTCGATCTAGAAGATATCTATTTACTCTTAATGAATTACGGCTTGTACATACATACTATTTCTTGATTTACTAGATAATTTATCTATTTATTAATTAGCCAACGTGATATAAATAGTATTATATATTTATTTAATAGTATTTTGTGCTACAAAGTTACTCTTAATACCTTTCTTTCGCCAGTATTTCCCGTAAGTCCCGCCTCGGGCTTACAGTTTATTTTGTATTTACAAAATAAAAATAGAATGTTCCACAGCTCGCAACGTACCGTCCATGTACTTAGTTGTTTCCTAGGGTCGGGGTGGCGTGTAATTCTATCTGCTCCTGTGTGCAGGGCGGCTTGGTATAAATAGAGTGGCCCGGCACTCGGGAGTTCAGTCGACAACGGCTGGGTCGCGGCGGTGCTTTTTTAGGACCCACTTTTGAAATTAACAATAC
Organism: Lycia hirtaria; assembly: GCA_947563715.1. Lineage (NCBI taxonomy): Eukaryota > Metazoa > Arthropoda > Insecta > Lepidoptera > Geometridae > Lycia > Lycia hirtaria. Next base: position 16,277,197 of record OX387386.1, read on the forward strand.
TGTCCCGCCGTGACCCGGCCTATTTGTCATCAACAAGGTTAGAGATACTCAATTTATTTATCTGTGTACAAAATATGTTTTCGTTATTGTCCTCTGATTTCGTTTCGTGTGGAAAGTTTTGTCAATATAGCCTTATAAATACTGAACGGGCCGTTGTCCGACCAAACACTATTAGGTCTATCCTGAGTGTTTACATATATTTTAATTGGATTAATTATTTCGAGATTGTAAATGTGTGTTTTTTATTTACAGACGATATTGGAAGAGGAGACGGCTTTCGTGTCGAGCGGTTCCAGCAAGCTGCCTACATTGCTGGCACATTTGCTTCACGATTTGAATACTCATCGCAAAGCCACATTAGTGGGTAAGTACAAATGTTGTCTCGTTATTTAATTAATCGCTTATTGAAGCGGTGAAACGTGATGTGTGTCGTATTTTCTTTGTTTAATATATTTCTTATTTGCTGAGTATTCAATTCAATCTGAATTTAATTAAATTGTCTTGCTGAGCGCTCCGCGGTGGTTTTATCTTTGCGGATAATCCATCGAGAAACGATTATTCTTTTAAAATGTAATTATATCTCATACGCGTATTACTTTATTCTTTCTTGTTTTTTCTTTTATTTCAACACGCAAGTGCTTTAGTTTGATACATGACAAATTATAAACTTTAAAATTAATAATAACAGATTTTGAAATTTACGAGTAGTCATTGAAAATAACTACTCTACTAACTAATGTCTGTTACTTCATAATCGTAATAACTGAAAAAAAAAACATCCAAAGTGGTCCAAATTATATATTTTGAAGTCGATTGGCTTAGTTTTTAACCGACTTCGAAAAAGGAGGAGGTTATCAATTCGTACCGTATATTTTTTTTTATGTATGAACACGAATTTCTCTCTCATTCTTGAACCAATTTTTGTGTTTCGTGAATTGGCATATAGAGAAAGCTCCTGAGTTGGTCCCATAATTATATTAGAAACATTGCTTTGTTACTTTTTGAATAATCTCTAAAAGTAAAAATATTTTCATTGGATTGCTGAGATCCTGATTCAGGTTATAGAATAGCAGAGTTCCACTGACACGTTTTACTTTACAAAAGTGTCAAATGTTTTGGTTTTTCGTATAAATATCTGCACATTTTCTAATCTGCGACGACGAAGCATATTACATTCAATGACAAATGTCATTCTTGAAAAGGAAACGAGCGGGTGAAGAGAGGTCTCTTTAAAAAGTTTACAATCGTGAGGGATTTATTGCGCTTGAAAAGTAAAACCTACTTACTCCTCATCCAATGTGTATAAGTAGAAAATAGAGTTACTTCAACGCTTGAGCGCCTTGTTTAATTATTATCCTTACTAATATTACAAGTAAACGAAATAACGTAGGTACTTCGAAGGCGGTTGTTTCAGTTTTTTAAACTATAAAATTATTAAACTACAATTATTATTATAAGTTATTCGTTCCATAGTGAACCATACTTTTTGTCTCGACCGCGTCTCTTCGCTTTCCATAGTCTGTTTACTCAAGGTTCTATCATGACAAAAAAAGGGAACTAACATCTCGAAGTATGTACTAGTATGGTAATCTATTGTCTCGACTGAACAAAATTATGAAATAATGACAGCAGTGCCCTCAATGCAACATTAGTTCTCTAGTTGAACAGATTCAATTTTGTTTGTATCCGTCTTACTTTTAAACGCATGCTAAAATCTTATTTGCTGAATAAGGACTTACTATCAATAGGGCTAATCAAAACTTATCGGATCCGGAATCGGGTCGGAAACGATATCTCCATCTCTATCATTTTGATATAGAAAGACAAAGATGAATATATATGAATATAGTTTCTGATTCCGTAGAGTCCGTTTCGATTCTGAATCCGACAAGTAGTGAATAGGTGTATAGACGGGAACAGTATCACGCGAAAACACTGTTTAACTAAATTGCGCTTATTCGGCGTTTATAAGTGAGACGGTATATGTGCAGAAGGTGACACAGTGATGCACCTGAAGGTCCTGGAAGTGCGCAAAGACCCGTCACCTGTGTACGACCACGACGTGCCAGTGCTGGTGGCTGCAGTGGGGCTGCCGCGGCCGGGACGCGCGCCCGTCGCCGCGCCGCCCGAAGGCGCTGAGCCACAAGGCCAGGAACATCTTGACATCGACGACGACGAGCCCTTCGAAGTCGATCTCGACGCCGATTGGGATCTCACCACCAGACAGGTATGTATAGCAATATTTATAATTTCCTAGCGCACGTAAAATTTGTTAAATAGGTCAAAATGGGTAAAATAGGTCAAATGTTAACGTCTGCTCCGGGCTCCAAAGATACTGACCCAGCCGAGTTTGGGGCCCACAGTACATTGTACTAGTAATTTGAAATTTACATTACATTAGAATTACTTTGAATATAAATATTTACTTTATATTTAACTTTCTTCCAAAAAGATGTAAGTTCTCAATTCGATTGTATGTTTTTTTTTTGTTTGGTAGGACATCATAGGTGGTCCCAAAATTTTATCAAAATCGGTTCAGTGCTTTTGATTTTATAACAAAATAACTGGAAAAATATGTCATCCAAGTAAACGAATCGCTTATTTAAAAGTAGTTGTTTTTTTTCTATATATTGGATCAGCGCGATTTGCGCATTTGCCAGTGTCAGTTATTGAGGTTTCTTCAAGTTTTTTGAATGATGCAGATTGTATTACACACGAGAGAAACCGCCATGCGCAGGTAGTGTTTTATAAAAACGATTTGTTTATTTGTGTTTTTTCAGCTCCTACCTTTCATAAACGGTTATAACCACGTGTCCAAGATCGCAGCCGATACGAACGTTGAGAAAACACTCGTCAAATCTTGTATCCAGAATCTGGTCTATTACGGTGTGGTACGTATTATTTTTTTATAAATATAATGCATAAAATAAATGTACATTATATATTGTTAGTTAATTGTGCCACTGGCCCTAATAATATCATTAGGAAGGTAAGTAATTAGGTTTACTAGTTCATTATACAACAAAAGATAACTGATTTTTGCTGATTTTGATGTCTCTTTGGTATTGGTATAACAAGAATTTTAAAAGAAGTATTAATATTTACTTATTTTTAAATATTGGACGTTGCATATATAGGATTATACAAGGTGTTCCGTTTTTTCCTTTTGTGTTAAGGAGCACATAATAAAATATTGAAATACACAATCACACATCGAATAATGTTAAAGGGACCTTAAATTAGTCATAATTGTTTTAGGAGAATCGTTTACCGTGCATTTATCCATGCGATAGGATACAACTGATTTCTACCCTTGAGACCGACCTCAACAAATTACAAATCTTTTAATAGTATGAATTATTGAATGTTTTGTTAGAATTTTGTTTTATAATTTGTTGAAATGTATAGTTTTGACTGACACAAGAAGATCAAACTATCAATTTCAACGTTGATAATTTAACAATCTAAAGATTGTCAAACCATCAATTTGACAATCTTAGATTGACACACTATCAATTTCACAATCTTGATATTGTCAAATTATCAATTTGACAATTTAATAAAAAAAATATCAGCCCTGTTTATATAAACTGTCCCACTGCTGGGCGCGGGCCATCTTCTCATTGTGAGAAGGATTAGGCCATAGTCCGCAACGCTGGCCAAGTGCGGGTCGACAGACTTCACACATCTTCAAGATCATTGAGAACTCTCAGACATGTAGGCTTCCTCACGATGTTTTCCTTCACCGTTTTGAAGTTGCCGGCAATCAACAATACGCGCATAACTTAAAAAAAATATATTATCAAACTCAATTTCACAATCTTGAGATTGTCAAACTATCAATTTCACAATTTTTGACTATCAAACTATCAAATCAAATAAATCAAATTAACAATCTTGAGAGTTTCAAACGAAACATAAATCATAATAATGTTTTTGTCCAGGTTACTCTGATCCCTCTCCTGAAGTTCAGCAACATGTACCGTGCGACGCCGACCTTCAGCCGCATGTTCGCTGACCACGAGCTCCAGAAATCCTGTCTCGATTTCATCAGCAAGAACAGCGACACCAAAGAAAAGGTAATTAAACAAATGATCGTTATTTTCTAAATGCTTGCTGTACCAGAATGTTGACAACAACAAAAATCGACAATTTAAAAAAAATGAAAATTTATGGTGGCGTCGCTATCGCATTGCTTCCATAAAATCTGTGGTTTCACATTTGGGTAATATTAGGTTAAGCATAAAATTAGGCATACTTAAATATTAACTAATAATGGCTAAAGTTGATGTAGTCCTTTTTCGAAAAACCCGACGTGGATGTGTGAGTAAAGATTGGGTTAAGTACAAAAGGGCGCATTTGGTCGAATTCGGGCTTCTGGAGACCGGACTCCAAATAAGATATGGTTAAAGAGAAGCAATAAACAAGTTTCTCTATTAAAAGAAATAAAAAAATACGAGAGCATAGAGTGGTTTTCGTATTGCAACTTAACTTTAGTTACGCTTGACATGCTGTTGATTGTACGTTTTTGTGAGAAATTATGCGAAAAGCTTTTGTATTATTTATTTAAATCCACCTTCTAAGGAATTCTTATTAATCACTAATAAGTGATAATTTTTTCGTAACAAATATGTTACGAAAAAAAACGTTGAAGGACAAAAACTTTTCTATTTTAACCGACTTCGAAAAAGGAGGAGGTTATCAATTCGTACCGTATTTTTTTTATGTATGTACACGAATTACTTCGTCATTCGAGAACCAATTTTTGTGTTTCTTGAATTGATGTATAGAGAAAGCTCCCAAGTTGGTCCCATAATTATTTTATAGATATTGCTTTATTACTTTTTGAATAATCTCTATAACTGTAAAAAATTTCATTGTATTCCTGAGTGAGTGCGTCAGATTATAGAATCGCAGAGTTCCACCGACACGTTTTTCTTTGCAAAACTTGCAAAAGTGTCAAACATTGACGATTATCGTATAAACATCTGCACATTTTCTAATCTTCGGAGAAGAAGTATTTGACATTCAATGACAGAAGAAGAAAAAAAGCGGATGGAGAAAGATCTCTTTAAAAGTTTACAACCATGAAGTATTTAGTAAGCTTGAAAAGTAAAACCTTCTTACTCCTCATCCAATGTGTATAGAGAGAAAATGGGCTTTACCTCAACGCTTGAACGCGTATTTTTACCCAACTATCTAAGAAAGAGGGTAATATTTTGATATATGTAATGATAGCGATAGGTCAGTCGGTTGTGGGATAGACTTCCAGTGCATGGCTGGCTAACTGGCTCTAAGTAAAAAATCTGTCATAACGCACCTAACGTATTCCGGTCGGTATATATCCAGTCTTACCTGAAAGGAAAGGTATCCTTACCATCTGCTTCTCCATCCAGGAAAGGTAAGCATACCATCTTGGGTTACACAATCACTTAAAAGTGAGCAGTAGTCAAATGACTAGTTTATAAATAATAAAAATATTATATGCTTCTATACAACTTCCTGTAACCTAAATCGCGTGTTTACTTTTTTAATGTTGGCTATATGTATATAGTTCAATATTTTTGCTTTATTATTTGCATTTGTATTTAATACGGCAAAATTTGTAGTTTTAAAGCTAATTTACTTATGTTTGTAAACTTTGGTTTCTGTTGATCAAAACATGACGTTGTGAATCTTGCTTAGGTCCACCCATAAAACATAAAATCAAATATCACTAAAAGGTATAAAATAAATAATACATTTAAAAACCGACTTCAAAACACACAATGATGCCACAACAAATAATGAAATAATATTTTAAATAAGGCATCCCAGACATTCACGGTAAGCCGACAACAATGGGACACCTGTACATCGACCACTTATATAAGTTTAGAAAGTCTTAAAAATTTCCTGTTTTCGGATTTTTTCCCTATATGTGTACTATAACACAATGCTTCTTGCCAAATTTCATAGTTCTAGGTCAACGGGAAGTACCCTGATAGGTTTTGATTCCCTTGTAAGTGTCAAAATGTGCGGTTTTTTTTTTGACATATTCAGCTGTAACTTTTTTTTACGAAAAAGGAGTAATTTGATTTTTCTTTCTGCAGCAAGAGACTATAGATCTGCGTATATGGTTTTAATTTCAACACGATACTTTCACGCGTTCCCGAGATACAAGGTCTTGACACTCGGTTCAACAACAAAGTGATCCCTATAAGGGTTCCGTTTTTTCCTTTTGAGGTACGGAACCCTAAAAAGGGCAAACCAAACGAGCTTAATAGGGCTACGTCGTTTCATTACAGAGTCCCTGTAACCACTTTCCGGTTCCATAACCAGATCAGCTTTGTGACATGACTTGTCTGTAAAATTTCAACTCGCTCAAACACCGGAAAGTGGATCAAAGATGCGATTTTAACTGGTCTCGCGACTCAGTTTTACTCATGGGCTTCACTAGTGCATTACGTTTCACAGTTTCCTGTTAAACATCTTTTGACTAATATATTTTACATAAATTTAAGAGGTGACGTTTCGAACACTTATAACACTTTACAGAGTCTAAGGTAAATTGGTTTCAAATAATTTAATTTAGGCCCGCTTGCTTGGTCTACCCCTCTAGCGTCCCACGGTTTTAATTTAATAATATACAGTGCAGCTTTCTGATATGTATCCCTTAGTACACCCCTACCAAGGGGTAGCAAGGGGCAGGGGTGGGGGGGTAGAGGGGGTAAGGGGGGGCATTAAAGGTAATGCCTACGGTCAGTAGAATGTGCCGCTCTAAACTAATTACACTAATAAGAGAGTACTAACAAGATATAGTCAACAAAGGAGACTTGCAGACATTATAGTATCTAGAGGTGGGTCATTGACAATTTACACGTCAATTTTAAAAACAGCTTTTTGTCAACGGTTAACAGGTTGAAAAAACAGTTGTTTCAGTTATTAGGTTTTCAACAAATGTGAAATTTTGATATTGCGTTTTTCAAATAAATAATATAAATATATAAATCCGTAAAAGCATCCTCTCATTTACTCATACGCGGAGTAAGCGAGAAATGAGAATACCACTGATTGAGTTTCTTCGGGACGTTCGATTGGATGTATTCGTAGAGTTCCGTGAATGTATCCTTATAGCCAATAACAGCGTTGAAAGAACGGCATTGACCAGTCAACTTGTTTTGTGAAATCAACTGCTTTACCTATCAACGAGAACCTAATAACGTTTTTACAAAACAAATGTAGTTGAAACAAATTCAACGGGTCTCTCGTTCGATCCATTCGGGAATTAATCGCGCGTATTCGGAGATGTTCGTGTATCGTTCAGCCAATAAGCGTTGAATTAACAGGACAAAGCGGCTTTATGCGATTAACAGGTTTAAAAAATTAAACTGGTTTACCTAATAACGAAAAGCTCTTAATTCGTTGACGATTGAAAAGCTGTTGAAAAAAAACAGTACGATAAAAAAACGCCCACCTCTAATAGTATCGTACGTAACTAAAACCTGTTGTACCTATCGTATTTGTTTTCCGTCAGCTTGCGGATACCAGACATTACCATGACGACAGCCGAGGGATGCTACAGAGGGAATGGGGAGAATTCAATTAGCTCAGTTTATCGGTTTTGCAACTGCGTTGCATGTAGGCTCTGTGCACTAACTCGTCATGCGAACCAGACGATTTAATTAGGGTGAAACACGGTATCGGATAATTTGACGCGCTATACCAAATTACCCTTTAGAATGAGTGATTATAGTTTAAAAAAATGAGAAAAAAACTACATCAAAATACGCAATTCGTTAACTTGGATGACATATTTTTCCGGTTATTTTGTTATAATAACCAAAGTACTGAACCGATTTTGATACAATTTATATGGGACCACCTCTGAAGTAGATGATGATGATGATAAAGAATGATGTAGACAATAATAATAATATATTATATAATAATAGTATACAATAACAATAATAATATTAGAGATTACCTACTAAGTCTCATGTAATATGTATACGGTTGGTGTTTCTAAAATAAATAAGTAAGAAACAAACAAAAAATAATCACTAAAATCAATTCATAATTGACGAAGTAATCGCTGAACCAACCAAAAAAAACATACATGGGAATTGAGTACTTCCTCCTTTTTGAAGTCCGTTAAAACATACATAGCTGTAAGGTTTGCCCTTGAGGTGTCGTTAGCTAATTTTAACATTAAAATTTAGGGGAATGATTTGGATACTACATTCGCTCAGAGGGGATCAGGCGCCTGGATAGCACCCTTTTTAATTTCTTGTTTTGATTTTCAACGTAGGGTGTTTCAAGGGCACATAACCTTGAACGAGGGATAGGGGCTGCCAAGGTCACATCGGTTTTGTTTGCGTGTTTTTGTTTTATAAAACAAAATGGCCGTAATATTGAACAATAATATATAGCTTTTTTAATTTACTAGACGCCTTTTTAGAGCTACTCCCGTAAAGCATAACAACAGATTTTGTTCTGATTGGTCTGTACAAAAAAATTGTTTGACATTCGGAATTATGTATTTATTTTTGCAAATTTGTAAATCGTTTGATTCTTATCCTGTACAGAAATAGCATGTTCAAACAAACAATACTTTTTTTTCTGTTTCATTAGGGACTAAAATATAACGCTGTGATTGGTAGCACATTCTGATCTGTATTGCCTTATTCCCCCTCTCTTTTTTTTTCTATCGGACGGCAAGAAGCACGAAATATCGACATCGCTATATGATTGATACACCAACTATTAGTTCTACGAACAGTAGACCTCGCGAGAGAGCTTATTTGCAGGTCACCAAGGGGCATCTGTACGTTAATGCCTACATAAATTGGCTTAGCATACCCACGCCCCCTCACTGTTCCACGCAATCTCAAGTTAGTTGTCATATCATGGACAGGCCTCATGGCTCAGTGGTAGTACGACTGCCACCTGAGCGCAGGGCAAACATTTGTGTGATGAGCATGGATGTTTGTTCTGTGTCTGGGTGTTTCTATGTATCATATGTATATATTTACAACAAAAAAAGTATATATGTATCAACCATCTAGTTCCCATAGTACAAGCTTTTCTTAATTTAGACTAGATGGTGTGAAATGTGCAGCAATATAAAAAAAAATATATCTCGACAACCACTTGACCAATTCTATTATTTCTTACCACAAGTTGTAATAATTGTGTACTTTATCTACCTACCAAATATCATTAAAATTTGTTGGTAATTAGCGCCGCAATAAACTTCCCCCCTTTTTATGGGAACCACCCCTCCTATCAAAAAACGCCGTATACAAAAAATATTAAATAATCATTGAACACGCCAAGTTTCATCAAAATTGGTTCAAAATTACGCCCTGTACGCGAGTACGAACATACAAATTTTCAAACTCACAAACAAACTGACAAACGAAAGAAAATTTGGCTTGTTGATGAAGAGACGCTTCGCTGGCTCGGTCAAAAACTTGAACGAAACCCTTTAGCCCCACTTTTATTGTCCGTATCGTCAAAATGTGGTATGCTTTCTGAATATAATTTGATGTTGAGAATGGCTCTGTTATGAGTTGAAATGATAGTTCAGTACGCACATTACGCCGTCAAATAAACATTTAAAAGTATAATGTCTAAATTAGAAAATTACACATTTTGGCATTTTAAGCTTAACACGAAATTATTTTCCTATGTTTTTCTTGAAAATGTTCTTGTTGAAAGTAATAAGTTATGGGCACAATCACAATTCACAAGCATGTGCGGACGTTTCCATTATTATAGTATGTTTTGACAGAGAACTAGCATAGCAAAAAATGAGAACTAACAACGTCTTGGTTGTACAAAATATTGAAATAAGGACAGCAGCGTCCTTGTTCCCAAACCAAATAATAAAATAAGGACAGCAGCGTCATTGTTCTAGAACAAAATAATGAAGTAAAGACAGCGGTGCCCTTATTCTCGAACAAAATAATGAAATAAGTACAGCAGCGCCCTTGTTCTCAAACAAAATAATGAAATAAGAACAGCGGCGCCCTTGTTCTCGAACGAACTAATGAAATAAGGACAGAAGCGTCCTTGTTCCCAAACCAAATAATGAAATAAGGACAGCAGCGTCATTGTTCTCGAACAAAATAATGAAGTAAAGACAGCGGTGCCCTTATTCTCGAACAAAATAATGAAATAAGTACAGCAGCGCCCTTGTTCTCAAACAAAATAATGAAATAAACACAGCGGCGCCCTTGTTCTCGAACGAACTAATGAAATAAGGACAGAAGCGTCCTTGTTCTCAAACAAAATAATGAAATAATGACAGCAGCGTCCTTGTTCTCAAACAAAATAATGAAAATCATCATCGGCATCAGTTTCAGCCTGTTAGCGCCCACTTCTAATCATAGGCCTCCTCTTGTGTTGCACTCGACTCAGTTCTGTGCCAATCTTGTACAGGTTCGACCTGCGATCTTTACAATATCGTTGAGTGTTGACCCAACAAGCTGGTTGGTGGAAATATAACAGGTCTATTGTACCAAAATCTGATTTTTTTTCGTTGTTTCCGCAGCAGCCTTCAATATCAGAAGTGCTAGAGGTCCTCTGCGCTTTGCAGCAAGGCACAACGCTGCGCGCCGTCTGCGAGCGGTTCGCTAACGCGCCCGGACCGGGAATGGACATCCGCCGGCTTGTGGTCTTCGCACAGATGCACGGCCTTATCAGATGTCTCAAACGGTATGTGATTTGCTACAGTCCTATCCTGGACCATAGGCCATGGATTTCCAAAAAATCCGGTTGGAAGCTGCTTGCAATCAGCGTCTTTTTGCCACTTGTTTCGTTGTCGTCTGCCCACCTTGTAGATGATCGTCATGAGCTGCGCTTAACATAAAACAGCTATCTTAGTATAATGTAAGCTTTGAGCATAGATTATATATAGAGTACTAGTATAAATCGCAGATCTGTCAAAGCGGGTAAGATGCTCATACCGCTCTGAGCGTGACCGCCACTAGTCGCGTGATTAGAGGCAGACTGAACGCACTATCAGAGCTCTTAATGAAAATAGCGTTAATTTTACTTAAAAAAATGGTTACATGTGAAATAAAATTTTGTAAAAGCAACACCCGTAAAAAACACAAATAAGAAATCTAGTATCACATTTCATCTATCTAGTATTCCATTTTTTTTAAATAGTTTTAAGTAAAATTTAAAATAAGATACGACTCAGTTGCAGGTGCGATGAAAGCGCGTGGGGCGAAGATTTGAGACCTCCCCACACTGCTCGCTAACCTATTTAGGGCAACTAGTATCAACAGCTGATTCAATGCAAAAGGAAATAGACAGAAGGGTGACCAACACCTAGAAATAGCTGGTCTCTAGGCGAAGTCATGAAGAACAATGAAATGCCAATCAAGGATAAAAGGAAAGTCTTCAATACCTGTATTCTACCATTCCTAAAATATGGGTGTCAAACGTGGGCACTTACAGAAGAATTGTCTAACAAAATAACGGTCTGTCAGAACAGCATGGAAAGAAACGTGATTGGTGTCAAACAAATACAATGTAAAACTTAAAAAAATAAAGCAAAAACAAAATTTAAAAATGTGCTAACTACTTATAAACAATTAAAATGGAGGTGAACAGGGCATGTGTGACAAAGGCAAAAGAGAGAAATGAACCAAACTAGTTACCGAATGGCACCACAGAGACAGTAAAAGAAATCGAGGAAGACAGTGTAAATGATGGGAAGATGATATTAAAAAAGTAGCTGGTCCCGATTGGATGCGGATAGCAAAGGATAGAGAAAAATGGGAGTCTTTAGAGGAGGCCTTTGTCGAAGGACAAATTGTATGAAAACAAACCGCAAACATGATATTTATAATGTAAATTTGCAATGTATACAGTAATAAAGGCTTATTTTATTTTATTTATTTTAATTGTTGATTGAAATTTAAACGAAATTTTATTTATGTGGTTATTTTGATCGAATTTTGTCCACTTGAACAAAATAAAAAGAATTTATTAAAATTGGTAGGTATACACTTGGGGAACGTACGAAAACAAATATAGACAAAGCCGTAGTTTTGAAAAGTAATGAAACAGAATGAAAATAATGACTTGAGTACCTGATTTTGTACAGTTGGTTAGTGGTGGGTATTATTGTGCGAAATAACACAAGATCAGTCATAATATTCAACAACAATAGGTACCACACCACCGGCCCCGGTTCAGGTATACATATATCGATATTTAATTGCGCTTGTGTTGCATAAGTAAGTACCCCATCCCTATTTCTTGCCAACATTTATATACAAGTAGCTATTGCTAACCCACCTACGCCTTGCGTTGAAGAAACTGGGCGGTATTAGAACCCAATATATAATCTATGCTCGAAGAATATAAGGTTTTTTTTTATGTTCAACAGACTACGTATTTGACCACAGGCGTAACCTTACATATAGCAACATTGTAATCGAAGATGCTAAACGTACTTAGTCTGGAATGAGAACTGACTCCCAAAAGATGTTGCTGGAATATAATTATTGTAAATGCCAAAAATTCTTATATTATTATCTGTATGTATTTACAAAAAAAACTTATATATGTATTTTATCAGATATCTGGTTCCCATCGTACAAGTCCAGCTTTGCTTAGTTTGGGGCTAGATGGTGTTGTGTGGAAATGACCTCCTCCTACTTTATGAGAAAGCTCTGAAACCCTATTGAAAGCTCTGAAACCCTAGAGATTTGATATTCGTGATCATCCGATAATGGGCTATGTGTCTCAACTTAAAAGTCCGTAGTCCGACCATAGTCCGTCTCGCTCGCGCATACCCACATTTCTGAAGATATAAAATGACTGCATGAACTTATCAAAACATCGTCGTTTTTAAAACTAGAAAACAATATCACATATATTCGACAAAAAATTCGATTTGATCCAAGTTTATTTTCATGAATAAAAATAAATAAATAAATTTCTAAAAATGATTTTTATGTGTGAAAATTAACTTGGATTAAATTGAAATTTTTGTCTGATATTTTTGCATGAATTATATAAATAAATAAACAAATATCTTCAAAAATTATCATTAACGTAAAATATTGCCCGTCTAGTAGCACCAATGACTTTCCATGACGTGGATGAAAAGTCTAAAAGAAAATTCACATATATAGTGTCCTGGGTTGACCAACAATGACGAACTTAAAGATTTTGATATAAAGACTATGTCGCTGCGCTAAAGCCTAATTTAGATTGAGAAGTCTAGAGACGGTCTATTTTGCCGCCTCGGATTATTTTGAAAATCGAAATTATTTTAATCGTGTAGGGGGTCTAATTAGATCTCATTGAGCTCGGACGTTTTGGAAGACTGACGCTACATCCCGTCGATACTTTATCAAAAGTAGCACCTTTATTTACGTTCTGTATGGTACATCATTAGGTATCCAGTGTACATCCGGTCGCAAGGTCGCGCGAACGGGTTCAACCGGCGCGCTGAGCCCGTGTCAGGACTGCAGCGGCTGTTCAACGGGCGGCTCTGCGCGGACGAGATCTGCTGCATGGCGAGGGTCGACCTGCCGACCCTAGAGCAGATCATCGAGGACGACCCTAACGTCGCCGTCATATGGAGGTAGGACGCGGCGATCGCCACGCACCGCCCGCGTCCGCCCGGGTAGTTGCGCCGGCATAACTTTTATACTGTTTTACAAAACGACTCAATTTAAAGGGCAGTTCCCATTTATTATGCTACATGGTGTTCTAGCATTTAAAAAGTATGAATTCCTCGAACCTACGGGCTACTCACGTCTATTTTGAGTTGAAAAATCCGACTAGTTTCTACCGCATTTTTAAGTTCCGCACGTTGGTTTCCATAGTAAAATAGGAAGTCATACTTTTTTTACCTATTGAGCTAGAATATTGTTGGTAAACTTGAGCTCCTTATTCAGTGCGACTTTTTTTATTTTTGTTGTAAAGCATCCGCGAAATGACTACAATTCTTAGCAAGTCTACCATTTGGTAAGATGTTGCCCGTGACATTAAATAAAATAATTAATGAATGATGCAATTATTGAGTGTAATAACGTCTTAAAACATAATTGTAACTAATTACTATACAATTGACATACAAATACGTGTAACGCCGCACGGACATTTTATTTCATTTTAAGGTTGTGACTCTATAAATATTTTAGCTCGATGTTTGTACATGTATTATTCTTATTTTTCACATTGTCGTATGGAACAATGATAAATCACTTAATTTAAAAATTTATCAAATTGTCGAGTAAAATGATTATTTATAGTAAAATAAAATGACCCATAGACTCATTATCTTCGATGACGTCATGTTTAGTAAGAAGTGGGAACTATCCAATCCAAAAGGACTCCAACACGGCTTTGCGGTTTTGTCATAAGGCAGACCATCGGAAAAGATAATTTTCGTGCGATCCGAACCACATTCTGGCACACTATAATAGGTTAGTTTGGAAATCGTGTCAAAGAAGTCAAGTTTACAAAAATTTGGCTAATAAATTAAATCTAGTATCATAAATATTTGTCAATCGTTGTGTAGTGGAAATACACGTTAGTAGTTTATCGGAACGGTTATAGTTTGGTTGTTGCGCTGACACGTTTCATATTTTTTTATTAAAGTATGAATGGCAGTACATCTATTAACCTTTATTCTTCTTGGTATCTGTATTACACTGACAAAAAAACAGTTACAACCCCCAGAGGAAAGAAAACGAAAACGCCAAAATTAAATGCCAGTGAGTTTTTATTGAAAGGACCGCTCAAATAACTTATACGTTTGTATTGGGACGTACTTCAAATCACACCGATGTGACAGACTGCCCTTGACGAAATTTTTCCGACATATTGTTCGATTATTTTAGGGCTGAATAAAATTAAACATTTTTTTTTTGAGTAAATTTTGAAAAAAAATATCGAAAAATTCGAAAGTGTTCCATGGTGTATATAGTGTATATACCTTTCGAATATGGTTCAAATAATTCGTAATATTCTATTTTATATTTTTTTATTAGTGTGCACAGTATTAACATACTGTGCTCAACCCACCAAGTGAGGTAAAAAGGGAAAATAATTAGAGCATACCTAGTATTAGATTAAAAGTCTAGCCTAAATAGTCTATTATTATTTATAATCAAGTGTTTAAATTGTAAGTGGTAAAAATATTTTTTTTAATTTTAATAATCTCAAAGGCACCAGAATTGAATAATCATATTAATTAATATGTTTGATATAAATAAATACTTATCCAATAATTCAATATAATTAAAATGAGACATATAGTGATAATTTAATCTAAATTTGTAAAATTAATTCGTCTAATTTACGCACACTTCATGTAGACTGCATTAATAATCAAATAATAAGATATAAAAACATAAATGTAGTATTGTCGTTATCAAAATACTATATCTTTAATTGTATTTATTATTATGAAAACGTATAATAATCATTAAAAAAAAAGTCTTAATATTCACTCGTAAGTACGTAGTTTGTAGATTAATAATTATCCTGAGCGAGAGAGAACACTAGTTAATCGAACTTAGCGACAGCCACAAATGTATTTACGGGCCCTATTTTGGTTCACTGTAACCATTTGTTAGTTTAACTTGATAATTGACCGTATGATAGATAAATTATACTTAATGTTGTGATAATTAAGGGCATGCTTAAAAAAAGTATTAAAAATGTTTATTAAAACAGAAAACGTATCAGTAATCAAAATTCTAAACATGGGTGTGCATACGAAAATTCTCGGATGAAATCGAACTCTTAGTTCAACTGAAGTGTTTAGTCTGAGCTACTTGTCAATCTTAAATTAATGAATGAATGGTGACGGACTGATGAGCAATAAAACCTTGTAATTTCGAAAATCGCAGCTGTCATTATATTAAGTCTGTTATCGTTCATGGATTTATAACAGGTAAGGTAGCCCAGACTATAGACTTGCGTTGTTTTTTTTAAATTGATCGCACTGTACATTCTTACAGTTCGATGCCGTGATATATACTTTAATTATTTATATATTTATTGTTTAAAAAATAAGGATTTTAGATACAATAGATACAATAGATTTTTGGCTATGAAAATAGAAAAACATCTGCTATTTATTGAATGAATAATCCAATAATTTATGTATGGATTTACGCAGCGTTACGCATCCACAACCAGGGGTATATTCGATATGACCATTGATCGCATAGCGTGTTGAAGTTCTTATTAAACATTAGACTTTAAAGTTGCACTTTTAAAGTGTATTTCCAATATAACTTTTTTACGATTTACCTGACAATGGTCATAGAGGATATTGCCCCAGCACGCAATAATAATTGCTTTTGATGCTTGCTTAGACACTCATACGTTTGAAGCTCAATTTCTGAATCGCATACTTACAAGATAGTGGTTGATCAGACGGAAAGCGGTCACGCGATCAAGCGTTCGACGTTCCCTTGCTGTATTAATTGTTTTTTTACCGATGTCAAGAATAAAGATACGGCTGTAATTTTTTATTGTTTTTTACCGCATAGCTCCATCGTTTATAAACCAAATTGAAAAAAATATGTTTTTTTAAGTTAAAAAGATATACTTTCAGATAGGTCCCATGGTAAATTTCAAATTAATATATATATTTTTTTTTCAAAATCGTTTCTATATTTTGATTTTAAAACAATATTGCGCATTTTCAAGTCGTTTGTTTCAATTTCTTTACTGTTTTTAACTGTAATTTTATGTTACATTGCATATTTCCACAGCAAGCATTTTGAAGCTTCCCTGCCCATCAGGGCGGAGTGTAAACGAAGGGTTTGGATGAAGAACCACTCAGGAAGCGTATACCACGTTTTAGAAGCACGCACGATAAAGGCGTGATTAAAGTTTATCGTTCAGGATTTCGGAATATCCACCATGGAACGGTGTTGAACTCATAGTCGCCAAGTTCAAAATAAATGTTATAGAAAAACGATAAAGTAGCAAATTTACGGCAATGTCCCAAGGTTTCAGCTTAATTTGAACAAGGAACTTGTGGCTGATAAGCATCTTGACATATTTCTTAATGTCTGTTTTGTTTAATATAGATATTGTTAGAAACTCAAACAAAATAACCATTTAATATCTTGCGTGCGATTCATAAATTGTTTATGGTTTTATGTTAGAGTTAACTGCATGAGTAGCCACGTTTTCTTAAAATAGCCCTAAGTATATATTATGTATTTTTTATTTTATTTATTTCGTACATATTTGTGGTGTTTATTTTCTCGAATGAACTGAATTGTAATATTGCTTTCGTCAAGTTAAATTTTTTAAGCTTTTAATTTTATTTGCATTCTTTATTCAAATGATAAATCGATTCTCGTTTAACCTTTTGTTTATCTATGTGTGTGTGTACCTTGGTGGTAGATGTGTTTGTTTTAAATTACTTTGTTAGTTTTAAATTCGTAATTTATTGCTCTTATTTTAATGGTGCTACTTTTTGGCTTTTACCGCATATTTACTAAAAACAAAAAGTAAACTTATGTCTCAGTATTTTTCAAACGAATCTGTTTTTGGTACTTATTGGCTCTATTTATATAATGTAAGCTTTGAGTAAGACTAGATATAAAAATAATTATCAGCGATTGGGTTTTATTAGACTAATTAGTGAGGTAAAACGCATAGTTTATGTACTTATAATAAATAGATTAGTGATTTGGCCGCGTACTTCGTGTTTGGCTTACGACAAATGTTGCAGCTGTTTAGCTACATATGTTAACTAAATTTGATTGCGCTTGAATATCTATGGGTGAAATTGGCGTCGTCAGTAAACATTTCTGAAATTTGAAATTTTCGCATATCTTAATGACGATTCATAACATGTGTTCAAATAAGATTAATTAATAAAACAAATTCGAATTTCCAACCCAAATTCATGCTGAGTTATTTTACACTGAATTTAACCTGGAAAATATCTACAGTTTAAGTATAACGTTTATTTCCTTCCGGGCCATAATGTTGAATTCTCGAAATGTTGAATTCGCAAAATGTTGAATTCTCAAATTGTTGAATCTCAATTGATTTCTCAAAATCTCAAATTGTTGAATGTCGAAATGTTGAATTCTCATAATGTTGAGTCTCAAATTGTTGAATCTCAAAATGTTGAATTCTCATAATGTTGAAGTACGAAAACACATCTACTATTTAGCGCTTCGCCGGCCGCTGCCGCGGCACGCTCGCTACGCTCGCTCGGCTTGCGCGATGTGTTTTTAATGTTCTAACATAACCTAACCTACTTTTTGGGCCACTACATTATTTACAGAGGGAACTTTGGGAACGTCAGGTACGCAGGGAACGTCAGGAACGTAGGGAACGTCGGGAAAATTTATGAAAATTCAAAATTTTGATAATTTTGATATTCAACATTTTCAGATTCAACATTTTGAGAATTCAACATTATGCGAATTCAACATTATGGGAATTCAACATTATGGGAATTCAACATTATGGGAATTCAACATTTTGAGATTCAACAATTTGAGAATTCAACATTTTGCGAATTCAGCATTTCGAGAATTTAACATTATGGTCCGGAAGCGTTTATTTGTGTGCCCCGCGGTTCTACCACACCTACAACGCGACCAAGCTAAGTTTGCACCTCGCGTCGATTACGTCACACTGACGCTTAGGTACGGTATGCAAAAAAAGGATTCGCTACGACTTTAAAAAAGTAAACAAATGTTTGTTAGATTTTCTTTGCATTTATTATTTTTAACATTATATTATACATAGGTACATTAAAATATACATCAAAAAAATTGGGATAACTATAATTAAGAAGAATCACTACTGTTTATTGGTTCGATGCCCGACATTTCGCTTTCGCTCTCACTAACTCTTGGTCATATTTTCTTCAAATGCCACGTTATGAGCGTGTAGCCATTCTTGCATTGAACAGTTCAAAAATTTAAAATTCAACGGATAGGGAGTCGAAAATTCGTATGACGCGTGTCGGCGACAAAGATGCTAACCGTACTGACGCGACATGGCGATCGCGGGAAGGTGAGCGAGGAAGCCGGTGGGGCGCCGCATTCCAGAGAGGTGCAAACTTAGCTTTGTGGAGTTGTAGTTATGAGAAACAGTAATGATAATGATGATATTATTATTTTTTTGCAAACATTGCGCTTACTATATTTCGGGAATTGTTTTTTTTTTTATAGATACAATAAACACCCCAAACGATTAATACTATGGAAATAAATATTTCCAAGGAAAACCCTCTGCGATGTGAGCAAATGCATACATTTGACAAAACGATGGCAGAAATTTATTTGACAAAATTATGACGATGAAAGAAACGTACGACGCCAGTTTCCCATACACAAATAGTCATCGCCATTTGTCATTGCTATACTTGACTTTTGTTCTAAAATTTACTCGCACTGATATTACTTACCATAATCCTCCGTACAAACTACTGGAACAACGCAGAGCTAATGTACTTTAATGATTCAAACTTATAGTAGAACTGGTATAGATCCATCGTTCAGCGTTCGGCTACTTTTTGGTTTTACCTTCATCATCATCATCTCAGCCATAAGAAGTCCCCTGTTGGACATAGGCCTCCCCCATGGATTTCCAAAAAGACCGATTGGAAGCGGCTTGCATCCAGCGTCTTCCCGCCACTTGTATGAGGTCGTCTGTCCATCTCGTGGCTGGTCTTCCTACGCTGCGCTTGCCGGTACGTGTTGGGTTTTACCTTATTGTTTATTATTTATTAAGATCAACAATCTTATCATTATGATCATCATCTCAGCCACAAGAATTCCACTGGTGGACAAAAATCCCTCCTCGTGGACAAATATAAAATATTGCAATGAAATCTGTGTCCATGTTCGATAGCTTTATAAAACGAAGCATGTATTCTACTACTCTTTGCAATTTACCATAGTTTGAGAATTTGTAATAGAAATCGGTTAGTTCGGTAATCTTAATACATTGAGGTCTGATTTCCGGGAAGTCTATGTTGTTATTACATGGTTGTCTCAGCCAATCTGTTTCAGGGTGTAATAAAAACTCTGGATTTGTCCACCATTAGCTAGAATTCTTTGATTGAGTTGCATTGTATATTCTAGAATCTATATAAGCAGGGTCCTGGTTGGTGAAAACATAAGCCTACGAAGAGGCATCAGTTGATTCAGTGATTTCATTGATACGATGAGGTACAAATGCCTGGTGACTAGATTTAGGAGTTCTTATCCAACCTAGCACTACACTTGAGTCACCACCAAAAGTGAATGGAGTCAATGTTAAGTCGTAATGCGTTTTAAACCTTTGTTGCAAGCCTGACTGCTAAGAAAGCTCCGCTTAGTTCATGTCTCGGAATGGTTAAACCCTTCAGCGGCGCCACCTTGCTCTTTGCTGCAATTAAGTGTATCTCAACATGGCCGTTAATTGACAATGATCTGAGGTAGCACAAACAAGCACTGTATGCTAACATAGAAGCGTCACTAAATAAATACATGCTGTATTTCTATTCGGATTGCAAATAATTGGACGAGGTACGGTGCTATTCTATTATATTCTAATTTTAATTTATTTACCCTAACGGGTCATATACTGGGCCTATTACAGGGAGAATTGGCCGTTTGTTTATGTTTTTTTTGTTAATGTACTTCAGTTATTTTTACTACAAATACAAATACAAATAATTTATTAGTAACACCACAGTTACAAGTCAAAAATTATCGATATAGGTGAACATGTACACATAACAGGTACATACGTGAATTGTAAAATAATCGATATATAAACAAATTAAATGTAAAATTAAAATTAAATTAAATTGAATTGTAATGAATTACTATATTTATAAAATTATAACAATCACATAATTCATACAAATACATTACAATACATTCATACATTGTTCACAATGTGGGGTCGTTTTTTCAACTTTCTCCTGTCCCTGTAATTGAAGAAAAAGTTACATAATTTACCTGCTTATTATTATTAAAATTAGTAACAACAGTACATTTCTGTAATAATATGGTTGAGCTGTAAATATAAATATGAGGATACATAGAACAGATAATACGTACAGTAACGGTCACTGATCCTTTGCAACAAATTTTCTTTTTAGTTGCGCATCTCCAATAAGTATTTCCAGTTTTGTAAACACGAACTTTATAGTATTGACGACCATCACGTAGCATCACCGTTCCACCTTTTCTTCCTACACAGACACACGCAATATTTTCGTCCATTTTTATTATTATATTATATCTGACAGCGACAGCGATCTAAATGTACTAACGTGTACAAATTTATACTAAAAATGTATACTATGTTTGTTATTGAAATATAGAAGCTGTCATTGACACAAAATGAGGACTGCTACAATTAATATCAGCCAGCCAGTACCTCTACTGCATAGAGATCAAATATAACAGTAAACCTAATAAACCTATGATGCAGTTGAGGTTCCTCAACAATTTTTTTACGATGATTGGACAACGGGACTTTAACATGGTTTTGTGGTCCAACAATAATAAAAGTTGAACAACTAACCCTAGTGAAGACCCTTAGTCCAACTGGTTGGACAGCGCAGTTGGACCACTGCCCCGTACCCATTTCAAACTTGGCCCACCTGATGCATGCTTCATTAAACTTATTTAGGAGAGCTTGTCCTCTAATTTCTCTCCTCTAAATTCTAAGAATCTAATTTAAACTGATCCTTGATGATTTTTTCACAAAGTTTGTCTTCTTTTTTAAATTATGAAAAATGAATGGATGTCTCGCTATTGGTTAGATAACTGTCTGTTTAAATTGTTGATAATACATTTAAAAAAAATATATATTATTGTGATGGCTCTAATCAGACAACTCCATTCATTCATTCGGTTTCTCGTAAACCCAGGACTGATCTTATTTATTTATTAATTTAGATACGCCAACAGTGAACATACATTCTTAATTTTCTAGTTCGTTCATACATAGGTCTGATATGATCACCTATTACAGGCATATACGATTTTCATTATAACAATGGTTACGCTATTGCTACATTAGTTAAAATAAGTTTATTCATTATATATAAATCTAAGAGCTAAATCAAAAAGTGATACAATCAAAGAATAAAAATTTGAAAATCAGTCCAGTTTACAAAGTTTGTTTTTAAAAACATATAGTGTATAATTGAAGATGTCGAGATCATCCAATGATACGTTAAATTCATTATAAGTGAGACATAATCTTTGTGTAGGTTGTTTGACAGCCAAATTGGTTCTAGCAGAACTAGAGACAGGTCTTTGGAAATGTAAATCTTACAAAACACTCAGGATTTCCCTCCCTGAACGTAGTGGTTTAGAGATGTATGACATTATTAACTCGAGACGTATAACGCTATAGACCAAATATACTATAATAATAGACAAGAGAATCAGTGCGAGTCTGTACGAGTGCTCATTTCGACGCGAATTCGTCTCTAATGCCAACAAACTAATTTTAGATAATTTACATCTTCATAATTGTACATTGATTTGTTAATGGCATTCACGTCGAGTGCATTATTATGTAAAAAAAAAGAAACATGCAAATAGTATTGATAATAATTTAATAAGCAGTTATTCTTTTACGGATTGCGTATAATTACTGCTATTTAGAATTAATGCATTTATGTGGAGTATTGTCTTCTAAACTCTGCTTAAAGCCTCTTCAATCTACTATTCTATTCTTTAGTAACGAAAACGCTTTTTATATGTTCTTTTATAGAACAATAATAATCCGGTTTTCAGCTTGATTTCTTATCCTGCACATTACTGGCCAAAGGGTAGTAGGAGGCCTTGGCCTCTTACTACCCTGAGCCATTGACAGGCCTCATGGCTCAGTGGTAGTACGACTGCTTCCTGAGCTATAGGTCGTGGGCTCGATCCCCACCCAGAGCAAACATTTGTGTGATAAGCATGGATGTTTGTTCTGTGTCTGGGTGTTTCTATCTATCATAAGTATGTATTTACGAGAAAAAAAAGTATATATGTATTCTATCAACCATCTAGTTTCCATAGTACAAGCTTTGCTTAGTTTGGGCTAGATGGCGTTGTGTGAAATGTATATTTATTATTTATTTATTATTTATTACTTCCATATCTGTGTTTAGTGCTTTGCTTTTATTTTTGTGTATTTTCTGCTGTGTGTAGTTTAAGCCGATATATAATTTTTTCTCTCGTGTTGTCCGATAAGATGAGTGAGACATCGCGAGGCAAGCGCGGCTAGTTGCCTCACCACGCATGCCTCGCTGTGTGGACGTTAAACAGACACACAAAACGTTTTAGTCACCCAATAGACATCTCTATATTATATAATCCTATATTAATGTATTTGTGCGGTCTGTTTTGTTTAATCTAAATTAAATTGTATTAAACGTCATTTTGTAAGTTAAACAATGATATCGCAGAAATGTTATTCGTGTCTGTGTTTGTTGTTTGTATTGGTGATTTTACTAAATTTAGTAATGTATATGGGTAAATTAATATTATATCATTTGGACAGGTAAAATAAGTAAATTAGTAGTAGTTTAAAGTGTGCGACGCACTACTTTTTAAGCAGTATAATGTGTGCATAACGTTGAACTAAGTTAAATTATCAGTGATGTAGAATAGTTGGTTTGTACTCGTTAGCGAGTAGATTTCTTTATTACTAGAATAAATCAGTGTGTTAAATACATCAAATGTTACGTTAATTTATTTATATTTGATTGACTGGTTAATCTGGTAGTGCATGCAGTTTAACTTAAGTTTAGAAGCGCCGTGGCGTGGCGCGACAGCAAAATATATGAAAGCGACATAAAAACTAAATTGAACTTCCTCCTGTTTTCGTAAATTTTACCGCCGTGCCCACGCCTTATCGCAATGAAATTGCCGGCTTCGTATATAATATTATTAGAAATTGGTTTGAGTCTTACAATTCATTGGCCGTTTTTAAACGGTTAATATTTGGACTTTGAATAACATTATCGTTTAATATTAATAACACTAATCATAACGTTGAAACAGTATTACCTAAGTATAAGTAGTTGTGTCTGGATATACTTACTATTAGTTACTAGGTTCGGTGTAAGGTTTGGTCGGTAAGATTTGTGATCAATTTATTACTGTACAAGTGAGTACTTCAATTATTGTAATTAAACATTTCTGTATTTTCTAGTGTTGATAAAACTATTCTCGCGAGTAAATCGATTGTACGTGTGCGTTAGATTTTTTAACATTCCCGATCTGGGTACGTTTTGATAATCAAATCAGTATTTTATACCATAAAAATTCATAAGCCATAAAAATATATGTATTGCATCTTGTTTTAGTGTTACAGATGCCAGCTCCGGTTAAGTAGAAAATATCATACAGCCATAAAACGAATCAAAAAGGAACAATTGTAGTGATATGTATTTTTTTATTATTATTTTTTAGCTATCAAGTGTAGTATTTCTCGTTGCAATATTTATTTCATGATAACATTTCACAAACCTACATTACATTTTCTGTTTTATAAAAAAAATAGGATACCTAATTTAAACGGGTTTGTCTTTAAATTGCCACCAAAAAGTATACAAAGCAAGATATTCTAAAAAAATATGATAAATCGTCACCAATCTTTGTTAATAAACCGATCTAGGTACGTTTTGATAATCAAATCAGTATTTTATATTATAAACATTCATAAACCATAAAATTATATGTATTGCATCTTGTTTTAGTGTTACATTGCAGATGCCAGCTCAGGTTAAGTAGTAAATATCACACGGCCACAAACGATTCAAAAAGGAACTATTGTAGTGATATGTACTGTTTTCTTTTTAGTTATCGTATACGGGTATTCTAAAGTGTAGTATTTCTGGTTGCAATATTTATTTCATTAATAACGTTTCAAAAACATTTACGATTTCGGTTTTATCAAAAAAAAAAAATAGAATACCTAATTTAAACAAGTTTGTCTTTAAATTGTCAGCAAAAAGTATCCAAAGCAAGGAATTCTAAAACAATATGGTAAATCGTCACCAAGCTGTGTTAAAAAAAAAAGGTTTCTTCTTTTTGTTACTGGATTTAATAAAAACAAATATATATACTGAATTTTTTTAGACAACCCATTTGCAATATATTTATGGACATATTTAATTGAATATAAAATACTTTTCATCCATTAACCAGCTCGGTGAAGGTCGTCCTATAGCGGGATCTTAGACCAACACTACTTCCGTGACATCATATACATATGTATGTTTGGTGATTATTTATCATATTTCGAAAGTATTACATTTTCTACATAAGAACACTAAATACCTTATCTTCTGGTTAGATACTCGACATTGGTAAAAAATGTGTTTATTTAAAATCAAAATAAAAATGGTATTAAAATATTTTATTTATGACGTAGCAAATTGACGTGGTCCAAAACGGTCAAATTTATAGTTGTCTTTTAAACATTCTTACAAACCAACGGATAAAAAAGACAAAATATAAATATTGTTTAAGAGTCCGTAGTACGACCAACGTCTGTTTCGCTCTCGCATACCCAAAATGAAAATTTTATCGAATATTTGTGATGTTGTTTTCTAATTTAACAAACGGCATTTCTTTTTATAAGTTCATTCTGTCATTTTATATCTTTATTAATTAAAATTTAGGTATGAGCGAGCGAGACGGACGATGATCGTACTACGGTCACTTAAAGTAACACGTTCTGAGGAGATTGCACTCTCGAAAATAACAAATACAATAACATATACTTTCACAAAGAAAACAATTATTTTTTATATTATTTGAAAAACAAAAACGGTAACGGTATTGCCATTTCAATTACAAATATGTACATATGTTACTTTCGCTGACGCTATATCCAAACGTGTTGCTGAGTACATTTTCAAACATTTCTGTTGCTAAAAAAACTCATGTAGCTTGAATGTTTTTAGTGTCTTTTTTTTTAATTTAAGAACGTTCCATCTTAACATGTCCAAAACGCTACTAAAAGAATAATTTGCAATAAATATTATATTACAGACTAAGTGTCGAGAAGATTGAAAACTTTCGAGAGCCGAACCTAAAATTTAAGCTAAATTAAGATGCGGGAATCTTGAATTCGACCAATGTGGTGCTTGTCTGAGTGATACATTGAGACAGACTAGACAGGGCAAGCACATAGATATAATGATTATAATGTGTAAAGTGAAGGTAGCAACAATATTGCTAATAAGAAATCATACATTCGTTTGTTCTTTTCATTCTTCACATAGTATCTCGTCAGATCAACGAATCTACGTACCTATGTTAGCTATTTAGATTTATTTAGTTTAGCTTAGATGACTAAACGTGTCTACCACCACTATTTTCTAATGTATAAATGTGATAACGTCATAATTGTTTTCGTTTGTTGCTGTATTAATTTGTAATTTTGCTCGCATAGAGATCCTAAATATTGATAACTCATAAAGCATCTTGCGCCTTGCTTTATTAACATTGCATCGTATCGCTGAAGTGGGCGCGGCAAAAAGTTCGTACAAAAGTACAATATATTTTACGGAGTTAGCAAAACACTATTTGGATAACGTCTTGTACCAATGTACAACAATGAAAATCCTATAGATAGATCGATTGTACTCTTCATTCTAAGCCTATTTTTTATGATTTTTGATGTTGAATTATTATTATTAATAACAATATGGGTCAAAAATAATAATCAATGATGATAATAATAATACATAAAAAGATTTTTATACTTTAGTCCATAAAGGATCGTGGGATTTATTTGTAGAGGTTGGATTAGCTGACCTACTTAAATAAACATACTCTTCAAATGATTGCATTTTTGTTTGAGCTTCATATCATATTATGGAAACAATGTCAAATTTAAGAGCAGAAGTTATTTTACTAACGTGGAAACTAACGTGGTTTTCACACATTTTTAAATAAAAACTACGGGTAACTCACGTCTGTTTTAAGCCAAAATATCCGACTATAGTTTCGAGGATGTTTCCGAGGATATTTCGGCTTATTTTGACGTGAGTGACCCGTAGTTTTTATTTAAAAAAGCAGAAGTTATATTGGCGCGTTTACGTAAAAAAATTGTATGTTGTTAAAAGTATTGGAATACATGGAAAACTAGCACTTTGTTTATCGTATCATTAAAAAATCGTAAGAATGTAAAATACCTAAAATGTATCTAAAAAAAATATTTAAATGATGAAATGTAAAATTTAAATGATGACACAATGAACCATATATTCGCTAACCACTAGATTCATAAATAGGTCTATCATACTATTTTGGCGCTATATTTCGACTCATCGCACTATGAAATGGAATTTACGCAAATATTTGATATACCTAGGCTTCAGAGAAGCGCAGTTTCGACTCAAAATTACGGTTCATAATTTTTTGCTCTTCAGTTTTTTCGGAGGATTTTTTTTTTTTTTTTAAACCATAAATATGTTACTAAGCGTATTGCTGCTACCTACACTTATTTCTTGAAAAAGAACTGAACTTTGATTTGTGGAATTTGTCAGGGGTAAATTCTAGTATTAAGTCTGTACGTCTATATATTTAAAATATTTAAAGGCTTTTGTGAAAAAATTTTGTATTCGATGTATGTTTCGGCATTAAAACTTAATAAAACTTGAGTAGTAGTAACAGTTATTTTATTAATCACTTATCCTCTCTCTCCATCAGGAGTTGTATAAATATATTTTTATGGATTCAATGACACATTTAATTCATAAAAATAATTCAATAGGTATATCTTTAATTACATAAGTAAAAGTAAAATACATTTGGTACATTTTAAAAGCTATCATTAAATATAAACTAACACATTCATAATCATAATCATATAATTAAACTAAAAAATTCATAAGCATTTATGATATATAAATGTATGCCTTTCAAAGGCATACATTTATATATCATAAATGCTAACTTTACCTCAACTTACATACTATATAATTATAATACATATTTTCTGTCTGACTGCTCTCTCTGTAGTTTCTTTTAAAAAAATCAGCCATGGTCGCTAAATCGTATAATTTATATTTACTTGTGTAAACACGTAAATAATGTTTTTGTTTAGAATTCCGTATCTCGGAAATGATTCTACCGATTTGGATCTAATTTTGTGTTATGCCCAAAACCATGGCAAAGAGATGAGCTATAAGCGGCAATTATAAATTCGTTAGCGTCTACGAAGATGCTACTTCCTATGTATATTGTATTTATGTTGACGAGGCTAATTCAAAATTAACTTCGTCAACCTAAATAAGTAAATAAAATATTCATACTTTGAGAAAGGTGTTGGCGGGCCGGATTCAACCCAGTCGCGGGCCGTACTTTGCCCACCTCTGGTCTAGAGGCTTATCCTGTTCATAGTAATAGTTGCAACAGCTGCAGCTATTTGAAATACTTTATTTTCGTAATAATAATTATATACATAAATGTAATTATAGTAGAATGTGACGATTGTAAGACCTGTAGGTACCTACGTACTTACTATTACGTCGTATCGCATTGTTTGGATTCGTATTGTTTCAAGTGAACCTAGCGCGCAGCCTTTAGATGTGTTGTTCGTGTTTGTACACTAATGCTACGTGGAATGGATACTACATTTTTTTAAATATACGTAATTTGCGAAGGAATTTGCCGTCCTCGATAGAGGGCGCTTACTTACGCTTACTTAAGATTTACAGTGCCCTGTCGCCAGGGACAGGGTGGTGTAAAAAGAGCCAGGGTGCCGATCTCCATACATCCCAGACATGGACCCTATAAACAGGGTCCGATAAATTAGGTAGTGTAATAGGCCTTTAAGAGAAACTGATTAACTCATTGATTTAAATACACTCAGATTTTATATCTTCGAAAGTCCCGTCTATATTCCATAACTTAGTAGATCGCACGATTAAAATGAAACTTAAGCGTTTTGACCTGATTGTTAATAAGCCTCTTGGCAAATTTGTCTACGGATTAAATACAACACGTGCTGGTACTTCGACGAACCGATTCGAAGGTGTGAATAGTGCTCCAAATACAACCGAACTTATGCCTAGTGCAATCTGAACAATTATCCAGCTTCTTTGTTCCCTGAGAGTTACAACGTTGGTATTTTCAAGGTCAGAATGAATAGGTCATTTTCTGTCTGCGTGTTTCATCTCCGACCACATCGTCCAACAGGCGAGTTGGTGGTCAAACTTGGACTTATTCGTATTAAAAAAAAATGTATTCCGTGTTTTGGTTGCTAGTTGATTTAAAGGCAAACGTGAGCCGGTGAATTGCAGCAATTACTAAAACTTTATGTATAAGGATTTAGTCTCATTTTTAAATTAACTCGTTTGTGTCACGTAGCCAGTGGCCATCAAAGGAGTAGGTACCGACTATGTACCTGCAGATCTAATCACAACTTTTTGAGTAGTCTTTACAACCCGTATTAGTTTGTTTTTCAGTTTGAAAAACGCATCTTTTCTTTATGCGATAATCGCAGCTTTATTTTAAAGCAATCCTCAGACTTCTTCTTCTTTTTTGTATTGGACCCGCATTAAAGCATTTGCCAGTATCAAGTATTAGGATTTTTTCAAGTTTCTTGAATAAATCAAATTGTAAATGTTCTAGTCACAATTCCTCAGACCGAATAGTATTAATTTATATATTGTTATCTAATACCTACTTGCGTGACCCGCTTTCATTCAAACATGTTAATTATTTCAAACATGTTTCGCATAAAAAAACGTTAGTTAATAACTCATTAACAAATTAGTGTAGTAGTCTATAAAAATGAAACAACCGACTTCAAAATAAGCAATTTCGTAGATGACATATTTTATCTAGTTATTTTAAAAACTAAACTACTAAACCGATTTTGAGGAAATTTCTATGGGACCAATCTGAAAGTACACCCATTCAAATAAAAACAATATTAAAAATGTAATTTAACAGATAATTTTCCAAATCCGTACGTAGATATAAGGTAACAAACATAAAAAATCGAACCGATATTTGAAATCGGTTAAAAATACTTTTTTAATTGGTCTCACGCAGCGTTGGACGTAGGTACAAGTACCTATTACGTTCAAAGCCAAAAACAATGTCATCTCTATGTGATGCAGACGCGACAAACTGAAAGCCGCCTCTTACACGCATCATATGCCGCAGCGAATGACGCAAAAAGAAACTTGCGTCTACGCTTGGAAGTTGCAGCATCGATCTGCTTTAATATTGGCACGATCATGGGCACAATATTCCATAAATTAGGTAACGAAATCATGTTCTTATGTTCAATTTGCCACCTATTCTGGAATGGGAACATTTTTTGTAACTATTCTTCTGCTTTGAATGCCCGGATGATAGTAGCAACGCTCTGGAAGGTGCCTGTGACGAAAACGAAGAGTCCCAGTAATATGATGAGCATGTCCTTAAGAATTTTGCAGAACGGTATCCCGCATGGCTTCTGCGACGCCATGACCATATCGATGATGGGCGGGAACATCAGTGCTAAGGCGGTACTACTTACGGCGCCCACCAGGGAAATAAAAAGCCCCAGTTGAGGGATGGTCTCTGCTAATATAACTGTGGAAGCAAATAAATTTCGGTTAGAGACTTGTGAGAGATGGTCAAACGTAGAGCTATTCTATATAAAAGTAATAATTATAGTTTAAAAAATTGAAATAATCGACTTCAAAATAAGGATTTCCGTATACTCTGAATACATATTTTTCCAGTTATTTTGTTTGAAACACCAAAGTTCTGAACTCTTCCTAGAGTATGACCTACCAAACAAAAAAAAAATCATCATAATAAGACCATTACCTATAGAAAAAAAAAACCGACCTCAAAATACGCAATACAATACATACGCGATTGCTGTTCACTTTTCAGGCACTTGGATGATATTTTACCAGTTATTTTGTTATCAACCAACCAAGTACTACATTGATTTTGATACAATTTATATGGGCCCACAATTGGCTGAGAAATCGGTAAACAAAGATACAAAAAAAAACATACAGACCGAATTGATAACCTCCTTCTGTTAAAAATCAATTCATAATTGGTGATGTAATCGCGTAACAAATATACAAAAAAAAAAACACAGTCGAATAAAAAACTTTCCCCTTTCTGAAGTCGGTTAAAAGAAATTGATTGACAGGATATAATTACGTACAAGTGAGTAACACCAAAACGGCCCGATAGAACAACTCCTTGGCAACGAGCGAAGAAGGCGACAGCCTCTTCTTTATCGCCGGCCAGGTGATGCTCACCGGCACGTAAAACTGTAGTGGGTACGTCAGTAGGATGGCCAGTGCAATCAGAGTCTGCACCACTATACTCAGTCTGAAACAATGAGAATTGTTAGAACAAGTTCTGTGAACCTTTATTTTATTTATTTTTCCTTTACAGGATGACCAACAGCTAAATACCTCCTCCCCCAAGGCCATCACCGACTACATGATCGGTATAGGGCTTGGGGAGGTGCTGTGATCCAAAAGGGGTTGTCACAATAGATATGCAAAGGTCGCAGTGACGTGCCGGAGCTGCTACAGCCCGTTTGGCCTCCTGGTTTTTAAATACTTAAAATAAACAGCTAAATAACAAATAAAATCATATAGCCAATTAAAAGTCATCACGAATATAAACATAGGTACTAAATGAAGTCGATTAAAAATATACAAAAGACGTGAACACTGAGAATACACCTTAATTATATACTTAACAAGAAATAAAGATATAGAACAGCTTATTTAAAAATCAACCCAAAAATTGTCGACTCAATATTGCCTAGCCATAGCAATGGTCATACAGAAAAGTCCAATCCTATGCGCTTACTCGTATCAATACCTAGCATTAAACAAATAACTCGCTCGATACAAGTAGGAATTTGTTTATCGCGATTAACAATCTACTTAAATTATTCTTTAAAATAACACTTAGGAGAAATCTCAGCCATAAGAAATCCACTGCTGACCATAATTCTCTTCCATAGATTTCCAAAATGACCGATTGGAAGCGGTCAATTTCTCATTGAAATACCAAAATTCGTACTTAACGATTTCTGTCCAAATTCTTGATGCATACCGTCCTTCGTCTACGTAGCACCATAGGGCCTTGTCGAAAACATTACTCAAATTTGAGCAATGCTTAACATATTTTGTCAACTTCTCGATGACATATAATGACAGTTTTGGAAAGAAAACAGAGAATTTGAGACGTTGATCAAAGTTAAGTAACGTTTTTTGGTAAGCCCGTTAAAGTCTAACAAAGTCATACTCACATACTGCCCGACTGCAAATTGAGCGTGAGGCTGCCCTGCACGTCTTCCCCCCACTTAAGATAGCCGAGGAAACCCAATGTAATGAAGATCCCTGCCACGAAGGTCATGCCCACATTCAGCACCCCTAGTGGCTTTTGGAACATCTCCGGCCGACGCATTTCGTTCTTCAGGGGTAGAACCTGAGCGGTAAAAATATTAAGTTGTATTTAAGCCACAGGCATATAATTTTTTCGCTATTCTCAGATTAAGCACAGCTCAACTCGTGTCAAAGTGCGTTATTGTTGATGCAGTATACCTAAGTATGTAGTACTGTTAGTCTTCTGCGTTATATGTATGAGAATCGGTCAATTCGGGACACGTGTTCGTCTCTTCCTATACGCTGCGCCGGTGCGTGGTCTCCATTCAATAGCTTTCCGGCCCCATCGGCCATCAGTTCTACGTGCTATGTGCCTTACCCACTGCCACTTCAACTTGCTAATCCACTGTGCTATGTCGGTGACTTTCGTACGTCTACCAGGTAACTTCTCAAACAACAAACAAAGTACATGAAAATAGGTCCATTCTTTTTTACCCTTAGCCAAAACCTACCTATATATTTGGACCTATTTCGGATACCTGTTAGTTCGGGTGCAAAAACATTTCACTATAACTCACCAATCCAATACCCTCAAAGGCGTACACGGCCGTTCCAAAATACAGCGGCAGTTGCTGCCATGATGCCAGATAAGTCCTGCTCTCCACCGGCGGGAGGTCCTGTGAGGCCTCGTAGACCACCACTGCTACTCCCACAGCCATCATCACATTGGCGATAGTGGACAACGGGGTCAAGTACTTGAGATTACGAATCATGCACGAGAGCAGGACAGGTATAATCACGAAAATCATGTGCACTGAAAGGTTAATCTCGATGTACTGGTCGCATATCTGAAACAAAACTAGGGCTTAGCAAGCAAGATGAAATGCTGGGTTTTCTCTTAAAGGCTCGTAAAGCATCGCTATCCTCATGTAAAGCATTTGTTGCGCAAATTTTTCGCGGCATTCGTTATTTGCGAACAAAACATTTGATGAGTACCTACGCTGAATAGAATATCGTAAATTAGCTTTGCAACTTCCGGTATTTCTACTTGACATATCTACTCGTGCATGAAATATTTAAGTTGATAATATAAGATATATATAGATAATAAGATCAAGTTATGAACTGCATACCAAATGCTATTAGACTAACCTTAATAAGTAAGTTTCTAGCCTTTTTTTTCTATCGGACGGTTAGATAAACGAAAATGCGTCATCGTTTCATGGTGGATATTCCAAAAGGCCGAACGAAACGTTTTAATTCTACATTTATCGTACGGACCGCTAAATTGTGGAATACGTTTCCTAAGTGGATGTTCCCCCCGATGAATACAATCTGGGTGTCTTTAAATTGCGAGTGAATAGTAGACCGCAAAATTGCTTAACATCAGGTGAGTTAGCGGTCAAGTGCAAACCTATATTGTATAATAAAAAGTAAACCTCGCGGTGAGTAACGTTCTAAAGGCAGAAAATTACCATTATAATTGGGATCCCCAAAAGATCATTTGATATTTTTTTATACAAGATAGATCTACGATTGACCACCTCGCCTGATGTTAAGCGACGGTGTGGCCGAGAATGGAGCTCGTCGATCTAGAAGATATCTATTCACTCTAGCCTTGAAAATTCCAAGATTGTAGGTCTCAGGAAACAGAGATGGCGGCAAAGAAATCCATTCTTGTGCAGTACACAACAGGAATGTGGATCGAAATTGACAAATAGTCCAGTCCCTGCCATTTTAGCAGGACCATGCGATTTATCATTTTATCTCGTAGTAAGAAGAGCAGCAGTTCTTACTTCCATAATAGGTAGGAACTTCCAAAACAGCATTTTACTTCCGTCTACAGTATAGTTAAAAATGGTCAAGCTATGTAGATAATTGCCAATTTCAAATGAGTTTGAGAAATGAAATGAAAGATACAGAGAGGAAATTCACACAATCACTATTGTACCTATTTGAGAAACGCAGGTAGTTATAAGACGCCCAAAGAGATAGACTAAGACGTCAATTATTTATACCAAGGTATGCGCAGCGAAAGAGGTTGATAATCTTGACGTAGGTAGTTTACACACACGTAGTAAACAGCAGGCCTTATAACGAGTAGATAAAACTTTTTATCACTTATCATATCAATTGTCAAATACACACTCCAATTCCACAATCCACTGATATGTCGTCAAAGTAGAGAGGCAATCTGTTTACATTCTAGGCTTGCACGTTGCTTCTAGGTGAGCATACTTCATTCTGTCCTACACTTAGTACCTACCTATTAGCTCTGATAAACTTTTCTTTGTAGATCTGTGCCTATTAGTAAGTACATAAATATAGTCAACCGTAGGTACCTACTCATATTATATTCAGATTTCTAAACTGTCATATTTGGTCACAAATTATTACGCAGGTATAGTTTATGTAGATACGTTAACGGCACCCAGCATGGCAAAAGATTTCAAAAGAGTGATGGCATTCGCGAAGCATACCTATATAATTATGTAGGAACTTGCGCAAGGTGCGTAGGACATAAAATGTAGGTGTATTAATCTCGCAATGCAAGGAATGACAACATGGGCTAAACACTCTTGCAACATAATCTAAGTGTCTTCAAATCGCGAGTGAATAGGTTTCTTCTAGGCAAGCGAGCTCCATCGTAGACAGTAACTGTCGCTTAACACCAGGTGAGTTGACGGACAAGCGCAAGCCTATCGTCGAATAAAAAATAAAAAAAACATGTAGGTAATTCTACCTGCGTCGATAAACAATACTATACATAGAAAAGCTAGAATCTTAAAAAGTATGATATTATTTTATTCGCAGTCATTGGTCTTGTGCAAGTCGCTAGTCTGCAGGATACTTCATGTAATTTCTTTTCGCTCAGCGTGTTACATCCTAGAACTCAACACAGCCTGTTAGCCTGAGGCCAAACGAGTGCAATTTTTTGAGTTATGAATCGTGTAAAATGAGTCTCGCAATTTACCTACTCTGTATTCAGTTTCATACATAAGTTTTATTTATTAGATAAAAGATAACAGAAATATTTAAAAAAAAAGTTTGTTTTCGATATCATTCAGTAGAGTAGAAAAAAAATTTTTCACTGCTCCGTCGTCAGTGTAAATGATATCTGAATAAAACTTTTTTTTTTAATTTCTCCTATCCAGATACACAAATTCATATCGTACTTTTCTCATATCGCTACCCAATGATTTTATATACGAGTATATGTTTAAAATGTTGTGATGCGCGAGAGATTAGGCTTGTTGCCACTAATAACAAATTGCTTGGTTTATAGTTTCTAATTATAAATGAAGAGACGTAGATAAGAAAAAAACAGTCTATTTCTCATAAAAGTGAAAGATTACTAATATTTTTTGAAGATAAATTCGTAAAAGTCACATGATAGCGAACACCAATCAGAAAGTGTTAAATCACGCCACGCAATTTGTTGTTGAAGTTTTCCTACAACAGGGCAGGTTACTATGGTTACTCCGTATTGTTTTGACACTTACACAGATGTGAACAGCAAAGACTTACAAGACTCCTAATGCGATACAAAATATTGTTCCAAAAACTTAACACCAAATCAGGTGTTTGCTAATGACACGTCACAAACGTCATTTAATCTTAAACGTCATCTCATCGCAATCACTTCTCAATTCATACGGTGCCAAGATGGTGAACTGTGTTAAACTATCTTGTAAAAATTACAAACTTCTTTAAAAAACTATGGAAAACATTATCACCTTCAATCTCTAAGTAGCAAAAATATATTTCTAACAGTCTACAAAGCGAAATGAAACAAATTTTTACGTATTTGTAGCGTATGTTCGTGTCTCACTTATGACCACGGATGCTCCAGTGTTTGAAAAATCGGGTCTTAAATTATGTGAAATATACGCGATGAAATTGTTGAAATTTATTTCATTTTAATAAATAACATTCGCGAATATTAGTATAAAAAGCATACCTATATGCATTTCATTTCATGAATTGATTTTATTATTTGTACAAATTACTGCAAAGAATTAGAGATGGGTCGATGTAATATAAGTTATCGATAACAATTATTATTTTTACGGACTTCAAAAACGAGATTATCAGTTAGCTTATATGTTACCCGCATGATTTCGTCATTTAAATTGATTTAAAATTCCTTTCAAATCTCAAAATCGGTCAGTAGTTTGGTTTTTAAAACAAAATTGCGAATTTTGAAGTCGGTTTTTCTAGTTTTGTAAACTATACTAATTATGATATGTGAATCATCATCATCATCTCAGTCATAAGAAGTCCACTGCTGGACATAGGCCTCCCCCATGGATTTCTATAAAAGCCGATTGGAAGAGGTTTGCATCCAGCATCTTACTGCCACTTGTATAAGTTCATCTGTCCATTTCATGGCTGGTCTTCCTACGCTACGCTTGCCGGGGCGTGGTGTCCGCTCGAGAACTTTCAGCCCCATTGGCCATCAGTTCTACATTCACTGCCACTTCAACTTGCTAATCAGCTGTGCTATGTCGGTGACCTTTGTACGTGAAACATGGTATTTGATTTTACGATAAATGTTTTTTTTTTAAATTCTCAAACTAACACAGCACCATGCTAATTATTCTGTTTAGATTTTCTAGTTGATGCTGTACAAGCAGAACATTGGGCAGATATAGTAAGGCGAAGTCAAAATGATCCTTGGTGGAAACCGAATTCTCGCTTAACAATTTGTTCAGTGAATTTCCACAATAAATGTAAATACATAACAAAAACAGCGTTTACAACATTGAGCAATACCTTCAAAGGTTACTTTAAATTATAAAATCATGACATTAATAACATTTATTCAAATTTAAATTTATAGTCCCATAGAGAAGTTGGAATCACAGAATGTTCAAAATAATGTTCATTGAAAGTATTTAATATCGTCTACTATTATGGTTAATAATGAATTTTTAGGTCTTAGTTGAGAAATGTAGGGGGGGGGGGGGGGGGGGGTACAACTTTTTAACTTTAGCGAGCTACATCTCGCACATATCACATCTGAGACACGATAGGGTGGGGATTAAAAAAATGATTCAGTCTTTATTGTATATATGAAAACCCCAATCTCTATTTTTATTTTTTTGAAAATTTTACTACGGCATTTTGTAGCGGCTCACAAAACACAATTATGTGTAAAAATTAGTTTTTATAGGGTTAATAGTCTCCGAGTAAAATGACTGTGACATACGGACAGACAGACAGACGGACATGACGGAATTATAAGGGTTCCCTGTAGTTACTACGGAACCCTAATAAAACGATGTTTCTTGAAACATTACAAAAAAAA
Organism: Lycia hirtaria; assembly: GCA_947563715.1. Taxonomy (NCBI): domain Eukaryota; kingdom Metazoa; phylum Arthropoda; class Insecta; order Lepidoptera; family Geometridae; genus Lycia; species Lycia hirtaria. Next base: position 16,314,843 of record OX387386.1, read on the forward strand.
TCAAAAGAAAAAATTGGTACCTATAATTACTTATCGATATCGATACTTTAATACCTCTTGGTCTATCTCTGGCTTAATGTCATTAGGTTTTATTTATTTATTTCTGTATTGCCAGTATATGTTTTCTCAATTTCCCTGTATCATTTGTATTTACCTATACTATATTGTTTGTAAATAGGTGTGAAAATGTATTTATTCAGTAGAATTTAATCAAATTAATTTGGTCCATTACTGGTGCTACGAATTAACCATTGACATACTTATCTAAGTATTGTGATAAATCCATTAGATTTCGAGAGGCAGTAATGTGTTAATGAATACGGAGGACAAAAAATAGTGCTACGTTAACCACAATGTAGGAACTCTGCTATAATAAAATAAACATTTGCTGTTTTATCCTATTTTCAAAAATGAAGTTCCGAATGAAATAGCTGGGCGTGGACCGTTGCACTCCAACAAAAGAAATGTAATATATGTTTACCTGACTGTCAACTGATGCGAAAGCAAAAAGAACCTTCGTGATCTTAACCTACATTATGTACACATTTATCACGCACACACACACACATACACACACGCGTATGTTTCGCCGTAGCATAAAAATATAGTCTTTCCAGTCACAATTACTTTGACTCTTATTCCTCTCAACAGATCGTGCAACTCAAAGTCCGTGTTAAGGCCGGCTTAAAGTTTACTAAAATAAAATATGACATATCAGAGTCAAATAGAAATGAAATGAAGTTTATTGGAAAAAATAATTGTGAATGACTTCTACTGAGCTACTGAGTTAGTTTTTTTATGAATGAGGTATTAGTCGATTTATTGCCGTTGTGACATCAGTTATATGACGTCACAATTTGTAAATTGCATGTATAAACTTATTTAATAAATACTATCATCATGACCTGTATTTTTTATTTACTAAATAAAAATACATTAGATTCTTTTATAAAGTGATGAAAGTGGCGCCGCTGCCTGTTTCGCTCGCACGCGGCATCCATAGATATAAAATTATTTAAATTACTGATTTTATTTTTGATTTCAGATTTTCTTTCAGAGTCATAAGAACACTATTACAATGTATAACAGTAGCTGATATGATATTTTGACCGTGATAAACGTGTAACCGACAAAATTTTCACGTTTATACCTAAATTTCGGTCAAAATAACAAATATAATAATTTTATAGTTTAAAAAACTGAAACAACAGACTTCAAAGTTACTATTATTTAACTTATATGATTGTATGAATCTCCCATGGATCATTCTGACATTAATTATAATTACCCGATCAAATCGGGAGATATCCTTTTCAAAGGCAACTTTGTAGATAAATTTGGCAAATGGACGTGTATCTACGGTTAAAAATAAATTTATAAAAAAATGAAGTGTCAAATTGAAAAAATAAAATTGGCCCGAATTTAAAAGGCGGTTTGTATGGAGATTATCCTTCTGGGTCCTATGTAATAGGGCGAATTCTGTGGTGAACAGTTTGATTTCGCATGGATTTCGCAAATTTTGACGTCATTCAAGACGCCATGACACTATTCATCGTTTTCAAGGGAAATCTAAGTTTTTTTTAATACAAAATACGTAGTGTAAATATTATGTTTTCTTTCAAATATATGTTTTTTGGAATAAAATAGATATTAAAGTAGATATATAATTAACCAAGTTTTCAAATTTAGGCAACTAGCCTATCGTGTGGTCTTAAGCACATCAAAATCTTCTCACATCTTAAGAAATCAAAACTTCATCAAAGCGACGTAATACAACTTATCTCGCGAGAGAGATAGCTGCACGCTCTGTGCCCTAGGTACCTTCAATATAATGGACAAAAAATTCGCAGTAGCGACTAGCGAGACACTCTGCGATCTCTCTGATTTTACTAATTGAAGCTAAAGTTAATTATTTATTACTATTAGACCAATTACAAAATACATTTGAAATAAATATTAATTTATATTAAATAATACATTTAAAACAGAAAATTTTCCACAAGCAAACCCATAAAGCAGCTAAGTCACAGTTAGAAATCATAAATATAAAATTTATAATGGTAAGCGTACACTAAAATGGCTAATATTATCTATATATGTAAAAAATATTATCTATAAATTTGTATAAAAAAAAAACATAACCTAATCTCTGAAGAAATTATTGCTTATACCTATATACATAGATAACTTTCCATAATTTTTAACGCTCATTCAGTTATTGGACTGCTTTTAGAATTGACATTGTATGATAAAATAACCGACTAATTGATTTTTATTACTGTCCATGTTTTACTGTCGCAATAATTAATCAACCGGCAATAAATTAAATAACTGCTCAATATGTTTTTGAACTGATCATAATAACATCTCGAATATTTGAATAACAGCTCAAAAAATTAGTTCCCTTTATTATCTGCCTACAAACTGCTATACAGTTTGGCAGAACTGTGTCATCATAAATTTTCGTTATGTACCTACTTAGAGAATAAATAAATAAATTTACTTAATTTTATCATGAAAACTTACGTGGTTGTTACACATTATTATTTCGAACAAACTGGTTACTCAGGTTTATTTTTGAGCCGAATTTCCGACAATAGTTACAACCGCATACGGCGGTCTTCTAAAGTCGGAGAATTAGGCTCAAAAATAGACGTGAGTAACCCTTATAAAAATTAAGAAATAAAAATTTACTTAGTAATTAAATTACAAATATTATCAGTATATACACAGAATTCGCCCTATTTACATTGAGTATATACTTACTATCTTAAGGTTGTTAGCAATGAAGACTATATAGACACAACAGAAGCCGAGTTGTGTCACACAAAGGAACGTGTTGACCAACAGCTTCATGGTGGAAGCCAGAGATCGAAGACGGATCGGCCCGGTGGCGAACACCAGGTATACTGTCTCCGCGAAGCCTGGCGCCTTTTCTCGCTTGCATTGGTGGTACATTTCTTCTGAGCAGTTTAACTGTAGACATTTATTTATTTATTTACATTTTCTCAAAAGTTTACAGATACAGAAAACCAAAACATTTTTTAGACATGTCAGATAGGGGGGCGTAGAGAGCTGTCAAAGGGGAGGGGGGATTAACAACTACAATAATGTTGGGAAACCCTATTGTGTGTGAGTCGAGGCTTACCAGCAAATGTTGTGAGTGCACGCATATGACTCCTAATATAGCCGTCATGATGGGCGCGAACACAATGCCTCCATTTTTAAAGGCGTCCCCCATGGCCAGTAGTCCGCTGCCGATGTTCCCGCGGAACAGGTGCAGAATGGTGTCTCCATATCTGTGAACAATCGACACTCACAGTGATCAAGCCTAAGACAATATATGTATATACCTAGTCTTGCCATAAATATTGTCACGAAGAAAAAAAATATTTTTTTATTGCAAATAATATTTATTACTTTTACAGTGTGTTAGTTTAATAAATAAATATAAAACAATTTAAAATATAAAAGCTTATTCGAAGTGGTCTCCATTGGCTGCAATACAGTCCTTTAAACGTTGAGGCCAGTTATTAATAGAAGCACGCACTCTTTCCATGGGAAAATTCTTCACTGCCAATCGTATGGATTGTTTTAGGGATAATGCCCACGTTGCACTCAGTCGACTAATTGGGAAGCTTCCTTAGAGCTTTGAGCATAAATACGGTCATTTTGTTTGTTAAAATGTTGCTCAATTGTAAAGATTTTCTCATCCGTAAACAAAATTTTTCTGTGACCTCCCTTTGCGTACCGCTTCAGTAGTTGTTTCGATTTTAACACCCTATTCTTTTTTAAATTATCAGTTAAAAAATGACCAGTGCGTCTCTTATAGGCTGCAAGTCCTAAGTCATCTTTTAAAATACGCGACATGGTTCTGGGTGCTATCTTCATCTCCCAAGATAAAATCTTTTGCTTTCGGACAGGATTTCTTCGAGTTCTTTCCCTTACTGCTTTGACCACCTTTTTCGTACGAACACTACGTGGACGGCCAGATCTTTTTCTGTCACAAACAGAGGAGGTCTCATTGTACCTATTAATAGCCCGGTACACAAACATTTGACTAATACCAAGCGTATGGAGAGTTTTAAAAATTGCATTTGGCTCCATACCAACTTTGTGTAATAAAGAATAGGTGGTAAAATCTAAACAACTACTGAAGCGGTACGCAAAGGGAGGTCACAGAAAAATTTTGTTTACGGATGAGAAAATCTTTACAATTGAGCAACATTTTAACAAACAAAATGACCGTATTTATGCTCAAAGCTCTAAGGAAGCTTCCCAATTAGTCGACAGAGTGCAACGTGGGCATTATCCGACTTCAGTGATGGTTTGGTGGGGTGTTAGCTATGAAGGAGTGACTGAGCCATATTTTTGTGAAAAAGGTATCAAAACATCGGCACAAGTGTATCAAAATACCATTCTTGAGAAGGTAGTTAAGCCCCTTAACAACACCATGTTCAATAACCAAGTATGGTCCTTCCAACAAGACTCGGCGCCAGGTCATAAAGCTCGGTCCACGCAGTCTTGGTTGGAAGTGAACGTTTCGGACTTCATCAGAGCTGAAGACTGGCCGTCGTCTAGTCCTGATCTTAATCCGCTGGATTATGATTTATGGTCAGTTTTAGAGAGTATGGCTTGCTCTAAACGCCATGATAATTTGGAGTCCCTAAAACAATCCATACGATTGGCAGTGAAGAATTTTCCCATGGAAAGAGTGCGTGCTTCTATTGATAACTGGCCTCAACGTTTAAAGGACTGTATTGCAGCCAATGGAGACCACTTCGAATAAGCTTTTATATTTTAAATTGTTTTATATTTATGTATTAAACTAACACACTGTAAAAGTAATAAATATTATTTGCAATAAAAAAATAATTTTTTTCTTCGTGACAATATTTATGGCAAGACTAGGTATACTTAGTGTGTACTTTTCCAGGTATGATTTATATACTATTGTTTCCCTTCTTTGTGAAGCATTAAACGAAAGGTTAATGTAAATGGCGTCGTCCATTGAGCTGGAATGGCTACAGACACAAACATATAACAGATGGCCGAATCATAGGTGGACATAGTCTGCGCACGCTACTCAGTGCGCCGACTTTTTGCTTCATTGCAAAGTATCCGCAAGCATGTATCTATCTACAATACCTGATTGAAAAATATAACTAAGTTTTGAGTTTAAAGTTAAGTGTCGCCCCCCCCCCCTTCACATAAGTTATGATGTGCAACTACGGAACCCTTTTTTGCGCATGGCATGACACGCTCTTAGCCATTTATTACTTAGAGTTTGTAACTCTGTAGGTGTATTCTCAATCTCTCTCAATGGATTTTACTCACGATGTTGGATGCGTGACGTGGTGGTGGCCGTCAATGATCGGCGGTTTGCCATTTTCCACGTTGCTCTTCTTCCCCTGGTCTTGAGAAAATTTCTCCAATGGTATACTGCAATAATAGAAAAGACGTCAAAAAAATTGTACATATTCCCTTTCTTCTTTCGGACGGCAACAAGCACGGAAAACCCGAATAAATTGAACAAAACAGTTTATTTCCATTATTATTATGCTGACAGCTAAACTGTGAAATACGCATCCTGATTAGATATGATCAAAGTGAAAGAGATGGAGCGCTCTAGAAAGCCGACGCTTATATCTACCGCATTCGGTGGTATTTTTGCCGTGAAAAATGAGCATAACGCGCATAAGCGCGTTATTTTAAAATATGGACCTCGTGCTACCGATTATTTGAATGTCTTTATAAGTTATGTAACTGCAATTGCGTGCAAAGCGAGACGAAATCGTATAGCCTTCGAGAAAATAAATGGCAAGAAAACATATAGAATACCTTGCACATGCCTTTCACAATACAAAAACCGCCTAATTAAAACCTGTTAAAAATTTCGCTTTACTTTTTTTTATAAATTATAGATCTACGATTGACCACCAACTCGCCTGACGTTAAGCGACGGTGATAGAAGATATCTATTCACTCTAGCCTTGAAAATTCCAAGATTGTAGGTCTCAGGAAACAGAGATGGCGGCAACGAATTCCATTCTTGTGCAGTACGCAACAGGAATGTGGATCGATATCACTGAGTACGGATTTTTGGCATTTCAACGAGAAATAGGGGATAATTCGCCGAAAAACATGCATCCGCATTGGGTTGAATAGATTTCGCGCGGATGGAAGATTCCATCACTAAATCGTTTGTGTGAAGTCACAGTCGATACCAAAAATGTGGCACGCAAGGTTTTCATAAAAATGAATTCGCATGCTTCATCTACTATTTCTGTGGTGTCGATAACAAGGTGAGGTGAGGCGAAAGAGGCATTTCATCAAATAGGTTTGATACGTCAGTTACGGCAACGATTGAAGCTACGATAATAGTTAAACGTTAGTTCCGTGGCCGTATCTACAGTTCTACCAGGCAAGCATAGATACCTAGCTCTATTAATACCTACTAAACTAAATGTAAGCATTTCCTTATCGATCTGTATTACGGTAGCGTCTGTAGTTTTTCCTCAAAGGACGTGTGCAGTTAACATTTTCCCATGACAGTCACGCGCTCGGATTATAACAATTTGAGATAACGTGCTGCTGATGAAGGTTATTTACCATCATTAGGTAGTTATGATACATCGTAACCATTAACTACCGACGTGAAAAAGGGGCCGTCCATTATTAATGTTAGGTATCATCATCATAATCATCTCAGGCATAAGAAGTCCACTGCTGGACATAGGCTTTTCCCATGGACTTCCGAAAAGACCAATTCTTCTCTTGGCTGGTCTTTCTATGATGCACTTGCCGGTGCGTGGTCTTCACTCCAGAACTTTTTGGCCCCATCGGCCATCAGTTCTACGTGCTATGTGCCGTTCCTACTGCCACTTCACTGCCAATCTGCTGTGCAATGTCGGTGACTTTCGTACGTCTACAGATTTCATCAATGTGTACAATGTAATAATTTGATTTAAAAAAAAACAACAACTTTTGTTATCAAGTAGTTTTAACCCTTATTGTTTGCAACTTATTGTTTTGTTCACGCAAGCGTCATTTGTCAGCTGATTGAAATATTTTTTTAGTTATTATTTTATAAAAAGACAAACAAATAAAACTAAATTACGCATTCTATTTCTATTTTACCTAAGCTAAGCAACCTAAGTACTTTACCTATTGACAACGTTCTGTACTCACAAAAACATAATCTACGAGATAACGTAAGGGAATTCATAAAATTATGTGTTTATCTAAACTAAATTAAAAAAAAAACACGTGCGAGTCGGACTAACGCACGAAGGGTTCCGTACCATTATCTATAAAAACGGCAAAAATGATCACGTTTGTTGTATGGGAGCCCCCTTAAATATTTATTTAATTCTGTTTTTAGGGTTCCGTACCTCAATAGAAAAAAACGGAACCCTTATAGGATCACGTTGTTATCCGTCTGTCTGTCTGTCCATCTGTTTGTCCGTCGGGTGTCAAGACCTTTATCTCGGGAATGCGTGAAGGTATCGAGTTGCAATTAAAACTATACAGGCAGATCCATAGTATCTTGCTGCAGAAAGAAAAATAAAGTTTCTAAATTTTCGTAAAAAAAAGTTACAGCCGAATATATCGCAAATATATCAAAAAACGCACATTTCGACACTCACAAGGAAATCAAAATCTATGGGGTACTTCCCGTTGACCTAGAACAGTGAAATTTGGCAAGAAGCATTGTGTTAGAGTACACATATAGGAAAAAATCTGGATATATTTAATTTAATCACAAAAAAAAATTGTCTTTATGCAAGGAATAAAGGTCCAAATTTTAAAGTGTCTGACTCGCACTTGTCTGGTTTTTAGTATTTGTTGTTATAGTGACAACAGAAATACATCATCTGTGAAAATTTCAACTGTCTAATATCACGGTTCATAACATACAGCCTGGTGACAGACGGACAGACCGTCAGTGAAGTCTTAGTAATAGGGTCCCGTTTTACCCTTTGGGTACGGAACCCTAAACAAATGCGTACAATTTAAACAATATTATCGCAACGTAAAGCACGAAAATGAGCAATGCCAAGGCCAAAACGTCTCAACGAGCAGCGGTTCACTGCGCACAGAACAAAAAATTACAATAGGCACTACAAGTTTTCAACTGCATAATGTCACATGGTAGTAAGGTATGCCGTTTTCAAACTATAAATATACAGATTCAGCCGTATAGCTTGTCTCAAAGCTTGTAGTAACTGATGTAACATTTAACATGTACCTATCTATATTAAAAGAAAAATAAAATACCCGACTGCAGATAAGCGGTTTCTGCAGCCTAATTAACTTACGATTTCGTTACGCTTTAAACGCTACAGCGTGTACGTTTTATGAGAGAAAGTATGTCGCTAAATCGCTGTAAAAGATTATAAATATGCATTCTTTAGGATAATTCTAGTAAAATTACTTTTAGGGTTCCGTACCTCAATAGGAAAAAACGGAACCCTTATAGGATCACTTTGTTGTCCGTCTGTCCGTCCGTCGGGAGTCAAGACCTTTATCTCGGGGACGCGTGAAGGTATCGAGTTGAAATTAAAACCATATACGCAGATCCATATTATCTTGCTGCAGAAAGAAAAATTTAGTTTCTAAGTTTTCGTAAAAAAAAGTTACAGCCGAATATATCGTAATAAACGCACATTTCGACACTTACAAGGGAATCAAAACCTATGGGTACTTCCCGTTGACCTAGAACAATGAAATTTGGCAAGAAGCATTGTGTTAGAGTACACATATAGTAAAAAATCCGAACCCTGGTCATTTTTTATTTAACCACAAAAAATAGTGTCTTTATGCAAGGAATGAAAGTCCAAATTTTAAAGTAAATTAACCGTATCATGTGGGGTATCTACCATATGAAAGAGCTTCAGTAGCATAAGCTAAAACATGTTTTCAAATATTTTGACGATGTATATTTTTCGGTTTATGAAGGAAAATATAAAAAAAATATATGATTTCCCCCTTTTTATCTACTAGTTTGAACGGAACCCTCGGTGGGCGATTCTGGCTCGCACTTGTCCGGGTTTTTTTTATCACGAAAAAGTTTGTTGGAGGTTACGAAAAACCGCATTTTTTTATTTTTGCGAGAGACGTATTATTATTATTACAAAAATATATAGCCTATGACACTCTGGAAGTGAAGACGAATCTAACGACCCCTCGCACATCTAAATCGGTCAAGCCGTTTAGGCTGTAGGCGATCATATAGAAATGTAAATACATACATTCATAACCCACATACATATATATATACATACAAACATATATACACTCGAAACACATAACCCTCCTTCGTACACAGTCGGGTAAAAACGGACGGACGACCAATCCGAGGCGTCCACCGGCTCGATATGTTTAATCAAGTATTTAGATGATCTAAATACTTAATCAACTTTTTAGATGATTATTACGGAAATTGATACAGATATACATTTACTCAGATATAGAATTTTTCGTTAATACATACAGATCGCTGTACTTAGAAGTAAAATGTAGCCTATATAGATATAGCTTCTCAGCTCTATCTAAGCTGTATTTTATCATCACCCTTTTTCATCACTGCAAGGATTAAGCTGTAGGGAAAATATGGTGCTATATTTGTACTATTATTTATTAATAACTAGATGACCTACTTCACTTCGTATCACCTATCAATGAGTGGACCCGATATTTTCTCAACGTTTAAACCTTCCCTGGACTACGACAAACATTTCAAAACCAAAATCAGCTAAATCGGCCCAACCATTCTCGAGTTTTAGCGAGACAAACGAACAGCAATTGGGTATGTAAAGTTTTTTTTTGGTATTTTTTTTATATTTTTATATGACAGAATGGATCATTTAGAAAAACTAATTTCAATATTTTTTTATTCTGTTCAGTACTTATTTTTTAATATTTTTTTAAAGATAAAATCGTCAGGAGGAAAGATGACGTCATCGTACCTACTGAATAAGATGTTGTGATAGCCAACATGAACTAAAAAAATTATACCTATTATACATCTAACTTGACGTTGACATATATTTGTTTTTGTCTCACAAGAGTTCATCGGTTTTTGTCTCTGGGGTTTTTGTTAATGCTTTTGTTGTATTTTCGTATTTTGTGCTAGAGAAAAAAATAAATTTATTGTGTTTAAACTTAAAGTTGAACAATGCAAAAAAAGAATATTTCACAATGAATTATTCAGAATCTACAACTGCGAAATGTTTTGTGCCGTCGTGTAACAACTCCATGCCAAAAAATCGTGATAAACTGTTTTTTCACGTAAGGGAAACCTTAAGAAAGTGGTGTGAACAATTTAACGTCGAGTATGTTCCTGGGCGGCGTCTGTTTTGCTGTGAAGATCATTTTAACTTGGAAGAAGACCTTGAAAACTATCAATATTACAAATTAATGAAAGGCAGACCATTATTTAAAGCAAATGTTAAGCTGTGTGAGATTCAAAATTTACCATCATGTAGTAAAACTGAAACAACTATAGCCGAGTCAACACCAACTTTAAAAGAACTTCTGTTGCTGCCTAAGGAAACTAACCTAACCTAACCCCACTCTGTTGGTACTCATAAACATGTTGGATATCTAGACCATATTGTACTGATTGCTTGTGGTTTGATCAACCTGCAAAATGAAATAATAAAATCTGAATGATAATAATGTAAATAATGCTTTTCAATATATGTGACAAAGCACAGCGGATTGGCAAGTTGAAGTGGCAGTGGACAGGGCACATAGCACATAGAACTGAGGCCGATGGGGCCTAAAAGTTCTCAAATGGAGACCACGAACCGGTAAGGGCAGCATAGGAAGACCAGCTACAAGGTGGACAGACAATATCATACAAGTGGCAAGAAGACACCACAATATTTTTGGAAAGATAAGAATTAGGAAGAAAAGGGTCAGATACAAAAGATAGTCTCCTAGATATGGAACTTATTGTCAGGAGGTTCCTCAGTCTGTAGCTCCTACCACCGGCAGCTTGAGCCCTGCCTCACTGCCAGCGGCACCCTAGTTTTAAGTTTTTACAATATTTATATAGTTCTTTATATGTATGTTATGTATATTTGTAATGTAAAACACTTAAAATATAGAAATTTGAAGTATAAATGTAAATAAAAATAAAACAATCATTATTTGTTCCTTTGCATGAAACAGCTGATATTATTATTGTGTGGTACAAGATAGCTGTGAACTTAATGGACAGTTGGGAGTGACTTTCTCATCACCATATTTTTTATAACTATGCAGGTGAAACCTTAAGGCACAGCTAGTAAATAATATGTAATATGATAAATAATATGTAAGTAGGTATATTATTACAATAAAATTAATAAAAAAGAAGTTATATACTGTCAATCTCTTTTATTTCATGTCATGGCATTGTGCATAATTTTTTTGTACACATGTGTTTTCCAAAATACGGTAGCTTTATCAATTAGTTTAGTAGTGTATGTTTGGTCATAATTTAGCCAGTGCAACTGGATTTCCTTGTTTTCTTCAAATTTTGGATCTGCCACACAGAACAAAGCTTTGTTCTTTTTTGCTGCATGCATTTGAAGCTGCATTTGGGCAATAAATTTGGTTTGTATTTTATTGTTACATATATATGTTTTTAAGGACTTCTGGGAAGCTGGACATTTCACCTCTACTACAAAATCTTCTCCAAGTCCATCAGGGGAAGCACCCACTACCCCATTTATTAATATGAAGCCAGATTTCTCAATTTTTTTATTTATATTTTTTTCTATCTTTTCTATTACATTTTGCTCCAATCTTTTTCCTCTTTTTATAAATTCAGTTTCAGGAACTTTATAACCTCCCAAAATTTGCTGTACTAGTGTGCCATCTGTACTACATCTTGAAGCTTCATATATCTTAGATGCAGTTATTCTGCCTTGTCGAACAGTATGCCATAACTTTGAATTTGTTTGGGTTTTTGTTTTTTCTTTTATACTGTCGATCACATCTGGGGTAATTTTTTCCTTTAAAAACAACATAAATTTATCAAAATCTTCATTATTATTTTCTAAATATTCGATTGCAAGGTCGAATATATTATAGGTTGTCCTACGACTAGAGAAGCATGTCGCCAAAGACTGAGTGACATTATGTTTATTGCACTCTTCAACAAATTTCGTTAATATGTTTGGATCCTTAGGCATTAACTTAACTTTTTTCGACTTGGGAAAAATATTCTCAGATTTTATTGGGTCTGATCGAACTCCGGATAATCTTGGTTTTCTCCAATAGCATTCAATAGAGGTTGATGCAGGTTCACTACTTCTTTTGACTAACCAAGATAAAAACACCAGTGTATGTTTGCATCCCCCTGCAGAAGCAGCACAGTCCTCACAAGTTGCCTCTTTTATAATTTCTTCTTTTTCGTTAATAGTTACAGTTACTACATATTGTTTGTTAGACACTCTGTGCTCTGGCACAATTTTTCCTCTTACAACACAGTCTACTTGGGATCTCTTCACTTCAACATAGCCTACTGCGGAGTCTACGTAGGAGTCCCGAGATGACCTGTAACAGCATCAAATTAACTACTGATTAAATCTGCCAGCGCTTTATATTGTCCCATCACTATTGCTTGCATTGTTGACATTATTGATGATTGAATATAGAATTATTGATTAGTTAAGTTTAGAATAAATAATAATAGTTTAGATTAATTATTGATTAAATTAGACAGAAAATATGGAATAAATCTACCCGCTCGAACAAAATTGCAACACCCTACTAGGGTCATTATGTAATTACCAAACAGTTAAAACAACATCTTAATATAATTATGTACATAATGTGGCAATAAAGATTTGATTTGATTTGATTTGAACCCATTGTCTGTCTTGACCATTTTACGATAGAAGTAAAGATATCATATAACTTCGAGTTAACAAAAAGTTCGTTTGCTACTTACATCAAAGCTTTAGCTCCTCGGATTTCGGCGATGTTGTGCTTGTCATTTGTCGACATGAACTCCAGAATCATAAGATTCTCAACCTTAGGTAAGTTAGCAGAGTCGGCACGTACAAAATTATCCATAATTTATCCAATCAGTAGGCAAACAGTTCCTTATAACAAAGCAGTGGTCAACGTAAATGCAGTATCAATCAAAACGGTAGGAAAGCAAGGTCGTCGTAAAGATAATGAACAGAATTAATACAAATGAATAGAATATCAGAGCACCAAACACAAAACAATTCTTTGAATTTAATGTTATTTATTTTGTTATGACAGTTGTCATAGAGATATTGTCTCTGCTTGTCAATGCCAATGCTGTCAGTTTCATCTTTTTTTTTTTACTGTGACGCCATTTTCACAGAACAAGTCATATTAGAGGTCGACTGAAGGTCAAATATTTTTTATATTTTCGCAAAAATTTGCGCGATCTCATCATTTTATGAGCCCTCAATAAAAAAATATGGTTTATAGACATATAATCTCGAAATGGTTTTGGAATCAGCATATGTTACATTTTTCTTTACATACCCAATTGTTTTTTATATATATAGAGATTGTATTATAATTATATGCTTGTATTATAGTTTTTATTTTATTTGTTTTCTGTATACATATATTTAAAAATTGTTTTTTTTTTTTTAATAGTCTTAATGTGTAGATAGTTTGTAGTTGGTATTATATGCTCTACATTTACGTACAACATTTATTAACTTATTTCAATTAATATGCGCCAGTTTTTTTTTAAGGGTATTACATATTTCTTCTCCTTTAATTCGATAGACGTTCAGATTTGATCAAACTCAACATATTCTGTCAACTTCTCGCTGATACGTAAAGACTTGCGTAAGACAAAGAATTTGAGACGTTGATCAAAGTTTAATAACGTTTTTCGGTAAGGCCGAAAGTAGCATATATTTTACTCTTTCGAACCCTCTTTCTTGACCTTTTTTCTAACCTTTATGGTCCCGCTGGTGGGTAAGTCTCCCCATCTCCCTCCCTCCTCCACCCGTCTCATTCTTAATTTTTATTCACTAACAGGTTCACTTAAAAGAAGGTTTTAAAAGGTTCACTCACTTAAAAGGTTCTTACGTTTTTAAGCAAATCACTGATAACTCAGTTTTCGCCAGTGTATTGCTAATTTTCCATAAACAGATGTGAAAATTCTTTTCCTATATCCGATTTCGATGATACAGTTTTAGTTCTATAGAACAAATGAGAGAGATTTCGTTTTAATAGTTCTACCATGGAACTAAAGGGATAAAAAAATCAACAGTTCTATGACGTCACAGTTCTATAGAACTAATGGGAGTTACCGTTTTATTCTGTATACAATCATACACAGGTAGGTTTCTATGGTGGAAAAATGTTTTTCCTAGGCCGTAATTATTCTTAACCTATTTTAGCTTTTAGGTTAGTAATACTACATTTTCGATTATTTAAAAGTCTCATGAGCATATAACTATAAAAAAAATCATTAAAATCATTCTGTCACAAGTGACTAGATTGTTGGCCTTTATTTTGCTCAAAAAATAATTAGGTATGCGTCATACAACAACATTGTAATAGGGGCAGCATGTTGGGTACTATTTCCGCTGGTAACGATCTGTTAGACTAATTTTAAATAGAAAATAATAATACTTAAAAATCATATTTAGCTACCACTATAAGTTAAACCATTGTACGAGCTGGTTTATGTTCATGTTCTATAAACACAGTCAAGTTTTTACTTTCGAAATTAATAATTATACTATGTTGTTAAATGTCCATACCGGAACTCAATTATTTTTGAAGGATAACTTCCATGACATAAAAACATTGGTCTGCCGTCTACCCATTCTAATTTTCATAGTAGGTATAAAACATGGCTATGATAAAAAGTTACTTCTCACTTACCTACCTATTAATAAAGTACTTTATACCTATTTTTTTTATGCACAAAATAGATCTACATACGATTGACCACCAACTTGCCTGATATTAAGCGATGGTGTGGCTGAGGATGCAGTATTCTCTCTAGCCTTGAAAATTCCAAGATCTCAGGAAACAGGGATGGCGGCAAAGAATTCCATTCCTGTGCAGTACGCATCAAGAACGTACCCCGATATCGCTGAGTACGGATTTTTGGTATTTCAACGACAAATGGGTGGTAATTCGCCGACTTTCCGACCGTATATATTTCTCTGTTAGAAATTACTTTAAAATAATTGGAAAAAAAGGTGAAACACTTGGAAATATTATCCTATCATAAACACGGAACACCAAATAGTATAGTTCAAGCCTTATTTTAATGACCTTACTTCATAGGATCATTTCTATAGTAAGCTCTTCCCAAGCCTTATTTTATTGAAACAAATGCCCTATATAGATAGGGCCTTGAATTCTGTATATTTACATTTATGTACTGCGTTGATTGCAGAATCTCATTGTTAAAACATAATATGTTGTAATAAAAGCGTTATGAATCATGTCTGTTAAGAAAA
Organism: Lycia hirtaria; assembly: GCA_947563715.1. NCBI lineage: Eukaryota > Metazoa > Arthropoda > Insecta > Lepidoptera > Geometridae > Lycia > Lycia hirtaria. The sequence continues at coordinate 16,330,316 of OX387386.1, forward strand.
TCTGTTCGAACTAAGATAAATAATAATATGTAAGACTTATTTCGGGGGGTGTCGGTCGCCTTATGTTTACCGAAAGAACTACTTTATCAACGACGTAATACGGGAATAACCCAATCATCACAATGATTTAAAATCTATTGAAATTAAGTGGAGCAATGTCAACATAAAACGTTAGACGAGAACGATTGAAGAACGATCTGCGTGAACATTTGAACAAATCACTCTCTGCAAGCTAACCTACGACAGAAACAACAGACGCGCGAGACTTACGTCTCGTCTACACAAGATAATCGCCATAATGTGTAAAATGTCTACAAATATTTATTTATTTATTTATGATGTTGACTGCACTGGATGTTGATGATGTTGACTCCACGGTCATTGTCCCAATAGTCGTTTCGGTGAGAGGCCTCAAGAGGCTCTCGTTAGATGGTTGGGTCAAGGGTCAGATACAAAAGTAAGACATTCTAGATTCGAGGCGTATTGTTAGGTTCCTCGATCCGAAACCCTTACCACCGGCAGCTTGAGCCCCGCTCCGCTACCGCACCCTGGTTTTAAGTTTTATAATATTTATGTGTATATATTTTTATTGTCAAAAATAAATAAATAAAAAATAATGAGATAAAATTATATTTATTTGTGTAAGATCTGCCGCTTAACAACATGCAACAGTCTTTTCTGCGATATTACTAGATCGTGTCCAATTTATTTCGCCGTTCCCCTTGACCGCTAAAAGCATAAGATTAAACGCTCGATGTTGGCCAATTACATAATACAAGCGACTTAAGCATGACCGTCTGATTCATGCAGCTAAATCTTATTTTTTGTGCAATTTACATTATTGCCCATTCGTGTATCAATTGAAATGATAAAAAAATAATCGGCCAAGTGCGAGTCGGACTCGCACACGAAGGGTTCCGTACTATCATTTATAATACTACAAAGTTTAGTTCTGTTTATAAAATAACGAGAAATCAACGAAATTCCAAGTAGTAAATTGCTAACTTATAGGTAGGTTTTCGATACACATCCGGGCAGCATAACGACGCTCGCGCGAATACGCGCGGCTATGGCTCGCTCCGTGATGTTACCTCCCCCGCTACCCGCGCGTTCGCGCCACCCCCACACCGCGGCGCGGCGCTCGCACCGCGTTTAGATGCACGGATTATTTTCATTTTGTGAGTTTTTATGTATTAGATTAGGTATTAATTTTTATAGTTAATATATTTCTAAATATTTACTTACAAATATTCAAGTTTCTACCTGTTAATTAAGATCGAGTAAAAATTGCTTAAAAATTACGTTTGTTGTATGGGAGCCCCCCTTTAATATTTACTTTATAGTTATTTAATTATTTATTTTGAAAGGTAATATACAAGTAAGTATTCTGTGAAAATTTGAAGCGTCTACCTGTTACCGTTTTTAATATTGAGCAAAAAAATACGAAAAAAACACGTTTATTGTATGGGGACCCCCCTTAATTTTTTTTTTTTAATTTTTAGTATTTGTTGTTATAGCGGCAACGGAAATACATCATTTGTGAAAATTTCAGCTTTCTAGCTATCACGGTTTATGAGATACAGCCTGGAGACAGACAGACAGACAGACAGACAGACAGACAGACAGCGAAGTCTTAGTAATAGGGTCCCGTTTTTACCCTTTGGGTACGGAACCCTAAAAATAACGGGTTGCACTCCGGGAGTGAGAACAGTGGCATATTTTCACTGGCACAAGTGAAAACTAAATAATCGGCCAAGTGCGAGTCGGACTCGCGCACGAAGGGTTCCGTACTATCATCTATAATACTACAAAGTTTAGTTCTGTTTATAAAATAACGAGAAATCAACGAAATTCCAAGTAGTAAATTGCAAACTTATAGGTAGGTTTTCGATACACATCCGGGCAGCATGACGACGCTCGCGCGAACACGCGCGGCTATGGCTCGCTCCGTGATGTTACCTCCCCCGCTACCCCGCTAAACCGGCGCTCGCACCGCGTTTAGATGCACGGATTATTTTCATTTTGTGAGTTTTTATGTATTAGATTAGGTATTTATTTTTATAGTTAATATATTTCTAAATATTTACTTACAAATATTCAAGTTTCTACCTTTTAATTGAGATCGAGTAAAAATTGCTTAAAAATTACGTTTGTTGTATGGGAGCCCCCCTTTAATATTTACTTTATTGTTATTTAATTATTTATTTTGAAAGGTAATATACAAGTAAATATTCTGTGAAAATTTGAAGCGTCTACCTGTTACCGTTTTTAATATTGAGCAAAAAAATACGAAAAAAACACGTTTATTGTATGGGGACCCCCCTTAATATTTTTAATTTTTTTATTTTTAGTATTTGTTGTTATAGCGGCACTGGAAATACATCATTTGTGAAAATTTCAGCTTTCTAGCTATCACGGTTTATGAGATACAGCCTGGAGACAGACAGACAGACAGACAGACAGACAGACAGACAGACAGACAGACAGACAGACAGACAGACAGCGAAGTCTTAGTAATAGGGTCCCGTTTTTACCCTTTGGGTACGGAACCCTAAAAATAAAATAGCAAAAAGAGAAAGAAAAACCATTAAAGTGCCATTTTCCCCTCTGGAGGAACCCTAAAGAACTAAAACAACACTTCATATAATAAAGTTAGTTCTAGAACAACGTACTAGATAGCGCTGTATAGTCTTAAAACACGCGCTTAACGTACGTAAGTACTTAGCGTGTACGGCGCTTGTACATACAATAATGAACTTTAAAAACTTTAAATGCAGAACGTTAGAATAGGTTTCTTACTGTCCGTCTTACGATCTGACGATCTGACGCGAGTTTAACATATTTTTTCATCCCCCCATCTCGGAATGAGTATTTTTGCTCTTCGATATTCCGATATAAGCAAAAGCCGTTTTTATCCTCTAGAGGATAAAGTAAATTCAAATTTAGAACATCGTGTGCACTAAGTTTGTGAATTCAAAACATCATTAAACCTTCTACCTCCATGGTGCCGAATTTATCATACAACCTTTTTTAATTTGTTAAAAACTCAGACTCGGAACCTTCTTGGTGTACTTTTTTTTATTTGCTTTGCACGCGCCATTTTCTTTTCACGACATATTGTTAAAATCTTAGGTTAAAAACAAGAAATTGGAAAACAAGGGAAAAACCTAAAATTAGTGATTCTAGCGACGAAGAATATTATATGACGCCAACAGAATTGACTGAAACTGTTAATAATGCGCAAATGAGCTTTCTCCCTCAACAATCACGCGAGAAGTAGGTATTTGAAACAGTACGATATGTTTAACACGTGGGGACTAGCTAAAGGAGCCAAAACTTTATCTAAAAACTTTGCTTTTGTTTTTGCGTTTTGCTGGCATATTTTATTGAATTATCCGAGACCAAGAAATCAATCACTCAATAGAGTACGTATTCAATGCTAAAAGCAACAATAAAGATGAAAAAAGACATACCTACATATCAACACCTATCCTAAATTAGTGTCATTTTAAAAAAGAGCCTCTTCTGGTCATCAACCATTATACCTAAGTGTTATTTGTTATAATTTAAAGATTATTCTGTAATACTTACCTATCATAATGTAGTAGTTAATACCTAAACTGAAATAAAAGTATCTTGTGATTGTAAATGTATTTGTTTTGCATTTAGTCATTACCTCGCTGAGGGGGGATGAAAAGTTACGTGTTGCACTCGAGTGCAAAAATTTTTCATCTCGTGCTCTTTTGATTCCCTCGCTAACGCTCAGGATTCAATTTTAGAATCCTTCGCTTGCTCGGTCATCAAAATTGAGCACGCGGTTAAAAAGCAACTTTGCACTCTTGTATAACAAATAACCACAGAATTCGCCCTATTACATAGGACCCAGAAGGATAATCTCCATACAAACCGCCTTTTAAATTCGGGCCAATTTTATTTTTTCAATTTGACACTTCATTTTTTTATAAATTTATTTTTAACCATAGATACACGTCCATTTGCCAAATTTATCTACAAAGTTGCCTTTGAAAAGGATATCTCCCGATTTGATCGGGTAATCATGATTAAAGTCAGAATGGTCCATGAGAGATTCACACAATCATATAACTGAAATAATAGTAACTTTGAAGTCTGTTGTTTCAGTTTTTTAAACTATAAAATTATTATATTTGTTATTTTGACCGAAATTTAGGTATAAATGTGAAAATTTTGTCGGTTACACGTTTATCACGGTCAAAATATCACATATAAAATAACAGCTACTGTTAATACATTGTAATAGTGTTCTTATGACTCTGAAAGAAAATCTGAAATCAAAAATGAAATCAGTAATTTAAATAATTTTATATCTATGGGTGCCGCGGCGCCACTTTCATCACTTTATAAAAGAATCTAATGTATTTTTATTTTGTAAATAAAAAATACAGTTCATGATGATAGTATTTATTAAATAAGTTTATACATGCAATTAACAAATTGTGACGTCATATAACTGATGTCACAACGGCAATGAATCGACTAATACCTCATTCATAAAAAAATTACTCAGTAGCTCAGTAGAAGTCATTCGCAGTTATTTTTTCCAATAAACTTCATTTCATTTCAATTTGACTCTGATATGTCATATTTTATTTTAGTAAACTTTAAGCCGGCCTTAACACGGACTTTGAGTTCCACGATCTGTTGAGAAGAATAAGAGTCAAAGTAATTGTGACTGGAAAGACTATATTTTTATGCTACGGCGAAACATACGTGTGTGTGTGTGTGTGTGCGTGATAAATGTGTACATAATGTAGGTTAAGATCACGAAGGTTCTTTTTGCTTTCGCATCAGTTGACAGTCAGTTAAACATATATTACGTTTTTTTTGTTGGAGTGCAACGGTCCACGCCCAGCTATTTCATTCGGAACTTCATTTTTGAAAATAGGATAAAACAGCAAATGTTTATTTTACTATAGCAGAGTTCCTACATTGTGATTAACGTAGCACTATTTTTTGTCCTCCGTATTCATGAACACATCACTGCCTCTCGAAATCTAATGGATTTATCACAATACTTAGATAAGTATGTCAATGGTTAATTCGTAGCACCAGTAATGGACCCAATTAATTTGATTAAATTCTACTGAATAAATAAATTTTCACACCTATTTACAAACAATATAGTATAGGTAAATACAAATGATACAGGGAAATTGAGAAAACATATATTGGCAATATTGAAATAAATAAAAAAAAACCTAATGACATTAAGCCAGAGATAGACCAAGAGGTATTAAAGTATCGATATCGATAAGTAATTATAGGTACCAATTTTTTCTTTTGAATTTTTTGTAATGTTTCAAGAAACATCGTTTTATTAGGGTTCCGTAGTAACTACGGGGAACCCTTATAATTCCATCATGTCCGTCTGTCTGTCTGTCCGTATGTCACAGTCATTTTACTCGGAGACTATTAACCCTATAAAAACAAATTTTTATACATAATTGTGTTTTGTGAGCCGCTACAAAATGCCGTAGTAAAATTTTCAAAAAAATTAAAAATAGAGATTGGGTTTTTCATATATACAATTAAGACTGGATAATTTTTTTAGCCCCCACCCTATCGTGTCTCAGATGTGATATGTGCGAGATATAGCTCGCTAAAGTTAAAAAGTTGTGTCCCCCCCCCCCCCCCTACATTTCTCAACTAAGACCTAAAAATTCATTATTAACCATAATAGTAGACCATATTAAATACTTTCAATGAAAATTATTTTGAACATTCTGTGATACCAACTTCTCTATGGGACTATAAATTTAAATTTGAATAAATGTTATTAATGTCATGATTTTATAATTCAAAGTAACCTTTGAAGGTATTGCTCAATGTTGTAAACGCTGGCGCCCTGTATTTGTTATGTATTTACATTTATTGTGGAAATTCACTGAACAAATTGTTAAGCGAGAATTCGGTTTCCACCAAGGATCATTTTGACTTCGCCTTACTATATCTGCCCAATGTTCTGCTTGTACAGCATCAACTAGAAAATCTAAACAGAATAGTTAGCAAGGTGCTGTGTTAGTTTAAGAATAAAAAAAAATAAACATTTATCGTAAAATCAAATACCATGTTTCACGTACAAAGGTCACCGACATAGCACAGCTGATTAGCAAGTTGAAGTGGCAGTGAACGTAGAACTGATGGCTAATGGGGCTGAAAAGTTCTCGAGTGGACACCACGCCCCGGCAAGCGTAGCGTAGGAAGACCAGCCAAGAAATGGACAGATGAACTTATACAAGTGGCAGGAAGATGCTGGATGCAAGCCGCTTCCAATCGGCTTTTATAGAAACCCATGGGGGAGGCCTATGTCCAGCAGTGGACTTCTTATGACTGAGATGATGATGATGATGATTCACATATCATAATTATTATAGTTTACAAAACTAGAATAACCGACTTCAAAATTCGCAATTTTATTTTAAAAACCAAACTACTGACCGATTTTGAGATTTGAAAGGAATTTTAAATCAATTTAAATGACGAAATCATGCGAGTAACATATATGAAAAATATAAGCTAACTGATAATCTCGTTTTTGAAGTCCGTAAAAATAATAATTGTCATCGATAACTTATATTACATCGACCCATCTCTAGTTCTTTGCAGTAATTTGTATAAATAATAAAATCAATTTATGAAATGAATGCATATATGCTTTTTATACTTATATTCGCGAATGTTATTTATTGAAATGAAATAAATTTCAACAATTTCATCGCGTATATTTCACATTATTTAAGACCCGATTTTTCGAACACTAGAGCATCCGTGGTCATAGGTGAGACGAACATACGCTACAAATACGTAAAAATTAGTTTCATTTCGCTTTTTATACTGTTAGAAATATATTTTTGCTACTTAGAGATGGAAGGTGATAATGTTTTCCATAGTTTTTTAAAGAAGTTTGTAATTTTTACAAGATTGTTTAACACAGTTCACCATCTTGGCACCGTAAGAATTGAGAAGTGATTGCGATGAGATGACGTTTAAGATTAAATGACGTTTGTGACCTGTCATTAGCAAACACCTGATTTGGTGTTAAGTTTTTGGAACAATATTTTGTATCGCATTAGGAGTCTTGTAAGTCTTTGCAAATAACTATTACCCATCCCAAAAATGCACAACGCCGTTTAAAAGTTTTCACTTAAAAAATTACATGGAGGATCATTGGAGAAAAAATTACTTAAACTTATAACTGTAATATTATTTATTACATAATAAATGTTCGTCATTGCAGCGGGATGAGTGCCGCAACTTTTTTGCTCGTTTTCTAGGTACCTTTAATACATTTATTCGAACTTCAGCTACATGAGGATATTATAACAAAATATTAAATAACTTTTTTTTATGTATTTAATTTTTACTAAAATAAATATCCAAAGACGAGGATTTTCACGATTGAATAATTATTTATAAATCTACTAGTTATTAAAATAAAACTTATGAATATTTTGTACTATAATATACTAATACTGTTTTCATGAGGCTGACATTCGCATATTTATCAAAAATAAATCAATAATTTTAATTGTATGTCTAAAGAGAATCTTAAGGACCAGCCAGAATATGGTGGCGCCACTGTTAAGCTTGCACACGACACCTTTTGTAACCGACTTCCAAAAAAGGAGGTTATCAATTCGACCTGTATGTTTGTAATATTGTCAGAATTGCTCAATTTTTGTATATGTTAGTCTCTATCAGCTTCTAAATATGTGTGCCAAATTTCATAAGTGTATGTATGTTTGTTCATGCATTACGCAGAAACTAGAAGTCGTATTTCAAAAATTCTTGTTTTATTGAATAAAGTATCTTTCAACTTAGGGGTCACTGTAAGTTTTATCATAATCGGTTCAGTAGTTTTCAAGATATGTGATTTTGAACACTTACTTCGTTCACTGCAGTTCATCGCAACTGTAGAGCAGTGTCTACACCTTATATTTCAATTGTTTGATAGACAGTCCTAAACAGACACCTTTTTTAAATTACGTTTATTATAAACATAAGTATTGAATGTACTTTTGATAATTATTTGTATCAGTTTCATGAGTACACAAAGTACACATTACAAAGTATTAACAATAACTAGGTATTATTTATGTAACTGTTTTTTGGCCAAAATAAACGCTCTAACGTCAAAATCTCCACGTTTATATACAGAACACGCTCAAAATAATACGTATAAAAATAACTATTAACGTAAATACATTGTAATAGTGTTCACATGTAGGTAGCTAAAAAAATAATATTTATAAAAAGTCATTTAAATATTTTTTATCTAAAAAGATCACGCGTGCGAGTGAGACAGCCCCCCCCCCTACTCATGCCATAAGCAGCAAAATAGCAGCGGCGTACACTTCAGGGCCTTAAAACATTATGAACACGTAATACATCAAAATAATATTAATTGTATACCTACTAATAAACTAAATTATATTTGACTAAAACTATTTAAAGGACAGCTTTTGCGTGTCATTCCATCATGGCAATGTATACACGGCTTCCTTCGAAATGATTGATGTCGTTATTTTCAAAATATATGCGCTTTTTTTTTTAAATTAACCGTCAATTTAATATATATATATAATTATATCTATAATGACAGCAAACTATTTGCTGTAGTAATTTTTGTTTCTTTATAACACTTCACTATAAAAATTTCGGCATTCACTCCCACGACCGCTCTCAATACGTTTCACAATAACAATACGTAACACTTATCACTTAAAACAGTCTGTAGATGGGTCGTAGCAACTGGTTTATTTGCCGCTGGGCCTTCCTCGGCTTTGTGAAGTAATCTGCTAAAGCAGTGCCGAAGCCAGAGGCCGCAGCAGACACTGCACTTTGGAGCGGCCTCTGATACCCTGGCTGGTAACCTTGTTGGTACCCCGGCTGGTATTGTTGCTGGTATCCTTGTTGAAATGGCATGTTGTAGCCGAACTGATTGAAACCATGACCACCTTGGCCTCCGTGACCACCGTGACCGCCATGACCACCGTGGCCGCCATGACCACCGTGACCGTCATGACCACCGTGGCCTCCGTGACCTCCATGACCGCCATGGCCGTGGTGCGACATTTGGATCGGGTATACAGGCACTTGCTGCACAGGGGCATACTGGGGTGCAGTAGGACCACATACGAAGAAATAATTCATGACGGGAGCGTTCACGTAAGTGTAATCAGGGTGGCCAAAGAATTTATCTCCAAGGAAGGTGCGTCCATAACCACAAGGACTGCTTGACTGGGGATGCTTTTTCCTCTTCTTTTTATGTCTCCGCTCGAGATCATCGCCATCACTGCTGTCGTTGACATCTAGATCTCTGGTGGCTACTTCTAGATCTTTACTAGCAGTTTCCTCTGCTGACACGAGGAGAAAAGCGGAGCCGATGAGGAGCAAACTGATGATTGTAATGTTCTGAAATGGTTTTATTGGAATAATTACAAATGTAAAACTTAAAGTATCTCTCAACTCTAATGGCTGCTTACAATCAATTATCGTAAGGTCTCCTATTATCGTATATGTACTTCTCACACCTGATAGTTACCAAACCTTCATAAATAACTTGAAAGCTTAATGACTTCGGAGATCTCGACAGATATCTATATCTATCCATTATCTTATAAGTACTGTGATTGTTATACCTAACGTTATTGAAGATGTTGTTATCCTAAACATTGATCAAAATCAGAACAGATACTGATAATGCAACCAAACATCTCAATCACTCGTTCAAACAATGAAACGAGTATAAGTTTGGAAAAATCAAAAACCCACGGCAAAAAAAAAAATTGCAGTAACATAGCTAAGAACACGCTCGATGAAATTATCTTTCAAACAAAAAGACTACAACAAAATCAGTCCATCCGATTAAGACCTACGATGCTACATTCAGACACACAAATATACAGATACACACGTCAAACTTATCACACTTATAACACTCCTATTTTGGGTTTGGTCCTATTTGGTTGAAAACATTTTAAAAACGTTTCGTATACTTATTAGCTATTATGTTTACAGTGGCTTAATAGACGCAAAAGCAACAAATAAAAAAAAAGTAAACTCAATATGATTTGACCTAATGGCCTTATTTATTTGCAATATCCTACTCACCATATTAGCGTCCTTTGCTGTTCGTAGATGGCCTGCTCGAAAGCTAGTCAGCAGCAGACTGACTCCTGGCGAGAGCTCGTGGGTGAAAGTAAAGGCATGGGCCTGAAGCAATGCCTCCTTGGGCAATGCCGGAGCCGTGTGTCATTGAACTTATACTCGGGTTTGTTTGGATGCAATGCTACAGATCCATGGTGGCGCAACTTTTGTAACGGTTGGAATAGCCCCGGGCGATCCACTGTCTACAGACATTGTTAAACTCGTAGACAAAACACTCAAATAAGCAGTAAGTACGTTTAACTACTACTAGTATGACCTCCATAAAGTCCAACTTTTAGACACCGTACTAAAATACTTACCTAGTTCTTTATAACTCGTCCAATATTGTATATAAATATGGTACTTATATGGTTAGGTTGGTCACCAAACCGATATTGTTTATGAAATTGATGTGTTGTATTTCCTCTAATTGCATATATAGTGTGTAATCGAAAGATGATTTACTCGTACACACTATATATGATGATGATCGATGGATATACTCACTTAAAACTAGAAACACACACTAAAAAAAAATATCTTTGTCACATTTGTGAATAGATATTGTTGTGATAGATACTGAGATGTCCATCACTAGTTATCATCAATAACTTTTAAAATAATAGGTACTAATCTTTCCTATGTAGATTATAATCATCTAGAGATGACGTCTGACGTTCTTTCAATTTATTTAGGTTCTTTGCTAAAATACTGTCTATTTCCAGTCTAGTCTTTATAAACTAGTCACGTTCAATGAAATGAAGATAAAAAAAAAATTTCCACGAAGTAAAGACTCAATTTGACCTTTGATCCTCTGTACAAAGACAAACCCACATTTACACACCCTCACACCCCATCATACATACCTATATACACTAACATTCACACACACACGTTTCGTCTTTGTAAAATTGGATTTAAATACTAATGGCAATCAAGGATGATATTACCTAGCATCGGAATAAATATTATTATGTAATATATTGGTTAATTTACGTATAATTTGTAATTTGATTTAATTATGGTATTGAAATACTAGCTAATTCATTTATTAATTGTTATAATTTAATTAAATATTTAAGTCAATAATAAAATAAAATGTGTACCAATGTCAGCGCGAAACATAAACAAACACATAATATACTCGTAGTAAACAGGAATACGGGCACCCAAGATACAGGCTTTGCCTAGTTTGGGCCCTCGAAATGCTTTTGTAACTTGTAAGTTGTTTATCTAAATTGAAGACTTTGTAAATCATTATTCAACTCTTATGAAATAAATGAATTATTATTATTATTTCTTTCTTGTAACCCACAATGTACCATACGTAAGTACGCAATATAAATGTGTTACAATGCAATTTAAAAATTGAGTTGTAACCGAAATTTTAATTTTAATTTAAAAAATGTTCTGTGATCTACTAATTTACATCTGAATTAAAATATTAAATTGGTTGGTTTGGTTGTAAAAGCCCATTGGCAAAGAGGAAAGTGGCCAAAATGCTGGCACTGGTAGCATTACCACGCTGAAAATTATATGCTAAAATAAAATAGGGGCTAATAATGGTAATTTACAACCTCGACCATGTGCTTAAAAAGTTCAAAGGTAGGCCACATCGTCCAAAATGTTCAACCCCGGACGACACGAATGTGACCTGTCTAAATATGCACTAATATTTAAAAATAAACATATTTGTATAGTTTGCATTGTGTTTAAGTCTCTAGTCTCTGTTTCCTGAGAACTACAATCTTGGAATTTTCAAAGCTATTAGGAATTTTCATTGATACCAAAAGATATCTTTTGGATCGACAAACTCCATCTATCTCGCATTAAAAAAGTCAGACGCACCAAAATTTTTGTAAACTTATCTTGTTTTCTTCTTTAGAACAAAGACGCGTGGGTAAATCAGTCAGAACAAAACAACAAAAACAGTCAAAACAGTCATGTTTTTACTCTACTGATTGATAACCCAATTCAGTATTTTTACTTCACCGAAACTCTGCGGTGGGGTATATAATGCATTTTAACCGACTTCCAAAAAGATGGAGGTTCTCAATTCAACTGTATTTGCGATTATTTCGCTAATTATGAATTAATTTTGATGATTCTTTTTGTGTTTGATAGGTGTTTGTATTTTGTGTTTGTGTTCAGAGGTATAGCCTATACCTCTACCGTATAGGTACCTAAATTTTATCATAATCGGTTCAGTACTATGGTTTTTATAACAAAATAACTGGCAAACTGTCATCCAAGTAAAAATTGCGTACATATTTTAAAGTCAGCTGCTTCAGTTTTTAGCGTTCCGTAGTAAACAAGGAACCCTTAAAGTTTCGCCACGTCTGTCCCTCCACGGCTTTGCTCAAAAACTATAAGTACTTACTAGAAATCTGTAGTTTGGTAGAGATATGCATATTAATAATGTCGAGAAGTCGTAGTTTTTTTTTTTGGTAAATCATCCCCTACACGTAAAGTGGGGATGAATTATTTTTTCTCATTGTACCTTACCTTTTGTGTGGCATATCGTTGAATAGGTAATCAAAAAACATTGAATTTGGGGGTGTGCCAAAACCCTTTTTAAATTTAGGGATCCGTTTGCGAAATATTAAGCTTTGAAGTGATGATTTTTGTTAGAGTCACGTGTAGCCGTGTAGTTTATATATTTATATTTTTTTTTATAAATACATACTTAAATTACATAGAGCTAAACACTCAGACACAGAATAAATATCCATGCTCGTCACACAAATGTTTTCCCTGGGTGGGCATCGAACCCAGGCTCAGGAGGCAATCGTACTACCACAGAGCCATGAGGCCTGTGTAGGTGTACGTTATTTATGAGAAAGTATGCCTAAAATCGCTGTAAATGATGCAAATTCTTTAGAACAATTCTATTAAAATCACTTGTTTATTAACCGACTTCCAAAAAAAGTAGGTACTTAATTCGACTGTATGTTTTTTTGTATGTTTGGTACGCGATTACTCCGATATTATCGTTATCAAAATCTCATATACAGTCTATCAAAATCGGTTCAGTATTTTAGTTTTAGTAACAAAATAACTGGAAAAATATCATCCAAGTCAACGAAATTGTGTATTTTGAAGTCGGCTTCAATTTTTTCAAATTATAATCATTATGAAAAACTTCGTTGTAGTTACGTACTAACGCTTTTTTTTATTCTTGCGAGAGTTGTATTAATATAAATTACAATAAAATATACCCCCTGACACTCCGAGAGTGAAGAGTGAAGTCGAATCTAACAACACCAAAATTGCACATCAAAATAGGTCTACAAGCTATTTAGGTTGTAGGCGATCATATAGAAACATATATACAAACATAGCCCTCCTTTTTACGCAGTCGGGTAAATTTTTTGAAATATTTACCAATAATAATGAAACAAAAAACATGATTATTATACAAATGGCGCTGCATACATCCATTGTTGGCCTCAGTGCCCTCAATTGCACTTATAGGCTGCGGAAGCAGACTATTCTACAAAAGATAGTCAACTTGAATGCTTTATTTTATTTTGTATTCGTTGGTAGGCGAAAACAGGCCGCCAAGCGGCCGCTAACTCGCCTGATGGCAATCTACGATGGTGCGCGCTTGCCTAGAAAGCACCTATTCACTCACGATTAGAAGACATTAATTCATTCATTATTTAAGAGCATGGCTCTTTTCAGTGGAGTAATTTCCATGCTTCTCTGTCTTCTGCCAGCGTTTTCACTTCCCTGTAAGATTTGACAGATTGGCCTTCTCTTTTATTTATTTGCCAAATGTTTTTCTTGGTCTTCCTCGTCCCGTCTTTCCCTCAAATCCCTCAATCTAGCCCTCATCATCTCAGCCATAAGAAGTCCACTGTTGGACATAGGCCTCCCCCATGGATTTCCAAAAAGACCGATTGGAAGCGGCTTGCATCCAGCGTCTTCCCGCCACTTGTATGAGGTCGTCTGTCCATCTCGTGGCTGGTCTTCCTACGCTGCGCTTGCCGGTACGTGGTCTCCACTCGAGAACCTTTCGGCCCCATCGGCCATCAGTTCTGCGTGCTATGTGCCCTGCCCACTGCCACTTCAACTTGCTAATCCGCTGTGCTATATCGGTGACTTTTGTACGTCTACGTATCTCTTCATTTCTGATTCGATCTCGTAGAGAGACTCTCCATAGCTCGTTGCGTGACCTTGAGCTTCCTTATAAGGCCCATAGTTAGGGACCACGTTTCAGTGCCGTATGTCATCACTGGTAACACACACTGGTTGTAAACTTTCGACTTGAGAGACTGGGGAATATTGGACGAGAAGACGCTTTTAAGTTTCCCGAACGCTGCCCAGCCGAGTTGGATACGACGATTGACCTCCCTCGTAAAGTTGGACCTGCCTAATCGGACCGTCTGTCCTAAGTAGACGTATTCGTCAACAACTTCAAGAGTGAGGTTCCCCACAGATATTGGGGTGGGCACTACATGGGCGTTCGACATAACCTTCGTCTTGTCCATGTTCATTTTGAGGCCCACCCGTTGGGAAACTCTATTGAGGTCTTCGAGCATCGTACTGAGCTCTTCCATCGACTTTGCCATGACTACTATATCGTCGGCAAACCGAAGGTGAGTGATGTACTCGCCGTTAATATTAATGCCGAGCCCTTTCCATTCCAGAAGCTTATAGGCATCTTCCAAACCGGCGGTAAACAGTTTCGGAGAGACAACGTCTCCCTGCCTCACGCCTCTTTTCAATGAAATTGCCTCTGTGTTCTGGTCTTGTACTCGGACTGCCATGGTGGCGTTGTTGTACAAGCACTTCAGCACTTCGACATACCGATAGTCAATACGGCATCGCTGGAGAGCCTCAAGCACCGCCCAGGTCTCGATCGAATCAAAGGCTTTCTCATAGTCCACAAACGCTAAGCAAAGGGGCAAGTTATACTCTTCGGTCTTCTGTATCACTTGCCGCAGCGTATGGATGTGGTCTATGGTACTATAGCCTTTTCGGAAACCGGCTTGTTCGGGAGGCTGGAAGTCATCAAACCTGCGTTCAAGACGATTCGTGATGACCCTTGAAAACAGCTTATAGACATGGCTCAGAAGCGAGATGGGTCTGTAGTTCTTCAGCAAAGTGTTGTCTCCTTTTTTGAAGAACAGCGCCACCACGCTTCTGTTCCATGCTTCTGGCGTTGTACCTTCAAGCACGACGGAATTGAAGAGCCTCTGAAGGACTTTCAGTACCGGTGTTCCACCCGCTTTCAGTAGCTCTGATGTAATTCCGTCGTCGCCCGGTGCCTTGTTGTTCTTGAGCTGTTTCAAGGCCATCCTAATCTCGTACAGGCTGATGTCCGGGATATCTTCGGTATAATGTCGAGTCAGTTTGGCTCTTGGATCTTTGCCCAAACTGCTAACAGGTTTTGCGACCGATGTGTATAACTGTCCATAGAACCTCTCGATTTCCCTCAAGACTTCTGCTTTGGTCGACGCTATACTGCCATCTTCCATCTTCAGCTTCGTCAACTGGCTCTGCCCAATAGACATGTCTCTTGCGAACACTTTGGAGCCTTTATTCCGCTCTATCGTCTCTTTAATACGATTAGTATTAAAGGTACGGATGTCGTGTCGCATAGACTTTGATATGAGTCTATTGAGCCGCCTATATGACTCGGCGTCACCGGAAGACTGCAGTTGCAATGAGCGTCGTTCAGCCATGAGGTCGAGGGTATGGCTCGAGAGCTTTTGCGGTCTATTTGTACGGTGGGGTTTATAAAACTTCGCGCCCACCGTACGGACAGTTTCCACAAACCTGTTATTGATCTCATCCACCGATGCGCAGCTCTCCAGGCACTCGAAGCGATTTGATAGTTCGAGCTGAAAGCTTTCGGGGTTTTGGATATGGGCGCGAGTGGGTCGGAGTGTAGACTTCATCATACGGGACCTCTCCAGTTTAACATTAATATTCAAAGTGCCTCGTACCATTCGGTGATCACTTCCGGTTTTAACCATGTTGATCACAGAGACATCATTGAATATTTGTTTCTTGGTGGTCAGGATGAAGTCTATCTCATTTCTCGTAGAACCATCGGGACTCAACCAGGTCCATTTCCTATGAGGTGGCTTCTGGAAGAAAGAGTTCATCATGAAGAGTCCCTCTTTCTCCAGAAAGTCGGCCAACCTCTGTCCCCTGGGGTTCCGTTGTCCATATCCAAATTGCCCCACTCTCAACTCACTTTCGCATTTCCTGCCCAGCTTCGCATTGAAGTCCCCCATAACAACATTAAAATAGGTCTCAGAAGTGTGTATGGCCCTACTAATGTCCTCATACATCACCTCCACCTCATCATCCGAGTGTGCCGAGGTCGGTGCGTATACCTGGATGACCTTCAACGAATATCTCTTGGATACTCTGAGTATCAGGTACGCAACCCTGCTCGATACACTGTCGATGGCAAGAATGTTGTTAACAAGGGACTTGTGGACGAGAAACCCGACACCACCTTGGGACTGTTGGTCGCCCTCCCGGTAGTATAGTAGGTTACCGGATTTCAGGGTTATCGTGTCCTCACCCTCTCGTCGGACTTCCGATAACCCCAGGATATCCCAATGTAACCTACTCATTTCTTCTTCCAGCTCAGCTAGCTTCTCGTCTGTCCTCATCGTGCGAATATTGTGTGTTACCAGGGCCAGTCGTCGTTTATGCAGGGGGTGGTAGCCGGATCTCTTCCGGAGATTCTTAGCACCCCTTGCTCCGCCGTGACCGGGACCGCTACCGTAGTCCGGAATAGCGGAGCTGCCGGGGACTGGGGGCCTGGTATTTTTGTCGTCTGTCATAGGGGGGGGTTTTGCCATTACTCGCCACGCTTGGCATGCGGGTTGGCGAGCGCAGTGGGTAGCGTTTTCCGCAGAAGATGCTGCTGCCCATCTCTGGTAGTATTTCCCTTAGCCGGTTCTTACGGCACCCACGGGAAGAGAGGGGGAGGTACTATTCTAAGCCGGTACCCCACGGCAATCTAGCCCTCTGTGATGAAATATTAAAAGAAACACATGCACTCAGTAGAGAGTTTTATTTCAAACTATAAATGAATTACTTAATGTATTTCGTAATAAACAATTAATTTTACTAGAATTATTCTAAAGAATGCGCATTTATAATCATTTACAGCGATTTTACGCATACTTCCTCACAAAAAACGTACACCCAACAGCGTGTCAAGGTAAGTTAGTAGTAGTAACGACTGCAAAAGCTGCTTTTCTGCAGTCGTATTTTATTATTATTGGTATTTTGTTTTTCTTTCAGCAAACTGCGTCAGCAATATGTTCAGTCTAACAATGTCTCCGACTTGGGTCGGAGGAAGTATAGACGGAACAACAAAAAAATATATACATCTAATTGTTAACCTTTTAGCCCTAGAAGCTCGTTGAATATAATTTAGGTATAGTTTAAAAAACTGAAACAACCGACTTTAAAGAACGCTACTTCGTTACTTGTAATATTAGAAAGAATTAGGATACATAAAGTTCATATCATCATGCTCAGTCGGGTAATAATTAAACAAAACGCTCAATCGTCGAAGTAACTCTATTTTCACCTTTTACACATTAGATGAGGAATAAAAAGGTTTTACTTTTACTAAATCCTTCACGGTTGTAAACTTTTTAAAGAAACCTCTCTTCGCCCGCTCGTTTATTTATTTGTCAATAATGAGATTTGTCATTGAATGTCAAATGCTTCGTCTTCGAAGATTAGAAAATGTGCAGATGTTTATACGTATAATAATCCTTAACATTTGACACTTTTGCAAAGAAAAACGTGTCGGTGGAACTCTGCGATTCTATTATCTGACGCATTTCACTCAGGGATACAATGTTTTTTTTTATTTTTAGATATTATTCAAAAAGTAATAAAGCAATGCCTATAAAATAATTGTGGGACCAACTTGAGAGCTTTCTCTATATTATGTCAATTCAAAACCACAAAAAATTGGTTCACGAATGATGGAGTAATCGATGAACAAACATACAAAAAAACATACAGACTGAATTGATAAACTCCTTCTTTTTGGAAGTCGGTTAAAAATAAACAAATCTATGATTCAAGGATAAATCTGTAACCATAATATTATCTGTTGATATAAGCATTTTTCAATACTTCACACCCTAAAAAATGTTACTTTTCTTCTTTTTTGTATTGGACCCGCATTAAAGCATTTGCCAGTGTCAAGTATTAGGATTTTTTCAAGTTTCTTGAATAAAACAAGTTGTAAATGTTCTAGTCACAATCTAAGTCACGTATACAGTCAATTTATAAGTCGAGTCCTGCTTCAGTAAAGTGGTGGCGACTTTACTAGAAGCTTTTATGGAGTTTTGCCGACAACGTAAAATCACACGTTTTACTGCTTTATTTCACTTGCCCACACTCACGCACTTTATCGAACACTTAATGAATAAAACACCACCATTTTTATAGCATTAATGTTCAAAATAACACAAGTTTACGAAAATAAAACAAAGCAACAACACGTTACTAAGACGTTCCCGCCAAAAAAAAAACAACCAAATGTTACTTTGGTTAGTCCATCTGGTACGTTTTTAGTCTGAAGCCCAACCTTGTCACGGCGGTTATCTCACGATCATGCAGTACAGCGGTGCAGTGACTGCTCGGTAGGTACTAACTTTACGTATGTCACTGAGAGGACAATAAATATTTTGACAGGACTGAAATGAAAGGACAAAAATGCACAACGCCACTAAAGAAGTTTTCACTTCAAAAATCACACACACAAAATAGGTAACTAAATAATGTTTTTGTCACAATCAGGCCCCAGCTGAGCATAATGCTAGTTGTAGAACTAGCATTATACAGTTACTAGTTGTAGTTGTATCAAGCATCAAGATAGAATTTTGTGTAAAGCTTGTGTAATATTATTATCGGGATTCCATACCAATTTGTAGTACCTAAGTACATCTCATGCACATGGCGTGCGCTCCATCCTCGGCCACATCGCTTGCCATAAAAAAAGTTGGTGGTCGTGTAAAATAGTACCTACATTCAGACAGTTGATATCTTGTAAAATATGGAAATACGTGAGTGAGAAAGCGAGAATTATTTAATTAATTATATTCGCTATTCATTACTCATTCATTTATTTAATTCATTTTCATGTTCGCTATCTCCCTTGCCCATTGCGTGGACTGTACAAGTCTAGTGTACATTCGCTATAGCGATTCCACGTTCAAAAAAATAAATTTGCGCGCATCCTTCGCAAGCTGCCTGAGAGCACTCACCCGTTATCCTGGTTAAAAGTGACCACTCGACCGCTGATATGGCTGATGGTCACTTCATCCTTGTTCTTCATTGTAGCTGGAACAAACAAACGGCGTGATAATTGTTTATATTTATAATTTAATGCTGGTGCTGCAGCCAATTAAGAGGAGCATCAAAAGTGGCTTAAGTATGTTAATCTCAGTAGAGTTTACATCATAGACTTCTATAAATACCCCAAGTGTATGTAAATAGCGTGTCAAAACGAGCGTGTCAAGTATAATATAAAAACGCAGTTGACGACCAAGATTCATTTAATTTCAGGTGATATATACTTCCGATTCGATATTATGTCAACTAGTTACTAGCGTAAGTACAAGCGCGCGGATGGAACATACCATCACAAAATCGTTTATGTGACGTCACAGTCGGTACCTACCAAAAATGTGGCACGCAAGGTTTTCATATAAATGTAGTCGCATGCTCCATCTACTATGTCTATGGTTTACATATTTGATAATATTATCTTCAGACCTTCATCGGTATAGACTAGAGTAATCGAGTTGTTTTTTTCTTCTAATTAGTTTAAGTACTTATAATATATATGTAGTTTGTTTTATTGTAGTTAATAAAAGCACTTGTCCAGATCTTGCCTATCAAGAATGTAGTCAAGGTACATAATATAATGAACCACACTTGTGAAGTACCTTTAAACATATTAAGTTAAATTGTCAAGCGCGCCATATAAAAGCCAAATTTGATTCAATATCCTAAACGTTATCCGGATTTTAACCCCCGACTCAAAAAGAGGGGTGTTATAAGTTTGACATGTGTATCTGTATACCTGTAATAGCTGTATACGAGTTGAGCTGTGTGTCTTTCTGTGGTATCGTAGCTCTCAAACGGATGCACAAAAAACACGGCTGAACAAATTTTGATCTAGTTTTCTTTTTGTTTGAAAGAGGATTTTATCGTGTGTTCTTAACTATATTTCAACGAAATCGGTTCAAGTTTTACGTTGAGTTTTTTTTTTTTTGGTTTTTTTAATCTTATACTCGTTAATAATATAATAACAGCATTAAACTAGATATTTTTTTCTGGTAGTCAAATGTATAACTATTCTATCTAAAAAATTACTATATTAAAAGATAAACAAAATACCCGACTGCAGAGAAGCAATTTTTGCAGTCTAAACCAAATAAATAAATGAAAAAATAGAGGGCACAAAAAAACTTAATGACTCCAAAAACACGTGAGTACAAAACGTGTGATCTTCATGAGACTCACAACTGACCGGAGAAACTAATTTAGCCCGATTTTAACAAATACTTATCACAAAAACTATATTTTTAGAGATAATGGAGGTAGCAGGAAATAACTAAGTACCATAAACGTAATGTTTGTCGACATCTTAGAAAAATTTGCATAAATACTTCGTCGATTCGTTTCAGATATGAGTCGTGTGATGCTGAATAGAAATGTAAAGTGCGTATTCTATTGTTATTTAACAATTTATAAATTAATACTCATACATTGTTTTTTTTACGATAGATAGATAGATCTACGATTGACCACCAACTCGCCTGATGTTAAGCGACGGTGTGACCGAGGATGGAGCTCGTCGATCTAGAAGATGTCTATTCACTCTACCCTATAAAAAGCCAAGATTGTAATTCTCAGGAAACCGAGATGGCAACAAAGAATTCTATTCCTGTACAGTACGCATAAAGAGCGTGGACCGATATCGCTGAGTACGGATTTTTGTCTTTTCAACGAGAAATAATATATTGTATTTTTTTTTTTTTTGTTTTGGTGTGGAAACTTTAATTAGGTCCATGGGGTCCAAGTGCGTTGCAGCTTTTTAAGGAAATTTCTATGCGACTGATAGAAAGAACAAATGACCAAAGGGCTGCCGCTTACCTCGGTCAGCGGATTAGAATTGCTATCCAACGAGGCAATGTCGCCACAGCCTTTTGGGAACGTTGCCTTGGGACTGTGGCCTGCATGAGTCCTGTTTTTTATCTGTAATACGTATTTTATTTATATATTTAATCTTATTATTAAATAGACATTGAAAATTGTGTAAATAAATACTTTCTTATATTTCTAATATATTGTTATTTAAAAATTATGTACATAGTTACGAGTATTATGACTGGTGTAGTGTAGGCAAGTAATTATGTAGCTGTCGTCATACAGCTAATGCATGGTAGATATGTATAGCCAGAAGAAGCATAATAATATGCATATATGTATGTATATTATACCATAAAATAATCCTAATATTGTAAAAAAATACTTCTTCACGGCTAAATGGCTGAACCAATCATAATGCAATTTGGCACTGACATTCTTTAGTACCTGGAGAAGGACATGTGTTATATTTTATCATCGACATCGACGTTTTTCATCACTGCGTGGGTGACACCGCGGGGAGCAGTTAGTTATGCACTTTTCTTTTAGAGTATTGTATTAGATGCGGAACCCTACCATATACAAAATATCAAAACGTATTCAGATTAGGTTCAGTTTACAGAAGGTATCGTGTATCACGTTTACCGCACGTATTTACAAAGATTACTTTAAAAACGTGACAGATAATTAACGTGTAATATTATGAAAATAATAATAAAAAACTTGACTGTAAAATGTGGCGGTGTTTAGCACAAGTACGATATCAATATGTTATAATGTTTTAGTGTTTCGTACCTCAAAACGAAAAACGGAACCCTTATAGGATCACTTTGTAGAGTTTGTTGTCCGTCTGTGTATCCGTCCGTCCGGGTGTCAAGACCTGTATGTCGGGAACGCGTGAAGGTATCGTGTTGAAATTAAAACCTTAAACGCAGATCCATAGTCTCTTGCTGCAGAAAGAACAATCAAATCTCTCAGTTTTCGTAAAAAGTTACAGTCTAATATGTCGTAAAATATAAAATATATAAAATCTTATGTGGTTATTTAAGAAAAGTGAGTGAGTGAGAAAAGTGATTTGATTATTTGAATAAGAGATTATCTTAAAATGTATTCTTGGTTAACTTTTAAAATAATTTTTAAAATATTACCCGAGGAATTAGAAAATATATTATAGTTTTTTCACTACTCCTTACGCCAATATAAATTATATCTGAGTAAAACTTTTAAATATTTCTACTATTTAAATAAATAATCCTGTCTCTCACTTATCCTTACGTTATTTTATATGTTTAAAAGTATTGTGATGCTCGAGAGAGAACTGGGGGGCAATTCAGTTATTCAAAACCGATCCGTAACTGAACCTTTTGCGAAGCATTTCCTGTCGGCTGCTATCATTTTTTGATTTAGTAACGAGCGAAGGACGTGTTACGTTTCATCAAATATGTGTATTGTATGACATAAAAGTGACTGAATGAAAAAAAACTATGGCGGCCGACGGGAACCGCTCCACAAATGGTTCGGCTATGGAGCGGTCTTGAATAACTGAATTGGGCCCCTGAGCGCGTTGAGTTGAGTTATTAAAATTATTTAATAAAAAAAATAAAAAAATAGTATATGTCACCCAGCACTATCCACTGATTAAAATTATTACATTATTATGTAAAGATAGATATAGATTGTTAGGTAAATTGGTTTTAAGAATCTGTAGTTGGGCTATCGCCCGTCTCGCTTGCGCATGCCATCATTTTTGAATATATAAAATGACTGAATGAACTTATTAAAAATTCGTTCCATCAAATACTAGAAAACAACATCACAAGTTTTAAAAAAACATTTCGATCTAAGTTAATTTTTATGCATAAAAATGATTTTTACAAATTATTTTATGTATATTCATATTTTCATTCAGTAATTTTATATCTATAAAAAGTTAGAATGTGCAACCGAGACGGATGATGGTCGAACTACAGACTCTTAAGACTTTTAGGTAGTTTGATGTCGGAGCTAGCTAAATACAGTAGATTCTGTGGGTAGATACGACTGATCTCTGAGGATAACGCGAATTACCTTAAGTAGTAACTTCCTACCTCTTGCTCTAATTTACCTTCTCAGTGGTTTTCTTATTAACTTTGTAAAGAAATTATTGCTTAAAATTATCCGTCTCTCAGGATCTGCGACTTCAGTACGAAAGAAATTTTTGAATCCTAAAGTATGTGTTAAGCTAAAGCAGTGAACATACTTTGAACTACATGAGCATTACACAATACATACTTACCAACACTGTTGTACCCTTAAGCATAAAATGTTTTCGCTAGTTGTAGTTGCCGAACTCTTAATAAATTATAGTTTAAACAAGTAAAAGCTTAGAAAACTCAAAAACCCCCGACAAAGAAACGCCTGAAACGATCTTGATGAAAAATTGCTAAGAACACTCTTGATGAAATCCTCTTTCAAACAAAAAAAAGTAGATCAAAATCTGTCCATCCGTTCTTCTTCTTTTTTTTTGTATTGGGCCCGCATTAAAGCATTTGCCAGTGTCAAGTATTAGGATTTTTTCAAGTTTCTTCAATAAAATAAGTTGTAAATGTTCTAGTTACAATCTAAGTCACGTATACAGTCAATTTATAAGTCGAGTCCTGCTTCAGTAAAGTGGTGACGACTTTACTAGAAGCTTCTATGGAGTTTTGCCGACAACGAAAATTTTTTTTCTAGCTTTATTTCACTTGCCTACAGTCACGCACTTTGTCGAACACTTATTGAATAAAACACCACCATTTTTATAGCATTAATGTTCAAAATAACACAAGTTTAGGAAAATAAAACAAAGTAACAACATGTTATTAAGACGTTCCCGCCACAACTCTCTGTCCATCCGTTTGAGAGTTACGATGCCACTGACAGATACAAAGATACACACGTCAAACTTATAACACCCCTCTTTTGGGGTGGGAGTTAAAAATGTAACAACCGACTTCAAAATGCCCAATTTTGTTTTAAAAACCAAACCACTACAATACGATTGATAAAATTTCTATGGTGGCAATCTGAAAGTACTTATATCCTTTCAAACAAAAAAGATTTTATCAAATCGGATTATAAATAACAGAGTAATGCAGTAACAAACATTAAAAAAAATACTACTAAATCGAGAACCTACTCCTTTTTTGAAGCATTGAGCTGTATGTACTTACGTACTAGAGGAGCTATCTGAAGCAAAATTAGTGTCACATTTGTTCGTAAAGTAAACAAAACAGCGTTACAGCGCTGGAATAATAAATACATTATTTACTACGCGTATACACGATAATTCAATTAGTAAACCTAAAAAATCATTATATTTATAGTTTGAGCGCCAATAATAACAAAAACTCAAAACTTTAGGGGTAAAGTTTTGAGTTTTTGTTATTATTTGATAATAAATCCGTCATAATGACACATAATATATAATAAAAATTACTCATTATGAGGACAGCATATGGGCAAATGGACATCGTAGCCTCACAAATAGGCTACTGCACTCATATCATTCTTAGTATACGAAAGCCTAAAAATGCGCAGTTCTTTCCCGCATAGCGTTCTAATTCTAACACTTGTAACCGACACTATGTAACATACTACGTATTGAAATATTTCATATCATTTTATATTTCACTAGTCTGTACGTGCAGTGTACACGCCGTAAGTATCACTGGCGATCACTTCTCCAAATGTTGACAGTGCATGATCAGTGATCTGGAAGGCGCTATATTGGTGACACATCTAAGTCAATACCTGTTTTAATAACACAATTTATTTATAAACGTACCTATTTCTGGAAATTTTCAGACGTTTATTAGATGTTTAAATATTTTTGGTCAATCTTGCGGCTGACTCGGAAAACATACTTCGAAACTAAGAAGAATGCGTGTCCTTCGTACCAGGATATTTACTCGTGCTATTATCGCTTTACTTACAATTTTTAATAGGTAGATGCCTTTTTTAACTACAAAACATCATCAAATCAACTACAAAGCATTATCATCATCATCATCATCACCGTTGTCTTGCTCTTTTCCCGCTGGTATCGGCACAGCACGTTTCCTTTCGACACTTCACTCTATCAGATATCATTTCTACACTCATACTTTTCGCACGCTTAGCACCTTTCACACAGTCCATTCACACTTTCTTAGGCCATGTCCAACAAATTGATATCAAAAAATATTTTTAAGTAGACACTTTTTATTGATATAATGGAAATATGCATGAATTTTATTTCATGTTTCAATTGATAACATACTAAAACGTAATACATACTTATACTAAATAAATAATTTCGATCAATCAATAAACTTCAGAGTTATAAACATTAAAAATTTTAGGGTTATTATGTTCTGGCCCGCTCTCGTGAAACAACAGTTTGTATTGAATTAGTATAGCGCACATGAACCATGACGTCATCGTTCGCTATTGTGTGCTCTCTGTCTAACATGAAATTAAAATGCGTCTATTTTCGAAAATAGTTATTCAATTTTGTTTTCGTGAAATTGTTAACCTTTTCATGACTAAATAGAAATAAATCAAGCGTATTCCCTATTATATGCTTACCTACATCTCTCTAGATAGCGCACATGAACCATGACGTCATCGTTCGCTATCGTGTGCTCTCTGTCTAACATGAAATTAAAATGCGTCTATTTTCGAAAATAGTTATTCAATTTTGTTTTCGTGAAATTGTTAGCCTTTTCATGACTAAATAAAAATAAATCATGCGTATTATATGCTTACCTACATCTCTCTAGAGACGACTAAAATCATAACTGCAGGTTTTTCATAATATCTGCTATTATCTCAGTTTATTACCAACTCAATGAAGATTTGGAGTGGCTTCTAGGTTTCCATTGAGTGGCGTGTCTTAGCATACTTTTTAACTCAAGTATCTGATAACGTTTTAGCCTCAAAGATATATTTTGTAACGGTTGCATGCTGATGATGTGATACATGTCGTGCGTTAGACGTGTGATTTTGTTACTATGTTTATATGTTTTGCTTGACACTAAAAAAAATGTTTTAGTTTCAAGCAAACTTTACTTTCGTTTCACTGGGTAAGTTCGTTTAATTTTCAAACACATTTTACTACTATTGTAATGCCTAAATTTTACGTTATAAAGTATGCCAGATCCTTTTACATAGTATGAGTGAGAAACCTACCGAATTTCGTTCAAATCCGCCCTATAGTTTGAAACGTCCTTATTTTAAATTTTAAAAAGTACAAAACTTGAAAACTACTGAACCGATTTTGATAATACTTACACTGATACATCTTTTTTAGAAATTTTCGACTTCTAGTTTCTGCGTGATACGTGGACAAACATACAAATATACAAACATAAACACATACACTTATGAAATTTAGCACACATGTTTAGAAGCTGGTATACTAGACTAAGATAAATACAAAAACTGTGCAGTTCTGACAATATTACATACATAGAGGTTGAATTGACCTTTTTAAGTCGGTTAAAAAGACGACGGCCTTGATAATGTTTTTACTTCTGTCGTGTGTTCTTAAAGCACACATATTTTTTTGTCTGTAGTATTTAACTTTGTGTTTGTCATATATCTTTGTATCTTATGTAAACGAAGTGGAACATCAATAAACTTATAAGTACCAATACAAAGTTTGTTTGTTGTATGTTTTAAGTAGCAGTTAATAGTAGTAAGTAGCCTATTTAGCCGACTTCATAAATTCTAATTCCAATTTGAAGTGGCGGTGATAACCTGCACTGACGTCCCGCTTGAGGTGTATTATGCATTTCCCCCCGCCATTCTACTCAAACCAGCCAAGCTCCTTAAAATAACGGAGCAAAGCTTTAGCTCGCTGGCATAATTGTTCCACTTCTGTTGCGTCAGGTGTTTCATTACAGAGTTGAATTTGACTTTGAGATTTTTCCAGTATTACCGATTTTGATCAAGCATGTTCTGTAGCCCTACAGTGCATGTGTTACTGCACTGCACTTTTTGTGTTTCACAAACAAACAAAACACACAACATTTCTGAATAAAAGTTAGCTAAATAAACGAAACTGCGAATTCTGAAGTTTATTGTTTCAGTTTTTTAATCAACATTTGTCAGGTATTTTATTATCATTAAAAATTAATGATTACAAGTTCCTTGCAAATTATTTGCGCTTCTACGGAATTTAAAACTTCTTGCGAATTACTATTTACTCAAGTGTACCGACACCTGTATATTTGCACATAACTATAACATTATTCAAAGTAAAACGAAATACCGGATTTTAAATACAGTCTTAAAATATTTAGAAAAATACTGTATTCAAACTTAATTAGAAACTATTGTAATGCCTAAATTTTGCCCCCGGCATAAAAAACTACAGAACATATTTTAATGAAATATAGCTAAAAACTATCGATTAAATTCTCTTTCAAACAAAAAATAACATATCAAAAACAAGCCCTCAGGTTGAAAGCTACGATGCTACACAGAGATACAAATACACAGCACACAACCTTATAACATCCCTCTTTTTGCGTCGAAGATTAAACCACTTTACAAGGTAAAATAGAAACATTCGGTACATTCACATTACACAAATTATGATATGGTATACTGAAGTTATAGATCAACCGTCTTACTTATAAACGCATGTTAAAATCTTAGACACTGAATAAGGACTTTGTCCATAGACTTCTATGTCTGTGGACTTGTCACTTTCTGTCAGACGGGAACTGTCGCGCACGAAAACGGAACAAAACATAGTTTAACTAAAATGCAAACCACGGGCCTTACCGAAAAACGTTTACTTAACTTTAACCAACGTCTTAAATTCTCTGTCTTCTTTCCGCCAATGTCATTACGTGTTAGCGAGAAGTTGACAAAATATGTTAAGCATTGCTTAAAGTTAAGTAGGTAACCTTTTTCGGTAAGGCCGTAAAAAACTCAAATATAAACAGAAGGCACTTAAAAAAATCTAGTTTATTAAAATACTAGCCTGCGCCCCGTGGTTTCATCCGCGTAATAATGAAAAACGATGATGATGATAAACATAGCCTACGTCCTTCTCCAAATCGTAAAGATTATCTAAAAGTACTTAACACTAACGAAAAGTTAATATGTGCCAAAATTAAAAAGTTGTGAATAAAATAAGTTTCGTAAGATAAGACTACGGTCGCTTTTGTCCGCATTCTCAATAACGTGTTTTCATCTTTGGTTCCACCGCGTCAAGCAAGTACTTAGCATATTAAGATACTTAGTTGTATGTTGCCTTCAAAGGGCCATTGATGACCTTCATATATTATAGTCAAGTATTTATGAATTTGTTTGTCAATTGAGTAACAAGAACGTATAAATCGCTTGCTCAACGCTTGCCCATAAAACACTTCAATGCCACACAAAACTTTTAACCTGACAGTTTTTTTTTATTTGAAAAATTTGATCTCCACAGACTCCAGGGTCCGTGCCTTTTATAAGCTAATATTTTTTTTTTTTTTTTTTAACTTGCATACAAGAGGAAGATGGATAATATAATAGTAACACTTAAATAACATGCATGCGTGTGTACGCCGAGCAGTCCAGCTCCCGCAAGCAGCACCCGACCAGAAACCTGACAGTTTGAACACAGATGAAACATATAATAATTATATTGAACTATACATTCCAAAGGAAGGTAGGATTTTGAAGAAGGAGGACTAAGGAGCTAAAGCCCCCGACGCATGTTCATATGACCATGACGCAAGACAAATTGAATGGTTTCACCTATAGGCGTACCAAGGGGTTTGAAAGTACAACCGGGAGGTTTCGAGGACTTTCGAGGACAGTTTGTTTAAACAGGTCTGATAAAAAAATAAAATAAGCTACAAAAGTGGTTGCTGAGTAGGTAAATATGTATGTATGTTTGCGGCCTTCTAAGTATTAAGGTAGAGGAAAAATCACTACTTAAAAACAATCTGACCTTGGCGCAAAAGATACATGCGTGCATCAGTTCCGCCGGTAAATGTTTGATAAGGAAAAATATAATTTTGAACTGGTTTTATCAAAATAATCGCACATATACTACCTCACGCAAAAATAAAAAAGTACGTTTTTTCGTAACTAACAAGTGATTTTACTAGGATTATTCTAAAGACGTATTTATAATATTTTACACCGATGTTACTCATACTTTCTGACAAAAAACTTATAATCTTATCTGTTCTGTGTTATTCGTTTAGGCTGTAGACGCTCATATATATAGTATGTATATAACGTTGACTCATTTCATCGAAAAAAAAAGATACATACATACACACACACTCCCCCGCGTGCGCGCACACACACACAACAGGTAAGCAAATACACGCACTCAGCCACAAGTGTGAGAATCAGGGTTTCAAATGTGAAGTCACGTCTTATTTTAATAATACTTAAGACCCTTTTTTAAAATAAAAACTACGGGTCACTCACGTCTGTTTTGAGCCGAAATATCCGACTATAGTTTCAACCGTATTCGGCGGTCTTTATCAAACCTGACCCGTAAACCCGTACGGGTCGGGAGTGACCCGTAGTTTTTATTTCAAAATGTGTGAATTCCACGTTAATTTCCATAGTAAAATAGTTAAGACCCATTTATTAACCGACTTCCAAAAAGAAGGAGGGTTTCAATTCGGTCTATATCTGATTACTCAGCCAATTGTGCATTGAGTTTGATGATTCTTTTTACTAAGTATTACTACTACATACACTTAATCTTCGACCTCATCATCGCTTCCCAACTGGTGAGATTGTGATCAAACGCAGGCCTAGGTTGTCATAAAAAAACATATACCTCGTCACGCAGTCGGGTAAAAATCTATATACTAAGCACACCCGACAAGAAATTCCAATGCTAGTTTCTAATCTGTATCCAGAACACCTACTTCCTTATGATGATAAGTAGTTGTTATATAGGTAGAGCACGTATTACTTACGCCCTTCAGATTTACCTGAAGCTACCGGAAGGAACCGGAACATTTTGATGTATAATCATTTAAACTACTAATACTTCCTTATAACCGATATTCCCCCGTATTCAGATAATAAAGACATAGCTCAGTAAATCCTCGCCTCAAATTTCACTCATTATTTAGTCCAGTAAAAATAATATTTGTGACAACTTAAAAGACAACTAAAAATATTGTTATTTAAATGAATATGTACTGGTGTTTTGAAATAGGTACATTTGACACAATTTCAAAATGATATTATAAAATCAAGCTTTGTTACCTTTACACGCTCATACGGCTGAACCGATCGTTATGAAATTTAGTATAGAGATAGCTGTGAACCTGGAGACGGACATACGCAACTTATCATCATCATCACCGTTTTTCATAACTATGCGGGTGAAACCGCGGAACGCAGCTGGTTTATAAATCGGGGATTGTGAATTTATGTTTTTTAGGTATTTTCCAATTATAATTTCAAAGTGAGTGAGTGAGTGAGTAATATGATCACAGCTCCATACAAACGGATTTATTTTTACTAGAATAATAGAAAAAATGACAACAAGAGGATATTTTGAAAGAGTGAGCCAGTCAATGGGAGTTATGTTTAAAAATATGGAAGGCATTTTCAAGACAGATATTAATGCTTAATCTTCGCTCACAAAGGTGGTTTTGTGCTCAAAGAGGTAATATTTGCTAGTAAGTAGGTAGTAAAAAATTATTCGTAATAGAAATATCCTATTCAAAAATAATGATTATATATTATATTTTTAATATTTTCTAGTAAGTAGGTACTAAAAAATAATGCGTAATGAAAGTGTCCTATTAAAAAATATAAGATTATCATTTTAACCAACTTCAAAAAAGGAGGAGGTTGCCAATTCGTAGCGTATATAATAAATAATAATAAATATATCTTTATTGTACACCAAACATTACAATTGAAGGACACACGTTTTAACAAGTATATTATTTTGAATATAGATTAGTATCGGGTGTTTGAGGTTTCCTTCTTGCGCAGTCGGGTAAGAAAAGCGATTTTCGCAAAGCGAGTTATGATCAAACTATACAATACATATTACGTTATTAAAAAAAGGCAAGTGCGAGTCACACTCGAAGGTTCCGTACATACTAGTAGGTAGTGTTCAAGTATTTTTAGGGTTCCGTACCTCAAAATAAAAAAACGGAACCCTTATAGGATCACTTTGTTGTCCGCCTGTCCGGGTGTCAAGACCTTTATCTCGGTAACGTGTGAAGGTATCGCGTTGAAATTAAAACCATATACGCAAATCCATAGTATCTTGCTGCAGAAAGAAAAATCAAATTTCTCGATTTTCATAAAAAAAAGTTACAGCCGAATATGTCGAAAAAAATGCACATTTCGACACTCACAAGGGTCAAATCAAAACCTATGGGGTACTTCCCGTTGACCTAGAACTATGAAATTTGGAGATAAGCATTGTGTTAGAGTACACATATTGGGAAAAATCCGAAAACTGGACATTTTTAATTTAATCACAAAAAATAGTGTCTTTACGCAAGGAGTGAGGGTCCAAATTTTAAAGTTCTTTAACCGTATCATGTGGGGTATCATATGAAAGAGCTTAGTTAGCATAAGTTAAAACAGATTTTTAAATATTTTTACGATGTATATTTTTCGGTATAAGAAGAAAAATATGAAAAAAATACGATGCCCCCTTTTATCTAAAAGTTTGTACGGAACCCTCGGTGAGCGAGTCTCACTGGCACTTGTCCGGTTTTATTTTAAATTAATATAGCTTGTTTTATTCCGGAAATCCCACGAACCCGGCAAGTAAGCTGTGAAAATCTTAGGGCGAAGCTAGTGGATAGGTAAGTGCGGGGGAAATTATTATATTTTTTTAATTTTTTTGTCATAAACCGAAAATTACACGTTGTAAATATATTTAAAAATCTATTTTAGCTTGTGTGAAGCTCTATAATATGATTTCCCACGTGATACGGTTAACTCACTTTAAAATTTGGACCCTCATGCCTTGCATAAAGACCCTATTTTTATGATTAAATTAAAAATGTGCAGTTTTCGTATTTTTCCTTTATGTGCATAAGCGTCTTGCCATATTTCATAGTTCTGGGTCAACGGGAAGTATATAGGTTTTGATTCCCTTGTGTCGAAATATGTGGTATTTTGCGACATAAACTGCTGTAACTTTTTTTACGATAACCGAGAGTTTGATTTTTTCACAGCCGCTAGCAGATACCGCACAGCAAGTGATTACAGCTCTGCGTATATAGTTATAATTTCAACTCGATACCCTCCACGCATTCCCGAGATAGAAGGTCTTGATAGACGGACAGGCGGACAACAAAGTGATCCTATAAAGGTTTCGTTTTTTTCCTTTTGAAGTACAGAACCCTAAAAATGAACTTTTTGTAACATTTAATGAACTTTTCTGTAAAAAATAAGTGATTTTACTAGGATAATTCTAAAGAATGCGCATTTATATTAACCTTTTATAGCGACTTTGCGCATACTTTTTCACAAAAAAATATTCATTCGTATCAAACGTAACGGAATCGTAATAGTACATAGACTGCAAAAATCATCTCCTGCAGTAGGGAATTTTGTTTTTCTTTTAATACAGATGAGTACTTGTTAATCACTATCCATTCGCATCGCTGCAGTTGCATCATCGCTGTTTGGAGCCGAAATTCGGCGCGGATAAGTATTTTTGTTTGTTTTGACATAAACTCATGAATGATTAAAATATTAAAAAATGCGATTACTGCGGTGCATGAGGCTTTTGCAGCGCAACTCTAGTGCGTGCTCAAATTTAATGAAACACTAGTTATAGACTATACGACGTCACACTGAATTACATATATATATTACCTATACCCACTATTCTATATCTTCTTTGGCTCTCGTAGGCATAGTCTATGAAATAATTTTACAACCGTGTAGGGTATCAAATGAAGGGGAAATTAGCACGTCTTAAATACGTAGGAAAGTTTACGAAATAAATCAGAAAAAAAATATTTCCCCTTCCACACGAGCAGACAATAATCCATCATGAAAACAAGATCTTTCAATAGATTTACTAGCCACTCAATATTTTGTAACTCTAAAAGCTATTGGGTAATTTTACGTACCTTTAGGTACCTACATAAAAGAAACTATGGTTTCCCGGAATGTAGGTAACACTTTTAGTGTGGATGGATTTAAAAATATGTTGAGAAATAATTTACATTTAACTTGACTTTTTTAATTTTAACTTTCAGTCTGACATATTTTTTAATAATGATATACTTTTAAACAAAAAATACCTACTAGTTTTTTTTTCTGTCGGTCTATTCGAAATTGTTCAAACAGCCCGCGTAAAACACTTCGATCGGAGTTGTGATTGGAAAATTCGCGACGCATGCGCAGTACTCGCGCTTTCGCAACCGACTGGCGAGCGCCGCGGGTGCTATGCCATGCCAGCCGTAGGTATTATAATCTCTTTGATACCAGCCCAGCAGGTCACTGACAACGAGTACTTACCCTTACATCTCTTGACTATTCAGGTTTATAAAAAAATGTATAATCTAATGGTTTTTGTTTATTGGATAATTTTCATAGCAGGCTTAACATGCGCGCCGCAACAAAGTTGTCTTTACTGTTTTTTTCGTAATTATTATTAACAAGTTAATATTTAATAAAAAAACTGAGCAACCTACTTCAATTCGTATTGGATGAGTATTAAAGAAGGCTTTTCAAGCTCTCTAAATTCTTAATGGTGAGAAAATTCATCATCTTCATCTTCATTCGTTTTTTTATTTAACGACTGACATCCGCGCTCGCTTATCCGTTTGTCAATTATAAAATTTGTCAAATGATCTACCATGCTAACAGCTATAACGTAGAAGTTTTGGCGGAAAAGTAGAAACTATAGAAACCACCACCATTGAAACATGGTGTTGCTCTGTTTTATTTTCCTAAACTTGTGTTATTTTGAATATCAATGCGATAAAAATGGTGGTGTTTTATTCATTATGTGTTCGATCAAGTGCGTAAATGAAATAAAGCAGTGAAACGTGTCATTTTACGTTGTCGGCGAAACTCCATTGAAGCTTCTAGTAAAGTCACCATCGCTTTACTGAGGCAAGGCTCAAATTTGAAAATGACCGTGTACGTGACTTATACTAGGATTAGAACACTATATAACATGTATTATTTAAAAAACTTGAAATTGTTTCAATACTTGACACTGGCAAATCGCTAATCGCGGAGTCCAATACAAAAAAGAAGAAGAATAACTGTGACATAGTGCAAAAAATAAATTTTCCACCTGAAACGTCAGTGTTCACTGCTGAATGTCTTGGCCTTAGGTCTTAGCATTGTTAAAGCTATTGAATACGTTATACTTTGCAAGATCGAAAACAGCACCTTATAGCCCTTCTGTAATTCCCCTTTAATTCAAACTCTTCCTACCCTCTTATTATTCTCAGACTCCACAATAAGGAGTAGCATCAAATCCTGGGGGAAGAAACAGTGCTTAGCACTGTGGAGCCAAAGCCCGGGAATGGTTCACTCCAAAGCGCTTCTCACAGGATTCAGCAAAAAGTTCTCTGAGGAGGCGCTTCTTTTAAACAAGGGCCAAATTAGGGTTCTTGTTCGCACCCTAACGGGACATTGTAAAATGAATAAACACCTACACAGAATGGGGCTGGGTGAGAACCCTGAGTGTAGGTTTTGCCTCGAAGAGGATGAAACACCCATCCATGTCCTCTGCGAGTGTGTGGCGCTCCACCACCAGAGGAGCCAGCTCCTGGGAGGACCTATCCTCTACCCTGAGGATGTGAAGGCCTCCGCCCCAAAGTCCCTAGTGTAATTTATGTCACATCTGGGACTGGGAGAGGTGCTGTAACCCCTAGGAGGGAAGTTACAATAGATCCGCGAGAGTCGCAGTGACAGGGAGGCTCGTGGCCTCCCACCCTACCTCGAATAATAACCCTCTTATTATTGAAGCGAGGAAAAAAATACATGATTACGCCAGTGATATGTTATTACAAGAATCTCTTTGGTTTACGATCTTCTAAATTTAACAATAAATTTTATTTGGATTCCTAGGTATTAATAATAATAACAAGCATTTATTTCTTAAACAAATAAATTTAAAAAAATAATTTAAAGAGAAAAGTAATATATTGTTAAGGGTCCCATAAATGCCTCCTCCAATGTCAAACAGTATGTAACAACAGTAAAGTTCTTACAGACTTTTTGTTATGGTTGACTGTTGTTATGGTATTACAGGAAATTAAAAGGCGGATAGACTTGCCAATGAGACGGTGGAGTGTGGTGACCTTTTTCCTTTTCAAATGTGTCCGCATGATTTAGCCACACTTCCTAGGCTGCATCTCTGGGATCCCTGGCGTGCAGTCTGGGAGTACAGCAGCAAGTATACAGGCAAACATTATGCAAGTGATCAACCAGTACTGCAAAATAAACCGTGGCTCAGCCTTGGTAAGAAGTCTACTTCGGTTTTGATTAGGATGCGCCTAAGTCATTCTACTTGTCTTACACTTACCTTGCGCGATTTAACATTATAAAATAGTCCACAATGGGAATGTGGTGATTATGGTGACTTGGACTACTTTTTAGGGTTCCGTATCTTAATTGGGAAAAACGGAACCCTTATAGGATCACTTTGTTGTCCGTCTGCCCGTCTGTCTGTCTGTCCGTCTGTCCGACAGTCGGGTGTCAAGATATTTATCTCGGGAACGCGTGAAGGTATAGAGTTGAAATTAAAACCATATATGCAGATCCATAGTATCTTGCTGCAGAAAAAAAAATAAGTTTCTAAGTTTTCTTTAAAAATAGTTACGGCCGAATATATCGTAAAAAACGCACATTTCGACACTCACAAGGGAATCAAAACCTATGGGATGCTTCCCGTTGACCTAGAACAATGAAATTTGGCAAGAAGCATTGTGTTAGAGTACACATATAGGAAAAAAAACGAAAACTGGACATTTTTTATTTAATCACAAAAAAAATAGTGTCTTTATGCAAGGAATGAAGGTCCAAATTTTAAAGTGAATTAAGCGTACCATGTGGGGTATCATATGAAAGAGCTTCAGTAGCATAAGTTAAAACAGGTTTTTAAATAATTTTACGATGTATATTTTTCGGTTTATGAAGGAAAATATAAAAAAAATGGATGATTTTTTCTTTTATCTACTAGTTTGTACGGAACCCTCGGTGGGCGAGTCAAACTCGCACTTGTCCGGTTTTTTATTTTCTCTTGCCCTCTAAATCATCAATTCCCTCTACTCTAACTTAATTTCCCTTCGTGTCCCATTATCTGTAAATATTAATTATCTTTTTAGTTGTTATTCACCTGATATTTATACATCCTTATCTTTATATATCGTCTCTAATAATATAAATCTGTAAG
This sequence comes from Lycia hirtaria, assembly GCA_947563715.1. Taxonomy (NCBI): domain Eukaryota; kingdom Metazoa; phylum Arthropoda; class Insecta; order Lepidoptera; family Geometridae; genus Lycia; species Lycia hirtaria. Next base: position 16,367,040 of record OX387386.1, read on the forward strand.
CCTTCTAAACATCTATGTACTCTATATAATATGTTATATTTATTTATTTTCATCTATTCACTAACTCTTCTGATCTTATCTTGTCCTATTAATATAAGTAGGTACATATACGCTAACCGCGCGAGTCCAAAGCCCGTGAAGGGGCAAAAAGAAGGAGAAGATAGTCTATTAATATGTCATAATCTTACGACACCTCGCACGTCAAAATCGGTTAAGCCGTTTAGCCTTCATGGGCTCATATAAAAACATACATACGTAGTACGTACCCGCATACACTCGAAAAATATAACCATCTTTCTTAATCAGTCGGGTAAAAAATTATGGGGTTAAAAAAAATACCGGTGCTACTACTAGTAGTAAGATTGTAATAAACGGAGCATTCATATATATAACAGTTGGGATATAGTATATCTAAAGGAAATAGGGCAGAGGTTTTAATCATTTATTACTAGGATTTCTCTATAAAACTTTAATCATGCAATTTTATTTTATTTTTCAAACTTACATCTTAATAAAGAACAAAATATTAACACATATAATATAAGAATAACAATAAATACTAATCGTAGGAAATGTAAACTTTATATGAAGTAACTTTTATATAAACTTTATATGTATAGAATGTGTAATTAAAATAAAACTCTCCTTTTTATACCGAAAAAAATTGCTCCATCCAGTCTTAATAAAAAAAAACAGTGCCCCGATTGAATTACCTGGATTGACGATTTTATTTATTTATATGTTAATTATTCCGAAAAATCTAAAGTGAAACTGTCATGGTCGAATGAAGAGTTCTCCATCGGCACCCCGAGTGGCAAGTACCTGTGGACATCACAAAGAAATTAAATACAAATACAAATAAAAACTTTATTATATGTAAACTTTGACGACAAATATTTTATTATGAGATTTATTATTTGATTAATAAAATATAAGTAAATACAAATGCGTTTATTTGATTTTTAAAAAATACATGCTAAACGTAAACCCATTCAAACACTGTGTTTCGAAACCAATGGCCCCTCCAAAAATAGGGACTTTTTTATACTAGTAGTTCTATGAACAGTAGACCTCGCGAGGTAACTTTTTATCATGTAGCCAGGAATTTATTCTGATATTAATTCTGAATAAATTATACAATAGCTTTGCGCATACTTTCTCTCAAAAACTTATAACAGCATATTAAGCGTAACACAAGCGTAAGCTATTGATCGACATTAAGTATGTATAAGATTAAAAACCTCAAAAACCCCCGACAAAGAAACACGGCTGAACCGATTTTAATGAAACAGCTAATAACACTCGATGAAATCCTATTCAAATAAAAAAAAACTAGATCAAAATCGGTCCATCTGTTTGAGAGCTATGATACTACAGACAGACACACAGATAAACACGTTAAACTTAGATACCTATAACAAAACACATCAAACTTATAACGCTTTTTAGGTTGGGGTTTAAAAATAGCACTGCAGTCGGTTATTATGTTATATATATATATATATATATATGGGTCTTAAATGTAATCGACATAAAAACGGCTATAATAATTCGTTTGATCACAGCTAAAATCAATGTCGCTCAATTCATCTTTCAAAAACATAAATATAATACAGAATATAATTAATACACAACGTACACACAGAATATGTGTCTGTCTGTGGCATCGTAGCTCACAAACAGGTTTTTTGAGGTTTTGATCGAGTGTTCTTAGCTATGGTTCAGCCGTTTTTAATATCGAGGGTTTTAAATAATCTTTTAGCTATTTGTTGTGTTAAATGTATTAAAATAGTAGATTGAGATAAGTCTGAAGTGAATTTTGCATGCAAATAGTTGCTACATTTTATTATTTTTTAAATTAATGTTTAGAACAATTATAGTCTACAGACAAACAGACGGACAACAAAGTGATCCTATAAGGGTTCCGTTTTTTCCATTTGAGGTACGGAAGCCTAAAAATGAAAGAAGACTTCAAAATACACAATTCCGCGTTTGCTTAGTTTGGACTAGATGTCCCGTTTTTTTTTTTTTTGTTTACTTTGACGACATTTTTGCAGTTTTTTTATTATAAAACCAACGTATTGAACCGATGTTGATAAAATTTATATGGGACCACCTCTGAGATATTATCTACTAAACAAAAAATAATCATCAAAATCAAGCGGAGTAATCGCTGAACAAACATACAAAAAACAAAACATGCACACGAATTGAGAACCTCCTTCTTTTTGGAAGTCTGCTTAAAAGTATATCTTATTTTTACATAATCTAATATAGATACAAAATATTAGGCATATTTATGTGACATTCTTGTTATGAATGTTTCATATATCTGAAGCGTAGAATAAACTGCAATTTAATAGATCACACTGACGTTAGCCATAAAATCCGAAATAACTATCCAGTATTTTCGTTCTGTAACCTATCTGAAGGCAGTAAAAGCCGCGCGCGCGTCGCGGCGCCGCCCGCCCGCCGCCCGCGCGTCTCACTCGCCCCGTACAACCAGCGCGTGGTGGCACCTTTCTGTGCATTTAAGTAATTCTGTGCATTTGAGAGTTCTTTATAGAAATCCATGTCCATCCTATGTCCAGCAGTAAACTTCTTGTGGCTGAGATGATGATGATGATCTCAATACTTGACAATGGCAATTCGCTAATCGGTTGGTCCACTATAAAAAAGAAGAAGTCAAGTAGAGCATAGTTTTGGCGGGAATGTCATTGAAACAAATAAATAAATAAATATTTGTGGACATTTCACACAACACCATCTAGCCCAAACTAAGCAAAGCTTGTACTATTGAGCTAGATGGCTGATAGAATACATATATACTTTTTTTTGTTAATATATACATATGATACATAGAAACACCCAGACACAGAACAAGTTGTTGTTTTATTTTATTTTCATAAACGTGTGAACTTTGAACTTTAATGCTTTAAAAATGATGGCGTTTTATTCATCAAGTTTTCTATAAAATGCGTGAGTGTGGGCAAGTGAAATACAGTGACGAAACGTGTCTTTTCACGTTGTCTGCAAAACTCCATAGAAGCTTCCAGTAAAATTGCCACTACTTTACTGAACCAAGACTTGAATTTGAAAATGACTGTATATGTGACTTACATTGTGACTAGATACCATTTATAATTTGTTTTGTTCAAGAAACTAGAATAAATCAATACTTAACATTGGCAAATGCTTTAAGCGGGTCCAAATGAATAAAAAAGTGTATTGCACGTATTTATAATCTATTATCTTTGATAAAGTTTGGTATCTATTGTATTCTCTTTGGCACGGCGAGTGTGATTGCTACTTCTCGGAAGTGACACGTCCACCCAAATTGTCAAAGATCTGTAATTTCCAGTCTGCAAGATTATTCATGTTTTAGCGTAATAGAAATGGTAAGAAATCATGTTAATATTGGAAATTCTCGTTGTGAAATGATATAGCCTACAAAAGAATTATCGTACTGAGTTTTTGCCACGTAGCTGCTTGATTGTTGGCACTGAATTTGTGGATAATTTCATGTCGGCATCCCGCGCTGTAGTATTCGTGTAATTCGTTTTTTTGGAGCGTGTAAGAGTTTTCATTGAAATGTTTGAGGAGTCACTTCGCCTGGAAATCAAGAGGAAGCTGACGGCGCGGTCGGATCGTGTCAAATGCGTCGATCAGCATCCGACAGAGCCGTGGGTGCTGTGTTCGCTGTACAATGGAGATGTCAACATTTGGAACTATGAAACACACGCGCAAATCAAGAGATTTGAGGTGAGCTATAATATTTATTAATACTGAAAAACAAAATCGTATGTTATTTATGTGAAAAAAGTCAACACCAGGAAAACCACGTCTTTTTAACTACTCTCATATTTTTGAAACAAGTTTTTTGTGATGCTGATCTTTCTTAATATTTTTTAACTAACCTGCATTTAATTACCTACATTAAAAGTAAAATATATTAGATTATTGTTGAGTCATTCATGCTTGAGAATGTAAAATGACTGATTACTTGTGAGTTGCTGTTATTACTTGCATTTACAGAACTGAACATTGAGTAAGGAATGATTGGTCTTCAGTTGAAGCATTTGAATGTGTTTTTTATTATTCAAAAATTATATTGCACTTGACCTCTAACTCACCTGATACTTAGCAACTTTTGCAGTCTTCATTGGAGCTCTCATGCCTAGAAGGAACCTATTCACTTGCAATAAATGCTTCATTATTTTCATTAGTGTTAAGACACAGTGAATGTCATTAATTTATTACATGTTAAATTATGGCTAATGTTGTAATATGTAATTATAAGCAAATATAGATACTTTTCTATATTATGCCATAAGCCTCCCTCTCTCTGTGACCCTTATATATGTAGCTTAATTTTTATGTATAGCAATTGCAACTCCTCCGATGATGACGCTAATATAATTCATCTTTAATTTTAATGGTCATTGGTGTTTAGGAGGTACTTGATGACTAACTCATTCTGTCTTAACTCATATATACTCTGTTTCAACTCCTTTAATCAGTTATCTATAAATAGGTTATGAATAGCTCTGGTGAAGCTACACATCCCTGTCTAACATCTTTTTCGATATTAAGTCAGTGTAGGTTAGGTTCCATTTATCCTGACACAAGCAGTAAAGTCCTTATAGAGTAATTTTAGTTAATCAAGGTGTGGCATGTTTACTCTGTCATAGAAAAACTTTACAAAATATCCCAAAAGAGAAAAGTATGAACATTTATTTAATAAAAATATGCTATTGATATATCTATAAAAGTTTAATGATAATAAACTGGTTGACAGGTGTGTGACCAGCCAGTGCGAGCAGCCAAATTTGTGCCTCGCAAGAACTGGGTGATCACTGGCTCTGATGACATGCAGATTCGTGTGTTTAACTACAACACATTAGAGCGGGTGCATGCATTCGAGGCTCATTCTGACTATGTCCGATGTATTGCCATACATCCAACGCAGCCCTATATCTTAACCAGCAGTGGTAAGTTCTTCACAAATATACTTTGCTTTCTGCAGATTTTCTTTGTACATGATAGCTTTATGTTTGGCCACCCATTCACTTGATGTTAAATGACATTGTGGTGATATGTTCAGTATTATTTGGAATAAATAATAGTGAACATAATAATAATCCGATCTACTGTCAGTTTAAAAACATTCAAAACATATCTATCAGGAAACATCGTCCACAAATTAGCATTTCGCATGATAAAACCAAAATTGAAGTGATTTTAGGTAGATTGTTTTTATCCCATCATTGCAATAAGCCTGTGCTTCTTGAATCTAGATTTTTCATCCTCAAATCAACATGATCAGTGATTCTTCACATGATGATTATGTTTACAACATTACCTCAAAACATGTTTGAAAAAAGATTCCAATCAAGTTAAAGTTTATCATTAATGTTGCATCAATTAAGACTCAATTTATTTAATAGGGATATACAGGCAATTTTTTATTGCTGTTCTAACAACTTTCAACTAAAGTAGTAAGAAGGGTAATTCAATTACTGGTGTTACTACTAGTAGTAAGATTGGTAGTAACACGGGCAACAAACGTAATTACCATACCTAAAATTATTATCATAATATTATGTCATATTTCAAAGACCGGGTATGCTAAAAACTACTTAAAAATATATATATATTAAAGTCAGAAGAGGATATTTATATTTTATAATGCTTGTTTTATCAGATGACTTACTGATAAAACTATGGAACTGGGACCGGAACTGGGCATGTCAGCAAGTGTTTGAAGGACACACTCATTATGTAATGCAAGTTGTGTTCAACCCTAAGGACACTAACACATTTGCCAGTGCCAGTTTAGACGCCACGGTTAAGGTTTGTGAAGTTTTATACAATTTTTCTACTCTTAAGTTTCTTGTCATAAGGAGTCATTTGACAAAGGTCTTGGGATGTCGCTATATGCAGATGGGTAGCATAGGGCTGGCCATTGTAGATGTCATTGGTTTCGAGTAGTGAATTCATGTACGTTAAGAATGATATTGGCTCCAACTGCTTGAATATTTAATGTTCATATTCCTCTTATATTTTTAATTACTTATTACACTTAAAAACAAATCTCTACATGCAACAGAAATTTATGAAACAAATTGCCTTCAGGTGTGGCAATTGGGATCTTCCAGCTCTAACTTTTCCCTGGAAGGTCACGAAAAAGGTGTGAATTGTGTGGATTATTACCATGGCGGTGACAAGCCTTATCTCATCAGCGGCGCTGATGATCGTGTTGTCAAAATTTGGGACTATCAGAACAAGACCTGTGTTCAGACTTTGGAAAGTAAGTGTGTGAAAGGATTTTTAGCAAAATTTTAGTTTATTATATTTATGTAGCCTTAGCAGTAGCACCATAGTTTGTTTTCACAAGTGATGTAGCTTGTATGGTATATAGTATTGATGCGTTCTGTATCATTGTTTACACTACTGTGAAATTTTTGAAATGTTTTATTCTTGTAATAGAAAGATAAAAAAATAATATGCCAGTATAAAGAACTTTATTTATCTATTGTGTCCCTAGACGCGACCAATGTGGTGATGATGATGAAATGTATCCTAAGTATCTCCAGTTTTTGTTGAGTCTTGACGCATGTCTCGTTTAGGTCTGTAAGGTCACTTTGTTGTTGATGCCCTGCAAACTCTCAATGGTGATATTGTGGTCAATCTTGATAAGTTAAGGCTTTTACACATTTAATTGAATACCTCTTTGACTTATTACGATTATGCATGTGGTTAAGAAACTGTCCCACTGCTGGGCGCGGGCCATCTTCTCATTGTGAGAAGGGTAAGGCCAAAGTGAATCACGCTGGCCAAGTGCGGGTTGGCAGACTTCCCACATCTTCAAGATCATTGAGAACTCTCAGACATGTAGGTTTCCTCACAATGTTTTCCTTCACCGTTTGAAGTTGTGTTCCGTTCGTGCTGATGAGTGTGGTTGTGGAGATGTAATGATAATTGATTTCTTTGGCAGATCACACACAGAATGTCTCAGCTGTATGCTTTCATCCTGAAGTGCCTATTCTTCTCACTGGTTCTGAAGATGGCAGCATCAGGATCTGGCATGCAGGCACATTCCGGTTGAAGACCTCTGTCAACTATGGATTTGAACGAGTCTGGACGATATCCACCATGCATGGATCCAATAATGTCGCCATAGGGTAAGTACTACTAGTATAGATACATTATTACCTTCGTATGTTTTAGAACATAATATTAGTGTGTTTTCAGTGTGTTGTAAGTTGGAGATACTGGGCTCTAACCAGAATGTGCATACTGTTCGTTTGATAATAAGTTACAAGTCAGTTTTCTCCATACACTGGCGACAAGTAAGCAAAGTTTTAAATCATCTTACAGTTTATTAACAGTTGTATGTGATATGGCAGGTATGATGAAGGCACAATCATGATAAAAGTGGGTCGCGAGGAACCAGCGATATCCATGGATGTGAACGGAGGGAAGATCATTTGGGCTAAACATTCAGAAATGCAACAGGTCAACCTGAATGCACTCCCTGAAGGTAAGATTCTGTGGTTACTGTTTTGTACATCGTGTTTTATTCTCAGAATAACTGTATAATACTGTTAGTCTACCCAAGTAGGAGGTTAAGGTTTCTTAAGTTTTACTTTTTTAAAGATTTACTTTTGCTTATTGCATCTTGTAGTCAAAATAGGATACAGGGATATGGGTTGACATCCTTATCATACCATTGCTTACCATCAGGCGAGTCGATGGTCAAATGTAGATCTCTTCGGGCATAGATTATAGAGAGTGATAACACCGCCCAATTTCTTAAACGCAAGGCGTAGGTGGCTTAGCTATAGCTACTTAGTATAGAAATGTTGGTAACAAATAGGGGTAGGGTACTTGTGCATTACAATTGCAATTAAATATCGATATATGTATACTGCTGAACCGGTGTCGGTGGTGGTGTATTAATATTTATGTTATCACTAATCTTGTGATATTTCGCACAATAACACTCACCACCAACCAACTTGTCAAAATCGGGTACTTAAGCCATTATGTTCATTACTTTTCAAAATTACGGCTCTCACAATTTACAAATATCCATTAAAGATCGGAACGCGGTGGTGACGGAGGCCCTGGGCCGAGAGTAGGCGACAGATTTGTATTAAAGAAATATGTAATTAGACGATGTGAGTGCAGTCGCTGATAAAGTCCGATCAACCGAGTGCAAATAGATAATCTGGAAACCCCGTCTAAAACCGGGCTCTATCAGTGACTGCATTCACTGAAATACTAGTATTTCAGTAGTTAGAAATAAGAGTTGTGTGCACACCTTGAGCATTCATGCTCAACATCGAAGGCTCCTTCTTGCGGCGGCGTCGTGTGGCGGGTCGCCTTCTTCCCTAACATATGGTTGAGGAGGGCGATGGCTGGCACATGCGTCATACTCGTGATCGGGTGCTGCTGGCGGGTCGCTGGTTTGCTCGTGGTATGCACGTAACATAGGAATAAGTACTTAAATTAAAACAAAATAATTTTCCCGTAACGGTAAGTAGTAAACAATAGTTTGTATTATGACAAAGGTCACGAACCCTGGTGTCTGTGGAGATAAAAATTAAATAAATAAAAAATTAAAAAATATTACGGCTCTGCCTGTATGTATGTATTTGTCTTCATACGTTCACCAAGTTTGTACATACCAATTTCAATGATTCTCTTTTTATTGTTTATGTAGAAAAAAAACCGATCAAAATAACCACAATTATAAAATTTTGTTTAAATTTCAATAAAAAAATTAATAGCATTCTATAACCACATGTTTCAACCTATTTTTTAACCCTAGAGTTATAATATTCATTCATCAATCTTCCTAATCAATAAACAATAAAAAATATTAATTCCTGCCAGCATCATCAATATGGACTCCCCGCAACAATGCGGCAACGCAAATCCGTGTGGTATTACTTACAGAGTGGTTTCTGAGCAAAATGTATAATTTTAGGTACAGAAATAAAAGATGGGGAACGGGTACCGGTGGTGGCTAAGGACCTCGGCGCATGTGAAATCTACCCACAGACTCTTGCGCACAACCCAAATGGAAGGTGAGTACTATCCTACGCCTAGAAATTACACACATGTATGAAACAAGTATCTATGTTAAAAGAAAAACCAAATACCCGACTGCAGAAAAGCAGTTTTTGCAGTCTAACTTACGATTTCGTTACGCTTGATATGCTGTTAAGTGTACGTTTTTTGTGAGAAAGTATGCATGAAATCGCAGTAAAAGATTATAAATGCACATTCTTTAGAATAAATTTAGTAAAACCACTTGATTATTACGAAAAAGATCGTTCGAGATAAACATATATAAATACCCAACCCACATACATACATAAAGGGTGCTGACTTGCCTAGAAGAAACCGATTTAAAAACACCCAGATTATAACTGTCGATTTTAGTGCTTCTGGGCGCCTGTAAAAGATTACATACTAGTAATCTTTTACCCGAATTGGCATATTCCCAAACTGTAATTTCTCAATTAAAATTGTGTAATTTTTTCAGATTTGTCGTAGTGTGCGGAGATGGCGAGTACATAATTTACACAGCAATGGCTCTCAGAAACAAGGCATTCGGCAACGCTCAGGAGTTTGTTTGGGCATTCGACAGCTCAGAATATGCCACTTTGGAGAACTCTAGCACTGTAAAGGTGTTCAGAAATTTCAAAGAGAGGACTAGCTTCAAACCTGAATATGGAGCTGAAGGTATTATTTCTTTATTTGTGATGCCTTTCTGATGTTCTAGCATTTTTATGGTACTTACAATATCAATTGAGAAAGCTATCAATTATTATAGACATAATTAACTTTAAAAAACTTTGAACCCCTGATATAAAACACAGCTGTACCGATTTTGATGAAACATACCTAAGATACCTAACACTCTCGATCAAATCCTCTTTCAAACAAAAAGAAACTAGATTAAAATAGGTACATCCGTTTGAGAGCCACATACAGACAATCAGGTATATAGATACACACATTAAACTTGTAACACCCCCTTTTTGAGTTGGGGGTTAGAAAAGAACAAGGTTAATTGTGTTGAATGAGTTTTCGTAAATCAACAAAAATAAAATCTGATTGACTGAATCCAGGTAGAGAAATGTTGTCATTCCATTAGGCTCTGTTGCTGTTACTCAGGCTTTTAATATTTACTTATATACATACGTATTTCGATCTAGCACTCACATTTATTTTAATTTCAGGTATATTTGGAGGTCACATGTTGGGTGTAAAGGCTATCAGTGGAATGGCTTTCTCTTTCTATGATTGGGAGCGCTTGGAACATATCAGGAGGTGAGAAATATTTTCATGTTACTCTGTTATACCCCTCTGACACCAGGCTAGTTTTCTAGCTAGGATAGCTGGCGTATATTTAAGATAAATAAATGTTTACCTAGTGTGTGTTGTATGTTTTTAACTACTTATTTCTATTGATAAATGGTTAAAAAAGTGAGTAATAGCGATTTCTTCGTGCAGTGAATGCGTGCTGGGCGATATAATTATTTAGAAATAAATGTGAATGCTAAACTACTAAAATTTCTTATTTTCCCAATATAAATATTGCACATAAATTAATACCTGCTATTCAATGGGTTTTTTATTCCTATCATAGTAACAAGAACTAGTTTTGATAGCTTAGCATTCACAATGACCTTAAAATAGATAATTGAAAATAAAGCTCTGACACTTGCAATTAAAATCTAGTACTTTAGTTATGATTTTTTTATAGAAACAGATTTTTTACTCCAGCAGGAAAAAAGCAAGGAAAATAGACAAACTGTCTTTCCACTGCTTTATCCACTAATCAATGGAAATAAAGTATGCATTGACATTGACAGCTGTCATAACAAACAGAGAAAAACTGTTTGTCTACTTTCCGTGCAATGTAAAAAATGATTACATTTTTTACATTGCATTTTACATATCACATGTATAAAAGATTACATGATATTTGTAGAATGAGGATCAGTCTTTACACGTTAATTATTGTATTGCTAATTTTGGATTCTGAGATATACTGGCTCGTAATAGTTTAATTTCATCCAGAATTTCGGACTTAGATAATTCAAAGCCTAATGTGGCAATTTGAGATTATCATTTCTTGACTTTATTAATTGCTCAGGTCTCGAGAATTCTTTGATTATAATTAATAGGTATATAATATATTAATTTCTGTCATAGCCTAAAATTTTGTTGGAATCGTTGCCCATCAATTGATATAGTTAAACATAAGAGCTTTGCGCGCTAAATATGGGCATACAATAAACTATTTTAACATAATTCACTCGCCTCACAGCTCAGTTATTATGTCTCCCTTCTAAAATGTAGGTTGTGGGTTTGATCTCCACACAGGACATATGTTTGTGTGATATGTATGGATGTTTGTTCTGTGTCTGATTGTTTCTATGTATCATAAGTGTATATTTAAGAAAATAATTATATTAGTTACTTTGTTCCCATAGCTGATAGAATACTGTGCTTTGCTTAGTTTGGGGCTAGTATATGATGTGTAAAAAAATTGGTTGTCTGTAAAGTCGGTTTACGGACGATAGTTTAACGTGACAACGTCATAACAAAACATTGATGAAATGATGATGATGTAACGGGACAATGAGTCATACTTTTTCGTGCGTGCAGCCGGCGTTCATCGATTTATTAGACGTTGTCACGTCAAAATGTCCTGCAATGATGCGTGTTGTACCTATTCTGCGTCGTGTCACAGGTTTTTTGCGATGTATAAAGTCGTTATGCGATATTGTAATATTGCAAACTAGATGTTTTAATGCATGAATAAAAAACAATGTTTGATTTTTCAGAATCGTGATTCAGCCTAAGAGCGTGTATTGGTCTGAGAGCGGTAATCTTGTGTGTTTGGCCACTGAAGAGGCATATTATGTTTTGAAATATAACGCAACGGTGGTTGCGCAAGCGCGTGCAACCAACACTAACATCACAGAAGATGGAATCGAAGACGCTTTTGAGGTCAGTACACAATGCCTCATATGTTTCTATATGTACCACATATTTACTTGTCCAAATATGTATTTAAACAACTATGAATACCAATCATATAAAAAATAAGAGTACCAGTGGTCGCCTTAAATGAATCGATATTTTGGAGGCCAATGCCGTTTGGCAAATGAGACAGCGGTGTCTTACATAGTTATCGACACCATCGCCATTTTTCATGCCTTGCATCGCAGGCAAAACCGCGGGACACAGTGGTATCAATATAAAAACGTAATATAAATGTTTAATTTTTTTTTTTCAATGCCGTCAAGATGGTATTCTTGTCGACATGTGTTTCACGAGGCATGTTATTGTATTTTGCTTACTTGTCAGGGCGCAGAAGCCAGGTCCTTCCTAAATTTAGCAGGGAAACTTATCTTATATTTACATGAAACAAGAAAAATGAATTTTTTCTACTTTCTTAAATTCTTTATATTGCATATAACATCTTCAAGACTTCTTGACTCTTCGATTTCATGACCGGGACTGGAATGATCATGTATAAAGTAATGAGGAATCCCACAGGTGGTGGGGGAAGTGAACGAGATCGTGAAGACCGGTCTCTGGGTCGGAGACTGCTTCATCTACACCAACTCCGTGAACCGGCTCAATTACTATGTGGGAGGAGAGATTGTTACCATCTCGCATCTGGATCACACGATGTACATACTTGGATACGTCGCTAAGGAAAACAGGTTGGTACTAACTGCTTCAGTAGGCCTCGGGACTTACTTTAAATGCTCTGATCTATTTTTATTTTGTATTTAGGGGGTTGTAAGGGAGTTTTAAGGAAGTGGGGTGTATTAAGAAATGAGATAGACTTCATCCTGACCACCAAGAAACAAGTATTCAATGATGTCTCTGTGATCAACATGGTTAAAACCGGAAGTGATCACCGAATGGTACGAGGCACTTTGAATTTTAATGTTAAACTTGAGAGGTCCCGTATGATGAAGTATACACTCCGACCTACTCGCGCCCATATCCAAGACACCGAGAGCTTTCAGCTCGAACTTTCAAATCGCTTCGAGTGCCTGGAGAGCTGCACATCGGTGGTGGAGATCAATAACCGGTTTGCGGAAACTGTCCGTACGGTGGGCGCAAAGTTTTATAAACCCCACCGTACAAATAAACCGCAGAAGCTCTCGAGCCATACCCTCGACCTCATGGCTGAACGACGCTCATTGCAACTACAGTCTTCCGGTGACGCCTAGTCATATAGACGGCTCAATAGACTAGACTCATATAAAAGTCTATGCGACACGACGTCCGTACCTTTAATACTAATCGTATTAAAGAGATGATAGAGCAGAATAAAGGCTCCAAAGTGTTCGCAAAAGACATATCTATTGGGCAGAGCCAGTTGACGAAGCTGAAGAAGAAGAAGCAAAAGTATTGAGGGAGATCGAGAGTTTCTATGGACAGTTATACACATCGGTCGCAAAACCTGTTAGCAGTTTGGATAAAAATCCAAGAGCCAAACTGACTCGACATTATACCGATGATATCCCGGTATAATGTCGAGTTTGCTTAGCGTTTGTGAACTATGAGAAAGCCTTTGATTCGATCGAGTCCTGGGCGGTGCTTGAGGCTCTCCAACGATGTCGTATTGACTATCGGTATGTCGAAGTGCTTGTACAACAACGCCACCATGTCGGTCCGAGTACAAGACCAGAATTCAGAGGCAATTCCATTGAAAAGAGGCGTGAGGCAGGGAGAAGTAAGGCGGCGGTCGCTTTGACCCGCCGCCCGCAGCGTCTATATGCTATCACGCTCAAACAGCTGAACCGCCTCGGCAGCGGTCGCGCTCACCCGACGCGTGCAGCCGGCGGGTGAGCGTGACCGCTGCCGAATATTCCCGAACATAGCATATAGACGCTGCGGGCGACGGGCCGCCGCACGCCACGGGCGGCGGGTCAAAGCGACCGCCGCCTTATCTCTCCGAAACTGTTTACCGCCGTATTGGAAGATGTCTATAAGCTTCTGGAATGGAAAGGGCTCGGCATCAATATTAACGGCGAGTACATCACTCACCTTTGGTTTGCCGACGATATAGTAGTCATGGCAGAGTCAATGGTAGACCTCAGTACGATGCTCGAAGACCTCAATAGAGCTTCCCAACGGGTGGGCCTCAAAATAAACATGGACAAAACGAAGGTTATGTCACACGCCCATGTAGGGCCCACCCCAATATCTGTGGGAAACTCCACTCTTGAAGTTGTTGACGAATACGTCTATCTAGGACAAACGGTCCGATTAGGCAGGTCCAATTTTGTGAGAGAGGTCAATCGTCGTATCCAACTCGGATGGGCAGCGTTCGGGAAACTTTAAAGCGTCTTCTCGTCCAATATATCCCAGTCCCTCAAGTCGAAAGTTTACAACCAGTGTGTGTTACCTGTGATAACATACGGCATGAAACGTGGTCCCTAACTATGGGCCTTATTAGGAAGCTCAAGGTCGCGCAACGAGCTTTGGAGAGGGCTATGCTCGGAGTCTCTCTACGAGATCGAATCAGAAATGAAGAGATACGTAGACGTACAAGTCACCGATATAGCACAACGGATTAGCAAGTTGAAGTGGCAGTGGGCAGGGCACATAGCACGTAGAACTGATGGCCGATGGGGCCGAAAAGTTCTCGAGTGGAGACTACGTACCGGCAAGCGCAGCGTAGGAAGACCAGCCACAAGATGGACAGATGACCTCATACAAGTGGCGGGAAGACGCTAGTTGCAAGCCGCTTTCAATCGGTCTTTTTGGAAATCCATGGGGGAGGTCTATGTCTAGCAGTGGGCTTCTTATGGCTGAGATGATGATGATAAGGTGTATTGACAACAAGTAGCCAGCGCTATCGGTATACACCATCGGCTCTGATCTATTATAACTGTGCAAAGTTGGCACGCTTTCGTATTTATCTTGCTTTATCTGCAATTAAGAAAGTGAGACAAAGTTGAAGCGAGAAGCGAGACAGTAGTCTCGCTTAATTGTGTTTTTTAATCGCTGCAACTTTTGTCCCATTTTTTTTTTTAATTGCACAAAAAGTAAGATATTATTCTGACATGGACTTTGGACCTTTGTTGTCCTGGTTATCTTCAATTTCACTTGATAATGAGGTACTCTAAACTGCCATAATAGCTGAGTTTGTACTCATTTTATTAGTCACTAGCATGCCCTATTCATTGGTAAAAGTAGTGACCAAAAATTTTTTTTTATTAATTTTGTGTATGGATATTGAATTAAATACTTATAGTTTAAAAACTGAAAAACCGACTTAAATATGCCCAATTTTGTTTTAAATATCTAAATACTGATTTTAATGAAATTTCTATGGGATCAATCTAAAAGTATATCACTTCAAACAAAAATATTTTTTCAAATCTCTAGAAATGACCAAGTTATGCAGTAACAAACATAAAAAGAAAACAAAAATACAACTGAATTGTTAACCTTCTTCTTTTGAAGTTAGGTAATAAAATAAATAAAGTGTATGTACAATGTTTGACAGGCCTCATGGATCAATGGTAGTATATCTGCTTTCAAAGCCGTCTGAGGTTCTGAGTTTGATCCCTACAATGGCAAACATTTCTGCTGAGCATGAATGTTTGATCTGTATATGTTTATATGTATTTACAAAAAATATGTACCTACAGCCATCTGCAGGCTTAGACAAGTGACAAACGTTTATATTTCTACAAACGCTTACAATTCGAAATTCTAAGAAACTGGCAATTTGTTAGCTACTGTCAATCCCATACATTTACTCTTCTATTCTACTGGTGTTCACGATTGGAATGCCAATTGTCTAACCCTCCTGAGGCCCAATTCAGTTATTCAAGACCGCTCTATAGCCGAACCATATGTGGAGCGTTTCCCGTCGGCCGCCAGTCGGGTGATTCAGTCACGTTTATGTCATACAATTGACACATTAGATGAAACGTAACACGTCCTTCGCTCGTTACTAAATCTAAAAATGATAGCAGCCGACAGGTAATGCTTCGCACAAGGTTCAGTTACGGATCGGTTTTGAATAACTGGATTGCCTCCCTGGTTACCATAGTACAAGCTTTGCTTAGTTTGGGACTAGATGGTGTTATGTGGGAGTGTTCTCCAATATCAATTTATTTAATGGGTCGGTTTGTCGTAGACTGTACCTGAACGACAAGGAACTGAACATAGTATCGTATTCGCTGCTCCTGTCTGTACTGGAGTATCAGACGGCTGTGATGCGCGGCGACTTCGAGACTGCGGACCGCGTGTTGCCAACTGTACCTCTGGAGCACCGCACGCGGGTCGCACATTTCCTTGAGAAACAGGTGCGTCTTATAGTTAGGAGATATATGTAGACTTGTAAAGCTTTATTAACTACTATAAACAAGTTATATATGCGTATTGTCGATTGCCGCCAATTTTAAACGATGATGGAAAATATCATAAGGATGTCTGAGAGTTCTCAGTTTTCTTGATGATGTGTGAAGTCTGCCAACCCGCACTTGGTCAGCGTGGTAGACTATTACCCTTCTCAAAATGAGTAGATGGGCCGCGTCCAGCAGTGGGACAGTTTAAATTACTACAATATAAAAACATGTTAAGAGAACTGTTGTCGCGCGATCTCCCATACAAATAGGAGAAAACTGTTTTCTACCCCTAAACATTAACAGATTGATGATTATTTCATGATTATTTTATTACCTGATTAAAATCATAAATTTATATGCTTCTACGGAACCTTTTTTTTTTTTCAAATTTTGTTACAGTTCTGAAGTTCAAAAATAAAATTCTAAATTCTGAAAAAAGGAAACTGTAGAGACAGCATCAAACAGCAAATGATCGAAATCGTTGTGCGAGTGGAAATGAAAAAAATATTATATAAATATAATGAAAGAAAAAGAAAACAAAACTAAAGTTACCTATTATATGTTATATTTTATTTCACATATTATATATATATATATATATATACGCCATAAATCTCTTCAAAGTTGTTTAATTTCAATGGTCTCTTTGAAAATTTATTGAGTCAAATGTTACTTTGCGCATATATATATATATATTTTATCAGCCCTGTTTCTACATATATTACATATACATTGCCTTTACATATATTTTCTATCACATCCCAAGGTTGTCTGGAAGAGATCGCTTTTAGCGATAAGACCGCCTTTTGTGCCATTTTCTTATGTGTTTATTGTCTTATTACTTTATGTGGTGTCAATAAAGTGTTATTGATTGATTGATTGGTTTGTACAAACTGTCCCACTGCTGGAAACGGGCCATCTTCCCATTGTGAGAAGGGTTAGGCCATAGTCTGCCACGCTAGCCAAGTGCGGGTTGGCATACTTCACACATCTTCAAGATCATTGAGAACTCTCAGACATGTAGGTTTCCTCACGATGTTTTCCTTCACCGTTTGAAGTTGGCGGCAATCAACAATACGCACATAACTTCGAAAAGACAGAGGTGCGTGCCGTGGGATTCGAACCCAGGACCTGCGGATCGCAAGTCAGACGGTAAATGATCGGAATGCTGGAAACTTCATATTTTGCGCATATTAATATTCAGAAACTTAAATGTAACTTATATACTTAGTGTGTTTCCGCTCCGAGGTCGATGTTCTCATTGTTACATGAGTATATCATGACACGTGTCGTATCATTCGGTGCAGGGTTTCAAGCAACAAGCGCTGGCCGTGTCAACTGAGCCGGAACACCAGTTTGAGTTGGCGTTATCTCTGGGCGAGCTGGAGCGCGCGCGACAGCTGGCCGAGGAAGCGACGGCGGCTGAAGGCGCGCCCTCGCGCTCCGCCGCCACGCGGTGGGCGCGTCTCGGTGCTGCCGCCGCCGCCGCCGCTAACACGCAGCTCACCAAGATATGCTATCAGAACGCTAAAGACTTGAGCGCGCTATTGCTTTTCGCCTCTTGTACAGGTACACTAACACAATTATAATAATGATCGGCCTTACCGAAAAACGTTACTTAACTTAAGCTTTGCTTAACATATTTTGTCAACTTCTCGCTGACACGCAATGACAATTGCGGAAAGAACACAGAGATTTTAAGACGATGGTTAAAGTTAAGTAAAGTTTTTCAGTAAGGGTTTGCCTCTACGATCATTGTAGCGATAGTCGTATCGGTAAACGGTCTTATAGCGACAAGCCTCGACCAACGGCTCAAGAGACTCGCTCTATGGTTGGGTCAAGGGTCGGATACAGAAGGCAGTCGTCCTAGACACGGCACGTATTGTCAGGAGGTTCTTAATCTGTAGCCTGTGGTCAGGAACTTAGGTCCTGCTCTGCTGCCGGTGGCACTATGGTTATTAGGTTTTATAGTAATTTTTAAAATACATAATTGTTAAATTTAAATGGAATTTGTATAAACAATAGATATATAAACGTAAAAATGAAGACAAATAAATATATACGAAAATAATCTTATGTTACAACCAAACATTTTTTCATGTTTTGATATATTTATATATGTTGTTATTGATATAGTATGTGTTTTGATATATTAATATATATAAAACATGTTGCTTACGCGTCGAAATGTGTATATAATCACTTTGTTTCATCCAACAGGCGACAAGCCCTTACTGAATGAAGTTGCAACAACGGCAGAGGCAGATGGGAAGGACAACATCGCTTTCGTGTCTTTCTTCATGCTCAACGAGCCGTCAATCTGCTTGGACATGTTAATCACAAGAAAGAGATTCCCCGAAGCCGCACTATTTGCCAGGTCAGTAAAGAACGTGTTAAGACTCGCAACGAACATCACCCCTTGAATCGCTAGAAAAAACGAAAGTAGATCGTTATAAAAATAATTTTTCAATAAACATGGTAAGGCGCTGTGCGGACAAGTAAAAGTAGTGTGCACCTTGAAGCGCAGGCTTGGAAGATGCAGTTATCTCGCTTGCACTCGACAGCTATATATAAAGTAATAGAATCTTGTTTTGATAAATATTCGAAAGCCTTTATTTCGATAACTGTGATAGAATAATCATCTTTATATTTATACATTTCTCGTACATTTTTCCGAATTGCACACGTTAGTTATGCCCTTTTCGAACACTTACGAGCATTTACGCGTAACAAGCAAGGACTTCGTCCGGCACCTACTGTATAATTATGAATACTGGATGGCTTTTACGCAGCCCCTAATATTATTTATCTGAATGATGATGTAAAAATAATAATATGGAATATGCATGAATTTTATTTCATAGGAATAGATAATATTTTTAATTGACAACATATATTAAAATGTTTACTTGCATTACTTGCATTATTATGTTTACTAAAAAAATATTAGGATCGGTCAATAAATTGCCGAGATGTAAACATTTAAAGTTTGAGGGGAGGGCTGCTCTATCTCTTTCGCGAAACAACAGTTTATATTGAATTTGTACGATTAGCCTTTTTATGATCAAATAAAAATAAATCATGAATATTCCCTATTAATAAATAAATAAATAAATATTGTGGACATTTCACACAATAAGTATTTTTGTTCGAAAATGTCTTGTCTAGAGCAGTTGTCAAATAAGTGTTTGATTGCAGATCGTACCTGCCGTCTAAAGTGACCGAGGTCGTGAAACTGTGGCGCCAAGCTCTCGGCAACACGAAGGCGGGACAATCTCTCGCCGATCCGGACAACTACGAAAACCTTTTCCCGGAGATGCAGGTCATTAAAGAAGACGAATTGTTTTATCCAGTCATCATGCCAATCTTAATGTTATTCATCCATTATATTCCACTGTTTAAATCTTAGCTTTTAAACCCTTTCAACTGAACATATGAATTATATTACATATAGACCCGTACCTCTCCTCACCTCTCCGCCCCCATCAATCATGAGTTCCTCACCCGCTTGCCCTTTTGTTTGCCGGAGTTTGCGGCACAGTTATCAGTTGAGACAAGCGTTGCGGGCTACAAGCGCTTGAATTGCAATTGAAGTCACGAGCGAGCGGCAATCAAACGACAACCATAAAGTCAAACATGTGTTTGTGTTATATACAGACGTCTACCTGCGTATGTGTCACCGATTATCGCATTATTGTAGGAAGTCTGACGTGTTCTTGCGTAAACGTAAGGGATCCGTTTACTTTAGCATCACTTTCCCTCTATATCCAGACATGGTGAAGCCAGAGTAGGCTTATTGTAATGTAGAGAACTAATTAACAGGAGTCGCTGGAGCTGGAACGGTTCCAGGCAGGAGTCAAGCATCTCACGTCAAGTCTCGAACACGTCGAGCCCAACGCGAAGCTCTGCAACACCGAGCGAAACCTGCTAGAAGATAAACAACGCCTACAGCCAAGATTGCAATCACACAATGTCAGGTACGAGTATGTTAATTATTCCCACAGTCGAGCTTATAACCAGTGTATACTGTGTACTGTATAGAAAGAAAAATGAAATACCTGACTGCTTAAGAAAGATATTCGTATTGTTACTCTTACGCTGTGGTAATAATATTTTCATAAAAACGCAATGGCGCGGCTGCGCGCGCACGCCTGTATATGTATGTAGACCAAGACGAGTTCTGCTAGCTGTTTGTTTACGTAAAGTGCGTTTTTTGTTGTGATCTGGCCGCTTATTTTATAGTATTATTACCCGCAAATGGTTTTTTTTTAATACATTACAGATCTACGATTGACCACCAACTCGCCTGATGTTAAGCGACGGTGTGGCCGAGAATGGAGCTCGTCGATCTAGAAGATATCTATTCACTCTAGCCTTAAAAAGATTGTAGGTCTCAGGAAACAGAGATGGCGGCAACGAATTCCATTCTTGTGCAGTACGCAACAGGAATGTGGATCGATATCGCTGAGTACTGGTTTTTGGCATTTCAACGAGAAATGGGTGGTAATTCGCCGACTTTCTGCTAGTCCTGTAGTGAAATGGGGAGGGTGGAATTAGGTCGTGAAGCTCTTGCGCACATTCCCCGAAATGAATCCTGTAGAAAATAGACAGGCATGCTACTTTCCGGCGATGCTCGAGACTAAGTAGCTTCTTGGCAGCTAGTTTATCGTCACCGATTAACCTCACAGCTCGCCGGTCCACTGATTCTAAAGCTTCCAGCTGATACTGGGCTGATCCATCAAAGAGGCTTTTAAAATTGTTTAAAAAAACATGCTATAAATTCGCAATGCTCGTCCCAAAGCTTACAAAACCCTTTTAACAGTAATAATAACTAATTAATTATTTAATTTAATTAACTATTTTAACAATATTCATTGTTTTAAGTTTTAAATAAGCCGACGTGCTTGAAGGAACATTTTTGTATTACAATGTTAGTACCGCCAGGATAAATTTAATGTACACTGGTGTCTGTACCAATATGTATTGTTTATAACAATAATAGAAGGCAGTCATCCTGGACACGGCACGCATTGTCAGGAGGTTCCTCTCTCTGTAGCTCCTACCACCGGCAGCTTGAGCCCCGCCCCGCTGCCGGCGGCACCCTAGGTTTAAGTTTTTTATAATATTTATATTTTTGTATTTCTATTGTAAAAAACTTAGATTTAAGATTGAAATTGAATAAAGTGTATAATAATAGTACTTTTATTTCAGAAATAATATCCATATCAAAATTAATTACCAAATATCAAAACACAAGAAGCATACACAAATATTCAAATAAATCATAATTAAAATGTCACAAAATAATAAAAATCAATGTCAACAAAAAAAAATAGCAATAAAATATGTCAGAATAGTCAAAGTCATAGTAATAATAATCATAATTTTGCGCCCATTAAAATCGTCATCCACTTGTGCTGGATGGGACAATCCTTGCGAGAAATGATCATTTCATTATGCTGAATAAAGATACCTATTTTGAAATTGAATTGAAATTGAAGAACAGTCATCAGAAATTTGTTTAAATGAGCGTACTCTAGAATAGTTCCTGTAAAAACAATTATTTATTCCAAATACAATTAAAAGTATACATGTATTGTACGAGTGTGTCTATAATGAAGTAAAGCCGTATAGAATGAGTGGCCAGACCTAGTGTCAGAGTTAATAAGCCGCCGGAAGGCCTCTGGCCTGGCTAGTCGAATGCTGTTTTTTTGAGAACCAACAATTTAACGTGTGTTCAATTAATTAGTTACAATAATTTAACTTTTTCAAATGTCTATTAGTACTATAGATTACTGTTTCGATATCCCCAGTCCGACTCTGGGCGCTGCCGTTACGGAGACAAGTCTACAAGGAACCGCCTCGACCATTCCCGATGCTTCTAATTTGATTCGAATTGATGATTCCGACCAGAGTCGAGCTGAGCAGAGTCAACAAAGGTACGGACAACGAGAGGTTGTAAGCTTTATATTAAACATGGATAGTATTCAAAATGCATAACCTAATAAAAAAAATACACAAAATTGATAAGATATGGATTAGGGATCCTGACGAGTATTTTATGGACTCAAAATTAATTATTGTGAGAGCTCATTTTTTTATGTGCGCTTGGAGGAATTAGAATAGAATCGCCAATACTGTGATTCCCAAACATTAATTCTGTTTATTATGGGCTTCCCGCGTATAACATTTTAAACATGTACTTGTTCATATATGTATAAAACAGCAACATTCGATTTAAAGTCCTGTTCATGTGAATGTACACAGTCATAAAGTACACGTAGAATGGTAAGTTTACTCGTAGTTTAACAGAAGGACACGCCTCCTACATAGTAACTTCTAGCGCGTCTCTATTTCAATTCCTTCAACGAATTCATCGTGATTCACTTTTCTTTGCTTCCTACACGAGTAGCACGCATTGAATGTGTATTTAGTATGTGATACGCTACACAAATGAATACGAAAACTACGTCTGTATGTAAGCGTTTGTGAACAGTGCATATTAAATATGGGGGCACGGCCGTGCACCCGCCATGTGAGCCAGCGGGTACGGGCGGGTAGTATTTACACGAGCGTGAGCGAGAAGATGAATACGTCACTGTGTTCTATTGTAGTAATTTTTAGGGTTCCGTACCTCAAAATAAAAAAACGGAACCCTTATAGGATCACTTTGTTGTCCGTCTGTCTGTCCGTCTGTCCGTCCGTCCGGGTGTCAAGACCTTTATCTCAGGAACGCGTGAAGGTATCGTGTTGAAATTAAAACTATATACGCAGATCCATAGTCTCTTGCTGCAGAAAGAAAAATAAAAATTCTCAGTTTTCGTAAAAAAAAGTTACAGCCGAATATGTCGTAAAAATGCACATTTCGACACTCCTAAAGGAATCAACACCTATGGGGTACTTCTAGTTGACCTAGAACTATGAAATTTGGCAAGAAGCATTGTGTTAGAGTACACA
The DNA here is from genome assembly GCA_947563715.1 of Lycia hirtaria. NCBI lineage: Eukaryota > Metazoa > Arthropoda > Insecta > Lepidoptera > Geometridae > Lycia > Lycia hirtaria. Next base: position 16,390,412 of record OX387386.1, read on the forward strand.
TATAGGAAAAAATCTGAAAACCGGTCATTTTTAATTTAATAAAAAAAATAGTGTCTTTATGCAAGGAATGAGAGTCCACATTTTAAAGTGAATTAACCATATCATGTGGGGTATCATATGAAAGAGCTTAATTAGCATAAGTAAAACAGGTTTTTAAATATTTTTACGATGTATATTTTTCGGTATAAGAAGGAAATATACAAACATATATGATTTCACCCTTTTATCTACTAGTTTGTACGGAACCCTCGGTGGGCGAATCTGACTCGCACTTGTCCGTTTTTTTTTTACCTCATTTCTGCACCGTTTTTGCTTACTGAAATCGCTGTATCTTTATAATTTTTAAACTCCGACCCAAAAAGAGTGGCGTCATTTTTTGACGTGTGTATCTGTGTCTCTGGCTGTGGCATCGTACCTCTCAAACGGATGGATCGATTTTGATCTAGTTTTCTTTATTTGAAAGAGGATTTCATCGAGAGTGTTCTTAGCAAACTTTCATCAAAATCGGTTCAGGCATTTTTTTTCTGTCGGGGTTTTTAAGTTTTCTAAACTTATACTTGTTCATCGAATTTGAATATTTTTTTACAGAGGTTATTGGATTATTATCAATCACTACAAATAAAAAATATCATGTTTAGAAACATAAAAAACAAAATGATTAGTAGGTATAATAAATAACAAATTTATATATATAATATATATTTGAAAGTGAATTGGTTACAAAATGCACTATAGTAACTTTATAAGTTAGCCATAATATTAAATATCTCATAGGCAATATAAGTACCACAGGTTTTAAAATAAAATATTATTGTGTAAACGTAGTTTAAAAAATTACTAATATATGCGTTTTTAGCATGTTAGTCATATGTACGAAATGTTATGATTTTACAATTTAGACTGTGTCTATTTTGTATGTGTAAAATATTTACGATAAATAAAGAATTTGAAAACAAAAAACCTCTACGAATCTGCATGAATAAAAAATGTACAATGAAGTCCATTATATTTTGATTCCGTCCACAGCACAAGTACACATGCGTCGGGCGGTGTCAACAGAGAGAGCAGTGTGAGGGACGCTGCCGCTGCGTCGAGTACCCCCGCCCCGCCCTCTCAGTCGCTCTACACTCCAGCCCCTCTCTTAGAAATACCGGACAAGCGCATACCTGAAAGGTAACGGACAGATCTAGATTGTTTATGCTTTCTTACAAATTTTTTTACCGACTTCATATAATAGGATCTTAAATCGACTGTATTTATTTTTTTGTATATAGCGATGGTTGATTTTGATGATTCTTGCTTGTTGTGTGGGTCCTACTTCAGAGGCGGTATCTTATAAGTTTTAACAAAATCGGTTCAGTATCTGGTTTTTAAAACAAAATAACTGGAAAAATGTGTTTCAGTTCTTTAAACTAAGTATAATTATTATGTTATTGAAACAAATTATGTATCTCCTATGAACCATCTATTGGTGCGTCTTGGCAGCAAAACCAACTCGTATGCCGTGACGGAAAATGACGTGACGCTCTTTCATGCCATGCTCGCACTACGTTACTGACTCTTGTGTATACGTGGGTATATATACTTTGTGTGTGAGTTGTATATTACGTATGTATGTATGTCTGTTCAACAATAGTATATTTGATGCGTTCACCGATTGTACACGCATTTTTACCCGACTGCATAAGGAGGGTTAGGTTTTTCAAGTTTATGTGTGTATGTTTCTATATGATCGCCTACATCCTAAACGGCTTGACCGATTTTGATGTGTGAAGTGTCGTTAGATTCGGCCTCACTTTGAGTGTCATAGGCAATTATTTTTTTGTAATAATAATAATACATATCTAGCAAAAATAAAATAAAATGCGTTTTTCGTAACCTCCAACATATATTTTCAACAAATGATTTTACTAGGATTATTCAAAAAATGGGCGTTTATAATCTTTTGCAACTAATTTACGCATACTTTCTCACGAAAACCGTACACTCAACAGTGTATCAAGCGTAACGAAATCTTAAATGAGACTGCAAAAACTGTTTTCCTTAAGTCGGGTATTTTGTTTTTCTTTTAATATAAATACTTCTTTATTTCTGACAATATTTCCTTTTGTTTGATATCTGCCGGACGTCCAGTGACGGCCAATGTTTTTTTAGCTACCTCTGTTATTGTATAATATTTTTTTATGTCCATAGGCCGCAAAACTCTTCATCGGAACGTGATGAACTCGGCATAGACGATATTTATAAAGAATTGGAGTTTCTTGGTATTGATGTGAACACCACCGACGATGTGGTAAGTGGAAAGTCTTACGTGAATTTATTTATATTTGTATGATTTTTACCTTTTTTTTTTTTAATATTTGGGTGGTTGACCCTGGGGAAGTTCTTTAGAATATTCTAAAGAGACACACACAACATTATTTCTTCCGTTTTTTTTAAATTTATATATTTATTTTAAAAAACACTTTACTGAAACTTGGTTTGAATATAATCTTTATAGTTTTACAATTGGAGCTTATCGGCTAACATTTATCACACTAGGAATGGTTATCCTGATCATTGTCAGACAACAGACAACCAATGAGCATTGGTGAACATCATCAAATCAACCAATCACAGCGGTTATTGAAGTCCTGAATACCATGACCAGTGTCATACGAGTTAGACGACAAGATATCTAGTTAAATATTACTGAACTGATGCTGATGAGATGTTTATGAGATCATGCGTGTTAACGGTTTTTCAACCTAATCGGAAACATTTCGATTAAAATTAGCTTGCTCTCTAATTATGACAGTAAATGACAGAAACGGAAAGAGAAAATTAACATCAAAACATTTGTGCGCGTTGAAAATACTCCGGCTGAGATATCAAATAAAAAAAAAAGATTATTGAATTTGCTTCACAGCTGACAGCTGTACAAGATATCGCTGGATTCAGACATTAAAAAAAACTTCATCAAAGGCGACGACTCTCTCGCTCCCTTAGTCGACAAGACACGACTTTACCCGAACGAACGTTACATAGCCGACCGAGACTACTCAATCTCATTCAATACTCACAAAATAACATGTATCTATGTTAAAAGAAAAACAAAATACCCGTCTGCAGAAAAGCAATTTTTGTCGTAACTTACGGTTTCATTACGCTTGATATGCTGTTGAGTGTACGTTTATTGTGAGAAAGTATGCGTAAAATCGCTGTAAATGATCGTAAATGCGCATTCTTTAGAATAATTCTAGTAAAACTTCTAGTTTATTACGAAAAAGTTCGTTGGCGGTTACGAAAGAACGCATTTATTATTATTATTTGCGAGAGATGTATTATTATTATTACAAAAAAATATATCCTATGACTCTCTGGAAGTGAAGACGAATCTAACGACACCTCGCACATCAAAATTGGACAAGCCGTTTAGGCTGTAGGCAAACATAGAAATATACATACCGATATACATACATACATACACTCGAAAAACATAACCCTCCTTCTTACGCAGTGGGGTAAAAATGTGCTCAGCATGCCTGCAGAAATTTTAACTTCAAAAACAAATTTTGTATTTTAGTCCATGTTATTGATCTCCTATCTTATTTCATTTGTCATATGGATAGGTTTATCAGGACTAGATTAAGTTATTAAAAACGGTATTTTTTGTTACAGGATCTAAACGAAGACACAGAAACGGAATACCAGGCTCTGTATGATTAATAGGATTAGTGGTTTTATTGTTTTTATTTAGATAAAATTTTTATTATATATCAAGTAGCGGGGGTTCCTCTAGACGCGGGTGCTTCTTTTGATATTTCTGCGGCCACACACTCGAGGAATGGCGTGGAAAGTTGTGTGACGAGAGGGCACAGACGTACACAGGCGCCACGCTTTTCGTCATAACCAATCTGTCATTTGTAAAATTTAACATATGCGACGGGCGCGAGTCAAGGGACGGCGATATTCTGTTTTAGGCAGCCCGCCCACGTCTGACTTTACGTAGGATCGATAATCAGCTCGATTTTTTTGTACTGTATTTCTGACCGTCTTATTGTAAGACGTATGCTTTACAATACGTTCCATTTTTCTCCTATAAAATATCGGTCACCGATTGTCGGACGTGTGCGGCCAGCCTTAGATATTAGTTTTAATTTTATATTGTATAAATGCGATATGAATAATTCATCAATAATTATTGATAACATCCTCCTTTTTTGAAGTTGATAAAAAAAACATTGAAGTGTATAATTATTTTAAAACTTGACTTTTTCTTGGTAAGATTATCTGAGTATATAAGTACTTAATTGTAATTTACTTTATTATTTCAATGAATTTTGCATTTTGGCTTGTTATTTTTTCAATGTAAATATGTTTTAAAAATTGTTATATAACATATTAGTGTGGTAATTTTGGTGTTTTTATCGTCTATAAATGTATTTATAAAAGTCTAATAATTTATTTCTGAGTGATGTGAAGAACCTAAGTAATGAGTAATAAACATGAAATAAACATATAAAAAATATTGCGATGTGACATGTCTGGCTATTTTCAGTAATATATATTTTAAGATATTAAAATAAGCACTCGGTGGAGCTCCCTTTACTGGAACTCTTGTATGGTAAAAAATGTATTCCATAAAGTGCTAATAAATTGTAAGATTAAAGTATTATAAAGAAACCCTAACTTTTATATGATTCTGTTTTACCCTATTTTAAATCCTAATATTACAAAAGCGAAAGTAACTGTTTTTTATTATCTATTACAACTAAACTTTCATGGGTGACCTGATCATTTTGGAATTTGGTACATAGATAACAATGTAGAGTAAACGGTAGATTGGGATAAAGCACCCCTATTCAGAGTATTGAAAAAGGTGCGGTTGATTTTACTCGGCCTATGGCGGCTAAGACTGCTAGACCGCCTCGGGGAATATAATTAGAAATCAAAATTACCAGACACTTACTGGGGGCGTAATTTCTGCTAGGGCCCTGAAGGCGGGCGATTATGGGCTGATACAGTAGGTATGACGCGAAACATCGTTTGGCAAAACTTCATAGAAGTTCCCAGTAAAGTAAAATCACGACCACTTTACAGAAACGTTACTAGGACTTTGAATATGACTATTGAGGAAAGTAAGAGAATGAAAGACAAAAGTGGAGAAAATAACAACTAATGATGGCTTATAGGGCTCCGTTCTCTTTACTTTTCCCAATAAAAAAAAAGTTTTGACTGGCAGTGACAATTAATGGTTAGGACGATCACTTTCATAGATCAAGAAAAAATAGAAGTACGTTGTAGGTATGGTTAGCGATACTGATGCGACTTTATTATATTCCCGTAGAAATCAGGCTAAATAAGTGTGTGAATATCCTTCATTAAACACATTAATTACGGCCAGAAGTTAATAAAAATAAATAATATATATTTTAAAAAAACATGAAAATATAATACATTGACCACTACTTGTAGCTAAGATTTGTACTACAGCAATTAGGTCAAACAGGGGTTAATAAACGATTATACTCACAGAAGACAGAAGTAAATAGAAATGGCTTACAACACAATGGCTTACTTAAACACAGTATTACGCAGAACCAATGTCGGCAAACTCACAAAAGTAAGATATCTATCGTATTTTGCACTACAAATGTAATTATTATCACATTGGCATTTTAAAGTTCAGTTTACTAAGCACAATAGTCAAATACAGTTCATTTGAAAATACGCCTTAAATTATAAGCGTGAGACTTCATTTTGGCATTAGATCTTTTTAAACATATAACTTATTTCATTGCAAATCAACATGACACAAACTAGTTCTGCGTTGCACGCTAGATGTCGTCTAAATTATTTTTTACTGATAAAGTTCTTAAGTTCTTAGTGTTAAAGCCGAAAATTACCTAACGCAACTTCATGTTGAGTTGAGTAGTGCTAACCCAATAAGTGCAAATTATACTTTATTACGATAAGGATTTAGTTGTCTTTTGACTGTAACGATAGAATTAATTTGTGATCATCCCGAAATTGTTTTATTTCGTAAAAAAATAATAAAATAACACTTAAGTACCCGTAAAATGAAATACCTCCATCTAATACATTTTTTGTAGTGCTACTATGTTTGCGTTCTAAAATGGCACAGTATGGCATTATTAAATTGTTACACGTCCACTTTGAAGTACTGACGTACGTACTGTCTCAGTCGAATTACGAGCTCAACTGGTTCCGGTTCAAGGCTGCTGACCTTAACTGTGGTGGTCGGGAACCGCCTAACATAGCATTTCTATGGTTATACCGATAAAGATAAATGATGCGTACATCTTTCTCTTTCACACTTGCTCATATCATATTTCGCTAGTGAGTGAAAGAGACAGGCTCTACTGTTTTCTTTCTCTATGGTCAGTTTTCACTATGGTGCAGGGCTGCCAGATGTACGATTTAAGTTTACGACTTAAATCGTACTTAATCATTTGGCAGTCCTGCACCATGCGACTTTTTGGTGTTTTACAGCGTTACGATAAGCAAGCTTCGCTATTGTAGATCGAAATCGTACCGAAAACATACGACTTTGTAATACCTGGCAACATTTTATAACGAAACCATACACGAAATGTTGTTTTGGGGCTAAAGCTATTAAAAAATAAAACCGGACAAGTGCGAGTCAGACTCGCCCGCCAAGGGTTCCGTACAAACTAGTAGATAAAAGGGGGAAATAATATTTATTTTTTTCCTTCATAAACCGAAAAATATACATCGTAAAATATTTAAAAAGACTGTTTTAACTTATTCTAATGAAGCTCTTTCATATGATACCCCACATGATACGGTTAATTCGTTTTAAAATTTGGACTCTCATCCCTTGCATAAAGACCCAATTTTTTTGTGATTAAATTAAAAAATTGGCAAGAAGCATTATGTTATAGTACACATATAGGGAAAAATCCGAAAACTGGATATTTTTAATTTAATCACAAAATATAGGGTCTTTAAGCAAGGAAAGAGGGTCCAAATTTTAAAGAACTTTAACCATATCATGTGGGGTATCATATGAAAAAGCTTAATTAATTAGCACAAAGCTAAAACAGATTTTCAAATATTTTTATCATGTATATTTTTCGATTTATGAAGGATATATAAAAAAAAAACCTTTTATCTACTAGTTTGTACGGAACCCTCGGTGGGGCGAGTCTGACTCGCCTTCTCCGGTTTTATTAATAGTATTCATCACAACTCATGTCATTGTCTATCAAACAATTGAAATATAAGGTGTAAACACTGCTCTGTAGTTGCGATGAACGAAGTGAATGTTCAAAAGCCCATATCTTGAAAACTACTGAATAAAACTTACAGTGACTCCTAAGTTGAAAGATACTTTATTCAATAGTAAAAATGATTTTTGGAATACGACTTCTAGTTTCTCCGTAATGCGTGGACAAACATACAACATACATACACTTATGAAATTTAGCACACATGTGTAGAAGCTGGTATAGACTAGCATATACAAAAATTGTGCAATTCTGACAATATTACAAACATACAGGTTGAATTGATAACCTCCTTTTTTGAAGTCAGTTAAAAAAGGTCTTACCGTCATTCATTATGGAGCATTGTTGTTTGCATTTTCGCGGAACTTGTGTTTATTTTATTTCGGGAATATCTACGACTGTCAACATTAATATACTTACGTTTTTCTCGTTAGTCTCGCTCGATCGATACTCTATACATGTTGTTTACATAGTTAGTTCAAAAAATAATAATCTGAGTGAGAAAAAATAAATAAGAATAATTTCCGGTTTGGGCTCATGTTTTATTGAAGGTTTAAGTTACCCCGATCGACTGTACGACTTTTTCGTTTAATTTTCCCTGATATACGACTTTTTTGTAGCAGATATATGATCACCCCTTTTTTATACCTGGCAGCCCTGCTATGGTGTCATGTCAGTGTCAGTTGATGTCAGTCATGTCATTTTCTTTGATTTTTTGTGAGAATTTCGTTCAAATATATTTCTACCTGTAAACGGGGTTTTTGCTTTTGATTTAGTTTATTTTAATCGTTTTCATTGTATTTTTTAAGACTAGATGTTTTTTTATTATATTCGTTATTTAAGACAAGCTTCTGAGATAGAGATAGCCTACATTAAAACATTGTTAAAATTAAAACGTCATCCGTTGTGAAATACAGTTTTAATAATGGGCTGTGGTGAAACCAAAGATTACTTATTGCGTGAAACGTAGTGTTGATAGAGCATTATTTGATTGACTTAATTATACTGGACTATTTAGTATTCATCAAAGTGTTTAAGTTTTCGTTTATGTAGACTTCGTAGTTACTGGTAGCCATTCAGTTTGCATCTTGTGACCTAAGAACCCTACACGCATATACTCACGATGCAGCCATCGTTAGTAATAAAACAAGGCACTAGCACAGCACAAGTCATTCAGCCTGGCATGGTAACTGTACCCATGACTGTCAGTTCAAGTATACCTGGCTCATTATCTAGTGTGATGTCTCTGAATAAGCCTGGAGGTCAAAACGTTGTGGTAACTTCCCAGAATTTGGGTGCAGGTCAACCTGGTGCTATTATTCCAAATGTTCAAATTTTGAATATGAGGCCAGGTGCTCCGGCAGTTTCAGCTCAGAAGTCTGTTGCCACTGTATCACCGAGGGTGGTGATTGGAACTCCTCAAGTTGTTGGTACTCGACCTGCTGCTCCTGGTGTAAGTTGATTTGGTGCATCTTTTTTCCTACTAACATAATATTATTCACTCTATTTACTAATGCCATCCTTAAGTCTTAATAATTTAGACTGATTTGGTTGAATATTGGCAGTTTCTGATATTCTGGCAAATCCAGTTTTCTCCTAACATTTTATTAACAATTGCTTACATCAAATACAAAGTCTTGTATGTTAATATTGTTGGAAGTAATAAAACTTTGAGGGAGTTAAAAATTCTCAAGTCATTATTACTAAAAATTTGATTTATGGGACCAATTTGGAGGTAAAAAAAATTAGGTAAATACCCTATCTAATAGAAAATTTGGACAGAGCTAAAAACCTCTTTGTACAATTTGATTGATCTGCTATTGCTATGAAAGTAAGTCATCATTGGAAATATGAATGGCTGTAAAGGACAAAATGCATTTTTTTTTTGTAGTAAATAGATCTACATTTGACCTACGAGTTGGTGGTGGAAAGGGATTTAATCGGTAAAAGCTTGTATACCATTTTGAAGATGTTATGACGATAAATATACCATTATTTTAAGATTTTTCTGCTCTATTGGTCTATGAAACAGAATGATAACAATCCTTGTAGTTTCAAAAATATTAATTTCTGCAACGAAAAGTTTATTTTTATCAGAGTCCCTTATTTTTTACATGTAAAATGTTTAATGTTTGGTTTTAGGGTTCTGTAGTAACTATGAGGAACCCTTATAATTTCACCATATCTATCTGTCTGTCCGTCCATATGTCACACTAATTTTACTAAGAGACTATCAGCCCTACATAAATGAAATTTGGCATGTAAATGTGTTCTGTGAACCACTACCAAATGATATAGTTAAAATTTCAAAAAAAATTAGAGGTTTTAGCACTGCTTTCATATAAAGATATAAAGGGATTAATAAAAAAAAATCAACCCATTGTGTGGAGAATTGTTGAATAGGTCTCTTAAAATAAGACTAAAGTTCAATATTAATTTTTTTTCTCAGAAAGGCGAAAAATATTGTCTCAAGTAAAAACAATTTCAAAACTGCCTTGCTTGCTATCTAATTCTTATCAAATATAACACTTTTCATTTTGGGCTTCAATTTCATACTAAACACAAAATATTTTCTACTTTATGTACTGTAATTATTTGTGCTAGCTGTTGGTGCTGTTTGATAAACATTGTATTTGTTTGAAACATTTTATTCTTCTTCTGTTTATCTTTTTGTGTCTCTTTATTTCTAACTAGAATATAGCACAAAAAGCAGAGAAATGGTCTTAAAATCCTTAAAAGTCTTAACACCTATAATTTAGTATATAAGCAAATAATTTCAGTAGTTTCAGTTTTTATAATTATTGTAGAAAAATCAATGACACTACAACTTTTTTAAAGATGTAATATAGTTAAATATACCAATGAATAGAGAGATATAGAATTGATTTTTGTCAATTTGTCCTTTATGTTAATTCATATTTTCCAGTGACAACATATAATCTTAAAATAAGATTTTGACTAGTGACTGTGTAATGTATGTATGTACATAGAAACCCTATCATATTTTTTCATTTGGAAAAAAAAACAATGGGTTGCACTCCGGGAGTGCCGGCAGAAGTGAAAACTAAAAAATAAAATAGCAAAAAGAATGACTCGTGAAGGATTTGAACCTCTGCCAAATAGAAATTTATATTGGTGCTCTAACCTACTGATCTAACGAGTCTTACATGCATGTGTCGAAAATAAGCATTCGGCGCAACGAAATGACGTCATGCTAGAAGAACAAACTTGTACATACAATAATGAACTTTAAATGCAGAACGTTAGAATAGGTTTCTGACTAAAATAATCCATCCGTCTTACGAATTTTAATAATTTTTTACTCATCCAGAAAATGCATAACACCACTAAAGAAGTTTTCATAACAAACATTTCTAAAATCTGGAAAAAACAGAAAATTAATATATTAATTCTGTCATCTAACCTTGAATGTTACAACTAGAAATAAATAAATATATATATACCGGAAAGGATGGCGTGAACGGGAGGAGGCCTATACCCAGCAGTGGGTGGATACAGGCTGAATAATAGATATATATAGGGTTGGAAAATAAAACAACAATAATTCAGTCATGGATCCCTAAAAAAAGGTTTTAGCATGACCATTCACGAATTTAATACTTTGGCTTACATTTTATTTTTTATAATATTGTTGTTCACCATTATCATACTACATGTAAAGCTATATATATACATTTATCATGTATTTTTTTCTGCAATTATAAGGCTGGTTACACACCATTTCTCCTTTGTCATTGGCTAGTCACATCACAACACATAGACTTGATGATCCTTGGATTAAGACTATTATTGTGATTTGAATTAGGTCTACAGCTGAAATTATGGGCATTCTTTTCTTGGGTATCTTAGCTTTAAAATAATCATAATATCAATTATCATATAAAAACAAAAAGGGATGTTGACAGATTTTTATAGAATCAAAGAATTGTAATGTAGAATATAACTAAATGTAGTAAATTAAAGAAAAAATACTTGAAATTAGTAAAGTTTCTGAGTACCACCTAAATTTTTTAATGGGAAAGTTTTAGTTTTTGTCCCTTTTTAACTGGCTTCATAAAAAAGAGGTTATCAATTTGACCTGTATGTATGTAATATTGTCAGAATTGCACAATTTATGTATATGTTAGTCTATACCAGCTTTTAAACATGTGTGCAGAATTTCAAGAGTGTATGTATGTTTGTCCAATACTATGTAATATCTGGCATACTTTATAACGCAAAAATTAGGCATTACAATAGTAGTCAACTTACCCAGTGAAGTTTTGTAAATACAATTTTTAGTTTCAAACAAAATGAGTAAATACTATTAAAAAAACCGGACAAGTGCGAGTCAGACGCCCACCGAGGGTCAATTCAATTAATTTATTTCAATCAGGTACATACATTTTGGTACACTTTTGGGTTCCGTACAAACTAAATAAAAGGGGGAAATAATATATATTTTTTATATTTCCCTTCATAAACCGAAAGATATACATCGTAAAAATATTTAAAACCCTGTTTTAGCTTATGCTAATGAAGCTCTTTCATATGATACCCCACATGATACGGTTAATTCACTTTAAAATTTGGGCCCTCATTCCTCGCATTAAGACACAATTTTTTTGTGAATAAATTAAAAATTTCCAGTTTTCGGATTAATTCCTATATGTGTACTCTAACACAATGCTTCTCGCCAAATTTGATAGTCATAGGTCAACGGGAAGTACTCATAAGGGAATCAAAACCTATGGGAGGTTTTGATTCCCTTATGAGTGTCGAAATGTGTGTTTTTTACGACATATTCGGCTGTAACTTTTTTTTACGAAAACTGAGAAATATTATTTTTCTTTCTGCAGCAAGATACTATGGATCTGCGTATATGGTTTTAATTTCAACGCGATACCTTCACGCGTTCCCGAGATAAAGGTCTTGACACCCGGACAGACGGACAACAAAGTGATCCTATAAGGGTTCCGTTTTTTCCTTTTGAGGTACGGAACCCTAAAAATGAATAAATCGTTTTGCAAAGAAAGTAATTTGAAAAAATTAAACCAACTTCCAAACAATCTAACTAACTGAAAAGGGAGAAATAACATGAAAAAAAAACACATCTGTCTTTCTAAGTAGGTACATAAACCAACTATTTCTGAGGTCGAGATTGTCTTAAACTCTGTTATTTTTTTTCAAAACGATTGTTTGTGTCATTCAGTGCTACATCTGAGTCAGTATCAGAGTATTGTTCTTGTTGTTTTGCCTTTATTTATTGTTAGCTTGGAGGCAAGAGTTGCTTGTAGAAACCCTTTTTTTTTAAACAATGCTATTTGGTGAGGGAATAAAAAAAAAAAAGGTCAACATGCCTTTTATGCATACACATTTGCACTCTGATAGCACAGAACACACTGGTTCACGGTTATAAAGTTGAAATAAATTGTGTCATGATCAAGAATTTCACTAAACAAATATAATCTCTGTATTGCTTTTGATCATAAATTATTTCACTAGTTTTAAAATAGATATTGATGAACTTCACACACTTATCGTCTTTTTAATAAAAACGTATTTCAGTTGAAAAGTGTTCTGATCTGTTTTCGCGCGTGACAATTCCTTTGTGATAAAAGTTGACAAGGAATATTTTAGTAAAATTGGAATTACTAGATGTTAATAAATAAGATGGTTTGTCTATAAATATGAAAATATACCTACCTATTCATTGTATTCCACTTGAGGTGATTAAGTTTGAATATTGCGTGAGTGCTTGTGTGCAATAGAGATGGCACAAGCTACTTGCACCAAGTGTGCAAGCAATATACAATAGGATATACTCTTATATGTATGTTTTTATTTATTGATCATAGAAAAGCTAGCCACAAATAGACCAGTTCTATAATAACAAAATTGAAATATCTTCAAAAATAAAAATGTTACAAGCATTTGAATTTTATATTAGACAGAGAGCACACCATTGCGAAAGATGACGTCATGCATCATGTTCACAGTACAAATTCAATATGAACTGTTGTTTCGCATGACAGGGACATTTCCCACTAAAAACTTAAATGTTTAATTAATATCTGAAGTTTATTGACTGATGAAATTATATTTTTAGTATATGTATTACATTTTTGTATATTATATACTAAAACTATTATTCCTATGAAATAAAATTCATGCATATTCCCTATAATATTGTATATATTTTAACTTAAAACATCAGACATACATTATAACATTTATCTCTATTTGTCAGATCACATAAATATGCCTAGAGATAGCCTGGAGTACCTAATGTCTCTGGTCACAAAGCTTGTCCTGCTCACCCTGACTATTGGATCCGTTCCTTGTATCCGCAATGTTAAATATTATTATCATACTATTAAATTTTTTGTTTGATATGCAACTTTTTTATTATTAACAAATGATCTACTTAAATCACTTTACGGTTTTTGTTTTGCTAAACCATTTTTATTATGAGAAAATATTGGCTCAGCTAATAAAGGTGAGCTCCAAATTGAAACAGGACATTAATTTTTAGATTACGCTGCAAACTCTGCAGAGTCTTCAACCGGGGCAGCAGGGTCATTTATTGTTAAAGACTGAGAATGGTCAATACCAGCTGCTGAGGGTCGGTCCCGCGCCCGCGGCGGCAGCCGCGTCCGCGCCTAGCACGCTGCCGGCGCCGTCTTCTCAGGCCATCCGGCTGTCGACCGTGCCGGCTGTAAGTAGGCACTGCCATTCCGCTGATCACTTCCCCTCCTGCCCCGCCCCGCTCTCGATTTTCTCTATTCCCACAACTCCTTTTTCCACCCTCTCTGCTCCCAATTTTTGCGCTACTTTGACAGGGTGCCTTCTACTAGTACAATCTTTAAATTGGTGGAAATATGTTCCCCGGTATTATGACGGAATTTTGAGTTAAGTACTATTGATTTTAAGTAGCTGAAATAAAAATTAAATCTTTGAAAACGGTATTTTTTTCAAAAATTTTGATCTACTACCTACTATAATATCAATTGACTAATTGGAACTGAAACTCTTACTATGTACTTCAATGGTTGGATTACTCGGTTGAACTAGTGGAAGGTAACCTACATAGACATACTCGTGGCTCTCATGTTTATCCAGTTTCCTTTCGATCGGTGCATGTACAAAAATGGTGAAGGTGCATGTTCAAAAATTAACGAGGTAAGGCCGTAATCGGTCCTTTCATCTTTGTGCATAACTACTAATGACTTATGGACTCGTTAGTGTAAGTCTCGAATGTGCCATCGGACGAAAAATTTTAAAGCGTAGTTTAGTTTCTCGTCTTCGGTGTTTGGTAGCGTGCGCTAGTATGCAATATCGATTTTTCAATGAGTCAGTAGATATTAGCTGAAAATCACGCGCCTCGACCGTTCGCGCCCGACATGGAAGGTATTTGCGTCCCTTGCAATCCTTTCCACTTCACTTGGCTTGAGAATGTGTGCTTGCATTCGGTGCGAGCGATGCGTGGCAGCGGTGGAGGGAAGGAGCGCGTTGACTGATGACTGTCATGTTGACGCAGCATCCGGGCGTGACGACGGTGTCCACGAGCGTGGCAGCGCCGCCGGCGGGGCCTGCGGTGACACCTGTGGTGGCCTCCAGCGCCGCTGTTGCGTCCGCGCCGCAGGCGGCTGCAGCCGCTGCTTCCACTACATACGTTGTGAGTGCTCACAGTTGTCATTGTGTCAAAAATTCGGATTTAAACTGTTTTGCTGGTAGACGCCAATCACATAGTCCAACACGTTGGCTAAATGTTGGCACACCTCATATATTTTAAGATATATCAGAACTCTCTGGCGCAGATTTCCTCACGCTGGTTTTGTCTTGCACCGTTTGTAGTTGACGACAATTAGCAATGTGCACATAACTTCGCAAAGAGAGAGGTACGAGTCTTGGTATTTGGACATGAAACCTGGAAACTATATGTTCTTTTTAATCAGCCCTGTTTGTACAAACTGTCCCACTGCTGGGACCGGGCCATCTTCTCATTGTGAGGGGGGTTAGGCCATAGTCTGCCACGCTGGCCAAATGCGGTTTGGCAGACTTCACACACCTTCAGGATCATTGAGAACTCTCAGACATGTAGGTTTCCTCACGATATTTTCCTTCACCGTTTGAAGTTGGCGGCAATCAACAATACGCACATAACTTCGAAAAGACAGAGGTGCGTGCCGTGGGATCCGAACCCAGGACCTGCGGATCGCAAGTCAGACGGTCTCCCGACTAGGCTGCCGGAAACTCAGGATATGCAAAATATTACAATTTAAATCAATTGTCATAATACTAATATTAATTTACTGTATTACGATAGAAACCTTCAGACAACACGAAGGAGAAGTGCCGTAACTTCCTGGCCAACCTGCTGGATCTGTCGTCCAAAGAGCCGCCATCGGTGGAGATGAACGTACGGAACCTCATCCAGGAGCTGATCGATGCTCAAGTCGAGCCTGAACAATTCTGCGACAGACTCGAGAGGCTTTTGAATGCCAGCCCCCAACCCTGCCTCATTGGCTTCCTGAAGGTAACTAGACACAGAGTTTTGTTAATTTTCGGCACTGCTCAGGAACCCTGGTCAAAACTAAAACGAAAACAAGCCATAATTCTGGGAGCTACCACACACACCACAATCTTACTTCAATGTTACTTTAACCTTTGTCTTGCACTCTCATCTGTAGAAAGAGCGAGACAAAAATAAAAGTAATATTGATAATAAGTCTGTTTGAATGTTTGCGGCTCGGCCCCTGTTTGTAAACATTATTTTAGTAGTTGTAGAATATTATTTTGTATGTTGTGGATCGAAAATGGGACAGTCTGAAAGCGAGTGTAGTATGGGAATTGCATATGAATAATATACCCAAGATTAACCAGGTAGTTGTTTGCCTTACGAAGGATTAGGATTCATCAACGGAGTACTTCTTAGAACAGATGCCTATGTTTCGGGACAAGTGTCAAATCGTATACCTACTGATTAATTTAGTCATGCGAATTTGGCTAACGCGATGTTAATACAGAGCCCTGCAAACAGGCGAGTCATAGTGAGGTCGTCTCAAACTGGTTATATTTATGGTGTGATTATCTTTTCTCATGTTTAACTTATAAACATGGTGTCCACAGAAAAGTCTGCCGCTCCTACGGCAGTCGCTGGTGACCAAAGAGCTAGTGATCGATGGGATTAACCCGCCGGCGCCCCACGTAGCATTCTCCAACATACCCGCGCACGTGCCGCAACCGGTCATGGCTACAACCAGCCATCAAATGGTAAGTCACATGTTTCTGGTTGTACATTGAATGTGAATATCAAGGAGTGGCTTAACACCTTCGAGTTAAATTGAAAATGGTATCTGTAATACTACTAATTATGAGTCCGTAGTTTGACCATCGTCCGTCTTGCTCGCGCACACCCACATTTTTGAAGATATAAAATGACTAAATGAAGTTATAAAAAAATGGTTTGTAAAACTAGAAAACAATATCACAAAAATTTCAATTTGGATTTCAAACTACAGACTCTTAAAGTAAAAAACTGAAACACTAATTTCGATTAGCAGGTAGGTACCTGAATAAATTATGGTTATTGTTTTTCAATAATTTTTCTGGGAATTATCTCTGAAAACATCCCATTTTTACCCGACTGCGTAAGAAAGAGGGTTATGTTTTCAAGTGTATGTATGTATGTTTCTATGTCACAGCCTACAGCCTAAACGGCTTGACCTATTTTAATGTGCGAGATGTCGTTAGAGTCGTCTTCACTTCTTGAGTGTCATAGGCTGTATTTTTTTGTAATAATAATAATACATTTCTTGCAAAAATAAAATAAAATACACTGAACAGCATATCAAGCGTAACGAAATTGATAGTTAGACTGCAAAAACTGATTTTGTTTTTCTTTTATTACACATACTTGTTTCTAATAAAAAAATATTAATCGTAATCGGCCTGCTACTTTTATTATTCCAAATAAAATAAAGTAAAAAACAACGTTATGATTTTTTTTGGTAAACCAAATTTAAATTAAGTATAAAAAAATCTATTGAATATTGGAAAAATCTTTTCTATTTTTTAGACTAAATATCACTAAATTGGTTCTGAAAATGTGAACTCAATATTTTTTGATGTTATAATTTCAGCACAGTTGACCAGTCCTTCAACGCAAATCATTATTTTCCTTTTTGAGCAGTCGGGTTGTGCAGAACAGTTTCCTGCAGGCCTAAGATGCGCAGTGACATAACTTTCTCTAGTCTTTTTGTTGAATGAAAAAGAGAGATCTATAAGATATTCATACCATTGTCACGTTCTAGCACAATAAAAAATATAGTGTAATATTTAATAATTAAAACAATGTTTATTATCAAATTAAAAAAAATCATATAAAATTAACTTTTTCGTTCATTTTGAAGTACAAATTTGTGTTCTTTCTCGATTTTGTAGAAATAACAAAAAAAAAATTTAAGCACTTCACAGTGAGAGATCCCCATACAACAAATGTAACAATTATACAACGATTTATATTTTAAATACGGATAATTTTAAAGTAAAAAATGTAAACATTTAAAATTTGAAAAACAAAAACCACAAACCTAGGCATTTATGGTTTGAAAGAAGTAAAAATAAAATCGGATAATGTTTATGAAAAGGATTTGACGTTTAATTATAAGGTACTAATAAAGCCTTTTTTGGTTTAACTCATGCGTGATGTACCGATGGCAATGATGTTCATAACGTCATGCAAGATGATGATCAAGCAAAACTATCAAGCTTCAAATGACAACTCATGCACACTTTTTATCCCGTAACAATATTGTTACGGCCGTATGTAAGGCAATAAAACCGATATGCACTTCTATTGTTTCCATATTGACCAAGGTGTTAGTACATGCTTCATTCAGTTTTGTGTACTTTACCTCCCAACAAACCAAATGATCTCGTATGATTTTGGGATTCGGATTAACGTTTTACAGAAACAGGTGTCGAAACCAGGGAGTGCAATCGCCGTTCTGCAGAACATCTCTATGCACACGAAGCTCAACGTAAATAAAGTGAACACTGGGAAGAATCTAGCTGTGAGCAAGGCCAGCACACAGCGTGGCGTGCCCGCGGCCCTTTCCACCGTCCTAACCCCCGGAAAGTCACTTCTCAAGGAGAGGAAAAGCTCCAACCAGTTCACCTCCCAGCAGTATTCGGACGATAAGATGGCTGGCGATGACGATATTAACGATGTCGCCGCCATGGGAGGCGTCAATCTCGCTGAAGAGACTCAAAGGATCCTTGGTTCGACTGAAATGATCGGCACACAGATCAGGTAGGACATTTTAAGGGTATCTATTTTTTTCAGAACTAGATGTGCATTTTAGGTTAACCAAAACATAATATGTGTGTTACGGCTCTGGAAAGTGTTATTATCATGTTCAGTATTTCTTACTAACCTTTAACCTCAGAATAATAAAATCGCGTCTAAGCTGTATTTTGTACTTATTACTGCTTTCATAATGGCGAAATTTCAAGAGTGTATACGTAATTTGTCTAACCATTAACCAAATTTAATTGTAAGACTTGGATGTTATTTTGAAAATTGTGCATTCTGCGCCTAATACTCTCAAGACTATGACTAATCACCGATTACTCCGTCAATTGTGCATTGATTTTGATGATTCTTTTTTGTTTGGTAGATCATACCTTAGACGTGGTCCTATATAAATTTTAATCGGTTCAGCACTTTGTTTTTTATGACAAATTTAATATTTTATAATTTAATATATAATTTCAATAATTTATTTATGACAAAGTAAATAAATTGCGTATTTTGAAGTCGGGCTTATCAGTTGTTTTTAACTATAATTACTGAAGTCAGCAAAACTAGATTGGTCTTGTTGACACCGTAACTCTGAGCGCAGGTCATGCAAAGAGGACTACTTGGTGCCACTGAGCGTGATGCAGGCCCGCGTCAAGTCGGTCGTGATGAAGCACGGCCTCGAAGAGGTGTCGCCGGACGTCGCCGGCCTCCTCAGTCACGCTCTGCATGAGCACCTCAAGATAATCGTCGAAAAGTTGGCTGTTATAGCACAACACCGTATAGACCTCGTTATAAAGGTTAGTATACACATTATATTAGGGTTCGTCATGAATCACGTGATGTTTTGACCCAACTGCGTAAGGATGGTTATGTTTTCGATTGTATGTTTGTATGTATGTATATATGTGGGTATGTATGTATGTTTCTATATGACAGCCTACAACCTAAACGGGTTGACCGATTTTGAAGTGCGAGGTGTCGTTAGATTCGTCTTCACTTCCTGTGTGTCATAGGCCATATTTTTTGTTATAATAATAATAACACATCTCTCGACAAATAAAAACCGGACAAGTGCGAGTCAGACTCGCCCACAGAGGGTTCCTTACAAAGTAGGAGATAAAAGGGGGAAATTATATAATTTTTTATATTTTCCTTCATTAACCGAAAAATATATGTACATCGTAAAATATTTAAAAACCTGTTTTAGCTTGTGCCAATGAAGCTCTTTCATATAATACCCCACATGATACAGTTAAAGCACTTTAAAATTTGGACCCTACTTTCTTACATAAAGACCCATTTTTTTTATTGAATGAAAATTTACAGTTTTAGTATTTTTCCCTTTATGTGTACTATATGACAATGCTTCTTGCCAAATTTCACAGTTATAGGTCAACGGGAAGTACCCCATAGGTTTTGATTCCCTTGCGAGTGTCGAAATGTGCGTTTTTTTCGTCATATTCATATAGTACATATAGATTGATTTTTCTCTCTGCACCAAAAGACTATGTATCTGCGTATAAGCTTTTAATTCCAACTCGATACCATCACGCATTCCCGAGACACGGGTCTTGACAGACGGACAACAAAGTGATCCTATAAGGGTTCCGTTTTTTCCTTTTGAGGTACGGAACCCTAAAAACTGACTTCAAAATACGCAATTCGTTTACTTGGATGTCATATTTTTCCAGTTATTTGGTTATAAAAACCAAAATACAGAACAGATTTTGATACAATTTTTATGGCACGTGGGAAGCAAACCCATTGAAACAAAAAAAAAGATTTTTTCAAATCGGTCCAGGTATCTTCGAGAAATCGGAGAACATACATAAAAAAAGATTACAAATTGAGAACTTCCTGATTTTTTGAAGTCTGTTAAAAATTTAAAACAAATAGGAGTTGCGTTTTGTCAGTATTGTAAGTCAGATCTATTTTGACTAATATAGCATAGAAAATAGATAACTGGATGAATGGAAACTAGACCTCATAATAATCCAATAAGAAAGAAATAGCCCTCAAAATTATACTCCATTATGGAAGTATTTACTTAACTACTGTCATTCATAATACTTTTATAGTAACGTGCTCCCCTTAGCGTTTCTCAGAGTTTGGCGATACGGTGCCATTCATTTGTCAGTCGAGACGAGAGTTGCGTGCTTTAAGCGCTCGAATCTCAATTTACCTCAAGAGCGAGCGCCAAGACCATAATTTCATACATGTGTGTGTTATATACAGACACTGACTTGCGTATGTGTCACTGATTAGCGTGCCGTTGTATGGAGTGTTCGACGTGTGGTTACAGACTGACGGACGCTACGAAGTGACTCAAGACGTGAAGGGGCAGCTGAAGTTTCTCGAAGAACTGGACCGCGTCGACAAGAAGAGAAGAGAAGATTCCGAGAGGGAGATCTTGCTTAGAGCAGCGAAGTCACGCTCTAAGACTGAAGATCCAGAACAGGCAAAGCTAAAAGCTAAGGTAAAATTTATTCACAATATTAAGTTTAGTTTCGAAGTTTCGACCGAGAAGTCTTTCCGTATTGGACCTTGTAAGAAATAAGAAAAGAAAGGCACTCTCCAAATTTTGTGTCTATAAGGTCAGCGATTTAGACTGTATATACATTGTTTGTTATTCGCTAAAGATAAAGCGTTTGATAAATATAATATTAGTTAACGGAAGCAATGATTTACTAATCCGTTAAACTATAAAGATTAGATACTGCCAGTCATGTTCTAGTCTAGATACCTACTAAATTAACTATGTACACCCTAAAAATGTACATTAAATGTAAGTCAGAAAAATGTGGAAAACCGCAACATGGCTCATAGGGTGAGCTGGCGGTCAAGCCCAAAAAAATATGATTAGGGGTTCCGATTTTTTTATTCAATCATGTTTAATCTTAGTCAACGACTGAAATATCTTTTTAAAATTGGCGTTTGATTTTTTATACAAATAGTAATCGATGATTCCATTTGTTAGCCAACTCGTGTATTTTATAAACTAATAAAAGCTCTTATTGGTCCGTAAACAAAATCAAACGTAATCCGTCCGTTATTGTTGTATACATGTATATTATATGATAGTCAGGGAAGCTCAGACCATATTTTTTACATTTGATAGATCTACTACTGACCAGTAACACGTTTTAATTTGAGCGACGGTGTGGTCGAGGATGGAGCTTGTCGATCTAGAAAATATCAATTCACTCTAGGCTTGAAAATTCCAACATTAAAGCTCGCAGGAAACAGAATGCGGCAAAGAATTCTATGCCTGAGCAGTACACAAGATAGTGGTCTGAAATCGTTAAGTACAGAATTTCGACATTACAATGAGAAATATTATATTATATATTGGCACAATAGGTGCCAATGTGCCGACTTTATTTTAGTCCTGTGGTAGAATTCGGTCGTGAAGCTCTTGCGCACTCATCAAAATGAATCCAATAAAATATAGACAAACATGCTACTTTACGTCGGTGCTCGAGACTAAGTAACTTCTTGGCTACCAATTCATCGTCACCGATTAACCTCAAAGCTCGCCGGTCAACCGACTCTAAAGCTTTCAGCTAATACTTTCTATCTGAACTGTTCAGGCGAAGGAGATGCAACGAGCTGAGTTGGAGGAGCTACGCCAGCGAGAGGCGAACTTGACGGCTCTGCAAGCCATCGGCAGCCGAAAAAAGCCGCGACTGGATGGTGCGGCCGACCCGCTCTCCGCTGCCGCGTCGACTGCCAGCGCAGGAACTAACCTGGTACGTAACATCATCGGTATAATTATGACCTATCCGAAATACATTTGTTTGAATCTTACCTGCCCGAACCCGTTTAATAGAATTGTCTCATTCCAGATTTTTTACTTGACAGGAGTTTCTGGTTCCATAAGTTTGTTAGCTCAGAAATATCATTTGCCCGAGTATAGGGTAGGTTAGTTAGGTTTCTGTTTTATTATAGAAAATTAACTAAACATTTTCTAAACTACTGAACTAAAATATTTTCAAATATTTAGTTATCACATATGCATGAATTTTATTTCATTGGAATAATAGTTTTAATTGATTACATACTAAAATCTAATAACTTTAATTTAAAAAAATATTTCGATCCGTTATCGACATTTAAAATTTTAGGAGAGGGATGCTCTGCCCTCTTCCACGAAACACCAGTTTGTATTGAATTTGTACGGCGAACATGATGCGCGATGTCATCTAACGCGATCGTGTGCTCTCTGTCTAACATGAAATTAAAATGCATGTATCTTTCTTATTTTTGAAGATATTTTAATATTGTTTTGTGGTTAGCCTTTTTATGACCATATAATAATAAATCGCGGATATTCCCTATTATTAGGTTATATTTTTGTTTACTTCAGAAACTTTCGTATTACAAAGACTCGGTTATCAGACGAGTTGTCAAATGAGCGTTCGAGATTTTGAAAAATGTCTTTTGCAAAAAATATATTCCGTTTTTGAGCAAATTATATTCGATATTTCATCCATCACGGCTAGCTTGACAATGGCCTCTCCGATTGAACGTGAATCAATCCATCACATCTAAATGTATAGGATGCTTCACACAGTTAGCTATATTTTTTTTTCAAAAATAACCCTAATACCCTTTTACAGCTGGCTCACTCGCGACTTCTTTTATTTAGATATACCGAAAATACTTTTAAAATATCTGGTATAATGATATATAGGTATACAATAAGGAATCAATTGGCACAGGAGCGAGGCAGATGGCATAATAATAGAGGCCTATACTAGTAAAGGGCTATGGATGATGATAAGGAATATTTAGATTTTTTATTCTGATATCTTTTGTTGACTGATAAAGAAACCAATAATCTATCCGCATAAATTTAGGTAAAAAATAAAGACAAAAAAAAACTACATATTTCGTACAAATACGTTAACATTAAGACTGGATTAAAGTACATTCAATAACTTTATATTTCACACACAAGTGTTGCGTATGAGCTACATGATCAGACATGCTAGGGCTCTTCATGAGTTGTATCTAATGTTGACAGAGTGGACGCAGCCAGCTCGCGTTGCGGACGCGCCTCAAGCGTATCAACCAACGCGACATGATGTTTCTCCTCGAGACAGAGAAAGACACCGCTCATTCCCTCCTACTCTACAAGAGCTACCTGAAGTAACTGAAAGCCACGGTACAAGTAGTAGCTGATGCAAGATATACTATCTTAGTTCTCTTTATTCACATTATGTAATTATATAAATCTTACTATTATTATGTAGTAGCTACAAACTTAACATGGTCACATATGCAGTATGTACTAGTTAAACTCCGCATCCGAAAATACCAATATTTAACACAAAATGTAATATGATCACAAAATACAAAAATATTTCTATATTTTGATTTATAAAATATGCTAGCTGTGAACTATCAAATTTGCCTCTTTGGCGCTGTAAAGTTGGGGTTTTATCGCGATTTGTCACTGGGAAAAATGATGAAAGAAAAGGAAAGAACATTCCCTTTTACAAATGTTAAAAACATCTCCCGCACTCCAAAAACTGTTGACAAAAACAATTTTCAAAAGGTGTGATTTACGAACAACATGGAAATGAAGACGGCAACCAAAGTGAATGATGAGGATCAGGAAGCAGCACAAATTTCGTTAGTCATTTCCTCCCGGACGATAACTCGTATGTTTTTTTTAATCAGCCCTGTTTGTACAAACTGTTCCACTGCTGGGCGCGGGTCATCTTCTCATTGTGAGAAGGGTAAGGCCATAGTCTACCACGCTGGCCAAGTGCGGGCTGGCAGACTTCACACATCTTCAAGATTATTGAGAACTCTCAGACATGTAGGTTTCCTCACGATGTTTTTCCTTCACCGTTTGAAGTTGGCGGCAATCAACAATACGCACTTAACTTCGAAAAGACAAGCATGCAGCGGGATTCGAACCCAGGACCTGCGGATCGTAAGTTAGACGGTTTCCCGACTAGGCTGCCGGAAACTTTGTATAATGTTTTTTTTTTATCAACCTTGTTTGTACAAACTGTCCCACTGCTGGGCACGGGCCATCTTCTCATTGTGAGAAGGGTAAGGCCATCATAGTATACCATAATGATTAAGAGAGTATTATTTTGATTTATCGTGAACGTCAGCTGCAGTTCAGAAAGTGAGAGACCAGTAACCTCCCAAACTCGTAGAAAAAAACATCCAGTCATTTGCTTCCGATTGAAAATTGTGTCAGATAATAGTTAAGATAATATAATAAGGGAAAAATATCGTTAGCCGGCTGTAGAGTGGTAGAAAGATCGTCACTTGTCACACGTCACACGAACATGTAAATAATATTTTTTCATGTATTTTTTTAAGTATTTTATACAAAACCCGTTTGCGCCATATATTGCAAGTTAGAGTTGACATTACATAGAAATATTTTTCTATTGCAATTAAATAATAATAAAAGACCATTGTTGGTGTCTTGTTTTTGGTTACTGTTTAGTACCTGCAATAGCGATTCTTTTTTTTATATATTTGTTGCTAAGTAAAGATTTTTATATTGTAATAAAATTTATACGATAGTCTAAAAAGAGGAGATAATATAAAAGTAAAGTGGGACAGTACAGGTTAAAAAAAAAAAGTTTCGAATACCATTTTGTGTATTATTAATTGTTTGTATTAATAAAAGTAGAGATGATTAATACATGGAAAGCACTTCCGTGTACTATATCATCTTTACTTTTATTCTTGAAATAATATAAACGTTAAAAATCATATAACGGATGTTAAATTGAAAAATATATACTGACGGGCATACTTATAAGGGTCATTGTACTCAACAAGTTATACTACGGGACCAAATGTGAAGAAAGGGCTGTTGTAATAAAAATTATCATTTTAGTTTGATGTTATGTATGGAACAGCTGATAGAAGATTTTTTATATACATAGTTAATTAGTTACACACAAGGTTAGGTATGCTTCTTTACAGCAAGGAATAATATTGAAACAGAAAATTATAGTGTCAACATTCATTAAATAATAGTTGTTCCTGATGCCATAAAGAAGAGACGTCTAATTCATTAAAGATGATCATTTATATTAACTCTTTGAGTTTGTTTATTTTTAATCAGAAAATGACTAAAACCAGCAGTGTTACTGGTTGATATATAAAAATAAACAATAACAAAGGGTAAAAAAAAAAAGTTTTCATATAAATGAACCACTTCAACTTCTTGCGTCTATTTGGATAGAGAACTAAATAATTAGAAATTGGAGGGCACATAGGAGGATTTTCACACAACGCCATCTAGATCCAAAATAAGCAAAGGTTGTATTATGGCAACTAGATAACTTATACTTCTGATAAAATATGAAATAAGGACAGTAGTCCCTTGTCATTGCACAAAATAATACATTTGAGGACAGCTGCAATTTCGTGTAGAAACAAAGTAAACCACCTTACTAAGCACATAATATTTGTTAAGGCGGTTTACATTGATTGGTAGTTTCAATAACATTGTTATCACATAGAAGCCGTCTTAAAACAAAATTCAGAAATAAAGTTGAGTCCTGAGTTGACTGACGCCCTTTAATATCAATACATGATATTTTGTAATACCTTGTCTGCTATATCATTTAAAATTATATAATTGTTTTGAAATTCTGTTATATTTACTATGATATTGTTGTTATGTAGCTTTAAGTTTACTTTTAGTATATAACCATTTTTTTGTATCTTGATATATTAGGTATAATTTAATCTATGGTATAAAAGGTATAAAATTGTAAATAACTCCGTTTAGCTGTCTGTTTGTTACTTTCTCAAGACTGAACAGTTGTAAGATCATGAAGAAATTTTGTTTGAAGTTGGGCTACATGTCATCAACACATTGAATGTGTCTTTAAAGGGGAAAAATCCCGTCCAGTGGTTTCCTTCGGGTGTTGATGGAAACCCATTATTTATGCCCATATCCTGCTCCAAGAATATTATAACTATACCATTTTCCCCCTTTCAGTCAGTTATTTAGACGTGAAAAAGTAAAAACAAACATAAATAAAAAAATACATAAGAGATTGATTTAACCTAAATTGTAAGTCTTTTGTATTAAGATACTTTAAACGATCAATTAATGTATCTAATCATTTATATAAGTATAGATGTTATTTGCTGTGTTTGTTTGTGGTGTACACAAGTTGTTCCTCATCTTATATAGAAGCAGTAAAAAGTTATCCTGTATAGTGGACAAATTATAATGAAAAGTGTACAATGCTTGCTTACGAGAAGAGTTGCCAAGCACTTTCCATACAAAAGGAGAAAGCAATTTTCTGTATCCGAACTAAAACTTATAATTTTTCCGAGGATAAATAAATTAAAAGTTAAAATTTGGAAAAAGAAAGGAAAGTTAAAATTTTGAAACAAGCAACTACTAGAAGCATAGCCACTGTACAGGCGAAAACGGCTGTCTCAACGATTCACGTTTCATTTACTAGATAAGAAAAACTTCATAAAAGTATAAAATTAAAATGAAGGTATGTGTATTATATATGTCACCGGAAGATAACAAGATCCGCAAGTTTATAAATTTCCTATTTTTTCTAGGAAATTTATAAACTTTCATAGGATTCTAAACGAGAGATAAATTGTATTATTTTATGCCCACATTTTTTTGCGACATCTCGTGGTAAATTAGGTTAGATTAGGTTAGGTTAAAAAAAAACCCCTTGTTTTTTTTTGACCCAGAGGAAATCCTTTATGGATACATACGGCGCCCCGGGGGAGGCACGTGGTTATGTGGTAGTCACGCCCAGGCACATTGCCCGGTATACCGGGTTACCCACTAAAACCTCTGGGGTATTCCTTCCTGGCGCTATGTGCCGAGCCTATGGGAGCACTATTCGCATTCACTCCACGGACCCGGCATGCTCTGGTCCCCTGGGGCCCTTCCCTAGTAAGGGTGGAGCTGGAGATCTTCACCCCTCTTCCTTGAGTTGCGCGCGGAAACACCGCGCGCGCCATCTCTGGGGCAACGCTTGTCAGGTGACGGACCCCCTCGAGTCCGTCCCCCAAGACCCCTTTCTATGGCGGTCGGAGGAGGGCGTAGAAGATCCTCCTCCGACGCCCAGGACGACGGCGGCGCATCGGTAGGTCCATGAGGGCCTCCCGCTCGCGCTCAGCTATTTCCTTCTGGAGCATTATGCTCTCACAGAAGGAAACCGCTGCCTCTCACGATCTCTCACTTCCGACCATTGATCTAATCAACGCTGGCAGCGAGAGATCGTTCCCTACAACTGCGACGAGGTCACGACGCTCACTCGCCCAAGCCGGGCACTCCTCCAACGTGCACTGCGCCGTATCCTCGTCGCAGCTGCAATGGTGGCACGCGGTCGTCGGTTCCCTTCCAGCTATACAGCACAAATACTTCCCAAAGCATCCATGCCCGGAAAGCACCTACAAGTAACCGACCCGCGCGCCCTGTCCAGCCAGTCCTCCAGGACAGGCCGGACAGCCTCGACGATCTAGCTCCCGGCCCTGGGATGTGCCAGTCGCTCCTTCCACTCCCTCACCATCGACCGTCGAGCGTGGAACTTCCACACTTCGACCTTCCTTGGTGCCGGACTGTCCGCGGAGGCGGAGTTCAGCGCGCCATGCGTACATGTTCGCATGAATCACCGCCTCCAATTCCCAGGGATGTGACCCGGCCAATAGACAAGCCGCCTCGCCAGAGATAGTGCGATACCCGCGTATCACTATTGCAGCAAGTAAACGTTTTTCTTTGTATTACACTTAAGTTTGGATTTATAACTTTATTTTCACTACAGTGCACAGAAAAGTTGTAATAAACGTTCCACGTTCACTGGGAAGCCACCTGTGATAAAAGTTGTCATTGTTGATTCACGGATTTTAGCACAAATTGCAATTAAAAACATTTCAATCACAGGAAATCTCTGCTCTTAAAGAAGAAAATGACGTCCTAAAAACCCAAGTGAAGGAAATTAACACCCGGCTGTCTACGATGGAGCAACAATCTAGGGATAACAATTTAGAAATACAGTGTGTCCGAGAAACCACTAACGAAAACGTGATTGATATCATCAAAAATATTAGTCAGGTAAAAGGGATATAACCTTGCCGAAAACGATGTTTTAACTGCACATCGTGTTGCGAAAATCAACAATCATTAATCGCGTCCCCGTGCCATCGTGGTACGAATGGGAAACCTGCTGACTAGAGATAATTTATTGGCAACTGTTCGCATGTACAATCGGGCTCATGATCAAGACAAACTAAATTCCATGCATCTCGAGATCCCCGGAGATAAACAGCCCATTTACATATCAGAACATCTCTCTCCAGCAAACAAAAAATTGCATGCTGCAGCAAGATCTGCTGCAACTGGGAAAAAATATCAGTTTGTTTGGATTCGTAATGGACGCATTTATGTAAGGAAGGACGCTAAGTCCAAACCCATTTTAGTAAAGGACCTAGATTTTATTAAGACTTTATAAAATAAGTAGTCGCAAAGAACACCCTTAAGGTATATTACCAGAACGTTAGAGGAGATATTTCATCGAGGACTGCACCGCGATGGGCGTCCCGCGGATAGAGATGACGGCACCCCTTGGAGGCGCTCGCCGGGGACCATGGAAAACCATGGCCTCCGACTTGTTGAGCGCCACCTGGAGTCCCAACCTCTCTATCCTTCCCACCACCTGCTCCACCGTCGCTGTGGCAAGACGGGCAGCGTCTTCGTAGGTCTCGCCCCGGGCGAGCACAAGCGTGTCATCCGCATAGCAGACCACGCTGGCGCCCGGATTGAGAGCTCCTCAGCGCCTAGTCGTAACCGAAGTCCCACAGAACTGGGCCTAGAGCCAAACCCTGCGGTACTCCGCACGACATCTCCCTCCGCAGCTGTCGACCCTCCCTTCCCGTGTACGAGACGAATCTCCCGGAGAGGTAGGCGACGGCAACAATCCGGATGAGGTGAGGCGGCACTTCATGATACTTCATTGCCTCCTCGATACAGGCCCATGGCAGCGTATTGAAGGCGCTTGCGATCTCGAGAGACACCGCCACCATCATGCCACCCTGGGCCACCGCCTCGTCCGATAGGGCCCGCACACGCTTGACTGCGTCAATCGTGGACCGGCCCGCCCGGAAACTGAATTGTTGGTCCGTCAGGTTCCGACCGACCTCATTGAGATGCCGGACAAGATGACCGTCTATTACGCGCTCGAATAGCTTATCGGCCTCATCCAGCAGCACAATGGGGCGGTACGCAGAGGGAGAATCTGCTGGGCGCCCGTCCTTCCTCAACAGGACCAATCTGCCCGTCTTCCACAGCCTTGGGAACCGACCCCTCTCCAGACAGGCATCCAACAGCCTACGGAATCGGTCCCCAAGCACCTCCAGAGCCACGACCCATGCCCGTCCAGGGATACCATCCGGCCTGGGGGCTTTTTTCTTGTCGTCCTACTCTTCTATGCCCAGTGGAGCGGAAAACCGCTACGACTGGAGAGGAGCTGGATGCAGTGATCTAGCCGGTAATAAGTTAGTAACCCTTACTACCACCTTTAGCCTTCACACGATACTTTGCTGTTCCGCCGGATCCGCCAAAATCAGTCGCTTATCAGCAGTCGATTTGCCTTCACCGCCGATACAGACTTAAATGCTGTGTTCTAGCCGACAGTAACTTTAACGACTCCTACTGCCGTCCTTGGCCTTCACACGATGCCTTGCTATCTCGCCGGATCCGCCAACGTCAATCGTTTCCAACAGTCGAGTTGCCTTCACCACCGAGATAGACTTATGCACATTACAGGGAGTAGCCGTTAAAGAGGGTTACAAAATGTGCAATGTAGGTTGTTAGTTGTTAGGTACCCTCAATTTATCCCTCTACTGGCTTTTAAAGTATGTCCGGGAAGAGAAGCAGCTGGCACATTCTATGTTTTTGTTTCACCCCCAATCCAGCAAGCCTATCTATAGTTGCGATGTTACCTATCTCTCAAATGTGTGACTTAGACTAATGGAGTATTTTCACATGTTCAAACTCTGTGTTTTAGCCAGTCGATGTTGATTCTATACTTTCAATGGCCAATCAATCATGCTACCGCATTGTTTCAAATTGCTTTCTATCAGAAAATAATTTAGAAAGTAGCCACCATAAAACTTACAAGCATTCTTCGCTGAAATTCCTCAGCTATGGCACTTGACAGCGTGGCAGAACTCCCAACGCTAGAAATATCAGAACTGGCGTCATTTTTTGGCGATGGTGGAAAATTACAAATAGTATTACCACAAGTCGAACCGGATGTACCGGTAATCGGACGCGGTCTCCACTTCTTCCACTACCCTCCACCCTCTGACCATGCTCGCGATGGAAGAGGAGGCCAATGTCAAATCGATAATTGACCCCCCGTTCCACCGCACGCAGGTCTCCACCGACCCCTGGTTGAGAACCACGAGGTCGTTGTTCGCCGCCCACTCCTCCAGGATCTCTCCTCGAGCGTCAGCCGCTGGGCACCCCCACGCCAAATGTTTGGCGTTGAGGTCCCCCACAACAAGCGCCCGACGGGGCAGTGTGTGCCTAATGAGAGCACCCACCCCGTGCAGGAACAACTGAAATTCCGAGAGTCTCCTGTTGGGAGAGAAGTACACCCCTACGAGGACGATGTCTCCCCATTTAGCCGCTACGTAGCCGCTACCCCTCGCTACCACCGGGAAGGGCGAAACGCCGGCCGAGGATGCGATGGCCACCACGCCGTCCACATCCCCCACCCAGTTATCTCGGGGGGGAACGAAGTACGGCTCGGCGACCACCGCAGCCTCTACCGACCACTCCGCCACCGATTGGACAAACAGGTCCTGTGCGGCGGGAGAGTGGTTCAGATTCGCCTGGAGAAAACGACGAGCCATTAATCGGCTATGGTCGTTGTCTCCATCCCTTCTGGCCCCTGAGAGAGGGGAGCGGCGTTGGACGGTCTGGCGACTGCCTTGACCGTCTTTTTCGGCTTTCAACAGGCCTTTCCGCCCATTCGGTGCTCCGCCGGCTTGCCTCCCGCTGCACACAGCATGCACTTTGGCGCTGCTGCAGTGCATTGTGCCGCCTTGTGTCCAGGTTTACCACAGCGATAGCAAGCATCGCTGCAGACCACGTCGAACTGAGCGTGCACGTGCCCCTTCTGCATGCAGCGGTAGCACTGCATCGGCCTGGCCTCGAGCACCGTAACTCGCGCTGACACCCAACCGACCAAAAGGCGGCCTCCCTCGCGAATCTTCTTCGCGGCCTCGACTGGGCAGCGAACCCACGCGAAACTGGCGCCCTGTGCGGCTAGGCGGATTTTTCCGACCTTAACGGCCTCCACAGGGCAGCCTCCGCGCTGGGCAATAACTGCCGCCAGCTCGTCCCTGCTGACAGAGTCATCCAGTTCCGAAATGCGCATTTCTGCACATTTAATGGGCCTGGAGACCTGCAGCATATCCGGACCTACGACCTGACGAATCATCTTCGCGAGGGAGTCCGCCTTCCTGCCACTTGTCGCACCCGACACTTCCAGCTTTCGGACCCCCGTTGCAGTCTGCCCGCATTGCAGGCCCGCACCCTCTATACCGCAGCTGGCGAGGTCGATCTTTAACCTCAGCTCGGTCAGCACTTTAGCGTAGGTCACGCCCTCCTTCAAGGCCTGTGGCTGCAGTGTAATTACTACAGCCGACGACCGAGGAGAGCGCAACTTGGGCTGCTGATTCCGCCGCGCATGCTTCGGGGCTCCTTTGGCTTTGTTCTTCCTTCTCTTCCTTTTCACCACCGTCGACCAACCTTCATCCATTGACTCAGGTGGTGGCGGTAGTGTGGCTTGTTTGGACTGCGTTTGGGTTCCCCTTGCCGGCGGACGCGAGTCTGCCTGCTTGAGGACCCCCTTCGCAGTCTGGACTTCCCTGGTCTTCCCTTTTACGGGAACACCAGGAGTCCTCTTCCCTTTCTCTCCACCCACAGGTGGAGATTTCTGCGAGGTGTCTACCTCAGCCACCCTCTTACGATCGGCAGCCAGCGGCGGCCGAACACGCCTTTCAGGTAGGAGACGGTCTTCAATCGACGCCAGTCGAGTGTTGACCATGCTCCTCACCGACAGCATGATTGACCGTAATAACTCCCCATCTGGAGCAGGGGCTGATGCGGGACCAGCCACTGTACTATAGACCTCTTTATCTGGCACCTGTCTCGGTGGCAGAGGCACGGGAGCCGCACGCAACTTTCGCAGCTCGCTGCGAAGTTGTCCCATGTAATTTCTGAGGTCTACTACCTCTTGCTCCAGACGAGCGTTAGCCGCTTTGAGTCTGTCCGTCTCTTCGGTCGAGGTCCTTTTCGACAGCGTCTCCACTATAGCCTTAATCGAGGCCGCCGAGTCCTTAAGGGCACGTTGAAAAGCGCCCTTAAGATTGCCCGATTTAGAGGCCACCATGCTTATAACCCCGACATCCTCCAGGGCCTTACGACTCAATTCGGAAACGAGTCGTTCGTCTCCACCGTGTAATGCTGCAACCAAGTCTAGAACTGGGAGGCTGCCCTGAGAACGCTGTTCTCGGTCTACCAGCTCACTCCAATTCTGACCTGGCCACATCACGTTGTTGAGCGAGGAATTTTCTCCTTCTCGCTCTTCCTTCCTCACTCAAAGCGCCTGTCTTCGGGGCTGGCGTAAGAAACTCTACGGGAGGCAAGTCCTCATCACTGAGAACATCCTCACTACCATCCGTACGCTGTCGCTTTGTTCCGTGTTGCCAGAATCCGACAAGCGATTCACACGAATCTGTCGGGTTTCCAGCAGCCTGCACATCAGGCACATCCTTTGAAGCTTGCTTCCGAGTACGGGACAGAGACTGAGACCTTTGTCCCAATCCCCTTCCTGCACCCCTTTCGACTGCTTCTCCTTCTTTCCTTATACTCCCTCTTCTTCTCTTTCTCCCTATCTTTTCTTGTTCGAGAGCCGCGGCCCTCTTGGCGATTTGTGCCCCTCCCAGAGTACGTGAGGCTGCGTGCCGAAGCACGGAGGGATTCCCCGCCACACTCGCTGACGGGACCCTCCTGGGTAGTCATTTCCAAATCGTCTTTATTCATGTTTGTTTTGGCTCAATGTGGGTAGAGCTCCCCTGGGGGTCTAACGGCCAAGCCTCCCGCACACCATGCCCGCGTGCGAGCCGGGAGTCGCACCGCAAACTGGGATGCGGCTCCCGACTCACGAATGTGAACACTCTCCTCGGCAACCCCAAACCTTGAGATTTGGTATGCTCCGCGCGGCGACTCCAAGCACGCAACCGATCCAAGGACCAACAGCCCACGAAGAGTCGCCACGCGCTGCCGCACACCGATCCATCGCAGATCTACCACCTCCCCGCTCGAGTCCACGAGCCTTGCTCGTCCGCTGTGCCCTCTGCTGATCAGAGGGACACGCGGAGAGCCGTTATGCCACACGACCTTCTGCGCGAGCTCCACACAAAACCGTGTAGATCAAGCGAAGAGGTCCCATCCCAGTCCCATTTCGCGCTCGTCAAACCGCGTCGGTCCCACATCCGCTATGCCCCCTAAGGGACAAGCAGAAAGGGCCCCCGACGCGGCCGTACGAACCGAAACTAATCGGCCAGCTGCCGATCCACCACCAGATGGCCTTCATCGCGCGATCCACACAAAAAGTGCGTAAATCTCGCGAGAAAGGCCCGCATACGGACTCAACGCGCGATTTACACGAAAAACGAGTGACCTTCTTCGAGTGATTCACACAGGCGTGAGAATCACTCGAAGAAGGTCCCCTCCCCGTCAGTCTTTTGCCACTGCTAACAAGATCCCCCCAAAAGGAGAGAAGTTATTAGCACTGTTACCGGGGTGCACCAGCCCAACGACTACTCTTCCCCCCCTAAAGGAGGAAAATAGTAGTAGTCAGGCAAACGTGGAGGCGACCGACCCTAAGCACCCCAAAAAAACCCTAACCTAACCTAACCTAACCTAACCGTAAAATAATACAATTTATCTCTCGTTTAGAATCCTACGAAAGTTTATAAATTTCCTAGAAAATTTTAGTAAATTTATAAACTTGCGGATCTTGTTATTTTCCGGTGACATATATATTGCAAGCTATGGTGCTGATACTGTTGTACGGTTATTTGAACAAATTTTAGTTCTTTTCTCATAAAATGAGAAAGGCTGAAAAAGGGCTTTATAATATATTTAGAAATGGTATGACAGAATTTATGTAAATCTACGTTATTTACATATACAAGCTACTATTTACTGACAATGTACGTAGTATGTGAGTGATAACAGTGTGCCCTAAATACAGATGTCTACGTGCATGTCACTGAATAGTGGGCCGTTGTATGGAGTGTCCGACGTGTAGTCTGGGTCCCATATCTTTATACTTTTGAATGTGTTATACATATTAGTTATTACACCACATTGTTGCTTAGAGAACCCTTTAAGCTCACCAGATGTTACTAGTTTTTAAGCTTTTTTCCATTTCCTTTTTCTCTTCCATTTAAGAGTATCTATATAACATTATTTTGAACTAGATAAACTATTGTCGTTTCTATTTAGTTTTTCACTATATTAAAATTGAGTTTACTAATATTAAGTGTACGTAGTTATAAAAGTAATGTTATCTTTGTTTTTTTTTAAAGTTTAGTACTGTCAAGCAGGTGGCAGCACCGTACTTTTTATATTTAAATATTTATACATCTTTCTTGTTAAAAAATATTAATAGCTTAGCAATTATATACAAACAAAATGAATATATTTCTATATTACTTAACACAGTAATTTTATTTAAAAAAACGTCTATATGCATTATTTATTGTAGCTAACAATATGCACAATTTTTCAAGTAGAAAAGCAAATAAGCAGATGGTTCACTAGATAAGTGGTAAGCGATAACAGGCGCTGACAATAACTGCAACACTAGTACACACTCCTTAGCACTTTCAGACTTCTAGGACTTATTTAAGTCCTAGAAGTCTGAAAGTGCTTTAGGTACCGGCTAAGTTAGGTTTCACTTGCAAGAAACCTTGAACACCAAAAATTTTTAAATTCGAAGATTCCATATCTTCGAAAAGAAGGTAGTTTCGACGCATAGGTACGCACAAAAAATAGGTACGGCCAGGGTTGGAATTTGTAGTATAATTTCATTATGTGTAGTTTACAGTATCCTAATGCTAGCATCAGACGGACTCACTTTTCATGCATAGACATGGGCGTACCCAGGGGGGGCAGGGGGGAGGGCAGCTGCAGAAAATGTATGAACTCGCCTAATTACTAATCAAAGTGTAAACGGGGCCTTATACTACATTTTACTTTACTTATGCTAACTTTTAAATAAACCGCGCAGTAGACACTGGCAAAATGCACGGTGCAATTATTATTGCTATAAAAAAAACCGCGCAGTGAGCAAGCTCTACGGTCGCTAGTCGCCAGCCACCGCCGCGGCGATGATGGCGGACGAAGATTACCGAATCTAACTGAGCGTTCGTATTCTTGGCGGTAGGGAGTTGCGAACGACTAGCTTTTATTTGACATGTTATACTAAGGCTTTGAATCTTGAGAGCTGCGTCATCCAAGGACAGCAAGCCGCCAATAATATAGGGCAAATCAACCTGGTTCGTTAAGCGAATATTTTCGCCGATCGTTCAAAGTTATTTAATGTCCTTTGTATTTTGAGCCATGTCAGTACTGTCACAACATTAACAGCTAATCAGCATATGAATACCTAAAATTTGATAAAAAGTTTCGAGAAAATTCGCGCTCGCTTCGCTTGTGCATGTCTATTTCCTATTATTTTTAGCCGACTGTGTAAGAAGGAGGGTTATGATTTTCAAGTGTATGTATATGGGTATGTTTCTATATGATCGCCTACAAGCCTAAACGGCTAGACAGATTCTGATGTGCGACGTGTCGTTAGAACTCCAACGAGCTTTTTCGTATTAAATAAGTGATTTCACTAGAATTATTCTAAATAATGCGCATTTATATTCTTTTACAGCGGTACTTTGTCATAAAAACGTATGTTTGTAATTTTCTATAAAGTCATGTTTTTTAATTAGGAATAATAAATTTGCAATCAATGCATTCAAATGGTTGTATTTATAATTTTTGATAACGTAAATTTTATATTTATGTTTAAATTTAATCAGGAATAATACATTTGCAATCAATAAATTCAAATGGTTATATTTATAATTTTTTATAGCGTAAAAGTCGTTCTTATCCAGTCGGTTATTTCATTTTTCTTTTAACATAAATACTCGTTTGGTTCATCTGTGACACAAAACGTAGGACACGATACCAAGATCAATGAATCAAATTATTTCCAAGATTTAATTTTAAAAACCTTCTGAAATTTCGCGCTCACTTCCCTCGCGTTTTTACTACTTGAACATAGAAATACTGTGGGCTCACTAATATGAGAAATAAAGCATATTACTTTAAAAACACTATTAAAATTTGAAAAAAAGTTTTAAAAAAAATCTATTATTTTTACCCAACCGCATAAGAAGAAGGGTTAAGTTTATTCGAGTAAATGTATGTATGTATGTGGGTATAATAATAAATATAATATTTGTGGACATTTCACACAATGTTTGTTTGTAAAAGTATGTTTAAAGTATGTTTCTATAAGATCGCCTACAAGCCTAAACGGAAAGCCTAAGCTAGAATTATTCTAAATAATGCGCATTTATAGTTTTTACAGCGGTTCTGCGACTCTACAACATATTAAGCGTAACAAAATCGTAAGTTACACGTCGGGTTTTTAGTTTTTCATTTAATATATACTTGTTTATTTTTATTAATTATTAAAGTGCTGTGAACTTGTTAATACAATCAAATAATTCACAAATTTTAATTTAAATAACCTTTTCAATTTTCGCGTTTAACATTTTTCTAATTTAATATAGAAGTAAAGTGTTTTATTACTAACCAAAAAATTGTTACACTCATTTTACTCATTTCACGAAAATTTTAGTGGTGTTTTATAGTAATATGCTTTATTTCTCATATTAGTGAATCCATAGTACTTCCATGTCAAAATAATAGAAATGCGCGAATTTTTTTAATTAGTGTTTTATAGTAATATGCTAAATTTCTCGTATTTGTGAACTCACCGTATTACTTCTATGACAAAATAGTAATAATGCGCGAGCGTGAAAATTTTAGTGTTATTTTTATAGTAATATGCTTTATTTCTCGTATTAATGAACCCACAGTACTTCCATGACAAAATAAAAGATTTCTTTAATGTTTTTAATATTAAATCATGGAAGTGATTTGATTCATTGATCGTGGTAGCGAGTCCTAGATTTTCGTGGACCAGATGAATCAAACAAGTAACAGTGTTAAATAAAAGGAAATACCCGACTGGTAAAAAGCGACTTTAACGCTATGAAAAATTATAAATACATCTATTTAAATGCATTGATTGCCAATTC
The DNA here is from genome assembly GCA_947563715.1 of Lycia hirtaria. NCBI lineage: Eukaryota > Metazoa > Arthropoda > Insecta > Lepidoptera > Geometridae > Lycia > Lycia hirtaria. Next base: position 16,428,410 of record OX387386.1, read on the forward strand.
AATATTCCTAAATATAAACATATGACTTTATAGAAAATTACAAACACACCTACAAGATACGCGCAAAAATTTTTGTTTAGTGGTTAGTTTTACTGAATTATTTGCTCGTATTAGAAAGTTCACGACACTTTAATGATCAATACAAATAAAGATCAATATGAAACAATCATGTGCGAGCGAAGCGAGCGCGAAACTTTTTGAAGCATTTTATAAAATTATTGAAGCCTGAAAGGATTTTTGATAATGGCCAGGATTCCCCCCCCCCCTGCCTACGACCTTGAGTGGAGGTATAGTTCCCGTTACGTAAAAAGAACGCTGGTTTGTTCGTAAGCGCGAACAAACCAGCGTTCTTTTTACGTGACCAGCGTTTTTTTTTTCGTTCGCTCTGTTGTTATTTGTAAGAAACATACCTAATACTACTGAGGCGTCATTAGAGGACTTGAGAAAGACTTATAGAATATTTTGAGTGGTTATATAACTTGTTTTAGAGTTTTGGCGGGAACGTCATGGAAACATGTTGTTGTTTTATTTTATTTTCCTAAAATTGTGTTACTTTGAACTTTAATGCTATAAAAATGGTGGTGCTTTATTGATAAAGTGTTTGATCAAGTGCGTGAGTGTATGCAAGTGAAATAAAGCGACGAAACGTGTATTCTCGTGTTGTCGTCAAAACTCCATATAAGCTACCAGTAAAGTCGCCAACACTTTACTGAAGCACGACTTGAATTTGAAAATGACTGTATACGTGACTTAGAGAACATTCATAACTTGTTTTATTAAGAAACTTGAAGATTTTTAATACGTGACACTGGCAAATGCTTCAAGCAGGTCCAAATATAATTTATAAAAAATAACTTGTATTATTATTAGAACTTGAACAAATCATAATAGGTAATGGACTTTGGAGTTTTGGCGGGAACATCTTAGTAACGTGTTGTTGCTTTGTTTTATTTTCCTAAACTTGTGTTATTTTGAACATTAATGCTATAAAAATGGTGGTGTTTTATTCATTAAGTGTTCAATAAAGTGCTTGAATGTAGGCAAGTGAAATAAAGCAGTAAAACGTGTGATTTTACTTTGTCGGCAAAACTCCATAGAAGCTTCTAGTAAAGTCGCCCACTTTACTGAAGCAGGACTCGACTTATAAATTGACTGTGTATGTGACTTAGATTGTGACTAGAACATTTACAACATGTTTTATTCAAGAAACTTGAAAAAAACCTAAAACTTGACACTGGCAAATGCTTTAATGTGAGTCCAATACAAAAAAGAAGAAGAATGGACTTTGGCAAATAAATGCGCTAGTCGAAATCGTCCTATTAATCACACGATAAGTAAAAATTTCAATTTTTTTAAGTTATAAGTTTTTTGCTGTAAGAATGATGGTGTGTTAAATAATGATGATTATTGATTAAGTGTTTGATCAAGTGCCTGAATGCTGGTAAGTGAAATAAAGCGACGAAACGTGTGTTTTCATTTTGTCGGCAAAATTCCATAGAAGCTTCCAGTAAAGTCGCTACCACTTTACGAAGCACGACTTGATTTTGAAAATGACTGTATGCGTGACTAGACATTTATAATCTTGTTTAATTCAAGAAACTTGAAGAAATCTTAATACTTGACATTGGCAAATGCTTTAAGCGGGTCCAAATTTAATTTTAAAAAGTACACACTTGAAAACTTTTAACTTTCTGAATTTCCACAAAACAAAATAAAATACGAGGTCGAAAGTGAATTGAAACTCAACGCAACATAGTTTGTTCTTTTATAATGAGGTGAATTATATTGTGAATTAATTATTCTATAGCGTACGGAGGGTCTACTTTTGTTGACTGACCTTTCTGTTTCCCGTCTTAGTTTCCTCTCGAAACATTCTGGTGGTCTTCTAATTCCTCTTGAGAGTCAGGAGGTCACCTTAAGAACTGCCAATATTTTGAGAATACAGTTCACGCAGTTTGTGTGCTTAGATTTTACAGCATGTAAAATTACATTCTTGGCTGTCGCGAGGGCCAAAAAAAGACAAGTTCTGTAAATGAGGGGGCGTATATAAATTGACTTATAATTCAGGTAGACTAATATGAAGATTAAATACACAGTCCTTATTTCAAGAGAAAGTTATTTTTAAATTATGATATTTGATAATGATCAATTTGTGTCAGATGCAATCAAGCTAAAGCTAATGCATTTTAATTGAAGTATCATAGAATACACTTGATACAGATTTGAAGGAGTAAATTGTCAAATATTATTCCAGGATTTAAAAAGGTTTATACTTTCTATAAAACATATTTATTGAGCCTTATCGAAAAACTGAACAATGTTCTACTTATTTTGTCAACTTCTCGCTGATAGGTACATAATGATACTTACAGAAAGAAAACGGAGAATTTGAGATGTCTACAAAGGTTAACATTTTTTCGGTAAGGCTAGTATATGTCATGATGATGACTAGGCACTAAGAGTAATCCTTCATGCAAGTCTTTTGCATTTCATAGTTTTATTCACAGTGACCTGTGAGACCTGTAATAATTTGGTATAGTTGAGCCTCAGATATTTAAAATGACACTGATGACATGAAATCACCATTTTCAATCATCACATTGGCAAAACTGAGGAGCACAGCTAATCAAGACATATATTAAGTTATTATGTCTTGATTAGCTGTACTCCTCAGTTTTGGAAAATGGTGATGATGTACACTTATGACACTCTAGGGCTTCAGCTACCTCAGTAATAATAATAAATTTTCTTTAAGATTAAGGTTAATAATGGTTTTAATTTATGTCTTGATTAGCTGTGCTCCTCAGTTTTGCTAATGTGGTGATAGAAAATTATGATGATGTACACTTATCACAGTCTAGGGCTTCAGCTACCTCAGTAATAATAATACATTTTCTTCAAGATTCATACAGATGACAGATGTTTAAGTCTAATAAATAGAGTAACAGCCTGGATTATATAGGTAGTTTGCTTAAATTGAGTTATAAGATAAATCTATAAAGAGATCATTCTGAGTGGCAAGATTAGGTAAAAATATACATTTTGTTTCAGATGAAATACTAACACAATATGGAACGTTTCCCACTCAAGTCTTCAGTCCCTAAAACTGGTTCAATGTACCAGTCTGTGCTTAAAAAGGTATGTACGAGAAAACAGGCCTAATTCTGTAGTACCAAGGCCTACATTTTTTAGTAATCAAACAGTTATGATGAAATAAAATGAGTTTAAAAACATGGAATATGTAAATCTTTATAGTTAAAATATATTACATATGTGAACAAAATTATGTTGACCCCCCCTGCATCTATTAGAAATTTAAGATTAACCTAATAGATTACGAGCGCACCGTATGTCTACTCACCTCATCGGGTAACAAGATGTGACCTATCTAGGATGACGCACCTTATCGAGGTGTCTCTAAATGTATTTGGTTGCCTCGGCTAAACCTGGAGGGTTTTGTACAGTTAGCAAAAATGTGACCACTTTTTGGGGTGCCCAAAACCTCATCGGGTAACAAGTTGGGACATAGTACATTCGAAAGAGCCTATCGAGAAGTGCCAAAAAAAGTTTGGTTGCCTCGCCTAACCCTGGAGCTTTCGTGAATCTGCCTAATTTTAGGGTGCCATAAAATAATACAAATCACCTCATTGAGTAACCAGATGTGACTTATACCATTCAAAAGTCCTACTTGTACTAGTGTTAAATAAATTTGGTTGCCGGCCCTAAACCTGGAGCTTACCTTAATCGGCCAAGTTTTATGTTTGAACGTAAAAACTGATTCATGACAAAACAAAGGTAAAATGAGGTTGGTACTTACATGATGCAATAAGTAGGTACATAAGATATTCAATAATTCCTATTGAGAATAATCAAAATCAATAGGGTTGTCACCCTCAAACTGACCTTTTTATGAGTCAAATTTTAGGGTCGGAAAATTATGAACTATAATAAAAGTTCCAAATTAACCACATTATACGTTTTGTTAAGAATGGGCGCCAATTTTCGTGTGATTTTGTTTAGTTTTGTTCTGTGATAGCTACCCTTAAATGACTACCTACCAAGATGAAAGCTACACTATGAGATAGTTTAAGTAACCTACATCGTAAAAAAATAGAGTTGTTTGATCTCAGCTTGGTATATTTCGTAATAAACCACGTTAAAATTGCTTCAACCATGCATTTCATTTGTATGGGAGTATACCTTTAACGGAATTTTCACCAGTTTCAGTTCACCATCAACAACATCAATATAAACCTTAAAAGTCAAGCCAAGTGCGAGTCGGACTCGCACACGAAGGGTCCCGTACCATTATCTACAAAAACAGCAAAAAAATCATGTTTGTTGTATGGGATTAAATATTAATTTTCTTATAATTTACGTCTATCTGTAGCCGTTATCAATATCGAGCAAAAAAATCACGGTTGTTATATGGGAGCCCCCTTAAATTAATGAATTTAATTACCCTTAATTTTATTCTGTTTTTTAGTATTTATTGTTATAGCGGCAACAGAAATACATCATCTGTGAAAATGTCAACTGTCTAAATATCACGGTTCATGAGATACAGCTTGGTGACAGACGGACGGACAGACAGCGAAGTCCCAGTAATAGGGTCCCGTTTTACCCTTTAGGTACGGAACCCTAAAAACGGCCATTTTTTTATTATTGTTACGTGAAACATATCTCGTTGGACAACAGGTATAATATTTTTTGAGAGAAAACGTAACTGCATCCTTTCACCCCCCTCTACTTCTCCCGCTCGTGATTGGTATTAGTTTTTGGTACCCTATATTGACCTATCTGTACACACCTTACTATTGTACGATATTCTAGATGAGTCACATCTTGAAACATTAGGGGTGTTCAAAAACAATTTTTCAATTTAGGTTTTCGTTTACGAAATATTAAGCTTTGAATATTTTTATAGACTCAAGTGTTCTCCCCCTCTACCGGTTAAACGGTTGAATTTGAAGATATAAAAAAAACATGTTAGTATTAGCATACATGATGAAATTAAAAGAAAAACTACGGCTAGGTTAACAAAACTATATGTAAGCTTTACACGTTAATGATCAATAGTCGAACAAATTAAAAAGTGTACATGGAGAAATAAGAAACTAAAATAAACTAGGTAACATTAAGTTAACTCGTATGTTCGTAGTATGAAACAAGAGATCCTGATTCAAGTTAACATAAATTATGATGTGCAATTACGGAACCCTACATTGCTCGTGGCAAGACACGCACTGAACTATTTATTTATAAATATAGTTACTTAAACAATGTTTCCGAAGTTAGTAGTTAGTGTTTAGAAGTTTTCGGCAGAGCCTAGACGGGAGACCGTCTGACTTGCGATCCGCAGGTCCTGGGTTCGAATTCCACGGCACGCACCTCTGTCTTTTCGAATTTATGTGCGTATCTTCAAACGGTGAAGGAAAACATCGTGCGAAACCTACATATCTGAGAGTTCTCAATGATCTTGTAGATGTGTGAAGTCTGCCAACCCGGACTTGGCCAGCGTGGCAGACTATGGCCTAACCCTTCTCACAATGAGAAGATGGCCCGTTCCCAGCAGTGGGACAGTTTGTACAAACAGGGCTGATAAAAAAAAAAACAATGTTTTGTGTAGTTTTTATTTTGTTTGGTTATTATTTAAGGGAAGGCTGCTATAACAGCAAAAGTTTAAAAGCAAAAATACAACAACAAAACAAAAGTACCTATCTCAGAAGCGGCTGCACCGATTTTGACGAAACTTTGCAATTATTAGTTACCAATACGCAATACCGTTCTATGAAACGGCTATATAAGTAACGATAAAAAATTCCGTTAAAGGTATACTCCCAACAAATGAAATGCACCATGCATTTTTAACGAAGCAATTTTAACGTGGTTTATTACGAAATACACCAAGCTGAGATCAAACAACAATTTTTTTTTTAATATGTATGAGGTATTCTGTCCACCTTGTTGCTGGTCTTCCTACGCTGCGCTTGCAAGTGTTTGGTCTTCACTTGAGAACTCGCGACACTATCGGCCATCAGTTTTACTTGCTATGTGCCCTGCCCACTGCCACTTCAACTTAATCCGCTGTGCTATGTCGGCGATTTTCGTACGTTATCTGATGCCGGCGTCGTCGTCGTGCCGAGATAGAAATAGACAGTAGTATCTCTATCGAATCTAATAGCTTGGTTAATCGGAAATTCTTCAACGATACGAGTTTTTTGGGCAAGTAGTTTGTTCGAACAGAATATTTAAGTTACAAAATAAAATATGATATAAATAGCACATTTAGAGTATTAGGGTGGAATGACAGTCTGACATTGTGGACTAACCCTTTATTTCTAGTTTTCCTGTTGTTTTGTGCAATTTCATGTAGAGGTTCGCCGTCAGCGCATGTGAATTACGTTGTTAACTCAGTGTCAAGTAGATTCGGTTTGTGCGAGCGCGGCCAATTGATCCCGACCCTCCCTCTCTTGCTGTATCTAGTAGCGCTACGCTACTGAGAAACATTTAAGCAGAGTGGATCAACAGGTTTATTTATTGACATAGAGAACTAAAATCTCAGACTAAAATAATGTCAAGCTATTGGAACGAAATAGTAAGTTTTTATTTCTTTTTTCTACATGTTTGACAACGACTGATCTGATATTTCTTTTAAATTACGGTACTTTGCGCGGGCTTTTTTTTTATTCGATCATTAGGGGGCCAAAAGGGCTTGACAAAAGGGAAAGGGAAATTGACATTGCGCGGGCTTACTCTCAATTCTGAAATTACTCCACGAAAATCAACTACATGTGAAGTAAGTCTTGTATTATGAGAATTTAGGAGGTACATTCATTCTTAAGTAACTCCCATGAATTTATCACAAGAAATTTGTTGCGCCTGTATTTAAGATCGTTGGTTACGAAAAAACGAATAAATTTTTACTTTTGCGAGAGATGTATTATTATTATTACAAAAAATATAGCCTATGTCACTCTGGGAGTGAAGACGAATCTAACCTTGCACATCAAAATTAGTCAAGTCGTTTAGGCTGTAGGCGCTCATATAAAAACATAAATAATTATACCTTCATACATTTATACATAAAACATACACTCGAAAAACAACCCTCTTTTTTATGCAGTCGGGTAAAAACTTAAACATGATAGTTAAAACACAAACATTACGTATGACTTAAAACGTTACATTACCTATTTTACCTATTTTAGCTAACGACATAATAAACAAATTACAACTTCATCAAAATTAAAGGAAAACTACCACGTAATTATGTAAATGAAGTATGTATATTAAGAAATAAATATTCATTGCAATTAATGTGATCACACATGTTTTTTTTTGTCTAAACTGGTTCAATATCAAAACCAGTTTAAGATCTGCTCTGTATAAGGGTGTGTTTTTTTTAGCGTAGTAACATGATAGTCATTCTTTACTTCAACTTGCTAAACGAATTTAGAATGCATGCACATATTTTAAAAATATTATTATACGAGTAGTTTAAAAACCTGAAAAAACCGAATTCAAAATACGCAATACAATACCTACATACGCGACTGAATGATATTTAACCAGTTATAAAAACCAAAGTACTGCATCGATTTTGATAAAATTTATATGGGACCACCTGTGAGGTATGATCTACCAAATACAAAAAGAATCATCAAAATCAACGCATAATTGGCTGAGTATTCGGTAAACAAACATACAAAAAATAAAACCGACCAAGTGCGAGTCGAACTCGCGCACAAAGGGTTCCGTACCATTATCTATAAAAACGGCAAAAAAATCACGTTTGTTGTATGGGAACCCCTCTTAAATACTAATTTTATTTTAATTTATTTATTTATTTTAAAGTTATTAATATAATCAACATTCTGCGAATATTTCAAGCGTCTATCTGTTGCCGTTATCAATATCGAGCAAAAATAGCAAAAAAATCTCGTTTGTTGTATGGGAGTATTTTATTCTGTTTTTTAGTATTTGTTGTTATAGCGGCAATAGAAATACATCTGTGAAAATTTCAACTGTCGAACTATCGCGGTTTATGAGATACAGCCTGGTGACAGACGGACGGACGTACAGACAGCGAAGTCTTAGTAATAGGGTCCCATTTTTACCCTTTGGGTACGGAACCCTAAAAACATACAGACCGAATTGATAACCTCCTTCTTTTTGGAAGTCGGCTAAAAATAGTGCTAAATGCTTCTAAATATTAATTGAATAAAATGCAAATTAAATGGATGTTTTTGTTGGAGCAGTTTAAAAAAGTTGATGGCAGTCACTGAAGTATTTTAAGAATAATTTAAGCTACCTTCGGTGTAGGATTGTAGGATGCAACATAAATGCAATATAAAAATTTAAATACATACTTAAATTACTCAAAAATTACTTTATGGGATTATTATCTTTTAAGTTAAAAATAATAAGTACTTTGGGCATTCAAATACGGAATGTATTTGTTTTTTGTGAGAATACTTGTTGCTCTCTATTGTATATAAAATAATAGAAAAAGAATATCTAGCCCACTCTCGACATTATAGAGAGTAGTTATGTTCGTCTCAAGATCATTCAGTGTTGCCAGGCGCTTCTTCATTCTACCCTATTGTAACAATCGCGTTCATTGCGCCGTTATTGATTTTTTTCGCTCGTGCTAGCTTATAGCGCTTCCACTTTCTAAACCTTCCGTCGCGCCTTTTTATTGTAAACAAGTTAGAAATAAACAGAAACGGTAGTTTTACTATGCGAATGCATGTACGAGAAATAATTATAAAAGAAATGTATTTTTCATCACCCTTTTGCGTATCTTCGTGTGAGATTGCTCTTTCTTGAATTGAAATTAGTTACTACAATAACAAATGCGTTTTGTGGCCACTTGGATGCAGATGCAAGTCGATCAATACTTTAGCGAACTCAGAGAAATAATTAGGTAGGAAATAGGTAAGCTTGATTTTGATTGGAAATTATATACCTTAACGCAATGCTTGTAAAGAGAAAACAAATGTGTCGACTTGGATTAATTGGAATGTGGAAGTTATTATAATAAAATTCTGGCTCGCATACTCGCCTTTTTCGACGAGTATTGAGCCGTGATTGTACGTCTGTAAAGCGCCTGGTACGGGTAAGATGGGACAAGATCACGCAGTAGATCACCATTACGTTAGACCGACCACATAAGACTGTATTTAGCAGTCCCTTGAACTAATACTTCTGATAAACGTCAATACGTGGGGAATGGCAACGAATTTTGAAGCGAGCCACCCACCCGAAATAATGACCACGACCACTGCTAAGAGTAACGACTAAGAAGAGTTGTCAAGGTGAGGAGTGCAGTGCATTGCGGTGGTGTAAAGTTTTGGATGGCGTTGAACTGTGGACTAGCGTTGCGTATTAGACGATCCGTTTGCTCTACACTCATTTGCATACAATATCCTCTCTACTTACTTTCATAGCGATAATTGAACACATGTGTAGCTGTAGACGTATCATATCACTCCTGTTCCGTCGTTCCAACTAGGTAGATGTGTGTGTAAGGGATGACGGTTTCTCGCTCTTTCGCAGGGTGTTAGTGGTGCGTCGAACGGGCGTGGAGCATCTTCACCCAGCGAGGATGACATGATAGATATCACACCAGGCCTGCAGCAGGCAGGAGACACTGGAACTGTACCGACAAATCACGGCACCTTCCAGCTGTACGAGCACAGCGGACGCAACTCTGCGGCTAGTCCCAACTGTAAGTATGATAGTTTGTAATGGCAATTCAACACTATAAATATGCATTTCGGTTAGGGTGCTGTACTGAATAGCCAACTACTGCACCCTAGCCTAGAAGCTTAGAGCGAGGAATCGGGTGGGGCGCCTGATAGAGGAATTTCGTAACAAAGTTCAGTCCCATGTAAGGATACATGCGCGCGGCGACGAAATTCTCTTTATTTTCTTTGTTTGTTTGCGAAATTGAGACATGAATAGCTAACGACATAAATACTCTTGTCGTATTGAGTCAAATTTTTTCATATAATAAATAGAACCGGTCGCGGCGTGTTTGTTGGGCATTTCAGTAGCAGCTAGCACGCGTACCGTATTTAATAATAAATATAACATGTACAATATATTTTGTCAATGTGAGTAATTTATATTTACTTACAATTTTTTTTGTTAAAAGTGCAGTAAGTTTCCTTGTAAAGATCAGAGTTTGTTGAGGAATGTTTCATAAATAAAAAGAATTTGCGAAAAGTCTATTAGACAAAACGAGACGCACTTTCTACGCACCTGAACCAGCCTTGCTTTGCTGTCAGCCAAATAGTAGCATCATCTCCTAGATGCTGTACGTCTCCAGATCAGATGGAGAGTGGTTAAAGCGACTGCTTGTACTATAAATAACTTTTTTTTTTAATAATCGTACAAATCAGGTGATGTACTTTTTAAATATGATATGATTATTTTTTTAAACTGCAAATTATAAAATGAAACAAGAAATACTAAAAAAAAACAACACGCTTTTTGAGTGAGTAGCATGCTAATAACACGTTACATCAAGGTATTCTCGACATCTATTATAAAATAGATAGATAGATAGACCGACCGACTCCTGAGATGCATCTGTCATTTGTCTGAAACAGGTCGGAAGACATCACTCTTTTGACCGATTAATATCTTGAGTTTTTTTTCCGGTTAGTTAAATAAATAGTAACAATTAATATTTCCAAACTCGAGAGGCTTACCAGAAGGAGCTTTAGTATCTATCTCCTGGTTCCGTCATCAGATTTGTTCGATATATTACTATATTATAGGATTGTTCTACAATCTGAGAATTTTCAAGGCTAGAGTGAATATATATCTTCTAGATCGACGAGCGCCATCCTCGGCCACACCGTCGCTTAACGTCAAGCGAGCTGGTGGTCAATCGTAGATCTATCTTGCGTAAAAAAATGCCATCGCTATCATATACATTTCCAGTTTTAAATTGATACTACATCTGGGAATTGATTTCTAAGATTTGTCTACCTACACAGTATAAGTGAAGTTGAGAAAATATAGATCCCATCGATTATAAACAAAATAATTTCTCTATTGAAGCGTATGCGCTGATTCTAACCGACCATAATTACTGTCAATCAAGTCAAAGACAGAATTGCGGCAACATGGATGAAAGAAGCCACCAGCAACGCTGGAAGTCTCGAACTTGACTTTTTGTATCGATCGAACTCGGTTGATAAGTTGACTCATAAAGGCAATAAGGACACAGTCAGGTACAGAGTTAGTATCAATTTATCTCTATATGCACTCCACATTATGGTCACACAAATATAAGCCGTCACTGTAATAAATCGACACTAATTTATTCTATATTGCTAGCTGGGTCTGAATCAACTTATTAACTGAGTTCGGTCGATGCGAAAAGTCGAGACTTCTAGCCTAGAAAAAATGGAAATTGAAATTTAACAAGTATCAATGTTAAAAGAAAAACAAAATACCCGACTGCAGAAAAGAGGTTTTTGCAGCCTAACTTATGTTTTTTTTTAATTTTGATGTACTGTCACTCTCGCAACTAAGACGAATCTATTGACACCACTCACTTCAAAATCGGTCGAGCCGTATAGGCTCTAGGGCGTGTCAAAGAAATATACACACATACATACATACCCTCGAAAAACATAATCCTCCTTCTTACGCAATCGGGTAAAAAGAGGCGATAAAAATACGGGTCGCATGTTAGTACCGATTTACTTTGTTGGATACGTCCAATTATTATCAGGATTCTTAGCCGAAACATTTCGTAACATACACTTTCTGTTTTAAAGCTTACATTGCCCAGTACTTCAGCGCATCTGTCGGTAAGATTAGAAATGCTATTGATGAGTTTTAATGTGTCGAAATTAATTTGTTTGCTTGAATGTAGATAAAATACTGATTTTGTATGCAATTTGAATTTGAGATGTTTGGAAAATTGATGGACTGACATTAATGAGCATGCAGTTCAATAAATGTAGGTAAATTTACTTGATATATCATCTAATATCTCAGAGTGATGGGCGTAGTGCATTGACACGTAGAGTTTCGAGTTTCGAGTATTTCCAGATATTAGCGCTTTTCAACAAACAAAAAAATTTATTAAGCTTTATTATATTGGTATATAGATCTGTTGCTTTCCCTCCCGCTGCGCAAATATCCGTACTATTTTCGCAGAGTGCTTTTATTTGTAACGGCACCGAACTATGGAATCTAACGTAGTTGTCTCACATTTTTAGGGTTCCGCAGTAACTACGACGAACCCTTATAAATTCGACATGTCCGTCTCTCTGTTCTTATGCCAGCCATTTTGCTCAGAGATTTAGTTATTCTACCAAATCCAATATCTCTCATAAAACCATTGCTTACACGGTTTGCTGTGAGACTTAATTATACTATGTAATTGTGTACCCATATTTCCAAAAAAGTACGCAGTTTCTATAGAAAAAGCTAGAAGCTAAAGCTAAAAGAAAAAGCTCGTTCCATACATAATTTTGTACAAAAATATTGATACTGTAACTAGAGTATCGAACAATTTTATTAGGATAATTCTCTGTCCATTTTTTTAATTAGTAACAATAATAATTGATTTTTATGTAGGGGAGTATGTTGGAACAAAATGTAATATTTGTCTAAAATTTTCAATGTTAAATTCAGTTCTTTTTTTACACGCTTTTATTAAACATGATTTTGACCCACTTCAAACGGTCAGATTTCATTCAAACTTTGTAGACTTATCAAGGACCGATGACAATACAATAACTTGATAAGATGGACCGTGTTTTTTTAGTTTTTTAAACTATTATAAGTGTTTTATTTACAACTTTTTTGTATATCTGTCAGACAGATCAGACTAGTCTGACTAGTCCGTTCTCATAAATTATACCTACCAAGAGCTCGCTGTGTGACGTTCGTCAGCATTAATTTTATACTACAGACGCAGTTTAATGCGGTCAGTCTTAATATTTTACAATGATGTAATAAGAACCGCAAGTATAACTCAATAATGCTTTATTGAGTTATACTTGCGGAGGGATGGCGGCGGAGGGTATTGTTACGCCATACCACAGGACTATTCCTAGCTTGGGTAACAATATGCTTCCTCAACGTTGAATATCATATAAGGATATACTTCATGTACATTAATGAATTTAAATGTTTGTAGACGACAAATAAATTTTTCTATTTTTCTATTTTCTATTTCTATTCGTGCATATGATATATACAGTACTTCAGAACTAGTATTGTGTGCTTCGGCCAACTTCGTATTTCCGAATATGCTTGACCGCATCAAGAAGGAAATTATAGAATAGAGCACTCTTACCAAAGTACGTTGAAATTGCGAGTGTTTTAATCATCATCATTTCAGCCATAAGAAGTGCACTGCTGGATATACGCCTCCCTCGTGGATTTCCAAAGACCGATTCGAAGCGGCTTGCATCCAGTATTTCTAATGTATTTTAATGGTTTGGTACTTTTTTCAAAAGAAAAAACTGAACCCTTATTTTGATCTCTTCCTTGCCTTGTCTGTCTGTCTGTTTCCTGGCCTGGCTGATAAAGCACATTTTATTGGGAATATTCTATAAGTTCCAAGACCGTATTGAGGCACGCATATAGCAAGGTTAGCATTATCTATGTTCAAATAGACGACCGCTTGGCGAGCATTTTTCTGCTAAAAGGTCAATGGTCTTGTTCTAAAGCGTAGTCAATGGTTGACATATTTGTCAATATATTTGAAACAGTAGGTATTCGTAGGTAGGTAGGTAGGTATTTATTTGCCATGACAAAACATGATTTTCTAGGTTTATATAAAAATAAATTACCAAGCGCGTGTTGTGTCACGCGTAAAGTAGGTTTCTGTAGTTGCACATATAATTTATGCCAACTTAAAATGGAAATACTATAAACATACGAGTTAACTTTTGTTACTTTAAATAAAATTTTACGAAATTTTCATTTTTTATATCTCTAAGTACATTTTATTAAATGGATTGACTATTATTCGTTAACTTGTAAAGCCTACTTAGTTAATATTTCAGCGTTTCAGGTCCTAAACTATCATCAACTGAGTCCTTTACAGACACTGACGTCAAAAATAGTTGGTTTACGTACCTACTTAGGTAGATGCCCAGTTTTAATTGATTTTGTGTTATTCCTCCCTTTTCAGTTAATTAGATTGTTTTGTAGTCGGTTTAATTTGAAAAAAAAAATCTTTTATATATTAATTTTTAATAGTAATTACTCGTTTTGTTTGAGACTAAAAATTGTATTCACAAAACTTCACTGGGTAAGTTCGTTTAATTTTCAAACACACTTCACTACTATTGTAACGCCTAATTTTTGCGTTCTATAGGTATGCCAGATCCTTTCACATAGTATGAGTGATAAACCTACTGAATTTCGTTCAAATCCACCTATTAGTTTGTACAGCGTCGTTGAAACGCTCATATTTTAAAATTTAAAAAGTCCATATCTTGAAAACTACTGAACTAATTTTAATGAAACTTACGGTGACAGTAACCTAAGTTGAGAGATACTTTATTCAATTAAAAAAATACGACTTCTAGTTTCTGCGTAATACGTGGACAAACATACAAACCTACAAACACAAATATACAAACATATATACTTATGAAATTTGGTACACATGCTTAGAATCTGATATAGACTAACATACACAAAAACTGTGCAATTCTGACAATATTACAAACATATATGTAGGTCGAATTGGTAACTTCCTTTTTTTGAAGACGGTTAAAAATATTAAAAGAAAGATTTCGACGAATTAAGAACCTTCCCCATTTTAGGAAGTCAGTTAAAAAGTAAATAATATAATCAGTAAAATTAAATGTATTTCTGGGGCCGTGCTGAAATGCTTTATGATCTATAGTAGGTATAAATATTTTATCCATGATAAACAACTGATATGCAACCTACAAAAAATTCTCTTTAGCTTGTTTGTATGCTAGCGCTTGGTCCCGCTATTTAACTACTATAATGATTTTTAAAAAAATATGTTGATCGTAAAATTAAGTCATGTCTGCAGAATATATTTTTTGACCAAAGGGTAATCTGTCGAGATATTGTAGAGTTGAAAATATAACGTATAAACAGACATTCAGTCAAGTATTGACACGCTTAAGTATGTCGAACTACTGTAGTGTAGGCTAAAAGCTGTACCAATTTTTATGTACCTCCTGTCTTAGCATTCCCGTATTTTGATTTCGTTTCAATAATATTATTGAATTGTTTAATTATATGGGAAAGAATAAAAAACATAAAAATTGGCACGACCCGATAAGCGTTATCGATAACCATTTTATTTGATTAGATAAATTCATACATTTGTCATATAATTTAAACCTATCAGAACTTAATCAGTACAGTACTGATGTTTCACGTAAGTGTTAGTGGTTGTGAATAGTTTTGGAACCCACTGAGATGTACTCTGATGGAGACACGGCGCCTCTTGTCGAAGGCAGTCATGTAGGTAAAATAAGGACAATTAATTATACGATAAAAAACTACGAGATTTTACCAATAGAGGTGTTATATTATACACATATTAAAACACCAAAATTATGGAAATAATCTGTATACGTGTACGTTGATTTTTTATTTGAAGTCATCAGTTACATTTTCCGTTATCTTTATGATAATAATATATTTATAAGATATTAAGACGGACAGACAGACTGGCTGTCTGACTGGCTGTCTATCCTACACTTAAACGGCTGTATCTTTTGAACAGTAATAGATACAAGTCTCAAAATTGGCATGTTTGTGGAGTTTACTTTGATGTATGCTAATCTACAATACTAAAAACTGGTCAATACCGAGATACGAGTAAGCTTGCCTACATATTTTTTGAAAAAAACGGGATGCTATTATTCGAGATCTCCAGTAGGCGAATTGGCGTGTATTCGCACAGAGCCGTAAAGACTGGCGTCTTTTGGTGTTGGAGGCCAAGTCGACCCACTTTGGGGTCGGCGCGCCATTTTAGTAGTCGTTGTATTGTGCGAGATAAATTCTCCTTGCTGATACCACAAAAAATAAACGAAAAATGACAAGTGAATGTTTGTTGACAGTTGATGTCATGTCTCAAGGCCATAAACTTAAAATAGAGTTAACGGTAGTGTTAAAATCTCTTTAGAAAAATGGGTCTGTAACACTATACTTATTTGCAATTGACATCTAAACAAATTATAAAGCGCATTTCAAGCTGTTCCCACTGTACAGAAAGTATGTGTAATTACAAATATTCTTAGATATAAAGCACATTTTGTTGAGTAACTAGCCCTGGTGTCAGTGTTCATGTTTATGCAAAAGAGTACAAAAGCCTCGGTGTGCGAGTGAAACCCGTACTTTGCCGGATTTATTCAAATTTAACTTTTTAACTTCGAATTCATAGTAAAATTTCAAAAAAGAAAACATAAATCCAACCGTTTATGATTCCAATCAGCGAAAAAGAGTCATTGCAATGGGTTAATGTTTAAGAGTTGAAAGCAGTTTTCTCCTTTTTGTAGACATACGCACGCAAACGTTTTTATTAACTTTCCGTACTTACTAGATGCGCCTCGCGGTGTCACCCTCTTAGTGATGAAAAACGATGATGATGGTGATAAAATATAGCCTATGTCCTTCTCACGGTACTAAAGAAACTCTGTGCTAAATTTCGTAGCGATTGGTTCAGCCGTTTAGCCGTGAATAGGTAACAAACAGACAGAGACGACAGACAGACAGTTATTTTAAATAAATAAATAAATAAATATTTGTGGACATTTCACACAGCACCATCTAGCCCAAACTAAGCAAAGCTTGTACTATGGAACTAGATGGCTGATAGAATACATATATACTTTTTTTGTTTTAAATATATACATATGATACATAGATACACCCAGACACAGAACAAACATCCATGCTCATCACACAAATGTTGGCCCTGGGTGGGGATCGAACCCACGACCTTTCAGTTCAGCAGGTAGACGTAAACACACTACCAACTGAGCCACAAGGCCAGTAATTTTTCTTGGCCAGGCCAGTTTTCTTTTGTAATATAAGTTAGGATATGATTAGAATGAAATATAACAGTTGGATCCTTTGCTTCCCCATCCAACTTACCGTATACTTAATATCATATTGTAATACCTTATCCGTATAATGCATTATTGTCTTTATTGCTTTATAATGCGTATAAGTTTCAAAATAATATGATAAGAGAGAGTATATGACAGTGTCTGACGCTATATGCTCTAAAAATAGACTCCTTTAGTAGGTACATGTATTTTAAATAAAGAGCGAAAATGAAATATACATACTAGATTGTACTCTCAGTTTCATCCGCTCGGTGAAGGAAAATAGAGATAGATAGTGCTGTTGAAATATACTCTACCATCTCTACTACACAACATTGGTTCAGTTGTTTAGGATTTTGGTTTTATAATACTACTTGGAATATGTTATAAGTTATTTATAGTGATATGTAAAATAACTTATAAAACTACTCGTAAACATACGTACGTATAAAGTCGAGATGACATCGGCGGACGGGCAGGGCATTTTAAGGTTAGGCTTGGCGCGCAACTATCTCTCTCGCGCATTATACAACATTTTAAAACATATAAAATCACTGAGTGAAGTTATTAGAAATGTGAGAAACAGTTTTATTTATTTAGGGCTGATTTTTCAATCCCTAGATAAAAAAAAACTTTTTGTTAGTTAAAATACTGCTTTCCTTTTCTTTAGTCATATGAAAGAAAAGGACAGAGCTAAAAATTATCTGATAGATACTTTTACCTGAGGATTGAAAAATTAGCTCTTAGACTTTTTTTTATTAAATCTTCCACCTCCTTTGTGCAAGGTGGTAGGTTAAGGCCTCGGGTATTTGCCCTTTGCCCTGGTGTCATCTCGTGGGGCATCTACCCCACGGTCAGGTCTACCGCTGCCAGCTACTCGAGATATCGAGTGCTCTGTGCGGCTTAAGTGGCTTCTTCAAAGTGTTGGGTTTAACAGTACCCTTGGAAGAGGGCGTTTTGGAGAGTCATCGGGAGGACGAGCGTGAAGCGGAGCGATGTTGTGCAAGTGGGGGTGTGGTCCGTTGTCGGCTATGTCGTACATGCGACGCGCTAGACGGGACACGAACTCCCCCACTGACTCTATTCGGGTGTCACGAGAAATGACGTCATTCCGTACATATCTTCCAGCTCCTGTGCACATTCTCAAGGCGATGTTCTGTACTGCTTGGAGTCGTCGCTTGTTAGTTTCAGAGCAAAGTGCGTACCATGCTGCCGCTGCATATGTCAACCATGAGCGTATGTAGGTCTTATAGACACCTAACTTTGTTTTTAGTGGCAACTTTGATGTAAAAACCGGGCGGAGGAGTGCCCGGGCGGCTTTGGCTTGGTTTATGACATGACCTATACCACATCTTCAGCGACCGGTCTAAGTGGACGCCTAGGTACTTTACAGTTGGTTTCCATTCAATATCTTGGCCTCGGAGTTGGAGTGGAGGAGGGAGCTTACGCTGTGCACTGACTAGTAGCGCGGCCGTTTTGCCAACGTTGACGGCTATCCTCCACTTATCTAGCCATTCTGGCAGTAAATTTAATACTCTCTGGATCCTTTGGGTTGCTAGTCTGGAGTCAACTGATGAAGCGATATATACGCTGTCGTCCGCGTACAAAGCCACCTTTACGTCTTGTTCGCCTTCCCCGAGATGATCCTCTCTTAAGGTTGGAATATCATCAGTAAAAAATCCATATAGGGCCGGTGACCAGTAGCTACCTTGAGGCACGCCAGCATGTATCGGTCTTTCTGTGGAAACATCTTTCTCAACTGCTACATAGAATTCTAAGCATAGAATGTTATTTTCTTTAAGAAAGATGCTATGATTTTGATGTAAGCTGGTGGCATTGGTGTCTGGATTAGTTTGTATAATAGCCCGTTGTGCCACACCCGATCAAAAGCTTTTTCAACATCAAGGAACACACTTACGGAGCGGTGAACTTAGACAGGAGAAATGTAAGAAAAGGTTTTTTTCTATATTTTATATAGGCTGAGAAGTTCCAAAATTTATGTTGCTCAGAACTCCCTCGCCAATATAAAATGAAATGATATCTAATAAAACTTTTTTTAATCATTTCTCCTATATAAATAAACAAATCTGTCTCCCACTATTGTTAGTGTTAGTTACTTCAGTTATTTGATATGGTTAAAAATATGATGCGCGAGCGAGATAGCTGCGCGCTTTGAGCCCGACCTTAAATTTATCGTCGTATATTGCCTACTTATCTAAATGTACATGGGTATTTATTTAAAAAATCTGAGCGCTCTCGGCTCAGCGGATGCCGCAACATACCGGGGCATGTCGACGGACTCATTCCGTACATTGAGATATACCTAAATCATAAATTGGCCCTTACTGTAAATTATTTTTAGGTACCACTACTTATCCACTAGTGACGTATCTATATTTATTCTGTGAATTTCATTTTATTCCTATCTGTGTTATATTTCACTAACAGTTGCTTGCAAATCTTGCAATGACCATTCTTCAATATGATTGTTAGGGGAAATTGGATTTAGAATATTGGGATCCGACGATAGATATTTAGTATACCTACTTACCTAGTTTGGTATCTGTATTGTAATAAAGCAATGTCCTAACAGTCAACCGAAGCACGTGACCGTGTTCCATCGTTCTGGGGATGGTTTCGTCACAGTCAGAGGACAGGTTGCTTCAAGGTGCTTTTCTGTCTAATGTTTACACATGCAAAAAATTCGCCTAGTCAATATTTTTCATACGCGTAGGTAACTGACATGTAATTAAGTATTCATAAAATTATAGTTTAAAATTGAAAAAAACAATTTCAAAATACGCAATTTTTGTTTTTTAAAACAAATTTTGGTTAAATTTCTGATAAATCTGAAAGTATATCCTTTCGAAGGAATAAAAAAAAATCGGTTTATAAATTTCGGAGCTATGCGATAGTAAACATAAAACAAATAACCATATTAAAATAAAAATAAAATAACCGACTGTAGAAGTGCGATTTATGTAATCAAACAGGTTTCGTTACGCTTGATAAGATGTTCAGTGTATGTTTTTGTGAGAAAGTATGCATAAAGTCACTGTTGAAGGTTATAAATGTGCATTCTTTAGTTAGAATAATCACTTATTAATCGATGAAGGTTACGAATAAGCGCATTTTTTGTTATTTTTGCGAGAGATTTATTATTATTATTACAAAAAAATAAGCCTATGACACTCGGGGAGTGAAATCGAATCTAACGACACCTCGCACATCAAAATCAGTGAAACTGTTAAGCCTGTAGGCGGTAATATAGAAAAATACATACATACACTCGAAAAACATAACCCACCTACTAAAAATACAACCGAATTAAGAACCTGTGTTAAGAAGTCTGTTAAAATATTAATTACGTACAGGTCCTGTCACGAATATAAGGGCTTGTATGCCCGGAAGTTAATTTACGGGTCTGCTTGGTGGAGGCAGGACTTTTTACTTTTTAACCAACTTCAAAGGAGGTTTTCAATTCGGTTATTTTTTTTGTTACCGCATAACTCCGTCATTTATAAACCGATTTAGATATTTTTTTGTTTGAAGGATATACTTCAGATTAGTCCCATCAAAATTAGTACAATAGTTTGGTTTATAAAACAAAATTGCACCGTATGAAGTCGGTAGTTTCAATTTTTTATACGATAATGATTATTACATAAATAATGCTTTTTTTTATTACATTATTTAGGTGGATCTATGTAGGAATTTTATATTGCTTTTTTATTACTAACTAATACTTAGTTTCCTCATAATCTGCTACTAGTATTATAATCTTTTTAGCATGCTGTAAATTGCGGGAATTTTTGATAAATAGTATAAAATTTGAGTTTTCGAACTAGTCTTAGTAATTTTCATTCCATATTTTTAATGATATTAAATAATGAATAAAAGCCTTAATAAGACCTAATAAACCGTAATAAACATGGTTGTATAGAACTCAAAAATTAATTTGCAAACTAAACGTCTTAATCATATGTTGAAATGTGCACGTAGTACATCATGAACATGACTATATTTATTGTGATTTCTGTGACCTGCATACATAGCTACATGATTTTTGTCATTACCAAAATTACTATTCTTAAAAATGTTAGAATGAGTTAGTAGTACTGGCAACCCTTATTATTACGTTTGACATTTTTGACAGTGACAGTGACGCGTTGACTGCGGACTGCGTCACTCGCACTTTCATTAGAGCAGAGTAATTGTAGATCTTTTGTTTTTATTGATTTCTGCGTTATTTTAATTAAGTATTAATCATATACCAAGTTAGAGGCTGCATATAGCAGCGGCATGTTACATTTATTCTTTTGTTTGCATTGTTAATTTATTGTCAATACAAATGATTGCGCGTTAAAGAGTTCCAAACTGGTTTCGTGGAGGATTCCTCATCTTCATTGATAATTACTGTTGCAGGGGACGCTGTTATGTTTTCCGGAATGCAAGGTTAGTGTCGAAACTATATACTTGTTGATATCACGTCTATGAATTCCAGTGAAAGTGTTGTATAACGAAAATATTTTCAATTATAATTGCCTTATCGTCACAGACGTTACGTATGGTACGTCTAAGGTATTGGGGCAGTAACCTCTAATAATCCTTTATCCTAAGAAATTCAATAGATGCATGAAATGACGAGGATCTTATAAGGGAGAACAGATATTGAAAATCCCTAATGTTGGACCCATTTAATATGTGCTCAGATTTCAGTCATCAAGTTCAAGTAAATTTTTTGAATTATCCAGCCACCCCTTATACAAATTTTGTATTGATAAAAAACTTTATTTTCAGTGACTAACAGACAACTATATACAGCTTAAAGTGCTAATCCTACAGGCATGTAATTTGGATTTGAAAGGCACCCACCTTTGTGAAGAAGTGCTGTTATCCATTAAGCAAAAAGTTCTTGATTCTGAGTAAAATTACTAAATTCGAAAACACATAACACCAGTTTGCAGTTTGCATATACGATAACATAATAGACCCTGTTAGGATAGATAATTATTGTAGCAAGAAATGGGAACTGATATCTCGATTGAACAAAATAATGAGAGAAGGACACCAGCACCCTTGTTCTCAAACAAAATAATGGAATAAAGACAGCCGCATCCTCAATGCCACATTAGTTCTCTATTCAAACAGACTTTCTAATGACCAGTAATTCTTTATTTGTGTTACAGCTGAAGATGACATTCCGGGAATCGGCCAATATGAAGACTTTCACACAATTGATTGGCAGAGGGACATTGCTAGGGATAGAATGCGACATAGGTATCTCGTGAGAAAACGGCAAGAATCAATATGGGATCTAATTAAGGTATGTGTTCTGTATTTATAAAAATATAGGCTATCTACGCATTTGTGTTAATACCTTTAAAAAGTACAAATCTTAAAGAAAAGCTGGTCACTACACACAGTTATACACAGTTTTCAGAAGTCAATAAAAATATGAAACAGTTGAATTTTTCGATTTTTTGGATTGGAGCTCCAACACCAGTAAACAAACTGTTTTCTATTTATATTCTACATTGTTTGTATAAGCAAACAAACTTCCTAACGTTTTCTTACTCATTTAAGTTTGAAAGAAATCACTGCTAGCCAGAAAAGACCACCCTTTGAACCTTATTTTCTATTGTTTGTTTCCTTCTGTTTATTTTATGCAGTGAATCATTGTTTCTGTTAATATTGTGCTGTCTTAATCAGAAAGTCTTATCAATTTCACTGTTCTCTTTATTAATCTGTACTCTGTGAAATATAGTTTTTGTCCTTGTTTGTTAATTTTACTACCATTATTAAATAAGGAAAGATAATAAAAGATAATTAGTCATTACAAAACACTGAATTTGTTAAAATTCAGTGTTTTGTAAGATTTAATTGCATCATATCATATTTGTGCATATTATGTCATGTTTTATTTGTCCTATTAACTGTTGGCTGACTTTATCTAGTAGAAAAAATAAATATTTGTGGACATTTCACACAACACCATCTAGCCCAAACTAAGCAAAGCTTGTACTATGGAACTAGATGGCTGATAGAATACATATATAGTTTTTTTTTTTGTAAATATATACATATGATACATAGAAACACCCAGACGCAGAACAAACATCCATGCTCATCACACAAATGTTTGCCCTGGGTGGGTATTGAACCTATGACCTTTCAGTTCAGCAGGTAGACGTAAACACACTACCAACTGAGCCACAAGGCCAGTCAAAAAATCCTATGTTAGCACTGCTAATCAACAGGTGGGACCTGTAGATTTCTAACAAACCTATGTCTTGTACATTCATTAGTAACTATAATCTAAATAATTAAAATAATAGATGGTTGCATTGTAACAAGAGACTGATAAAGCAGCTAGTTGCCAAAGTTCCTTTCACTTTCTTCATGTACGAGTACAAATGTAACTAAACTAATTAATGTATTTAAAATAACAAAATAAAAAATAGGAACAAGACTTCCAATTTTTGTTCAGTTTTTGAATTTAGTGAGCTTAAGAATTTTAATTAATTTAGTGGTGCCTTCAGAATTGACATTATTGTATTAAAAATAACTTAAGCAAAATAATGGCCTATATACCCAGGAAGTGGTGTCGTTTTATTACCATGTCTGCTCTGCTTGCTTATAGATTTATAACAAACATAATTTTTTTATGCACATTATGTTATTACGAGTAGTTATTCAACCTATTAATCAGTGTAAGCTTGAAAAGAAATTGAGAAAGTATTATTTTTTTAAACTTAGTTAATGGACATAAACAATATTACATTAAAAATATATACTTATACTATAATAATAGGCTGTAGTACCCAAGGATCATGTTGCTTATTATTATGAAATAATTTTAGGGTTTGGTTCAGTGGTTCCAGTAATCATCCCAGTCAAACAAAGTTCCTTTTTACAAAATCAATGTACATGCTTTTTTTTTTTACTAGATGTCTTCTAATAATGGTGTCATTAAAAACATATTTGTATTTGATTGTTTTAATTCACATATGTATTTGTTTCAGGGTGCACACGACGCTTGGTCAGGATGGGTGTGTGTGCTGTTAGTGGGTGTATGCACAGGCATTGTGGCCGGTGTCATAGATATTGGTGCTTCATGGATGACGGATCTCAAATTTGGCATCTGCCAAGCATTCTGGCTGAATCGGGAACAGTGCTGTTGGTCAGACATAAACACTACATTTGACTCTGGCAATTGTTCCGAGGTAAATTACCGTTATTTCTTAGGCATTATTTTGATGAATTGTAATATCTTGTCTAGGTATGGGTGTTAGATGTAAATTTCTTTGGTACATGTTCTTTAATCCTAGTCTAAACCTTGTTACTAAGTATGCCTTAAGCACTTCGTACCAATCGGAACTTAATTCGGAAAATAATTAACCATGCTGTTGGCATGCTGGGTACACTGTCAGCTGGTACTAGGTTTTGAGAATTTTTATTATTATACATTCATTGGTCTGGGGTTAATATCTCCTTTACTTGTGTATTAGTTTAGGTAGTTAAGTATGTGTAGATTGTATATTGTTCTGATGTATTTAACAAACGCACTTGACCATAAAATAAATATTGTTTAGAATGGTTTTTACAGTAAAATTATATTTCTGTATATAATAATCGTCACTTTTAACCGACTTCCACAAAGAAGGAGGTTCACAATTCAACTGTAAGCTTTTTTTGTTTATTTGTTGAGGGATCACTCCGCCAATTGTGAGTTGTTTTTGATGATTCTTTTTTTGTTTGGTAGGTAATACCTCAGAGGTCGGTTCAGTACTTTGGTTTTTATTACAAACTAACTGAAAAAATGTCGTAGTTATTAGAAATTAATTGCGTAATTTTAAGTCGGTTTTTAATTATTTTTTAACTATTATTATTGTGAAGCGCAGTGGTTGACATGGCCACAAGTGTTCGGCAACCGGCACGAAGGCGCCGGCGCGTACATCATCAGCTACCTGTTTTACATCTTGTGGGCGCTCACGTTCGCCGCTCTCTCCGCGTCGCTCGTGAGAATGTTCGCGCCCTACGCCTGTGGCTCTGGTAAGTGCATTGTCAACTATCTATTTATGTTATCAGCCTTAGCAAGTATGCGTCGCATTCCTACGGTCTGTATTTTTTACACCAAAACACTTGAGTGGTGCACCGGCAGTTGCTCCGATCCTTCGCTAGTTATTTTTAAGTAATGTAGTATAAGATTTAAGATCATTAAATAAGCTCATGTCTTTCTGAGCGGGCCTCTATTTCGGTCTTTCATTTAATCGCTAGTTTTATGAAAATCACCATCGTCTCCGAAGCTCCCGTAATCTTGACTACTTATTCAACATCGCGTGGATTCTATCGTTCGTCGCAAACTCTACTTCGCTAGTTCGCCTTTTTAGTTGATCTAGGTACTGCTTGCTCTTTTGGGTTACTGTATTTTGGATACGGCGCTTTTTATGCAATACGCATTCGAAAACGTTTCGCAAATTAAGAGTTTTGAAATAGAGTGGATTTTTGGCGTTCTTGGTCATTATTTGATTAATGACAGTGGAGTCAGTGGGGAAAAAAGTATAAAAATTAAGATATTATTTGTGATATTTTACTCAATTTATTATCATTTGCTTCTGTTACACTGAACTTCAATTAGTATTAACGGATTTATCGCGTATAAACAGCGTACATCCGCCATTCGATGCGAACGGATGCTATGATATAATTTTTTTATATTTGTCTAGCAAATTTCAGATGTGTTTTTTTAACCCCCGACCTAAAAATATATCAGCTCACTGGTGTTACAAGTTTGTGTTATAAGTTTGACGTGTGTTATAAGTGTTACAGTGTTATAAGTTTGACGTGTGTATCTGTGTGTCTGACTGTGGCAACGTGTGGACTGATTTTGATCTAGTTTGTTTGTTTGAAAGATATTTCATCGAGAGTGTTATTCTTAGCTATATTTCATCAAAATCCGTTGAGCCGTTTTTTTGTCAGGGGGGTTTAGTTTTAGTTTGAAATGTATACTTATTATCTACTCGACGTAAATATATGTTTGTTATCGAACTTATTTGTGGGAATTAGTGATTGGCTATCTATTGCTTGACAATTAAGTGTTTTGTATAATTTATATTGTTTAAGTTCATTGAACTTTACGAAAAAGCGCATTTTTTTACGAGTCATATTATTATTATTACAATAAAATAAAATATAGCCTATGACACTCAGGAAGTGGAGACGAATTTAATGACACCTCGCACATCAAGATCAGTCAAGCCGTTTAGGCTGTAGGTCATATTGAAATATAAATACATACAAACAATCATACATACAGTCGAAAAACATAACTCTGCTTTTTACGCAGTCGAGTAAAAATCCGTGCGCTATCATAAATTTCAATGAATACACAAACTTTCCATTGGTTTCCAGGTATCCCGGAGATCAAGACTATTCTAAGCGGGTTTATCATCCGTGGCTACCTGGGCAAGTGGACACTCATCATCAAGGTGGTTGGTCTGATCCTCTCCGTGTCTTCGGGTCTCTCGCTTGGGAAAGAGGGCCCTATGGTCCATATAGCCTGCTGCTTAGGTAAACAACTTTTTTGTATGAATCTAATTCTCTTGGTGGTAAGTAACGGTTTCCATGAAAATGGAGTACATCGGTCTAAATGAAGTCTATTTACTCTGGTCTTGAACATTCCAACGTAATAGTTCTCAGGAACCTAAAGTTCTCATTTTTTTTTAAAACAAATTCAATAATTTTGTACCTTTTCAATCTTTTATATTTTTTAAAAAGAGAGCCCGCGCGTGCGTGTTGGCTGCGTCGACCGATTCAGCAACTTTGCCTATTTCTATTAGTTCTATTGGTTGATTCGATTCTATGGAACCGCCGTTCCATTGATAGTGTTGTCAAGTAGTACCGTTGCTTTCTGTTTCAAGAATCGAAATAACGGGACTATTTCGTACAGTTGCTTAATAACTAATTAAATAGATTTATTGCTTTAACATTTTCAGGCAACATCCTATCATACTTATTCCCTAAGTATGGACGCAATGAAGCCAAAAAACGCGAGATATTATCTGCGGCGGCAGCGGCTGGTGTCTCAGTGGCCTTTGGTGCTCCGATTGGTGGAGTACTGTTCAGTTTGGAAGAGGTAACTCAACATTTTGAGCAGATTTAACTAGCTTTTTAGGAATCTCACCATAGCTAACTTAAGCTAAGAATGCGTCCAAAAGAAAAAAAAAAAAAATTGGATTGCTATTTTCACAGCTCAACTTATATCTATGGAAATTAAGTAATCTTATCAAGTATCCTTAAGATACAACTGTATAGTTATAGCTTAGCTTAACTCTAGTGGAGAAGTATCGTAAACTGTTGTTTTTTTGTTGAAATATATAGTTTTCCTTAAAAAAATCTGTGAGTGTAATCTGCATTTTTTTTGTGTTAAATAATTCAAATATTATGTCTTGTCTGCCTTAACATGCAGGGACAAGGATATTTTTTATAGATTTTTAGGGCTCCGTAGTAAACAAGGAATTCTAAAAACCTATAGAAATGTTACATAGGAGATTTTAGATTTGCATGACGAAATAGGGAAATGATAAATCACTTGTGATGAAATTCAGAGCTTTCGATTTTAGAATAATGCCTTTGTTTGCTTAGACAGGTGAGACAAGTAAAATGAAACTGATTTTAAACACGATAAATTCTCTTACAGGTGTCTTACTATTTTCCTCTGAAGACTCTGTGGCGGTCGTTTTTCTGCGCACTTATCGCCGCTTTTATCCTGCGCTCGATCAATCCATTCGGGAATGAGCATTCTGTGCTCTTCTTTGTGGAATACAACAAGCCGTGGATATTCTTTGAGCTGATACCGTTCGTCGGTTTGGGCATAATTGGCGTAAGTAAATTAGGATTTTAAGGTGGTGGCTGACCATTGTACTTTAGGAGTCCATATTGAGTAAAATTTCTTGAAACTGTTAACCCTGACACAGTTATTTTAAAATCTATATCTATACAAGACTTTGTCCGCGGTTGCTGAATTTTAGATAACACACAGGGCAAATCGTTGCTACTAAAGACATACCGTCTTACTTAATAAAAGCTGAATAAACGCATTTAAGTAAATAGTGTTTTGTTCCGTTTTCGCGCGTGATAGTTCCCGTCTGACAGAAAGTGACAAATCCTTATTCATTGAATAAGATTTTAACGTACATTTATAAGTAAGACTCATAAAATGCAGGAAACGATCATGCTCACATGATCACTATTATCATGATTCATTGTGATCATCATTATGATCACCATGATGAAGGTAATGATAATGGCATTTTTTTTTAAATCAGTGCCTGCATTGATTTTATTGATTGATTCATTGAGTTAGGATTCGATCTTCCTCTCTGTCATCCTGTATGTAATTAAAAGAGAGGAAGATGTAGATTCTGAATCGAATTTGAAGCCGATAGACTGTGAATATTGATGCTAACAGATAAATATGATTGCAGGGCTGTATTGCGACAATATTCATAAAGGCTAACATATACTGGTGCCGATACCGCAAGTTCTCCAAGCTTGGCCAATATCCGGTTACGGAAGTGCTAGTGGTGACCCTCGTGACAGCTGTCATCGCGTACCCGAACCCTTACACTCGTATGAATACCAGTGAGCTGATATATTTGCTTTTCAACCAGTGTGGTATCTCTAGTTCGGATCCACTGTGGTAAGTGTCATTGTCTATAATACAGATTAATGTTTTTACTACACATGTCATCATACATAGCATATATATATATATTGATTGATATGAGTAACGACTGAGTTACTTTCGCTTTTTACAGACTTTAAAAAAAAAGAAGTTAATAATTCCGCATTTTTTTTTATTTTCGTTACTGCAAACCTTTGTCATTTATAAAGTGATTTAAAAAAAACTGTTTTTGTTTGAAATGATAAACTTTCAGATTAGTCCCATAGAAATGTCATCAATCGGTACTGTAGTTTGATTTAAAAAAAAGTAAATGTGTAATGTATGATTTTATTTAAGTTATTATGGATTCTGTAATTATCTGAAATAAATGATTTAATTTATATTTTTTTAATAATTTATATATATTTAATAATAATAAAAAAAAAAGAAATCAGTTTCTCAGTTTTCCCCTTTTAAACAAAAGATTTTTTCAAATAAAAAAAAACACGGTCGTTTTGATAAACTCGTCTTTTTTAAATCGGTTAATAATGACGTTACAGTGACTACAACCGTAACTTCACGGATGTGAACTCCGCGATTGAGAAGGCGGCGGCGGGGCCAGGAGTCTACCAGGCCATCTGGCTGCTGGTGCTGGCGCTCATAATGAAACTGGTCATGACGATATTCACCTTCGGCATGAAGGTGCCTTGCGGACTCTTCATACCGAGTTTGGCGCTCGGCGCGATCGCGGGCAGAATAGTTGGTATCGGTGAGTTTCTACACTTTGTACAAAATTTATATACTCGTCTACAGTGGTGTACCTGGCTAAATAGTTTTGAATTTTGAGTTTCTTCATTTTGTACAATGTATATATACTCGTCTACAGTGGTGTACCTGGCTAAATAGTTTTGAATTTTCCGCTTTACATACACAGCTGCACTCAGGATTTTTTTACTTGCTTAGTTCAGAGTTTCCTTGTGATCTTGAGTCAAAACAAAACATCCAAGGAACAAATAAAACTTGAAAAACTCCGACATGAACAAAAAACTGTTGCACCGTTTTTTTTTGATGAAACAGCTACTAGCACTTGAAAAATACTCATTCACAAAAAAAAAAAAAACAACCAAAATCGGTGTCTATCCATTTGAGATCTATAATACCACAGTCAGAGGACAGACACAGATATACTTTTTGGACAGTCAGTATTTCCCGTATTTAAAATTCTTCTAATTTTTCCATTTTTTTTAATGAATCTTTCATTGTTTAAAAACAAAAAGTAATTAAACTGGTTCATGAGTTCCCAAGTGATGCACTTTCCAACAAACATAATTTCATTTTTATTTTGCTCTCTTAAAAACTTTAATGATGACTGAACGACAACATACAGGCTAAACCGCTGCTGCTAAAAATAAGAAAGGAATAATTGCACCCAAAAAGCAAAGCACCCTTGCTTTTTGGGTGCAAACAAATACTCGTATATAGAAATATTAGAAAAATCGTTGAGCCACCTTTGTAAATTACTATTAATTCGTATCCTTTCCAATAATATTACTTTATTCAGTTAAACTCTCGAGTCAAGCCCGGTCATTTGGTGGGCAGTGGGCCTGAAGCCAACAAATTTACAATACAGGGTTAAGAAATCATTACTATTGTGATGAAATAGATGTCTTGAGAAACTAGGTTATGGACTGATGCTCCCACTCAAAAATTAAGATGCAGTACCATTGTATGCGAGCATCAGAATGTAACTGCACCTGCCAATTTTGTCCCATTATCCAAAAAAAATATACATGACAGGGGTGGAGCAACTGGCGTTCTATTACCCGAAGATCTGGATGTTCAGCGGCGAGTGTTCGACAGGCGACGTGTGCATCACGCCTGGTCTCTACGCCATGGTGGGCGCGGCCGCAGTGCTCGGTGGCGTCACCAGAATGACAGGTTACATATACTTTTACGTATACTATATGCAAATATTTTTGTAGTCTTGGATGTTTATTTTAGGTGTGTGAGATACGTGGAAGGCGACGGGCTATAGTACGTTCGCTCCGAACGGCTCCCTGCGTTCGTCTTCCAATTCATTAGGATGTAAAAGACATACAGTGACAGATAAAATTAGTCAGCAAAATAATTCGTTACAAATAATAAATTGTTAACATAAGACATGTAAGAGTTAATATAACACTTATAAACTTACTTACACCAACCAAAAATGTAGTAAATAAACCGAAAATATGCATGATCACTAAATTTCAGACAAAATATGCAGTGATTGCTAAAAATGTGGTAAATTTGCAAATGTATATAATCCGGTCCCTAATGATGACTATATGTATATTATGTACTCGTATATATATATGTGACGTAAAGTTGTAATGTGCAGTGTCGCTGGTCGTGATAATGTTCGAGCTGACCGGCGGCGTGCGCTACATAGTGCCGCTGATGGCCGCCGCGATGGCCTCCAAGTGGGTGGGCGACGCGCTCGGTCGCCAGGGGATCTACGACGCGCACATCGCGCTTAACGGATACCCCTTCCTCGACTCCAAGGATGAGTTCCAGCACACCAGCCTCGCCGCTGACGTCATGCAGCCCAAGTCAGTATATATACTTATTACAGTGACCGTTTTAATGGCACGCGGATTCACCAAACTACTATTTCTAGTTAGAAATTTATAGACAGTACAATAATTATAGTTTAAAAAACTGAAAAAAAATACCGACTTCAAAATACGCATTTAAACATATTTATTATAAAACTTGGATGATGATTCGTTCAATTATTTTGTTATAAAAAACAAAAGTACCGATTTTGATAAAATGTATATGGGACAACCTATGAGGTATTACATATCAAACAAAAAATTATCATCAAAAACAATTCATAATTGGTGAAGTAATCGCTGATCAAACATACAAAAAACAAAAAAAAAGTCGATTCTTGATATCTTCCTTCTTCTTGGAATTCAGTAAAAAATTACACACATCCGACGGGATTTGAAGCCGCACTTCATATCTTGATCTGTACCTGGGAGCCTTTACCATTTTGGCCAAAATGGTAATTTTGCACTGTCTATAAATTTGTAGATAATACAGTGTGTAAAACACTCAAAAATATTAAATACTAATGTAGTGTTTAATGGTTTCCTCGATTGTTACTCATTGAAATGAAACAAATAACGGATAAAACGGTTATAAAAATTATGTAAAATATTGTTTTATTGTTTATTTTACATTGTATTACAATTACATACATAGCATAGGTACATACATAATCACCCTAATAGGGTATAGCAATCTAGTGCGGAGCGGAACGGTTTATTCTATTATGTGTTTGTCTTTAAAAAACTTCTATCGTGTAATATACGCGATAAATGCGTTAATATTTGTTTTATTACTATTTGTAGGTTCAATTCTATGACAAGTAAACTGTTGTCATATAGTATATAGTAAGATAGGTAGTAGTAAGTACGACGGTGCGTAATAAGTCCGACCAATTTAGTACCGTCTTCAAAAAAAGAATGTTCTCAATTCTGTTGTATTTTTTTATGTTTGTTACCGCATAACTGAGTCATTTATAAAACGATTTGAAGACTTCGCATGACATTAAAACTCAAGACTTGTTTTGTTATTGTGTATTGTGCTTTATGACTGCTCCTACATTTCATATTGCGCTTGCGTCATAATCATAACTTACCCGGCGAATGATTGTTATAATGTTGCTTTGTTGATAATAATATGGAATATTTTTTATGCTGGCGTTTATTTATTTATGCGATTATTTTTAACCAAGTACCAAGAATGTATTGTTATCTGGACATACATATGTGGGCTTTTTCCAAATGCGAGAGGAAACAAGCAAATTCCCCTGATGTTAAGCATCATGCTCGCCCATAATAACGTTAGCAATATTATAAAACTTTCCGTTCAAAAATAGCACAAAGCTCTGCGCTAGTCGCCCATAAGTCGTTACATGTTAAATCTCCTAAGACAGTCAATTTTACTAGAAACATCACTCTCCGATCTGAAACAATCATGCTTGCACACTACTACAACTACTTTCCAACACTAGGTTCTACATTTAAAATTCGTTTGTATATACATACTGTATTAATCACTGCTGATAACAGACTGAAAATGATGATGATGTATTAATAGCTGCATTCCGCGGTGTCACTCGCGTAGTGATGAAACATTGAGTTGATGATGATGATAAAATAAAGCCTATGCCCTTCTCCTGGTCCTAAAGACTTTCTATATCAAATTTCATAAGGATTGGTTTAGCCGTTTAGCCCTGAAGATGTAACAAATATATTTCGGGAGCTCAAAATTAACGCGTACCACGGTAAATATCCCGTTAATAATAATAGTGGTTTAAATATATTTCTTTTTGAGAATATTAGTTGTGTTTTTACCTATTTGTCAATAAGGAACGTAATGTATTAGGGTGGTTTGTCTTTTTCTCCTGATGATGCTACAAATTGAGATCGGGTTAGTCGGTTTGAGTTACAGTTACAATTTCCAATGATGCTATAATAACTAATCATAGATATAGATCCATATTTAGCCATCTACTGATTTTATTAGCGACGATAAGGCAGAGATTGTCAACTGAATAAGCTCAGTGAGATGGAAATTTTTTTGTCACCTTATAGTAAGTAGCATTAAATATGATTTTATCAAATATACATAACATGCAACCAAACCATGAGCTAGGCTTTCGCTCCGTTCGTATTATCAGTTTTCCTGTCTTTGATTTGTTATTTGCTTAGTATTCTGTTTTTCTTTGTACAATACTGGCTGAGCCCCGTGGTTCCATCTTGACGGAACTGTTCAATTTGTTATAAAAATCAACCTATGTGTTAAATCTGGGCTAATATCGCAATTACAAATTCCCATCAAATCCGTTTTAGGTGATACACTTACACACTCGCTTATTTGCGAATTGTATGTAATATTAGTCTGATATAATCTGCGAATTTCTCCACTGGCAGCGCGCTTATGATTAGGACTAAAGATTTTTAAACTGTAATTTAAAGGCCAGAAAGTGGTACAAACTTATTAGCTTAGGCGAAGGCTACACGCTCTGTAAATATCATGATGCACAATATTCATTGAATCCTTCGCGTTATACCACTTTATATCACAGCTGCAGCCACAGTTTCAATCACAGTTTTTTTTTTCATACTAATATATATTGATCCATGAAAGAATTAATATGGTCGGCACCTGCGACTAAGAATATCGAAATGTGTCAGAAATATAGTTTTTGCAAATCACGCTTGCACGCGGCGACGTTTGCTTGTTGGTTTTGTGTATGTGTTGAGTCTTGTCCATAATGTTTGTGTAACATATTGAGTGTTTGTAACGTGCGATGGTGTGCGCAGGCGCAACGAGACGTTATCGGTGATAACGCAGGACTCGATGACTGTCGATGACGTGGAGACGCTGCTGAAGGAGACGGAACACAACGGTTACCCCGTGGTCGTCTCCAAAGAGTCGCAGTACCTCGTCGGCTTCGTGCTGAGAAGAGAAATCAACCTGGCTATAGGTATGTGACAACTAGTCTATAATTTCAATAGTCAATTAATCGTCTATGAGCCATAATTTCCCGTCTAATTGAGGCCCATTTTAACCGTCTCCAAAAAAGGAGGAGCTTATCAATTCGTAGCGTATATTTATTTTTAAAGTTATTTGCCTCGTTAAGGATACGGCCATGCTATATGGGATTGTTCAATTGGCTGACCTCACAGTTCAGTTTGTAGTTTGTATGTCTTCTAAGCTATTGGTTGTCGATATCATCCAGGGCAAAAATTTGTGTGTAAAGAAGGATGTTTATTCTGTGTCTGGGTGTTTCTACGTATCATAAGTATGTTTTAATATTATTATATTTACAAAAAAAATATCTATATATGTACTCAATCAGCTACACGATTATTAAAGAACAAGTTTGGGCTAAAGGTGAAGGTGACAGACTGGTGAAATGTATCAGTCTACCTTTCATTGCATGTTCGCTGCGAGCGTGAACGTATAGCGCGCTCTTGCCGCGCATTCACTACGAACCTCCCGTGTACGTCTGCGTGTCCCTTTGTGTTCGTTCGAAAAACCGACAAATCATGGGTCGCTCCGCGCACGGCTTGTAAAGCTCGTAGCGTGCGTGTGAAATGCACATTTCGCGCGCACAAGACGTTTAAACTATGAGAAATTGTTGCAAACCTTTCATGATATATTGCAGCAATGTGTACGGTAAATTATTTCATTTCATGTTACGTTTCACCAGTCTGTACCCACCTTTAGTGGAGCTCTAAGAAAGTGTTCCCACTAAAACTGCAAAGGTGACTAGCCTTAGTACTTGATGGAGGTTCCCGGGATCTCCAAGTGATTAGACCGAAGCCCCTCAACACATCGCTACTCGTAGATTCATATCTGGAACAGCCAGCATACGGCTGTCTAGGACCGTGTCGTCCAATGACCACGTATGCCATTCTACGTGATCATCCATTTCGGGTTCGTCTGGATGGAAGGCCAGGTCACCCTCTACTATCTAGAGTCCTATTTTTTACCCGACTGCGTAAGAAGGAGCGTTATGTTTTTCGAGTGTATGTATGTATATATATTTCTTTGACACGCCCTAGAGCCTAAACGGCTTGACCGATTTTGATGTGAGTGGTGTCAAAAACCTCTTTTCTGCAGTCGGGTATTTTGTTTTTCTTTTAACATTGATACTTGTTAATATCTCTTATTTTTACTAATATGAGACGTAAACCAGCTTTTAACTTACTGCACGTAAGTAGATATCGATTTTAGTGCCCCAAGACTTAAGCGAAATCTTGAGTCTTGTTTTTGAGTCAGCTATTGGATAATGATTTGCTAACAATACACGATTTATCGACTACTAAAATAGCAGACTCAACGCTTTGTGTTTCTGTCATAATGATTTTGTAGCGATAGTAGTTCAGTGGTTGTTGATGATGATTTAGTGATTCTAATACGTGAATTTAAATTCCAACAATGAGTTTGACGAGCTACTGGTGAATAAAAACATCGTATATAAAAGCTTAGTGTCGTGTTAGGATTATTATAGTAGTGTCCGGCTGGTTAGTCAACACCATCAACATGACAGTTCAAAATCTGTCATCACGTCGTGGAATTGGGCGGGACCGTCTGTCAAACAAATATACCCGGAACTGAGTCAAAAATTTTCACGTATTTGATATTTGAAGACCATCATATAACCTATAAGAAGGGCTCGAAAGCATGGTCAGGATGACTTGAATGTAATTCATTCCAATTAGCAATAACGTGAGCAATGTAAGGAAATGAGGAGAATGAGAATGTTTCCCATCTATGGAAACTGAGTTAACGACAAAAAAAAAACACTACTACTAAACACATTTGTTATTCCAGGCAACGCTCGTCGCACTATGGAGGGTATAACAGGCAGCACTATAGTGATATTCGCGGGTCAGGCGGCGCCGCCTCCCGCGCCGCCCAGTCTCGTGCTCAGCCGGTATTTAGACATGGCGCCTATCACCGTCACGGACCAGACGCCCATGGAGACCGTCGTCGACATGTTCCGCAAGTTAGGCCTCAGGCAGACGCTCGTCACACACAACGGGTACGTGTTATATACATATCGAGAAACAAGTAAAGCAAGCGCAGCGTAGAGTAACCAACCCCAAAGTGGAATAGGAACTGGTCGTGTGACACCGCAGGAGACGGGTTCAGTATTTTTTTATTCGATAATAGGCTTGAGCGCTAACTCGCATGATGTTAAGTGACAGTTGCGGTTAGATGGAGAGGGGACGCAGTTTTTTGAGACATTTGACTAGGTCTGATAGCTCTCTCTTCGGTTATACCGAAAGGTTGATAGGACCATATAGGTGGTAGTAGAGGAGCCCCAAAGTGGCTAAACGACCTCATATAAGCGGCAGGAAGAGGCTGCTTGCAGGCCGTGTGCCAACCGTGCTTTTAAGAAATATATGCCTATGTTTAGCAGGGAACTTCTTATGGCTAAGATGAACGGGAAATATCTTGAGTAAAATGAGAGGTATACTAGAGGCAAATTACTTCAAGTTTCTTACAACGTGTATACTTTGGGTACGGCTAATGACAGGCAAGCTGAACATGCGCGGACGACAATTTTCTCTACTATTGTAAAGCGAGATTACAGAGATCTGTAAGTTTTTTCTTTTTCACTCGAACTAAAGTGCAGAGGTGATTTTCGTACATGTGAGAATTAGTTGTAGAGTAAAGTTTCTTCGTCCAATAAACGATACAATGGTTTTCAAGTTATCACGTAAAAACGTTTATACGTCGATCTTCTCCATCTGTCTCGCTTTCTCTCTGATTTACCCATAGCGGTGGCATCAACCTTGCTCTTTCCCACCATATATGTAGATCTCATTTTCTACAGCATTGTTATACAGCTCTTATGGTTTCATGTAGGTATCGTGAAAATTGAAATGTTAGTTTCTATGAATTGAAAAAAGTCTCAAACGTAACTTAGGTTTGACTATTTTTTTTTTCTGTCGCGAACTGAAGTAAATACTGATGCTTTAACTTGTAGGCTAATAGTACGGTGTCGATCGATGCTTGTGGCGTGGCGCTGGCCTAGACAGAAATAAGAAATAATCTTTCTTTCTCGCTTCCACACACACGCACGCACACACTCCCAGCGGGCGTCGTCTTTTTGTGTCTATGGTCACCTATGATAGTATCACATTCCGTGATATAATAATTCTACTTGGTGTTTCTTTCAGGCGGCTCCTAGGAGTGATAACCAAGAAGGACGTCCTGCGTCACGTCAAGCAAATGGATAACGAAGATCCCAACTCTGTGCTTTTTAATTAAGGAGTAAAGTACAAGTAAGGTTTGTCACATCACGTCCGCTCGCTCGTACTTCTACATATAAGCTATACATAATTCGCTATAGATACCGCACTCAAGATGTCACTTCCTTTCAAAATCGTGTAAGGCAGTTTATTCAGAAACTACGTTTGGCTGTTGGAAGAATATCTTATGAAAGTAGCTACGAATTTGTCGAAATTTTGTGACTTTGGGAACAATGATCTCGTATTGCGGTATCTAAACCAAAAAAGGAAAAAAAAAACTGAACAACAAAAGATAAGGATAACGACAGCAATATTGACACATATAATGTACATACCATGTTAGTAAAATAAGATATATCTGCTAGTTTTCAGTGTTGTGTTGTAATTGTTTGTTTCCAGTCAACAATGGCTATTTTACAGAAGAAAAAAAAAGAAACACCAGTTTTATGCTTTATTAACTATGGTCATTTTAGATACGTGATACTTAACGACGTGGAATAAGAGAGGAATAGTATTTTGTATGATAATATAACATTGACATTAAGAGTCTGTAGTTCGACCATCATCCGTCTCAACATTTTTGTAGATTATAATATAACTGAAAGAACTTATAAAAAAATCATCCAACAAAACACTAAAGAGCAACATCACAAACTTTCAACAAAAACTTAATTTCGATCCAGGTTAATTTTTACACATAAATATGGTAGCTGAGCTATGGTAGCCATGTACCTCAACTGTCGCACCACAAATGCAAAAATGAGGCTCACAAACTGCGCAACCTAGTCGACAACTCGACACCTGAGGCTTCGTTACGCAGTTCATTGAGACAATGTGATCCCAGCATTTCGTTCCAGGACCTTTGTAGCGCGGCCTTCGCCGTTGGTTCAGCTGGCGGATAAATAGCGACCACGTTAAGCGCTTCCTGCGTGTAGGGAATACGGGCTGTGCTACTATAGTCAGGAAGAGGAAAAGGAAGGATATTATGGGATCCAACTCACGCAGCCGGCGCACGCCCAAACCACCGAACCGTATCGGCAAGCTGGCCTGGCGCCACTGAGTCTCGCTCAAGCTGATGTTCAACGTTTCCTCAACGATCAACGATCCGTTTAAGTGTGTTATCAAACCGTCGGACTTCTTCTGGGAGCTTCGATGTCGGACTGATGATATATTGACATTGATGACATTTCTCTCTTGTTTATTAAAAAGCACCGTATAATCTGTGCCTAAATTAATGAATAAAATCGGGCCAATAAATGCTTGTAATTTCGAATAATCAGAGCACCAATGGTCATACGTCTCGTAGTATTCGTACTTGGCTCATGACGTCTTATTGTGAACCAGTGATGATCAAGACAATTAGTGTATCATTTGTCCGTGGAAAAGAAAAATGATATGGATATCCGTAAATTGTATTCGATTATGATGATTCCTGTGTTTTGAAATCATGGATAGCTAGGTTTGCCAGGAGTCTTTTTTTTAAATTTCATGATTACTCTGAAGTAAAAATAAATTAAGAAAAAAGAAGAAACAGAAGCCGTTCACGATCCAACCAAATGACAAAAAAAAACTCAATCTATATGGCGGTGTACTGGCAACAATAATGTTTCTCTTTTTCTCTCTCTTTTTGACTGCCAAGAGCCCTGTTGATGGAATCAGTGTATTCATGTGCCAAGCCACTAACGGGATCAATATTTTTTGTAATGAATTTTATCTTTACAGGTATAAGGGGATTTAAGGGATCATAATTGTATGGTGGTACTGATAATAACATAAGAATGAATGCTGGCAGGCAATGTGTAAACGGATCACGTCATTTGATACGTTATCATACAAAATATTGTTTCACTAAAATAATTTAAGATGTAGATGTCCCTATATCGATTACCTACTTTTTTTTATATTCTCACAGGCATCGCTTTTTCACCGTTTGACTATTGGACCATATTTTCATGTAATGTTATTGTGTATGTCTTTTAGCTTAATTTTTAAATGTGAGTTTTTATATCCTTATTAATGAAATTATATGTTTGTATAATTTATAAAGCAATGATCAATGTATTCAATCTGAACATTATGTAAGAAAGTCGGCTTCTTAACTGATGATATTAATTATTATTGAAATAGCTTATTTTTTATAATTAATTCATAATTTAGATTTAATTTAATTTAGGTATATCCATGCTGTATTTTTATATATTGTACTTGTAAATTTAATTATACAATCATGTTGTTTTGTGTCAGGTGAGGGATGATTGCCTCGTTTTAGAATTGTAATCTATGAATTATTTTTAATAGTTTTATTATATTTGGCGAAGAAATGATATTTTGTTGAATTGTATAGAAAATATAATTTCACTTTTAGTTTCGCGAGAATTTTCGTTCCTAATTTTAATGGTGACGCATGTAGTTATTGTGTGTTATATACGAGTATTTATTATTCAGCTAGAGTATTCATTGTTATTATCAATGATAACTCTCGTGTAATCTGCTTTATTTTAAGCCGTTCTCACTAGTGTCTCATCATGTCAACAATATAGGTTCAGGTCTTATATTCTTTTTTATTTTTTGATTATCTATTATGTGTTAGTCTTCGCTGAACTGATGAATCCACCTTTTAATCTGACAGTTAGGCTGGCCGGCGATCGGTAGAATGCCTAGCCATTTCGTAATGGCTATATGTTATTAATAATTTCACAGGTGGTGTAAATTATTACAACCTGAGTGATAATACCGGAACGTAGTATATTAGTTTCTACTGCTATATTATAGCCCATTTACTTCTGTAAAATACTATGTAAGAATATTTTCATGCACTTTTTTGCAATTAACTTAAGCGGTTTGTTAGCTTTTGTTTTTCTGGTCACTGAAATAAAATAAATCATAAAAGATTATTAAATATTTTAGTTTTAAAAATGCAAAACAAACCGCAAAAAAAATGACCATGGATTTGTCAATAGGAGTAACCCAAAATTGCTTTATAACTTTTTCTACCCAGGAATTTGAATGACAAAGACGTAGCTCGCTTTGGGCACCTTAACTGATACAAACAAAATACAAAGATATTTGTTCTCCGAACTACTATAACATGAGCAAAATATATAATTATTGTATTATTATATTTTGCTCATAGCAAGGCCTTTATTTATTTCCATAAGGACTTTAAACGATGTTTAGCCTTCTCACTAGATGTTACTTTCAATGTTCGGTCTAGCCGTCGTATTTCATCTCGCCGTTTTACTAAGTGGATTCATCTGTCCCGCGGGGACAAATATATTCCGTAGTGGCATTTTTGTCATTAATGTAATTAATAATTCTGAACGTATTTTTAGTTTACCCTATGACCATTGGTATATAACACGCAAAAACATAAGGATGCGATCAAACCAGAGAGCTTTAAACTAGTGGTTAGGCTAGTGTATTAGTACCCCTAAAGGGCATATCATAACGGTCAGATCGGCGAGATTTTTGTTATTGGATAGTAAACTTACAGCGCATGGAGGTCATACTAGCTGACCTACTAGATAGATATAGATAGCTCAACTAGCAATAATAGTTTACTAGCACACTATCTAGGCTTCAACCTGCGAGCGCGTCCGTTTAACTATACTAGGCTTATAGGCTGATCAGAAGACTCAATATTTAGTAATGCCATCTCGCTCTAACCTATTAAATAGCAGGTTTACTCTTTGCAAGCTATTAAATAATAGTTACTAGCTAATAGTTTATAGCCCTCAGTCTGAACGCGCCTTAATAAACATAGATTTTATGTAAACACATTTTAAAGTCTTAGTGTCCAAAGTAAATCGCAATGATCATAGCGAATAACACCAGATTTGATTTGTAAATGCTTAGATTTTTTATTTTATGTATTGAATAAATGTAATTTGTAAAAAGCAATGGAGATGTATTCAATCGTAAATCATATTCTAATGTAAAATCGGCTTATTAGCGTTAAATATTAATTTATTATTCATGTAACCTGTTACTAATTATTCAAATAAATAAAAAACTGAATATATTTTTTTTTGATTTTTTCAAGCTGTATTTTTATATAATGTATTATTGTAATTGTAATTTAATTATAAATTATTTCTATAACATATGTTGTTTCGTATTAGATAAGAGATTCATGTTAACTGTATTATTATAATTGTAACTTATTCGACGTTATTTTAGTAG
Organism: Lycia hirtaria; assembly: GCA_947563715.1. Classification (NCBI taxonomy): domain Eukaryota; kingdom Metazoa; phylum Arthropoda; class Insecta; order Lepidoptera; family Geometridae; genus Lycia; species Lycia hirtaria. The sequence continues at coordinate 16,470,175 of OX387386.1, forward strand.
TTCAATTGCATTGTATTAGTTTTCTCAAACATGCTCGGGTACTCGTTTTAGATTGAAAGAACAGATATGGAATTAAATAAAAGGGCACCGTGATCTAAGGGAAATTAGAGAAATCCGAATCGAATCGAATGTTATCCTTTTATTCGGTCGCTTTCTTGGCGGTAAGTAAAAACATTAACAACGGTTTCGTAAAATAAATTACAAAAGAAGATACATACATCGTTAAGATGCTACCTGGTAATTAAACAATTTTTTTAGGTAATTTTATTTTAAGAATACTTGCTTGAATAATTCAATTTTTTTATATGTGTTTGTTGACTATATTACCTCCATTAATACGAAGACCGAAACATAAAACAAGTAACTTTAAACTAAGTAACCTCTATAGAAAAAAAATCAGAGTTACCTCTAAAAATAACATTTTATGAATTGTATGTCGTAGTCATGTACTTTCTGTCACATTAAAATAATGAAGAATGTAGATAGTATCTTATTAAACATTAATTAGAAATCAGTTTTTAAATAAACCTAGAATTTAATTTTTTATTATTTTTTTATTTAGTATGGCGCTTACGTTATTTTTTTCGTGCAGGTTGCATGTTTCCTCTATCTATTTACGTTGCTATCGCATAGTTCTATCACTCGCAACCATTTACCTAGTTCGCCCGTGAACGTCGTGCGAGGTATCGTCTTAACTTTTGTCGGAAACGGTACTTTGACGAACGAAGACGAGATTAAATACTATTTAATTATTACATATCTATTGGCTGTTTCTGGATAATATAATTGTGAAATAGTTACCTTACCACAAATGTATTTTAGTCATGCCAGATACACACTATTATATATTGTGCTGTAACAACTTCAGCGATAAAAGTGATGTATTCCAGGTAATCAGACAGAATTCGTAGAAGAGGCATAATAAGGTGTACAATAATTAAAGAATATTTTATATTTTTATACCAATAATAAAATCAATAATGGTATATATTACTTGGAATACTTTTTTTAAAATATTTATTGTTATTTGAATATCTTAGCTATGTTCGAGAAAAGTAGTGTACAAGTCACAGCGGCACGACTCATCCTCACGATGTCTTGTACGAGATTTGTCTACGACATTTTTACTGTTAAATCGTCTAATTTTTACCAGTTTATTAGTTAATTAAGATCTTCATTTTTATTATCTGTATATGTCTTTACATTGAGTAGAATTGCAGTTAAGTAATATTACTACTTGTTAGCTTGCTTATATAGATTCGTTGATTTGCTTGTATAGATTCGTTGCGGTTTTAGACTATAAATAACATATTGAACGAAAAAGTAAAGAGGTCCGACAGTCTTGTTGTTTGTTTTAAAGACACTCAAAATATTCGGTTTTATTTATGGCGATCGGGTAAAAATACACTGTATTAGAAAGAGATAATGCTACCCGCATATGTACATCACAGTGTAATGACGTAGTGTGCTGTCACAGCATAATTTATTTAGTTTAATGGTACACGAAAGAGAATACAGTCTTTACAATTTTTACAATGTACAATTCATAATTTGGCCCTAAACTATATTCCTTAAATGTATACACAACATGTTATAATTATAGTTACAATAATAAGATTTTCAGTTTCAAAAGTAAAAGAAATAAAAAGAAAATTGGTAACATCACTTGATTAAATTAAATTAATTAAACTTCATTATCATAATCACAATATTTATAACGTCTTGTTTAAATTTGTAATGTTTTTGATTGAAGACATCAATTGAATCATAGTGTTTTTAGCATTAACTGGCATTTTTATTATGGCATCAACAAAAACTGAGAATACTTCAATTTGCGGCCGAATAATAATCAAAATTAGGGCTGCGTTCAGAAGAAAAGTTTATATCTCATATTATGCTTCAATGTTAAAATCGTATGTGTTTGTTACCAGTAATTACATACTGCGTTGCCATAACAGTTCGCTCATTCATAAGAAGACTTAGACGACGAATCAGTTAAGAGAAGTCAAACTCAAGTAATAGAGTGAACATACTGCTTGTACAACGTAGGGTCGATAAAGCATAAAGGGTCTCAAGTAACGACAACGTACCTGTGGACAGAACGCTGTTTCTCGACTGACGATGATTTAGTTAATATAGTGGAAATTCGTTGAATTCTTTTTAAATTGTCACAGACGAGTCAAGACAGGCCTGTGAGTTAATTGGTCTGCAGCCAGTCGGTCTGGAGCCAGACGTTTATTTTCTATGATCTGAATAACCTTTGATAAACATTTAATATTCTAAAATCTTTGATTGTAATTACAAATTGAAGCAATATATATCTTTTAAATATTAATTTGTTTCACTTTACAGGATGTAACCATCCTGACATTATTCTGATAGGTTTTTCGATATTAGCTTAAATGACATGTTTAAAAAGTACAAGATATGAAATATTATTTTGTTTACAAATAGACTTTCTAAACAAAATAACATTTTATATCGTGTACTTTTTAATCAACAGATTTTTATCATCGTCGAATAACATAAAAAAATAAAAATAATCTCGATTTTATTAATTTTGTTGCTATGTGGGTAGTTATTGATAATATTTAAAATATTAAACAATTTATTCTATTCGCCCATATCTTTCCCATGTTATAAATGTCTAAAATTTTGAATGCAATGCATATATATCTGTTAGTTTCTTTTAATCTAATTTCATTATTGTCCTTTATATACTGTATATAAGCATGAACTGTAAACGAATATTCTAAAGTAGTAAATTAAGTCCAAATCCTCTGCATTATATTTGTAAGAGGATTTTAATTTATAAATACTAGTTTATGATTATTTTCTCTTATTCTAGTACTTCACATGAGTTCTTACTCTATACGGGAGATAAGTACTAGATCTGAATAAGGGTGACACTCGCTGCGCTTGTACTTGTGTGTTGTAACAGGGAATAAATATGCATGAATTTTATTTCATAGGAATAATAGTTTTACTGAATAATATACAAAAAAGAAAAAAATTGTCAATAAAGTTCCGAGATCTACATTTAAAGTTTTTGGAAAGGGATGCTCTATCCCTTTCTCGCAAAACGCAGTTTGATTGTATTTGTATGAAGCACATGATGCATGACGTCATCTTCCGCGATGGTGTGCTTACTGGTAAATTAAAATGCTTGGAACTTGGTTTTTATGGAATGAATCTATACACATGTTGTTAGCTTTTTTCATGAGAAAATAAAAAAATCGTGCATGGAATATGCACAATTTTTTTTTATTTCTATTCCCCGAATTTGAAATCTATATTAACTTTCAAGTGTTGTATAGTGCTTTTCACTAGACCTACAGGAAAATCGAATTAGTGCTACAGGTTTGCAGCTACATCTAATGACTGCTGGTTATTTAGACGTGAGCTACGCTGTCTAAAGTAATAATAACATGTGAAGTATGGCTGTAGTGTGGAGACAATAATCACGTTGTTACGCTTTTAATGTTATTATTATTTATGTGCTACCGATTTTGTCGCCTTTATTCGGAATTCATCTTTGAGGGACACAGGCAGAAAATATTCAATGTCATTAAGTCAATGAACTGATAAATTGCTATAGAAAAGGGTACGTTAAGGCTTGAAATAAAATAAAAATATGTTTTTTTATATAGAAAATATTATTATTTTTTTTTATAAAATAGAAGAAGCAAAAAGGCTGACGGCTCGCCTGATGGTAAGCGATAACCGTCGCCTATGGACAACTGCAACATCACTGACATTACTGTTGCTTTGCTAACCCGAAAAGGTGCTTGTAGATACCCTTTTTAAAACGCTCTTTGTTGAAGCTCGGCGGGAAAACCTTCCAAGGAAGGACATTCCACATTTCGCTGGTTTGCGGGAGGAAGGAGCGTGAGAACCTGACTGTATGAGATTTCCAGTTATGCAAAATGTGGGGGTGAGCTTTTTGGCAGTTTCGTGAAGTACGATGGTGGAACTCCGAAGCAGATATTAGTTCAAAAAGCTCTTCCTTTCTTTTCATTCCCCGAAAAACAAGCGGTAGAAAATGCAAAGGGATCCTACATCTCTACGCAGACAAAGTAAGTCTAGCAAATATGTATTATATTGGTCAATATGATACATATATATGATGTTTATATTTTTGTAGCATCATTGTATCTATGAGAACTTTTTTTTGGGTATCTCTCTGGGACTCTGTATGCCACTGCAGTTTGTTTTAAATAAATAAATACAATTAATTTAATAATTTTGATGTGCATGTTTTTTCCGTGTGCCCTTCATTTGTTTTCTTGTATAACTATAAAAAAAATTATGTGCACGATTTAATGACCCTTTGTCTAGCTTAACTTGTGGCAATACTATAATATCAAAAATTAATTTGAAATCGAAAAATTATATTGAACCGATCTTATGGCTAATGTATGAAGTGCCTTTTTGGACTCGTTTAAGGATACTCTGGCGAGTTTCACCTTTGAAACAAAAAGCGCGTGAATACGTTTCTCCAAGAACGCTTTATATATTGAGATGTGTATGATTTGACCGCGATCCAAGCGTCTACTTGCGTATCACTGAAGGAGCCTTCACAATTACGAATAATGTTAATATTATTGTATCATTATAAACAAGTGGTGTATTTGTAAATATTGTATCGATTCTGTTTATTATATACGCGACTCTATTGTAAAAAAAACCTGCGTCTTGCATTTTTCCTTGCTATCGATATATTCTTAGTAGATGCCTACCCGTAAGGTTCCTCCGTATTTCCTGTATCTGGGACCAGGGGTTTGGGTTGAGCGGCGATGTGGCAGTTAGTAAGTCGGAACTTGAATTTTGTATATAAAGATTTACAACCCTGATATTACAAATGGAAATAAGAAACAAACGTGTTATAAATTATTGATGTAATTTTCCATAACATATAATATATATATATATATATATGTATTTTCAATGTTTACACTCGAAGTTTTGGGAATACACTAATATATAAGGTAATGTTTTATATTGGTCAAAGTCTGTATATGTTTAACCAACTAAGAATTAAATTAGATTTAAAAATATAGATTGTCCGACGCTTATTATATAATTAAATTCGGTTATACCCAAAGACTTAACGTAGCGAAAAAAAATTATGCCTGTGGTTGTACCTATATTACTAGGCATCGGTGTTCTCTCAAGCTAAGTTCGTTGGAAGTTTCTAATAGACAAGTTTTTAATAAGATCCGACCTAAGCAGGAAGAATGAGAATGTTCTTAGCTGTGTTTTATCAATATCAGTTCAGTCGTTTTTATGTCGGGTATTTTTTAACTTGTGACTATTTACATAGTTAATTAGTTGGTAACATATACATTTTTATCCTATTTAATAATTACTTCGTTTAATTCACATTTTTTGCCATCGAATAATCGGAATTATATTTGTTTTAATTATTATATAATCATTTATGTTTGACATTGAATTTATCGATATTTGTATAATTTTTTTTGTTATAAGACGGTGATTGATAAAAATATTTTATCGACTGTATAATCCGAATCGATAAATGTATTATTTATGCTCTATATTTTAAATTTAACGATAGCTACTTGAATGTATTTTAACTAATGTTGTGTAAATTGTAATATACTAATAAAATAAATTGAATATAAAGAGTATACCGACATCTCACCCAAAATGTATATCTCGATCTTAAAAATGATGTATTCCTTCAATATATATATTATATATGTGTAATACAAATGTAATTAGTTGTATGTATTGATACTGAGAATAGATCATGATAAGATAAACCAGCGTAAAGTACCGTTAATGTTTCAATGTTGGTCCTTTCGTGTTTATGTGTTCAGTTCTCATTACAAATACTAGCAATAAAGACCTGCAACACAAAATACGTTTTTCAGTTCCTTATGTATGGATTTTGTATTCGTTTATCGATTTTTATTAGTTGTATTAGTAATATGTGTACGTAAATCTAAAGAATCTTCTAATAATTAAAGACTCGTATACTGAGGCTTCCGAACCGTATGTTCGGGACTATACTTCACTTTCACAATTTATACGAATCTAATGACTATATACCTCGAAATATGTTTGGAAAAAAATGGCAACTAACGTCTTGATTGTGTTGTCGAACAAAATAATGAAATAAAAACAGCAGCGCCCTCAATTCCACATTAGTTCTCTTTCCAAATAGTCTTTATCGAAATCCGTCAAACGGATTAGTTTATAGTGTGCTAGATACACAGTACCATTGTGTACCCTTGATCGTTAAGTCTAGACTAAAAAACGTGTTTAAAAAATAACCTAGACTCAGCGCAAAGGCTATCATTAGTTTTTAGAAAAAAATAATTATAAAACAAAGTGGTTAACTGAGCCCGCGGGTTGAATGACGTGTGGGCTCATTTGACCACAACGCGATTCGTACACTTACTTATACATAATACTTACTTGCGGGGGGCCTGTTTTTTTTAAATGGGAATTTATGTTTTTATTACCTCTAATTAATGGTAGGTAGAACACAAATCAAACAATGTGTGAATTTAATTTGTTATTTATTGCATACACATTTACAATATGTATTGTAATTCATATCTGTCGATGTATGACGATGAATACATAAATACTGTAACTCTTAATTCAGAGACATTTCATCGAATTTTGGTGCCATGTTCTGAGTATGCCAACAGTTAAATAAATAAATTTATCTCAATAAACTTTTATAGTATAGGTAATATTTGTCTAATTGTTAGTTAATGTACCGACTCAGTTAATCTAAAAGGCAAAATCCTATCAAACGAAAACATGAAAATCACAAGGCAGATGATTAAACACAAACCTAACGAACAAGTAGATAGTTACAAAAAATAATATCACAAGGTTACAAAGTAATAAAAAAAAAGATAATGCGAAAATTATGCGTGTAACTGCCCATGTCACTCTGAATAAGACTATACACAAATCTGGTCAAATAAATGACACTTCAAAATCGGTTGAGCTTTTTATCTACGGAAGGTAGTGAAGACATAAATAGAGGTTTTTATTTAAATTACTTCGACACTTTTTAAGGCCTACTTCTTTGCAGCATCAAGATCATACTTTTGTTGTAAGACTTATAGAAAAAATTATATAAACTGTTATAAATATATAGAAACTTGGCAGACTTTTCAGAAATTCAGATTTTAATAAATTTTGAAAGGTGTTTAGTACATAAATTTGTTCAAAAACATCAGGGCAGTTAGGAAAAGTAACGTAAGTAATTTTTCTAAACCACATTATCTAATTTGTCGGTATGTGAACAACGTAGATAAATAAGTAGTGGGGTCAATTCTATTTTACGTTCAACTAAACATGCTAAGGACCCGGCCCCATATCTATGACACCGCGTCCGATCAGAATCTGATACCGATGCGAATCGATACGTGATAACTTGAATATGAATTTTTAAGTTACTTTGCTCCTTCTGTATAAAGACACCTCACTGTACCCAGACCATTTCTAAGCGCGCTAGTAAGAAACATCGGGTATCACTTTTAGTCCTACCAATTTAGTTTAAGTTCTAGTGAGTGTGTAACAGAATTGGCCCCAGTGTCGATTTTGTAGATATTTTAGCGACTATTCCACCAAATGATTTTCAGTTGATAAATCAATAGAAAAGCATTTGCTGTAACATAGATATACATATAACTGGCAAAATAAAATCTGATATAATACTTATTGCCAATAATTGTTTTACCAATATAGTATGCAGTGATTTTTTAAATTATTTTTTTATTTCAATTTTGAACTATTTAAAGAAACTAATTTCAATAATTTTGCGATTCAGGCAGACTTTTTAATTATTTTCAAAGTTTTTCCTTCGTAACGCAAAACTTCATCTAATTATATTCCTTTTAGAAAATAATTTGTATTGTTTGTAAAAAGCCTCATACGCAAGAATACGGTCCTGTCATTTATTTACCTTTGATTATATATTTTTTACTTTAAAAAAAATATCAAATGCGGAAAGTCTCCGTTCTTTTTGTTATGATAATTATAATGTATTCTGTGCCTTACGACCTAATTTGCAAAAATATTGATTTCTTCAAGTCTCTAAAAAAGTTAAAATATTCCAATTTAAACCTAGAATAAATTCTCAAAAAAAACTGCATACGCTATTCAGCACCGACAAATCAGGAACTAAAATTTCTTTAACACTGACGCACTACACGACTGCATACGCGTACACATATATTGATGCAACGTTACGTCACGTAATCGTGACGTAACGCGTTAATACGCGTCACGTAGTGTTAATATATTATATTACTCTAAGATCCCGCTATAGGACGACCTTCACCGAGCTGGTTAATGGATGAAAAGTATTTTATATTCAATTAAATATGTCAATAAATATATTGCAAATGGGTTGTCTAAAAAATTTCAGTCCAGAATATGATTAATTAATTTTTTTTCTTTTTTTATAACATTTCACTGGTTTGGTTAATAGACAAATTCAATATATTTATGTGTAAATAATCTTTAGTTTAATTTAACTTTAATTCATTAACCAGACGGGTGCAAGTTACTAGTATCGATTTACCTGTTTATACCTGCCTACCCAAGAGTTGTGACGGGAAAAAATAGTCAACCTAACGTTTGCATATTCTATGGGCTTCATACTTTCGATGGGTATGGAATTTGTATATTAACAAAAAACAGTAAAAAAGTTAAAAAAAATATTAATCATTCTGGACTGAATTTTTTTAGACAACCCATTTGCAATATATTTATTGACATATTTAATTGAATATAAAATACTTTTCATCCATTAACCAGCTCGGTGAAGGTCGTCTTATAGCGGGATCTTAGACCATATGCGTTACGCGTGACCGACGTCAGCGTGACAGAAAATTAAGTCTCAGCTTAAAAATATCTTATTACACAAATAGAGTACTACAAGTACAACTCTTTACATATTTGTTCATACGTACTATGGTATAATAAATTTGTTTCTTTTTGGTTGAGTTTTCAGGCGGGTCTGCTCCTCACTCGGCACCCTCAGAGTAATTTTATCACAATAAGAATTATTAATAAGCGTGATGTGTATTCGTAAAGCCAGAATCGGGGCTTTATAATATCCTATCTGAGATCAGTAAATTGAAACTAAATTCACTCTATCGTGATAATGCTTGTTAGTTGCTAATTAACTACTTATAACACTTCAGTCGTTAAGCTTGAATTAAAGCGGTAACGTCGGCAAACCGCTATAACGAGTTATAGTTAAACGAGTTTGTATTTTTTTTATGAAACATCTATATAAAGAACTATCGCGGCGAAAATGGGAACTAACGTTTCGATTTAACAGAATGACCAAATAAGGACAGCAGCGCCCTTAATGCCGTATTGATTTTCTAATTGAACAGACTCATGCGGGTCAGACCAGCTGTTGACTTGGCGACACTTCATCACCAGCGAGGGTCGGCATTGGATTGTTATACAGAGAAAGTGCTCTATAAAAGAATGAAATAGATGTACGCTTTACTAAGCCATCTTTTCAATGCATATTTTCTATACAAAAGGCTTCAATATTTCCTTTTCTTTTAAGCTTCTTGGAATATCTCATTTTATAATTTTTTTGTGATTGTCTATACGGCCAGACACATATAGTGCTCGTGCATATTTTATTACGTAAAACCGACGTTAACGTTAAATAAATTCAAGCCTTTCGACTATCACTTGAGATATTCGGTGAAAATGTGAAGAACACTAAAACGGGATATTGTTGAGGCTTTGAGTGGGGTCCAGGAGACCGGTACAAATGTTCAAAACGCGTCTGTCGGCTTTGCCCCACCCTGTCATGTGAAATTCTTTAGAATCTAAACTATATACTAATGTAATAAAATATTGTACCTACTACACATATACAATATATATTTTGTTACAACCGTAAACGGTTAGTGTCGACGCCGAGTCGATGTTACACGTAGGAACTTGATATTCACAACTGTGACGAAATGCAGCTTGTACAAAACGCGGCGTCGACAGAAGTGCAATCGCATAATAGCATTTATTAATACAAAACAAAGGTAAATTAAACATTTAAATAACGGTATAATGCCCGGTATTCACCAGCGGAGAAGGTCAATTACGATTTCCAGGCCTTTAGATTTAAGGCCCTAATATACACCAAATCGGACTTCTCTGTCGCTCTTCTATATTTTTGAAAACATTGATTATAGTTGTAAGACGAAATGTTATGGACAAAATTACGAACATCATCAGGGTAAGGCCCGTGAGATGTGATTTTTTTAAACTGATATAAGAGAAGTGTGGTCGCGCGATCTTTTGACTGTGAATTTCGCGTTTTTCATACAAAAGGTTCTAGTGTAGAAACCTGAGCGCAGCGATGGATTCAAGAAAGCACGAAGCAAAATAACTTTACAGTCGAGTGTAATATAAAGTTTTTCATCTTAACATAACGAGGCAAATGTTTAGTAGTTTAATTTTTGATAGAAAGATCTGTTCTGCATTACGTGCATATCTACTTTTTTTATTTATATATATCTACGGATCTTCAGACCCGTATATATAACATTATCATCGCGTGAACTTTTTGCATGTGTATATTTTATCATTTTATGGATGTTTTACAACAAAATGTACGTGATAATTATATCGTACGAAGTTTTTTTCTTTTAAAAGGCTTGACGTAAGTTGCCATAAATAGCATTCTTCACACATTTAAACCTAGTTCGTGTAAAAATGATTGTAGCTCAAAAAATGCTTAGAGGAAATAAATCGTACATTTTTATTTAAATGTTACGTAAAATTACAAAATTTCCAAGTTTAATACAATATTTAGTATTTCTTCAAGCTAAGATATCAACCGCCTTGAATAAAACTATTTGTATTCGTTTTATGAAGGTATTGCAAAAAGAGGTTGGAAAGTTTTGTTACTGAAAAAGTGTGACTCCGCCACGGTTGAATTTTGAGATTACTTCCCGCACTAGAGGATAAAATGCACTTTTCCACACTTGCTCTGGGCCTTAGAAAGCAATTTTTCAGAGCTAGTAAGATGAATAAATATTTTTCTCTTGGGGATTGCGCGACAACACTTCACTTATGGAAAAAATAACGAACATCATAGAGTATTTTTTTAACATTTTAAGATTTCTTAGCAGTCACATTTTTATGAAATACGTTATGGGATAACATATTTAAAAAAAAATGAGCGAAAGAGTAAACGGAGTCCGTCTCGCTTCCCCACTTTCCGGTGTTTCCCCTTCCCAGCCTGAAACCGTGCTCAACCAGGCGTATAGCGTGCGAGAAGCGAGCAGTCTACCCGCACTCGTGCCGCTGCAACGCTACCGACACCTTGTAGAGACTCTCCATCATGAAGGATAGGTTCTGGGAAAGCTCGTTCACGGGCCGCGTGATCGCAACCATTTCTGAAATCAATATTTATTATTTATTTTAATATTATTTACAATTCACCTGTATCTTTTTTTAATGTTTGGTACTGCATAACTCCGTCTTTTACAAACCTATCTGAAAATGTTTTTTTTTGTTTATCTTCTATATCGACGAGCTCCACCCTCGGCCACACAATGGCTTAACATCAAGCGAGTTGGTGGTCTATCGTAGATCTATCTTGCGTAAACAAATATATAATATAAATGGATATTTTAAAGTGTGTAAAACACAAAAAAATGTGGATTAAAATATATTTTGTTTGAAAATATACTTTTAGATTGGTCCCATAGAGATTTCATCAAGGTCGGTTCAGTAGTTTGGTTTTGAAATCAGAATTGCGTATTTTAAAGTCGATTGTTTCAGTTTTTTTAACTATAAACCAATACTGCACACCATATCAGAGTTGTGCACAACTGAAATCGGTTGCCTGAAGACGTTGTCACAGTAAATTCAATCAACTCATTTAAAAATAAACTGGACAGATGGATTAAGAAGAAACAAATTATCCTAAAAGACAACCACAACATTTCAGCACTTCAAGATCTATACACGTCAGCTTCTGCTGCTCGCCTATCATCAAACATATAAATAATAATTGTGTGGTGTGCGCGGTACCTGGGTGCGCCTGCGCAAGTCCGCGGCAGTACACATGCAAGAGGCCGGTGACCTCGTCTTCAGGCAGCTCGCCGCGTTCCAGGATGCGCTCCGCGTTGCTCTCGCGTACTATCGCCAGCGCTGCGCTCCATCTACACAACACAATAATAAAAATACAATATTTCACAGAGGCGACTTATGATTAAGTACAGAGTGGCCGCGCAAAGCAACGTTGACTGCCTCAAACGCCGGTGGTTTACTGACTACTACAAAATGAACGGGACGCTCGCTCGGATGCGAGTGGGAGGCGCCGCTACTATAGTCCCACCCCACTCGGATCCGAGTGGTGAGCAAGGTACGGGTTAAATATTTACCATCTTTAGCTGCCGGCACCCCTTATTTGCGGCCAGATTTAATTAGGCACCCCTATATCATAATAAACAGAAAAAAAATAGCTTTCATTTGATATATAAATAATAAATGTACATTATGAACGTATAAACGTCCCAAAATTATACCTGTTTACACTTGGCTGCGAAGAGGTGCGGCCAAGTGCGCGACGGCACCCGTGATTTTTCAGTCTTTATATATATTGCCGTGAAGTGGACGACATTTTATTTAAAAAACAAGTGAACGAAATGTTTTCCCAAAAATCAATTAATAATAAATTAACTAAAAATACTTGGCCACATTTTGATAGGCACCCTAGTCGATAGAAATTCGTTTGTATGGGAAAAACGTCACTGGTCTGCCCTCTTAAACGTAAGCTTGAAAACGACCCATCAGGCCTCTTCAAGCACTGTGGTTTAATACCAATTTATCAAAAAGAATTTTCGCTGTTAGTTGAACAGTATTTCCGGTCTGAAATCCAAATCCTCAAGAAAGGCCCCGTAATCACAAGAAGCATTGCAAGACAAGAATTGGCAATACCCAGGTTTAAAAATACTTACGGCAAGAGAACTTCTAAGTATGTTATAGCAAATTTAATAAATAAAATACCAACTGAAATTTAAAATAAGCTAACGGATAAAAATATAAAAATTTAGATATTAGAGAAGATATTACTTAAATAAATAATATATTTGGTAATCCATTTAACTTAATTGCATAAATAGGAGTACCCTGTGTCCACGCAAGTATCGAAGGCGAAGTGCGGGCCCGCTGCGGCTGCAGTGGCTGGGATAGGCATTGTCAATATCTACCTATCTATTTACACATATCTCCTTGAAAGGTGGTGCGTAAGGTGCCTACAAACGATAAATACCTGCCTGCCACAGCTGTTTTGAGCGCACGCGCGCTTCGCTTTGCTTATTATTTATTTATTGCTTAATGCTTCAGTTGTATAATTATTTAACTATGGACATTATATATTATATAGCGATACATATTTGTTAAAGTGTAAAGAGAACTTATTGCCTAGATAAACCTTATTTGGTTTTTTGGCAATATTTTTTGTAAATTGCATATCTTGTCTGTCATATCTTGTCCCGCCATCAACAAACGTTTTCCAACATTTTCAACGTTAACAAACAATTTCTGTATGCCTACCCTCAATTCACAATGGAATTGTTTATTGACGTTATACGTGATGTAGACATATTGTTTTCTATCGAGCACATTAGATGGCGGTATACTGTGTGAAAACACGCTATCGAGACACGCAACGAGTAATTGGTCGTTTGTTCTCTGGAAGTATTTATCAACCACACTAACCTAATAGAAAAAATTATAATAATTGCTATTTTGTAAGATCTACTACGTTACCTTGAGTACGAATGTAGATCCATAAATCATAGTCATCATCATTATCGTCTTCAATGATAGATGACGATAATGATTATTATAAAGTAGTACCGGTGCGACAGTGTTGCCAGATCGAAATTGTAAAAATACGGCAGACGTAGCGCTCAAAATACAGTATTTACAAGAAAAATAGAGCAAATCTAAAAATAAAATGCAGCGTAATTTACAGTATATGAAAATAATATGTATATGAAAATAATGGTATTTACGTAAATTTATATACAAATAGTTTAATCGTCTCACGTATTAACTACTAAATTACAAGTATTTACTCATATTTGCTGTATTTACGTAACTACTTACGCAAAAAAATACTACTACTATGAAATTTTTTCTATTACCTCTGCCTCTGCATGAGAAGCAAGAGACGCGCGTCGTCGTGCGGCGCCGGTGAGATCTCGCCCCACGGCTCGCCGGCGCTAGCGACCAGCGCGTTCCGAACTGCACACACAGCGCCGCTCATCTCCACACCCTATAATAGAATATATTTTATAAGAAAAACTATGCCTACATATTACATTCGAGCGCTATTTAAAAGACACCCAGAAGTGATTCTTATGCATAGTTGGGGGCGATAAGTCCTGTATCCCTATTCAGAACCATTCGAATTCGGAGTCCGGTCGGAAACTATATCTCTGACATTTCCATACAGAATGAGAGATGGAGATATAGTTTCCGACCCGATTCCGAATCTGATTAGTTGTGAATAGCCCTATTGGACTGACGACCCGCGGGGTATTTTGTGCATTCACTTCTACCATAATTAACCCGTGCCATACCCACCTCCTTGAAGTAATCGAGCAAGACATCGGGCTGCTGGCACAACTGCTGCAGTGGCGAATATGTTTGCGTACATGGTAATGAGGACGATGAGGTGGCACGCTGTTGAGATGTTGACATGAGCGATGATGAGGCTAAGGTTGAGTTTGAAGCTAAAGCTCCCGCAATCAATCCAGTGGATCTCTTGGTGTCTTCTGTGCGTTTGCATGTGTGTGCCATGGTCCAATGTCACACAGTTTCATTTTCCTTCTGACAGACGCGACACAGAGGGCTGTCCGTGTCTCCTAATTTGAACATGTGGCTACACAGATTGTAATGACCGGTGATGAGACCCAGAAGTGATGATACGTACCCGGTTGTCGAGCGCCGCGTGGTAGACGGCCACTACCATCTTGTTGTTGGTCTCCAGAAGCAACAGCAACTGGAAGATCAGCTTGTAGAGGCAACGCGCCGTTTCATCCACGCTGCGCGATAACTCCAATGCCTTAAAAATAATCATTTATTTATTTTTATTCGGTTTATGGTTAATCGGTGACGATAAACTAGCTGCCAAGAAGCTCGAGCACCGCCGTAAAGAAGCATGCCTGTCTACTTTCTACAGGATTCATTTCAGGGAATGTGCGCAAGAGCTTCACGACCTAATTCCACCCTCCCCATTTCACCATAGAACTAGCAGAAAGTCGGCGAATTACCACCCATTTCTCGTTGAAATGCCAAAAATTCGTACTCAGCGATATCGATCCACATTCTTGATGCGTACTGCACAGGAATGGAATTATTTGCCGCTATTTCTGTTTCCTGAGACCTACAATCTTGAAGTTTTCAAGGCTAGAGTGAATAGATATCGTCTAGATCGACGAGCTCCATCCTCGGTCACACCGTCGTTTAACAACAGGCGAGTTGGTGGTCATTCGTAGATCTATCTTGCGTAAAAAAAACTTTTGTATTGAAATTGTAGCATCTTAACGTAGCACCTCAGCTTTTACAAGCGTACCTCTAGCGCGTGTTCCCGTCGATCGAAGTATGTCTCTAGATGCTCGGTGATTTCGAGCGCGGCGTATCTGATGGCGTCGCGCACGCGCGGCGTGTCCGCCGCCGCAGGGCCGCACCACAGGAGAGGGGGCTCCTCTGCGCCGAGCCGCTCCAGCACCGCGGCGAGCTCAGCGGCAGGCCCTCCCCCGCTCCCGGCCCCGCACAGACCCGCTTCCGTTATCAGCGACACCGTCTTCGTACTCACCTCCTGCGGTCACAACTCACAAGTCAATACGGAATATGCATTAATTTTATTTAAGTATTTGTAGTACGACTGTCGTCAGTCTCGCTCGCGCATACCAACATTTTTAAAGATATAAAATGACCGATTAAACTTATAAAAAAATCGTCGTTTAGTGCATTGCATGATTGATACAAGTTATCTTGAATACGTGCAATAAGCTATAGAGAGGGCGATGCTCGGGGATTAACACAGCGGATTAGCAAGTTGCAGTGGCAGTGGGCAGGGCACATAGCAAGTAGAACTGACGGCCGATGGGGTCGAAAAGTTCTCTAGTAGAGACCACGAACCGGCAACCGGCGCAACGTAGGAAGACCAGCTACAAGGTATCATAAAGGAACAGAAGATATCATACAAGTGGCAGGAAGACGCTGGATGCAGGCCGCTTCCAACCGGTCTTTTTGGAAATCCATGTCTTATATCCAATGGCAGTGGACTTCTTGTGGCTGAGATGATGATGATGATGACCTTGAGTACAGTATGGAGCCTGTGAAGTAGTGGCAGCGGCAGCATGAGCGCGGCATGCCGTAGCAGCGCGGCTACTGAGGCGCGCCACGCGTCGCGCGTCACACCCGCGCTACCTGAGCCCGGCACTGGCGTCACGTCGCCGCGGTCTCCTGCGTTTACATATACGTTTTGAACATATAGGCCAGTCAAATTTTACATAAAAAATGCAAAGCATGATGTAGAGCTGCATTTTTGGTATGCTATATGAACCCATTAGGAGTGTGAAACTTTGCATTAGAATTAGTAATTAATTAATTAGGCTCATATTTTTCATCTTCTATTCGTACAATATTTGAATTTTTGACGATGACGACGACGAGAACTATGAGTGTTACGGACACCAGTTTGCGCTTAAATTAAAGGTAATTAAATGTGCTAAAACTTAATTTCTCACGTCTTTTCTCTTAACACGAGCAGTTATACCGATATTTCGTTGAAAACATATGTAAAACACAAAATTTCAATGATTTTGAAATCTTGGTGGACTTAAATTGTTTGAAATTTATTATTTAAAAATGGTTCAAGGAACTACTGTCAAAAAACCCGTAGTTTATTAAATAAACTGTAAAAACTGTGTGGGTAACACAAAAAAAAATCCTTGGAAAATGTAGTTTCACACTATCCTAAGGGGTCTAAATAAAATACCAAAAATGCAGCTTTGCACCACGTTTTGCGTTTTTAAGAATATTTTTCTAAAATTTCACTGGCTTAATATACATTATGTAAAATTAATAAATATCGGAGGGCATTTCTCACACAACACCATTTCTAGCACCCAAACTAAGCAAAGCTTGTACCTACCCTACTATGGGAATCCAGATGGCTGATAGAATACATATACATATTTTTTTTTGTAAATACATAGACATGATATATATATATATATATATATCCACCCAGCAAAGAAGAAACATCGATACTCAGCAGAAATATTTGAACTGGGTGGGGATCGAATCCACGACCTACAGCTCAGAAGGCAGACATACTACCACTGAGCCATGAGGCCTATTAAAGGCTTCTAAATTCAATAATAAACTGGATAAATATAACAATAATATATGTAAATAAATGTATGGGTGGACTTTATAATGGTACATGCAAATTTTTATCAAATATTTATTTATATTTATATATTTGAAAATCTAACGGGAACATCTTGCCTAGATAAACCTGTCTAGGTTTTTTGATAATAATTATAAAAATTTTATGTACAGTCAGAAACACGAAAAAGCGTCAACGTTTCATGTTGGATATTCCAAAATCCCGAACGGAACGCTTTGGTTCCACTTTCGGCGTGCGGACTGCTAGATTGTGGCATACGCTTCCTGAATGGGTCTTTCCTGAGATATAATCTGGGTGTCTTTAAACCGCGAGTGAATTGGTTTCTTTTGGTAAGCGTGCTGTATCGTAGACGGCAACGTCACTTAACATCAGGCGAGTTGGCGGTCAAGCGCAAACCTATTTCTACATAAAAAAAGTCGTTTTTTTTGTATAAATAAATAAATAAATAAAAAAAACAAAGGATACCGTCTGGCTCGCCGCTTGAAGCGCTGGAGTATGAGTGAGTCCGCACCCGGATCGCGAGCTCGTGCGACGAGTGTGCGTCACCATCCCCGCGCCCCGCCCCATCCTCCCACCCACCCTCCTCATCTGACGAATCCTCATGTCCGTCCTGACAATATAATAACTTGTCATTAAAAAAAACACGACACAAACCACTGAACAGACTTTTAATATTCGAAACGTACAGTATCGGTCAAGTCACGATTGTTATTTATTTACATAATATGTGAGTACCTTAATGTAATAAAGGCCTCGTTGCACTTGCATGTGAGTATCGTAATATAAGAATGGCTTAGTAAAGTACCGTTATGTAAGAAAAGCTTCGTTGCCCTGTGAGTACCCTAATGTAAAAAAAGCCTTGTTGCCTCTGAGTACTCTAATGTAAGGAAGGCCTCGTTGCCTACGAGCGCCGTAATGTAAGAAATGCTTCGTTGCCTGTGAGTACCGTAATATAAGAAAAGCTTCGTTGCCTGCTAATACCATACTGTAAGAAAGGCCTTGTTGCCTGTGAATACTCTAACGTAAGGAAGGCCTTCTTGCGTATGGTACTTACAGGAGTACTCTAATGTAAGAAAGGCCTAGAAGGTCTGTGAGTACCGTGAGAATTCAAGAAATGCTTCGTTGCCTATGAGTAACTCTAATGTAAGAAAGGTCACGTTGCCTGTGAGCAATCTAATGTAAGGAAGGCCTCGTTGCCTGTGAGCACTCTAATGTAAGAAAGGCCTCGTTGCCTGTGAGCAATCTAATGTAAGAAGGCCTCATTGCCTGTGACCAATCTAATGTAAGGAAGGCCTCGTTGCCTGTGAGCACTAATGTAAGAAAGGGCTCGTTGCCTGTGACCAATCTAATGTAAGAAAGGCCTCGTTGCCTGTGAGCACTCTAATGTAAGAAAGGCCTCGTTGCCTGTGACCAATCTAATGTAAGAAAGGCCTCGTTGCCTGTGAGCACTCTAATGTAAGAAAGGCCTCGTTGCCTGTGACCAATCTAATGTAAGAAAGGCCTCATTACCTGTAAGTGACTCAAATTTAAGGAAGGCCTCGTTACATTAGAGTTACTCTGAGTACCGGATTCAAAAAAGGTTTGTTGCCCGTGAGTGCGTATACAAACAAGGTCTCGTCGCATGTGAGTACCCTAATGTAAGAAATGCCTCGTCGCCTGAGAGTACCCTAATGTAAAAAAGGCCTCGTCGCCTGTGAGTACTCTAAATTAAGAAAAACAGAAGTGTATAGAGGTACGTACAGGTTTGTGAGGCGCGGGCACGCGGTTAGGAGGGGTGCGCTCGGCGGCACTCGCCTCGCGCTCCTCGCTCGGCAGCCGTCGTCGCACGCCCCAGTTGAAGTTATCCGAGCTCTCGCCCTGAAATACAATTATTATTGTGACACAAAACTGAATATACACTAACAACACTACTTTTTCGAGTTGAAAAAGTAAAATAAAAATAATTAACAAAAATTGCCGAAAGCAGACGGGGGCTATGGCGGTATTTTTCGTTTTTTGCTGTGCCTGTTTTTCAAACATCGTGTCGGATGAAATTGTAAGCTTTTTAACCACACTTATATCGAACTTTGACGATTCGAGAAGGGTATCCTTAAACTTGAAATCAGGTAAACCTACCCATCTCGGCAGGTTCATGCCTAGGTAAATATGCAAATAAAACAATAATATTGAGATCACAAATATTATGGATATAGGAATTGAAAAATGGAGTATAATCAGATGCCAGAACGAAACATCCTTATTATAAAAGTTGACTGACGAAATTACTGAACCAAAGGAGAGGTTCAAAATGTATGGAAACAGGTACTAGAATAATTGACAAATCTATGCAAAAAAAAAAAAATGCCGTGAAGAAATAGAATATTATTCTAAGCTTATAATCACGTTTAAAAGCAGAGAAAATGCCTCCATATAAAAAAAAAATAAGTTTGAATAATAGTAACGACACTAGATAGCTTATTTATAACTGGTAACTCTGATTTATAACTACCTCTATGTTCAAAACCACATCAACACGAATAATATCAATCTTATTTAGAAAACGATTGTTGACGTAATTCGGGGCATGATTTCATATCCATGGGGGAGGCCTACGTCCAGCAGTGGACTTCTTATGGCTGAGATGATGATGATGACTGACAATGACAGTTAGACCTTTTAATTCTAATTATTGAATTTTTTCGGCTGTCATTATTTCGCACTTTAGTGTTACCCATGTATCATCCAAATTATCAGGCAGAAATATATTTTAATTTTATATATAAAGGGAGACACTAAAATATTTTTATATGTATTTAAGTACCTAACGCCATAAAATTTTAAAATGAGTGTTATTTTAATGAGTTATTATTGTGCGTAGAATTTCTTCCGAATAAAGTACAATTATAGAACTCTCCTTTAGATACAGACAAAATTATAGAATAGAGGCATAATTTTAACAGAAAAATTGAGTCAAAATTACTTTCGCTTTTATAATATTCGTTAGGATTACCTCAATGCTTTCGCTCTCGTACTCGAGGAAGTCGAAGTCCTTGAAGACGCCAAAGTGGTCGTTGGGGTGTGCGCCGCCTGACGGCTCATTACCCGGCGTGCCGGAGACCTCCTCTAGGGAGGAGGCCATGGAGGACTCGCGCTCCAGCAGCTCCGAGCTCTGGCTAAATATCACCTGCAAATACACAGCTCACTCAACACACGCCACGAAGACATTAGGACACAACCCTTACACCATCCAAAGCGGAGCTGGCCACTGACGGAACACTTATAGAATGTATGGATGAAGAACTGTCGCGGCAAAAAATGGAAACTAACGTTCCGATTTAACAAAATAATGATATAAGCACAGGAGCGCCCTCAATGCCGCATTGGTTCTCCAACTGAACAGACTCTACAATGTCACAAATGTCACAATCTTTAAAAGAAAACGACAAAAAACATCTGAGCGCCATTATACGCACTCAGCTATTAATATAATTTATTATTGTATAATAATCAAAGAATAAAGGAATTTAGGTTTTAAACTACTTCTTTATATGATTATGACTTTGTATACAATATATGTGGTGAATGGTCCTTCATCGAAAACGAAGCTGGGCTGAATAGTAGTGCCAGAAATACACAAAAAAATATGTGATTTGTGTTTCGATAACGAAATATATCAAACCAACTCTGGCGGTGGAGCCCTTAAACCTTACCAAAATGCACAAGATTGGGGCATCAAGGTCCAATATGACTTTGCTGTCGCAGACAATACAGAAATGCTTATACTTTATAGAAATGGATTCTCGACTATTCTTACAGGAAAAGCCTGGCTCACGTCAAGCGACGTAACTTCGAAATACATTTTCAAAGTTATTTCAGTGCTTGTCGACTTGCCGATAACCCCTCATGATTTGTATATTAAGAAACATAATACAACATGCTAATTTTTAATGGCTTGGGATGAATCTACGTTTTTCCTTTCTAAAAATAATGAAAATATATTATTACTCATATGAAAATAATGACATAGTAGATCAAGTCTGTTAAATAAAACGAGAATTATGCTAGTACTTTTGGGTCACATTTATATAATTATTTTCAACAAAAAGTGACATAACTACTGACTGACAAACTGTTATAATCAATTAGTGTTCAGAAAACAGTGTTCAAAGCGTTTAGTAAACATATTAATTATGTTAAAAAAGTTATTCAGTGTAGTGTATGATAATCCTAAAACAATTTAAAATTATTCTAAGTGTAATGTCACTACAAATGAGTGGTAATTGAATATAATTATGTGCCTTCCTAATGTACAAAACTTAATTAATTTCTAATATACAAAACTTCTAAGATTGTGATTTGTGCAGAGTTTACTGTTTTTGCCTTTTATCAAAATAATGTAGAAGATACTTTGCGATTGTTGCTGATATTGCTTGTGCGTGACGTCATAGAGAGAGAGAGAGAGAGAGAGAGAGAGAGAGAGAGAGAGCGCGCACTAATGTATTACACTTTGTATAACTAATATATCATGTCGTCTATACAACACGGAAGCGTTAGAAAATATTGCAGTGTTTGCGAGGCAGTGTTGAGATCAAGTGTTTCTCTCTATAAAACTTAAAAATACACAATGAGCATTAATCGAAAAAGTATTGAAATTAATCTCGTTAAATAGTTTCATAAAGGATCATAAAATCAATACTTCAAAATATATTCAACATACGTTTATCAAAAACATTTGTTTTGACGTCGTAAAAAGCTAGAAGCGGATAATGGGTCAGTATTTAAAGATACATGTATAATATAGACCAAATTCCCCAAAGAACCAAAGGCCACACCGTCGCTTAACATCAGGCGAGTTGGTGGTCAATCGTAGATATATCTTGTATAAAAAAAAACATCACGGTCCTCTGTCGGATCGTAAAAATATAAGGGTTTCGAAAATATAAAATGCTAATCAGCGCTTATCGATTTTTAATTGAAGGTAATAGAAGTAGGCTATCGATCTAGACAATAAAAACTAACCTACCGTTATTTGCGAATATCTTACCGCTACTATGCCATTATATTTTTCTCTCTTGGCAACCTAAGCCTAAAACTCAACATAAGTACGAACTGTACTCAGTTCCTTAGCCACGGCACATATTAAAGTCTGTATTTTTTACATGATTGGCGGATTGGTGACCATTTAGATCTCTGCATGGGGAAATTTCAAATTACAACCTTTTTATAGTTCGACATTGTAGTCAATATTAATTTCATTGTTGATGATTAATATTTTGTCAAACCAGGAACAAATCGATCTTTTCACGAGAATTAACATTGATATATCGTATCACAGCGCATTCCGTATAAGCAATGGTTTGTGAAAGAATCACTTCAATACGAGTTTGTCAGAATATTGGACATCACTTTAAACTGTTAGACATGTAGTGAAAACCAAACTTTTTAGAATCAAATACAACAAGACTAAGATCATATTATCAATTCATATTTTAGAACGTATGGGTGGCAATCCAATAATTTATGATTTAAGGATGGAATGACCGTCCGACGCAAGCAGTTGGCCATGGACGAGTCTGATTGGCCAGTTGATGGATGACGTTTACTCAACGACCCATCAGCGGTCCGTACGCGGCGAACAGTCTTGTCAAACAAAGGTCAGTTACCACCTTTAGAAGCTATCTCCACGAATGAGTGTATCGCCACGAGTCACCCTACTATCGTTGTGTAGGCTGCACGAGACGATTATTCTTCCGCCCACGTCTCGTTGGCGCCGAATCACGGTGTGATCACAGCTATTTGTCGCGAGTCGCAACAGTTTGCCACGTGTACACAGCTACTTGATGCACAGTTGTGAGAAACCAAAAATGAATGGCTAAAATGACACGCACAGTGTGGGTTAGCAAGTCGAGAGATAGTGTCTCGCGGCAAGTGCCCTACGAGTACGCCGTCTTTCGTCAATTGGGCTCATGCACGCAAGAGATATTAAAATTATAAGAATATAGGCGTGTGTATTACTTTTGGACTATTTTTTTTTTGGATGAGTATAAATCCGTTACGAAATAACGAAGTTATTGAAGTTTTCTTTTTGGGGTTCCGTACTTCAAAAGGAAAAAACGGAACCCTTATATGATCACTTTGTTGTCCGTCTGTCCATCTGCCTGTCTGTCCGTCCGGATGTCAAGACCTGTATCTCGGGAACGCGTAAAAGTATCGTGTTGAAATTAAAACCATATACGCAGATCTATAGTCTCTTGCTGCAGAAAGAAAAATCAAATTTTTCAGTTTTCGAAAAAAAAGTTACAGCCGAACATGTCATAAAAACGCAAATTTCGACACTCACAAGGGAATCAAAGCCTATGGGGTACTTTCCGTTGACCTAGAACTATGAAATTTGGCAAGAAGCATTGTGTTATAGTACACATATAGGGAAAAAATCAGAATACTGGATATTTTTTATGTAACCACAAAAAATAGGGTCTTTATTCAACGAAGGAGGGTCTAAATTTTAAAGTGCTTTAAACGTATCATATGGATCATAGGGAAAGAGCTTAATGAGCACAAGCTAAAACAGGTTTTTAAATATTTTTACGATGTATATTTTTCGGTATAAGAAGGAAAAAAAAAAAAGATTTCCCGCTTTTATCTACTATTTTGTACGGAACCCTCAGTGGGAGAGTGTAACTCGCTCTTGTCGGTTTTTATTTATTTTTGCATCGTTTTTTTAAGGCGGCCGCTTTGTTGTTATGACAATATTAAATGACATCGGAACGCTACAGCAGAATCATTTACACATTGTACACTATGTAAGTAAATTTTAGTGGGCGAGAGGATCACTATAACTCTTTTTTCAACCGTTTCTGTGTGCGGTACATAAAAAATTGTAAATGATCGGATTTTCAGTTATTACAAATCCGAAACTTGTGCATATTAAAAAAAAAGTGTATGAACCTCATTACTTGTCACCGCGATGGAGACACGTTCGTAGATTTGTTATAGAATGAAGAGACAAGACAATAATATCGCCGCGACACCCTCGTTCGTGGAGATGGCGCCTTAGACAAACACAACCCTATGAGGTCTGTAGGTGACGGTGAATCGAGCACCCGGCGTACATAGCGTAGTGAGTGCGAAGCGTTGCGACATACACATAATAATGCGAGTTACCTTAGAACATAAAGTGGTTATTAAATCATCCTATATGCAGCGATGGGTAAAAATTAATCACTTCATTATTGCATTGTATAGTGTGGTACTTTAAGAATTGGCTAATCCGTTCGATTTTGCACCTTATTATTATAAAGATAAGACGGTTACTTACAGATGGGCTCTTTGGTAGACCGACTCTTTGGCCGCACGTGGTCAAGAGATTCACTAAGCATTCTCGCACACGACTCTGAAATTATACAGATTTTGTTTAGAGTTCAAATTTATCAATTAACAAAGTCATACGGAAAACTGTCTTACAAATGAGATTAAGGTGATACAGTTAACGGTACGCATGCGGCGGGTTAATCAAAATTTCAAGCAGTTATTTTGTAATTGTAGCCAAGTGAGGCGTCTATTGTAGTTGACCATATTGTCTGCGACAATCTATGTTTTTTTTTATCAAGTCATTCTGTTTATCAATAATACATACAGATACTTATATTAACCTAAAAATCCATTTTTGCTAATTCAAGCAACTTCTCGAGATATGTAAGCAACGATGCACATTATTTATAGTTAAATTGACGTGATAAAGGATATTTTTAGGCGCGTCGCTCACTGGTAAGTCGAGGCACGGTCGCGGCGGAGTAGCGGCACAGTTGAGGCGTGGCGTTTATGTTAGAGTCGAGGCTATGCTTCCTTCACACATTACAGTGTAAACACGTCTACGCACGAAACAAAATGACAAAATGGCGGTGGAGTCGCGGCGAGGTCGCGCACAGCACCCCTGCCGCACCTCCGCCCCGCCTGCACCTCGACTCCACGTCGCCTGCGACGCGACTCTAGTGTGTGAGCGAACTGCCATTTGAACCTGAAGGAAACGTAGAAGCGGCGCGCCGCTTGTGCGCCCGCGCTTCGACGCCGCCTCGACTCCAGCTCGTGTGGGCGACGCGCCTTAGATTGTCACAATAGTTTTCCGAGCTACGTACAAGGACAAAAAACTGTCTGATATTTGAGTTTCTCATCCGATGTCTGCAATTGGCCTTTAACGATTATTTCCATCAGGAGTACAGGTTGCCTTGCTGATAGGCTCCGCTTAGAAAAGCAGCTATCATCACATACTATTTATTTTTGGCTATATATTACATTATATTAATTAACCGGAAAAAACTCACCATATTAAC
Organism: Lycia hirtaria; assembly: GCA_947563715.1. NCBI lineage: Eukaryota > Metazoa > Arthropoda > Insecta > Lepidoptera > Geometridae > Lycia > Lycia hirtaria. The sequence goes on from OX387386.1 coordinate 16,495,951, forward strand.
GACTATTTTATTTTTAGTACGGTGATATACTCGTATATGTTATGTTATAAATATATTTTTTATTTTCAAAAGTAAGAAATAATGTTATACAATACCTGCGACATCCAAGGGCGCTTCCATCCCGAGGCTAGCGCGTCGGCGGGCGAGAGCGAGAGAGAGCGGCGAGGCGAGGCGGCACTCTGCGGGAGCGAGGCGGTCGCCGCTGCCGCCTCACCCCCCACCACCGTCGACGCTGACGTTGATGCAGACGTCGACGAACCTGACAACAGACACACTTAATTACTATAAAATTTTAAATATATACCTATATAAGGCTTCGTTCTAACAGACAACGAACAACCTAATCTAGACACACACCGAGGGAAGGAAGGCCAGAGGATTATTCAATTTTACAATTTAATATTATAAAAGCGAAAGTAGCTCTGTCTGTCATCTGTCCCTTTGTCAGTTTGTTACCTCTTCGGGGCTAAACGGCTGAACCAATAGTAATGAAATTTGACACAGTTATTCTTTAGTATCTGGAGAAGGATATAGGCTGTATTTTATCATAATCACTGCGCGGGTAGCACCGCGGGGCGCAACTAGTGTACATATATTATACTTATCCAATCGAAACACGGTTTTCAATACACGGCATTCGACAAGCCGAACGCTTCTTCATTGAAATAGTCCTTACTAGTCGCGCCCCGCGGGGTGACCCGCGTAGTGATGAAAAACGGTAATGATGATGATAATAAAATATATCCTATGTACTTCTCCAGGTTCTAAAGAATATCTGTGCCAAATTTCAGAACACAGACGACAGACAGAGCTACTTTCGTTTTTAGGGTTCCGTACCTCAATAGAAAAAACGGAACCCTTATAGGATCACTTTGTTAGCACTTTGTCCGTCCGTCCGTCCGGGTGTCAAGACCTTTATCTCGGGAACGCGTGAAGGTATCGAGTTGAAATTAAAACCATATACGCAGATCCATAGTATCTTGCTGCAGAAAGAAAAATAAAATTTCTCAGTTTTCGTAAAAAAAAGTTACAGCCGAATATGTCTTAAAAAACGCACATTTCGACACTCATAGAGGAGTCAAAACATATGGGGTACTTCCCGTTTAGCTGAAATTTGGTAAGAAGCATTGTGTTAGAGAACACATATAGCAAAAAATCCTAAAACTGGACATATTTAATTTAATCACAAAAAAATAGTGTTTCTATGCAAGGAATGAGGGCCCAAATTTTAAAGTGAATTAACCGTTTCATGTGTGATATCATATGAAAGAGCCTCATTAGCATAAGCTAAAACAGGTTTTTAACAAATTCTTCGCCCCCTGCAGACCCTTCACTTCAGCTGGGAACCGAAACTTTTTAGGCGAATTTTGATTAAGTACAGAGTGGTCGCGCAAAGCAAAGTTGACTGCCTCTAACGCCGGCGGTTTACTGACTCTACAAATTGAACGGGACGCTCACTCGGATCGGAGTGGGAGGCGGCGCTACTATAGCCCCACTCCACTCGGATCCGAGTGGTCAGCCAGGAATGTGTTAAATATTTTTACGATCTATATTTTTCGGTTTATGAATGAAAATATAAAAAATATATATGATTTCTTTTTATTTAGTTTGTACGGAACCCTCGGTGGGCGAGTCTGACTCGCACTTGTCCGGTTTTTTATAATATTGGTTAGGATTTCCATTGAAAATTAACTGACACTAATACCAGCACAATAAACAACCAATCCTGAAAACGCTGAATATAAATTTACTGTTGAAAACAGATATTTTTAGATTTCAGTACAAGCTGAATACTAAAAATTAGTCATAATATATTAATAATGTGGAATTATGTCGTTCATATAAACACTCGCATTTGTATGTGTGTGCGAGGGTATTGTATTAGTGAGTATCCGTCTATGTTAAACAGTGGGTGTATGTGTGTGTATAGGTATATACCTTTATCAGGTGTGGCCGAGGACGCGTTGGATAGTGAGTTAGGCCCAGTGGCCGGTTGGCTTCCGCCCTTGGGCAGGTACTTCCGCCCGATGACAGGCGTCTGCGACAGGTCGAACGTGAAGTCCATCGTACGACCCGGCAGCTCCTAGAATATACCAAATATTCTCATGTTTGTATTTAAAAAAAACACATGATTATTATCCTCCTTCCTACGGGAGAGACGTCTGCGCTGCTCCTTTTGAAAAAGACCGCCGTATGCGGTAGAAACTATTGTTGACTCAAAAATAAACGTGAGTAACCCGTAAGATATTTTAAATATGTGTAACAACAACGTTAATTTCCATGATAAAAATGATTACAATAAACAAAGGTCAAATGCTGTTCGTTAGTATACATCACTTGGTAACAACTGGACCGATTGTTGGTATTTTTTTTGTTTTAAAATGTTACTAAAAATATGAATAAGGTTTATGTAGGGCCATTACTTGTATTAAGCCGATGTGAAGTCATTGTAATCATTACTTTACGGAACATTCATTAAGAGCACAATTTAATACAGCAACGTAAGTTTCCGGTCTGAGAGATCAAAAAGAAACATCTGTACTAATTTTGGTGAAACATAATAGCTAAGAATACTCTCGATGAAATCCTCTTTCAAACAAAAAAAAAATACTAGATCAAAATCGGCATATCCATTTGATAGCTACGATGCCACAGACAGACACACAGATACATAGATAAAACGACACAAAGATACATACATATGTCAAACTAATGGCACCCTTTTTTTTGGGTCAGGGGTTAAAAACTGGAAAAGTTGCCCGTATAATGGTCAAATTCAGGGACAAATGAACGAATGATCTGAAGATGTCGATCTTCTAAAGTCTATCGGTCTCGGAGTTTGATATTCGTGTTTTTTTATTATTATTTGAAAACTGCACTCTTCAGACTTCAAGGTCCTTTTATAAACTAACTAGCTGCGCCCCGCGGTATTACCCGCGTAGTGATGAAAAACAGTGATGATTATGATAAAATATAGCATATTATGTCATTCTCCAGGTCCTAAAGAATCTCTGTGCCAAATTTCATAGTGATTAACAGTTTAACCGTGTAGAGGTAACATAGTTACCTTCGCATTTATATTATTAGTTTCGTCGGAGTCTGTGTATCCCTAGATATTCGTGTTATAGTGTTGTACCTTTTTTCCGTGCAGCTCCGTGTCAAGCACGGACGAAGCGTGCGTGTCCCAGTAAGGCGGAACCACGAGGGTGGAACTCCGTGTTACCACCAACTTCAATATCTTCATAGCCTCTTTGTAGTTGTTACCTTCTTGCTGTAATAACACGTACACAAATAAATAACACGTACACAAATAAGTAATGTAAGTAAAAACCATTATTGTTCCATTTTACTACAGGACTAGCAGAAAATCGGCGAATTACCGCTCATTTCTTGTTGAAATGCCAAAAATCCGTACTCAACGATATCGGCCCACGTTTTTGATGCGTACTGCACAGGAATGGAATTCTTTGCCGCCATCTCTGTTTCCTGAGAACTAAAATCTTGGAATTTTCAAGGCTAGAGTGAATAGATATCTTCTAGATCGACGAGCTCCATCCTCGGCCACACCGTCGCTTAACCTCAGGCGAGTTGGTGGTGACTCGTAGATCTTACGGTTACTATAGTAGGTATATATAATTAAAAATACTAAATGTTGTAAATGCTCGCAATGGGCGAAATGTTGAAATATTTTTTTCTGATTCTAAAAAAACCTAAACAAATCTATTAAAAAATGTCAACATAAATATTACACAGACGTTTTTTTAGTAATGAAGACATTCCAAATAATAATTGTATATTTTATTTGGCGTTTCCCAGAAACGACTCTAACGATTTGTATTATATTTAGACTTTGGATAAGATTTATTGAGCTAAAAAACTTTTTTCTATTTAGAGCCATCTAGCAAATCTCGATCGAAGCTTCGTCGCTCATGTACTTTTATTTGTCGACGATCTCTTTTCTGTCGCAGAATGAGCACATGGACTGAGATTTCCTTTTCTCATTTCGTATTGCTGCTAGTTTTTTTTTGCGTGGAAAAAATATAATCTAGTGTTCACATACGTCGATGAATTTTGCGACTGCGCGTAGTAGGTCAGCGTTGGCAGGCTGCGCTGTTAGCTCCACGTAGTAAAGCATGCAATGCAGGATCGATAGAACGTGCGGCTGGAGATTCGCAGCACCCTGTAAAGATCCATATTTAACATTAAAAAAAAGAGCACATATATTGTCACCGTGGGTAACTTTGTCTCTGTCAAACATTCTATATAATTTTTTTCGATGATTCGCGATCTTTTTCCCGACAAGTACCTATATTAAAAGAAAAACAAAATACTCGGATTGACATTTTTCAAAATAATACTGACAAAATTTATATCGTAGGGATGTGTCTATTTTAATATGTTAAAAAAATATAACAGCAGACATAAATCATACAAATAATAAAATGTCCACATAGCGCGCGTGGTGTTACCAAATTATTTTTAGCTAACTGGGCTGTGAAGGGACAAAATTTCCTGCAAATGCTTCATATGTAGTCCACAAGTGATAAAATAACCCTTATTTGTGGTGTTATGGACTACCCATTACACCCCAAACAAGAATTAGTCAAAATAAGTCATCTAGCGAAGACAGGGATTTAATGTAGTAAGCGCATAATATCTTGAAGAGTTGTTAATATAAAAAAAAAAGAATTTTATTGTATTAAATTGACGTTGGAAGTGTTGTCTTACCGATCTAATCAACAATGAGTACCTTTTCAAGTATTTCCACGAGGAATGCTAGCATCTGTAGGCTGAGGTGCGAATAAGTATCCCAGAGGTACTTGACAACGCACTTGGTCCACTGGAAGCTCTCTTTGCTGAAAGTGCGCCGCGAGTACAGCGTCATCACGGTGCCAAGGTTCTCCAGCTTCTTGCTCTTTTCCGCTGTGAACTGAATTGTAATTAAGTCACGAGAATTTAATCGAAACGTCGGTGTTATATTTCGGGATTGGATTTATTCAGAGAGCCTGTGAGACGCACTCGAAACTATCTCGCTTGCGGACATTGGGGTGTTATCGTGTGCAGGCCAATGACTTTCCATCACGTGGACGTAAAGTCTACAATAAAATTCACGAATATAGTGTCCTGGGTTGACCAATACTCATATACCAACAATGACAAACTTAAAAATGTTGATCTCTGCCGAAAAGTGTATGCTAAGAGTTCATTTTTATGATGATCAATAAATTATTGTTCTGTACGTACGTTTACGCGTATATACGCGTGTTACATATGTAGAAACACCCAGTGTTTCTACACGTGTCACGCGTATAAATTTATCACAAAAAAGCGCTTACAGGTTTTAGCGGGAACGTCATAGAAACATCTTGTTGCTTTGTTTTGTTTTCCTAAACTTGTGTTATTTCGAATATTAGTCCTGTAAAAATGGTGGTGTTTTATTCATTAAGTGTTCGATCAAGTGCGTGAATGTAGGAAAATGAAATAAAGCAGTGAAACGTGTCATTTTATGTTGTCGGCAAAACTCCATAGAAGCTTCTAGTAAAGTCGCCATCACTTTACTGAGGCAAGACTGACTTGAAAATGACTGTTTACGTGACTTAGACTGTGCCTAGAACACTATATAACTTGTATTATTCAAGAAACTTGAAGATATCTTATTACTTGACACTGGCAATTACGCTAATCGTGCGGTGTCCAATACAAAAAAAAAAAAAACGCTACTTAGTTACGGACTTGACAGCGTCACGTGCAAATGTCAACTTATATTATATACCTGTGCGATGTGGCAGGCTGCGCGCACACAGAGCTCATTCGCGTCCTCGTAATGTAGCAGCATGTACGGCAGTAGAGCTACAACGGTCATGGGGAAGGCAAGTGCTTGCGTCGGGTCGATCACGGGCAGTTCCAACAGCGGGATCATGTCGGCGAGCACGCCCACCACTGGCTCGTATGTGTTTGGATGCGTACAGCCCTGTACATAGAATAGAATAAAATAGAATAGTATACACTACAATACAATAAAATAGAATATAATAGAATAGAATAAATTATAATACAATCGAATATAGCTTTATTGCATATCCATACAGTAAAACTTAAAAAAAAAACAATAAAATTAAACGACAGTTATTTATAGTCTACAGTCGTCTACAGTTACATCGCTTTAATCAACCTATACTGTATATTATAATGTACGATGTACTTCCATAGGTTACGGCCCAGAGCTCTCTGTTGCCAGTCTTTCCTGTCAAGATCATCACGCCTGCATTTTATAGATCTTTCAAGACGTTATCCATTTGTCACCCACTAATTGGTGATTACTATGATAAAACAAGTATCTTTTTAAGAACTTTTTCGTAACAACAAAGTGATTTAACTCGCATTATTCAAAAAAATGAGCATTTATAATATTTTACAACAATTTTAAGCATACTTTCTCACAAAAAACGTACACTCAACAGCGTATCAAGTTCAACGAAATCGTAAGTTAGACCGTAGAAACTGCTTTTCTGCAGTCGGGTGTTTTGTTTTTCTTTTAATGTAGGCAGATATTTGTTACGTGACGAGAACTATAACACTAAGTGACAAGTGACACAGTACCTTGAGTAGCAGCGAGTGAAGCGAGGGCGAGGTGTGCGCCTGCGTGCGGTCGAGCCTCTCGCGGACGTCGGGCCGGTCGAGCGGCAGGCGAGCCATCACCCGCGCCAGCAGCCGCACGCCGAGCAAGTACTCGTGCTCGTAGTCAGACTCGAGCAGTGACGCGCCCACCCAGAATAGGGTCGCCAGTATCGTCAGCTTGTCGTCCTAACACGACACAACACATTATTATCATAATAGTCCAAGATTCCAGAGCCACCAGACGTTACTCATTTAGTGACGAACGGAATGTGTCTTACTTGTCGTCCAAATACGACACAACACATTATTATTATAATAGTCCAAGCCAAGAGCCCAGAGCCACCAGACGTTACTTATTTAGTGACGAACGGAATGTGTCTTACTGAGTAGTATCCGTATATACTTTGAAGGTTCACCATACTCGCTAACTTATACTGTGGGCCAATTTAGAGATATCAATCAATCAATCAATCAATAACACTTTATTCACACCACAAAAAGACTACAAAAAACAAAAAAAAACACTTATAAAACAATGGCACAAAGGGCGGTCTTATCGCTAACAGCGATCTCTTCCAGACAACCTTAGAGATATCAGCCACCAAAGATGTAAAATATCATAACTAACTTTACTTATTTAGTGACAAATGATTTTTATATATGTTGAAGGGGCTATCATTAGAAATCACTAATCAATATTGCCAGATGCTTACCGTGGGCCGCAATTACTGCCAGACGCCTCAATGTGGGAAAAATGACCTAACACAAATGTTTGTGTTAGGTAATTTTTTCCCCAAATTGAGGCGTCGCAACAAAAAATAATAATAAAATACGGGAGTGACCCGCAGTTTTCTAGTTATATCTAGATGTAGTGACAGCTTCTAACTCAACATTAGCACATTCAAGTAAGAGTTACGTACCTGTGTGGCAGTGTCGCCGAGTAGCTTGAGCGACTGAGCGGAGCGAGACCTGCACAGGTTAGAACAGGCGCCCTTTGACGCCTCGCTGCATACGCCCACTCGACTGCGTTCTATAACAAATATAATGTTGTAAATATGATACAAATTTAACTTTATCATCATCATGTCAGCCATAAGAAGTTCACTGCTGGACATAAGCTTTCCCCATGGATTACCAAAAAGACTGATTGGATCTGGCTTGCATCTAGCGTCTTAAGCCTCGATGACACTGGGCTAGTTTACAAGCTACAAGCCAGCGAATTCGCGAGCAGCTTGTAAACTCGCTCCATGTCATTGAGCTCTTTTACAATCTGCTTTTAATTGTGTCATCGACACTCGCTACTCGCTCACTCGCTAGCTTTTAAACTCGCCGACTAGCAGCTCGTAAACTAGTCCAGTGTCATCGAGGCTTTAATAAGACTAACGGGTCAAAATCAGTACATTAAAAATATTTGAAAAATTTGGATTGGAGGATGCATTACTATCGATACAGAAGCCAAAACAGCAATTTTTATAATTTTTGTCTGTCTGTCTGTACGGTGTGTCCTATGGACGCCAAAACTACTGGATGGATTTGAACGAAATTTGGCAGGATTACTACTTATACCTTCTATGTAGAAGGATCTGGCATACTTTTTATCCTGAAATATTTGACAGTTCCTGTGGGATACACTAAGCAATAACAACATTATCGATAACCATGCGGGTGAAACCGCGGGGCGCAGCTAGTCTAATAATAAAATTGTGAATTGAAGAATCAAATGAAAATTTCCAAAATCCGCACACAACGATTTCTGACCGTATTCTTGCGTACTGCAGAGGAGTGGAACTGGGTGACACCTTCTCTGTTTCCAGAGAACTACAGTCGCGGAATTTTCAAAGCTAGAGTGTAGGTAGTGTTTAGTCTTCTATCATACCGATGTCCATCAGCCATGTGGTTCCCAGCTTCGCTTAGTTTGGGGCTAGATGGTGTTTTTTACGCAAGATATGTAGATCTACGATTGAGCACCAACTCGCCTGATGTTAAGTGACGGTGTGACTGAGGATGAAACTCGTCGATCTAGAAGATATCTATTCATTCTAGTAGTTCTCAGGTAACAGGGATGGCGGCAAAGAATTCCATTCCAGTGCAGTACGCATCAAGAACGTGGACTGATATCGCTAAGCTTTTTCATTTCAACGAGAAATGAGTGGTAGTTCGCCGATTTTCTGCTAGTGTTTATGTTGTGTGAAAATATCCTTCAATATTTATACTTATATTTATTTTTATTTATAATACCGTGTTGTTTCTCAGCGGAGGATGGCGGCGCGTTGCTCTTGCGCACGCAATACGACACAGAGTAGGAGGTGCTGCGAGTATGGTTCGACACGCATCCCACGCACACGCCCGGCGAACGTTTGCCTGCACATATACACACATTCACAATATAATGTAACCTTTGAAAAAGGATCAACGAGATGTAGCGTCAGTCCTCAAAAACGTCCGAGCTCAATGAGATCCAATTAGACCCCTGACACTTACGATATCCTTATAGGATATCCCCCAATAAGAAACATTTATTTTCTGCTGAGCTTAGAACTGATGTAAGCGTGTTCAATATTTTTTTTTTATATATAAGTAGGATGTATATGATGCTAAAGATGGAACTCCGACGCGAGCCAAGGATGAGAGAGTGGTGTCTATTCTACTATCGATGCATCCATTAAGTCGACTCTCGTATCTCTATCGCTCAGTTACTTCCTGGTAACGGCGAGTCAAAGTCACGCGTCGATTTTCGGTTTAGATATCGAGAGCTCAACGAAAAAAAAAAACACGTGACACCAGGGGGGTTACCACGATCTTAAAAGTTATCTTATTTTATTATGATTATAAAGTGTGAAAGTGTTATTTTGTTATCCTCTTGCATAATTATAAAAAAAAAAGTAAGTAATAAAAAAAATATTAGTTTATAAAAGGCACGGACTCCGGAGTCTGTGGAGATTAATTTTATTAAATAACAAAATAAAAAATACTACTTTGACCTTTGTCTTGCTCTCACAACTGTAGAAAGAACGAGACAAAAGTTTAAGTAATATTGAAATAAGACTGCTTGAACGCTTGTGGTACAGCCCCAGGGGGGAAGTGGGTGTAGTTTCACAACACATACATCACTAGGGGGGTGAAAGTCTATCACTACACCCTTCCTCCCCTTGGTGAAGCTTCGTGTTTTTTCCGAACCCCTCCTATCCCTTTGGATTCTCACATGATTAATGGACGATCTGTAAGTGTGGCTGTTCTCAGACGCGTATACCTGGTGTGTAAGGCGCGCCGTTCGGTTGCACGCCATCCTTGTTGTTGAGATTGGGCGTAGACTTGAATATATCGCGCATGTAGTCCAGCGGACGGAAGTTCGACTCCAGAGAATCCACCGCTGCCTCCAGGGTCAGAAGCAGCTCAGTTACGTAGCCCTACGTAACAGAGACAGACAAAGTGACAGAGTCAGTAAGGTACAATCATCAAGTTTTAGACTTACAAGTATGAACTCAAAAAACCTTGACAAAAAAAAAAGACAAAAAACTAGATCAAAATCGGATAGAAGTTCCATCCGTTGAGAGCTACGATGCTACAGACTGACGCAGATATACAGATACACACATCAAACTTATAACACCCCTCTTTTTAGGTCGGTGGTAAAAAATTTGCTTATTTATCGTAGACACGACCAGTATCAATTACTATATCATATAGGCCATTTGACGATACATGTGATGGGTAGAGGGTTGCAAGATGTATAATAAATTGGCATGCAGTAACAAAGGTTCAGTAAGGAAACAAACTAAAAAAAAAAAAACTTTGGACGATTGGATAGATCGGGTAAGTAGGCAGATAAGAAAGTTAGAAGATTCTAATCCAACTAGATTAGACAGAATCATACGTAATTTTAATTTGGTATTAGTGTGTAGTCTTAACTCTTAAAAGTAACTCTGAAATTTGAAAAGTAAGGCAAATAGAGATGGTAGGCAGCTAGGAAAGTTAGAAAGTTTAGATGGATAGATTAAAGAAAAGACACAGTAGTAGAGATTCAACAAAATACAATATAAAATGTCAAACGGTGGTTATAAATACCTGCATATCCTCGCCTTGCTCAGCGACGGTTTCGACGAGCCTCGACAGTATATCGGACACCATACGACCAGTCATCGCCACACCGATGAAACGGAACACCTTCGGACATAGACATCGTGTGTCGTTAGAAAATACAGTGATCGTGAGGCCGTTTGGCGCCACATTTGACCGTGGTTGGCGGGTTAGATAGAGCGTATTAGACGATAAACGCCAATTTCCCTCAAGTTCCTTAACTGATTTTTACAGTATGCCCGGGAAGAAAAGAAGCTTGTACATTTTATGAAAATAGAACATATATTAATCATATTTTATAATTTTAATATATAATCACACACGTAATTATCACTGTAAATTTTTTTCTGAAGTTTTTATTAATCCACTAGGGAAATATATATAATGATGATAATTGTGTAAGATGCTACATAATGTCATAACTATAAATGTGCCAGTATAAATAAGATAAGATAATATAATATAAGATATTATAACATAATTATAATAAAACAATATTCATCATATTTCTTCTAGCTAAATAGCGAAAATCATTATCATTTTTGTGATATTACATATTTATATACAGAACGGACACTTCACCTCCCGCCAATCTCGGGTTCTTCACTCGCTCTCCGCAATCGTCTTGTTATTTGCCGTAGTTTGCGGCGCAGTTGCCAGTCGAGATAGGCGTTCCGGGCGTTAGGTTTCCAATTGACGTCACGAGCGAGCGGCCATAACTTCATACATATGTGTGTGTGTGTGTTACATACAAACGTCAACTTATGTATGAGTCACAGATTAGAGCGCCATAATATGAAGTGTCCGACATGTGATGATATCCCAACTCAATGATTTTATAGCTTTAAAAATGTTGTAATACACGAAAGAGACAGTCACACGCTCGGAGAGTGTGGTGCGAGTGAGTGAGGGTACCTGCAGCGAGCGGCCCGCATAGTGTCTAGAAGGGCAGGAGAGTCCAAGCTGCAGCGCTGTCTGCGCCCAGCGTTCCGAGATGAGTGCGTGCGGCAGCGATTCGCGGAACACGCGCAACACGTGTCGGACGAGACGCGACATCTGCTGGCAGCTGCGCAGCGTCCACACTGGCAACACACAAGCAATGTCACTCGTAATTCATCTGTCAATGTTAATGGCGTTAATAAGATTATTGAGCCTGCAATTTTCTAGTATATTACGTGTTTTTTTTGTGCACCAGGAGAAAACTGTTTTTATTCCTAGTTTATTATACGGTTTAGATGATGCTTTTAATATATGGATCGAACTATAATTGACTTTTTTTTTAATAGAAAGCTGTTATTGGACAATATTGACATTCAGACACTTATTTATATTACATTTATTTACAATTGAAATAGAGAAACGTTGCCGTGCACTTGTCTGTAGAAAAGGAGAAAACAGTTTTTTATTTATAGATTACGTTCTTAAATACAATCACATACCGTGACAATTTTTCCTGTTTGAAAATAAATTTTCCTAATTGCACATTTACCTTTGGCCGTGATGTCTTCGTACTGCCACAGTGGCATGTGTGTCGGTCGGTTGGCGAGGAAGTGTATGAGGGACTTGATAACTTCAGCGATGGGAGTTTCAGCGGGGCTCGGCGGGGCGGTGGCGGGGAGCACGCACGAAGGCGCGGGCGCAGCTAGGGGCGTAGAGGTGACTGCGGAGTTCACGAGCACACTTGCTTCGCTCTCGCCTGATTCCGTATCTGCCTCCCCTGTTACTATTACAGGCAGCGATGGGTAGTTATCGCCTTCCGCTGTATACAATACAACATTTTTTAGATGAATGACCGAGAAAGTATTGTTTTTTTTCAACTTTTAGGGAAAAAGAGTCCCCCGTTGCATTTTTAAAGTATTGCACATAGAAATTCACTATTGACCTAACAGTAATAGAACACAAAACTTCCGTGAGTATTCATTGAACCGGTTATACCGGTTGGAAGACATTGATCTTTTGGCCAATCAATATCGTGAGTCTTTCCGGTTCATTAAATAATAGTAATAGAACACGCTTAAACTTTTCAATGAAGATTATTTCGAATAAATATATGGCTAAAGTTTTTCAAGACATAGCCATATATGTATGTGTAAACAATTTAACTTTGAACTTTTGGGAGGAACTTGATTGGGATTTCTTGCTACGTACCTAAGTTGCGTATGAGCATTATAGCGGTATATATGTGTGTGTGTGTGTGTGTGTGTGTGTGTGTGTGTGTGTGTGTGTGTGTGTGTGTGTGTGTGTGTGTGTGGAGACTAATGGCAACAGTGGAAATTCCCCCTGTAGCAAAAGCACATGGTACGGTTGTATGGTCTAACAACTGTCTCGGTTAACCGAGACATATAGTTAGACTGTTTGGATAAAGATTATTCGCGACAGAAAATGGAAACTAACGTTTAGACTTAACATTATAATGAAACAAAGACAGCAGTTTACTTGTTCTCGAACAAAATAACGCAATAAGAACAGCAGCGCGCCGCATTACTTCTCTAACTGAACAGACTATGTTCGGGGAAAGTTAACCGACACTGTTTCGTTAGAATTTGAAATGGTTTATTTCATCGTACGCGTGTTACTTACACGGGAAGCAGTCTTTGAGGCGAGCGGAAAGATGGCGCCGCGCGCCGTATGGAAAACCTATGCTCGCTGGAGTCTGTTCAGCTAGAGAACTAATATGGCATTAACGGCGCTGCTGTCTTTATTTCATTATTTTATTCAGTCGAGACCGCAGAATACCATAGTAGTATTTCCTACCAGACGTTAGTACCAGTGTTTTGTCACAATAGTTCTATATTTAAACAGACTTGATGTTTATATGCAACAAGCAGGCGGTTCGCCTGACAATAAGCGATAGCCGTCTCATACGGATAATTGCAAAACTCTATTGGTGTCGCTAACCAGAAAGGTGCTGTTTTAAAACGCTCTTTGTTCTCTTTTTTTGTTCAATCGAAACGTTAGTTCCCATTTTTAGCCGCGACAGTTCTTTATCCAAACAAACTTGAGTAGCAATGCCCGGGAATCCAACAGGGTAGGCAGCGTTACCATTTTTAGCCATGCGAGCTTCACCTACACACGAAGCAGTTTTTGAAGGACATGGATAGATGGCGCCGTATGAATGATCTCTTTGTATGTATCCAAATCAGTTTTTTTCCCAATTAAAATTAAATTATAGATTCGATATTTTACTGTGACGCCATTTAGGCTATAGCACACGCGAAGTATTATAGGCTATGGATGTATGAGTATTGATGCCCTATTTGTCAAAATTGGGTCCGTAGTTTATTAATGGAACACATGAAAAACGTTCATGCATATGACATATATTGTTCACTTTTTGCATGGTCGGATAAAAATGGTGCTGATTCGATACGACGGAATGAATATCAAGACGTCATTTACGTACGTTATTTTTCATTTCAGTTGGTATCTCTGCATAAATATATATTATAATATTAGGGGAGTTTACCTTCGGGTGTAACTTGAGGGTCGGAGCTAAGGGAGCGAGCATGTGAACGTGGTGAGTGACCGCACTGAGGGAATAAATCAGATTTGTCGTCCGGCTCTGTAAAAACATAAAAAGACGTTTTGAAGAAAAATGTGACTCTTTCACATTTATACAGATCAAATTAAAACAATAATCTAACTATTTCGTAATTATCTTTTATTGCATGGTCCAATATTTTATGTTACAAAAATGTACGACGCGCGAACGAGATGGTAACAAAGCCGTCTGTTATCTAGCTGTTAAATATGTAACTGTGTTCCGAATTTGGTAGAAACGTAGAAAAATCATGTACATCAAAGTGTTTAATTTATCTATACTTGTGCTCTTGCGGCTATTCGATTATATAAAATGAATATAGGCAAGTAAAATAGTAAATTGAAATGTTCTGTCTTTTCTTGTTGTTAACAAAACGTAAATGTAAAATCACCAATATATACAGTCACGACTAGCTAGGACTTGTTTGGTTCACTAAATTAAATTCTTTTTTTATTATGGCAATGCGCAAACCGCGCGTGTTCGTTATTCCAAAAAGAGGAAGGATAAAATAAGAAGAAGACAGTGACAATCGTATACCGGTGAAGTTGGTGACGTTGTGGGAGCGCGCGTGCGCGGAGTGCGGCGGCGGTTGCAGCCCGAGCTGCGCCGAGCGCGCCGCGAGCAGCGACCGAGCCACTGCGAGGTGGTCGTGATGCGCTGCCACCGCCACGAGAAGGTTCAGTAGCAGTTGCCGGCAATGCTGGTGCACTATCCACCTTAAAAAAACAATGTACACCGAATTATAGTCTATGAACTCTGGCAAAAAAAATGGCTAAACCAGCGGATTATCGAGTTTGGCTAAAAAAAATAATAACGAATTAGGCACCTGTCCCACTGATAACGGAAACAACTAGATGTCGGCTATTTTATTGCTTAAGACCGTATAAAAGATGTAGTTCGCACATCTATGAACATAGGTACTGCCATTTATAAAAATATTTCAGCCGACTATAGCCGGTGGGACAAGTATATATACTTGTCAACGGCATCGTGGAAAAGACTAACTATCGACTATTTTCTCGCTTAAGAAACGTACAACAGTGCAGATCCCTTATCTATGCAAATAGGTAAAGCCATTGATAAATAACATTTTGACCCGCCGCCAGCGTGGAAACGAACGAACTAGTTATCGAATATTTCGCTCCTTTATTGATCCAGAATCAAGAAAAAGGATACTTTATATATTAGTAGTTGGTGATGACGGTTCACACAGCTGGCGAGAACTATCGAAGTGTGAGTAATTATCGCATGCACTCACACATTCGGTTATAGCCTAGCGATAAAATATTCGCTTCTTTTCAACTAGTATCTACTCTGATAACTTTTTGCCAACTTCGTCTGCGGTAGAGACCTTAGAAAGGAAAATTAAATGAAATGAAAATGTATCTTCGTTGTGTATGGATTTGAAACGAATAAACTAAGTCAAATTTGAATTATCTTGATTGTAAACTGATTTTCCTGCCAATTAAAATGATAACACGTACTAACTCTGGCCTACATATGACGCAATTATTTATATGTATATAAATTATTTTATTATACGTTTTAGTACACAGGGTACATGAAATTTTGGTCTCAATTTTTCTCATTTATCTTCTTATTATTTTCGGATTAATGGTGTTATACATCCATTTTCGTACATATACGAACAAAACCAAACTTCGTGAGCTTACGTCGTTCCGTTACAGAGTCCCTGTCCACCTTTCAGTTCTATAATCACGGCACAACACATCATTTAGGATCAGAGTTATTGTCAAGACAAATAATAATTAAATTAATTAGATAGGGTTTTTAGGGTTCCTTAGTAATGTTTTTTTAGCTCCTGCATGCATTTTCCGGCTTTATCATCAGGCCAGATCTAAGAAATAATTATATTGCATTGTTAGTCGATTTGTATATAGGTAAATATAAAATCTCAGCTCAATCGTGCATCAAAAAGAGGATCAAAGGATTTTATTACTCTAAGACTGAGACAGGTGAAGCTAAATAAAATACTCTTAAAATACTACTTATTAAAACAATAGTTTTATTTTAGGAGTCATCTTTCGATATAAAACTTTTTTATATCTCGGTGTTATTCTAAATGTTATATCATCATGGAAAATTTGACTTTCAAGAATGAAGTTCACCTTTAAAATAAAAACTATATGACCTTCGACCTATTTTATGACAACTTCACTGAAGAGATTAAAGAGACAAGGAAAGGCGAATACACGCCCCTCCACCTCTGCAAAGTCTTTTGTCTCGTTCTGTCTTTGAACTGTTGATAGTTATATCTCTCTACTTTGAGGAAGGGCGTGCACCAATGCAATTCAAATTTTTCCGGCCAGTAAAAAAAATCAACCCCTGTTACTCTGACAACTTTAGGCGAGTGGAAGAGAGACAGAGAAAAGTTTCACGACGCGTACTCAATGCGACCCCATTTTGTGGTCTAATTTACACACACTATGTTAAATGTGCGTAGGGGTCAACTTTTGTTAAAAAAACTTCTCGTATCACGATTGTGTGCGGCCTTTGGTTGTGTTGGTCATATTTGTATAAGTGAGTTCCTCCCACTCGCCACTCGCTTGATCCCACACACATACTAACGCATTATGCATGTACACTATTGCAAAAATAATATTGCATGAAAAAAAGCGAGCGCGCGCACGTTTATTGCAATGAACCAAGTATACAGTTGGTTGTTTGCGTTGATAATACTTTTTTGTGAACATATCGAATATTTCTATTCACGGCCAGCGTAAGCGCTACTCCATAGAAACTTACACAATGTATGGAACAGGTGTGAAAAATTACATATACATTGTTTTACACAAACTTCAACAGATTTTTTTACTTCGGCTACTGTCTCTGAAGTCCATTCTTCCAACAAAAAATGGAATGATCATAATGACGAAACCTAATGAAGACAAATATTATATAGAAAATTCAGACAAACTTTTCTTAAAGTTTGCCAAACAAATATTGTTTCATTGTTTCCTTGGTATTTTACCAACATTATAAAGAAATTGAAAAGATGGACATGAAACTGAACCATTTTAGTTGACAAAGGCCGTATGGCCAAACAGTTTTAGTCTGCCCGTAGGGCGAATAAAAAAACAGCCTGACAATGATAACTGAAGTGATATCGAATTGTCAAATTCAAACAGAATTTCATTTCATTCATTTTGTACAGTTAGCAAAAATGTGACCATTTTTTTTGTGTCCACCACGTTATCGGGTAACATGTAGTACATTCTAAAGTGTCTATCTAGAAGTGCCAGTTCAGTTCAGTCATGAAGAAAGTGGGAGTATCGGATGGGTACCTGGTGTGGTCCATGGCCAGGAATACGATGTGCAGCATCAGAGGCACGTGGATAGACCAGTCCAGCTCCACGCCGTCCAGAACGACGTCACATAGCAGCATCACAGCCACGTTGCATCTACGATCAGATTACCACATTTTTTAAAATTACTATCCAACTTATATTATACAAGTAACAGTTTAGAAAACTCAAAAACTACCAGCAAAAAAAAAAAAAACCGGCTGGACCTATTTTGATCAACACTCTCGATGAAATCTCTCTTTTAATTAAAATAATTATAGTTCAAAAACTTGGAAAAAAAAACGACTTCAAAATACGCAATTCGTTAACTTGGATGTCATTTTTTCAGTTATTTTGCTATAAAAACCAAAGTACCTTCGAGGTACCTACAAAAGAAAATCATAGTAAACAATTTATAATTAACGGAGTAATCGATGAACAAACATAAAAGACATACTATCGAATTGAGAACCTCCTTCTTTTTGGAAGTCGGTTAAAAAACTAGATCGAAATTCGTCCATCCGTTTGAGAGCTACGATGCCACAGACACACAGATACACAAGTCAAACTTATAACACCCCTCTTTTTGGGTTGGGGGTTAAAAAGCGAAATCCACTCTGTTTGCGAACTCTTCATGGCTAAGCGGCTGAACCAATCGTTATGGCACCGGATGTGCGGGGTGTATAAAGTATTGAGGCCGGTGATGTCTCGCCAACCACAAAATTTTCAACCTTATATAATAACGAATTACTCTATTACTCTTTCGGCGGCTTAATAACTCTGACAATAGGGCTGGCCACTCAGTCTATACGAACTTACTTACTTACTCTATTAAAAATACCAAAATCAATAACAACATTTACTAATCGCACCTTCGCACCAGACACAAAGAGCCGGAATGTGGGCGGCCTCACAATGCGATCCGTATATGTAGGCCACCCACATTTGAGCCTTTGAAAATACAAGAAGACCATATGAATAGAATGAATATTTAAGATAAGATCATTGAAGTTTTTTACACGTGTCCGTGTGAGCTGGTATATTAATATGTTTCCGTGAAATTATCCCTACAATGGTAATATTTTTACGACAATGTATGGCTGTAATACTAATCTCACCGTAGCCTGTTGTTTCACTAGCATTTAAGCCCTTTTCACTGTGAAATTTGTGTTTTAGTTAAGGTGTAAACAATATAGAGTTTATCTATCTATCTCATAACTCACATATAATCATTTATTTAATTTATAACCGATGGTTGAACGATACAATTGTTTTAAGAGTCCGTAGTCCGACCGTTTTAATTTTCATAAATAAAATCATTTTTAGAAATTATTAATGCAAAAGTGATTTTTATGTATGAAAAATTACTTGGATCGAATTGAAATTTTTATCAAATATTTGTGATGTTATTTTCTAGTTTTACAAACGACGATGTTTAGGGTTCTGTACCTAAAGGGTAAAACGGGACCCTATTCTAGGTGTCTCCAAATTGCGAGTGAATAGGTTTCTTCTAGGCACTCCATTGTAGACCGTAACTGTCGCTTAACACCAGGTGAGTTGACAGCCAAGCGCAAGCCTATTTTCGAATTAAATAAAATTACTGAGAATTCGATGTCTGCCCGTCCGTCTGTCGCCAGGCTGTATCTCATGAACCGTGATAGAGAGTTGAAATTTTTACAGATGATGTATTTCTGTTGCCGCTATAACAATAAGTATTAAAAAACAAAATAAAATACATATTTAAGGAGGTTCCCATACAAAAAACGTGATTTTTTGCTCGTTTTTGCTCGACATTGATAACGGCAACAGGTAGACGCTTGAATCACAGAATATTGAGTTATGTTATTCACTTTAAAATTAAATAATTATATTAAAATAAAATAATGGGGTCCCATACAACAGACATGATTTTTTTGCCGTTTTTATAGATAATGGTACGGAACCCTTCATGTGCGAGTCAGACTCGCACTTGGCCGGTTTTTTATAAGTTCATTCAGTCATTTTAAATAATACGTTTGTCTTAGACGGGGTCGAACCCAAAATCTTCACCTTAAAAAGCAAACTACCAACTGAGGTATGAGTCTAGTCAAACATTGCCATTTAGGAGCACCTACACAACATTGCTAGACCTGTAGCTATGAGGCTAGTTCAACATTGCTGTTGCTGTAGGAGCACGTATAAACTTTTTTTATTTGACAAAATAAATCTTCACAGACTACGGGGTCCGTGCCTTTTATAAACTAATATATGTATTTTTATAAATATATATATATATATATATTATGCAAGGGAAAGACAAAATAATATTTTCTAATTTACACTTAACTAACATGCATGCGTGTATACGCTGAGCAGTCCAGCTCTCGCAAGCAGCACCCGTTCACGAGTTGACGCATGTGCAGGTCATCGCTCTCCTCAACCATATTTGAGGGAAGAGGGCAACCTGCCACACGGCACCGCCGCAAGAAGAAGCTTTTTAGTGAGCGCGAGTGCTCTGGGTATACACGCTTTCCTATTATTATTAAAACAACATAATGGGGACAAATAATACTTGCAAGAAGTTACAAACAAAATAGGGACAGACAATTAAACAAATAAAAATAAGAAACAAAGATATTAAATAAACAAACCCTAATACTTTTTTTTAAAACGAACACCGAAACTTTCCATTTAGGGCCTCCACTACCGCTGCCTTCCGATCTTACCTATACAGCTTTGCTGTACATGTAACTATCAAGCTAGTCAAACATTGCCATTTAAGAGCACCTATACAACATTGCTGTACGCCGCCATGCGGTCCCGGCGTTAGAATAGGACCGCCCCCTCTCTTCCCGTGGGTGACGTAGAAGCCGTCTAAGGGACACTCTCAGAGGGCACATTTCATCTCACACCCTCTGTATTCCAACCCACTTTATTTAAAAACAACATTACGTTCCACCCCACTTATTTCAACCAATTTTCAATGCTCCATATCTTTTTACGGCAACTTCAGCCCTCTTATAACGTATTGCACCCGCCTTTTTTTTCTAAGCAACTAATGTATTTGCACTGACCACCCCACTTTTCAATTACAACTACACTTACATGAACCCAACTAACCCACCCCACTACATGACCTTCACCTACTTTACCCTGACACCGACTCGACTAACCCACTTCACTTCTTTACTCTGACAATTACTTGACTTAACCACCCCACTTTTGACTCGCACTTGCCACCCCACTTTTTGTTTATCTTCACCGACTTGACTAAACCACCCCACTTCTTCACTCTGACACCGACTCGACTTACCCACCCCACTTTTTGACTTACACCTACCTTGACTTTGACACCGACTCGACTGACTCAGACCGCTGAACGTGCTTCAACCTTGCTCTGACTACTCACACGTGATAAGGGCTCTTTCCTCCCCAATGAGTTAAGAGTCACTATCGCGTGTGACGGGTCGGGGCTGGGTGGAGGTGCGTCCAGCGGTGTTTAGGTTATGATAAGGCTCCCTCCCCTCTCCCTCTCCAACACAACCTTCTTCTCCCAACAACCACTATCCTCCAACTCACTTTTCCCTCACCAAAACTTCATACCAACAGGTGGGAGATATGAAGCGAGTTTGACTCATCAACCTTCATATCCCTACCCCCCTCAGGCGGGGAACGGTAGCGAGTATACCGTTAGCACCTTCCGTTCCCCGCCTACAACCCCCTCTCCACCAATCCCTCTATCCTAAAACACATTTCAACCCACTTTATAAAAAAAAACATTGTTGTACATATAGCTATGTGGTTAGTCAAATATTGCCGTTTATGAGCACCTATACAACATTGCTGTACCTGTACCTACGAGGCTAGTCAAACATTGTCATTTAGGAGCACATATGCAACATTGCTGTACTTGTAGCTACGAGGATAGTCAAACAATGCCATTTAGGAGCATCTATACAACATTGCTGGACCTGTAGCTACGAGGCTAGTCAAACAGTGCCGTTTAAGAGCGCCTACACAACATTGCTGTACATCATGTTCCATCACGCTATCTCTTTTCTTTTTGTTGAAAACAAAAGAGCATCATGGAATATGAGTGAAGATGTTTCTCGCCACGTATACCTGTGGAAGCCGGATATCGGTTGGCTGCTATCGGGCAGGAACTCGGTGAGCAGCGCGAAGAAGCCGCCGTATTCTGGCATGGGTAGAGGGCGCGGCTGCGGCGCGTCGACCCGCGGCTCGAGCGGCGTGGCCGGCGCGCTGCCGGGCACCGGCGTCGCACCCGCTCCTCCCTCCGCACACACCTGACCCGTCTCACATGCAACACATTAACAACTCTAGAAAGTCTATTGTCAAGTTGAGTATAAAGTATAAAAAAAAAACACAAAAGTTCTTGGAACATTTTTATTACATTCGATAAGCCATTAATACTATAGAAGGTAATATAGAACAAGTAATCGCTTAAAAATCTAAAAAATAAAAATCGATTTCAAAATACGCAATTCGCTTACTTGGATGACCGAATTCGATAAAAATTCTATGGGGCTAGACTAGTGGTCCCATAGAATTTTTCAAACAAAAAATAATTATTCAAATCGGTCCGGGTGTTTTCGAGTAATCGGAGAACATACATAAAAAAACCCGACGAATTGAGAACCTCCTCCCTTTTGGATGTCAGTTAAATACATACCCACATGCATACATATATACACTGGCAAAACTTACCCCTCTTTCTTGCGCAGTCGGTAAAAAAATCGTATCCTTACCGGAGTGGCGTCTCCATCAGAAGGCGGGCAGGGGTCCTCGTCGGCAGGTGGCGTGGAACAGGGCGGTGCTGATGCGCGCTTTGAACCCGGTGTCTCGGGCGCTTTACCGCCGCTGTAATCATATTTATTGTCGTTTGAAACATAAGTTATACGGCATCTGGATATCCCTTTTTAACTTTTTATTACGCAATTTGTTGTTGGATGTAAATTGTAAAGACGTGAAATAATCTCAAGGTTCTCTAATCCAAGGTTTTCATCGAGTTACTAAACATACTGTTAATTAATGATGCTTAAGTCGTTAGCTCGGCTCTTCGCGCTCACTTTATATGACAGAATTAGGCTGAGTATCCAAGAGGCTTGCACGAGAATGCGTGGCGATGCTGTGAAACGGAGTGACATTTTCCAACAGACATGTGTGAGCAAGCTGAGAGGTACGAGAATGGGTAGAAAAGCTGTGAAACGGGGTGCCTTTTACTATCAGAGATGATGAAGCTGTGCATGTGAAACGGAGTTACTTATTTCACCAGTGATGAACGAAAAAACTGCGCGATACGAGGTTGATTAGTGAAAATATGGACAGTGTGACTTTTTACCCGACTGCGTAAGAAGGAGGGTTATGTTTTTCGAGTGTATGTATGTATATTTCTTTGACACGCCCTAGAGCCTAAACGGCTTGACCGATTTTGATGTGAGTGGTGTCAATAGATTCGTCTTAGTTGTGAGAGTGACACTGGGTACATCAAAATAAAAAAAAAAACATAAGTTAGGCTGCAAAAACCTCTTTTCTGCAGTCGGGTATTTTGTTTTTCTTTTAACATTGATACTTGTTTATCAAAGACTTGCAAAGAAGTTAAGCGATACAAAAACGCGAAGTAAAGCTGTGGATGATGATGATTTAAGATGGACTATGCGTCTTTCGAATTGCACAAACTCACTTTTCTATATTATGGGCAAATAACTCACTCATTTCGCTAGTAATTTTTCAACAGAGTTGCAATAAGCAAAGCTAGGAAAATAAATCGTATTGCTGAACTACCTCAGAGGTCTCTAGTGGAAAAAGTTACATCGTGGATACATAGCCTATGGACATCTACGGACTGACGTTTCAGTCCATGTTTCCTTAATTGAGATTTTACAATCGAATGAACCTCAAAGGCCTTATTTCTCGTTTAATTTAGTTGAAAAATTACGGTGTTTAAAGACGGCTTCAGTATGACTCTTAAATTAAATGGCTGAACTCATTTTTTACTTAGAGGGAAAAAAACACTTCGATCAATACAACCTTAAAAAGTAGTTCCATCCAAAGATTGCATAGTTGCATATCATAATTTATGTGAACTTAAAACAGGGTCTTCTATTTAATACTATGAACATACGAGTTAACTTATGTGAGTTTAAATTAAATTTGTACAAAATCGTCGTTACTTACTTTTCTCAACATACATTTTTAGGGTTCCATACCACAATAGGAAAAAACGGAACCCTTATAGGATCACTTTGTCGTTCGTCTGTCCGTCCGTCGGGTGTCAATACCTTTATCTCGGGAACGCGTGAAGGTATCTAGTTGAAATTAAAACCATATACGCAGATCCATAGTATATTTCTGCAGAAAGAAAAATAAAGTTACTAAGTTTTCGTTAAAAAAAAAGTTACAGCCGTTTCGTTAAAAGTTAAAATTAATATATCGTAAAAAATGCACATTTCGACACTCACAAGGGAATCAAAACCTATGGGGTACTTCCCGTTGACCTAGAATAATGAAATTTGGCAAGAAGCATTGTGTTAAAGTACACATATAGGAAAAAATCCGAAAACTGGACATTTTTAATTTAATCACAAAAAAATTGTGTCTAGTGTGTGCAAGGAATGAAAGTCCACATTTTAAAGTGAATTAACCGTATCATGTCGGGTATCATATGAAAGAGCTTCAGTAGTATAAGCTAAAACCGGTTCTTAAATATTTTTATTCCACGAGTGTCTCGGATTGATTAATATGTATGCTCATGCCAAATTACAGCTTTTTAGTCTTAATCGTCTTTGAGCAAAGCAGCCGACAGATGGACATGGCGGAACTATGAGGGTTCCTTGTTTAAAAAGTAAATCGAGTCAATCCACTAAGGAGCTATGGAATCACAAAAAGACACGACAAACTTGTAACACGTCACTTTTTGGGTTGAAAAAACCAAAGATTTTTACTGAACGGGCATTTACTGTGACAAATGTACCTAATACGTAAAATTACATTTAATTTACATGCGAAAATGCTCTACTGTAACTGTATCACGCAATCGAAACGATTAGAAGCTTTGAACTGTCCTTTAAGATTAAATTGGTTTACTTACTTAATAAAAGCTAACTGATAAGTATATTATAGATGGACGGCTTTTAATCTCTCGTAAGGTTAAATTGCTATATATATAGACAAGTATATTGGTTCGCGTTTTCAAGGTAACCCGTCGGCACCCGTCTGTGATGTTCTAGTGATGTATCACTTCACCTCATGTCAGTTCTGCCGCCACTCTTGGAGAAAGATTAGCTTCGATATTGATTTAAAACTCCAATATCAGATAGTGCTTTATGGAGACCCGAAGTAACACAGGAAATTCGATGAAATGGAACTTTTTTAATATAAAACTATTTTATTGGCTGCTGATAATTTTTCCTAGTAAAGCCGTGAAGAAGATAAATAGAAGAGGAGGCTTCCCAAATAGACTGTCTCGAACGATCGATTAATTTTGCTTATTGAGCTATGAGGTTTAACTCTATGAAATGATTGAAGCTTCATATCGCTATTAATAAAGAAATACAAATATTTTTCTGTACATATATTTTACACAGGGCAACGAAAGTCAATATTTTATTATATAATTTATATAATATTTTTCTCCGTAACATATTCCATCTAGGCACATATGAGTCTGAGCTTTAGCTACAACAACGATAAGACTCAAAAACATGTAAAATAAGCATTACGTTTACAATAACTTATGTTTACTATAGAATAGTTTAAATAAGTTCAGCAAACTAAAAAGCCCCAGACAAAAAAATGGCTGAACCGATTTTGATGAAACAACTAAGACCACTTATAACACACCTCTTCCATCATACATACATAAATAAATAAAAAGCATACCCTCGTTGCGCAGTCGGGTAAAAATAGTAAACGTAAAGGTATAGTGACCTTGCTTTGGCGGGGTCTTCGCCGCTGTGTCGCTTCGTGTGGATCGTGCCTTTCTCGACGGGAGCGAGCTCTCCGGTGCGTCCGGTGGCGTCCTGCGCAAACATAACACAGTTTCAACATCATTCGAGCGGGATCACTAACAATTTACTCGACTTCCTTTCTTCTATAATATTTGTTGAACAAACAAATACATTGAAATAAGGATTCCGTCTCCTCGTGTTTTTCATGAACGAAAATGGGAAATAAGTTTAGTCAACCTTGAGGTTTGGGTAACTAATTGTTTTATTAAATTCCATTTTATTAGCTTTTATCAGACTAATTTCCATGCTCCTCTGTCTTCCTCCAGCGTTATCACCTCCCTGTACACGACATAACATTGACCTTTTCTTTTATTTGCTCCACGAATGTTTTCCTAGGTCTCCCTCGTCCCTTCTTTTCCTCAATTTTTCCCGTTATGATGTTTTTCATGAATTTTTCATGTTGTACAAGGTGGCCAAATATTTTTAAAAAGACTCTTCTGGTTTTCTATATATTCCATAATTCTTCTTTTTTTATCAGATTTTGTACATACATGCCTATTTTATCAATTCCTATCCTATTTTATAAATATAAATCCTATTTTATTTTATCAATCACGCCTATTTTCTCTTACGGGGTAGGTCACATCAGACATCAAAGACTATGAGACCGTTTGACGCCACATTTCGCCGTTGGCCGTTTGGCGGCAAACCAGGGCACCCACCTAGGGCGGCAATTTCAGGGGGTGCCAAAATCACAAAAATCATTAAAACCTGATTAGCTCACCGTCGTCGACGTGTAAGAAAAGGCGCCACAAAGACATATTTGTAAGTTATTTTAAGTAATTTATCGCAAACGCTGCTCCCTTCAATGCGCGCCACTATTAAGTTCCTGCCCCGAACTTTAATCGAGTACATTTTCCGCTAAGGGTGTGGTAGGTCTAGGGGTGTACACAAAAGATCCTCATGGGTCGAAGTGTCGCCGACCAGTTTGTTGGCCCCCGTTGTGACTTTATAAGATAAGATAAGTTCCTGCCCCGGTTTGACAAAAATTCAAAAAAAAAATTGTGTGTATATCGTAATTTATTTCAAACGCTGGAGCCTTAGGGGCGCCACTATCAAGTTTTTGCTCCGGTTCGAAAAAAAATTAGCCAGGCTGACTACACACTGTGCACTGAAATGTTCGGTTCACCTCATTCACTGATGTAATGTTCGAATCTTAAATGTTACATCATGGGAACACCTTTAAGAATCGTTTTAAGTAAATAATTAGAACCAGATTATTTTTAAACTCTTACAAGTGGGAGACATAACTACATATGCTTGTGTACTCGTATACTTACGAGCAGTGCAGCTCCCGGTATCACCCGTTTGAGTCGATGTATGTAACAGCCTACACCTACCTATCCTCAAGCCCGTTTACAGGGAGAAGACGACCCGTCATATTTCACCGCCGCATGATGGCGCTCTTTAGTCATACAATAATAATAATAATCAGTTCTATCATCACGGACTGGACTATTGTTGCCAATAAGCCTGATATCGTGATCGTAGATCGGTCTCAACGCCGGGCAGTGCTCGTCGACATCACCATCCCACATGATGAGAATCTCGTGAAGGCTGAGAAGGACAAGCTCAGCAAGGTTCACGAGATAACCGCCATGTGGGATGTTGACTCGACGATCATTGTTCCTATAGTCTTTTCGGTGAACGGTGTCATAGCGAAGAGCCTCGACCAACATCTCAAGAGGTTCTCGCTCGATAGTTGGGTCAAGAGTCAGATACAGAAGGCAATCATCCTGGACACGGCACGTATTGTCAGGAGGTTCCTCTCTCTGTAGCCCCTACCACCGGCAGCTTGAGCCCCGCCCCGCTGTCGGCGGCACCCTAGTTTTAAGTTTTTTACAATATTTATGTTTCTTTTTTGTAAGTTTATATTAGTGTTGTAAAACATTTTAAATTAAGATTGTAAATAAATAAATGAGACAATAATAATAAAAATTTAGAATTAAGATTGTAAATAAATAAACGAGGAAAAATAAATAAATATAATAAACACAAAAATAATAAAATAAAAAAAAATATAACTATAATTTTAACCGAAACTATTGGATATCCGAATTAAAAACTAACCGAATCCGATATAAAAATTTAAAAGTAAAATTTTCAAATAATTTCGGAGACCAATTGGAACATGTTCTGATAGGTTTTTATTTTTGCTATGCCGAGTCACCGATTATTTATTATTTCCATAAAAAAAAAAATATACGAGGACTATCCAAAAATAGCGGATAATCCGAATCAAATCCATATCCGTAACCATACCTGAAACTAGTTCGGAAATATATCCATAACATACCTATTAAATATCTTATATAAAAGGGATCTTTAGTGGTTTGGATTTCTATTAATAGAACTATTATATTCTATTATAGAACTACACTGTAATTATATTAACAACTAGTTCTGCTCCTCGGTTTCACCCGCGTACCCGCGTGGTGATGAATAACAAATAATAACGATATTTTAATGATATTTAATTTAATTAATTTTATTTTATTATTTTTTATTTAATTTTTTTTTTAAATGATATTTTTTTTCAAATATTTAAATTTAACTTACATATCTAGTGTGTTACCGCTTCTTGATTCTTCAAGCTCTTGCTTCTCGTGCAAGAGCTCAAAGGATCAAGCCGTCCTGAAGATACCTCGTGAAGAGGTGAAACACGTGTCGACAAGAGTACCAGCTTGAAGACATCGAAGCCATCAAGAGTACCAGCTAGAAGACACCGAAGCAGAAGAATACCGGCTTGAAGACTTCGAAGTAGGCAAGAGTACCAGCTTGAAAACTTCGAAGTAGGCAAGAGTACCAGCTTGAAGACCTCGAAGCGGAAACACACTAGATATACAAGTTAGATTTAAGTATTTGAATATGAATTTCCGCAAAGTAACGCCTGATTCAATACATTTTAGATTTTTTTTCTTTCATACAAACCTTATCCTGACAATCAACATAACAAAAAAAAACCAGCCAAATCGGTCCACCTGTTCTAAAGTTATGCGTTCACACAGATTTCAGGAATAGATATTTATTTATACAGATCGATGTATGAACAGTTGCACGTTAAAGCTTTAAGGAGTATAAAACGCTCGAACAAAATGAAAGCGCACTTAGTTGAAACCGGACGAGGGCGGCAGGTGGTGAATATTGAGTGGTGTGCACAGCTAAATGGGTTATGCATCCGCATGAAACGCACGCATGAAATAGATCTTTGTGTACGCAGTGCGACCCCTGCACTTTCAATAACAAACTCAATTGAGTTAAAATTATTAGAAAATTGCATATATTATGGTCCTCTACGCCGGATATTATTTAGACGGCTCTATCACGTGATCGTATTACAATGTCAAGAGCTGCAAAGAATCGCTGATATCCGGGTAAGTACACATACACATAAGCACCCTTCTGCAACAGCCAATACCCTATGATAATAATACTATAAAAGCTAAGGCTACTCTATCTGTTTACTTTTCACGGCTGGACTAATCATTATAAAATTTGGCACAGAGATTCATAAGGACCTAGAAAAGTACATAAGCATTTAAGCAATCATCACGAGCGCCAATTTTTTCATCACTACGCAGGTGAAACCGCGGGGTATAGTAAAAAATAAGATAAAGAAAAATCTAACAACATTTCAGACGACGAAATTAGCTAAGTCATTTAGCCTACAATTTTTTATAGGACACTAAAGGGTAGCTCACACGAGCGGACGGAGGGGTTGAGGATTTGTAAATTTAATAATATATACTTTATATGTTTTATAGTAAATAATATAATTATGTAAATGTTAAGTTACTTTGCATATTTTATTTTTATTTTCTATTGAGACATAACTGGACCGCGACTTAAGGAAAAATGAGGAGGAGACCTCTAGCCCATCAGTGGGCCAGTATTTTATTATATTAGTAAAAATAACCTTTGTACTTTTACATTCGAAATAAAGTACAAAATTCAATACACGGGATTTGCCCTCCGATATGAGCCGGCATCCGCTCCAAGAGCCCGTATATACGTCGCTAAATTAAAAATAACCTGTCGTTGCCTCGGTGCGCTCTGGCTCTTGTTCTAACAAGAGGCATATCTCTAGATGTTTCAAACCTAAGGATACCTGTGATCCGGTTCCAGGGCCGTCACTGTGTCCCGAAGTGGCCTTGCGCATGGACGTCAGCCGGTAGAAGGGCGGAGTCTCGGTGCGTTCGATCAGGCAATTGAGTGTCTCCACTGTCTGCAACTCTGTCATCATCTCATCTAGCAGGCGCTCGGGCCGCGACCGCGCCAGATACAGTACCACGCGCTTCGCCTAAACATTACAATTTATATATACTAACATAATAAAAATTTAATATGTTTTAAGATGCACCGGCAAGCGCAGCGTAGGAAGACCAGCCACGAGATGGGCAGATGACCTCATACAAGTGGCGGGAAGACGCTGGATGCAAGCCGCTTCCAATCGGTATTTTTGGAAATCCATGGGGGAGGCCTTCGTCCAGCAGTGGACTTCTTATGGCTGAGATGATGATGATGATGTTTTAAGATAATATGATATATTATAGTATCTTCTGTGTGTGTGACAGATCTAACGTTGAGTTAGCCATCTACTTGGATGAAGAGACTCACGTAAGGCAACAGTTCATTCGGCGCCATTCCAGACACGATGATGAGGTACCGGATGATCACTTTCAAGTTATTGGGCCAGCAAGCGCACAGCGTTGACCATAGCTCTTCGATCTCTTTCGGGTGGTTGTCCGAAAACTGTAACAATATAAATTAATTTAGAAATATACTACTGATATAACAGTGATAACTGTCATGTTGTATATTGGAGTTCCGAGCCGAAGTGCGCGAGTTCGTATACCAACAAAGAGTTGAGCTTCTGGTGAAGGAAAACATTGTGAGTAGATCACAGCATAGTGGCAGGGTAATTTCCGGTGTCCATCAGATGACAACCTTCAATTCAAAATATATCGCCATCGTCAGGTGCCTTGCAGTATGTTCTGGTTGCTTTACGAGAGAGCTGTGCTACTAAAAATTAAAAAACAAAAAAAAAAATGTTTTTCAAACTTGACGAAGCCCCTATACAGCGGAGTTATTAAAGTGTATTGTTTGCTGTTACGTGATACTTGCAGAAACAATTTTTTCATGTACTTAATCTTGAAGTGACAAAAGTCAATTTTGTTATTTAAATGTTTAATTTGTACAGTATTTATTTAAAGATAAACAAAATGTATTTGACGAGTCCATTCAGAAACAATCATATTATTTTATACCTATTTATAAAATTTTGTGAATGTGACTTTTTGACAATAAATATCATTCATTCACTCATTCATTCTATATCTGACTATACCGTCTTTTTAGTAAGTTCAAGTGAGCTGTGTTCAAATTCCTAGCCCGTTAATTATGAAAAAAAAAAAACACTTCAGCTTTCATTATGCCATCCCCTTGATTGTGGATTACGCCGCTTGAGCAAGCTTTACCTGTTACCGAAGCTCTGGAAGTGTTATCATCATCATAGCTAGAAGAAGTCCACTACTGGACATAGGCCTCCCAGAGATTTCCAAAAAGACTTGCTGGAGGCAGCTTGCATCCCGGGTCTTTCTGCCACTTGTATGAGGTCGACCTCAGTCTAGTCTTCCTAGGCTCCTCTTATCGGTACGTGATCCCCACTCGTGAGAACTTTTCGGCCCCAACTGCCATTCGTCTACGTGTTAATATATAGTCAGCAGGCGTACGTGCGTGACATCACCTGCCGGTCCCAACGGAAGACCAGCGCTGGTTAAGCTGAGTTGGAACCGGTTTATGATAAAAACGGATAGTTTTTAATATAGTTTTTGTTTATTTTTATGTGTTTATATGTGTGTATGTACCCTATCATTGACACTTCAACTTGCTAATCCGCTGTGCAAATAAAAATATGTCTATGTTTATGTATGTGCTATGACCTTCTGCCTTTTAAATGTCTTAGAATAGATTTATTTGAGGGTGGCAGAAGGGCGTTTGTCGCAATCAAATTTCCGATGAACTGATAAGAAAAGTTTTTAATTAATGACCGACTAGTCGCCCATCTACAACACATTTTGTACGTGTACAGTTTTTACAAATAACAACCGGTCATTACAGGCATTCATGGCCACCATAATATATTTAAAATTAGACAAAACGATGAAATAACTCCTCTGTATATTTTCATAGAAAACAAATGAAATTTAAAAAATTGACTTCAATATACGAAATTCGTTTACTTGAATGACATTTTTATTTTTCAGTTATTTTGTCATAAAAACCATTGATACTGATACTGAACCGACGGACCCACCTACCAACCAAAAAAATGGAATCAGTAATCGCGTAACTATAAAAAAAAAATGTCGAATTGAGAACCTCCTTCTTTTTGGAAGTCGGTTAAAAAAATTAAGACATTCACAGACATATACAGGTGAGATATTTTTATAATCTACAGGAAATTATTAAATTAAATCATATTAAATTATCAAGACTCATTGGTTTTAAAATTATATTAATAATAATAATTTTGGAATATTGTGTAATTTTGTAATTTTTAAATAATGTAATTTTAATAATAATGAATGGCAAAATACTGTGGACCGAACACTCTTTCAACATTACGTTTGTACTCTTACGTTTCATGGAATAAATTCATTACATATTAATCAATGTTTGAATAGAAACCGCGAAACCGTACCTTAGGAAAACAAGGTTACCATTATTTTTAATATGTGCGCATGTGATATATCTCTTCAAACATTAAACCGTCCAATAATTTGAATTGCTTGAAGCCGCAGACGTAAGACAGGATTCCAGGGTCCGTGCCGATTGACGGTCGACAATGTTTCGTTTACAAAGACAGCTTCGTAGCTCAATGGTTTTATATCTAGAGCTTCGTGACCAGACCCTCGAAAGAGGGTTTTATTCTGTTTGGAAACGCTTTGTCTAAATCTGGACGCGTATAAACATCAAGCTACGACTTAAGAGTTTGGATACCGGATCCGCTTGAGTCTTGAAGTCCCAGGACTGTGTCTAGATTTGATTGCCTCGTACCTCGGAATTTCGGGTTTTCGGACTCTGATTTATTTATGCAACTGACATGTAATAAAGGTCACTTCAGCAGCCCGAGAGTTAAAATATCTTTGTCTCGCATACCGTCCATATCCATGTCAATATAATGAGTATAGGGTTACTGCAATGAAATGAAAGTGATGTATAATTTGCCTTTTAAAAACACCAAATGTACCATAATTTCAATATTTCGGCACGGCAGACTCATATAAAAGCAATTTTTGTTGTTACAAGAGACTGGAAACTTTATTAAAAGCTTAGAACCTCTGTTGAAACTCAGAGAGTGTCCTTTTTGTCTAGATTAAATTTTCAAAAACAGATAATGGGATGAAATTACTAATAAACACTCATTTAAAAGCCTATTTTTTTAATTAGGGTAACAGACCGTCGTGTGTCTACATACAAAATACATAATTATGTAGGTATTACTGTGTCCGTTTTTAATCTCTGACCCAAAAAGAGGTGTTAGGTATAAGTTTAACGTGTAGTATCAGTATATTTGTGTGTCTATCTGTGGTATCGTAGCTCTCAAACAGGTGGATCGATTTTGATCTTTTCTTAGCTATGTTTCCTCAAAATCGGTTTAACTGCTGTTTTTAGTCGGGGATTTTTGATTTTTTAAAACTTATACTTGTTAATTGTAAATTAAAAACGATTATCAGTACATGAATTTGACTTTGTATTATTGTTCAAAATGTTAATTGGATTTGATAGTATTCCATGTTATGTAAAATTTATTCTGTTTAATTAGAAGTGTGGTAGAAATGAAATCTCGGGAATTTGACGTCCGAATATTGTGCGTCCCGGGACTTTAGAAATGTAGATAGTCCAAACCCTACCACGACACGAGTGCAAATACGTATACAGTTTTAATGTAGCTTTTGGGGAGTATCTTCCTTAAAACATAGAATTTTTAAATATAAAAAAATACACAACGATATTAAGTGATTTGTGAAATGAAAGAAACAGACAAATTAATGATCAGTTAAAATCAAGAAATAATTCGTTGAAAATCAGAATACCAATACAATAATTGAAGATGGCTGGAATGATATGACAATTTTTTATTTTAAAATATTTGTTATAATCCAAATTAGTTTTTTATGAATAGTAAAATTAGAAAATGTCAGACAAAACAAAACTGAATGTCACTTGTTCAAATGGGACTTTTGTATGAATTCAGATAATTTACAGAACAATCATTTACATCACTTTTTGTTTACAGAATCCAACAGAACAAATTATGCTGAGCCCAGCTACGAGTAGTATTTTAATAAAGGTCAAATGATTTTATTTAGAAGGAGCATCACTTGAAAACGAGTTGACCGATTTGGGTGTTCTTTTTAGGGTTCCGTATCTCAAAAGGAAAAAACGGAACCTTTTCAAAAAGGATCACATTATTGGCCGTCGTCCATATTTCGACACTCACAAAGGAATCAAAACCTATAGGGTACTTCCCGTTGACCTCGAAATATTAAATTTGGCACGAAGCTTTGTCTTATAGTACACATACAGGAAAAACTGGACATATTTAATTTATTCACAAAAACTAGGGGTTTTATGCAAGGAATGAGAGTCCAAATTTTAAAGTAAGTAAACCGTATTATGTGGTGGATCATATGGAAGAGATTCATTAAAACTGTTTTTTTTATGTATTATTACGATGTGTAATTTTATAGAGGGAAGAATTTAAAAGTTGCCTGGGAAATTGGGAAAGTCTGACATAACTAAAAATATTTTTTTAATTAAATTTTTGTAATATTCGGACTTATACATACACATAAGCCGGCGCATGGATATTATTTGTCGGAGCAGCTAAGGTAGAATACAATATAGTTTTGATATGAGGTTTTCTAGAGTAGCCAATATGAAAAAAATATAGCTACTTTGGATAGCTAGTAAAACCGTGACGCAGCTAGTATCGTCGCTCGCATGACTAACTGTCCTCTCTCATTTTTCAAAGGGAACTAATTTTTTGAGCTGTTATTTAAATATTCGAGATGTTATTATGATCAGTTCAAAAACATATTGAGCAGTTATTTAATTTAATGGCGGTTGTACCGGTCCCTGAGTCAGGATATAAAGTGACAGCTAATATAAATCATAGCAAAGATTCTATGTTCATGGCACCAAGCACGCCACAAGAAATAAGCAAAATAATACAAAACCTTAAAAACACTAAAAGTGTTGGTGATGACGAAATCTCAACTTTCATAATAAAATCAGTAAGTGAGTATGTATGTACCCCTCTAAGCTATATTATTAATTTGTGTATATCCACAGGCACATTTCCGAGTTCTCTGAAAACGACCATTATTAAACCTTTATTTAAAAAAGACAATAGAGAGAAAATGGAATGCTATAGGCCCATTGCACTTATATCGATATTTTCAAAAATTTTCGAGAAGTATGTTTATAATGAGTTAAATGATTATTTAGAGAAAAATAATATTCTATGCAATGAACAAAAGGGTTTCAGAAAAAATAGAAGTATTAATATGGCCATATACGATTTCATTAAAAACGTCTTAATATGTATGGATAAAAGCACTCCGGTGTGCGCCATATTCTGTGATATGACGCAGGCGTTCGATTACGTAGATCACAGAATCTTAGCTAGTAAATTAGAAGCGTATGGAATACGTGGTAACGTTTTAGATTTGATAAAGTCTTACCTAGCAGATAGAATACAAATCACGGAAATCAGTCGAGTCAATCTTATCACGAAAGCAGAAGAAATATATAGATCGTATGAACGCAAAGTGGCGTACGGAGTTCCACAAGGTAGTGTCCTGGGACCACTTTCATTCATAGCATACATAAATGACTTGCCTAATGCTACATCTCAACCTATGACATTATTTGCAGATGATAGCACTATCACCGTAGCATGTAAAACACTTGACTCTTATGAAAACGATATTGTTAAATCTTTGACCTCAGTTATATCTTGGCTTGACAACAATAACTTAAAAATTAACCTAAATAAAACAAATATAATGCATTTTAGACAAAGAGAAACAAACAAAGGTAATATTAATGTAGCATATGACAATAACATTATAAATGAAGTAGAAAGCTCAAAATTTCTTGGATTATATATTGACCGAAAATTGAATTGGAAATCACAAATAGAGCACCTTTCGAAAAGAATAAGTAGCCAAACATATGCCATCGCCAAACTAGCTCGTACTCTAAATATAGAATCTTTACTTAAAGCCTACTATGGGTTAGTTGAATCAATTTTGAGGTACGGGATTATTTTTTGGGGAAATTCAACAAATAAAATTATTATTTTTAAAAGGCAGAAACGCTGTATTCGTTCAATGTTTAAACTCAAAAAAAGAGATAGTTGTAAGCCCTATTTTTTAAAGTATAAAATTCTTACACTTCCGTGTTTATACATTTTAGAAACGGCCCTTTTTGTAAAAACAAACCGGGAGCGATTCCCCACACTATCTGATACTACTGTAAGAAATAGGCGCGACCAAGACAAACGGCGCGTACATGAAGGAAAGACAGCACTGATGCAAAATAGCATCGTATGTATGGGTCCTAAAATCTACAATAAAATTCCTAAGTCAATAAGAGACCAGAATAGTAATTTATTTAGAAAAAAGTTGAAGGCATTGTTATTGCAGAAGTGTTATTATTCTATCAATGATTTTTTAAATGACAAATTTTAATTTTATTTGACATTATGTGTATCTTTTATTGCTTCTGCTTTGTCATATTATAGATATTTTTGGTTTGTGTATTAATCTAA
The DNA here is from genome assembly GCA_947563715.1 of Lycia hirtaria. Lineage (NCBI taxonomy): Eukaryota > Metazoa > Arthropoda > Insecta > Lepidoptera > Geometridae > Lycia > Lycia hirtaria. The sequence continues at coordinate 16,532,341 of OX387386.1, forward strand.
TAACAAATAATAATTATTATTATTTTATAATTTTTCGCATGTGCATGATGCTGTCTACCTGACATTTGTACGCCTAATCGGCACAACATGATTTTAAGCGACTAAATTTAGTGTAACATCTTTTATGCACTTGTTGTATAAAATTCTCGTGTTGTATGCAAATAAATTATCTTTATCTTTATCTTGATTAATTATTGCGACAGTAAAACATGGACAGTAATAAAAAATCAATTAGTCGGTTATTTTATCATACAATGTCAATTCTAAAAATAATTGAGCAGTCCAATAACTGAATGAGCGGTAAAAATGATGGAAAGTTACCTATGTATATAGGTATAAGCAATAATTTCTTCAGAGATTAGGTTATGTTTTTTTTTAATGCAAATCTATAGATAATAATTTTTACAATTTGTTTTATTTAATTCCTTAAGTCAAAGCAAAAGTAATTTAATTTTTCATTACTATTTAAGTACTGATTTTTTATTTTATTTTACCACCTAATTGTTTATAGAATTGCTTAGAATGAGATTTCTTACCGACAAATTCCGATTTATTACTGCCCATACGGAACCGCTAGTTCAATAATTTTTACCGCCCATTTAATTATTTTCCTGCTCAATTATATATTCACTGATCCATTTAATTATTTTTTATTACTCATTTTTGTTTACTTTACTGCTTAGTATTAACTGCTGAACTAGTTATTAAGCGTGCCATTTATAATTTTTAACTGAACAAAACTGCTATTTACAACTGCCTCTTTAAATCAGTGCCTTTTACAAATAATAAAAACAGGTATTTAGAATGCAAATATATTAAAAGTACCAATGTGAAATTAAAATGTAAGTAACCTCTATGAAAGCTAATATCATATGCTATGCAAAACATCCGATTTTTAATATATTTGACAGATACAATCTAATCTCAGAAGCGAAAAACGTTTGGCCTGAACAAATTACTGAAATGAGATAGGACAGTTAGTCATGCGAGCGACGGTATATACAATCAATTTATAACGATTTACTGGGTATTAGACAAAGTGTTGCGGAAGAAGAATAAGCGATTGTCACGGCCAAATATAAGACAGTCAACTAGCCCATAGTGGTTACATCCTTTGGTTCAAGTAGTCCAATATTAAGAGCTCACAAGTGCCAATAAAGACAAGAAGTTTGTAGCCAACAGGGAACATACATGTACTGTATTGAACGCAAATCTCATTATCCACTCAACCATAATAGGCCCAGATGAAAAGCTCAGACCTCGACACTACCAAAATAGAGATGTGCGAAGCAGAGCAGGGAAGATATGCTTAACAGCTGTAGGCTGTAGCCACCAGAGATGTAAAGTAAAGTATATATTTATTTCCAGTCACATTTAAAATAACACAATGGTTTTACGGTGGGCCCCAAACACAGCAAAGCCGGTATCTTGGCAGCCCGAGGCAGATGTACATATGTAACATGTTGACACGTACTAGTAATAAGTAAAGTTATGTATGCATTACGAGTAAATTGAGCTAAGTTGAGGTGGATGCGGTGAGTGTCGATGTTGTACGATAAAAAGCGATGACATTGAGCAGAAATAAATTTCCGGGTTAAACCAATAATGGTTGAAAAATTTACCTTTCCTCACCCTGCGCGAATATCCCCATTATCTTTGTTGAGCGTCTTTTAACCCCCTACCCAAAAAGAGAGGTGTTATAAGTTTAACATGTGTATCTATATAACTGTGTGTAATCGTAGCCCTCAAACGGATGGACCAATTTTGATGCCGCCCATCGCGCTTCGCTCATATCTTACTTCTTCACTGTGGTGTAGTACAGTCCTAATCGAGAAGGCACAAAGTTTGTCTGGTCCTTTTGAGGAGGAAGTTGTTTGCGTCCTCGGCGGTGCAGTGCCGTCATACTGTCACCCCCTATTTTACATAACGTAGCTATCGTAGTAAGCGTCGTCCCAAACTACTCGTTAAGTCCACTCACGATATTGATTGCGGAACTTACGGATCCTTTGTTATGTTTGTGATATAGGTACTTTAACTTATTTTGTATTATTTTACTAGAAGGATCTGGCAGACGTTCCATTAATTGGGTTATTTCCTAGCCTACGGCCTTATAAAGTTTTGAATTCGTATAAAGTTTCAAAAGGTGGCATTTTCTATAAGCACTCCATCGCATCCGTGAAGATTCAGCAACAATACTACTCCACTACTCTGTTCAGCTACCTATAGAAGACGGCTATCGCTTAACATCAGGCGAACCGTCTGCTTGTCTTTGCTATTTATATAAAATAGCAGTTTACTTGTTTCTTTAAATCTTTAGTTCATAAATATTTGTTATTCTTTTATTGAGTTTTTGCATAGCAAATTTTTCGTAAGTCATTTCAGTGTGTTCAGTTTTTTTTTGATACTATGAGCGAGCGAGACACGTTACTACCGATAACACCTTAAACGCGACCAAAAATACTTTTCTCACAAACGATATTTACGAAAACTGTGAGCCCGGCAACAATAGAGTCGTCCGTTCTTACGTCACTTCTAAATATCGTCAAACAACAAACACTGTAGCTTTCCTCAATGGAAAAATCTTTATCTCTCAGCTCAAACAGCTCTCCGAACGGTAGACTTAAGCCCTTTTTCCGCCGACAAAAAGGAATGAACTAGGGATGTCTAGCGGAGCGATCTTCGTTTAAATAAAATAGGATTGCTTTTCCACCGAGAAAGAGTTCGGGAGTTTGATTTCCACCGTCAAAGAGGAATGAGCGAAAGAAAAGAGCTGAGTGAGATGAACTGAAAATGAGAAATTAATTTTGAATTCCACAGCGTACGAGCTCACTTAAAGACTGTGACGCAGCGAACACATTTTTACTCTTTCGTCATTTTCGCTCACCTCTTTCTCGGACGAAACACTAGTATGTAAAATTCAATTGCGTGTTGAAAGGACTCATTAATGAGTTTGCCCCGTACTCTAAAAATGATCGAACTCATTTTTACTCTTTTTGCCCTCTTTATCATTTTCCCTCGACTCTGTTGGTGGAAACAGATTTACGCATTTTTGTATTGCGAGGTAAACGGAGTCATTAATGGGCTCGCTCCGCTCGCGGTGGAAAACCCCCTTCTCTTGCTACATCTCGTTAATACCGCCCTTTGTGCTTGCTTTTAATTATGAAACTTCTGTAGGCATCGATTTCGTCAATAATTATGAAAGTTTATAAACTGTAAAGTCAAGGTGATGTGGACGTCTCAAATGGAACGGTGTCCTTACTGGTCTGCAGGCTACAATTTTTTAACCGCACTCAGAAGATATCATCCCCACTTTACATATATGTAGGTCAGGCACCATAAGTTTTTTCGAGATTCAATTTTACCACTTTGTCAGTGTGATGAATATGTATGTATACTCATGCCAAATTACAGCTTTCTACTAATTCTACTTCTAATAGTCTTTGAGTTAAACCGCGCACGGACATAGTGAAACTATAAGGGTGCCTCGTTAACTTCGGAACCCTTTAATAATGTCAACAAGCGCAAATATAAAGGGCCGTAAAAAGGCGAATTGCACCGAAGGCAAGCAAGCGAGGGTTGGGCGACGGACAAGGTCACCGCATGACCGATGGTTGTCAATACGGGCGCGCCGCTCAATCCTGTGCTCAAATATGCCACCCCTTGCCCATATATATACACACTACCGTTCAACATCGGTTACGTATGTAAGATCTGTTGTCGCATCGACACCAAAGAGAATATAATGCCACGCTGTATAATAAGAGCGGGAATTTTCATAGAGAAAAAAATCGATGAAGATATTTAAAATTTTGATTTGAATTGTAACATATGAAACGGATTCGAAATTCTGTTCGAATTTGAGAATTCGATATCACTTTAGTTATCATTGTCAACTTGTTTTTTATTTTATTCGCAGGCTGGCTAAAACTGTTTTATGGCCATACTGCCTTTGTCAATGAAAATAATTCGTTCAATTTTGATGTCCATCTTTTCAATGTCGTTAATCGTGATGGTACAATACCAAGGAAACAACGAAACAATATTTGTTTGTAAACTTTGAAGAAAGTTTGTCTGAATTTCCTATAATATTTGTCTTCATTAAAGCGTGGGCGCATACATACTGTTTCCTGATCAAGAATCCTGATCAGGTTTCCTAACCAAAAATTCCGTGTGGAGATCGTACACATTCGGCTTTTTGCATTCGGAATTTATACGATCAGTTCGATCATAGACGCTTCTGATAACACACGAGAATGGACAACGAAGACGAATTGATGTTAATTGCGCTTTTATTGGCGCTAGACAAAAAGGGCATAAAGCGTCGTTATTGGGTGCACCCACTGAATACCCAAAGATTAACTGAGAGTCAATTCTATGTCAAAAGAGCAAAGTTACGGGCATTCCCAGAAGAATTCTTTAAATATTACAGGATGTCAACGAAATCCTTCGATGAGCTTCATAATAGCATACGAGATAAAATAAAAAAGCAAAAGACGGAGAGCGTTACATTCGTTATACGTCTACTCGGCACAGCACCAACGCGATTCTGAATGAAATTTCCGTACGTGTGCGGCGATCGAGCCAAAATGTATACGAATACTGCGTTCGGGATGACGTCATCAGGTTTTTTTCCGTTCTTTCAAAACGAATGCACGGAGAAATTCCGACCCGAACGTCAGGCTTTTTTCCGTCCGGAAAAAGTAAGAACGGTGTGCGCCTTGTCGAACATTTTGTATGTACGCGGACCATTCAGGTTTCCGAATCTGAAACCCTGATACGGAAACCTGATCCGGAATCAGTGTGTATGCGCCCGGCTTTAGATCTCGTTACTTTGATCCTTCCGTTTGTTGTTGGAAGAATGGACTTCAGAGACAACAGCCATAGATAAAAAAAAAACTGTTGAAGTTTGTGTCACTATGTATGTGTCACATATGTATTTATGTTTCTATGAAGCTGCGCTAGGCTGATCGAAACTAAAGTGGTTGTCACACATTTTAATTCTGTACCCTAAAATTAACAAAACGAAACCCGTCTAGGAAAACTTCGCTGTACGTGTGTCTGCAAAGACCATTTTTAGGATTCCGTACCCAATGGGTAAAAACGGGACCCTATTACTAAAACTCCGCTGTCTGTGCAATTAAGTCGAGTGAAAAATCACTCGCTAGCACGGTGCCGCGTAAACAGATACTCCTATGTTTTTCTGCAATAACGAACGATTTTCCTAAATGCGCTAAGATATTATTACTTAGGTTACATAGCGCACTTAGAAAAAGCTTTCACGCAGGAGATTAATTCAATAGCAGACAGAATTACAGCCATAGCGCTAGGTAGGCTTTGAGGACAGCGTCTGGTACGGAATGGCATTCTATCGTAGCTGATAGTGACACGGACTCTGCCCATCGTGTACATAAATGCCAATTTTCCTTTAAATTACCTTAACTGGCTTTTACAGTAAGTACGAGAAGAGCTGCTGGTACATTCTATTTTTTTTTTGTTTTTCTCCCAGTCCAGCGTGGAATATATTTCAATACGGACAAACGTTACGTACAGCCGTAATATTTGTATGTAAACGTACAAAAATTAATGACATCAGTAATTTAGCTGTGTTTAAGATTATTTTTCACTCATGAGGGCTTGCTATTTTAACAATATTTCTACTTTTGTACAAAATAGAACTCCGTTTGAACTCCAACAATGAAACACGTTGCTAAACGGCGTGCTTAAAAATAGAAATCAATCCGCTTTGAAAATTTCAAGATTATAGGGAAAAGGAAACAGGAAATTGTTATAAAAATGCCTTCCCTATTTGAGTAAATAAGAAAGACGATAGGGAATTTCATTCCATGCGATGCAAATAATTTGGAAGCTGTGAATAGTAGGACAAGGCATATATTTTTTAATTTATTGGTAGGCTTATGCTTGACCGCCAAATAATTTGACGCCGCGGCCCCCGCAAGAGCGCGCTTGCCTAGCAAAAATGGCCAATTTTCTCACAATTTTAAGCACATCCAGAATGTTCCTTGTATCGAAAAAATATTTGTAAGTTGAGCATTCTAGTTTAGAATCGTTGAAGCAGCAGCCCGCCTAATAATGTAAATAAGGTGATGATAATAATTATAAAACATGTTCGTTTCCAAGTACTCAGATATCTATGTACCCAATTTCATAAAAATTGGTTCAGCCATTTAATAGTAAAATGGTAACAAATAGATAGAAAAACAAAGAGTTACGTTCGCTTTTTACCGACTTCAAAAACAAAATTTGTATCCGACTGCTTAAGAAAGAGGGTTATGTTTTTCGAGTGTATGTATGTTTCTATATGACAGCCTTGACCGATTTTGATATGCGAGGTGTCTTTACTTCCTGAGTGTCATAGGCTATATTTTTTTTGTAATAATAGTAATAATAAGATAAGATAATATTTATTTGTATAAAACATGAGATAAAATCACACACACACAGTAGCATGCACAATTGGTGTTATTAAAAAGTTGGAAGTTGCTTGAACATGTTTTGCCAGTCAAGATGGCGTACAAATATTTGTCAGAGATAGCAATAGCTTATACCACAAACAGATTAAAAATAAAAATAAATGTCAGAATGCAAAATGAATGTTAATATAATAATAATAATGTCAATAAAATATGTCAATACGAAAGAACTATGTCAAAAATATAGGAAAATAATAGTAATTCAATAGCTAAAATTTCTCATTCAAAAATCATTAATATTACAATAACATTTTTCTACTAGAAGTTTATTAAGCTTTATTCTAAACAGGCTAGTTTTGAGGTCCCGTATTGATTTTGGTATGTGATTGTAAATGCGTGGCCCCATACACATTACACCTTTACCCATTAAAGTTGTCTTTGAGTATACATTTTTACGCCTATTTTGATCTCTATGATTTCTTATGGCACAGTCGGACAATGTCGTGAATAGTTCCGGGTTTGATTTTACAAATAGTGCCATTTCTAGTAATATAGAGTCGGTAGTGGTAATCTTGTATTATTTTAAATAGGGCGCACAGCTATCTTTTGCTTGTAGTCTAAACAAAGATCTAACACAGCGCTTTTGCCTTTTGAATACAGTCTCTTTGTCAGTAGAGTTGCCCCAGAATATAATTTCATTCCAATTCCAATTCCATAATCTTAAAAAAAAAGTTTTTTCGTAAAGTCCAACGAACTATTTTATAATAAACAAGTAATTTTACTAGAATTATTATAAATAATGAACATTTATAATATTTTACAGCTATTTTACGCATACTCTTTCACAAAACCGTACACTCAACAGGGTATAAGTGTAACGAAATCGTAAGTTAGACTGCAAAAACTGGTTTTCTACAGACGGTTATTTTGTTTTTCTTGTAATATACATTCTTGTAAACAGATGTCATTTATAAACAGATTTGAGACAATATTTTTTAATTCGAAAATATATACTTTCAAATGGTCCTACAGAATTTAAATCAAAATTAACTTTAGTTGTTAGGTTTCAAAACTAAATAATTAAAAAAATATGTCCACCCAAGTAAACGAAATAGTGTATTTTGAAGCCGTGTGTTTGTTTTCTAAACTATAATTATATAATGTTAGCTACGATTTAGGATTAGCAGAGACCGACCTTTGCAGTGATGTAGAAGAGGTTGTTAAGAACCATTTCAGTGGCCTCGGCTGAGCCCAAACCTTCGCGTCGCACCGTCCTTCCTGCTTCCGATGCGTAGTACTGAAAAACAAGATATTGTTATTTACTGTTATCATAAAATTTATTTATTATTCATATCGGTACATTCAAATAGAACAAACGTCAACATATAAGTAAACGGAAGCGAAATAAATAAATCTAACGCAAACATTCAATACAATCGAATAGTCATTTCCCTAGAGTTACACTGATTCATTTCCTTTATAAGACAATTGCTTGTTATTGTATTTACCTCTGTAGGTAAGTTCCTACTTTTTATTTATTTTAATTGTACGGTTATCTATCTAATAGCTTTAAACGAGCAATTCTTGTATTTAAATAATCTGAATCTCGGAAACGGGTCCAACGATTTTAATGAAATTTAGTTTGTAGGTAGATTAGGGGACGATACATTTATCTTGCTAGGTTTTATTTTTAGTGAACCCGGATTTGCTCGTATTTTCAGTCAAAAAAAATCCGAGTGGAACTCGGTCGCCCATTTACTGATGTTAAAATTGCATAAGCTGAGCGTTAAGTAATTCTAAGGCGCTCTATGTAACTTACGATTATTGTTGGTATTTATAACTTTAATAATAACATGTCGTTCCAAAAAAAAAACATATGTATGTAAAGATGTAAAGGTTCAAGAAACAGAAGGGATACGGGGAATTAGAGGGAATGCTATTTTATTTCCCGCAAATAAGAAATGTTATATACTTATAGATTAGCGTGAAGTTTTTTTTATTAATAAAATCCGCAGGTTCCGGTGTCCATGCCTTTTATAAATTAATATACATATATTTTTGATTATGCAAAAGGAAGACAAAATTACAGTTAACTAACGTGCATGCGCGTATACTCCGAGCAATCCAGCTCCCGCAAGCAACACCCGTTCACAAGTATGACGCATGTGCCAGCCATCGCTCTCCTCAGCCATATTTGAGGGAAGAGGGCGACCCGCCACACGACGCCGCCGTAAGAACAAGCATTTTAGTGAGCTTGAGTGATCTAGGTATACACTCTTTCCTATTACTATTTAAAATAACATTGGGCACAGAGGGAAACGAAATAACACATTTCTAAACAAAATAAGGACAGATAGATAAATAAATAAACTTGAACGCGGGGTGAACTTACAAAAGTAGTAGTCTAAGTAAAGTGCATTGTGTTCTACATTCAATTAATTATAAGTACTATTAAATGCTTTATTTTTTCAAATTTTAATTTTGTTCGGTGTTTAAATTGTAGACTAAATAAAAAGTTAATATGTCCATTGTAAGTCTCAGCTGATAATTTATCCGCTTTTATCTAGGTCGTTATCGGGGCGAATCTGACGTTAGGGCTAGACGCTTGAGTCTATGTGAATTTCATCATCTTAGGAGTACGTTTCGTTTATAGCCATTTTTAGATAAAAATATAAATAATTAACTACGAGACAAAAATTAGGTCATTAAATATTGATGTAAAGTCTGCGTAGAACTAGCCGCAAAACTCGATTTTACACGTGAATTAAAGTTCTCTAAAAACATCAATTTTCACTAATACATTGGACATTTTTATATACTTACATAGACCATGAAAAAAGACGTTTTCTACAATATTATCAGACTTTGCATTCAGCATAACTGGCAAGGCATCTATTTTTTGCTTTTGTAATATTTTAATTTTTTAATCTACGAATTTATAACGAAATAAAAAGAAAAACAAAATTAGTTAATATTTAGGAATAGAAATCAGTTATCTCCTTTCAATGATGTCCATTCAAATATGTGATCCCTTACTTGTATATAGGACAGTGGGTTAGCCGGTGGTACATTAGGATCGACGAGTTCAATGTTCACCAGCCACGGGAGCAAGTACTGCAGCAGCAGCTGTCGTACCTCTGTGCGAGCGGTCTGGAACCGCGCCGTGATCTCTGTAACCAAGATATAACTTACACCACCGTTCGATTGTTTTTATTTATTAAAGTCATCAAATTATCAAAGTATACCATCCGTAACTAAACGTCAACAGTCCAAAGCCCACTTCCACCATATTTATATATATTTATTAAGACCAGTATCCTGTCACCAGTTTGTGGCGAACACATATTGTATATTAATATATTTAATTCTATTGCGCTTTGTGTGTATGAGTGTGTGTGTGTGTGATTGTGTGTTTTTGTGTGTGTGTGTTTGTGTGTGTGTGTGTGTGTGTGATTGTGTGTGTGTATGTGTGTGGTGTGTGTTTTTTAGGGTTACGTACCTCAAAAGGAAAAAAAACGAAACCCTTATAGGATCACTTTGTTGTCCGTCTGTCTGTCTGTCCGGGTGTCAAGACCTTTATCTCGGGAATGCGCGAAGGTATCGAGTTGAAATTAAAACCATATACGCAAATCCATAGTATCTTGCTGCAGAAAACAAAATAAAATTTCTCAGTCTTCGTAAAAAAAGCTATAGCCGAATATGTCGTAAAAACGCACATTTCGACATTCACAAGGGAATCAAAACCTACGGGGTACTTCCCGTTGACCTAGAACTATGAAATTTGGCAAGAAGCATTGTGTTAGAGTACACATATAGGAAAAAATCCGAAAACTGGTCATTTTTAATTTAATCACAAAAAAATAGTGTCTCTATGCAAGGAATAAGGGCCCAAATTGTAAAGTGAATTAACTGTATCATGTGGGGTATCATATGAAAGAGCTTCATTAGCATAAACTAAAACAGGTTTTTAAATATTTTTACGGTGTATATTTTTCGGTTTGTGTAGGAAAATATAAAAATATATATGATTTCCCCCTTTTATTTAGTTTGTACGGAACCCTTGGAGGGCAAGTCTGACTCGCACTTGTCCGTTTTTTTTGTATATTCTCGTGTCCTCTACAAATAAATATACAAGTATGTCTGTCTATTGTCTATTGCTACTGCGCTGACATATCGGGAATTCAACAAAATTACAAACCACGGTAAATATTTTGTAAATAGTAATAAAAAAAATATATGAAAACGGATGAACGTGATGGGAATGAAATGTAGCCGAAGCCGTCGTGCCTACGGCGAACGCGCCGCATTTTCGCCGTTGAATTGGTGAAGTATTTTACTAATTATGGTCAAAAAGACTAAAGTTTTACACTGAAGTCATTGTGGTTATCTTTAACATCGCCTATAGAGACCGATATCTGCTTGCGAAGCACAGCTCATATATCTATTTCGATCGCGCTAAACAAAATACAAGACATCTTTTTTCCCCTCCGTTTAAACTTATACACTGAAGCAAAGTGGAAAGAGGTGACCTAAATAAATAAATTATCTTGGTTACTTCAAATACAATCTCTTCACGTTTCCCCTTTATTTGTTGGAATTCAGGCGAAATACTATTGTAATGCAATGTGTGTAAGTGCAATTAGGTTTAGATAGCCTGTTATTGTTGGCAATGGAGTATAAATGAGATCAAAACAATAATATTATCCATCCCTTGTTGTCCGCCCACACAGTTCGCATGACAGTGTTGGGACACCCAGTAGTTCGACCCCATTAAACTATAGGTATGTTTTTGAAGTCGATTAAAAATGGCTTATCGAACAAGCATTCTACAAGTTTGAAGATGTGACAAGATATAATATTGGTGACGTGATATTGCATGAGTATGATTAAGATTATTCTATATTTATTGAATTACTGTTACTATTGAATTTTTTTCCTATTGTTTTTTTATTTTATTTAATAATTAGTATGACATGTTTCCAATTATTATTTATGTGTTAAGTCGTATTGTTACTTTTAATTATGTATAACTTCAGAGTCTATATAAGTTTTACTCAGTACGACACATTTCGTTCGTCACTAAATAAGTAAGGTATGGCGGCCCTCGGCCCTCGGAATATAGAAATTTTCGGTCATGACAAGATTTAGCATATGTATAATATATAAGAGTGACGAACTCAGATAAACTTAAATACCTAATTATTATTCGGTTACGTATTAGATATACGTAACCTAAGACATATCTAAAGCTAAATAAAATATTAATAAAAAAAAAACAAGCTTTTATTTAAATGCTCTAAAACAAAGAAAATAAATTTTATATTGATATAAATAAAAGCTTGTCGCGAGAACACAAACATATTTTTTTTTCAAAAGAACAAATTAACTTTAATTCTAAGCAAATGATAAGAGCGCGTCTAAGTCTAGTATTTAACTCGCAAGATTTGTCCCATACTAACAGGGCAAGTAGAATAAAAGCTTTTAAAAAATGGGTCTGTGGGTTTCCATGACTGATATTCACCATGATCTTACTTGAAGCCGTATAAAATTTATAACTACGAGTACATTGTCCTATAAAACACAAAATATTGAGAAAGAGCTTTGAAAGCGATGTACAAGAATTTCTAAGAAAAAAAAGCTAACATTTTTTTTTTGGTAATCGTTACATAAAAAAATAAAAAGGACAAACGAAAAATTAACTCCTATTTTTAGAACGTCTAGACAGAATCCCAGAGACTCCATAACACCTGTTCCCTAAGGTTTCGAAGTGTCAAGGTTCATTGGCTATATTTTTCAGTGGTTTTCAGTTAGTTTTGTCAATCTGAACCTAATGTCAAATATGCATGTGCCCATGAAACTATAAAGTTTTAATTGCTTTACTCAGAGACATTTTTTTTTGCTACGCTCAGAACAGACCAACAAAGCGTGGGTATTTGTTTACGGAGAGTTCAATTATGGATGGAAAGAGAGCCGTTTGCGGCCAAATTGTTAACTAACGGTAGTATCGGTTTTATTGATCAAAAAAGGTTTACTCTTTCTAATTAACACAGCGGCGTCTTTATCCCACGACAATTCTTTTTGTGAACATATTAAATTTACAATAGGGCTAGATAGAGTTCTGACGTCATGAATATATCTACAATCACGATCAACATAAATAACTATTTTTGTATTTAGAAAAAAACCGGACAAGTGCGAGTCAGACTCGCCCACCGAGGGTTCCGTACAAACTAGTAGATAAAAGGGAAAATCATATAATTTTTTTTCTATTTTCCTTCATAAACCGAAAAATTACATCGTAAAAATATTTAATAACCTGTTTTAGCATAGGCTACTGAAGCTCTTTCATATGATACGGTTAATTCACTTCTGTAACTTTTTTTACAACAACTTAGAATTTATTTTTCTTTCTGCAGCAAGAGTCTATGGATTTGCATATATGGTTTTAATTTCAACTCGATACCTTCACGCGTTCCCGAGATAAAAGTCTTTGGCTTTACTTGATAATAATAATGATGCTCCCACACAGAAGTAAGTTATCTTACTCATTGTGTTGGGAGCATCAGCCAATAAACTAGTTTTTAGGTCATAACCACTTCATCTCAATAGTCCATATTTGTTAAATTCCATATTGTACAATAGTTCCATCATCTATCCACATACCAAAAATCTGTACTTTTTATTTTATTTCATGTAAAGGGCCTCTCAGTGTTGGCTTCGGCTCCACTGATGCCCATCAAAGGACCGGGCTGCGACCCGAGATTTATAATGAATAATAATAATAATAAAATTCTTTATTTGCGGTTATGGGTATACATACAGCTGGTGGAACAATCAAAATAGATCGCCATAAACTGCCTTGCGGCGTGCAAAGTATATAGGTAGTACATATTAAATTCAAATTCAATCACTTATTATAATTTTGCTTCTGTTCATGTCATTATCAAAATGTTATGTTACAATCTTTCATCGTTATTTACATAATTCATTTTCATTTTGCTTTTCAATCCACGTAATCTAGAAAAATAAAAATAAAAATTGTCTACATTGTTGACTCTGCATCAAACTAAATGATAAAGATTTCCATTCAATACGGAATACAGTAATCATTTCAAAATGTCTGCTTGGCAAACAGCAAAAAAAAAATTGGATTGAGCGAAATAAATGTGGAGGCTTCAAAAGAACCCTTTAAGGAAAGAGCTATTAATAAGCTAGCAATTCATTTAGTAAGTTTATTTTAATTCTACTTTATTACCTTTGACTTTGCTTGACTTTTACGCTTTGACGCTAATAAAATTACATTCTGCGCTCTATAAAAGCAAATATAGAGCTTGAGAGATTATTTTCCGTAGTAAGTATTATAATATTTATTTCCATAAGAGTAATTGACTCTTGTAATGAACTCAGCTAGCTCTTCCCTTTGATAGCAATTACGGTGTAGTAGACAAAATAATCTGACCAGTGAAATTAGGTCATCAAATTTGTCATATTGAAGTTTCAGTGACGGCATATAGCCTTTAACCGGCGGAGTATGCAACATATTTAAAATAAAATAAAAACGATACAAGGTGTAACATTATGGTATGAGCTTTGATACTAACCTGAAAACATAGGCATGGTGGTATGCGGGTGCAATTGTGACAGCTGCCGTGATAGATAGAGCTGAGAGCGGCAGTATGTGGTACACAGCAGCGCGTCTAGGGTTCCGCGACCCTTCTCTGAACCTGTAACAAACGTCAACAAGATAAAAATGCGTTACATTTAACACATTCAGGTCCAAAGCGCCGATCTTAAATGCGCAGACGTCAATTTCATCACTCGTAATCATATTTCGACACTCGCAAGGGAATCAAAACCTATAACCTACTTTCCGTTAACCTATAACTGTGAAATTTAGCAAGAAGAATTCTCATATAGTACACATAAACGAAAAAATCCGAAAACTGTACATTTCTAATTTAATCACAAAAATAGGGTCGTTATGCAAGAAAGGAGGGTCCAAATTTTAAAATGTTAACCAATTTTATCAAATTTTAACCGTATCATGTGGGGTATCATGTCGAAGAGCTTCATTAGCTTAAGCTAAAACAGATTTTTAAATACTTTTACGATGTATATTTTTCGGTTTATGAAGGAAGATATAAAAAATATATAATTCCCCCTTTTATCTACTAGTTTGTACGGAACCCTCCGTGGGCGAGTCTGACTCGCACTTGTCCGGTTTTTTCTGTTATCTTAGTTAGTTTACAAACAAAATCAAATAAATCGCCAAATGCGTGTCTTGCTACGCGCAAAGTAGGGTTCCATAGTTGCAAATCATAATTCATGTGAACTTAAAATAGGGATACTATGAACATACGAGTTAACTTATGTTGATTTATATGAAATGTGCATTAAATTTTAATTTCCTACTTCTCTAAGTACATTTTTAAACAATTGTTATTTTGTTTTAATTCCAGCCAAAATGGATCTTCAAAAAAGCAAAAACCCACATATATTAGGTAATGATTGATTGTTACAAATTTATCACATTTTGATATGTTTCCGTCTGTCTATAATTTTGTCGTCACGATATTAAACATCGCAATAGCATAATATTATTATGAACCAAAGATAATTTCAGAGGCAACTTAAGGATTTCCCGGCGGGCTTCAATCAATATCGATACCAGTTAAATACACTACACATCAGCATAAGTATAATAAAAAATGTGTCCAAAAACTACTATCAAGAAGGGCAATGGTTAAATTTTCAAGCGGCCCGGCCGTTGCGGCTGACACGCGCGATAATCGATTGAGAAAAACTGTGACCACCCAAGGCTAACGTATGTCCCATAGCCTTATTACGGAATATGTTAGTAAAAAGATGGATATAATCCAGATTCGATAGAATATTGGCATCGGCTGTCGTCTTCGGAATGCAACGAAAAAAAATATATACATAGACAATAAAATCTTAGACCTACGTGTGTAGGTTGAAAAATAAAACTAATGGCTGAATGAAACTACAAGACAACGGAAGTTTAGTATTTTTTCTAACATGTGATATAAATAATGGGTGGGGGCAATTCTCAAGGCACCTCTAAAGTAATTCAAAATCTTAAAATAACTGAATTAAAAATAAATATATATAGAAAATTCTATGAGAATTTAGTTCTTTATTTGAATGTATTTATTCTAAGAATCTTTAATTGCTTTAGTTACTTTAGTTATTACTTGAGAATTGCTCACATTATCTGTATTGTTACGCAAGCTTTCTTACAATTTAGACATAATTTGAGAGAAACGTTCGATACATTTGATGATGGCTATAGATAGCTTAATAAGACGAGAGATTGAAAGTTTATCAGTACTGCATAGCAAGTTACACATTAAAATTAAACTATTTTTAACGACTTTAACACAGATCTGCGATACCTGTTGACACCTTGGGCGACTTCAGCGTTCATAGGAAACGTTTTGTATAATAAGCGGTAGTAATTAATATTTACATAACAAAAAAGACAACTGTTATCTAGTCTCGCCTGTGACCACGGGACGCTGGAAAGTGTTCGAAATGTCAGGTCTTAAAATTATTAAAATTCGATAAATCCGTTAAAAATTGTTTAATTTCAATTAACTTTTAACGGACTTATCGCGTAATTTTTACATAATTTTAACACCTGCCGTTTCGAATATTTTGCAGCGTTTGTGGTCACCGGTGAGACTAGATAAGAAAACATTATAGCAAGTAACAATAAATAAGGAATAAATATAGTGTTCTTCTTATAGTAAAAAAATATTATTATGAGTTTTTTTCCATCTACATAAAATGCAAGAGGATCAATGTAAAAATGCGCTGGTATGCAAGTTGTAGATATCGGCAGAGATTAATTGCATACGAGTGATGGTCAATATATACGTGGGGCGCACTAAAAGTTTCCGGAATGAATAAGAAAAAAATACTATTAATGGTCAAAAATTAATTTATTGTTTCTCAAAATATTCTCCCTTTGCGTAAATGCACTTTTTCATTCGATTAAACCTAAACCTAAATTTTGTGCCACTCCTCCGTGGTGACCTCAGAAACGTGTTTTTCATACTCTTCAACAGCCTCTTCTGGTGATGAAAATCGTTGACCGCGTAATTGGTTCTTAATTTTTGGGAACAGAAAAAAGTCACAAGGTGCCAGGTCGAGACTGTATGCAGGATGGCTCATAAGTTCTACGTTTTTCACCTTCAAAAATTCGTTTAACTGTCTGGCCCTGTGGAAACTAGCATTGTCGTGGTGCAAGATGATACGGCGTTTACGGTTATTTTTACGGAGTTCGTCAATAATTTCCTGCAAACAAATGGTCGTGTACCAGTCACTATTCACGGTACGACGATTCTCTAAAGCATCAGTAGCCACGTGTCCAGTTTTATTAAAAAATTAAGCAATCATCCGCTTAGATGCACTTTTCACACGCACCGCTTTGGTTGGTTTCGGCTCATCTTGAAAGACCCGTACGCTCGATTAATGCTTTGTTTTGGGATTGTAGCAATAAATCTATGTTTCTTCACCTGTTACTATGTCCCACACCAAATTTTACGCACCTTAGTTAAATCTGGTAAGCATGGCACTGCACCAAGTGACGCGGTCCGTTTTTTGAGCCTCGGTCAAATTCTGTGGGATCCACCGCGAGCACAGCTTTCTCACACCCAAATGTTTGTGTAGAATTGATTGTATTTGACTCATACCTATGTCTAAGGATGCGCGAATCTCATGGTAGGTCACATGGATGTTTTTGTTCTTCACAGCGGTGGACGGGCAACCATCGCGAGATTCATCACTGAGATTGACACGACCGCGCTTGAATTCTGCAAACTAGCTATAAATAGTCGTCTTGCATGGTGCTTCATCGCCAAAAGCAGATTGAAGCCGGGCGATGCTCTGTTGAGCTGTCAAGTTACACTTAAAATAGTAGTAAATCATACTACAAAAATTTTCCCGAGTTAATTCCATGTTAATGTAGACACGCAATTTTTTAAATGGCGCCACAATGTAAAAACAATTGACAGTCAGATGAAACAAACTGCATTTTACAGCCAAAGAGTTCCATTTTCAAATGTTGTAATTTCTTTTTTAATATTGTTTATGTAAGTGGCCAGTTCCGGAAACTTTTAGTGTGACCTATGTATATTGGTTATTTTTAACGTGTTATTAGAAACGGATTTCTATATTATTCGTAGGCATGCTACGCCGTAGACATGATGCTACGAACGAAGCACAGCAGCTACGAACCCCGTAGCCGGCACATGCGTGTCAAGTAGCAATTTCAGCTCAAAAATGCGAAACTACAACGCATAGGACTTGTTGGAAATGTTACAGGCGAGAAGAGCAACGGGGAGTTACGGGGGGTAGGGTGCGCGGGTGCGGGGTGGAGCTGTGGGGCGGGCGGCGGCACCTGTGGCTGAAGAGCTGCTTATAAAAGGCGGGATTCACGTCGGTCCTGGTGCATTTAGAGTTGGCGCGGGGCGGCGATCGCCCGCCACCGCCGCCATGGCGCGTCCGCCTGACGACGCGTTTTCCAACTTTACGACGGAGGTCTCCGTCACGGAGACCACAACGATCAGTGATGAGAACTATAACTATAACGTTACCATGGTGGATATTGTTATGGAACAGTTAGCCATGACTCTGAACGTTTATTACACGCCTGTGCTGATAATTCTGGGGTGTTTGGGAAACCTGCTATCGATAATAGTGTTCTTCAAAAGCAAGTTGCGCCTACAGAGCACCTCACAATATTTATCGGTATTGGCGCTGTCGGATATGCTGTTCCTGTGTCAGCTGTTACCGCCATGGCTGAAAGCAGTGGGCGCGTCGACTTTGTTTTCGCGCGAAGGTTACTGCCAGCTGTTCGTGTACCTCTCGTACGTGACATGCAACCTCAGCTCGTGGCTGGTGGTCGCATTCACGGTCGAGCGGTTCGTGGCGGTGGTGTATCCTCTGCAGCGCAATGCCATGTGCACGGTGAAGCGAGCACGGCACATCATCGGCTCCCTCGCGATGATCGCACTGGTGATAAACATACCTGTACTACGATTTGCTGTGCCTAACGGAAACGATTGCAACATTGATGAGGTTTTGATGGACCACGCTGCCCGGTTCAACCTGGTCGACACGGTGTTTTCATTCACCGTGCCGCTGGCGGTGATCGTGGTACTCAACACATGGATCATGTGGGGGGTGTACCGCGTGAGCCGCGCCAGACCAAGCCTTATGCGACAACAGGATTGGCCGGGAAGGGCGTGGGACCCACAATCAGCGCGCGCTACAGCCAGCCAGCGGTCCCAACAACGAGTGACCAGAATGCTCCTGATTGTATCAAGCGTCTTCGTCCTGCTGAACCTACCTGCTTACACTATGCGGATTGTTGCCTATGCTAACGATATGGTAAGTATCATGTATTTCTAACTGTTAGAGTAACACTTTGAAACAAGGCGCCACTATTCTGTGTCCAATAGCTTTACAATGTTTTTTAATTGACTCTATATCTGTAGCAGAGGCTTACAGTTCCAGCATCCACCGTGTTTCGAAGTTTTTTTTTAAATTGTTGTATTTCTACATAATGTATTATTAACGGCTCGCGATGCATATTTCAAAAGGTAAACGTCCATTTCCTAATTTGAAACGCTTTTAATAGCAGAAATAAATATTTTTGTATTTAACTCTGCTGCTTTGCGTCTTATTATAATGGCAAATTGTCATATTTTTGGCAACTAACTTTACATGACATCATAAATTCACCATTCACGTAAAAATTTGCATTGCTTAATTTATATCATCTAAAATACACACAACTAAAATAAAAAAACATAAATCATGACAATTTGAGTACCAGAATCTTAAGAGAATCGTCGATATCGCATTTTACGCCTGTACATTTATATAATTTTTTTTAAAACAAGAGAAAACTGTTTTCTGAAAAAAATACCGATTTCGATGATTTTTTTATATTGTTACAACTATAAAAAGCTCATTCATCAACTATAAATAGTGTAACAAAAATACTCGCCAAGTAGTTTTCTTTTAAATAACAGCATTCGCTACGGAATCCTACTATACACGTGTCTCGACACGATCTTGGTCACATCGAATTAAAGTTACTCATAACAAAATTTGAAAAAGGCAAACTATACCATGCTTATGATTTCAATCAGATGATGAGAGATGTAATCGTCGAAACCGGAATATGTTTAGGGGAATATATCAGATTTTCGCTTAGTATTGTCAACTAGACGGTAAATAATTCTCTAAAGGCGAAGGTGCTTAGTACTCCTCGTGGCTCAGTGGTAGTACGACTGCCTCCTGAGTGTAGGTCGTGGGTTCGATCCCCACTCAGGGCAAACATTTGTGTGATGAGCATGGATGTTTGTTCTGTGTCTGAATGTTTCTATGTATCATAAGTATGTATTTACAAAAAAAAAGTATATATGTATTCTATCAACCATCTAGTTTCCATAGTACAATCTTTGCTTAGTTTGGGCTAGATGGTGTTGTGTGAAATGTCCACCAATATTTATTTATTTTATTACTAAAGTACTAAGTAGGTTTTCTGTAGCCGTTTTTGTAAGAACCCTTAAATATTACTGTAAAAATATAAAGTGTGAATCTTTGTATAGCACACAAGCGAAAAAGGGCAGTAAGCTTGTTCGTGGACTATTCTCCGTGATAAAGACAAACAATTGTCAGTTAAATTATGTTGCTTATATTTTATAATCTCATTTCACGAAATCTATATATATCGCGTTATATTTCCACGCTCCTAAGTACGTCTTGCGTAAAAGAATAATTGAAATGAAATGAAATGAAATTTATTGGAAAAATCCGCTCAAATCGCTTGAATACAATTTGTATGAAATATCGCACACTGTGTCGGGCCGCAGCGGCTCGCATTACTGCGACGCGGATTTGCGTCCGTGCGATGCGGCCCGCCCCGCCCCGCTGCGCCCCGTCCATATTTTACGTTTTCTTTTTTGACGAACTTCTTGTCTATGCTGTTCATTAACTTATTCTTCTAACAGCAGGCAAAAAATGAAAGTTTTTCGTCAGAGCTATCCATAACGTACAGTTGCACGCAAATTCTGGCAGTACACTGTACTCAAAATCCGTCAATGCGCTGCGACCCGGCCCGTCACTAATGTGCTAGGTAAGCATTTTGCGCTGCGCTGCGGCCCGCTCCGGCCCGTCCTAATGTGCTCGATCCTTAAATGATAAGAGATGTTATTGTCTACGATATAACAAACCATCTATCTCATACATCGGCGTATTGTATAGTATATACGCCAATAATACATTATTACAGTTATTTTAGGAAAAATTCCAATATAAAGATTGGCAATTACGCAAGTGGGAAACGGTTAGCGGCCTATGTAGCCATGACGGCGGCGGCGGTACGGCCAGTCTGATGATGATAACGGCTAATGACATACGTCATACTGAAACGTGGTCCCTAACTATGGGCCTTATAAAGAAGCTCAAGGTCACGCAACGAGCTATGGAGAGAGCTATGCTCGGAGTCTCTCTACGAGATCGAATCAGAAATGAAGAGATACGTAGACGTACAAAAGTCACCGATATAGCACAGCGGATTAGTAAGTTGAAGTGGCAGTGGGCAGGGCACATAGCACGTAGAACTGATGGCCGATGGGGCCGAAAGGTTCTCGAGTGGAGACCACGTACCGGCAAGCGCAGCGTAGGAAGACCAGCCACGAGATGGACAGACGACCTCATACAAATGGCGGGAAGACGCTGGATGCAAGCCGCTTCCAATCGGTCTTTTTGGAAATCCATGGGGGAGGCCTATGTCCAGCAGTGGACTTCTTATGGCTGAGATGATGATGATGAATGACATACGTCTAGCACATTATCATAAAATATTAGGTACGCTTATTGTTAGTGTAACCTATACACGCCGTGAGTGATCTGTTGAACTAGTAGGCAGGCGAGTCGTATAATTGCGATATTGTTTTGATAGTATCCTAAATTAATATTTGTGTCCGGGACCCGCGGATGAGCGAGTGTGGGTCACTCCCCGCCGTCTCGCTGTAATTATGTGACGTCAAACCGTTTTGTGAGTAGATGGCCACCGAAACCCGAAATCCAGTCACCCAAGCAGAGGTTAACGACCGCCCTACTTACAAATTAAAGCCCTAAGGAACATTTGCGCGACATTTCCAATCTCTTTGGAATTGGAATCACTATGTTCTACGAACATTTTAAAGCTTTCCTCAATCAAGAAGTTAGTCGTACAAAAACTTTCGAATTTCATTCCGTTAAAATGCACTTCCGACAATGAAAGAAATGGCTTATTGAATTACTTGCAACAATATAGCGTAAGTAGCATTATAAAATCTTTAATCTCTAATCTTTATCTTTAGTATGAATTTGATTGAATGAATTTTTTAATATTTCGATTTTATTTATTTGTATTAACAATATCTTATTTAAATCGAAATTATTTCTGTGTGAAATTTATATTTATATTTTTTGACGTGTAAATTGACATTTTATGAATAAATTACTTATGACTTATGACTTAACCTCAAATAAACAGGAAAGCTGAAGTTCAAAGAGAAAAACTTTGTTATCACAAAGTAAAAATAAAACCCAAGAATTACAATCGCTAAGTAGAAGTAATAAAGAGAATAGAAGATAAGAGAAAGCTATTATTTATGTGCGTTGAATTCACAACTTTGTGATATTATGTTGTTTTACCGACCGTCTCTATCTAACTGTAAATCATAGTAGGATTTACAGTAAGCTTCTTTAGATACTTAGTCACGTATTACTGTTAACAATTTTATACAGTAAGAACACGTACCTACCTACATTATATTAAGGGAGCTCTGCTAAGAACAGTAGGTAAATAAACTGTATAACGAAACATACACTTTTTCGCAAAGACGCACAATTTACATAAAATCAAGGGTAAAAGTTACATTACAAAACAGCTCTTATTTTAACAAGATTTTTGTACAATTTTTTTTCCGACAAAAATACATTCTCTGCTTTTTTTGGTCAGACAAAAGTAAAAATACCGAAAGACTGACAAAAGCTCTACTTCAGTTACTAACCGTATCATTATTACGAACACTCAATCAGTTCCGAAAACTCTCAAACGCGACGCGTTCTCGCTAAATGTAATGTTTTATTCGTTCTTAATCAAAATTTCGCCGATGTCTGTGAAAACGAATTTTAAATTTCGTATTTCAAACATCTTTGAACACACACATTGAAAGTTGAAAATGTTTTTTTCAACTTTCGCCATGTGGAGGCGCGCAACTGTCGAGATTTCGCGAGTAAAATACCTTTTAATATTGCATTATATCTGCTTCAAAAGAAAGATTGTTAATCCGGAGAGGAATGGAAATCATAATGATAGTTTGAAATAAAATTAATACAATTTTACGAGAAATTCAAATTTATCTGTTATTGATTCAGTAAATCAAACCTGTAAATTGTATATCAGAAATAAATATTTATATTTGTTGAAATTTGAATAGAAACTAGTAAAATAAAGGTTTATGTATTTGTTTCAATATTCAAAGTGTTTTTACAGATTATGTAAGTTAACACGTTTTGGGCTATTTTAACAAACCTAATGACAACGGGTAACAATGAATATCAGTGCATAAACATTACATACATTATACATTACACATTATTTAGTTATATATTTTTATGTATGATTTTATTCGCTGTTGTACGTTTTTTGTTACAATAAATTTACGTCTATATCTAGATAATTTTTATACATCCGAAATACACTACAGAAGCAAAAATGTTTTGAAATAAAAATAAACTGTGAAATATGTGAGATATCATACCTTCATTTTCATTTATCAGAAAGAGTTTTATATTAGTATTTTATGCCTTTTTTATGAAGTTTGTTTATATGTATGTAAAATGGCCTATTTTGGTTCGCTCCACGGCTCGCATAACTGAAAGGTACTCCATTCTCGACGATCGAACCTCATAAATCTGATTCCTATATAAATAGTATTAAACAACTACATATTGCCGCAATCATAGTGTCCAAAATGAAATAATTATTTGGTAATGTTAAAACAATGATGTAAGGATCTTAAGATTTAATAGCGAGGATGACCCTGCGAGACATCGGCCATTATCGCCGGGTAGACGCAATGTAGCGTTAGATTGGGGACAATCACTTCGGGATGAGAGCGGTGGATCACTAATCGCACATTATTGTGTCTAGTTTAACATACGTACCTACTTCTACACGTCTGCCCAAAAAGATTTTAATTTATATTGAGTTTGTTTTGTTTATTCCGACACAAAATATTCATTCGAAGCGCGGGGGTCTAGCGGTTTGCTTTCTTCAAGATAGAAGTATACTTAGCAACCAGCGGCATTTGGCCAAAATTTATTATCTCTCTGTCTTTAACTCTCACTAAAAGAGGCCTGTAACTTTATACGGCACGAGCAAATAGAATGTCGTATCGCTACAACTTTCAATTGATTCCAAGTGTTAATTACTCAATTTTAAACGTTCTATAACATATTATTTTCTCTACATACAAGCGTAAATATAAAACACCACAACCGATCGAGTAAAATCTAACCCTCTTTTACGTAGCTGTGTTCCATAAAGTGATCTGTCGATATCCCCGCTAACGAGAAATGCCACGCGTGAAAAGGAGATAAATAAAACAGATTAGCTTATGGAGTGCTTCTTCATATGAGGATAAGAATGTAAATAAGAATTTACTGGGGTAGTGTGTATACACTGTATACAGTGATGGGACTTACTGTCGAAATTTCGATATTACACACACACACGGTATCGGGAGCTGTTTACAGGCAGACTTAGATTGACGCGTGTACGCGTGTAACCTTGCCGAAGTGTTAAGGGCTCAACAATAAATCACATCACGGCACTCTGGAAGCTCTAGCATAAAGTGGTAAATAACCGTGGAAGTTAACAAATAGCTGTAGCAGACCCTAAGGATTTCATGAAATATCGTGATCATGCCTTAAAGGAGCATTACATACATTTTAATGAGATTTATAAGAGCATAGATTAGCCAGGTTTAGATTCGGAAACCAATTTCAGAAACTAAGGAGGTTTTTTATGATTCTGTAGCTAGTGGATTTTAGTTGTCATTAGTTAGAGGAACTGCTCAAAATTCGTAACTTATTTATCATATTCAATTCATTTTATTTCAAATATGGGTACATAAAAGTACACTTATGAACGTCAAATAGTAAACAATGCAAAATATAAGTATAATACAAAATAACATTATTATGTAAAAATACAATTGTATGGTCATAGTCAAATAAATTAAAAATAATAATAATAAATAAAACGATACATTAAAAAAATAAACATGTCGCTAAAATAAACTAAAATTATATCATGTCGTTTTGCAGTCCAAAGCAAAGAAGCTTTGTCACAGACAAAATCATTGATTTTGTAATATGACTTGTTAAACCAGAGTCATAACATATTATTTTAATTCAATATTAAAGTTTTGCCCAGACCAACAAATGATGGACAGACCGAATAAAGAAGATTCTATGGATGTAGATCACAATTCTTGCAAAAAAATAAAACACACCCGTTTTTTGACGATGACAGTAAATACTTTTACATACCTTTCGATGGTTAAAAAAATCTATGAATTTTACTACACAGCGGCAATTCAACGCATTGTAAAATTATTACACATTCGATTGCGCATTCAAATTCTTCATCATTATTTGTAACAAAATAATGTTTTCTAAAAACAAAAGAAAAAAAAACCCCAGTGATTTGGGGTTAAAAGCGTTGCAGTGAAAGGTTGTTAAATAAACTGTGAAAGAGAAGGGAAGGACAATGAGAAATTATTAGACAATAGCACCTATAAGAACTGGGTTAGAAAGGTCGAGGCAAAATAAAGAGCTTTAACAGAGACCGCCTTTCTTAAATGCTTATAGTGAAAACAATTTCGCTATTTGATTATGATAAGTGAAACAAACAACTGTAGGTATACGAGGCGTAGCGTCGATCGATGAATTTTAAGTCATTATGAAAAAAAAACTTCGATTCTTGCAAGTTTCTAATCAGCTTGACTCGGAATCTCATTACTTCAATGGGTACTTTTTCAGTCACTTAGAGAATTTTCATTGCATTAATAAAACATGATTGGACTTCAATGAAGTACATCGTCAAATACAATATTATTTGCTTTCTTCGCGCTCTCTGTATGATAACTATACATAAACTATAAAATATGCCTTTTAAATTATTGATCGTAGTATAAGAAAAATATTAGTTTGTATTGTATTCTATAATGAATAACACATTTTAAATAGCGAACCGTGTGTACCACATATCCTGGGTCGATCAAGGGATTCATAAATCATTAATCAATTACTTATATACAAGGACACTTCCATTGGAAATAAATATATGTAGAGGATTGGCTTACAAATTTGATAAAGGTCTATTGTGCCTCGCATACTACGTTTACACCAATATCCAAGGTCAACTCTGGAACACGTTTTTAGTAAGCGTCTAAATAAATAAAAAGCGCTTGAAATTGAATCTTAATATAATTTCTGATTTCATATTTAAGGTCACGATTATTTTTGTTTTCCCTAGACATTACTTCAACACAGAAAATTTTCCAATATTCAATCAGAGCCGTGGCGCGAATTTTATTACTTTAAATCACATACACTGCTAATACTGACACTGCTATAATAATATTATTAATATAATAGACAAATAAAAAGTACCTGGGCGACCGAGCTATATATGTATGTATATATATATATATATATATATCTATATACATACAAGAATTGCTCGTTTAAAGGTATTAGATTAGATAAGCGAACGGATTTTTAATATAAGAAAGGTGTGTTTGAAAAACTAAGAGCTTTTTCTTTTTGTCTACAGAGCGAACATGAATACAATGGTAAATGGGCCGCGCTTCAGCAGGTCTGTTTGCTGTTCTTCAACACAAACTTTGGAATCAATTTTGTGTTGTACTGCATGACAGGCCAGAACTTCAGACGGGCACTGCTGGAGACGTTACCATGTATTCGACGACGCGAGAGGGCGCTTATAACGCTTCGTGGTCGAGGCGAGAATCGACAGCCGCGCGCATCTAGCGGCTCAAGTAAGTTGCCTCATTCATACTATCAGAATAAACTAGAGGCCTCGTCCGGAACCAGAGCGAGCGATAAATATGTAAGAAAAGAAACCGCTGTTTAAAGTCTATATAATGAATTAAGTTAAAAAATAATTGTACTTTAATAGTACTTTATGTCGTGTACAGATTGGTGATACATATGTAAAACGCAATTTAAAAATGCCGTTTACCTCGCTGCAATGTACCACGTAAGGTTTGGTCAACTTTTTATAGTGCGGGGGTCCTTACGCGAACCTTAAATTTCACGCGCACGGCACAATCATGTCAAGTTATGCGCGGAGCGATCTATAATTATCGGTTTTTTTTCCAGAGAAACAAAGGGATGAATAATGTACGCGGAGCAGATTTATAGTAGACACGCAGTTTACTACATATTAATATGTAATTTTATGATATATTTCACCAGACTGTATGCGGCATTAGACATTTGCGCGTACACTCTGGACGAGGCCAAATACTTCGGCCTCCCCGATTATTCTACCATTTACATTCTTACCCGAGATCTCGTACAAGTACGTATTGTACGTACGTATGTTCTGTATGTACATATTTTTTGTTAACTCAATTCCAGTCCATTCATGCAATGGATCGAAACCTATATATCAAACAACTATGTTTCCAGATCGTTGAATCCCCATTGGCTCACAAGACATTATTGGTAAAAACTTCACATAATATGTGTAACTTAACATTCTGTGAAATTTGCTAAAACAAATTAAAACAATAACTTTCATTTACAGTGTAATTAAAGTTTTTTATTTATTTATTTATTCAAATTCAAATAATAGAGGAAAATATATTTTTTTTACATTTATATGACTTATTCTAGTAATATAAATAGTTTACAATTATAAAATTATAAAGGTGTGTTACGTTAAGACTATAAATAAAAATAAAATGTTGCCGGCAGCCTCACTCGCTGGAATATGCTCAATAATATGCTTTTAAACTAGACGAATTAGGAATTGTATCTATTTACTAATCTGTGACATTATGTTTGTAAGCCGTAAGCCTTCTTGTGTATTTGCTAAATATATATTTATAGTGAGCCTGTATCAAAATTGTTTTATACATACTTAGTAAATCTATTCTGTAATAGAAACCGGCATTCAAATCGTTAAACTGGTTTACTACATAGATATTAATTATCACACTGAATAAACAGAAATACACACAGACTATTATATTGTATTTTACTACTTTTTTTAGCCCCCTCTTTTTTTCTCTAATAGTTTTGTCATAATAATAGTTACGTAATGAAATGAGTATTATTGAAACTCATGTGGTACATCCTAATATTATAAAAACGTAAATAACTCTGTATCTCTGTCCCTATCTCTGTGTCCTTTTCACGCACAAACTGTTGAACCGATTGATATTAACGCTCTTACTTATAAACGCTGAATAAAGGCATGTTAGTTAAACAGTGCTTTGTTCCGTTTTCGCGGACGACAGTTCCCGTGTGACAGAAAGTGACAAATGCTTATTCAGCGAATAAGATTTTAACATGCGTTTATAAGTAAGACAGTAAGTTTGGTACAGAGATAGAACATGCTGGTCATCACAGTTCATCATTAAAACGCAGGAGAAAAGCGGGGCACGGCTAGTATCATATCATAATAAGCAGCACGAGAGTTAAAATATATATAAATATGTGCAGTTACAAAATTTTGACTACGACAAGGGAAAATAATAACTATAGTTAAAAAAATTGGAAAAACCGACTTCACAATACACAATTCGTTTACTTCTATGGTATTTTTTCAGATATTATTATTATTATTTTGAGCCTGTTTTGTCCCACTGCTGGGCAAAGGCCTCCCTATCCTCCTTCCATTCTTTTTCCGATATTTTGTTATAAAAACCAAATACTGAACCGATTTAGATAAAATTGATATGGGACTACTTCTGATGTACCAAACCAAAAAGAATCATCAAAAACAATGCATAATGGCGAAGTAATAGCGTAACAAACTTAGTCGAATCGAGAATCTCTTTCTTTTTGAAAGTCGGTTAAAAACTAAGTGTTAAGTCAGTCTTAGATCGAAGATCCCGAACCAATCAAACCAATGATGAAATTAATGATGAAATGAAACCAATCCAAGTATATATCTTGCACGACGGGGTGGGGTTAAGAAAATTCAACCTTAAAAAAATTCATAGATGTATGAGTGACTGCGTAAGAAGGGGGGTTATGTTTTCGAGTGTAAGTATGTATGTATGTGAGTATATATGTATGTATGTAAGTGAGTATATATGTATGTATGTATGTTTATATATGCCCTACTACAGCCTAAACGGCCCGACAGATTTTGATGTCCGAGGTGTCGTTAAATTGGTCTTTACACCCTGAGCGTCACAGGCTATATTTTTTTGAAAAAATAATAATACAAATCTCGCAATAATAAAAAGCGTTTTTTCGTAACCTCCAATGACCATTTTCGTATCGTAATAAGCAATTTTACTAGAATTATTCTAAAGAATACTCATTTATAATCTTGAATACACATTTATAGATTCTTGTTTGGAAATGTTACTACGGCATTTTGTAGCGGTTCACAGAACACATCTACCTGCCCAGTTTCTGAAATATGCACCACAAACCAATATCGCTTTTTCAAGTGGGCCTTTGAACTCTTAAGCGTCTTTATGTCGAGGGTGAATTTTTCTTCTAGCTAAGCGTACTTCATCGTATATACTATCCTTGCAACACGAGTTTTTTTTTATACAAGATAGATCTACGATTGACCACCAACTCGCCCGATGTTAAGCGACGGTGCGGCCGAGGATGGAGTTCGTCGATCTAGAAGATATCTATTCACTCTTGCGGCATTAGCAAAATAGATATGTCATAATTTTTCGACGACATTGTGTTTGTTAGTTGTTTATAATAAACTGGGTCGTGCAAAGTTGTGTTGACTTGTGAATTTGATTCGTTTGATCCATGCTGTCAGGACCGGTGACCTGTAAGAGAGACGAGCTGACATATCGTGTGATAGATGGAGTCATGTATGTGTGCCTCAGATCGGAACCCCGGCGCGCTCAAAGGGACTGCCATCTATACTCCCTATTTATTATTCATTGCTATAAAATATGTTTACTCTAAGCAGGGACGGGGTCCACTGTGCGTTTATTGATGCGAAGATATGATTTTTCAGCAAATATTTGCAGTATTACGTAACATGAATTTCTTTTGAATAACTTTATATGATGACAATATAGAGAAAAAAATAAATGTTTCAAGCAATATTGTAGATAAGTAAATAAAAGGTTCCATATTGATCTAAACAATAGATAGAAATACAGCCCTTCATAAATTACCAAAATACATAAACATATTAAAGTTGATTGATTGATTGATTGATTAAAGTGCAAGGATTACAATGCAAAACTAGGTTTTCTAGGTTTCTAGGTTATCTCTTCCAGGCATACTGTTCATAGTACAGTTGATATCTCAAAGCAGGAAGGGTCACATAACATGTTTGATTTTAGTACTGAAATTGGGCTAAAACAGTTAATAAATTATAATGAAGAAAAAAATATTGTTGGTTCAGTCGCTATTTTCATTTTCCAGCGACACTGAAGAGAGTAGTGAGATTAAAAACATTTTTTTTATGATGACAAGATTTTGTCAAAAACACAGTCCATGATTTCAATTTTGCTGCCTTAGTGTCTCATCTTGCGGTGCGATAAGCGTTAACTCGTTTTTTTTGTCAACTTGTCATTTTTCATGGCCACAATCTCGTCCTATCGTCTTCAACGTATCAATCGACTCACATAGTTCCAAAAAGTGACGTTTGAAAAACTTATAACAATTTCATAAATAATAACCACGGCTCAAGAGGCAACTCAAGAGGCTCTCGTTTGATGTTAGGGTCAAGGATCGGATACAGAAAGAAGGCATTATAACATAACACGCGTTGTCAGGCGAGTTGTCATGCCAAGGGTCCGATTTATAATGGTCATGGTGAATTAAGTAAGTTTTTCTTGTTCGCGAACAAGATATTATAGAAACATACTCTTAGACAGTTACATAAATTCCAAAACCATTATCCTACTTCTTTGGCAGTCTGGTAGAAGAGTAGTTTTAATTTTACTATTATATAAGTATATAATATGAAATCCAGAGCAAATAGCTGAAGATTTATTTTAAAACATTTCAACGTGAACACGAGAACGTACAAAATGACGAAGTTGTGCTACTTTTTGTTTCTAACTGGGAAGTACTAGAAATGGTAAAAAATATTAATTTAACAATACTCAAACAAAGCCGCGTATAAAAGGCAATTCAACGTAGAAATATAAACTGTACCTACTGGCAAAAAAAGCGCAACATTATGAGTTCTTGAGTGGTTTGTTAGGCTTTCGTACTAAGGGTGAAAGACTACAGTGTTTGTCTATCCTACACTTAAACGACTGTATCTTTTAAATGGTAAGAGATAAAAGTCTCTAAATTGGCAAGATTCTAGGGTTTACTTTAAAATAAATCTACAAATACTAAAAATTGGTCAAGAGTGAGACAAGCTTGCATAAATAATTTCGTTCAGGGACTAAGCGGTTCACATGTCTAAACGTCCAACGGATTCGAATGCCTGTAGTCGGATTTTTAATCAGACGTTGTAACCTGGCAGATCGAATGTTGCCGTTTTTTTATAAAATGAAAATAGTGATGTGTTGAAAGGTCTACTGAAATGAACTGGTACAGATTAGTGACCTATTTCATTACTTTGTATTCGGATTGTTTCTAACATCTAAATTCGACGATGACACTTTACAATTATATTAATACATGCCTACTTTAGTGACCGGGAGGTACCCCGTGAGGCCACATCCCGTGAGAGAAAAAAAAATCGACATGGCTAAATAGAACTGTCAAAATGGAACAAAAAGTGGTATTTTTGTAGCATTAGGCCGACAGCAATCAAGATCCACGTAACCAGACGTTCTCCAACTCCCTTGTTGCGACGGGCGATATAGGTCGCATTGATGTGACCGATAATTCCCGCACTTATTTATTGTTAGCGATAACGAAGCACCGGCCGTATCCGTACAGTCACGCAGCGCAGACATCTCACTTAAGGATTCGCTCAAAACGCGCAGCTATCTCTCTCGCGCATCACAACCTTCTTAAGCTTACAAAATCATTGAGTAGAGATATTAGAAAAGTGAGAGGCAAATTTATATATTCAGAACTTCAGTCTTCAGTCAATTAATTTGCAAATATACGGATATGAATTAGATCAGATCAGCTGTGTTTGTATATACTGTTCTACTACGAGGCTCCATCTTCTTATTGCAAAAAAAGGTAAGAATTTTTCCATTAAAATAAAAATCATTTTCCGATTGGTTTGTAAGCGTGTAACTTGAAACGGGTTGAACGATTTGATTGTTTTTTTTTTCTTAGTATGTTTTAAACCCTTATCATACTCGTAAATACGAGTATTATATAAATCATATCGTATTTTCCGGTATATCGTGGGTCAAAACACAAAATATTCACATTATATATGAATGTACCATTATAGAATTAAATAGCGAGATAAACACTCTTTATATTATAGTCCACTACGCTAGAAAAGTGCAATTAAGAAAAAACAATCTTCTGTAAAATATATGTCAGACTGTATGTACATATATTTGATCGAGCGAGCGAAGCGTCTCTGCATCAATTGGCCAAATTTTCTTTCATCTGTAATTTGTCTGTTTGTGAATTTGTTTGTTTGTTCGTACTCACGTAATGGGCGTCATTTTTAACCAATTTGATGAAACTTGGCGTATAGGTTTTATGGATTAAAAAAATAAATTCATCGGCGATTTTTGATAGGAGGGGTGGTTCCCATAAAAAGGGGGGAAGTTTATTGCGGCGCTAGTTACCAACCAATTTTAATGATGTTTGGTAGGTAGATTAAGTACACAATTACCACAACACAACTTGACGTAAAAATAAACAGAATTGGTCACGTGGTTGTCGAGATATGACAACCAACTTGAGATTACGTGTAACAGTGAAGGAGTATATATTGCATTTTAACTCTGAATAATTTTCTTGATTTTATGTTTTTTCCATTTATAAAATTATTTGATCTCTCTATGTCTCTGCATCAATTGGCCAAATTTTCTTTCGTTATAAATACGGCTTCCTAAGTCAAATTTATGTAGCTATTATGTACAGATGACCCAAGGTGAGCTGCAAATAAGCTCTTTCGCGAGGTCTACTGTTTGTCGAACTACTAGTTAATACGTGTGGTAGACAAAAGTAGAAACGAATAAAACACTTCAAAACGCTCTTTATCCAAATGCCCAGAGAGAGCTCTGGGCATTTGGATAAAGTACGTTTCAAAAATCTCTTTCAGCAGTAAATCTGCATTAACATCAGTAAATCGCTTTGTGAAATGGGCGCGAGGCACGTGCTTGTCCCGCAATTAAAACGTAATTTGTAGGTCGCAAGCGGAGGGTCGGAGTTTACCGCGATAACGGGCGTTACGGTCCGATATTTACGATACTAGCGCGCTTCTTACGTTACACAAACTATCTATAAACGTTTCACGAAGAGCTCATAAAACTAGATAAATAGTTGACAAAACAGAAAAACGAAAAATATACACCGTAAAATTATTTAATAACCTAAAATAAAAATATTCCACATGATACAGTTAAAGCACTTTAAAATTTAGACCTGAGGGTCTAAATCTGGGGTCTTCTTTTCATAAAGACACTATTTTTTGTGATTTAACTAAAAATGTACAGTTTTTGGATTTTTTCGTATATGTGTAATCGAACACAATGCTTTTTGCTAAATGTCAGTTCTAGGTCAACGGAAAGTACCCCATAGGTTTGATTCCCTTGTGAGTGTTGAAATGTGCGTTTTTTACGACATATTCGGCTGTAACTTTTTTTTCGAAAACTGAGAAAATTGATTTTCTTTCTGCAGCAAGAGACTATGGATCTGCGTATATGGTTTTAATTTCAACACGACACCTCCACGCGTTCCCGAGATACAGGTCTTGACACCCGGACGGACGGACAGACAGACAGACGGACAACAAAGTGTTCCGTTTTTTTTCCTTTTGAGGTACGGAACCCTAAAAAGGAACATTATTAGGCAGGTGGTGTAAAAAAAATATATAATTACAAATTCTAATGAGAGAGGCCGTTTATAAAAAAAAATAAAAAGACGTGTGGCACTCGGAGACTGCCGCGGTAAAGCTATTGCATAATAGCTTTACGCGCGGTGTGTTAGGTTATTTTCGTTACGGAATTTCTGGATTCGGTCTCCACGCTCAAGGCCTGCAATAAAAGCTATGCAATAGCTTAAAAACATTATATTATTCACTATTATGTTACAATTAAATTGGAAGAAATAATTGGAGGGTATTGCCTCCCCCAGGGGTTACTATATGGATTTAACCTTGAACGAATTTGATGACGATAAAGCTTAAATAACTATCAAAACATTATCATCATCATCATCTCAGCCACAAGAAGTCCACTGCTGGACATAGGCCTCCCTCGTGGATTTCCAGAGAGACTGTATCAAAATATATTACATAAATATATATTTTTTTGTTTAAGTAATTTTTCGCAGTTCTTCCTCTCGGATATCGTTCCAAAGTTCGCTTTTTTACTCCGCAAAATATTTATAAAGGTCGTGGGGCAAATGAGAACAACAATTATTCGATTAATACACATAATCCCCTGTCAGGTCCCAACTGGGATATATCTGGTAGGAGCGAATTTAGAGACTAAAGCATATAAAATTTCTCTTTCCCGTATCTTTGAATTTGAAGTATGAAATGTACTAAATTTAATACATTATTCTGACACATTCTTACTTAGAAACGCACGTTAAAATCTTATTCACTGAATATGGACTTGTCACTTTATGTCAGACAGGACTTGTCACGCGCGAAAACGAACGAAACACTGTTTTCTAAAATTAGCTTATTCTGTGTTTATAAATAAGTGGAATATTATTATCACACAGCTTGAAGCACGAAAAAGGGACTTCGTTTCATAGGGGGTAACTTAAAAATTGGAATGAGAACTTCACGTCACTTCTTAACAGACTTCCAAAAAGAAAGAGGTTCTCAATTCGACTGTATGTTTTTTTGGGTTCCGTACCCAAGGGGAAAAACGGGACCCTATTACTGAGACTCCGCTGTCTGTCCGTCCGTCCGTCCGTTTGTCGCCAGGCTGTAACTCATGAACCGTGATAGTTAGACAGTTGAAATTTTCATAGATGATGTATTTCTGTTGCCGCTATAACAACAAATACTAAAAAACTTGTGTGTTTTCAAATCACAAGTAAATAGGTTTCTTTTAATCTACACATATACATTCCATCGTAGACTTTGTGTGACATCGACAAAAATCAGGTGAGTTGTCAACCAAGCCCATGTCTATCAATAGTAAATAAAACCGGAAAAGTGCGAGTCAGATTCGCCCACCGTGTGTTCCGTGCAAACTAATTAAAAGAACTACCGGCCGAAGTTAGCTATTGATAAAACGGGGTAATTATATGTATTTTTTTATATTTTTGATCATAATCCGAAAATTACACATCGCAAATATATTAAAAACCGGTTTTAGCTTGTGCTAATGAAGTTCTTTTATATGATACGACACGGTTAACTCTCTTTAAAATTTTGACCCTCATTCCTTGCATAAAGACTTTTTTTTTATTAAATTAAAAATTATTTTTTCCCTTTATATTTACTATAAGACAATGTTTCTTGCCAAATTTCATAGTTCTAGGTCAATGGGTTTTCACACAGGTGTACAGACGTACAGACGGACAACATAGTGACCCTATAAGGGTTCCGTTTGAGGTACGGAACCCGAAAAATGACTCCATTGAATTAATTAATTACAAGCTTTTGTTTCACGTCATGATGACGATATGGTCAAAATTTTGAAAACGATTTTAGAACAACTTCAACTTCCTTGATACATTGAAATTATACAAAATTTTAATCTTTAATCGATAGCAAATCTTATTATTGTAATAACTTATATTTAAGGTTCATAAATGAATGTGTATGTATGATAATTTATAAAAAAAAAAACTCGGTATAGAACACACAACTAGTTACAAAGGTATATCTATGCCATTTGCAACTGTCGATAAGATTTATCGCGGAAAGCCGGCAAGCATTCTGTTCGAAGCTTTCTTTTGTCCAAATATTCGAGCAGGATATTGAATTTACGAGTACATTCGTCGGAGATGCTTATCATGCGACAGAGGTATCTCGTTCCGACAACATGATGGTCTTCTTACCTTTTATTCGGAAGAAAAAATCCTGTATTGACATATAGAATGAATGTTTCTTGTAATGCACTTCAGTGCATTACCAGAAACATTCTCCTATACAACAAACGTGATTTTTTGCCGTTTTTATAGATAATGGTACGGAACCCTTCATGCGTGAGTCCGACTCGCGCTTGGCCGGTTTTTTGTAGTTGTTTTGGCTTGACTTGAATTAGCTTCAAGAGGAGATAAATCTTACGCACCCACACTTATACCACTCATACCAAGCTTTTCCTTTCTAGCACACTTCTAGTATAAATTAAAAAAAAAGTTTATACCTTCATCATAATGACAGTTTGTAGACTACGAGCCCTTCCCTGCCTGTTTTAATAATAATAATTCTTTATTTCGGATAACACGATCCGTATCAAGAAACTAATGTTTTCCATAAGTAAACCCTAAATTTAATGTTTATAACTTCATAACTTGCTCATTTATAAACAGATTTGGAAAATTATATTTCTAATCGACAGGATAAACTTTCAAATTGGTTTTATAGGAATTTCATAAACATCGGTTCAGTAGTTTGATTTTCAAACAAAATAACTGGAAAAAACATGTCATACAAGTAAATGAAGCTAGGTATTTTGATATCTGTTATTTAAGTTTTTTTTTTAATTTATAAGTATAACTATTATCATTTACTTTAGAGAGGGAGTAAAATAGTAGTATCGCAGTGAAAAAGTTTTCCATATATGTACAAAATGAACACGTTTTTGCAAAACCGTTGATCCATGTCGACGTCCGGACAGTGCGTTACGTTTTTAATCTGATGAACATTTTCATTTTGCTTGTAGAAATAATATAGACTAAGAGCGGGCCGTATGTTTACCCACCTCATCGGGTAACAAGATGTGAGCTATCTAGGATGACGCACATTAGTAAGTTGTCTCTAAATGTACAGAGTTTCCTAGGCTAAGCCTGGAGCATTTTGTACAGTTAGCAAAAATGTTACCATTTTTAAAAGCTTTTATTCTACTTGCCCTGTTAGTACGAGTATATTAGTATGGGACAAATCTTGCAAGTTAAATTAGAACCCCTTCCTGTCGTTAGATTAGGTTGAAATTTGGTTTACTTACGTAACTTCGGTGACAATGCAATAATATGGTACCATGAAGTATATAATAATATGGCACCTTCGGACGCCATCTTGACACCAGTGTCAAGATGGCGTCGGAAGGTGGCTATCGGAACTCCTAAACTAAACGAGATAAAACCGTTGAGTTTGGACTCGTTTGAATAGTCTTGAAAAGCACTCCTGTGCTACATGACAGCCAGGGTCTCAAGATGGCGTCGGAAGGTGGCCATAGGAACTCCTAAACTTTAGTTTTACTTGTAAACAAGATAAAACCGTCGAGTTTGGACTCGTTTGAATAGTCTTGACAAGCACTCGTTTTTAGTCTAGTAAATAAATTATAAATTAAAAAAATATATTTAAAAACAAGCTTTTATTTAAATGCTCTAAAACGAAGAAAATAAATTTTATATTGATATAAATAAAAGCTTGTCGCGAGATTTCAAACAACATCGTACCTATCTACTAAGTAATATTTAATAAATATTCCAACAAAAGACTTAGACGCGTTCTTATCATTTGCTTAGAATTAAAGTTAGTTTGTTCTTTTGAAAAAAAAAAATGTTTGTGTTCTCACGACAAGCTTTTATTTATATAAATATAAGATACTGTTCTGCTTAATCAGCATCCTAGATAGCTCACAATTTTTGTTACCCAATGAGGTGGGTAAACACACGGCCCGCTCTTAGTCGAATAGTACAATGGCATAGTACTTCCTCCGAACACAATGTTGACGACGATGGTTTACAAAACAATTTACATTGCGTTAAGTTTTACTTATTTCGAAGAAAACATTCATGATGAAGGTGGGTTGCGCGAGTGAAAGGGAAATTTTAACTTTGAAGGTTAACCAAATAACAAAGCTTGCGCTCGAGGTTTATTTCACTCAATAAATACGACAATTATGAGTTACTCTTTTCTGGTCTATGCTCACTACACATGCATGCTACGTTATTGAAAATATATAGCCTACATATTTAGATCGTATTTTATTGTTTGACCTGTTTAAAAAAATAATAATACATATATACACAGTGGGTTGCACAAATAGTCAGACAAACTGGCACCCCAGGTTAGATGATTAGATATTTTTTTACAACCCCTTATTTAGTGGATACCTACACGTCTCAAAGAAGGCACCCTCCATATTTCATGTCTCCAAAAACAGCGGTTTAGGTTAAAATGTACGTAATCAGTCAACCAGTCACATAGAACCGAGCTTTTTATATATGTTTAGCAAGTACTTTTGTTTGTCAACAGCATCCTTCGTGCATTCGTTCAGCAACAATTACACTGAAGCGACGACAAACACTGTGAATAGCGGAGTGAGCACTGTGTGTGGGCGAGACTACGTCTGCCAAGCAGGCTACGGCCGAGGTCGGACGTGTGGCAGCCAATTGGAAGTGGACCGAGTGGAGACCATCGCCGAACCACGTGGACGGCGACGCTCGCAGAAGGTAATCCAACGGTGGAGATTCGACAATTCGCGCCAGCAACGCCAGAGACTCCCAATGGAGATACAAACGTTTGAGATGCGACAGATGCCGTCGACCAGTACCATGTGACGAATGGCAACATCTACAGGTGCGACCACTGTCGAGGAACGGTGCTCGCGGCATGTAGGCGCATGCCCCACTTGTCGACGCACCAAATACGGCTCCGGACCTGTTCACGATATCAGGTTATAGACTGTTTCGTATTTGGTGATAGAATTTAAGTTTGTGCTACATGTGGAAGACAATAGAGTAAGTTGACATATCATCGGTAAATGTAAATATGCACACGAGTTGTGTTAATCCGGTATTGGGGAACTGTTTCTAACCTGTTTACCTATAATATCTTAAATATTGCAGCTTTTGTATAGTAGATGCGACGAGTTAATTTGTTTTTAAGTGTTTATTATTAATACGTACGTGGATTACGATGTTTTCCTCAAGATGGCAAAATTGGACAAATGTCATCGTGGTCACTTTTTATTGTAAAATTTCATAGATTAGAGATTAATAATATTCGCGTGTGTGCTATAACTTCCATAATATTTTTATCCTGAACTATTACATTATATGCAAGACAACAGTGTATCTAGATGTCTATCAATTTATGCTTAGGATAAAAAAGAGAGGGTCCAAAGCTCACCGGTGTACGATAGAATGTTTTTTATTTTTTTTCAATTTATCAATATATACTTATTATATAATTATTCTATCGAAAGGAAGGCTTTTCAAAGCTAGGGATGAGTCTGCCGAGATGCGGCGGTATGCCACGGCAGCCTCTGACCTGAGTGCTCGTTGAAATGTATACCTTATTTCGTTTGTTTAAGAATGCAATATGCATTGATAAAACACCGCCTTACTGTCCACCCCTTGTCGCTCTATACGGGCCACTTGAAAAAAATGGGTTTCTATCAACGAATTACATTAGGTATATTATGCAAAGCATAGTATATGCAGATTGTATTATAATTAAGATAGGTAGTATTATTAATGTAGAAATAGATATGTAAATGTATTTTTAATGGAGATGGTATGTATATGATATGTATATTCTGCTAACAACTCTCTTTTAGCAAAGCCCAACCAAGCCAAGCTTACGAGATGCCGGACTGGCAGAACATGAGCTGGACATGCTAAACATTCATAAACATTTAGAGCCCTGATTAAATGTCATATAATTATTTCATTTAATTACTCTTTTTTTTAAATACTTAATGTTTCTAAAACCCTTTAATACGCTTTCATAATTCTTTGTAGTTATAGGCCTGTTACTAACCAACGGCCCGAACCGTATGCAACCGTGTTTTTGCTAGTAATTACAATTAAAATGCTAAGAATTCATGAATAATCTTCTATTGTAATGGAAAATCAACCCTTAGAGTTGAACGCCGACACAACTTTTAGACTAAGGAAAGAGCACGTGTAACTATGTTTTCAAACATAACTAATGTATATGTACTTTATTATAGATAACGTACAGTACATGTGTAGTTGAGGAATCGCTCAACGCGCGCGGCTATCTCTCTCGTGCATCACGACCTTCCTATTTAAACATATAAAAGCATTGAATAGGGATATTAGAAAAGTGAGAGCTAAAGTTTATTTAGACAGGAGAAATATTTAAAAACAAGTTTTTCTTCGATATTTTTTAAATTGGCTGAGAAATAAGAAAATACATGTTTTCTTTTTCTAATTCCGTCGCCAGTATAAATGATATCTGATTAAAACTTTTTTTAAATGTTTCTCCTCTCTAAATAAACAAATTTAGCTCTAACTTTTCTAATATCCCTACTCAATGATAAAATAATATAAAAAATGTGTATGATGGTATAAAAATGTGACGCGCGAGAGAGATAGCTGCGTGCTTTAATGTCGACCATAACATATATTTTCACCAAATAGCCGACGGGAACGGTCGCAACAGACAGTAGACCGTAGTACCACAAAACAGAGATGGTACAGAAGGCAATCACAGGTATGTACTTCACTTTTCATACCTACACTCGGCGGTCACGCCAGGGGTGTCAACTTTGGCTTATGTACAAAAAACAATCGTGGCAGTGGCACTCGCATCTAGTTATTTGATTTATTGTTGAGAACGAAAAAGGAAGAACGGAAATATAAACTAATAATAACTAAAATATTTCAATTTTAATGTTATTATTATATTACAGTCACAGAAAATATCTTACGACGATTTCGACATTGGAGAAATGCACTATTAAAAATTTAGTGTAATAAATTCGCATTCTTATCTACAATTGTTTACTTTACAGTAAGCTAGTGGATGGCACTCGCGCTCGCACTGGTCCCAGTCGGTCCGAGACATCGCGTCCGTGAGCGGTGTCTATGTGTGCGTTGCTCGAACGCACTTTGTATGTAGATTGACTTCTGTACTATCTCTGTTTTGTAGTAGTACCGTAGACACAACACAATGATCGCAGTCCACATTCATAATCCTACTATACTGGAGTAAAACCCCCTTCCACCTTGTCTGTTTCTTGGAACCTACAACTTTGAAATTTTCAAAACTAGGGTGAATATATAATTTTATCTTCTAAATCCAAGTGCTCCATCCTCGTCCACACCGACGGTTACCACCAGGCGAATTGGTGGTCTAACGTAAAGATTTATTTCGTATAAAAATATATTAAGCGAATAAAATGACAGATCGAATGTTGCCGCTTTTTTATGAAATGACAATAGTGCTGGGCAAAAAAGATTCGTTTCATTGTCACATTTAGTTCATGATATAAATCACTAAGGTGTATTCCAAGTTTTCGTTGATGTCAAAATTATTGTCTTAAGTATGTATTTGCCGCATATAACTGGAGTTATAGAATTTTTATTCATACAAAGGTTGCCCATGCCTGATCTTATGCCACCGAAATTGGCTACGAGCAATCCGCGGTTCTCTATAAAATTTAAATTCACCTACGATTTAATCAAACGCCTAAATTTGTATCTATTAGAAAATATATCCAACAATATAAACAAGTCAGATAAATGAAAACATTCAGACTTATGTAAAAACTGTTTGAACAAGATTTAAAGTTTATTACAGAGTTAAGGATTGTAGCGTTAGACTTTGTACATTTAGCGGCTTGGCTGTTCAGATTCAATCAGATCTCATTTGACAAGTTTTGTCAGTGAAAGTGGCATGACAATGCGAGACATGGCAAGCCATGCAGTCTACCAATTAAACTTGATTCAAACTGGATATCATTAACTAATAAGGGCTCAGAATATTTGAATTGTTACAGAACTCTTATCAGTGGATGTCCTTTTGTGTAACAATTTAAACAAATTATATTAAAAAGAATACATAGATTATAATTAAAACCAAAATCACATAAGTATAAATCTATATTTATGCATGTGTATTTTAATGTACTGTATGAGGTATTGGTGTATTTTGGATATTAAAATAATATTTTACATTAATGATTGTAAATAGTGCTGGAAGCGTTTAATTCTAAATTTAGTAATATAAGTAAAAGAAGTGAGTGTTGTTTAAAATTGTTTACAGTTTTGAAAACTGATAAACCGACTTCAAACAGCAGGAGCTCAGAATGAGTTGCTGGTGATTTTCTTCTGGGAATGCCCTTAGGTATCAAATACTATATTCATAAAAATCGATTCACAATATGAAGATTCATAAATAAAATTTAAATAAATTTAAATAGAGAACCTCCTTTTCTAAAGTCGGTCAAAAATCGATCATTCAAAGAAAAATCATATTTGTGCTATTGTAAAATTTTGTATATAAGAAAAGTTGAGCTGTTATATAATTATGTACATAAATATATATATTTAAAACAAAAAAATATCCGACTGCAAATTGTATGATATTAAATATCAGTTAAGTATCATAGTAGATGCTAACAAATTTATAGTACTCGAGAATTATTACCCTGTACACAATATAATCACGGGTATAAATACAATCACGAATTTTAAACTTAGTGTAAGAACAAATTATTTTGTAATACATTTAATGTTGTGGTTACTAATTATGATAATAAAATAAAAATAGTTTAATAAAAAAAAAAAATGTATTATTAGCATTAAGAAAAAAATATGAAAGAAATGTTAACAATTGAAGTCCCGAGGGACAAGAAAATTCAAGGGATAT
Organism: Lycia hirtaria; assembly: GCA_947563715.1. Classification (NCBI taxonomy): domain Eukaryota; kingdom Metazoa; phylum Arthropoda; class Insecta; order Lepidoptera; family Geometridae; genus Lycia; species Lycia hirtaria. The sequence goes on from OX387386.1 coordinate 16,574,974, forward strand.
GTTACTCGTATTTGTGGTCTTATAATCTGAGTGATACGTTGAGATCAGATTTTAATACGGTGCCAGAATCAATTTAATGGTAAAGACTTAGTCTATATATTAGAGCTTCGAGAAAATAACTTTGAAGGCTGCCTTGTCGTTAGTTTAGTCAGAAAAATATTCCGTCGAATCGTGTTTACACAAAAAGACAAAGATCAAATAGTAATTCAGTAAGTGTTAGCGGCAAAAACGGCAAAAAAAATCACGTGTGTTGTATGGGAGTCCCCTTAAATATTTATTTCATTATTTTTTTTAGTATTTGATGTTATAGCGGCAACAGAAATACATCACCTGTGAAAATTTCAACTGTCGCAGTACGATTCATGAGATACAGCCTGGTGACAGACGTTCAGACAAACAGCGGAGTCTCAGTAAAAGGGTCCCGTTTTTACCCTTTGGGCACGGAACCCTAAAAACCAAACCCTACATATTTATTCACAAATATTAACAATAAATATTGTTAACAGTAATTGTATCATGTTAATAAATAATGTTACTAAAATACTAGATATTGCCTACGACTTCGTTCGCGAAAAGCTTTATCTTTGAACTATTAAATTACGATTACTACATACCCCTCATTTCATCTCCTAATTTCCATAGATAAAATCCCTATTATACTATTTATTTAATTTACATAATTAATATAAATTTCATCAATCATTAAATTTGGTATACAAAAACCGGACAAGTGCGTGTCAAACTCGCCCACCGAGGGTTCCGTACAAACTAGTAGGAGGAAATCATTTTTTTTTATATTTTCCTTCATAATCCGAAAAATATACATCGTAAAAATATTTAAACACTTGTTTTAGCTTATGCTAATGAAGCCCTTTCATATGATACCCCACGTGATACGGTTAATTCACTTTAAAATTTGGGCCCTCATTCCTTGCATAAAGACACTATTTTTTGTGATTTAATTAAAAAATTCCAGTTTTCGGATTTTTTTCCTATATGTGTACTATAACACAATGCTTCTTTCCAAATTTCATAGTTCTAGGTCAACGAGAAGGTACCCCATATGTTTGTATTCCCTTGTGAGTGTCGAAATGTGCGATTTTTACGACATATTCAGCTGTAACTTTTTTTGACGAAAACCGAGAAATTTTATTTTTCTTTCTGCAGCAAGATATTATGGATTTGCGTATACAGTTTTAATTTCAACACGATACCTTCACGCGTTCCCCAGATACAGGTCTTGACACGCCGATGGACGGACAGACGGACAACAAAGTGATCTTATAAGGGTTCCGTTTTTCCTTTTGAGGTACGGAACCCTAAAAACAAACAGGATTTTGTGAAAATCTTAAATCCTACTTTTAACCACCGTAAACCATTCCTGTCGTATTTTTTTTTTGCGAAAAATATGTATTTATTTTATTAATCAACCTAAATATTAAACTTCTCTTAGTACAGTTTCCCCTAGCTGTATCATACATGTATATATATAAATTATTAATGATAACTGGTATACTAAACTTAAATAATAACCTGGGCGACCGACCTCCACTCGGATTTTTTATGACTGAAAATACGAGCAAACCCGGGTTCACTAAAAATGAAACCTAGCAAGATCGATTTTTCATCCCCTAACATACAAACCAAATTTCATTAAAATCGTTGGAGCCGTTTCCGAGATTCAGATTATTTATATATGTATGCAAGAATTGCTCGTTTAAATGTATTAGATTTATAATAATTATATACTCGGCAGACGGGCGTTTGACACTACAAACGTCATTTTACCGCTTGCTTAAAGGTTAAATGTACATACAGATTAGATAGAGACAAGAGGTCAGCCAAACTTTTACAAAAACGTCAAATTATCTCATGTTTTTATTTTCAACGCTAATAGAATAATTCATATAACAACCAACAAATCTCATATGTTTTCAGATTTCGTGATAACTCAATACATACATATATGAATGACACTTCATACATAGTGCATTTGGATTATAATAGTTTAAGAACAATAATCATCGCAATATAGCTAATCTACTGCGATAAATAGGGTCTAACTAAATTAGGATCAATGCCAAATACATAAAACATGATAAGTACATACTTATCTAATAACTTAAAAAAAAACTGAAATAAGTGTAGTATACTGTACTATGTACTGAATAACGAGTGTGCTATAATTAAGCCCTATAATTTAAGTAACAATACTATCACAATATGTCAATGTTGTACCACACCCCTCTAACTCATCATTGTAACTCTAACTCAAGTAATATCTGTAAACATCATAATATATGTATAAATACTTTCCTACCTCTATATGTGGTAAAAGTCGTACGACCAAATGACATGAAATACCAAATGACTGTCGTTTTATCGCTAGTTTTATTAGGCATTACCTGTTAATGTACCCGCGACTTCGTACGCATACAAACGCGTCAAAAAACACGCCCCTCTTCTGTCCCATCTCGCCCCGCTCCCTACCAACTCCTGCTTCAATCTCACTACGCTCTTATTCCGCATGCATCCCGCTCTCGCTCCACTCCCGTCCCGCTCCGAAAATTGCAGGTTTAGATTAATAAGTTCATGGATTACCCTTACAAATGAATAATATAAATCATAGTGTAAATTATATCTAAACTAATTTCAAATGTTGATTTTATTTGAATCATCATGACTCATTCCTACAATTACAATCTTGAAATAGTTTTTTTTTATTCGTTCATCATCATCATCATTATCTCAGCCATAATATCATGGAAATTCCTCTACAATCTTTTACTCCCATCGCAACCCCCGCAATTTATTCCAAATGTATTTTTTATCTAAATTTTGTATCTTACTTACATGAAATTACACGCCAAATTTCATCTTCGTAAATCAAGTAGTTTTGGAGATTTCGTTATTTAATCATTGAAGTCATATTTCGATTTTACTTTTTTATATAGATCATGTTATTCTTATGAGATTTACTACTCGATAAGTAATTTCGTAATAAATGAAATGAATTTAATCCACACAAAATAGGGTACAATCATGACCTTAAAGCGAATTCAGTCCGGTCTATTTTGCCATTTGTTGGCATGTGGAATTACCTATTTTCAAAGTCAGAGCGAGTCAAAAATAATCAAAATTAAACAATCAAGTCAAATCTTAACAACTAGTTGGTTATAAAATATCGTTTTTAGTACATAATTCATTATTTGAGATATTGTGCTCAATTTAGTACAATTAAATCTACTGGTTTTAATTGTAACATCTCAAATATTGAATAGAGTAGAATTATCGCAAATAATAAAAAAATCTTTGGATTATTGTATAAATTGTAACAAAAAATCGTAGTCTGTTCATTTAAAGAACTAATGCGGCATTGTGGGCGCTGCTGTCCGTATTTCATTATTTAGTTAAATCGAAACGTTACTTCCCATTTTATGCCGCGATAGTTCTTTGTCCAAGTAGTATTTAAGCATTACTTAGTTGGTTGTAAATAACTCACTGTGGACCACATTCTAAATCTAAGAAGACAATCAGTCATCCACACAAAAAAAAAGTGTGGTAAAATGTATGGAACAATTGGTCTATTAGCAATTCTGAATAAATATTTAAAACATGAAAGCAGTAGACCTCGAGCGCACGGACTTTTCGCAATAATACATGTTGCAAAAAGTCTGTGCTCGCTAAGTCCACTGCTCTCAAATTCAAAATTCGTCAGAATTGTGTATCTAACGTGTTCTATTATCAAAATCTGTCAACGTATTCTCATGGCTGATTTTGTTCATATTTAAAATTTTATTGCAGTTAACACCAGGTGAGGCGACGGTCAAGCGCAAGCTTATTTTTCGTAAAAAAAGTTTTCTGTTAGACGGTACACAATTATTATAAGGGAGGAAATTAATGATCTCAAACCTTGATATTGATAGAAATGTTTTATTTTAGCTCCTGATAGAATAATGTGTCATTACTATTTATAATTACATACAGACTTATAAGAATATAGTCCCCACCTGTCAATCTATGTATATCTGTATCAATAAGAATACATTGTTCATTATAGTTCGCCATCAAATAATTGTCTCATAAACATATCATATTTGTTACTTGTATGAGAATGAGTTTTTTCCCACTAAAGATGGGTTTTTGCAGATTCATTTTCATAGAAGACCTTATTTTTTTATGTATTTGATTCGAAATGTGAGCGTCCAGCTCGCATTTCGTATTAAACATGAGAAAGCATGTAGTGTACAAGGGTTTGATAGTTGAAACGCAAAGTAAAAATTACGCATAAATTACTAATTTCATCCAATATCCAAAAATTCGCTCGCTCAAATAAAAATAAAGCGCTAAAGAAACGAGCCGTTACAACTATTCGACATTCGAACTCTTTCAAATAATAACGCAATAAAAAATATTTATAAGTTCAATAAACTACGAGTAGTCACGCCTCTACGGAAATGCTTGCGATATAAAAAAATACATTCTAGTAGTGGAAGTCTCAATATTTTGTATCTACTGAATTGTATTCGATAAGCCGATTCATACAGACAGTATGGACACTATCAATTAGTAGTATGGTTGTTCTCTTTTGTTTATAGTCCTATATTATAATACTTTTGAATATAGTCCTATATTATAATAATTTACCGTTCGAGGATGTGACGTTTTCGTGCCACCTGTGTATGTGGTTCTTTTGAGGGAAACGAACGTTTGGGAACTTTGCTATTCGAAAAAGAAATAAAAAAAAACAGAGATAAGCCCGTCATAAAAACAGATCAACTCACTCCAATATATCTGTAGGAGTCGGCGTATCGATCGAATTCAATCAGTACGAAATAGGCTTCCAACAAGGTTAAGGTTTACAATCATGGTCAGAAAATCTATCTATACAGTTGTCCAACGTGGCGTTTAAGAGCACAGTTGAGCATGGAGTTGTTGTCAATGTAATTTAAAAAAGAAAAAATATTTAGGTTAGGTTATATTTAGTGTTCCAATCACATAAAAGAAACTGAAATAGGTTAATTTTATGAGTAGAAATCAGTTTCCTTTTTTATATATCCAATGCGCACTTCATAACCTACTGAAAGGGCCACGTAAATAGTTCGATATTGGACCAGTAATAGTTTAATGCACTATGTGATAATACTAGACATGAGGTATCTGATATAGCATAACCCTTGTTATACAACACGAAGCATCTGTTTGCAGTCTCCTTCACAATCGTGCCAAACAAAAATGAGCTGTACTATTGTATCACTGTGTTCAACTTATTACTATGTATTGAAATATATGTCAGTATTTGTCAATATTTTGTTTTATTTACCAAAAACTAAAGAATAATCTTAAAGATGGATTCAGACAACGCAAAGCATGCTTTCCCTTGCGGTGCGAGCTCAGTCGGTTGGCCTATGGACTTATTCCGTGCCGCGAATTCACCTAACAATGCACAGAAAACATTGTGAAAGAATCATTGTAATACAGAATTTTAATAAGTGTAGTTAAAAAAATATATTTTTCTAAAATTTGACAAACAATACAATATGTCACTTTTGTTTTAATCTAGTCTATTTTAGGTCTCTTTATTAATGGGATACGCAAAACTTTCTTGCACTTTACATGGGGTATGTACGATGAACGAATATCTAAATCTCCAGTCTAGCTGCTCGTTGCAATCAATAATAGCAATAACTGTAATATTTTAAGTTTCTTTCCTGTTGGCTGGTTTTCTATTAGCTCAAACAGTTCTATTTCATTTTGTAGTCGGCTTACATTTGAACACAATAAACCTGATACTCGTGATCGGGTGCTGCTTGCGGGTCGCTGTTTTGCTCGTGGTATGCACGCAACATAGTAATAAGTACTTAAATTAAAACAAAATAATTTTCCCGCGACGTTAAGTAGTAAACAATAGTTTGTAATTATGACAAAGGTCACGGACCCTCGCGTCTGTGTAGATAAAAATTAAATATATTTAAAAAAAAAACTGATGTAATTAGACCACCCCTATAATGCGTGGATGCTTATAGTTATGTAGGTAAATTATTATCCTACTAATACCTGATATTTTGACCGACTGTATAACTATAGTTGCGGGGTAAGTAATAAACTTATAGTACAGAAGAAGATTGGTTAATTCTATAGCCTGTGTAATGTAAGACTGTTGCTACTGTTGTTCTATTGCAGTATAAAATTATACACCTACAAAGGCCTTCTATTACTAGCCCCACATGCAAAGAAATCATGAAACATGAACAAAAAGTCATTGATTAACTAGATAATTAAATAAGATAATCGGGTTTAAAAAAATTTATTGAGAAACTTTTTCAGTAACAATATAAACATCAGGGATCGTAAACGGTTAAGGTATAAGGTTACACTACCGGTATAATAACGGTAGAGGTATAAATTATAAAGGTAGAGCGAAAACGGTGTTAATAACGGTTAAGGTATATAATAATAACTTTACCGATATTTTGTTATTTTGGCACTGAAATCACCGCGTTGCATAGGACCTCTCGCTCTTACGCGTTCTTGCATACGAACGGGGGATGGCAATGCGCGGGCGGTCAAGGTCAAAACCTTTATTTTTCGGTTACGGTAGCGCAATTTATAATGATATCGTTATTTATCGGTACCGTGAAATTCCTATACCTTTATTTTCAGGTATCAAAATAAAAAGGTATGACGTCATACCCTTAACCGTTATAACCTTTATCTTTTCGGTTTTCGGTATGACCTGATAAACATTTCTCACCATAACCGTTGAGAAAAGTTTTGCGTGTGAGCTTGATTGTCATAAAATATTATATAAAATTGTATGGAAACCTTTATGTACCAGCCATACTCGTTTTTAACCGGAATTTTAATAAGAAAAATATTATTTAAGCAAAAACTTTACATTCATGTGTAGATTTACAATTTTTTTAGACCTCATCTAGTTTTTCTCCAAATCAGGGTTGGCAACACTGTATCATACATAAGATCACGATACTGGGCGGTCTGTCGTAGACAGGAAGCCGGGCCACATTAAAGTATCATATTACATTGGATTAGCCGATGTAAGAGTGACGGAAAATATTGTTAATAAGTGTAGTACGGCAAGTCTCCAACTAGAAGATTCTAGGTAGCGTCTCGGGCGGAAAATAACTTAGTACTAAGCAGAATTATGTATATTAAATTCGGAGAATACCTATTTGAGTGGCCATTTCCTGCCACCAGGGACAGTACTCGGTTCGGGAACCAGAACTTAGAGGATTAATTTAAACTATCGCCTGGAATCAAAATGTTGGACCAGTAAGTTTTAGTCATATATACATGTAAATTAGCTTATTTGTGTGATAAACATTTATAGAGTCCGTATGTGCTGAGTTGAAAACATATTTAATTTTACAGACTTAGATCAAAAACTTAAATCTAACTTATATATATAGTGTGTTTCCGCTTCGAGGTCTTCAAGCCGGTACTCTTGCCTACTTCGAAGTCTTCAAGCTGGTACTCTTCTGTAAGCAGAACTCTGTAAGTGGTACTCTATTTTTTTGATTCTCGCGAAGAGTCAAGACGTCCTGAGGATGCCTCGTGAAGAGGTGAAACACGTGTTGACAAGAGTACCAGCTTGGAGACATCGAAGCCGTCAAGAGTACCAGCTAGAAGACACCGAAGCAGAAGAATACCAGCTTGAAAACTTCGAAGTAGGCAAGAGTACCAGCTTGAAGGCCTCGAAGCGGAAACACACTAGATATATAAGTTAGATTTAAGTTTTTGAATATGAATTTCCGCAAAGTCACGCCTGATTCAATAAATTTTCAAACTTAGATCTTCGACCTTACAGCATATATTATTTGATACGTAGGTATATTACAAATGTGTGTGTTGCCAATGATGACATGAGGCATTGAAACGTGGTCACTTACTATGGGCCTTATAAGGAATCTCAAGATCACTCAACGAGCTATGAAGAGTCTCTAAGCTAGATTGAACTAGAATGACTGTATATGTATAACTGATGACCGATGGGCCTGATGAGAAGGGACAGATGTTCTCATACAAGTGGCAGGAAGGCGTGGATTCAAGCCGCTTTCATCAGGACTTTGGAAATCCATGGGGGATAGACCCATGTCCAGCAGTGGACTTCTTGTGGCTGAGATGATGATGATAATATATGTATATATTTTATAAACATTACCTATATATGTATATGTAAATAATATATTATGTATATATATACAACTTCTCATATTAGTAAATGTAGCGTATATACCTGGCAGAGGCGATTGAAAATAATTAACAAATTTAAAGAACGGACAGACACCAGTCAGTCTTGATGTATGATCGCGTGCGGTATTACATTTTTCTTACGATATCAAGACACTTAATTTATTCGTAATTAAATCGTGTGTGAATGGCAATTCTTGTTCCATAGTAGTCCTTTGTTTTTAAATCTTGGACTGTTATTGGACTAGAATGACCAAACATACGATTAAATGCGATTGAAATAGCAGCTTAGACGCCGAGGTTATTATACGCAGGGCAAACACTTGCTAGTCTGCTATCGAACGACTATTAAATTGGGAGTCAATAACAGAACATCTTTCAAACTTTCAATAGCCAACCTCTCGACTTGCGCCTCGAACAGAGCCCGTCACTAAAACAAGTTTCAATTGATGAAAATGGCACCCTTTCAATAAAATAACGTAGGCATCTCTGTCTTGTTTGCTGTACCCACAAGGTGACGATGAAAATATCTTTATTTATAAAAACATACATAGCCAAAAATAAGTGTCTAAAGGTATAACTAAAAGGTATAACAGAATTCCAGTTAAATGGGTACTGTCGGCAGGTCAGACGTACTCTTCAGATTAAGTATATGCTACAAATACATACAAGCCGGCTCGACCACACAATGGGGTATGTAAATTCTAGGTATTTATAATTCTCTTCTCGTAAACGCGATCAAGCCAGCGTTTTTTTTACGAGACGGGATTTACGTGGCGTGGTTTTTATTTAATTAGAAAACTTTGAAATTCAATGTTTTTATGATAAAGGTTGTTCTTATATTTTTAATAAAAAAATTGAAGGATACTTATACACATATAAGGATAAGGAGACATATCAGGCTAATAATGCATTATGCATTTGGCGGCTTTGAGGCGAGCTGTCGGTAAGTGCCGACATCGCGTTCCCCGATGTTTCCCTGGGACTAAATGAGACCCCTGACCTCCAGCTTGCTTTAATTGGCCGGTTGCATGGTGGAAACAGCAAGAGCTAATACCTAAGCTCCAGGGTGGAAGTGTTAAAGGGCATAACGCCGCTAGTAGCTCTTAGTGAACGCGCAACACACCTCTCGACACCCTTAGCCACCCACGCCAATGTTGCTCACCGGCACCCCTATGGGGGGCCCATTTTGTGGGTCACCACCTGCCATAACATTTTTGTATGATGAGACGAAATTGGCAGGTGCCGTTATCTTATTTTTTTTTAATACAAGATAGATCTACGATTGACCACCAACTCGCCTGATGTTATGCGACGGTGTGGCCGAGGATGGAGTTCGTCGATCTAGAAGATATCTATTCACTCTAGCCTTGAAAATTCCAAGATTGTAGGTTTCAGGAAACAGAGATGGCGGCAAAGAATTCCATTCTTGTGCACTGCGCAACAAGAATGTGGATCGATATCGCTGAGTACGGATTTTCGGCATTTCAACGAGAAATGGGTGGTAATTCGCCGACTTCAATCTCATTCTGATGCTCCCATACAGAAGTACCTTATCTTACTCACTGTGTGGAGCATCAGCCAATAGTTTTATAAGTCATAATCATTTCATCTTAATAGCCCAGATTTGTTAAATTCCATTTTGTACGAGTACAATAGTTTCATTTGCCATTCATATAGTTACCTAGTTTCTGTATTGGTTTATATTATATGCAAAAAGAGCTTCTCAGTGTTAGCTTAGGCCCCACTGATGCCCACCAAAAGAACGAGCTTGACCCGAGATTGTAGTTAAATAAAGGGAATAATATATATATTTTTTAAGTTTTATAGTGGGGAACGCTGTGACGTATAAAAGTTGGCCTAGTACTTTGAGTAAGCTTTTAATGTTAAAATAAAATAATGTGTTTTAAGTCGGCTCATTAAAACTAAACTGCTCACCTTTGTGTCAAAATCAATTCGATTGCTTCATAGCGATAACATTAGGGCGTAAATATAAGATTATCTAGTATTAATGTGTCCTGTCTCTTTAAAAAGTTTGGTTGTACAAAAAAGTTAGATACAAAAGTACAAGTATATTTAAAAATATAAATCTACGAGCACCATCCTCGGACACACCGTTTCTTAAATTCAGGCGAGTTGGTGGTTTACCGTATATCTATCTAACGTAAAAAAAAATATGCAAGGGAACGAAAGTCGCACGCGGCGTGGGAGAAAACATTAGACATTTTATTTTTCTCTAAATATGGAACAATTTACTGCATTCAATGAAAAATAATAAATGTTCAAAGCAAATATTCAGTTTACGTACAGTCAAAATATTGTCTTAGTTTAATCAGCATCAGTAAACGTTAGATCAAAGTGTTTCAGTATTATACCTCAATACCTCTTCGAATGAATACGAAGGCGAGTAAACGATTACAAATCTACAAATTCAAACCTACAGCGTACATTCAAACGCAAGTAATCAATTTGGTGATAACGCTCAAAACGGATAAATAATTAATTTAGACGATTTATCGCCCCCGCTTAAATGAAACAAATGAAAGACGCCTTCCAACGTTGATACTCAGCTATATCATAAGTACTATACTCACAGCTACATAGAATGCGTTTATAGCTAGAAACTATGCACTTCATCATCTCAGCCCTAATAAGTCAACTGCTGGACATATACAAAATTATGAGGATGAATATTTGTTCTGTCTGGCTGTTTTTATGTACTTGTATGTATTTTCAAAAGAAAGTATATAAATATTCTATCAGCCGTGTAGTTCTCATAGCACAGCATAATTATTATGCTTAGCTTGGCTCTAGATCGCGATGTGTGAAAATGTCCACCAATACTAAGAAAATAAATATTGACGCATTTATATGATATCGATATTACTTTTTTATGTAATTTATAACAAAAATCAAATAATTATAGGCTTTTGCTTTTTACAAATTTGTAACCATCGACCAATTACTAAAATTTAAGAAAAATAAATAACATAAGCGTACGTCAGTGATTAGAAGCTTTTAAATAATAATCGAAATTGCATTATATTCAAAGTCAAAAGTCAAAGTAAAGTCAAAGTAAATTTATTTGCGTTAAACATGAGTGATAACATGCTTTTGGTGTTCTTAATTTTAATGTGCTTCATGTTATGCCTGAGGAGGCGTGCAAATCAGAGGGCGCTATCGATCTTTAAAACTACTAATATAAATACCTAATTATCAAATGTCAATTTAAACATGTCATAATACAATTATATAAAATTATTTTTTATTTTTATATTTATTAATTGTGTCAATAAAATTTCTAAACATTAAAATATTTTGTTCATAAGGAACGATCGTCTATATAATCCTTAATCTTATAGTAGCATTTTTCAACCAGCAAGGCTTTAAATTTCTTTTTAAATAAATTAGTTGTCAGATTTCTAAGACTTATAGGTATCTTATTATATATAATAGGGCCCATTCCAAAAATGCTGTTTCTGAACAATTGAGTTTTTGCTTTATGTATTAGTATTTTGTTGTCTCGTCTATTATATATCGATTCTGTAGACATCTTAGGAAATATTTCAGAATTAGCCCGTACAAATACTGCAACCTCAAATATGTATAGTGAAGGAAGCGTCAGAATCTTATGCTGTTTAAAGTAAGGCTTGCAGCTATCAGTTGGTTTGAGTCCAAACATAGATCTTAAGCATTTTTTCTGGGATATAAAAGCATAATTTTTATCAGTTGAGTTACCCCAGAATATTACGCCATATCTCAGCACTGACTCCACAAGTCCATAATATGCTGTAATAAGGGCGTCCGAGTGAAGAGTCGGTGCTAATTTGTCTAATTTTGTTAGGTAAAAATTTGTTAGGTGCTAATTTCAGAATATCACATTTATTTATTTTTTTGCTTTTGAATGAAAAAATGCACGGTAAACAGCGCTCTTATTTTGCTGACGGTAGAGTAATTAAATCACTGTGGATTCGCTAGGGCCCTAACGTTAATTCCCGTGTGAGATAACTTCACTAATGTCTAATGAAGGTTTTTACTTGTTGACGGTACATTAACTTTTAGTGACGATAGAAGTCTGCTTGTATCAGCATACACTTCGATATACGGCCCACAACATTACAAAAATGATTTTATTCCGTTTTTTTGGTGATCCCAGACTTACCTTGGTGCTCCATCTTTCTGTAAATACAGCATTTAGAAAGCATGCATTATGTACAAGCAAAGCATTGCTAAGTTACGATTTTTGTCACGTTCTTGACACAAGTCGCGGTAATGTACTCATAAATTTTATCTACGAAGAAAAAATACCTGGGGACGAGCAAAAGAGAAGTACGTAAAATATAAATTTCATTAACAGTTGCTATTATAAAATAATTACATTATTTTTTTACAAATTGCCTACTCAAAATACTAATACTTATTAAGTAGGGGTTGCAACCGGTCCCAGATCGTGAAAATACCGGGATACCGGACCATATGAAGGACTGAAAACTAAATACTGCTAATGAAGTCGATTAAAAATGAATAAATAAAAGTAATTAAAAAAATAAACCAACTTCAAAACAATCAAATTTTTTAACCTTTTCAGTTAATTAGATTGTTTTGAAGTCGATTTAATATTAACACGCTTTTATTAGGTCGACCTGTATGTAATGAAATCTAAGGTAACTAATTTAACCAACTTCCAAGGATCGTAGCGTACAAAAAAGAACTATCGAAATAGGTTAATGTTTAGGGGTAGAAAATGATTTTTCTCCTATTTGTATGTGAGATTTCGCGATAACACTTCTCTTAAGAATACGAAGGTTAGACTGACCGGAATCGTCGTCGGCCGGCAGCGGTCCCACGGTGCCAAAGAAACGCTTGTCAAGGAGCTGCAGCAGCTGCAGTGCACTCTCGTGCACGGGCGCGCGAGGACACCCCGTGCACATCAGCGTCACATTGATGATAGCCGTGTAGTGGTCGCACGGGTACTCCCTGCACAAAAATACATCATAATATACTTACAGTTTTTTTTTTTTTTACAAAGATTAACAGAATATACACGTATCCCCTCAGGAGGCATTAAATACGCCAGCGTATTTCCCGCCATTGTGCGCTGGCTGGCATGCCATACGCTAGCGTATCGTTATTCCTCTCCTTGTTGTACTCCCCGCCAGTTAACTATGACATAATATTTTTTTCTGCTCTAACTCGTTCATAGACAGGCAAAATGACAAACTACCAATCAGATACGTTAGAATTGATACTTCCGAAATAAATTTCTGTGTAAATTGCATCAGAATGACGCGCGCGGTCAAGGTTATAAACACGTAATGGCGGCCGCTCTTGCCATCTATTTATAAATACCGATTTTATGTATTTATTTCGATTAAATACATATTTTGTTATGTTTTACACGTGGCAAAACCAGTAATAAAGTTAGTGACAGTGTCAAATACATGTCTGTGTGATCAAAAAAATCGAAATATTTGTTTCGAACCGAACGCCGACGGACCTTTTTTGTGCCGAAATTTGAGTGTTTTTTTTGTGACTTTTATGTTGTGATTTTTTTTTCAAAATAAGGTTTCATTATATACTTCAAAATTAATAGTAATATGTGACCGATATATATCCAGTGATAGGATACAAGTGTTAAATTAAGTATGTGATGTGTATATTAATCACAAATATGAATCTAAACGCATACATGTCGAACGAACAATAGTGTCCGAAAAGCCGTGCCAGATGTCCGCCGTCGGTATTTATAGCCGATTTTGAAACATAGTTTCAATTACAACAGGTATGTATGTTGCATGTTTTTTATTTGTTATGTTATTAATAATAAGACTGCATATACAGATTTTTAAATAAAGCAACCCATTTTGCTCAATAACGTCCTAATTGACTTCGCGTATTTTTTTCAATTATCTATCATCATTATCATCAGCCCGAAACGAGGTTTTTTATGGTCTCTAATAGATAAATAAAACACATTTTTATCGACTAAACCATTACAAAACCAGAAGCTCATAAATTATACTATTCATAAACAAAAGTTACAAGCCATTCCAACTTAAAGAATATCAAGTTCACATTTTGTAAGCATGACCCGTTTTTACGACCGTCCTAATTGGCCACTTGAACCGCACGTGCTTTATGACGATCTTGTTAATCTAAACAATGTATGGGATGATGTTATTTTTTCTCGGATATCTGTATATTGTTGTTTTTTAAAGCCAAAAAAACAATAATATGTATGAAATGTTTTTAATATTTTTTAATATGATTTTTTTCGTAAAAAATGGTGAAAAAAAATCGCATGCTCAACTTTAAGCCTAGATAGGGGATACTTTTTTTAATTAAAATACATATGCGTTGGATATCAGTTAGCTTTATTCAGTAGGATTACAGTGATATTAATTTTATATATAGTTTTCATACAAATTTTATTTTTTATTAATTTTTTAATAGCGCGCGGCAAAAAAATCAAAAAAATCGCGGGGGGGCGTGCCATACGCGGGGGGCAAATAAATACGTGACCTTTGCCATGTGCCCGCGGAGGGGATATTTAACACCTGAAAACCACAAATGGTTTGTGGGGATGCTCATTCACTGCACTAAAATAATTAAATATCTACCTAATCAATAACAAATCAATCTACCTACATATTTAAAGAAGTCAAATGAAGTTGCATACGAGAATAATATACTACGTATGGCGATGTTTGTGTGATAGGTAGTTAAACTGCGACGTTTGTATTTTTTTTTTATTCGAAAATAGGCTTGCGCTTGACCGTCAACTCACCTGGTGTTAAACGACAGTTACGGTCTATGATGGAGCGCGCTTGCCTAGAAGAAACCTATTCACTCGCGATTTGAAGACACCTAGATTATATCCAGTCGGAAAGTGCATTCCACAGTTTGGCGGTACGTACAATGAAAGTGGAGACAAAGCGTTTCGTACGTGTTTTCGGAATATCAACCATATAACGATGTCGCTTTTTCGTGCTTTTTGCAGTCCGATAGAAAAATGGGCATGGGGGAATGAGATCATGCAAAGCAGACGCACACTCACCGAAATGCGTACGTAAAAAAAATCGACAAACTCGCTACTTTGCGACGATGTTCCAGACTTTGAAGTTTAGTCCGGACAAGGGAATCGTCACAAATGAGCCTCTTAGCACGCCTCTCAATGGTCTCTAACGCCTATGGAGATTTGGTCGAGTGTCCGGGGTATGATATAATAATAGCGACCCGCCAGACTTCCCACAGGTGTTTAATGATAAAAATACATACTGTGGGTTATCCTTAGGAGATAGACGTATACCACCGCGGACTTTTTTGTAGATCACTTTAAGATATACAATTCCATAGTACATTATTTTGATCTATCTCATAAGATTTAGCCATCGTTTGCAATATAAGCGCACAAAAATACCTTTTTGTAAAACGTCACATTATTTATCGTTGAAATTTTCAGCTTTTCTCTACTATAATATGCATGAATTATACATAATATAAACCTTGCTCTCGAATCAATCTGTCCATTGATGAACTGTATAAAAATCTGTTCCGTAGTATAGCGGGAAGCGACTATACTACTATGTAGAGATAATAAAAACGTTTATATCGTTCTTACAATAATATAACATATATACGAGTACGTTCTTATTTTTGAAACGCTAGTGGTAGGGAAATATTGTACCATTTAGATTCTCTGGACCCTGCACTAGGTCTCATCAGAGCCTGTGAACAGTGAACAGTTTTCTAACTTGTTTTTGCCCACTTTTCGATTTACAATTATTATTTAAATTTACATTGCATAGCCAGTTTTTATTGAGCTTTTAGGATAATAAGTACATATAATCGACTTTAAGAAATATTTTAACTTTGATTATATCTTTAATCTGTATTGTGAAATACCGAATATCATTCATCCATTCATTCACCTCATTCAAACGATTTTTTTCTTCTTCAAAATACACTTTATCTAAATCTCGAAAGCTTATTTGATAACCGAATGTTTGTAATAAGAAAGTTTATGTATATAATAAAAAGAAACCTAACGAATTTGACCTAATAATTGATATATGTATCTGATAACCGAACGTGTGTAAATTAGAAGGAATCTGGATATAATAAAACAGAAACTTAACGAACCTAACCTAACAACTGTTCGGGCGAATGAAACTAATGGCGAAATAACTTATGGAATCAAAAACTTGTGTCAAGTAACACACCTGGAATCCAGATAGCCCTATGGAATAGTTTCGGGCAAATAAGATTCAAACAAATGTATTTCGGATTATAGATATGTTAACTTCATTATAAAGCCCCGTACAGACTCACGCCGAGAAGTCTCGGTAAGAAGTCTCGTCGAGACTTCTACCGAGACTTAATAAACTGTCCACACTCACTATGTTCTCGCTCCCACCCGCTATGGACGCCTGTGCAGCAGCCTTGGTAATTTGTAATTCGTTATTAATTGGTAAATAAACAAAAAGCAAAGAAAAAAGCAAGTCCCAGACGATGGTATCGAATATATTATAAACGGACAAACACGCACGTATACCTGATTTCACTACCTAGTTCACACCTGAGACCGAAAAACAATGTGATAGTCTTCTCTTTTCTCGCCTTTTGAAGCGGGCAAAAATACCGACACCGATCGGAGAACAGGCGAGCACGAGAAAGAGACGTAGTCTTTCTATTCACGCTTCTCGGGCGTTCTCGGGCTTTCTCGGCGTGAGTCTGTATGGGCTATAACGATTTATCAATTAACTGCAGCTTACAAAATGGTATGTAGTTGTCGGTAAAGAGGTTTATAGGTAACGAGTCTTCGTCGGCCTTCAGTTGAGTCTCGGCTGCAAAGCTTGAAGCTTCAACGTAATAATGCTCTCAGACAGAAAGGTAAGTATTATCGTATCTGATATTGCAAAAGCATTTTTCTATTTCATAAAACAATGACAAGCAGTATACCTTGCAATAAATTTAATTTGTAATTAATACAAGAGAGAAAGAGTTTTATTCGAAGAAACTCTCAATTAAAAAATAACTCCAATCTCGAAATCGAGACTAAAAGAAGCCTTTACAACACTACCCCCAGCGGCACATAATATTCTTGCTCGGTTAGCTTTACAAATAGCGATAGCGCAAATCCTTGATAAGTTAATTACCGGAGCGCACTCTCCCTAAACATGTCACAGTGGATTCCCTTGATGAGGGCTGAATGGATCTACGTGGGTTGCCATTCAACTGTCACAATTCGTAATCACACACAAAAACAAACCGCGACTTGTATAGGAAACTTTATTAAAATATACACGTTTTGTTTCCACGAATGGTTCATGTGCATATATTGTTTTATTTATCGAGCTAATGGTAACTACAAACATACCTATATACAAAGAAGGGGGGGGTTAGATTTCACTCTATTCAATTTATCAATTTAATAACTGTTCAAGACGTCACTTCATCCAATCGATTAATTCTATATTTAACTTTTCCGAGATAATAGATTTTAGGTGTTAGGCATCAAGGGAACTGTTGAGCAGAAATCGGCATCATAGTCCAGTAAAAAATAATCCGTTTGTATGATTATTTGGCATTTATTGTTGGGGTTTCTTTGTAATTACGATATGAAAAACCTGTGGGCATCCAACATAAACATATTTCATAATAAATAAATATATACGTAAACAAATAACTTCATACTTTTAGTAACATTTAAAATATAATTACACACATCAGGTAGGTAAACAATACGCGCCGCTGACGTCACGTTCCCCGCCACTAAGGCAAGCAAAAACCGGTCGCTGACGCGACGATGCACCGTCATGCACATTCACTGAGACCAGTCGCGATCTAACCAACTCGAGTTTGTGACGCATTGTATTACGTTAATGTTTATAATATAGTGTTCGTTTGTTGTTTGTTTTTCCGACATATTAAACAACGATTTTAGTTATTCCGCCTTCTGCATTTTATTTGTGTACTTAATACATAATAATAGGCAGGCACGTCCGAGTGCAGTGGACAACACGAACTGACCGCGTGATAGGGTCAAAACGCACCACGTCGATTTCGAATCGGTTTTCAATACAAAACATTTGGTTTCGGCGTGTATCGGAGTTCGACCCCGCGGCATCTACGGACATCACCCGCACCTATACTGGTGACCCCTGCAGAATACATTAAAATGACATCGAACAAGAGCGACGACGACGACGGTATGTCACCAGAATTATTTCGAGTTGGAATACGAATACCGCCGTTTTGGCCTGAAAAACCACAGATTTGGTTTTCACAAATCGAAGCACAGTTCTGTATGGCCCGGATTACAGACGACGTGACTAAGTTTCATTATGTACTTTCTCAATTGGATAGACAATATTCCGTCGAAGTAGAAGACCTGATCATCAACCCGCCAACTACTGGAAGGTACGATAAATTGAAGGAAGAGCTTATTAAACGCCTCTCAATTTCCAAAGAGCGTAAGGTGAAACAGCTGATCCAGTCCGAAGAGTTAGGAGACAGAAAACCGTCACAGTTTTTGCGCCATCTACAGCACCTAGCTGGTCAAACCATCCCGGAAGATTTTTTGAGGACCATCTGGACCAGCCGACTGCCTAGTAACTTACAGACTGTTATAGCATCTCAGGTGAGCCTCAACCTCTCAGAGCTCGCAGACCTAGCTGACCGAGTTCATGACATAGCACCAGTTTCACCACAAGTAGCAGCAGCTTCGAGCAGTTCAGCACCCACTCCTACATTAGAAACCATGGCACATCAGATTGCCGAACTTACCCGGCAAGTCAGCGCTCTCACGACAGCTGTCGATGATCGTTCTCGTCCACGTTTTCGTCAGAATAATCAACAGCGCAACCGTTCGTCTTCCAGAAGATCGCAGTCGAACTATAGAAAATTCCCAGTATGCTGGTATCATTTCAAATATGGAAATCAAGCGATGAAATGCAACAAGCCTTGCGACCATAAGTCGGGAAACGACCAGGGCAGTCAATAATGGCGACTGAAGATTGCCCCAGCACCACTGGTCGCCTGTTTGTTACCGACCGCAGATCGAAAATCCAGTTTTTAGTGGATACCGGAAGCGACTTATGCGTCTTTCCACGCTCTGCGCTCCAACAACGGCGTACGAAGACCGAGTACCAGTTGTGTGCAGCGAATGGCACGAAGATCGAGACTTATGGATATATCGAGTTTAATCTCAATTTTGGGCTTCGCCGTGACTTTGTGTGGAAGTTTATTGTTGCGGATGTTACCAAAGCAATTGTTGGAGTAGACTTCCTCTCACATTTTAATTTGATTGTAGATGTTCGCAATAGACGGTTATTAGATGGTGTTACTAATTTATCAACCGAAGCTTCTGTTGCTGTATCGGAGAGTGTAATATTGAGTGTAAAGGTCGTGACTGGTAAATCTAAATTTCATGATTTGCTTAAAATTTTTCCAGAAATTACACGACCAGCAGGCATTCAGCATACACCTAAACACAACACAGTACACCACATACGCACTACACGCGGCCCTCCAGTTTCATCCACACCTCGACGCCTTGCCCCTGACAAACTCAAAATTGCTAAGTCAGAGTTTGAAGCAATGTTGGCTAATGGCACAGCTCGTCCGTCTGAAAGTCCTTGGGCGTCGCCACTTCATTTAGCACCAAAGAAAGATAATAGTTGGCGTCCCTGCGGCGATTACCGTCTGTTAAACGCTAGGACAGTCCCAGATAAGTACCCTATCAGACACATACACGACTTTGCTCACAACTTATCTGGTTCAAAGATCTTTTCCACAATAGATCTTGTTAAGGCCTATAATCAGATTCCCGTAGCGCAAGAGGACATTCAGAAGACAGCCATTACTACACCTTTCGGCCTTTTTGAGTTCCCATTTATGACATTTGGTTTGAGAAATGCAGGTCAAACTTTCCAAAGGTTTGTTGATGAGATGACGCGTGGCTTAGACTTCTGCTATTGTTATTTGGACGATTTTCTGGTATTTTCTCGGGACGAAATCCAGCATGAGCAGCACCTCCATCAGCTCTTCACCAGGATGAAGGAATATGGAATGCTCATAAACACCGCAAAGTGCATCTTTGGAGCATCAGAAGTCACATTTTTAGGCTATCACATCTCACAACATGGAACTAAACCTTTGGAAAGCAAGGTCCAAGCCATAAAAGAGTTCCCTGTCCCTAAAACAGCAAAGCAATTGAGGCGCTATTTAGGCATGCTAAATTTTTATAGGAGATTTCTTCCGCAAGCAGCCCAAATACATGCTCCTTTAAACGCTTTACTGACAGGCTCTATTAAAGCATCTCAGCCAGTGGACATAAGTGGAGACTCACTACGAGCATTCAATGCAAGCAAAGAAAGTCTGTGCAAAGCAACAATGCTTGCTCATCCAGACTCAAATGCAAAGCTTGGTCTCGTAACTGATGCCTCCGACCTTGCTATTGGTGGGGTCTTACAGCAGTTAAAAGACGGTGCTTGGCAGCCTTTGGCATTTTTCTCACGCAAGTTGAGCTCATCTCAGCAAAAATATTCACCATATGACCGCGAGCTCCTTGCAATATATGAGAGTATCAAATATTTTCGCCACTGGCTCGAAGCTACCATTTTTACTATTTATACCGACCATAAGCCTTTATGCTATGCGTTTCAAGAAAGGAAAAATAATTGCTCTCCTCGGCAATATAGACACTTGGACTTTATATCACAGTTCTCAACAGACATCCAATACATCGCTGGCAAGGATAATGTCGTTTCAGATGCTCTTTCCAGAATTGATGAACTGTCGAGACCCGTAGACATGGAAGCGCTCGCTAAAGCTCAAGAGACTGACCCTGAATTAAAGAACCTACTTAAGCAAAAATCTTCTTTGCATCTTAAAAAGTTGAGTTTACCTGGAAGTCGCGTACAACTGTACTGTGATGTCAGTACAACGACTGCCAGGCCTTACGTACCTCAATACTTTCGAAAACCAGTTTTTGACAGTTTACACTCGTTAAGCCACCCTGGTGCAAACGCTAGTGTCAAGCTCATCTCTGAACGCTACGTCTGGCCACAAATACGGAAGGACTGCCGAGAATGGTCTAGGTCGTGTTTATCATGTCAGCGCTGTAAAGTAAATCGACATGTTTCAACACCTTTAGGCACTTTCGATTTACCTACAGCGAGATTTAAATTCGTACACATAGACCTTGTAGGCCCTTTACCTTCATCTGGTGGATATCGCTATTGCTTGACAGCGGTTGATCGCTTCACGCGATGGGCTGAAGCTGTCCCAATAGTCGATATTACGGCAGAATCTGTGGCAAAGGCACTCCTCTTGCACTGGATAGCACGATTTGGCTGCCCGACTGATATTGTAACAGACCGAGGCGCCCAATTTACTTCTTCTTTATTCGGGGAGCTTTCCAAAATAATAGGTTTTAGACACCGAAAAACAACCGCGTACCATCCTCAGTGTAACGGCCTCGTAGAACGATTTCATCGGCAACTGAAAACTGCTATAATGTGTCACGCCGATAGCACTTGGACAGAAGCATTACCACTCGTACTGCTCGGTATAAGAAGTTCATTCAAGGAGGATCTTCAAACCTCCTCAGCCGAGCTAGTATACGGAGAACCATTGCGCATGCCAGGCGAATTCTTCGGACATAAGGTTGACAAATGTACGACTGATATCACGGATTTTTCCGCACGTATCAGAGCATTTGCCAACAATTTAAGTCCTGTTCCGACATCACGCCACACAAACAATAAAATTTTCACTTATAAAGACCTTTCATCTTGCACTCACATCTTTCTACGAGAAGATGCATTAAGAAGCTCGCTACAACCAGCGTATACAGGTCCTTATGAAGTCATTGATAGGGGTGACAAAGTTTTTAAAATTAGAGTCAAGGGCAAAGATGTGAGAGTATCCGTAGACCGAGTTAAACCGGCTTACATATTGTCACAGACCTCCCACAATAACACCACACCACCCATTACATTACCACGATCACCTTCACCAGAGCCCGCCATTAAAACCACACGTTCTGGACGACAAGTACGATTTCCGGACTATTATCGGCCATAGGCATGGCCTCTGGAGGGGAGTGATGTGGGCATCCAACATAAACATATTTCATAATAAATAAATATATACGTAAACAAATAACTTCATACTTTTAGTAACATTTAAAATATAATTACACACATCAGGTAGGTAAACAATACGCGCCGCTGACGTCACGTTCCCCGCCACTAAGGCAAGCAAAAACCGGTCGCTGACGCGACGATGCACCGTCATGCACATTCACTGAGACCAGTCGCGATCTAACCAACTCGAGTTTGTGACGCATTGTATTACGTTAATGTTTATAATATAGTGTTCGTTTGTTGTTTGTTTTTCCGACATATTAAACAACGATTTTAGTTATTCCGCCTTCTGCATTTTATTTGTGTACTTAATACATAATAATAGGCAGGCACGTCCGAGTGCAGTGGACAACACGAACTGACCGCGTGATAGGGTCAAAACGCACCACGTCGATTTCGAATCGGTTTTCAATACAAAACATTTGGTTTCGGCGTGTATCGGAGTTCGACCCCGCGGCATCTACGGACATCACCCGCACCTATAAACCTACAAACACATAAATTCAAAATAATCCCTGATTTAACCCGCCCCACGGTTTCACCCGCCGTAGTTATGATGATGATGATGATAAGTATGTCCGTCTATAGCTATCTTTATCTGGGGGCAAGGCAGTCATTCTAATTATTAAAGAAATAAAGATGTCTAATAGGATCACTATAAAAGTTGTTACTTTTAATTGGGTCACAATTTCTTACAATATATAGGTAGTTAGATAAATGCTCCCATATATAGGTACTTAATTAATTAACCAACTTGGTTTTACATTAGATCTTACAACTTTTTGTGGTAGAAGAGCTGCGGTGCGATAATTGGCTTTTTTGTACATATTATGTTTTTGATGGGATAGTTTAAATTCATATTCAAAATCATATAAGTCCGTGACAAATCTTAAATTAAATTTGATAATAGGTAATAGGTATTCTAAATATGTTTTACACTACAGTAGACTCTCAATAAGTATACACGATTGGAGCTATTTTATTTGATTGGGGATTGACAAAACCTAATGTCACCGGAGTTAACGCTCAAGGTCCTTGACTGTTAACGAAAACGCCGTAGGCGGTAAATTGTCACAAGTAGTAATTTTTTTATTTATTTTAAATGAGCTGTTTAAAGACATAGACATAGGTATAGGTATTTGTATTACATTAGACATAGGTATTTGTATTGATTTTTTATCTTTCTTTAATGTGTGTAAATATGGATTAATATCTGAAGTAAATTATTTGAAAAAGAGCGCAGTGACTATGTATTTATTTATGGGTTGAAATGCATGGTAAGTGAAACAGCTGCTTCGTAAACAACACTTTATATTATATAGAATAAATAAGAATAAATCATAAATAAGAATACCTGTAGGTATTCTTATTTATGACCTGAATACACAATGAGAAGTACTGTAACAGATCTGTTGACAGATTGATCTGATATTAGGTACATACCTTTAGTTTTGATAACATTACAATAAAATATATTAAGTATTAAAAGAAGAAGACGCTGGATGCAAGCCGCTTCCAATCGGTCTTTTTGGAAATCCATGGGGGAGGCCTATGTCCAGCAGTGGACTTCTTATGGCTGAGATGATGATGATGATGAAGTATTAAAATAAATTCAATATGGCCGCCGCTACAAAATGGTGGATTACATGTTTTTTTACAACTCCTACAATTTGGGTATCAAATGAAAGGGCTTAACTAATAGGTAGAATACAATAAACTACGAAAATTATTATTTTTTATATCTTCATTTCGTTATTATTAAGTAACGAAAAAAGAAAAGAAAAAAACAATAGTAAAAAAATAAATAATTGAAAATACAATAATAGCATTTATAATTCAATGACCGGTTGACTGTTGTTGATAGAAATTTCAAACGCCCACGATTTTATTTTTGACGCTGATCAACGTCTAGGACGTTGGTGAGGAGAGTGGTGTGATGACTGGTAACTAAAAGTAACGTAATAATTTTTTGGTTTTTATTACATAATCTACATCATTGTTTTTCTTTTCAGTGAAACAGTTTAAATAAAAAATAATAATTATATATTTAAAATTACTAGATGTGCCCCACAGTTGTCCCGCGTAGTGATGAAAATTTTGGTGAAGGTGAATGGTGATGACGATGACAAAATGTAACCTGTCCGTCTCCAGGTTCATTATATTTACATGTATGTAAACATGTATGGCAACACATATAAACAAATTTATTTTCCGTTACGTCTCAAGTACATATACCAATCATAGTTGTTAACCACACATCAAACTTATAACACCCCTCTTTTTTATCACTAATAGATAACAGATAAGACGGCCCTTTGTGCCATTCTCTTATGCGTATATTGTTAATTTTATTACTTTCTGTGGTGTCAGTAAAGTGTTATTGATTGATTGATATTTGGGTCGGGGTTTAAAAATACAAGTATCTATATTAAAAGAAACACAAAATACCAGACTGCAGTAAAGCAGTTTTTTCAGTCTAACTTTCGATTTCTTTACGCTTGTTATGCTTTTGAGTGTAGGTTTTTGTGAGAAAGTATGCGAAAGAAAGAAAGAAAGAAATATACATACATACACTCGAAAAGCATAACCCTCCTTCTTTCGCAGTCGGGTAAAAATAGTTCTAAATACTTGGTAGTGGGCACTGTTTACATTCATTGCCGGCATTCCTGCCGCAAAGGACTAATCTAATTTCGCTTTTTAGCTCACACGGTCGATAGCACCTTCAAATCCATCCGCTGGAGTGGGATCGACATCCTCGTCTATCCATCTCTTTTCACAGGGTCTTGTGACAAACAAAGCCCGACATTCGCATATTTACTTAAATATTTTAAATTAGAATGGCGTGGTGTGCGACTGAGCGCGACCAAGCTAGTTTCGATACCTCTTATACTTTACTAACTAACCCAAAAAATCGCAAGTGACAGGCGGAATTTTAAATACATAAGCGTTGATAAAGACATTCATACATTTTATGATGTATGAATGAATACTTACGTTCAGGGCATTGTCTACGTGAACACAGCGATTTTATCTATCTTATCGCCATAAAAATCAGCCCTTATTAGTCAAACGCCGAGCACCAAGTCGTTGTTAGGAAGCCCCAAATAGTGCCAGGTGGGCTGACATAGTGGCACGTACTCGTAGGTTGACAACCGAACGGCCTTTTGTTATTGCCTTCTGTTGTTCCACTAACTAAATTAACTGACAGGACTCAAATTATATCTGTGACTCTCTTTATATCTGTGTGCGAAAGCGATGCCATTTATTGTCACATTGAGTTTTGTGCCACAGAATACGGAACACGCACTCTCCCGCCAATCTCGGGTTCCTCTACCGCTCCGCGCGCTCGCCCAATCTTTTGAAGGAGTTTTCCTGCACTGCACGCACGACACATTATTTTTAATCGACTTCCAAAAAGGAGGAGGTTCTCAGTTCGTCGGAATCATTATAAACTTGCGTATGTATTACTAAATATTGAAACGATGAATGGAGTGTTCAATGTATGCTAAGCACACTTGATCGTTTTGCTTTGTCCGTCAATTATATGTTCGAGATTTGAATAGAAATTCTCATTTACAGTGTACCTAGATTGTATATCCTTTTAAATAAAAAAAATATCTAAGAAAATATAACGAATTAGACTAGTCCGCAAATCACGACGCTAACCGGCATAGACGTGTGCGTTGTTGTAACTTTAGTATCTCTTGTGATCCATAAAAGTAAAGTTATAGTTTAAACAGGCCTCATGGATCAGTGGTAGTACGACTGCTTCCTGAGCTGTAGGTCGTGGGTTCGATCCCCACCCAGGGCAAACATTTGTGTGATGAGCATGGATGTTTGTTCTGTGTCTGGGTGTTTTTATGTATCTTAAGTATGTATTTACGAAAAAAAACTATAAATGTATTCTATCAACCATCTAGTTTCCATAGTACAAGCTTTGCTTAGTTTGGGCTAGATGGCGTTGTATGATATGTCTCCAATATTTATTTATTTATTTATTATTTATTAGTTTGCTTGGATAAAGACGTTTTGATTTACCAAAATAACGAAATAAGGACAACAGCGCATTCAATGCCGCATTAGTTCTCTAACTAAAGAGACTCTAAACTAAAAAGAGATACTAAAAAGGTTATTTTATATGCTTTATAAAATAAGATACCAGTGTGTAAGGCTGTCCAGAATCACAAACATCACCTAACATAAGTAATTAACATCTGAAATCAGTCAAAAATATGATTCATACGATTCCATAGAAAATATTAAATCTTTCACAAACAGCGAGAGCTTGTCAAATACAGTAAACACTTCAGACGATAAAATCTGCCTACGGTGTATTATTTGGTAATAATTTCCGCTCGCCCGGCTTCCTTTCGCTGGTTATGCATGTCACAAAATATTGATGGAACCAGGATTTAGACCGAAATCCTAGGATGATAGATGTATCGAATAGCCGGATTTGTTTTGTTCAAGTATTTGACTAAAAGATTTACAGCAATATCAGGACCAAATAAATGTTACAAACACGCATACCTTTCTTTCAATTTATTTACTCTAGCTGAACCCTACAGACTTTCCACTAGTCAACCAGACGCCCCGCTACAAGGTCTTGAAGTCAGATAGAAAAAAATAAGTTCTCTTCAAAGTCTATATCTACAAAGACTTTACCCTGTGTAAATGAAAGTGACTGACAAATATTTTTGAAGTGTTTTTCTACACTTAAAGGTATCTAAAAATTTGTAGACATTACGTTGTCTACAAACCAGTGATTCTAGAGACTTCAAATTTAGAAAGCTCTCACCATTTTAGCAACCACAATCTAGGAATTTCTAGGCCAGAGTGAATAGATATCTTCTAGATCGACGAGCTCCATCCTCGGCCACACCGTCGCATAACATCAGGCGAGAAGATGGTCAAACGTAGATCTAACATTAAAAATAAAAATATCGTCTTACTCATAAACGTACATATGTTAGACCATCTCTCAGGCGGTAACTGTCACAGGTGAAAACGGAATAAAACACTTTTTATCTAAAATCCGCTTATTGGGGGTTTATGAGTAATACACTTAAAATGTAAGTATCTAATACTTAAACCAATAGAATTCACAGTTATCGTTTTTAATAGTTAATTCACAGATCTGATCGTCTATAAATTAAAGATTTCAAATTATAAGAGAACTATATGAAAACCATCTGTAGGGATAATTTCGGCATAAAATTACTACCTCAGACGTTCAAATAGAATAAATATAGCACAAACTTAATTAAAAAGTTCCGCGCGGTTGATTCTCATTTAGACTGTAGAAAAATTAAATTATCATTACACATTATTTTGGTGTCGTGTTCGCACCAATTATTTGTCAGAATAACGACAGACAACCGTTGATGTGGCTGTGAAATGCGAGAAAACAAACAGGGCACACGTTTGTTCTTCATGAGTTTGTGAATAAGAAACATTTCTACGAAAATTATAGAATATTGTACATTTTCAAGTATGTACACTCACTTTTTAAGTACACTCAATCAAATAAGGACACAAAATCCGGCAAAGTACGAGTTTCACTCGCAAACTGAGGCTTCCGTAGTTATATGCATGACACAACACAACACTGACACCTAATTACTCAAGAAAACGTGTTTTTTATCTAAGAATATATTTTGTAACTTCACATATTTTCTACAGCAGGAATAGCCTGCGTATAATATATATTATAATAGGCGTATCGAATAAGTAGGTACCTAAGACTGGAATAATTATATTCCAGTCATTTTCACTGTGAACATACGTAGACACTGTTACTTTCAAGAGCGCCATTGTTTTGGAACGTTGCAAACGGTAAAATTTAGTCCTGAGTTACTGGTTGCTGGATAGACAACATATATCCCATATATAAATCTTAAACCGCCGCGGCACCGGTCTCTAGAAATGTGTCAAACAAAGTTTTATTTATTGTATTTTTACTCAGGTATCATTTATTTTGGCAACGGAGTTTAGACAAAACCTATATATTGGCACAGCAGTGGCCACTGCAGTTGTGTTTGACAACCAAATGGTAAATGATTTCTATACGAGCCTAAAACTATTAATTGACAGATTTCATAAAAAAATATTAGTTAATTGACAGTTTTAATGCTAAGCAATGGGGGTTAAGAGAGGACTACATTTGAAAATAATAATAATAATTAGTGATAAAAAAACTGAAAAAATCTACTTCAAAATGCGTAATTCGTTAACTTGGATGCCATTTTTTTTTTAGTTGTTATGTTATAAAAAACAAGGACAAGAACAAGTCAGACTCGCCCACCGAGGGTTCCGTACAAACTAGTAGATACAAGAGGGAATTTATATATTTTTTTAATATTTTCCTGCATACATCGAAAAATAGTATACATCGCAAAAATATTTGAAAACCTGTTTAGCTTGTGCTAATTAAGCTCTTTCATATGATACCCCACAAGATACGGTTAAAGTCATTTAAAATTTGGACCCTCCTTCCTTGCATAAAGACCCAAATTTTTGTGATTAAATTAAAAATGTCCAGTTTTCGGATTTTTTTCTATATGTG
Source organism: Lycia hirtaria (assembly GCA_947563715.1). Lineage (NCBI taxonomy): Eukaryota > Metazoa > Arthropoda > Insecta > Lepidoptera > Geometridae > Lycia > Lycia hirtaria. The sequence continues at coordinate 16,603,903 of OX387386.1, forward strand.
CATTCTAACACAATGCTTCTTGCCAAATTTGATAGTTCTAGGTCAACGGGAAGTAGGTTTTGATTCCCTGGTGAGTGTCGAAATGTGAGTTTTTTACGACATATTCGGCTGTAACTTTTTTTACGAAAACTGTGACATTTGATTTTTCTTTCTGCAGCAAGAGATTATGGATCTGCGTATATGGTTTTAATTTCAACTCGATACCTTAACGCGTTCCCGAGATACAGGTCTTGACACCCGGGCAGACGGACAGACAGACAGACGGACAACAAAGTGATCCTATAAGGGTTCCGTTTTTTTCCTTTTGAGGTACGGAACCCTAAAAACTAAAGTACTGAATCAATTTTCATAAAATGTATATGGGACCACCTTTGAGGTTATTACCTACCAAATAAAAAAGATTCATAAAAAAATATCATAATTGGCGTAACAAATATACAAAAAAAAAATAATCGGCCAAGTGCGAGTCGGACTCGCGCACGAAGGGTTCCGTACTATCATCTATAATACTACAAAGTTTAGTTCTGTTTATAAAATAACGAGAAATCAACGAAATTCCAAGTAGTAAATTGCAAACTTATAGGTAGGTTTTCGATACACATCCGGGCAGCACGACGACGCTCGCGCGAATACGCGCGGCTATGGCTCGCTCCGTGATGTTACCTCCCCCGCTACCCGCGCGTTCGCGCCACCACCACACCGCGGCGCGGCGCTCGCACCGCGTTTAGATGCACGGATTATTTTCATTTTGTGAGTTTTTATGTATTAGATTAGGTATTTGTTTTTATAGTTAATATATTTCTAAATATTTACTTACAAATATTCAAGTTTCTACCTGTTAATTAAGATCGAGTAAAAATTGCTTAAAAATTACGTTTGTTGTATGGGAGCCCCCCTTTAATATTTACTTTATAGTTATTTAATTATTTATTTTGAAAGGTAATATACAAGTAAGTATTCTGTGAAAATTTGAAGCGTCTACCTGTTACCGTTTTTAATATTGAGCAAAAAAATACGAAAAAAACACGTTTATTGTATGGGGACCCCCCTTAATATTTTATTTTTTTAAATTTTTAGTATTTGTTGTTATAGCGGCAACGGAAATACATCATTTGTGAAAATTTCAGCTTTCTAGCTATCACGGTTTATGAGATACAGCCTGGAGACAGACAGACAGACAGACAGACAGACAGACAGACAGACAGACAGACAGACAGACAGACAGACAGACAGACAGACAGACAGACAGACAGACAGACAGACAGACAGCGAAGTCTTAGTAATAGGGTCCCGTTTTTACCCTTTGGGTACGGAACCCTAAAAAACATACAGTCGAATCAAAAACCTCCTTCTTTTTTTGAAGTCGGTTAAAAACTGCACATTTTTGTTTTTTTTCCTTTACCGAGAACACATTGAACTTCCTACGTAACTTAGCATTCATATGCCTCATTAGCAGCACCGAATGGATCCGAACCAGACGAATTCAAACCTAGTAACTATTCAATAAGTTATGACAAACTGCCGCATATACATACAATACATACATACATACATAAAATCAAGCCTATTTTCGCTTAGGAGATAGTCTGAGCATCAAAGACGTTGAGACCGTTTGACGTCACATTTGACCGTGGTTAGAGGGTTAGATGGAAAGGAGAAGGTATTGGAGGGTTAGGGGATATTAGAGGGTAATATGTACAAAATGCATTAACTATTACAATATCCCCGGGAAGAGAAACAGCTGGCATATTTTATGTTTTTCTTTTTCTCCTAGTTCAACATGGCAGAACGTAAAATTTAATCTCATATGAAAATAATCTCTCTCGTGCATTTTTCATATAATATTTTCATTCGACTTTCATGACCATGTAACATTGTAATAAAGCAATATTTTATAAGTTACTTTATTTCCCTAATGTATTTTTACGTTTTGTACGTACTAACGATTTATTAAGTTAAGATAGATTGCCGCAAATAGTAAAGTATTATTGATTCGGTTCCGCGCGAACCGTCCGGTGCGTCCGTACCTGCAGACACACATTTAGCGTAGAGGCCAAACCACGTTTAGTAAATCTAACTTCCATTTCCATTAAAGATAGGTTAGGCGACTCTCGTGGGTATTGTTCGCCCCGAGCAATACAAAAGGATCCTTAATTGTTCCACTTAGTAAAATGATATAAGTAAATTAGCCTAGTTTCATTTTCAGTCGTTTTACATTGGTTTTATTTAAATATGTTATATTTACTGACAAGTTTCTCAAAGATAAACATTTCAAATTATTGGAAATTACGTTTTGCATAGTCCACGGACGAGTATAACTTGAGTTACATAGTACAAGTATGAAAATTGATATGAATCAAAATGTTATTTTTTTTCCTAACATTTTCGCAATTAAAGTAGCTGCAACTCGCTGTTTAACACATATTGATAAAATACAGTGTTGATAATGAAAAGCCTATGTCCGTCTCCAGGTGCTCGGCTATCTCTGTAATAAATTTTACAAAAATCGGTTCAGCCGTTAAATCACGAAAATGTAACAGACAGAAAGACACGAGTTCGCTTTTATAATATTAGTTACGATCGTCGAAAGTTTTGTCCTAACTACTCTTAAAAGGATACAAACGTCCCCTAACTTCGTGTCTCGTAGTTTCCGTTCTTCTTGTTAAGTATAAACAGTTCAGTATCAGTTTAACTTGAGATTCACAATTATAAAATAATAATAATAAATGATATTATTTCCTTAATAAATAAATTTTCATTTTTTTTTTATAGTATGTAACTTTTTTTTTTATTTGCTTATGTACAGGAATTTAATTAATTTATATTATCATGCAATAGTATAGATAGTGTATTTATTATTTAATCATTTATCAACTCACAATTACTAGAATACAAAACAATCACACCGAACGCCATCTTGATGGCGTTGCGAATCCTCCTAGAGCTGCGCCAACGCATAGAATCGATCTATTTGTTCCAATTCCAATCGACCAACAGTACCTACATCGAGGAAATTTAAAACATTAATTTTTTTTTATAAATAAATGCGTATGCGAGAACTCGAGCTCTAATCATACAGGCCCTTCACTCCATATTATAAAACGTCCACAAAACTGACCCTCGGAGCGTGCTGCTTTCTTCGAAAGAGATATGACTATTAGTGTCGCGGCGCAAGACGTACTGCGTCGTTACAAAGGCTCACCAGCAAGCCCTAACTGTAAACATAACCATAGAGTTACGTTCCTCGTCTTTGATGGATCTCTATAATCCGAGATATAAACATGTAAAGAAAATATATTTCCTTGATAATAATTTCAAATATTGCCGCGCTCGCGTCGTCGATGAAGCAGACTGAAATCGCGCCGTACTGCCGCCAATCAGGCTGCAGACGTGTAGGAATTAAAGATGGAGATTTAAAATGGAGTTTGTGTAAAAGTGATACGTGGGTGAAAAAACTAAATTATAAAACTATCAAAATAACTTAATACGGAAAGAGAAACTTTAATGTCGTTTCTTTGTTTTCAGGTAGGTTTGATCAAGAATTTATTATGTGTAGTTTACGTCGAAATTGTAAAAACATAATATTAAAATAAATACTTTGTTTTCAGAGCAACACATAGTTTCCCTTTTACAATTAGAAGAAACCCACGTTATAAACATTTAAGGTTCTGTCGGGAGGCACTCGGAGAAAACGACTGTACAGGATTTGTAGAACGCATATAGCACAGCACATACAGGCCCCATTCGAAATAAAAACCAGCCAATTGCGTGCCGTATAGTTTCCGGCAGCCTAGTCGGGAGACCGTTCGACTTGCGTTCCGCAGGTCCTGGGTTCAGATCCCGCGGCACGTACCTCTGTCTTTTAGATAGATAGATAAATAAACTCTTTATTGTTTACACCCTAACTAAAACACAAACTACATAGAGAAAAGGGTTTAAATGCCAGTGAAACAACAGGCGGCCTTATCGCTGATAGCGAGGTTTTCGAAGCTAAGTGCGTATTGTCGATTACCGCCAACTTCGAACGGTGAAGGAAAACATCGTGAAGAAAAACCTACATGTCTGAGAGTTTTCAATGATCATGAAAAATGAGTGAAGACTGCCAACCCGCACTTGGCCAGCGTGGTAGACTACGGCCTTACCATTCTCACAATGAGAAGATGGCCCGCGCCCGCATAGGGACAGTCCGTACAAATAGGGCTGATAAAAAAAGAGCGTGTCGGGCAACGCGTAATATAACGTAACGTAGTATATTTACATTAGATATTACTCCTAACTTCCTGCAAGTTATGTTTCTAATGTAGGCTCCACGTTGGAGTGCATTTGACATATTTGTAATTAGAAGAAACAAACTAAGTTACAAACAAACCGAGGACGGGCCGGAGTTGCGAAGTTTCAAATATCGGTTTTACGGAGTTTACAGTACCCTCTATCAACGATCCTTGCAAACTGTTCTCCGAATGAAGTGAAGAAACTGAGTATACACTAGAAACTAAAGATAAGAGAGCTGAAAACAAAACTAAAATGAAAATATTAATTAATAGATTAGAAATAGTAAAAAAAAAAAAAAAAAAAAAAAAAAAAAAAGATTAGAAATAGAAACAAATCACGTTTTTTAAGTACACGTAAGTAGGTGTCTATTACTTGTTTGTTCGGTTGTTTGTTCTTAAAAAAAAACAGCAATCGTCAAGCCAGGTCCGAGGTTTTTCGGCGGCTCAACTTTGACACTAGGGCTGGCCACTCAGTCTATACGAACTTACTTGTGATACTACTGCGCCATTAGGCAAACTGCGTGCAGAAAATTCATCTATGGCTGGTACTTTTTTTTAGGGTTCCGTACCTCAATAGGAAAAAACGAAACCCTTATAGGATCACTTTGTTGTCCGTCTGTGTATCCGTCTGTCCGTCCGTTCGGGTGTCAAGACCTTTATCTCGGGAACGCGTGAAGGTATCGAGTTGAAATTAAAACCATATACGCAGATTCATAGTATCTTGCTACAGAGAGAAAAATAAAATTTCTGTTTTCGTAAAAAAAGTTACAGCCGAATATGTCGTAAAAAACGCACATTTCGACACTCACAGAGGAATCAAAAACTATGGGGTACTTCCCGTTGATCTAGAACTCTGAAATTTGGCAAAAAGCATTGTGTTAGAGTACACATAATAATATAAGAAAAAATCCGAAAACTGGACATTTTTAATTTAATCACAAAAAAATAGTGTCTCTATGCAAGGAATGAGGGCCCAAATTTTAAAGTGAATTAACCGTATCATGTGGGGTATCATATGAAAGAGCCTCATTAGCATAAGCTAAAACAGGTTTTTAACACATTCTTCGCCCCCTGCAGACCCTTCACTTCAGCTGGGAACCAAAACTTTTTAGGCGAATTTTGATTAAGTACAGAGTGGCCGCGCAAAGCAACGTTCCTTTCGACTTCCGACTTCCTCAAACGCTGGCGGTTTACTGACTACTACAAAACGAACGGGACGCTCGCTCGGATCCAAGTGGGAGGCCCCGCTACTATAGCCCCGCTCCACTCGGATCCGAGTGGTGAGCAAGGAATGTGTTAAATATTTTTACGATGTATATTTTTCGGTCTATGAAGGAAAATATAAAAAAAATATATGATTTCCCCCTTTTATTTAGTTTGTACGGAACCCTCGGTGGGCGAGTCTGACTCGCACTTGTCCGGTTTTTTACTGACGGACGCATTTCGAACGCTTCACTATCATTACACTGCACCAGGGAAAACTCAAAACAAATAAACACATTATTGTGAATCAATTAATTTCATAATCCCGAACATGACCAACCACATCGAGACTGTATAGTTATAGAGCTGTTATTACCGAAATCCTTTATCAATTTTTTATACAAAAGAGATGTTTACTAATATAACCAGCCGATAAATATGGTAATTAAAAGTATTATGGGTGGCCTTATAGGAGGCGATACTTTTCATAAGTCTACAGTTTCCCACGCCGTTAAACGTTATCTCAACTTTAAGCAGCTTTTATGATGCTTGAATTGTATAACATATATACCTACAACTTAGTAACTTTCATATAATTTTGATTTAATACGCTCGTGCAAAGTACATTTTTTTTTTTTTATAGAAAATAAGCTTGCGCTTGGCCGTCAACTCGCCTGGGGTTAAGCGACTGTTACGGTCTACGATGGAGCGCGCTTGCCTAGAAAGAATTTATTCATTCGCGATTTGAAGACACCTAGAGCGTCCTTCCTCCTACCTTAAACGTCTTTCAACACAGCCTTGACCACTACTTTTTGAAAGCGGTTATAAACAATTCAGAATCAGTATTTTACTTTTTGTGTTTGAACTACGTTCAACAACAAAACTAGTTAACATAAAACAATGTTTGAATCAACACCATTCTCATTTTGATACATGATGGGGTTATATCAGCTCTGTAATTTGATCCCATAAAATCCTAAAAATAACCGCAACTGATGTATTTGTTGTGTCGCTTGCAAAGCTTTCAGCTAATAACCATTCTTACATATCATGATAATTGACTTTTATGTTTGTGAAAAAATTGAAATTGCGAGTATTTTTAATGCAAAATTTTCATTTTTCTTTTATTAATCGTTTTAATGCAAAATGCATTTGTTTCAGATTTCTGATTAGTTTCTCTCTGTTTCCGATGTTTGTGAAGCACAATATTTATCTTGAAGTATAAGGATTTTAAATATTAATACGGATAATGTGAAGGCACACAGCGATGCGTCAAATCTGTCATCACTTAGCGGATTAGCGGACGCCACGCCTAAGTCAAATAACTACACCTTCAAGGTTTTTTCAGAGTTTGCCATACTATAGGTATTGGTATGGTATAATTGAAATAAGACGTGGCACCTAAATGGTACACATCGTGACAGCCTTAAAATGAAATTGGCCCAAAATAGGGCCAGACGTGGTGACTATAAGGAGCCCTGCAATAACTGTATTCAGACTATGGTGGCGGAACTGCCGAGAGCTCGCGATTGCTGGTGCGGAAACACAACCGATAGGACCCGTTAATTTATATCCAAAATAATCTGCACGCACGAAAAAGTATGATTCATTGTCCCGTTACGTTACTCTCATTGTCCCGTTACGCTCATTGTCCCGTTACATCATTATCATCATCATTTCATCAATGTTTTGTTATGACGTTGTCACGTTAAACTATCGTCCGTAAACAGACTTTACTGACAACCAATTTTTAAATTTAATTTGGACCCGCTGACAAATGCTCTAGCCATTTCTTCAAGTTTATTGAATAAAACAAATCAAGAACACAAGTTCTAGTCACAATCTAAGTTACGTATACAGTCATGTTCACATTCGTCGTGCTTCAGTAAAGTAGTGGCGACTTTACTGGAAGCTTCTATGTAATTTTGCAGACAACGTCAAAAGAACCATTTTGCCGCTTTATTTCACTTGCCCACACTCAAGCACTTGATCAAATACTTCATGAACAAAACACTACCATTTTTATAGCATTAAGATTCAAAATAACACTAATAAAATAAATCGACAACATGTTTCGATGACGTTCCCGCCAAAACAGCACAAGAACAATTATTACCAGACCTGGGGCAGTTATGAGTACACAAACGACTAGTTAGCGCACAACTCATCATTGAAACATCTGCCCGACCGGGAACCGATCCCGGAACCATCTATTACCGGAGATTTCGGATGGAAATCTTGTGATTTAATCTTGTGATTTAGCCTATGAGACACTGAGAGTGAAGATGGATCGATTTATACATCTCATCTCATCTCAGCCACAAGAAGTCCACTGCTGAACATAGGCCTCCGCCATGGATTTCCAGAAGATTGGAAGATTGGTAGCGGCCTGCATCCATCCTTCCTGTCACTTGTATGATATCTTCTGTCCACCTTGTGGCTGGTCTTCCTACGCTACGCTTGCCGGTGCGTGGTCTCCATTCGAGAACTTTTCGGCCCCATCGGCCATCAGTTTTACGTGCTATGTGCCCGGCCCACTGCCACTTCAACTTGCTAATCCGCTATGCTATGTCGGTGACTTTGTACGTCTTCGGATCTCATCGTTTCTAATACGATCTCGTAGCCGTAGCGTGGAGCATAGCCCTCTCCATAGCCCGCTGCGTGACTTTGAGTGTCCTTATAAGATTTATACCCTATGTATAAAAATCAAACCTATAGTAGTTTTGATTCATAGACGGTTCAAAATCATACCCTCCTCCTTTTTGCATAGTCTGGCAAAAATCTAATAAAGACAGATAAAGTAAAATAACACTATTTATGGATATCATACTTTTTAGAAGGTAAGTATTGCATATAGGTTTAACAGAATATCCCAGCTAACTTAGTACACGGAGTTATTAAAATAGAAAACAACGAAAGCATATATTAGATAAATCTATTTCAACGTAAAAATGTGATTAACCAAGCGCAAACTTTTTAAAATGTACAGACATCACAAATGAAAATTGTAATTCATAATTATTATTTTTTGTTATAATTAAATTATAGTGAAGTAGAAAGCAAGTATATAGTTTAATAATTTTATAGTTTAAAAAACTGAAACAACCGCCCTCGAAGTACGTTATTTCGTTTACTTGTAATATTAGTAAGGATACAAGGCGCTCAAGCAATAATAATTAAACAAGGCGCTCAAGCGTTGAAGTAACTCTATTTTCTTCTTATACACATTGGATGAGGAGTAAGTAGGTTTTACTTTTCAAGCGCAATAAATCCCTCACGATTGTAAACTTTTTAAAGAGACCTCTCTTCACTCGCTCGTTTATTTTTCAAGAATGACATTTGTCATTGAATGTCATATGCTTCGTCGTCGCAGATTTGTGCAGATGTTTATACGAAAAACCTAAACATTTGACACTTTTGTAAAGAAAAACGTGTCAGTGGAACTCTGCGATTCTATAATCTGACGCACTCATATTTTTACTTTTAGAGATTATTCAAAAAGTAATAAAGCAATGTTTCTAATATAATTATGGGACCAACTTGGGAGCTTTCTCTATATGCCAATTCACGAAACACAAAAATTGGTTCAAGAATGAGAGAGAAATTCGTGTTCATACATAAAAAATATATATACGGTACGAATTGATAACCTCCTCCTTTTTCGAAGTCGGTTAAAAAACTGAATTTGATTTGATAATGCCCGTTTCATCTTTACTCATACTGGACGAGTGTTGCAACAAGTTCTCAATTTTCAACTCACAAAATTCTTCATGGTTATTAAGTACATTTCTTAAAATAAAATACTGTCATACGCTTGCTTTACAAAGAATGAGATTTGTTACAGATTGTCATGTATAGTACAACATAATCAAAAAATAACATCAAAGAGCATACGTTAATGCGATAATCCGCAACATTTGTCACTTTTTCAAAGAAAAATGGATTCGTTGATGCCTCCAAACAAAATATTCACATAATATCACCTCTATATATTCAGGGGCCTCAGGGACCACCTCGGGAGAATCATCTTTCTAATAATTCCAGAAACACACAAATTGGTTCGAGAATAAATAAAATATAAAAACTTAAAAAAAAAAAAAAACTCCGCAAAAATTTAAAGGCATAAAATAATAAACCTTGTTTATTTAACTTTAATAACTAAGTCCTTAAAGTAATGTAAGAATATCTAAGTAATTTTGAGTCGGCGCCAGCGTGATACGTTGCGTTGCGAGTGGTCGTGCGGAGAGCGCATGTTTATTGCTGGAGATTTCATTATTAATTTGATTTGGTTATTTCTTTAAATTTAAGGCAATTTTTGGCACCGCTTCAAAATTACTTAGATATACATACTTACATTACTTTAAGGACTTAGTTATTAAAGTTAAATAAAAAAGTTTTATTATTTTATGCTTTTCAGGTTTTTCGGAGGTAATTTTTTTTTAAATGATTTTATTTTATAATTTTTTGTAGCTTTAGTCTACTAATTACTTCATGCTTATTTTTTGATTACTTTTAAAATAGCTACTACCTTATTCTCGGAATACTTTCACAACTCGGAATTAAAATCTGCGAGTGAACAATATAATCACCCCTATTTTCCCACCCTTAGGGTAGATTTTTTTCCAAATTTATATGAAACCAACTACGAGGTATACCCTATCTAAAAAGTATTATCAAAATCGGACTGCTCTGTAAAAAGTTATGCGTGCTCATACATTACAATCAGTGAGTGAACAATCAATAATCCCTTGTTTTCCTACCCTCAGGATTGTTTTTTTTTTTTTTTCAAATGTATATGGGACCAATTTCGATGTATACCCTCTCCAATCTAAAAATAATTATCAAAATCGAACTACTATGTAAAAAGTTATGCGTGATCATACATAAAAAAATATATACGCGTCAACTTGTCCTCCGTTTTTTCGTCGGTTAAAAAAAAAAATATATATAATTATACACCCGAACACAGAACCACCTCATTTTTTGAAGTCGGTTAAAATGCACTTCTATTCTTTCTACATCATATCAAATCATATATTATAATAAAAAAGCGAACAATACCCTACAAAATTTCGTTCATGTAGTACAAATAGTCTCTGAGGAGCTGCGATATACGAATCGATAATTATAGTCAGTTTACAGACAGACATGATGAATTTAGAAGGTTTCCTACACTTAGTTCCTTACATTAAGTGGGCAACATACTGTAAATATATTTAACGAAATATACTGTCTCTGTAAGTTACTGTATACTTATATGTTTAGTATAACCTATATATAAATGTAAGAAAACTTATTACAGAATAAATACAATAACAAATTAAAAGTTCCCGGCAGCTTAGTGGTGAGACCGTCTGACTTGCGATCCGCAGGTCCTGAGTTCGAATCCTACGGCACGCACCTCTGTCTTTTCGAAGTTATGTGCGTATTGTTGATTGCCGCCAATTTCAAACGGTGAAGGAAAACATCGTGAGGAAACCTACATGTCTGAGAGTTCTCAATGATCTTGAAGATGTGTGAAGTCTGCCAACCCGCACTTGGCCAGCGTGGCAGACTATGGCCTAACCCTTCTCACAATGAGAAGATGGCCCGTTCCCAGCAGTGGGACAGTTTGTACAAACAGGGCTGATAAAAAAAAATTAAAAAAAAAACTGTGTCTATTAACGCAATCTGTATATATTTTAGAGTATACATAGAGCGAACGTTCGTTCATACTTAGAACGAACTTTAGATGTGTCTGGAAGAAAATTGGCCCATAGGATTCGTCTGGCTGCTTACAATTAGTTTCCTAAATATAATATACACAAATCAAGCATCACTAAATAAGTAAACTTTGGTCATTTTTTCCCCGCTTTGAGGCGTCTGGCAGAAATTACGGCACACGGTAAGTGTCTGGAAATATTGATTATTGATTTTTAATGATACCCCCTACATCATATTTAAAAATCAGGCGTCACGAAATAAATAAAGTTAGCTATGATTTAATTATTCTACACTTTTAAGGCCTTACCGAAAAACGTTACTTAACTTTAACCATCGTCTTAAATTCTCTGTCTTCTTTCCGCAAGTGTCATTACGTGTAAGCGAGAAGTTGATAAAATATGTTAAGATATTTCGTTTATTCGATTATTTAAATTTATTATTGGAACATTTTTTTTTGTGAACTGTTACGCTAGATATTATGTTTAGTGTACGTTTTTGCGAGAAAATATGGGAACGTTCATGTATAATTTGTATTAAACGAGTCTTATTAAAGTTACTCTCTTTAAAGCGCGTATTTGAAGAGCCTTCTTACACAATCGGGCAAAGATAAATGATATTTCACAAGCCGCATTTCAGGGTTTTACTTGAAATCGAGAAATTATTTCTTAGTGAATACACATACATGGACTTCACAAGGAAAGCATATACTTATGATAAATAGAAACACCTACACACAGAACAAACATCCATGTTCAATAAGTACATGTTTGTGCTGGGTAGGGATCAAACCCACGACCTACAAAGGCTTAAAAGGCAGACGTACTACCAACTCAGTAACGAGGCGATTTAGCAATAATATAACCTATAAATTGTTGATTGATGTTTTTTTAGTTCAGTTCAAATTAGACAGGCCTCGTGGGTCAGTGGTAGTACGTCTGGCTCTGAGCTGTAGGTCGTGGGTTCGATCCCCAGGGCAAACATTTCTGCTAAGCATATATGTTTGCTCTGTGTCTGGGTGCTTATATGTACATATATATGTATTCTATCAGCCATCTGGTTCCCATTGCACATGTTTTGCTTAGTTTGGGGCTAGATGATGTTGTGTGAAAATGTCTACCAATATTTATTTTATTTTAAAACAGTAGAGATACTCGCCGTAAAAAATCTTCGGTAGCGATTATCATCTGAAAATATTAATACAAAAGAGAATTACGACTGAAACACGAAACGACATCGTCACCCAAACTTGTTAGTACTTGTTTATTCTAATTCAGTTCGGTTATTGAAACTTATAGGAAGTGCCAATATTTGATCTGTAGATCACAATCCATCCTTTATTGGTGGACTTCAGATTGATAGCTCCAAAGGTTCATCACGGTTGACTTATATAATAGAGTTCGCGCCACCGGACTCACTTACAGCCAGTCTACACGGCGCGTTGCGTGGGCGTTGCGTCGTCGCAACGCAAATATTTTAACGGATAGATGGCCACACAGGCGGTGCGCCATCGCAGCGTCACTACGATGACGAGATAAAGTCGTGACGTTCCGCCGTCGCAGCGGCGACGCCGGAACGTCGAGTGAGTGTCGCACGGTCATGAATGATTATTATATCAATTTGTAAAATAAAATAAAGAAAACTAGATTAGAATACTAATGTCAAGTAAATAAAATAAAATAAATATAAAAAATAACGATACACAGTGCACCATACGCAAAAACGAGAAAAAAGAGACGGCCCCATCATTTAGTTCATTACGTAATTAAGTAAGTTAAATTAAGTAAGTATTTGTACAACCAGCTGTGCTCACAGCACACATTACTTATTTAGAATGTTCGCATTAAACATTTCTTTTGATATTTAAAATATCTATTTATCTCGATTAAAAATCTTCAAAAACTTATTCATTATTTGAATTTTAGCGACGTCAAGTATCTAGTGTGTGTCACCCGTAGCATAATAACGAATCGATTTACACCTCATTCTCAACATCAGCATTTATCAGATTTTACAGCAGAAGGTCTAGATCTAGATGCTACAGTGTCGGTGGTGGAATATCACACTTAAGACTGCTGAAATATAAGTCTCCTTTTGTATTTGCTGTGGTCGGTTAAAAGAAGGCAATCATTCGTAGATACCATAACCCCGTTCACACTTCCTACTGCAATATCCATTTTTCCACATATGTATAAATAAAATGAAAGTTTTCTTGCCCGTAGCGCCGATTCTAAATGCGGGTTTCATGATAACCCAAAGAGGTCCGCAAATGTTAAAGTAGTAAGTAGGTCGTTCCATCTATCTTAAAAAAAAGGTTTACTTTTCAGTGCCCTATAAACTGTCCGCAGTAAAAGAGGCAATAAACGTAGGCGTTGGCCGGATAACTTATAAACAAATAGCCGACGGAATTCTTCTTATGACCCAAAGGGAAATTCATATTCATCTTATACGAAATTCCATCATATCAGTCTAAATCGAGTGTTGGGACTGGAAATATGAGTTTGATCATATTGTCGCTTAAGCGACTTTCGAGCGATTAAACTTGATTACAAAAAGCAAAGAAAGTATTGCCGCCGTGAAAAAATCAAGTAGGAATTGAGTTAAATGTCAATATAGTAATTAAAAAAAAAAAAAGTGAGCTTAAGACATACAATTTATTTTTTTACATTTCATGTCTTAACACCATACGACATAAGTGAAAACTTCATCAATAATAATACCATTTACCAGTATAACAGTGATTATATATAATTATTATATACGAGGCATGCCTTTGTCGTTTGAAGATAAAAACCCAACTAGAACCTTATGGTACTTTTTATTGTTTTTCAAAGTATTCACCACGTAGCTTAATACACTTTTCCATTCGCTCAAACCAGTTATTATATCATTTATTCCACTCTAAAGTGGGGGTGTTCAAAATGGCTGACTTGAAAGCGTAGACTGCTTCTTCACCAGACTGGAACCTTTGACCACGAAGACATTTCTTAATTTTAGGAAATGTAAAGAAATCGTCAGGGCTTTGGTCAGGACTGTATGGAGGATGGTCAAGAATTTCTACTTTTTCCTGTTCAAATACTCAATCGTTTGACGAGCGCTGTGTGAGCTTGCGTTGTCGTGGTGCAGGATGATGCGTCGCTTTGAGTTAGATTTTCGAAGTTCGGCGATGACTTGTGGTAAACAAACTGTGGTATACCACTCTGCGTTAACCGTTCTACGATCTTCAAGTGCAATAGTCGCAACATGCCCGGTTTTTCCAACGAAGGTAGCCACCATCTTCTTTGAAGTGCTTCGAGAACGAACAACTTTATACACCATCTGACGCAGGCCGCCTTGTGATCGTCAGAAAGCAGATGCGGTATTTTTTTTTGCGGTATCTTTCGCACACCAAGCGCTTCATGCAAGATCTTCTGAATGGTTGTCCCTGAGATGCCTAATAGAGCCTCTATCTCTCGATACGTCACATGACGATCTTCGAGAATTAGTTGTCTCACAGCAATGATGTTATCTTCAGTGAAGGCGGATATTGGGCGTCCTTCGCGAGATTTGTCACTAACACTAGTATGTCCACGCTGGAATTCTAAATGCCAGCGTTCGACAGTCCGCAGACATGGGGCTTCATCACTGAACACAGATGTTAGCTCTTCAAAACACTGAAGCCGTGTCAGGCCTCTTCTAAAGTTGTAGAAAATTATTGCACGAACATTTTCCTTAGAAATATTCATTTTCGTACGTAACCTGACAGATTCCAATCGACGCCTGTGACTAATGTGCCGCCTGTGACTACAATAGCATTAATCCTAATACTTTCAACTGTTTTGAGATTCAAAATTTAAACACATTCGAATATAGAACAGTTCCAAATTCAAAATTGCCGGGAAATATGGAAACGACAGAACTTAAAAGGCATGCCAGGTATACGTATAAGAACTATCTCATATGTCTGCTTCCTGAGTTAACATTTAACAACAACTGCCATACAGCAAAATATTAAAATTCTAAAACGAATATCTGTATTATTCTATCAAACAGTTATATTGCTTATTCTTACAAAATCCATGAAAGATAAATAAATCATAGAAATATATGCATACATAAGTACAAATTAAGAGTTATTTCGTAGGACACAGCAGTTTCGTAGTTGCTTGAGATTCAAATTTCAAACGCAACATTATTACATCAACCCCTTTTATCCCCTTTAACCCTCTAAAAGCTTGTTCCCTCCATCTTACCCTCTAATTACGGTCAAATGTGGCGTCAAACCACACGTCGGAAACTCCAAACATTGGTCAATTATTCATTGTTTAATAGGCTTCTTTTCACTCTCCCTTCAATAGATCACGTATCGAAGTAAAGCCCTAAGTAGTAAACACTTCACTATCACAGATATAAGTATTTCCTAAATATATCATCTTTCAAATAGTACAGCGAAACATTTTATTACGCACATAATTTGCTTCGGCCGCGTACGTAACTATAGTTTCGTAACTAGTTACATACGAAACATAATTATTCTTGGTACGTTACTAGTGTCGATCGAAGAAGTTTTTTTCCGTATTCGTAATCACGGTGTTTTTTACGTAATTGATTATGTAGTAAACATAATTATTCTTTGTACGAAACTGAACGTTTCGATAAAATATGTGTCTTTCTGTATTTGTAACCTCTTTGCTTCACTAATAAATACACAAGAACATACAACATATGAATAAACATTTTTTACAATTTTTATTTTCTTACAAAAGATAAAAAACAAAATATAATTTCTGAGAATGCCAATACATATATAAGAAATACAAGTAAGTACTATTATTTATACTGCGAATTTACTAAACTGCGAATAATTTACGAGAACCTTTAATCAGATATTTATTTATTTATTGATAATTAAAACGGCAGATAGCCAATTACATTGATTATAAAATATGTCAAGTCAATTAGATTAAAATTTAGTAAATACAATACCAAATGTAAAACAACGACTAGGTTCGTTCATTGGTCTCACAATATGTCAAAAAAGCCGCCATTAAATCCCACCAATCATCTCCGAACACATCACAATCAATAATTATAATTACGTCACAAAAGGTAGCGGAGAGCAAGACGCACGTTAAATGCTGATCAAAGTGCATATTTGTATATAAATAAATACAAGTACGTACCATTATTTATACTGCAAAATTAAGTTACCTTTAATGAGGTATTATCGTAACAAAAACCATCGGAGCGCAAAACGAGCGTGTAAATGCTGATAGGCAATTAGTAGACATAATCGTCGAGGATCAGTTTCAAAGGTGGCTTATTTCACATTAAGATAATCACAGCGAATATGTGAAATTCTTCCCAAGGTTTCTTCCCCGAAAAATGCAATTTGAATATGATTAAATCGCAAATAAACAACGTCCTTGGACGTAGATGAGCAATTTATCCAAAATAACATCCTTAAATTAAGATTTGGTAAACGGTAGGTAATCATCATGACGCAGAATCGAAGGGGTTTTTGACATTTCATTAGTAATAGTTTATTTAACGTCTATACCAATTTTCAGCTCTATGCGAATCAGGGCTAACTTGTATTTTTTTTTGTCTATTTTGACTGGACTATTAATAATAATAATTAATTAAAAAAAAAAAAACAGACTCAGAGATCCATATTATTAGTATACATTGTATTAAATTATTATTATTATATGTTAATTAAATTAAATAAAATCTACATGTCACATTAAAATTAAAATTCTATTATTAATCTCCATTCTACATAGGAACATCATTTTACTAATAATCTTGTGTGATGAAGCAGAATGGGACAATCAAAATTATCAGTTATAGCGTACTATCTCCTCTTCGTTCAGTCCTCGATGTCAGTGTCAGTCTGTTATCAAACTATAATTATTTAAATTACATTTCCATTTAAATGGTTCTAAAGGCATCTTGACACCTATACAGTCCAATCAAGTAAGGCAACATTTTGGGCGTCCAAAATTAGAAAATCGTTAGTGTGAGCTAGACTCTCACTTGACAGGCGTTCAGTATTTGTTGTTTTACTTCAGCGTTAACACTATAATTAATCAAACTGAATCATATGAGAACAGAGAGAAAAAATTAAACTCATTTGTCGCATGGGGACGCATTTAATTCAATGTGTTGTACTATGGTCTGTTCCATTTAGATTGGCAATAAAGTTCATTGACCTTTGAGTGGTCTAGCAGAGATGACAAACCTTTTATGACAATGATTATAATTCATTTTATTTTACTTAGCAGTATGTTTCATTTACAAGAGTTCACGTAGATAGGTACCAACAGAATATCAAATATTCTGTAGCCAAGCAGTACCTAGTAAGTAGTTTGAAGTTTTTAAAAGGACTTTGTTACTCAACGTTATAGGTACCTACTAGTGCAACAGGCATGCGCAGCGCAGATGTTATAACTTACTATCAGGAGAGCGCCAAAAAATAGTTAGGCACATAAACAACGAAAGTACTTATTTAATGTCATATATTTAAAAGAGTAGGTACATTATATATTGTTTGTTGTAAATAGGGCTACGAATTCTGTGATATTGTCAGTCACTGCCATCACTTAATTCTTCACTGTCTGTGGAGCTCTCTGAATCAGACGAATTGCTTGTGACATTAATTATGAATCTGTCGGCAGTCTTATCTATTGTAGCATCAATTCCACGCATTTTTTCAATAACACTAAATAAATAACAACAAAACAGTAACAAAAATATAACAGATTACTACAGAATAGATTACTAAAATTCAACAAAAATGTTTTACGAATCACTGAGAACGTACATACGCAAGCGCTATCCGAACACGATTGAACAAAATGGCGGCAGGCGTTGTTTGCCACACGGCCGAATGTGACGCATCTCTATTGTCTGACGTAACAAAATGTTCCAGGAAAAGTGACACAACTCGCGTTTTATATTATTTTCAAGAAGTAGTTTGGTAAGTGTTACAAAAGGTGTTGTAATGCTTTTTTTTAATCCAATAGAATAATTACAAAAAGAGATGTTCGTTACTTATCATTAAAATAAGGTCATAGAACACTCTTAGTACGATAAACACCCTTTTTACAAAAATAACAGACAATAAGTACCTAGTCTTGCCATAAATATTGACACGAAGAAAAAAAATATTTTTTTATTGCAAATAATATTTATTACTTTTACAGTGTGTTAGTTTAATATATAAATATAAAACAATTTAAAATATAAAAGCTTATTCGAAGTGGTCTCCATTGGCTGCAATACAGTCCTTTAAACGTTGAGGCCAGTTATCAATAGAAGCACGCACTCTTTCCATGGGAAAATTCTTCACTGCCAATCGTATGGATTGTTTTAGGGACTCCAAATTATCATGGCGTTTAGAGCAAGCCATACTCTCTAAAACTGACCATAAATCATAATCCAGCGGATTAATATCAGGACTAGACGACGGCCAGTCTTCAGCTCTGATGAAGTCCGAAACGTTCACTTCCAACCAAGACTGCGTGGACCGAGCTTTATGACCTGGCGCCGAGTCTTGTTGGAAGGACCATACTTGGTTATTGAACATGGTGTTGTTAAGGGGCTTAACTACCTTCTCAAGAATGGTATTTTGATACACTTGTGCCGATGTTTTGATACCTTTTTCACAAAAATATGGCTCAGTCACTCCTTCATAGCTAACACCCCACCAAACCATCACTGAAGTCGGATAATGCCCACGTTGCACTCTATCGACTAATTGGGAAGCTCCCTTAGAGCTTTGAGCATAAATACGGTCATTTTGTTTGTTAAAATGTTGCTCAATTGTAAAGATTTTCTCATCCGTAAACAAAATTTTTCTGTGACCTCCCTTTGCGTACCGCTTCAGTAGTTGTTTCGATTTTACCACCCTATTCTTTTTTAAATTATCAGTTAAAAAATGACCAGTGCGTCTCTTATAGGCTGCAAGTCCTAAGTCATCTTTTAAAATACGCGACATGGTTCTGGGTGCTATCTTCATCTCCCGAGATAAAATCTTTTGCTTTCGGACAGGATTTCTTCGAATTCTTTCCCTTACTGCTTTAACCACCTTTTTTGTACGAACACTACGTGGACGGCCAGATCTTTTTCTGTCACAAACAGAGGAGGTCTCATTGTACCTATTAATAGCCCGGTACACAAACATTTGACTAATACCAAGCGTATGGAGAGTTTTAAAAATTGCATTTGGCTCCATACCAACTTTGTGTAATGCAATCACAGCGATTCGGTTCTCTTTATCACCCCACTCCATTTTAATATCGCAAAATATTGTACAATGTATTGGCGCCAAAATTAGAAAACTTAATGAACAATCGTATAAAAATGACAGATTCCAAATTCAAACGTAATAATAATAATATCTTTCTTATTTTTAACTGTAACAGTATTTATGGCCAGACTAAGTATAGAGACCATGAAAATATGATAAATAAATAAGTCAAGTGTGTTCTAGTACTATGTAGAGTTGTAATAAAAATCGATGATAAATTAATATTTTTGTGATCAATTTTGGTAAAATTTTAAGTTACACACATTTACTCTTAGCGGCTGAAGAGTGGGTCAACGCACTTTATTGCCAATCGAAATGGAACTTACCATAGTAATTTTCTTTTTTCTAAACAAAGAATAACAAACACTAACTATAGATGATGTTTAATCAATATGCTGAAGACACTTTCAAAAGTGTTTTCAGCTATACAGGCATGGACAGTATATTCCTAATAAAAGCATTTTTGTTTATTTAAATAAAATCAATAATAGTATAAAAATAAAATGTCAGTTTTTAGATGTTCCAGGATCCGTGTATATTACCATTTTTATATATTAAACACAAGTTGTAGAATATAAAAGCAGCGACAAGACCACGTTCCACGTTCTCGCTAAAGGTCCAAAAGTACAGCTTTTTCTAGATTTTCGCTTTTACAAAGTAGATATTTCTTTATAGGGTTAGTGAAAGCGATAAATTTTTATATTTCTCCAGTTTTATGATTACTGCCGGCATCTATCGGCAGTTCTGAATATCAATCTTGTAAAAATAACACAACCCACACCCCATGTGTTTCATATTTCTTAGAGATAAATGCCGTGTTTGGATTGAATGATTTAGATGTCGTGGTTCTAAAATGATTTTGTATGTATTAGGTGGTTTAAAAGAATTATTTTACTGTATTATTTAGATGGACATTTTAAATATAATATGAATATATGTTTTGGTCTATAGTTTAATCTACCGTTTCCAAAGAGTAAAAACAAGACTTGTAATATTTCGCTCGATTAAAAAACACTTTGAACATACATCGGGTTTGAACAAATATTGACAACCGCCATAAGTAGTTTTTGACCATCTTTTTGTTAAAAAATATATCATAAATAGTTGTGTTGTGTTTTCTATTTACTTCCTGACACCACAGTACTAATTATATAATAAACCCGGCCAAGTGCGAGTCGGACTCGCGCACGAAGGATTCCGTACCATTATCTATAAAAACGGCAAAAAATCACGTTTGTAGTATGGGAGCCCCCATTAAATATTAATTTTATTTTAATTTAATTATTTATTTTTAAAGTAAATAATATCACTCAATATTCAGTGAATATTTCAAGCGTGTACCTGTTGCCGTTATCAATATCGAGCAAAAATGAGCAAAAAAATCACGTTTGTTGTATAGGAACCCCTTTAATTTTTTGTATTTGTTGTTATAGCGACAACAGAAATACATCTTCTGTTAAAATTTCAACTGTCTAACTATCACGGTTCATGAGATACAGCCTGGTGACAGACGGACGGACGGACGGACGGACAGACAGCGGAGTATCAGTAATATGGTCCCGTTTTTACCCTTTGGGTACGGAACCCTAATAAAAATACCAAAAAAAAAGACTTTTATAACTTTGATTTTAACGTAACTGTAAGTAATAAATAATATAATTATATTTTATAACTATCTATTTCAGTAAGTAACTGAGGGACAACGTAGAGCTTAACCCGCTGATCCTAGAGACGTGAAATTTAAAGGTTATATTCCTCGCTTCTGAGCAATGTTTATAAACTGTTTTCAAGGGTCATCGCGAATCGTCTCGAACGCAGATTTGATGACTTCCAGGCTCCCGAACAAGCCGGTTTGCGAAAAGGCTATAGTACCATAGACCACATGCACACGCTGCCACGCTGTAAAGTGGTCCAGAAGACCGAAGAGTGCAACTTGCCCCTTTGCTAAACGTTTGTGGACTATGAAAAAGCCTTTGATTCGATCGATACCTGGGCGGTGCTTGAGGTTCTTCAACGACACCGTATTGACTATCGGTATATCGAAGTGCTGAAGTGTTTATACAACAACGCCACTGTGTCGGTCCGAGTACATTATCAGAACTCGGAAGGCGATTCCATTGAAAAGAGGTGTGAGACAGGGATACATAGTTTCTCCGAAACTGTTCACTGCCAGACTGGAAGATGGGGCTCGGCATCAATATTAACGGCGAGTACATCACTCACCTTCGGTATGCCGACGATATAGTAGTCATGGCAGA
This sequence comes from Lycia hirtaria, assembly GCA_947563715.1. Classification (NCBI taxonomy): domain Eukaryota; kingdom Metazoa; phylum Arthropoda; class Insecta; order Lepidoptera; family Geometridae; genus Lycia; species Lycia hirtaria. The sequence continues at coordinate 16,625,628 of OX387386.1, forward strand.
GTCGATGGAACACCTCAGCAAGATCCTCGAAGACCACAAGAGTTTCTCAACGGGTGGGCCCACCTGTAGTTCCCACCCCAATAACTGTGGGGAACTCCACTCTCGAAGTTGTCGACGAATACGTCTACCTTGGGCAAACAGTCCCACTAGGCAGGTCCAACTTTCTGAGAGAGGTCAATCCAACTCAACTGGGCAGCGGTCGATAAAACTCAAAAACGTCTTGTCGTCCAATATACCCCAGTCCCTCCCAGTCAGTCCCAAGTCGAGAGTTTACGACCAGTGTGTGCTACGAGTGATGATATATGACACTGAAACGTGGTCACTTACTATGGGGCTTATAAGGAAGCTCAAAGTCACGCAACGAGTTATGGAGAGGGCTTTGCTCGGAGTCTCTGCGAGATCATATCAGAAACGAAGAGATCCATAGACGTACAAAAGTCACCGACAGCACAGCGGATTGGCAAGTTGAAGTGCCTTTGGGTAGGGCATAGCACGTAGAACTGACGGCCGATGGGGCCGAAAAGTTCTCGAATGGAGACCACGAACCGGCAAGCGCAGCGTAGGAAAACCAGTCACAAGGTGGGCAGAAGAGATCATACAAGTGACAGGAAGACAGAGGAAGATGCAGGCCATTTCTAACCGGTCTTTTTGGAAATCCATGGCGTATGTCCAGCAGTGGACTTCTTGTTGCTGAGATGATGATTCCTTGTGAAGTAAAACATCAATGTAGAAATGGTTTCTTTATCGCAGGATGATGCTCGTCACCAATAAGTTTCGAGTTTTTTTATTTTATTTAATTTTTACCTCCACAGACACCAGGGTCTCTGACCTTTGTCATAATTACAAACTATTGTTTACTAATTATCGTTACGGGAAAATTATTTTATTTTAATTTAAGTACTTATTACTATGCTAAGTTTCGAGTTTTGAAAGAGCCGAAAGAATCCTATTCAAAGGTGCAGTTCTATATCATAATTATACATAGCTGGTTTCGTAGTATCTAGGCACTGACCTGGCACTGAATATAGCAGCGAGGGCCATAAAGCAGCCGTCGGCGACGCGCGGCGGTCCCGTGAAGCACTTGTCCACAGTCCAGTCTAGAAGCGGTCCGATGTCAGGGTTACAGTCCAATAGCAGCACGATCGTTTCACGTCCCAGCTCGTATATCTAAAACAACATTTTAATATTTTTATTTGAACAAACATTTATTTTTTCAGTACCAGACGAGACGTCTTTCGGGAGTGACGTCTGAACTGCTCCTTTTGAAAAAGACCACCGTATGCGGTTGAAACTATAGTCGGACATTTCGGCTCAAAAACAGACGTGAGTAACACGTTTGTTCAAATAAAAATGTGTAACAGCCACGTTAGTTTTCATAATAAAACATTTTAATAAGTATAATCGAATAATTTTGGTGAAAGTAAAGATTAAGTTACCAATAGGGTTGTATTTTCTTTTTTTCTTCATTCGGACGTGACACTTATACTATTAGTGCATAAGTAAAAAAATCGTTTGTTACTCGCACACTGATAAGATAGAACGGATTTGAATGAATTTGTGAATGGAAATGCTCATGCTCTATGTCCATATTGGTAAGTAGTATGGTAAGCGATTTAACAATTTTTGTTCTAAAATATTCATAGTAGTCCAAATTATTTGTGAAGTAAAATTGAAAAATATGCGCGGTATGTTTTCAAATACTTTATTCTCATATTTGAAAACTTTCCGTGAATTCTCGTCCCTTTTCCATGGAATTTTTGTTTGAAATCAATATCTGTTTTTTAGTGAGGCAGAAGGCCGAGTTGGGAAATGGCGAAACTGTCAGGGCCCTTATTCCGTATGACCATCAACCGCGTTCACGTACGTAACGTACGTACGTAACGTAAAAATTATCCCAGGGCCCAGGACGACGTCTGCCGAACTCAGCTTATATATGTATGAAAGTAATGGAAATGAAACAAATTTTAATGGATTGATCGCGTATATTTTAAATAATTTTGTGACCTGACATATCGAACACTTTGCAGCGTCTGTGATCACAGCTGAGACTAGATGACAGTTGTCTTTTTTGTTATGAGAACATTAATGATTACTACCAGCTATTTTTATTTTATGCAAAACGTTCCCTATACACACAGAAGTCGCCGCAGATCTGTGTTGAGGATAAGATTTTATTAATTTGATGTCCAGGTCTCATGCAGGTGGCACTTGCCAACCATCTTCTCTATTAAAGTTGGGATATCTCTTAATTTCAATAGCCTCGCGTAACATAACGCCTCTCTCTAGCCAAGATTTGTTTCATTTCAATGAGTAATAATATCCGAAATCCTTAAAAAACATTATGTATGAAACTGTTTGTTTTTGGTGTCCGTGGAGCTAAAAATTAACTTTTTTTTGAACGCCACGGCACACAAACGCATTGTCGTGCCCTGTAAGCCAAGGCACAAAAAAATAAAAATAATCAGACTTAAATACCAGTAATCATTTTCCAGTAATAATAACATTGTTTTTTTTTAATAATTTTTATCGTCTATAGACGACGTTGACGTACAGGACCCCCAAGTGCTTGTCAAGATTAGGTGACTTTAGCGTTCAAAAGGTTAAATAAAAAAAAGCTGTTTATTACCTTGTCGTTAGTGGAAGAGAGCATCTCGCTGAGCCACGGGTAGAGTGAACCGTCCTCGGCAAGCGCGGCTGGTGCGAAACACGGTCCGCAACACACCAGTGCACTCATCGCCTAGCAACACAATACAATGTTAAAATCTACATTTTATGGCTAATTTTCCTCTCAAGCTTATCGTCGATACTGACAGGTCAGTTAAGAATATGCACGATTTATTTTTATTAAAAAAGCTAACCACAAATAGATCCATTCCACAAAAACAAAATTAAAATACCTACAAAAATAAGAAAATTACAAGCACTTTAATTTCATGTTAGACAGAGAGCACACAATAGCGAATAATGTCGTCATGGTTCAAGTTCACCGTACATTTTTTTTATTAGAAAATAGGCTTGCTCTTGACCGTCAACTCACCTGGTATTAAGCGACAGTTACGGTCTACGATGGAGCGCGCTTGCCTAGAAGAAACCTATTCACTCGCGATTTGAAGACACCTAGATTATATCTATTCGGAAAGACCCATTCAGAAAGCGCGTTCCACATTTTGGCGATACGCACAATGAAAGTGGTGCCAAAGCGTTTAGTACGTGTTTTCGAAATATCAACCATGTAACGATGTCGCTTTTCCGTGCTTCTTGCTGTCCGATAGAAAAACGGGCATGGAGGAATGAGATCATGAAAGCAGAGAATTCAATACAAAATGTTGTTTCGAGAGAGAGGGGCAGATCATCCCTCCCTTAAAACTTTACCGGCCTTACCGAAAAACGCACTTAACTTTAAGCAATGCTTAACATCTTTTATCAAGTTCTCGTTGACGCATAATAACACTTGCGGAAAGAAGACAGAGAATTTAAGACGTTGGTTAAAGTTAAGTAACGTTTTTCGATAAGGCCCGATATGTTTATATCTAGAATGTTTATTGACCGATTGAAATATTTTTTAAGTATAATTATGTATTACATTTTAGTATGTTATGAATAACGAATAAAAATATTATTCATATAAAATAAAATTCATGCATATATAGGGTATGTATTATAATGAAGTATTTTTGATTAACGCTGACCGGTCAACTCTCAAAGTAGCAGCTGGTACATTACATGTTTTTTTTTACGAAAGCTAGATCTACGACTGACCACCAACACGCCTGATGTTAAGCAACGGTTTGGCTGAGGATGAAACTCGTCGATCTAGAAGATATCTATTCACTATAGCCTTGACAATTTAGTAGTTCTTGGGAAACAGAGAGGGCAACAAAGAATTATATTCCTGTGTAGTACACATCATGAATGTGGAATGAATGAATATGAAATGAAAAAAGAACGAATGAATGAATGAATTTTTCTCATTTTCTCACAGTGCAGCATGGAAGACTATGCGTATCACAACTTGCGTACGTGTGAGTGATTAGCGCCACTGTATGGAATGTCTGACGTATGGTATTACCCTGAGCGCAGCGAGGTTCAACCGCTCGTCGGTGTCGGGCTGCAGCGGCTGTACCAGCGCGCCGAGCTGCCGGCCGAGCGGGCCGCACCACGCGCCGAATAATGCGAACAGGCTGCGTATCAAGTCGCGCTTCATCAGCGAACCGTACATCTCCACTGCGCACAAACAGACAATTCACAACATTTACAAATTTATAGACAATTAAAAAATTACACAATCTCTTCATTTATAATTTGATATTGCAGATACTCCGAGCATAGCCCACTCCATAACTCGTTGCATGATCCCTTATTGTGTCACTCCCTTATTCCTTCCCATACTAAATGACCACGTTTCTGTACCATATATCTTCACTGGTAACAAACACTGTCTATAAGTAAGTTACAACTTAAAAACCTAGACATAAAAACAGCTGAACCGATTTTGATGAAACATACTAAAAAACACACACAATCGTTTTTTTTTGTCCAAACAAAAAAAAACAAGATTAAAATGGATAATCTAGCTAGATTTCATCTATCGTCTTGAAAACCATTATATTTTCAAATTTAAAATAAAAAACATTATAGTCCAGTCGTTATTATAAATTATTAACTAACTTCAAAAAGGAGGAAGTTATGAATTCGTGGCGTATATATATATATAATAAATTTTTATGTTTTTTGAATTGTTGCATAGAGAAAGCTCCCGAGGTAGTCCCATATTATAATTATTATTTTTTGTATATGGTAAGAACTGGATTTCACGTAATATTGGGCAGCTTGTGAGATATAAGCATTACTTACGTGGGAAACTTTTAATAAGATCCGTGACAAAGTCCGCAAAAGTGAGACGTTGTTCGCGCGCAGCCGGCGCGTCTTTCTCCGCCTCCACTTCGAGACATTGCCGGACGCCGTCCAAATACTCCGCCAGGGTGGGATGCAGGCTGCCGCCTTCCAGCGCGAATTGACTGAACAAGATAACATTGGCAATGATAAAGATAAGAGATAATGATTCGTCACGAATAAATGGCGGGGTGTCATCTCAAAATCCGGGTGTGAGGATAATCAAGTAATCAATCAAGCAGTGAGGTAGGAGAAGGCAACTAATTTTGCCATACAATGCCGCTGCTCGAGTCACTCTCTCCTTACCCCCGCCAAATAGACTCGAACCTTTACGTCTGAGCATTCATAGTCCTTTTATTCGGTATATGCATAAGACGATACCTGTACTCATGAGAGGGGTTCGACCCAAATGAATGAATCAATGAATTCCTTTAATATAATCTGTTGTTTCGCCAGAGAGAGAGACAGAGCATCCCTCGCTTATAACTAAAAATGTTTATATCTCGGAAGTTTATTGGCCGATTGAAATATTTTTTCAGCATATGTATTAAATTTTAGTATGTTATAAATTAAATCTCTTATTCCTATGGAATAAAATTTACGCATATTCCCTATTCTGTTACAATGGTCTAAGAAGAGAAGAGAGCGTGAAACGGACCTGTTAGCGAAGGTTTTCTTCTGCGCGATGAGTAGGAGCATCTTGTTGAGATTTAATCTGAGCGCATCCCGTCGCCTTCTCCGTCGCATGTTCTCCTGTTTCTTGTCCACCGCTTCGCGCAGTAAAGGAACCAGCTCCTCCATCAGATCTCTGCGAATTTAATAGAAATATACATTACGTGAAATATGTAGAGGAACGGAATTCATCGACATAGCACACATATCAAGTAGAAGTAATGGACGGTAGGGCCGGTAGGGTCGAAAATTCTCGAGAACACACATCGGAAAGCGCAGCCGGACGAGCAACCACAATGCGGATGACCTTTGTAATACAGCTGGCAGGAAGACACTGGTAGGCCGTGCGCAACAGGACTGTTAGTAAATCTTTTGGGGGGCCATATGTCCAACAGTGAACTTCTAGTGGCTGAGATGATGATGATAATAATTAATTTACTTGAAGGAAAGGAGACCTTTATTTATCAGTGGGATAGAGTAAATCAAAGACTTTGTTAGATGGTTGCCTTGATAAAAACTTAAATTTAGAGTATTTCGCTAACTTTTTTTTGTTTAAAAATATTACTGAGGAAATAAAAACATTTTTGTCGAAAAATAAGGTTTTATATAAAAAATTATGACTTTGACGTGTTTTTATCAAATATCACTAGTTTGTTTAAATAAAAAGTAGAGTTATTTGAGCACCAAAACTCAGGGTGGTCTTTTTTACATAACTCTCATTTGGAAGTAAATATTAGAGGTATGAACCGCTACGCGGATCTAGTTTTATTGAAATACCTAAAAAAATAAAAAGGCATGTTTAAACATACAAAATAAAAGTAATTTAAAAAAATTAAACCGACTTCAAACCGAAAAGAGAGAAATAACACAAAGAAAATCAATACTAGGCGTCTACTTAAGTATGTACGTAAACCAACTATATTTGAGGTCGGTGTCAGGAACTAAGCTGTCATCAAGTAAGTCCTATACAGACACCGATACCGAGAGATCGGTATTTAGGAGTTTTGGCGGGAACGTCTTAGTAACGTGTTGTTGCTTTGTTTTATTTTCCTAAACTTGTGTTATTTTGAACATTAATGCTATAAAAACGGTGGTGTTTTAATCATTAAATGTTCGATAAAGTGCGTGGGTGTGGGCAAGTGAAATAAAGCAGTAAAACGTGTGATTTTACGTTGTCGGAAAAACTCCATAGAAGCTTCTAAGCTGAAGCAGGACTCGACTTATAAATTGACTGTATACGTGACTTAGATTGTGACTAGAATATTTACAACTTGTTTTATTCAAGAAACTTGGAAAAATCCTAATACTTGACACTGGCAAATGCTTTAATGCGGGTCCAATACAAAAAAGAAGAAGAATGATGATGATCATCATGTTTGTAGCGGAATAGTCACTGTATTGCCCGAGACGGGAGCAGTGACTGAATTTAAACATTTTGAACGCAAGCAAAACGTTCCTTTTGTAATGTAAGCTGATTTTGAATCTTTATTATTCATCCCACCCCGCCAGCGTTTCTTGGCGCATTGCAATAAATATGAATCAGAATCAAATTGAATCATTCCTGCTGGAATGAAAATAGGAAAATTAAATGCATTTTGAAAAATAATTCATTACTATAAATGTTTAACTGAAATTATCATTACCGTTATATTAAATATTATAAATGTTTTATAAGGTTTTGAAGACAACACTACTTTCGTTCTCAAGCTATTAATTAACAATGTATTAATTCGAAGCAGAACCATTTTTGTAATTCTATACCGCCACTAGCATAGGCGCAAGAAAACAAGTTTAAACATGCTTCCGGCGGCATACACTTTCAGAAAGATGACCATTGTTAGTATTACTACATTAAGGCTTAGGCCGCACTACGGTTTTTTCCCGGGAGCGGTTAATCGCTATGACCGTGAGACGCACACACTACGATTATAAGCCGCGAAACCGCCCGTGATTTTCACAGTTTGAAGATAGATTTCAAAAGAGCAGTATGTATTGTTGCTCTGGTACTAAGAAATTGAAAAAAAAGACGTCAACGAAAATTTCGCAAATATTGGGTCCATCCACTCACTAGCCGTAGATTTGAGAAAGGTTTCTTTCATAAGAAATATAAAATTTTAAGAGAACATCCAAAGAAATTTTTCAACTACTATAGGATGTCAATAGCCAGCTTCGATAAATTCGACGACATAATTGACAACACAACTATTCTTTGCGGTGGTCGGCCGAATACTAGCCAAAAAACCGCCTGCGGTTAACGCATAGTGCGTGTACGCCCACTTAGTTCTATGGATTACAAATTTTGCTGCGATTTTTTACCGCGACAATTTTGTAACATTTCACGGTTTTTAAATCAGTCGCGGGGAAAAACCGCAAGTGCGGCCGCTTGTATTCGTTTTCCTGTTTCATAAACTCACACGGTTAAAAACCGCTGCGGTTTAACCGTAGTGCGGCCTAGGCCTAAGCGAAACCAGTAACACGTTTTTTGATTTGTATTTAAATATGGAGCTTGCACCGACCGCTCATCCTAATTATTCTACAGAATCAGTACGCTTAAAAAGTTTTGAATCTTGGCCGAAAGGATTACCCCCGAAACCTGAAGATATGGCCGAAGCAGGATTATTTTATACAGGAGAAGGCGACAAAGTGCGATGTTACTATTGTTACGGCGGATTAAAAGATTGGAATTTAGATGACAAGCCTTGGGAAGAACATGCTCGCTGATTTGATAAATGTACTTCTATTCCCAAAGACTTAACTATTTTTTTACCAAAATCCATAATGTCCCTTTCAGTTGTATATTTATAACTATGTAGTCGAAGTAACTATCAATTATCAATTTTAAAGCACTATTATTATTAACGGGATATTTACCGTGGTTCGCGTTAATTTTGAGCTCCCGATATTTCGGCACAGTTACATGTACCATGTTCACGGGCGACTGAAGAATGTGGGTGGATGGTACGGTAAATATCCCGTTAATAATAATAGTGATTTAATGAATGACCGTGATAGTTTAAAAAAGTGTATTATCAATGTTGTTGTTAACTTGAAATATCGATAAAGTATCGAACAGAATATATCACCAATATTTATATTACCGTAGAGATGAGATTTCATCTATTTTTTTTTTATAAATATTGTACCTCATCTTTTTAGCCGACTTAAAAAAAGGAGGTTTTTGATGATTATTTTTTGTTTGGTAGGTAATAGGTGGTCCTATATAAATTTTATCATAATCGTTCGAGTACTTTGGTTTTTATAACAAAATAATCTAAAAAAAAAAAAACAAGTAAACGAATTGCGTATTTTTATGTCGGTTTTCTCAGTTTTTTAAACTGTAACTAGCCAAGCAGCGTATGCAATTACTAGAAAGTTTTATTGGTATACTGACTTCAATGCATCCGGGTTGATGTTCCCGCATGCAGCGATAGCGGCGTCTCGGACCTCTGGTACTTCACACCGAGCCAGCGGCACGGCGAGCTTGTGAAGCGAGGCGGGCGCCGCTCCCGCTCCCCGCGCCTCACCCCCGCTGCGCTCACTCAGCGAGTCCGGCGAGGAACTGCGATACAATCACTATATCACTACGACGTCACGCTACGAACCTTCAAAGGGACAATCACTAAGCTTGTTTTATTTGAACTATACTAGAGCCCCAGCAGTTGAGTTTGACCCTACAATAAGACAAAATAATTGAATTCTGCGGGGGCTCTTATTGTGTAATACGCACGGCTCGCCCGATACGAGCTCCATGAACAATGTGCGCTTGTGCCTTCGTGTGAAACTACAGTATATTTATCTCTAAGAAGCAAAGTTCACAACGATTTAAACTATAGCGTCGAAGATATACTGACAGACATACAAAACAAACCTTTACAAGCCAAGTTAGGGTGTCTATAAACAAAGCAAAACTAAGCCATTGGATTGAAAATTTACAAAAACAAACTGGAATACTACTAGAATAACATTAAGCACATGAAAACTTATTTACCGAAAACCAATTAAAACACATTTTAAAAAGCTTTTAAACACATTGATGGTATGTGTACAACAATTTAGTCACCGAGATGGCATAATCAAAGCATCTAATGGCATAATGATTCACTAGCCCATATAATGAACAAAGATGTATACAGGGTGCAAACAAAAACACTGCCAATTTAAATCTAATTTTATATATCTATCTAATTTTCGCTCTAGTAAGACAACATTTAGAAAGGTGCATAATACGTAACCACCTCTATAGTACTGCTATATATATATTTCTTCAACTAAGTAGAAGATAAACTAAAACCAACACGTGCACTATTTCTAATTTATTTATTTGATTCTCTAGATATTACTAAATCGAATCGAGATTATCAGAACACTGAACGAAATGTCTTAAATAAATGGTTATTATTTAAATTTAAGTTCCCAATCCTATTAAAATTAGATAATGTTCCACTACGATATTAGTAATACACTTAATTTAGATCCAGACAGTGCTTTAACTCGTTACACAGATTTTTAAACGAAGTTAAGAAAACTAGGTAAATTTAAGCGTAGTCTTGAGTATTCGTTTAAGGACATCAGATTGATTTCAATCTACATTTCTATTTTATAGACACCAGGAAAGTCGAATTCTTCACTACAGCTTCCGTTACGCCAAAAAACATTATGTACTTATTAACAGAATCTCCTCATCTACAACAGGTACTAAGTCTACCGGACGCCACATAGGATCAACTAACACATAGTCAACACAAACACGAAATCTAAGGCGTTACCCCCACAGAGGCTCCGGACACGCAGAAAGGAAGAGCGCACTGTCCGGGCAAAACAAACTGATGAACACCATATACATATATTATACATGTGGTTCATAAATAGAGAGAGAGAGAGAGAGGGAGATAGGGATACGGGGGCAGGAAGCTTATGAAAAATTGAAGTGTCATATTTAGATATTTATGTCATATTATACTTAGTTAATCTTTGCATGTGGGCCATTTCATTAAATAATAATAAAAAAGGAGTTTATAACGGTACTTATGATTCCATAAAAAAAAATATCACTTGCGCAGCTTGTTATATATGAAATTCATTTTGCGAAGGAATTTTACTCACGAAGCAACTAAAATATATTTTACTGTATATATATATTACAAACTAAAAAGTCCAGATTTGATATCACCGTTTATCGTATACATATTCTTATCATGGTGTGTGTGTATAACATAGCCTACATAATCCACAAGGCGGTCGAGCAACAAATAGCTACGTATCTATAAAGCAGGCTGAACGCTATTATATAAAAGCACGATAAGGAGACGTCACGAGGAATAAATAATACTAATTCCTGATACTATAACATTTAACGCATGCATTTTATAGATACGCAGATATACGAGACCTAGAGTATCGTTGGAAGTGTGTAACTTGACAAGTATGTATCGTATAATACAAACAAAAAAACAAATATAGAACATAAAGCGCTATGTTAAATACAATACACAAACTATGTCGGTATGGTCGAGCTGTTGATGTGTATGAGTGTGTGAGGCGGGACACGTAAGTGAGAACGGCGCGAGCGTCGCCCGTCGCCCGAGGCGTGCGGCGGTGCGTGATGGTGAACGATGAGCGAGCTACGTGAGGGCCGTCACACAGTTAGCACGCGACCGCCGGTGACAGATGGCAGCGGACATGAGTGATGCGACGTGCACAAATGCGAGCGTCAGATGGCCACCTCGTCCGCTTGTGGTGCCTGTGCGCGCGCGCATAGCTCAGCGGCAGAGTGAAGAAGCCTCCCGAAGGCGCGTTCAGGCTCTCGGACGACGAGCTGAGAGCCGCCAGCCCTGTCCACCCCTCCGTCTCCGCGCTACGGGACAGAGCACACTTCACCCGGTGTTCACCACAGCGACAATGCGTCAATACATTCGCTCGCATCCAAGCGTGTCTTCGATTTACCACTGTACGATCTAGCCTCTCTCTTCAATCTTGCTCAATATCCACAGTCAGATATCGTATTTATAAAGCTCAGTTTCACAATTGCTGATATAATGTCTGTTTACGACTAACACAAAAAATATTTAAATAAATGATGCACGTACATACATAATTACCAAAAATAGCACTGAAAAAAATATTTATATAAGTAATATTAAAGAGATGCTCGCTATGGCTGTTTAAAAAAGTGTGTTGACTTTATTTCCAACATAAAATATAAAAAAATAAAGAATAATAATAATATTTTAATTTGTATAGCAAATGATTTGAATATATTTGTGTTGACAATCTAAAGCGTTGGATATAAATGATAAAACGCATGTCCAGAGAAACAGATTCGTTTGGAGTCACAACGTAACTGACAACTCCTTCAACCATAGAATGGCAAATAGGATATCAGAGTGGAACGCAAATAGATACTTGCAATATATGAAGGAACACGCAAATTATACTGAAAAAATTACTTCTTAAATAGCTTGGTTTGTGTTTACAAACGTTCTGGCGATACAACTGTTGTATATAGATCATAATAATATAGACTGATAACTGAATAAACATTGACTATACTCAACTATTTCTAAATATAAAAATAGATAGAGAAATATTACTGTTATCGACTAAGAGAATTTTTAGCCCAACACTTATTACACCTATGAAAAATCCTGTTACATCCTGTCTTTCTAGGAATAGGGAATATGCATGTTTTTTTATTTGCCTACAAAAAAGCTAATCACAAACAAATCCGTTCGACAACAACAAAATTAAAATATGTCCATAAATACGAAAGTTATAAGCAATTCAATTTCATGTTAGACAGAGAGCACGGAAGAACCATCGCGGAAGATGACATTGTATCTTGTATTGTATTGTATATTAGTACAAATTGAATAGATACAAATTATGTTTCGCGGGAAAGGAACAAAGCGTTCCCCACCAAAAACTTTATAAGTTTTTTATCGAGTAACTTTATAATCTCGGAAGCTTATGGACCGATTGAAATTATTTTTTAGCACATGTTTTTTTTTTTCATGCATATTCATATTCTCGTTGACCTTTGTTAGTATCATTTCAGTTCTACTATAGTCTCGCCCTAAAAACTATATGACTGTTATCTCAAACAATAAGGTTTTACAACGTAACATGTTAACCTTCCATTTCAACTACTTCATACGCACTACTCTAGACAAAACCGTTGATCCCATTTCTAGCAGACAAGTTGGTTTCAATATAATTTTTAAATTCAAATAGAATAACTGCTACAGTGGTTGTTAATGCTAGCTTTTAGCGGTTGAGAGATCGATGTTGATATTTGCCATAAAATTACTTCTACAAGGCCGGTTCGCGAATGAGGTCTTATACCTGGCTGTAACGATACAATACGTCAGCTACGAGGCTAAGATTGCATTATTTGTAATTTTAGGACCAGATTTAAGAGCAACGCTAAGAAAAATATAATCAAACCGAACAATCCTGTCCATTGACTCACATTAAAGACTGGACATTTAGATTTAAACGTTTTTAAACACAACACAGCCGCACAATACAGCGAAAAAAAAACAAAGTTTCTATCTCTTACTGCAAATCAGTACATAGAATATGATATAAAATCATTAAACACATATATCGAAAACTGCCAATCACAATATCATACTAAATAAATTCCAAAAATATCAAGCGAAATAACTACGATTAAAAGAAAGATATTTAGAGGCTTTTTTGTGGACCATGTGAATAAACTATCAAAAAGGCATGTGTGAAGATGGAAGGATTAGCGTCAAAACTCGACAAACAATAATTCTGTATGCTAGAGAAATTACTTAATAACAAACTTATTAAATCACGCATTGGTTGGTAGTTTTTTAGTGAAATGTAAGTCGTTTTTTTTTTTTTTTTTTTAACAGGTTATTAATATTTGAAATCAATCAGTACTCTTAGGCGCTGCGCCAACGAGCTATGGTGTGTTCAGGAAGTTTGCAATCAATAAGTAACAGTTAGATGATAAATTCATAGAATCTGCATGAATTCATCATGTAAGGGATCGCCCATGTCACACGATGCTTTTAGCGACTTTTAACCCCTCACTCCCTTCTGGTGATACATAGCGAGGTTTTAAATAATATCCCAACATCACGTGTATTTCTTGGTACAAATATTTTTTCGTTTTATCGGGAAAAAAACGTTATAGCGAGCTGGGAAATCCTTGCCTGGCAACAGCGAGTCAAGGTCACTCGCCGCTTTTTTTGGTTAGAAATCGAGAGTTCAACGGAAAAAAATAGACATGATATCTCAATATATGTTGATGTTTCAAGATTTTTTACGAACCCTCTCCACCCCTTGCAAGCCTCACGTGATTAATAGACAATCTTTAAACATTAATCACCACGACTAACTCGTAAAAATTGACACCGAAAACTGCATTTGAAAGTTAGTGTCGTACAAACTAATTTCCAATGTGAATCCCGATACATTACTCGGTAAATGGTCCATGAGAATAGCCCTTATAGTGTAAAAGTCACGGTGTAAAGGTGCTAAGTTACGCTTCTAGACTCAAACTCAAACGGTTCAGAGATTTTTAAAGAAAAGCCGAGTGTGAAGGAGTCTTCTGGGTGAGGGTGCTCCACTTCAGACCTTGATAACAAACGTGAGCCCTTTCTACATAATAAAAATACTACGAAATCCTATAACTTCAAAATATTTAATATTTTGTTATGTATGTCCGTTCAATCTCCACAATGTGTAAAGCCCAAAAAAATGTGTACTTTTGAGTAAAATTTAGTTTGTGTATGAATGTTTGTATGCGTATCCCTCACATATCCGCATTTTAGAGTGTGAGTGGGGATGGGTGTGGATGTGTGGGTGTTTGGGGGTGCGTGGGTAAATGTATTCTGGGGAAAGAGTGAGTATTTGTGTGTGTGGAGGTGTATATGTGTATGTGTAGAAGTGTGTGTGTGTATGTGAGTACCTGAGACTCAAGTCAGGGCTAGCGCAGCGGATAACTGGACTCGGTACAGCAGGAACTACGAGGTAGGCCATCATCATGTAGTATTTCCATACCTGGAATTATTTATGTACATAGTATCAATAATACACGTCATAGCAATGACAACTGGCACGTAAAGCAGTTGTCCCTCCGCCAAGTTGGAAACGATTAGCCATCACCATATGGTAAGAAACGTACAATCGATGAAGATCCCTTGTCAACATATTATAGTTAGTTAATCGACTCCCTAAAAATATAATATGTATCACTGAATCTTAACAAGTGCCTTATGCCTTTCAGTAGGCATAATAATTTTAAATTTTTAATATAAGAGTTTTAAAAGGATATACTGACAACATGTTCATCATTTCATTATTTTTTTTTCAAATTCTTTAATGCAATTAATGCTAAACTTGTAACCACATTAGAATTTAGAACAGATTGTTAGAATAGATTGTATTGATTGAATATCACTTACTTGCATGTAGCCGTCTCTTTCCTTTTCAGGCTTTCTGGGAAGAGCCGGAGAGCGCGACAGAAGAGAAGCTCGGTTGTCATTTACAGGACTATAAATAAAAAGAAACACTTGTGAAACTGGTGACTGAATAAACCTTGATGATTTTCATAGCTTTATGAAATGTCAATTGGCCTAAGCCGTTAATAATAAGTGTCATTTATCGTGGACATTTTCTGAGTTCTGATTTTCAGAATTATGAGCTCTATTTGATAACATTCTGTCATTCGATTATATAAATAAATGAATAAACGTCTTACATATAAACACATGTTAAAATCTTATTCACTGAATAAAGACTTGTCACTTTCTGTCAGACGGCAAAATGTCATGCGCGTAAACAGAACAAAACACTGTTTAACTAAAATGCACTTACTCAGCGTTTATAAGTAAGATGGTAAGTGTGTACGGTAACTCACGCGGGTTCTATGATGGTAAACAGCGCGTGAATCCTTGCGTGGAGTATGGGCCACGCTTGCAGGATGGTGGCGGGACAGCGCGCCGGAACTCGATGTCTCTCCAGCAATCCGAACAGAACCACCTGGTCATCAAAATAAATACATCAGGCTAGTTGGAGATCAAACGTAAACTAACGCGTGGAAAATAAAAACTAGCCGCCATAACAGCCTATGACTGGCCTCATAGCTCAGTTGGTAGTATATCTATCTGCTGAGCTGTAGGTCTTGGGTTCGAGCGCCACCCAGGACAAACATTTGTGTGATGAGCATGGATGTTTGTTCTGTGTCTGGGTGTTTCTATGTATCATAAGTATTTATTTAAAAAAGCAAAAGTATAATATGCATCCTATCAGCCATATAGTGTCCATAGTACAAGCTCTACTTAGTTTGGGCTAGATGGTGTTGTGTGAAATGTCCACCAATTCAATACAATATTTTTAACAACGCTTTATATCAATCATAGTTAAGAAACACTCGATGAAGTCACTGTCTGTATGTCTGCTTCATTTTTGACCACATCGTCGCTTTCCAACGCGGTTCGTAGTCAAAGCGGACTTATACGCGAAATAAAAAACCGACAGACTGGCAATAATAAGATATACATGTCAAACTTATGTCAGTACTAACATAAAAATTTGCTGATTTCCATTTTATAGTAGTTGCACGAAAAATACACGTAGTCCTTACGTCAAAAGATACTCCTACTACATGAAATATTTATCATATATTTTATATAGTCATGTCATTCACGCCTGTTTTCAACAGAGTTCAAAAAAGGAAGAGGTTCTCAATTCTACTATATTTTTTTTTATGTTTGTTACCTCAGAACTTTCAACTGGGTGAACCGATTTTGATGATTCTTTTTTTAATTTGAAAGCTGGTGCTTTCCGTGTGGTCCCATTTCAATATGGTCCAGATCTGACAATGGCATCCATGAGAAGTAGGTTGCTTCAGTTTTTTAAACTATTATTATTTATTTAATAGAGTTGAGTGAAATCTGTTAAGCACATTGAGTTACTATTAATATTTGATTACAATGAGATAGTATACTCACCTCCCAAGGATCAGCGCCGTTGGACGCGCTTCCACTCCAACTGTTTTTAGCAGACGCCTCGTCGTGTTGAACGCCTGAAATATCGGAATCGGATATTAAAGAGTGGCATTTAATTTGTTTAACAACTGAATTAAATTAAAAAAATACTTCAGAAATGGTCCCATAGAAATTTTACCAAAATCAGTTTAGTAGTTTGGTTTTAAAAATAAAATTACGCATTTTGAAGTCGGTTGTATTTAGTATCTAACAGTCCAATATAAGAACGAGCGAGATGGTACAACATCGAGTTCTACACACGTTGGACACTTCATACAAACCCTCACTATTTATGTATTTATATATACACACACAATGAATGAAGCAGCGCTTGAAGCGCTCGGTGTCAACATCAACTGACATCAGTGACATGACACATGCGCAAATGGTGTTTTAACGGTAATACTTATCAGGGCCCTGATTACGTATGATTATTGGCCGCGGTACATGAAATTGACGTCTATGTGTGTTGCTTTAGGGACTTATAACCACCAAAACCAACACCCACGTATAGTTCACGTAACGCAACCCATGGTCGTATGACCATGGAATAAGGGCCCAGAATGGGATTATAAATATGGCGGCCACATTTGACAATTATTTGGCGTCTCCTAGTTAGAGAACGAATTTTAAAAAACATGACAACCTGGCAGAGCCTGCCTCATGACAGGACGAGCGCGGGTAGTGGGCGAGGAACCCGTGATTTGTGGGAAGCGGTGTGGGTTCTGGACTCTAAGGTCCTAGTCTGGGGAGTTACCACAATCGTAATAGCAATCTTATTTCAATATTACTTTGAACTTTGTCTTGCTCTCTCAACTGTAGAAAGAGCGAGACAAAAGTCAAAGTAATATTGAAATAAGACTGCTTGAACGCTAGTGGTACAGTTTCAGGTTACACTAGTCTCATCTTACCCGCGGTCCATATTGCGTGCGTGCGCTCCGCTATCCAGACGAGGTCGAGCGTGCCGGCGGCGAGTACAGCCTGTTTTTCCGTGGGCGGCAACAGAGGCGCGCATCGTTCCGCAAACAGCGGTACGTGGGCGTCGCACGCGTCGATCAGCGCCGGTTCGTCGCGCGTCAGGCACAGCTTCTCTAGCAACGCTTTACACTCTCTGAAACAATGACGTCTTTAAGAGTATGTAGTTTGACCGTCGTCCGTCTCGCTAGCGCATACTAACATTTTTGCTACTACAAAATAACATCACAAATTTTCGACCATAATATTAATTTGTAAAATGTAACGCATAAGTGCATGCTTGATTACTAATCAGTGATCAGCACTGGTAATTTCTAATCAGGCATAATTCTGTTCTCATTATTTCATTTCGTCTCAGGCCATATGATTCAGATATTGAATTAATAAATACACCATAACACAAAGAAGCTATTTTTAACATACCTAAGCACATGCACGGCGAGGCGTCTCGGGTAAGCTTTGCACTGGCACAGCATAACGAGGCCCAACGCCTCCGCGCCACGGATGACCGCAGCGAGGGCGTCACTCTTGGGAGGGGGCGTGACCACACCAGTTCCCGCCCCAGCCCCGCCGCCCGCCGGCTCGCCGTTCTTCCAACTCGTGAGTAGCTGCAGCAGCATACGCAGACCGTTCTCGACAAGCTGCGGCGACGTGTCCTATACAACATTAAAAAAATTAGTGAATAGCCAGACTTTCAAACAAGACAAGATCCGATTCGGAAAATGTGCATTGTGCTGTTACACGACCTTATCCTTTTTTTCTACTACTTTTTTTCGACATGTAGAAAACGTTCGACCCGATTTGATTCTACCTTTCCATACCTTACAAAAAAGAATGGATTAAATCGCCGGTTTCCTTGTATCCTCAGAGATACAACATGGGCATTTCAAGAATAGCGAGTAAATATATAATTAACATATAAGTTTGCGTATTTCATACTCTTATATTATAGTCGATGACTACCAGGCGAGTTAGTGTTCGTGAAACGTGAACTTATCCGAGTTTAAAAAGGGTATAATTATAGTTTTAAAAAATTTAAGATAAAAAACAACTTCAAAATAAGCAATTTCTTTTACTTGGATGAAATTTTTCAATCTCATTTAAATTTTTCGATGAGATTTTTTTTAGATAAGAATTTTATGAGACCACCTCTGAGGTAGGTATTGCCTACCAAAAATAAAAAGAATCATCAAAAACAATTCATAATATGTGAAAAAATTGCTAAGCATACAAAAAAAACCATACAGTCGAATTGAGAACCTCCTATATTTTAGAAGTCGGTTAAAAAGAACAAAATAGCCAACTGAAAATGTTGCAAGAATTACAAAATCTTGTAATTTTTGCAGCCTTGTAAACAAATGTTATGTTATAAGTAAGACGTGTAGTGTATACCTGGACTTCTTTAGCAAGGAATTGAGTGAACCCGGCGAGGACATCCTGCCGCCATTCGGGAAAGTCCACTATGAGCGTCTGTAGGCTCTGGAAGGAGAGCCCTCGGAGTTCCTCATCCATGTGGACCGTCAGCCGGCAGAGTAACTCGACCAGCTCACTTGAGCTCATGCCTTCCGGAATCAGCCTGCACACAAGAATCAGTAATGAAAACTAAACTAAAAAACTGAAAAGTACAATTTTTTATGGTGTATTTTCTTAATTTGGCTTGTCTTTCACGTCACATGCAAGTTTAGTTGCAGTTGGATGATAAAATTTCTGAGCTATACATATTTAATCTCTTCTATACTGGCCTAGGGAACCAAAAACCTTATATACCAGCTACTTCTCTTCCAGGGCACTCTATAAAAGTCAGTTACGGAACTTGGGGGAAATCGTTGTGTATGTGGACGATGGGCTGACCATCAGCTCATATCAACATTCCATCTTACCCTCTAATACGTTATAATCGTCTAGTCCCCTCTACCTCCCACCTAGCACTGGTAACAACGGTCAATTATGGCGTCAAACGGCCTCATGGTTTTTAATGCTCTGCCTACCCCGTAAGCACAGAAGACTAAGGGTACCTACGCACTATGCGGTTAGCCGGAATGCGGTCAGCCGTCCGGTTAACCGCATTCAAAAATATGTATGACAAATTCGTTTTATGCGCACTGTCATGCGGCTGCCGCTCAACCGTTGCGGTCGTTCGCAGCACTGCGGCCCGACTGACGGCCAGCCGGACGGTTGCTATACATACTACGCGGTTACTAGTAGTTTGCGGTTGGCCGCCCGACATGACGCATGTGTGTAGGGTACTGACGCGCTAAAAACAGACACCATGCTCCCAGTACCTTTTTGTTTTTCTTTATATAGCGCAAGCAAATATAATAAATAGCTGCGACTTCTTCAACGTCCATTTTGAGAATGGGCCGATCAGTCGAGAAACCGGAGCGTTTTCATCCGCACTGAACGGTTTGCCGCAACGCGGCTGCCCGTCCGGCTGGCCGCAGTTGCAACCGCGTCCTGCGGCTAGCCGAACGGGCAGCCGCGTTGCCGGTAAGTGCGTACCTACCCTTACACCATAAGGGAAACTAAGCGTACTTAGAGTTAAGCGGGGGAGAGGGCTTTAGAGGGTAAGATGTAAATCAACATAACTGAACTAAATACGTCCGTTTAGCAACCCAACAGAATTGAAAAGAAAAAATCAATGAAAAGTGTAATTTCTAAACAATAACTCTCACTTGGTCTCATCTAAAGGTCGCAGAGTGGAAACAGAGCAAGTGCTAACGTAGGAACAATTATCAAACACAAATTTACAAACCTGGGTATAGCAGCGACGCACGTTCTAAACAGATCGATCCTGGGTTTCCTCTCGCCAGTATTTATCTCCTGCTCCTTGGTGACATTCTGCGTGTTTGTCAGCATCAATGGTCGCCCGTAATGCGCGTCGAGCGCTCGCAAAATCTCTACCAAAACTCTCCGAACGAAAGGAAAATAAGCACTCATGCCGATAGACCGCGCCGTCTCATCCGTCAACATCTTATTCAAAAACGTCTTCTTGACTCGCAGCGTGTTCCCAGAAGGAAGTGTGCCCGCTGTTCTAGGCATGGGCGGTTCCCCCTCCTTTTGTTGTAAGCTATCCGCCACAACTAAGAAAGCTCTGAGACCTATAGACATCCGTTCCGGTGTTAAAATTATTTTTATCGTCCTACCCACCATTAGCAAGTCGAATACGATTTCCCGCATGGCGAAATCGAGGCGCTCTTGCGCTATGAATTGGATTATTTTTACAAATATGTTGAGAGGCGTGTCTCTTGGGACAACTCCTTTGGATCCTTTTGGGAAAAGGGAGTTGACGATGCTCTGTAAGCGAGATTGGGTAGCAGAGTTACTCTCGCATTTAATTCTAATCATGTACACCCAGAGTAGACGGTACAGTGATTCTGAAACAAAATATAATGTAATGTGTAATTTTAAGTCATGCATTTATTAAATGAAATGCTCTTTGTGTATAAAAAACGTATTCATAAAGTTAATGTCATTTTTCAGTTCTATCAACAAACATTCGAAAATATTTATAATTAATAAACGAACATAAGCTAGATTGGTCAAAACATTTGCCATCAAGAAGCTCAAAACAAAACCAATCTTTTTAAGGCATGTGAATGCAAGTAAGACATACGTGTGATTCGAACATCCTTAGTTCCTTACACATTTTCTTTAAAAATGTGTAAGGAACTAACTAACTGTAAGTAATGTGTTTGTGATTTTTTAGGGGCACCGAACATAATTTTCTCAGAGCTAAATCAAGACACACAATAGCCTGTCCAGCAAGAGATCTAATATGGCATTGAGGGCGCTGCTGTCCTTATTTCATTATTTTTTTCAATCGTTGCCACAGAATAACGTTGTAGTATATACTTCGAAACGTTAGTTCACGTGTTTTGCCACGATAGTTCTTTATTTAAACATACTTTACTCACCCAAAGCGACTCTGCACATCTTCGGATCCCTGTTTTTGAGATGTGAAAGGCACATGGCGAGGAAACAATGCCAGTTGGCCAGGAAGAACTGCTTCTGAGAGACGCATAGCAGACACGTGACGAGCGGGAACAGCGCCAGTCGGTGTTTCGACTTGGTGCTCGCATCCAGGGTGTGGCTGTACAGCATCTCCACGAAGTTCTTCAGGCACGGGACGTTCACTTCGTTCTTTACCGTCTGTGGAGAGAAAAATAGATTATGCTATCGTGGGATAGCTGTCTGGCGGTTGCCAATATTATGCGAGCTTTTTAATAACCATCGCAAGAAATTTATATATTTTAATAACCTCGGTCATACCGCCGCTTGTCGTCCGGCGAATTGGCAATCAAACTTCAATTTATTTCGTGGAAAAAACTTACATATTATCGATCGATTGGATGGCTTGCATCCAGCGTCTTCCTACCACGTATTTTAATCTACATAATTATTATACCCAAAACAGACCCGCGACCCGGACGTCCTAACGTCATGGGAAGTTTTTAGTACGTTTTTTATAAGAAACTTGATGCACTAGCATACTGTCCTACCGCTGAATAAAGGTCTCCCACAAATCGCAGTCCAACGTGCTACCAGTTACCAGTCATTCCTAAATTTGTCAAAAGTGTCACGCCAGCGTTTTCTAGGCCTTCCAGGACTATAAAATAAATAAATAAATATTTGTGTACATTTCACAAAACATCGTCTAACCCAAAATATACAAAGCTTTGTACTATGGAACTAGACGCCTGACAGAATACCTAAATACTTACTATGTTTTGTAGGTCTATTTGGCACCTACCGCGTGATGATGATCCTAGCAAAGTGTGTGCCACATGATTCAACAAATCCCATTTTAATCTGACCTTGGATAGAGTAAAAATATAGAATACGTACCGCAGCAACGGGAACCAGTATTTCGACAAAGAGGCCGGCAAGCGCGTGCCGTATATCCTTGTCTTTAGCCTCGAGAAAATATTGTGCGCACTCTTGGAGAAACTGGAACGAGGCTTCGAACTCTTCGATCGGCACCATCTTGACGCGAAAAAACTTCATGCCCATAAGAAGGGAGATGATGCTCTGGGTTGTGTGAGGAGAGGGCTCACGGCTCTTCAACTCCTGTGGGGTGATAACGTCTTACTAGGCGGGAATCAAGAATTACATAGAGAGGAGTTTTTTTTTATTTATTTAATATTTAGCTCCAGTCTGTGACCTTTGTCAAATTTACCAAATATTGTTAAATATATTGTTACGGGAAGTCAAGATTTTTCTTTTCAACTTACCTAACTTATTAGTTATTACTATATTGTGTGTTTACTCATGATGGCTCTATAATTTAAAGACAAACCAAATGTATTTCACGTGTGCATTCAGAAGCAGTCATATTATTTTTAGCCCCCGACACCAAAAAGGGGGTGTTATAACTTTGACGTGTGTATCGGTGTCTGTCTGTGGCATCGTAGCTCTCAAATAGAATTGGATCTAGATTTGTTTTTTTGTTTGAAAGAGGATTTCGGCGAGAGTGTTTTAGCCGTTTCATCAAAATCGATCCTGCCTTTCTTGTGGGGGTTTTGGTGTTTTCAAAACTTGTATACCCAATTATAAAATTTGAGTGTGACTTTATGAAAATAAATATCATTCATTCATTCATTATAATCTGACACGAACAGCACTAACGCATTGGTGTACTAAAGTATCGCGGTACACTATATGACCTCAGGTCTTATCAATTATTTTTGATGATATACTGATAGAATACTATTAATTTTTGTTCACTTCATATTATATAAAAAGCTATGAGACAATAGTCTTCCTGGCTAATCCAACTTCAAATTGAAGGATAGATCTAGGCACAAAAGTAATTTAAAATAATTAAAATTGACTTCAATTCAATTAACTGAAAAGGGAGAAAAAACAACTAAGTATTACATTAAACCAAAAATTTGATCTAAACTGGGCGTCTACTTATGTAGGTATGTACACTAACTATTCCTCTAAATTCTGTGTTAGCCCCTAAACTATCACAAACAAGTCCTAGACAGACCGATAAGAAATTTTTGCGGGACGCGGGAATTTTTTCTTCGAAGTGCACGATAGTGTTGGGCGGGGTTGAAAGGGATATATGCAATATATATTTTTACCTTTAATTCAGCCGTGAACCGTTTTCTGACAGATGCGAATCTAGACTGCGCCAGTACTCCTATCACTTCTGCATATAAATCCGCTATAATGTGGACATTGGCCGCGTTTGGATTTGACTGCAAGCTGAAATCAATAGACAAAATCTCCGTGTTTATATTTATTTTATATAAACATTTAAAAAAAATCAACAACTGAGACGTTGAGTCCCACCGATCGTTGATATTTCTAAATATACAGTTCAATATCATCAAATTACCCTTCTTTATAGTTGAATCGTTTGAAGGCGACATTCTCTATATAGTGCACGAGATCTTCGTGTCCCGGATGGAAAGGCAGCTGCTTGAGCACCTCGATTAGAGCGAGACAGAAGAGGAACTCGACGGCCAGGTCGCGCCGCTCGGCTTGCAGCTCTTCACAGCTGCGCTCTACGCTCTCCCCACCCGCGCCCGATCCTGATACTATGTAGATGATGCTGGAATAATACAACGCGTGTTATTTATGGTGGATAAAGGCGGTCCGATAATGCTGGCCAATAACTAGACCAGGGTCTCAAGGCAACTACCACTAACACTACTATTTGAACTACCACTCGCTAATACGATTTGGCGACTATTTTGAGAATTTGCTACTCTATTATAGATTGTAGACTAGCAATTTGTCAAAATAGTCGCTAAATCGTATTAGCGAGTGGTGGACGGGTGATAGTTCAACTAGGAGCCTTGAGGCCCAGTACGCAGACCACTAGCCAGATAGAGAGACAATATCGTCAAGTCATAAGGCAAGAGCTAGATAAGATATGCTGACCTAGAAAAGTGGCAAACGTTTTTATTTCTACAAACGATTACGCTTCGAAATGCTAAGAAAATGTGACGTGCCTTCACATGACATTTCATTGGCTAATGTCAATCCCATACATTTCCTTTCTATTATAATAGCGTTCACGAATTAGAATGCCACTTGTCTAACCCCCCAGGAAAGCAGACCGCAAGAGATCTGGCGCAGGACCGGAAGAATGATGTGACAAAGAAGAGGCCTATTGGAATTTGGGTACACTATACCTCAGTTATAGGCCTTTAAAAACTTTTTAACAGACATCCAAAATGAAGGAGGTTCTCACCAATTCGACTGTATGTTTTTTTTTGTGTGTTTGTTTAGCGATTACTCCGCCAATTATGCATTGTTTTGATGATTATTTGATCCTTTGAATTGATTCTTGTTTTGTTTGGTAGGTAATAAATGCCACATATATATATATATATAATATTTTATAAAAATCGCTTCAATGGTATGGTTTAATGGTATGGTTTTTTAACAAAATTACTGAAAAAATTTCGTCCAAGTTAACGAATTGCATATTTTCAAGACGGTTTTTTCAGTTTTTTAAACTATAATTGTTATTTTAGAATATAACCTTTTGTTTCTCAGGTCCTGATGTGGTTTCTTGGCCTGTTCGCTGAGCTGGGGCGACTCTGCCATCTGTCGCTCGAGCCACCCGAAGAGCGCTCGCAGCAGCGACGGCAGACAATGCTCGGCGACCGTTCCGAACGCAGACAATATTTGATCCAGTTGCGGGTCTTCGCCGCGCTGCAGAGTCTTGTTCAAAGGCTTCTCCTGTATCATACAATAATAAGTATTAATAAGATCTGTTTAGTTGGAGAATACGCTGCTGTCCTAATTTCATTATTTTGTTAAATTTAAGACTAACAAACCAATAACTTTTTACAGACTCTGACATCTCTAGATTGTCTATTCAAATATGTAATTAAGGTTGCGTAGTAACTATCGTCATTCTTTAACTGTCCTTATTTCACAGCATTTTATTCAGAAACTATCAAAAATGCCATTTGCAACACAGTTTCTTAACTAACGCAAAAAGCAGTGCCATATTATATTTTGTGTTCCTAATGTTTGTGTTACAATAAATTATGTTTATGTTTACTACATAAACAACTTGGCAAATAGATGTGTTCTATAAATACCTACACAATTTTGTAATAAAATTACCAAAAAAGCTAAATTAGGGGTGGCACCCCACACATCATCATCCATCGTCATCATCACAGCCATAAGAAGTCCACCGCTGGACATAGGCCTCCCCCATGGATTTCCAAAAAGACCGATCGGAAGCGGCTTGCATCCAGCACCCACACAAGTAAAGGGATATTTGTTATCCCTTCAAGAAGGTATTTCAAATTTAGAATATCCCCCTACGCATAGAGCTCTAAACTCACGAGTGGGACTCACCTGTGGCTCGGCCATGACCGCCTCCATCTTGCGTTCGGCCTGGACTGTGAACTCAGTGAAGAGCAGCCGCATTACGTATTCGCCAGGACGCAAGTCGCAGTCCGCAGGCGGTACCGGGGGGCCCTTGTGCGGACCCCATGGCAACATTGACCCTGCACACAATACACACTTTTTTACCGATTTAAAATAAAAACGAGGTGGAAAACACCGTCACACCTTTCAAGAATACGCGATTGTAGTCCTCTGAGTTATGTCTTCCTGAGAAGGCACATTCTTTTGCCCGCAAAGACATTATGTTCCACTGTTAGATATCATAGATCCGGTTTCGTTCCTACAACTCTGCAATTAGCATCTTGTCAGAATCCGATTCTACGAAATTATTTCCCTGAGAAAAATACGCCGTCAAGTCACCTGTCGCCCATGCTCAATCATTGCCCTCCCTAGCTTAATCGGTGAGAGAGGTCTATTATCGTCAGTGATAGAATTGCTATGCTATAATAGACTATTTTGTTTCTACCACCTTTCTTGATATTCCCCTGAGCATAGACAATTATTGCAATTAAAGCAAACCATATGGTCATAGCCATTTTTTGATTCCAATCAGATAAAAAAAATTATTATCGAAATTGGATAATGTTTAGTAGTAATTAACAGTTTTCTCTCGTTTGTACGGAAGAGCATGCGACGTTTCTTCTACGCGTAATGTAGATAAATAAATTATTAGTGATCAGTTAGTAATTAAAATTTTATATACAATAACCTAACAACAATAAAACGTTATAGGTACTTAAGCGTAAAAAAAATAACAAAGAAACACAAAGATGTAATTTACAATTTATTTTTTGTAAGGAAATCAATACATTGATTCTTGTATAGGTACATATTTGTATATTGTACAAGGAAAAATCCAAAAATAATTTAACCTGATTTCATCAAATAGGTAAATAGGGCATAGAGGAAAGTATATAAAATAAATATGGTATATATAATATACCTATGCAAAGAATCTAATTCATATGAACCCAGTTGATTCTTGCGCATCGAAATGTTGTCAAAGAGGTCGCTTTCTAACCGACTTCCAAAAGGAGGAAGTTCTTGGGATGAATTCGCCGGAATCTTTTTTATGTACATATGTTCCCCAATTACTCGAAGATGCCTGGACCGATTTGAACTACTTGGTTAAAAAAAATTTTTTTTTATTAATAAACTTCCGAAATTTAAACATTTAAGGTTTTAGGGGAGGGATGCTCTATCTATCTCTTGTGAAAAAAGTTTTGTAATAAATTTATACAACGAACTTGAACCATGAAGTCATTACTCGCTGTCGTGTGCTCTCTGTCTAATATGAAATTAAATTGCTCGTAACTTTTTTATTTTTGAAGGTATTTTAATTTTATTTTTGTGGAATGGATCAATTTGTGACTAACTTTTTTATTACTAAATAAAAATAAATCTTACGTTTTCCCTATTACATACCTCGAGTTGATGTGAACGACGACATGGTGGTACCGGGAGACTTCCAGTCCGAGACCGTCGCAGGAGGCGGCTTCTCGGCTACAGTGTGAGAGTTATCAGAGTGAGAGTCGGGACTGAACACGGTGTACAAGTCGCCAGCCTCGTGTCGCGCCGCATCAGACAGCACGCTGCCTTCCGATTCCGCTTCACTCGATACCATGGACGATGGAGCTTCTTCTGTACCTGATGCTGGAACATAATACAAACTATGCTTATAGTGACTTACTTTTTACCCGACTGTGCAGGAATCCCTTCTTGCGAACATATAGAAACATACATACCCCACATATATATATATATACTCGAAAAGAAAACATAACCCCATATATTACCTCCTACAATCTAAACGGTTTCACCGATATTGATGTACGACACCTCGTTGTTAAATTTGTCTTCACTCCCAAGTGTCACGGGCTATATTTTTTTGTATAACAATAATCAAATTCACGTAAAAATTTGACAACACACAAAAAACACAAGAATGTATATTAAAAGAAAAACAGAATACAGAAAAGCAGTTTTTGTTTTAACTTACGATTTCGTTACGCTGTTGAATGTATGTTTTTTGTGAAAAAGTATGCGTAAAATCGCTGTAATAGACCATAAATGCGCATTCGTTAGAATAATTCCAGTAAAATCACTTGTTTATTACGAAAAAGTTCGTTGCAGGTAACGAAAAAACGCATTGTTTTTATTATTGCTAGATGTATTATTATTATTACAAAAAAACATAGGCTATGACACTGAAGGAGTGAAGACGAATCTAACGACACTTTGCACATCAAAATTAGTCAAGCCGTTTAGGCTGTAGGCGGTCATATATACACACATAAATACATACAATGATACATATGTACACTCTCCTTACGCAGTCGTGTAAAAAAAAGGCGCATTTTCATAAAAACACGATTTTTTTCGTAACAAATAAGTGATTTTACAAAATTGGTTCTAAAGCATGTTATTTTAAATAAAATATACAGTAGCTTTGCACATACCTTCTTAAAAAAAAGTACAATCAACACTATATCTAACGTAAGCTACGATACGAAAATCACTTATATCACTTATACAATCGAATATTTTGTTTAGCTAAGCAAATAACAACACATCACTGCGATATGGCGCGTCACAATGCTTACTACAGAAATGTATTGTTTTCTCCATTTCCACATGCTGCCTCTCGTGTATGGTTGAAAAGTATACTTCCTTACCAGACACATCCTCGGGATATCCATCAGAAGGGACAATGCTCAGAGAGTCAGACTCTTCAGAATTTATCATAATGTTTGTCTTGTATCACACTCTGCAATCCACTGAAAAAGAGAATACAAGTATGCATTTCTTCATATCATTTCAATGCATAATTTAAGTGGTTTAAGAGAGAACAAATAATCCAAATTCGCATCAGGTATATTTGTGTAAACTATTCAACTGCTGGGTGAAAACCATCTTCTCATTGTAAGAAGGGTACGGCCATAGACATCGAGGTTTCTTCATGAGATTTTTTGCACTCTCTGAAGTAAGTGGCTACTAACAATATCGACTCATAAAGTCATAACTTCAAAAAGACTTAAGTAACAACAATTATTATTATTATAAAATGATGTTTATTATAATATTGACAACCTTCATAAATAACACAAATAACATTCACTCAGTATTACATCTATCATTAAAGATGTAATTAATTAAATTACCTTTTGATTAGATTTTTAATGAAGAAAATCCCATTGTTGTAAGATCCTGAAAAAACAAATACGTAAGTTACACAAAGTCATTCAGGGATTATGTAGAAGTTATTAAGTCTTTTTTCTACTGTTCTTACATTAATATGACAGCAATAGTGGACTGGCAACAATTGAGAGCTCTCATATTTCGGTAAAATACTTGTTTAAGCCAAAAAAAAAAAAAAAACATTAACAAATAAGTAATTAATCATTTATTTAATAAGTAATTTTAATTTTTGCATTACGGTTTTTGCCATTTGATTTTCATCAACCCTAGCTCAGCATGATGCCGGTTGATCTTTAATGGTAGCGAAGCGAGACAAAATCAGACTCAAATGGAAGTTACTGTCAGCTTGACATTCGCTAATGAGCCACATAATCCTTGGAACCAATTATGTTACACACTCACTAAAACTTAAATTGACAGAACACAGACATGTACTAACATTTTCTAAATGTGGAAGTAAAAGAAAGTAAGAAGAAGAAATTTTCATCATCATCTCAAGTACATGATGCCCAACGCTTGAAATAGACCTCCCCTGTGTTTTTCCATAATATATGCTTCGTCTTTCTACCTTGTGGCTAGTCTGCTTACACTGCACTTGCCGGTGTGGTCTTCACTGAAGAACTTTTCGATATTATCAGCCTCCTGGGGGGCAATTCAGTTATTCAAAACCGATCCGTAACTGAACCTTGTGCGAAGCATTTCCTGCCCGCTGCTATCTTTTTTTGATTTAGTAACGAGCTAAGGACGTGTTACGTTTCATCATAATGTCAATTGTATGACATAAAAGTGACTGAATCAAAAAAACTATGGCGACCGACGGGAAACGCGCCACATATGGTTCGGCTATGGAGCGGTCTTGAATAACTGAATTCGGCCCCAGTTCTATGTGCTGAGCCTACTGCCACCTCAACTCTATGCTTATGGATCTCTTCATTTCTTTAAATTTTATTGAGAGTGTAACTAAATTGGATCCATTAATATTATTCTTATCATATCATTCAACAAAAGATCCTCATGGATCGAAGTGTCGCTGACAAGTTTGTTGGCCCCCGTTGTGACTATCATATCATTCATATAAAAATACATTTTTATCACATGTATACAGTTGCAAGGCAGATATTAAATTTGATAATAATAGCAATTTCACGCCAGCTCTGTTTAGGTAAAACATTACGCATACAATAATTAAGAGATTATCAAAAGCATTGGAATATCTGTGTACAATTGCATATTCAGATATACTCAAAGTAAGCAAGTCTATTTAAAGTGCTCATTATCTTAGCCATTCTGCATACATAGTTGTATTAAATGTACAGCAGAACTTATATACAAATTCTTTTCATAAAAACTGTTAAAAGAATCCTTGATTTTATACTTAGTCTGGCCATAAATACTGTTACAGTTAAAAATAAGAAAGATATTACATTTGAATTTGGAATCTGTCATTTTTATACGATAGTTCATTGAGTTTTCTAATTTTGGCGCCAATACATTGTACAATATTTTGCGATATTAAAATGGAGTGGGGTGATAAAGAGAACCGAATCGCTGTGATTGCATTACACAAAGTTGGTATGGAGCCAAATGCAATTTTTAAAACTCTCCATACGCTTGGTATTAGTCAAATGTTTGTGTACCGGGCTATTAATAGGTACAATGAGACCTCCTCTGTTTGTGACAGAAAAAGATCTGGCCGTCCACGTAGTGTTCGTACGAAAAAGGTGGTCAAAGCAGTAAGGGAAAGAATTCGAAGAAATCCTGTCCGAATGCAAAAGATTTTATCTCGGGAGATGAAGATAGCACCCAGAACCATGTCGCGTATTTTAAAAGATGACTTAGGACTTGCAGCCTATAAGAGACGCACTGGTCATTTTTTAACTGATAATTTAAAAAAGAATAGGGTGGTAAAATCGAAACAACTACTGAAGCGGTATGCAAAGGGAGGTCACAGAAAAATTTTGTTTACGGATGAGAAAATCTTTACAATTGAGCAACATTTTAACAAACAAAATGACCGTATTTATGCTCAAAGCTCTAAGGAAGCTTCCCAATTAGTCGACAGAGTGCAACGTGGGCATTATCCGACTTCAGTGATGGTTTGGTGGGGTGTTAGCTATGAAGGAGTGACTGAGCCATATTTTTGTGAAAAAGGTATCAAAACATCAGCACAAGTGTATCAAAATACCATTCTTGAGAAGGTAGTTAAGCCCCTTAACAACACCATGTTCAATAACCAAGTATGGTCCTTCCAACAAGACTCGGGGCCAGGTCATAAAGCTCGGTCCACGCAGTCTTGGTTGGAAGTGAACGTTTCGGACTTCATCAGAGCTGAAGACTGGCCGTCGTCTAGTCCTGATCTTAATCCGCTGGATTATGATTTATGGTCAGTTTTAGAGAGTATGGCTTGCTCTAAACGCCATGATAATTTGGAGTCCCTAAAACAATCCATACGATTGGCAGTGAAGAATTTTCCCATGGAAAGAGTGCGTGCTTCTATTGATAACTGGCCTCAACGTTTAAAGGACTGTATTGCAGCCAATGGAGACCACTTCGAATAAGCTTTTATATTTTAAATTGTTTTATATTTATGTATTAAACTAACACACTGTAAAAGTAATAAATATTATTTGCAATAAAAAAATTTTTTTTTTCTTCGTGACAATATTTATGGCAAGACTAGGTATGTATAGAAAACTTTTAAATATTTCAAGGACATACAAATGCAATTCAGTTACCATACACAATTAAAACTTATAATACTGAAACATATGTGCAATATATATGTGAAACATACATGCTATAGAAACAAAAGAAAATTGATTACTGTCAAATAAACTATGCTTTTAGCTACAAGTAATCAAAATTTTAGCATTTGCAAAGAATATTTAAAAATGAAAATCTTAATAAGCATAGCTAATAAGGCATTATGGGATCTGAGTAGGACAGAGGTTCCCAAAGTGTATACTTCGGTGCTCTGATGCACCCTTTACTATTCATCGAGCTTGTTGGTGTACTAGCAAGGGTGTATAGAAAAAAAATAAACCTCAAAAAGCACCGAAAATTTAATAGTTTGTGAACTCCTGGTAGTAGCACATTCAAGATAGAAAGATACATGAGTTTTACCAGTTGATATCAAATGTAGATTATTGATTAATGTAACTACTAACTACATTTTAAAAACTCATATATATTAATAAATAAACAGTTTAAAAATTACACACATTCAATGGGCCTTGGACCCACATATTCCGATCTGTACTTGGGGGGCATTTCACCCACAGGTGTAAAGTGGGATGGTCGAAATTGTCAAACAGTCTATTTTGCTTAAACCAAACCTATTATCCAGTAACCTAAACCTAAGTAGAGCACTGAAGATGATCTACCTATATCATCTTTGGTGATATAGGTAGATTATCTTTGCTTTGGGGCCACATTTGACAATTGTTGGAACAAAATTTAGGTACAATGTTTGGTTATAGTCATGCGAAGTCAGCCTAGCACCAAAATGCCAATTATCCTCAAATCCCTTTATTGATTTTAACAACCTGTCTATGTGTAGGAAGGAAAGCATCTGACACATAATTATGATTTTCTTATCCTCCCAGTTCAGCATGGGAGTATGAAGTTAATGTAAGTGAGGTGAATGAAATAAAAACATAATTCAGACCACAACTGAACATGGTGTGGCCAACTACTAATGGTTAAAAGTAGCCTATATGTTAAGCCAGTGAATAACTAGCTCCATTCGAAATTTGACTATGTTTTTTTTAATTGTTTAATCATGAACTACATAAAAAACATAGTAAATATACAAACACCCATACATTTTAAAGTTTGTTGCAGGAATTAGTAATAATACATAATTACATTTGAAAACACATTTATAAAAGCTTTTGCATTAAATTTCTTAAATTTATTCTCAGAAGTCATACTATATAGGTATATAAATATTACCTAGTATAGATATACTTATAATACAAAAATAGATGTACCAGTACAACTATAGAAAAGAAAGACAAAGAAATGTCCTATACATATTATATACAACAATATAAATATCTGATATTGGAATCTCTTTTGTTATTGCTATTTTGCTATTACATTATGTTTCATTAAAATACATAAAGTGTAGTAAAAGGTATTTACTTTTTGCAGGATTGATAGACATTTTACTAGGATGTATGTTTCTCCCTTTAAATAATTACTTCATTATCATAACAATAGCAACTAACTAAGAAGTACCTTAATATAAACAAAAATATAAGTAAAAAGCCATTTTGCTTGTATGCATCAAAACACTTAGGTAATTTAATTTATTGGTTTCTACTCAGCCAGCTAACAAAAAGGTACCACAATGTCATTCTCTAATTTTTCACAGTGCATGCAATACATATATATTAGATCTGAATATAATGATAATTATTTGAATAAAATTTCAGATTGCTGAGACTCAGCTGACTATATCTACATTGTCTACGTACAGTTCCAACAAAGGTAAGCATTGTATCTTCACCTTATCCTGTGTCCATGGAGTAAACAGTCCAAACAATGTGTAGAAATGCCCAATGCAATTGTGATAAATAACAAAACATAAACTATAAACCTGGTCAGGCAAATTTATTTTGCACAAGAAAGAACCCTGCTCCAGTGTAAAATTTGTTTGATGTTTGATTTTTTCATAAGGGTTTTTGGCAAATGGATACAATGTTCATAGTGCGATGTACAATTTTTCTTTATTATATTACAATACTCTACAGTCCACACCCTAGAGTAGAACATTTTGACTCTGTGCTCCACTGTGGAGGCTCCCTAAAACGACATTAAATTAATAATCTAATTTTTTTGTTGTTTCCAAAAATGAAACTATTAAAGTTAGTGGTTTTTGTGTCCAAAACCTTGTATTTCAGCCCGATTCTGGATAAGATTTTTGTGGAACGCGGGTCTTACGTTGGCCACACTCCCAAAGTCCCGAAACACCAAATCAGGGCTGCCAGATGTACGATTTAAATCATACGACTTTTTGACGTATTTGCCAAGGTACGATCGCCAGATCGAAATCGTATGACTTTTTAATACCTGGCATTAATCAATATTGATTTGAGGCCAAAGCTATAAAAAAAAAAGAATTGACAGCATTTTTTCGGGAAATCCTCTAAAAAAGGTCATTTTCCGGTTCTTCTTCTTCTTCTTTTTTGTATTGGACCCGCATTAAAGCATTTGCCAGTGTCAAGTATTAGGATTTTTTCAAGTTTCTTGAATAAAACAAGTTGTAAATGTTCACAAATCACAATAGTCACAATCTAAGTTACGTATACAGTCAATTTATAAGTCGAGTCCTGCTTCAGTAAAGTGGTGGCGACTTTACTAGAAGCTTCTATGGAGTTTTGCCGACAACGAAAAATCACACGTTTTACTGCTTAATTTCACTTGCCCACACTCACGCACTTTATCAAACACTTAATGAATAAAACACCACCATTTTTATAGCATTAATGTTCAAAATAACACAAGTTTATGAAAATAAAACAAAGCAACAACACGTTACTAAGACATTCCCGCCAAAACTCCATTTTCCGGTTATTGACCCCGATTGACTGTACGACTTTTTTGTTTAATTTTTCCCTGATATACGTTCCTTGCCTTTTATAAGCTAATACATTATATATTTTAACTAAGTATACTTTTTTTTTAAACTAGCATACAATGTAGTTTTTATATGGAGGTAGAACAAACATGCACAAAAATTATTTCAAATATGGAGTTACGCCTGACCACATTGCAGATAGGACAAAGTGACTGATCATTTTTTGAGTGCTTGTTTGGCATAAGTGCTAAATGTATATACAGGATGTATCAAGGTAATATTTTTATATATATATTTATCTCAATTTTGAACTACTTAGAACAAATGAGATAAACTGAGCTAATTGATAATGGAATTTCCAGATTGTGATAGATCTACTAAGCGAATATTAAATTGCTAGATATTATGTAATGTCTACTGTCGTGGGACTAATTTTCTTACTTTTTAAAAGTAAGTTCGTATAGACTGAGTGGCCAGCCCTAGTGCCAGAGTTATTATGCCGCCGAAAGTGCTCTGACCTGGCTTGGCGATTACTGTTTTTAGGGTTTCGTGCCTCAAAAGGAAAAAACAGAACCCTTATGGGATCACTTTATTGTACGTCTGTCCAATAAAAACCTCCATCCACGGACGTCCATCCGTCCGTCCGTCCGTCCTTCTGTCAAGACCTGTATCTAGGGAACACGTGAAGGTATCGAGCTGCAATTAAAACCATATACGCAAATCCATAGTCTTTTGCTGCAGAAAGATAAATAAAAAGTTTCAGTTTTCATAAAATAAGTTACAGCCTAATATGTCGCAAAAAATGCATATGTATTTCGACACTCGCAAGGGAATCAAAACCTATGAGGCACTTCTCGTTGACCTATAACTGTGAAATTTGGCCAGAAGCATTGTCATGATAGTACACATAAAGGAAAAAATCCGAAAACTGTACATCATTTATTTATTCCCAAAAATAGGGTATTTATGCAAGGAAGGAGGGTCTGATTTTTAAGTGTTTTAACCGTATCATGTGGGGTATCATTATGAAAGAACTTCATTAGCACAAGCTAAAACAGGTTTTTAAATATTTTTACGATGTATATTTTTCAGTTTATGAAGGAAAAGCTAAAATATATAATTACCCCCTTGTATCTACTAGTTTGTACGGAACCCTCGGTGGGCGAGTCTGACACACACTACACGGTTATTTTTTAAGAACAAACTACCGGGATCTATAATTTAACGTGTCATCCGACCCACGGTAGCGCTCAGAAAGAAATGCCACACACGGTCACCCATCCGAAGACTGATCAGTCCGAGATTTTCTTAGTTGAGTTGGTGAGAGTGAGGTGAGATGTTTTTGGAGAATTAGTTATATTGGCCTGATGTTGACTTCCAAGACTATCGATGTAGATTGCTGTTGGTCCGTCGCCCAAACTACATTGTTTTTGTGCCGCTCCGCAATTAAAATATCTAAAAAGTATCGAAAAAAATCAACGTTTATACGTTTATTTCGGTCAAAATAACAGAAATAAAAATAACAGCTTTTGTTAATAAATTGTAATTGCGTTCTTATGAATCCGAAGGAAGTATATATTTTATCAAAATTTCAATAATTTTGCCAGCGAGACAGCGATGCCACTCTACTTTTAAGCTTTAATGAAATAAGACATTTTCTGAACTTGACAAACATAAATCAATTATATCCTTCTACTTCTAAGACAATACTGACAACTGCAAAACACTACTGACAATAACAATCCAGTTAGGTACTTAAATGAACTCACTCTTGGGCTTAAGTTGACGGTTCATTAAAGTCATTAAAAACAACAACACCCTGTTTAAAATTCATTACGGAATGGAGTGTGAATTATGAAGTACTTACTGCTCAGTTTACGGCTGCGTTTGCTTTTGAAATCTTTTTAACCGAGTTCTTTTGGAACTCGGTTAAAAAGAAGGAGGTTATCAATTCGGTCTGTGTTTATTTTTGTATGTTTGTTCACCGATTACTCCACAATTTGTGTACCAATTTTTGTGTTTCTTAAATTGACGTATCAAGCAAGGTGTAAGCTCCCAAGGTGATCCCATAATTATTTTATAGCCATTGCTTTATTACTTTTTGAGTAATACAAAAAAATGAAATTTTTTATTGTATTCGTGAGTGAAATGCGTCAGATTATAAAATCGCACAGTTCCACCGACACGTTTTTCTTTGCAAAAGTGTCAAATGTTAAGAATTATCGTATAAACATCTGCACATTTTCTAATCTTCGAAGCATTTGACAGTCAATGACAAATCTTATTATTGACAAAAAAACGAGCGGGTGAAGAGAGGTTTCATTAAAAAGTGTAAAACTGTGGAGGATTTAGTTCAAAGTTCAAAGTTATTTATTCGCTATAAATTGTGGATACAAGATCTTATATTATTATTGTTACAGTACACAATTTTAACCTTATTGGCATGCGAACTTAAAAACTAGCTAGGACATTAAAAACAGAGTAATTAAAATGCTACATAATATTAACAATTTGACTATAGGCTAGGATTTATTTACAAGAAAAAAAAAAAAAAAAAAAAAAAGTTTTAGGCCTTACAATAGTTATATTACCTATATATTTGTGTTTATTGTATTAAACTAAACAACATTATTGTTTTTTTTAGCATGGACTGTATCTACGGTCATTAAAGTCAAAAAATTATTTTATACAGTAAAATTCATGTTCAATCAGCCATTTGAAAAATTTAAAGCGGAAGTGTTGAAACGAAAGTGATTTAAAGGATTCTGGGATTTTATTATATATTCTTAACGCCATTACAAAACAATTTCTACGGTAGAGCTCATTATTACATAGTAAAAGTAAAACCTTTTTACTCCTCATCCAATGTGTATAAGGTGAAAATAGAGTTACTTCGACGATTAAGCGTTTTGTTTAATTATTACCCGACTGAGCATGATAGTATGATATTTATGTATCCTAATCATTTCTAATATTACAAGTAACGAAGTAGCGTACTTCGAAGTCGGTTGTTTCAGTTTTTTTTAAAATATAAATTATGTACTTTGTTGTAGACATGTTTCTCTTCAATCCCTATCTAATTTTAGCACATAAACATAACTAAATTGTCTGTTTTATAAATATTTATCGACAGCGACACAAGTTTTGTGCACGTTCTCAAGCCAGAGTGACGAATCAAGCAAAATGGCAGACATGGCGTCGTGAACTATGATTGGTCGATGAGAGCACTTGTTTCACTCAAGCACTAACATTTTGTTACGATGTTGGATTTACCTCAAGCTTTGAACATTTCTATAACAAGCACGAAATTTTCATTACGATCTCGTGAAACAAATACATTTTAAACTATATTTTTGTAATTTTAAAAGCATAAGGTTATTTTTTTTAACCAACAGAACTGAAATTTTATCCTTATCAAGACTGCATTTAAAAGTGATTTTCCTTAGATGTGGTGGTTATTTCAAACAAGCACTAAAGTGACTTACAGTGATGCCAACTTAGCTAGCCTTATAGTCAGGTCCAGTGTCTCCATATGTAAATTAAGAATTACCGTGTTGCAAGGGTAAAAATACTGTGTTTCTAGGCAAAATTAGCAGAGTGCGAGGGTGAGTCAGCAAAATGAGTACCGTGTAAATTACCATGAAATTTTTCTAAAGAAAAGGATTTAAATGTTTACACCGTATTTGTAACACGTAAGTACATACAAGAAAGAAAGAAGAATGTGGGTCAGCCTATTCTTATTTTTTCTTTTATAGGGGAGAAGGGGGTCAAAAACTAACAAAAATAGTCTTAAGTAATAAATGAATGGCCCTTTACCATTCTT
This sequence comes from Lycia hirtaria, assembly GCA_947563715.1. Lineage (NCBI taxonomy): Eukaryota > Metazoa > Arthropoda > Insecta > Lepidoptera > Geometridae > Lycia > Lycia hirtaria. Next base: position 16,664,182 of record OX387386.1, read on the forward strand.
TACGTACAAAGATATCTGGGGAAACGGCCGTGCCCCCGTCATGTGAGCGAGCGGGTACGTATGGCCTTCATTTTGCTTCAGACGTTGTTTACGAAAGTTTAAGAATTGAAATAGTGAAAAATGGGAAGTGAAAATAGTAACTTTGAATAGCCTAATACTACATCTAAAAAAGGAATGAAACGAAAGCTTTAACACCAGGCGAGTTGGCAGTCAAGCGCAAGTCTATATTATTAATTAAAAAAAATAACTTTTATCCTGTATCCATATAATATTATCCAATTTCATACTTTTTTATACAGCCAGGGATACAATTCCATTGGCCTAAAAAAAGAATCACAGAAATCGGTTTGTGTTTAGGGGTACAAAACAGTTTTCTCCCATTTGAAGGTATAGGATCCCGCAACAGCACTTCTTTTAAGTATCTACGTATAAAAAACTACTATGTCTCATATATTTGGATGAAAATACTTATTCATCAAAATGTATGAGATAGTAGTTTTTATGGCAATTTCTGAAATGAGCCAAAACACGGCAGTTCTTCTTTTTCTTTTTTGTATTACACCCCGCGATTAGCGATTTGTCAGTGTCACGTATTGAAATATTTTCAAGTTTCTTGAATAATACAAGATATATAGTGTTCTGGTCACAGTCTAAGTCACGTTAACAGTTATTTTCAAATTGAAGTCTTGCCTCAATAAAGTGATGGCGACTTTACTAGAAGCTTCTATGGAGTTTTTCCGACAACTTAAAATCACACGTTTTACTGCTTTATTTCACTTGCCCACACTCACGCACTAGATCGGACACTAATTAATGAATAAAATACCACCATTTTTATAGCATTAATGTTCAAAATAACACAAGTTTAGGAAAATAAAACAAAGCAACAACACGTTACTAAGACCTTCCCGCCAAAACTCAACACGGCAGTTCATTAGTCAAAACACGGCAGTTATTTTTTTTATGGCAACCTTACACTGCTTGACAATGACTATGACAATTCATAAAAAAAAAGATTTCGAGATTCGAGACGAGACGTCGACGTACGTAACGTGAGGTGGGGTGATTTTTATTTTATAGTATTGTGTTATTACTAGTATTTCTTTGTTTATTTTGTGTTACACAATATTAGGTGAGTGTAGCAGTTGTTTTTATTTTGCCTGATCGTTTTACTGGACAAAAGGTACCTTCATATTATATTATTCCTATTCCTTCCTATCCACACCTGAGAAGCGTTTTATTTCGATATCTGATATTTTTTCTGTTATTGTTAATGGTTTACCTAGTTAATCACGAAGGTTAGACATAATCCATGAATAGATTTTTAGGATTCCATAGTAAACAAGGAATCCTATAGTTTCGACATGTTTGTCTGCTTGTGTGTCCGTTCGCGGCTTTGTTCACAGAATCTTAGAAGTGAAAAGCTGGAATTTGATACACCTAGTTACATATAAATAACTCCGGTAAAGTGGTAAAATAATTTAAAGTCATTCCAGCTTATATAATTACGACAAAATTAAAAACAAAGGCATCAGATAAGTGGGTTCTACAAGTTACAAGTAATTGTCTATCAACATATAAATGTACTTAGAGAAGTAAACATGATATTTCGTGCTTTCACAGACTGTCAATTTGTATGTTTATAGTAATAGTATATCACAATATGACATGGAAAATGTATCATTACAATTGAACCCACAGCGCATAGTCTGTCATTCACAACAGATCCATTTCTTCAAATACCTCTCTGGAAAAAGGAAATGTGAAGGAGATCAATGCATATTGCCAAGAATGCAAGAGACCAAATTGATGCATTTACCCCAATACGTAAATGACCAGAAATGGGCATGACCAGATATTTAATTGATCAAACCTGACAAATAAATCTTGAATTTGAAATACACGATTGACTGAAACTGAAATATGCATTTGACCAAAACTGAAATGCCAGTTTGATTGCTTCAGTTTGTGTTTTGACTTTTTTTAGGCTTCTATACTAAGGATGCAGGAGCCTATTAGTGAGACTACTATGTCCGTCTGTCTGTCCTACACTTTAATGACTGTATCTTTTGAACGATAATACAAACAAGTCTCAAAATTAGCAAGATTGTTGTGTATACTTTGATAAAAATCTACAAATATTAAAAACTGGGCTAGAGCGAGAAGCTTCTCGCAACCGTACTACTGGGAATAATGAAAAAAAATTAGGAAAAAAGGGAAATTATTGTGTGTAATAAAACCTTTTTGATACCACAAAAAAGAAACGAAAAATGACAATTCAATTCTTGTTTATGGCGTTCTTAAGTTCTCGCCAATGTCACGTTTTTTTTTTTTTTTTTTTTTTTTTTTTAATAAGTTGCTCTGCTTAGTATGTTACTCTCCGACGAAGTGGCCTTGCGAGTGAACATCTGCCAGACTACGCTGGTATCATACACAATTTCTGTTGTTATACCTAAAAACAAAGACGTACACGACATACAGGACAGCACAAGTGTTAGTTGGTTAGAAATACAAACATATTAAAGTTTAATGTTATTAGCGTTAATGAAATCACACAAATTATATACAAAAGGAGAATTGACATATGTAAGGAGTGATCGAAAGTCGATCGGACGGGGGATAGAAGTAGGAAGGAGGTCATATAGGGAAGGTGAATTTCTTAGACAATTAAAAAAGATATGGTCTGGTGTTCCCTCGTCCAAACCACACTCACACAGAGAGCTATCCCTCACCCTGATTTTTGCAAGGAACACATTAGTGCAGGCTTGTCCAAGTCTTAAGCGACAGATGACTGATGTAGTTCGTTTGTTAGCGTCACGGTATTTGAAGAACCAAGGTTTAGGTGGTATGCTTTCTTGGATAGAGGCATAGTATTTTCCCTTTACCGTTCTGGATACAATCCATAACTCATTCCAACTGGCGACCATTCTGTCTTGCGCAAGGGAGCATAAGTCATGGGAATATGACGTATAATGAGGCGTTAAACAACCGCTTTGTGTGGCTTCTTTGGCACAGCTATCTGCCGTATCATTTCCCGGAATCCCACTATGACCTGGTATCCACGCCAGGTGAACTTGTAAGCCCTTAGAATAGCACCTGTACAGTGTATGTTTAATATCCAGAATAACTGGGGCCTTTGTTTTACTGCGTAACTGGTTTGCGGCGATCGAGACTAAACAGCTTCTGGAGTCAGTAAAAATAACTGTTTTGGGAATATTATGCGACTCAACATATAATAAGGCCTCCAAAATAGCGGTGGCTTCTCCAGTGAACACTGAGCATATAGATGGGCACCTAAAATTGAGGATAATTTTATATTTAGGGATCCATACAGATGCCCCAACACAACTTTGATTGGAGGTTTTGGAAGCATCAGTGTACATAACCACCCAATCCTTCCAGAACTTTTCCACCGCACAATCTAATTCTACAGATGCAGATGGAGAATATTTTTCTATGCCTAGGTTAAGAATTATACATGGTCGATGCATAATAGCCTCATAAGGGGTATTAAATAGAGGGTTGACCCTGCACTGGAATACAGGGCAAGGGAGCCGTAGATAGGTAATAAAGCTATTAAATAGACAAGGGGAATCCTTATGAGTCCAATAACCACCAGCGGAGATGTATTCAGACAGTTCATGCAGCTTAGCAATCAAGGGGTGACCAGAGAGTTGCAGGGCCTTGTGCAGAAATCTATCTGCCAGGTATTGTCTACGCAAACGGAGAGGGCACTCCGCACATTCCACTTGTAAGGCGTTTATTGGGGAGCATTTCATTGAACCTGTTATTATACGAAGACACTTTGACTGGATTCTATCCAAAGAGGTTAAAGCTTTTTTGTTACACGGTTCCAAGAGAAAAGAACCATAATCAAAGTGGCTACGGACAAGTGCATTGTAAATTAGTTTTTGTGAATAGGGATGGGCCCCCCACCAAACTCCAGAAAGAGAACGAAGTATGTTAATATTTTTTTCCGCTTTTGTAATAATGTGGTTAATGTGGTGAGTGCCTGTTAATTTAGAGTCAAGGATTACACCTAGAAACTTAATTGTGTCCTTAACTGGAAAAATTTGCTCATTATAAGTGATTGAAATATCGGGGGTAACTTTTTGGCGGGCGAAAATCACAACACTGCTCTTAGGAATGGAAATGGATAATCCATGTTCAGTAAGCCAATCCTGCAAGTAATAAATAGCGGAATTCAAAGAAGCCGAAGCCTCTGTGACATCATTTGAAGAGATATACAAAGCCAAATCATCAGCATATTGAAGAATATTACAGAAACAATTAACTGACAGTTCCAAATCGTGGGTGTAAATGCTAAATAGGAGTGGGCTCCACACTGACCCTTGTGGTAGGCCTTTCCACACTACTCTTGGCCCTGCAGCATAATTTTGACAATCAATGAGTATAGTCCGATACGAAAGGGAATTACAAATGTAATTAACTAACCTCACTGGAATACTCAGCTTGAGCATTTTCTGCCTGAGCACAGGAAGTAGTACGTTGTCGTATGCGGAAGATACATCTAGAAAGACACCTACCAAGTATTTCCGTTTGGAAAAGGCTAACCTAATGTCAGTCACAAGGATGCTGAGGCTGTCCATTGTGCTAAATCCCTTTCGGAACCCGAATTGGCTTTTCGGCAATATTCCTTTGCTTTCCATAAGCCACTCAAGTCGGTTTTTAACCAAGTGTTCAAGGATTTTTGCCATAGTGCATGTAAGGGCGATGGGACGATATCCAGAGGGGTCGGAGCTACTTTTACCAGGCTTCAATATGGGGATTATAATCTGTTTTTTCCATTCTTCAGGTGGGATGCCAGAAATGAAGATATGGTTTAAGATTTGAAGAAAGTATTCTTTGGTACTAGAGCCACTGTTAATTATAAAAGAATATGGAATCCCATCTATACCAGGTGAGGAATCTTTTAAACCATCCAAGACAGTATAAAACTCCTCATCTGAGAATGGGGCGTCAAATGGATCAGAGGAGGAAACTGGGTTATTGTGGCTTAATACTTCCTCAGAGGATGGGGCTGAAGGGGGGGAAAGTCTTCGAGCAAATTCTTCGATCCATACAGCATAGTCGTTGGAAGAGAAGTTTAAGTCCTTGGATGTAGCACAACGAAATCTTTTAACGTTCTGCCAAACTGCTGATGAACGGGTGCTAGGGGATAGGCTTTCACAGAAACTGTGCCAACCCAATCTTTTCTTTTCTGACAGTAATTTCACAGTTTCTGCAGCCACTTTCTGGTAATTAATGTAATTGTCCCTACACATATCCCTAGAATACTGGCGCTCTGCTACCTTTCTTCTCTTGACGGCCGAGTAGCATTCCTGGTCCCACCATGGGGGGGGAGACAGTTTCTTCTTAGGCAGTTTTTTAAGAGGGATAGATTTCTCAGCAGCCGCAAGGAGAGAAGCTTTAAAATTGACATAAGCTGCTTGCACATTGTTCTCTTGTATTAAAGGTAGCTGAGAAACCTGCTCTTCAGAACAGGCTGCAAAGCGACTCCAATCTGCCCTAATTACACTGAATTTTAAACGAGGATTAAAGGGAGTTTCCGGAATGTTGTGATGGGAGAGCATATTGATAACTATTGGATAATGATCACTACCACGAGAACTGTCTAATACCTTCCACGAGAGTTGGGGTGATAAATCTGGGGTACAGAGTGTAAGGTCCACAGCACTATTGATGTTTTGAGATGGAAGGACACGTCGGGTAGGGGTGCCATCATTGAGAATGCAGAGATTTAAGCCATCAATGGAATCAAGGAATGAAGCAGACAGAGAGTCACAGAAATGTGAGCCCCATGATGTATGGTGGATATTGAAATCTCCGAGGATAAGAACAGGAGTAGGAAGAGCGGAAATTATGGATACCAGTTCGTTGAGGACGGAAGGATTAGGGCTCGGAATATAAACTGATAGGAATGAAATGTTTGAGGAACGAATAGCCACTGCATTAATATCTTCAGAATGATGAGGGAGAGAGATTTGAGAGAAAATAATAGACTTAGAAATAAGGATGGAAGCACCAGCATGCCCATCATACCTGTCATCCCGGAGACATGAAAAACCTGGGACTCTAAAGTGAGCCTCAGGTCTAAGCCACATTTCCTGGATGGCAAGAACAACAGGACTGTATGAGTTAATAAGGTGGATTAGGTCAGCTTTTTTATTCTTGATGCTCCGGCAATTCCATTGGAGAATCGCGAATGTTGTTAGGGATCGAAATCAGCTCAGTAAGTTTAAGTCGGATATTGTTGGGAAGTTCAGTGTCACTGAAACGTGACAGGAGGTTTGTAAGTGTGGATAACAGTAGCTCGAGGAGGTTATCATTCGGGGAATCACTTAATGCGCACCCATTGGGCTGAATAGAAACTGGGGTTTCTGTTATCGTCTCATGGGCCCGACTATCGAAGCCATGACTTGAAGCAGGGGAAAATGGTCGTCGGGGTGAAATTACTGTTTTTCTATAAGAGTTCGTTTTGGGAGAATATACTTTTGAACTTGGCTCTTGGCGTAGAACCTGCGGGTATTGTGAAGGAGAAGGAGAGGGGGAAAGTCTGACGGTGTCCGCAAAGGATCTTTTGGACTGTGGGAACCTAGCCGATGCCTCCAGGTAGGATAAATTATCCTGTGACATGGTTAATTTGATTGATTTTTGCCTGGAGAATTCAGGGCAGGATACGTCTTTTGCTGTGTGTCTGCCTGAGCAGAATAAACAGGTTGGTATTTGTGTCTTACAAGAAGAACCATCGTGGTTTTGGGAGCAAACAAAGCATCGTGGGCCTGATCTACACTGTGAAGTAACGTGGCCAAATCTGCAGCATTTATAGCATTGAATTACCGGTAGGACGTATGTCTCTACTGGTAAAGATGTATGATAACAGTATACGTTTGTTGGAAGCTTTTGGCCCCTAAATGTTAGTACCACAGTCTGAGTGGGAACCCAGACTGTATTACCACCTTCGCCAACCGACCTTCTGTTCAGTCTTCGTGCTTTTACCACAGATCCAAAACCAGAGGGAACCTCAATTGCCAGCACAATGTCCTCCAATGACCACTCCACGGGGACTGCTCTCACAATACCCATCCTGGTGACATTGTAGGATGGAATGGATGCTTCATATTTGGCTGAATTTAATGCTTTGAGTTCAAGGAACATATTTGCGTCTGCTACTTTCTTAAATTCTACAGATATGCGGTTCCGGCCTACTTTTTTGACACCTCCTTTTGTAATGTTGTTAACATTTTGTTGGAACAAAAAGTGTCCAAATTGAATGGGTTTCAGTACAGCCCCAACCGAGGCTTCATCGGACTTTGTGACGTGAACAATGAATGGGGCCACATCAGATTCTTCGTACTTTTTTTTATCGACGGCAAAATCAGGGTGAGTATACGATACCTGCAGTGAAGGAACCGCTAGGGAAGGTGAGGTTATCGTTTTTTTCATTGGCATTTCATTTACATGGGCGTGAGTTCGCTTCCGCCTTGAAGGATCTGTCACCTGTTCATGCTGGGATTCTTGTGATTCTTGTGTTGTAAGCAAGGTAAATAAAGGTGGTGAGCAAAACTCGCCTCCCGTACCTCCGCCTGGATCAGGCGGTTCTTCCGCCATACTCTCGCTATATATATATAAAAAAACACTTACTAATACAATACACTACCACCACCGACCTAAATACACAGAAATGGTACAACAACAGACGTTATTTACTATTGAAAATCTCACTGGACGGCAAAATACGTAGCACGCACTCAACCACCCGCATGAAAGTCCACGAAAAATGACAAGTGAATGTTTATTGACAGTTGGTGCTATGTGACATAAACATAAAATAGAGAAAACGATAGTGTTAAAATCTCTTTGGTTATAGGAAATAGGTCTGTAACACTTAGGTACATATTTGAAACACCTAGATTTCAGGTTATCCCTACTGTAGAAAATATGTATGTGAAGTTACAAATGTTCTTAGATATAAAAAGCACATCGTTATGGACAAATTCTTTTTATGGCAGATTTGTATTAGGGCATAAATTGGGCAGTCCCAACCAAAAACTAAAACATAAAATAAATGGTTTGCTTATTCCAAATAAAAATTTTAAGTTTTGGAATTATAATGAAATATGAAAAAAGCAAACAGCATGGAGGTACACAAAATATGATTTCAATCAGATAAAAGAAAGAATAATTATTGAATGCAGTTAATGGTTAGGGAGAAAAAGTTAAATTAAAAAATTAGGGAGAAAACAGTTTCTCCTATTTGTATGGAGATCACGTGACAATGTTTCTCTTAACTGACGTGGTTATAGTATGCCCGAGAAGAGAAGCAGCTGGTATATTTTATGTTTTTTCTTTTTTTCCTAGTCCATCATGGAAAATTACAAACCTATCTGATGCTGGAGGCAAGCCGCTTCCAACTGGTCTTTTTTGGAAATCCATGGGGGTGGCCTGTGTCCAGCTATGGACTTCTTGTGGCTGAGATGATGATGATGATTCCATGTGAACGCCTAGCATCAGGCTATTACTAGTAGGTATAGAAAATATAATGTGAAGTTACAAATATTCATAGATATTAAGCACATTTTGCTAATTAGTCCCGGTGTCTGTGTTCATATGGCATAAATGTATATTTTTTTTCATATTAACCTTTTTGTGTAGTATTGGTGGTCTTAAAAATAAAACTAAGTTTTCTTATATCACTTTCTTCTCAAATGTATTTTTTGTGAGTATTTCTCACAATAAATGCCCCAATTTGAACTAATAACTATTATTTATTTGATAATAGACAAGCAGCAGAAGCTGATGAGCCTATATCCTGCAGTGCAGAAATTTACTGGTTGTCTTTTAGTATAATTTAGATTTAGACTTAGACATGTATAAATAAATAAATATTTGTGGACATTTCACACAACACCATCTAGCCCAAACTAAGCAAAGCTTGTACTATGGAACTAGATGGCTGATAGAATACATATAAACTTTTTTTTGTAAATATATACATATGATACATAGAAACACCCAGACACAGAACAAACATCCATGCTCATCACACAAATGTTTGCCCTGGGTGGGGATTGAACCCACGACCTTTCTGTTCAGCAGGTAGACGTAAACACACTACCAACTGAGCCACAAGGCCAGTCAATCCAGTCAAGGCCAGTATGATTAATCATAGCAATAGAACAGACCATATTAACTGCGATTAGAAATTATCTAGATTTAGTGATAAACATGAAAAATCTTTATATATAGTACAAAGGTAAATGAAATTGCAAAGAGGTCTTATCAATTTACACCTGCCAATTGGGCTTCTTTTAGATTTTAAGTACAAAGGTAAATGAAATTGCAAAAAGGTCTTATCAATTTACACCTGCCAATTGGGCTTCTTTTAGATTTTATCATATCACATTTTCAACATAGTCATATCTTCTCAGCAAATAATCTTTCGTTTGTTCTAGTATTTTATCTGGGATTATCATCAGGCCAGAAATATTTGATAGCGAATTATACTTTCTTAATTGTTTTGGAGCTCCTATACCTAAAGGTTATTAATTGTTACTACATTCCTGTTACTAGTTGATGATTCGCGCATAATTTGGCACAATTGCCACATATTTCAGACATTTTCTTATAGTTTGGTTGAATATATACTTCGTAGTATATGCTTATTCATAGCAATGATGATAAGTCCTCCGCTGACATCATTTCCCATTATATTTTTTTTAAACTTTGGGATTTCGACTAGGATATCATAGGTTACATCTCTACCAATTACCTGTTACCCTTTTACTTCAAATATCCAGGTGAATATCTAATTTTACTATACTATTCCTCTTTGTGGAACAAAATATTTTGAGTCAAGGGTTTACCGATTTATGTTTGTAATCCGGGATATAGAATATATGTATATCCCGGATTATAAACATAAATCGGTACTTCCCAGCACACAAATATGTTTGTATGAAAAGAAATATGAGGTTTTGTATAAAACCAAAAATACATATAAGAGAAGCTTCTCTTATTTTGTTTTAATACAAAACCTAACCTATGCTATCACTACTCATAAATTGTTGCATCATAAGTGTTCAAAATAACACGTCTCCTTAAATCCTTACTTATAGTTCGTATGTTTCGTCAGTACCATGATCTTTCATCAAATCAGTGACTTAATAGATATTTTCAATAATAATATGTATAAGTTTAATGTACATTGGCCATTTTGATACGAGTATTTCAGTCTGGTATGACAGCGCATCCTCTCTGAGAGCACCTAAATAATTACTTTTCTGTAAAAGTTATTTGTCTACTGGTTTAATTCTAAGTTTTTCGCGATATTTACTCATTGAATTGAAAGGTCACAAAATTATGTAAAATACCTAGTCTTGCCATAAATATTGTCACGAAGAAAAAAAATTTTTTTTATTGCAAATAATATTTATTACTTTTACAGTGTGTTAGTTTAATACATAAATATAAAACAATTTAAAATATAAAAGCTTATTCGAAGTGGTCTCCATTGGCTGCAATACAGTCCTTTAAACGTTGAGGCCAGTTATCAATAGAAGCACGCACTCTTTCCATGGGAAAATTCTTCACTGCCAATCGTATGGATTGTTTTAGGGACTCCAAATTATCATGGCGTTTAGAGCAAGCCATACTCTCTAAAACTGACCATAAATCATAATCCAGCGGATTAAGATCAGGACTAGACGACGGCCAGTCTTCAGCTCTGATGAAGTTCGAAACGTTCACTTCCAACCAAGACTGCGTGGACCGAGCTTTATGACCTGGCGCCGAGTCTTGTTGGAAGGACCATACTTGGTTATTGAACATGGTGTTGTTAAGGGGTTTAACTACCTTCTCAAGAATGGTATTTTGATACACTTGTGCCGATGTTTTGATACCTTTTTCACAAAAATATGGCTCAGTCACTCCTTCATAGCTAACACCCCACCAAACCATCACTGAAGTCGGATAATGCCCACGTTGCACTCTGTCGACTAATTGGGAAGCTTCCTTAGAGCTTTGAGCATAAATATGATCATTTTGTTTGTTAAAATGTTTGCTCAATTGTAAAGATTTTCTCATCCGTAAACAAAATTTTTCTGTGACCTCCCTTTGCGTACCGCTTCAGTAGTTGTTTCGATTTTACCACCATATTCTTTTTTAAATTATCAGTTAAAAAATGACCAGTGCGTCTCTTATAGGCTGCAAGTCCTAAGTCATCTTTTAAAATACGCAACATGGTTCTGGGTGCTATCTTCATCTCCCGAGATAAAATCTTTTGCATTCGGACAGGATTTCTTCGAATTCTTTCCCTTACTGCTTTGACCACCTTTTTCGTACGAACACTACGTGGACGGCCAGATCTTTTTCTGTCACAAACAGAGGAGGTCTCATTGTACCTATTAATAGCCCGGTACACAAACATTTGACTAATACCAAGCGTATGGAGAGTTTTAAAAATTGCATTTGGCTCCATAGCAACTTTGTGTAATGCAATCACAGCGATTCGGTTCTCTTTATCACCCCACTCCATTTTAATATCGCAAAATATTGTACAATGTATTGGCGCCAAAATTAGAAAACTCAATGAACAATCGTATAAAAATGACAGATTCCAAATTCAAATGTAATATCTTTCTTATTTTTAACTGTAACAGTATTTATGGCCAGACTAAGTATACCCGATAAATCCGTTAAAACTTGTTTAATTTCAATTAGCTAAAAATGTATGTACTAAACTACTAACTTTACTGTGTTCACATGTTTAGTGACACTTTCCAGTTCTAAACCATTACCAGTGTTTTGAATTATTCGTAATGAATTAAATCGAGAATGTTTCATTTCGTGTACCTATTGTACAAATACATAAATAAAGTGTAGATTTAATTAAAATTACTTTTTTGTTCACAGAAACGCGATGTGGGGCTTAGTTTTAATATTCTTGGGCTGGCTTGGGCTCAGCCCAATCCCAATAATGGCTAGTGCGATTGGAACAACGGAAGCTGCCCTAAAATTATTGTTATCTATACTTGTTGCCTATCCAATGGCTTTAATTTATCATGAGTATATAAGAAAGCAATATCCTTCACTTAAAAATATTTACTTTATCGTTACGGGAGCCGATATAGCATTTTACAATTTTGGTCTTAGTATGTATCATAATGCTATACCTGCCATTGTAATATATGCCACAACAAAATTCCTGGGCAGTACTATGATAAATGCTGCAGTAACATTCGTATTCAATATAACATACTTGCTAATTGGGTATATGTTGACGGAGTCCGAAGATTACGACATTACCTGGACAATGCCACATTGTGTACTGACTTTAAAACTAATGGCGCTCGCGTTCGATTTATGGGATGGACAGAAATTAAAAGAAGGCAAAGAAATATCTGAAAACAATAGGAAATCAGCTGTGATCGAGCCTCCCACATTCATGGAGCTTCTGGGATTTGTTTACTTCCCGTCGTGTTTCCTCGTGGGACCCATATTCTCGTTCCGGAGATACAAACAGTTTGTCAGTGACGAGTATCCGCTCGACGATAATCCTTCTGTGTACCAGGAATATGCCATGAAGAGGCTCGTGCAAGGCTTAGCGTACTTAGCTGCTTTTCAAATTGGAGGTAATTAGACATATGAGTAAATACCTATACATGTAGATATAAGAAAAACAGAATTCTTGACTGCATAAAAGCGATTTTCGTATTTTAGCTTATGCTCGCGTTGCCTACGCTTGATATGCTGCTGAGTGTACCTTTATGTCAAAAATAATGCGAAAAACTACTGTGTAATTTATTGAAATGAACATTCTTTAAAATGGTTTTTGTAGAATTACGTATTTGTTACGAAAAAGTTCGTAGAAGGTCACAAATAGGCGCATTTCTTTATTTTTGCGAGAGTTGTATTATTATTATTACAAATAATTATAGCCTATGACATTCAGGGTGTGAAGACGAATCTAACGACACCTCGCACATCATTATCGGTCAAGCCTGTAGAAGAAATTATAGAAACATACATACCCGCCGTACATGTATGCTATATACATACATAGAAATAAATAAATAAATAAACATTGGACATTTCACACGACGCCATCTAGCGCAAACTAAGCAAAGCTTGTACTATGGAAACTAGATGGTTGATAGAATACATAAATACTTTTTTTTCGTAAATACATACTTATGACACATAGAAACACCCAGACACAGAACAAACATCCATGCTCATCACACAAATGTTTGCCCTGGGTGGGGATCGAACCCACGACCTATAGCTCAGGAAGCAGTCGTACAACCACTGAGCCATGAGGCCTGCCTATAGAAGAAATATATATATTTACACGTGACCCTCTTTGCGTAGTCGGATAATTATACATAATGTTGTTGCAAATAAAAAAAAAACTATTAAAAATATTTTCAAATATCTGAAAATATTTGAAAATATTTTTAAATCCAATTGAAGTTTGAAATGTCTAGTAAAAATAAACTGGCACTTCAGCTTCATAAAAAAGTGTAAGATATGCGCGCCGCGGCATTTTTTTTATGCTCTTGTTATCGTGCGAGAACGTGATATCTACATATATCTCTCTTTTTCACACGACAAAAAAGAGTAGAGAAAATTTTGCCGCGGCGCGCATCTTAGGCCTTCTGGTTTCACCTACGATCGAAAAATATTTTATTAGATAGATATTTATATGAACTCTTTATTGTACATGCTATAAAATTACGACAAAGGAAAATAATTTAAAGACTAGCGTAACAACTTAACCTAGCCTTAACTTAACTTAGCCTTTTCGTTAATAGTGAATGTCTTCCAAGGCTGGTTTTTTATAAAGTAATAAATTTATGTTTTATTTTCTTGCAGTGTCCGTATTTAGTATGAAGTACATTCAGTCAGAAGATTTTGTGAACTCATCTATTATCTACAGACACTTCTATTGTGGTCTATGGGCACACTTCGCTCTCTACAAGTACATCGCCTGCTGGCTTCTAACTGAAGGTAAGTATAGCTGTAAAGGTATATGTTCAAATTAAACTATTTTTACGATTGTTGTAATTCGCGAACGCTTAGGATTCTTTACATGTACTATTAAGAGTCTGTAGTTCGACTATCGTCGGTCTCGCTCGCGCACACCAACATATTTTAAGATATAAAATGACTGAATGAAATTATAAATTAATCGTCATTAAAAAGTAAGTAAGTTCGTATAGACTGAGTGGCCAGTCCTATTGTCAGAGTTATTAAGCCGCCGAAAGGCCTCTGAACTAAATCCTCATTTAAAAAACTAGAAAACAACAACACAAAATTTCAATGTAAAATTCAAATTAATCCAAGTTAATTTTCATACATAAAAATATTTTTTTGAAATTATTAACGTACAAATGATTTTTATGTATGAAAATTAACTTGGATCAAAATGAAATTTTTGTCGAACATTTGTGATATTGTTATCTAGTTTCCTAAATGACGATTTGTTTATAAATTAATTCAGATTTTTGAAGATATAAAATGATTTATATCTTCAAAAATGTTGGTATGCGCGAGCGAGACAGACGATGGTCGAACTACAAACTCATAATGTACATGGATATTGCATTAGTATGTGTGTGGGAGACAGAGCGGCGTGCGAGCACCACTGAGTTATGTTTACACCCAAAAGCGCGCGCAATGACTTGCGATAAGTTTATCATAATATGATAAACTCATCGCAAGTCATGATATTATCATGTTTAAAATATAAATCCCATCTAAAACATACATATATAAAAATCCAGGAATATATTCTTGTGGAATATCCTGCCTGTCTAAGAATAAAACAAGTTTCTATATTAAAAGAAAAAAAACATATACCCGACCACATAAGAGCTATTTTCATAGTGTAATACGTTTGCGTTAAGCTTGATTTGATGTTGAGTGTACGTTTTCGCGAGCAAATATGCGATAATCCAGTGTACAACGAATTTAAATGAGGGTTATTTAGGTTAACTCTTGGAAAGTCACTTATTAATTTATTTTATTTTTTATCAGCCCTGTTTATACAAACTGTCCCACTACTGGGCGCGGGCCATCTTCTCATTGTGAGAAGGGTTAGGCCATAGTCTGCCACGCCGGCCAAGTGCGGGTTGGCAGACTTCACTTATTAATTATGAAAGTTAATTGGAAGTTACGAAAAAGTGCATCTTTTGTTTTTGTTATCGAGAGTAGTATTATTATTCCAAAAAAGAAAAAAAAATGCCTATGTTACTCGGAAATTAAAGACGAATCTAACGACACCTCGCACATCAATATCGGTGTAGCTGTTTAGGCTGAAGGAGGCAATATGGAAACATACATACATTCATATACCCGAAAAACATAACCCTCCGTCGCTCGTCGTCCTCTGGCGCTCTCGGGTAAAAATAGGCTACATAATGATATTATCATCATCATCATCATCGATCTTCATCATTATGCGGGGCACGGTTTTGTTGAGTTGAATCAATGGCTTTATTATCACAAATAATATCGTTGGTTAGAGTGACAAGAATTTGTCGATGGACCTAAATCTACTTAATGATGATTGGCTGTGATATAGACATCTGTTTGTCTATGTACAGTAATAAATTCACAAACAATGGATAGTATAAATTGGAGTAAACAACGTGACGAGGTCGCTGACCTCGACATTGTTTTGTGTGAGAATAAATTAACTGTTACAAAGAAGTAGGTGATTTACGGCATTGTGATGTTCTAAATGTGTCTCGATTGACTTTGGTAATTGGAATTGATTCAGAATACATTTTTGTATATTATAAATCGAATTGGTTATGAAAAAAATGAAATTCTATACATTTTCTGGGAAATCTATTAATATCAAGAACTTTAACAAATGATGTAAACGTTGCGACAGTCATCCGACTGACCTCACAACTGGTATTACTTTTCCTTATAATTGACTGAGTGAGCGAAACGAACAAAGGGTGCAAAGACATCAACTGGCAAAATTTTCTTTCTTCTGTTCGGATGTTTGTTGCGTTCAGGTCAGCAAAGTGTAAATAATTTTGGTTTCATGCGTGAAATGGATCAACATACACACATTACTTATTTTGTCACTGTTGTTTAGTTTAGTTTACTAGCTGGCTGGTGATGAAAGGCGGTGATGATGATAAAATGTAGCCTATGTTCGTTTCTAGGTCCTAAAGACGTGTAGTCGTGGAAAGGTAACAAACAGACGGAGTCAGAGAGTTTCTTTCGCTTTCATAATATTAGTTGTAATGTTGTAATAATACAACAATACAGCTAAACGTTGACTGTCGCATTGGAGAACATATCCGATTACAAGCCATCTGAACATGATTAGAAAATATCGCCGTTTTGTTAACAAATATAATGCAGCGTATTCTGCAAATTGGCTGCGATATATTATTATGCCTATCCAAATTCCGAGTCACCATAATGTTATATCATTTTCTTTATTCTTTATTGTATGCAGATTCCTTCGATTACTTCACTGTTGTCGTAATCCTTCGCGACAGCAGTTCGTTCCTGCTCCGATGTGGCAATCGCGACCCTCGGAATCTAACCTTCAGGGAAATATCGCGAGGAAAACAGACACGCATTCACATATAAATTATTATAAGATCGATAATATGCTAATTAGTCAATACGTGCTCAGCGAAAATAGCGGCGTTATTCGCGAAGTATACGGAGGGTCTTCCCTTGTTCCGCAACTGATTTCACAATACATACAATGTAAAAAAAAAAACTAACAGTTTCAGTATCAAACACATATATAATTAGTAATCGTTTAAAAAACTATAAATTACCGACTTCAAAATACGCATTTTGTTTACTTGCAATTTGTTTACTATCTGATTATACTGAACCGATTTTGATAAAATTTCTATGGACCACCCGGGAAGTGGCCAAAACAAAAGTGACCCTTTCAAACAAAAAAATAATTTCAAATCGACCTGGACCGATTTGTAACTGTCCGGTCTTCGAGTAATCGGGGAATATACATAAAAAAATATTGCGACTAATTGAGAACCTCCTCCTTTTTGCAAGTCGGTTATAAATGGCGGAGCGTCACTTCCGTTCAGAGTTTATTCTATATGCAGTATATTATCGGCCTACTAACTACTATGAAGTTTGGCAGAACTGTGTCATTATAAATGTTTCTTGATGTAATCAGAGAATAAATAAATAAAAAAGTCGTTACAAAAGCTGTAGCCGAAACCGGCATGGATGACATACTGAATTGACGTTTATTGTTTCAGCGTCGTGCGCTAGATTCGGCCTCTCTTATAACGGCGTCGGCGCGGATTCTCGCGGGCAGCAGGTAACGCTCTGGGACGGTTGCAACAACATCAAACTGCTTCGCTTCGAGAGCGCCACGCGCTTCCAGCACTACATCGACAGCTTCAACTGCAATACAAACCACTTCGCCGCCGAGTACGTCTATAAGAGGCTCAAGTTCCTCAACAACAGAAACCTAAGCCAACTCTTTACGCTTGTCTTCCTCGCCCTTTGGCACGGCACTCGGTCCGGATACTACGTCACTTTCCTTAATGAATTCCTCATTATGGTCATGGAAAAGGAGATAGAACCGATTATTACTAGAACTAGATTGTACCACCAGGTCTGGGCTAACCCGATCGGGAAGTACTTCCTGTATGCGATTCTTAAAATTTACACGATCGTTTTCATGGGTTGGAGTCTGGTGCCGTTTGATCTCAAAACTTATACTAAGTGGTTACCAGTCTATAAGAGTTTGTGGTTCTCAGGATTTCTGCTTTTCGTGCCGTGGTCATTTGCGTATAAACCTCTCCTTAAAAAAGCTATAAAGAAATTTAATTTAGCAACTGTTAAAGACTAAGGTACATTACACTCTCTTTCGCCCGTGCAATAAACATATCAATTCTGTTGATAATCAAATATTGAATGTGCGAGAGATAGAATAAAATTATGTTTCATGCTCTTAAATGTTAAGACGATGTTCTAGCGCGCATTTGTCGACAGAATAGCGCACGTTTGCCGACATTCTAGCCCACAAATTTGTTTACAGTCAAGCGCATGTTATTCGACAACCTAGCGCGTTTTTGTCGATAGTATAGTGTCTATTTGTCGATAATTTTGCCCACATGTTCAGAACAGAATATAGCTGATTCCTTCTCCTAAATGCCATCCAAAGTTTGAATAAATAAAAAAAAAACAATTTATAAAAAGCATAATACTCACAATCTATAATAGTTATTAATTGCACCAATCACAGGAAAAAGTAATAAGTAGATATAGTTTTAATTTAAATGAAATAATTTTACTTTCCAACTGTCATTCAATTTTTTTTAACCTATTTGATTCAGGTATATAAAAATATTTTTTAAAGTATGGTCAATGGCAATATTCGAAAGGCAGTGTGTTTCCTTCATGAAAATGATTAGTTTATTCTTTGTCGTTTACATTATTATGATTTTGACATTTTGTCTTTTGGTTTTTTAGTGCTTTCTTTCTCTCTCTTTCACTTGCACGCATCATTTGAATTCAGAAACATTGCTTCACTGGGAAATATTTAATGAGTGAGAGGGAAAGGCTGAGGTTGTGTTTTTGCTTTTTATGTGTTGTGTTTTATATTTTTGTACAATAGTCTAACAGAGTTGAATGATAGTTTCGTTGGAAATTATCATTTTGAAATAAAGGTATTAGAAAAGTAGTTTGATTTCAGTGCCTGCGTGATATGAATCAGATTCTGTATTTATTTATGTCATGTAAGAGACTAGTGATCGCGGCAGTATATTACGCTTTTTTTTTCATACTAACAGAAGTAGTTTTCTACCCCCTTAATATCCGATTTCAATAATTATTTTTTTTTGGTTAGAACTATTAATGGCTGTTTCTATCATTTATATTTTACGTTTAATTTATTAAATTTGAAGTTACAAGGAATTGTTAAAAAGCAAACTAGAGCATAGCCATTTATGATTCCAATGTGATAAAAAAAAAACAATTATCAAAATCGGACAATTTATTTTTATTTTTGTATGGAAGAGCGAGTGACGACGTTTATTTTAAGAGTTCGTTCTAGCTAGCGCGTACGAAGACGGTTTTTTATAAAAAAAAAACGTCGTTTGTTAAATTAGAAAACATCATCACAAATATTCGATAAAAATTCAGTTTGATCAATGTCATTTATTTTTACATAAAAATCATTTTTGCGATAATAATTTCTAAAATATATTTTTATTTATGAAAATTTATTTGGATCAAATTGAATTTTTTGTCTATTAGTATTTTGTGATGTTGTTTTCTAGTTTTACAAACGACGATTTTTTTAAAGTTAATGCAATCATTTTATATCTTATAAAATGTGGGTATGCGCGAGCGAGACGGACGATGGTCGGACTACGGTTTCTTAATGTAATACAGCAATTTTATTTTATTCGGATGACTTAGTGATAAATATCTAATTTTAGTAAACAATATTATTAAATAAGCACCATTTAGTAGTAGTAACAATGATGGACTAGTGACCAATGAGAGGTATTATTTTTACACGACTTCGAAAGGAAGATTATAATTTTATAATTATTAGCTCACATTGACTAGCTATCAATACCTAAGACGTATAAATATGACACAGACATTATGTTAATTGTTTATCATTTCTGTTATAATTTAAGTAGGTATTTAATCTTGTAGTAACTCACAGTGAGTTCCATAGTTTGCCAGCGATATTACGGTTATATTGTATATAGTTCCCGTCACGTAAAAAGAACGCTGGTTTGTTCGTAAACGCGAACAAACCAGCGTTCTTTTTACGTGACGGGAACTATACTAATATTTGTTGCATTTATTGAGCGCATTGCAACGTTTACATGACATGATTCGTGTAGCATTAGACTACACGCATATTGCATTAGCGTGTGTGTGTGTATATAAAAACGAAAACAACAAGAGGCCGGCCGCAATCCTGAATTGTAACAACTATATTTGATTTGAGATGTATATTATAGAGTAGGGCATATAATTGGTACAATATTTGGTTGTGATGACATAGAAGACATTAATAGTATTACATACAGAACGGACACTCCACTTCCCGGTAATATCGGGTTCCTCCAAAGACTAGATGTAAACACGTACAATGACAGAATCTGTTACCAAAATATATGCGGAAGCAGTAGTGATGTGAACACTTCTGTTTAATTATTATCGATAAATTATCCATTGTTTATATGTTTATTAAACACAATACGGTATTACACCTTTTTTGCAGTGTCTCAATTTGATCCTTAGGTCATAATTTCAAATTCAAATTCAAATTCCATTTATTTCGACCATAAGTCATAGCGTTACAAATTACAAATAAAGTTGTTAAATTACATTCAATTAAATTAAATTAAAACAAATCAAATCAAATAAGTTTGGTAATAATGACTAAGGTTTTATAATCCCTTTCTTTTAGTAAATCATCATCAGTCGCTATTATTTTCAAATAAAGTTGTATACAGCTGTCAAATTTGAAAGATTCATATCTCAGAAACTATATACGATGACAAAATTTAACAATTTTGCGAAGAAAGCCGGTTTTAGAGCAAATCATTCGGATAACGGTCAACCGGATGCATTTCTTAAAATAAAAAAATAAGTTTTCACGTGATTATCGATATCGATATTAATGACGTCGGAACTTTATCAATATCTATTCTAAATTGAATGTGTTCACATAGAGAACCGTCGTGGGATGAGGGCGTCGGTGTACTTAATTACATAGAGCAAATCTTTTTTCTGGCCTCATAGCTCAGTTGGTAGTATATCTGCCTGCTTAGCTGTAGGTTGTGGGTTTAAT
This sequence comes from Lycia hirtaria, assembly GCA_947563715.1. Taxonomy (NCBI): domain Eukaryota; kingdom Metazoa; phylum Arthropoda; class Insecta; order Lepidoptera; family Geometridae; genus Lycia; species Lycia hirtaria. Next base: position 16,685,042 of record OX387386.1, read on the forward strand.
CCCCACCCAGAGTACATTTATATTGTAGAGTAGTATTTGTGTAGTTTGGGATCGATGGTGTTGCGTGAAATGTCCACTTTTTTTTTTGTTTAATTGAAACGTTAGCTAACAATTTGACCGCGACGGTTCACTTTCCGTCCATGTTTGCACTCTCTGTGAACAAAAATTTTCGAAAACTGGTTTTATTTTTTCTTTTAAATTTTTTTACTCGATTATTTCGTATTTAGACTTCACTCTCCCACGCTTCGTTGGTCTGTTCTGAGCGTAGCGAAAAATTTTCATGTTTGTGGGTTTTTCGTACGTTTGTCGGACTTTGGCGGTACGGCGCATTCATTTGTCAGTCGAGACAAGCGTTGCGGGCTTTAAGCGCTATGACGTCACGAGCCAGCGGCAAGACCATAACTTCATACATGTGTGTGTGTGAGTGTTATATACAGATGTCAACATGCGTATGTGCTACTGATTAGCACACTATTGAATGGAGTGTCCGACTTGTGGTTATGGTCTGTCTCTTTCTGAAATTAATTATTGAATCTTTCTTTTTTGACAGATTTTATTTCATTACATCTGGAGATATACCAAATTTTTGTTGATCATCTCAATATTACTTGTTTTTAATACGATAAGAGAGTCTTCTTGTATTCGCCCTTCTTTTTTATTTTTTTTATAAAATAAATTAAGTCATTGATCTAGGGTTAAAATTAGATTGTATATAAATTATATAATTATATAATCTCGCTTTACTTTGTAGAGATCGACCCCATAATATAATACAGGCTTTTTACCCGACTGTTTAATAAGGAGGGTATAATGTTTTAGGTGTATGTATGTATGTATGTAAGTAAGTACAGACAAGAACAACTTACTATTTATTTTATTATAAGTTGAACTTCTCATCGTACTAGCGCAGATCAAAGAAACCTCAACACAGTTTGGTCTACATATATGCAATACATGCAGTTGGGATTCGGTTTTAAAATTAATTATCCTTGTTGACATGGTTGTTCCAATTCACAAGCGCGCGCGAGGATTTATATGAAACAAATCGTATACACACGCATATTGCATTAGTTGAGTGGCCAATGGAGTGGCGCTTGCGGCGAGGGGGCGCTACTCGCACACCATATACGACTAACACACGCATAGGTAGCGCGGAATACTGGCTTGTAACAACTATAAAATTAAAAATATCTTTAGCGACTTCTTTAGAACTTTCTATAAATATCACAGATTATACATACCTGCTTCTATCATAAAATGGGAATTAATGAATAATATTTACCATTGATAGCTTAAATGTACATTATTCGATTTCAATATAGATACAATGTATTAGAGCCTTGAAGGCAAGAAATAAATATAAGTAAATGAGATCAATTAAAATTTTGTTTCATTTGACATTCGTGCTATTTTTTACCAGCATATAGTATACATAGTATAGCTATGTACATAGCGCAATACTCTTTTATTTTTCGAGTATTATTAGTTATATGGTTGGATGAATTAATGATTATGCTTCTACAGTTAATTTTTTACAAAGTTTAAAATTGTTAACATTGGAATCATAATAAATTGAAAAAAGAAACCGTAGAGGCATAGATATTTAATAACCTAACCTCGCCTCCATTTCTGCTAACCTCGCTTCCATTTCTGCTAACCTCGCCTCCATTTCTGCTGACCTCGCCTCCATTTCTGCTAACCTCGCCTCCATTTCTGCTTGTTATTGCTTTTTCACTGCTGCCTGGAACTTTTTCCGCTTCAGCACAATAACTTTCAGCTTGGTGCCGGTCCTAAGCCCGGATAAAGAGGGAAGGCCGCGGGGGAGGGAGGGGCAGGGGTGATCGGTATTTCATAGCTATCCCTTGGTATGCCGAGCACCCCAGCCCCCTCCCTCCCTTACCCCCTGTCCCTTTTCCCCTCCCCTAACCATCCCAGTCTTTCCCCCTCCCCCTCCATCTCCCTCCCTCTATCCCCTGTTTCATTTCCCCTCACCTAATCATCCTAGTGTTCCTCCCCCTCCTATTTTCATCCCTCTCTCTCCCTGCGGTAACCCGTGGCCGGCGTGTTTGTGAATAGTGTGGCCATCCGTGTGTTTCTCGGGATGACCCGCTAGTCACGAACATGCGAAAGAACGGGGGAAGGTAGAGATGGGTACCTGCCTTACCTCACGCTTGAGCGCCCACTAATCCACTGTCTTCTTAATCCACTGTCTTCTTGCTCCACAGTACTTGTTTTTCTTCTGAAATTGATAATGATGAACAACGAATTAGAGAATAGTATGCCCTGCGATCCGGCTAGCACCCGGCGCTCTCCGATTCCCGGGTCGGAGGGTGGGAAATGGGCTACCGAAGGCGACGGCGGAGTGGTGTCCCAGGCTCCGCCGGCTGCGGATGCGACTGGGCCGGACACAACACCTGCAATACCTGCAACTCCTGGACCAGTGCCGAAGAGGAGGCATGACGCATGACGTGCTGCGGCGACAAGGACGGCGAGAGACAGCAGCGATGGCGGCGCGGGCGGCAGAAGAGCGCGCGATGCAAACATAGGTAACGGGCGGGAGTTCGGGAGACCGACTTTCGCCCAAAGCTCACATCGCGGCATCAGCCGACGAGCCGAATTGAGGCGACGGCGCAGAACGCGCTAGACCATTCTAGTGGACCAATCCTGCCAATTGCAGAAGGAGGGCGTGTTGTACTTGCCTGGCATGGCGGCGCTTGCGCCTCCAGTCGCGGCATGTATGACACGCGCCATCTCTCAGGCACCGGTTCTTGCAAATGCGGTGACGCGGGAACGGGCTGAAGAGTCACTACCCAGCGAGCCGCAAAGGCAAGGACCGGTGCCGAAACCACTCTCGCGTGTACTGCCGCCGCATGCCGACACTATACACGAGGTGCACGGCCTGGCCGCCCTCGACTCAAATAGTACTCCCCCCCTCTGGAGCAGACCTAGACTCGGTCCCCACAAGGGGCAAGGGAAAGGGAAAGGGTAAGAGGGGGAGCACAGGTACTGAGAGAGAGGCGGTCGGATCCAATGTGCCTGACACAGTTAGGAAACACTCGGGGGAAATACGAGGACAAAAACGACAGAGGAGCTCGGACTTAGTGTCGAAAAGCCTGTCACCGCGTGGACTCCCCGGCTTACAACGCTCCCCGTGAGAGCGCAGCGCCCACAGGCCCTCCGGCCTCCAACATCGGTGGAACTGCGCTCTCCCAGGTAGAGCCCAGTATGGGGTCGACGTCGTATGCGGAGGCTGCCGCAGCCTACCATAAAGTGATCATTTTAGACCGTTTACGCGCGCCAATGGATGAGCTTCGGGCTACGACAGTTCGATTAGCTATAGACAGAGAGATTTACGGTGTCTTCATGGGCGGTGGAGGGCGAGCCGACACTCGTCTCCCACAGTTCATGACGATGCCAAGACTTTTTCGCGGTGGCGTTAGGTACACGCCGAAGGACGATTATGCACTGGCCTGGCTCACGACAACTGTCGAGCGAATGCCGGCTCTGTGGCAGGGGTCGGGCGGGTGCATGGACGTCCCGGAAAGTCAAGTGCCTCGCTATTTTACCGCAGTAATATACATCCCGGACTTCGGACGTGGTGTAGCGGAATTGACTGACCGGCCGGATTTACTCATAAACTTTTTGGTGGCACTCAACCCAGGAGTGGGCATCGATAAATGGCAGCTGTTCACACACGAAATCCGGCCAGTCGGTGAAGCCCGAAACCACTTACTGGTCGTTGGCATCCCACCAGAAGGCTTAGAATTACTCAGGCGCGTCGACTTTCGCCTTCACTACGTGAGCGCGAGAGTATATGTAAAGGTCAGAGGACAGAATAAGATCAGGGGACCCGTGTTGGCGGAGGTGCCGGTGGTCGGGGGCGCTGTCTTGCATATAGAGGCCGCGCCACCGGCACCGGTGCCGCCGACGGCGTGGCACTCGCTGAAAAAATGGGATGGACAAGGGAAGAGGAGGAGCAGTTGCTGGACGTGGGTGACGAGGGCGAAGGAGATCTTGACATAATGGGTCTCAACATCTTCTCGCCAGCGTCGTCCATGGACATGGACCGTCCCGGCCAATCCCAAGTTGATCCCAAGATTCAATAATCGGTGAGAAAACGACAATTCTGTAAAAATAGATTACCAACAAAAATGTTAAAATCACACAAACACACATACAACTGCACGCACTGGAGAAGGCTATGTCAGAGATACCAGACATAGACCATTCAGGGAAGCTCTCACCACAAGAAATAGATACGACCACCAACAATGTGGTACAAGCTCTGATACAGAGTTACGAAGAAGCGTGTCCTTTAAAAAAGGAAAGTTATGACCGCGTTGCTAAGAAAGATAGATGGTGAAATAAAGATCTAACCAAGCTTAGGAAAAAGGTCAGACATCATTTCAACAGAGCCATGAACACCAATGCGATGGTGGACTGGCAAGAATATAAAAAGATACGGCACCAATTTAAGGTACAAGTCAAAAAGAGCCAAAATAACTCATGGAAAAAATTCAGCACCTCTATCCAGTCAGAGAGCGAGACTGCAAGACTCAGAAAAATCATTACCCCTGACTCACAAGTGAAGCTAGGCACCTTAAAGAAATCGGACGGCACCTATACAATATCGGAGCAGGAACAATTCGAAGTTCTTCTTCAAACACACTTTCCAGATTGTCAACTGGACGAAAACTCTGGTTGGGAACCAAACACTCCACATGAACCAGATAATGAGGATTGGACATTTGCGGATTCAATAGTCACAGAGGAAGTACTACTACGGGCCATTAGCACCTTCGAGCCACACAAGGCCCCGGGAATGGATGGCATATTCCCAGCCCTCCTACAGTGGGGTTTAAACAGGATCAAAACACACCTAACTGTCATATTTAGATCTTGCCTAGAATGGAAATATATACCCAAATCGTGGAGGGAAGTAAAGGTGGTCTTCCTACCTAAGCCAGGTAAAACAGACTACACAAATCCTAAATCTTTTAGGCCGATAAGCCTCAGTTCATTCCTTTTGAAGACATTGGAAAGACTATGCGATAAATATATTAGAGGTGGACCGTTGGTAGATAATCCCGTCCACCAAAACCAACACGCTTATCAATCTGGTAAATCAACAGAGACTGATCTCCACCAGGTGGTATACAAAATTGAATCAGCACTTGAGAGCAAACAATCCTGCCTAGCCACCTTCATAGATATTGAGGGTGCGTTTGACAAAACAACCTTCCTCAGCATCAGAGGGGGTCTGAGAAAACAAGGAGTAGATGAGAGAATGACCACTTGGGTCACGGAAATGCTCTATAACAGAACAGCCATCATAGAATCGGAGGGCATAACACGATATCGTGTTGAAAAGGGTTGTCCACAGGGAGGAGTCATGTCTCCTTTACTTTGGGTGATGGTGGTCAACGAACTCGTTGAACTACTGAACAAGGAAGGCATGGTCACCGTGGCATACGCTGATGATCTGACCATCATGGTCTCCGGCCTCTTTGAGTCAACCCTGTGCGAGAAAATGCAAAAAGCATTAAAAATCGTCGAAAATTGGTGCGAGCGCCATGGCCTGTCAGTAAATCCACAGAAGACAGAGATGGTGCTGTTCACATGTAAAACAAAACTAGTGAATCTAAAAACTCCCACGCTGTTTGGAACGAAACTGACACTCAGTAAAGAGGTAAAGTATCTAGGCATCTGGTTAGACAGCAAACTTTTGTGGGGAAAACACTTAGGGCACTTTACCACAAAAGCAACAAATATTCTATGGCAGTGTACCAGAGCGGCGGGAAAAGACTAGGGTCTTAAACCTAAACTCTGTCACTGGCTATATACAGTTATAGTGCGACCAGTTCTCACCTACGGCTGCGTTGTATGGTGGACCAGTACCGTTTTAGCAACGACCATAACAAAACTACAGCGGACACAGAGACTCGCGTGCACTCTAATCAGCGGTTGTATGAAAAAGACACCCTCGGCTGCACTCGAAATCATCTTGGGACTTACCCCACTGCATCTTCACATACAACAGGAAGCAATGGCCTCAGCTCTTAGAATGAAATCCACAAATGAATGAAAGAGTTCAGGTGCGATCACAAATCATTGCAGAATAATCGAACGTGCAACAAGGATAATTCCTGAAGCGAACCTAGGCACAGATAAAATAGCCAAGGTGCATCTAGATAGCAAAAAGTACGAGTTAATCACGGAGGATAACGCTCTGGACGAAATATCACCTTCTTGGAACATATTCACTGACGGTGCAAAGAACGATGCAGGAGTAGGTTGTGGCTTCCACTCCCCTGAGCTTGGGATTAAGGAATCCATGGCCCTAAATAAAACCACAACGGTTCTACAGGCAGAGGCAATGAGCCTACTACTAGCCGCAAGAGCTGTCGAACGGCTAAACGAGTTTCTTATAACTGACGAAGACCCGGATAACAAAGAGATACTCATGTTCACCATAGACAGTGCTGCCACTTTATATACACTTAGAAGATCAATAACAAGGTCAAGAGTTATCTCTGACTGTCACACTGCACTACAAGCACTTGCAGGTAAGTACAGGATTATAGTGAGATGGACAAGAAGCCACGGATCCTGCACGGGCAATAACGTGGCAGATACACGCGCAAAGAAAGGGGCCAAAAAACCAGTAAATGACGAGGTAAAAAATCTTTGTAAACTCACGGCGATGGAGGTCCGTGAGTTGCTACGTCGACACACTGAGAACGAACAACAGAAACTGTGGGATAAGAAAGAAGATTGCAAACACGCAAAGGCCGCTTTCCCGATCCTCGACAGAAACACCACCAATACGCTACTGAGACTGCAACGACAGGATCTTCGGCTAGTTGAAGGACTTATAACAGGACATTGCAACCTAAATAGTCACTTATTTCGAGGCTGTCTGGAGGACAACGAAACGGTAGAGCATGTGTTATGGCACTGTGCAGCTACGGAAGACATCAGAATCTCCACAGGACTGCATAAGGTAGCTTCGGCTTCATCCTTGCTTATGCCACCAAAGCATCGGCTTGCATCGACATCTGCAATCGCATTGTCATTGTCATCATCATTATCATTCTCATCATTTCCATCTTCACCACTGGAGCTATTACGTTAGCACCCCAAGGCCTGACTACATTATTTCAAGGAGCTAGGCAGGCTTGGGTAGATGCTGGCGGGGGGAAATGCACAATACACCCCAAGCGGGACGTCAGTGCAGGACTTATCGCCCCCATCTCGAATAAGAATAAGAATAAGAAGGCATAGATATTTATGATTAAACACATAAAAACAATCGTAATCGTAATCATCGAAATTGGTTAATGTTTAGGGTTTTATACGCAAGATACGCTATGATTGACCTCCAACTCGCCTGATGTTAAGCGTCAGAGTGGTCGAGGATGGAGCTCGTCGATTAAGATATCTATTCACTAGCCTTGAAAATTCCATGTTTGTAGGTCTAAGGAAATAGAGATGGCGGCAAAGAATTCCATAGAAGTAGAAAACAGTTTCCCCTATTTATGTATGAGATGAGAGATCACGCGATAAAACTACTTTTAAGGCTTTTAAGGTGGGTCACTTACTGTATCACATGAGCGCGATGCATGTTTTTGTCTGATTGCCGAAGGAAGGCAATGTTTTTGTTGTTTTTAATTTTTTATGTATGAGATGTCAGATAAAAAAAACATTGAATGTAGTTTTGTAAATATGTGAACGCTTAATGAAAACAGTAAAAACCACAAGGTACTACAAAAACATTAGATCATTTTTTATTATGATTACTGTAATAGGTAGTTAGTTATGTACATTGTACATAAGTATCCTTTGGACATACCTATCAGGCAAAATGCACAGGTATCAACTTACAAATTTAAATATTAGGTAAGTATACTTGAAACAGTTTTTTCATGAGATTAATATGAGAAACTTAATCTCAAGAAAACACTGTCTCAAGCCTACTTATTATCATTGCATTCAACAATATTGTATCCAGAAAATCTATTTATACTGTTGTAGTGAAGTACCTACCTGATATACTGAAGTACCATACATAGGAACGCAGGTGCCTTAATAATCTAGGTCAGCACAGTTATTTTAAATGATGATTATTTTAATTTTTATTATTAAAGAACCGTCACTCACGTGACTCAGGATAATTAATGTGTCTAGGTTATAGACTGTTATTTAAACTAGATTCGTCATCATCTTAATCCCTGGTTAGTCTAAAGATGGACCTGTAAGCTGATAGTGACGCGTCACTCAGCAGTTTCACAAATCTTGCAAGATCTTGGTATTTTACGGATCTCGCAGTTGTGAGAATCATGTGCTAATTTAGTTGTTAAACGCGAAATAGACTAACAATCCAGAAGATATTCGTTCTGCTTCGACACTCACAAGAGATAAAAGGCATTTGTGGACAATCGAGAAATTTTCTTTCCGTATCTCATCCGAAAATGACTTAAAATAGGACTTAAAACTAAAATTAAAAAAATGATACGTGGATTATATAGATAGATTTGCGAGATTCCAGTATTATAAGATCTTGGTATACCGATAATACCGATATTGCATTCCTCGACTATGACACTGTACCGACCTACACAAAAACGACTTTAGTGATACCCCATAATATCCACATAAACACCTCCAAGCTGAGTAGATTACAGAATGTTACAGCGACATATACTACGAAAACATTACCCTCTGGCCGGTCTGGTAAAAATAAAATCGATTTGTCTGCGAGAGTTTCAGCAGAAACCGCTTCTTTCCCCTTGCCGAGTAGGTTGGTGCCCCAAACGAGAGGCGGCCGTGGGAACCAGCAGCTGAAACCAATCCCGTCTGGGGGGTATATCGATCGACCCCCTTGGGGAGACTTAACTGGGTATCTGAAAGCTTAGTATAACGTTATCGTTAATAATTCTTCAGCTAAACTCTTAAATAAAAAATGAAGCATTTTATTCTCTAAACTGACATGAAAAATTAGTTATTTATTGTACTAGGCTGGAAAGTTGCATTTTACCGTCGAGTGTCTGACAGTTGAATCCTGAGCGTAGCGATGGATTCAAGAAGACACGAGATAAAATAACTACAGCCGAGTGCAATACAAAATTTTTCATCTTAACGTAGCGAGGAATTTTTTTAGTTCACCTATTTTCTAGAGTAGAAAAATCTGCTTGGCATTTATGCAACTTTACTGGTCCTAAAGTTACATTATCGTCATACTGGTCCTAAAGTTACATTCAATCAGTACACATTTAATTAATTTTGAACATTATTTACAACAAAATTACGTAGTACAAAGTTTTTTTTTACTCTATTTTTTTTCTTCTATTATGTTCTTGACACAACTCGCATAGGTCGCATTCTTCTTTACTATTCCAAACCTTTTTCGTGTAAATGGTTCTAAAAATTCAAAACACTGCTAAGAGAAAGTAAATTGTACATTTTTATTTACATTTTACGTAAATATACAAAATATCTAAGTTGTTTTAATTTAATATTTAGTGTTTCTTTAAGCTAAGATAGCAACCTCCTTGAATCGAACTATTTTTCTTCATTTTGTGAAGGTATTATACAAAGAGGTTGGAAATATTTTGTATTGAAAATGTAGAGCTCCGTCGTGTTCGAATTTTGAAATTACTTTCCACCCTAGGGAGCAAAATGAACTTTTCCACGCCAATATTAGCCTTGGAAACTTAACTTTACGAGCTAGTAAGATGAAAAAAAAATTGTGGTCAACTGAACTAGTGGAAACAAATGAAGCCATCAAGTAGGTAGGTACCTACTTACCGTCTAATAATTACCTATATTACAAAAATAGTTTTCGTTAAGTAATTATTGTATCAAATACGTATTACAATAATTTTCATTCAATATTTTCAAAAGTGATGTAATTTTCCTATAAGTAGGTATTATAGTTACTATCGAATAGTGTTTATATATTTTTCGTAGGGGCACAAAGGGAATTTCGAAAACATCGAAAACTTGCCATAAAAACTAAAGAAATTAAAGAATTTGAAAAAAAAAAACAATTTTGGTAACCTATACCTACATCAAAATCTAATCTGTCTATCTTGACAACTTTCGAAATAGGTACGTCGTGATTTAAAAATCTTCGGACATGGTTCAACCTGAGCACAAGATCATTGTTCCGAGCAGCTGTGTCTAAGATACAAATAGCCTTAATGATAGCCAACCTCCGGTAGGAGTTGGCACCTCAAGAAGAAGTTATCAATATATACAAGTATATAATTCTTATTAGTAGGTAGGTAAATAAATGACTATAATATAATCGATCAAAGCTCGGCCATAATCAAAGAAAATGTTACCTCTGCCATTATTGACTGGCTTTGTGGCTCAGTTGGTAGTGGGTCTACATGCTAAGTTGTAGGTCGTGGGTTCGATCCCAACCCAGGGCAAACATTTGTGTGATGAGCATGGATGTTTTTTCTATGTCTGGGTGTTTCTATGTATCATATGTTTATGTATATATTTACAAAAAAGAAGTATATATGTATGTATTATATCAGCCATCTAGTTCCATAGTACAAGTTTTGCTTAGTTTGGGCTAGATGGTGTTGTATGGAATGTCCCCAAATATTTATTTATTATTTCTTCAAGCAGTTGGTGTTGAATAGATATTTAACCAAATTAAAACTTATTATTATGGTAATATATTTTTTAATATAAATTTACCGTTCCACGCTTACGGCACACCTGAGTCTGTGTCAATCTTATTTTAATTACTTACACTAAAAACTGTTATAAGGTACCTATATACAAATATATACAACGCTTAGATATTTGCAATTTATTTGCTTATAACATGAACATATGTATTATTATTTACATAAAATAAAGTTACAATTTTAAGCAAGTACTTAGCTACAAACGGGTACATTATGTAAAGTATTTTTTATGTACTGTACCCATTTGTTTTATATTTTTACTCAAAACTTTGAATTATTTTAAGAAGACGACTTCAATGTTTTTGCGACTGTGGTTTTATATTTTTAATAATTTTTCATGGTCATGTGGCGGGTACGCAATGACGTCACAAGCTACGCCTAGACCTTTTAACTAATGATTTTCATTTACTTACCTAACCTTTTATATGAGATTTAGTTTTAAGTTTTTAACTCCACGTTATACTAATAAAAAAAGGTAAATAAAAGACAACACCGTTACACCGTAGACAACACCGTAAGTGAGGTCTTGTAGGAAATGGGAATCATAATTCAAACTAACAAGCCGTAGCTTGTGACGTCACAGCTTCCCTCCCCAAAAAAGTATTAAAAATAAATAAATACAGAACCCTAAATTCACTAAAATATCTAAAAAAATATACTTTAGGTAGGTAGGTTACATTACCATATGTACCTATATGTACAAGTGGCTTTAAATTTTGTGAACGCCAGTGTATGGGATCGACATTAGCGAACGAAATGTCACGTGACGGCACGTTACAGTTTCTTAGCATTGCGTTTGTCTAAATAGAAACGTTTGCCACTTGTCTATTTTATTTTTTTGCACTTTTATTGCCACTTGTCTAAGCATGCTACACACATTACTTAGAATGTAATTGTAAGGACAAGATTGATTGCCGCCCTATTTATTACCCGATATTTAATGTGACTGATGCTTTCAGCAAAAAGCGCAATCCTATCACTATATGACAATCATACTTATAAAAATAAGGAATACTCGGTTGTACGGGTAGTGTCACCCTTGACGGTCGAAATGGTAGGCTTCGATCCCCTTGGGAAAAGACACGTGGCTAATAGCAAACGGTAAAGACCGGTATACCTATGCATATGCATAGCCTTATCTATAGACAATAGATAAGGCTTGGAATCGGTTAATTAATGTGTGGAATGTCCAGCAATATTTATTTATTTCATTCGGGAAGTAAACGTTAATCATCATCATCTCAGCTACAAGACACTATTGGATATATAAGTAGATCTCTCATAAGGATTTACAAAAAGATCGGTTGGAAGCGACCTACAACTACATCCAGCGACTTTCTGTCATTTGTGTTAGGTTGTCTGTCCTCATTGTTTCACAATCACGATTGTCAAGATTGGACCCCAGGATTTGTCTGGCTGCTTACAATTTTCCCTAAGTTCCCAGTTCCCTAAATAGTTAATAATATTATTATATTAATAATAATATATCCTTTGATAATAATTTCAAATATTGCCGCGCTCGCGTCGTCGATGTAAAATAAGTTAATACGGAAAGAGAAACTTTAATGACGTTTCTTTGTTTACAGGTAGGTTTTGATCAATATTTTTTTATGTGTAATTTACATCGAAATTGTAAAAACAAAATGTTAAAATAAAAATCTTTGTTTACAGAGCAACACACGGTTTCCCTTTAACAATCAAAGGTTAATCCACATTATATATATACACAAGTCAAATATAACTCATGCGTAAGTAACATCTGGTGGCATTGGGCTCGTTTGCTATAACGCTCTCGGTGACAGAAAAGCAGTAGGTTAATAGTATAGTACCTACTAGCAACTACTATGTAACTATTAACTAATCTGTATGGAGCGAATATTTCCACCAATATGCAGCACTGTATCGTACAATGTTTTTCTTGGTAGACTCGCGGTGCGCGTACTCTATTGGTTGTACCTATATAATAAATTCACTTTGTAGCTCAGATTCGCGACTGCAAGACTTTTGCACAAAATTTACGTTAGGAAATGTTATAAACACAATTTTGGTGGAATACCACCACGTGAACCTAATCTTCAAATTTAAAACTAGTGTTTGTAGGAATGCGTCAAACCGAATACCGTCATTTTCTTTTGAAGGTTCGATCCACCTTGCTCCGAACAAATCCGGCCGTATATTAGTACTTTAAAGTACGTTAAGGCTTTTTGAGTTATATAAGAAAACTTCCCAAGGGGCAGTCGTTTTCAAGTTACGAGATTTTGTTACTGAAACAGTCTAGGCATCCAACGGAAGGACGGCCACATTTAATTAACAACCTATCTTAAATTAAAATTGGTCTATTCAGCGACGATATCTACCTACGTAACATATTATTACATAATACTTAGTACCTAGCTTACCTATGTCTTCATATTGGAAATTCTATGAGCACCTTAAAATAATAATGTATTTTTTAACTTTATAATAAATATAGGTACATCGGTACAATTGACTATAACATTCTTACATTAATTAATATGGACTCAATTACTACATTATAATATTAAGTTAAATTGTTAATTTTCTTGATAAAGTTTGATTCGTAACAAATAAATAATGAGATCAATATGCGAGCTTCGGTTCTGACCCGTTGAGGTTTATCTGGCTTCATCTTTGGCAGAATGCGTGATGGAAGATAGCGATCTTGGATCTTCAGGTACCCATATCTTGGCGTGGAGGGTGCTGCCCGCTGGTCGCTCCCCTTTCCGCGACCATGACAGCGAGTGTGATTGGAAGTTGCTCCCTGAAATTAAAATAAATCGTTACTTTATATGTAACTGAGTGTAGAGACGAGCAAGGCGCCGGTCTGATGGTATGTTTAATAAATATTTTGATTGGCCTTTCAGCTCTGTTGGTAGTATGTCTGCCTGCTAAGCTGTAGGTCGTAAGCTCGATCCCTATCCAGGCCAAACATTTGTGTAATTAGCATGGATATTTGTTCTGTGTCTGGGTGTTTCTATGGATCTATGTATGTATTTACAAAAAAGTATATATGTATTCTATTAGCCATCTAGTTTCCATAGTACAATCTTTGCTTAGTTTGTGCATTAGATGATGTGTGAAATGTCCACGAATATTTATTTATTATTATTTATAGTTAAAAAAATTGAAGCAATCGACTTTGAAATACGCAATTTCCTTTTACTTGGATGACATTTTTCTAGTTATTTTGTCATAAAAATCAAATTACTGATATGATTTTGATAAAATTTATATGGGAATACCTACGTATCTCTGAACTATAACTTAGGTACAAAACTAAAAAATATTATCAAAATCATGTCATAATTGGCGGAGTAAGCGCTTATCATAAAACATAGATACAGTCAGAATTGAGAGCCTTCTTCTTTTTAGAAGTCGTACTTAATACTAGCTATGCTCACCAGCTTCACCCAAGTAGTAATGAAAAACGGCAATGATGATGATAATGAAATGTATACCAGGTAACCTAGACTCTATCTACCTATGGTAGACTCTAGGTTACTTTGTACCTAATTTCATAACGATCGAATCAGTCATTCTATTGTGAAAAGATAACAGAGTTACTTTTGCTTCTATAACATCCGATATTTTTTTTGTTTTGTTTTTGTTGTTTTAGTTTTACGGTAGTAACACGGGCATTTTTTTATTGCTGTTCTAACAACTTTCAACTAAAGTAGTAAGAAGGGTAATTCAATTACCGGTGTTACTAATAGTAGTAAGATTGGTAGTAGCACGGGCAACAAACGGTTTAATCGACATATCGCTCTAAGTTGTCTCTAAGATATTAGATATATAATTCCGATATGCTGGAAATTGCACTGGAAACATTACCATCCAATTTAGTTAAAATAATACTTGAAAGTTACCTATACATTTTTTATAACTGTGTTATTTAAAGTCAATCACAAGTAAGTCCGGTCCTTTGGTAAGCATCATAATGATAGTGGGATGGGAGTGATATAATTTGGGTGTCTTAAAATCGCGTGTGAATCGATTTCTTCTAGTTAGTGCGTTCCATCGTAGACCGCAATGTTGCTTAACATCAGGTCGAGCGCAAACCTATCACATATAAAAAAATAAGATATATTGTTAATCGTTCTATACAATTTATTTTCGCACAATTCGATTGCCCCATTGCGTGAACTTGAGGTTTATTTATCTACAATAAAATGATTTGCGGGAACTATAGCACCCCACGGCGCATTCGCAAGTGCGGTGTATAGGAGGCATATTTCGGGGTGTTATTGTAAGGTGGAAGAGAAAGTGGGGTGTGCGAGGGTGCCACGGGAGCGTGTTTACTGCACGTGCGCGTAGTTACGCCAATTCACCCTCCCGATGTGTCTTGATGGGGTTGACCTGCGTGTCGATTCATTTTTTGTCGTTTTGTTTATTTGATAAACTATTTATCGATGTTTGATAATACGTGATAAGTTTCATTGATGTTGTGGAACGGAAGGTACGGGTTTTTTCTTGTGACTGAACGAATATAAAATACGATTATATTCCACGATTATAAATATTCCACGACAATAGATAATGTCGTGGAAAAATGCGTTCCTAATGTTAACAGATTTAAAATCGTTCATTATATCGCAAAGTTGCTTAAGACAAGTGTTGTCCCGCGATCTCCCATACAAACACGAGAAAAAAGTTATCTACCCCTTAACGTTAACGATGGAGAGACGATATCGTCAAGTCAGAGGGCAAGAGCTGGATGAGATCAGCGCAGGACTGGAAAAAATGGCGTGATAAAGAAGAGGCCTATGTCCAGCAGTGGATCGATGAAAGGCTGAAATGATGATGATGATGATGAAACGTTAACCGATTTTGAATATTCATTTTTGTCTAATTAAAATCGTAAATGTCTATAGACCAATAACAGAGACCTAGAATTAATGGATCTCCTTGGTTCAGACGCCATTTATGGTGCAAATTATTTTACCTACAATAAAAAAATCATCTAATCGGCTAATATGGTTTAATATCAGTAGCTCGGTTTTTAGTCCAGTTGACCGAATTAATATGATGGAAAACAGTTATTTTCCCTGTTGTATGAAAAAGTTACCTACCGGGGAAAATCGCGGTCTCAATGTTTCTCTTAACTGAAAATATACATATTTGTTATGATTAAATCACTTAAACATTATTCAGGATTTAGTTATTATTTAACTACTTAACATCGTGTAGGCTTTTATAGATCTATCAACCGCAACGATAATTTCTAACCGTATTGCAACTATAGAGGCATCGTGTTAATAGCAAAATCGATAGGTAAGTATATAGCCACTAAAAGACATGCAATAATAATAGTCCGTGTGATGTAATCAAATTTAATAACCACTTCCTTCCTGTAATTACACCGTTTGTCGTTGTCGAACTGTGTTGATATCGATCCGCGTTATTAACATGGTTAGAGTCTATTTGATAGAACTACGTGGCGAAAAATTGAAACTAATTTCTCGATTGAATAAAAAACGAAATAAGGACAACAGCGCCCTTGTTCTCGAACAATACTACACTGGTTCTTGATCCGAACAAACTCTAGACTCAGAAGATATTAATATACATAGTACCTATTACATACATTCTCTAGATAAAATACAAACTCAAGTCCAACCAAAATTGATCGTCAAATGCCATTCAAATTGGCTGGCTGCATAATTTCTTCACACAAAGGATTTATTTAGCAATTCAGCGTTGGTGCAGTCAGTTCCATGCAGGAACTCTACCATGCGTGCACATACATTTAATTGATTTTGACGCGACAACGTCTAATAAATCGATGAACGCCGACTGCATGCACGAAAAAGGATGACACATTGTCCCGTTACGTAACGCTCCTTGTCCGCGTCCCTACGCGCTGTAACGGGACAAGGAGTGGTGGCTGAGGAAGCGGGCGGGTGTGCGCCGCGCACGACCGTCGCTTCATCTCACTCTAGCTTGTTACGTCAACATTCCTCGGAGCTCGCATGCGGACGATATGTTGTTATGACGTTGTCACGTTAAACTATCGTCCGTAAACCGACTTTATAGGCCACCAATTTTTTGTAAGTATTTTTGCTTTTAAGTTGTTTATGTTATGGACCGAAAAGAGCTAACGTCTCTGCATTTGCTGGTTTTTTCTTTCTGTCTGGATGCTTGTATGTTTGGATGTTAGTGCTAGATATTTCAGTATTACTTTCTTAAGTGAAATTATAACCTTTTCATCAGAATTGATCAAAGATACAAAGTCATGAAACAATAAGATGCTCCAAGACTTTGCAGAAATGTTGCAAAACTTTACGATTTATGATTAGAAGTGTATATAAGTATAAACAATTGTTGCAAAAAAAGTGTATGCTCTGCAATTCACAGAATATTTAGTTTAATCATAGTTTTACTTAAAAAAAAATATTTCTCAACTATTTAGTATTATAAAAATATAAATGGTTAAATTTGGAATGGAGCGATAAAATCATGTAGGTAAGCAGTAGATTTAAAGAAAATTAAAGTTTTACGTCCAGTTGTCCACGGTAGTTTTTACCGGCGTACTTAGACAGGGCGCCAAGCTCTTCTTCGATTCTCAATAGTTGATTATACTTGGCGACGCGCTCGCTTCGCGCAGGTGCTCCACATTTGAACTGTCCACAAGACAAGCCGACCACCAGATCAGCTAAAAAGAGATCTTCAGTGTCACCCCAGCGATCTACCACGACTGTGCTAAGTCCGTTACTTTTCAGCAGCTTAAACGAATCGATGACCTCAGTAAGGGTGCCAGCTTGGTTAATGCGAAGGCCTATAGTATTCGCTGCTTTTTTCTCTATCGCCATTGACACTCGTCTCGGATTCGTTTGAGTTAAATCATTTCCAAACAGTTGATTGTTGGTGCGTGTAGCTAACGTAGACCATGCCGCCCAATCGTCGCAATCGAAGGCGTCTTCGATAGAACACACCGGAAACTCTTTAATGTTATCCAGGTATATCTCGGCTAGTTTATCCGAAGACATGTACTCTTGGGGATTAGAATTCGGATTTTTAAAGTCCATGTCGTATGCACCGTCTTTGTACATATCTGTAGCAGCTGCATTTATCGCTATTTCTGCTTTTCCTGTGTAACCACATTGCTTGATTGCGTCTGTGAGGAACATGAGTGTATCTCTATGGGTTTCAAGAGGGACAGAGAAGCCTCCACAGTCGTTTACGTAAGTAGCTTCCGGGCCGTACTTCGCCCCCACTACATTTTTCACATATTTGTAAATTTCCGTTCCGATACGCATAGCTTCAACGATGGAAGCTGCACCAGTGGGCATGATCAAATATTCTTGAAACGGCAATTTGTTCGATGAAAACTTTCCACCCGTTAGAATTGTAAAGTGCGGCACCGGTAAAATAATAGTTGTAACGCCTGCCATATCTGAGATGTGTCGGTAGAGTGGGACTCCTTTCTTCGCTGCCCCAGCCTTGCAGACGACCAGGGATACGGCCATAATAGCGTTGGCTCCGAGACGTTGCTTCGTCTCGGTGCCATCGAGAGCGCACATGAATTGGTCTATTTCTCTTTGCATAGTGACTTCCAAGTTCTGTTTCATGAGTTCGGGCGCTATTATATTGTTGATGTTCTTGACGGCATTCGAGACTCCTAACCCCAAATATTCGTCAGGGACGTTGTCACGAAGTTCATGTGCCTCACCGTGCTTCTTTACGTCTTGTGACGGCACTCCAATACGAAAGAGCCCCAACTCCGTGACCATATCAACCTCAACAGTTGGAGTTCCAGTGGCGTCGAAAACTTGCCTTCCAAGCAAAATTTTAATAGGCATGTTTAAGAAGAATTAACGATATTTCGAAAAATTATCAGTATAAATCAGTAGAACTTCAATCTTACTTTTTTACAACAAAAATGAATACTCTCTACCTAAAGTTACAAAGACATTGATGACATTTTGGTGACAGAGAAAACATTAGTATAATAAAAAAAAAATAACAACGAAGGAAGTTGAATATAGAATAAAGAATAGGTAGGCTTACGAAATATAAAGCACAAGTGCGGCCATACCTCATATTATGAAGCCATCATTCCTAGCAGGCAAGGCATACCAGTTTCAGGCTTTTGAATCCCAACAATAGCAAACTACGAGAATTCGTCGATTTATGCTCAACTCATCAGTAAGTTCAGACTACTTATTTTACGAAAAAATGTGAGTTCCCTTTATATGTGTTACATTTTTTTGGGAATCAATTGAGCTCACTTGTCCTCGCTCCGCATTGCAATTACACCACTGTTTTCCTTCAAAGTTCTTCATCCTTTCCATAGACCCGAGACGCGTAATGTTCTTTCACCGAAGCTCTTCAGGTTAACTCTTTAGTCAGGGTGGTAAACCACCGAGCTCAAATAAAGACATTTTTAAAAAGTGTTTGTAAAAACACATCTAGTGCCAACAACTCTCCACATTGTCAAACAAAGCATCAGCGAAACAAAGAATGATTCATTTGTCCATAATAAGAGGTTATCATTTACCTTCCCACTCTCTACCTTCCGACTATTACACAACGCGTCTCCTGATGATTCTGACCGTCGATCGCAAGGTCGTTTAACACCAGGTAAGGTAAATGTACACAAGTTCGAACATGTCCTAGAGCTCGAACGCTTTGCGGTTTTTTGTTTTTTAAACTTTTCTACTAATACTTAATAAGATTTTGTGAATGGCAAAAAAAATATGGTTATATTCTAAGCCAATATAGTAGCAACACTGAAAAATTGGTCTATTGGCGACCAGTCTACATTACAACAAAAGTGCGGTATCCGAAACTATTAAAAAATTTACAAGTTTAGTTGCTACACTTCGTTGCCACCACGTCATTTAGTTTATTTTGTTTCTCAGTTCTGCGTAATGATACGGTAAGTGTGTTAGTTTACTAAGATACTTAAGAAAATTATCTAGCGATATAACCTATAAATTGAGAAGATTTTAATTGATTGGTTGTTATATTTGTGCGTTCGCCTACTAGTACATACTTAACCTCTAGATGACCCAATACTCGGACAAAATACATATTTTTCGTCCGAAGACTAGGACACACTTTAGCTTTTGGTATTCCTTGTACCTAAGTCCGTAATACATCTTTATTGCCTTGAAATTAGTTTCAATTTCCCTTAAACCTGTGGCAAATATCTTCCGAATGTTAGGACGTACATCGATGGGTGCATTTATGTGTCTTATTACGTTGAGTTTAGTTACATTTTTGTTTGGCTTAGTACGAGTAGATGAGATAATACATAGTTAATTCGATTTTATTGACATATAATAAGAATTTAATACAATTTATGCTATAAAATATATAGATGTCTCTGAGTCTGAAACAAATTAATTTTGATTTTATTTGATACTTTCAAAGTCGAGCAAAATTTATAAAATAAAAATGCAATTATATTAATTTCGTATAAATTTACTCTGTATTTTTTCTTTATTTTTGTGGCTTGTAGTTTTTACTCAAAACTAGGTCTCAGTGACAAAAAAGAAAAGTTTGCTAAGAGTTTAGGTACTTATCGATCGATTTTGATAATATTTGGTACATTTTATGATATGATTTTTGACGTACGTGTTTTTTTTTTCAATGATAATTATCTATGTTCAGTTTATGAAATTTTATTGTAGTTTAACCTAAACAATTTTTTGGTCTATATTATTTTACTTTATTTCTATTATAGTCCATCATAAACAAGAAGCGCGAGGCAATGTTTGAAGTCTTAGAGGCAGTCAATAAAGGAGCCACGGTTTCAGCTACTGCAAGACAGTACAATGTACCAAAGTCTATTACACGACAAACAACGCGGACTCTCTTCTGTCGTAAGCTCCATGGGACCGCCGATTTTGTGCGAGATTCGTAGCACGGCTTTCCGCTGGCCGACCGCAGAGAGTTGGGGGCCCAAGTACGCTAGTCACACATGAAAGGCTGCCTCACCATCTAGCGAAAAATCCTGGGACTGCGCCTTGATGCCGGTTGGCGACCGGACGAGAAAACCTCAAGGTTTTTTGGGTGATTATGGGCGTCCCCGCAGTCTCTAAACTAGCCTCCTTAAAGTGCGATGTCATCTCGTGTTTGTACCCTGGACTATGTGACTGGTGCCTCACCCAACTCCCGTTCTCCACAAATCTATTCTTTCTACAATAGTAAGCTGTGTAATCAGCAGAAGCACGCCCTCTCGCTGCGTGCATTTCTGCAATATATTCGATATTGGCGTGCGAGATCTGCACGCAAATATCGAACCAGTACGATACCATCTTGAGACTGAGAACCCGCACTTGCTATCCGTCAAGGAAACGCAAATCAGATGTCCTGCTGACACAGCCTATCTCTCTTTCCCAGGCTATGTACTGAAGCACAGGTGGTCTGGTAAATCACGCGCTGGTATCTGTGTCTACGCACATGATGACATCTTCTATAGGCGTCTCCGTGACCTTGAAAGTTCCAGATTCTTTATTCTGTGGATTTTGGTCGACACCGGCTTAGAAAAGACCCTGCGCCGGCGTCTATCCCTCGCACACTGGGAATGAAGAGACAACTCTGCTGTTTCAGCAGCTCAGTGAGAAGGCAGATCTGGTTAAACGGCGATATCCCACAACTCAGTTTGTTCTTCTAGGGGTTTTTTAATAGTTACCACCGGGGTGGCTATTCCCAAACCAGAAGACAGACCACGTAGGGAGAGAGGCGTATAACCTAGCAATGTCATTAAATCTCACCCAACTGCTCAAGGAAGCTATGAGAGTACCCAAAGTTGACAGCCACACTGCCATCTGCTTGGACCTTTTACTGGAGAATGATCCCGACAGATATTCCATATCGTCAGCACCACTTGGTGGATTCGATCACTGTCTGGTGAAAGTTGTATCGTCTAGCACATCTACAACATGCTTGAATCAATCAGCAATTGCCCAAGAAACTTTCAAATACATACACAATTTCATAATAATATTACAAGCGATTTTTTTTACCTTTACAAGATGAAATGGCTGAACCGATCGTTATAAAATTCAGTGTGAAAATAACTGTGAAACTGAAGACGGACATAGGCTACTACTTATCATTATAACCGTTTTTCATAATTACGCGGGTGAAACCGCAGGTGCAGGTAGTTCAAAGTTAGTAGTATCAAATTATTGTTAATCTATGTTTTTTAGGTATTTTTCTTTCATAATTTCAAAGAATCCCTCAAGGTTCATTTAATGTGATTTGGTCCATACAAATGGATTTAATTTTATTAGACTATATTTTTTTTATACAAGATAGATCCACGATTGACCACCAAATCGCCTGATGTTAAGCGACGGTATGGCCGAGGATGGAGCTAGTCGATCCAGAAGATATCTATTCACTCTAGCCTTGAAAATTCCAAGATTGTAGGTCTCAGGAAACAGAGATGGCGGCAAAGAATTCCATTCTTGTGCAGTATGCAACAGGAATGTGGATCGATATCGCTGAGTACGGATTTTTTGGATTTCAACAAGAAATGGGTGGTAATTCGCCAACTTTCTGCTAGTCTTGTAGTGAAATGGGGAAGGTGGAATTAGGTCGTGAAGCTCTTGCGCACATTCCCCGAAATGAATCCTTTAGAAAATAGACAGACATTCTACTTTACGGCGGTGCTCGAGACTAAGTAGCAGTAGGCAGCTAGTTTATCGTCACCGATTAACCTCACAGCTCGCCGGTCCACTGATTCCAAAGCTTCCAGGTGATACTTGGCTGATCCATTAAAAAGGTGGTTATACAGTGCGTACTTTCTAAGACTTGTTATCATACTGTTTGCGCAGAAGTTTTGTCTAGTGAAATAACGTTTCGATATATCTATTGTAATGTATAATTTGAAGAACAAAGTAAAGTTTGTTTACATTGGTTGATTATCTGTAAAACAATCACAAAAAATCCTAATTTCACTAGAATTTATTAAACTAAATTTATTATTGAACTGATTCTGAAACTAGGTAGTTTCGTCTATATTTTTTCAAAAGATGTTCCAAATAGGTCTCTAGGTAGGATAGGTATCCACCAAATATTAAATAAATAATTAATGGCCCTAAATCTGCCCGTTGCTGGTCACGGGCCTCTCTTTAACTGCAAAATTAGTAAATGCTTTTCGTTTTTAAGTTGTATATGATATATATTATTTCGATAATTATTAAAATGTATTTTTCTTTCACGTGAAGTTCTTTACGCACTTTGAACTGAAATACTATTTTATTCGTAGTTAACGCATGCTTTTTCAGCTATGCCTAAAAATTTTTTGAGTAATGACGGGATTTTAAACTCTAAATTCAAGCAGATACAGTTCATATTTGTAAGGCGTTCGACTTTTGGGACAACATTCCGACTTCTAGTGCAAATCGTTCGAGCATTGGTACTTTAGGGTCTTTTTTTACTATTTGCTTATTAATTACTATTAAACCTCAAATGTATCCTAAACAACTTATTTTGAGATAAACTAGAATGTATGCCCTATCTAGCAATTAAAATTTCATTTTCGTATTTTAACTAGTTTCAGTATGGTAGAGCAACAAAGTCAGCAAAGTTCAAAATCGTTCGATTATTGGGACGTTTACCTTATGTTAGCGTCCAAACACAAGTCTGTTACAGAATAAACAAAATACCCGACTGCAAGCGGTTTTTGCAATCTAACTTATAATTTCGTTACGCTTGATACGCTGTTGAGCGTACGTTTTTTGTGAGAAAATACGCGTAAAATTGCTATTAACAATTGCTTATAAATGCGCTATCTTTAAAATAATTCTAGTAAAATCACTTATTTCTTATCTGAAAAAGTTCGCTGGAGGTTACGAAAACTCGATTTATATTTATTTTTCGAGAATCGTATTATTATTATTATGAAAAAAAAAATAGCTACAACAACAGACACAAAACACTGATAATAATAGAAGACACTCAAAGAGTGAAGACGAATCTAATCTAACGACACCTTGCACATCAAAATCGGCCACGCCGCCGTTTAGGCTGAAGGAGTTAATGTAGAAACATATGTACATATACCCAAATACCTACATGCATACACTCCAAAAACATAAATAACACAATCATAAGAAAACAAACGTGAAAATACTTCCTAAGTAACGTTGCACGTGCACTAATATTTATGTAAATCCGACATTACATTGTGATAAAGCGCTTTTTTATTAATTGAAAAAGGGATTATGTTGCCCGCACCTACTCGTCGAACGGCTCTTTATCAGCCCCTTCGAGTGTTATGATAGTGTATTATTTTATAGGGAGATAAAACGGGGAAATAATGAACTGTAGATACGAAGTAAATACACGTGCCTAAAATTACATCACACTAGATACATCATGTTACATTATGTGATTGTTTTTGCGCGAAATACCAACAAAAAGTGTGAGTTATATATAAATATCCAATATGCAAACGATGTATCTAATGACACTTCACATTGATTCAACCTTCTGACAATCGGCGAGTTTGAACCCGCGGGTCGATTCATCATTTCATCACACAAATCTCATTATGATAAGCTCATACTTTTGATGAGCTAATGAAACTCAAATAATTATTGTTTACAAAACTGAAAAAAAAACGACTGCAAAATACGCAATTCAATTACTTGGATGACATTTTTCCTGTTATTTTGTTATAAAAACCATAGTGCACAGCTGATTTTGATAAAAAAATTATGGGAACATTTCTGGAGCATTATCTACCAAACAAAAAATTATCATTAAAATCAGGTAACAATTGACGGAGTAATCGGTGAACAAACATACAAAAAAACACACAGTCGAATTGAGAACCTCTTTGTTTTTGGAAAGTCGCTTAAAAAATCTACGCCACCTTCTTGCGTGTGATGTTGTAGATTTTCAACCTACTTCAAAAAAGGAGGAGGTTCTCAATTCGATTGTATTTTTTTTATGTTTGTTACTTCAGAACTTTCGACAGGGTGAACCGATTTTGATGATTCTTTTTTATTTGAACTTTTGACACTTTTAAATATGTCTGTATTATTATAAACCGTTTTTGTGTTATATCCTTATATTCTTGTTTAACCTAGTGGAAAGCTGTCTATGTAGATAGTGTCTGTTCAGCTAGAGAACTAGTATCTACTTATGGCATTAAGGGCGCTATTGTCCTTATTTCATTATCTATTTTGTTCAGTCGAGACCACAGAATACCACAGTAGTTTATACTTAAGAGACTTTAGTTCCTCTTTTTCGCCACGATATGACTAAAAGTAAACAGACTCTACATTAATGAAAGTGCGAATTGAAAAAGAAATAGTCCCCTAGCATTAGTCATTTAATGGGGTATCGAGAGCTTAATAGTGTTATAATACACGCCTCTGCGTTCAAAGGGAGATCTTTCAATTTGTTCCACTGATTCGCAAATAATATGGGTAATGGTTCTTTCGCCACCCTTGTTTACACTTTTAGTTGTGTTGGCACAAGTGCTCGAGTAAGTGTGGGGAACACTACAGAATTCTATCATTATGATAAGAGTATAAAATTAACCGATTTGAGATGCCTGGCAGATTTGAAACACAGAAAATATGTATGGAAAATGTGTATGTGTGGTCTATCCAATGATGCATAGATAGGTCTTCTCCGGCTCTGCGTGACAAGCCTCAAGTAAGGTAATCGCCCGACTCGTTTCCAGTCACGATACGTTGGGCAACGCTGTTAGACGTATGTCGTGACTTGTGAACAATGACATGCCGCCCAGTGTGTTTAGAAAGTGCGATGCAAGATAATATAAGGCCTTAAGGGTTGTGGTATTATCCTCGAAAGTGCTCAGAACTGTGATTTAATGAATGAGTATAACCTCTGTACAGATAAAATCTCATTGGGTCTATCCCATTCTTTTATAGTACTTCCTCTGTTCTAACAATCCTACTGGCCCGTATTGGTAGCGACCAACATGCACGGATCTGAGACGTTTCGGACGCGTACGTAACTATTGTTTCGTAACTAGTTTCATACGATACATAATGAAACATTAGATGATTCACAATAACAAGTATCTATGTTAAAAAAAAACCGACAGCATATGGACCTCCTGACTCCGTCATCTATAAACGTGTTTAGAATTTTTTTTTTATTGAAGGGATATAATTTCATTAAAAATCTTTCTTTAGTTTGATTTTGCCATCTCTGTTTCCTGAGACCTACAATTTTGGAATTTTCAAGGCTAGAGTGAATAGATATCATCTCGACGATCGACGAGCTCCATCTTCGGCCACACCGTCGCTTAGCATCAGGCGAGTGGGTGGTAAATCGTAGATCTATCTAGCATTAAAAAAAAAACTGAAAATAAATGTCACCCAAATAAAAGAAATTGCGTATTTTGAAGTTGGTTATTTCAGTTTTTTTTAACTAATACCTATTTTTTTAATACAACTCCCTCTAGCCCCTCTCGGACGCCGTGTGGGAGACGATCAATTATCAGCAGTTGCAATTAGTGACATTTGTTCCGGGAGCTATCCCACGGGATACGGCGGCGCATCACGCGATCTGTCGGTCACCGTGTGAACGGGCGGCGCACCTGGACCACAGTAGTTATTATTTTATTTGTGATAAATGGGCCAACTCAATTGACTATAATTATAGTTTAGAAAACTGAAAATCCGACTTCAAAATGCGTAATTAAATTAAAAAAAAAAAACACTAAACTATTGGACTGATGCAATTTCGATGCGACCGATATGAAAGTAACATAAAAATTTTTTTTTTTAAATCGGTTAACTAATGACCGAATGGTGGTAACAACCATAAAAGAAAAAAATACAACCGAATTGTTAACCTCCTTTTTTTTGGAGACAGTTCATCATCATCATAATCTCATTCATAAGAAGTCCACTGCTGGACATAGGCCTCCCCCATGGACTTCCAAAGAGACCGGTTGAAACTGGCTTACAACCAGCGTCTTAACGCCACAGCGTCTTCGTTTTGAAGACGGTTAAAATAATGATGTAGTTATTCACTCTGGTCTTGAATGCCATCTGCCAATTTTTCCAACTGATATAAAAACCTAAGTTCACTTCGCTTGCTAGGTCAATTAAGATTATGATAGCCTAGAACCATGATATACATATAAATATATATACAAATATAAAAGCTAAAGTGAAAATTATGTGTTAAAATCATTATTTGCCTCATTTTGCCTGTCGACTTTATTCTAATAATACCTGGGCGACCGAGCTCCGCTCGGATTTTTATGACCGAAAATACGGACAAAACCAGGTTCACTAAAAATGAAACCTACCTAGATCGATTTATCATCCCCGAATCTACCTAAATTCCAAATGTCATCAAAATCGTTTATAGCCCTTTCCGAGATCCTTATTATATTTTTTTACATTTAAAACAATATCAAATTATTTCAATAAACTGCTACTATTACTCCTTATTATTGACAAGAATTGCTCGTTTAATGTATAAGTAGATCAATAAAGTTTTTATTATTAAAAAAAAAAAAAAAAAAGTTATCACAATATTTTGAATGCCCAAATCATTTTTAAACGGTTTATTTACCTTGACCTGTTTATTTGGGTCAAATTTTGTAATTAAAATTTTACCCCCTTGCCCTTGCAGTTGATGGATCGATCTGAAATTTGGTATACACCTTTAGTCCTGATGACAATACAATTTATTTATGTTATTGGGTCAAATTTAATAATCGAAATTTGACCCCTTCCCGTTGACAATAAAACCGTTAAACTTAAAAAGTTTTTTTAAGTACTTATATTTTCCTAAATACCTTTGATAATATTATCGGATGCTTATGTTTACAATAAGTTTACAATCAATAACAGATATCGATCTGTGTTTTGGTGCGAAGGTGCAATAGGGCGACCCCGCACCTAGCCCGATGCTCCCGAACCATCTGCGACATGCTTCGCTGGCCACAGGTTAGTGCATGGGGTATGCGAAATGGGTTTTTATCTGACTGCGCAAGAAGGAGAGTAACATTTTTGGGTGTATGAATAAATGTATGCATATTTTTACCCCACTGCGTAAGAAGGTTATGTTTTTCGAGTGTATGTATGTCGGTATATACAATACATATTTAATTATGTATTTTTCTTCATGAGCGTCTATATCTAAACGGCTTGACCGATTTTGATGTGCGAGGTATCATCAGATTCGTCTTCACTCCCTGTGTGTTATAGGCAACATGTTTTGTAATGATAATAAAAAAACTTTCGCAAAAATAAAAAATTTTTTTTTTTTAAATCTCGAACGAACTTTTTCGTAATAAATAGGTGATTTTACTAACATTATTCTAAAAAATGCGCATAACCTTTAAAAGCGACTTACGGGTGCATACTTTCTCACAAAAAACGTACACTCAACAGCGTATCAAGCGTAATGAAATCGTATTTTAGACTGCAAAAATAGCTCTTCTGCAGTCGAGTATATTGTTTTTCTTTTAATATATGTAGATACCAGTTATAAAAGTAACAATACATTTGTACAAAAAATTTACTACTAAAAATAAATCTACATATTTCTAAGGAGCAAATCACGGGCAGATCACAATATATGGAACTCGGGGGATTCTTGTGTGCTAGGAAAATACCTTAAACCATAGGTTCACAATAATCGGTGATTTGTAAACTAGCTGCGCCCCACGGTTTCTCCCGCATAGTTATGAAAAATGGTAATCTTTATTATTATTGGGTCGTAAGAGTATTTTGCTAATAGGTCCACGTTTGACCACCAACTCGCCTGTTTAAAAGCAACGATGTAATCGAAGGTGAAGCACGCAGACCCAGAAGATACCTATTCACTCTGACCTTAAAAATACCCAAATTGTATCTCTCAGGGAACAAAGAAGCCGACAATTTATTCCATTCCTTAGCTGTTCGGATTAAAAACGTAGAATTAAACCGTTTGGTTCGTACTTTAGAAAAATTCACAATGGTGGTTTAATTAATCAATTAAATCTGTTCGCAGAGCCAGTATTACATAGCTGTACTTACTTACCTTAACTAACCTAACTTATCTGTACTTATTCTGTGACGGTGGTGTGAGATCACCACCAAATAGTCGGGTAAGTACTTAGTTCCAGAGATTATTACTAACATTTTACTTCTCTATCATTTAAGTACTTGTATGGTAATATATAACACACTCACCTCGTACAATGACCTTTCTCGGCGCTACCTTGTTGTGATTGTTACTGACCCCAGACAGCATTGACTCCGGCCCACTACGATCTGAACGAACCTGCAAACACATAACATTATTAGTATGTTTCAGAAAAATTCCATGTTCTCTTCTGTGCTGGATTGGAAGAAAAAGAAAAACAAAGAATGTACCAGCTGCTTTTCTCCCCGAACACACTGTGAAACTCAGTAAAGAGACTTGAGGGGAATTGGCGTTTATGTAGGCGATGGGCTGACCCCCTGCCACTCTAAGCCAATATTACACCTTACCCTCTAATGCCCTCTATTACCCTCTCGCTTCCATCTAGCCTTCTAACCACGATCAAATGTGGCATCAATAGCCTCATAATCTTTGATGCTATGCCTAATAAAAACAGGCGTGATTATATGTAGGTACGAGTATATAAAATGTTAAATTAAAAAAAAAAAAAAAAAAACTTCCTATGTTTGCACATTGTTGTCCTATTAAGTCAAAAACTCTAGGGTTTTCCTGGTAGTGTAACTGTGGTCTTGCCCCGATGACACCAGACCCTCGCCCCAAATAAACCTTCAAAGACGTAAGATATTTTTAGAAAAGTATGTACCTATTGTTTTAAGGTTTTATATATACCTTAATGATCTGTACTTATTAAAATATGATTAAATAAATATCTAATTATAACCCTTACTTAATATAATATATTTAAAAATGCACTCAAAGCAAAGGGAGGTAAGGACGGATACCAAGGCAAGTAGACCGAGACATGCTACGTTAATAGCGTAAACTTTGCTACGAACTACAACGTAGTGCTACAACATTATGCCTACGAGAAAACAGCTACAAAGATGCTACAAGATACCAGAAATAGGAGGCTACAAGTTTGTAGCCTCCTATTTGTAGGTAAACACTGAACAGGTACAAACTCATTCTGCGAATACGTTTTATTAAACAGCGTCTTTTGTGACGACGCAATAAAGCATAATAATGTAATCTAATATAATGGATACGTAATTTGTAGTTTTACAAGGACAACTTTTTCAAAAAAGTTCAGGATGTTTAAGTCAAGTTCAAGTGATAATACTCTACGGTAGAGACTACCTCACTTCGATGAACCACCTGATTATCATGTGCTTACTGTATGTATAGTCTAATACACTATACATACAGTAAACACAATGGAGAGAGTAAAGAGACGGAAGAGTTATGGTGTAAAGTACAATTAAAAACTTACCAATTCCCCTAAAAATCCAATATATCCTATGGCCAGTTTGAGCGTGTCTACTTTGGAGAGTCGTTTCTCGTAGGGGAGCGTGGGTATATGTGCGCGAAGCCCTTCGAACGCGTCGTTGATGGACTGCATGCGCCTGCGCTCGCGCAGGTTGGCCGCCTGTCGCTGCTGAATCTGTTGCTGAGGGCATCGCGACCGCGACCGCCGCTTGTGCATTCGCCTGTGTTCTGCCCTACGATACACAATAAGAAATTCTATAACTATTAAAGGTACTATTCCGAATGTAACAAGCTGCCGAATGCAAATGCCTACATGACGTGCAGAGACTGCATGTTGTTGGCTGCCAACTGCAAGTGCTGCTGCCGTAGTGGAAACTTATTACATACAAACCAGTTGTGCAGTCGCTACAGTGATATCGGCAGTTTGGTTCGAAATTATACTTTTACTTTTTTTAAATACTTTATCGGTTCTTATCGTACACGTTTCGGTCCCTTGCGTGTGTTTGAGATGCAAGTCTTAACGCCTCTTGCTCGTTTTACTATTATAATATTATTAATCGAAAGAGTGTCATCACATCATGGTGGGTATTCCAAAAACTCTAACGTAACGCTTTAGCTCCACTTTTACTTTTTGAGTTATGTTTTGCAGTGCGTATTGTACGCACTGCAAAACATAACTCTCCTTTTTTGAGTGGGTTTTCCTGATATATTTATATAATCTGTCGTGCCCTCTATGGAAGACTACAACGTCAGGTGAGTTGGCGGGCAAGCGCAAGCTTATTATTAAATAAAAAACCGT
Organism: Lycia hirtaria; assembly: GCA_947563715.1. Taxonomy (NCBI): domain Eukaryota; kingdom Metazoa; phylum Arthropoda; class Insecta; order Lepidoptera; family Geometridae; genus Lycia; species Lycia hirtaria. Next base: position 16,715,939 of record OX387386.1, read on the forward strand.
TATCGGCCTGGGGTATTCTGGTTGCTTTTCTTTGTATAGTACTTTAAGTGGTTAATTAAGTCTATGTAGTTGTCTATGGCTATGTTTTGTGGTGAATGAAAACATTGGTAAAAATTTCGTTACAAATTTGTAGACAGTTTAAAAAATTTAACATCGGACGGGACTTGAAACCCACGGGTTGTTAATGACCCTACTGATTGGGATGTTGCGGGTTCAGTCCATGTTGAATATATTTGAAATGTCTACAATTTTGTAAAAATAATTTCATAGAGATTATTTAATTCGCAAATGCGAAATAAGACGCAAGCAGACTTTCGACATAAACTAAATCGTATATAATCTGTGTATTGTGTATTTGATAGATCAGCTCAAGTCTTTGCACACAAAATTAAGTATTGTGGAAAAGATTTTATCCTTCTTACTAACATGTATAAGTTAGTCGTTATCTGTAACATTTTTTGTGTATCAACTCTGACTCTTGTGTTACATTTTCTAATTTTTTTTGATTGTTATTCATTGAAATGATTTTTTTTTGCGAAAAATTTATTAAAAAATTATGTAAAATACACTTCTTATATACGTTAAATTACTGTATTCAAAATTAAATTTGCGTTGAAATGAAACAGATTTTATGACCTGACGTTTCGAACACTTTGCAGCGTCTGTGGTTACAGGTGAGACTCACCTGGTCAGGTCATAAAATTATGTAAAATATATGCCATTAAAATCTGTTTTATTTCAATGAATAATAATCGCGAAAACCTTAAAAAACATTAAATTATCAATTGTAAGAACTGTACAATGTGTAATAAATAAATAAAATGATGAAAATGCACCTGATACTTCTGGGCGTGGAATGGTTTTCCTGATCGCTCGCGTATAAACTGCCGTCGGACATGGAGGAGTCATCGTACAAGAACATGCTGTCTGATCCATTAGCGGAAGTTGGCGAGCCGCTGGAGCCCGGCACTGCGTTAGGTGCCTCGAGAGGCATGCACCGCGACCCGTTCACTTCATCCATCTCGAAAACCGCGGAACTTCGCTCTCGACCACCCATCGCGACCGATGGAACTATCGTCACTGCTTTACTCTATCAAACAAGATCCGCCCTCCATACTTCAGGCCCCGCCCACGTACTGGCGCCATCGCCGTCACCCTCGCTATGTCCAGTATAAATTAACCTTCGAATTCCTTCACATTAACCCCTCCTGATTTTGTATTAGCTACTGTGTTGAGGTGTGAGAGAGTTCATTTGAAAATGGTTGCTTTGCGGTTAGGGTGGCAGGATTTTGTATTTAAATTTAGGTTTTGTGTAGGGAACAGAAGGTTCATTATTGTGCTTAAAGCGACTTTTGCTGAAAGTTTGTGTCCTAGTACAAGTTGCTTTGCGACTGCTGACTATTTTTATTTTTTTATTTATCACGGATTTTCAATTGTAAATACATAAAGTACCATCATAGTATTTACCTCTCAAAGGTAGCCCAACATTTTAGGATTTCGTAGTACTATAAGGAACCCTTATAAATTTGCCATATTCGTCTGTCTGTCATTTAAAATGGCTGTGACCATTTAAAATTTACAAAAAAATCTAATAAAATGGCTCATTTTGTTAGATTTTTTTTGTAAACCACTTACAATTTATGTAGTAAAATTATCAAAATAGCAAATGGGGTGGCATATAAACTACCTACTTTCATGATTTTGTATACTTATAGTCTAAATTGCCCATTAAGTGTTTTAAAAAATGTGTTATTGTAAATTCAAATGTTAAGGGTAGAATCAAATCCACAACCGAGGCGCCATATTTGTTATTTATTGATAGATTTATCGTGGCTCGGCTAGTTGGTTAGATTTTATTCTGTTCTGAGCTGCGGTGCGATGAGCACCTTTAGTAATCTAAGTAGTTACTCTGCATTATCATTTAGAAAAAGTGAAGACCTTGAGTTTTCTTGTCCACATTCTTTCTCAAGTGTCTAGGGCTTGTGAATGTGGAGTTAGAATCTTTGCAAAGCCATGGAGTACCCTCTCGGGGTCCATGATGGAAGTACTGACTGTCAACTGTGATTAAAAAGATGGAACTATACAGTGAAGAGTTTTATTTGCTACACTACTTAAGAGAAAAAGATTCAAAGATTGAAAGGTCAGCATGAAAGAGCTAGAATGAAAGTACGAGAGGCAAACAAGCGAGAACTGGAATGGAAGAGTAGATGGATAAAAAAAGTCTCCAAAAAATTACAAAAACATGGGAGACATTCGAGGGAAACATTTTCCTCGGGAGATTTCTACAGATAAACATTTGATATTGGAAAAGACTTCTTCGATCCTCTATAGAGAGTTAAATATTTTGTGACAACCAACTTTGATACATACACATACATAGGGCGCTTGGACAATAGACATTTTCGTGCTAACTTTCGTTTTTTTATTTTTTACTATTGATACTGAAAAGTTGCAGTAGTTTGCTAATGGATTAAGGTTGAGTTCAAAGCACGTAACTATCGCTCTCGCGCATCACAACAGTTTTAAACATAAAATAAATGAGTGGGATTATTATAAAAGTGAGAGATGATTTTGTTTATTTATATTAAAAAGTTTTATTCAGACTCTTTTTTAGGGTTCCGTACCCAAAGGGTAAAAACGGGACCCTATTACTAAGACTTCGCTGTCTGTCTGTCTGTCTGTCTGTCTGTCTGTCTGTCTCCAGGCTGTATCTCACAAACCGTGATAGCTAGAAAGCTGAAATTTTCACAAATGATGTATTTCCGTTGCCGCTATAACAACAAATACTAAAAATTAAAAAAAAAAAAATATTAAGGGGGGTCCCCATACAATAAACGTGTTTTTTTCGTATTTTTTTGCTCGATATTAAAAACGGTAACAGGTAGACGCTTCAAATTTTCACAGAATATTTACTTGTATATTACCTTTCAAAATAAATAATTAAATAACAATAAAGTAAATATTAAAGGGGGGCTCCCATACAACAAACGTAATTTTTAAGCAATTTTTACTCGATCTCAATTAAAAGGTAGAAACTTGAATATTTGTAAGTAAATATTTAGAAATATATTAACTATAAAAATAAATACCTAATCTAATACATAAAAACTCACAAAATGAAAATAATCCGTGCATCTAAACGCGGTGCGAGCGCCGGTTTAGCGGGGTAGCGGGGGAGGTAACATCATGGAGCGAGCCATAGCCGCGCGTATTCGCGCGAGCGTCGTCATGCTGCCCGGATGTGTATCGAAAACCTACCTATAAGTTTGCAATTTACTACATGGAATTTCATTGATTTCTCGTTATTTTATAAACAGAACTAAACTTTGTAGTATTATAGATGATAGTACGGAACCCTTCGTGCGCGAGTCCGACTCGCACTTGGCCGATTATTTTTATTATTATTAGTTTTATTTTCTGACTCCAAGAAATTGAAGAAAACTTTTATTTTTTAAACATCTGCTATGTAAATCATAACCTTACTCAGTGATGTTATGTCTATAAATGTTCGAACTGCAAAGGTATTTATTTTTCAAAGTATTTTTTTCGGTTTGGTGCTTTTTATTAATCGGACTATTGACACTGGAGAGCTGGGGCCAAACCACAAGCTTTCAAGCAGTCTTAATTCAGACGTTTTCTCGTTCTTTCTACAGATGTGAGAGCAAGACAAAGGTAATGTAATATAGAAATTAGATTACTTTTAGGATTATGGCAACCCCCCTGCAGTAGTTTGGGAACCGGACAAAATCTAAATAACACAACTTGTTGTCTTGCACCCGATAGCTGCAATGCGACTAGGTAAAAACTGAAACATCAAATTTGTAATTATAATTTTATTTAAATAAGTGAATATTAAATCTAAAAATAAGACAATACCGAAATATGACGCATGATCGCGAGTAGACTATGAATAGTCCGTTCTTAAGCTTGTACTTCATAGATGTAATAGGCCTTGCTGTATCATTCTAAATGGAATTTAAACAGTAATTTTATAGCAAGTATATTTACTTCTAGTGTCATGGTTTTGCCAAAAATTGCCACAAAGTTATACCTATTGTTGCGTCTATCAATGGAAACAAAATCGTTGTTGTACGACCTCTTTCTAATAAATTATGCATTTTCATACAAAAGGAGAAAACCGGTATACACCCCTAAATTATTATTTTTAGTTGTACAGAGCAACGCCCAGACACAGAACAAACAAACGCCCAGACACAGAACAAACAACCATGTTCATTGGACATAGCCATAAAGTGCGAGCGTAGCGTGCCCAAAAACTTAATGTTTTTTTAAAATCAATTTAATTTTTCAGTAAGTAATATGCTGTCGGGCTCCTACTAGCATGTCCCAGGTCTACTACTGTCATATCCCAGACGAACACCAAGTTGATGATATGATTTTTTCTGTGAATTTTTGGTTGTTTGGTTTGGCTGTTAAAGTTGCTCAGTACTGACATGGCCCAAAATACAAAGTATATTAAATAACTTAAGGGAGAAGAAGGATTTTTGATAATGACCAGGTTATTACGGGGGGGGGGGGGGGGGGGGGGAAGTGTTGAACTCCCAACTCCCTCCCCCGTACCTACTGCCTTGTAAGTAGATATAAATATAATTAAAATGTAATCATGTAATGTAAATAATAATGTCTATATAATATGTGTAATACGGTAATATTTATTTACTAATGACACCTTCATTAATGGCTATAAGATAATTACTGGTATTTGAATATGCATGTGAATGTAAAAGAGCAATCATAAACTCGACCAATGGCAAATGTGGAAGCATGATGCCAACATCAAGAAAAAAAAAAAAAAAAAAAGAGCAATCATACGTCACAGATTATGTATAGACAGAATACTACTACTAACTAAAAACAATCTAAGACAGAGTAAAACCTAGACTTAAAAAAATTATAGATGAAATCGTTAAGATCTTCTGAAATAATAAAGTATATAGCCGCGATATATTTTACGTCTTTCGAGTTCCATAAACGTCTGTAACGGAGTCGAAGCCTTCTTCGTGAAATAGCATATATCCAGTAGAAGGGCGCGAGTCTGGTATGTGGTTGCAATCTATAATTTCCTGCAAAAACATTTTCTTTCGTAATCTGGCGAAGAAATACAAAAAATGAATCGTAGGTGGAAGTTTTTTTTATTCGAAAATAGGCTTGCGCTTGACCGCTAACTAACCTGATGTTAAGCGACTGTTATGGTCTGTCTTGTCTGTTGTCGCGGTATCACAGAGTGGTACTGACAGGATTTTTCTTATATGAATTTAATATAAATATCGACAATGTTGTATTGTTGTGTCGTCTACGGCTGTATGTCAATGCGACATGATAAAATAGGAGTTTTTATACATTTCCTAAGGATAAAAAAAACATTTCAAAAACTAAAACCCGACTACTGAAAAATCACGATCTAAAAAGTATGAAACAAGAAAATGTAATACTTAAATATTTTATTGTATTTCTTACATATTCATAGTGGTGTTCAGAAGATAACCGTAGTCGTATGCCACCTACTGTAACAAAATAATACATTCTGCAATACATAATACGACCACGATTATCCTCTGAACACCACTGTACCAATATGTAATGATACAATAAAATATTTATTAAATTTTCTTGTCTGTGTTCATATGTTGCATGGGAGTACGGATGCCTCGGTGTGCGAACGAAACTCCGAATTTATTACTATGGTTTTTGAATTACATCAAATGCATGACAATTGTGCCAACACTGCCGTAGTTGCATGGTCTCGTCAAAATGTCTTCGCCGTTTTCGGTCTTCTTTTTCTGGTGGACCGTACCTTTGGCTTGCACTGAGAATGTTCACCAGATTCTGTAATAACATTTTTTTTTAAGTATTAGGGACAGTTTATACAACTCCATTTAGCCCAAACTCAGCAAAGATTTACAAATTCGACAAATGGCAAATGTGCAAGCATGATGCCAACATCAAGCAAAAAAAAAGCAAAGCTTGTACTATGGCTAAAAGAATACTTAGGTACCTATTAAAACTTTTTTTTTTTATAATTAAATTCAGGGTGACAGAATTAATCTGAAACGATAAGTTTCGTTGACGTTATTTCAGGTCTAGCGCTTATATGAGTCTGTTCCTGAGGTATGGCAGCGATACGGGAGGAATGTGTATATACGGTAGATCAAACAAATGACGTCATGACGTCAGTCGAGCGTCAGCACTGCATTACAATAAATATAGCTCAGGGACAGATTCTGAACACACCACTAAACTAATTATTAAAAAAAAACACAACATACGAAAATAGGAAGGAATTTTGTGTGTTTATTTGTTATGATTTTATATAGTATATAATAAATCACATATAAACCACATAAATCACAAAGTTCAATATGTATATAATCTAAATAAATAATATAATATATGTATTGCGGAATAATTGTGGATATACTGGGTAACATAGCCCGGGTATATTTAAATCAGTAACTCCAAATTTACAAATTACATTTATTTCACCAATAAGTCATAAGCATTACAAATTAAAAATAAAGTTATTAAATTCCATTCAATTAAATTAAATAAAATCAAATTAAAATAAACCAAATCAAACAAAATCAAATACAATGAAATAAAATAAAATCAAATTAAATTTAATTATCAGCATAAACACATTTGCTTATTAGTCAGTATATGAACCATACAGCAATGATTCGTGTACTGACAGTCAAACCTGTTTGCGAATACAGAATGGTATTGGAGCTGGCTCGAACCCTGCGCACCAGAGATGTGCACCGTTTGCGCATGGTCGTATAGAAGCAGTCTACTCGCGCCTCGGCAAACATCCCTGATGCGCTCAGAACCGGGGCAACCCCAACAGCACCCTGAACGCTCTAAAAAGAGTAATTTTGCAATTACAAAATGCTCTAAAAAGAGTAATTTTGACGTCCCTCGAGCAACGAGCAAACCTGCGTGCAATCATATTCGCCCTTACAGACAACGCCCTTTGTTCTCTCTCTATATCAGCATCGTCCTTGAGGTCAGAGGTCACCAAGTGCCCAAGGTATTTAAATTGTGTTGAACTCTTTTTAGTTCCGTTCCATTTAGTTTAACAGGTGGAGGAGTGACCGGGCACCTCCGGCCTCTGGCCTGAAAGACCATACATTCACTTTTCATTTCATTATACAGCAAACCGTGACTAAGTGATTACTGCTCACATATATGCCCAACAGCTCAGATAAGCCACACACCGAGGCGCTCAGCAGAACCATGTCGTCTGCGTAACTAATATTGTTTACACAAACTCCGTCTATAAGGCAGCCGACACGCGTTCCGCTGAGCTCCTCGATCAAGGCGTTTACACAAATTGAAGATGCTTTGGCGGTCATGTAATGGTCATGGGCTTTCGCCAATGAATATAATCCAGGTGTCTTTTAATTACGAATAAATACGTTTGTTCTAGACAAACGAGTTTTACATCGTAGACAGCAACTGAGTTAGCGTTCAAACTCAATCCCATTAAGAAAAAAAATTATATGAGAATAATAATAAATAATTGTTACTTACGTTTTGTAGCAAAAACTGTGTTATAGTTTTGATTTGAAAGAATATGACGGTTAAAAGTACTAGAGCGATCCATGATAAAGCACTCAATTGCGTTGTTCTATTAGTTTCTAAAGTCAGCTCATGAATTTTACCCGCTAATAATGACTGTAACAAAATAAATTAAGTAGGATAGCTGTAGTTGTAGGTACTAGCTAAAAAGTTATCGTCCGTAGCATGAGGAGGTAGGTGGGGTGGGGCAGCGTGACGCGTGTTTGGCAGTTCGCTCGCGGCTCTCGCAGTGATCAGTCGACTTATTTGTTCCGGACGCTTTGAAGGAGACGAGAAGCCCAATAGAACTATTGATCCCAAAATAAATCGTACTAAAATTTTTGGGAATAAAACATACAAAACAAATAAGTCTAAGGTTGGACGAGGGAGGTATCAATTTCAAATAGTAATTAAAATACTCTTTGTTTATCTATCTGTTATTAGGTTTTGATTATATTAATCGGTATAAGGCATAATTCGTGCCATAATATTAATCTTTGCATTGTAATTATTTAATATATTTAGATGCATTTAGAGTCCGTAGTCCGACCAGCGTCCGTCACGCTTGTGTATACCTACATTTTTGAAGATAATAAAATGACTGCTTATACTTCTTAAAAATCGTCGTTTGTAAAACTAGAAAACAACTTCGATCAACATCGAAAATATGATTTAAAAATAATTGGTTGTCTGTAAAGTCGGTTTACGGACGATAGTTTAACGTGACAACAAACGTCCGCGCGCGAGCTCCGAGGAATGATAATTGAAGCGATGGTCGGGCGCGGCGCACACCCGCCCGCTTCCTCAGTCAGCCACAACGCGCGGTTGTAACACGCGCGGGACAATGAGTCATACTTTTTCGTGCATGCAGCCGGCGTTCATCGATTTACTAGACGTTGTCACGTCAAAAGAGTATTGTTTTACAATGAAGTTATTGTAGTTAGCTTTAATATCGGTCTATATTGGCGGTAAAACTGTCGCGACGTCCGTCACGAGGCAACACATTTAAGTAAATAATGATACTGGCAAAACTTAGGAATCAGATGTTTGCTAGTGTGCACGACCAAGTGAGTTATGTACTTTCCATCTAAAATGTGTCAATATCGCGGCCTTGCAATATGGCGGCTTCCACGAGACGATTTTTTTTTTGTCACAACCCGGCCCCAGCTCAGCGTGATATTACTACAACCTCTTCCGAAGGGAACGGTAGGTGACGTCACGCACAAACTGACACCTATATGTCTCAAATATACATATAATTGACATTTTGGCGATTAATCTCAACTTTTTTGTGAAGCGATCTGCTGTCAATAAAGACCGATATTAGAGCTATCCACAATTACTTAATTGGAATGGATATCGAATCACCTAAGTCATTTATTTATAGATCGAAAATCAAACTTACCCCTAACATTATGGGAACACACAACCAGCATATTGTCCAAAATCTTGTTGGCTTAAAACCAAGCCAAAATTGTATATCCGTGCCAAATCTCTTAACACCGTAGATCCACATAATAAGAAGTGATTTATATGTTCCCAGATAATAAGAAATTATCACCAACCCTTTATCTAAACCAAGCATTTTCGGGTCAGCAAATGTCACCTATAAATTCAAGTTATCTCTGTCAAAAATAGCTTCAAAGCGTATACTTAAATGGACCTGAAAATTTATTTTTAACAGACTTCCAAAAAGAAGGAGGTTCTCATTTCGACTGTATTTTTTGTATGTTTGTTCAGCGATTATTTCGTCAAGTATGAATTATTTTGGATGATTCTTTTTTCTTTTTTATTTGGTAGATAATATTTCAGAGATGGTCCCATACAAATTTCATCAAAATCGGTTTAGTACTTTGGTTTTTATAACAAAACAACTGAAAAAATGTCATCCAAGTAAACGAATTGCATATTTTGAAGTCGTTTTTTTTAAGTTTTTTAATAATAATAATAATTCTTTATTTCGGAAAATATCCATAGTCAGATAAAATTTACATTCTAAACGTCAAATATAGTTAATTAATCAATAATGTAAAATTAAATCCTATACAATCAATTCATAACTTAAAACTAAAATCATCAGCCATTAAAATTAAAATTACAGCATCCTGAAAATGTCGTGAAAATGTACTGTACGCGCAGATCGTTGACAGTCCGACGAGTATGATTCACCCATAAGCTGCTCGCATAAAAAGATTGACAATACGCCTTAAAAAGAGATATTTTTATTTCTTTAGAGCAGCGGGCGAATCGACGCGCTATGATATTTCCCCGGACTGCCAAGGCTCTACGTTCCGCTCCACATATGTGTCGTCCTTCAGGTCCTCAGTAACGATATGCCCCAAGTACCTAAAACTAGTCACCATCTGCAAAGCCGCACCATTCAACATGATCGGCGGAACATGCACTGGTTTATTAATCCCACTCTTGAAAACGAGTAATTCACTCTTTTAAGATTATGTTAGTCCATGTTCTGCCGCATATGCTTCACAAATAGTTATCATTTTACGAATCGATCTCACTGACGGGCCCAGCAATACCATATCATCTGCGTAACTAATAATATTAACGCATACTCCATCAATTATGCATCCCGTATGGGTACTACTAAGCTCGCCAATGAGATCATTAATATACAAGCTAAATAACAAAGGAGAGGGGATACCACCCTGCCGCACGCCACACTCCATGCCGTATGCATCTGAAAAAACCCCCGCCCATCTCACCTGATTTCTTTGGCCTCTATACCAGTTCTTAAGAATCGAAATAATCTCACCTGGCACTCCAGTAGCATCCAACTTTTCCAAAGCCTTCCATACAACACAGTATCAAAGGTTTTGGAAAGATCCAGAAAACAGTCATACACTGGTGTCCTCCTATCTGTGTAGTACTTGACAGCCTGTTTAAGACATAGAATAGCGCTTTCTGTCGAAAGTCCGGCTCTAAAACCGAACTGGGCATCTTCTTATTCGACATATTGCGCCAAGACGTCATTCAACAGGCTTGTAAGGACCTTTGCCAAAACTGTTGCTAGTGAGATGGGTCGATAATTGGTTTTGTCCGACGCATCTCCAGTTTTGCATTTTATGATAGGCACCACAATGGTTCTAGTCATCTCATCAGGTAAAAAGCCATGACAAAGACACAGAATTATAAAACATAGTGAGCACGCGCGGCAGGTGAACTCCTGCATATTTTAGATGCTCGATGCTGAGACTGTCATGTCCAGGAGATTTACCTCTACACATAGTATGAATAATTTTTCGTACTTCTTCGACTAGGCTTTCAAGCGAAACCGCTTGAAAGTCTACAGTCCTTCCTGAACTCACAGCCTCGTCATCAAGCATTCCACACACATTTTGATCAACACTTGCTAGTGGCACTTTGAAGTGATCTTTAAAAATATTAGCAATCATTGTATGATCGTTCAATTCACCCACATTCACAGTGAGGCTAGGTCTAACATTAAGTTTACTTGTATCTTTCCAAAATTGTTTGAAATCATTGGCGGTATGATGTGAAGCAAGAATATCCATTCTAATCTGTTCTTGATTATCTTTACACCATTTTAATTTCGTTTTGAATAACTTCTTACTTTCACACATCTCAACATACATATGAACCTGCCTTGGTTTACCAGCCTTGACCCATGCCAGGAACTTACATCTAGCCTCCCTGTGAGAATCCGCTACGTGTTTATTCCAGCCAATAACATATCCTCCTCTCCTTTGCGTTCCTACACGATCACATGTTTCCGATTTGTCCTCTGACAAAATGGTGACTATATCCAGATACAGGGTATGTATCTGGATATGGTGAACACATCTGTGATTTTCATTTGAGCACTTCCCGTCGCAACATTCGGAAAGCTCAGCTGGGAAATCTAACTCTTTTAGCCGAGTATGGCATATATGATGATAACGCTCGATTAACGTTCAGTAGTACGCTCACCCCACATGACTTGATTCACTACTGAAGCTTTAGCTTTAGGCTTAGAGTACTTCGAATGCCCCTTACAAGTTAGTTCACCTAAGTCACACTCTATAAAAAGTTGGAGATGGTCAGACCACACTGTATCAAGTTTCACCCATATACGCTTAATAGATGGGAGAGTAAAATCCGTTACTACACAGTGGTCTAACCACCTCACACAACCATACACATCACTTATATACGTAAATGTTCCGGAGTCATGCTCTAGAATTTTCATGTCCGCGCATGTCCACTTCTGGTCTTCACAAAACATCTTATCGCCACAACATGCATTAGGGTGTGCGTTAAAATCACCCAATATGTAAACATAATCTACGTCACTGTTCTCTTCAAATCGAATTGATCCTCCCTAAGCACTGTGTAAACTCAGCTAGATTGTCTCTAGAGTCAGTTGGCATATAAACACTGAATATTATAACTTGGATTAAAGACTTCTTGAGAGAACGATTGATTCGAGTGGTTGTTGACGGGTGCCGATTAAATGGCAATAAACGCCGGCGTACCTCAAGGGTCTGTACTCTCCGCTACTCTCTTCCTGCTGCATATTAATGACCTGCTGAAACCTGGTATCTTAGGGTATGCAGATGACAGCACAGTTGTGGAAAGATACACTTCTGGTCCAAAAGCCAAAAAAGCGGAAATCGAGGCGTTGAGAGAAGATATGGTTGTGCGTATGAATAAAGCTCTAAAAGTTGTGCCCGACTGGGGTGACGAAAATCTCGTCAAATTCAACGCCAACAAGACTCAAGCCTGCCTTTTCTCCGCCAAAAAGAGTGAGTTTCTTTTGTCTCCTACTTTCCAAAATGTATTCTTATCATTGACAGACCGTCTTGAACTGCTTGGACTCACGTTAACCCCAATAATGAACCTTGAATCTAAGGCTAAACTGGCTAGTAAAAAGCTTGGCATCATTAATAAAGTTAGGCGATACTTCTCACCGGGACAACTGCTTCATCTGTATCAAGCACAGGTCCGATCGTGTATGGAGTACTGCTGCCACCTTTTTGATGGATCAGCCAAGTATCAGCTGGAAGCTTTAGAATCAGTGGACCGGCGAGCTGTGAGGTTAATCGGTGACGATAAACTAGATGCCAAGAAGCTGCTTAGTCTCGAGCACCGCCGTAAAGTAGTATGTCTGTCTATTTTCTACAGGATTCATTTCGGGGAATGTGCGCAAGAGCTTCACGACCTAATTCCACCCTCCCCATTTAACTACAGGACTAGCAGATAGTCGGCGAATTACCACCCATTTCTCGTTTAAATGCCAAAAATCCGTACTCAGCGATATCGATCCACATTCCTGTTGCGTACTGCACAAGAATGGAATTCGTTGCCGTGATCTCTGTTTCCTGAGACCTACAATCTTGGAATTTTCAAGACTAGAGTGAATAGATATCTTCTAGATCGACGAGCTCCATCCTCGGTCACACCGTCGCTTAACATCAGGCGAGTTGGTGGTCAATCGTAGATGTATAAAAAAAAAAAAAAAACTGTGCTGCTAGCTAGCTTAACCTAAATTGAGACCAGACGTACATCTTCGCACTCAATAACTGATACCGACTTGAAGACATGTTTGTTCCATAAAATCGCTACTCCTCCGTGTGGTCTGCCCCTTAAACTATAATTATTGTTATTCGTTCATTCGGTTTCTGTTCTGTACGCTCGCCGAGCATACGGAAAGCGGAATGCGTAGGTTTGTCGAGCGTGAATGCGATGCCACCAAACCAAAGAAAGGATTTGATGCTCGAACGAACTTTTCCCCAGACAATTCCAAAAAAGCTTGATCTCGGTTTTGCATGCCTTTAATTATAACCACCGGGCTCTCCTGCTATAATCGTCTGGTTGTAGCGCTCGTGGCGTAGTTTGACTAGGTGTTTTCAAACGATCACCGATGTCAAGCAACGGACGGACCGGTCAGTCTTCGGATGGGTGACCGTGAGTGGCATTTCTTTCTGAGCGCTACGTCTACGAGCGCGTGGGTCGAATGATAAGTTAAATTGTAGGTCCCGGTTGTTTGTTCTTAAAAACAGCAATCGTCAAGCCAGGTCAGAGGCCTTTCGGCGGCTTAATAACTTTGATACTAAGGCTGGCCACTCAGTCTACACGAACTTACTTACTCACTGGTGGCGCAGCAGGGGTATTTAAAATCCACCCATCTATTTGACGTCGTTTTGAATGTAAATATTACGGAGGAAGATGTAAGTAGATTGCGAATTGAATCCGAATCCAAGTGAGTATGAGTACTAGAGCAGGTTTTAAAAATGGGTTCTTTTTAGATATTTGTTATTATTTTGTCTAGAAATTATACAGCTTCCAACGTGGCTTTCATCTGAATTACTTGTGCATTTTAAAACCTGATATCATAAAAACTGCAGTATCCATGATTACAGCTAGACTAGGTACGTGACACATGTCTCGTTTATATAACAACATTAAAAAAATCTAGTGGTGGAATCTACAAAAGTTGCTCATAAGCCAGTTTTGTACATTCTACCGTAAGACCTATCGTTGTCTTTCAGACAACGCTTGGTAAATAGTTTACTGCAAATAAACGAATAATTCTTACCGAAGTCAGACTGCCAGATATTGCAAACCCAACGCAGCATATTATACCAACTAAATAAATAATTTTGATGGAAGTAAATTCTGCATGTAGAGTTTTTGCCATCGCGGACATCATCATTGTCTATAAAATATAAAAATATTACAAGCAGTTGTCATTTTCTCTACATCAGATAATTAGGGATATTCAGAACTCATTCGGATTCGGAATCGATTCGGAATGTATATCTCAGTCTGTCATTTCCATAGAGAATGACAGAGACTGACATATAGATTCCGAAATCCGAATGAGTTTTGTATTCCGATAAAGTTTGTGGCACTGTATTATATTTTAAAAGTTTAGTTTTGGCTGTAGAGCATGTCAAAGAATTAGTATTATGAACAGACCGGTACAGACATACACTTGAAAGCAAAGCTCTACACACTATTATGCTATTATACTACGGCCACACTATAGCGATAACGCGAAGATTTGCGCTGTCGCGACAAGTCTGGCTGAGCAATTCGTCCTAACGCAAATCATCATGGCTGGCCTTGTGGCTCAGTTGGTAGTATGTCTACCTGCTAAGTTGTAGGTCGTGGGTTCGATCCTCACCCAGGGCAAACATTTGCGTGATGAGCATGTTTGTTCTGTGTCTGGGTGTTCCTATGTATCATATGTATAAATTTACAAAAAAAAAGTATATACGTATTCTATCAGCCATCTAGTTCCCTATACAAGCTTTGCTTAGTTTGAGCTAGATGGTGTTGTGTGAAATGCCCCCAAAATATTTATTATTATTATTTATTCATCTCAAATCTTGGGTCGCAGCCCGGTCCTTTGATGGGCATCAGTGGAGCCGAAGCCAACACTGAGAGGCCCTTTACAGAAAACTAATAAAAAATACAGTGTTTTGGTATGTGGATGGATGATGGAACAATTGTACAATATGGAATTTGACAAATCGGGGCTATGACTTATAAAACTAGTTTATTGGCCGATGCTCCCACACAGTGAGTAAGATAAGGTACTTCTGTGTGGGAGCATCAGCCAATAAACTAGTTTTATAAGTCATAGCCCCGATTTGTCAATTTCCATATTGTACAATAGTTCCATCATCCATCCACATACCAAAACGCTGTATTTTTTATTTGTTTTCTGTTATTACTATTATTTATCTTCGTGAACTAAAAAGCCCTTCGCGGTGCTGTCGGTAAATGCCGTACAATAAAAGGGTTACATAGTGGCAAAGTTCATGCAGCCGGCTTCACTTCACGCGCTTTGCAGCGAGGTTTGCATGTATTTTTGTGGGTTGTTTGCATCGTTATTCTGAGAATTATGTAGAATATAGTGCAACCGCCTTTTTATTTTTTCCGTGAAAAGGAATGTCGCGGTGTACTAGTTTATCGCGACGATTTTTTCCAATGTGGGTAAATACTTCGTCGTAGAGCAAACAAGTAGTTTTATCGTAATAACGCGAATAAGAATCTTCGCCTCATGGTGTGGCTGGCGCATAAACCCAACAGATAATTTAGGATATCTGACAATACTTACAATGTATGCTACCAAGCCGAGAAAGAAGGTCAGGTATAAATAATATATGTATAACTTGTGAGCTTCAAATAGTTCCGTGCTCAAAGGCCAGAAAGCATAAATATATGTGTGTATTTCTATACGTGTATTAATTGTGATACAATTGGCCAATTTTAAATACATGACCCGTACTATCCATGACCTGATCATCGCCATTACTGTAAATACTATCATGTTTATCACCACTGCATTATCGATCATCATATACACCGACACGGCGCCGAAATCTTGCAAGCCCAGAAACCCAATTCCATGCGAGGCTGCGATGTAACGACTCGCCTGTAACTGGTGGGCAAAAAATACAGTATTGATATTAAACAATTTTTAACGGATTTATCGCTTATTATTATTATCATCTCTTTATTTATTTAATTTCTTATATATACTCTTTATGTAACTTAAATCTCGGGTCGGAGCCCGGTCCTTTGATGGGCATCAGTGGAGCCGAAGCCAACACATAAAATTACATAAAATAAAATAAAAATACATTTTTTGGTATGTGGATAGATGATGGGACTATTGTACAATATGGAATTTGACAAATCAAATTGACTTGAAATGGTTATGACTTATAAAACTATTGGCTGATGTCACACAGTGAGTAAGATAAAATGTTAAGGCAGGTGATGACTCGCCACCCACAAAATGGGCCCCCATAGTGGCGCCGCATATTGGCGCCGGAGAAGCAACATCGGTGTGGGTGGCTAAGGGTGTCGAGAGGTGTGCTGCGCGTTCACTAAGAGCTACTATCGGCGTTATGCCCTTTAACCCACTTCTACCCTGGAGCTTAGGTATTAGCTCTTGCTGTTTCCACCATCCAACCAAGGCAGCTGGAGGTCAGGGGTCTCATTTAGCCCCAGGGAAACATCGGGGTATGCGATGTTGCCACTCACCTAGGGCTCGCCACAAAGCCGCCCCTGCGGTTATTATTATTATTAATAAAAGCCTATAAATTTTCCCATTGCAGGGCAAAAGCCTCCCTCCCCTCCTTCCACTCTTCCGGGTCCTGGGCTAGATTCATCCAGTTTCTCGTGTTTGTGTCAAGCTCGGTCCGCCACCTTTATTTATCGCTTATATTTTACATATTTTTTTAAGACCCGAGGTTTCAAACATATTGCAGAGTTCATAGTCACAGGTGAGATTAGATGACAGTTTTTTTACAGACTTCAAAAAGAAGGAGATTAATAATTCAATTCTATTTTCAGGGTTCTGTACCTCAAAAGGAAAAACGGAACCCTTATATGATCACTTTGTTGTCCGTCTGTCCGTCCGTCCGTCCGTCTGTCAAGACCTTTATTTCGGGATTTATGGACGGAACCCTCGATGGACGAGCCTGACTCGCACTTGTCCGGTTTATTTATGTTTGTCATGCAGAAGTCGTTCACAGTGTCAACATGTATTGCATATTTCAAATTTTGGCTAGAGAGACGCGTTATCTATCTATCAGGCGAGTTGGTGGTCAATCGTAGATCTATCTTGTATAAAAAAACCGGACAAGTGCGAGTCAGACTCGCCCACCGAGGGTTACGTACAAACTAGTAGATAAAAGGAGGAAATCAAATATTTTTTATATTATCCTTCATATACCGAAAAACATACATCGTAAAAACATTTAAAAACCTGTTTTAGCTTATGCTAATGAAGCTCTTTCATATGACACCCCACATGATACGTTTATTTCACTTTAAAATTTGGACCCACCCTCATTCCTTGCATAATGACTCTATTTTTTTGTGATTAAATAAAAAATGTCCAGCGTTCGGATTTTTTCCTATATGTGTACTCTAACACAATGCTTCTTGCCAAATTTCATAGTTCTAGGTCAACGGGAAGTACCCCATAGGTTTTGATTCCTTTGCGAGTGTCGAAATGTGCGATTTTTACGACATATTCGGCTGTAACTTTTTTTTACGAAAGCCGAGAAATTTCATTTTTCTTTCTGCAGCAAGATATTATAGATTAGCGTACACGGTTTTAATTTCAACACGATACCTTCACGCGTTCCCGAGATACAGGTCTTGACACCCCGATAGACGGACAGACGGACAGACGGACAACAAAGTGATCCTATAAGGTTTCCGTTTTTTCCTTTTGAGGTACGGAACCCTAAAAAGAAGCTATTGAAATCAAGAAATACCAGTCCTATCCTATGAGAAGACGAGTAAGTGGCTGCCCAAAATAAATATGTTTGCTAAAATTCAAATGCCAAATATACATATATAATGTGGTTGTATAAAAATCACCGATACTTAATCACATGCATAATTAGAATATTGAACGTTAGAGTATATAAAAGTACTTACAAGCCGACTATTCTTAAAACCAAATATATCTTGAAATGCTTCAATAGCAACACCAGAATCAGCAGAAAGATATACGAATAGGAACACAACGAATGTTGATAAACCTTTAAATGTGATTACTAATTTGAAAAACTGCAAAAAAGAAACATTAATGGTTAAACTTCTGAGAGTACAAGAAAAACAAAATACCCGATTGCAGATAAGCGGTTTTTGCTGTCTAAAGCGGGTGATCCATTGGCGAGTCGGCGAGCTAACGGTATAAACTGTTGGCTCGTTGGGTTGTCGACTCGCGTTGGTGATCCATTGGTTGGCATACCAAACAGTCGACTCTCGATCGCTAGAGAGTCATGGCGTGTTGAGTGTATGTGCGTATTGTTGATTGCCGCCAACTTCAAACTGTGAAGGAAAACATCGTGAGGAAACCTACATGTTTGAGAGTTCTCAATGATCTTGAAGATGTGTGAAGTCTGCCAACCCGCACTTGGCCAGCGTGGCAGACTATGGCCTTCTCACAATGAGAAGATGGCCCGTTCCCAGCAGTGGGACAGTTTGTACAAACAGGGCTGATAAAAAAAAAAATTTTCTATATGACAGCCTACAGCTTAAACGGCTTGACCGATTTTAATATGCGTGGTGTCATCAGAAATCAGAAAATATTTATTGTAAAAACTGTGTACAATGATGTTATAATAATTAATAAGTATCAACTGTTTTGTCCTTTACGAACATACAATAACAATTGTCAGTAATATATTTTGACATTAATATTATAGACACTAGATTATTAACAATAGATTCGTCTTCGCTTCCAGAGTGTCATAGGTATATATTATTTTGTTACATTTCTTGCAAAAATAAAATAAACACAAGCTTTACCTTTACAAGAGTGTCATCTGAAGCAGTCGCACAAAGAAATATGATTACCCACAATATAGAAAGAACAAACAATGCTGAAGTTAATGAACTTCTATTGAAATTTATAAGTGACTCTCTGAAAACAAAATATAAAATGAGTGATGATTTTTTAATTTACGTCCAGCAACATATACATATATTAAAGGTGCAGCAAAAAGGTCTGCCTTTTTGCAGCTCGCCTGATGGTAAGCGATAACCGTCGCCTATGGACAACTGCAACATCAGTGACATTACTGTTGGAATTTTTTGTTCAGGCTGCTTTGCGTAAAGGCCAATGACGTGAGTATTTATAATGATTTAAGTGTTTTACGTATATATTTATCTCTATATCTCGAAAAGTTGTAATCACAGAGCGTACAAAACAATTTTCATCGATAGTATTTAATAAAATAAATAAATATTTGTGGACATTTCACACAACACCATCTAGCCCAAACTAAGCAAAGCTTGTATACTTGAATATACTTGAATACTTATATACTTTTGTTGTTGTTGTAAATATATAGATATGATACATAGAAACACTCAGACACAGAACAAACATCCATGCTCATCACACAAATGTTTGCCCTGGGTGGTTTAATATGGTCTAATAAAGGTAATCATTAATTTCTAGGTCCAATAGTTTAAAATGCACATAGGACAATTTTTTTTCACCTTTGGCGGGCTACGATCGATGGGTACCCGGGTGGCGATGAAATAAATACAGCCCATCTTTATACGGTACCACCCCTATTTTTAATTATTTTGATAATTTGAATACGGCATTTTGTAGCGGTTCGCAGAACACATCTACATGAGAGATTTGTTTATGTAGGGCTGATAGTTTCTGAGTAAAATGACTGTGACACACGGACAGACAGACAGACGGACATTAAATTATAAGGGTTCCTCGTAGTTACTACGGAACCCTAAAAAAGGTAAGTGAAAATAGGCAAAAGTTACTCACATATAAAACAGATATGGCGACGTTTCGGTAAATTTTATTGTATTGTTACGTAGATGGTGTTCACAAATGTGATGAATTTGCGGCGAATTTATGCAATTGCGATTCAATGAAACTA
This sequence comes from Lycia hirtaria, assembly GCA_947563715.1. Classification (NCBI taxonomy): domain Eukaryota; kingdom Metazoa; phylum Arthropoda; class Insecta; order Lepidoptera; family Geometridae; genus Lycia; species Lycia hirtaria. Next base: position 16,735,924 of record OX387386.1, read on the forward strand.
TTTCAGGAGGGCATTTAGTCCAGCCGGGTTGTACTCGAAAGCTTGAAAAGAGATACTGTAAGCAATCGCCTGCGTACAAGCAATGCTGAAAAGTAATAATTGCATTGTGATTGTGATATTGTTATCTAGTATCATGTTATTGACCTAATCTCATCTCTTTTTTTATTCGACAATAGGCTTGCGCTTGACCGTCAACTAACATGGTGTTAAGCGACAGTTACGGTCTACGATGGAGCGTGTTTGCCTAGAAGAAACCTATTCACTCGCGATTTGAAGACTAGATTATATCTGTTCGAAAGACCCATTCAGGAAGCGCATTCCACATTTTGGCGGTACCTACGCACAATGAAAGTGGAGCCAATGCGTTTCGTACGTGAGGCTAGAGTGAATAGATATCTTCTAGAACGACGAGCTCCATCCTCGGCCACACCGTCGCTTAACATTAGGTGAGTTGGTAGTCAATCGTAGATCTATATTGTATTCAAAAAAAACTTAGCCACAAGAAGTCCACTGCTGGACATAGGCCTTCCATGGATTTCCAAAAAGAGTGGTTGGAAGCGGTCTGTATCCAGCATTTTCTTGCCCCGTGTATGTGGTCATCTGTCTATCTCTTGGCTCGTCCTTCTACGCTGCGCTTGCCGGTGGTTGCGGTATACGTGGTCTCCGCTCGAGAACTGTTCGGCCCCATCGACCATCAGTTTTAATCTCATCAGATGAGATTAAAACCTCCTGCCTGTCCCGAAACCATCACTGATTATATGATCAGTATAGGACTTGGGGAGATGCTGTAAAGAGGCAGGGGATGTCACAATAGATCTGCAAAGGTCGCAGTGACTCGTTGGGGCTGATAAAGCTCGATTGGCTCCCCAAATTTCGAATAAAAAAATCATGTCAGTGTGTTATCATCGGGCCTCTACCGTGTATAATTGTATACGTTTGTTTAAGCAAACCTTTTTACTGACTTCAAAAAGAAGGAGGTTAACAATTCGCCTATATTTTTTATATCTATTACCACATATCTTCGTTCTTTATAAACCGATTTGATTTTTTTTGTTTGAAAGGATATATATACTTTTAAATTGGTCCCAAAAATATTTCATCGAAATCGGTTCAGTAGTTTGTTTTAGATGTTTGTTTGTTTAGATGATAGGTATGTATCTAAACCATAGGTATGCATCTACAAAGTAATTAATAAAAATAAAAAAAAGTAAAACCTGAGTTTAGGCGAAATTAATTTCTTAGTGAATGTACCTAAATAAAATAATTTGTTCATAAAATACATGGTTATACTTACAACAACACTCCATAGCAAGGTCTGTAGAAATGCACCATATGTTAAACCGCGCAAGAGTGGGCATATTAATCTTTGCGCGTCAATCTTCCTGGTGTATATCTTTATAAAAAAATCCATGAAAAGGTACGGAGCCCCAAGAAAACATTGTAACAATAATACGTCAAATACACTCGCTGAAAAACAATAACACATTAACGGCCCGTACGTAATCTAACGCAAAAATTAGGCGTTACAATAATACTGGAGTGTGTTTGAAAATTGAACGAACTTACCCAGTGAAGTTTTGTGAATACAATTTTTTGTTTCAATCCAAATGAATAAATAAAAGTTATTTTTTTTTTATCGAATTCAAAACAATCTAATTTATTGAAAGGGGGAAATAACACGAAAAAATCTAAAGTGGGTGTCTAGCTAAGTAGGTACGTACACCAACTATTTTGTTAGGTCGGTGTCTGTATAAGACTTAATAGTTATAGATAGTTTAGCCCCTGACACCGACCTCAAAAAATAGTGGGTGCACGTACCTATTTTAGTTGGGCGTCTACCTTGTATAGATTTTTTCCCTGTTATTTCTACCTTTTCAGTTAATTAGATTGTTTTGTACTCGGATTAATTTTCCTAAATTACTTATATTTTATAATTAATAATTTTACTATAGTAAAAAAAAAAACAGACTTCAAAATGTGCAATTTAGCTTAAGAAAACCAAACTACTGAGCCGATTTTGATGGAATTTTTATTGGACTAATATAAAAATATATTCTTTCAAACAAAAAGAACACACCGCTTCCGTCTCTTTCCCGTCCTGCTTTAACCCCACATTCACCCTGCTTCCGCTTTACTGCTGCCTCACTCCTGATACACTACAGTCATGCTCTCGCGCAACACTCACCCCTCTACACCACCCAAGCTCCCTCTTGTCACGCTCCCTCCCCACTTCAATTACGCTTTCGCACCACTTCGATCATGCCGCTGTGAAATGAAATAATGATATCATACCCAGTGTTCCTTGCTCAAATCACGAGACTCATAGGAATGTTTAGCGCCTTCTATAATATTCGTATACATAGCGTACGATTCTGTTTAACGGAGTGAACATGCGTCACTCACATGTATACAAATACAACGTACACGGCCTTCTAAATCACGTGGTTGAATCATCCTAATCATCATCATCTCAGCCACAAGAAGTTCACATCTGGACTGCCTATGACTGAGTAAATATTTAGTATTAATAATAGTGCAAAAAATTATTCTTTACCTGGACTCCTTATCTTTGAAAATAAATCAAAATTGTGAACGGCTAGGGAATATATATCAGCCAAAATTAAAAATACCTTCATACTTTCCCATCTGAAATGGCTGCCAGGGTCCTGCCACAAAAAAGAGATAATTTTAATAACTACAAAAAAAAAGTAAGGTATCATGTAGAATTTCTTTTCAATCTTCAACTGCCCTCCCCTTTGGAACAGCTGAATTGATACAACGTAAACCTATTCGCATTCATAATTGTTTGTTTTACTTAATAATCCCATTTCTGTTGCTACTTCACTGGAACCGTAAAACCCTAAACGAAATGAATATAAATAAATGATAAATATTGATTTAGGCACTTCTAGATGGGCACTTTCGAAAGTACTACTTGTTACCCGATAAGGTGGTGGACACAAAAAATGATCACATTTTTGCTAAATGTACAAAACGCTCCAGGTTTATCCTAGGCAACCTTGTACATTTAGAGACACCTTACTAAAAATGTGCGTCATCCTAGATAGGTCACATCTTGTTACCAGATGAGGTGCGTAAACACACGGTCCGCTCTTAGTCTATTAGATTTCAGCTATTTGAATACTTATTAAAATCGTCATCGCCTACGTACAAGAAATGCTTAGATAGGAAGTTTGTTCTTACTCACCCTTTTATCCAGGAAAACGGACATACTAGATGACATATCTATCACAGCACTACTCATTTTTGTATTTTTTGCGATTATAGTCTCACACTTGAAAAATTTGTTGACCTGTAAAAGAAAAACAATATTTAAGTTAAGCTGTACATTAAAAAGTAAAGGATTTTTAATTATTACTATTAGGAAGTATTCAGACAAATTTAATTTAATACAACGGAATGCATAATGCTACTTGCTAATAATTAAATACCTACACATAACCAAACCGAGTAAGATAGCCTGAAACCTGATGAAATGGGCTGGTCCGGCTAAACACTGAACCTATACAAACGTAGGTAGCTTACTAAGCCTTACCAACTTCAGGAAATGTTTGTCTCTTTTTGAGATGCAACTTAAGGAGGTAACTAGGTTGAACCTGCAGTTGCACCCAGCGTAGGACACCGGGACCCCTAGCACTCATCTGTCTGTTATATACAGACGACACTTCAACTTCCATATGTAGGAAGTGATGAGGCACTCTTATGAAGTTATGGTCGTGGTTTGGCTGCCACTCGTTCGTAACGTCAATTGGGAAAGACCGCAACGCTTGTCTCGACTGATAAATGAATTCCCCGTGCCGCCAAACTCCGACAAATGACAGGACGAGCACGGGGAACGGATGAGGAACTAGAGATTAGCGGGAAGCGGAGAGTGTCCGTGCTATGTGTAATTTATTTTTGCAGTTTTGCTCTGCATCAACTGGCCAAATTTCCTTTCGTGTGTCAGTTTGTTTATGAGTTTGTTTGTATGTTCTTACTCGCGTACAGGACGTAACTTTGAACCAATTTTGATGAAAATTGGTGTATAGTTTCCATGGATTATTTTAATTGTTTGTCGTCGGCGATTTTTTATAGGAAGGGTGGTTCCTAAAAATAGGGGGGAAGTTTATTACGGCGCTAATAATCAAGCGTTTTTATTGATATTTGGTAAGTAGATAAAGCACACAATTATTAAAAATTAACAGAATTGGTCAAGTGGTTGTCGAGATATGACAACTTGAGGTTGCGTGTAACAGTGAGGGCGCGTGGATGTGCTTGATGCATGCAATGTACAGATTTGGTATATTAAGGCGAGCAAACAAAGCAAACGGGTGTTTGTAAGAAGTGCAAGTGAAGACACCTGAGCTCGCACGCCGTTTAGTGGACATAGTACGCTGAGCTATTCGAATGTGACGTGTGTCTGTTATAAGTAATGTTTTTTTTTCTGCGGAGTGGGGTTAAAATAGTTTGAATAATAAAATGATTTAAACGCATGACACAAAATAACAGGCATACTTTACTAGCTGATCTGGACCCTTATTCCGTATGACCATCGGCCGCGTAACGTGAACTTGACGTGAGTGCATTTACATCTACAATGAAAATTAGACTGGATTCTTAAACTTAATGGTTAATTTTCATTGTCAACGCACCCACGCACGTTCACGTTCACGCGGCCGATGGTCATAGGGATTAACAACTCTGTTTGGCCAACAGGATAACATTAGTATGCATTTACAAAAAAGTCTATACACATTTAATCAGCTAACTGGTGCTCATAGTATAAGCTTTGCTTAATTTGGGGCTAGATAGTGTTACCTGAAAATGTAATAAACAACGATTTATAAATTTATTTTATGAGACCCTATTATTTCGATGACAGATACGAGCAACTGTCTCAAAAGATTAAAATATACAATTTACTTACCAACTGTAAAAACCTAGTCGATTTAAAAAAAATATATTGTCGTTTTAGAAGCTGTTATTTACATAAAAACTATTAAAATATGGGTCCTATGTAAATAGGGCGAATTCTGTGAAAATATTTATATAAATTATCATTGTAGAGAGTATAATTTTAAGCAGTTTTTTACTTCAGGTTGACAGATGTAGTCTGTCATAATTGTTATGGTTCAACTCAAGGAAGTTTTAAGAAAAAAATATCTCAAGGAATACTTATAAAGAAGTTATTAGGCGATGGCCTAAAAAAAACTATTATACTAATGTGGACTCCTTTGTCCGATTTAGCACTGACCACGTTATTCAAAAATTAAAAATCATATTTATTAGATTCTAGATTTATGTGTTGTTTTATAATACTTCTTTTATTATATTCATAGTTTTCACAGAGAGCTTACACGACGTCCGAGGGAATTGTTTTATTATATTTCTTTACTTCCTATGTGAATCTTTTATTTTTGAGAAGGCTTAATGCCTTACTATCAATTTTCTCGGACCCTGACTTTCGTGTGCCTACCTGGGAACAATGGAGATCGGTAGGGGTATTTAGAACTAATTCGGAGATCAATAGGGGTATTTAGAACTCATTTGAATTCGGAATCTACTTAAATCTATATCTCCGGCTCTGTCATTTCCATAGAGAATGAGACGGAGATATAGATTCCGAATCCGAATGAGTTCTGAATACTCCTATCTATTCCTTATAAAATACATCTTTTTTTACCCGATTGCGTAAGAAGGAGGGTTATGTTTTTCGAGTGTTTGTATGTATATAATTATGATGTACGTATGTGGGTATGTACGTATGTGCTTCTGCATGATCGCCTACAGCCTAAACTGCTTGACCGATTTTGATTTGCGAGGTGTCGTTAGATCTGTCTTCACCTCCAGAGTGTCGTAGACTATATTTTTTTGTAATAATAATAATATATTGCTTGCAAAATAAAAAAAATGCGTTTTTTCGTAATCTCCAATGTACTTTTTCGTAATAAACAAGGGAGTTTACTAGAATAATTCTACAGAATACGCATTTGTAATCTTTTACAGCGATTTTACGCATACTTTCTCACAAAAAAGTACACGCGACAACATATCAAATGTAACGAAATCGTAAGTTATACTGCAAAAATTTAACTAACTGGTCGCGCCGCGCCTCTCCGCCGCTGCTAGCTTTGTCGCACTAACGGCAGCGGCGCGGTGCGGCACGACGCGCGACGCAGCGCGTCTAACTCCAGTAAGCAACTTTGCTGCGCCGCGCTGGCCTGCGCCGCGCTGTGCTGCGCCGCCGTGCCGCTGTAGTGCGTTTTATCTCTTATGAAACAGTAGAAAGAATATTTTATTGGCAGCGCCGCGCCGCCGTGTCGCGCTATTGCGGTTTAGCCTTTCCACAACATTCAAGAGCAGAGACTTTAATTTTTCTTTAATTTTCTTTCAAGTCCATGTACAACATGCTATGAGATATGTTTGTATCTGACAGTCGGAAAACGGCCAAGCCATGCTTTTTGATCAATACTTGACTCTAACAAAAAATATCACTTTAAATCTGCTTAATATTTCGCAAACAAATCCCTAAATTGAAAAATGCTTTTCGCACTCCCCCAATGATTTTTGATTACCTACTCAACGATACCCCACTCGGGTAGATAAGAAAAAAAATCTTCCCACTATAGGTAAGTTACGTACTTACCGTTTTGTTCGCGTTATTATTATGTATAATCATACGAAATTTCCGAAGAATTTTCGAGAAGTTTCCGGCAGCCTAGTCGGGATATCCGCAGGTCTTGGGTACGAATCCCACGGCACGCACCTCTGTCTTTTCGAAGTTATGTGCGTATTGTTGATTGCCGCCAACTTCAAACGGTGAAGGAAAACATCGTGAGGAAACCTACATGTCTGAGAGTTCTCAATGATCTTGAAGATGTGTGAAGTCTGCCAACCCGCACTTGGCTAGCGTGACAGACTATGGCCTAACCCTTCTCACAATGAGAAGATGGCCCGTTCCCAGCAGTGGGACAGACAAACAGGGCTGATAAAAAAAAATGTGGAGAGAGCGTCTCTGCCGCGAATTCGCGCCGTGAATTCAGGGCACAAGTGTAGAGCCGCGGTTACATAGGTACATCACAAACACAAAAAAAAAAACAGAAACATTTTGCATTTCTACCACAGTGCTTTCAATATAGATTAGATAGGACTTTAATAATTATAGCGCCTAGCATTTCGCGGACCGAATATATGCTACAGATCTACGAGCTACGAATTCTACTAGTGCTACGGTGCGGAGACGATAAACACACATATTACTTTATAATTTGTGGATAAGCATAACAACGATACGTACGACATCGAAGTAATAAGCTTAGAATTAGAATGCGATGCGCCTGTAGCAAAATGAAGAAACACACAAGCAAAATTAGACACATTTCACATCTTAACTCTGTGACAAATACGTCCACTTACTTGAAACATAATGCGAACGCTTATGTGCATTCTAGACAGTAAATACGTAAATAAGTTCAATACAGAGTAGGGATGTTGCGAATATTCGCATCCGCATCCGCCTATGCGGAACAACCGCATCGATTTAGACATCCGCATCTGCATCCGCATCCGTATAAATCGATAAGCTGAGCGGAGCTGATGCGGATGCGGATATGTAGCAGATCGCGACAAGAAAGAAAGGGGGAGGGGGGGGGGGGGAGTGGCGCGTGTTGACCGCACGTGCTGATTGACCAATAGGAAAGCAATAATTTTGTTTTGGACTTCGGTGAATCGCTGACGGTGACGCGCCTCGCTATTGTTTTGTTGTGACAAGATCTGACGCGCACGTTTGTTTTTATTGTGCTTTTTGTTAGGAAGTGTGAAGAAAGGATAAATATTACTGTTTTTTTTACCCTACCAAACCAACACTTAAGTTTTTTGAATAGATCCGCATCCGCATCCGCATCCGCGGATGTGAGCCTCTTAAAATCCGCATCCGCGGATGTGAAAAAAAATGCATCCGCAACATCCCTAATACAGAGTAGCTAACCCTAGTGTCAGAGTTATTATGCTGCCGAAAGACCTCTGACCTGGCTTGACGATCGCTGTTATTAAAAACAAACCCGAAAAACTGGGACCGTATAATCCGATCCACTGTAGCGCTCAGACAGAAATACCACTCACGGTCAACCATCCAAAGACTGAGAGCGCTTGTAGATGCACCGGACATCGGTCCGGTTTCGGCGAAAACCGGACCGGACCGACTTTCGGTGCGTCTACACACATTAGGCACTGGCGTGGATGACGCCGGACCCACGTCCGGTGCGTCTATAAGCGCTCTGACCAGTCCGTTTGTTGTGTAACATTGGTGATCATTCGAGAACATCTAGTCAAGCTACGTCATTAACGCTACGAAGTATATACGTGATAGTTATGCACACACCCCGGGCATCTATAGACGGAATTTTGAATGATGCTATCACTCTAAGAGTCAATACTCTAAGGAGTACGACATAAACCTACGAAACTCACTTCGGGTACTTCGTGGGAACTTCCCCGCAAGCACGGTCGCCGCTAGCGCCGAGTGCGCTATCGGATTACCTGACATGACGCAATCACGCCGCATGCCATCCAGTGTACAATGAACAAAGGACTAGTCACAATTTCTATTTCTAATTGCGTAATTACTTTGGGTAACTAACACAGTAAAAATAAAACAAATTTACACATATTATGGGTTCTTTTTTATTACGGAACCCTAAAAAATGGAGACATGGTCAGTGCTTTTACATAAGTATACCTGTATAATTAGAATTATAATATAAGTACGCTGTTTCTTCACCTTAAATAATTATTTGCGTATTCAATTATTTTAGTCCCTAACAGCTTCTGTACATTTTTGACCTCTTCCTTTCCCCGCTTTATTGATACATTTAGTTTGCATTGATAATCCGCAATGGTGCCAGTTTTTACGTTTTAGAGTTGCAAATTTTAATGAGAGAGATAAACTTCTCACGATAAAGAGTACTAAAATCATCTAAGCAAGACTAAAACTAACAGCGTTGCCGATTTCCGGTTTTCCCCCGATTTTCGGGGTTTCGAGGGATATCACCTTGGAGGAGAAATGATATACTACGGAGAACTCTTACCGCCATGATCCTTCAATGCAATGTGTAGGTGGGTCAGCTATAGCTATTAGCTACTTATATAGAAATGTTGGTATCAAATAGGGATGGGGTACTTGTGCTTTATTTATATCATGAGTTTTTCCGGTTCATTAAATAATATGAAATTTCAGTTTCCTATTTAGTTTATTTAAGTTGTATAAATGTGTTATTTCATTAAATACATATATAAATAACTAACATATATAAATACATATATACATAAATAAAACTAAAGTTTTAATTTATGTAGTTACAATAGATAGATAAATATTAATATCTATCTATCGTGTCATAACGATAGGTAACCACATTATCGGTTCAACTGTATATATCGATATTTATTTGCGCTTGTAAAGCCTTTACAAGCGTTATGTTAGTTATTTATATACGTATTTAACTTAAATAACACAGATATGTATACAACTTAAATAAATTAAGTAGGAAACTGAAATTTTATATTTTTTAATGAACCGGAACAAACTCATGATATGAATAAATGAAAATAAATAAATAATAACAAATATAATATAAATGAAAACTCACGGAAGTTTTAGTACTGTAATTGAAATTTTACATAAACTAAAGAAAATAGAAATTTTGAATAAAAAATAAAAATCAAATATGTCTTGGTGCCCGTGTGGTAGAGTTTCTGGAACACTGGCGGCATTCCTACGCTGAATTGCTACTGAAGAGATGAGATACACTTTTGAAGTTATGGTCGTGGTTTGGTTGCCGCTCAAAAGGCCGCAACGCCAAACTCCAACAAATGACAGGACGGACGAGCACGGGGAACGGATGAGGAACTCGAGATTGGCGGGAAGCGGAGAGTGCCCCAAATTTTCTTTCGTCTGTCAGTTTGTTTGTATGTTCTTACTCGCGTACAGGACGTAATTTTGATGAAATTTGGCATATAGGTAGGTTCTATAGATTATTTTAATTTTTTGTCGTCGGCGATTTTTGATAGGAGGTTCCCATATAAAGGGGGAAGTTTATTAAGGCGCTAATTATCAACCGATTTTATTGATATTTGGTAAGTAGATAAAGTACACAATTATTATTACAATTTCTGGTAAAAATGAAAAGAATTGGTCAAGTGGTTGTCGAGATATGACAACCAACTTGAGGTTGCGTGTCACAGTAAGGGCGCGTAGATGTGTTTAATCCGGCGGGGTAGCACAAAACAGTGTTGTGCTTGATGTAATGTAATGTACAGATGACTCAAGGTGAGCTGCATGGTAATGGGTAATTTTTTTTTTACTGGCGAACATTACATTACTGATTTTATTTACTGTAATTATAACATTACAGTGAACAAAATCAGATAGACATTAGACATTAGAGATTAATCATTAGACATAGTCATAGTCATATTTTTAACCGACTTCAAAAAAAGGAGGTTATGAATTCGACCTGTGTGTATGTAATATTGTCAAAACTGCACAGTTTGTGTAAATGTATTAGCAGTGTATATTTAGCGCATAATAAAATAAACTAATGAGAGGAACAGAAATTTGTATATTTTATTTTTCACATTGAACAGAAGTGACAGATACAAAAACATCATCAACTAAAAAACTAAACACGTACTCTCCCTAAAGAATTGCTACAAACTACAGAGGTTTCAAACAACAATATGTTAGTCTATACCAGCCTCTAAACATATTGTGCGCTAAATTTAATTAGTATTTGTATATTTGTCCACGTATTACTCAGAAACTAGAACTCAATTCCAAAAATTATTTCATGTCGAATAAAGTATTTCTCATCTTAGGGAGTCACTGTTAGTTTTAACAAAATCGGTTCAGTAGTTTTCAAGATATAGAATTTTTAATTTTAAAATATGAGCGTTTCAACGACGCTTTACAAACTACTGGGCGGATTTGAACGAAATTCGGTAGGTTTATCACTCATACTATGTGAAAGGATCTGGCATACTTTTTAGTGCAAAAATTTGGCGTTACAATAGTAGTGAAGTGTATTTAAAAATTAAACTAACTTACCCAGTGAAGTTTTGTGAATACAGTGTTTAAATACAAACGAGTAAATACTATTAAAAATGAATAAATAAAAGTAATTTTAAAAAACTAAACCGACTTCAACACAATCTAATTAACTGAAAAGTGAGAAATAACACGAAAAAATCAAAACTGGGCGTCTAAGTAGGTAGGTACGTAAACCAACTATTTTTGAGGTCTGCGAATAAAGAACTTAATTGGTGATAGTTCACCAATTATTAGTTCGTTATGTACCTACATAGGTAAACGCCCAGTTTTGTTTTATTCGTGTTATTTCTCACTTTTCAGTTAAATTGTATTGAAGTCGATTTTTTTTTAATTACTTTCATTGTATTTGAAAGATAATTTTATCGAAAGTGATTTTAGGTATGTTTCATTAAAATCGGTTCTGCTGTTTTTTATTTATCGATGGTTTTTTAGTTTTATAATTGTTTAAACTATAATTATTATTTATTAAAAATATTTGTGGTAATATGTGCGCGAGCGAAAAATAAAACACCACTTGACATATCTATCTAATAGTACATCGACTTTGATATCGAATGCGTCCCATCACTACCGGCTAATTACTAATTACAGCAGATCTGCTGTATTTTTGCACCATCTGCTGGACACTGTATTTTTAAAAATACAGTGTATGAAGTCACTGTATTTTTTTCTATCAAGAATATTTGATGTATTTTATAAAAAAATAACACGATTTACAGACGCTTTCAAAATTTTTAACTCGATTGAAACTTTTCCCTGGTTGTTACTGTCAAAATACGGAATAATACGCAAATTTTCATTCCTAGTGCGATGGCAGCTCGTTATCTGATGAGAACATAAATATATATATACATATTGACATACAAATCTTACAAATACGGCGAATAAGTGATGTTTAAATTTTATGTAAAATGTAGTGTAAAATTTTGTTATGATTATGATGTAACTAGGTTTTACATTAAAAAAATAGTAGTATTTTTTACGTCTAGGTAGTTACGTAAATACAGCAAATATGATTAAATACTTGTAATTTAGTAGTTAATACGTGAGACGATTGAACTATTTGTACATAAATTTACGTAAATACCATTATTTTCTTACATAACCGACAATATAATTCTACTGTAAATTACGCTGCATTTTATTTTTAACTCTGCTGTATTTTTCTTGTAAATACTGTATTTTGAGTGCTACGTCTGCCGTATTTAAACAATTTCGATCTGGCAAGGCAACATTGCATCCGTGTAAACATAAATAAATTTAAAAATATATATATATTTGTTTATGTTCACAAAATAGAAAGTAGTGTGTTTATGTTTACACGGAATACGGACAGGGTTGGAATTTGTAGTATAATTATACTATTTGTAGTATAATTTCGTTAAGTGTAGTATATAGTATCCTAACGCTAGGATACTACGCGAATGTAGTATAATTTAAGATTTGGGTTACTTCGTTTTTTTTACCACCAGTTTATGGAATTTACTTACATGTGGAAATACAGAATCTAAGTTGGGAGGGAATACTTGGGATATCCCTGCACAGTGCCAGTCACAGAAAACTTCAGGATTTAGGGCGAATACATAATTGCGAGTCACAGCAAGCGCAGCGTAGGAAGACCAGCCACGAGATGGACAGATGACTTCATACAAGTGGCGGGAAACGGTGGCTGCAAGCCGCTTCGGTCGTTAATCGGTCTTTTTGGAAATCTATGGGTTAAGCCAATGTTCAGCAGTGGACTTTTCATGGTTGAGATGATGATGATTACGAGTCAACAATTGAATAACCTGGGCTAAGTCTCGACTTTATTTGTATCAATCAATTTATCAACATAATTCCGTTGATTTATACAGGCTGTATAGACACAGTCAAAAAGTAGAGAGTAAGTTAGTAACAATTTATCTCTATATGCACAACATATCATGTTGATTTGTCATATTACAGACAAATATAGACCGATTTTATCACTTCAATAAATCGACACTAATTTACTTTGCACTAAACTGACTGTGTCCGTACTGCCTGTATGAATCAATTTATCAACCGATCTATCTTAATAAAATTTATTAGTAAGTAATAATTTCTATTACACTATATTTGTTTTTAGGGTTCCCTACCCAAAGGGTAAAACGGGACCATATTATTTACTAAGAGTCCGCTGTCTGTCTGTCCGTTTGTCACCAGGATGTATCTCATGAACCGTGATAGTTAGACCGTTAAAATTTTCACAGATGATGTATTTATGTTGCCGACATAACAACAAATACTAATAATTTTATAGTTTAAAAAATTTAAACAACCGACTTCAGATTACGTTATTTCGTTTACTTGTAATATTAGTAAGGATAATAATTAAATAAGGTGCTCAAGCGTTGAAGTGCTCTATTTTCTCCATATACACATTGGATGAGTAAGTAGGTTTTACTTTTCAAGCTCACTAAATCACTCACGATTGTAAACTTTTTAAAGAGACCTCTCTTCACCCGCTCGTTTTTTTTTCAAGATTGACATTTGTCATTGAATGTCAAATGCTTCGTCATCGCAGATTAGAAAATGTGCAGATGTTTACACGATAAACCTCAACATTTGACACTTTTGTAAAGAAAAACGAGTCAGTGGAACTCTGCGATTTTATAATCTGACGCACTTACTCAGAAATCCAATGAAAAAATTTTTACTTTTACTGATTTTCAAAAAGTAATAAAGCAATTTAGACTGGCCTTGTGGCTCAGTTGGTAGTGTGTTTACGTCTACCTGCTGAACTGAAAGGTCGTGGGTTCAATCCCCACCCAGGGCAAACATTTGTGTGATGAGCATGGTTGTTTGTTCTGTGTCTGGGTGTTTCTATGTATCATAAGTATATATTTACAAAAAAAGTATATATGTATTCTATCAGCCATCTAGTTCCATAGTACAAGCTTTGCTTAGTTTGGGCTAGATGGTGTTGTGTGAAATGTCCACAAATATTCATTTATTTTATTTATTTAATGTTTCTAAAATAATTATGGAACCAACTTGGGAGCTTTCTCTATACGCCAATACACGAAACACAAAAATTGGTTCACGAATGAACGAGAAATTCAAGTACATACATAAAATAAAACACGCTACGAATTGACAACCTCCTCCTTTTTTGAAGTCGGTTAAAAATAGAATAAATTTAATATTTATCCCATACAACAAACGTGATTTTTTGCCGTTTTTATAGATAATGTTAAGGAACCCTTCGTGCGCGAGTCCGACTTGCACTTGGCCGGTTATTTTTCCTCCCTTACCTACTTCTAGCTACTTTTTGGGTTCAAATCTAGCTATATACATGACAGTACAACTGGCAACACTGTCCGAGAGCCTGATTGATTCCATTAAAGATTTGGCTTAAAGGTTTTGTTACCAAGCCATAATAAATTAAAAAAAAAAAAAAAAATGATTCCAAGTTCCAACCCTAAATAGTAAATACGGATGAAGTATCCTTCAAAGATTACCTATTATAACCGGAGAATGGTATCCTTTAATTTGTGATAGCGAATTTATTACGACAAATATAGTTATTGTAAGTTTTTTCCCGTAACTATGTAAGAAAATAAATGTAATAAATAGTAAATAAAGCGTGTAATGTACAGTTATACTGAAGTAAAGTGAACTTATATAGGTCTGAAGCTACTGTTTTTATTGCTTTCCAAAGTTCCAGTGGTTCCAGTTAGCTTATTTTTAAGTTGTCAAAATGGACTAACGAGTATGCAATCCTTAAAGACCTATCAGTGGCGCAGGGAAGAGTCCCTGTTGCCATAGAAAACACCGTGGGAGCAGGGGACGAACCACACTCGCCATTTCCAGTTCCATTAGGAACCTATTACTCTCTTTCTACAAATTTTTGTTCTATGTGACGTTTTTCAGGACTACCCCTGAGCTCCAAATTCAAAATTTTGGATGAGCAGCACTGCTCACTCTGCGTCTGTTCCACTTTTCTAATGCTACCATAACTTCCCATCTCTTGTTTTCATTCAACTATCTTCTTTCTTACACACATCTCATTCTTGTTTCACTTCTATCTGGTTCTTACCATTGTTGTACATGATTTTAGCAATGTTGTGACTTTGTGCTTTGTAGTAAATAGTGGTGACTAAATAGTCATCCTATCCTATAGTCTGTCTAATTTTGGCTAAGATCATAACTTGAGATGAAATGGTTGAACAAGAATAGACTGGTGAATAATGAGATATCTTATTTTTCGCACACATCGGTCACCAGTCCATCCTAGATCATTAATTTTATTTCAGGTTATGCGGCTAGGACTATCTATGATATGAAAGGTTTTCTTGAACTGCTCCAGTTCAAGAAAACATTCTTCTTATACCTCTATGTTATTTGTTACTTGATTTATTGTCTCTTTTTTTTAAACAAATAATTCCACGTTTGACGAACAACTTGCCTGTTGGAAAGCGAAGATGTGATCGGAGATGAAGCACGCAGACTTAGAAGATACCTATTCAGTCTGACCTTGCAAAGACCAATGTTGTAATTCTCAGGGAACAAAGGAGCCGGCAATTTGTTCCATTCTTTCGCTGTTCCGATAAGAAACATAGAATTAAACCGTTTAGTATGAATATTGGGTAAATCCAATTGTGTAGTGTAGATCATGCAAAGAGTTTAGTTGTTGTGATAAGTGTATTCTGTTCAAGTTCAATCCAAGTGGTCTTTAGTTACTGATTGATTTTAAATATAGATTATGCTATTCCACAAATGGTAGAAAGTATGTTAAAAGTAAGTTGTATAAAAACACTACTCAAGCTGTGCATTAATGTTTGCCTGTCAGTGTCACATTACACATAAACCGGCTTACTTAAAAACGCTGAATAAGCACATTTTAGATAAACAGTGTTTTGTTCCGTTCTCGCGCATGACAGTTCCTGTCTGGTAGAAAGTGACAAATCCTTATTCAGTGAATAAGATTTTAACATGTGTTTATAAGTATGACGGTAAGTAGACAACTGGACATATTATTGTAGACTGCAATGTCACTTAACATCATGTGAGTTGACTGTCAACTGCAAAAAAATTAATTAAATTTAATTAATTAAATTAAATTATCATTTTTATTTTGGAAAATGCAAGCTGAATATTGGTTTGGTTGAGCTTTTAAAAAGTAGTGATATCTGTCATCTAGATACTATAAATCAATAATTAAAAATTTATTTCATTTTCAGAGTCTGAAGAAGAATACTTTAATGATTGCTCTGTAGATGCTAATGTAACTGCTGCTCAAGGCTTGAGAGTAATACAAAAAATGCTGGATATGGTAAATACCACTTTTATGAGTTATTTTAGTTTACTTAAATCTCGGATCGCAGCCCGGTCCTTTGATGGGCATCAGTGGAGTCGAAGCCAACACTGAGAGGCCCTTTACATTAAAAAAAAAAAAATACAGTTTCTTGGTATGTGGATAGATGATGGAACTAATGTACAATATGGAATTTGACAAATGTAGACTATTGAGATGAAATTGTTATAACTTAAAAAAATAGTTTATTAACTGACACACAGTGAGTAAGATGCTATTATTACACTTGCATATTGTGTTTGAAGGACCACGTGGAAAATTGACATTCAAAATGAGTTGCGTTCCTTGCCATTACAGATAAGGATTACATTAAAGCTGACTCTCATTTATAGCAGAAGTAATGATTTTTCTTAATATTTATTTATTTACAATCCTTAGAGGTTGGCTCCTAATGCAATAGTGTAGCAAATTTGACATTATATATTGGTGTTTCCATAACATATATTGTATAGGAATGTCCTGGTGAATTCCCTCAGGGTACAATAAGTCCATTTGAACCGTAACTGACAAAATGTGACCAACTGACTGAGAGTGCACTGCACACGTTATCAGAGCCTGCCTGTGGAGGTCGGTGTGAGTGTGAGACACCGCTTCGAGCCGCCGATTTAAACATCTTTTGGTTGTGTTTACCTTACTGTGCTGTATATACATATTATGTTCCATCTGTAATAAAGGGTCTACCGAAAAACGTTACTCGAATTTATTGCTCAACATATTTTGTCAACTTCTTGCTTTACAACAACAACATTTATCTAAGTTAAGTAACGTTTTTCGGTAACAAGTTTAACTTAAAATTAATCGTATTAGAATTAAATAGAACAAAATTTAGATAAAGTATATCTAAATTTTCTTGTCTATGGGTCAAAAGTTACTCGAAATAAATTGATAATTAAAACTAAAATATCTTAATTATAACAGGTGCGAGTCGAATGTGATGATTTCGCAGAAGACAAATACACAAATAAGATTGTTGTTAGCAAGCTGAATTCACAAAACTCAGAGTTCAAATTCTGTAAAGGAAATACCAGCACACCTACTGGTCAGTCTCCAAACAAACAAATTAAAGAGATAAAGAAACGCCTGAGAAACATTGCTATTGAGTCCATACTTCAGTCCATTGAAGATAACAAAATACAGAGTAAAGAGATCATACTACGTAAACCAAACGAATTCATTGCTAAAGTGGAAGCACATGAAATAAAACAATCTGAAATACTGAAATCAAAAGAGGTCAAATTTGCAGATGACTCTTGTAATAATAACTCGGCAACGACTAGAGTGGAAAAAGTTAATAGATGGCTCGACACTCTGACGGGGAGGAGTTTCCCTAAAAAAACTTCAAAAGCTACTCTGGAAGCTACAAGTATATTCTTAAAAAAACATAAAAAGGTGAAAAAAGTTAACGAATGTCCTAAAATTTTGAAACGTCAAGAAATGAACCTATCATGGTCTTCTAATAGTGTAGAATATAAACCTTCTCTATTATCCTATAAGTATTATAAAAAATATGTTGAACGTATCAAGTCTATGGAGTCCATGAGGGAGAATATTTGGGCCAAAGCAGAACAGAAAATGAAAAAGATTGACATGAGAAAGTAGGTAATTGGTTTACACACAATCATCATTTCAGCCATACAAATTCCTCTGCTGGACAGGCTCCCCCTTGGATTTCCATAAAGACAAATTCGAAGCGGCTAGCATTCAGCGTCTTCCCTCCACTTGTATGAAGTCACCTGTCCATCTCGTGGCTGGTCTTCCTACGCTGCGCTTGCTGATTCGTGATCTCCACTCGAGAATTTTTCGGCCCCATCGGCCATCAGTTCTATGTGCTATGTGCCCGGCCTACTGCCACTTCTACTTGCTAATCCGCTGTGCTATGTCGGTGATATCCGTATGTCTACGGATCCCCGGATCTCTTCATTTCTGATTCGATCTCGCAGAGAGACTACAAGCATAGCCCTCTCCATAGCTTGTTGCGTAATTTTGAGCTTCCTTATAAGGCCCCTATAGATTACACATTTTTAATTAATCAGGCATTTTGATAATGTTATATCAAGGAAGACACTTGGTGCGAGCCATTTCCAACAGGTTTTTTTGAAAGTCCTTTGGCGAGATCTATGTCGTATTTGTTGTGGCTGAGATGATGATGATTTCTTATTTCCATGCGTCGTGAAATGATGATGGTATCTTGTTTCTAGGCGTCGTAAAGCTATGAAGCAACTAACGTCCTTGAGCAGCGAGAGCTCCGGACACAATCAGAGCTACGAGGAGACACAAAGTAACTAGAATATTCAACTGGTCATTGTGGGTTTTATGTTTTTTTTTATGGTAGGCGTTTGGACCGTAAGTTGTTTAGTGATTAAATGCATGCGTTAATGGTGGGTAAGTAAAGGTCTGGTCATGAATAAAAGGTGCTGATCTGTTAGAGGGGGGATTAATGCAAAGCAGAGTTAGAGGCGTAGCCATTAAAGGCTCCAACCATTAGATATATTTATTTAAATATATTAGGATAATATTTAGAGATGGAAAACAGCTTCCTCCTGTTGTATGGAAAACGTTTCATTTGCCGGAATAAAATCGCGTGACAACATTTCTCTTACACAACAAATAGCAATGTTCTCTGTTTTAAGCTAAAAAGGTAATTAAAAAAATTAAACCGACTTCAAAAATAATCTAGTTAACTGAAAAGGGAGAAATAACGAAAGAAATCAAAACTGGGCGTCTACCTAAGTAGATACGCAAACAACTATTTTTTGAGGTCGGTGTCAGGCCCTAAAATATTATCTTTGCATGAATATTTAATTATTAATTCTGCATGGCACGGTAAAAGCTTTGTTACGGTGGGCATGAGTGTAACAATAGTTAACAATAGATGTGTCTGGAATGGAACTAATGTTTAAAAAATAATAATAATATAGGCTTGCGCTTGACCGCCAATTCGCCTGATGTAAAGCAATTGTGGCGAACCACGATGTATACCGCTCGCCTAGAAGAAAGTTGTTCACCTATATGTATTTGTGTTTCTGTCTGTGGTATCGTAGCTCTCAAACAGATGGACTATAGTTTTATCTATGTTTCATCAAAACTGGTTTACCCGTTTTGAAGATTTTTAAAATCAACGAGCATGAAATCATAAAAATCATGCTCGTTGAATAGTTTAATATTTTAGTGGTCAAATCTGGTGTCCTATTTACTGCATAATGTTTCTTGTTTGTCAATAAAAACTTAAATATGCATGATGTAGTAACAATAAATATACACTGCAATAATGTAGAGTATTTTATGATATAAATTTTAAAGTAAAATTACGAGTTACTCACGTCTTTTTAAACACACGTCTGAATTAAAATCTCCGACTTTAGATTCAACCGCAGTCGGCGGTCTTTTTCAAACCGCGCAGACGTAATTCTATTGCACGATGTAAACATTTCAGCACAATAAAAAAAAAATAGACACAAATGTAACATAATTGTTGTATGTTGTATAATTTTACTTTATAATCAACCGTCTTTAAGAATGAGTATGTTCTTCTCAATTCGACTGTATTTTTTTATGTTTGTTACCTCATAACTTTCGGCTGGGTGAACTGATTTTGATGATTATTTTTTTATTTGAAAGCTGGTTCTTCCCGTGTGGTCTCATTTCAATTTGGTCCAGTTCTGACAATGGCATCCATGAGAAATCGGTTGTCAGTTTTTTAAACTATAATTATTTTTTTAAATATTTATTCGTTTCATTTTACAGTTACTGATGCCACGACATAAACCCTTTCTGTCATTGCGTCATCGAAAAAAAATCGGTGTTTGGAATTGATCGGTCTGTCTCAACACCGACACAGTCTGACCCTGGACTGTGTCGTCTGCGAAGTTGTCAACAAGCCTAGAGATCTTAAATATGAACATACAGACGCGGGGGAAAAGGACAGTGAATCAGACACGACCACGACCGAAGATAGTTCTTCAGGCGTCGAGGACTCCGATACGTCCGAGTACGAACAACTAGTAAATAGTGGTGTATAATGTGATTGAAATAGGAACGGAACCGCTTCGGAAACATGTTGTGGTTTCAGTCAGAATTGGTGTCGACACGGGCTTATAACGTTGACTTTGAATGTATTAAAATATAAGAAAAAAATTGTGCTTAAGATCATACGACAGAAGTGAAAACTTCAACAAGACGACGTTTAGCATAAAATATCACTATAGCAGTGACACGTTGACTATCTCTCTCGCTCCCTTAGTCGACTCGAGCCGAGATCACCCGACCAAGCGTGATAAAAATTTAATGAACCTGAACTGGTTCCTGAAATGAACCTAAACGGTGGCGGTTCAGGTTCATTCAATGCCCACGAAATAATCAGTGTGGCTAAAGAAGTTTTCACTTCAAATATCAGGGGCATTGTCGTGGAAGCAGCCGTGTGATACGTGAAAGCAACGTAAGTTGTAACGACTTCAAAATGGCGACGCTTCCTCTTCCGCTGTGCGCTATGCTTCACAGTCCTCACTCAATGCAACGGATTTTTTGATATTTTTATATTTTATTGATAAAAATGTTTTTAGATATATTCTTATTTATATGAGGTTTAAAAATGTATTCACATTAAAAACGACTCTGCGTTTTCCGTTCCGTCATGTGGATATGTCTCGTCCACTAGTTACGTCGAATGCTATAAAACCGTGATTGCGAGTTCTGCCTACCATTTTTATGTAAAAAAGTTAACCGAAAGCAAGTTATTCTCTTATTTTAATCGGATTTTACTAACAGTGCCACAAGGCGGCCTTATCGCTAAAAGCAATACAGGCTGGTATAAGAATGTTTAAATGTGATTTTAAAGCTTTAGAAATGGAAGACTTAAATTAGCAAAAATTATATTTGGGAAATGGTTAGTATGATGAATGTGATTCGGAAAATTACTATTTAAAATGTTCGTTGTATCAGCGGTTTTTTCTGACTAGGGCTAGGTAGGCGTTTGTCCGCAGCTCAGCGGATTAGTGATAGTTTTGTTATAGTTATTTTATGCCGCCTTTGAAATTGGCTAGGTTGCTGTTAACATTCCTCCTGTGTAAACTCTTACACTTTATAACTGTTCTTATATAAAACATATAGGATAGATATTTTTTATATAAGTAGGTACAGTTGTAAAGTGTACGAGGTTACACAGAAAGAATGTTGACTAAAGGAACTCATTAACGTTGCATGCACCTACACTGAAATCGCGAAAAAAATTATGAGAAGCTGCGCTTATTTTTACCCGACTGCGTTAGGAGGTTTATGTTTTTGAGTATATGTATGTTTGTATGTGCTTATGTATGTATGTTGCTATATGATCGCCTACAGTCTATATGGCTTGACCGATTTTGATGTGCGAGATGTCATTAGATTCGTCTTAACTCCTAGAGAGAGCTATTTTTTTTAATAATAATATTAATGCATCTCTTGCAAAAATAAGACCGACCAAACGATTTTTTTTGTAATAAATAAGATTTTTTTTACATCGATTTTATACATACTTTCTCACAAAAAACGTATATTCAACAGCGTACTAAACGTAACGAAGTAATAAATTATAGCAAAAACCGCTTTTCTGCAGTCGGGTATTTTATTTTTCATTTTATATAGATAATTGTTTGATTAGAATACCCTGTGTGGATCGTGATATTGGTTAGTTATAAATATTCTACTAGTTTCCATTATCAGAAAACGTTCTCGCTACGAGATTCTCATGTTTATTTATATGAAAATACCCGTGAAAGTTGTCTTTTTAAGTTTAAAGTTTAATTTGTCATTTTTTTTTTCGGTAACCTTATTTGGACAATTATATCGATAATATAAAAATGTGCGAGTTATTGCGGTATCCTATCGATTGTACTATACTTTGTCCGAGGTCACCTAACAACGAGTAACAAGTGGCGGAAAGACGCCGAATGCAAGCTGCTTCAGCCGTATTCCCACACTAAATGAACCAAGGCCAGGCCGAACGTGGGCCAGTTACACCAATTCTCATATTTTCTATTCAGTAGGAAGAAGGCTTTCAATACTTGACTCTGGCAAATGCACTAATTGCGTGGGTTCAACAAGAAAACGTATATTTTTTTTAAATTTTGTTTGTATTGTTTAGTCATCCCATGTGACTATTTTAAGTAAGAGTTTATAGATATATTACACAAACATACTTGCCTATTTTTAATCCCCGACGCAAAAAAGGATGTCATAAATTTGACAAAGCTGCTCTTAAACGGATGAACCAATTTTGATTTAGTTTTTATTGAGGATTTGATCAAGAGTGTTCTTAGCAATGTTTCGTATAAATCGGCTCACCCGTTTTTATTGTGTCGGTTGTATTGCTAGGTATGGCTGTGTTAGTTTATATTTAAGTTTCAATAAATATTGTAAATTTTCAAGTGTAGTTTTGTTTTTATTTGATTTGAAAAACCCGTTTAGGGATGTAAGTAAGTACCTACATATAACCTTTGCCAACTACCCTTTATCTGAGAATGTAATCACGAGCAAACAAGCAGTATCTTTTCATAATAATGATATTATACATATGTATAATCATTAATTGTTCCGGACGACCCTTGGTCTTAGTAAATGTATATATAGGTAGTGTCGCCTGTCGAGTCAGTTTGGCTCTTGGATCTTTCTCCAAACTGCTAACAGGTTTTGCGACCGATGTGTATAACTGTCCATAGAAACTCTCGATCTCCCTCAGGACTTCTGCTTTGGTCGACGCTATGCTGTCATCTTTTCTATACAGGTTCGTCAGCTGGCTTTGCCCAATAGACATGTCTCTTGCGAACTTTGGAGCCTTTGTTCTGCTCAATCGTCTTTTTAATGCGATTAGTATGTGCTGTGAGTGGATGTAAAAAAAGTAAAGTTGGATGTTGGATGGAATTACTTTTCTGATTGGCCAACTTTACTTTTTTGACATCCACTCACAGCCATAGAGAGTTATCTATCTTTATGGTCACAGCACAATCAATTAATTATCCATTCTCACTTTTTTTTCGTAAACTGTTAATTCCTGGTTGGAACTCAGCCGCGACGTAAATTTCCATAGTTAGACTAATCGTCACATTTTTGTCGAATTTTGGGAATAGATATGGCAGAAATGTAGCTCCAAACTTTTTTTTTTCATAGACCACTTTCAAAATTTTGCTGGTTCCGGTGGTTGTCATATATATATATTTATAGAATAGATAAAGAATTTTTCGATTACACTCTAAGGGCCTTACCGAAAAACGTTTCTTAACTTTAACCAACGTCTTAATTTCTTAAGTCTCATTACGTGCCAGCGAGAAGTTGACAAAATATGTAAAGCATTGCTTAAAGTTATGTAGCGTTTTTCGGTAAGGCCGTAAGTTACTGATACTCCAACGAACTGTCAATCTAAAACTCGTAGATAATTAGAAGGAGTTTTGGCGGGAACGCCATAGTAACATATTGTTGCTTTGTTTTATTTTCCTAAACTTGTGTTATTTTGAACAATAATGCGATAAAAATTGAGGTGTTTTATTCATTATGTGTTCGATCAAGTGCGTGAGTGTGGGCAAGTGAAATAAAGCAGTAAAACGTGTCATTTGAAGTTTAAGAAGAAGTTTTAAGAAGCTTCTAGTAAAGTCGTCATCACTTTACTGACCTCAAAGTTGAAAATGACTGTTGACGTGATTTAGAATGTGACTAGAACACTATATAACTAGAATTATTCAAGAAACTTGAAGATATATCAATACTTGACACTGGCAAATCGCTAATCGCGTGGTCCAATGCAAAAAAAAAGGATTAGAAGAATAAAAAACTGTCTAAAGTATTTATAAAATGTGTATGAAACGTATTGAATTGTCTCTTAGGAATCTAATTAAGATAGTTGATTGATTTTGATCGTTTTTACGCAAATATTAAATTAAAAGCGCAATACTTTTGGAAAGATCCAAAAAGAATTTACAGTAAGTACTTCTTACTTGTTTTTAACCCCCGACCCAAAAATAGGGGTGATAAAAGGTTTACGTGTGTATCTCACGATTTGTATATATCTATGTCCTGTATGTATGTCTGTCTGTGGCATCGTAGCTTTCAAACGGATGGACCGATTTTGATCTAGTTTTTTATTTGTCAGAGAAGAGAATGTCATCGAGAATGTTCTTTGCTATGTTTCATCAAAATCAGTTAAGCCGTTTTTTATTGGGGGAGTTTTCTAAACTTATATGTTTCGCTTGCACAAAAAACAGCACTTATGTAACAGTATGTAACTTATTCACACTTGGAGGGTCTCTATTTTCATTAGGTATTTTCTGTGTCATACTTTGGGCATATGATAATACTAGTACCTCTGCTGCAGGACCATTATTTGGTAAAAATGTAGTACAAAATTACTTTCTATCTCTGGTTTTTAATTATAAAATATTTTTGTAAACAAACACATGTCATGATAAGTTATTGTCAAAGTGGCACTCATGTTACTCAGAACGGTCAGTTATAACAAACCTTTTTCTGGGATCGATGTTTTTTGTTACTTTGTTGTTTGATCGTGTTACTCATCATCATCGCCAGATTTTATCTGCGACCTCAATGTTGCGTCTTTAGCGATTTTGAAGGTGAAAAGGCAATCTTCCGCGGCGGTATTCACTTCACTTCGATGCTAAAGACTTTGTTTGAAAACATTCTTCTTTCATAATGCACAAGTGCTTATTGTAATTAAAACTTTACAGTTAAAATCTATAATAATAAACAATTATCTCCTTGGCGAAAGAGAACTGGCGCAAACCAACGGTGCTCAGCATCGAAGACCGCAGGGACGTATGGAAGGGCAAGGAGCTACACGGGAGGTTCTACCGAGTCTCAACAGGGCCCGATGTAGACCTTCTTGCGTCGATGAGCTGGCTACGCTTTGGCGACCTTTTTGGTGAAACTGAAGGGTTTGTCTGTGCGATAGCAGATTAAGTTATCAAGTCGAATAACTATTGGAAATAGATCATGAAGAACGGTACGGTCGACATCTGGTCGACGTGGTTCATTTCACCGTCCCGGAAAGCCTCTCCGACATATTATTTACAGTTGTTCGCATCTTGCTAACAGCGAGTATTTGCGTTTTTATGCATTTTGAGTAACAGACATAATCAAGTGGCCAGGATTATCCACCAGGAGCTTGCTCTTCAATACGGCCTTATCGAGCCCGAGGCGCCATACTAGCAGTACGCACCAGCTCCGGTTCTTGAGAATGGCCGTGCTTTGCTCATA
The DNA here is from genome assembly GCA_947563715.1 of Lycia hirtaria. Classification (NCBI taxonomy): domain Eukaryota; kingdom Metazoa; phylum Arthropoda; class Insecta; order Lepidoptera; family Geometridae; genus Lycia; species Lycia hirtaria. The sequence continues at coordinate 16,761,606 of OX387386.1, forward strand.
CTATTGGGACCGCACTATTATCAAGGATAGGACTATTGTCGCCAATAAGGCCATCCTCGGCCAAACCGTCGCTTCAGGCAACATCAGGCGAGTTGGTGGTCAATCGTAGATCTATCTACTAGGTATACATACTAATATAAAAAAAGACTGATATATCGTGATTGTAGATCGATCCCAACGCCGGGCAGTGCTCCTTGACGTCACCATTTCACATGATGAGAATCTTGTGAAACCCGGAAAAGGACAAGGACAGTAAGTACCTTGACTTAGCGCACGAGATAACCTTCATGTGGGATGTTGACTCGACGATCATTCTTCCGCGATAGTCGTATCGGCAAACGGTTTAATAGCGAAAGGCCTCGACTAACATCTCAAGAGGCTCTCGGTCGGTCCATGGTTGGTTGGGTCAAGGCTCGGATTTAGAAGGCAGTCTTTCTAGACACGGTACGAATTGTCAGGAGGTTTCTGAGTGTGTAGCTCCTATAGCCAGCAGTTTAGGCCCCGCTGCCGTTGCCGGTGGCACCCTAGTTCTTAAGTTGTTTTATGCTATCTATGTTTTATATATGTAGGTATATTGATTTTAAAAAAACTTAAAAATTATGAAATAAAAAAAAAGTGATAATTATAAAAAATATATAAGTAACAAGTTCCATAGAATTACATCAAAATCGGTCCAGTAGAGATTTTTGAAACAATATTGCGATTTTGAAGGTGGTAGTTTAAGTTTTTTTTAACTATAGATATGCATTCTCAATTCGCAGTTAAATTTAAATACATATTTTGTCATTTTTACAGCTCAAACATTTTTTTAAGTTGTAAATTGCAATCTAAAAACTATAAAAATGAGTAGCGCCGTAGTAGACATGTCGTCTAGCATGTCCGTTTTTGTGGAAAGAAAGGTGAGTATTAATATAATTTCTTCTAATAAAATTTCAGAATCAATTAAAATAAAACTATGTATTCATATTCATATTTTGTTTATCCTTATTCATTTATAATATCGGGTCGCAGCCCGGTCCTTTGATGGGCATTAGTGGAGCCGAAGCCAACACTGAGAGGCCCTTTACATAATATTAAATGAAAAAAATATGATTATCATTTTATTTAAATTTATACACGGGTCTAACCCTGACCTTTGGAAGGCAACAGGGGCCGGAATCAACTCTGAGAGGCCCTTTTTCAAAATGTATAATATAAATTCAGATTGGGTATATGGATGCACTAGAGTGGAGTTTTACAGATCTTGGTTATTATGATGGAATGTTAGTGACTTAAAAACTAAACTATAGGCTGATGCTCTCACACAGCAGGCAAGATGAAGTACCTCTGTGTGAGAGCATCAGGTTGAGAAAACGGCACCTGCCAATTCCGTCTCATCATACAAAAATACCTTGGCAGGTGATGACTCTTATTGTCCATATTATTATTGCCTGTAATTACAACATTTTGATTCTATTTTTGGGGATACAAGTAGCTAACTTATTAAAATTAGCTTTTTTTTTATTATGTCACACCAGAATCCTCGCTTCGGGAAACTTCATGGAAAAAATAGTGGAACGCTGAAAGCACTATTTTCGAGATTTGACAAATCGTAACGACTTATTTTTGGAGCTGAACCCAAAGCGTTAGCTCGCATGAAATAATCTACTTTAATGTAAAACTATAGGTACTCTTTTTGACCATGTTTATGGTAAAAATACTTTTGGAAATTGTACCATCTTAGCGACGTTTGTGACTAAGTATTATTGAAGTTTTCAGAAGTGAGGTTTTTACTTTCTAGGGTTTCACATAACTTCTATCTTAAACAATTTGCCTGCTGTAATGCGAGGATGTATCAGATGTCATGATATGGCTCATATTCTTTAATTTTGTTTGAAGATTATGAGCTTTGTTTGTTCACAGCTTTTTGTTTTATGTTGTCTGACAGGACCCTGGCAGCCACTTTAGATGGGACAGTATTAAGAAATTTATCTATATAGCTGCAGCCTATTCTAACTCTATTTTCCATTTTGATATGTTTTCAAAAATAACGTTCCCGGGTAAGGAATATTTCACACTAATATTAAGCGAGGGACTTATTTATTCATGCTTGGTTTTTTACAGAATAATGCATGCGATATTTAATTAATAATGCCCTAGTATATGTATATATACTCTAGCTTGACCAAACCTAGCTTACCGGTTTGTTCTAGCTAGAGTAATCGGTATCTGAGGCTCATTGTCGAATTGAATGAGGGCTATAGTTGTCCCTGCGAATCGCTACTGAGCACTGCTTTAAGAGAGTTTTGTCTTTCGGAAACTTAAGTCCTCCTTTTATTCCGAACAAAACGGAACTGCACAACACTGCGGCATGCTCTATATTTTCTTCAATTGCTTTGTTACGTTACCTAGAAAATGATTTATGATGAAACTCTGGCGAAATAACAAATTTTGACAAGACCTCATTCGCCGGTGGCGCCACCTGGTGAGCATAAGAATGGTAGCCTTCATTGAATTGGTACATGTGTACCCACACATTTACCTACAATAAATTTCAAGATTATAACTTAAAACTCAAGGAAGTTTCATACAAACTTTCAACCTTCTTTTGACTACCTTCATTCATCCCTGTCACTGAAATATAATAACAGTATTTATTTATAGGTATATCTAGAATAAGGTAACCCAAATACCAAATTTCATGCCCCTAACAACAAAACAATAAATTTACATTGAATACGTATCTACTCCATAGAGTGCTTGATTTCTTGGTTTCGGATAATTCAATAAAATATGCCAGCAAAACGTTTTCGGAGAAAGTTTTGGCTCCTTTAGCTAGTCGCCACGTGTTAAGCATATCGTACTGTTTCAAATACTTCTCGCGTGATTGTTGAGGGAGAAAGCCCATTTGCGTATTATTAACAGTTTCAGTCTGTTGGCGTCAAATACACTTCTTCGTCGCTAGAATCACTCATTTTAAGTTTTTCACTTGTTTTCAAATTTCTTGTTTTTAACTTGGTTTTGGGAGTTTTGGCGGGAACATCTTAGTAACGTGTTGTTGCTTTGTTTTATTTTCCTAAACTTGTGTTATTTTGAACATTAATGCTATAAAAATGGTGGTGTTTTATTCATTAAGTGTTCGATAAAGTGCGTAAAGCAGTAAAACGTGTGGTTTTACGTTGTCGGCAAAACTCCATAGAAGCTTCTAGTAAAGTCGCCATCACTTTACTGAAGCAGGACTCGACTTATAAATTTACTGTATACGTGACTTAAATTGTGACTAGAACATTTACAACTTGTTTTATTCAAGAAACTTGAACTTTGCGGGTCCAAAACAAAAAAGAAGAAGAACTTGGTTTTATGCGGGTCCAATACAAAAAAGAAGAACAATAATACTTATGTCGTGAAAACAAAATTGCGCGCGCAAAGCAAATTAAAAAAAAAGTACACCAAGAAGGTTCCGAGTCTGAGTTTTTAACAAATTAAAAAAGGTTGTATGATAAATTCGGCACCATGGAGGTAGAAGTAAATAGGTTTAATGATGTTTTGAATTCACAAACTTAGTGCACACGATGTTCTAAATTTGAATTTACTTTATCCTCTAGACTCTAGAGGAACAAAACGGCTTTTGCACTCAGATATCGAAGAGCAAAAATACTCTTTCCGAGATGGGGGATGAAAAATATATTATCTAGTTAATTAAGTATATATACTATTACAACTACAAATACCAAAATATTATTATATTTTTGCTACGCTTGACTGTGCTTGCTCTGTCTTTGTAAAAAACAGATACTGAGAGATAACAGATTAAATATACCAATATTATATTAAACGTTTATTTTTCAGTGAGTGTATACGATGTTATAGTGTTGCAATGCCTTTTGGGTGTGCCCTATCTTTTCATGGACTTTTTTATAAAGGTCTACACCAAGAAGATTGAAGCACTAAAATTATTAAGTCCACTTATGCGATGTGTAATATATTGCGCATTTCTTCAAACCTTCTTATGGAGTATTTTAGTAAGTGTAGTTATCTAAGTATGTTTACGATTACACTAATGAACGAATAATGACTATAGGACATTGGCAGGCCTCATGGCTCAGTGGTAGTACGACTGCCTCCTGAGCTGTAGATCGTGGGTTCAATCCCTACCCAGGGCAAACATTTGTGTGATGAGCATGGATGTTTATTCTGTCTCTGGGTGTTTCTATGTATCATAAGTATGTATTTACAAAAAAAAAGTGTACACACAGAATATCTGCAGGAGTGGGTTGCGTGCCGCGACAAAATTACAATGTAACTAATATTTTTTCAGCATAGTCTATATGGAAGCGACACTATGAACTATCTCTTTATAAGCATACGAACAGAACCAGCATGGAGTAAATGTCCAAAAGAAAATACTGCCTGCACACCAGCCGCGGAGATTCATCGTAAGTGTCAACTCGGCGCTAGCAGAACTTTAGACATTAACCAGACATCGACACATATATATTACATGTGAGTAACTTTTGCCCATTTTCTCAGCCTTACCATTAAGTATTACAACAGAATGGACAATCTCCGTCTCCTGTCAATATCTGGTTTTTAAACCGCTCTCCGCGCTCGCCTTGTCGTTTTGCCGGAGTTTGGCTGTGGCCCCGTGTCATCCGGCACGGCCGCCGTATCAGAAACAAAAACCGGCGCCGGCATCCAACGTTTTCGCCTACTAAAAAACGTCTGATTCCGGCCCTGTGCCGTGAAGTTTAGTTTGGGGCTAGATAGGGCCGTTTGAAAGTATCTACCGATATCTATTTATTATTTATATTACTTTCTTTTCATAAATTTATTTTTCTCCTCTGAAATCTGCCCCCCCCCCCTAGGACGCTGCCGCCCCCTGTTCCTCTGCCCCTGCCCCTAATCGGTGTCTGTATAGGACTTAATTGGTAATACTTCAGGACCTGACACCGACCTCTAAAATTAGTTGGTTTACGTACCTACCTATTTATGTAGACGCCCAGTTTTGATTTTGTTCGTGTTATTTCTCACTTTTCAGTTAATTAGATTGTTTTGAAGTTGGTTAAATTTTTTTAAATTCCTTTTATTGACGTGACAACGTCTAATAAATCGATGAACGCCGGCTGCATGCACGAAAGAGTATGACTCATTGTCCCGTTACGTTACGCTCCTTGTCCCGTTACGCGCGCGCGCTCTTGCGGTGTTTGAGGAAGCGGGCGGGTGTGCGCCGCGCCCGACCGTCGCTTCAATTATCATTCCTCGGAGCTCGCGCGTGGACGTATGTTGTCACTTTAAACTATCGTCCGTAAGCCGACTTTACAGGCAACCATTTTTTTTTAATGCAAGATAGATCTACGATTGACTACCAACTCGCCTGATGTTAAGCGACGGTCTGGCCGAGGATGGAGCTCGTCGATCTAGAATCTAGATTCTAGAAGATATCTATTCACTCTAGCCTTGAAAATTCCAAGTCTCAGGAAACAGAGATGGCGGCAAAGAATTCCATTCTTGTGCAGTACGCAACAAGAATAAGGATCGCTGAGTACGGATTTTTGTCAAATCAACGAGAATAAAATTCACTGACTTTCTGCTAGTCCTAGTGAAATGGCTCTTGCGCACATTCCCTTCATTTCGGGGAAATGAAGGGAATGTGCGCTGTAGCATTTCCTGTAGAAAATAGACATCTCCTATTTCGTATTATTCACATCGCATTGATGAAGTTTTTACTTCTGTTGTGTGACACACACTAAGCACACACATATTTTTTTCAGGGAGACACTCGTAGACACTGACAAAAGTAAATCAACTCGAACTTTTTTTAGTCTCTCTATAACATGGGTAGTAACCTTTTTTCTTACCACTGTTACAGATCAGACTATGGTAAAGGTAAAGCTCAAGATTATTTATGTAACATTTTTTTTAATTCGGAAATAAGGTTGCGCTTGACCGTCACCTCACCTGGTATTAAGTGACAGTTACGGTCTACGATAGAGCGCGCTTGCCTTGAAGAAACCTATTCACTCGCGATTTGAAGACATATTAGATGTCTAGATTATATGACTAGATTAGCATATTACATACTTAAACGAATGAAAAAAAAAAACTAGATGTGAATTGTATATTTTTTCACCTCGACCCTACCGTTGAATAAAACTATTTTGTATGTTATAAATAATAAGTATATATATTTCCTATTAATTACGTATTGTAAGAACTTAAATATTTTTTGCAGATTTTTAAGGCAGCATTTATGTTCAAAACTCTTTCAACTGTCGTCATAGTAATATTCCTATATTTAATGGCGGAAAGCGAAATTTCTATTAGAGCATTTCAAGATATTTTTCAGGCCTCAGGTGATTTTGTAAGTATCTACTTATTATACCACGTATATTTTTGACGTGATAACGTCTTATAAATCGATGAACGCCGGCTGCACGCACGCAAAAGCATGGCTCATTGTCACGTTCCGCCTAAGCCGAACGTGCAAGTGAGAGCTCAGAACAAGTGATAGAGAGGCACGATCGGCGTAAGCGTTCGGCTTGTGACGCATCGTATCACGTAAAATTATCGTCCGTAAACCGACTTTACAACCACTTCATGGAGTAGTTTAATACTATATTGTTTTCTTCCAGTTCAAAGCGAGTTTTTACGTCGCGTCGACGTACGGAATTGGATATATTGGCTTGCAAGATTTCGGCGCCGTGTCGGTGTTTATGATGGTCGACAACGCCGTGATTATACACATGTTATTGTTTACGTCACTGGGATTGCTGAGATCGTGGGTGATAAGGGTCATGTTTTTGAAGTTACAATCTTGTGTCATTAACAAAGAAATAGAATTCAGTGAACACGAATTTCTTTTCGGTGTATATCCCTTAACCACGGAGCTATTTGACGCTCACAAGCTGTATATATATTACTTATATGCGAACGTTTGGTTATCCTGCTTAACGTACCTCGTAAGTATTACAGGATACTTTCAACCGACTTCAAAAAAGGTGGAGGTACAAAACGGTACATGCCATCCCGTGCTCCTAGCTCCACCTTCGTTGCATCTGATTGATTCATCCTCTTCATGTACAGTTTATATACCTACTACATACATTTTCTGGGCTTTATTTTTTCCTTTTTGCAAAGAAAAAGTAATACTTGTTTATTAAATTGATTACTTAAATTTATCAATTGGTGAATATTAATTTTTTTTTGTCGCATGCTAACTGGGTCCGAACTCACTGGAGCCGACCTTTATGTACGCCCATGCCACCATTTTCATTTAAGTTCATGGACCATGAAGACAGCAATATTACTGTTTTGCACTCCAACAAAACAGGTATTATATGTTGGAGAAAACACACAGCGTTGAGGTGAAGAACGCTGTTGAAAATTCGTCTTAAATTGCTTAGTTCTACGTTAACTCACCCAATAAGTTCATGGTTCTTTATACTTATCACTGTCAATGTCAGCAGCCAGCATCTGTCAAGAATGAGATTTGACGCTTCTCCATTAAGTCTTCAACACACCAGCAAAAGCATTGCTGCAACGCTGTGTGTTTTCTCCAACATATAATACCTGTTTTGTTGGAGTGCAAAACAGTAATATTATTTATGTCATTCTAAAACACACACGTTGAGGTGAAACCTGTTTGTTATCTGCTGGTGACAGACAACGCTAATGATGCATAATCTCTTGAGACATGTAAAGAAACAATAATCAATTATTAATTTCTATTACAATACTTTTTACAAACACTTTTAAAAAATCAAATGATTTTTATTATTATTATTTTTATTGGGGTTACAGTATTACAGACAAAAAGTTTATGTAATACACAATACCATAATTAGGATGAGATAGTTATACTCTGCTAAGAATTTCATGTACATAATATATACTGTTCTATCAGCCTCTTGAGGCTACAGCAGACTTGATACCAGCAGTCTGATGGGATATCTATACTTGCATCCCTGTGTATGTATCCAGCCTGCAAACATTACTCTGATAGAAAAAACAGATACATATTTAATAACTATTAGGTATAACTTCTATTAGGTATTTCCTGACTTTTAATGAGCCTCTAAAATGTTAACGACAGATGTGATGTGTAGGATGTTTCCGCTACATCCAACCTGACTGTATGTAAGTGATTGAATCTGTCTTTGAAACCAAACTTGGAACAATCCTTTTGATTTTGAATGTAAATAGGCAAAAAAGTATTAAAGCTGTTTAGAATACTGTATAGAAATTGAACAAGTTTAAAAAAAATTGTTTTTTTTTGTGCCGTATTAGCAACATTGTGCTTCAGGATTGGTATTTTGAACCTAAAGAATGAATTCCTTGCCGTTGCTCCTGATGCAGTACAGTAAACTGATACAGATAATTTACAGTAAAAGTACTGTTTTATGCTCTAGCATATCTTGCACAGTTAGTTTGCAAGAATCTGGCCCCTAGCAGTCTCTCAGGTCATATTAAATCTGACCATCTTAGAATTAATTTTATAGATTCTAAATTTAGAAATACTCATAATTATGAATATTATCACTTAGTTGGAGGATTGTAAGGGGATAGGTAGATGATTGCCAGCTACTTTTCAGCAAGTTTTGCAAGTCTACAGAACTATGAGTGATCTGGCTAGACTTTTTCTTTTACAAAAGTATGAACAATTATTCCATTTGAGAAGAGCACTTATCTCTCTTCTGATGTATGAGAACTTTCCCTAAGAATTGGTATAGACTCCACTATAACTTTTGTTTTTTAGGCATGACAACCAAAAAACATTTAGTTCACATAGATACAATGCGAATGTATAATCCTCATGCCGATGATAATAAGAATCGCTTTGTTTTAACCCGACTGCGTAAGAAGGAGGGTTATGTTTTTCGAGTGTATGTATGTTTGTATAATGTGGGTATATATGTATGTATGTTTCTATATGATCGTTTACAGCCTAAACGGCTTGACCGATTTTTATATGCGAGATGTCGTTAGATTTGTCTTCACTCCCTGATTGTCATAGGCTATATTTTTTTTGTTACATTTCTCACAAAAATAAATGCATTTTTCGTAACGTCCTAGGAACTTTTTGACGTGATAACGTCTTATAAATCGATGAATGCCGACTGCACGCACGAAAAAGCATTACTCATTGTCACGTCCCGCCTGAGCCGAGCATGCAAACGAGAGCGTGGAACAAACGATAGAGAGGCACGATCGCCCTAAGCGCTCGGCTTGTGACGCATCGTTATCACGTAAAATTATTGTCCGTAAACCGACTTTACAGACAACCATTTTTTTCTTATTTTCAGATGGTCATGACGGTCCAGATGGCAAGAACATTACATGTTGAGTTCGCTTCTATCAAAATTATGTATTTAGTGGGTTTAATATGCAGCCTTGGATTTATAGGTGCGATAACAGTTGCAATGGTAAGAACATTGTATACGAGTTTACGTATTGTTGATATTTTGAGCGGTTTTTACGTGCGTGATGATTTGATTTGGTGATTTACAATGCTAAGCTCTAGTTTTATCTAAACATACTTACCCGATTTTATATCCTCAAAAATGTAAGTATACGTTAGGGAGACTGAAGTTTTACTACGGACAGCACCTTAATTTTCAGGGTTCCGTACCTCGAAAGAAAAAAATTGAACCCTTATAGGATCGCTTTGTTCTCCGTCCGTCTGTCATGCTCAAGAACTGTCTCTCGGGAACGTGTGAAGGTATCGAGTTGAGATTAAAACCATATACGCAGATCCATAGTGTCTTGCTGCAGAGAGAAAAATCAAACTTCTCAGTTAAAAAAAAGTTACTGTTGAATATGTCGCAAAAAACGCATATTTCGACACTCGCAAGGGAATCAAAACCTATGAGGTCTTGGCAAGAAGTATTGTCATATAGTACACATAACGGAAAAAATCTGAAAAATGTACATTTTTAATTTAATCATAAAAAATAGGGTCTTTATGAAAGGAAGGAGGGTCCAAATTTTAAAGTGCTTTAACCATATCATGTGGGTTATAATATGAAAGAGCTTCATTAGCACAAGCTAAAACAGGTTTTTAAACATTTTTACGATCTATATATTTCCGTTTATGAAGGAAAATTTAAAAAATATATAATTTCCCCCTCTTATCTACTAGTTTGTACGGAACCCTCGGTGGACTAGTCTGCCTCGCACATGTCCGGTTTTATTTAATTTTCCTTCAGATTGGTCCCATATCATTTCCATCGAAATCGGTCATCAGTTTGGTTTTTAAAACAAAATTTCGCATTTTGAATTCAGTTCTTTCAGTTTTTTAATCTTTAACAGTTTTGTAATCTATACTCACTTTATCTCATTGCGATTTATTTTACAGTTGCATGCGAACCACGTGAACGCTTTTGGTCTATGGGAAGGGTTGGGGGTGATGGTTCATTTTATTGGAACAGTTAAAGTTGTCCTCATTATGTGGATCTACGGCGTTGATAGGTTTTGTACAGACGTTCAGTTTTGGCATGGTTATAAGCCAACAAAATATTGGATAATAACCTGGTTGTGTCTACCTGTATTTTTAGTGGTAAGTTTGATTTTTTTCTTAAAATATATTCATATTCGTTTATTCATACTATACTACTACATTGGTTTATTCATACGTCAAAAATAAAATCGAAAAAATAAATAAATGTACAAAATGTCATTAAGAGTTACATCGTAACAATTGATTAGAATGTCAAAGTAAAAATAAAATATAATATACATATGTACCTAAATAGAAAATGTCAAAAATTGTATAAAATTAGAATGGAATATAAAAGAAAAATATAAAATTATAACGTTACCGCTGTGAGAATATTTGAAATACCAAAATCTTAATTGCAATCTTATTTCAATATTACTTTGACCTTTGTCTTGCTCTCTCTCTCTCTCTCTCTCTCTCTCTCTCTACTGTAGTAAGAGTGAGACAAAAGTCAAAGTAGGTAATATTGAAATAAGATTGCTATTAAAAGTTATATGTATTACGTACCGTACGTAACCAATTACACTTTGAAATTTCATAACGAGGATGAACTTTGGGAGTTGGGTTAGATTTAGGTGCTATATCTAAACCAACTCAGGAAACATATTTCTAAGACAAGTATAAAAAACCTTAACGTGTCATCTGACCCACGGTAGCGCTCAGAAAGAAATGCAACACACGGTCACCCATCCGAAGACTGACCGGTCCGACCTTTGCTTGACATTGGTGATCGTTCGAGAACACCTATTCAAGCTACGTTACGAGCGCTACATAGACGCTGCAATATTCTGATAAGGGACTTGTTAGAAATTGACGTTTATGAACGTAGGCAATGTGCTGACGCTCTCTATCATTGCAAGCAAAAATGTTGTACTTCTACGCTCTAAAACCCTCTCCCGTCCATCTGACCCTCTAAGTCTAACTACGGCCAAATATGGTGTAAAACTTTATGTCATGGGTCATGGCCTTTAGTCTTTTTCAAACTACAAAGGCTCTATTATATACAAAAAAAACATAACAATCTATTCGTGACTTTATGTATTGTATGAGTAACATGATTTTATTTAGGTTTGTACTAAATAGAAGCTTTAAAATAGTTACCATAATAACTAATTTTGTTTTCAGGCAATCCTTTTAATTCAAATTCCGGTCCTAATTTCATCAAAAGACCGTACTATCATACCGACTAGTGTTGCATGGATCTGCATAACACTTTTTACCTTTGCCTTCTTTGCAGTCAAAACTGTAGCAAAGTTTTTAGCGAGAAATGTAAATGATTCTATTTATTATTATTATAATATCAAGCTAGTCACCTTTAATAGTATTGCGGCTATTAGTCATATTACGAGTATCATCCATAACAAAAACCGATTTTTCTTAGATTTTTGTAATTACCTATATACTCAGTTTTTTAATTAATATTTGTGCTTGTTCACTAACAGCCAGTCCACACGGTGCATTGCGTCGTTGCAACGCAAATATTTTAACGCATAGACGGCCACGCGGGCGCTGCGCCTTCGCAGCGTTAATGCAACGCAGTTGTTATTCTTACAACGCAGTCCGTCGTCGCAGAAAACGTCATGACTGAAAAAACGAAATGAGCATGCATCCGTCCTCCCTATCAACGCACAAACAACTGAGCACTGCCGTTCCGGCGTCGCAATGAGTACACCCCCGCCCGTTTCGTCTCGGGGGCTGCAGTTCAGTCGTGTGTGCGTTGCGTCGACGCAACGCGCCGTGTGAACACTATGATTATTAGTATGTAAAACGACGCAGCGACAGCGCTACGTCGACGCAACGCACCGTGTGGACCGGCTCTAACTCACCTAATGTAACTCACCGGACATCCGTCCCACGCTGAAAATGAAGTTTTTTTACCAAATATGGTCGAGAAAAGTATTCTTACAACGAAATAATTTTGGTTATATAATATCGGTTTTTATTGGCAGTAAATCCAATTTGTTGAAGAAAAAAGTTGAGATTAATAGTAAAAAATTCAATTGAACAAAATTCGTCCATAATTTGATAAAACAAACTGAATAAAGTTTACTATTCTTCTGTTTTCTTGATCATCGCTTTCCAACAGGCAAGTTGGTGGTCAAACGCGAAACTATTCGTGTTAAAAAAAATCTTTGATTTGTCGACAATAAAGCCACGATTACGCCATTGTACTTACAACTATGTATACTCTATTCAACCATAATTGGTAAACTAATTAAAATTGGTAACTTTTGAATGGGAATTGTACCACCCTAAAGCGTTTTGTTCGTTTTTTTGCAACATCTAACCATGAAAAGATGAAGCTTTCTACTTGTGATGATATTCCTAGACTTTCACACACACTAACGAAGGTGTATGCAATATAAAATGAAATTTGCGTTAATACTCCAGTTATATGTATAGTTAAAATTATTTAGAGGACTTACAAAATGCGAATTAAATGCATGGGTCGTTTACCTCTAGATTCCATTGAGTAATTTATAGCTGGATTTGCCTTATGCTTCTTTTGATCATTTCAGGATCTAGTGAATATCTTTAGAGCAAATCAAAGTTACGGTCCACCGGAAAAGGAAGACCGGAAACGGCGGAGGAATTTTGACGAGGCCATGCAATGCAGGCAGTGCACGCACAATTGCCATGCTTTTGATGTAATTAACAAAACTTTATAGGCTAGAATTCATACATCAATATTACTGAATTCATAAATCAATATTACTCTAATAATTAATTAATATCATTTGCATTCCAAGCAATCCAATTGTGGAATTCGTTGCCAGTTTCAGTTAGACAAGCTCCATCACTCGCCGTCTTTAAAATACAAGTGGAGAATTTTTATCTGATGCAACTACTATACCATCACACTGAATGTATTTTTATTGCATTTTTCATTGTATATATATACCTATATTAGTTTATTATATATATTTTAGTTAATGTATATGTTAGGATGTATCTTGTATTAGTAGTTATGTAATATAATTATATAAAATTATTTATTGGTTAAGTTTTTAATGTTATCTACTTTATAATTATTATCATTTTTCTTGTTTTTATCTTTCTGTTGTTTCACTAGCAAGCTACGAGTATTTTCGCTATGTAATTTGTTTCAGTTACGGTGTAAATAGTAAAGAGATTATCTATCTAATATAAGAATGTGCCAGCATAATCTATCATTATACCGAGTCTATTGGACTCGTTTTCGACCTTTAGTCGCACTTCGATCATTGACGTGAATGCTAACTTCAACTACAATACAATACAAAAACACTTCATTGACACCATAAAAACATAACATTGATATATGATAAAGCGTTAGGGAGGTACAAAAGGCGGCCTTATCGCTAATAGCGATCTCTTCCAGACAACCTTTAGATTAACAAGGATAAAAACAAATTAAACGCTGACGGTGGTTAGATTACATATGTATGAGATCTATTAACCAAATATATACATATATACAAAGACGCTATATACAAATATGTAATTATTTACATAAATTTTATATTATGTATGTATAGATAAACATACATAAATATGCACAGATTGTGAAATGATAGAAAAATTAATCAATGAGTTAGGGAAAGATGATGGTTTCTGACCTGTGCTCTGGGCACGCCTGATACTCACCATTTCAAACAGCCCGTACCGAAAACGAAGTAAAACAGAGTAGGGTTGGAGTAGAGAGAGCTAAATTGATTGAGACCTGAGATTATTAGAATGAGTGTCCCAGGTGAAGGAAAAACTAGAACTTAAGTATGAGAGTGACCCTTTAGAGTACCTACTACCTACCTTTGTTTACAGGATTCATTTCGGGAAATGTGCTCAAGAGCTTCACGACCTAATTCTACCCTCCCCATTTCACTACAGGGCTAGTAGAAAGTCGGCGAATTACCACCCATTTCACGTTGAAATGCCAAAAATCCGTACTCAGCGATATCGATTCACATTCCTGTTGCGTACTGCACAAGAATGGAATTCTTTGCCGCCATCTCTGTTTCATGAGACCTACAATCTTGGAATTTTCAAGGATAGAGTGAATAGATATCCTCTAGATCGACGAGCTCCATTCTCGGCCACACCGTCGCTTAACATCAGGCGAGTTGGTGGTCAATCGTAGATCTATCTGGTATAAAAAAAAAGTTGTTTGATATGTGTAATATGCGTAAACGATGAGATAATTTTATGGGAACTAATTTTTTGAGCTGTTATTTAAATATTCGAGATGTTATTATGATCAGTTCAAAAACATATTGAGCAGTTATTTAATTTTATGGCGGTTGATTAATTATTGCGACAGTAAAACATGGACAGTAATAAAAAATCAATTAGTCGATTATTTTATCATACAATGTCAATTCTAAAAATAATTGAGCAGTCCAATAACTGAATGAGCGGTAAAAATGATGGAAAGTTATCTATGTATATAGAACTTTCCATCATAAGCAATAATTTCTTCAGAGATTAGGTTATGTTTTTTTTAATACAAATTTATAGATAATAATTTTTACCGCCCATTTAATTATTTTCCTGCTCAATTATATATTCACTTATCCATTTCATTATTTTTTATTACTAATTTTTGTTTACTTTACTGCTTAGTTTTAACTGCTAAACTAGTTATTAAAAATGCCATTTATAATTTTTCACTTACCAAAACTGCTATTTACAACTGCCTCTTTAAATCAATGCCTAATTTTATTTGTCAAAATTTTCAGGGCCAAGGTTTCAGGTTGATAATACCATGTAATGTAAGCGCGTCACAAGTGTTATACCCCTCTGTTATATTATAATATAATTGGTTGCTGAACTGTTTTCATTAATTGAACTGCCCTCAGCTGCTAGTCCGGAAGTCCGGAAGTCTGGGTGTGCGAGTTAACGAAAATTTCATTGCAGGAAATGATAGACTGCGACCACATGCCAGACGCGCGACCTTCATTTGGATATATGCTATACAGCGCACAAGACTTTGAATCCAAAACAGACTTTTTTGGAACACGTATGAGCCAAATACACTAGAAGATTACGATTTCGGATATTGTTTTAACTCTTCTTATATTTTATTAGTAATAGTAGCAGTATTTTGTAGTAGCAACCTGTGATGTGTGATTCATGTTGTTAATTTGAGTACCTACCTACCTACCAACAATTGGAATTACTTGGGACTACTTATAAATGAAAATATCGCAAGGAAATCAATAAAACCAGTTGTTTTGGGTCAAAGGTCTTAAGACACATTTTAGTATTTAAGGCCCTGTCGGTAGTAAATCTTCTGTCTCGCTCACGTAGATCAAATTTTTTGGAAATATAATTATTAAATTCATGAAAAACTTATAAGCATAGTTCTTAAGATAAAAGTATTACGAACACTTACTAAAAATAACATTTTGATTCAAACTTGTATTCATTCAGAAAATGTATTCGAGCTTTTTTATTTCAAATCCATAATTATTTATATGTACTAGAATTATTATATCAAAATGAAATTTATGCTGAAGGTGTACTTGTATATTATTATCTTTAGGTTTAGGCATTTACCCGTTTTTTCCTGAATCTTCAATAATTTTATATCTTCAAAAATGTAGGTATGTGCGAGTGAGACAGAGGTTTAACTGCCGACAGGGCCTTAATTGGCTAGCTCTTGCTTCCAAATTGCGAATGAGTTGCTGATATAATTTTATCTTGTGGTCCAGCAGCCTCGTTCCAATTCCAGGTCTAGATTTACACTTAAAATGAATACTGTCGTTGAACTCGACGATATAGATTTTTAGCTGGTATTTTATAAATGACGGAACCAGAGCTAAAGCCGCGCTCTACATTCCCGGCGAAACCCGGGGTTCCCGGCGATACCCGGGAGTGTGGAGAGATTATTCGTCTACTTATATATTCGTGTTATCTCGTGTATGCTCACGCCAATGTTCGTTGTTCGACAAAAGTTTTGCTTCTCGGCGAACTCCGGGAATGTAGAGCGCGCTTAAGAGGTATTAAAACTTCTCATTATCTTTATAAAAATTGACTTTGCAAAAATTTTGTTTATACATAGATATAAAAATTAAAATTCCATTATGTTCCCATGCTCTGTATCTGCAGAATTGCAGAATTATGTTAAAGAAAAAATAATTAAGTTTATTTACGTGTAAAAATTATACGTACTTAGAATTTGCTAACTAAGCGATAATTATTATTTAAGTATTTGTAAATTACACGTACGTTTACAATTTAAATTAGATAAAAAACATGAACATGGAAATCGGTAAAAGTTTAGGGATAGAAAACAGTTTACCCGATCGCGCGGCAACCATTCCCTTAATATGATCGGATTTACTGGGAGGTAACAGGGAGTGAACTTTTAAAATTGTTCGAACTTAGTTAGATTCTTTCGCCAAATTGAACTGAACTGAACATGGTTTGTACTTTGGCGGCCTTACCGAAAAACGTGACTTTATGCAATGCTTAACATATTTTGTCAGATTCTCGCTGACACGTAATGACACTTGCGGAAAGAAGTCAGAGAATTTAAGACGTTGGTTAAAGTTAAGTAACGTAAGGCCCATTATGTTTACTGAGATGTCACAGCTAATAATTTTAAATGTACGCTTCGAACAAATCCGATCGTGTGTTCATGAGTCACTTTTGATTTATTATGAATATGGTATATTTTATTCTTTCTACCAATGTGTCTCGCAATAATAAACTTTAGTACTCATTAATTATACTCCAACGTGGTGGGGGGAGAGGGAGGGGGAAACCTTTATATAAAGAATATCACTTTTAAGCTTAATATTTCGCAAACTGATAATTTAAAACATAACTCTTCTTTCGCAGTCGAAAAGATTTTCGCACACCCGCAATAATTTTGAATTACCTACGTAGTTATTTTTTATTCATTAATAGGCTTGAGCTCGAGCACCAGCTAATCTGATGTTGAGCGACATACGCTGTGGTCTACGATGGACCGCGCTTGCCTAGTAGAAACCTATGTACTCGTGATTTGAAGACACCCAAATCCCAAATTGACAGGTAGCGTACTCCACAATTTAGAAGTTCGTATAGGTAATAAATGTGGGACCAAAACGCCCATATATCCGATATCCCAGCTCATGTAACATCCAGGTAGGATTGACCGATCTACCAGCAACTTTACGTCGATATTCCTAACTTTGGAATTTATAGAAATTAAATCAGTTATGTTTGTAAAGCAACTGATCATGTCTGGGCTAGCAAGAGAGTATATGATACCTCATGATACCAAGCTCAATAAAAAATGGAATTTAGATCGCACAATCTTTGCCGATCTTAGAACGTGTTTCAATGGACTCTTGCGCCTCGAGCTGGACCTTTGCCGAACCATCCTAAAGATGCGAATGCATGCACGACCGACCTTGTAGTACTTGATAAAGTATGAGCATCTATTGGCGTGAATCGTGAATTAAGCACTATTCAGATTTCTAACTTATTTTTTTTAGATAGACAAAATATTGATGGTAAATGATGGCATTGAAAGCTTAAGTTACGACTTGTAACATTTCTACTGAATACTCTTACTTACCAATTTGAGGAAATCCTAGGTAGACGAGTTCTCATGGTTCATGGTATCTTATCTGTAGCAATAAGTACTTTCACTAAAACATTTTAAGATTTCCTAATTTAAAAACTGACCAAGAATAATACTCTACCTTATGCATGTCTCGAGTCACGCTTAATCTAGTCTTAGTGAGGATTTGTAACCAATCAAATTAAATCAAATCAAATATTTATTGTAAAACGATGTACATTCATATAAAATTATTAAAGTAAAATTAAGGTAAAAACAAATATAAGCTATTATCAAATTACAATTACAAGTATCTATATTAAAACAAAATACCCGACTGCAGAAAAGCAGTTTTTGCAGTCTAACTTAAGATTTTTACGCTTGATACGCTGTTAAGTGTACGTTTTGTGAGAAGGTATGCGTAACGTCGCTGTAAAAAAATATAAATGTGCAACTTTTAGAATAACTCCAGTAAAATCACTTGTTTATTACGAAAAAGTTTGTTGGAGGTAACAAAAAACTTATTTTTTATTTTTGCGAAAGATGTAATATTATTACAAAAAATATTGGTGTCACTTAGGAAGTGAAGATACATCTAACGATATCTTGCACATCAAAATCGATCAAGCCGTTTAGGTTATAGGCGATCGTATAGAAACATACATATATACACTCCAAAAACATAACCCTCCTTCTTACGCAGTCGGGTAAAATCATCACATTCAACAAACACAAAAAATACCTATGTTTACTTCTGACAGCGATGCCACAGCAGCACACGCATTATAAGTAATAAAAAGCCAAGGAACGAACCATCTTTTATGTCCAATTTTAATTGCAACGTGTAGAAAAGTGTTAAAATTGATTATACAAAGCTCTGTTGCTGTCGTATCACCTTTCTGCATCGATATCTGATGCCTTAAGATAAAAAAAAAACTCCTCACCTACCTCACCTATATTAGCAAACCTGAAAATCTACTCATCATTAAAATCCAAAACAAGATTCATTAGTTGCTTGCGTAAAGCTACCTATCTATTCCAAGCAATAAATTGTAAATTTTCTTTTCTTTGGTATAGGAATATTATCGTAGATATTATGTGGCCGTATTACTTAATATTGTTATTATGGGTTTCGATTTATCCCGTAGGATAATTTAAGAAGCGTGGCAAACCGGAGCTATACCTTCGTTGGTAAAATACCAACTTGGAATCGCTTATGAGATTCGTATAATGTATTATTATATTATAGAGATCTCTCTCGTACCTTTGTGATGTCTCTAATTACTTGCTACAAAATGTGCAACGTAATATTTTACGCTATAATAATATACAGCACATTAATTGTGGTACCAATACACTTTCCACACCGTATATTACCATGCTGTGAATTATCGTGATGTACTTTATCAGGACATTTGATGACAGAATAATGTACAGTATCAGAAACATATCAGGCCCCATAGACGAAGTTTAATAAATACTATGTCCATGTGTGGCTTGGTGGCCAAAAGTGAAACTAACGACGCCATGTTGATATATCGAAACACTGACAACGACAGTAGTGACTCAGTTAGCGGAACAGATAAATTTGTGGCTCTGTAATTGATAATAAAGTAAAAAAAATAAGACATTACAGCATTTTATATTAAAAAAAACACTGGTTTTAATGCAATTAGGCTATTTGAACTCTTACTCTTTCGTAAGTTTTGCGAGGAGGTAGTTTGGGTTCAAATTTAGGTAGAGTTTAAAATCTCTAACTCGCCAACGAAAACAATTTGCACAACATGATGCAATATAATGATATCGTAAAATATGTGTAATTAAATTTCAAATAATTATCAACCTCGGTATAATTGTGTCATCAAATATCATGGCACGTGCCAATAATACAAAGCAAAATATTGTATGACATGAATTGTTTAGTCTGATAATTCCAAGCGCAGGTAATTAACTATTTGTTATCTTTCGTTACTGATAATTCCCTTCGAAGTCGAACGTCACTTCCCAGTAGTATACTGGGAAGTGACGAGCGAACCCAAAAACAGCATGTAACGTGCCCAAGAACATATTTTATGGCCAGACCCCTAACTTCTACAAGGCTTCGCTGTCAGCTGAATGACATGGCTTTCTCCCACAATTGGCAGAATAAAATATAGGTTAAAGCTCACAAGTTTCATATTTTGTAACTTCTGTGTGGTTAATATTAGTATATTGTATGTACATTCACCATTTAAATTAATTGCATCGATATAAATACAATAATTTATTAATCAATTTGGTACATTTTGGTTCACTTTTGAACGTTAAAAAAAATTACAAAGCAAAACAAAGTAATAATAGTATACTTAGTTGATAATAGTAACCAAAATAAAATAATAATAACAATAAGAAACTGAAAGTTAAAAAAAAATTAATTCCTTAGTATTATATTAAAATCAAATGCCAAGCCGCAAATGCTTTCTTTACATTATCTAGACTTGATTTACAATACATACATTTGGATTTAGCTTAAAATATTGTGATCAAACAGTCAAGTACCTAACATATTATAAAACTATCCATACATTTGTTTTTAAAAGGTTTTCCACTCTTCGTAAATTTTGTCATAGATTTTTTTAAATGTATAAGTGCTTTAATATGTTTTGGCTTGGCATAGTTAAAATATTATTTGAATTTAAAAAGCTTTACTTTGAGATTCTCTGAATCCTTGCCTGAATACACGTGGAATAAAACAGTTTTCTGCAGTAATCTCGACAGCATTCGCCCCATATCAAAATTCTGTATGTCATTAGGGAAAGAAAGTAACTGAAGTATCAGGCTATTCATAGACCGACATACTAAAAGTGAACCGTATTATAATACGGCTTATAGATTATAATCTATAAGCTCTTTTATCAACAGACTTTAGAAAAGTACGCTCCATTTTCAAAAAGGAAGAGGATGGGTTGTTCACCAATATCACCGCCAATTACAATCAATTTATATGATTGTTTTTTATCAGAAAGGAATATTTCAGAGGTGGTTCCATCAATGTTTCAACACCAATATTTTAGTAATGTAGTAAGCAGGTCGAATAATTGACTATTTTTTGCTGGAGCGTGCTAAATGATTAAAACGCTGTTACCCGCACTCGGATTGAAGAAGTGTGATCGCACCGAAATTCTATGCCAATGTGAGGCAGCCGCCAGGCATGCAAGCATAGCTCCCCGACTCTAGTGGGGCGGAGTTACGTAGGAGGGGAGAGGAGGAAGTCGTGACGTCATATCCGAAAGGGATGCTGTCTCACTGTAATATAGGCCTAGAATAAAGTTCCGCATATAATAATTGTTTTATTTTCAGGTAAAACATTATATTTATTTTACTAAATTTTTATTTGGTTTCTCCCAAGAGAAAATTTAACACATTAAGTTTTATTTATGTTACTAAATTATTTTTAATGAACCAGATGTGTGCATGACTTAAAGTTAAATTGATATTATTTGAACTAGTTACTTTCTTTCCAAGTCAAACAGCAATTAAATATGTACGCATTTTTGGCAGAAAAAATATTTTGGAAAAAAATTTAATGATAAAGGAGACTATTGACGTATACCAGAAACAGGAATGGACTCAGAGTTGACCCTTGAGGGACCCCTGCAATGTCATACTCAAAGCATTTGACAACAGATCATCTATATTTACAAAATATTTACACTCATCATTCTTACAGACTCCAATATTATTAGATCTCCATTCGCAACTACAAAATTAGAAGGCTTTTCAATAAGATATTAAGATCTACATAACCGATTGCCTAATACAGATCACAAAATATACTTATAAATAGCGTCACTCTGTTTAAAAAAAAATATTATAACAATGCTCACTAAAGTGGTTATTACATCTGTGGCCAATCAACCCTCTGAGAAATCAGAGTGATTAGTGTAGGATTCCTTTACGATCAAAGAAATAACTACGATGTTCGAAAAATATGTTTTATATATCTTAATTTTTAACAACTTATTTGGCAGGATAGGCAATTAGTACCCGGGATCCTTTCCGTTACCAGATTTGTGTTCTTTAATTTTAAACAACTTATTTGGCAGGATAGGCAATTAGTACCCGGAATCCTTTCCGTTACCTGACTGTGTTCTTTAATTTTAAACAACTTATTTGGCAGGATAGGCAATTAATACCCGGGATCCTTTCCGTTACCAGATTTGTGTTCTTTAATTTTAAACAACTTATTTGCCAGGATAGACATTGGCCTAAAATACCCGGGTTCCTTCCTGTTACCAGATTGTGTTCTCGACTGCCGTCGAGTCGTATTTACACACATTGTGATAATATACACACTTAATTTACATATACGTACACTGTGTGAACATCCATGACAAGTATCCGTGATAGCGATCATCAGCGTCAGTTTTCTACTTTAATTACGGATCCTATTATTCATCCAACCAAAATTCATGCTCATTCACTACAATCGTCCGAATACAGCACATCACTACACACATTGTCTATAGAAGTTAGAAAGCCGAATGAAATCTGTCCCTGTTGTGCGATCAGCGCACCGCCACACCGTTTATAGTAACAACTGCACTAGGACCGGTCGGTTCTGGTTCATATTGGGAGTCGGTATCGCTCCGCCGGCCGTAGGCGACGTTGTCCGATAGATGGTCACTGTAGGGGGACTCGTACACGTTGTCCGTCACATGGTCGTACACGTGCCGTCCATTTGTATCGTGAAGAGTAGCGTAACTCATAACAGCAGCGTTTTGGTCTTCTTTACGCTCGGCGCCTTCGATGTTCTCTGTGTTTTTTACCGGAGTTGCTTTACGTCTGGAAGTATAAAGTATGCATTCTAATGTCAATAAATATTTAACTGGGAATAAGATTTAAAAACAGGCTTTTTCTAACCCTACTCAGCCAAATTTTCAACCAATGTTTTGTTTTCTAAGGTTTTCAGGATTGTTAGTCATTGAAAAGAAACATATTTTATTAAATAATAGGCCGTAAAAAAAGAGACGACTGACATCTAGTCTCACTTGTGACCACGGACGCTGCAAAGTGTTCGAAACTTCAGGTCATAAAATTAAGGAAAATATGCGCGATAAATCTGTTAAAATTTGTTTCATTTCAATAAACATGTATTGTCATCCAAACTAAACGAATCTGCAATCTTTAAATTACTGATTTGCAATTTAAATTTTATAACTTCAACTGGTTTATGATTCAATTGCAAGATTTGACCTTCATATACTAACAAATAAAGTTGTATAAAACCCTTTTAATATCGGAACTTTGGGTCTGGGAAACGTTTAAGATATTACGCGATCTGAACAGTGCTACTGGGCGTAAACAGATATCTACTGCAATTCTTCATAAATTTACGTGGGGACAGAATTTACTTGATGTCGTAAATGTTTGTTAAAACTACCGAACTAGGTACTAGGTAGTAAAACTACTTTAAGAAACACAAGAAACTTACAGCCTAAGGTATATAACACCTAAGAGCATCAAAAGGAAGAGCACAACTCCGCAGCCCACACCGACACTGAGCGGCAAGGCGCCGCTATCCGCCGCCTCGTTGGTTGCCAGCTCACAAGTCGGTTCTTCTCCCGACCACCGACCGTCGTCGAGGCATTTCCTCAAAAAAGGCCCCACTCGTTGGAACTGAGGTAAGCAGTGGTACTCGATGGAGCTGCCAAATAGAGTCGAGCCGTTCGTGATGATGACTCGACCGTTTTCTACCGTGCCTGCAGATTTGCAGTCGATTGCTGAGAATAAATTAGTAAGAATTAGTAAAATTCTCTGATATTTTAACATTTTAATGGGTTTTTTTTTGTTAGTGTATTGTTTTTTTTACTATTCTTTCGTGTAGTTACTGAACAATGAGTCATCTTCAATTACTTAGTTTTGAAGTGAACACTTCCTTAGGCGCGCTGAATATTTTATTTTGTAGGTATTGAACGACAGTTGCGACTAAGTACCGCTTCGTTCAGAAAAGTCGGCTCGAGTCGGCTAGAGGAGCGAGAGAGATAAGGTTAACGCTTCACTGCTTAAAAATAATTCGTATTATTAACGTCGCTTTGATGAAACTTGAATTTTTAATGTGGAACACATAATTTTTTTTCTATTTTATATGTTTGTTACCGCATAGCTTCGCCATTTATGAACCGATTTGCTAGATTCCTGTTTGGCTTAAAAGGATATACTTTTTAATTTCATTAAAATCGGTTCAGTAGTTTGGTTTAATAAATTGCGCATTTCGAATTCAGTTGTTTTAAGTTTTTTTAACTATAATTATTTAAATTTTGTAACTCACGGATGCAGACAGGCGGAGTGCCGCTCCATTTGCCGCGCGTTAGACAAGTGCGGGTTTGGTTCCCGCGCAGGCTGTAACCACGTTCACACCTGTAGTGTGCCTGTCCACCGATGCTGAGAGTCGACGTCGCAACCGCTAAGCCAGCGTTGCCCTGTATCTGCACCGACGGGTCTGTGCACGTGATTTCTGAAGGAGAAATAAAAGCAATACTTTTTCATCTGCTCTAGGATTTAAACGTAAATTATTCTATGTCTATATTAATTACAGCAAAGCAATAAATAAAACTAGATATCTAATATAAATTCACAAAAAAGCAATCGGATTACAGTCAACGTGGGTAACTTTGACTCTGCGTCAAACATTGTACCTTCAACTGTACCTTACTCCTAAACCTTCTTAACCTCCTAAAAAATAGTAATCAAATTACAATCTTTTTGACTACTAATCTCTTAAGAAAATAATCGAACACCTTCTAAAAAGTCCACGTACAATGTTTGACGCAGAGTCAAAGTTACCCAAGTTGACAGTATTTCAAACGATTAAAGTTTAAATGTAAACTAAATTCTAAGCTTACTAGATGGCTGCTAACCTAGACGTCCAACAGCACAGTGTATTTTCTGGCTGAAATGGCATTAGGGCGGTCGTGTCTGTCTTAAAACCGATATCTAACTAAGGGATTTGACACGATAAACTTACGATTTACATTAAGCAGATGCCTATATAGAACTTGAAATGGGATGCCTAAAATCGGACTGGCGTTCAATAAATCCGCCCAGCGTCCAGCAGTGAACTAAAGTGACAATGACATCAATGAGGCAGTGTACAAGCAAAGATGTCGCGGATGGCATGGCGCACACCAACAGTGCCATTGACATTGTGGATTCTAAAGCTGCAAATTTATCGCAAGCTGTGGACTAAATACTAATACTAATGTCGACGAGCTCCATCTTCGGCCACACCGTCGCTTATCATCAGGCGAGCTGGTGGTCAATCGTTTTAATTTTTTATGCGAGATATCGCATAAAAAAACAGAACTGCTCTCTTATTAGCTTCTCTCTTAAAAGCTAGCATAGTACCTTTACAAAGAGGTGCCTCCGAGCTCCAAGTGCCGTCGTCTTGGCACAGTCTCCTCGAGACTCCGTCCAGCACCCAATGTTTGTGGCATTCGTATAACACCGCCGCTCCGTAATACGTAGCATTGGTTGCCAGCGTAACGTTGCCATTTTCGACACGACCAGGGTTGCCGCAATCCACATCTGAAAATGGGTCGAAATATGAAGTTTCAGTTTGATAGATAACTTGAAGCCAGCAACGTTTCTCTCGACTGCGCCGCAAACTCCGGCAAATAACAGGGCAAGCGCGGGGAGCGGGTGAGGAACCCGAGATTGGCGGGGGGCGGAGTGTCCATTCTGTTTGTAATACTTGTGGTATAATATCAGCATAGCATACAGGCGGTTTAGGCTGTACTTTGTTTGTCTGTCAATCAATGAGGAGAAAGTCTTTTATCGATACTAGTCAAAATGTTACCATAATTCATTATGAAATTAAATATATTTAATACAATGAATACTCTGGCTAAATAAATACACAGATGAAGAAACAATATGAGATTAAGGCTATATAAATTGACAGAATTGCAACGGTGTGCACTGAAAACAAACACTAGGGTGACCTGTGTCGCGGTTTCAGGCATTTCCTTGAAAACTTAACAAAAATAGGTATAGGTGTTCTTTCTTTTCTAAACTATTCTAACTCGAATTTAATAACTCACAATATTCTTAACAAGGCATATAATTTTTTAAAACGTTTCTTAACAAGCAAGTCTTCTGGACTTCTTATGCTCGAGATGATGATGTTGATAATGATGATACAGTTTTTGCTTTACACATGAATATATATGTGATCTTACACTGGCATTTAGGCGTGACTCCACTCCACTGTCCGTTATCTTCGCAAGTGGAAAGACTCTCGCCCACCACCTTGTATCCCCTCTCGCAGCGGTACTTGAGCAGTGCTCCGATGCGGTAAGTATTTCCATTAGTAGTGGATACGGAAGTCCGGATAAGGGTACGTCCGTGCATCCGGTCGTTGCCAGTCACTGACACAATACTATTCTCTGGGACCACCGGCTCGGGACAACGGATCTCTGCAAACAAAATGTATTATTTTATCAAATAAGTTTATGTACTAATAACTGTACAAATAAAAATAAAACGTAGTTGAACTTTCAAACAAATATTCCACAAAACGGTTATAAATGAGATTATAACGTACATAAATGGGAATGGGAAGGAATATACTTCCGAGTGGATCTTTCGCGGTAGTTATAATATGGGTATTTAAATCATGATTTATTTGGTTTCTAATCATTATTTGCTCCATCGTCGACCGTAAAGTTTCTTAACATTAGTCAAGCCCAAGACTGAAAGAAAATAATTATAGTTTATAAAACTAAAACAACCGACTTCAAAATTCGTAATTTTGTTTTTAAAACCTCTACTGAACCCATTTTGATGAAATTCCTATGGGACCAATCTGAAAGTAAATCCTTTTAAGCAAAAAAGATTTTCAAATCGTTTTCTAATCGCTTTATAAATTACCGAGTTATGCGGTAAGAAACATGCAAAAAAATTACACTCCAATTGAGAACCTCCTACTTTATTGAAGTCGGAAAAAATGCTGATATAAATAGTTTCAGACTAGTGTACTATAAAATCTATTCTATGGCTGTGACATACTAAAGTAGCATTTCTATACACACATTTTGGAATGCGAAATCCGTTGAAAATGTAAATGATTTTCCATCACGTGGACGTAAAGTCTAAAACAAAATTCACGAATATAGTGTCCAGGGGCCCAATTCAGTTATTCAAGACCGCTCCATAGCCGAACCATATGTGGAGCGTTTTCCGTCGGCCGCCATAGTGTTTTTGATTCAGTCACTTCTAAGTCATACAATTGACACATTTGATGAAACGTGACACGTCCTTCGCTCGTTACTAAATCAAAAAATGATAGCAGGCGACAGGAAATGCTTCGCAAAAGGTTCAGTTACGGATCGGTTTTGATTAACTGAATTGCCCCCCTGGACTACGAACTCAAAGATTTTGATATAAAGACTATGTCGCCGCGCGACGTCTAGAGATGTATATTTTGCCGCTTCGAATTATTTTGAAAATCGAAATTATTTTAATAGTGTAAGGGGTCTAATTAGATCTCATTGAGCTCGGACGTTTGACAGCAAGTACCTTCGCATCTAGGCGAAGAGTCGCTCCACTGGAATTCCTCGGTGCAGACGCGACGCACGGGCCCCACGAGCCGGTAGTTTGACGTGCACGAGTACTGCAACACGCTGCCCAGGTGCGTGGTGCCATTCAACAGGTCCACAGTTCCGTACGGCAGGGGCGGCAACTTTCCACAGTCCACATCTGCAACCAATCATCGCCAACTTTAGTTTACATGTGCTCAAACTTCGATACCTTTTGCCAGTTGCGAACAGATTTCAACATATTTTGCTCTGTATTAGACACGGTAGTCAGGGTGCTTCAGATATTTATTATGCATATTTATTTCTCAGTCACAAAAGTAAAACAGTGATATGAATAAACTACAATGGAAGGTATAGGGTGTTTCTCTAAAGAGAACCAGAGTTACCCACATATACGGTAAGAGTAGGCTGAAGTAGCTGCTTATATTTATTTAGAACTGAGATACGACGATGTAGACGCATTCTATAGTGATATAGTGGAGATTGTGGCGCGAAAATAGTGATATCCTAATATACAACGAAGTAGTGTTACATAATAATATAAGCCTGGCTGGAAACAGAAAGCTGAAAGAAGGTCGAACCGAAAGTCTTTCAATAAAATGGAAGAAAAGATCTATGTCCTGAAGTTGACTAAAATAATAACTATAATACGGCGTAAACATTCTAGTTTCTATTTTTTTAAATAAAGTAGTCTTATCTATCTATAGTACCTATGGCATAACTATTTATGATTTATTGATTTTTGATAAAATAACAAAATATTAAAGATGCACTTGTGGCCCATGCATTCGTGGCTTTTCTTTGTAAGGAAACCATACAAGGTTAAGGCTATTTCTAGTAACAGAGGTTACAAAGGATACTTATTTATCAAAACTTACATTCACACTTGGGCGATTCTCCTGACCATTCTCCATCCGACTGGCAAGTGAGGCTCGTCTCCCCGATGAGTTTGTGTCCTCGTTCGCAGTGGAAATCAATAGTGGAGTGAACGTTGTAGTCGAATGCTTCCATGTAACCACCTGCTGGCACTTCGGGGTCCGCACACGATATCACTGGAATAAAAGTAACTTCGTATAAGACAGTATGAGCGCACTTATGGGATTCAAAACTCCCCCCGAAATTCTTAGTCAAAGTATTCAATTCGCCGATTTTCGGGTGGTCGTGACAAAAAACGTAGCTACGACCATGACAGCTAGATTTGATGATAGTAAATTAGTTTCACGTTTTCAAACTATAACCTTTATAAAAGTTACATTCTTGATTCCAATAACTAGGGCGAGCGAAACGAGCCCTACCACTATCCCACATCCTGTATATTTTACTTGGCCTTGGCCTTGACTGGCCTTGTGTCTCAGTTAGCAGTATGTCTGCTTGCCGGGCTGTAGGTCGTGGGTTCGATCCCCACCCAGGGCAAACATTTGTGCGATGAGCATGGATGTTTGTTCTGTGTCTGGGTGTTTCTATGTATCTTAAGTATATATTTATAAAAAAAGGATATATGTATTCTATCAGCCATCTAGTTCCATAATACAAGCTTTGCTTAGTTTGGGCTAGATGGTGTTGTGTGAAATGTCCACATATATACATATATATAAATATATATATATTTTGTGTCACTCTTTACAAAAAAAACGATCACCTCTAACTCTAAATTTGTAATTCAACATAGTATTTTAAATTTATATATATATATGTATTATTTTTCATTAAAACATCGTTTTGTAAAATAATTACTAGGTGATAAAACCTCGCGAGCCCTCACTAAGCTCCGTTTTTTGCTAGTTTAATAAATGAGTAGAGAATTTGATACAAATCATGACAATAATGTGTGCCCTGTATTATTTTTCAATGAAGTAATTGTTCTCATTATTATAAACAACTATAGGCACAGTTCCGAATTCGCGAAATAAAATCAGATGTACCACAGACAAAATTGTCATCATCATCATCATTTCAGCCATAAAATCAGATGTACCACAGTCAAAATTCGTTAACTCTTCAAAATTTTCGGAAACCTCTTCATCATCCGGATTGCCAAGGTTTGGAACTGTGTAAGTGTCTACCTGCAGGTTTGTTCCCTGCATTTTATAATCACGTTGTCTTCAAACTAAATCTCAAAAAAAAGGTATCTTCAGTGGGTAACCTGTTCCACCTTAGATATCGTCTAGTGAGATAAAGTCAAACTAAAACCATTTGAAGTAAAAAAAACTCAAATCTATTTTCCTCACGATTTCAGAGCATTGTCATTTGTAAAAGTTGTTTATAATGACCTCCTTTCCGTTTATTGCACGCTGCTTAACAGCTCAGTATATAGATACACGCATACAATACGAAGTCAATACAAGTACTGTATAATTATATCATATTATTACTACTACATTTGTAATGTCACCAAAAGGACATGTTTTAAACCCCTAACTCAATCTAAAAAGAAGAGTGTTTTGTTTGCCATGTCTGTTTGTGTAGCTTTCAAAAGGATGGATCGATTTTGATCTAGTTTTTTAGGATTCCGTACCTCAATAGGAAAAAAACGGAACCCTTATAGGATCACTTTGTTGTCCGTCTGTCCGCCTGTCCGTCCGTCCAGGTGTCAAGACCTTTATCTCGGGAACGCGTGAAGGTATCGAGTTGTAATTAAAACCGTATACGCAGATCCATAGTATCTTGCTGCAGAAAGAAAAATAAAGTTTCTAAGTTTTCTTAAAAAAAGTTACAGCCGAAAGTATATAAGAATATATATATATATATTAATATATATAATATATATCTTATATCGTAAGAAACGCACATTTCGACACTCACAAGGGAATCAAAACCTATGAGGTACTTCCCGTTAACATAAAACAATGAAATTTGGCATTAAGCATTGTTTTAGAGTACACTTAAGAAAAAATCCGAAAACTGGACATTTTTAATTTAATCACAAAAAAATAGTGTCTTTATGCAAGGAATGAAGGTCCAAATTTTAAAGTGAATTAACCGTATCATGTGGGGTATCATATGAAAGAGTTTCAATAGCATAAACTAAAACAGGTTTTAAAATATTTTTACGATGTATATTTTTCGGTTTATGAAGGAAAATATAAAAAAATATATGATTTCCCTCTTTTATCTACTAGTTTGTACGGAACTCTCGGTGGGCGAGTCTGACTCGCAGTTGACCGGTTTTTTTAAAGAGAACTTGATCGAGAATGTCTTTAGCTGTTTCATAAAAATCAGTTTTAAACGTCGGGTTGTTTTTTTAACTTACTTATATTAAATAATGAGTACTTACATTCGCACGAGGGTATGTCATGCGACCACTTCCCATCCCGATTGCAGACCAGCTCTTCAGCACCGGCCAGCCAGTAGTCTGGCTCACAAGAGAACTGAGCCACTGAGCCGTAGGTGGTGGTACCGTTCAGCAGCTCGAAGGAACCCTTGTATACGCGAGCTGGAGTTCCGCAGTCTACGTACTTGCAGGAAGGTGGGGAGCCTGACCAGGTGCCGCCCAACGTACAACTCACACTCTACAGACAAACATCTTCATCTTCATCTTCATCAAAACCCGACTTCAAAATACGCAATACCATACCTACATATGTAGGTACTTACGCGACTTAGATGATACTTTACCAGTTATTTTGTCTATAAAAACCGAATACTGCATCAATTTTGATAAAATTGATATGGAACTATGATCTGAAGTATGATCTACCAAATACAAAAATAATCATCATAATCAATGCACAATTGGCTGTGTAATCGGTGAACAAACATACAAAAAAAACATACAGACCGAATTGATAACCTCTTTCTTTTCGGATTCCGGTTAAAAAGTAATAAAAAGAAAATTGGTGGGTTGTTTTATCCTATAAAGTCAGTACAAGACATGCCCAACATGTAAATGACTGTCCAGTAATATAAGCACTAGTAATAATTGTAAGTAATATTTAGTTCGACATATTACGATGAGTGAAAGTATTTTCGAAGTAAATATAAATTGACTCGCGTATTTTTTACTAAAAGCGGATCAATCGGTCACTTGTGACCCAATTTTCTTTTATTGAATTATGTAGGGGCAGGTCGCACGTGGATTCCATTTTAATAATATAACATTAGCCAAGTAATTTTTATTAATCACTCCTAAAACATAAATATTTTGGAATGATAATTGGGTCAATGAAGTTCTTTGAGCATATACAACTGGAGATTCCAAGTCAATACCAATGTGGAATGATCGATTGATCCATATTTATTTACAATAAAAGAGAAAGTAACTCTTTTTGTCTGATTGATACCTTTCCACGGATAAACGGCTGTACCAATCGTTATGAAATTTGGCACTTTTTTTTGGAGAATCTTTAGGACCTGGAGAAGGGGACATAGGCAATATTTCATCATTCATTATCATCATCATCATCGCTTTACATCACTACGCGGGTGAAACAAATTGCCGGCTTCTTTGTTTCCTGAGAGTTTCAACGTGGGCTTTTTCAAGGTCACAGTGAATAAGTATCTTCTAAGTCTGCTTGCTTCATCTCCGACCACATCGTCTTTTCCAAACAGACGAGTTGGTGATAAACCTGCGTTAAAAAAAGCGAGGCGTTGAAAGTAGGTATTGAATTTGTCTTACCGGGGGGCCAAATAGTATGAATCCATTCTGACACTCGTAAGTAGCAATTGAGCCAGCATTATGACCAGTGAGAGATACGAGTGCGCCAGACACGGCCGGTGGTTCCGGACACCAATCGAACAGACATCTGGGCGCTTCCCCGTCCCACACCCCTCTGTCTCCGCACATCCTCTCTGCTTCCCCCACGAGGGTGTGGTTCTCCTTGCAGGAGTAAACTGCTCGTGCGCCGTGAGTGGTGCGCTCATCGGCCAGCCGGACCGAGCCGTCTTGAATGGGAGGCAGACCGCCGCAGTCCACATCTGGAAATGTTTTTTCATCTCAATCAAATCGCCAA
Organism: Lycia hirtaria; assembly: GCA_947563715.1. Classification (NCBI taxonomy): domain Eukaryota; kingdom Metazoa; phylum Arthropoda; class Insecta; order Lepidoptera; family Geometridae; genus Lycia; species Lycia hirtaria. The sequence continues at coordinate 16,794,138 of OX387386.1, forward strand.
CATAAAGCAAAAAATCAAATCAAATCGCGAATGATTAGGTTTCTTCTAGGCAAGCGCGCTCTATCGTAGACCGTAACTGTCGCTTAACACTAGGCGAGTTGACGGTCAAGCGCAGGACTATTTACGAACATAATATTGCATTGTCAAGTGATTTACACATGTATGCAAAATTTCAGCTCAATCGGTAACCGGGAAATGGATCAAATTTAATTTGCCAGATTTGATGACAAACATCGGACAGGTGAAAATAAATAAAACCTTGTAAATAAAACAAATAAGATGTCCGAATAACAATATTTACTGTCCATAGGAGAAAAATACTGTTCAATTTTTAAGACACACTTCATACAGATCTACAAATACAGCATGTCGCATTACATTTTAATATGTAGGTAGATATTTCATTGCGTTCAAAAGCACTCGTAGGTATACCATATCGCAATTATTTACTTAATTGTGCCTGTAAATATAATTATGGTTATCTTCTTCTTCTTATCTTATATTTTGAAAAATAAAAATCTATTGCTGTTCGTTAATCTAGAACTCAAAAACGTCTCGATAGATTTAAATATCTTTTTTGGTACGTTTGTGATTCTCAGGACAGGTTTTTTTGTAATAATATAATCATCAACATCATCACAGTTTTTCATCATTACGCGGATACGCGGGTGGACCGCGAAGCACAGCTAGCTTAGAATAAGAACCTCATTGCATTCGCTGGAGCACAGAATATAATATGAATAAGCTGAAGTAAAGGTAAGTAATTAATTACACTACATAGAAAGCTAGATTCTTGTAGGTGTAATGGTATTTCATTACTTTCGCAGGTATTAGCTTGGTGTTTCATTCTTCTCGCAGATATACTAGTAAGTCTTTATCGCAATCGCAAGAATATACGCAAGTAGGTACCTACCTTATGGCATTCGCTGGAATATAATGTAGGGACAGGTACTGTCACAAACAAAAAGTACTCTACGATAATTATAGTTAAAAAAACTGAAAAAACCGACTTCAAAATACGCATTCGTTTACTTGGATGATTTTTTTTCAGTTATTTTGTTATAAAAACCAAGGTGCTGAAGTGATTTTGATAATATTGATATGGGACCACCTCTGAGTTATTACCTACCAAACAAAAAAAATTTATCAAAAACAATTTATAATTATCAGAGTAATCGCTGAACAAACATATAAAAAAAAACATACAGTTGAATTGAGAATCTCCTTTTTTTGGAAGTCGGTTAAAAATAGGGAATATTCGCACATTGGAGTGAGATAAGGTTTGGATATTTAAACGCCATTTTTTTGCGCCGCAAGCCGTAAGTTACTAGATGGGAAAGTAGACATTCTCAAAGAACACATCTAAATCTATATAATTTTCAAAACCCCCGGAAATTTTTCGGAAATGACAGGACTACAGAGCTTTTTCTTTTATTTGTGACGGTACTTGTAAGAAATCCAGTAATTAGCACAGTATTTGCACTCGCAAGCTTTAAATAGAAAGAAAGAAAGAAACATTTATTTTAGCACACAGACACTACAGCAACAGTAAGATATAACAAATAAGTTTAAACACAGGCAAAAATCAAAATAACACAGTCTAGAAAAACAAATGTTAAGGTCATCACTGCAGTGTCCAGTGCGACAAAAAGATTAGTGCTCAGCTATAATGCAGCTGAATTCAGAACGCTGATTTTCAGCACTAACCATTTGGTTCGCACGGGCTTTACAATAGAAAAGAAAGAAGATTGAAGTACGAAATAACAATACATAACAAATAGGTAACATTAGTACTCACATTTACAACTTGGTGCTGTTCCAGACCAAAAACCATCCTTCATACACTCTCTAGCCTTGTCTCCAACAAGCATATTACCCTCAGGACATCTGTATGCGATGGCGGCACCCACTCGGTAATCCGTTCCTTCGATCGTCGTGTTTAGCAGCTTGTCTGGGCTTCCGCACGTATGAGGCACTATAAACACGATTTATATAATTAATTAACTCTCGAAAAAAAACCGCATACATGCAAACGCAAGAAAACAATGGTAAAAACATATTTATAAATGTGAAGAATAATTGAACATCTTCAAAAATGTACGATGCAATATTATAATTTACTTTGTTTTTTCATATCCTTATTTGAGTTCCAATGAATCTGATCAAAATAAGCAATTTGGGCACCATTTTCATACTTCTAAACTGCCAACTAAAACAAATTTGAATACTGTGCTACATTTTGAAGGATGATATTTCCACACAACACCATCTAGTCCCAAATTAAGTAAAGCTTGTACTATGGGAACCAGATGACTGACAGAATACATGTACCTATTTTTTTTTTTGTAAATACATAAGATACCTATGGCCATGCTCAAAACCGGTAAAGTACGAGTTTTTTCGCATATCGAGGTTTTCAAACTGCCAGATAAATTAAACACTGTCACCAGTGTAGTTTGTCGGCAAACAAACTTCATAACAATTTTGCATTTAATTGGTCTCCAAAGCCGAATAACTCCTTATTCGGCTTGTCCCCACAAGTAAAATATATATGAAAAGAGTCATTAGCGTGGTCTCGGCTCGCACTTAGCCGGTTTTTAATATGTTTTAGTACTTCAGAATTAATAGCGTTATCAAATTATTGTTTATCAATTCTTGTTTATTTCAGGTTCAAAACGCTTAGTGCCCAAGAATCAAGAATATACTCGTAGTAAACGTAGTAGTCCTTTACGACAAGTCCATTATTTTGATCAGAGTTAGCTTAGCCGCAGAATAGACAATATGAAGATGTCCAATAAATTAAAGCTTTAACAGTTTTGATACAAATTTTGCAATAGGTAGGTACATGTTTTAATCTAGGCAAACTCTTGGATAGTCTTGTTGATACGAGACTACACAAATTCAAGCGAATTCTACGCCAGCGTTTATTGATAAAGTTGTTCTTCTTGATTTACTGTGGATTTTTTTTTATCCCACCGCGCAAGAAGGAGCGTTGTATATCGCGCATTTGTCACTGGTACATTTTTATATACTACAGGAGAAAACGGATTTAGCCCAAAAAAATATCCAAATTCAATGTTTATATTTTGTTATCTGAACTATGAATGAGACAAGTCAAGCTGTATTTATAAGTTTTTTTCTTCTTCAAATATTGGTGTTTTAGAAAATAACAATTTAAAATTAAGTTATTAAAACAATTAAGTAAGTATAAAACACAATCAGTTGAATAGAAATAAAAACCGGCCAAGCACAAACATGACTTGCATACCGAGCTTTTCGAACCCCACCAGCGAAGATATCCTAACATTATAAAAGCAAAATTAACTCTATCCCTCTCTCTCTTTTTGTTTGTTACATTTCCACGATCACATGGTTAAGCTGATTGTTATAAAATTTGGTGCAATAATAGCGTAGTGTCTGGAGAAAGACAGTGTTATGACATCACAGTTTTATAGAACTAATGGGAGTTACCGTTCTTTTTCATTATTACGCGGGTGAAACCGGAGAGCACATATAGTATGTACCTACTAATCAACAATACTAAGTTCATAAATCTGGAAAACAGCAAACTTTGTTTCAATGAGAAGGCAACGTTGTATTATAAGACAAATTTAACACTTCGCTGTAGTTGAAAACAACGTTTTCGTTTTTATTTTGTTTTGATGTACGGAGTACAAAATGTTCCTACAAGGATCCCACGTTCTCCGTTTAAGGCACAAACCTCTAAAACACTCTAAAATTTGACAATTCAGGGGTAAGAATCAGTTTTCTTCTTTTGTATGGACAAATATGCGATAAACAATTACTCTCAAGTAAAGATGCAAAACAGCAAACACCTTCGCAAATTCGCCTAGAAACGTAAACAAAACAGATATATACCTATATATTAAGGTGAGACTCACGGTACTGGCAGATCCAGTGTAAATAATCGAGATTGCATCCTACGTCGTTCCACAGCCAGGCTCTGCCGCCGTCCAGTACCACGCAGTTCTGTTCTCCATTGTAGTTGTTGGGCTGGTCCTTGCCCCATGTTGGCTTCGACACTGTCTCGCCTAAGAAGAACATGGCACTCAGTAAGCTAGAAACAAACACAGCGGCAAGCTTTTGCAATAATACTAATAATGATGGCATTGTGTACGGATTGACTGTTCAATCCGGGTTGTTTCACAAGCGGTGTCCGATTCTGCTTCTTATCAAGTTATCACCTACGGCAGCACGATCTTCCAAAAACGCGTGTAGGTCTGTGTGGAATCAAAGCCATTTTGACACCCCAAAACGCTCAGGGAAAAGAAGAACCCACTCTTTTACTTACCTACTCGTGACGGATGACACACCATTTTGCGCATCTGTGCTTTCACAGAAAACACTTTTTTTTATAACACGCGGTGGTGACTGGTCCACGATAAGTATTGTCCACTATCGCGAGAATCTACCTAAGCAATTACTTTGCTTTATGATCAACTGAAGGAAAAGATAGTGAGGAAACTATTTTGTGTAGTGATTTCTAGTTGACGGTAAATCTCTTACCACTCTAGATCTGAAAAACTGTAATTAAGCAACTTACGACATGATAGAGCAGCATCACTTGATAGCCATAGTTTCGATACTCAGCTGACGCCGTATTGGACTTGCCATATTGGTACAATAACAAGAATCTATTACGGTCACAGATCAGTAACAGCTTTTTCATTAGCAGTTATATCGGTTTTAAATTTTTGATCGTAGAGTTATGAACTTCAAAATCAGATATTTACATTTTTAATTGAAATATCTAGCTAACGGTAAAATTAACTTTTGCTTTCTTGCTGATGAGGCAGGAGTGTTCTGGGCCTTATAAGTTAACTTCAATTATAATTAATTCTTTATACACCTTAGAAAGCCAGTGATCACTGTTGAACTTCATCGCTATATCAAGGAATCAACCAATCAGAACGGTTCAGATAAGATTTTTTTTTCGATCCATTAACAATGAAGAAAATCACTTACCATCCAGCCACTTCCAAGTTCTCGAGGTGAGACCTGGCTCTTTTTGGGCTCCAATCCATACCATTTGTGTTTTTAGTTGGGCTTTCCTTCGTTCTAGCTCTTGGATAAGAAAACTGGACGTCGCTCCCTAAAACAAACCACAATATGTAATATAGATATTTCACATGGCTTAATGCTAAAGATTTCATTTTGCAAAATATTTTTAGTTAACAAAAATGAGTGTGAATGGCGAATTTAAAAAGGTGTGATATCAGTAACAATAATAAGAAGACGACGACTTGACGACAGGATCTGATGTGGATTTGGAATGAAGATAACCTCGGGGCTAGAGCGAATAGATATCTTCTAGATTTACGTGCTCCATCCTTGGCCGTCGCATTCCATCAGGTGAGTTGGTGGTCAAACGTAAGTCTATATACTACAAAAATAAAAGTTCTAGAGACATCATTCAATAGCGACCATATTTATGAAAATCGGGCTAGTTACGATCATAAAGAGCACATAAATGTTTGTTATATTAAAGCCTTACTTTACTGACTTACCATAACACTCAAGGTTACAGATTCATAGACCTCTTTTTTATAATCTGGCAACAATTAAAACAAAGGAGATCGATAATATTTGCAGTTTCAGTTGCCTAACGTTATTCGGCACATTTACCTGAAAGCCATGAATGAGGTCCCCGCCATGCTTCTGGCACTGTTTCCTGGCATCCTCGAATGAACCCCCTCTTGCCACATTGAACTCATAGCAGTTCCGGGAGAATGCGGCCAGCTGTATATCGGCGGGTGCGCTGACAGGAGCGCACCGATCATTTGAGAATTCTGGAAAATATTCACAATTTTATCTTCTAGCTAGTTTTATCGTTTTCAGCCGGCTAAGATACAGGATGTTTTCGGTGTAGGTACCGAAACTGCTATACTGTAAGTGTAATAATTATGTATAATTATTTTTTTGCAGACCAAGTAATTTCTTAAATTTTTAAGTGCTACAAGTGAAGTTAGACAAGCAATTATTTTACCTAACGACAAAAGTTGCCGGTGAGTCACTCAAAACGAAGAATTTTTAACGGTTCACAAATACCGAGGTCACGGTCAAATACTCAGTAATTTCACAGGAAATATTACTCTGTCATTCAAAACAAAATAATTCCACATCATACCGTTCAGGTATAATAAAAGACAGAGAGTACTAACACACGAATTGTTCGCAACGAACATGCAGCGATTCGATCATGTGTACGTGTGTACGCCGAAATTCCTAGTACTATGCATATTCGCTGTGACGTCGCAATTAACAATCAAATTTCTCTTCGGACAAATTGGATTGTCTGATAACGAATTAAGGTTCCATAAAAGCTAATTTTCGGAACTTCCAAGTAGAAAGTGTCATGTATGAGCTTTTTTTTTATTACTTTATAGATCTACGATTGAGCGACGGTGTGGCCGAGGATAGAGCTCGTCGATCTAGAAGAAAAAATAAATAAATAATAATAATAAATAAATAAATTAATAATAATAGCTTCGATAAAGTATCAACTGTATGAGCGACTACTCACCTTCAGTGGTGAACACCTCGACCTCGCAGAGGGAGAGAGATCCCTCGACGCCAACTAGCTGCAGGAACACGTGCTGTCCGATCAGAGGACGCGCGCAACTGAATGTTTTCGTCACACCTTCATCTACAATAAAAAAAAGTTATGAGAAAATTTTAAAATAATAATAATAATTTATGTACCAAAAAAGCTTAATTTTCTAACTAACAAAAGGTCATAATACATATTTACTGATTAGCAATACTAGATAGAATATAGCAACGGGCCCCAAACTAGACTAAGCCTGTATCTTGGGCGCCCTAAAGCACGTTTGCTTGTACCAGCTGGTTATACGCTAAGATTTGAACACATTATCTTATGAATATATGATTATTTGTCCATAAGTTTTTTTTTTATTATATGTATGCTGTCTATTGGTAGTTCTTTTCAAATTTCTAAATAGATCTTCTCTTTCTCAATAGATCTCTCTTCAAAATAGATCTCCGAAGAAAAAAAAAACAAAGTCAAAATTTTGAAATAATTTAACCGCAGAGGCCTAGCCCATAGTCCATACCTGCCTAACTGATATTGGGTTTGATCATTTAGATTAACACTAGCTGCACCCCGCTGTTTTAGCCGTGTACTGATGATGATGATAAAATATAATCTACCTATGCCCTTCTCCAGGTCTCCAGAATCTCTGCGCTAAATTTCATATCGATGGATTTTGCCGTTAAGCCGTGATGACGTAACAAAGAGACAGAGAGACAGACGGCAGACAGAGTTACTTTCGCTTTTTTAATATTAGGATTAGACCCTCATCGGACTGGGATTAATCTGTTTGCTTATTTGTAGCAGTGAACGTGTAGATTGTATATTGTCTTGCTGTAGTTAATAAAGACACTTGCCCATAAAAAACTTTTGACGTGATAACGTCTTATAAATCGATGAACGCCGGTCGCACGCACGAAAAAGCAGGACTCATTGTCACGTTCCGCCTGAGCCGAGCGTGCAAGTGAGAGCGCGGAACAAGCGATAGAGAGACACGATCGGCCTAAGCGTTCGGCTTGTGACGCATCGTTATCACGTAAAATTATTGTCCGTAAACCGACTTTACAAACAACCATTTTTTATTACGCTTTTATCATCACAATTTGCTTAAAATAAGCATTAAATTCGCCGCACAGACACAGCCAAAATAAGAACAAGCATGAGCTGAACGCGAAACTAAGTACGAACTGAATACGCAACAATTGACACCAATAACTTACAGACACGTTCGCTTCACCTATTATTATACATAAATAATACTTAAGTATACTTAGTACAAAGTAAGGCTTGCAAGGTAAATTTTCTTTTTCAATCATATTTTTGACTTTTAAATTTTCCATATTACTTGTTTTGTCTGTTGATAATACAATAAAATTATAGAAATAGCCTGATCGTGATGGGAATGTCATTGCTGATAGCTATAGCCAGGAATCTCTCGAGATAGCTTCTCGGCGTTAATATTATTCCTTTCCATTATAGTAACTGTTATAATTTATTTTTGTTATTTACATACATATACATTCTACAATAACTTGAGAAGTACTGCATCCATTTTCATGTTGCTGTGTATACATGTGTACTTGTGTAGGAATACAATCTATTGAAGTTTTCAATCAATTGAAGTTTCCGGCAGCCTAGTGGTGAGACCGTCTGACTTGCGATCCGCAGGTCCTGGGTTCGAATCCCACGGCACGCACCTCTGTCTTTTCGAAGTTATGTGCGTATTGTTGATAGTCGCCAACTTCAAACGGTGAAGGAAAACATAGTGAGGAAACCTACATGTCTGAGAGTTTTCAATGATCTTGAAGATGTGTGAAGTCTGCCAACCCGCACTTGGCCAGCGTGGCAGACTATGGCCTAACGCTTCTCACAATGAGAAGATGACCCGTTCCCAGCAGTGGGACAGTTTGTACAAACAGGGCTGATAAAAAAAAATACAATCTAGTTCATAGTTTTTATCGTATTTAAACGTATTTATAATGTTATTGTAGCAATTTTTTTCTGTTCTACGTGCCTAAATAAATAAATAAATAAACAGATACGTAATTTTGTACATACGTCCAATTTTGTCCACCCATATACGAGCTTCAACCAAGAACTGTTTCTGCGGCCAGGAATAGGGACCTCTTTGCGTAGAAACTCAACGACTAAAAGCTTAACTAAGATTTTAATTCGTCATTTGTTTATTTTAACATAATCCTTTTTCATTAAATACATACAATAATGAGTTTCCGAAGAAAAGGCCGAATAATGGGCATGCGATGCGATGTCGTAGTGACTTGGCGAGATTTGGCTCATTTGAGATCACAGCAATTTTCAATGCTTAAAAAAACTTATAATTGAAACAAATAAGAGTTTAGAAAACTTAAAAACCACCGAAAAATAAAACAGCTGATTTTGATATCTAAGAATTCTCTCGATAAATTCTTCTTTCAAACAAAAAATTCTACATCAAAATCGGTCCACCCGATTGACATCGACGCTGCCAAAGACATATACAAATACACAGATACACATGTCAAACTTATAACACCCCTCTTTTTAGGTCGAGTTTTAAAAATACACCAAAATACTTGTTAAATGGAGGAGGTACCCGTGGACCAACTTGATAGCACAACCAGTTGTACTATCGGGCTTCGATAGATTTGTCCCAGTATCACGTCTGAGTAGTTGGTTAATAGGTAAATAGATTTTTATCAACCCCAAAACGCTCATTTGACAATTCGTCTGATAACCGAATCTTAGTAACACGAAAGTTCATGTGTATAATAAAAAGAAACCTAACGAACCTAACCTACTCTTATAATCTTACTTTTGTTCTTTGAATTTATGTTCTCTCTTTTTGTTGTAGTGTATGGTGTATAAAAATAAAATATTTTCTTTCTTTCTACTGTTTCTTAGCATAATTTTTCATAACACAACTGGTTGTGCCACAGGTCCATCATTACCGAATTATAAAATGATCGCACAACTAATTGTGCTAGTTGGTCCTCTTATAGGTACCTACCAGATACATATAGACATGCCTGTGTTTGACCACTTAGCTATGAGTAAAACTATGTAATAGAAAGCGACCTGATCTTCGACGGTATGATTGAAAATGTAGCACGCGTTCTTATTCACGTCTCTCGAACAACGCTCGCTAGTATTTGTGTTTGTGCTTTGTATTGTAATGTGGTACTGTTACATAATTTTAGCGGCTTCAGGCTTGAAATGAGCGTTACGTGTCGTGAATACTTCTCTTCAAGGTACAGGAATTAGGTAATCTTATTTTTTAACGAATTTCGGTAACAGATATATTCCTTTGTTACTATTAAAACTAATGTGGTTGTTACACATTTTTATTTGAACAAACGGGTTACTCACATCTATTTATGAGCCGAATCCTCCGACTATAGCTTAACCGCATACGGCGGTCTTTTTCAAAAGGAGCAGCGCCGACGTCACTCCCGAAAGACGCCAGTACCAGACGAAACGTCCATCAAAGTATTAGTAAATTATATAAATAACTTACCAATGGTTCCTGGGAACCAAGCGCATAGCGGGTTACGTTGCAGGTCAGAACTGCTGTTCCCCACTCTGATCTCTAAGTCTTGCAAAGGCTGCTGACCTGTTAACAAAAAAAAAACATTTGTACCTATATATACTTATTGTGATTAATCTTTTTTTTTTCTTTATTTATCTTATAAAACATTATAAACACTATTATAAATTATACTAAAACTAATAAATATTTTTAAAACTGAGTAATTGCAGATTATTTTAAATATCCAAGATATCCATCCATATCCATAACTATCAAAAGCCTATGGATAGTTCAAACAATCTCCAGTTTGTTTCAACTGGCCTCCATGCTCCAAGACTTTCTACCCCAAAAGGCACAAATCTGTAACCTTTATCAAGGTTACTACTATATTTTATTTTTACTTTTTATTAACTGTCCCACTTTTTGGCTTCTGCACTATGAAATGATAACGGGCTATTGTATTAATCAAATACGGGTTGGTTTGGCCGTTTGAGGCAATTAACAATACGCGCATACCTATTAATTAAGATTGATGGTTGAATGGACCGATTGCAGTAGCCTATGAATCAATTTTTAAAAGAACCTATAAATAGCGAAGGTACTTGTTTTCAGAACATAGCTAAGAATTCTCAGTTATTACATAATAGAATTAAATTTTTATTATTTGAACTTTGTTTGCACTCTTCTTTTTATACCTACAATATGACGAATAGAAACAAAAGATGTTTCAAAAATAGGGACTTGTATTTCAATCTTTACTTAGACTTAGCCGTGAAATACAATATATTTAATGCAATTAAAATAACAGCGGGACCTTGGGGTTCAGAAGTCAGAGAGATTGTTCAGGAACTAAGGCGGCGGATGCGAGAAAGAGATCGCGACCCAAGATCTGAGTGGTACCTAGTGCAACTTTCCTTGACCATTCAGCGCGGTAAGGTAACGCTGCGAGCGTGATGGGGACGTTCAGATCAGGGTCTGCATGCGAGGGACTTGCAGCCTTACAATAACTTTGGTTAGGTACGGACTTCACTTTGTTTTTTTACATAATTAATTAATTGTTTAAAAAAATATTTCATACAATATTATCTTTTCATCTCCTTACTCATGTCAGAAGTTTAATTCAACTTTTTAGGGGTATGTAAAAGGCCCTAAAAAGTTGAATTGAATGAAGAAGCTAGCCGCAGCCTGGAGAATCATGCTTGATAGGTTTTGAATTACTTATACCTTTATTTTTGGTTAAGACGTATGTAAGAATAAAGTTTTTTTTTTTATATCCTGTATATAAATGGTCTATCTCATGGATTTCCTTAAATAACATCTTTAAAAATACATAGAAGGTAAGATATTTTTTTAACTTTAATTTGTCTTGAAACTATTAAGTAACTGTCAATTACATTTAAACTGTCAAGAAACCTCATACACACGTACATACTCTCGAAAAATATAACCCTCTTTCGACAGTCGGATAAAATTAAAAACTACATCAGAAAAAGGCAACATTAAAAATGATTGTCGTCAACAAGTGCGCAATCGCAGACTCGCTGTGATTTTCTAGTCAAATAGTCCAAGGTAACGACTTGTTGATTGAAGTTTATTTCATTGCGAATTATACTTCCAAGATATCGCGATTGTTTGTATTATGAGAACAATTATATATTTGAAACAATTGATATTTAATATAATTCTCAGCAAGAAGCACGAAAAAGCGACTTCGTTACATGGTTGATATTCCGAAAACACGTACGAAACGCTTCGGTTCCACTTTCATTGTGCGTACCGCCAAAATGTGGAATGCGCTTCCTGAATGGGTCTTTCCGAATGGATATTATCTAGGTGTATTCAAATCGCAAGTGAATAGGTTTCTTCTAGGCAAGCGCGCTCCATCGTAGACCGTAACTCAAGCGCAAGCCTATTATCGAATAAAAAAAAATATGGAATGGTCACTTTCACATCTGCCCTTGGCACACGTGCTACTTATATAAGTAATTTAAAGTTTTTATTCACCAACGTATGATAAGCCCATTTTAGCAAAAGTGTTCTTTGTCTCCTTTTGTTACACCGGGAACTGTCAAGCGCGAAAACAGAACAAAACATTTTTGCCATACATATTTTTAGCAATTTTTGTTCAAAATTACTTGAATTATCAATGCAAAGTACTAACTTAACGTTTAACTTACATTTATAACATTATTTCATTGCCAAACGTAGACTTTTACAAGATTTTCTAATAATGTAAAAAGTATTTGCTAACAAATATTTATTTTGGTGGCATGTCGTTGTAAGTAGTCTGTTGGAGCTAGCGCGGCAAAAAGTGAAAACTAACGTTTTGATTGAACAAAATAATGGAAATAGGACAGCAGCGCCTTCAATATCATAATAGTTCTCTAACCGAATAGATTTAATCTTTTACATCCTAAACCAGATCTTGAAAGTCTGGCCGCAGCCTATGTTCAAATTGTACCTAGGTAGTGAATAAAAATTAAATTAATGTTTGAGCATGTTAGTACATTTTAATGGTTGCATACCACTGCTCAAATCTGCGGAATGGACATACTCAGGGCCATTGAGGTCGTTAAAACGTTGCAAAAGTTTGAACTTATTTTGACTAATGGGATATTCTATTGCAGTGAAAGCAAAAGACACACTCATTGCAATTGACGCGAGCAAAGCGGGAAAGAAAATGTTGAAACGTATCTTGCCTAATCTATTATAGTAAAACTGCAAAAAATCTATATTCAATTTATAGTTTTTTTTTTCGGAAGCATTACAATCGATACAGAATTCGGAGCTGATTTAGTACATTACTAATATTTTTTGTTTTATTAGCTGCCATGTTTATTCAGCTTGAATAATGTTTTTTTTTGAATAAAGATATATTATAGATCTGCGTGGCTTGTCTTCGGCCACAAATTTAACTATCACTACAACTAACTTTCGACTAGCCTTGTGGCTCAGTTGGTAGTATGTTTGCTTGCTGAGCTGTAGGTCGTGGGTTCGATCCCCACCCAGGGCAAACATTTGTGTGATGAGCATGGATGGTTGTTCTGTGTCTGGGTGTTTCTATGTATCACATGTATATATAAAAAAAAGTATATATTATAGGTATACCATCAGCCATCTAGTTCCATAGTACTTTGTTAGCTTTGCTTAGTTTGGGCTAGATGGTGTTGTGTGAAATGACCACAAATATTTATTTATTTATTATTATTTATCACGCGAGATGGCGGTCAGACGTATCGACGACTAAAGTTGTTAGTTAAATTATGCCTTAGAAAGTAGTTGAATATATGCTTCTATATTATATAGGTACTGAATGAATTAACCGACTTTTGGTTTTACTTGGATCTTACAACTTTTTCTGGTAGAAGAGTTGCGTTGTGAGACTTGACTTGACTTGTTATATTTTTTATAGGATTAACAATATCTTCAAGTTCGTACTACTTGACTATAAGGAAACATAATCTGTATACTGTGTTTCCTAACGTGTTTGGTATTTCCTTTAGCAGCAAAGTACGCTACGCCGCTAAACGGGCGAAGCTACGTCGGTCGCGTAAGGATACGGGCTACGCGACCGGCTACGGGACGCAGGCTACGTCGTATCCCAACCAGAATCTGTATCACAAGCATTCAAGCATTATTTTAATATTACTTTGGTTTTTGTCTCGCTATTTCTGTAGTTGAGAGAGCAAGACAGGCCAAGACTTAGTTGACTAGGAAATAATAGAAATATCATTTTAGAACACATCAGGAAATCATAATTGAAATATTTGGAAGATGGGCATTGAGGTCAAGCTAATACATTATATTAAAACGTCTCTTTTGATTTAAATTATCATCTTCTCGCCTTTATCCCACTAGGTGGGGTCGGTTTCGGCACAGCATGTTTCCTTTCGCCACTTCACTCTATTCAGCCGCCATCTCTACATTCACAGCCCTTACACACATATCTTTCACACAGTTCATTCATATTATCTCAGCCCTGATTAGACTTTGATTTTAATCATATAGGAACTAACTAAACAAATGTAATAACTTCCTTTTAGGAACATAATTTAAGAAAATGTAACGATATAAAATTATTTCAGTGTCCTCCCTTCCGAGTCCACCATTTAACGTTTTTATTTTTATTTTTAAATCAAATACCTATTTTTTCATTCTTCAAAATAACAATATTTTTTTAAATTGCATCTGAAAATCCTGATAAAAATTATTTATAATAAAATCATGCAATTAAATAACAGTCTTAAAAATATTCAATAATACTTATTTAATTAGGCTTTTTAATAAAGTTACTATTCATCCAAATTTAAATCTTATTCATATAATTAAATTGCTCTGACCTAATTAAGGGAGAAAAATCTTCAAAGAAACAGGAATAAAAGATTGTAATGCTATAAAGTTACAATGCTTTCGACTTTTCATTCATGAAATCAAGTGACATTCATAAAGAATACGATGATAGCTATGCGACTGATAAGGATAACAAATGACCAAAGGGCTGGCGCTTACCTCGGTCAGCGGATTAGCATTACTATCCAACGAGGCAATGTCGCCCAGCCTTTTGGGAACGTTGCCTTGGGACTGTGACCTTAGTTCTGTTTTTTTTGTCTGTAATATGTATTTTATTTATATCTTTAGTTATTTAGGTCATTTATAGAATTAATGTACTTATTCTATGAAATATAAAATAAAAATAAAACTATTAGGGCCTAAGCATATAAACGCGTTACGGTGTCGCAAAACAAAGCATTCTTCTGCCTAGTGTGAGGTGACATCATAAAGCTGGAATGTGCAGCACGATGCACACTAAACAATGTTGATGAGATTTTTGAAGAGCTTAAACACAACCGCGTTGCGGCACCGCAATGACGAAATCGGCATCGTCGCCTGCCGCAACTCGGTTATCAGTTTAAGCTCTTAAAGTAGCATTTGTAGTAGTGAAAATTGGTGTTGTGTATCAATGAATAGCAGAAGTCATAATATGATTCCTCCTGAAGTGATCATGATACACTCCACTTGATCAGCTATGGTCATAATATTCAACAGCATGATATTCAGCCGGACATTCGTCTGACGTCGAATATGGTGTCGACGCAACATGAATATGTTGCATGATCAACAAAAAATAGGCTAGCCATTACCTAGTCGACAGAATATCCTGCATTTTTTAAATTAATAAATAGACTTGCGCTTGACCACAAACTCGCCTGGCGACAGTTGTGGTCTACGATGGAGCGCACTTGCCTAGAAGGAACCTATTCACTCGGGATTTGACACCCTGATTATAAAAAAATGTTTATGTATGTTGATGAATGTAGTACCAGTAGAAAACTGGCATGACTTGATGTGACCCGACTGCATAAATAATTAATGTTTACTCACTAGTGAAAAGCATGCATCATTTAATCTGCTATGTAAAACATAAGATCAGAATAATGTAAGCATATTGACTAGTAGAAAGCAGCATCTTCAGATCGGTTGAATGTCCTACGTAAACTACATATAATGTCTGTGTTTTATTCATTAATTTTCTTTTTATTCATCTGTTTTTTTTTTCATGCTTAACTAATCTAAATCAGGCAACACCTGATTGGCTGATTATTATTTAACGTAATATATGAAGTCACTATATCCTCGCCATAAACAAGTATGTATATTACAAGAAAAACAAAATACGCGACTGCAGAAAAGCAGTTTCTACAGTCTAACTTACGATTTCGTTAAGCTTGATACGCTGATGAGTGCACGTTTTTGTCAGAAAGTATGCGTTACATCGCTGTAAAAGATTATAAATGCGCATTCATAAATAATGTTAGTAAAAATCACTTGTTTATCACGAAATAGTTCGTTGGAGGTTACGAAAAAACGCGTTCTTTTTTTATTTTGCAAGATATGTATTATTATTATTACAAAAAAAATAGCCTATGACACTCTGGGAGCGAAGACGAATCTAACGACACTGTGCACATCAAAATCTGTCAAGCAGCTAAGGCTGGAGACTGTCTTATAGAAACATACATACATACACTATCACAACATTTTTAAACATATAAAATCATTGAGTAGGGATATTAGAAATGTAAGAGACGAATTTGTTTATTTAAAAAAAAGTTTTATTCAGAAATCATCAATATGTAAATATGATA
Organism: Lycia hirtaria; assembly: GCA_947563715.1. NCBI lineage: Eukaryota > Metazoa > Arthropoda > Insecta > Lepidoptera > Geometridae > Lycia > Lycia hirtaria. The sequence goes on from OX387386.1 coordinate 16,810,381, forward strand.
TTAAACATAAGTCTACCTTATACCGTATATTTTATGACAGCTCTAATTATATAATTTAAATGATGATATTTATTAGGCATAAAAGAGAGTACAAAAACAATATGGAATCAATATATAAAATACCTACACATACTAAATATATTATCATAATCTAATAAAATAAAGTCTAATTCTTAACTAATGTAAGGCTGCAAGTCCCACGCATGCAGACCCTGATCTGAGAGTCCCCATCACGCTCGCAGCGTGATTAAAATTATAATTTAAATTATTAATGAATTATTATTTTTTATTATTAATTACTAATACCTGTAATAATAATATTGTTCTGGTGCTTGAAGTCGCTTATTCATTCAGTTTCTTATTTAAATTGTATTGTTGCTATTATGTCTATTTTATGTTTTTGTTTTCATGGAATACTGTGAAAATCATCAAAGATTTTCTTCAAAATATTTGTAACATAACAAAGCTATTGAGTTACGAGTATTGATGTCAGAAAGGGACTTCTGACGTGAATAAAACATTTTAAGTGATTCAATTTATGATCAAATTTCTGTTCCTCGTGCTTATAAAATAAGCATATATTTTATAGTAAGCATTCGTAATACACATCACTTTAATATAAAATTGTAAGTAAGTATAGTAAGGACAAGATAGAAAACTACCGTTTGGATAGGCTGAAAATAAAAAACGAAAACAAAACTTTACCTTCACCAACTTCACTAGTGTCAACGTTGGTAACTTTGACTCCGTGCTCCGTGTCAAACATTGTACAATGCACATAGCTTTTTTCAAGGGTTCCTGATTTGTTTCCCAAAATATTAGTAAATAACAACTGCTAATTCATTAACTACTAGTACTTATCTTTTGGAAAAAGCAATAATCTTCAAATACAGCTAACTAGGCGTGACAGCTTACCTAGACACTCCGAACGGATAATATGGATAATGATATACATTATCCATATTATCCATACAAAAGGGATTACAGTTAACGTTGGTAACTTTGACTTGGTGTCAAACATTGAGCTTTTTAAGTGCAGGAAAATAAAACAGGAGGGACAAAAAAAGGAAATGTTTCTGTGACGTTCGCGCCAAAACTCACATGACATTTTTTTTAAATTGTATTTGAACCCACTTAAAGCATTTGCCAGTGTTAAGTTTTATACTTAATATTAATAGACTAGGTTATTGAACTTACCGCAGCATCCCCTCGTGGTGACTCGGACGACTTTGACCGCGTAGTGTCGCAATAAATCCACCTGCCACCAGGGCGAGGCTTCACGCTGCGTTTCGGTGCAACGTTTACCATCGTGCTCGGTGGCTCGTTCGCCGTCGTTGCCGTTAGCGGCGGCTCCACCGCGCACGGTCGTCGACTGGTTTGCCGGCTTGCGGAAGGCGACGTTTGTTCCTGTAGGTAGGTATAGCTATATACTTTATTCTTCGTTCAATGAAATGATAAGATTATCTACATGTACCTATGAACGGCTCTATCCTACTGACTGAAAGAAAATATACGCGACCTTAACCGCTACTACTAGCTATAGACAAGAAACATGCAAATTAAAAAAAAAGGGTTTCACGATCGTCAATAAAACTATTGGTACGAGTAGTTTCAAATAAAATAAAATAAAAAACTAAATATATTTATGCTTACTATGCCTATATATTACTGTTACTTAAGGTTTACAAGGTTCAGTGGGCCAAAAGGTCCAGTGGGCCAAAATTACAAGTCCCTAAAGGTCCAGTGACAAAAAGTCTAGAGGGCCAAAATGACATGTATTAAACGGTCTGTTCTGAAATTCAGTAGTGAATCAAAGCCACATATATAACTCTTATGACTGTATCAATTTCCAATAAGTAGCTTATCTGTAGTGACTTAATAATAACAAGTTTCATCGGATAGAAGGCAAAAAAAGAACATTCATAGACCAAAAAAAGAGATTACAACTGTTATTTCGTACGATGTACAGACCAACCAGACAAAACAGAGAAGGTCCAGTGTCAAAAAGTCTAGAGGGCCAAAATGTCATGTCTTAAACGGTCTACTCTGAAACTCAGTACTAGTAAATCAAAGCCACATACATAACTCTTATGACTGTATCAATTTCCAATAAGTAGCCTATCTGTAGTGACTTAATAATAACAACTTTCATCGGATAGAAGGCAAAAAAAAGAACATTCATAGACAAAAAAAAAGATATTACATCTGTTATTTTGTACGATCTACAGATCAACGAATACAGAAAATACTCTACAGGTAAAGGGTATTCTTAAAATTGCTACTAAGAAAAAAGGTAGAAATATGTGTCGGTATTTAACATAATCAATAAAATAGATGACTGCTGGGTATATATATCTCTTTTCTTATGCCATTCGCTAGGCATGTAAATAAATGTTCTCTATTACATTCTATCATAACTTCTTAGCAACAGTTGTTTTCAACATCTTTTTTAGGTAACAGTGCCAATTAAGCTCATCCTATAGCCTCAGGTGTTCTGCTGTATCAGAATGCTTAGTGCGCTAATTATTTTGGTATTTTAGTAAATAGTTCTTTGAAAATACACATGTAAAGCATGTTTGTGCTTTACAGTTTTGGTAAGTAATTATGTTAGACTGTACCTATAAGGAAATAAACCGTGATATGGTCTACACTTATACCTAATTACCTACATAAGTACTCGTCTTTATTTTTAAATATTAGGTATTACTCGGAGACCAATCGCAAGGTGAACAGAAGACCTCATACAAGTGGCAGGATGACGCTGGAAGCAGGCCGTTTCTAACCGTTCTTTTTGGAAATCCATGGCGGAGGCCTATATCCAGCAGTGGACTTCTTATGGCTTAGATAATGATGATGATGATTGTCCGAAGAATGATGGTATCATTATATAGCTATAAGATTTTCCTGTAGTAGGTACTACGGAACCCTGAAACATATAATTACCATTAAAATCAGCATCATTATCACCGTAAATGTAAAAAGTGCTTACCACAAAAAGGTGGTTCAGCAGTCCAGTCGCCTCCAATCATGCACTCTCTCTGGTGTGCACCGAACAGTTCGTATCCTTCGTCACATTCGTATGTGGCGATGGTTCCCGGAGATATCTCGTTCTCGCTCGGTAGTGAGACCCTGGCGTTGGGTGGTACTGCTGGGTGGCCGCAGCGCCCGCGTCTTTCACCTGGAACAAACAGAAAAAATACTTTAAATGTACTATCAATCAATCAATCAATAACACTTTATTGACACCACATAAAGTAGTAAGACAATAAACACATAAGAAAAATGGCACAAAAGGCGGTCTTATCGCTAAAAGCGATCTCTTCCAGACAACCTTGGGATGTGATGGAAAAGTATATGTAAAGGTGCCCACGGTGGTGCTAATTCAGGAGTAAAAAATACTCGTAGTCTAATTAAGTTAATAAAAAAAGAAAACTATTCTTAAAATAAACTACTTAGAAATAATACATACACAGATACATACATAACTATAGAGTTTATAAATAAAGATATTAGAGTATCTAGTCAGATGTTGGTTAGTAAGGCGAGTCAGATCAGAAGTCGTCTTGTAACAGCTCTTACAGCTATCTAATAAGTTGACGGTTACAGAAGCGTGTTGGAGAAAGTCATCTTGGACCCGATGCTGTTAGTGGTGATCTCCTCAGTTGATTACAGAAGCATGATCTAGCATGCTTCTCTCATAAGTAATCTTACCAATGCTATTACGTCGTTAGAGTCAGATATTGGTTACCGAGATATGTCAGATCGTAAGTGATCTTGTAACTAATGCTATTTGAGCGATCTAGTCACCAGTGGGTTACAGAGGCATGCCGTATTGTAAGTTATTCTGGAACCGATGCTATTGTAAAGTGATCTAGTCAGCTGTTGGTTACCGATAGATGATCGATCGTAAGTGATCTTGTAACTAATGCTATTTGAGCGATCTAGTCACCAGTGGGTTACAGAGGCATGCCGTATTGTAAGTTATCCTGGAACCGATGCTATTGTACAGTGATCTAGTCAGCTGTTGGTTGCCGATACATGATCGATCGTAAGTGATCTTGTAACTAATGCTATTTTAGCGATCTAGTCACCAGTGGGTTACAGAGGCATGCCGTATTGTAAGTTATCCTGGAACCGATGCTATTGTAGAGTGATCTAGTCAGCTGTTGGTTACCGATAGATGATCGATCGTAAGTGATCTTGTAAGTAATGCTATTATAGCGATATAGTAAGTTATTGGTTACCGAGAAATTCCGGATATTAAGTCACGTTGTAACCAATGCTATTTGAGCGATCTAATCAGCAGTGGGTACAGCAGAGACATGCCGTATTGTAAGTTATATAGGAACCGATGCTATTGTACAGTGATCTAGTTAGCTGTATGTTACAGAGATATAACCGATTATAAGTGATCTTGTAACTGATGCTATTAGATTAATCTAGTCAGCTATCCGTCACTTGACAGTGACGGTTGCTGAATTTGCCGAGGTGTGTTCCATCGAAGTTATTTCGTAACCAATGCTATAATATTATCATATTATAGCATGCTATAATATTATCATAAATACCCAATAGTACGCGGAAGAAGAAACACGTTACACTCGCCTTTGATTATTAGCATTTTCGTCAATGTCATGTTTTCTGTTTTGCTTTAAATTTTTTACTTTCTAACTTTTGTTAAGGGTTACAATGACTAATATTTACCACAAACCGAATAGTGTTGTGTTGTTGAACTCAATAATTTTGTAAGAAACGTATTCAAGCGAAACATACTTCCAAACAATGTCACCATAACTTACGGAAAGAGTACTTAGTACGGCACTACTTAGTACTTTGTACTAATGAAAATTGTAATTTTGTTTTTATTTGTAAGAACTGTAACACTTTGCTCCATTAATAATTATGAATGGGAAGATGGGAAGATTTCGATCATAGATGCTTTAGGTCGATATTCTAAAGCGGTTATCAACATTTGTTGTATGTACGAAGGAACAAGCTTCCTTCGTAGACTGCGACATAAGTAGCTAAAACTACTGGAAAGTAGCCGACAGACATTCCACAGGACTAGATAAGTGAAACACGTATTCAAATGAGCCACCTGTCACAAATGCCCGTAACTTGGTATTCCTCGCGGATAATGAGTGGAGGTCGCGTGTTGCCGTTGTTCGGACCGAATGACCATTACGGCCTACATTACACTAACGGTAGCCAATTGTTCTAAACACAAAACCTATATGCGGAGACGCACCTACTTAGTTCAGAGAGAGATAGAGCAAGCGTATCAATTCATTGATTGTTTTATCAATAATTATAGTTTAAAAATTCGTTTTTTTTTCAAGATCAAACTACTGAACTGAATTTGATGAAATTTCTATGGGACCAATCTGAAAGTACATGTTTTAAAACAAAGAAATATTTTTTCAAATCGGCTTACAAGTTACGGAGCTATGCGGTAACAAACATATAAAAAATATACAGTTGAATTGATAACCTCCTCCTTTTTGAAGTCGGTTAAAATTATGTTATACATAATTAGTCTATCAATCTGTCGCTCTATACCGGCCCATGAATCCTTATAAGTTAAACATGTATGTAATTATCCAACTACTGAAGGAGGGTAATGTTATACTAGCTGTGAGCATGTGTTTCTCTCCTAAACCTATATTTCGACAAAAAAATATGGCAATGAAAATAGAGGCAGTGTCATTGAGAAAGGTGGTTTTATTAGGAATGATCATTTAAATAATATATTTGGTGGCTTAGAGTATACTTTCTCATGAAAACGTAAAATCAACTTCATATCAACCTTATAGTTACACTGCGTAAAGAGCTCTTATGCAGTCAAATATTTTGTTTTTCTTTTGATTTAGATACTTGTTATCTTTGGTCTAGGTGGAAGCGATACGTTGTGTCAAATTGCATAAAAATTTACAAAATATTTCTTGATATTAACGTCTCACTTGAAATGTATTACGCAATTACCCAACCAGAATCTGCTCAAGATAATCTACCTCCTTGTAATGTGGAACTAGGTTCTGAGTCTCTAACATGATTCCAGTGGTGAAGGTAGCTGTGATGATGTTGAGGATTTATGCCGCTTTTATAGTGGCAAAAGCACTAATAAAAAGCTGAAGCTACCACAATATGCATTCCAGATTATTCTCTGATATCATCTTTAGCTTTGTAATCTGTCTTATTGTATTTCAAGCAGGCACAGGCTCCGCGGCTCTCAGGTTGAACAAGAATCTATTCAAATTGCAATGACATGTTATGAAGCCTAGTTGATGAAGGTTCTGTCGCTGCAACTCAAATAACATCTTTCAACAACAATTTCAATAGAAGTATACTTCTATAGGGTATACCCTTTTAGGCCATCCGCATTGTTAAGCGGGCGTCTGGCGCGGGCGTCCGTCGCGGTCAACCGCGCCGTGCTCCATCGCGGACAAATAGCCCGTCTCAGATATCCGAGCCTCCCGCCGCAGCGCTCTCAATACAAATTTTAGTAGTGTGTACAGTCGAGGAGTAACGACTGCAGAAAAGCAGTTTTTGCAGTCTAACTTACGATTTCATTACACTGCTGTATATGCTGTTGAGTGTACGTTTTTTGTAATAAAGCATGCGTAAAATCGCTGTAAAAGATTATAAATGCGTATTCTTTAGAATAATTCAAGTAAAACCACACGTTTATTACATAAAAGTTCGTTGAAGTCGGGTAATCAGTAACAGTCGGGTAAAAAGACGAAGTACGGTCGTGTCTCGTGCCCCACGCAGCGGTCGACGGGATAATCGCTTGACGCAGCGCTGCTCTATGAAATTAGACAAAACAGTATCCGTACCAAAAGAGTCCGCGCTGTTAAGCGGGCGTCCGGCGCGGACGCCCGCTTAACGGTGCGGACGCCCTTAGTGTGTAATACCTATAGAACAACCATCCTAACCTAACCATAGAATTATTGTAGGCATATTTTAACATTGTGATATAACGTAGATATTTCAGATAATATCTTAACCTAAAACTAAAGTCTAATTTATATACAATATGACGAGTAGACACTGAACCTCACAACACAGGCTCCCCTAGTGTGAGTTCAGGGTTCCTTAGCAAATGTCAATTAACATCCTAAGTTAATATGTACTCGTACTTAAGACTCTATTATTACTATTTCCTTGACATGTTTTGTATTTCCTTACGCTCAAATAAACTTATTATTAAACTTATATATAATAATATATATATATTATAAATTACAACGTAACGACAACGACGTTACGTTATTTTGACGTACTAATAAGTAACGAAATACTAATATCGCAGCATAACGAACACTACCTACTGTTTAGATTACACCGTGATAATATTCATAACGGCTAGACACCCAAGGTTAGTTTTCCATCTTTTGGATCTTCAGACGCATAAAACCAAAAAGGGGAAAATACTATCTGGATACATTTGGTTTTTTGAAATATTGCATAACTGTTTTGTTCAGATATTAAAATTGCGACCAATAAGGCGTATGTTTTGTAAAAACCCCAATAACATTCTATAAATAAATAAAAAAGTACTTCTATGATATCAGGATTTTTATAACACAATAGTTTTGGAGTAATTGCAAATATAAATTGGTCGATTTTTCTATCATAAGTTGGTATTGCACAATAAGTATTACATATGTATTACATATAAGTATTGCATATGTATTTTTATAGTCTGTGAGATTTTGGAAGTAGCTGCGATCATCCATTTGAGTGTACGAAGGTTCAACGGCGTTGCCAAGGAGGGGCAAGAGGGGGCAAGTGCCCCCCCCTAGAGATAAAAAAAATGTAGCCAACTGCAAAGCAATCAAAGTCCTAAGGCCGTGCAATTGTACCTGTACCTACAATTCATATTTTTCTCATCCTCCATAATATTAACTTGGGATCAACTGTACTTTACCTGCCGCTGATTTGGGGACTGTTTTTTTTTAAATAGAAAGCTTACTTTGTTTTGTTTGTGTTTGTTTTGTTTTAGAAGTCTTCAGTTAAAGTTTTAACGCTAGCATATTAATGGTTTTGAAGAAATACATTTTTAAATATTTTGGTTGTTTAGCCTTGTAGCCACAAATTAAGATTTTAGCAGTAAAAATCTCTGTAAATAATATAGTGGCCCAAAAAGTAGGTTAGGTTATGTTAGAACATAAAAAACACATCGCGCGAGCCGAGCGAGCGTAGCGAGCGTGCCGCGGCAGCGGCCGGCGAAGCGCTAAATAATATGTTTTTGAACGATTTGAAAAAATGGTGATACAAATAATAAATTCATTAATTTATTTCTCAGAAAAAAATTGAAGCCAAAATATTCATATACTTGTTCTAAATTCTTTCCGAGATTTTGGTGTTTTTGGTGTGTTTTTCACTTTCCCTTGGGTTTTCGCACCCCCTTTTTGGGGGGGAGGGTACTACACCCTCCCGCCTTACTCCCTCCCCCTGTTCACCCCTTCCCCACACCAGGAAAACAAAAAAGTACTGAAAAAAATAATGTAAAAATTCATATCTCGGAGGGGGGGGGGATCTAGCTTCCCCCTTCTCAGGGGGTATCTACATAGCCCCCCCCCCCCCTCCCCCTCACCCCACCCTTAATTCGACGGCAGGTAAAGTACAGTGCTACCTTAACTTGCCCCCCCCTGGGCCATGGGCGGGTGACGCCCTTGCGAAGGTTAATATATATATATTAAAGCAAATAATAAGGACTGTGGTTAGTTAAATACTTATAAAATTTATTGATAATTAACTCTTTTGCTTTGCCAAGTTGAAATTGGCTTGATGAAATAACCTGAGTTTGAATTCATGCAAAAATCCCATAAAAAAGGAATAAGGCTAAATATGATAAAATTTTGAAATTAAATGATTTCCGGGCAACATATGCAATTTTTTTCTACGAGTACCTCAAAAATCAATCGAGCCGTTCTGAAGAGTTCTACCAACGAACATCATTGCATTTGTATTTATATATAGATAGTGTATAACAAAATAGAAGGCAAAGAGTAGCACAATTAACGAATGGTTCTACTACAGTCAGTCAATGTAGACCAACATACTCCATATTCCATATAAACCAATGCAATGCAGGCATGTGTAGGTCACCGGCGCGCGGCGCAGGCCCAGACAGAGCCGGTTTACTTTGGTCACATCTTTGTGGAAACCGTGACGCTTGCTTGTGAAATCAAGACAAACAACTAGAGGAAACTAGCTGTTTTTCCCGTGTAGTGATGAAATACGGTGATGATGATAAAATATAGCATATGCCCGTCTTCCTCAGCTATCTCTGTACCAAATTTCATAACGGTTAGTTTAAATAATTGACTATCAAAAGTTAACAAAGAGTCAGAAAGACGAAGAGACTGATGAAGAGAAAGACACAAAGATAGAGCTATTTCCGCTTCTATAATATCATTATTTAGGAAGTTAGTGATCGTGAAGGGCGTAACAATTGACATCAGTCGGGTATGCAAGGGCGTAGCCAGCCCATGGCCCAGGGGGGGGGGAGGGCAAGTTAATATTATGGAGGAGAAAAATATGAATTGTTGGTACAGATACAATTGCACGGCCTTAGAACTTTTGCAGTTGGCTACACTTTTCAAATCTCTAGGGGGGGGGGGGGGGCAGCCGCCCCCTTTGCCCCCCCCCCCCCTTGCGGGTATGTACTGTCAAAGTAAAGGTTCCGGTTATTGCATCTTGATAACGGCGTGTATCTACATAGACACAACCAAATAGACAGTATCTTGCCATTCAGAACAGCCTCCTGTATCCTGTATCCTCTCAATTATTTTAGAGCTCACCTTGATGAAGTTATCTCTTTTATCGTGTGGTCTTAAGCAGTTTTCTATCTATGTTTTTTTTTGCCTTAGATTTCGAGCAATTGCAGTTATGGGTAAGAAGGTTACATATATATATGAAAACAGAATTTTCGCCACGTATACTTAAAATATACCACGTATACTAACTAGTTGCCAAGAAGATACATAATCTCGGGCACAGCCGTAAATTAGCATATCTGTTTCTATCCTACAGGACACATTTCGGGGAGTGTATCCAAAAGCTTCGCGACTTAATTCCGCCCTCCCCATTTCATTACAGGACTAGTCCTAGTTTAGACTAGAAAGTCGGCGAATTACCACCCATTTCTCGTTGAAATGCCAAAATCCATACTCGGCGATATCGGTCCACGTTCTTGATGCGTACTGCACAGGAATGGAATTCTTGCCGACATCACTGTTTCCTGAGAACTACAATCTTGGAATGTTCAAGGCTATACTGAATAGATATCTTCTAGATCGACGGGCTCCATCCTCGGCTACACCGTTAACATCAGGCGATTTGGTGTTAAATCGTATATCTATCTTGCGTAAAAAATAAAATAAAAATACTTATGCTTAAAATAGCCTCGATCTTTTTCGCAGCAGCAAACAAAGGTCAGCCAGCTCCCTACAAGTCTCGTCCATTCTAAGAGACTGTTCCATTAGTCTCAGTTACTATAAGTACGTGAGGTGGTTGAGTAACATCTCGAATGTTTCTTAATTACAAATCACTTATAACAAAACAATGAAAATGTGATGCCTCGTGGAACTCGTAACAATATTCGTTAAATGTGGGAAAATAACAACAATAGGCTTCATATAGTTACATAAAGGTAGTGTTTAGCGTTGTTGGAGATTTCTTTAATCTAGGTACCTCTCGGCTTCGTAAATGTCCATAATAGACGTAAGGACCTCGGTTGGTTCCCTCGTCCTTGTCACATTCATCATTTTGTACTATAGCTGTTTCTCCTTCACACATTCTCAGTTTGTCCCATGTTACCTATTTATTACCATAGATGTAATAGGCTTATACAATGCAGATCGTCTCTAAGTGAAGCAACTTTTAGTAAGCGTATTATACTGATAGAAAACTATAGCTGGTTCAAAAAAATACTTTATATTTATATTATTTTTTAGGGTTACGTTCCTTAAAAGATAAAAAAATGGAACCCTTATAGGATCACTTTGTTGCATGTATGCCCGTATGTCCGTCTGTTAAGACCTTCTATCTCGGAAACGCGTGGAAGTATAGAATTTAAATTAAAATCATACACGCAGATCTGCAGTTCCTTGCAGCTGTGAAAAAGGTGAAACTTATTAATTGTTGAAAAAAGTTACAGCCAAATATATATCAATAAACCGCATATTTCGACAGACGAGAATCAAAACCTATAGAGTACTTCCCGTTGACCTAGAACTGGGCGACTCTGACTCGTACATGTCCGGTTTTAAATTGACATAAAAGAGGTTAAAATTGACTTATAAACTTTTTAGTAACACAATGAAAATTGCTTACTATGGCTATAAAAAAAAGTGCAAAAATGTCTGCCATTGCCATTTGGAATTTCCAGTGTTCATATATTTTAGAGTTTTGGGCTTCCTTGTAAGAAATAATCGATAAAAATACTTTTGTTGTGTAACTAAACAAGATGACTCGCTGTGGACATAACCTGACTAACATTGCAAACGCTAAAGTGACCCTTTTTTACCTCTTTTTGATAATTACCTTATCAGGAATAAACGGCTAAATCATTATGAAAATTTTATAGAAAGATTGCTGAGGTGTGAGGTGTGAGGAGGTGATATGTCGTTGTTATCCCTCCTTTTTGTTATTACTACTTAATTATTAATAATTATTATTATTGTTTAGTCTTAAGGTATATAGGTAGGTATATATAGTTACTACAAACTAATAAGTTTGTTTTATTTTTACCATATGTTAAATATTAATTGTTGTACTTTATGGCCACTATTATTTATAAATGTTTATAAATATCCATATTTCAATATAATAAAAGACAGATTTTAATATTATCAAAATCAAAAAATCTTAGCGCTGCATAGGAAGACCAACCACAAGGACAGACGACCTCATACAAGTGGCAGCAGTAAGACACCGGATGCAACTTGCATCCATCAGTTCATAGTTCTTATTTAAAAAAAAAAACTGGTTGTCTGTAAAGTCGGACGGACGGTACGTGATAATGTCATGATAGATGCGTCACAAGCCAAACGCTTAGGCCGATCGTGCCTCTTTATCGCTTGTTCCGCGCTCTCGCTTGTACGCTCGGCTCAGGCGGAACGTGACAATGAGTCATGCTTTTTCGTGCGTACAGCCGACGTTCATCGCTTTATAAGACGTTATTACGTCAATAAATAAATAAAATAATAAATAAATATTTGTGGACATTTCACAAAACACCATTTAGCCCAACAAGCTTGTACTATGGTATAAGGGAACTAGATGGCTGATAGAAAACATTATACTTTTTTTTAATCCATGGGACTCTTACAGACTTGGCAGTGTTTAAAATGACATGTAAATTATGTAAATATATGCATGCAGCAGATCTGTTAAAAGTTGTTCCATTCCAATGAATAATAATCACAACCTAAAGAACCATTATGTCACCTTATGCGGAACAGGAACAATAAATAAAATATCAAGTAACAAGTATAAATTATTCAAAAGAAAAATACGTAAAATAGGTTTAAATATGCTGAGCTCTCTTTGACTGCCGCTAGTACGATCAGGTAGTTCAAGTTGCAATGGCGTCTTTTTCTTGTCATGAAGGAGGTTTTTATATTTTTATAAAAAAAAAATTTTTATCCACGACCCAAAAAGAGTGGTGTAATAAATTTGATGTGTATATCTAAGTATGTCTGTCTGTCTGTGGCATCGTAAACTTCAAATCTATTTTAATCTAGTTTTTTTTGTTTCAAAGAGGATTTGATCGAGAGTATTTTTAACTGTTTCTTCAAAATCGGTGTATCTTTTTTTTATATTTTGATATACTTAAATTTTATTTCATATCCATGGTCTTTTATTCGTTTTGGTTTAGCTTAGAGTAGGAAAATATATGTTTTTTCACTACTCCATCGCCAGTACAAATCATATCTGAATAAAACTTATTTAAAGTATTTTTCCTTTCTAAATAAACAAATTTATTTCTCACTTTTCTAATATCAAATCAAAATCGAATTTTCGACACTTCGTGCACACGGTTTCAAACTTTTTTTCAATCTCTTTTTTTAACTGCACAAAATGCCTGACTGATACCGAAAACTGGTCCTCAGCCATAGTTCTACCTATGATTTTTAAAAGATTGTGATGCGTGAGAGAGATAGCCGCACACGTTGATCTCCACCTTAACTCGTTGCTTAGGCCAGTATTGTTACGATAAAAAAACATTGACAAAAAAAACTGTCAAAACACAGTTCAGCTAGAAACGGTTTCAAGGTAACTGGGATGCCAGGGTATCACAATATCATAACCAATTTTATTTCAATACATATTACTTTGACCTTTGTCTTGATCTGTCATCAGTAGAAAGAGCGAGACAAAAGTCAAAGTAATATTGAATAATAATAATAACACTGCTTGAACGCTTGTGGTATGGCTCCTGGACTGACATTGAACCCCGATACTCTCCCTTCAACCGGATAGGTTTGGCAGATGACAATGTTTTTTTGTTGATTGCCGCCAACTACAAACGGTGAAGTAAAACATCGTGAGGAAACCTACATGTCTGAGAGTTCTCAATGATCTTGAAGATGTGTGAAGTCTGCCAAACCGCACTTGGCCAGCGTGGCAGACTATGGCCTAACCCTTCTCACAATGAGAAGATGGCCCGTTCCCAGCAGTGGGACAGTTTGTACAAACAGGGCTGATAAAAAAAAATGTGTTTTTGATAGGAATTCAAATGAAACAAACTGGCACAATAAACTTTCTGCAGTTTGCACTAAATAAGTACATAATTATTACGCTGCCATGGATGAACTAAGTGCGTCCTAATTATCCTAAATATTGATATTGCATAATATAAAAGCGAAAGTATCTCTACTTTCTGTCTGTTCGACACATAAACACGGCTAATAAAACCCGGGCAATTAGGACTACAAACATTTACTACACATTATGTGTCAAGTCAGGTATTGTACATTCATTAATTTCTAAAAAAATATATACTTTATTTATTTATTAGTACACGAAACAGAATAGAGTCTTTACAATTTTTACAATGTACAATTCATAATTTTGGCCTAAACTATGTTCCTTAAATGTATACACAACATGTTATTGTTTTGTGTCGAGGTGTTTCTAAGTATCATTAATATGTAATTCCAAAAAAAAGTGAGTATACCATCTAGTTTTCATAGTACAAGCTTTGCTTAGTCTGGGCTATATAGTGTTCACCAATGTCCACCAATATTTATTTATTTGTTATTTATTACTAATTTTTTTTATGCAAACTAAATGTATTATTTTATTGTTACAATTGTGTTCTTGATTCTTATTTAACGAATCCATCATCTAAATGCTTGATGTATTTTTACGCAAGATAAATCTACGATTGGCCACCAACTCGCCTTGCCGAAGATGGAGCTCGTCGATCTAGAAGATATCTATTCACTCTAGACTTGAAAATTCCATGATTGTAGTTCAAACTAGCACTAATATGCCAGTATACCAGTTAACCTGTACTGCCAGATGTTTTTTAGTATCAAAAGGAGTTTCGGCGGGAACGACATCTGACATATTTTCCTGTGCCATTTTGAATATTAATGTTATAATAAAACCGTCCAAGTGCGAGTCAGACTCGCGCACGAACGGTTCCGTACCATTATCTATAAAAACGGCAAAAAATCACGTTTGTTGTATGGGAGCCCCCCTTAAATATACATTTTATTTTAATTTAGTCATTTATTTTTATCGTGAATAATATAACTCAATATTCAGTGAATATTTCAAGCGTCTACCTGTTGCCGTTATCAATATCGAGCAAAAACCAGCAAAAAAAAAAAAACACGTTTGTTGTATGGGAGCCCCCTTAAATGTTTATTTTATTCAGATTTTTAGAAACAGTTCTGAGAGTCTACTTGAAAATCCTCCAAAATATGATTTTCAACGTTTTTTTGCTTTGTTTCTATTGTACAAAAAACGGTTATAATACGCAAATCTCAAAATTGTTATTTTTATAGAATTAATTCCAAAGTAGACCTAAAACCAAGCTAACACGCAAATATATTTTTTATTAGCCTCTGCAGCCGGAAATGTATCATTGTTATAAGTTTGTATATGTCAAATAACTGGCCATGTTTAATGTGTAGGCGTACGGAAACCTTGATATTCGAGTCAAACTCGTACTTGGCCGTTTTTTTATCATAGCGTATACAATAAACAGAACATTGTAAAGTCGTGCACGCATGTGTACCAGATGTCGTCAGAAATGCACCCGTGAACTGATTTATGGGGCATTTAGTGGTATTTTTTGTGACCGGGTTTTATGGCAGAAAGAGCTGCGGTCAACGGAGCCATTGTCAGCAGAGCTCTCACCATATTTGTTTTGACCATCCTGTATACCTACTACCCAATTTTGAGAGAGACCAAGTACATGCCACGCAGCTTTAGAACGGAAACAGCATTTGCACCGTATTTAACAAGTAAGTTTAGAGAATTTAAGCTCCCCGACATAAAACCGACTTGACCGACTTTGATGAAATGCAGCTAAGAGCACTCCTGATCAAATCCTCTTTCAAACAAAAAAATCTAGCCAATTTGAGAGCTATGATTACACAGATATACAAATACACACCCCAAACTTATAACACGAGGTGTTTTTATTTTTGGGTTGGGGATTAAAAAGGGCTTCCATACTAACATGGCACCTGTTTTTTTTTAATTTAATTCTACCTACTAAGCTAAGATTTGTCGGGGAAGGTTGAAGAATTCTTTACATGCCCAAAATGCTGGCCTTTACTTTGTACAAAAAGTAAGCATTGCCATACAGCGAGGAAATGCGACCATTAGGTACTTTGCCTGAAACTGGAGATTGTTTGAACGATCCATAATCTTTGTTGCCTTTGGATATTTTAAATAATCTCCAATCACTCAGCTTTACAAATATTTACTATTTATTTATTAGTTTTAGTATAATTTATAATAGTAGGTTTATATGAATGTTCGCAAAATTAAATTTATACTAAGCTAGCATACTTTGCGATCTGAAGCTCGCTTACTTGGAAGAAACTTCACTCTCAATTTGAAAACACTGAAATATCTTTTCGGAAAGACGTAGTCAACAAAGGTCTCCAGCAGGGATATTCACAACTTGCCGGAATTGGGTCGGAATACTTTCAATTTTACAAATAAATAAATATTGGTGGTAATTTCACACAACACTATCTAACCCAATCTAAGCAAAGTTTGTGCTATGGAAACTAGATGGCTGACATATATACTTTTTTTGTAAATACATACTTATGATACATTAAAATACCCAGACAAAGAATAAACATCCATGCTCATCACACAAATGTTTGCCCTGGGTGGGGATCGAACCCACGACCTAGAGCTTAGCAGGCAGACATATTGCCAACTGAGCTGCGAGGCTAGTCATTATAAAATTAATATAGTTAGATATGTAGTATCAAACAGGAAGAGCAAATAATCCAGTCTGATGTTTGGACAAATTATAAAAGGGGAGCATAACCCCTTTTGTTAGTCACCATAATAGGCCCTTTTGTTAGGGGTACAGGTTGCCTTGATACAGGCTGCGCCTAGTAAGGAAACCGTCATATATAGTTGTTTTTAGCAAATTAAGTTGTAAGTAAAATACATTTTCATTTTAATTTATTTTTTTATCACTTAAGTAACTTACGTATCTGAAAGTAAGGCAGGTGGATTCATCTGCATAGTCTGTTCGGATAGCGAACTAATGTGGCATTGCGACGCTGAGGCACTTTTGTCCATATTTCATGACTTTGTTTAATTGAGACGTTAGTTCCGTTTTTTTGCCGATAGACTACTCGTGCATGTTCTAACAGACTGAACAATTGCAGGCACAAAATAATGAAGGCTAAATAATGATAACCTTCAATATCAACCTTGCCTTGTATCTATTATCTATGCGTGTGTGAAGTTTATGCGAACAACATAAACCTGTTTGTCAATTTAAAAGCTTAGAGACATAATCACTACCGCGTTACTTGCGATTAACGCTCTGTACATGTATAAAAGCACTAGCAGTTACCGCGATTTCATACGCGTGCTTAAAATTAAATATACATACTAGGCTACTGTCATAGAAGTATTCAATTCAATTTAATTCTTTATTTATCCGTGAAATTAGGTATATGTACTTAGATAGGTATACATAGATCTTACATATGACAGAGAGTTCTAGTTTCTACCTGGGAAGGTAAACAGACAATAAGTTTATTAGGTATAATTATATTCCAATACAGTGGGTAGGTATATTCCAATTGCAAGCGAGCGGTTTCATTTGATATGATATTGAGTTTACGATTTTCCCGTGTAGCTGTTTTCTTTTCAACCGACTTCCAAAAAGGAGAAGGTTATTATTTCGACTGTATTTTTTTATGTTTGTTACCTCATAACTTTCGACTGGGTGAAACGATTTTGATGATTCTTTTTTTATTTGAAAGCTGGTGCTTCCCGTGTGGTCCCATTTCAATTTGGATCATGACAATGGCATCCATGAGAAGTCGGTTGCTTCAGTTTTTTAAACTATAATTATATATATCTCAATGTAGAATTATTATATCAAAGGCTAAAATTGAGGCCATATCTGCATTTTACTAAAATAAAATGAGAAATTTGGCAAAATAACAGTGAACAGAAAAGATATTATTTACACTATAGAACTGAATATCGCAAAATAACTTCTTGTTCAATAGGTTGAAACATTTAAAGTTAAGTAAGTTTTAGAATGCCTGCCATTTTTCCTTAATAATAGCAATTCCTTCTAAATGGAAAAAGTGTAAAGTTACAAACATATTTATATACCTAGATCTAGGTTTGAGATAAAGTTTGTCTGTTCAAGTAACTAGGGTGTTAGTGTGAAATTTGTGAAATGTCGAAGTCTCGTAGTAGTGAGTAAAACTAGTGTCCATTTGTATGTGTCACTTTAGGAACTTAGTCATTTTAGGCACGACATCTAGCTTGTACCGGCTGAAATAAGTCATCTCTCACCGGACTGCGAAGGGAGGTAGGGTCCCACCACATTTTAAGCTCCCGTCAATAAATAAAACCGGCCAAGACTTTCACTCGCGTAACGTGTCTTTCGCACTGACACTAGGTAGGTATATAGTTAACACTGACACCAGGGTTAGGTACTCGGCAAAACAAACTTCATCTCCATGATTGTTGTATATCTATATTTGTAATACATTTCCCATTCAGTTATTCAAAACTTTACAGATGGCTGAGACGGTACAATATATATTATGAAATTAAAAGATATTGGCGACGTAGTAGTAAATAATTTTATAGGTTAAAAAACTGAAACAACCGACTTCAAAGTACGCTACTTCGTTAAAAGAAAAAAAAATCTCAACGAGCACCTTCCAAAATAATATGTATAATTCTCTCGTGTGAATAATATGTATAATTCTCTCGTGTGAATAATATGTATAATTCTCTCGTGTGAATAAACTTATGTAATGAATAAGATTAAGATTAACTTTACGAGAAAAGAAACGCAGCTCATATTAATAATCGTGGTTTAGTTTTTAACCGACTTCTAAAAAGAAGGAGGTTATCAATTCAGTCTGTATGTTTTTTTTTGTATGTTTATTCACCACTCAGCCAATTGTGCATTGATTTTGATGATTCTTTTTGTATTAGGTAGACCATACTTCAGAGGTAGTCCCATATAAATTGTATCAAAATCGATGCATAATTTGGGTTTTTATAACAAAATAACTCGTAAAATTCCATCCAAACGCATGTAAAGACGTGAACAGCAAGTCGCGTATGTGCGTATATCACGTATTTTGAAATCGTTTTTTTCAGTTTTTTAAACTATAATTATTACTAATTTTTTTTCGTAACTCTATAGTATTTTGTTCTCATTTCTATGCAGTACACATTTTTTTTTTTATGGCAAGCGCCTTTATTAACTACAACACAACAATATACAGACTCAACTAACTAAACTACTACACAAAAAGCACATCGATCACCCCAGACCGATAAAGGTCTAAAGATAATCCAAATGCTCAAACCCACTACCAGTTGGCAGCGTACCCAGCACAGCGTACACATTAATTAATGTGGACCTAAGTCGCTGTGTACAGAATATTAGTGGTAATGTGCTGAATTTCCGCTTGTCTTTTAATGGAATTGAGCGAATGGGATATGGTCTAAAATCGCAAAGCGACTGTGTTATGAATGAATCGGGCTCGAAATAAATCTTATAAAAATATAGTCAGATATGATAATCTATGGTGATGCTCGAGACTAAATAGCTTCTTAGCAACGAGTTCATCATTCTTGTACCCTTAATCAGATATGGGACCGTAGCAGCGATACTATTCACACATTTATTTTTTAAATTCAGTCTGCCGGAGGTCATCTGAATCTGAATCTCGGAAACGGTTCCAACGGTTTTAATGAAATTTGGTTTGTAGGTAGATTAGGGGACGATAAATCGATCTTGCTAGGTTTAATTTTTAGTGAACCAGGGTTTGCTCGTATTATCAGTCATAAAAAAACCGAGTGGAGCTCGGTCGCCCAGGAACTAGGAATTATGTATAAAGTTACTAAAATGGTAAATTCCTAGCCCTACTAAGCCGATTTAGATAGCTATTTCCGTTTATTAACAAAAGTGTATTGATTTGACCTACTTTTACGTAACAACAGATATTATACACAGATATTATGCACAGGATATTATCGATATAGGTCAATAAAGAAATATCATAAATGCCTCTGTATTGCGAGAAATTATAAGAAATGCTGACTCATTCATAGAAAAGGAGAATCTTTCCTAAAATATTATCTAATTTGGATGATTACTTGTTGTCATAAACGGCTAGGCTTTTTTAGGGTTCCGTACCCAAAGGGTAAAAACGGGACCCTATTACTAAGACTTCGCTGTCTGTCTGTCTGTCTGTCTGTCTGTCTGTCTGTCTGTCTGTCTGTCTCCAGGCTGTATCTCATAAACCGTGATAGCTAGAAAGCTGAAATTTTCACAAATGATGTATTTCCGTTGCCGCTATAACAACAAATACTAAAAATTCAAAAAAAATAAATATTAAGGGGGGTCCCCATACAATAAACGTGTTTTTTTCGTATTTTTTTGCTCAATATTAAAAACGGTAACAGGTAGACGCTTCAAATTTTCACAGAATATTTACTTGTATAATAGCTTTCAAAATAAATAATTAAATAACAATAAAGTAAATATTAAAGGGGGGCTCCCATACAACAAACGTAATTTTTAAGCAATTTTTACTCGATCTTAATTAACAGGTAGAAACTTGAATATTTGTAAGTAAATATTTAGAAATATATTAACTATAAAAATAAATACCTAATCTAATACATAAAAACTCACAAAATGAAAATAATCCGTGCATCTAAACGCGGTGCGAGCGCCGCGCCGCGGTGTGGTGGTGGCGCGAGCGCGAAGGCGGTTGCTAAGCAATGGCTGTGCGGGTAGCGGGGGAGGTAACATCACGGAGCGAGCCATAACCGCGCGTATTCGCGCGAGCGTCGTCATGCTGCCCGGATGTGTATCGAAAACCTTTTGTTATAATTCTGAAGTAAAAAAATTAAAAGTTAAAATTTTGACCGTTTTTTGTTAAACGTGCAATTATTGATTTCACCTATTTAAAATAAGTGGCCAAGACCGTGTCGAGACAGAACCCTATTGGGTTCTGTAGCTAATGCTCTAATTTAAAATAAAACTACTTGGCAAGTATTTCTCGTTTAGACTACTTTGCGAAAAGGTCAATGACTTCGGTCCAACAGCTTAGAAATGCAGGGGGGACAAAAATGTTTCACCTTTGGCGGGCTACATCTCGCACACATCACATGTCAGAAAAAAAATGATATATGGAACCTTATTCTTATATTAAACAACTCATTCAATAATTCCAAAACAAAATCATCCCTTCTTTATACGAGTATGTATGCAGTGCCGCTCGGCCGCGTACATAACTATTGTTTCGTAACAAGTTTCGTACGAAACATAATTATTCTTCGTACGATAATAGTGTCGGTGCCACCCCTATTTCTAATTTGTTTGAAAATTTGACTACTGCATTTTAAAGCGGTTCACAGAACACATGCCAAATTTCGTGCAGGGTTGGTAGTCTCTGAGTATAATAACTGTGACATACGGACAGACAGACGGATATGGCGAAATTATAAGGGTTCCTCGTAGTTACTATACGAACCCTAAAAAAAATAATTATCGAAATTGGATTATATATACGGGTAAAAACCGTATTTTCTTTTTGTATGAAAAACAGATAATTTTCTGGCAAATGATCGCGCAAAAATGTATATCCTAAATGTATCGGCTCGATTATTTTGCAGTCGGCTTAAGGAAGTGCCATACCATAGCGAGTTATTCACCCACGCCCTCGCATTTGACAGATTTGGTCATACACGCTGTATAGCGGCCAAGGAACTTATGTTTTTGTCTATAGTAATAACAAATATGCTCTCGAAATATTTAAGAATTTGTCGGGGAGGCTAGAAGAAAACACATGTTACCATAACGCTGCATATTTTGCCTGAATTGTGGACACAAAGTCTGAAATTGTGGATATTTTATATTACTACTACAGCTCGGTCACCACGGGCTTCCCTGCCAGAGAAGTGCTTATAAGATTTCCCGCCATGAGAGCCTTAATGACGTCATTCGCCAGATTTTGACCACAATTACCTGCGCAACTGTTCTGGAACTGAGCGGTTTGGTTAGTGGTACTAAGTTAACACCTTTTTCGCAATACAATGCAGTCATAAACAGGTAGATTAATACATACTGAACATAAAAACTGACCACTGGACAACTGCATCAGTTAATTAGGGTGCCCGCAAAGTTGAGATATTATCTTGCGTTGCGCACGCAAACGCACACACCCACATGCACGCACACACCCACATGCACGCACACAAACAAAAGAAAAAAAAATACGTGAACTAGGCACTACAGATTTAATAAATCCGGAAAAGTATTTTACTCGCTCACTGAGGCTTCCGTGTGTTCCTATGCATGATACAATACATGAACATGAACATTGACATTAATGTGCTTTATATCTAAGAATATTTGTAACTTCACATAGGTCCTATGTAAATAGGGCGAATTCTGTGTTCACATACTTTCTACAGTAGAAATAGCCTGAAATGCTAGGAGTTTCAAATAAGTACCGCCCAAAAAGTTTTTAACACTACCATTTATTCTATTTTAAGATTATGTCACATGAATACACACGCTAAGTTACTAGCTTATCGGTTTTTTATCGGATTCATTTCGGTGAGTGTGCTTTTTTTATCTGGTCTTCATCATCTAATTCCCCCTTGCCCTTTTTACTATCGAACAGTCAGAAACACGAACAAGCGTCACTGTTTCATGGTGGATATTCCAAACACCCGAACGAAACGCTTTAGTTCCACTTTCATCGTGCAGACTGTAAGATTGTGGAATACGCTTCCTGAGTGGGTCTTTCCCGATAGATATAATCTGGGTATCTTTAAATCGCGAGTGAATTTGGTTTATTCTAGGTAAGCGCGCTCCATCGTAGACCGCAACGTAGCTTAACATCAGGCGACTTGGCGGTCAAGCGCAAACCTATTTCTACATAAAAAAGACACCACTGTCATCGAAACGTCACGGTTCTCTTGTCACGATCCTGTTTGTGGAATCAAAAAGGAGGTACTCGTTATATTGCACAAATAACCGCACAATAATTTCCCATTTTTTTTTACCAATTCACCCTTCTACCACTGGACAAAGACAGGGATGATTTAATGAGGTCTTTGATTTTTATGCAGCTCTGATTGGTCACCAGACTGTCCTTGTTAATTCATCTTATCTCAAGTTATGTAACCTGCTCTAGCTTAGACTAACTTCAATTATTTATTTTTAATATACCTAGTATGTAAGTACATAAATTGTTTGCTTGCGTCTTTCTACGGGTAACTTAAGAAGGTTTGTGGCTGACAGGTTAAGAAAACGCTACGGTTGTGAAACGGAAATGTTCATTGTAGATAAGTAAACACAGGTACCTAGCTACCATCAATTTTTAGGGTTCCGTACAAATAAAAAAAGAAAAGACAGAACTCTCACAGGATCACTTCATTCTCCACCTGTCTATCTATAAAATGTATGTTTATCTGTAACGTATTTCTTTTTCAAAATCGTGAACAGATATCAAGTTGAGAATGTTAACAAAAAGAATAAGTCTAGAAAACTCAAAAAACCCCCAATAAAAAATAAAGAACATAGCGCAAACACTCTTGATGAAATCGTCTTTCAACCATCAAAAACTAGATCAAAATTAGTCCATCCGTTTGCGTGCTACGATGTCACAGACAGACACACATATTATACACACGTAAATTTTATAAGATCCCTCTTTTTGGGACGGGGGTTCAAAATGTAAGTCTTACTTCTTTATTTTTACAGACAGGCCCTAGGTGCAGGCAATCCCAAGCAGCTGTAAAAGTCAAACTTCCAAATTAACGCAATGAAATTACTTATTTGCATTGTTATCATTTCATTGAAGTAATACTTATTGATTTCAAGGTTAAAAACTTAAAATAAAGAAGATATAATAATACTTTTACTACTCCTGGCTCAATGATAGTACCTACGTCTGTCTTCTGAGGTCGTGTTCTGTAGGTCGTGGGTTCGATCCTCATTCAGTACAAACATTTCTGCTGAGCATGGATGTTTGTTCTGTGTCTGAGTGTTTCTATGTATCATATGTATGTATTTACAAAAAATAAGTACATAATATTATATATTCTATCAGACATCGAGATACCATAGTACAAGCTTTGCTTAGTTTGAGCTAGATGGTGTTGTATGAAAATGTCCTTCAATATTGATTTATTTATATTTAGTTATATTATAGTTTCTTTTGTGAAAGTACGGAACCCTTGGTGTACGAGTGCAACTCGTACTTGTCCGGTTTAACTTTGTCCACCTGGCATTATATAATATTAATTTTCTGCTCGATTAAGCATCTCCATTTTATGATTAGATACAAGAGCAAGGTGGAATCTTTACTTATTCAATATCATTTATTCCAAACTAATAGGTTTTTGTATGTAAATATAATATATTTATTTGTTCTTACAAGGTATACTTAATTTAAGTACTTTAGACGTGGGTACTTTTGACTTCGTGTTTGTACATCGCCTTATTCGCAGGTACTTGATTTTCTTCACAAAAGATTAGTAGTCAAAATGACACTGCTAATTAATTAATCAAGTAATTTGACTATTAATCTTTTGGAAAATGACAAACACTTATACTCCTAAACGGATTGATATATAATCAAAAAACCTAGATCTGCCCTGTCATAATTTTGATAATCATAATTTGAAAGGTAAAATAAAAAGCCACTCTCCCACCCATATATTGTGGATTTTCTCAAGGTTTGAACTAAACCGTTTAAATATACGTTTTTTATCTGCCAAAGATTGGAAACTGTCGATTGTCGTCTTCTTTATTCCTTAAGATAAATGTGTTTTTCTTTTTTAACTGACTTCCAAATAAGAGGAAGTTCTCAATTCGTCTGGTTGTTTTTTTTTGTTTGTTAACAAACTAGTCCTGTGTTTGACTACAATCTCACCTGATGGGAAGCGATGATGAGGTCGAAAATGTAGCACGCCAGTTTAGAAGATACCTATTCACTTTTTTCTTAAACAACCCCGGGTTGTATTCATAGGAAACACCGACCCTGGAAGAAAAAACACACTTCCGCCGTTCTCAGTAAGAAATTGGAGCGGAAGCGCTTAGTGCGATTGAACGGAATTTCTACTGTGAGAGGGTGGGTGGGAGGGTACCTCTATTGTTTTGGCGTCTAGTGGCTATATTATAGAACGGTGATTAGGTCATGAAGCTATGGTATACATACCATAATGTAATTCTACAATACCGAATGGGAATTCCGACGGGCTGGCCACTTCTCGTCGGTGAAACAAGCTCTGCAGCTTGAAATCAGCCAACAAATCTTCTTTGATAAGTCTCTTAGCGCGGCTTTCTAAAGAACCCAAAGCTTTTAAATGGTACTCGGCAAAACCCTGCCAAAGGTGGGACCAGTACTCCATAATACATAAATAAAATATCATCATCATCATCTCAGCCATAAGAAGTCCACTGCTGGACATAGGCCTCCCCCATGGATTTCCAAAAATACCGATTGGAAGCGGCTTGCATCCAGCGTCTTCCCGCCACTTGTATGAGGTCATCTGTCCATCTCGTGGCTGGTCTTCCTACGTAAATAAAATATAATAAAATAAAAATTTATTTATATATGTTCCAAAAAAATGTATGTAGTTATATATATATATTTCTGTCGTCACTAGATAACGTAATATTGCCATCTGTATGGTCATTTGAATGCTAATAAACATATAACTGTTATAATTCCTACTGGGTTCCATCCACAGACATACTTTTTCTTTGCTACGCTTGTCTTTGGCTCCATCAAGGAGTTCAGACATATTGACATAACTGTCTATTGATGAAGTATAGACATATCGATATAGCGAGTAGGATTACATCTCAGGCATAATTGATGCTATATAGCGGTATCGTCTAGTTTCGGAGCTGTTAACACCTCCGCTCAGCGGAGCCACCTGCGGCAACACCGTCCGCGTTCGTGGTCAACGGTAAATATCGTTGTATTGCTTTTTGGAAACCATTGACCCACTATTGGAGATTTAGACATTGGTGTAGAAAAGTACTATGCTAGACCCCTCGCGCTTTACTAAATACTTCCAACGAGGCGTCTAGTTAATTCAGACGCGGTGTAGAATATAGGTCAGTGACGATTGGTGTAGACTGCTGTGGCATAGAGTAAGAAATACATTTATACGGTATCATTGATAGGATTTTTATTCCTCAGTAAGGAATAGGTATATATTGGCAGGTATATATGATATTTCGTTCGGTAAAATAAATCATGTATGTATGAATCTATGTATGTGGTTCGCAATAAACAAGAGATTTTACTACAATTATTCTAAAGAATGCGCAATTATAATCTTTTAATTATTTTTTTAAATTTTCTGTGGGTTTGAACTTTGAGCATTTGGATTATCTTTAGACCTTTATCGGTCTGGGGTAATCGATATGCTTTTTGTGTAGGAGTTTAGTTGGTTGAGTCTGTATATTGTTTTGCTGTATCTTTTCATATTCTTTTTAAAAACTTTACTCTTACGCTCAACAGCGTATCAGGGTAATGGAATCGTAAGTTAGACTACAATAGCAAGTTTTCTGCAGTCGGGTATTTTATTTTCCTTTTGTATTTAAAAAATAGATTGTCGCCGACAGCGTGCAGGGCTCAAGCTGCGTGCCTATGAGAAGGGCTACTGACTGAGGAATCTGACAACACGTGTCTAGAATGAACGTTTTGTATTTGACTCTTGATCCAACTATGTAGCAAGAGCCTGAGACTCTTCGATATCAGACCGGCCTGTGATACGATTATCGGAGCAATGATGAACAGACTTTAGTAAAATTCCTGTTTTAATCTCTTCGAAAGATGTTCTTCGTATTATATTGGAACTTCACGTACGTGTAGGTTCGTTTAATCATTATTTACATACCAACTCCCGCTCCTATGAGCGCATCAAAGAACGGAAATTTTGTATTCAAAGGCCGTCCAGAGCTGTCAATAATGTAAACTTACCACATGCCGCCGATCGTGTATACACTGTCCATGTAGCAAACAACGAATGGTTCTACTTACGTGTACTGTTGCACCATATTTGAGACCCAATTTCTCAACGGCACGTAAAAGCTATCTGCCAATAAAATCGCTCGTTGTTGTTGTGGAGCTATTTACAAAGAAACAACCGATCATGTGAATTGCGGCTATATTAGGAGCGTTAGGTAAAGGTGTCGTCAAGAATAATAATTCTTGTTTAAAACATTTGAATAAAACTGGCCTCAAAATACGCAATTCGTTTACTTGGATGACATTTTTTTCAGTTATTTTGTTATGAATTGCAAAGTACTGAACCGATTTTGATAAAATTGATATGGGGCCACCTCTGAGGCATTACCTACCAAACAAATAAAGAAATCATCAAAAACAATTCTAATGGCGGAGTAATCGCTGAACAAACATGTAAAAAAAACCGTTGAATAGATAATCTCCTTGTTTTTGGAAGTCGGTTAAAAAGGTCGCTGAAATGCGTAAAAATCAGTTTTCTGAAAATACTTATGGCCTATCCTCCCACAAGGAAAACTAGACATATAAAACTTATACAAAATATAGATAAATATAAAAAATCATTTTCAAGCGAATAAAGTTAATATAAATATGTTATATTAAGATGCATACGAATTCATCTTTAACGAAAATGTTGATACCGCGGACTAGTCATAAGATTAGACTCAAATATAATGTATAGGTATATTAAAATAAACTCGCCAATAAAAAGGTGTTTCTACGAGTACTTTTGGATATTCTGTGGAGTCAATTTATACGAGTGTCTTGTCCACCGTTGATAGGTATACCTACACGTTGCAAATCACGATTGCTTGCGGTCTTTGGTTGTATTTTCGCTGCTGGTCCAAGGCTGTGTTGAAGTCATAGCAGGTCAGACAAAGTCTCCAGTTTACGTATAATGTTGTGGGCATATAACCTGACGGCTAGACTAGACATTTCAGTACATTTCAGCACGTCCGAAGATATAAAAGAGCTAAACGGTAGAACGTGATGCTTAATATATGTCTGTATATATATGTTTATGTAAGAGTTTGCTCTTGCAGATTGTGACTGCTAACATAGTCGCTAAATTTGTTTGCAGAATAATTCTTCTGTATTTTACTATCTAGTGTTTATTCCTTGTTCATAGCGTTTTTTTTTATCTCGATTTTGTTTAAATGTGATTGGCGCACACTCGATCTTTCGGGCACACACACTAATGCAATTTCCATGAATCGTACATCTTTCAAGTTGTTAGCAAAATTCCCATGGAAGCATCCACTGACACATGATTAAGTGTCAGTAAAATGGGGCGTGCATTTTAGACTTACGCTACAAATCTGTAGCGTAGCCTTAAAATGTACGCCCCGTCAAAAAAATATCTACTCTATTTTTAGAGAGAAAGAAAAGATATAGATTTTCCTGACTTCGTCACATTTACATACAAAAAAAAATTGAAAAAAAATTGTCGCAGCGTGACGACATGATTTCAGCACTGTCGCTTGACTCTAACCGTGACTCAATCCAATTTCACAACTCAGAAACGATTAACACTTGACATTAGCGAATGCACATCACGTGGGACATCGCCAGAAGGGGAAAAAATGCTCGTACGCAGTCATGAATTGCAACAGCTGTTTATTGAGTGCAGCCCGCGAAGTGCAACCAGTCACCGGCTATCATGATTTCACTCGGTGACCGTGTGCCACAGAATCGACAGTAGTGCCAACGCAGAGTGCCTCGAGTGAGTGGAGGTCAACTACGGTCGGAAATTGCACTTTGTAAACTTATTGACCAAGCGAGCGAAGAGAGGTAAGGTCTCTGCATCAACTGGCTTTAAGGTTGGGCTCGAAGCGCGCAGCTATCTCTTTCGCGCGTCACATTTTTAAACACAGAAAATCACCTAGTCGGAACAGTAGAAAAGGGACTGATTTTCTTATTTAGATAGAAGATATAAAATGTTTTATTCAGATATCAACAGACAACACACACAGACAGTTTTCGCAACAGAGTTTTGAAAATAACATATTATTTTGAAAAGTCAAGTAAAAAGACACCGAAACAATTTTTTATATTTTATTTCTCCTATCTAAATAAATAAAACTGTCTCTTTTCTAACATCCCCACATATTGATTTTATAAGTTTAAAAATGTTGTGATGTGCGACAGAGATAGCTGCGCGCTTTGAGACCATCATAATTTGCTTTCCTCTGTCGGAATGTTTGTTTGTTTGAATGTTAGTACCCACTTACAGATCTTATTTTTCAACCAATGTTGAACTTGATATAATGTTTATTTATATTTATTTTTAACCGACTTTCAGAAAGAAGGAGGTTCATAACCCAGACTCGACTCGACTCGCGGCGGTTCGACTGTATGTTTTGGTCATCACACAAATGTTTGCCCTGGGTGGGGATCGAACCCACGACCTACAGTTCAGGAGGCAGTTGTACTACTAGTATGAGCATACTCTTTTATTATGTAGAAATAGGTTTGCGCTTGACCGCCAACTCGCCTGATGTTAAGCGACGTTGCGGTATAAGATACTCGGTCAAGAACTTTTGAGCAAAAGGTTGGGTGATTGTCGACAATAAAAAATCTACGATATTGTGGAACCTTTATCACAAACTTAGGAATATTCCTAAATCTGTGTTATATAGTTATACTGTAAAGATGCATATTAATTTACTGAAACTATTTTCGCTAATAAAAGCTTAAGAATAAGTAAATATTTGCTCTACAACAAATTATTATGAGTTAAAAGTAATGATAATGATGTAATACTTACGGATACAAGTCTTTATGTACACATTTAAAAAGCCCTTGACATATAAAACGAGTTCTAATTAAAAAATAATAGCATCACGATGGTCTGATCCGCCCAAATATAAGAAGCAAAGTTTCACATACTAACTATTGTCAGTATGTGAAACTTTGACTCTTATATTTGGGTGTTTTTGTTATAAATCGGAATTGAAATATTTGTTTCAAATAAAAAAATCACTAAAAAAAAAACGTGTGGCACTCGGAGACTGCCGCGGTAAAGCTATTGCATAATAGCTTTACGCGCGGTGTGTTAGGTTATTTTCGTTACGGAATTTCTGAATTCGGTCTCCACGCTCAAGGCCCGCGATAGAAGCAATGCAATAGCTTAAAATTCAGCGGGGTAACGCGGCAATTATTATGGGTACCTTTGCACCAAAAACAGTTACGGGCGGGTTATTTGAACGATTTAGTTCTGAGCTTTTTGACAATTTCTCATTAGTCATTACATTTGTATTAATAGTTATAAATTAGTTGTATTTATAAATTAGTTAATATATTGTATGTATTATGAAATTGTAAAATTTGTAATAATAAAGTTAAAATAAAATATATATATGAATATCTGCATTTCGAATTTAGATATTGTAAAAACTATTAAAGTTTTGGTATTGAAGACATCGATCTTTTGACCGATTAATATCGTGAGTTTTTTTCCGGTTAATTAAATAATATAAATGTTTGGTGTTCTATTACGTATTTAGACAAAAGTTGTACGCGATCTTCCATGCAAATAGGGGAAAACTATTTTCTACCCCTAAACATTCACCGATTTCGATGATTATTTATTTATCTGATTTAAATAATAAATGCCTAGCTACAGTTTTTTTTTTATTTCATTGTAGATATATCCGAAGTTAAGAAATAAAAGTTTAACATAGTCCGCCCGTCTTCCGTCTCGCACGCACATTTTGAAGATATAAAACAAATTTCATCAAAATCGGTCCAGTAGTTTGGCTGAAAAAAAATTGCGCATTTTGAAGTCAGTTGTTTCAGTTTTTTAAACTAAAACTCCAAACTAAAATTTATGGCTAAAAACAGGTTGGCATATAAGTTATACTAAGTTTCTAAGTTATACTTAGTATAACTTAGAAATTAATAGTAAGTACGTTTATGATACAGGCCCCTCATAAACAAATCACTGCAAACTGGTATTTAAAGAGAACGTCCGTTTCGTTAGCGAACTCGAATGGAACCGGTCCTGCCGGTGACGTCACACGTCCCAGCTGCGACGCACCACCGCACACCGTATCGTGCCCATTCACGAGATCGCAATTTTTTTTCGTCGTATTGGACCCGCACTTTTAACACATTTGCCAACGTCAAGTATTCTGATTTGTCAAATTTCATCAATACAAGTCATAAAGTCAGTAAATAAGGTCATAATAGTCACAATTTAAGCCAAATGGGGCCAACTTAAAGGTTTCTCTTCAAATATCTAAGCTCCTGATCAATGTGACGCGTGACTAAAATGCTTGTGTGTATCTAGCCTAACGCATAAGCATTGCCATTCAACGTGACAATGCTGGCAGCATGCTGGGTACGCTGTTAAATGGTAGCAGGTTTGAGTGATTGGAATGTTTTAGACCTTTATCGGTCTGGGGTAATCAATTTGCTTTTTATGTAGTAGTTTAGTTAATTAAGCAAGTCTGGGTAGTTTGTATGTTGTTGCAGTTAATAATG
Organism: Lycia hirtaria; assembly: GCA_947563715.1. Taxonomy (NCBI): domain Eukaryota; kingdom Metazoa; phylum Arthropoda; class Insecta; order Lepidoptera; family Geometridae; genus Lycia; species Lycia hirtaria. The sequence goes on from OX387386.1 coordinate 16,841,643, forward strand.
GCACTTGCTTATTAAATAAAGGTACACCAACTCATTTTTGTAACTAAGTCATAGATATAATAAGGTGGTCTTGACTTTATTGGAAGCTTCTATGGAGTTTTGTTGCGAGCATCAAAATACGTTTCACAACTTTATCAACTTTTCCACATTTGTGCTTATAAAATTATCTTAGTTAAATAAATAAACTATTTAAAAAAACCTTTTTAAAAATCACACTAGCTTAAGAATAAGAAAAAAGCACAGAGCCACAACATTACTTTCTCACATTTCCGCCTAAGCTCTTATTGCAAACATTGTCAGCGCGGAAGTTGGAGACATGTCTATTTCATTCACACCTCAGCAAGTTCAACGACTCTATCTCTTTCCAACAAAAGTTTCCATTCAATGTGAATTAACAGATCCGTATTTTGACACAACTCCGTCATTGCGTCCGAAGCGGCCATGAGTTCCTCCAGAGAAGGCGGTATTTCATATTCATTTATAGTGACCACCTACTTACATATATGGTGTGAGCTGTCTTGCTTAAAAAATGAGCAAATGTCATGCTTTAGTATTTTAGTTATGAATGCTCATATTGTTTGCTACTAATTTTATTGTCGCGACGTGATTTTGAACCTGCTATGAACTGTTTTTTACCCAATTGTCCGAGATAGAAACTTTTTTGATGTACTTATACTATAGCCTATAACTCTTATAAGTTATCAAGTATCTATATTAAATGCTGTTGAGTATATGTTTTTGGTGAGAAAGTATGTGTAAAATCGCTGTAAAAGATTATAAATGCGCATTCCTTAGATAAGAATAAGAATAATAAAAAAATCTAAGAATAATTCTAGTGAAATCACTTGTTTATTACGAAAAGGTTCGTTGAAGGTTACGAAAAAAGCATGCTTCTATTTTTATGAGCGTATATTATTATTACACAAAAAATATAGCCTATGACACTCAAGGAGTGAAGACGAATCTAACTACACCTCGCACATCAAAATTGGTCAAGCCGTTTAGGCTGTAGACGATCATATAGAAACATACATACGTACATACATACATACACCCTTACATACACTCGAAAAACATAACATCCCTTCTTACGCAGTCGGGTAAAAAGGTAACTAAAAGGCTGCCTACAGCGATGCCTAGTGCCTACACGATATATGCCCCAGTCATAGAAAACGGCGTATTTTGATAGATAGATAATACTTTAATATTTTATTATTTTGTGGTTTTTACCACAAAATAATAGAATTACAGAAAGATAACATTATGTAAGTACCTCTAGCTTGATTTATAATTGGTGGCCTTATCGCTTAGAGCGATCCCTTCCAGTTCGATGTAACTTTTTGTATTGTATGCATAGATCTTATAACGTACCAGCATATCGACGTAACTTCTGAGTTATGCCGTACTGTTAGACACAGTTAGATTTTTTGTTTGTAAACTAATTATACTAGTTTGCTCGTAACCCGTCGTTAACGCGTCGTCTAGACCATTATATGTAGTACTTTCGTTGATCTTAATAACTGGATCAGTGAAAGTTACATCAAACTACTTATTGACATAATGTTTTATCCAGTCTAGTGCATGCTTTCTAGTATTTATAGATCTTGTTTTATTTTGTCGACGTACGTTTTTTTTTTTTGGCTCCACCATACCAGAGTCCGTGTCCTTTGTCATAATTACAATTTACAAACTATTGTTTACTACTTACCTTTACGGGAAAACGACTTATTGACATAACACAGATAAGTACAGTACGTTCAAATTCAGTCTAGTGCATGCTTTCTAGTATTGTTTATTTGTTCACTTTCTATTTTTTTTCTTTCTGATCTTGTTTTATTTTGTCGATTGTTGTTTCTATTTTAATTTTTTAGCTCCACAGACACCAGGGTCCGTGACCTTTGTCATAATTACAAACTATTGTTTACCTCTTATCTTTACGGGAAAATTATTTTAGTACTTATTACTATGTTTTGTGCATAGTCTAGTTTTAGGCTTCCATACTCAAAGGGGAGGAATTCTATTCTACTATATTGTCTGTCCGTTAGTCTGTTCTACTCTTAAACAGATGTATCTTCTGAATCTGAATGTTGAATTCTACGCAGATTATAAAATATTACTGCGAAAAATTAATAAATTAATAACACAAAAATATCTAGAGGTCCTTTAAAACAAACCTATTTTTATCAACGATTTTTTCACTTTTTCTATATAGACTATTTATTAAAACCGACAATAAACACATGTTTTAGAAAGAGGGTCGTTTTCGAGTGTATGTATGTATGTTTCTATACGACAGCTTACAGCCTAAACTATTGAGTGAATTTGATGTGCGATGTGATAATAATAATACATCTCTTTCCGAAAGAAAAAATGCGTTTTTCGTAACCTCCAAGATTTTTTTGTAACAAACAAGTGTTTATACTAGAATTATTCTAAAGAATGCGCATTTGTAATCTTTTACAGCGATTTTACGCATACTTTCTCACAAAAAAATTTACACTCAATAGCTTATCAAGCGTAACGAAATCGTAAGTTAGACTGCAAAACTACTTTTCTGCAGTCGGGTATTTTGTTATTTTTGTATTATATAAATACATGTTAAATCGGTGTGCTTTCAATACTGATTGTATCACTGATAAATAGACCGAAACCAATCCAGCGGGACTTGTATATTTGACGTAACGCTCATGTAACATGATTCAATTACTAGCTATGCGTCGCCCTCGTTTTTGTACACCAAAAACCACCAGCTGTCAACTGTGTCAACGGTAAAAAAATAAAAGATTTCGACGAATTGAGAACCTCCTCCTTTTTGAAAGTCGGTTAAAATAAACAAAATACGAGTGACCATATCATTACATTCAACTGCTACTACTTTGAACTTTGATATTTCAAACGCTGCTGTACTAAGTAACCTATTTAAAGTGTATCATAACATTTGTATGGTGCACTTAATGAGTGACATCACATTCTAGACCAGCACTTTAATTGTGTCTGTTGATTGGCTCCATTAATTAGCGAGGATAAGCTATTATGCTTATTATCTAGGACCCAGCTCTCACGCCACTTTATTATTTAGGCACCAGCTATGTCCAGAGGTTACGACGTAGTGATGATTCATTATTATCATCATCTCAGCCGCAAGAAGTCCATCGTGTTAACATTATATCCACCTTCCTCTTGTATGCTAGTTAAAAAAATTGTAAACTTAGTTAAAAAAAAATATTAAAAAAGGCACGGACTCTGGATTTAAAAAAGAAGAAGCTAAATTTTTCAAATAAAAAATGAGTCTGTTGCTGGACTTAGGCCTCCCCCATTAGAACTTCTTCTTCTTATTTGTATTGGACCCCGCGATTAGCGATTTGCCAGTGTCAAGTATTGAAATATTTTCAAGTTTCTTGAATAATACAAGTTATATAGTGTTCTAGTCACAGTCGAAGTCACGTAAACAGTCATTTTCAAATTTAAGCCTTGCCTCAGTAAAGTGATGGCAACTTTACTAGAAGCTTCTATGGAGTTTTGCCGACAACGTAAAATCACACGTTTCACTGCTTTATTTCACTTGCTCAGACGCACGCACTTGATCGAACACTTAATGAATAAAATACCACCATTTTTATAGCATTAATGTTCAAAATAACACAAGTTTAGGAAAATAAAACAGAGCAACAACGTGTTACTAAGACGTTCCCGCCAAAACTCCCCCTATTAGAACTCAGATTTACCATGCTTTTACTTCATATTCGATTAGTGTAACCTCTCTATAGATAAAATCGAATTGCCTAGCCTACCAATATTTTTAGTGACCTAGCCTGGTCACTAGTAATAGCGGCAAGGCACATAGCACGTAGAACTGATGGCCGATGGGGCCGAAAGGTTCTCGAGTGGAGACCACGTACCGGCAAGCGCAGCGTAGGAAGACCATCCACGAGATGGACAGATGACCTCATACAAGTGGCGGGAAGACGCTGGATGCAAGCCGCTTCCAATCGGTCTTTTTGGAAATCCATGGGGGAGGCCTATGACCAGCAGTGGACTCCTTATGGCTGAGATGATAATGATGATGAGCCTGGTCACTAAAAATATTGGTAGGTAAAGTTTACTAAGGTTTTTGCGATTGTTATTCATTGAAATTAAACAAATTTAAAAAAAACTCATATGTAAACTGTCATCTAGTCTCATCTGTAACCAAGGGCGTCGCCAAGGGGGGGGCAAAGGGGGGCAGCTAACCCCCCCCCCCCCCCCCCTAGTGATTAAAAAAATGCAGGCAACTGCAAATCAACCAAAGTCCTAAGGCCGTGCAATTGTATCTATACCTACAATTCATATTTTTCTCATCCTCCATAATATTAACTTGCCCCCCCCCCCCCGGGCCATGGGCTGGCGACGCCCTTGTCTGTGACGACTGACGCTGCAGTGTTCGAAAAGTCAGGTCATAAAATTGTATAAAACACCTAAGCGATAAAAGCGTTTTTAATTTATTTATTTGTAGATAACTTATACGATATTAGTTTCCGGCAGCCTAGTGGTGAGACCGTCTGACTTGCGATCCGCAGGTCCTGGGTTCGAATCCCACGGCACGCACCTCTGTCTTTTCGAAGTTATGTGCGTATTGTTGATTGCCGCCAACTTCAAACGGTGAAGGAAAACATCGTGAGGAAACCTACATGTCTGAGAGTTCTCAATGATCTTGAAGATGTGTGAAGTCTGCCAACCCGCACTTGGCTAGCGTGGCAGACTATGGCCTAGCCCTTCTCACAATGAGAAGATGGCCCGTTCCCAGCAGTGGGACAGTTTGTACAAACAGGGCTGATAAAAAAAAATAAAAAAATACGATATTGATACCAATATATGACAGTAAAGTTATTGAACAGGAGCTTCCACAGGCAGATGCTAGATAACTCGACTTGGTTTTAAATGAGATTTCATAAGTTTTGTATTGGCATTGCGAGTTTTTTTTTTTTTCATTATATGTTTTTATTGCGATCTTATTAACAATAATTTTGTGAAACAAAATGACAAATTAGAAAAAAGATATATGTACTTATTGTATCTTGAAATCATAGTTTAATAATTTTCTCTAATCGTATGTTCGTAATAATTTTACAGACGAACTAAGCAGTGAGCCAATACATTTTCTGATCACATTAGCTGAATTCTATAATGAACCATATGATGTTGCAATTAGAGATGATAATAGCAAAAACCTGATTTACACAGATTTTTTGCGTCTCATGACCGAAGCCTCATGCCGTTTCTTCGCTGGATCTGCGACATCTGCAAGCCACAGCGCAAAAAATAACCGACTTTTTGCTTTCTTCGAAGGCGTGTCATCTCTCATTGATAGACAAAGACATCAGCATGAATAATCATTAATCATTTATAGTGTAAATCTATACCAGTTAGACAATACGGTTAATCGGATGTATCATTAGATATATACTCGTATGTATATATATATTATACAAAGCTATCTCACAAAAAAATAAAGGTCAGATCTATTACTAAGCACGAACATATAAAGTTCAATTTGCAAGCCAGCCTGTCATGCCATGCTCTGTCAGGAATGCATAGCATCTACATGCACTTCCTTTGAAGCCATGGAATCTTAGCTTGAATGACAGGAATATAACTGCACCCAAATACTGATACATCCTTTGTATACTTTTCAAAATGAGCGTATGTTAATTTTTGAAATGAATGTAAGGCCAACAAGCGAGGACAGCGCCTTTAGATTATCCATAAGAAGAAACTAAAGAACAATGAAATAGACGAACGAGGAATCAAGTCATAAGACGAACAAGGAACTCGTACTTAAATGAAACAGACCTAAACCAAACAAATTTCTGATATCAAAACATTGTCACAATACATATTCGCCAACATGAAACGAAATTTTGCAACATCGCTTATCAAAATACGGGTTTGATGGCAAAAATCAATATTATTATACTCTGAGATTTGAATAATTAGCATCTATCATATCCAGCTAAGATATTTTACCACCTTTGTAACCCATGTCCACAAGATTAATAAATGAATTATGAATTATGAATTATATGGAAATCGAAGAAATTTGAGAAGAGGTTCCCAGACGTAGCAACACTATTGTCGTTGAATTTAAAGAATTATGCAGATGAGCGTGGCCGTGATATTGCAAATATTATATGTATCCACAACGTCCTTCAAAACACGTTTGCGGTCAATGCCAAAACTTTTAAAGTATTTCGACTTGGTTCGTTTTCAACGGGAAAACTCGTCCTCTAAAGATATGTATCGAGTTTTTTTTTATAAACGTATTATAGATACCAACTTGCCTGATATAAGCAATGGAGCTTTGGACTTAGAGAGGTGCTGTAAGAAACAGGGGACAATAGGTCACAATAGATCTGAAAAGGTCGCAGGCTATCCGGGGCTGTCAAGACCCACTTGGCCCCCTAAGCTTAAAATAAAAACCGGCCAAGTGCGAGCCGGACTCGCGCACGAAGGGTTCCGTACCATCATCTATAAAAACGGCAAAAAAAGTCACGTTTGTTGTATGGGAGCCCCCCTTAAATATTTATTTTATTCTGTTTTTTAGTATTTGTTGTTATAGCGGCAACAGAAATACATCATCTCTGAAAATTTCAACTGTCTAACTATCACGGTTCATGAGATACAGCCTGGTGACAGACGGACGGACGGACAGACAGCGAAGTCTTAGTAATAGGGTCCCGTTTTTACCCTTTGAGTACGGAACCCTAAAAACTACCATTTTCATCGCATTAATATTCAAAAGACCATAAGTTTAGGCGTACAAACCAAATAGTATTCAACAAGATGAAAATATTATAAAGTATAGAGCAAGGGGATATTTACATAGTACAGCACAGAACTGCTGTAGCAAAAAAACAAAACGAAGAATAAAATAAATTCTATTATTTTATTCATTATTCGTGTGCATTAATTTTGATGAAAATGTATTTTTAAACAGTAATAAATTGAATTGAATTCATTCTTTGTTCAAGGCACTCCTAAAAAAACTACAACGAAAATCTTTACCTACAGTAAACTGTTCATAAAATAACAATATATCTAAATTAAGCTTAGTGCTTATCTACGACTACAAGTACCCACCCACACACATACATACACACTCACAGTTACTGGTTTTATTATTTGAGCAACCATCCACATAATAATATGCATATGATTTCATGATTTATTTTTGTATTATTTTGACATTTACCTACTTATTCTGTTAGGTACTTAGTTACTGTAGACTATATTATCTAATTTGGTTGCCATTTGAATGAGACTTTTGTGTAGATTTTATGTATTTATTACATACAATTATAAAAGGTGATAATAACTTGTAATAAGCTAGTCGAGTTTTAGCAAGACAAACGAACAGCAATTGATTTTTATATATATAGAGACTAGATGACCCGACGTACTTCGTATCACCTATCAATGAGTGGACCCGATATTTTCTCAACCTTTAAGCCTTTCCTGGACTACGACAAACATTTCAAAACCAAAATCAGCTAAATCGGCCCAGCCGTTCTCGAGTTTTAGCGAGACAAACGAACAGCAATTGATTTATATATATATATATATATAGAGACTAAATGACCCGGCGTACTTTGTATCACCTATTAATGAGTGGACCCGATATTTTCTCAACGTTTAAGCCTTCCCTGGACTACGACAAACATTTCAAAACCAAAATCAGCTAAATCGGCCCAGCCATTCTCGAGTTTTAGCGAGACAAACGAACAGCAATTGATTTATATATATATAGAGATAGATATAGAGATAATGGAGGCAGTAGCGCCATTAAAAGAAAATAAGACTGAAGACGAGTCGGGCGATTACCTTACTTGAAGCTTGCCACGCAGAGCTGGGAAAGACCTATCTACGTATAATATAATACGAATACGTCATTGGTCGTGCTCGTATAACATTACGAGCGCATCCTATTGTTTGCGGATAGGTGCATAAAGGCGTGTGCGAGAGTGTGTGAAAGTATATCAGAGTACTTATCTGAAAGTGTGTGAATTTAATGTATGTAAGAAATACATAAGTCGAAGTATACTCAATTTCTATAGATAAATTAAATAGTTAAAATCTGAAGAAATGCATATACCTACTTTATCTATTGATTTGCTGAACGCCTGGTCAATGCGACACGTGACCAAAATGCTGGTGTATATCTGGCCCAACGCATAAGCATTGCCATTTAACGTGGCAATGCAGGTAGCATTCTGGGTACGCTGCCAACTGGTAGTGGGTTTGAACAATTGGATTGTCTTTAGACCTTTATCGGTCTGGGGTAATCGATTTGCTTTTTAACCTACTTCCATCATTTTCCATATAATGTATATTTTATGCATCAGTCAGATACTATTTTTTGTGATTAAATTAAAAATGTCCAGTTTTCGGTTTTTTCCTACTTGAAGAAACTTGAAGAAATCTCAATCGGAAACTTGACACTGGCAAATCGTTCAACACAAAAAACCGGTTAACGATACGAATAATACTTGCAACACAGAATTGTATCTATGGTGTGTTTTCTCGTCAGCAAAACGTCGAAAGCACTCACTTCACTAGTAAGCCACTGAGTGAGGTGCGGCGCCCTCGCCGCAGTTGAATTTAAAAAAGTAGCTATGAGTGGTGTCTGCTCTCGTATGTAAGTACATTCAGCTCAATGTGTGAATGGGAGTATATTTTGTTGTCCCGACACCGTCATGGAAACCAAACCACCCTCCAAACCGCAGCCGCAAGCGTACTCTAATGAGGAGCCGAAGTGAAATAAAACAAGTAAATTCGTAGGTCGACAAAATTTCTCAGGTCGTTAAACGAGGAACTAAATATCGATCATAAAGCCATAGGTTCACTTTAAAACTAATTCAGCTTGAATTTCCTTTCCGTAGTTACGGTAAAATTAATAATAGTTAAAAAAAACACGCTTCAAATTATTGTATTGTCATCGGCCCTCGATAAGTCTACAAAGTTTGAATGAAATCTGACCGTTTGAAGTGGGTCAAAACCAAGTCCAAAGAAGAAGTAAAAAACAAATAAAAAATAAATAAATAAACAAACAATTACTTTTTGTACAAACAAACAAACATGCATACAAGTGAAGCTAATAAAAGCGTGTTAATAATGCACTCGGAGTCAGATTTTTCGTGTTTTTGTCTTTTTACAAAGAATGTAATTGTTATTTTAAAAAATCAGTTCTTATTTCATCCGCTAAATTGAATCATTAAATCTTTACGGAGTTTTTTCGTAGCATTTGGATATGACCTCGTATCGAATTCAATCGAGAAAATTTTATGATACCGTGTCAAACACTATTCGATCTAGGATTTCCAATATATTAATTCAAAGCGAAAGTTGCAAAATTGTTGATAAAACAGAAAATTAAGCTAAGCTATCTGGGGGCACGGCTGTGCCCCCGCCATGTGAGCGAGCGGGTGCGTACGGTCTGAGGTATTACAGACCGAAACACCCGACATGACAGCGCAACATTGCATATAATTTTTTGTTTAACTCATGTTACGTTTAATATGATGTTGATTATACGTTTTCACGAGAAAGTAAGTATATGTAAAGCTGATATGAAATGTAGTTGATGAGAAAACTTTGCAATGTTTTAGTAGAAACACAAAGTACGTTTAAAGTTACTTAAAAATGTTTTTTTTTTTGAGAGTTGCATTATTATTGTTGCAAAATTGTATCCAGTGAGGGGACACTCTCGGTGAAAAAAGTTTACTTATTAGTTTCCGAGAATAGATGCCAGCTTAACTAAATAAAACCTTATTAATAGAAAATCAATTGAGTGTCCCACTTCCCACACACACACACATTCGTACTTTGAGTAAAAAATTGAAGACACCTTGAAGTTTCCGTACTTCTCACATTCAATATATATTGAATGGAACATTACATTCAATCGAAGGAAAACGATATAAAAACGAACTTGGGGGTGAGCTTCTTAAATAAAATATTTTCGCCACTAAAACAGTCAAATCCAATAATCAATTCATCCACATCTGATCTCAATTTTCGAAATGGAAAAGAAATTGAGATGACGAGGGGCGCTAATCAAGTACTCGCGAGCAAGACATACGATTATATCTAGCGAGTCTTAGAGCACACGGGCCACTGGCCACAACTACAAAACGCCGCCACCGGCATATATCCTGTAGTTTTCATACATTTTATATAGACTCGCCGCACACGGTAAACGCCGGTGGTCGCCACTCGCTTCAAACGGCGGCGGCGTTTGTGGCTGTGGCCAGTGGCCCGTGTGCGGGCACCCTTACTTGTATAACAGAGCTAGAGCTATAAGCGCACTGTAAAGTTCTGGTACTCGTAGTTAGACAACTTTATAAATATTAAACCACCGCCTCGCGACACACGATTACCTATGACCCCGCTTTAAATGACAAACGATTGGACAAGGATATAATAAATTAATATAAATGTCACATTGTATTATTAGAAAAACGTTATTCACCTGAACACATTTAGTTTACTGGCTATTTTTTGGTTTTTAATTGATGAATTTGCTTCGTACTAAAGTATTCTTACGCCACAGCTGTAGGAAGACAGCGGTCCAGTAGGAAGACCACCCACAAGGTGGACAGAAGATATCATACATGGCAGGATGACGCTTGGATTCAGGCCGCTTCCAACCGGTCTTTCTGGAAATTCATGGGGGAGGCCTATGGCCAGCAGTGGACTTCTTGTGGCTGAGACGATGATGGTGATGATGATAGAGTATTCCTTATACGTCAAGAGCTAAACGAACTTATTAATGTGAAACATCTATTAGTGCGCTCCGGTAAAATTAAGTCGTATGCCGTGGCAGAAAATGGTATGACGCTTTTATATTATGGTGTTGCGCCTCTACTACTTTATTCGACTACCTTGTGTGTTCGTGCGCATATACTATACAGTATACATATCTTTGTAAGTTAGATACTGCGTACGCATATCGATTTAACTATCGTATATTTAACGTGTTCACCGCTTGGGTTTTATATTTCTGAGCTAAAATTGCATGCGTAAAATCAATTGACAATGCAGTATACAATAACATGGAGCAATTTGATGATGGAACCGTCTGGAACTGGCAAACTTGACTGGAACTTTCTGATGGAAAGTGCCAAAATAGTCAAAAGTATTTTTAGGGTTCCGTACCTCAAAAGGAAAAAAACGGAACCCCTATAGGATCACTTTGTTGTCCGTCTGTCCGGGTGTCTCGGGAAAGCGTTAAGGTATCGAGTTGAAATTAAAACCATATACGCAGGTCCATAGTCTCTTTCTGCAGAAAGAAAAATCATATTTCTCAGTTTTCGTAAAAAAAGAGTTACAGCCGAATATGTCGTACAAAACTCACATTTCGACACTCGCTCTTGTCTGTTTTTTTTATACAAGATAGGTTTGCGCTCGATCGCAAGCACGCCTGATGTTAAGCGACGTTGTGGTCTACGATGGAGCGCGTTTACTTACTTATATTTAGTCACCGTAAGCACAATTAAAAGCTAGAGCCTTAAAAATATTTTAGGTCGTCTTCGTTTTATATCTTCCGATGTTGGTAAGCAGGAGCGAGATAGGTGTTAGCACCTACAGCGCCTTAAATAATACACAATGCGAGTTGGCGGGTCAAGCGCAAGGCTAAGAATAACATAAATGACATTAGTAAGCTTTATGACTTATGACGATCTCTGTATGCTCTGAGTGAAGGATTCTATAATTAATCACTCTGACAGGTTATAACAAAGAGTATTTAGGTATTTATTTGTAGTATGTAGGTGGCACGTACAGGTAGTATGTCTCCGCACACGTTATTCAGTTCCGGATCTTTAGTGCGAGCTCGAATCGAGTTTTGACCAAGTGAGCGAAGCGAATAAAGATCTCTGCATTAACTGTTTTCTTTTCATCTGTCCGGATGTTTACTTGTTGGTAATCGCATACAGATTGTATTTTTCGACCAATTTTAGGTTTTGTAGCTTGGTATATACCAAACCATGGGAAAAACCTGTATAGGTTTCTAATTTACCGAAGAACTATTAGCCAACCAAGTCTACTAGTAGGATATAGATAGTTATTTTACCACACAGTAAGTACTACAATCATAGCAAATTATAATTACTAAAATATAATAAAAATAAATAAATCCTTAAAAAGAGACTTTATCGAGCTTTTTATTAAGAGCTTTATGGAGCTACACTTGATTATTTTACTTTTTATTTTTAAAATTTGTTAAAAATAACCTCAAATCTTTTTGCATTCGGCGACTACATTTTTTAAATAATTATGCGTCATATAGGTACATTTTATTTGAATTGATATTAGCATAAATTACCGTCCGAATTCACAACGTCCAGTGTCCACCATTAATGCTATGTCTGAGTCATATAACGTATGACAAAATGAACGGACAAAAACCGACTAGTAACCAAACAGAGCTCGAAAACTTGGAAAATCTGAGCTGTTATCAGCAACCTTTCCTTGTTCATTGATTTTGTATCAGGTTATATAACTAACTACAGAACGTCTTCGATCACTCTCTCTCTCTTTCTCTACGATATCTTTGACGCTTATGTCACTAGTCATCAAGTGAGATTGTGGTCAAACATATTCCAACTATCAAAAATTTTGAATTTAGTTTGGAAAATTTATGTTTATAAAACGTATATTTTATGTTATTTATGTCAACTTCATTTCGTCACTGCAACATTTTTAATCGACTTCAAATAAGAAGGAAATTTGATTGTATTTTTAGCCGACTGTGCAAGAAGGAGGGTTAGGTTTTTCGAGTGTATATATGTGTTTCTGTATGCCTACAGCCTAAACGGCTTGATTGATTTTGATATTCGAGGTATTGTTAGATTCTTCTTCACTACCTGAGTGTCACAGGGTATATTTTTTTGTAATAATAATACATCTCTCGCAAAATATACAAAAATCGTTTTTCGTAACCTCCAACGAACTTTTTCGTAATTAACAAGGGATTTTACTAGAATTATTCAAAATAATTCGCATTTATAATCTTTTACAGCGATTTCACGCATACTTTTTCATAAAAAAACGTACCATCAACAGCGTATCAAGCGTAACGAAATCGTAAGTTAGATTGCAAAACCTCTTTTCCACAGTCTCGTATTTTGTTTTTCTTTTAATATAGAGACTTATTGTAACTTATACACATTAGTTTTAGACACATTTTTGCTGTAAATCATGAGAGACTTAAACATTACACTCATCAGGGGCGTTATGGTCTGTTGCAGTTTAGCCTACCTTGGTTACGAATTAAATTAAACGTATTATGAAATAAGTAACAATAATTCTCTACGTCCATTATTTACTTTACATTAATTTAAGTAGCTATGTTTAATGACATTCCACACATTTTTGTATTTATAATATAAGCGGAAATTAGTATTGTTTGTTTACTTGTAAGTTTAAGTAATAATTTTCTACGCGAAAAAAAAACGCGGGTAAAATATTTTATGTTAGGTACGTGTTTAATTACAAATATGTATTACTAAACCAAAGAATACAGTCTGATCAACCATCCCTTAGAATGAATGAACTAGAGAATCAGAGCATTCATTGGTCACCGGACCGTTCACTATTCATTCATTTTTTAATTCATGAAATATTGTTATCAAAGTAGTTATAGTTGTTAAAAAATAGCGTTAAATAGCTAATTACTTATTTCTGCTATCAATATTCTATTAAGCCCGACATAGACGTATCTTTTCTCTAACCATTGACATGACATTAAAATAGCGTATGATATAGACACATTCCGTGCGAAACATGGTTAGTGAAAGGATAAAAATAATCTGAGATAGATTTAAAATAAATCAACTTCTGTAATTTTATTGATATTACAGATAATCGAAGATTAATTATTTATAATTTAAATTTTGACTCTGTAATTCAGTTTCAGTTTAACGTAAAAGCAGCTTGAGTACACTGGTCCTGCCTTTCATAATAGAAAATATAACACCACAATAAAATTACACAAGATTTTGAAACAATTATGACAGATTTTTGGTCTAAAATTCATGTGTAAATGGTTTTTACACAAAACACAATTTATTTGCTGACTTCCATTAGGAGTATGGGAGCAGATTTCTAATTTAAGGGAGGCTAGTTCCTATGACCATTGAACACATAACGCGCTCATTAAAAATTGTACTTTCAGTGCTCAACTTTGAAGTCTAATTTTCAATGTCAATTTTGCGTCAAAGAGTTTAGTCAATAGACAAAGAGAATAAGACCCCGGGTAGCCTGCTGGCCACCATAAGGTCCGCCGGCATACCAAACCACATTTCAAAATTTTTTTTTGAGCGACCAAAGATCGTAAAGTAATTAATGTCTAAGTGAAAAAAAGTTTTAACAGTTTCAACAGAAATGTGTTTCATATCGTTTGGGTAATAATAAAAAAAAACTTGTTTGCCAAAAACGTTTTTCTTTCTGTCGCCGCGCGGTTGGCCGGCCTACCTAGGGTCCAAAATAAAAAAGGGGGCTAAAATTGAGCGATTGCGATTACATTTTGAAATCAGATGTCTTATTAAGTTTTTTTTTTATACATTATAGATCTACGATTGACCACTAACTCGCCTGATGTGAGCGACGGTGTGGCCGAGGATGGAGCTCGTCGATCTAGAAGATATCTATTCACTCTAGCCTTGAAAATTCCAAGATTGTAGGTCTCAGGAAACAGACATGGCGGCAAAGAATTCCATTCTTGTCTACGCAACAGGAATGTGGATCGATATCGCTGAGTGCGGATTTTTGGTATTTCAACGAGAAATGGGTGGTAATTCGCCGACTTTCTGCTAGTGAATTAGGTCGTGAAGCTCTTGCGCACATTCCCCGAAATGAATTCTGTAGAAAATAGACAGACATGCTATTTTACGCCGGTGCTCGAGACTAAGTAGCTTCTTGGCAGCTAGTTTATCGTCACCGATTAACCTCGCAGCTCGCCGGTCCACTGATTTTAAAGCTTCCAGCTGATACTTGGCTGATCCATCAAAAAGGTGGCAGCAGTACTCCATACACGATCGGACATGTGCTTGCTAAAGATGAAGCAGTTGTCCCGGTGAGAAGTATCGCCTAACCTTAAGCTTTTTACTAGCTAGTTTAGCCTTAGATTCAAGGTAGCCCTTAAAGTTCATTGTTGGGGTTAACGTGAGTCCAAGCAGTTCAAGACGGTCTGTTAATTATAAGAATTCATTTTGGAAAGTAGGAGACAAAAGAAACTCACTCTTTTTGGCGGAGAAAAGGCAGGCTTGAGTCTTGTTGGCGTTGAATTTGACGCGATTTTCGTCACCCCAGTCAGACACAGCTTTTAGAGCTTTATTCATACGCACATGGTTCTTCTCTCAACGCCTCGATTTTTGCCTTTTTGGCTCTTGGACCAGAAGTGTATCTTTCCACAACTGTTCTGTCATCTGCATACCCTAAGATACCAGGTTTCAGCAGGTCATTAATATTCAGCAGGAAGAGAGTAACGGAGAGTACAGACCCTAGAGGTTTATGGCTATGGTTTATGGCCTTTATTGCCATTTGATCGGACGAGCACCCGTCAACAACCACTCGAATCGATCGTTCTTTCAAGAAGTCTTTAATCCAAGAGCAGAAGGAGGCTGGTAGTCCATAAGAAGGGAGCTTGTTAAGGAGACTGTCGTGCCAAACCCTATCAAAGGACTTCGAGATGTTGAGAGACACAGTCATAGATAAATAATTTTTCGCAACAATTAGGTTAATTTATTGACTGATTCTAAACAGCTTCTTTCTGGGTTGCCATTTAAGAACGGTCACAGTAAAACAAAAAATGAAAAAACTTAAAAAAAACTCAGATGAAACTTTGAAGTAATTAATTTTTGACAAACTATACTTACTATGCTATACTTATTACTCTGTAAAAATGTTTACAGGTAAAATTCTACACAAAACATTCGTAGTGCAACACTTACGCTTTGTATGCTGTTGAATGGTCGTCTTTGCGAGAGAATATGTACAGTGCAATATTTTATTTTTAATAATAATATATTTCTTTTTCTTTACCGTCAGCCCCTCTACCAGTTCTTGTAGTAATCGTAATTACTAGAGCAAATATACTCGAAGAGTAAATGAATGCATTGAAAGAAGAAACTTGCAATGCTACAGGTATAAATTCCCGACCCTATACTTAACCGATCGGAATAGCGTTCAGTAGAACGTGTCAACGTGTTTCTCACAACAGACACGCGCAAACGATAAGTGAAAGCAATCTGCGCCGGCGCACGCAATCTTACACGACTAATCGAGCTTAAGAGGGTTGTGGACTGTTCGTATGTAGCGCGCCTTGTTTCATAAAAAAAATGCTACTACATGAAAAAAAAATACCTGAGTGCCTAATGTAGCCAGAATCAACAGTCACTGTTTTTACACTTGGATAAACGTAATGTTATTTTTTTATTGTACCGCTTTTTATCAGGAGTTACATTGAAATATTGTAATGTATGTCTATCTCACGACAAAAACTAACCTAAATACACCTCATTTGTTTAAATATGTCAAACGCTTTTTTTATTCTAATTCTAAATAAGTTTTAATTCTTACATACCCTTCCTCAGTAGTCGGGTAAAAATATTTTTATAACTCATATGCTTAACATTAATTTTGTAACAAACTTTTTTGATGACCTGTCTATGCCTCGTGGTAATCTTGACCAGGTAAACATCACGCTCTACGGTAATAAATTGTCTGTCTCGCTCGTATACAAAGTCTCCTGTTTATATTGTATAATTTGTAGGATTATGATGATGAAGTATAATTATGATGTTACCAGTTTTCTTTTTATTTCTTTTACTTTTGAAACTGAAAATCTTATTATTGTAATTGTAATTATAATATGTTGTGTATACATTTAAGGAATATAGTTTGGGTCCAAATTATGAAATGTACATTGTAAAAATTGTAATTACTTACTGTATTCTGTTTCGTGTACCAATAAACTAAATAAATAAATAAACTTTTAGTGAATATGAAGAATTTTTCGTAAGTCCATTAACGCATTTTATATCTTTAAAAATATTGAATATATGAGCCTTAATTGGATAAATAAAGGACTAGTTCAAGTCTTCTATCATTATATTTAAATTAAACCCGAACGAAACGCTTTAATGCCACTTTCATCGTGCGGACTGCTAGATTGTGGAATACGCTTCCTGAGTGGGTCTTTCCCGATAGATATAATCTGGGTGGCTTTAAATCGCGAGTGAATTAGTTTCTTCTAGGTAAGCGCGCTCATCGTAAACCGTAACGTCGCTTAAGCTTGAAAAACAGTAGACCAGTAGACAAAACATCCATCATTGACCACGGGTATCGAAATAGTTTCTTTGGTAGTTCTAATAGTCAATCAATAAAAATAGTAGACCATTTTAAGTGACAGAGAAGAGTTTGCTTAAAAAGCTTTTATTGTTAGACCTTGTTATAAACCTTCAGAGGAAACGGTTTCCCACTCTTTCCGGTTTTTTTTATTCACTCTCTGGTGCACGCTAAATGTTAGCCAGCGAACCGGTTTTGATGGATTTCAAGTTTCCGGTCACAGAGAGGGTCGAGATGTGTGGACGATATTACCACTATCACTGATTAAATTTGGACACAATAAGATCAAGAACGAGGCAGATGGCATGATATTAAAGAAGCCTATCTCCACCAGTGGGACAGAGAACGCAGTGGATGATGAGAAGAATCGATTAGAGTATGGAAATGATTAAGATGCGCTTACCGGCAAGGTGAGTACAACACTTTTTTGGGAACAGGTTGCACTTTATCAAACTTGTACAATTTCGTCATATTACCAATTTTGAGAGAGAGAGAGACAGAAAGACGGGTAAAAAAGGCGTGTTAGAAGTGGAATCAACTCAAACGCACATGTGATTAATGTCTGCTTACATAGCTGTAATGCCGTGTAGTCTACTAACTTTTTAAATCGAGACTGCGTAGTATTTGTGAACACTAGCAGGTCTGTATGGCTATTCGCAACTTGTCGGATTCGGAATCGGATCAGAAACGATATCTCCATCTCTATCATTTTGATATAGAATGACAAAGATGGAGATATAATTTTGACCCGATTTCGAAACCCGACAAGTTGTGACCCCACAACTTGTCGGGTAATATTTGGCGAATGGCAACTGAAGACTGTAATATTTGGCGAATACGTAAATCAGACAAAAACGTCCTCTCTACCAGGTAGAGTTAGAGATGTCGTACTACTAGTATCAAAAAGTAAAGATACCGGTAAAAAAAGGGACAAAACGAATCCTGTTTTGCGTTTTAAGCAGATAATCCATTAATTCCGAGTAGTAGAGGAAGCGATGAATAGCAGAAGTCGAAATGATTAATTGTAGAAGTAGAAGTGATGAATCGCAAAAGTTAGCTTCGACAGTTTTATCTAGAGATCAAAACGTCCAGCGGGTATGGTAGTTTGGTTGTGACTGCCTATGACGAGAATGTAACGGTATTGGTTGTTAAATAAATGAACCAAACGAGCGGTCAAAAACAACTATAGCTCAATATTTGAAAAAGAGGTCAGTAAGACGATTTCAACTATATAATTATTATGACTTGGTATATACTTACAGTTGTGGATATTAATGTTAAGCCAAACGATTCTTTACTCTACTCCTAAGTAAAAATAATTGGTTATTTTTTTAACCCTACATAAATCATATTTTTCATCATCATCATCATCGTCATCATCATCTCAGCCACAAGAAGACCACGGCTGAACATAGGCCTCCCCCATGGATTTCCCAAAAGGAGCGGTTGGAAGCGGTCTGCAATGTCTTCATCAATCATATTATTGATCAGGACGAAATGAACTGGTTTTTTTGTTATTTTTTTTCTAATGTTTAGGAAAATTTAGGTTTAGGAAAGTTTAGGAGCTTTTTACAAAACAGTATTTGTTTTGCTACACGTTAGACGTGTAAAGAAAAACAGATCTAATGTTTTTCTTTACACGTCTAACAATGTAAATGGTATGGTGGATAGATGACTAATGGTAAATGTTATTTTTGAAATGACGACGTAAGGTCGTGATGATATATTGGTCAAATCATTATACATATATGTCACCGGAAAATAACAAGATCCGCAAGTTTATAAATTTCCTAAAATTTTCTAGGAAATTTATAAACTTTCGTAGGATTCTAAACGAGAGATAAATTGTATTATTTTACGGTTAGGTAAGGTTAGGGTTTTTTTAACCTAATGTAATCTAACCTAATCTAACCATATAAATTTACCACGAGATGTCGCAAATTGATAAATATACGAAAATGTGGGCGTAAAATAATACAATTTATCTCTCGTTTAGAATCCTACGAAAGTTTATAAATTTCCTAGAAAATTTTAGGAAATTTATAAACTTGCGGATCTTGTTATCTTCCGGTGACATATATAATAAAACAAGTCATCCCTATTTAGCATGTTAGACTAAATATAAATCACATCACACTAAATCGTTAGCAAAAGTTTGGGATACCTAATACATATTAATACTAAATAAATTTTGTGAACAAATAAGGGTAAAAAAAATAAATTAATACATATTATTTTCTATGTTATTTATCCTTAGTTTTCACGGAACATAAACTTGATAAAACTTGTACATCCTTCATACATAATTATTACGCGCATTAATTAAGTGGAGGGCACGGACTTCGTATATAAATTCATTAAGGTCAGTTGCCCTTATATTTTTGAGGACAAAGTTTCGCAACGGCTCGGATAGGTATCTTGCCTATCATAGCGCAACAAATGGAGGTTAAGCTATCTAATATCGAGCCAGGGCAGCGCGGCGCAGCAGGGCGGGCGCTGGTCACTTGTTCACCATGCCGGATTTTTTGCACAATACCTAACAGAATTGTTCATTGTTCCACTCACCTTGGGTTAGAGCAGGCGCAAGAACTGCACTCCAAATAAAAATGCAAACACACAACAACATTTTGTTAATAATAATGTCTTATGAATGTTGTAACCGTCACACGCTCATGGCATCTCACAACACATCGTATTAAAAAAAAACTCCGCGCGAAAGTAAAAGTTTGACATTTGAATATCGAACGCGCCGAATTAAACGCGCGCGCGCAACACACCGTTTTTGACGTAGGGCAGCGGCGGACTGTGGTTGTCGGTTGAGAGCGGCGAGTTGCCCCCACTGCTGGCGCCTTTCACCGTAACTATTCATAACCAGAAAGGCTGCGTTGAGCAAGGCTACATGACGACTGACATTCAACAAAAACATTCTACGCTCGCCATACGGAAATACCCTGCTTACCTTACTCCCGCTTTATACACCTACATAATTATAACACAGGCCTAATGTTTACTAATTCTATATTTTTTCTAACGCGGCCAACATTCTGGGTACGCTGCACTTAGACCTTTATCGGTCTGGGGTAATCGATATGCTTTTTGTGTTGTAGTTTAGTTATTTGAGTTTGTATATTGTTTTGTTGTAGTTAATAAAGGCACTTGCCCGTTAAGGTTTAAAAATAAAAACCGCCAAGTGCTAGTCGGACTCGCACATGAAGGGTTCCGTACCATTATCTATAAAAACGGCAAAAAACACGTTTGTTGTATGGGAGCCCCCTTAAATATTCATTTTATTCTGTATATTAGTATTTGTTGTTATAGCGGCAACAGAAATACATGATCTGTGCTGTGATCATGTCATCATCAAATTTCAAGTCTCTAACTATCAGGGTTCATGAGATACAGCTTGGTGACAGACGGACGGACGGACGGACGGACAGACAGCGGAGTCTTAGTAATAGGGTCCCGTTTTTACCCTTTGGGTACGGTAACCCTAAAAACAATTTATATTTTTTTGTTAATTGTAACGTGATTTTTTTATTACATGGAAATGCAGAACATATTTTTTTTGTTTACAGCTACTAAAAATACTCTAGATCAATTCACCCTTCAAACAAATAATACGAAATTAATTTTGTTCTGTTAGGAGCCTTCGATGCTATAAACAGACACGCAGATCTAAGAATATTCGGGATATATGACTTTTTGCATAGATTGTTCATAAGAACAAAGTAGATATAAGACGTAACCAAGGTCCTTGGATTTACGGGTACCACTAAGTATTTCAAACGGGCCCGGCTAGTCCGCAAAAGCAGTAAAACAAAGCTTTTTGAAAATTTACAAAAAATACTTGTATTATTAGTTCAAGCTCAAATTTTTTGTATGTAAAATTTCGATCTGTTGGCTAGGTTTCGCTAGAAACAAAAACACGATTGCTGAAAAAAACCTCGATAGCTTTATTTTTTGAAAAATATGCCATTTTATTTATTTTTCCCATTTATCTCTAAAGTGTTTAAAGCCATCAAAACCAAATTTACCATGTTAAGTAGCTATTACATTTTTTTAGTGTTCTCTAGAATTACATTTTTGATACGTTTAGTGCATTATTTTATAGTAATTTATTTTACAATAAGTTTGCTCGCGAGCAACCGTCCCGCCGCCTTGCTTCAGCTGTTCACCCGCGCCAGTCTGTCGGTGACCACTGTCAGCGACGGTACTGTGTCGGATTGCATCGCGCGCCAAATAAAACAAATTACTATGGGAAATCATAGAACAAAGAAACCAAAAAATAAGCGAACGCGTAAGCGTAAAATTTTGGCTCATATAGAAATGATGCGATCCCGAAAAAGGTAAATACCCAGTTGCAAGTTATTATTTCCTAGAAATATACATGTAAGTATTTATATAGATCACTCGCACTCGCAGTTCATAAACCTATGAGTTCTATTCATACTCGTATAAAGAAAATGTACTTACTCTTACCTGATGTTCAAATATTACAGTTATGATAGATGTGTGAAGTCTGCCAACCCGCATTTGGCCAGCGTGGTAGATTATGGCCTTACCCTTCTTATAATGAGAAGATGGCCCGCGCCCAGCAGTGGGACAGTTTGTACAAACAGGGCTCATAAAAAATAAATGTATACATAAACATACATACACATGCTAGCTGCATCCCGCGGTTTCACCCGCGTAGTGATGAAAAATGGTGATAATAATATATATATATAAATAAATAAATAAATATTTGGGGACATTTCACACAACACCATCTAGCCCAAACTAAGCAAAGCTTGTACTATGGGACTAGATTGCTGATAGAATACATATATACTTTTATTGTAAATATATACATATGATACATAGAAAAAGACACAGGACAAACACCCATGCTCATCACACATATGTTTGCTCTGGGTGGGGATCGAACCCACGACCTACAGCTTAGCAGGTAGACATACTACCAACTGAGCCACAAGGCCAGTCAATATATATATATTCTGTCTTTCTCCAGGTCCTAAAGAATTTCTGTTCCAAATTTCATAATTATTGGTTCAGCCGTTTAGCCGTTTAGGTAACAAACAGACAGAGAGACAGACGACAGACAATTTCGCTTTTATAATCTTATATGATTCATACATTTCAAAAACATAACCCACCTTTTTGCACAGTCCGGTAAAAATACACCGCGGTCGCGGCAGGCGGCATATGGCGCGGCATCTTTGAACGCGTCACAGACAGAGTACCTATATAGGTATACCGCCGTCTGTCGCGCGCCGCCCGCGCCGCGCGTACGTAGGTAATTTTTACCCGATTGCGTAAGGAGGGTTGTTTATCGAGTATATGTATGTTTGTATTTATGTATGTAAGGGTGTATATCTATGTATGTACTATGCATATTTTTAGATTACCTCCTACAGCCTAAACAGTTAGACCGATTTTGATGTGCTAGGTGTCGTTAGATTCGTCTTTACTCCCTGAATATCATATGCTATATTATATTTTTTGTAACGCATTTTTTGTACTCTTGCAAAAATAAAATAAAATGTTTTTTCCCTAGAACTTTTTCGTGATAAATAAGAAATAAGTAATTTTACTGGAATAAAAAATACACACTTCAACTTTTTACAGCGATTTTACGTATACATATATTACGTATTTGAGTATAAAATATTTTAGATAGGTAGTTTCATAACATTTATATTTCCACCACAAATACAGGGTGTTAGGTTAGGTTAAGTTAGTTAGGTGCATTTATCAGTGATCGACCTTGTTAGCATTATTCTTGTATATTGCAGATCAAAGAAGCATCTTGAAGTAATCAACGAGTCTTTGATAACATTAGAGCCAGTTGATTTGAATACTTCTAGGATTGAGTGAGCACTACAACCTTATTTATTTTACAAAAAATGAGGTTTATGCACATATATTTTTGTAACTGCAAATTTGTATGAATTGGTAGGTAGACCAGCAATTTATGTGAAAACCTCACGCAAAAAAGTAAAATAAATTATAATGCACCTGTTTGTATAATTAAAATATATCTTATGTGCATTAGCCTCGTTGTAATGATAAAATGTGTGGTTGCTACAACGTTTACTTTGATATTACAGAACGACCGTCAATGAAAACTCGCATAATCTGTCCCGTACTCCACCATGTGAGAGTAATAACATCGACATGTGAGCTGTGAAATAGTTGTGAGAATAGAACATAAAAAAGAAATAAAACAGGCACGAATACTGCAACCAAAGAAGATGAAATATGCTACAACTGAAAGATCTGTTAATTTTTTGATATTGTACTACGGTTGTTTTTTATATTTTTATTATGGGAAACTTTAGCTTGACCACCGATCCCGCTAGTTTTGAACGACGTTTACGGTCTACGATGGAGCGCGTTTTCTTAGAAAAACTCTATTTTAATTGCGATTGCGACGTTCTGATACATAATGTAGGTATAATAATGTGAATCAAAGAAAATCCGTTCAGGTAGCGTATGCTGAAATTTTTCAAGGCTGTACGTTAAAAATAACAACAAAGCGCTCTGTTTTGTTAAATAATGTAGATTCAAACCCATTTCTTTCTATAATCACGCATTAGGTGTAAAAAGTAGAGTATGCACTTCGGGGATAAAGGTGTTTTTGTCTTGGGCGAGATTGAATCCCTCGTTACACTCCGGATTCTAAATTTGTAACTCTGTAAATATGTAAATATGTAAATCTGCAAATCTGTAAATCTGTTAATCAATAAACAAACAAAATAGACAACTTATTATTTATATTATTTGTAGTAAACTCTCTCAGGATCTTTTTAAAACCTACAATAATTGTAAGTTATTTTGTTATAAAAATCCAAAGTACTAGACCGATATTGATAAAATTTATATGGGACTACTTCTGAAATCACTTACCAAAGAAAAAATAATCTTCAAAATCGATTCACAATTGGTGGAGTAATCGGTGAACAAACATACAAAAAACATAGTCAAATTGAAAACCTCCTTCTTTTTGGAAGTCAGTTAACTAATGGTATTGCAATATAATTATAAAATTAACCTTGTTGTGTCTGCTTGTGTTTATTACCTAACATCCTGTATAGACCTTTACATTATTGTCAAAGATATTTACGTGATATATTTGACCTGTAATATGTAATTCTAACCAATATTTATGAAATTTGGACAGGAGATTCTTCAAGACCTGGAGAAGGACAAAGGCTATATTTTATCATAATCATCATCGTTTTTCATCACTACGCAGGTTACACCGCAGGAGCATAGCTATTATTTTATAAATATGATAATTTAGTGTTTTATGTGAGTTAGTGAGTTGGTTGTTGAATGGAGATAGATATACCCACTTAGTATGACATACTTAGGCTTTTATCCCGGAAAAATAAACGAGTACGAGTAGTAAATTATTATTTCATAGATTTTCAAGAAATAAGCTTATAGATTGATATCAGTATATCACAACTTACTTGCCACTACAATGTAATGAAGATGTGGCTCAGACGAGTCGCGCGCTGCGCGGCGAGACTCGCGCGCGGCGCGGCGCGCGGCGGATCGGTATCGCACTAAACGTACGCCACGTTTTGTGCGGACTTCGCGCTCTCATAAAACGCGTAACTATGCCGTAAACTGAGATAGCGTAAAATACCTAAATTTCTGGACAAGCCTCGCCTTAAAGTAAGGATTCTTGTCGCAGTTCAACTGAAAATTTGAATTGAACTAATTGCTCAGTTTTTAGTCCTTGTGAGCACTTTAAAATTCACGTGTTAAAAAGTAGTTGCAGCAGTTACGGACATGCCTTTTTTCTATTTTTTACATAATAATTAATAGTAATAACTAGTATTTACATTTTTACTGAAATAAACATAAAAAGTAGTAGTGATATTTTTCATAAATATATAAATAAATAATAATATGTAACACTAAGTATGTCATAATAAAATATAAATTAAACTACTCTATACATATAATAAACAAAAAACTAAAACTAATCTAACAAACCACTACAAAAAAAGTGATTAAGAGTTTTTGCCGAATTCAAAAATTTTTAGGGTAATATTTCCATTTTACATTAAAAAACTAATATGGGCTATAGGAAAACCAAATAGCCAAATCGTAAGTACTAGCAGAAATCATTTTATTCGTAAAAAAATAAAAATTCCTCCTGTGCGAGAATTAATTTGATGGTTTAAATCTTTAGTTTTGAAAACTATTTTAACACTCGAATGAAAAAGAGCCATGTTATAAGTTTGACTAAATCTAATACATAAATAATAAATAACTAACTTGTTTGAACTATCCATAAGCTCTGTTGCCTATGGATATTTTAAATAATCTCCAATCACTCAGCTTTGCAATTATTTATTAATTATCTATTAGTTCTATCAGAAATTACATTATTATTGCCTAATATATATTTATGAAAATATTATTAAAGGTTTCATTTTTTATCCAAGCTCTACAGTTAAGCATCCGGTTGAACTGGTGCGATCAATTCTTGAAGTAAGTAGTCAGTGGGCGGAAGGCGGAAAATGTGTTATTAATTATGAAAATAGAATATTAATTATTAAATTTAATTGCAGATAATGTTTTTGAAGTGTTTTCACAAATTAATAGACAGTACAAAAATTCCACAATCGACGGGACTTGAACCGGCATGTCCCAGTACTTGGGAGACTTTACCATTTTGGCTACAGGAGTGTCATGTAGGGTGGTCGAAACTTTGGAACAGTCTTATAGGATCAATCAAGCGTTGGTGGCGCCACCCGTAACACACGCTTAAAGCGTGCAATAAATTTTAAATACTTATCTATAAATTTGTTGATAATAGCAAGTAAGGTTATATGGGGAAACAAGATTCAATATTAAAATAAAAACAAAATGCGTAAGGGTGATTTATTTAATGTAATTTAAGTAAATCTTTTAAAATCACATATTTGATATGACTTTTTTTGCAAAAGTTGTGTTGTTTTATTACCTATTTAAATTTAGCCTATGGGAATATATAAATTTTAGCTTATTTTAGCTTTAGAAGGAAATATAGAAACAGAGAGTGTGCTTGGATATGAGAATTATCGTAGCAAAAAATAACGAATCGATTGAATGATAAATAATTATAAGGTAATAAGGACGGCAAGCGACCTCAGTGCCACATTAGCTCTCTATCAGGACAGACTCTACCCACAATCCACATACATACACAATCCATATATACATACCTGAAAAACATAACCTTCCTTCTAGCGCAGTCAGGTAAAAATAAAGCAGCGTTTACTTTGCCAACCACTCTACCACCACTCAGCCCGAATCTCTGTTTCCAGCTACTGCCAACTGCCTTACATATATCGTCACTTCATCGTATGTCAGGGCGCCAACTACATTTGCTGATGCGCGTCCTCCACTTTAGAACCTGTCCTATTGCCACAGAATTTGAGGCCCTAATAAGTAAACTCTTTTACTGGATACATTTTTAGGGTTCCGTATCTCAAAAGGAAAAACGGAATCCTTATAGGATCACTTTCTTGTCCGTCTGTCCGTCCGTCCTGGAATGAGGGTCATTAAAGTGAATTAACCGTATAATGTGGGGTATCTCAAGAAAGAGCTTCATTAGCACAAGCTAAAACAGGTTTTTAATTATTTTTAGGATGTGTAATTTGCGGCTTATGACGGAAAATATAATAAAATATAGTATTTCTCCCTTTTATCTACTACGAGTAGTTTGTACAGAACCCTCAGTGGGCGAGTCTGACTCGCACTTGTCCGGTTTTTATTTTCTCTAATAGGCTTGACTAAAATGCAGCTCGCTTAAATTTGTGCGACGATGCGATGCAAGATACGAGTAAACTACGCTTGCATATTCGATACTTTTATTATACGTAATTTGAATACACCTAAATTTAAGTCTATTGGGGGAAAATCCGCTTAGAAAGCGTTTATTTGTTTAGTATAGTTACTCGTATATTTCTATTTATTATTATTGCCCAAATCCATGTACTTACTTGTGTATGACTGCCAGACCATAATAAATATAACTTGTAGCAACATAAATAAAATAAATAATAAATATTTGTGGACATTTCACACAACACCATCTAGCCCAAACTAAGCAAAGCTTGTACTATGGAACTAGATGGCTGATAGAATACATATATACTTTTTTTGGTAAATATATACATATGATACATAGAAACACCCAGACACAGAACAAACATCCATGCTCATCACACAAATGTTTGCCCTGGGTGGGGATCGAACTTACTCACAATACTTGTGAATTTGTCATTGCCGTTCCGTAATGGGGTATGTAAAGTATTTTTTGGGTATTTGATATATGCTTTTATATTTCAACTATGTTAATAAACTAATTTTCATTTTGTAGCTTTTTAGTGATTTCTTAAAGTTTTGTGTCGGGGAGCACTGTGATGTCATAAGCTTCATCTTGAACTTTTGGCTAATATTCACATTCCTTCTCGCACTATGTGCCTTTAATTTGGAATTTTTGCTCCCACGCTTCGTTATCTGTTTGCATGGATACAACGCTCTTAATTATCGCTTAATTTGTAGTTTCACGGACGGGTGTCCGTGGAACCCTTGTGGGTACAAGGGTTCCTGTATTAAAAATAAGAGAGATAGACCTTCACTAAGATAGACCTTATAAGATATACCTTCAATAAGATAGACCTTCTATCACTTGGTAAAAAATATTAATCGGGCTGTAGAGCAAAGCAATACACCAACATATCCGATTAATTAAGTTATCAAACTCTGTCAGCGCAGTTTGTCTGCTTCCGCCATTTGAACTGAATTTTGGGGTCAATGTGCTAGTTATTCTTTCACGGAATTAAATCCCGCCAAAATTATGTAACGGCATCGACTGAAATCGACAGCTCTGAGATAGACTGCCTTACCGAAAAAGTTACTTAACTCGAAGCAATGCTTAACATATTTTGTCAACTTCTGGCTGACACGTAATGACACTTGCGGAAAGAAGACAGAGAACTACAGTTGTTGGTTAAAGTTAAGTAACGTTTTTCGGCAAGGCCCACAATCCGTAGCCTTATAATTAACGAACGAGTGCGAGCCTTTAAATATATATTTTTATACTAAATAAATCTACGTTTTACCACCAACTCATCTGATGTGTGGCCGAGGATGGAACACGTCGATCGAAGATATCTGCTGTTCACTCTAGCCTTGAAAGTGCCAAGAATACAGTTCTCAGGAAACAAAGATGATGGTAGGGATTTCCCCTCCTGTGCAGTATGCCTAAAAAAATCTACGAATTTTGAGCACTTCAATGAGAAATGGATGGTAATGCGACGAATTTCTGCTTGTCGAGAAACACAGCCAAGGCTTTGCCGTCGTTCTGCTCAATATGTGAATATATATATACGAGAAGATCCCCAGTCGAACGACTTCGGTGAAATCCGTAGGTGAGGAAAAATAATGCATGCCATGCAGTGCACGCTCAGGTTTGAAATTAACGCAAACATTGAAAAAAAAATTTGTTAAATTATTATTTTCAGAAAGGGTTTTTTTTAAATACTGTTGCGGACCGACTTTTTTATATTTGTTTTTTTTTTTTGATACTGGTTGACATTTTAATTTTATATTTCATATTTTGACGTTTTTCTAGTTAGTCTAGTAAAATAAGATTTGTGACAACATAAAAGACAACTAAGTATATTGTTATTTAAATAAATGTACTAGTGTTTTGAAATACATTTGACACAATTTGATGATTTGATTCATAATGATATTATAAAAGAAAAGCTAATTTTGTTACCTTTACACGCTCAAACGGCTGAACCGATCGTTATGAAAATTAATATAGAGATAGCTTTGGACCTGGAGACGGACATAAGCTACTTACCATCATCATAATTATCACCGTTTTTCATAACTACGCGAGTGAAACCACGGAACGCAGCTAGTCTATAAATCGGGGATTATTGTTGATTATTATTTTTAGTTATTTTCTTATCATAATGTCGAAGAATCCCCCCCAGTTCCAAATACTGTGATCAGCTCCATACAAACGGATTTATTTTTACTAGACTAAGTACAAGTTGTAGTAATGTCTTTTTTTTTTTTTTTTTTTTTTTTTTTTATGGCAAGCGCCTTTATTAACTACAACACAACAATATACAGACTCAACTAACTAAACTACTACACAAAAAGCACATCGATCACCCCAGACCGATACAGGTCTAAAGATAATCCAAATGCTCAAACCCACTACCAGTTGGTAGCGTACTCAGCATGCTGGCCGCTAATGTAGTAATGTCTTTGCTTCGGTCGTGCTCAGCTGTGTTCGGTTATAATAATGCATGAAGTATTGTTTTTGGCCTATATAGTTCTCAGCCGTCCTGTACAAATATTTTATTCATGAAATGTTTAAACCTAAGGGGATCATTAAAAGTTCTGAAAAAGCAAGTTTATTTTATTACGCTATACTGAGCGCTATATATAATGCAAGCCTGGTTTCAGAGAGGAACATGATATTTTTATCTTCAGTAAAGGTGCATTTCATTCCACTAGTTTGCACAAAGTTTTGCAAACGACGAGCCATTTTTATTCGCCTCGCTGGTCTTCACAAAGCTAGACTTGATAATAGTCTAGCACAACTCGACCTAAATAGCGCCGATGCTCCATTAAAACTTAATGAAGAACCACTCAGTCTAACATCTAACTATCACGACTATATTAACAGGTTGGTCCGTTCGTTTATTTTAAGAAAAAGGCTTGCTCTTTTACTTTTAGATTGTATCGACTTCAAACAAGCTAGACTGGGAAAACTAAGACCAATCTGCATTCATAAAAAAAAATCGTTAAATAAATAGTTGCTTTTTAATACGCTTTTATTAGGTCGACCTGTATGTAATGAAATCTAATGTAACTAATTTAACCATCTTCCAAGGATTGTAGCGTCATGAAAATTGGCAGCTGTATGTAGTTCTGA
Organism: Lycia hirtaria; assembly: GCA_947563715.1. Taxonomy (NCBI): domain Eukaryota; kingdom Metazoa; phylum Arthropoda; class Insecta; order Lepidoptera; family Geometridae; genus Lycia; species Lycia hirtaria. The sequence continues at coordinate 16,871,995 of OX387386.1, forward strand.
TGACAATACAATAATATGGTACTGTCGAACTGATCTGATGGTGGAGCCGGAAGATATGAACTAGAACTTCATGATGGAACATCGTATCATAGCTGTGTTTGGATTTGTTAGAAAAGTCTTGTAATGAACTTTGACCACGATTAGGTTTATGACAATACAATAATTTGGAGCGTGTTATTTATATAACATATTTTTTTAAGATTTTTCTTATCAAATTAGACACGTATCATTTTACATGTGACCACGGACACTGTAAGGTGTTCGAAATGTCAGATCTCGAAATTATGTAAAATATATACGATAAATCCGCTAAAAGTGGTTTATCTCAAAAAGTTTGTTTTTACCCGACTGTGTAAGAAGGAGGATTATGTTTTCAACCTACTTCCAAAAAGGATGAGGTTACCAATTCGACTATATTTTTTTGTTGTTTATTTTTAATGATTGTTACCTCATAACTTTCGATTGGATGAACCGATTTTGATTATTCTTTTTTTTTTATTTGAAAGCTGGTGCTTTCCGTGAGGTCCCGTTTCAATTTGGTCCAGTTCCGATAATGGCTTCCATGAGAAGTCGGTTGCTTCAGTTTTTTAAACTATAATTATTCGAGTGTATGTATGTTAAAACACTAAACCCTAAACGATCACCAAGTGATTTCTAGACAGCCACCGATCTCAAAAAACCGGACAAGTGCGAGTCAGGCTCGCCCACCGAGGCGAAGGTTTCGTACAAACTAGTAGATAAGAGGATCATATATATTTTTTTATATTTCCCTTCATAAACCGAAAAATATACATCGTAAAAATATTTAAAACCCTGTTTTAGCTTATGCTAATAAAGCTCTTTCATATGATACGGTTAAAGAACTTAAAAATTTGGACCTTCATTCCTTGAATGAAGTCACAGTTTTTTGTGATTAAATAAAAAAATCCAGTTTTCGAATTTTTCCTACATGTGTACTCTAACATAATGCTTCTTGCCAAATTTCATAGTTCTAGGTCAACGGGAAGTCCCTATAGGTTTTGATTCCCTTGTGACTGTCGAAATGTGCGTTTTTTACGACATATTCTGCTATAAATTTTTTACGAAAACTGAGTATTTTTATTTTTCTTTCTACATCAAGATACTATGGATCTGCGTATATGGTTTTAATTTCAACTCGATACCTTCACGCGTTCCCGAGATAAAGGTCTTGACACCCGGACGGACAGACAGACAGACAGACAGACAGACGGACAACAAAGTGATCCTATAAGGATTCTGTTTTTTCCTTTTGAGATACGGAATCCTAAAAATACTTGGGTACGTATCCACTTACATAGACGTCCAGTTTTGATTTAATTTTATCGTATTATGTAACAGACGTTATTTCTCACTTTTCAGTTAACTAGATTGTTTTGAAGTCGATGTTTTTTTTTTAATTACTTTTATTTAGTTTTTTAAACTATAATTATCAAAATCACATAAAACGAAATTTGAAAACGTGAAACATACAGGCCTATATTATAATTCTAATCGGGTAAAAAAAATAATTAAAACAGTTACTCTTTTTCATGTCAAAACATCGGTAAACATTTTCTTAAGAGAAATGTTGTCGTACGATCTCCCATACAAATAGGAGAAAATTCTTATTTACGCCTAAGGTAAGTAGTTCGATAAAATATAGTCCTGGCCGTACCCGCTGGCTCACACGGCGGAGGCACGGCCATGCCTCCAGTTTTTTTTTTTTTAACTTTGATTCATTTCTATATTCGACGAAAATGTGTCTGTCTCTACGGTTTGCTTTTTTCAAACTTCGATATGTACCTAATTAAAAAATTTAAATTTTGAAAAAACAAACCGACAAGGCATAGCCATTAATGGTTCCAGTCATATAAAAAAAATATTATCGAAAATAATTCATATTTAGCGGGGTAGAAAGCCGGTTTCAGTACCTGTTGTTTAAAAACGCGTAATTTGCTGGCAAATGATCGAGTCCTTTTGAGCCACTGGACCTTATGACCCTGAACGCTTTTGTAATTAAGAAATAAAACTTTTATTCTGCTTGCAGTATACCTTTATTTTTTATCTTGTAACGCAATAGACGAAATGTTTGTAATAAACAATAGAGCAACCTTATTGTTGCTCACATCTATACAAATACAAATAATTTATTAGTAACACCACAGTTACAAGTCAAAACTTATCAATATAGGTACATATAACATGTAGGTACCTGAATTGTAAAATAAAATTTTAATAATCGATAATATAAACAAAATATGTAATATATACATTTCAATAAAGGGTCAGCAGTTCAGCACTAACAATAATAAACATCTCACATACAAATATTTTCTTATTCTTAATACATCTACTACGGGGTTTTGTCATTGTTGTTGAAAATCATCCCTTAATGGTAAACATTAAGGGATGATATTCCAAACCTTTACCTACCTCATACAATAAAGTTGAAGTTATTCTGTAGAGACCGGGATTTATTTTTCAACTAAATTAGTGAAATATGGATTCTGGACTTTTCCGGCTTATATACCGGAACCTACATATGGTACCCTGGATTGTTATACTAACCCAAATAGGGATAGTTTTAAAAAAAACTTGAAATCAGCCTTAATACATACTTCCACAATTTTACTTCAGCTTGAAATAACATTAACACTACCCTACATCATCCTCAGTAATGACCTACAAAAATCAGAAACATATTTCTCACTTTTTAGGCTTAGTCTATAAATCAAGCTTCATAAGTTCAGACAGCTTGATGTTTTTTATTTTAAACATATATAAACTTTGGGCATTCATTCCACGCACATAGAAATAGAATTTAGCAAAATCGTTCTTAGAAAATTATTTTGGTTCCAAATTTTACGTCTCTTCATCGTGAGCTGTTTAGTCTGTGCGTTAATTTCGAGAAATAGACTTATATATTATTAATACTATAGAACATTTATATCTATACTTATACATATAAATAGTAACATGTATACACGGTAATCACATCGTGAATCGTGATTTCACATTAACATGTATAACGTCAATAATATACTTTAGTACATTACTTATTCTTATTTAAGAGTCCGTAGCCGAGTCCGTCCGTCTAGCTCGCGAATACCTAATTTTTTTTAAATATCATATGACTGAATAAACTTATGAAAAAATCGTCGTTTATAAAACTAGAAAACAACATCACAAATATTCGTCAAAAATTTCAGTTTGATCCAAGTTATTTTTCATACATCAAAATCATTTTTGCATTAATAATTTCTATAAATGATTTTTATGTATGAAAATTAGCTTGGATCAAATTGAAAGTTTTGACGGATATTTGTGATGTTGTTTCCTAGTTTCACAAACGACGAATTTTTCATAAGTCTATGCAATCATTTTATATCTTAAAAAATGTGGGTATGCGTGAAGGAGACGGACGATGTACGAACTATGGACTCATAAGAACACTTAATAAATAATTTTGGTACGAGAACATTTTTGTGTATTCATAAAAAAATGCAGTCACTTGCTATATACAAATCATTACATAGATTGTATATTAAAGTAATGTAACATTGTATAAATATACTGAACGTCCATAAGCTCTTTTTAGTTAAGTTTTAATATTTTGATAATTTATTAAGAGGATATTTGAGTGCGCATTTATCACATAACACACAATAACAGGTGAGATCTGTCACCAAAATAATTCGTAATCTGCAAAAAATGCATATTTATTAAATTCGTAGAAAATCTACTGAATTTTTACATTTGGCAAGGAAATTCTTTGGTAAATGTAAGTAAGTAAAAATATTTTATTCTTAATTTTACATTGATATTTCAGTCAATTTTTGAACAAAAATTACAGACCTTTCACCACCAACTAATACGGCGGTACGGCGGTACTAATATGGCGGTCCGTTGACATAAAATCAATCTGGATCGTGATCCTTGATTTTGATCACGGATCGCGATTCAGATTGATATTTTGTCAACGTCAGATTGAACGTGTACAAAAAACTCATTTCTACATCTATTTAGCGGTTAGGACTCAGTTAGTAGGGGATCTCGATCAAAAAAATCTTCCACTTTTATTTATTTTTTATTTTTATTTATTCGATATAAAAAATCATAAAAAAGTATACCATAAGCTCGCACACCGTCGAAAATATTTATCCATTTTGTTTACACCAAAGAGCGCTCAACATTAGTCTTAAGTGTAATATGAGATTACATATCTTAGATCATGACAAATACCTAATTTGTTCCCCCAAACACAGTCTCAATTCCCAACAAATTATAATGATAGCATGTGTAGGTAGAGTACCTATTTTATTCCAACAACCCACGGAATTCCTTACATATGTACGTTTCCATAATATTCCATAGAGTCTTCTGTTAAATTGTTTTGACAATAAAAACAAATTAACAGTAACAAAAACAAAGCTAAGCAATAGGTAAACATCAACTTTATTTTTCGGCTAATAAGCCTGACAAACAAATCAAAGGTAAAAATAAACGAAACCTTCTCATATATAAATAAACAAAGGAACTCTAATTTGACGCATCTGATATATACTTAACTGTAATTTTAAACCATCAGGAAGTTTTAATACCATCTTGATGACTCCTTCATCAGAGTAGCTCCAGTACAATGATGTTTGTATACGATGCCAAATTTAAAGTTATTGTATTAGTATCAATTCGTATAGGTACAAACAACTCCTGCACATTCCCTATTGTCGCTAGTTTTTAAATTCTGTAGAGTTATGCCATCCGCTGTTCACCTACACAAATACCTACAAGAAAGCATGTAATTGCAGATACGGGAAAAGCTTTTACAATCGTAGGACTTGAAATTATTTAACACGTAAAGGAAAATGGTTTTTGAAAAATGAAAACCAACGAAGTTTTAAAATCTCTTTGGATAGTTTATAGAGAGTAATTGTAGAACTCCTCATTAGGCACATTAGGCACCGTGAGTCGGACTAGTCTTAACCGTCCTAGGCCGAGTAAAATCAACCGCCCCCTTTTCAGTACTCTGAATAGGAGTTCTTTATCCTTAATCTACCGTTCAGGATAACATAATGTGTAGCTAGTTTATCAAAGGGATTTAGGATTTAGGATGCGACAATATCATATAATGCGCGAGCGTATCGAGCTCAATTATTTTTTCGCGAGCGAAAATTAAGCACTTGTGCAGCACAATAAGCGGTACCTATCTTTTTACCTGCTTTGTTAATATATTGTTTCTAGGTCAGTCAGTATATTATTTGGGCGATTAATCGTATCACAAAAAAAATGTGGGGCGCCCTAGGCTTGGGGCTTTTCGCCCTTAGGGGAAATCCGCCTCTGCGCCCACCATCAACGAGAAAGTTACGAGTTATCTATTTACTCGCTTCTCATCGCTCGTCAACTCATTTAGTCTCTATCTCTATTCGCTTCTCGCTAATCATCGGCGGTGGTACAAGGTGCTTTATTCAACGCTTTGAGAAGTTATGAGACAGGGATCTTTATAAGTCTATTTTAAAAAGTATTAAGTATGTGTAAGCTGGTGTAAACAGTTTGGATCCATTAGGGCGACCTTGCCTCGCACTTGGCCCATTTTTATTGTCAGTTGATTTACTACATAATACTATAATCGTACGAAGTTTGAGATTTGTATATCGTTTTCCATAATGTTAGCACATGTTTTTGTGTCTATAAGGGGAGCATTGGAGTATATAGGGGAGCGGAACTATAACTTTTTGTTTTTATTATTGTTTGTTGATATATATACCCCATGTACCTTAACTACATTATACTACTAAACTTAATTTTGAAACAAGTAATTTCGCAATTTAGAAAACATGACGACATAAATAGACTACATCATTAGAAGTATAACCAAACGCGGTAAAAATACTAAATGGTATCACAATGCTTATTTTCTTATGTGACAGTGTATTTTCAGCTATAAAACTGAATATTAATAAAAAGTGAAATGAATTAGTACTTAAACACTTAATAGTGTTTTGTACATCCGTATTTTTTAACCAGGTTTACCTTATACTTATAGATTACCAACTACTTATCAATTACAATTCAAAATCTCACTATGGCGAACAAAGCCACGGGTGTTGCAAGTGCTCTAAAAAGAAGGTTAGCACTCGCTCCGTGGCATAACCAGGTATTTCAGAGTCAACAAGGCGAAGGTCGTATCTCGGGACAAGTTATTTGTGCCCCGAAAGGTCAAAAGAGTGCATATCGTTAGCAACCTAAATCTCGCACGTGTATCGCCCTTCATCTCTCGAGCACCCAGCGATAGCCGCGCGCTGTGGACTCACAGCCATGGAATGATGCATAATATGCACACGCACATCACCGATCGGAATCTTATATTCAATAGCTCGACGGTGGCGGTTGTTGAACGGTGCACTCATAGTGCTCTTGCAGCAGCAATAGTAAAACAAATGAGCAAATGCACGCCTAAAGTTCCTATTCAATCCACTGTATAAAAAACTTGTAACGATCGACCGCGACAAACCGAGCCATACACAGTTGTAAAAGTTACTGTCGGTAGTATTCGGGTATTTGTGGACGATTACTAAATACGGCAACCAGGCGACAACGAACAAAGTGTAGCAGCCGATGTTGAGATTAGTGAAAGCGTAGTCGCGGTCGTATTGCTGCGACCTTTTGTAGTGGATCAGACGACGGGCTCGAGCGCGAACTACCAGCGAAGATGAGACGAGGAACAGAACAGTGCAGACAAATGGGATGCCGTGGAATACTAAAGATGTGGCCAGTCGGAATGTGTAGTTGCCATAGGAGTTGCGGGTGCAGTAGTCGTAGTCCATCCCGAGATATACTCCGACGCCGGATGCGGTGAAGCCGATGACGAAAATCATGAAGGAGACAAATCCGACGGGAATTGACAGGAACCGTTCGTAGCAAGCACGAGTACGGCATAAGCGCATGTAGCTTTCCAGAGCGACCATCTGAAAAGTAAACAAAACACTGCAGTTATTATACAGAACAAATAATACTTACACAACCCGAGATTGTGCAAATAAATATATAAATAAAATTACAGACGAATTATTTATAGATTATGTTCTATGAAAAAAACTTGTCAGGTTGATAATTTAGATAACAGCGTTCAAATAAATCTTAACACAACATAAAATTAATATCAGTCAACCAGTTTGTGATACTAGACATAATTTATAGAAACATATAAACAATCTTATACGTACCCACATTCTAAGACAGTCAAGAAGAAATAACAAAATACTTACAGTGAACAGTAAGTTGTAAGTGTAGGTAGAAGCTTGTGTTAAAAACTGCAAAGAGTAGCATACTGACAATATTTCCCACACTTCAGAGATCAAGACCACAGCCGCGGCAGGCATCACTCCACTTGTGATGACCATATCGGCCAAACCAACGCATGCTAAATAAACGTTTCCTGAAACAAATCATTGATCATATTATGGTACCATGTGTGACTTTATATTTGATTTTATATCATATCATTAACAAGAAATGTCTGACCGCACTTGGCCGGCGTGGTGGACTATGGCCTTACCCTTCTCACAAAAAAAAGATGGCCCGCGCCCAGCAGTGGGACAGTTTGTACAAAAAGGGCTGATAAAAAAAATCTATCTAATTTTATCTCAACTTTGTACAACAATAATAGCTAATGCTTAATAAAATAAGTCTAAAAGTAAGTTATTCTAATAAATTAAACAATTTTATCCGACAGCAAAATGTAGACCCAATCAAACTAGTGACAATATGTCACTTTCATGACTGAGACACATGTAATGACACCTCATATAATAAAATACGCCAAGCAGTTTAGGCTGCAGAGCTTGCCAAAAAAATATTAGACGTACATACATACATACACTTGAAAAACTTAACCCTTCTTGGGTAGTCAGAGAAAATCAGATCAGAATGTTTCTAATGTACTCACCAAGTTTTTTCAAAGGATTTTCTATAAAAAAACTCGATACAAAGAAGCCGTTGATGATAGTCCCGGTGGCTGTGAAGAATACAATGAAAATGAGTCTCCACAACGTTGGCCACTCATTATTCAGCGTGATGGGAGAGTAAACCCTTGTGCTGTTGAAACCAAGCCGGTACCTGTACATCTGTCAAAAAGAAACAAAATATAATGTCGACGAAATGCAATGTCACATTGGAGTTAGTTTTAACCGACTTCCAAAAAGAAGGAGATTAGCTGTATGTATGTTTATTCACCGATTTCTCAGCCAATTGTGCATTGATTTTGATGACTCTTCTTGTATTTGGTACTCATACTTCAGAGGTGGTCCCATATTTTATTAAAATCGATACATTACTTTAGTTTTTATTATAAAATAACTTGTAAAATATCATTCAAGCGCCTGTAGAAACGTGAACAGCAAGTCACGTAGATACATATGTATTGTATTGCGTATTTCGAAGTCGGTTTTTTCAGTTTTTTTAACTATAATTATTTAGCAGCATTACATTTCAGCGCATACATGCTACCAAAATAAGTCACGACAAAGAACTCATATTGCAGTGAGTTGTTTTTGCAGCTTTACACTGCACTGCATACCATACAACATACTGCCAAAACAACTCAATATAAAGTTATGGTTTTTATTTTGAACAGACGGGTTACTCACGTCTATGTAAAAAAGTTAAGATTTTAAGTCAAAGTTATGCTGCTAAAAAAATTCACTGAAAGTTATTTATGCTGTCAAAGAAATTACATTGCAGTGAGTTGTTTTGGCAGCATTATATTGCACGGAATACAGCATACGATATTGCAAAAACAACGCAATACAATGTATAGCTGCTTGAACAATTCACTGCTATGTATGCTGTCAAAGAACTCGCATTGCAGAAGGTCTACACTGCACCGCATACATACAGCCAAAACTAACAAGAATGCCCGTCAATGTCAATATCTAAGGCCTATTTCAGAGATACGCAGGGCGTCAGACGGTGCGTGGAGCAGAGCGTTGTGCGTTTGAAGCAAACTAGCCGTGCGCACTTTTGATACCGTGATGGGAATGTCATTTCTGCGTACGGTTCTATTTATGAACACTTTCATATAATTGTATTGTCATTAAGTTATGTTAGGTAAGTTAAAAAGAAAAATCTTGTCTTCCCGTAACAATGTATTTAACAATAGTTAGTAAATTAACAAATGTCACGCACCCGGTGTCTGTGGAGCTAAAAATTAAATTAAAAAAAAAATGTATTGTCATGCTTGATTTGATCGCGCACCACGCATTCATGAAGGAAACATATAGGTACTTTTTTTAACCGACTTCGAAAAAGGAGGAGGTTATCAATTCATATCGCATATTTTTTTATGTATGTATACGAATTACTCCGTCATTCGAGAACAGCGTTTCCTGAATTGGTGTATAGAGAAAGCTCCCAAGTTGGTCCCATAATTATTTTATAAACATCGCTTTAATACTTTTTGAATAATTTCTAAAAATGAAAATATTTTCATTGTATTCCGGAGTGAATGCGTCAGATTATAGAATCGCAGAGTTCCACCTACACGTTTTTCTTTGCAAAAGTGTCAAATATTAAGGATTATCGTATAGACATCTGCTCATTTTCTAATCTTCGAAGACGAGCATTTGACATTCAATGACAAATCGCATTCTTGACAAAAGAAAAAATAATCGGCCAAGTGCGAGTCGGACTCGCGCACGAAGGGTTCCGTACCATCATCTATAATACTACAAAGTTTAGTTCTGTTTATAAAATAACAAGAAATCAACGAAATTCCAAGTAGTAAATTGCAAACTTATAGGTAGGTTTTCGATGCACATCCGGGCAGCATGACGACGCTCGCGCGAATACGCGCGGCTATGGCTCGCTCCGTGATGTTACCTCCCCCGCTACCCCGCTAAACCGGCGCTCGCACCGCGTTTAGATGCACGGATTATTTTCATTTTGTGAGTTTTTATGTATTAGATTAGGTATTTATTTTTATAGTTAATATATTTCTAAATATTTACTTACAAATATTCAAGTTTCTACCTTTTAATTGAGATCGAGTAAAAATTGCTTAAAAATTACGTTTGTTGTATGGGAGCCCCCCTTTAATATTTACTTTATTGTTATTTAATTATTTATTTTGAAAGGTAATATACAAGTAAATATTCTGTGAAAATTTGAAGCGTCTACCTGTTACCGTTTTTAATATTGAGCAAAAAAATACGAAAAAAACACGTTTATTGTATGGGGACCCCCCTTAATATTATTTTTTTTTTAATTTTTAGTATTTGTTGTTATAGCGGCAACGGAAATACATCATTTGTGAAAATTTCAGCTTTCTAGCTATCACGGTTTATGAGATACAGCCTGGAGACAGACAGACAGACAGACAGACAGACAGACAGACAGACAGACAGACAGACAGACAGACAGACAGACAGCGAAGTCTTAGTAATAGGGTCCCGTTTTTACCCTTTGGGTACGGAACCCTAAAAAAGAGCGAGTGAAGAGAGGTATCCTTAAAAAGTTTACAATCGTGAAGGATTTAGTAAGTTGCGTTTAAAGTCGTTTTTTTAATAGAAAAAATATAATTCTACAGGTGCAGGTAACGCATACCTACTTGTATGTTTATACTGTGCCCGTGCTTTAGCCGCGTGGCGAGAACAACCATGTTAATGAAAAAATCAATAAATTGCTTAGAGTCTGTTTACTTACAATTCTATCGTGGCAATATATTGGTGGACATTGGTGGACATTTTATTGGTGGACATATCATACAACACCATCTAGCCTAAACTAAGCAAAGCTTTTACTATGGAAACGAAAGGTAAGATTGATACAATACGTATACACTTTTTTTTTGTAAATACATACAAATGATACATAGAAACATCCAGACAGAACAAACATCCATGCTCATAACACAAATGTTTGTCCTGGATGGGGATCGAACCCACGACCTACAGCTTAGGAGGCGGTCGTACTACTACTGCGCCATGAGGCATGTCAATAAAGAGTAACAATAACAATAAATAAAAACGAACGTCTCGAAGTATATACTACTATACTATTCTGTGGTTCAGACTGAACAAAAAAAAAGAATGAAGTACAGCAATATCCACAAGTTTGTACAAACAGGGCTGATTAAAAAAAATGCCCACTAAACCGCATTAGTTCTTTAACTGGACAGATTCTAAGCAACGATCAGCGTAAATCCAGCGAGAAACACGACCTAACGATATTTTTTTTTACAATAACTAACACTTCGTTAAACTACCGCTGCATGTCTTACATTTTAACGACTGGCGTGCGGTTTGCTATCACGCAATATCATAACCGTCTTGCTGTAATTGACCTGATGCAATATATATGTGTCCCAAAATTTACGCAAGATTTGAATATAGTTTTATTTCTATTTTTATTTTATTTGATCGATATGGTTTAGATATATTCGTCCAATTAAATTTAGGAAATATATTTAAATAAATGTATTTTTTCAAACAAGTGCGTATATAATTATGTGAGAACAAAGGCCTGGAGAGTGGAGGCCATTTGCCCGATGTGCTATTTCAGAACCCCGATTATGTCCTATATGAAAAGAAACGATATATAGAAAAATCTTGTGTTTTCTATTTAATTCAAATCTTGCGTAAATTTTGGGATACCCGAATAAAGTTAAGTCTTCCAGTGAAAAAAATCATCATCATCATCATCTCAGCCATAAGAAGTCCACTGTTGGACATAGGCCTCCCCCATGGATTTCCAAAAAGATCGATTGGAAGCGGCTTGCATCCAGCGTCTTCCCGCTACTTGTATGAAGTCATCTGTCCATCTCGTGGCTGGTCCTCCTACGCTGCGCTTACCGGTACGCGGTCTCCACTCGAGAACCTTTCGTTTTTTTGTGAAAAAATTACGTTAAAACAAATGCAGTTTGTTTTTCTTTGAATATTAGTCATTCTGTCCATCTCGTAGCTGGTCTTCCTACACTGCGTCTCCGCGGTGTAGGAAGACAGCTGACCCATCAGCCATAAGTTCTACGTACTATGTGCCCATTGCAAACTCTACTTGCTCCCCCGTGGTATGTCGGTGACTTGCGCAGGTCTACGGATCTCTTAATTTCTGAATTGATCTCGAAGAGGAACACCGAGCTCCCCTAGCTCTAAGCGTGATCTTTAACTACCTTATAAGGCCCATAATGAGGGCCTGCGCTTCAGTGCCGTATGTCATCACTGCTAGCACACACATGCATAGGTAATCGATATAACATATAAATAGTATCTATTATGTGAGTTTGTTGCAAGCAGTTTGTTAATGCCAGGCGCTATCTTATAAATAAGTAACAAGGGGATGCACGTTCCATTAATTCTTAGAGCCTTCTATGATAGTATGACGGCCTGCTAAGATATAGGTCGTGCGTTCAATCCCCACCCAGGACAAAAATTTGTGTGACGAGCATAGATGTTTACTCTGTGTCTGGGTGTTTCTATATACCATAAGTATATAGTACCGAGCTCCACTCGGATTTTTATGACTGAAAATACGAGCAAACACGGGTTCACTAAAACTGAAACCTAGCAAGATCGATTTATCGTCCCCTAATCTACCAACAAATCAAATTTCATTAAAATCGTTGGAGCCGTTTCCGAGATTCAGATTATATATACACATATATACAAGAAATGTTCGTTTAAAGGTATTAGATTTACAAGAAAAATTTATTCTATCAGCCATCTAGTTTCCATAGTTTAAGCTTTGCTTCGTTTGGACTAAATGCTGTTATGTGAAATGTCCACCAATATTTATTTATTCTATAAGGGCCGCTTGCATATGGATGCTAAATATTCTAAAATACTATTAGTGAAATGCTTATAAATGGTTGCCAAATAACTATTAACCTGTTGCTTAACGTTTTTATATAAGTAAGTGATCAGACGAGCGACATGCTCATTTGTTGTTAAGGGTCACTTATGATATCGACAATAGAATTAAACAGATTTTTTCTAACCTAAAGTATTTAAAGCATCCGGAAGGACTATTAAAAGACAGTGAAAAAGTGAACCTACAAAAGAATCAAAATGATGTAAAGGTGTATGCACTTGAATGACTCTAACAAAAAAATCACACTAAAAACTTAATATTTGGCATACAGGTCCATACATTAAAAAAAATGTTTTGCACACCACATGCCTATATATTTTTTTGGATTACCTATCCAACAATAATATCTAACGCGATGGGGTAGATGTGAAAAAAAAAACATCCAAAATCATGTAGGTGAGAACCCCTACACGTAAAATGGGGATGACGGACGGACATACAGACATGGTGAACCTACATAATTACGGTTTCCTAATTGACTACAGCATCCTAAAAATAGTTTTATTTCGTGCTACCTTAAATCAATCGCTACCTTCAGAATTCTACACTAGAATAAATAAAATCTAAATATGAACTAAAGACGACGATATGGAAACGGAGTGACGCTTTTGACGCATGTTTTGTTTATAAAGTGAAAGCTCCAGTGAGGTGGAATTAATAGTTGATTATGGAGATAAGAACAGTTGTCGTATAGATTTTATCTATCTAGCAAAACTGTTTTTGCTACTTTAATTATATATACTTTCTGATCAGAAAGTCTAAGTAGCAAAACGTCTAATGAGCTGTAAGCCTAATGGGCCAAACATCCATGTAGCAAAACGTCCAACTCTCAGATGGTCTCGAAAACAGAAACTAACCTTAGTCCGTGCTATTCACTAACGATGTCACACTTATCAAGAAAAATAGAATTGTGGTAAAAACAAACTATAAAATATTGGATTATAAATTGGATAAAGTTGTTTTGAACCTTATGAAAAAACGCCTATTTTCAAATTTTCCTTTTATCAAGTTTATTCTAATAACTTGAAACGGTCCTACTTAGGTACTTTTACCAGTTTGAAGGTGGCTATGAACTCTTATTACTATCTGAATTTGGCTCTAGCTCGCTTTTATCTTGCTTTTTCTTATGTTAATGAAGAGAGATAAAAGTCGAAGCGATTGTCAAAAAAAATATTAAAGTTTAATTATTCAAGGAAACTGATATTAACCCGTGAGGTGAAATTAAAAATATTATGTTCCACTCGTCTTCTAAGTTACTTTTTAACACGCTTTTATTAGCTTCATACGTATATATGTTAGTATATAGGTAACGGAAACTTTGAACATGATTTTGACCCCCTTCAAAACGTCGGATTAACTCGAAATTCAGTATACTTATCAAGGACAGATAACAATACAATAATTTGATCAGATTAAGTGTGTTTTTTTAGTTTTCAAACTATTATACTTATTATTCTCATTTCGTCTTGATCGCTACACTTGGAAATCAACTGTCGGACAACAGTAAAATACAACCTCTCCAGCTTAGTAAAACAAATGAAGAAAGTTTGCCACTTAACATACGGTTACATAGGAACTTTCTTGAATTAAAGTAATTGGCTTTCGTTTTTCCAAGTTGGTATACCGACAGATACAGGTAACAGGAAAGTTTCAATACGAAAAACTTACTACTTTCAACAAACGTAACGCATATTCTAATATCGTAATTATCTTCGTCCATGAGATTAAAACGAGTTATAAACATGTTTTATTTAATGAAAACCGCTCTTGCTAAAGTTGCTGATCTATAAAGATGAAACAACGTATTTTTAAACGATAGTACGGAATTTAGACATAAATATTTACCTAAATGCCCTCTTTGAACAATGTAATCAGCCTCCTTGATGATGGCTGCGGCTTCTACCAATAGAACGTTTTATTTGCGCTAAAACAATACAAAATTTTATCGTCATTAAAAAAAAAAAAATTGAAAATATTGGTTATTTTACGTAGGGAAATAATAAGAACGGCGATTTGATCAAATCCCTGAGGAATAATGATCACATTTTTTTTTTTTTCATATATATAATTTTCGCTTTTATTTCATAGATATAAGCTCGATCCATTGCGGACCGTAAAATCGAGATTGGCGACTAATAATAATAATAAGTTTCCCAAGACTCATAGTTACAGTAATAAAAAAAAATACAGTCACATTTCTTATATAATAATAGTCACATTTCCAATTTCGTAAATTCAAATATCAATCTACTAAGTGATTTTATGCAAGATAGATCTACGATTGACCACCAACTCGCGACGGTGTGGCCGAGGATGGAGCTCGACGACCTAGAAGATATCTATTCACTCTAGCCTTGAAAATTCCAAGATTGTAGGTCCAGGAAACAGAGATGCCAGCAAAGAATTCCACTCCTATTATTGAAGTTGCTTTTCACTAAAATAGCCCAGGGATTAGATCAAATCACAATCAATTCAGAAAACTTACTTGTATCATTCTATGCAAATTTCAGCAAAATAAATGATAAAAAAAGTAACTTTTACATCTTTCCGTTTTCATTTTTCCTCCGCGACATCAGATTGATATAGTAGCAGCAACAGGTTCAGGTACCGAATCTTGCTAAGCATAGAATCCGTATAAAGAAGCAACAGGTTCTAATATTTACCTATATAACTAAACAAGATATTAATATTACGATGGTGTATAAGTATTAGGACACATACCTTTAACGGTTTTGAAATGTTTATATGCACTTTTCCATTTGCAATTTTCAATTTCTTGCCAATTTGTCGTTGGATATGAAGCAACGAACTTATTTCTGCTCGGTCTGTATGAGATTCGGATACAGGTGTCTGATATATAAATTTTGTCGCGCACCGGTCAATAATAAAATAAATGCAGCATGCAAGTCACTTTTCTTTCACTTCAACACTGTCACGTTACAACGAGACATAAAAAACTCTATCGAAAAAGCTCCCTAAAGGACAATTCTCGTCCCAGCAACGATGTATATTTTTTTTGTAAAGCTGATAAAATCTAAACACTGTTTATGTGCGTCTCGTTCGACTACAAGTCATTTTTTGCGGATTTCTCGACAGAGTCGGAAACGTTGACGGGGAGTGCGTTAGGAGATGGGGTTCGGGTGGCTCCCCCCTGATGCGCCGTATCTCATTGCGCACACACTGTACGAATGTCGTCTGCTAGCTCGCCGACATCGTGACGCCATTCTTCCCCATCATTCCTATTTATAATTCTAACATGACAACCAAGAAATAATCCATAATACTAAGTAATTTAACGAATGTCAACGTCTCATCGATGGCATGATTAACGTTGCCAAGCTTTGATGAAGCTTGAGAAAACGAATGTAGGGCGGTAGGGCGTTGTTGTTTGTTTAACCTGATGCAGTAACTACTACTACTAACCTCTCCATTAGGGAGTAATGAATGAGTCCATTGCTAATAATGAGGCATTGTAAGTTTATAGTACTGTTTATTTATATACAGTTATAAAACGGTCAGAGTAAAAATAGGATAAGCTGTAGACTACATAGTCGGTATTTGCCTACGAGTTGAGTGTAGCTTATCCTATTTTTACTCTGACCGTTTTATAACTGTATATAAATAAACAGTACTATAAACTTACAATGCCTCATTATTAGCAATGGACTCATTCATTACTCCCTAATGGAGAGGTTCAATCCGATATTACCCCGACAGACTACTTAGTAAAGTTTATTCAAAAGCTAAAAAGCGTCAATATGCATCATGGTACTATAGTAAATTCATCAAAATCAACCAACCGACAATAGTCGGTATTTGCCTACGAGTTGAGTGTAGCTTATCCTATTTTTACTCTGACCGTTTTATAACTGTATATAAATAAACAGTACTATAAACTTACAATGCCTCATTATTAGCAATGGACTCATTCATTACTCCCTAATGGAGAGGTTCAATCCGATATTACCCCGACAGACTACTTAGTAAAGTTTATTCAAAAGCTAAAAAGCGTCAATATGCATCATGGTACTATAGTAAATTCATCAAAATCAACCAACCGACAATTACCAACAGATATCGTAGTCATAAGCTGTTTGCAACTGTTGCATGTCGGACGCTAAGTCGCCTTTACCGCGTAGGTACTCTTAGGGAATCCGCACCATTAAGCGGGCGAAATGCTCTATGAAATTACACAAAAGAGTATGCGCGGGCGTCCGCATACTCTTTTGTGTAATTTCATAGAGCAGCGCTGCATCAGGTGGATCGTCTGTTGTCTGCGGAGCGAGTGACGGAGCCCACCTCGCAGGAAACGGGGCACACCCGTGCGTCACGCGTCTTAGAAGTGCTATGTAGTAAATCATCAAACAATTCTCGTCTCGATTCCACCTCCACGACTAAAATGTGTACAGGCGGTGCTGCGTTAAGCGAGAGGCTGTCTCGGATATCCGCGATGGACTATTTGTCCGCGACGGAGCACGGCGGCGGCGGTTGACCGCGATGGGTGCCCGCCTCGGGTGCCCGCGCCGGACGTCCGCATAACGGATCGGACGCCCTTACAGCACTTAATGCCCTGCTATGGACGCCAACCCAAACTGTGATGTGTTTGTCGATTAATGAAAAGTGATATTATCTGAATGCTTTTCGTTTTGTAAGAAGAATGTATAAATGTTTCGTTATGTACCTTAAATTATTTTGAATTAAATTGAAATTTAAATATATAAATCAACATTATCTCAGCTACAAGAAGTCCACAGCTGGGCATAGGCCACCACCACCACCACCAACCATGGATTTCCAAATAGACCTGGTGCCCAATTCAGTTATTCAAGACCGCTCCATAACCGAACTATATGTGAACCGTTTCCCGTCGGCCGCCATAGTTTTTTTGATTCAGTCACTTTTGTGACACATTTGATGAAACGTAACACATCCTTCGCTCGTAACTAAATCAAAAACAGATAGCAGCCGACAGGAAATGCTTCGCACACGGTTCAGTTACGGATCGGTTTTGAATAACTGAATTGCCCCCCTGATAGAAGCGGCTTGCATCCAGTCGTCTGTTTATCTTGGGGCTGGTCTTCCTACGCTGTGTTTGCCGGTGAATAGTCTCCACTCGAGTACGTTTCGGTCAAATCATCTACGTACCCTGTCCACTACCACTTCAACTTGTTAATCCGCAGTGCTGTCTCTCTATGAGACTCCTTTCCATAAGGCCCTTAGTAAGTGGCCACGTTTCAATGCGGTTTTTCATCACTGGTAATACATATTGTTAGTAAACTTTTGACGAGTTTTGAATTTCGGGAACGCTGCTCAGTCGATTTGGATTCGACAATTGACCTCTCACTCAAAGTTGGGCCTGCCTGTCTCGGACTTTTTCCTAGGTAGACGTAATCATCGACAACTTTGAGAGTGGAGTTCCCTACGGATAGTGGAATGGTATATCTACATTGTGATTTGTACGACCAAAAATGTCCTTGGTGCCTATAACACCCTACAAATTCAACACATATTTGATGTAAGTAGCTATAGATTATGAAGCGTCACCTTAAGTACTTGAGTGAATAAAGTTTGCTATGTCGCCCACGCATTACAACTTTGAAGAATGAAATTCACTGAATGTATTTATTACAACAAATCAGTATGTTATGTAAGGAATCACGATAAACCCCAAACCAATCAGAAAACAAATTTTGATTCTAATGAGGTTTCATACGGACAAACAGAATTTATGTACATATATATACCTATTTCTGGTAAGTTGGTACCTATATGAAAATATTTTTAGAGAAATTTAGTACCCTAAAGTACCCTAAACGGAAAGTACCCTAAAGGTTTTGTTTCCTTTGTGAGTGTCGAAATATGCGGTTTTTTGCGACATATACGGCTGTAACTTTTTTACAATAACCGAGAAGATACAGCAAGGTAGGTATTACAGATCTGTGTAAGTTTAAGATTTTAATTTCAACTCTATACCTCCACGCGTTCCCGAGATAGGTCTTAACAGACGGACAGGCGGACATCAAAGTGATCCTATAAGTGTTCCGTTTTCTTATTTTGAGGTACGGAACCCTATCCATTATTAAGACCCTGCAAACCTGACTATATTTATAGTATTAATTTTCAAGCCAAATATAACAGTTGAAATTCGAAGTTTACCTCCCCCTCCCCTCCCCCCCCCCCTCCCCCCCTTCTCCCTTCTCTAACATATCCATGAGACTCAGATCATAATTGACACTTATATTACTTTTCGAAACAAATCAAACAAAGATATAAGGGGTTACTACGGTTACGACTTACAAGTGTCTTCGTTCCTCTCGCTATGGCGGGAATCGGCTGCCGGTCTCGAAAAGTTCCTATTTACCGGGTATGGGTGTTGGGGGCCTTAACCCCCCTGGGTGTTCTGGGTGGCGCTTGCCGTTTTGGCGTGGGCCTTATGGTTAATGCGCCATCTATAGGCGACCTTTCCGTCTACCCTGAATTTTATTTTTCTGTGATGAAAATTAGTACATAACCAGACCCAGGTCGTGCGTGCACAGTGCTCCTAATTGTTCTTGTGTCGCTGCTGCTTAAAGAAGGAAGTCGCGGGGCAGTGCTCACCAGGATAGCATGTCATGGGACGTGGGTGATGGAGTGTTATATTGTGGAGATGTGCGTGTGATCCATTGTTGATGCGAACATACCGCGCGCTATTTTTTTACCGACTTCCAAAAAGATGGAGGATATCAATTCGGTATGTATGTTTTTTTTTGTAGGTTTGTTCACCGATTACTCAGCCAATTGTGCATTGATTTAGATGATTGTTTTTGTATTTGGTAGATCATACTTCAGAGGTAGTCCCATATACATTTTATTAAAATCGATGCAGTACTTTGGTTTTTATAACAAAATAACTGGTAAAGTATCATCCAAACAACTGTAGAAAAGTGAATAGCAAAGTCTCGCATATGCGTGCAATCACTTTTCTACAGGCGTTATACATATTGCTTATTTTGAAGTCGTTTTTTTTCAGTTTTTTTAACTTTAATTATTTCAACTCCATCGTGTTGTATCGTGGATGTACCTACTTAGCTTTATTATTACCTTTTAAAAGCAAACGCTTTCTCGCAATAATGGCTGAAAAAATGTGAGTGTATGGACCTACTTCGAAATAAATTAATCATGAGATACTTTCAACCCGGTAAAACTGGAACTACTAAAATATAATTACTGAGGAAGTACAGACGAACTGCTGCTTGTAATCATATCATTTTCTAATAATGATTTAAAAAACCGGACAAGTGCGAGTCAGACTCGCCCACCGAGGGTTCCGTACAAACTAGTAGATAAAAGGTTTTTTTTTATATTTGCCTTCATAAACCGAAAAATTTACATCGTAAAAATATTTAAAAACCTCTTTAGCTTGTACTAATGAAGCTCTTTCATATGATACCCCACATGATACGGTTAAAGCACTTTATAATTTGGACCCTCCTTCCTTACCCTATTTTTTGTGATTAAATTAAAAATGTACAGTTTTCGTAAACTATATGACAATGCTTCTTGCCAAATTTCACAGTTATAGGTCAACGGGAAGTACCCCATAGGTTTTGACTTCCTTGTGAGTGTCGATATATGCATTTTTTGTGAAATATTCAACTGTAACTTTTTTTCCATGAAAACTGAGTAGTTTGATTATTCTCTCTGGTGCAAGAGACTATGGATCTGCCATAGTTTTAATTTCAACTCGATATCAATATATCGATCAACTTCACGCGTTCCCAAGATACAGGTCTTAACAGGCGGACGGACGACAGACAGACGGACAACAAAGTTATCTAAGGGTTCAGTTTTTTTCCTCTTGAGGTACGGAACCCTAAAAATGATAAACTTTTATGATTTTACCGCTATAGTCAAGCATGACTTTAACTTTAAATTTCGACTATTTAGATAACCTACATCGTGACTAGAATAGAATATATAAATAAAATAAATAAAATAAAAAAGCCTTTATTTCATCTACACTATTAAATAAAATCAATACAAATGTCAAAAATATCAGTTTTCAATAATTACAATAATTAATTCTCTTTTTAATGTCAATATTATTATTTCATATTAATGCAATCTTCTTCGTCAATTTCACTTAGATGTCCTCAATATTGTATCTGTGTCATAAATTTTATTCTACATAATATATATCTATTGTTGTTCTTGTGTAGATGTCGCATCTTTGGCGTAGGCCTCCCCCAGTTTTTTCCAATATTTTCTATCCCTAGCTAGTCTCATCCATTCGTTTCCATGTCTTTTAGTAAAAATGTCTTCCCAACGTCTACTTGGTCTTCCTCTTTTTCGCTTTTCCTCTCTTGGAATCCATTCTGTTATTTTCTTACTCCATCTATCGTTGTCCATTCGACATACATGACCTGCCCAACTCCATTTTAATGTCCTTATTGTTTCCGTTATATCTCTTATTTTAGTTTTTTGTCTTATTTTTCTGTTATTTATTTGGTCAGATAATCTTATTCCCAACATACTTCTTTCCATTTTTCTTTGGCATACCGCTAGTTTGTGTTCATCCTATTTTCTTAGCGCCCAGGTCTGACAACCGTATACGAGGGACGGTAGTATGGCAACGTCATACACTTTCCTTTTTATGTTTATATCTACATTTTTATTTTTCATTATTTCCTTCATTCCCCAGTATTTCTTCCATGCTATCGCAATCCTTCGATCTATTTCTTTTGCTGTATGGTCTTCAAAAGCTATGGATTGCCCAAGGTAAGTATACTCAGTCACATATTCTATCTTTTCCCCTTCTACTGTTATAACTTCTTTTTTCCCGTTTGTCATGATTTTTATTTTTGACGCATTTAGTGAAAGTCCTACTTTCCTGCTTTCTATAGTTATATCTCTTAACATTTGTTCTAGGTCTTGTGAGGATTCTGCGAAGATGACGATATCGTCAGCGAACCTCAAATGGTTGAGATATTCCCCGTTAATCTTTATACCCTTATTTTGCCAGTCTATGTTTCTAAAGACCATTTCCAACACTGCGCAGAAAATTTTAGGTGAAAGTGGGTCTCCTTGACGGACTCCTTTATTAATAGAAAATTCCCGGCCATCTCTTTCCAAACGTATTTTCGAGGAACTTTTTGAGTATATGTTACTAATAATATTAATGTATTGTTCAGCTACCCCTTGTTGTCTAAGTGCTTGCCAAATAGCATTGTGCTCGAGGGAATCAAATGCTTTAGTGAAATCAATGAAGCCAATATACAGATTCTTGTTGTATTCTTTGCATTTGCTCACAACTTGAGTTACTACTTGAATATGGTCTATCGTTGAGAATCTTTTCCTAAATCCAGCCTGTTCCTGTGGTTGATTTTCATCTAAAGTCAGTGTAATTCGATTTAGTATAATTTTTGAAAATATTTTATATAAATTTGACATTAAACTAATTGGTCTGTAGTTTCCTAACTCGTTTCTGTCTCCCTTCTTATGCAAGAGTATGGTTATTGATTTGCTCCAATCTTCTGGTGTCTGTCCATTCTTTAAAATGTTGTCAAAGAGTCTTTGTAGGGGAGCCAGCAATTGATCTATTAATAATTTTAGCACTTCGTTTGTAATGTGGTCATTGCCGGGGGCTTTCTCGTTTTTCTGAGTTCTGATGGCGTATTCAATCTCGCTTTTCAGTAAGTTTGGTATTAACATGTTTTCGTGAGTAGAATTAGTGTTGTCAGTTATTTCTAAGGTAGAGCTTGATACCAGATCTGTAGCGTACAGTTCTTCATAGTATTTCGTGGCTTCATGTAGTATATCTGGACGTGTTTTGGCTATAGATTTGGTCTTAGTTTTTAAACTTGCTGTCCATTCTTTTTTGTTGTTCAGTTCTTTGTATGCTTTTTTTACAGCCCCTGAGTTTTTTATATATTTTTCGAAGGTCGCTTGTCTACCAGAATAATAATAAGAGTCTAATAGAATATATACTATAACTTTATTCATGAAACTCGAAGTAGTACTTGATATTGGCAAATGCGCTAATCGCATGGGTCCAATACAAAAAAAAAAGAAGAAGAGCTTTCATATGTCATCCAAATGTCATCAATTCTGATTCGGTCTTTCAGACATTACTTCAGATTTTTCAGGTTCTGTCAAAGTTTTAAGTAAGTGGAACTAATTTGTGCTTTTTTCGAGAAATAAAATAAAATTAAGTTAAAATGTCACAGAAGTTTTAATGCTTTCAATCTCAAAAAAGGCTAAAAAGCGTTGTGTTTTGTTGGCTATACTTCTTTATAAAATAAAACCGGTAAGTTACATAAAATTTGCCCGGCGACCTTGGATTTAGATTTATTTTATTTGGCGGATATATTTAATTTGCTGATAGGTTACTAATCTATTTTCTATCCATTTATATTTCTCTTTACGACAAGTAGGTAGGTATTAGAAGCTGGCACATGTGAAGGGCGGCTGAAACTTTAAACATGTCGAAATACGTGTACGTGTTATGTATACATTAAAAATAAACACGTAATTAAGTCATAAATCTCTGTTTTATATCATGAACTATGCACAATGGTCATACAAAAGAGTAGAGCGCTTTGGAATGTACCTATCTGTAGTAGTAGACGACACGGCGCACCATGACGCGCATGTTTGAAAATCAATAACAAATGCGATGCAATCGGGAATCTGGGAGTGCATCACAACCTGTAGCTACATCACTCAACCTCCTCATTTAATGTTCATTTCCTGGATACCTGGTTGCTTTTCAAAAAATATGTCTAAAGTGTTCCCAGTAGTTTTATGGATGGGTAAGTTACATGTTGTTATAGTAGTGATGTTAACAGCAT
Organism: Lycia hirtaria; assembly: GCA_947563715.1. NCBI lineage: Eukaryota > Metazoa > Arthropoda > Insecta > Lepidoptera > Geometridae > Lycia > Lycia hirtaria. The sequence goes on from OX387386.1 coordinate 16,895,685, forward strand.
GATATTGTTGAAACTGGTTTGAAATTGATATAATTGAGAAATTAGGCTGCAAAATTAATTGCAAATTATATAGAATGTACCTGTCATAAGGGGCAAGTGTTTTTATTAACTGCTATAAAACAATACACACATGATACAACCCTTTTAAATTGTACATTTAAAAAGAAACAATGACATTATACTAGACTGATAAAAGTCTAATGATAATCTAAATATTCAAACCTACATTATTCATTATAATGGCAGGATTTGGCTAAATAAACACTAGCCAACATGCTGATGTTTATTATTAATGCTGACCTCACACCTAGGTGCACAGATACATTTTTTAAATCATGTTTTTAGCCACTACTGTGTCTAATACAGTGGTATGTCTCAGGAAAATAAGATCAAATTACCAATGCATATGGCGTCCATCATTAAAAATTTATTCAAAATTAAAATTATTTAAAATTATTTTTTTAAATTTCGTTTTAGATTCTAGTATTTAAGTACAAAATGACAAATTTAAAGTGACCAAGATTTTGTTGACAAGTAACACTTTCCTAGAAAAATTACCTTCACTAATTTCAGTGTTGTGGTGATTATTTATACAGCTGTTGAAATCATGCAGAAGCATTGTGAATGTGATAGGCAAGGTTGAGTGAAACTAAATCAAAATATCTGAATTACACACACTGAAAATATAAATCAGATTATATTCTTCGGTGTGGCCAAGTTATATATTAGAGTTGTTGACATAATAGTTTCGGATACTTAAAACATTTTGTTTTAAGTGTACGAAATGTTTTTTGACACTGTTTAAGTAAAACATTGTGTATAAAAGAACTGTTTTTTGCTCACATTTAACTGAGAGTTTCTATCTTACACCTGATTTCAGTAGTTCTTATATACAACAATAAACCTAAAAAGCTAGCATAGGCTTTAATGAGAGCTCTAAAACTGGATGAATACTTAATCTATATCATTTGGTTTGTGACTTTGTCTTCGTGTTATTTGACTTCCGCATTGCTAAAGAAAATGTTCTTTTGTCATACAATTTTCAGACCCACGTTTTTATGTAAACTTGTCACACGTCACTCTGTTTAAAACTATGACGTATTCCGGCAGTTTTAAAGATTTAAATTCTATTACAATTCAAACAAGGTTTTTCAGACAGATAGACACACTATTTTTATTTTTTATTAGATTGATATTTATGTGTGCAAATGTATACAAGTGATTTTTTTAAATCATTTGTATTATGATTATTGAGATTCTTTATGAACAATTTTGTATTATATAAACATATCTTTAAAAATGTTGTAATATTGTGAAAACAAAATAGGGAGTTCTATTCGTAAAAGCCCTTATTTGTTGTTGTTTTTTTGTACAGCCATAATGGCGACAACCACTTTCACCCTGGACGTAGCGACGGCAGTACAAGTGATCGCAAACTGCCTGAGCACGCTCACCATCATGTCGTGTCTCTTCTTGAAAGTGCCGCAAATCCTAAACATCAGGGAGAAAAAGTCTGCTGAGGGGATATATATACAGGCTATGGCTATGGAGATAGTCGGGTGAGTGCCACATCAGTACAGTCTACGATAGATTATAAAAATTAGGCGGCCCGTACACGTATCAATTTGGATCGTGATCCTAGAGCTCGGATCTTGATTACGGATCGCAGGATTACGCGTCAAACATTACACGTTCAATCTTGATTTCATCAGACGTGTAGAGAACTCGCTGCGTTAACACGCGTCATGGATTTATATGATCTCAGACTGTTAATTTTTTTGCAAATATTCTCAGCAGACGCATTATGCTTCATTTTTTTTAAATATGTCAAGCAATTTTAGATATCCAGCTTCTTGTTTATATTTATTTTTGTAGTGTTGATGCAGGGTATTCCACAATTCTGGTAAAGTTTCCAATAGTATTGGATGACATCAACGTCCATATTGTACGTTCAATCTGATTGTGATCCTTGATTTCACGAATCGCGATTCAGATCACGGATCGCGATTCAGATAGATACGTGTACGGGTCGCCTTATATTGGATATGGATTTAAATTTTTTTTTAAACTCAGATTTAACCCATAGTTTCGCTATCCATTTCTTTCATTAAGGTGGAGGGCCAATTCAAATTTCAAACAGTTTTAATCCTTGTAGCCAGGCCAGGTAATTAAAATAAATAAAATAAATATTGGTGGACATTTCACACAAACCATCTAGCCCAAACTAAGCAAAACTTGTATTATGGAAACTAAATAGCTGGATAATAGAATACATAAATTTTATACTTTTTTTTATATTATTATAAGTGTTTCAAAAGCTTGCGACAATGTAAGATTATTCTTTATAATATTCGACAGTTTATTTACCATTTTACATCATGACTTATATAAATCTAGAAATAATATTATATATATTCAAGCGGCTTCTAGGGATAGATAGGCTTTATTGATAGATAAATTGACATTATAATATATAGAATACTGTCGCAAACATTGTGATCACTTACAATACTTACCCGAGCTGGCTACAAAGATAATAAAACTGTTTGAAATTTTGAATATATTTGATAACCTGGCGATGCCTCTTAACATTGACATATCTTATGTTATCACTTATAGTGAAAAGATAGTCTCGGTTTGACAGACTATTAGCATCCGCCGTTAGCCAAATGTGTAGCTGTGTGTTGTCTGTCTCTTTTATTGGCTTTTTTATCGTCTGTCTGTTTGAATCGTCGAATGTTTCGTGTATTTTAAATAATTATAGGACCCAGTATTTCTAATACTTTGAGAGAAATATTGAGTTCGCAGGTAGAACTAGACAACGGAAGCACATTTATCGCCTACTATTTCGATAGATCTCTCCCTATATAAGAAGTCGTTCAATGGAATTCACTTGAAGATCTGTGGCAGTGTGTGTGTGGGTAGTGTCCCGATGTTTGCGTCCGGAACACACGCACACACAAATGGCATATAAAAATATCAATCGTTCAGTGTAGTAATATTTCTAAATATATTAATCAGTATGTTGTGTGTCTATATATATACTTATTATCTTATCTAGTTTAAATTGCTTGACGGACTGTGATCTGTTCGTAGATCTATGCTTATAACCTTGCTTAGAAACACTGGCTGTACTATATATATATATACTGGATATTTGGGTACCCTGTACTTAGCTGAAAGGGGTTGTTTGTACTCATCATTGTAAACAACTTCTACTCTAAGTCACGAAATAAGTTGTTCCATACCGGTATCCCTTTGAATGTTTGAATTAATCATCGGTAAAATTAAATATTTATAGAGTAAATGTTACTAAAAGTTTGAAATTAACTAAAATCACAGGAAATTTCGGACTTTTATTGCAAAGATTTAAACGAAATATTAAATCTTATGATTTACAAGAAAATTTTATGCTAAATATTGTTATTTTATTTATTGTTAAATTATTTTATTTATAATATAAATATACAATAAATAACAAACTATGCAAATCGATAGGAAACCGTTCTATACATGCCTGCGGGCTCAGTTGACCACCGAATTATTTTATCAGGCGTCTGCCTACTTTTTCTGCGAAAGATTTGATTTTTTCTCGGTTTCAGAGTTGTGAGCGTAGTAAAAGACGTTTATAGTAATGAAATTAATACAATGAGTTTCTTTAGGCTTGTTATACTGGGTACTGTAATAGCGCTGTACAGTACAAATACTCGTTTGAATGTAGTGCTAAAGCACTGAAGACGTTAAAAGTATTACATACAGAATGAACACTCCGCTTATCGTCTTTGCAATCCGTGCATGGTTGCCTGGAAGAGATCGCTCTAAGCGATAAGGCCGCCAATTAAAAGCCTAGCCATAATCTTATTTTTCTATGTATCTTTTTCCGTGTATATTGTGGTCTTTTAATAAAGAGTTATCTATCTTCTCGCCGATCTCGGGTTACTCAGCTCCCTGCGTTCGCCCTGTTGTTTGCCGGAGTTTGCGGCGCGGTTGTCAGTCGAGACAAGCGTTGCAGGATTCAAGCGTTCGAATTCCAATTAACGTCACGACTCAACGGCAATCAGACGACAACCATAACATCATATGTGTGTGTGTGTTATATACAGACGTCAATTTGCGTATGTGTTACTGATTAGCGAGCCATTGTATGGAGAGTCCGACATGTGGTTAAAGTGAGATCAACCCATCAATCAGCTCTCTCAATCAACCAACCTGTGTCGTATTGTTTAAACAACCTACGTATCTTAATGTGCGATATTTTTTTCATACCTAGACACATGAACAAGTCTTCCATGCTGGACTAGAAGAAAAATATAGAATGTACCAGCTGCTTCTCTTTCCGGACATACTATAAAAGTCAGATTCTGGAAATTATCGTTAGACTGACTCCTGTCAGTGCAAACCAACATTTTGTACGAGTATATCTTGCCCTCTAATAACAGTCAAACGACTTCATGGTCTTCGATGTTCTGTCACAGGCTCTGCCTACCCCTTAAGTGATAATAGGCGTGATTTTATGTACGTACATAATGGCTCTTACTTACAATTGCTGAATTAGCGCATTTTAGTTAAATAGTGTTTTGTTCCCTTTTCGCACGTGACAATTCCAGTCTGACAGAAAGTGACAAGTCCTTATTCAGTGAATAAGATTTTAACATACGTTTGCTTACTTATGTGAGACGGAGTGTGTTTAAGATGCGAATAATTAGTGATTAGCTGATTGGAGCTAATGGAGTAAATATTTCCATCTACCCTCGCTTTGCAGGGGTCGTTAATGGCTTAAGTCTGTACCACTAAACTATTTACATAATGCACCCAGTGTGTACCGATCATGTATGCATATTGTGTGTGGAGTAGTATTAGTAAAACTAACTTAAAATATTAAAATCGTACAAGATCTAATCTAATGCCTTCGTCGCCTCTTTCCTCACTGACCTGACTTAGGTAATATACAGCTGAAAATATACCTACCCAAAATTGGCGTCTTCATTTATTTACTAGTAGAAGAAATTATTAGCATAAGGCTCCTTGTAAAAAGTATAGGTAAATCAAAAATATTTTCAAAACAAGGAAAAGGAAACTATCGTATGTCGATGCGCGGTCACTTGGTTTAGAGAATTGACAGGCAGATTATAGATGCAACTACGTGCGTGGCACTGCTTGTGTTGTGTACTCGTATATACGGGCTATCCGCTATCCCTGTAACTACGGGCGTGCTATCCCCGTATCTGACGTAGATGATCAACACTTAAGTTAAGCGTTGACCATCATAAAAAGCCCATAATTGCTTGTTCAAGCATAGGCTTTATCGCTATTCTATCGGATGATGCGCTCGGCGTCTCAAGAGCGACTGCATTGGTGGCATGGCAGACAAATCTTTCTTGCAAAATTAGTCTAAAACTAATTTGGCAGAATTGGCTATATTATACCTACGTACACACTTTTATGCCAATTAAAACCCAATTTTGTTAATATCTCCAGTAAATAAAGTATACTTTAATAATGCTATAGGTAATCACTTGTTTCACTAGTACAGGAAAACTAATAGTACATACTACAAAATTACTAATATGTAGTATGTACTATTAATTTTCCTGTTTCCTACATACTATAGATAAACCGCTTAACTGAATCTATTCCTGGGGTATGGGAGCGGTACGGGAGGGGTTATATTACGTCAGTCGGGCGTCAGCATTGCTATTACATGTGAACCCTCCCGTGCCGCTCCCATACCTCAGGAACAGACTCAGTTAAGCGGTTTATCTATAGTTACATATTCATGTTTTAAATTAACACGCGTGCTTGGGCAAACATTTTCTATTAACACATGCAGGTGTTACTCACGTATTTTTACTAACCGACTTCAAACAAGGAGGTTATGTCAGAAATACCGGCTCAATTTTGGCTAAATCGTACGGTGAAGCACTGGTACGGTACGGTTAAGATGAATTTGCACATGTTTGCATCTTACCTGAGATAACAGCACCTGTCCAGAGAAGGTGACGTTGGTAACCTGATACCCTCACCTTCTCAGCTCTTCATTACTGGAATCTCGTTAGATTTCGAGAATGTCTCAGCATACTAAACTTATGACGTCATCAACATTATCGATGCGATCGTCATCGTCCTCCTGGGGTCTGTTAAGGCCCAAGTCCAAGTTGGTGGCATGTTCAACTTTGCCTTCGTTGAAAGTCGAAAGTTGGCTGATTTTTATAGTCTCCTAAAGCATGCTCTGCCATCGTAGAATCAGTACAGTTCGGCTTCTTCACAATGCGTTTGTATTCCGTGTACCTGGTAGATTAGTTCCTCTTCGCGTCACATAATATTTAGCATAATCTCGTGAGATCATGACTAGACCAGGGACAACCTAAACGATCCAACCCACTTAAAGTTAAGGGAACTCATGGGGCTCTCAATCTCTGGAGGAACAAAGCAACTATGTCAGTTGATGTGTAACAAATGTCCAGTACCTAATATATGTACGTGAGTAATACCCATTTATAAAAATATATTGTAATGTACACTGGCGTTACACAGCGAAGTTCGCCGAGCGAAGGCGAGTGCCAACATGTGCAGTATGGTAAAAGTCACAAAAACTATTTTCGCCATAAACGCCATGTTGGATATGAAAAGAAAGAAAGAAACACATCCGAAATTTATGTAAAATAATTTAAAAAAAATGTGACATAAATGACATAGCGCTCGGCTACACTCGGCAAGCCCTATCCATATGTGTGTAGCTCGCGATGTACATAGGTGTAACATGTATTAGGTATGTCAGTAACATAAGAAATATATTTCCCAATTAGGTTTACAATAATGACGCTGTACAACTACCTAAGCCACTACAGCATGATGACTTACCTGGAGTATCCAATAATTCTTCTTCAAGTATATGTGATGCTGTACTACGTGCTAAAATACAAATGTATGCTGAACATGACTATTGTGCCGCTTCTCACTGCTACTTACTTTGCGTCTATCGCTGGCGTGCTGCTGGAGATTCTACCGCGAAGTGGCCTCTCTTACTTAGTGGTAAGTTTATGCTTGACAGGGTTAAATGATTCTCACCCGGTTTTAAACAAAAACGAGCCTCTCAATTCGTTTTTACATCTTATTAAATGTATTTATGTTCAACGACAATTTTACGACGTTGCCGATCTTATTTCTTTGCTTTTTTTCTTCTTTTGTTGAAAAGGGGTGGTCCCATATAAATTTGATTAAGATCTGCTGGTACCAAAAGATCAATCTCTTTAAACATAATTTATAATGTCAGTCAGTGGTAGGCAGCATCTTGGTTGTGGTCACTAAGATGGTCCCATGAAAATAGGGGTATTGGTTTGTTATTTTTCTTTGAGGTTCAATAAATGTATCGTTCCATCGCTGTGAGGTATAGTATACGCGTGTTAGTTACGTGGATCCGTCTCTGCCTGCGTTTGTTTACCTTAACACTGCAGCAAATGTGGCACATGGTATTGCCTTATGCCCACGACTGTGCTGGTATCTTCAACATTCAGCCGCCGCGATGCAATGCCACCGTATGCAACATGTATAGCTTGCACAACATTGAGCTGCGTGTATTAAAATAATAGCGAATGTAAAATTATAATCAATTTCGGATAACCCGCCACACATTGTTCTTGGTGATCATAATGCTCGTAGCAAATGATGATAGACAGGAAAGAGCGGGTACTATTACTATTTTTAACCATAGTTCTGCACCCAAATTCATTAAAGGAATAAAATAAACCTTAACTATAATAGTATTATTATATGTTCAGTGCTTTTGTACTCCAACTGCAGCAATTGGTGCTACCCATTGGGCCCATGGAATGCAGTAGGAACTATTGTTGTATGTATCCTGCAACACTTCTGTCAGAAAGCGAATAGAATGACTTGAGTGTTAGATTGCAACAACACTGACGCAAGAAGTGTCTGTGTCACATATCTCACTTGCCTTTTTCAACATCAGATTCATAACATCCGACTTGCCTTATCATGGGGTCTACATGTTTGTTTATGCGCACGGGGAATAATGACGATCTGGGTAATATATCGTTGAAGGCATGACGACGCTGACTTATCCGTGTAGCGACAAAAACTTAGCGCTATGTCTGCCTTGAAACGTTTGGCGAAGTGAATGAAGTGCCTGCAATTAATTCATGCCTCTGATTTTAAATGCGATACAGTCAAATCAGCACCTGTAGCACTATCCAACATACGCTTGGGAATTCTCACTACACGAGAAGCTGCTGGGCTCAACGCAGTTGAGTTGTAAATGCACCATGTATGTGTTTTCTTATTTAAACTAAATAAGTATTTAGTTAACACTAAATCGATGTAAAGATACCAATATCTTATCTTTTTCTGTTAATTGTTTTTTATTGGCAATCAAATATTTGTAGATATTTGTTTGGATGGTTGGTTGGTTTTTCTATGGCTCTTGTTAGTTGTAAGATATGTTTCCCAAATCCGCCAACGTCGAACGATCATGCATCATAAAAGAAGATATTTATTGATAGATACGTATTTAGGTAAGTTTATTTCAACGTCGGTTGTAAGGCATAGGTTGCACATCTTTAAATATCTTCTTATCTTTGTCATTCAGCTCGAAATCATCGCTAGCCCATACCAATATAATATTCATAATCCTATAATTTTTGAGGATTGTGATGTCATTTTTACAACATTTAAAAGTAAAATTTTTAAATAAACACTTTTGTTGTATGGGGACTCCCCCCTATTAGTTTTAACTTTTTGTTATTATTATTATTTCTCAATACGCCCTCTTTAGTACCTATCATATTTTATGCGAATGGATGAAATGAGTCTCAAATGTATTACAGTATAATTATATAATGTATACTACATTATATAATTGCCATTTATTTTAGAAATCTGTATTTTTCCTGTTAATGCCAGTTATCTAAATTTAATTAGCCTGTTCGGCAACAACTAACGTGGCACTGAGACAATGAGGGAGCTATTGTCCTTATATTATTTTGTTCAATAGTTCATATTTTTTGCCACAATAGTTATATATCCAAAAGCTCGAAAAAAAAAAAAAAAAAAAGGAAAAATGGGCTGACCGGTATTTTAGAGCCCGGTATGGGCTCCAAAGTAAAATCATTAAACCTGTTTCACTCAAATCAGAAGAGCCGTTTTAAAATTAAACGTGCATATAAAGAAACTCAACTGCTTTTACTTATATACGCATACGCATTGTTCTCCTCTATCCTATAGGATCTTTTTGTATAAATAAAGATGACTGACTTAATTCTGTTGAGCTCTTGCAAAGCGTGAAAACATGAAACAATCACAATCTTGTTTATAATAATAGAAGATTTTTAACGACAACTTTGTTTGATCGACAGCCCCTCTGCACCCCCCTGAGTGGATTCGCGAAAGTGACCTACATATACGGCATCATGAAAACAGGAAATGCAGACAACGTATCGTTGACGACATGGATCATATCCATGCTCACTAATCTGGGTGAGTAAGCCTTCAATTAGAGCACCTGGTAGTGTCGTTAAGCTATATCTCGATTAGTGCAAATGTTTATAGTTTGAGTGAGTAAGCCTTTAATGCTCTGCCTACATCGGAGGCAAAATAACGGGAGCATGATTTTATGTACATAATAAGCTGGGTACTCACTTAGCAGTGTAGCATGTAATGTATCAGATACGGTATCAAGTGAGTACGTAGGCACGAGCCCGCTGCGAGCCGCTCGCGCGTGGAGCGCTGTAAGCTCGCAGTGACCCGCCGAGTGGCGGTATCACTGCGAACACAAAGGCGGCTCGCAGTAGCTATATACGCGATGGACCGTGGACGAGCCGTACCCACTTGCAGGTTGATACAGTATCTGATACGTTACATGTAACACTGCTAAGTAAGTACCCAGCTTTATATAGACAGATAACGCTATATCATAACAAACATCTATATAATTTAGGTGAGTGAACCATTTGTCAGTGTCAACAGTTATAGTCCAGATTAGAAAACTGTATGCGTGTGTATCAGACCACGATCAAAGCAGCTGTAGAGGAACTAAGCTTCGTAGACCGTGGAAACCGTGGTTCTTTGACAGACAAAACAAGCGAGAGAGAGCGAGAAATGTCCGGGAGCGTGCCTTTACTAGATAGATGCGCGAAACGCATACAGACGTAGTATCAGACAGATACGACCATGACGCGTCCTCGCACAGCTCATGACCTCGCCCTTACTTTTTTATGTTAGATAGATATACGATTGACCACCAACTCAACCAAGATGTTAAGTGCCGGTGTAAAAAAATGATGAAAAAAAGGATGAAACTCGTCGATCTACTCGTAAAAAAAAAAAGATAAAAAAATAATACGTTTTAATTATAATCTTTGTAAGGGTAGCATTGTCAAATGCAACATCTTTAAGAGATTTGGGTATAGCTCGATTCAAAGTTATCCCTCAACATCTGGGGGCACGGCCGTGCCCCCGTCATGTGAGCGAGCGGGTGCGTACGGCCGGGACTATCTTTACACGAAGAGATTCGTCGGTACATATTGACAAGATCGTTAATAAGGCTTTTAAAATGTACGGTTTTATAATGCGATCGTCTATAGATTTTAAACGCACTTCTACATATTTAAATCTATATAAGACACTAGTACGCTCTCAACTGTAATACGCTGTACCTATTTGGAACCCTTTCTATAATAAGTACGTATTGGCCATTGAGAAGGTTCAAAAGAAATTCCTCCGTGCAATGCACTACAGATGTCATAAAAGATATATATCTTATAATAAATTGTTAGATGAATATAGATTACTCAAACTTGAATCAAGACGTAAATATCTTGAGGCAATAACTCTATTCAAAATCATCAATAATAACTTTGATTGCATGGATTTGGTTTCTGGTTTGTGTTATGTAGTACCTAGAATCAGATACAAACGAGAGGTTCGCGCGGGGAGCTTATTTGCGTTGAGCAGATGTCGCTCAAATGCTGGCTTGCGCATTCCTACTCGTCGAATGGTGGATTTGTATAACAATAACTTTCAAGACATTGATATTTTTGCATGCACAGCAGGCAAATTCAGAGCGGCAGTACTTCAAAATTTGTCCCCAAACTTTAACAATGTTGATAATCTCTATATATATATAAATTAATTGCTGTTAGTTTGTCTCGCTAAAACTCGAGAATGGCTGGGCCGATTTAGGTGATTTTGGTTTTGAAATGTTTGTCGTAGTCCAGGGAAGGTTTAAACGTTGAGAAAATATCGGGTCCACTCATTGATAGGTGATACGAAGTACGCCGGGTCATCTAGTAAGAAATAAAAAACAAATGTATGAATAATATTGGAAGGTAAAAATCTGGGCTAAACTTTTTCTGCTTTCTCTAGTTCCAATTTTGTTTTGTTTTGTTGTTTGTTGTGTACGGTATGGTATTTGTTATTTAATCCATTTCAGTAATCTGTGAATAGTGCTATGGGCTATGTTATTACTAAGAGTTTTATGTATTCTTATTATTAGACTTTATAATACAGCTGTTTACTGTTCCTCAATAAATAAAATAAAAAATAAAATCTGATCGATTATTCACTCTAGCCTTGAAAACTCTAAGATTTTATTTGTCAAGAAACAGAGATTGATTTATTTAATGTATGATAGAGACTTGATTATGTATTATTGTATTCCAGCTCGCGTGTTCACCGTCTACGTGGACTCCGCCGACACTAAGTTGATGGCGAACTTCTTCATCTCGACCATTCTGAGCTCAGGAGTGCTGGGCACCGCCCTCTACTACCAGAACGTAGCAAGCGGCTCCCCGCAGCGCCAGCGCAGGAAGTCGTTATGGCGGCGCACTCACGCCGACTAGAACGACAACCAAATTGCGTTCCAGTATTACTCGGACCGTCTACAGACTGGATACATACCGTTCGACTCCGAGGAACCGAGAAACGATACCGCCGTAGCGAATGAACAGCAACCGAAACGAACGGAAGAGAAGAAATATCCCGTGCGCCGCAACAAGAGCAAAAGAGACGAGGCGAAGAAGAAGACCGTCGTTATGAGCCGGCGGGAGCGCACACATATGCAGGCCCTCGCCTCCGTTAATGTTAAAAAGAAGCGGAAACACAACAAATCGAAAAGCGAAGACCAAGATTGAAATCACTAATACGTGTGAAGGCTTCTTGAATTTATTCAAAGCATGGAATCGTGGACGGCTATCTTTAAATGAATGTTTTGCACCTCGGATGTACGGACCGTTTTTACTGTAGCACATAATGTAGATGGTTATATTATCATGTGTAATTCAAAATCGAATCGAGGGTCGCAGCCAATGCGGCTGACGCGAGTGCTGGCCACGCAATTCTGTCGCATTGGACGCGACACCAGCAATGCTATCATAGAACTGACATCTCACTATTTATATAACAAGAAAAATCAGGAATATGTTAAAAGTTAAAAAAAAACGTAGTTTCGTTTCTCTTTTTGGAACAGGATTACCGATAACACACTGTATTTCCATTGATAAAGTATGCTACAAGATTCGTATGCTAAGTAATTGTAGATGTAACAACCGAGTGAAATTGGAACGCAATGCCACAGGAGTGGCGCATTTAGAAAAAAAAATTAAGGGTTAAACCCGTATTGTAAATATAATAGTGATATTATTTATTGTATATCTAATCATGAATCTCGTATTTATTGAGGTGAGTAAAGAATGATAAAACAAGATAATTATACGCGATCAATATAGATGTTTAGCATGAAATGTCATAAAAAAGAAAGTATAAATAGTCTTGTCACATAATTTAGGTTATTATCTGTAACTCATGATATTTTATTGCGACAGGTAATTATTATTAGGTAATTTTGAAAGTGGTTGAAGTATTTTGTTGTCACAACAAGACGAGAGAAGTTAAGACAAAACTCAACATTCGAGACTCAACTTGAAAATGGTAAATGCGCTGACCGAACGAGTCCACATCCCCGTGAGGGAAAAAAAAGAAGATTAGTTTCGACATGGTTCAATAGAAATCTCCCTTCCTAGGGACGAAAAGTAGTGTTTTCGTCCCTGTGTGTAGACAACGTAACCCAAACGAACTTTCAGAATATGAGTAATGTAAAACTGCTTTCTACCCTTCAATACTATCCGGTTTCGATTATTTTTTATGTTTGGAACCAATTCAAATTCCATTTATTTCGACCATAAGTCATAGCATTACAAATAAAGTTGTTAAAATACATTAGATTAAATCAATGGCTAAGCCTCTACGGTTTGCTTTTTCAAAATTTAAAATATTTAATATTTTTACTACGGAACTTTAACAAAATTCCAATAAAAGCAAACCGTAGAGGCATAGAATTTTATGATTTAAATGAAATAAAAAAGAATCATCGAAATCGGTTAATTTAATTTAATATCTGTTTACGGGTAGAAAACAGATATCTCCTATTTGTACGAGTGATCGCGCGACAACACTTCTCTTAAGGCAGGGCGCAAACGTGGACACTTTTGTGTCTTGTGTCAGATACAAGCTACCGATGAATATTTGATTTCTATAGAATCAGTATAAAATCATCCACTGTCTGCGCATACGTTTACATTTTTTGTGTCCAGTTGCTTCCACATAACACATACTCATTGACGATCAAAAAGTGTTCGGTGTCGGTAACTGGAAACTAAAAGTTGTCAGTTGAAGACACAAGCAACATTAACAAATTTCCTTACAATTGTACTGAGCTGTGCAAACGGACGAGTTGCATTCGGTGTCCGTCTCCTGTGTGCGATACAAGCCACGCACACTGAGCGGGTGGCGCACTAACGCGGGTGGCGCACGAGCACGGGTGGCGCAGGGGCACGGGCGATACAATCAGCAAAGATATCTTCATCGACGTCCATCGTGAGACTGACAGAAACCAAGCAACGAATTGTACCAGTGGCTAAAAGTAGCAACCGGTGACTGTGTCCGATCGCCGCCACCGGACACAGCAACTACGGTTACCAGAGACCAGTAGTAGCAACAGGCTACTGTGTCCGATCACCGCTACAGGACACAGCAACTACGGTTCCCTTGATGGTGTACCGTGTCGGCAACAAAAAGTGTCTACGTTTGCGCAGCGAACTAACTAAAACAGATATGTACCATTATTATTATTTACTATGACTGCAACAAAGGTGTACCTTTACTCTCAGAATACAGATAAAACAGAAGGCGCGTCCAGCTGCAGTTACAAAATCCGTGCTGTGTCCGAAAAGAAAAGAATCGTCCCGCACCCTTCTCACCTCTCACCCGCATAATGTTGCTAGTGTAGACATTATTTACCCGTTGTTGTGGTAAAACGTGGAGCTAAAAATATATTAAAATAAAATGTTTACTTTCTTAAACGGATATCATTATTTTTATAACTGTTCTCTTGACTTACTATTCGGATTAATTGATGCACAAGCAAAACGAAAAAGTATAATATTCTAAGCTAACGTAATAAGATACAAATACAAAATAATTTATTTGACAAGAATAGGTCGACCATACGTAATAAATATGAGCCCATTGGTTCTGAACTAGTATATTACACTGAATAAATAGCCTCTCCTTTGTGGTGCACAGTATATGTCAATTTTGAGTTTTAAGTTAAAGAAAAAAATATTCGTTACACTAAAAAAATACCAGAATTTTCTTTGAAAATGAAAAAAGCCACAACTAAATTACAAGTGTTTCTAAAATAAAACACGATTAATAGAAAAGTGTTTAATTTCCTTTTTGCTGTGTAAGCTTTTTCTTCTTCTTCTTTCTTAAGTCTTTTCAAACCACATTTTGTCTCATAAAAATATTTTTCTTCAAAATGTATCGAGCAAATTACGCTTCGTTTTGACGGTTTCCACAACTCTTCTAACCGCGCTTTTCGTATTACTTCTGTTCACTCTGTTTTTCTTTTTTCATCACCAGGGAAGATTTTAAATGTTAGGCATTATTTTGACCTGTCACAGCTAAGTAGGATTTATAAGTTAACGGTTATAGACTACCACCACAAAAAAATTACAAAATAACTGAGGCAAAATTTCGCACAAAATCCATATTTAAATCGCAAAATCAATCAATATGTTCACAATATCAAACAAGTAGTTCTATTTTAAGTCCATATAGGGTGAACTGCAATTATGAAACCCTACCCTGCACGCTACTCGACATGCACTTGGCCAATTAATTTTTAATCGGATAAAAATATATTTAAATACCTACTCATTTAATTTACAAACTAAAAAATCGGTAGCAAGTAAAAGTAAGGAAAATCAAAACGTTGATATTGGCAACACCAACAAAATGGACGATTCTTTCTCTGCGATAATCAAAGACCGAACAATTTATTAACTATATACGTAAGATAATGTCGATTGTGCTACTTGCACGTGAAATGTTATCCCATCGTGTATTTCTTTCACCCCAGCAACATTTTTACACATAGGAACGACATATGACGGCACATTTGAATGAAATTTAACACCAACAAAGCTTGCCACTCGTTACGACGTTCATAGAGCAACTGATCGCGCGCGCTTCAAACTACTCTTTAAAAGAGTAGTTTCTGTCGCTTCAGTTCTAAGCATGTTCACGGCTTCTGTATTTTTCTGTATTCTGAGCCTTTACTATTGATATTGCAACTGGTGTTTAGGATTACTCTGATGTAATTGCAACAGATATGTACCATTACTATTACCTATTGTAACTGCAACAAACATGTACCTTTACTATTGATATTGCAATTGGTGGGTAACATTACTTTGATGTGATTGCAACAGATATGGACCATTACTATTACTTATTGTAACTGCAACAAACATGTACCTCATAAATATTGTAATTGCAACAGATATGTATCATTACTATTTTCTATTCTAATAACAACTGGTGTGTACATTTACACATATATTGTAATTGCAACCTAAAGATGTATCATTACTATTATCTGTTGTAACAGCAACTAATGTGTAGCGTTACTCACCTATTCTTACTGCAGATGTGTGCCATAACTATTACCTATTGTAACTACATCTAATGTGTAGTGTGTTAACTATATTGAGGACTTGCTTAATTATTTTGAATGAGATGTATTACTTTGCACTCGTAATGTATTTTAACAGAATATTGTTCATGCATAGTTAATGTAGATTTTAAGGTTAGGAAGCCGAAATTTATTGGAATAATATTATAGATAAATACCGAAAAACTCGACTTTAAAATAAGCAATTCGTTTACTTGCATGGTATATTTTTCCAATTATTTTGTTTTAAAAACCAAAGTACTGAACCGATTTTGATAAAAAAAAACATGGGGCCTCTGAAGTAACGTACCAAACAAAAAATAATTATCAAAATCAATTAATAATTGGCGAAGTAATCTCTGAACAAACGTACAAAAAAACATACAATCGAATTAAGAATCTCTTTTTTGGAAGTTGTTAAAAATGTTAAACAACTTCGACAGTAAATTTATGTTAGTTCTAATATGTTTTAAAATATTGATTGTATTATAGATTTTGTCAATTTTATTGTAAACGGTAGGTATTCATATTTTTCCTAACTGAGTGAAATCAGAATGAATACTTTGTTAATTTTTTATTTGAAAATTCTATATATTTATGTAGTACAATTTTATTATACTAGCTTAGACTAGTCAATACAATATAAATGAATGTTTTAATGCCAATAAAATGAATCTAAACCTGAATTGGTGTTACTTATTACATTAAACAAATGTACCGTAATACTCGTGCCGTGACTCGGGTCCGCTCGTACACCTCGGTTTCCTCGTCTAATCAGCAGTGACTCCGCCCCTTCCAGCCCCTCCACGTCTACCGTCACCCCAGGTCAATAGCGAATTGTCACGACTATTCGAAATAAGTGAAAAATTCAGCACTAGGCTAGCTAATATCAGAACTATATTCTACCCTCGTTTCGCATCACAATTAGCATCTCCGTGCTAAAAACATTGCAATTTCTTCGTATCCGATCGGTATATGATCAGAAAAAACTGTAGGCTTTAACAAATTTTAATCCGTCTACTTATATGCTTATCAATCATTTGCTAGAATACAATCAAGTCGTTACTATTAACACGTTATATTCAGCCAAAAAGCAAACTTACAAATGTTTTTATACTAAATTATACAGAATTCAAGGCTCTATTAAATAGTCATCATCATCATCTCAGCCATAAGTCCATTTGCTGGACATAGGCCTCCCTGCTCCATAGACTAACATTTTTTGATTACAACACGGCCAGTATTAAAAGTAAGCTACTTATGATAATCAATAAAAATGGGCTCATATGAATAAATTTGTCGCATTATTATTGTTGTTTTCATATTCCTGTAGTGACGCAACCTTAACCTAATATAATATAGTGTATAATTTAGTTGTAATCATTATCCAGGTATTCTTTTATTGTATATGTAGTTCAATCTTGGGAAACTAATAATTAAGTTTAGGAAAGGTGAATTACAATGTAACCTAATTTAATATAATATATAATACTTGACTTAATATAATATAATCGTACATGCTTAGGGTTATTAGTATGGTAATAGATTTACATTTAGCCATATTTAATCAGATTTGGTTAAGTCTGTGGTAATGTCTCTGTGTGTGTGTATGTATGTGTGTGATAAGTGGGAGTGTGTGCGCACGCGTGCTCTTGATGTGTGTGTGCGTAGTTTGAGGTGGGTAGTTTGTGTGTGAGGGAAAAAGGGGTGTGTCTGTGTCTGAATGTGATGGGGGGGGGGGGGGGTTGCACGTGTGTGGTGTGAGTGTTTGTGGGGAGGGATGTGGGTGGGGGTAAGTTACTTTGTGCGAAGTAATGTATGTGAGTAGTGGTGTGTGAATGCGTATGTGTTTGTACGTGAGGATTTAAAGCGAGTTTGAGTCTTCATCCAATAATTAGGTATAATAGGTGTTATTATGTGGATTAATTTAATGAAGGTAGAGGAATGATTATTCTATTCTTGTCAGTAGTTTCTGAAGTTTTGTAGTCATATTGTTGTAAGCACTATTACTACCACTACTGTATTTAATTTATTATAGAGTGTTGGTGCAAAATAATTTACACATTGTACGAATTAAAAAGAAATAAATCGTTAGCTTTGTCTTTAGGAGTATTGTTGCTGGCAAAAATGTTAATTTAACAATTGCCAAAAAAAAAAAAAAGTCGGTTGTTTTTTTTTTTAAGTTGTTTATTAGTTTCAAAATGAGTAAATCAACAAAATTAAATACCCTTTTTAATCCAGTTATTGACTAAATGGATAATTTATTCGTAACTCAAAATAAACTTTGAATTTAACCATTGAGTTATATGTACTAAACTAACGTACGAACATATGTATCAATGATTTAAACTGGGTTTATGTAGCCGAGAAAGCGCTATATTGTGCCCATTACACAGATTAGGTATAATACCTAAAAAAAAAAGTGTTGTGAATTTTAAATGACTATAGATTACAAATAAAACATTTGGGTCATGAGTGTACGTCTTTTGAACATAATATTATATGTATTTAAAAGTTTATAGAACAGAGCTAATTATTAGAAAAACCTGTAACCCAAAAAAAAAGTATACAACCAGTAAATAAAATGCAACATGCATATAATAATAATACTTTAATAAAGAGAATTTAATAATATATCAAGCTATTTTATTTAATAAATAAATTTAATAAAGCTAATTAAGACAATTACATGCCAGTCAACAAAATAATAAATACTATGTTTATTAGTCAACAAAAAGTTACACACAATCACAATTTTCTTAGTTTGAAATAAATTATTAGTTTTTAATAAAATCAGCCTACAAAGTACCTATGTATTATTGTATATTGAAATCTCTGAGGAACAATTTGCATGAGAATATTGATCTGTTTATATTTTGACAAATATACATTGCTTCATGTTTACCATTAGGTAAACAAAACATGTTTAATATAAATAATATTATTAGTAGTAATTTTTTATGAATTATTTTGACGCCACCACGAGATTGATTGATTATTAAACTCTAAACTTAGCTGCTCTCTTTTGCATGGAAATATGACTCGATTATTTAACGATCACGCGATGAAATTAGTAAGTAAATGTATGAGCATTAACGAGTGTTTAGTAACAGTATTGTGAAGATATTGCACATAGATCTAGTCGATAAATCATGTAAACAACAATTCTGAGAGCAAATTTTTTAACATTCCAAATATACTCTGTCATATTTACACCTCCGGAAAATGGGCATCCTGTAAATATTTAATATATCAAGACCCAATTCTGTGGGTGATTGTACGCGAAGAATATTGGACAGTGTAATATTAAAGAATACGACATTTTATCCACATTTTGAGACACAGTGAGCCACTTTGTCAGCCAATCTTTCATGTCTTTATTCATCAAATGTTTATCGTTTAGCCCTCGGATATAGCATGCATTCCTTAATGCTTCTGTACTTAATACTTCCACGCCTCCTTCCCTAATTATTGCTTTATCCATTTCTAAGAGTAAGAATGCCTTATATTTTAATTTATTTGACCTAAATATCGCTTTACGTAGGCCGTGCATCCTGAGAAGGAAACCCTGGAAAAAAAAGGAAAAATTTAAGAATAAAGCATGCATAACTGCGCCGAGCTACAGTTGGGTATGTCCCTGACACCATGGCCCACCTTCTGTTTCCTGAGAGCTACAAATTTGGAACTTTCAAGGCTAGATATTTTCTAGATCGACGAGCTCGATCCTCGGCCACACCGCACTTATTATCAAGCGAGTCAATCGTAGATTTCATATAAAAAAAACACAATGCTGGAAGCGTTCTAGAAATTCTGGAAGCTTCACTTGAGTTTCTATTCCAGGCTAAGTATGATTTTCTTAGACCATCCTACCATTTTACATAAGGCAAGCTATGGTCAAAGTACCTAGCCAACTATTACCTCTTAAAAAGTACAGTATGAATTAATTTACAATACTAATAAAAGTAACTTGGTGAACATTGAATTTATTTCATGTGCTTACCATATGAGAGTAGGTTAAGCTTTGTAATCTATATGGCCCATTCGTAAATAATTCTTTGCAATCGAGAACTTCTTCAGGGGTGGGATGTACTCCGGAGCCAAGCAAGGCAACTATTCTCTTAAATTTCTTCTTTGATTCTTCTTTGTTTATTGAATCAAGTTTTGATTGTAAAGCACGAAAGACAGGTTTGTTGTTTTTGAGACGATCTTTCAAGTCTTGCGTGGAAAAATCTGCTTTCTGTTGTATTGACCAGAAATGGGAACACAGTAATGTTTTTGGTTTCCAAAACCTGAAAAAGTATGTCATTTTAAACTATACAGTGTTGAGATGGTATCCGTTAGATAGTTAGGCCGCATGGCTCAATGGTAGTACGACTGTCTCCTGAGCTGTAGGTCCTGGGTTCGATCCCCATCCAGGGCAAACATTTATGTGATGAGTATGGATGTTTGTTGTGTATGTGGGCGTTTCTATGTATGATTAGTATGTATTTAAAAAAAGTATATACGAGTATGTATTATATCAGCCATCTAGTTTCCATAGTACAAGCTTTGCTTAGTTTGGGCTTTGGGTTGTTGTGTGAAATATTCACCAATATTTATTACTAATTAAACCATGGCAACACTTTAGGTTTGCTGGTTAGAATACTACAACATATTTAATAGTAAATACTTACGCAAGAGGAAAAATTAAATAGTTGCCAAACGGTATAGCTGATAATATTAATACTGGTGCTATTTTGTACATATCTACTGGCATCTTCTGGTATAACTCTATTTCTTGCCGACTTAGATTTGAAAGACTTTGGTCTTTGATAATCCTTATCCTCAATGTTATATAGGTTTTTAAATCTTTTAAGAAATCTTTTATTCCAATGCTAAATACTCTGTACATATTCATTGCATTAGGAAATTTCTCCTCAAAAATTTTTGTATAGTTTTTTACATAGTCTACATATCGTTGAACGACATATGTTCGTAATTTCTCTTTTTCTTTCTTGAGTGCCATGTGTTTGTACCTCACTGTAATAAACCTGTAAAAAACAAGACATCACAGATTATTTAATGAAGTTTAAATTATATACATATATAGTAAATTAAGAACAAAACAAACAACAGTTGGTTTTGTTCATATCAACATAATAAATATACTACTTTCACCAAATTATTTTAATTAAACCTTAACATATTTATGCATACCTACTCACTATAGGTACTTGGATTTTTAATTAAACGGAATAAATTGACAGATCGAAAGTTGCCACTTTTTTATGATATGAAAATAGTGCTGTGCTAAAAAGAACTAATTCATATAAGTGATCTATTTCAATGTTGTATTGTAAATCTTCCTAAAAATCGAAATTTTGGTCTTAATAGTGTATCTCTATATATATAAAAACTAGACAAGTGCAAGTTAGACTCGCCCACCGAGGGTTCCGTACAAACTAAATAAAAGGGGGAAATCATATATTTTTTTTATATTTTCCTTCATAAACCGAAAAATATACATCGTAAAAATATTTAACACATTCCTTTCTCACCACTCGCATCCGAGTGGCGCGGGGCTATAGTAGCGGCGCCTTTCACTCGGATCCGAGCGAGCGGCCCGTTCATTATGTAGTAGTCAGTAAGCCGGTAGTCAGTAAGTAGTCAGTAAGAGTTTGAGGCAGTCAACGTTGCTTTGCGCGGCTACTCTGTACTTAATCAAAATTCGCCTACAAAGTTTTGGTTCCCAGCTGAAGTGAAGGGTCTGCAGGGGGCGAAGAATGTGTTAAAAACCTGTTTTAGCTTATGCTAATGAGGCTCTTTCATATGATACCCCACATGATACGGTTAATTCACTTTAAAATTTGGGCCCTCATTCCTTGCAGACACAATTTTTTTGTGATTAAATTAAAAATGTCTAGTTTTCGGATTTTTTCCTATATGTGTACTCTAACACAATGCTTCTTGCCAAATTTCAGAGTTCTAGGTCAACGGGAAGTACCCCACAGGTTTTGATTCCTCTGTGAGTGTCGAAATGTGCGTTTTTTACGACATATTCGGCTGTAACTTTTTTTTACGAAAACTGAGAAATTTTATTTTGCTTTCTGCAGCAAGATACTATGGATCTGCGTATATGGTTGTAATTTCAACTCGATACCTTCACGCGTTCCCGATATAAAGGTCTTGACACCCGGACGGACGGACGTACAGACGGACAGACGGACAACAAAGTGATCCTATAAGGGTTCCGTTTTTTCCTATTAAGGTACGGAACCCTAAAAATCAATTGCTGTTCGTTTGTCTCGCTAAAACTCGAGAACGGCTGGGCCGATTTAGCTGATTTTGCTTTTGAAATGTTTTTCATAGTCCAAGAAAGGTTTAAACGTTGAGAAAATATGGGGCCACTCATTGATAGGTGATACGAAGTACATCATCATCATCTAGTTAGTAATAAAAATGTCAAAGATTTTAAACTATTACATACCACAATCTTACATATTTCTTAGGCAATAATTATTACACTATAACTATACAGAGATAAAATTATGGAATCCTTTCTTATTTCCTGAGTTTATTCATAAAAACTAATAAAATACAATCCTCTTCCTCTAAGGTTGTTGCTGACTCAATAAAAGAGATTTGCTGACATAAACGTTTCAAGATCTATTTATTAATTTTCTTTTATTTCTGTGTTCTGACCTTTTTTGAACTCAAGTCCCATTATTATGATTTGAGAGTTGGTATCATTATTTTGATAAGTGACATTTCAGTCTGTCTTATTAACAATCCAAGTCCAATATCGTTGCTTGCAGGACTAACTGTCCTAACTCAATTCAAACAATTGTTCAGGACAAGTGTTTTTCAGAAATATTCATAAATCGGATAACTTAATCTAAATCTAAAATCATAAGATATGCATCTTATGATTTTAGATTTCATATAGGTTACTTATATTTTAATTTCACATTGATACTTTAAATCAGTGTTTTTCAATCTGTGGGTTGCGACCCCCAGGGGGGTCGCGAAGCCTTACTCGGGGGGTCGCGATGCCTTAATTGGAGAGCCGCCACCAAAAATAGGCAAGGTTCTACACTACAATAGAAAAAAAAATTCCGTGAGAAGGATGGCCTTGATTATTTTTAAAAAAATTGTTAAATCATGGTTCTACTTTTGAAACATTAATAATCAAATCATTTTGTAATTGAAGTCTATTACTCTTTTTAGTTTTAATGTCAAGTCAAAGCCGAACACAGCTTTACCAACTTACCTCGTACTAACTTTTAAAACTCTCGCGGCTTCTTGCTTCTTCTTCTCTTCTTCTTCTTGTAGGTCTTAATAATGAACTCAAGAAGATTGAAAAACACTGCTTTAAATGTATTTGCATTCTAAATACCTTTATTACTTTAAAAAATAGTTAGGGCAGTTAGTTACGAGAGCGACGATTTAGCCATGTTAAAATAAAGATTATTCATTATAAATAACTCAACTCCACGAAAGTACCATATTTAATAAGGGACTCTAGATATATCATGAAATCCCCTAATGCTCATTGAAATAGTTCCACTATATTAGAAACTAAACTGAAAGGGTTTCTATTCAGACAGGTATAATATGTTTATGAATTCTTCAAAATAGTATAACTAATATTATCCCAGGAATATAACATACTGAGGAGTGAAGTCTATAAAAATCTTTAATCAACAGTATTGCCTTCATTTTGGGCACTGCTGTCACTGTTAATAGATATAACAATCACATCAATGAGTGAGAGAGATAATTACTACTGCATATGTTCCTATTCCAAGATTCCTACAGATTATAACTAGGCAATGGACAACCTCTATTGCTCTCACTCATAAGGCAATTCTTATTACAAGTATGTATATTTAAAAGAAAAACCAACTGCAGAAGAGAGATTTTTGCAGTCTAACTTAAGATTTCTTTATGCTGTTGAGCATACATATTATGTGAGGAAATATGCACAGACACTATAAATGGGCATTCTTTTTTTGTATTATTATTATCCCAAAAAATAGCCTATAACAATTGGGAGTGTAGACGAATCTAAATAACAACGCCTCAATCAAAATTGGTTGAGGCTATAGACTTTATAGGCATATAGAAACATGCACACATACATAGACTCGATAAACATAACCCTTCTTCTTGTGCAGTCTGGTAAAACTAAAAGTGGCATAGATAATCTGTAACGCGCCAGAAAAAGGTCGTTGAATTGAAACCTGGTATGACTAATATCTTGCTTGGCCCCAATCTCTAATTGATCAGGATGTTATTGACTATATAAATAAATAAGACATACAAGCCAGTGTGTAGTCATTAGAATAACTCGTTCGTGATTTTGTCCAAATATTAGCACTTATTTTTATGGCATACATTAGGAAAACAAAACGTTACGTACCTGCTCATGTGGTTTTGCTGAAAATTTCTACAGAAAAATAGACTAGCACCACTACACTGAATGGATATTTTAGGTATTGAAATCATTCTGTGGATAGGCATTGTATTAATTAGAGGATTTAATTTAAAATTATTAATTATGGATCAGGAAGGAATAAAAGTTATAGCATCAGTAATTAATGTAATATTTTGTGATGTTTGTGTTGAAACTTGAAATGTAAACGTCGCAAAAAATAATCGCAATTTCATTTATTTTTTTAAATTAAATCATGACCATGGAAATTGGAAACTAGTCCTTCTTCTTCTTCTTTTTTGTATTGGACCCGCATTTAAGCATTTGCCAGTGTCAAGTATTAAGATATTTTCAAGTTTCTTTAATAAAACAAGTTGTAAATGTCCTAGTCACAATCTAAGTCATGTATACAGTCAAGTCAATTTAAGTCGAGTCCTGCTTCAGTAAAGTGGTGGCGACTTTACTAGAAACTTCTATAGAGTTATGCCGACAACGTAAAATCACACGTTTTACTGCTTTATTTTACTTGCCTACACTCACGCACTTTATCGAAAACTTAATGAATAAAACACCACCATTTTTATAGCATTAATGTTCAAAATAACACAAGTTTAGGAAAATAAAACAAAACAACAACACGTTACTAAGACGTTCCCGCCAAAACTCCAAACTAGTCCTTAGTTGAACGCAATCAGGCGTTTTCAGAAAGAAAAAAAAATAGTAAATAAATTGAACGATAGATGGCGTCTATCAATTAGAAATAAATTACCCCGGCTCTACACTGGTGCCGTGAACGTCCACGGACAGGCGTGAACATAAGTGTGGAGGGTTTTCACAGCGTTTGCGGCCTTTCAGGCCTGTTCCCCGATCGAAGTCGGCATTTTGTCTCACGACAAAGGGTTCGCGGCAGTTCGCACCTCGTTCACGCGCGCATATCCACATTCACGGCACCGTGCCAGTTTGCTCCTGACTATAGATGCGCACGGACGTGTAATGCGAGTTAATGGCAGCGCATCGGATTAATATAATTATAAAAGAATTGCTGAAAAGAGTGGAGATACTCGCTCCGGTTCGTTTCTGGTACAAAGAATTTCCGTGGCAATTCAGCGTGGAAACGCTTCTAGTGTCATGGGAACCTTTGCGCCAGGAACAATCCGGGGCGGGCTTTGTTTTGACTAGCTTCTTGCTTATTTAATTAGCTTTTAAGTTAGTTATACTTTATCGTTTTAAAATACATGTTTTCTATTCCTATTTAATAAAATTAATTTGTTACTATAAAAATTGGTGGTGTTTTATTCATTAAGTGTTCGATAAAGTGCGTGAGTGTGGGCAAGTGAAATGAAGCAGTAAAACGTGTGATTTTACGTTGTCGGCAAAACTCCATAGAAGCTTCTATAAAAGTCGCCACCACTTTATTGAAGCAGGACTCGACTTATAAATTGACTGTATACGTGACTTAGATTGTGTCTAGAACATTTACAACTTGTTTTATTCAAGAAACTTGAAAATATCCTAATACTTGACACTAGCAAATGCTTTAATGCGGGTCCAATACAAAAAAGAAAAAGAAGATATCTCTATGACAACTGTCGTAGCAAAATATTTTCCTTGTAGAAATATATATGTCATTGTCAACGTCAAGTTAGACGTATATCATATTTTTTTTAGTTCATGTAGGCTATCACAATATTTTATTCAGTAGTAAATGTGACATCATCACGATTTTATCTTTAAAAAAAAAAGTTCTGAACAGAATAAAAATATATTGAAATTAGTCATTTTAAATGATCTAATCTATCAAATAAAATTATAAAAAATACCAAAAAAAAACTTTACAAGCCCCATTCTGTCCAAGAAATCCTGGCCATTATCAAAAATCCTTCCAGGCTTCAATAATTTTATAAAATGCTTCAAAAAATTTCGCGCTCGCTTCGCTCGCGTTTGATTGTTCCATATTGATCTTTATTTGTATTGATCATTAAAGTGCCGTGAACTTTCTAATACGAGCAAATAATTCACTAAAAATAGCGACTAACCAAAAACTTTTGCGCGTATCTTGTAGGTATATTTGTAATTTTCTATAAAGACATATGTTTATATTTAGGAATATTAAATTGGCAATCAATGCATTCAAATGGTTGTATTTATAATTTTTGATAGCGTTAAAGTCACTCTTTACCAGTCGGGTATTTCCTTTTAACACATTTACTTGTTTGATTCATCTGGTCCACGAAAATCTAGGACTCGCTAACACGATCAATGAATCAAGCCACTTCCATGATTTAGTATTAAAAACCTTTAAAAAATCTTTTATTTTGACATGGAAGTACTGTGGGTTCATTAATACAAGAAATAAAGCATATTACCTACTATAAAAACACCACTAAAATTTTCGCGCTCGCGCATTATTACTATTTTGACATAGAAGTACTGTGAGTTCACAAATACGAGAAATTTTGCATATTACTATAAAACACTATTAAAAAAATATCAGATTCAATATCATAACAAAAAAATACTGCAGATCGCAGTATTTGCAACTGGGGGGATTCTTTGAAATTATGATAGGAAAATAACTAAAAATCGTAGATCAACAATAATCCCCGATTTATAAACTAGCTGCGTTCCGCGGTTTCACTCGCGTAGTTATGAAAAACGGCGATGATTATGATAAGTAGCTTATGTCAGTCTCCAGGTCCAAAGCTATCCCTATACTAATTTTCATAACAATCGGTTCAGCCGTTTGAGCGTGTAAAGTTAACAAAATTATCTTTTTTAATATCATTATGAAATTGTGTCAAATGTATTTTAAAACACCAGTACATTCATTTAAATAACAATATACTTAGGTGTCTTTTATGTTGTCACAAATCTTATTTTTACTAGCGGTCAAAGTAAGACCGCTTGAACGCTTGTGGTAAGGGGGCAATGCAGGATCTATCGCCCCCACTTCGAATAAGGATACAAATATACTAAAATAATATAATCGACAAATTGTGTAAACATAATTTTATTACGCATTTTGGCATTACGTAAAGCACAAAGTTCATAGTAAAAATAAACAAATAAAAAATATTTTGTATGCTTTATGTCTACGAAGATCAAGACAGTGTATTTCGGTTGTCAAAGTAGTGAAAACATCAAGAAAACCTACTTCGTTGTAAACATTTAATATATTTAAGTACTTGGCATTTATCTGGAAGAATTGGTCTATCACTTATGTTTATATATGTATATTAGAATCGTAAGGTACTTACTGAAGTTGGGTTTAAGTACTCTAATACAATTTTGCAATTAATTTTCATTATGAATATTTTCCGTATATGTTACCGTAAAATCACTGAACTTTCTTGCGATTTTATATAAATACTTAATTTACAAAATTTTAAACTACTCTTTTATTATTTATTTATGGTAATAACAATAATGGCAACAGTAAAATTAGAAATAATACTGATCGGAAGTTTGTCAGTGATTCGTTATTGCAAAAAATCGGGTTTAGGGGGGGGGGGGGGGGGCAGGCAGTCTAAAGAACTGATGACGTAATAAGGAGGTAGGTGGAGGAGGGCGTCGACGGCGCACGAACGTTCACGTAGTGAATATACGAGATGTATCGTGAGATAATTTTCAGTTGACGCAATATACAACTGGGTTTTCATTCATAAATGCATTTAAATATTTTAAATGATTATAATGCAAAAATATGAATGAAACTACGAATGTTATAACAGTAAATATAATACTAATTTATCGTTTAATACATCAAAAACTAGACAGATTAACAAAGGATCCATTAATTAAATCGGTAGGTACCTCCTTCGTCCAAACTTACAAGTGTTAGGAATATAATAACTCTAGATATATGTAGGTAATAGCTAATAGTATAGTATGTATTGTTGAACATTTTCACACAGCGTTACACAGCCGCAATCTATTTGTTTTGCTTGCTTGTCAATTTTATTCCTAAAAAATTTAGTACTTCTTTTGGGATCGATCGTTTAATTGCGCTTCTCGTGTGCGTTTACATCTTTTTTTAAATCTTTATTATTTAAAGGGGTTTAGTAACCCAATGTCTATGTCACCCCCGTAACAGAAAGTTGCGTTTTCATCAAAGCGTCCGGAACAAATAAATCAACTTTTTACCGTGAGAATCGCGATCGAATTGCCAAACGTGACGATGGTCCCCTGCCTTCATAATAAAAACTACGGGTCACTCATATCTGTTTTACCCTTTTGCAACTGATGACGTCAGGTGCGGCACGAGCGGCACGTCGGAGTGCGAGGCACGTCACCGACCGAGAGTGACGCGTGCGCTGTTCCTTTGAAAAAGACCGCCGAATGCGGTTGAAACTATAGTCGGTTTTTTGGCTCAAAACAGACGTAAGTGTTTCCATAGGAGCATTAAGGTGGTACGATTTTCATACAAAATTATTTTTATTTATCTCCTGTTTTCTTAAACAAATGTGATTTACCGTCAATAAAAATCCGACATTAAACCTAACCACAGTTATTTCCTTGTAAAACGATACTCTTTTCGTACATAATTGGTAAAAATACTTTCGTATGGGAATCGTGCTACCAGAAAGTACAGCAGCTTATTTTATACACACAGAGGATAATAGATTTTCTCTCAAAAGAGTACATAATACACATAAAGCCGCAAGGCCACTGTAACCTGATCTCATACTCGGACAACTATGGTTTCGAGTTCAAAACTCTTAACCTGCCATAATGGCATGGCTTTCTACTTAATTTTAAATGTATTTTGGGTCACCGCGACCATTAAGCAAAAAATACAACGAATTTCGCACCCCACAGACAACTGACATAGAGTGAATGTTTTTAAACGAAACATAAGCATTTCTAACCACTACTTTATTCTTATCAGTAACATGTTAGACCCTCTATTTGATCACGCAAATTCAGCACCATGCTTGAGAATTAATTTAAAATATCCTGTAGGGTACAAAATCGTTCATAATAACAGTAACTTATATGCTACTACTAAAAAGTTTGGTATAGCCGTAATTATTGGCTAAATTTCATCATTCTTTAGAATAATTTAACTTGAGATTATATTCATATTTAATAAATTTAAGTACAGTGTTAAGTACGTGATATCGTGATTTGGAGTCCCCTGGTAACACTATCTGTGTGATGAACCACTAGTACCCCAGAAGCGATTTGTTGTCCCCTGGTAACGCCACTATGTGTGTGCTGAACCATAAGTGCCCGGAAGTGATTTGTTGTCCCTTGGTAACGCCACTATATGTATGTGTGATGAACCACAAGTGCCCGGAAGTGATTTGTTGCGTGTCATGTATGATGAGCCTTAAGTGCCCGAAAGTAATTTGTTATCCCCTAGTAACGCCTACATGCGTGTAATGAACCATAAATACCCGGAAGTAATCTGTATACCCTTGGTAACGCCGCTAAGTGAGATGAATCATTAATGCTTGGTAGTAGTGATACATAGTCCCCTGGTAACGCGACAATCTAGTTGTGATAAGCATGTGATAAACAGTACGTGCCTAAAATGGTCTGTACTTGTATCATAGCTAAGAAAGATGTACGCTAATCGTACGTGCCCGTATATCTATAATTCCTTGATAACGCCGATAACTATGTGATGAACCAAAGTGCCCGGAGATGGTTTGTACTCCCCTGGTAACGCCATTAAGCCCGATGAACCAGAAGTGCCCGAAGGTGATCTGTAGTCCCTTTGTAACATCGCTAATCATGCGATAAATAGTACATCCCTAAACTGGTATACTTGTAAAGTCGCCAACTGTGTGATGATCCCTACATGTCCTGAGGTAGTCCGTCTTGCTCTGGAAATGCTGCTAAGCGCGTGATGAATCGTACGTGCCTGCAAGTTCTCAGCAGTCCTCTGGCAACGCCGCTAAGTTTGCGATGAACCGTACGTGCCTGGAGGTGGTCTATAGTCCTCTGGTAACGCCGACATTTGTGTTTTAGTGAAGGCGTACTTTTTTATTCCGATGTTTTTGAGAGTGTTCTGACGGCGACATCCTTCACTGGAATCGAAAAACGTTACATTCTTACATACTGTATTTTGGAGTGGCAAGTAGAGATTAACTTCAAATGCCTCTGGTGTTCTGGACGTAGAAACAAATATCTAAGTTTGTCTAGTTTCCAGGTTAGTTAATTGAGGATATTAAGCAAGTCATAATTTTGGTTAGAATTGGTTACAACACTGTGATACGTAGGCCGCCGAAATGAATTGACTAATGCATAATTTCTTATTTTATGAACGAGCATATCTGTGATAGAAAATATTATTACTTTTTTTTGTTTCCTTGTAACATAGGTACCTACTATAATTTGTTTTAGTGTATACTATAGTTTTAGTTACCTTTAAAGGCGTACATGGTTGCCCTAACGCTCTAAGCAATAAGGCAGCCAATTAAAAGCCTACATTTTCTCTGTATTTATTTTTCTATATTTGTGGTTTTTTAATATAGAGTTATCTTATTATAATGCGAAAATACAAACTAATCGCCTGATGGTAAGCTTTTAAAACCCATCTTACAGTAATTCGTCGATATGATCTTCGGTAGAAGGATTAAAGGATTTCAAATAGTTAATAAGTACATAGCTAATGTTTCTGTCAGAGAAAATAAGGACACTGGGAATTTTATCGCATAATGAAGAAAAAAACGTTTTCCACGCGATTGCAAAGCTATTTTGTGACGGTTTCTTATATCCATCGCTAGTCGCTACGCACAGGTATTTTGGAATTACATACTTAGAATCTTTCGATCGCTCTACATTCAGTTTTTAATCGCTTGCGGCAAAATACAACTTTTAGCCTATTTGTTATAATTTATTGTTTCTGCAGGGTCAGTTGTGCCAAAATAAATGTTTCTTTCTTTCTTCAGTAAACTAACAAACAAAATGCCTCGTTATTTACATACCTTCTCATAATGTTTAACGCTTTGTGCTGTTCATGCTCAGCCAAATGGTATTCAGACGCTAGTATCGAGCATTGTTCTAACGTGACAGCCATCCCCGTTCTATCTTTGGCACTTTTGCATGACGTAAACCTGATTCCTGGAATAATGTACCAAATAACATTTATAAATATCTATATATATAGAAATCAATTGCTGTTTGTCTCGCTAAAACTCGAGAACGGCTGGGCCGATTTAGCTGATTTTGGTTTTGAAATGTTTGTCGTAGTCCAGGGAAGGTTTAAACGTTGAGAAAATATCGGGTCCACTCATTGATAGGTGATACGAAGTACGCCGGGTCAGCTAGTATCATATAAAACTAGAACACGATCCGAAAACGCGCAATAATAATATTATGTTGGTCGGGTTTATTTTCCTTAAATAGTTTTTGGGCTTTCGATCCAAAAAGACTATATTGCTTTCATCATCTTCATTTCAGCCTTTATCGATCCACTGTTGGACATAGACATTTTCTTTATCACACCACTTTTTCCGATCCTGCGCTTATCTCATCCAGTTCTTGCCTTCTGACATGACTATATCGTCTCTCCATCTGGCTGGTGGTCTGCCTACTGGTCTATTTGCTCCTCTAGCCCACCATTCTTTGAGCGACTTTGTTCACCGGCCATCCACTCGCCTTGCAATGTGTCATGCCAAGCGTTCGACGTCGGATCTCTTTATTAGGAACTCTATCTATTAAAGAGATGCATAGCATGGTGCTAGGCATATCTTTAATAGATAGAGTTCCTAATATGTAGCCTTAGAGCGCTTAGGCTTAATCCCACGTTATCTATCCGTATGCATGTCGTATGTACCATTGAACGTCTGTGTATTTTGAATGTAACAAAAGTTGAAAATTGGTTTCCCGCACAACTACCGTATTTTTTGTACAATATTTGGTGTTGGCTGTATATTAAAACGGCAATAAATAAAGCCTCGGTATTGGTATGATTACGGTATATAAAACTAGTAAGAGCCGGTCCACATGGCGCGTTGCGTCGACGTAGCGCTGTCGCTACGTCGTTTTACATACAAATAATAATAGTACGGTGCGCTGCGTCGACGCAACGCACACACAACTGAACTGCAGCTTCCCAGACGAAGGGGGTGTACTCATTGCGTCGCCAGAACGGCAGCGCTCAGTTGTTTGTGCGTTGATAGGAAGGACACGCGCAAGCTTATTTCGTTTTGCGATGTTTTTACAAAATGCTTGCCGCAACTGTGCGTCGCCGCTGCGACGACGAAACGTTACGACTGCGTCGTAGTAGCGCTGCGTTGACGCAGCGCCTGTCTGGCCGTTTATGCGTTAAAATATTGACGTTGCGACGACGCAACGCAACGCAACGCGCCGTGTGGACCAGCTCTAACGGTGTGAAATAATACAACAAAGAACAAACACCAGTCAAGTGCCATTTCCGTGCACGCTAACAATTTTTAAACTGTTCTACGCTTAGAATTTTCTTGTGTAATAATTCTTCAGATATTCGGTCTTCTTTTCTAGGAATTGCAAATATTTCGCACATGTTCGCATGTCTCCATAATATAAGCATAGACGTACTCGTATGTGAATGCAATAGATTTTTACACTCGTGACGATGGTAAGCGTGTATTCGTTTCTGTGTACAATATATGGTTTGTTAATTCCAACAAACATAGTTATCTTGTTATAAAAATCAGTTATCTTGTTATAAAAACTAAAACATTGAACCGATTTTGTTAAATGGAAAAAAAATCTATGGGACCACCTGGGAAGTACTCCTTTTAGACAAAAAAAAAGTTTTTTTCAAATCGGTCCAGGTGTCTTCGAGTAATCGGGAAACATATAAAAATGCGACAAAGAGACTCCGACGAATTGAGTACCTCCTCCTTTTTGGAAGTCGGTTAAAAAGAAAAATGGCTTTGAACAAGTAATGAAAAGAATATTTATATACCATTCATAAGACGAGTCGCTAACGCAGCTAAATGCAACACTTCTGTATTCTTTGGCACTTTTTTATGAACGGCGATTTTCAGGTTTTCCATGACTTCTTCTAATGGTTTAGTTCTTGACGAAGCTGAAAACAAAACCATCATTATTTGAAGGAAACAAAACTGACTGAAATGTAATAAATTATTTAAACAAACCACGCAGCAGGTATGAAATGAAGACATCTTACCTATGAAATGATGTCATTTCATACCTATATAATGAGGGTTAATCCGATTCTGACCAATCTTTGGCATTCCGCCATATTGGATTTTGAATAACTCACTTGGCAAACAATGAACTGTCATCCAAACCAAACGTGTATGCAAAAATGGTTTAATTTCAACTGCATGATTTGACCCAAACCAACAAGTTACTATCATCATTTCAGCCACAAGAAGTCCACTGCTGGACACTACACTACTGCTGCTACTGCTGGTATATCTCATTTATGACATTTAATTTCTTATGTGCACTCTGATTATGACTATTGTTATTGGACTCGCGTAGCATTCACCTTTTTACTAAACATGTTTAGTAAAAGAGTGAATGGTGCATGTTTATTTATCATTAGTGTAATTCGTAGACTTATGCGGTACTAATTTGATTAATAAATAAATAGGCCTTCTAAAATGGATTTTCAAAAAGACCTGGGGGGCAATTCAGTTATTCAAAACCGATCCGTAACTGAACCTTTTGCGAAGCATTTCCTGTCGGCTGCTATCATTTTTTGATTTAGTAACGAGCGAAGGACGTGTTACGTTTCATCAAATATGTCAATTGTATGACATAAAAGTGACTGAATGAAAAAAACTATGGCGGCCGACGGGAATCGCTCCACAAATGGTTCGGCTATGGAGCGGTCTTGAATAACTGAATTGGGCCCCTGATGAAGCAGTTTACATCCAGCGTCTTCCTGCCACTTCTATGAGATCGTCCTCCTACGCTGCACTTGCCTGTGCGTGGTCCACTCGAGAACTTTTTGGCCCTCAGTTCTACGCGCTATGTGCCCTGCCCACTGCCACTTCAATTTGCTAATCTGCTGTGCTATGTCTGTGACTTTCATGCGTCTATGGATCCCTTCATTTCAGACTTGATCTCGAAGAGACTCCGAGCATAGTCCTCTCCATGCTCAAGTTATTACAAAGCTAGTAAATAAAATAAGATACCTCGGCCCGGCTCCATAGGATCTGTGGGGAACGCTTTGGTGAATTTGTGATAGTATTTGTTCAATTTATCGAGATTGTCGCTGTTCGAGTGCAGCTGGGGAGTCGTCTCGCCGAGTGCCTCCGCTAACGTGGCCTTCTCGTTCACGCCGATATTGAAGAATACGGCCGTTATCGTGAACGATAGGTGCTGGAAAACATGAACCAATCATTAACGGCGATTGTAGACACCACGCAGCTAGTGGAAGCTTAGGCACACGTCGGACACTGCAAACAATGGTGCGCTTATCCGTAACACATACGCAACGCAAGTCGACTTGTATATAACAAACACACACATGTATGTTATGAAGTTATGGACTTAGTCTGATTGCCGCTCGCTCATGACGTCAATTGGAATTCGAGCGCTTGAAGCTCGCAACGCTTGTCTCAACTGACAACCGCGCCGCAAACACTGGCAAAGGGGCGAGCGCGGAGAGCGGGTGAGGAACACGAGACTGGCGGGAAGCGAAGAGTGTCTGTTCTTTATGTAATATTATTAGTGTCTTCCGTGGCTTAGATATGAGGCAGACAGAGATAGAGATATTGATGCCAGATTATATCTCTTTCAGTACAGAACACCAAACTAAAGTCTGCAGCGAATAACGTGAGACATAATAAAAACAAATTTAGAAAACTTAAAATCCCTCGCCGTATCGTCTTTAAACAAAAAAAAACTAGATCACAATCGGTTCAATAGTTTGGGAGCTACGATGCCACAGACATACACACAGATACACACGTCAATCTTATAACACTTTTTGGGTCAAAGTGGTCAAAAATGAAAATGACGGACTACTGACGAATCAGAGGTCATAATTTTGTTTTATATACTACATAGATTTACGCTTAACCACCAACTCACCTGATGCTAAAGAGTCGTCCATTAAACATGTGACGTTTTTAGCGACTTTTTAACCCTTTCCTCCCTTTAGTGATTAAAAGTATCGTAATAAAATAAAATAAAATAAAATAAAATAAAATAAAATATAATAAAATCGTAAGGCACTCTGCCTAAGAGTAAAATCATACGTCGGACATTCCATACGGTGGCCCACTAATCAGTGACACATTCGCAAGTCTGCATATAAAACACACACATGTAGAACACATGTTTTTTACAATTTGATATTTTTCTGTTGACATATTACATTAATACCATGTGACATTATGAAGGAGTGTCGTCATTATTGTTAATATTTATTATCAGACATTAATTGTGCCCTTGTAATCCTAATTTTAATGTTGATTAACTGACATGTAATTTATTATAATTATGAATAAATAATATCAATATCATGCTCGCTCGTTTTGTCAATTGGAATTCGAACGTTTCAAGCCCGCAATGCTTGTCACGACTGACAACCGCACCGCCAAGCTCCACAAACTCTGACAAACGGCAGAGCGAGCACGGGGAGCAGGTGAAGAACCCGAAATTGGCCGGAGGCAGAGACTGTCTGTCTGAGATACTATTAATATTTTCTGTGGTTAACTTACATTTTTTGAAGTAAATCTCGCGTAAAGAGAATCCGACACGGGTAGTTGCACTGTTAACGCACCACGCGTACCCGTTACTCGTGGTGTCGCCGAGTTGCTATAAATACAAATTCAATTGATAAACATTATTGTGATAAGAATATATTGTGTAAGATAAGTTTAGAAAACTCAACAACACCCGACAAAAAAAAACGGCATAACCGATTTTGATGAAACATATTATAGCTAAGAACACTCTCAATCTCGAAAAACCCTAAAAAAACTAGATCAAAAATCGGTCCAACCGTTTGAGAGCTACGATGCCACTGCCATAGACAGACAAAGAGGTACACACGTCAAACTTATAACACTCCGCTTTTCGGTCGTAGGTTAAAAAATACACTGTGTGGATATTAACTCTTTTAAATTTAAATTTAAGAACCCCGACGGCTCACCAAAGCTCTAAAAGTTACCAAACTTACCTATGTCCAACTTTAACGAGATTAAACATAACGGTGT
This sequence comes from Lycia hirtaria, assembly GCA_947563715.1. Taxonomy (NCBI): domain Eukaryota; kingdom Metazoa; phylum Arthropoda; class Insecta; order Lepidoptera; family Geometridae; genus Lycia; species Lycia hirtaria. The sequence goes on from OX387386.1 coordinate 16,932,262, forward strand.
GCAAATCCTCAATGGCGACGACCATATCTCCCCACATTGCTTTCTCAGTAGCGTAGAGGCTGAGAAGCCCTTCGAAGCCGCACAGCGGACCCAGTCCAAGAGTTAGTAACTTTACAATCACATCGGCGGCCGCTGAACACAGCCAGCAGAGCAGACCAGCTGTCACTGTTGTTAGCTGGAAAACATACAAATTATTATTATTATTATTTTTAACACCATTTATCCCAAACTAAGCAAAGCTTGTACTATGGAACTAGATGGCTCATAGAAATTTTTTTTTTGGAAATATATACGTTATATGATACATAGAAACACCCAGACACAGAACAAACATCCATGCTCATCACACAAATATTTGCCCTGGGTGGGGATCGAACCCACGACCTACAGCTTAGCAGGTAGACATACTACCAACTGAGTCACAAGGCCAGATAATACCACTACAGCCACACATTCAACGAGCGCCTCTCGCCGTTTCTAACGGTGGACCCCTCTAGCAAGAAGTAGCTGGTGTATACCGATAGCGCCAGATACTTGTTGTCAAAACATCCCACTTCTCCCAAAAATCCCTACAATCTACTATAAAAAAAAAAACGGTGTGGAGAGATAAGACAAGCCTGAGCCACAAGTCCAGTCTACATAAATCATTAATTATTGACCTAGCTCATTTTATCACGTCTTTGCTGGGAAACACACAAATTCAGTTATTTATTTCAAATTTTATGTCATATCGATTTACGATTGACCACCAACTCGCCTAACGTTAAACAACGGTGTGAGCGAGGATGGAGCTCGTAGACCTAGAAGATATCATAGATAATACGGTCAAGAAATAAGAAGACAGCGGTACACATGGCGAACACATAGTTTGCTTGAATTGTCCATAAAAGCGATATCTGTCTTTAATTATGCGGGTGAAATTAGCGAGAGGCAGTCCTGTTTTTTATATTGAACTAGCTGATCCGGCAAACTTCGTACCGCTTCAGAAACAATAAATGTAATGTAACTCATCAGGTTAATAAATGCAGTTTTTATATTAAAAATGGTAATTAATTATCTTTGTAATACTGAAGTTAATTACATCCTTTCTGTCTTTTACTATAAGGATGACTGACAGAAACTATGTAATTGTGTACAATAAAGTGTTAAATAAATAAAGAAATGAAGAAATAAAGTGTTAAATAAATAAAAAAAACCTGTAGTTTGGGTAAAGATCCAAGAGCCAAGCTGACTCGACATTATACCGAAGACATCCCGGACATCAGCCTGTACGAGATTAGGATGGCCTTGAAACAGCTCAAGAACAACAAGGCACCGGGCGACGACGGAATCACATCAGAGCTACTGAAAGCGGGTGGAACACCGGTACTGAAGGTCCTTCAGAGGCTCTTCAATTCCGTCGTGCTTGAAGGTACAACGCCAGAAGCATGGACAGAAGCGTGGTGGCGCTGTTCTTCAAAAAAGGAGACAACACTTTGCTGAAGAACTACAGACCCATATCGCTTCTGAGCCATTTTTATAAGCTGTTTTCAAGGGTCATCACGAATCGTCTTGAACGCAGGTTTGATGACTTCCAGCCTCCCGAACAAGCCGGTTTCCGAAAAGGCTATAGTACCATAGACCAAATCCTCACGCTGCGGCAAGTAATACAGAAGACCGAAGAGTATAACTTGCCCCTTTGCTTAACGTTTGTGGACTTTGAGAAAGCATTTGATTCGATCGAGACCTGGGCAGTGCTTGAGGCTCTCCAACGATGCCGTATTGACTATCGGTATGTCGAAGTGCTGAAGTGTTTGTACAACAACGCCACCATGTCGGTCCGAGTACAAGACCAGAACTCAGAGGCAATTCCATTGAATAGAGGCGTGAGGCAGGGAGACGTTGTCTCTTCGCCGGTTTGGAAGATGCTTACAAGCTTCTGGAATGGAAAGGGCTCGGCATCAATATTAATAGCGAGTACAAAACTCACCTTCGGTTTGCCGACGATATAGTAGTCATGGCAGAGTCGATGGAAGACCTCAGTACGATGCTCGAAGACCTCGATAGAGTTTCCCAACGGGTGGGCCTCAAAATGAAGATGGACAAAACGAAGGTTATGTCGAACGCCCATGTAGTGCCCGCCCCAATATCTGTGGGGAACTCCACTCATGAAATTGTTGACGAATACGTCTACCTAGGACAAACGGTCCGATTAGGCAGGTCAAACTTTGCGAGAGAGGTCAATCGTCGTATCCAACTCGGCTGGGTAGCGTTCGGGAAACTTAAAAGCGTCTTCTCGTCCAATATACCCAAGTCCCTCAAGTCGAAAGTTTACAACCAGTGTGTGTTACCAGTGATGACTTACGGCACTGAAACGTGGTCCCTAACTATGGGCCTTATAAGGAAGCTCAAGGTCGCGCAACGAGCTATAGGGCTATGCTTGGTGTCACTCTACCATACGGAAATCCATGAGGGAGGCCTATGTCCAGCAGTAGACTTCTTATGGCTGAGATGATGATGAGTACTCTAACACAATGCTTCTTGCCAAATTTCAGAGTTCTAGGTCAACGGGAAGTACCCCATAGGTTTTGATTCCTCTGTGAGTGTCGAAATGTGCGTTTTTTACGACATATTCGGCTGTAACTTTTTTTTACGAAAACTGAGAAATTTTATTTTTCTTTCTGCAGCAAGATACTATGGATCTGCGTATGTGGTTTTAATTTCAACTCGATACCTTCACGCGTTCCCGAGATAAAGGTCTTGACACCCGGACGGACGGACAGATGGACAACAAAGTGATCCTATAAGGGTTCCGTTTTTTTTCTATTGAGGTACGGAACCCTAAAAATCACTATCACTTGCGTATTACCTTATACTAAGGGGGTGAATTAATCGCTGCAGGAGAAACACAAAGAACATTACGTTTCTATTGATATGTGATAAGAAACCAAACGCCATCTTATTACGAAAAAGTTCCTTGAAGTTTACAAAAACACATTTTTTATTTATGCAAGTTACAAAAAAATATAGCCTCGTACTTTTCCATGCAACATACATACATACATCATACAAACCCACTTACATGCATATATTTATACATACAAACATACATACACTCGAAAAACATAACCCTCCTTCTTACGCAGTCGGGTAAAAATTATAAAGTACTCACGGCTTGTGCAAAGCAAACGTCCCGTCTGGTTTGCAAGTTGACGTGTTCCCAGGAGCACACGGGCGACTCCCAGCGGAGACGACGCGCCGCGTGCGACAGCCGCATCCATCGCAACGCCACATCTGCACTCGCTTTCACACTCTCCGAGAGCGCGTGCGCCTCGGTGAACTCGTCTTCTGTATATTCACCTGGAGCGTATCAAATCAACAATATTATTATTGATCAAAAAGTTCTCGAGAGACGTCGCACCGGTAAACGCAGCGTAGCAATAGAAGACCAGTCATTCATATTCATATTCGTTTATTGAGATAAAAACGGAAAAATACCAATTACAATTACCTCACAATATAAAAAAAAAATATTCTTAAACAATTCATGTCTTAACATTAAGAAATATTCATTATATAAATACAATATCATTTAAAATGTCATTATAAAAATGTCAAATGGGCAATACGCCTAGCATGCCAATACAAAAAAAAGATATATCAAACAAAGTAAATTATACCGTTCGGGTAAGTACTCAGAGTACCAAGTCAATAAATTCAGAGGTCATAGGGAGATACAGAAGACGCTGGATGCAAGCCGCTTCCAATCAGCCGATTTGAGGTTCCATGGGGAGGCCTATGTCCAGCAGTGGACTTCTAGTAGCTAAGATGATGATGATGATCATTGTTATAATTGTGCACGTTCGCCTTTACATACACGGCCTTACGAAAAACGTTACTTTGATCAACGTCTCAAATTCTCTCTGTCTTCTTTCCGCAAGTGACATTACGTGTCAGCGAGAAGTTGACAAAATATGTTGAGCATTGCACTTGAGTAACTTGTTTCGGTAGACCACTAAGGGTCTTAACGAAAAAATGTTGTAGCGAAATTAGTGTAGTTTTCGTGTACATATATACTCATTGCGTTAGACGCGACTTCCACTCACACATACATACATAAGCAAGACATTAATACATTAAAGCACTGCGCACAATACTGAGTTACAACAAATTCAGTATATACTATAATACCTACGTAATATCCCTTTCGGCAAATAGTCATCATCATCTCAGCTACAAGTCCACTGCTGAACATAGGCCTCCCACATGGATTTCCAAAAACCGGTTGGAAGCGGCCTACATCCGACGTCTTCCTGCCACTTGTATGAGGATTGAGAGTGATATATTCAGTATACGACGTCGGACATCCCTTAGTTTAAGTATCGGCTAGATAATTAATAACTCATATACAGCCTGATATTATCGTCAGTATATCATTAAACGTGAATTTCGTGATGTTAGAATAAGCCGCAGTACCGCAACTGCGCATGACTTGGAGTTTATGTGCAAATGGCCTCGATCAGAACGCAATCCCGGTAAACGGGTATATTCGGTTTAGGTTGCGTCATCCGTATGCACGATGCGCAATCAAATTCAAAGTAGATCTAGTAGGTCATCCTAACTCTGAAAAGAGAAATTAAATAAACAAAGTCCGTCTCTCTGTCCTTTTGTTACCTTTTCATGACAACGCGGCCGAATCGATCGTTGTTAAATTTAGTACAGAGATAGCTATGAACCGGAAAATGGATATAGACTACTTTTAATCATCATGATCACCGTTTGTCATTACTACGAAGGTTAAACCGCGGGGTGCAGCTAGTAAGTATATAAGTATCTTCTTCAACTAACATTTAAAGACGCTATTGTTTTTCTACTCCGGAGAGGTGCTTGTAAATAGATTCCCTTTTTAAAAGTTCCAACAGTATTCCATATGATGGAAGTTATATTTATTGTAAAAAAAAAAGTCGTAAAGGAATTGAAATAAATAGCAAATGCATTTCATAGAATATGAACCAACCTTTCTGTACAATTTTATCAACAGCACCAGAAATCGCAGTTAACGCATCTTCTATGCTTGTGCCAACAGTTCTCAACAATATTTGGTTGTTGTTTCTAGTCGTTTCGTCTAACGCGCTGCTCATCGGTAACGATTCTCTACTTAATTCTGCACTCTGAAAAAAAAACAGTTGACAGTTTAAAGCCTACAACAACGTAGGCCGACAAATCTACAAATAATAATAACCGGCCAGATACATTTATTTTTTCTTGTAAAGAACTTTTGAGACGGTACAGTTAGTAATAACATCTATAACAGAGCCACACCTCAAACACATTTCAATAAATGATATGATAGATATAATCTGGACGTCCTAAATATGGTTGATTCTTGATTAAATCAAGAGTCGACCATTTTTTTTAATGCAAGCACGTTCCATCATTGTTCACATACATATAAATAAATGACTTTCGCTCGCACAGCCACTGAGTGGTTACTTTTATTGCTTATTATTAAATTAAAAAAATTGCGGAGCAACAATAACAAGGCATTGGTATTATAAAGAAAATAGTAGAGCACCAATCACGAGGCATTGGTATTATAAATGAAATTAGCGGAGCAACATCGAGACATTGGTATTATTAAGGACAATAGCAGAGCAACAATGAAGCATGGGTATTATAAAGTAGAATAGTGGAGCAACAATCAGGCATTGGTATAATAAAGTAAAATAGGGGAACAACAATGAGGTATGGGTATTATAAATTAAAATAGCGGAGCAACAATGAGGCATGGGTATTATATAGTAAAATAACGAAGCAACAATGAGGCATTGGTATTATAAAAGCTGACCAAGTTTCGGCGGATCCATTGATATGTTCTATATTTAAACCAGTCGATGCCGAGAGATGGCACGGTATTATTTATCCATCTTCGCATAGAAGGCGGGTATTTTCCAGATTAGTTATGATATTTCTATGAAATGTGTCTTAACCGATTTTGATGTGCGAAGTATCGTTAGATTCGTTTCTACTTCCAGAGTGTCATAGTCTACATGTTTTTAAATAATAATAATAACAGAACCTTCGCATAAAATAAAGGATGGACTTTTCGTAATCTTCATTTCTCACACGTTCTCGCAAAATCATACAACGATATCAAATCAAGCGTAACAGCTACACTACAAAAAAACGTTCTAATGCAGTCGGGTATTTTATTTATTTATTTTTATATAGATTGTTGTTTATTAAGATACACTTGTGTTTTACCGCAACCTCGCCTGATATTAAGTGACGTTTGCATACTTATGCAATGCATATTCATATTCTAGCTGTTTTTCTCGCTAGCTTTATAACTATTCAGTTAAGAATCTATAGCTCAGCATTTGGTACAAATTGCAATTTATGCGCTAACAGCGTTTGACTGCATACTGACATACAAGACTTAGGACTTCAGTTCAATAACATATGTAACAATGTCATAGGCAAGGGTGATCTTAACATCAGGCGATCGACATCCTTGTCTCTGTCACTCAGTTGCATGTTGCTAAAAACATGAGCAAGATGGAAGCTTCAGGGGAGCCACTAACTCGTATTATCAATCTGTCGATAAAACACTGTCAGGAAAAAACGATATCAGCAAATAGCAAATCAAAACGCATAGCTTTCTTATATACAAAATTAACCAATATACATGAAAAGGGAATACAACATCATCAATCATCATGCGCCAGCGGCAACAGCTTCAGTTATAACTTCTTATTCATAAATGTGTCGTAAATGCTATGTTTTAAAATTATCAAACATTTTTTCGCCGGAAAGAGTCGTTACGCTAGCCCAAAACTTTATAAAATGTATATTATATTATCAAGTGTATTTGAATAAAAGAACCATTTAATTATTGACACATTACATTACATGTTATGTTTAATATTCCTTAAATAATAATAAGAGATAATATTGTATCAGTGATAGGGTTGTGCCTACAAATTCGCTAATAATGTTGAGCCAACGTGCATTCTATGATGGAGCGCGCTTGTTTAGAATAGAAATCTATTCATGATAATAATGATCGCTTAGCTGACGGAAGCTGCCTAAATTTCAGTCATGACTTTTCCTCTATTATTAAAAGAGCAGTCACAACAAATAAATGTAAGTTTGTTTAAAAATACATATAACACAAAACAAAACACATTCTGCCCTCAGAAATTTGTGTTCGTCGTCTAATATAAATATTACCTTTATATCATTCTTGGTTATATTATCCACCAGATTTTTATAAGACACTTGTTCCAACGACGCCGAGCTTTTAAAGTCGTATCGCAGACTACCGTGCCTTCTCGATTCGAACGATAGAGATTGCGCTTCGTTCAATTTGGTAGGCGCACGAACTGAACGAAATGACCGATTCCAGCTCCGTTCACTCCGCTCTTCTCGTTCACTTTTAAAATAGTCGTTTTGGAAATGCAGTTCCGTGTTATCTGTCAGTTTGTGCTTGATATCTGGAACGCTAGAAGAGAATGGAGGATGGTCCACTGTCGGAGAGGTTCCTTTCGAGCTTGAACTAGAGGAGGCGTCGAGTGAATCGCAATCAGAACTAAACATGTCCAACACTCGGAACTCTTCGCTCACTTGCAATATTGATGTTGTCTGGAAATCAAGTCCGAAAATAATTATTTAGTATAATTTAACGAAATTAAAGCATAACACCCAACCCGCCAACCCGCACTTGGCCAGCGTGGCAGACTATGGCCTAACCCTTCTCACAATGAGAAGATGGCCCGTTCCCAGCAGTGGGACAGTTTGTACAAACAGGGCTGATAAAAAAAAGCATAACAAATGATTTAACAGCATCCTGAAGTTCCTGAAGTACCCTAACTTCTCAAGAAGCCAATGAATATTTATTTTATTTTATTGACATTATAGCACTTCTGCGCATTCAATGTCAGCGGGTTTTATTGGCAGTACATACACATACATAAAATCACGTCTAATATCGCTAACGGGATAATCAGAGCATCAAAATCCATGATGTCGTTTGATATCACTTTTGACCGTGGTGAAAGAGTTAGACGGTATTAGAGGGTAACAGTAGCCCATCGCCATTCTCGCTCAACTGCCATGACTGGCTTTTACAGTATACCCGAAAAGAGAAGCAGCCGGGCACATTTTATGTTTTTCTTCCAGTCCAGCATGGGAGCTGTGCTGAAAAATTGATGATTTCAGCAAGACTGTTGCACTATTCTGGTTCTTCAAAATTAGCTAGAAGTAAAAAAAAACTGAACGGATAGTCCGTTCAGTTTTGACGGATGTCAAAACAGTTCAACAGATAACAGTTCAGACGGATGGCAGTTTCGATGTTTTTTCTTAATGAATAGTGGGATTACCTGTGTATGGTTTTCATCATTCAAATTATTCTTTGGCCAGCCAATGTACGACAATGACTCTTCGACAGTTAGCGGATCCCATAAAGCTAGGATGCTTTTTATTTTGTTTTTAATACCTGCAAAATAATGTAAAGAAAATACATACATACACACACTCGGAAAACGGAACCCTCCTTCTTGTACAGGCGGGTAAAAAGGGTAAAACAGAAAACTAGTCATGATTCGAATCAGATAAAAAGTAAAATCAAAATCGGATATTTTGGGGTAGATATAGATATGTAGATATAGGGAAAATGCATTAATTTTATTTCCTAGGAATAATATTTTTCATTGATAACATATTAAAATGTAGTATATTACTAAAATCAATCGGTTAACTAACTTCCGAGAGACAAACATTTAATGCCGAGGCCAGACGTTTGCCGCTTGCCACAAACTCACAACTCCTTCAAACCCTTGGACAAACGCCGGTCGGTATCCACACGCTTGCGAGAGCGTTAGTGTATATTACAGACAAGCAAGCATGACGGACGTCGATCTCGTGTCGGCTTTAACATTTGGTTTTGCGTATTTGTATTATATTGTATGATATTATATTATATTACTTAGTTATTTTATTATATTGTATTATATTTATATTCGCCGCCAGTGCATAAGGCGTACTGACTACACACAAACATGTGGATGCATCGCAAGCGCTTGTCGCAAACTTTCTTTGATTTGGACGTCAAAACCGACTGAGCACGGATTGGTTGCGAGCCAAGCCAAACGCTTGGCAAATCAAGCAAACGATTTATTTATACGTTTGAATTTGTGGTAGCTTGCCGAAGTTTGGCAAGCGTGTGGTCCCGGCATAAAGTTTTAAAGGAGCGATGTTCTGTCCTTCTCTCGCGAAACAAAAGTTTGTATTAAAGTACGGCGAACATGAACCTTGACGTCATTATTCACTATCGTGTGTATCGTGTCATGACGACATCATTGTCTGCCTAATATGAAATTAAAATGTATCCAACTTTCATATTTATACAGGTATTTTAATTTTATTTTTGTGGAATGGATCTATTTATGGTTAGCTTTTTTTAAGACCAAACAAAAATAAACCATGCATATTCCCAATTTATTACTCCTTCTAAAAGTGCGAATTAAACGTTTCTTGAAACTTTGAATTTGATGTCTACTGTTCTATAGTAGATTCTACTTAATACACAAAATACGCGCTTTAAAATGCGCGGGAATGTCTTGTTACCTTGGAGACAAGAAAACGTCTCGTTGTACTGTCCAGCCTGAAGACGCATCAACACTTGTTCCAGAGCGGCGGCGAGGTCGTCTCGCAGACCTCTCACTGCCACGATATTGTCATACTCCGCTGCTAGCTTGGCTGTCATAGAGCTCAGCTCCGCCTTACAGCTGTTTATATCTTTCACTTGCTGGACGAGCCTGCAAATTATCGGATATTTAAACTATAATTAAAACGATCAATTCTTGTATATACCTATATTATTATATAATAAGGATCTAGGAAACGGCTCTAACGATTTTAACTAAAATCGTTCCCGAATCTACGTACATACGTAGATTCGGGAACGATGAATAGATCTAGCTAGGTTTCATTTTTTACTGAATCGGCGTTTGCCCGTAATGTTATATTTAAATTATAATGATTTCAATAAAAAAATACAAGCAGACCTCGGTCGTCCTGGTGCTACTTATAATTTGCGAGTTGTATTTTTATTATTACAAGAAAGAAGCCTCTACACGACACAAAGCAAATACGAATCTAACGCTATCTCGCATTTCAAAATCGGTCAATCCGTTAATGCTGCACGAAGTAAAATAGAAATATACATACATACACACATATACCCGAAAAACCTAACCCTACTTCTTGGGTAGTCGAGTAAAAATTATGTTTATCAATTATGAACCGTGCTTTAGTTTGATTGGATCTCTTTAAAAGTTGTGGTCCTAATAATTGTTCTTTTCCAAACCTATTTCAGAGAAATTTCCAAACTTTTCTATATCTAACACTCCTGGAAGCAGATACCTTGACTGTGACATGTGGATTATAGAACAAGAACCACAGATTAGAAAGAGAAAACAGAGAATCTAGTTATTTATTATTTAAGATCACAAACTTCAAACTTTTATTGACCTGTTCCGTAAGAATTACATGAATTAGAATTATAGTTTTATAATTATAGTTTTAGTATATATATTTTAGACGCGAACGAAGGCGCGATGGCTGTAGCTATCTCGTTATGAATATACTAATACTATTCAATATTCACTGATCCAAAAACGGGCCGGTTGCTTGGTTTGATTCTTTACCTGATCAGTCCGCCGGTACGGGCTCCTTTATGCGAATGCACAGCGAAGGCTCCCGCAGTGATGACGTCGTGAAAACCAGTCTTGTTCAGTGTATCGTTGTGGACCCACATCCGCTGTAGGTGCAGGTTGATTGGTGCAAACTGCAAGCTTGAATCCTCTGTAATATAACATTTGTTACTTTATAAATTATAATTATATATTATAAAAATTTATATATTTTTTTATCAGCCCTGTTTGTACATACTGTCCCACTGTTGGACGCGGGCCATCTTCTCATTGTCAGAACGGTTGAGCCATAGTCTGCCACGCTGGCCATGTGCGGGTTGGCAGACTTCACACATCTTCAAAGTCATTGAGAACTCTCAGACATGTAGGTTTCTTCACGTTTAAGGCCACATTTGTACGTGGTTAGAGGGTTATATGGAAGGGAGACGGTATTACAAGGTTTAGAGGGGATTAGAGAATACTAATATCATAAAATCGATAGTAAGTTTGTCTGTATCTGTCTGTTTGTTATCTTTTCACGAATAGCTGAACCGATTTTAATGAAATTTGGTACAGAAATAGCTGTTAAGCTGGAGACGGACATGGGCTGATTTTAATCATCATCATCACCGTTCTTCATCACTACGTGGAAGAAAACGTCAGGCTACGCTGGTGATTTTACCTAGTAAAGACTAAAGGTCAAGGTAAAGTACCAATAATCAAAATTGTCTTTTCGATATTTTTGAGTGCTTTACACACTTAAGTCTTCTTTATAGACAGTTCAAAAATTGTACGCATCCCGTCCCGTGGATGTAATTTTTGAACTAAATTTGTAAAATTGTCTTTTGTTAAAAGTAAAAATACGCGCATTGATGGCGAATTTTGAACGGAATGTTTCGTTTTCTGTTAACTGTATGTCTATATCTATGCCTTACCCTTCCTACTGCTAGCTTTGAAATAAGTTTGCATAGAGGCCATCGCCTGCCTCGCGTGGCAGTAATGTTTCAATACCGCCATGTGTGTGTGCATAAGTTCTACCTGACGGCTTCGCCACTGGCCGCTTACTTCTCCTATTGATAACAATTCTTCCAGGAGCTCTTTCTCGCGCGATATGAAGATCTCTCTGGAAAATTATATATTATTGTTATTGATGTTTGATAACTTTTAACATGATTAATCATTTATTGCATACTACAGTGATATTTGTTATTATATAGTTTTATTATATAAATATAATGAGTACAGTACGTCAAATACACTGTAGACCGTATTTTTTTTTATATCGCTGGCTTGTTTTAAAATATGATCCTTTATTTTTGACATATAATCGTTATTTATTAAACATACATAATATGTACACACTAATTATTCTTACTTAGTTATATTCTTTTTTCTTTATAGACCACTGTTTTTAGCATAATATTCCTGTACTTGCATGGTTGCCTGGAAGAGATCACTCTAAGCGAAAATGTCATCAATTAAAAACGTAGCCCAACTACTTAATATTATCGTTCTGTAATTTTGTTATCATGTGGTTTTTAATAAAATATAAATAATAAATAAATATTTGTGGACATTTCACACAACACCATCTAGCCCAAACTAAGCAGAGCTACTACTATGGAACTAGATGGCTGATATAATACATATATGTTTTTTTTGTAAATATATACATGATGTTCTCTATTTATCTATAAAGTTCACTACAAGATACTTACAGCAACTGAATTGGCATTTGGAAGCATATCGTCGGCTCAGACAAAGTTTCATGCACAGTTATATCACCACCGAGGCCCGAATGGAACCTATACGTTACTTGGTGACTGTTCACAAAGTTCTGTTTTAGAAGAGTACTATATGAAGGAAACTTCAGCTTCAACCCAAGCCGGGGTGGTAGCGACTGGGACCGTCTATGGCAAACGACTTTCTGTGGTAAATCTATGGAGTTGCGTTGGTTATTGTGGCTAGGACTTGTGCCTACGTATGAAGGTTCTAAACTCCATCCGTTTATGGTGATGAATCCGATCGTTTTTTTCTCCGTTGTCTGTAACGCTACTCTTAATCTTTGCGCTTCCTGAAAGGATAATGTTAACGTATTAAAACATGAAAAACACACTTTAAAATAATAACATAATATATTTATAAAAATTGTAAATGAAGTATCAAATTAAATATATTAGGTCCTTAATTTTACATACATATTCATTTATTGTGGCGGGAAGACGCAGGATGCAAGACGCAGGACGCTTCCAAATGGTTTTGGGGGGGGGCTATGTCCAGCAGTGGACTTATTATGGCTGAGATGATGATGATGATTCATTTATTTTCAGGGTACAAAAAATCATATTATTATTCAAAACAACTATTGGATTAAACTCATTGAAATCTTTTTAAGGCCTCTTTGTGACCGTTAGAGTATATAAAGTAGACTTTTATACGAGTAACCAAACTTATCGACTCAGAATGGGCTTAAATCAATTAGATAAACTCTTTTGTCCATGAAATAAGAGCAAAAAAATATATCTTACTTAAGCTTGCTTGCAGTCTGACTATGGAATTTTACTGCATCGATTTGGAACTATTCTTTTTATTCCGTTCATTTCATCCGCGATTTGAAGACACGCAAATTATACCCTTAAAAATAAAATTTTAATAAAAAGAGCAATTGAAATTATTGTATAAAGCTGATTTTGCTCTTTATGCCGAAATGTATGTGCATTATTAAAAATATTTTGTTACTAATGTGGCAATAAAGTTATTTACTGATTTATTAATGTCAATTGGGAAATATTATCAGGAAGAATTAGATTAAAAATACTTGCCTGTATGGTGGCGAGTTTCAAGGTGGTGCAGCCCATTGGCACGGCAGTGTCCGAAACACATTCTTTGACGTCGAGAACGGTGAGTCGGACCAGGGTCTCTCCCGTGAGGCCGTCGCTGCCACGGAACACCACGGTCTTTGAGAAGCACGGGTTGCTGCAATTCTGCGCACAAACAATTACACATTTAGAAACATCAAACAGATCAGCGGTTGACTGTACACGATAACCGTCTTCTATTGGACACTTATAACTTTAGCGGTGTCGCTCATGCTTTGCTATCTTGAAGAGGTGCCTGTAGACACCATTCTTAAGATTATTTTATGTTGAAGCTCGAGGCCAGCGCCTATTTTTTCAGCGCAGTTGCCACCACTGTTTTCATCGCTAGGTGTAAATTGAGAAAAAATTACTACGGAACCCGAAAATGGCTGTTGCAGTCGCCCCCCTGGCGGTGATTGGGTTGTATTTAGTCACAATTCCATTGATAGTAGGAAAAATCGTGGTGGTAATAGACGCGCAGAAAGACCTACGGCGGAAGAACATTCCCTTTGCTGGTTCGTGGAAGGAAGAGCAAGAAAATCTGACTCTACAGGATTTTCGGCTATGCAAACAGTGATTTAAGTTTTTTCACGGCATCATGATGTGCTATGTTGAAACAATGTTGTACGTACTTTTTTTATGTATAAACACATTCCTTTATCTCTTCGTTAGTAAAAGCATGTAACCATAATTTGTGTTATAATTTAATAACCATAGCAGCTTTAAGTAGGCATACTATCCTTATCTTAAAGAGAGACAGAGAAATAACAGAGGTTAAGATCCCCATTCACACTCTTTACCTACGTAAAATAAACAATATTGTCAATTAGGTGTGAACGAAAATTTAAATATTAATGGAAAAGTAAGAAAATGCGTAACACTTGCTCATAGCCAGTGACTAATAGTCTAGTAAAAGTAAGATTTGTGACAACATTAAAGACACCTACGTATATTGTTATTTACATGAATGTACTGGTGCAATGAATGTTTTGAAATACATCTGACACAATTTCACAATGATATTTTAAAAGCTAATTGTATTACCTTTACACGCTCAAATGGCTGAACCGATCGTTATGAAAATTAGTATAGAGATAGCTTTGGACCTGGAGACGGACATGCTACTTATTATCATCATAATCATCACCGTTTTTCATAACTACGCAAGTGAAACCGCGGAACGCAGCTAGTCTATAAATCGGGGATTATTGTAGATATATGATTTTTAGTTATTTTTCTATCATAATTTCAAAGAATCCCCCCAGTTGCAAATACTGCGATCTGCTCCATACAAACGGATTTACTAGACTTTTTACTAGACTATAACAGAGACAATACTTTTAGTATGAACTCAGTCCAAGGTTTTCTATTGGGAAAAATAAGGTATATAGTATATATACTATAGACAAATCTTTTTGAGGACTCAATGGTTAGCATAAGCGGTTGCGCAATACATACATTTTACGTGTCATTATCACTGAGTAGACATATTAGAAAAGTGAGAGATGATTTTGTTTATATAGATAGGAAAAATGTTTTAAAAAAAATGAAGTTCTCGCTATCTCTTAATCTGAAGAGTTCCAAAATATAAGTTTTTTCACCACTCCATCGCCAATATAAATGATATCTGTTTTTTTTTTTTTCTTTATTTCTCCTATCTAAATAAACAATTCTATCTCTCACTTTTGTAATATCCCGGGACTCAATAATTTTATATGGTTATTTATCATTTATATGTTTAAAAATGTTGAAATGCGTAAGAAAGATAGTTGCGCGCTTTGAGCCTAACTTTAAGAGACCTCAGACAAAAATGCGCGCCGCACCTAATACATTCTGTTACCTGAAGCATCTCAGTGGCGTCATACCGCACGCGCTGCCCCATTGGGTAATGCACATAAACCAGGACCAGTGGCGACGGCGGCCGCCCGTACG
The DNA here is from genome assembly GCA_947563715.1 of Lycia hirtaria. NCBI lineage: Eukaryota > Metazoa > Arthropoda > Insecta > Lepidoptera > Geometridae > Lycia > Lycia hirtaria. The sequence continues at coordinate 16,947,725 of OX387386.1, forward strand.
TGTCACATACCAAATTGTCGCACGACAACGCAACTTCGCATAATGGCACTTCATTCATATCTGCAACAATCATCTATTTTGTTCTTTATACGCAATAGCTGTACTAGCAAACTAACTCATTGTCTACAAAATTGATGGTGATTAGATCAATGGTCATAAGTCATAAGCTATCGTTGAACAAACATATCATTGAAATTAAACAATTTATGTACATATATCCATTAGATCAATGGTCATAAGTCAAACATATCATTGATTAGACTCTGAGGAAATCCATCTACTTAACTGTTTGTGGCATATTATTACAGCTTATTTTTAACAACACAAAATTTACATTATAAATTGGCTTATAAGGTACCTAAAAACTACAGTTAGTTTGTACTGGTACTTTCGTTCGCAGCGCACTGACACTTGTAACTGTTTTCTACATTATCGCTATTCTATTTACACATATGTATATTCAGCAAAGTTAAAACAATACATTACTCGCCCGTCGTAAATAACCGGTTTTAGTAGGCTGCGGCGTAAACAACTTATACAGGCTGTTATTTTTTAACGATTTAAGTAATGCACATATCCTTTACCAATCTCATACACATATACTATACATACATACACACACACACACATTTACACATGTATCTACATACATGCATATACTATACACGTACACACACACATGTTTTTAATATTTTTATTAAATATAACTATTTATGTTTTAGCTTTTAGCCCATCATAGAAATAGTTTTTATAAATACGTTTATAATTTTTATCGTTTATTTTGTCTCTTTCATTTTTAGGGTTCGTACCTCAAAAAAAAAACGGAACCCTTATAGGACCTCTTTGTTGTCCGTCTGTCCGGGTGTCAAGACCTGTATCTCGGGAATGCGTGAAGGTATAAAGTTGAAATTAAAAACATATACGCAGATCCATAGCTGCAGAGAGAAAAATCAAACATCTCAGTTATCATAAAAAAGTTACAGCCGAATATGTCGCAGAAAACGCATATTTCGACACTCGCAAGGGAATCAAAGCCTATGGGGTACTTCCCGTTGATCTAAGCTGTGAAATTTGGCACGAAGCATTTGTCATAGTATAGTATGCATAAAGGAAAAAAAACAAAATCTGTACAATTTTCATTTAATCACAAAAAATAGGGTCTTTATGCAAGGAAGGAGGGTCCAAATTTTAAAGTGCTTTAATCGTATCCTGTGGGGTATCATATGAAAGAGCTTTATTAGAACAAGCTAAAACAGGTTTTTAAATATTTTTACGATGTATATTTTTCGGTTTATGAAGGAAAATATAAAAAAAATATATAATTTCCCGCTTTTATCAAACAGTTTGTATGGAACCCTTGGTGGGCGAGTCTGACTTGCACTTGTCCGGTTTTGTTTTTCCATAATCCATTGTATACATTATTGATATATGTATGTATGTACATGTAGATACTTAATACAATGTATAATTTGTACACATTACAAATTTTTATATTCTTCTGTATTCAGAATGCCTTAATATAATTTATACTTGTTTTTGTTTATTATTTATTAATAATTTAGATAATGTTACTTACCAACAACAATACCCTTTTGCAGTCTATAAGCAGCGATATCTATAATTGGTCTTATTTTGTTCAGTCTTTCTTTCAGTTCTGTTATTTTTGTGTGGATATTGTCATATGGAGCCAGTTCTATGGCTTCCATCCATAATATCCGTTCTGACTCATGGAATGTTGCCATACGGTAGCACACACCGTTTTCCCAAACTGTGTCAAAAGAATAACATTCATGAAATTTACAGTGTGTTTAAAATTGCCTTGTAAAATTGTCAAAATGCCTAATGGTAAATACATAGTGACGTTAGAAGCACAAATACAAATACAAATACTTAAAACTTCATACGAAAAAAATATGTTTTTTAACCTTGAAAATTATAGTTGTGTATTTAGTAAACAAACTACACACGTATATTAATGTATGAAGAATGATAACTTAAAATGTTACTATAAATTGAATATATGCTATATATATATACATACTTTAGTCTCATAAATTATGATTATGTATTGATTGATAAAATTTTAACTTCATCCATGAAGATTGTACATTAAAGAAATTGCATGAAATGAGTTAGAGATAACCTTCTCTCTTTTTAAAGTCGGTTATAAAGGAACTTGTGTTGTATGTTAAATCTCCTAGAAAAATGACATAAAAAACTAAGTTGTGAACCAAAATAAAGTCATATTTTTAGAACAAAACAGATTTTGGAATGTTTCTTTCTATTCAATATTATAAAACTACTCTGCAGATTCGTTAGTATCTTTTATTATGTCTCACTTTTATCAAATCAGGTCCAGTATAAATATTAAATATTCAAATTTGAACATAACTAATCTGGCAATGTTGAATTGCACCTGTATTGTAAATCATTGATTTACCAAGTTGAAAAAAAACTAATTTATGATTTTAAACCCCTCCCAAAAAGAGATGTGTTATAAGTTTAACATGTGTATTTGTACATCTGTGTGTATGTCTATGGCATTATGGCTCTGAAACTGATGGACCAATTTTGATTTCATTAAGAGTGTTCTTAGCTATGTTTGATCAAAATCTGTTCAGCTGTATTTTTTGTCAAGGGTTTTGAGTTTTCTGAACTTGTTCTAGTTTAATTTAGTAACTGTACTATTAGTAAATTAGCAGAATATGAAAGTAACACTAGCATTTGATTTTTTTATTCAACTTATTGGGCTTCATCACTCTTTGAATTATACTTTTAAAATGTGACTGATCATCAGGAACTGAAATAAGCATATTATTCTTACCAATATGAAATGGCCAGTGTCCATTCTCATCTATAGTCTGCACTTTGATCTGATGTTGACCGAGGACTATAACACCTATAGGTTCATGCCATGGCTCTGGTCCTTTCAAGTAAAATAACAAATTGCCTCGAAGACGAAACCATCTGACTGAACACCCTAAATTAAAACATCAAAATCGCTTTAGTTATTATAGATTTCCTATGGGACTAGAATTAAAAGTAGTAACACAGTTTTGCACTAGGTCACTAACACCTATTAAAGTTTCTCAACAGGTCGGTATTCACTTAGTAGCGAAACAGTATACATTGACACAGACTACTGACATGACTCGTGGATGAAAATGGTTTGTCTTTATTTTGTACGAGGCCCGTATTAAAGTCTCCTATTATTAATTTGTTCTATTGTTCTACAAGATTTACAAGTTGTTCATTTGAAAGAGTTAGGAGTGCCAAATCCAGTTAAATATCATTCAAAACAGTGAATTAAACAGTACAAAACATTGAGAATCGAGCCAGGGCCCGCCTTACATAATAATACTAGTAGTTTTCTATGGGTAGGCACTATATAATTTTCATGATACGACGACCACTCGAAATTTTTCATTATCTCATGCATATCAACCGGGGCTATAAATATTAAATGCTATTCAATCTCTTATTATTTTCCTCACAATCAACTAAGTACTTTACATTTGCATTTTATAAGATCTATTGATAATTTAGCCAGCTCAGTGTCCTTTTAAATATACTGAGTATTTACCTTCAAATCGTCGGAAGAAGCTGTCCTGTCGTTCTTTGAGAATCAACACACCCTCACGATCAAAGTTAGGCGAGGTTTGTGATGCCAACGCAAACAACTCTTGCTTGTTGAATCTCATTCTTCTATTTTACAGTGTACGTAAATCACAGTGGTGTCGTGTCATGCTATGAATTTTAATGTTTGGTACCTATTTTCTTGAAGAATAACCCGATTTTCAACACTTTTGGACATTATTTCTTCAAATTTTAACTATAACCCATTAAAATTAAATATACATGTTTTTTTCTACTAGACTTAGAATTAGAATAATTAGTTACAGTTACAGAATACAGTTCGGGGTAGGACAGTTGCTAAAACATGGCATTTTTTGTAAAAAAGTTATGTTTTAACGTCCTCTTTTGGAGCGCCCGCGAATATTTTAAAATTTGTTACATAGTCTTAAAAGAGGGCGCTTTACGAAATTTCTCACGGGCTTTAATGTCAATGTCAAGTTATTAAATCAGCAGCACTGCAGTGACCGTTATTTTTACTTTCGTTTTGCGTTTACGATTTGAAAGTGCTTTTCGTGTTTTCTTTTGATTTTCGTTCGCTATTTACTGCCTAGTACGTCGAGTTGAGCTGTGTTCTCCTCCGTCTTGAGTAGTCCCCCCCCCCCCCTCGGAAATCATATTTTGCGAAAAGACGCTCACGAAGAATATCATGTAAAAAGTGGCTGTGTTACCCAGCAGATGAAGTAGACGGGTACTTCCATGACCTTCAAAAAGTTGTGAACAGTGTTTTAAAGACAGATGTTCCCATAAAAGGCTTAAAAATAATATTTTTACCCTAACCAATGTGTTTGTGGACCATCCATTTACATGTGATATTCACAAAACTAAATTAAAAGAGTTTTTTGTCAACAAAGTTGGTGTAGGTCTATAAATCGAATCTTATCTGGTAAAATTAGGTATGATGGTAATGATCAAATTAAAAACTATGCGCAAATTTATCATAATAAACATAAACATTTGAAAAGTAAAAAATGAAATAAAATATGTTTAAATGGTTATTATCTTTTATTATTTTCTTGGAAATCTTCGCATATTGACTAAGAAGTACTTACAAATGCTATAATTTTTACTAAAATGCTAGCATTTGTAGATTAACATTTTTGATTAAATAAAATTATCTGTAATTATATTGTAAAATATTTTAGGCTCATTTTCATAATAATAATATGATAGATTTCTTCTTATTAGCATGATGAATTTTACATTCAAAACGTATAGGTACAATAGGTACTGTTGATATTATGTTTTATATAATATTAATTTACTGAATAAATAAAACAATATTAACGGTATTCAAAGGAATTTTTGTTTTATTTACATACCTATTTAAACAACTTTTGAATGTCAAATTAACGTTATTAATATGAAAATGAATCAAAAATATTTTACAATATCTGGTAATCCGCTGGTAATTTTATTTAATTAAAAACGTTAATTGTGCAAGTAAAATTATACCCTGATATATATATAAATATAGGGGTGATACTTATTATAGATAAGTACCTATAGAACAAAACTCACACATACTACGTATTATGAATACGCACACATAAAACATTGATTTAGTTGCGGAATAAGATATCAGATGGCGTCTAGTATGACAAAAATAGCCTCTAGATGGCACTCTATTCCTGTATATAATTTATAGATCCGTCACCCGCATAGAACACTTGCCAGTGTCAAGCACAGACTATATAGTAAGTAAGAGAACGCTACGCTACAGTTGTAGTGTCAAGTTGTAGGATTTCTTCAAGTTTCTTGAATAAAACAAGTTATAAATGTTCTAGTCACAATCTAAGTCACTAAACACTAACAGTAATTTTCATATTCAAGTCGCGCTTCATATTCATATTCATTTATTGTTGGTAAAACCGATTTACACGTCAATATAAATTACAAAAAGAATGTCAGAAACACAGAATTCGCCCTATTATATTATGCCCATAGTCTTTGGTCAGAAATAACAATATGGAATCTAGTTTCAAATAAATTATACATTATAAAATTAATAAACAATAAAAATAAATAAATAACATTGTTACGACTGTAACTCTAAGAACTCCTGTATGTCATAAAACGATTGCTCGATAAGCCAGCGCTGAAGACGATACTTGAAACTGACCAGACTTGGAGCAGACTTTATTGAGTCTGGTATTTTCCCGTAAATAGTGGGACCCATGGCATGGGTGAGCTTGGTGGACTTCACCAGGGTAAATTTCTTTTTGGTGAGGTTTGCGTCTGGGTCCAGTGCTGGGTGTGTCCTCACATACATCGCCATTTGTATTATAATTATTGCTGACAGCGTAGGGATTCCCAGACTTTTAAAATATGGTCCTGCAGAAGTGTCCTGCGTTACCTGCACGATTGCTCTGATGGCGCGTTTCTGGAGGCGAAACCCTCTGTTCCACTCTGAGCATAGCCTCCAGATTTCGGCACCATATTGAAGTAGAGAGTGAACCGTTGCAAAGTAAAACGTACGGGCCTCTTCTGCATATGCCAGACGCGATACTCTCTTCAGTGCAAAACAAGCACTGCTAATTCTTCCACAAATTTTATCTACGTGAGTCAACTTCGAAACCTAGAAATGTTGTGCTTTTCATTTGGTCTATTGTCATCCCCTCAATTTTCACCAACAGAGGTCTACGACTTCTACCAGACAAGTCGAAATCGAGGAAATGAGTCTTCTTTAGGTTTAGAGCGAGCCCATTTATGGAGAACCATCTGGCGAGCTGCGCAGCCACCTTATTTAATCTCCGTTCGAGGCATTCCACAGAAGACGCGATTACGATCGCTGCCACGTCATCAGCGTTTCTGCATCTTTCACTGCTTCTGACAAGTCATTTAATAGTAACGAAAACAGTAAGTTTGATACTGATGAACCCTGCGCTACGCCCATCGTCGACCCTTGTGGGTCAGACCTTACCGAGCCGCCGTCACCTACCACTATTTTTCAATAGTATGTTCTAAACTGCCATTAAAATGAGGCATATAATATCAAAGTCGGCAATCTCCACTTGTGACAAGTTCGAGTTATCAACAAAAAACATTTCTTAGGTTTATTAATTTTAGATATTAGCGTATATTGACAAATTCTTTCTTCACAGAATTGTTAAATTAATTTCATTAATAAAATATAACTATTTTGTAATATTTAAGTAGTAAATTCTTTATTATTAAAATGGAGACTGCCGGATTTGAAATACACTTGTGGAGACTGCCAACTTTGATATGGATAGTGTTGGATATTGCCGTATTTGATTTGAACGCCGCCATCTTGATACGTGATTGCATGACTAGCCAGATTTGATACTTACATATTTTGAGTGTTAGGATAGAACTTCAAAATCTAATAAAAGTTTTAAAAAAAATTAATACCATGCAAATGTTGATTTCAGAAATAAAACCCTAATTTAGTAATCAAATATTCTTTTTATTTATTAAAAATACAGACTCATATTTTTAAGTCTGGGGAATCATCTTGGAATTCGCAAAGTGTATCATTTTCGTTGTCATTTAAGGGGATAGCATCCTCATTCATATTATTTTCAGGCAGAATCAAATTTCTGAAATACACAAGCTCTTCATCATCCATCCAGCCGTCTCCGTAGTGCGTTTGCAATAGTTTTTTGACATCTGTCAATTTATTACTGTTTACTTTCCCTGATGAATGAATTTCTGGCGGATAGAGCATGTTCATATTTTTGTTCTTTTTTGTTATGCCTCCAAATTTTCCATCACTTACTCTATAGTAAAGATCCCCTTTAACTACAACGTCAACTTTGCTTTTTGTTCTCCTAATGTAGAATCGCTTGCTCTTTTGAAAAGCAAAATGCCATGAACCGACATCTTTCAGGACAGTTTTTAAACTATCTCTCCAATCATAAACCTTGCAATCACCTTTTCCTAATTCAATAATGGTACTGTAATTTTTAATAATATCCAAATAACCATCAGCGTTTTTTATTATTTCCCTTTTGCGGATATCTCGTTCTATATGCCCGAAGACTCTATCTGGAGGAATGAAGGAATGTCCTACAACTGGAAATACAATTTCTACGTTTTTCACATGACTTGGGGCTTTAGATGTTAGCCATTTAGCAAGCATACCCACCATGGTGGTATTTTTATTTTGGCCCCCGCAGCCGTCCGCAATCAAACGAACTTTAGTAATATCTGTCCAATCTGTCGAACAAAGCCGATGATAAACAGCTGACGCTATTTCATTAGAGCTTTTTGCGAACTTATCCTCGGTCCAACAGTAGGCAAATGTATTCTTTGGAGACAGTGCAGCTTTTGAACTTCCCTGCACTATTGTAAAATTATACAAATACAATTGTCTGGAATAATACGTACTTTGGTCTGGTAGTTTAGGAATAGGACTATTTTTTTGGCAATCAAAAGAAAGTGTTATCATGCCATCTTGCTCTTCTTGAACTAACTGAAAAAAAGCTTTCGCTCGCAATTTGTGCACTCTCTTCTGTATTAGGACATCGGTTTTTTTTTGTAGGTCGTCGTTTTTTTGGTGCGTTTTAATCAATTCATCATACTGAAGACACGTTGAACACACGTCGGTTCTCGGTGATCCGAATCCCAAATTATAGAAATTGTTGAAAACGGTTCTAAAATATCCTCTTTTTACTTTTACGTTTTCATCTGCTTGGGCATTGTACATTTTAAACATTTTGTTAATGCTAAGTTCTGCTGGCAAATAAAATCGTTTCGATTTCCCTCGACAATAATGGGCTTCTTCACAGTTAAAAGAATTAATGAAAGTTTTGACTGCAATTAGTTTTTCTCCGAATTTGTGCTGTTTGTGATTGCCACCTCGATTTTCAGTTAATAAAGTGCCAGTCTTAAAAAAATGTGCCATGATTGTGTGAACCCTGTGTTTTGTTACATGCAAAATTTTCAAAAATGCCTGTTGACATATTGGAATGGTACATCTTTGACTTGAACAGTACATTGTATATTTTATTTGGAAGAGTTTCTGTCTTTGAGGACCCTTTGTTCCACGTCGTCTCTTAATTTGTTTTGGCTTACAATATTTTAAAAGGAATGCGTCTTGCGTCGATTTTTCTTTGTATTTAAAAAAAGCATCATGGAAATATTTTACATCAGCTATAGAAACAGTTCCACATTTAAATGCTTTTGTGTCATGTCCGCATCTTGGCCGCTCAGGAAGTTGCTTCGATGAATACCTACAAGAAGTAAAAAGGAAAATAAATTTACGTAATTTTATCATGGGCAGTCAATTACTATAAAGGATATGAGTTTTATAACTAATAAGCAAGTATCAAAACCATATATCTCAGTATACAAACCTCTCTCTCTTGGCCACATTTCTTTTCCAATTTTCTGGATCACTTTTCCTTTTTCTCGATTGTCTAGGTAAACAGGGTCGTACTAGATTATCCATATTGTCTATTTTACACAATTAATATCACTTTTTAATAAGAAATCCCAATTAAAATCACAATAATCCACGTGCAGATCTTTGCGCTGTGACAGCAGACGCCATACTAAATGCCGAGCTCTGATTGGTTGGAACGGAGACTGCCATGTTTGAAAGAAACGAATGCGGAGGTTGCCGGTTTTGTTACCGACATTCATTTTTAATTGCGTCTTGTATGAGAGATAGCCGTCTTTGAAACGCCTTAACTTTTACGTAATGGAGAATTTACCATAGAGAAAATATTTGCATTGTTAACTTTTTTTTAACCCTGACTGGAGACTGCCGGGTTTGATACTATATGCCTCAAATATACAACAACTTGCCTCTGATGATTTTCATCAAATGATGTTGAAGTGCGCCATCTTTCGTGGTAAACATAAATTACAAACTAGTTCGAACAAACAGTTGCCGTATTTGGAGAACACGATTAAACGCCGACCTAATAAACCAACTAACAAAGTTGTACCACCTAACAGTAACAGATGGCGTAAATAATGATAATATGAAAATAAAATAACGGTACAAGTATTGTATCGGGTAGAAATGTGAAAATTTCCATACAAAATAATCTACTGCGTTCAATGGCACAAAAATCCATTACGACAAACAAAACGATACAAAAAATTGGATATGTTTCATAAGTAAAGATAATTTAATAATGCTCTTTTTATAGCAGGTAGACGTTATGCCACTTTACCCAACTGCGCAAGGAGGGGGTTATGACTTATGAATTTCGGGTGTTTATATCGACGGTAATAAAAGTAATTTAATAAACAATCTAATAAACTGAAAAGGGAGAAATCAAAAAAAAACTGGGAGTCTACCTATAGTCCAGTCAAAATAGACATTCAAGTTAGCCAAAATTCGCATAGAGCTTGAAATTGGTATAGACATTAAATAAACAAATGAAATGTCAAAAATCCCCTTCGATCCTACTTTTGCAAATAAAATCGGCTGTAACTTTTTTTTTACGAAAACTGAGAAAGATGATTTTTCTTTCTGCAGCAAGAGATCATGGATCTGCGTATATGGTTTTAATTTCAACACGATACCTTCACGCGTTCCCGAGATACAGGTCTTGACACCTGGACGGACGAACGGACAACAAAGTGATCCTATAAGGGTTCCGTTTTTTCCTTTTGAGTACGGAACTCTAAAAATGGAAAAACCCTGAATTCTTTACCTTTGAGCTTGGTTTTTTTGCAGAAGTAGAATGGAAGGGTATTTTTGACATTTCTTTTGTAAGTAATGGTTTATTTACCGTCTAGACCAGGGGTCGGCAACCTATGGCTCGCGAGCCACATGTGGCTCTTTGGTTGTGAAGCTGCGGCTCTTTAGTTCCATACGCAAATATTATTTTTTAATATAAAAAACATTGAAAAATCGTTCTGAAGCGATTAACGAGGATTAGGCACCATTTCTATCACTTAGCCACTTGTATTCGCTTTTCACCGCACTCCTCACGCACTTCCTAACTTTGAACTTTGTATGGAAAAATAATTACAGTTTAAAAACTAAAAACCAATTATTATTATTTATTTTGTTTCGGTTATAATTAAGTGTTTTTAAATACATTTTTAATTATTGGCCATAACAAGTCATTATTGTAGTTTTTTTTAATCGACTTCAAAATACGTTTAGTTAAAAAATGTACCTAATCTATTTTTTAGTTATTTTGTTATAAAAACCAAAGTACTGAACCGATTTTCATAAATTTATATGGGACCACCTCTTAGGTATTAGACACTGCTTCTTTTTGAAAACATAGTCAAAATTCTGGAAACTTGTTTTAATGCTTTGTTGGTTTCATATTATAAGAATGTATGAGTAAGCGTAGAGGGAGGTAGGGAAGCCTCTGTGTATGATTTGAACACGTATTTACTTGATCGGTTTTTAAGGTTCCGTAGTAAACAAGGAACGCTTATAGTTTCATCATGTCCGTCTGTTTGTCTCTCTGTCTATCGCGGATTTATTCAAAGAATATTAGTACTAGAGAGCTGTAATTTGGCATGGACATATACTCGTATATTAATTACGCCATAGTCGTAGATAAAAACTAAAAAAATATTTTTTGGTGTACTTCTCCTACATTTAAGGTGGGGACACAGCCAGATAGAAGTCTATGGGTGGAGATGAATTATTTTTTCTCATCTATCCGCTCGTGTGCGGTTATCGTTGGATAGATAATGAAAAACATTGAGGCTGTAAGAAATCATTTTGCAATTTAGGGATTCGTTTACGAAATATTAAAAAAAAATACGGTTGACTTGATTTTGTAGATATGAAAAAAATCATGCTAGTAGCGTATATGACGAAATTAAAAGGAAGGCTATCATGGCTAAGTAGGCTTTACAATTTAACGAGTAATAGTCTATCAACTTAAATTATGTACTTAGAGAAGTAAGAAATTAAAAAGTTGTTCAAATTTCATTTAAACTAACATAAGTTGACATAGTACGAAATTGAAGACCCTTTTTAAGTTCGACGTGCAACTGGCCATTTATTTTTTTAAAGATATAGGTAATGCTTAAAATATATAATTACCTTTTAAACCTTGCATATACCTACTAAACTGGATACCGCACAAGGATCTACGGTTGGAAAAAAACACCCCCTCTTTACTTTTTTATTATTAGAATAACTTTACTGACATAGAGAAGACATAATTATGAAGCGCCAGTAGTTTTTGAATAAAATACATATTTACATACAGCCAGACAGACGGACTAGATGAATTTATGGTTTGTAAAGTCAGTGTTTGATCACCTACTCGCATGTTGGTAAGCGAAGAGGCACAAGATTATATTTCTCGTATTAGTACGGAACCCCAAAAACATAGATGTCACGTGCGAGGGAGTAAGCAGCTGGATTGGAATTGTCGTTCTGTCATATTTACCCAATTTATTAGGTATGTTTTAGTCGGTTAATTCAATCGATTTCTTTTGTGTTATGGCAATACGGATTCCACTGAAACCGGTTTACTGGAGATCTTCTAGCGTACGTCACTCACATCTGGAGTGATGTCATCGAGAAGCATGGGCGCTAGCAGTTTCTCTTGATTAATTATTTTATATTATGAAAAAGTTAAAATTTCGGGAGTACCCTTCACCTTAAAGGGGTGATTAAACTTTTTTCAATGACACCTCCTCAAGTTGAATGTCTTTTGAAATAATTCACAATCATTTATTTATAACAATTGTTATAAGTCAACAGGTAGATTATCTAATTAAAATTAATCGTCCAACTACATATAATAGATTATACCTATCAAGAGCAAAATTATATTTATGTATAAAATTATATAAAATATTTACTAACAAATATCTAATAAAAAACATATCTACAAACTGTCAAATTCAATACAAGATAATAAAATACAAATATAAGTCAAAAATAAAAATAATCATATTTAAAATATGTTAATTACCTATAAGTGTGTTGATATGCAAATTTTATTTATACCTATATACTTAAAACTACACAATCACAAATGTCAGTGCAGTATGTAATAATAACTAATTATTTTAATAATGTCATAATTATCAATCATATTCATGTCACATTTTCAATTTGATAAAAATAAATAAGATTTCATACTTATTCTACTCACACATCATTTTTCTCTCAGGTTATAGGTAGGTCATCATCATCATCTCAGCCATAAGAAGTCCACTGCTGGACATAGGCCTCCCCCATGGATTTCCAAAATGACCGATTGGAAGCGGCTTGCATTCAGCGTCTTCCCGCCACTTGTATGAGGTCATCTGTCCATCTCGTGGCTGGTCTTCCTACGCTGCGCTTGCCGGTACGTGGTCTCCACTCGAGAACCTTTCGGCCCCATCGGCCATCAGTTCTACGTGCTATGTGCCCTGCCCACTGCCACTTCAACTTACTAATCCGCTGTGCTATATCGGTGACTTTTGTACGTCTACGTATCTCTTCATTTCTGATTCGATCTCGTAGAGAGACTCCGAGCATAGCTCTCTCCATAGCTCGCGTGACCTTGAGCTTCTTTATAAGGCCCATAGTTAGGGACCACGTTTCAGTGCCGTATGTCATCACTGGTAACACACACTGGTAAGTAAGTCGGTATAGGTAGGTAAGTCCATCAAAAGGAAAAGTTGGGAACCACCTACACTTTCAAACTACATATTATGGAAGGTATAACAAAAAACATACAACAACTTTAGAAAAAAAATATTTTGAACATTCTTCGAAAATAATAAATATTCAAACATAAACATATCTCAGTACGTTCCAACTGTGGGAATGAAAAGTCCGATTCAAAGGCGGACCTCGTGAGTGAAAATGAGCTAGCGATAAAGGTAAAATCGAAATTAGGTTTTAATTATTTTTTTGTCTACACAAACACCATTCATTTCTTATTCCCAAATAAAAATTACGTCACTCTCATCTATTTTAAGCCGAAATATTGAACTATAGTTTCAATCATATTCAACGGTTTTTTTTAAAGGAACAGTGTATGCATCCACCCTTTTCACGCTACTTCTATGAGGTCTTCTGTCCACTTTATAGCTGGTCTTCCTACGTTGCGCCGGTTGCCGGTTCGTGGTCTCCACTCGAGAACTTTTCGGCCCCACCGGCCGTCAGTTCTACGTGATGTGTGCCCTGGCCACTGCGACTTCAAATCCGCTGTGCTATACCGATGCTTTTGCACATCGAAACGTGGTCACTCACTATGGGCTTCATAAGGAAGCTCAGTCACGCAACGAGCTATGGAGTTACAAATACCTAAATAAATACAATCTTTTTGGTTTCTAATTATTACAAATACCTAATTACTATTACAACTATGCGTTAAACATACAAGACGCTGTAGGTCAAAGGTCAATGACCTTTTTAAAACAGGTCTACACAAAACATAATAGTCAGATAGTCTTTATTAGATTTAATTATGATTATGCCAAGTACCTACTGACGAAACCTAACCAAATGCAAGTCCCGACCCGCTCTTGGTCATCAATTTTTTGACAATAAACTTTATCAAAAATGACAAACATCTAGGTTGATCCTACGAGTTATCTAAATCTTCGTGTTCCGTTGATAGCCGGTAACTGAACTTATAATTTATAATAAATTACAGTTTAAAAAACTAAAAAACACGCTACAAATTATTGTGGTCAAAGTTCAATATAAGACTTTCTAACAAATCCAAACACAGCTATGATACGATGTTCTATCATGAAGTTCTAGTTCATATCTTCCGGCTCCATCATCAGATCAGTTCGATAGTACCATATTATTGTATTGTCATCAGAACTACGTACAGCTGCCAACTTTCATGACGCTACGAACCTTAGAAGGTGGTTAAATTAGTTACCTTAGATTTCATTACATACAGGTCGACCTAAGAGAAAAAAACAATTCCCTTTTTTTTCACTAAATCTAATTTTGCTATAAAACGTGCCAACTCCTATTTCTTTTAAAATAATATTTTTGGAAATAATACGGCTTGAATTTTATTTCCCAAATTACGTTCAATCATGATTTAAAAACATCAATCATATTGGGATGTATAGGTCATTTCATGAACTCGTATGTATTTTTTAATCTCATCATTTTTACGAAAAAAAAAAACTCGGTTAGTAAAATGTCCTTAACATCACCTACATATATTGACATAATTATCATTATAACGTATCTACCGTAATGTAGCACTCAAAGTGTTTTAACACGTTGAAAGGGGCCTGTTACATATTGACAAACTCAAAGCGCTACGTTCGTTAAAAAATGTACAAAATTTGGCCGCGCAGAAATCATCAGGCGTGTATATTTTTTCACGTGAAAATGTAGTTGGTCGAGCGCCGAAAGTTCGTGTTTGAAAAAAAAAAATGGTGCGTTTTGTTCGTGGTTCGCGACGTTTAGTGGGAAGCTCGTGATCGGGATGGGCGTGCTCTGGGCGTCACCGTCAACTCCTTCCTCAGAACCGTTGTAGCCCTCAGTAGCACGCCGGCCGCGGCGATCGACGCGCGTTTTAATGTCATAGTGTTAGTGTAGCAGTGTGGTGGGGCACACGCCCAAATATTCGAAAATAGAAACCAAAAAAATTAACCCCCCAATGGGAGTTTACGAAGACAGGGGAGCGATGCATTGGGTGAGTTATTTTTTCTATCCTCACAAAAGTTTTATGTCAACTGATATAAACCCTATAGGTATTCGTCTTTTTTCTTCGGCATTTTATCATAAAGGTAAACTGTAATTATTTTTGCCCGATTTATTACATTATTTTTTACGCTGACCGTACATAACAAAGGTACAACATAGAAAAATAAATAAACTTACCTTAAGTTGTACTGAAGCATTCTAGATGATATGAGTAAAAATAATAATATTTTCTCTAATTAGGTATTATACGTGACTAAAACAGTGAAAATAAAATAAAAAACTGCTAATTAATTTATGTAAAAGTTATGGATGATATATCATTTCTATTTTCAAAATTTAAGAAGGTTATTTATGCGGGACAATTACAAGTAGGTACCTACCTATTATATTACTGGCACTAATCGGTAACCTGTTATGTGTGTAAAAACCTGTTTTTATTTTTATTTTATTTTTAGAAAGTGGGTTGTGTTGAGGAAAAGGAAAAGGGGTGGTACTTAGATACGGTATTTGGTAGACGCAAGTTAATGCCTTCTATCTATTTACCGTGTTGTGTTTAGGATTGCTGACGGGGAATGGAAGGTGTTAATGGTATACCTACTCTCTACCATTCCCCGCCATGAGAGTTGGGCGCTAGTATTTTGGTGGTTAGTACCTACAACCCGGTTGTTAGGAACCTGTATTTTGTTGGTTAGTACCTACATCCCGGTTGTTAGGAACCTGTATTTTGTTGGTTAGTACTTACCTATAACCCGGTTGTTAGGAACCTGTATTTTGTTGGTTAGTACCTACATCCCGGTTGTTAGGAACCTGTATTTTGTTGGTTAGTACTTACCTATAACCCGGTTGTTAGGAACCTGTATTTTGTTGGTTAGTACCTACAACCCGGTTGTTAGGAACCTGTATTTTGTTGGTTATTACGTACAACCCAGTTGTTAGGAACCTGTATTTTGTTGGTTAATACCTATAACCCGGTTGTTAGGAACCTGTATTTTGTTGGTTAGTACCTAGAACCTGGTTGTTAGCAACCTGTTCTGGTGGTTAGTGCGTAAAACCTAGTTATTAGCAACCCGTGTCTTGGTGGTTTGTATTTATTTGCAATCTGGTTAGCAATCGGTATTTAGGTGGTTAGTATTTTAAACTATTGTTCATATACATAAGTTAGATAAGATATATAATTTTATTATTATTCCAATTGTACAATTACATATTATGTTAAAACAAGATAGGTACATAGTACGCTGAGTTATGTACACATTGATGTTGTAACATTTGTTATATATAAATATTATTATACTTATAAGCTCTCTTCAAATTGTTATGTGATAAAAAAATCTATTCTAAAGTTACCATTGTGTTGTCAATTATAGTAATCCTATATATTTTATAAGTATTTGGAAATAAATATATTTGTATTGTAAGTATTTGTAAATACTATAAACGTTATGTTTTCTAAGGTTATATACAAATATTGTATTTCAAAAGTGTTTGTGTTATTGTATTTGTTTACTCATAAAAGTATTTACAATAAGACAAGGAATCCGTGGGCGCAACTATTCTAAGTTTCATTTACTATAAGTATAGATACGCTATAACAACCATCCATATTTTAGGGATCATGTACTTCTTATAAATCTATGGTCGGGATAAAAATAAAATAGCGTTTTCTATTCTAGGGTAAAAGGCGATCTCTAGTCCAAATTTAACTTTATTATATTTAAGTTCATAATATTAATTAAAATGTATAGCGAATTAAATAACAACTAACTTTAATATTATTAAAATAATTAAAACTATATTTAATTGGGCCTAACTTGCAATATTTAATCCATTTCAATAAATAATGAATTTCACTTCATTATATTTGAGTTTATAATACTTATTAATTAATATTTAATAATAATTAATTAAAATATAGCGTGTTCTACCGATGCTTTGGAGTTTGTAAAACTTCTTGCATAATCGACATGTTTGTACTTAGGTACTTGCAATATTTAAACCATGGCAGTAAAGAATGGCAAGTCTTATTTTATATGGATCGGATATAACAAATAAAATATTGTGTGTAGTAGCACGACTTTACGTGACGTACTGGCAATACCTAAAAATATAATAACAATACATGATGTAGATAGATATACTAAAATCTAATAAACTGCCTCTGTAGGTACCTATACTGTACTTCCATCAAATAAAGTATATGAAGTCTAAATCTTGTTGGAAACAGGTTATACATATGACAGTAGGTACGAAGTTCTATGGCCTGTACCTTATTTACCATACTATAGTCCATATAAATATATATATATGTACATATACATCATACCTGGCAATCCTTCGAATTTTCTTCTTATGAACCAACGAGATTTTATCTATAGAGAGGTTAAGTATGTATATTAATCGAATATGAAGTAAAAACATGGCAAATCTCAGCACTTTCGAGGATAAGATCACACTATCTTGCCCTTATATATATATATATATATATATTGGTGCATACACTTTAACGTTTGATAATAAATATATTTTCATCTTACTAGATCGTAAAGTTAGGTTTCTAAGGCTAATACTGGCGTGGAAAAGTTCATTTTGCCCACTTGGGTGGAAAGTAGTTTCGAAATTCGAACACGACAGAGCTCTGCGTATTCAATACAAAATATTTCCAACCTCTTTCTTTGTACAATACCTTCACAAAATGAAAATAAATGGTTATATTCAAGGAGGTTTTATCTTAGCTTAAATAAACACTAAATATTATATTAAAATAACTTAGAAATTTTGTGTATTTACTAAAAATGTACGATTTACTTTCCCTTAGCAGTGTTTTGAATTTTTACAACCATTTACAAGAAAAAGGTTTGAATATGTGAAGAAGAATATACCTATGCGAAAAGCCTATGCGATGCAAAGCCTCGATGACACTGGGCTAGTTTACAAGCTACAAGCCAGCGAGTTCGCGAGCAGCTTGTAAACTCGCTCCGTGTCATTGAGCTTTTTTACAATCTGCTTTTGACTGTGTCATCGACACTCGCTACTCGCTCACTCGCTAGCTTTTAAATTCGCCGACTAGCCAAAGATTTTTCTACTCGAGAAAATAGGTGAACTAAACAATTTATTCTCTATGTTACGATGAAAATCTTTGTATTGCACTCGGCTGTATAGTTATTTTATCTTGTCTTGAATATTTTATCTAGAATCCATTGCTACGCTCAGGATTCTACACTAGAACTACTCGCTGCGCTCGTGATTCAAACCTAGAATCCTTCGCTTGATCTGGACTTTACTTTCGACGGCAATATACAACTTTCCAGCTTAGTGCAATAAATTACTATTATTTTCTAGCTCGTTTTTGAACTAGGTATATTCATAGGTAGGATATCAATGTGATGGTTTATATAAGCATTTGTTCTTATCTAAAATGTTATAGCTAGGCGGATAATTTAATTTCAGTACCTAAAAATAAAATACTTACATATTAGGTATGGTATACACATATCTACAGAACGCTATTATAAAAAAAAATAAACACGAAGTCGTATTAAATATACAAAACCTCTTGAAAACTGATAAAAACATACCTACCTACATTTTATGTTATTTAATGATAGATAAAATAACTAGATATATATTTTCTCGAATATTAAAAAAAAAACGATGTCGTAATCGTCAACTAGTTGTAGACAAATCTTTCTATTTGTGATTGTACAACATAATATAATAAAATAAACATAAATATAACTTGAAAAAATTTATATCAGAGTACAAATTGTGTTTTTTAATTCGATTAGTGTTTGTTTTCGTACACGACAATAAGAGTAGTTGAAATGAAGTGGTGAAACGTGTTTTTTCATGTTGTTAACAAAACTGTATAGAATATTCCAGTAAAGTAAATACCTATTTAACTGAAGGATGACTACAACTTGAGAATGACTTGTTTACTGGACTTAGACTATGACTAGTGCTTATATTACTCGTATTAAATATTTATATTATATAAATTTACAGTGGTGACTTCCACAAAAAATAAAAATTGCGCTTTTCCGTAACCTCCAACGAACTTTTTCGTAATAAATAACTGATTATTTTTCCTAAAAATGCTCATCTAAACACATTTACAAAAGCTTTACGCGTAATTTCTCATGGAAATGTACACTCAACATCATATAAAGCTTAACGCAAGCTACAATAATCGCTCTTATTACAGTCGGGTATTTCTTTAATACTGAAACTTGTTTGTCACTAAGCGGGTGAAACCGCGGGGTGCAGATAGTTTGTATTATAAATTGACATCATGATCGGAACAACGGTGGAAGTGTTGAATGCTGTAAAGTCCTTTCCAAGACTGACGCCGGTTTCCGTCGGCCGCCGGCCGCCCGTATATATGAATAACGAGTAAAATGTAATAAATATAATTATAATTATTTAGGATTTAGCTCATTTAAAAATATTTTAGCTCGTAAATTATGAAGGCGTTAATATTTTTGTTTGATAAAGCTTATCGCTTGATTATAATTAAATATTAATTACATTATGTAGGTTGCTTTTGCGTCAAAATATGTATTTAATTTTTATTTCGATCAGAAGTTTTGAATGTGTATTTTTACGGAATGTTTGTATTTTATGCATATATATATATATATATATATATATATATATATATATATATTTGATTAGGCTTAAGTGAAATACTATTTTCAGACAGACAAAGGCAAATCATAAAAGTATATCATTATAAAAAAAAATGCAAACATGACTACACGGGGATCGACGCAAATGGCCAAGGACGCAAAAGGCCATTTGGCCTTTCACGTAGCAGCAATGTTGATATGATGTAGACTATAATATTTTCGCAAGAAAATGTACTCAGAGTCAGAGCCGCCAAACAATTTATTTATATGAGCATTCTTTGGATTAGAATAATAATTATTGAATTATTCAAGTAAAATTACATTTTTTTTTAGTTTTTTTTACGCTGTATTATTATTATTACAAAAAAGTAACACATGACGATAAAGATGTATCTAAAGACTACTCGCACATTAATATCAGCTAAACCGTTTAAGTTGTAGAAGGCAATATAGATAGAAGCATTCATACACCCGAAAAACATTACTCACATTACTACTAACACAGTCGGGTAATAATATGCCTGCTATATGACTAAATACCTATTCTAAACGGATTAAGCGCGTAAAATTAAAGTAATATTTTGTACAAAATAATTTTGTAGTTACAACAGTTAGATAAAAAGTCTCAAATAAGAAAAATTAATTCCGTTAGATTTGTTTATTTGATTTAGTCTTTGATAGAAATTAGAAACTTTAATCTTCTAGAGTATTTTGTATAGTATTTTATACTTTATTATAAATTTGAACTATCTAAAGAAAATAAATTCGTTATTTTCATGCAGTCAATATCGTTTTCACCTCACAAGCTCGGAAAGATTCTGTTTGTCATTAGAAATCTGAGTGGAAAAGTGCATTTTGTCCTCTAGCGTGGAAAGAGTTTTTAAAATTCGAACCTTTCTATTCCATACTTTTCTATACCGCAAGTCCACTGAAAATGCATTAAATACTTATTTCATGTCAGTGCGCCAACCTCATTTCTTTGAATAATCGCACTGACCAGCCACTGGTGGCAGCACTGGACTAGCGTTTTCCTCGCTGTAGTGAGGTGAAAAATTTTGTGTTTCACTCGGCAGCAAAGTTATTTTGCATCTCGTACTTTTGAAACCCTCGCTACGCTCTGGATTCTATATTTGAACCACTCGCTTCGCTCGTGGTTCAATCCTAAATTCCTTCGCTTGCTCAGGTTTCAATACAAGTACTCGCCCCAAAAACCAACTTTGCAGCCTTGCATAACATATAACTATTTTATATTTCCCAAAAAAAATCTTTGTGTTGTCGAACTGATACGTCAAAATTTTGTCTTATCTTTCTGACTTTGATCTATAGAAAATAAAAATAAAAACAAAAACATAATAAGTCCAAACAAAACAAAAAAAAAAACAATACCACTAACAAAAGTTTACGAATTAAATTTAGCTTTGGCCACATACCATATACCGGAAAACGTTACTTAAATTTAACCATCGTCTTAAATTCTCTGTCTTCTTTCCGCGAGTGTCATCGACTATATCAAGAAATGGCGGCGTATCGTGATTTGTGATTTACCCAGGCAGATCTAAATCGGTCCACTTCAACGATTGACCTTCGACATATGTACTATAAACATTAACATACCTACCAAACAGTACTTTGAGGATTACCTATTACTAGTTTGTACTAAGTTTGGCCTAGTAAGCTAGATCAGGGCACATGCTAGGAAACCATACTCCAGGGTCGCTGTTATCGAAATCGATGAGGGGGACTATGTATGAATGTCATGCGATATGTTGACATACTTGTATTCTGCGTCTGATTCGATCTAACCCTAAATAGAATGTCCGTTGTAATGTATTTTAACTTAACTAAATTATTATAACTATAACTAAACCATACGGAAATTATTTTGCATACAGCAATTTTGTCACTATTGA
Organism: Lycia hirtaria; assembly: GCA_947563715.1. Classification (NCBI taxonomy): domain Eukaryota; kingdom Metazoa; phylum Arthropoda; class Insecta; order Lepidoptera; family Geometridae; genus Lycia; species Lycia hirtaria. The sequence continues at coordinate 16,969,471 of OX387386.1, forward strand.
TAACTATAATTTATTAATTAGTTTTTTTTACGTAAGTTAGATCTACAATTGACCACCAGCTCGCCTGATGTTAAGCGACGGTGTGGCTGATGAAGCTCGTCGATCTAGAAGATATCTATTAACTCTAGCTTTGAAAATTCCAAGATTGTAGGTCTCGGGATAAAGAGATGGCGGCAAAGAATTCCATTCCTGTGCAGTACGCATCAAGAACGTGGAGCGTTATGGCTGAGTACGGATTCATTTCATACTTAGGTGTGCTATATCAGAAATGGTATCACTTGACTTTAACCATTCAAGGTTGCCTGTAAGAGATCGCTGTAAGCGATAAGGCCGCCTGTTGTTGCACTAGCATGTAAGCCGTTTTCGCTATGTAATTTGGTGTAAACAATAAAGAGTCTATCTATCATTCGGCGAGAATAGCTTTGTAAGACCACTTTGCAAAAAGGTCAATAACCTGTGCATCATAACGACTTAAGTATTTCATATACCTACCTATTTAAAACTATACCTCGAAAAGTTTTTAAATAATTTTCTAGGTAAACACCGACACCAGTGCTAGTTAGTCGGTTAAAAGAAACAAAAACGTTAGCGTAATCTTGACACGCATTTGGCCGATTTTTAGTATTCGTTGTTATATTTCGAAGTTAATGCTACACACGTAATTGAACTATTTTTGTGACCTAAATATATTATTGTTATTACTGTAGATTTAAAGTGAAACTTCCATATAACAAAATAACACGTTTATTGTACGGACACTCCCTGAATTTTTAACTTTTTATTATTATTAATCTGCAGTGTTGTATTAAAATGACATCTTATCTATTAGAATTAGAGCCGGTCCACACGGCGCGTTGCGTCGACGTAGCGCTGTCGCTGCGTCATTTTACATACAAATAATCATAGTGTTCACACGGTGAACTGCGTCGACGCAACGCACACACGACTGAGCTGCATGATTTTCTTGATTTTCATGTTTTTTTTTCTTTATGTGTACTATATGACGATGATTCTTGGCAAATTTCACAGTTATAGGTCAACGGGAAGTACCCTATAGGTTTTGATCTCCTTGCGAGTGTCGAAATATGTATGCGTATTTTGCGACATATTCGGCTGTGACTTTTTTTTTATGAAAACTGAGAAGTTTGATTTATTCACAGCTGCAAGAGACTATAAATTTCCGTACATGTTTTTAATTTCTACTCGATACCTTTACGCGTTCCCGAGATTGAATAAATAAAATAAATATTCGTGGACATTTCACACAACACCATCTGTTAGTCTTAGCTTGAACTAAGAAAAGCTTGTACTATGGAAACTAGAAGGTCTTGACAGACGGACAACACAGTAATCCTATAGGGGTTCCTTTTTTCCTTTTGAGGTACGGAACCTTAAAAAAAGAAACTAACAAAATATCAAGCCATAAGCACAGAAGATATTATCAAAAGAGTTCACTTTATCTGGCTCGATTAGTAATAACAGGAATAGAATAAAGAATAAAATAAAATACGTCAAATACCACGCAACCAATAAAATTATCGGAATAGACGAAATAACAAAAAAAAAATACGGTACATAATATAAAGATATTGACAAATATATTGGAATAAAATATAATAATATTATTGTAAATTAATAGAATTTATTATCGTTTTCCTGCTTATCCGTCGGGGAAGGCGATCTAGGCTCAAATTCAGCGGTAGCTTCGTTCGTCCCGTGGAATCTGCCGAAATACTGTAAAATTAACACTTTATGTGTTAATGTAATATACAACTACTCCATTCATTTGAACATATTATATTGTTCTCAATTTGTTATAACAAGGTAAAATTTTGACACTTTTATTTACTTTTTTAATTTTTTTTTTTTATATTGGATTAGGACTGGGTTTTTTATTATGCTTAGGCATCGAAATAATTGGTTTTTATACAACTATGTTTTCTTTTTCATATTATTTAGAAGAGTTTGAATATTAATTTGGAAGATAGAGAGAATTGTGATTTAGTCGCAAATATATTCTGAATTATATATATTATTTAAAATGAGCACTTACCAATTTTTATCAGGTAGATCCAATGACGATCTCTCAGCTCGTCAGATATAATGGCAGGCAGGTTCCCAAGACAACAAAGCTAACGGGCTCAAAGTCAATGAGATTTTATCTATCTATAGAGGGGTTATACTAATTGAAAATGAAGTAAAAGCATGGCAATTCTCAGTTCTCAGGACTTTCGAGGATAAGACTACATCCTTAAAGCCTTTTATTGTCTTAGTCATATCTTGGTGTTGCATTTCCTAAATACACAGGTCAACAGGTCTAACAGCTTTGCCCGACGTGTCGCGACTGAAGACAAGTCGGGCGATTACCTTACATACTTGAGGCTTGTTACGCAGAGCCGAGGAAAACCTATCTACGTAAAAAAAAAGTTCCATCGGAAACCGGGAAGTGGGTCAATTTGCATGATTTGATTACAGACACCGTGACATATAAAATAATAATAATAAAAAAATATAAGTGGTCGAGATACGCGTATAGTAGGGTGCCGTAGCTAAGGCTGTAATTGAAAAGAAAACTATTTGTTGAGTATTTTTTGTTATGTGAAGCATTTATTTAGGTTCTTATGTGTAGTATTTCGCAGATAGAATAGAGGAAGTCCTCTTACTATCATACTCGTATCCAAAACAAATTAATAAAATAAATAAATAAATAAATATTTGTGGACATTTCACATTTCATTTCATTTTTTTTAATAAACTACTTTTTTATTTACTATTAATATATAAATATTTCAACCAGTTTTTTTATTTGAATCACAACTAGTATTTTTATGTAGGAATGTATGTATGTTTTTTTTTCTTATTTCAGCGATTTATCTTATTCTCTAATTATCTTTTGTTTGGATTCCGCGTAATTTCTAGGTGACCTTAATTTTTTTTTATCAATTTTGTCTGATATAAATAGGTTATTTCAGTTTCTAACCGACTTCCAAATAGAAGGAAGTTCTCAATTTGACTGTATGTTTTTTTTACGCTCCGCTAATTATGAATTGTTTTTAATGATACTTTCTTTGTTTGGCAGGTGACCTTAGAGGTGGTCCCATGTAAATTTTATCAAAATGGGTTCGGTACTTTGGTTTTTATAACAAATTAACTGAAAAACATAACCCTTGCATATGAAAAACATAACGAATTGCGTATTTTAAATTCGTTTTTTTTTTCAGTATTTTAAGTTATATTTTTTTTAAATATAAGTATACCTATAGTATAGTCAAACGTTGTAAATGTTGGTCACAATAAAAAATCTTAAAATATTTATTATATATATTATTTTTTAAATTATAATACTTTATAATACTCCTCCAATAATAATAATAATCCTCATACAAGTGGCGGGAAGACGCTGGATGCAAGCCGCTTCCAATCGGTCATTTTGGAAATCCATGGGGGAGGCCTATGTCCAGCAGTGGACTTCTTATGGCTGAGATGATGATGATGAATACTTTATAAATGATTATGTTTCTGTTAGTAGAAGTATTTCATACGAAAGATTTAGGTATCTATATTGTATCTACTATAGAGATACAATATAGATACTAAAATAAGGTTGAGGAATCATAGGTTAACGGGCTGAGGATGTTCCTATCTAATAGATATCTAGGTCACAATGTCTGTGAGCTAGACGCAAATGTTCTAACCAATTCTATTTAGTTTGATTCATTAAAAGGTCTCCTTTTTTGGGCATCCGGTTAACACGTTGGTTAATAAGCTAAGTATGTAGCCCTATTGTCAAGGTGTATCTAAGCCCTAAGGTTCTCTGACGTAGCTTACTGACAGTTATTGTTACTGTAATAAAACACTAGGACCTTAAATTTACCGTAGTTTTCGGTCATACAACCGACAACGAAATGTGACTCGCGGTCACCCATCTGCAAGATGGACATGTCACTCACAACTCAGATATCTGTTTAGTTAATGTAGCTACAAGTTTGGGTGTAAGGTGTGTTAAATTCTACAGTTTCAGTTTTAATAAGTAGGTAGGTACTTGTTTGAGTTTGAATAGCAATTAATAAGTAGGTAGATACTAGTTTGAGTTTGAAGTGAATTAATAAGTAGATAAGTACTAGTTTGAATTCCAATTAATAAGTAGGAAAGTACTAGATTTAGTTAGAAGTGCATTATTAAGTAAGTAAGTAGTAGTTTTAGGTTTCATTGCAATATTAGCAATCAATAAGTATATAGATATTAGTTTCAGTTTGGGGCGGATTAATAAATATATAAGTACTAGTTTGAGTTTGAATTGAATTAATAAGTCGATAAGTACTAGTTTAAGTTTCAATTATTAAGTACGTAGGCATTAGTTTTTATTTTTTTAAATAAATTATAGATCTACGATTGACCACCAACTCGCCTGATGTTAAGCGACGGTGTGGCCGAGGATGGAGCTCTAGAAGATATCTATTCACTCTAGCCTTGAAAATTCCAAGTTTGATATTGAATTGCATGAATAAGTAGATAAGTACTGGTTTGGGTTTGAAGTGCATTAATAAGTACCTAAATAGTAGTTTAACTTTTAATTGCAATTAATAAGTAGATAGGTACTAGTACCTATCTACTTATACTAGTACTAGTATAACTAGTAGTAGTACAGGTACTAGTAGTATACTAGTATACTGTGAAACGCATTTGATCTGTAGGTAGTTATTAGTTGAAGTGTAACCATGAGGTGTTGTGAATTTTTTGGTATTAATTGAAGTGTGAGTGTGAGGTGTGTTAAACGAGTCTTTAGATATTAGTTGACGCGTGAAGTGCATTAAATGAGTTTATAGGTATTAGTTAAAGTATAAAGGGCGTTAAATGAGTTTGTAGATATTAGTTGAAGAGCAAAATGTGTTAAATGCAATGAATAAGTTAGTTGATATTAATTAAATTGTGCAGTGCAGTCAATATGTTAGTTGATATTAACTGAAGTGTGGGGTACAGTTAATAGTTAGTAGGTCAGATAGAGTCTGAAATACGTTTTTAAAGTAGGTAGGCACTAGTTAAAGTGGGGGGTGCACTTGACAAGTTTTGAGGAGCGTAGTAATTACCTCTTTGTGGTATATATTATGTGTACTCATATGTTCAAGTTGGTGGTTAATTGTGACATTTAAACACTAACAAGTAAATTAAATGTGAAAATCAGTGTCTATTTTCTATAGTGGATTCTCTGTTGTCAGTCAATACGACCTTAACTATTATATTTATATAAATATATTTATTTTGCACATAATGGAAGGATAAATTAACCGCATAATTTATTAGCTTACAATTTGTCGAATAATTAATTAAACACATGAATTGCCAATTAATTTTAAACAAATGTTTTAAGTAGTTAAAATTGCTTAAAATAATAAATCAAATTATACAGAATATAAATCTATATAATCTCTACTTACAATAGACATAAAGATTTAGTAGAAATATATAAAAAAAAAACAGTCAAGTGCGAGTCGGATTCACGCACGAAGGGTTCCGTACCATTATCAATAAAAACGGCAAAAAAAAACACGTTGTATGGGAGCCCTCTTAAATATTTATTTTATTCTGTTTTTAGTATGTAATGTTGTTATAGTGGTAACAGAAATACATCATCTGTGAAAATTTCAACTCTCTAACTATCACGGTTCATGAGATACAGCCTGGTAACACGGGTAACGGATGGACGGACGGGGTCGAAAACGCTGTTGCCTGTTTTTTGAAATGAGTTGCTTCTACAAAAGGATAGCAAGGCTGTACTAGACTTGGAGGAGCATGCCGACCGTGCCTAGGGACACAGGCTATGTTCCCGTCACGTAAAAAGAACGCTGATTTGTTCGTAAATGCGAACAAACCAGTGTTCTTTTTACATAACATGAACTATACTACTCTCTACCGAAGTAGGTATATGGTATAGATTATACAGACGCCTGCTGAAGACTTAAGTAATAAATTGTTTTGTTCCATGAGATGTCAAAGTATTATATAATTTGGTTGTAAAAAATCATGGGCCTAATGTATGTAACAGGGAGAATTATATTATTCAAAAATCCTATAAGTTGAACCGTCCGTTGTTACAGCAACAAAGCGAGCGGTACATATCATCTTCATACGAGGGTAGCGGAGAGCTCTCACCAGTAGCTCCGGCGACATCGCCGGGTTCTCCCCGTGACTGCACCTCGTGCCGGAAGAGGGAACCCCCAGACGAGCTTCCCGGACCGCCGGCGGACGACGCGTGCGCAGGCTGCGGCGCGCGCATCACTGACAGATACTACTTGCTCGCATTAGAGAGGCGCTGGCACACCCCCTGCCTACGCTGCTGCGAGTGCAAAATGCCTCTAGATTCAGAGCAAAGATGTTATGCCCGGGACACTAATATACTCTGCAAGAACGATTATTTCAGGTCAGTATTACTTCAAACCTTTTTCTGAACAAGTTAGTTCAATGTTTAACGATTTCTAGAAAAATATCAGCCGACAATTGAGTTTTCAAGTTAGATACAATTGGTTCTTCATGTGTCTCAGGAGTAAGTAACTGTAGAGGGATGCTTTCCTTGAAGAATCTCTTTCCAGTATTATTTTAGCAGCTTACATCTCGAGAGAGTTACGGAGAATTTCTGCTAAACAAATAAAGTTAATTACTTTTCTTCAATGAGTACCACAAAAATTACAGGTGCTTAGGAATTTTGTTTTCACTGATGTCGTAATTGCCTACAACTTTCTTTTAAAAAAAAATACCTGTTTCCATACTGTTGTCGTCGCGCTTTGTGCCTATAACCTGCTATTAATTAATTTCCAAACTCCAGCTTGGCTGCTGAAATAAGATTACATCTTCTATATTTCATTCAGCATTTTATGTAAATTAAATTATATTTTTAAAAACATATAATCTACATTATGCCGTTACCGCCAAAAATACAATTTTATAATATACTGGTTTGGAACTGGAGCACAATAAAGTACTTTTTAAGTATCATTTCAGACAAATAACCGAGTCTCCCAAAAACCGTGTGTAAATTAAGAGGTGTAGAAGAATATTAAAAAAAAAAAAGTTTTTTTGTAGTGCAAAATTACCTCATAAGGCTTCTGTTTAGATCAGGTTCTCACTATGAACCATTTAACCTCATCTCGTTAATTCATTGGCGGCTTTGTGGCACACACTCCTTTACTATCAAAGATATATTGGGCAAATGTGCAGCAATAAAATCTTGTGGCAAAAATATCAGCCCGGAATACAGTAACTTGTCTTCAAGTAGGCTAAGCAGTTCTAAATTAGAGAAGCCGCTTCAAAAACCAAGCCGGAGCCCCAAGAACCGCCCGAACCAAGAACCTCACGCCCTCACGTCTCCGCATTCTTCATTGTTAAACACTGATAATTGACACAGATATTTCTTTGCTATTACAAAATCGTAAACCATCTCACTCCATTTGTTGTGGAATTTATCATCATCAGCCACAAAACGTCCACTGCTGGGCATAGGCTTCTCCCTTTGAATTTCAAAAAGACCAGAAATTTACATGCATACAATTACTCCTATTTTCCCTAACGATGTAGGCAAAGCGTCAAAGACTATGATACCGTTTGACGATGCGTTTCAAATGCGGTTTAGATGGAAGAGACTGTAAGTAAGTAAATCATGAGTAAATAAAAGTTACTTACAAACTTACATCATAAAAGTCGAGCGTGGGTTTATAAGTCCCGTAATAGAAGTAACAATAAACTTAGAATGTGAGACGCCTTCAGCTCAGTAAAGTAACTTTTAGGAAGCCTCTCAAGGCTAAGTATTTCAATCAACCTGAGTTAGTCTAGTCTAGTTAAGTCTACTCGATTTAAATTACCTAAATTGGGCATAATTTCATTTCTCAAATTTTTGACAGATAGTTTCGTATTAATGTTTGTCATCTGATTGTCGCTCGCTTGTAACGGCAATAGGAACTCGAACGCTTGAAGCTTGCAACGCTTCTCTCGATTGATAACTGCGCCGCGAACTCCGGCAAACAACAGGGTGAGCGCGGGGAGCGGATGAGGAACCCTAGATTGGCGGGAGGCGGAGAGCGTCCGCTCTGTATGTAATGCTTTAATGTCTATCCACCTTAATATGTCAAAAGAGTGTATCTGTATCATCACCCAACCGTTGAAGGCACGCGCCTTGTTGCCGCCGGATATAAAGGAATAAAGTATATTTGTTATTACCAAAAGCGTCCCGCGGTTTTACCTGCTACATGATCCGTTAATTTTTCGAGATAACCTGGGAGACCGGGCTATAATCGTATAGTTGAGAATTTATGGCTGTAGATTAATCATTTCAAATACGAATGTAATCAAAACAACAGTTTTAATAACTTAGTTTATATAGCATGTCTCTTTTATACATATAGAAGTTGTATACATAATTATGTATAGAAGGCTCTGTTTTAAGAATGCGCTCAACACTCGCTGATATTTCTCTCGCGCATCACAACTAAGTATTTTAACTTATTTTAAGCATATAAAATCATTGAGTTGGGATATTAGAAAAGTGAGAAAAGAATTTGTTTATTAAGATAGGAGTAATATCAAAAAAAAAAGTTTTAAAGTAGGAAAATATATGTATTTTTTTAATTTGTCGCTACCATTATCCAATGATTTTGTATGTTTAAAAAAATGGTTGTCTGTAAAGTCGGTTTACGGACGATAATTTTACGTGCTAACGATGCGTCACAAGCCGAATGTTTAGGCCGATTGTGCCTCTCTATCGCTTGTTCCGCGCTCTCGCTTGCACGCTCGGCTCAGGCGGAACGTGACAATGAGTCATGCTTTTTCGTGCGTGCAGCCGGCGTTCATCGATTTATAAGACGTTATCACGTCAAAAGGTTGTGATGCGCGAGGGAGATAGCTGCGCGCGTTGATCTCCACCTCACACATACAATATGTTGAATATCTATTCTACAGAAGTGAAAACTTCATAATACGAAATAGCAGTGACGCGTTGACTACTTATATATCTCTCCCGCTCCCTTAGTCGATTTCAAATGACTTTACTCGAATGAGCATTACATAGCCGACCATGACGGATCAGTCTCATTCAATACCCACAAAATACAATGCTCATCGCGCCTAAAGAAGTTTTCACTTCAAAAATAGTGTATGGTAAATCTGTGGCAAGAAGTGCGTGGTACTAGTAGTATAGCTCGGACAAGCTGTCACCCATGGCTAGTATCTGATGCGGGAGCTACGTGCCAGCTGGAGCGCAGTTATCGCGGGCTCGCAGTCACGTCCCATCGCTGTCATCTCGACGGGGCGTCGTCTCCGAAGACGGACGTGACGGCTCGGCGAAGGTGCGCTCTACCGTTACCTAGACTTAGGGGTGGCTTCGGGTCGACGACTTTATATGTGACAATAGGCTACCTATCTATAATTCGAATTACGAAATTTCGAATATCATTTCTCCGAAAACGTTTTATTTTTCAAAATACATTTTATCAAAATCCCTGACGCTCATTAGACAACTCATCTGTTAATTGAATGTTTTTAATATTAAAATTTATGTATATAATAAACAGAAACATAACGATCCTAACCTAAAAAATTATATATCTGATAAGTAAATCTTTGTAAATAACGTTTCTGTATATAATATAACAGAAACTTAACCTAATAACTGTTCGGGCAAATAAAACTTATGTTAAACAAACTTATGGAATCAGAAACTCGAGTAAACGTATCAAGTAAAACATTTGGAATCAGGAAGTTCTATAAAACGGATTCGTACAAGTAAGATTCAAACAAATGTATTTCGTGTTATAGATTGGTTACCGTGGCCATACATTCCATTAGTAGACTAGAATAGAAAAATTGTGAAGATGATGATGAAATGCAACCTATGTCCGTCTCTAGGTTTTCAATCTGTAGCAAAAAATCGACCGGTTCAGCCATTTGAGCATGAAAAGTAACCTCTTTGAGAGATAGTTTCCATACCAGGCTATGCATAACCTCCTTCTTTTTGAAGTCTGTGAATTTTGTCCCGTAAAGATGAATGTTTTCTGTAGGAGAGCGGGTGGAACCGCAGGGCACTAATATATTACTAAAGGGAAAGTGTGTATGTCAGTTTTATGGTCAATTATAATTATTATTGGTTTTTAACACGCAGCTACTGAGCAATGTATTAACAGGTATTTTTTGTATGGATATGTATGAAGCAGCTTTCAGCATTATTTTATATGTTTACTTTTTGCTTTACCGCCGTCGTTCAGGGTGAAATAGTGGGGTGTGTTTGTGTTCCACTTATGTGGGGTCTTTAGACTGGTCCATCCGTTGCTTAAAAATGAGCTTAACGCAGCTATCTCTCTCTCTCTCATAACATTTTCAAACATATAAAATCATTGAGTAGGCATATAAGAAAAGTGAGAAATGAATCTGTTTATTTAGAGAGTAAAAAATATTAAATAAAAATCTTTGATATCTTTTAAATTCGCTGAGGAATAGGAAAATAATTATGTTTTTTTCACTGCTCCGTCGCCAGTGTGATATCTGAATAAAACTTTTTTTAATATTTATCCTATCTAAATATACAAATTCCTAAAAAAGCCGATAAGTGATTTTCGGATATATTATACCGAATATATTTGATAAAATCTTTGACAATACGAATACCATTATGTACTTTGCTGTAGGTATTAGATGGATAGATGAATTCTTTATTGTACACACCTTAAAAGTAATAACAAAGAACTTAAATAGACAACTGCAACAAAAGGCGGCCTCAAAAAATTAAGGAATCCAAGGATGTTTTCTGAATCGTATCACATTGAAAACGACATTTTAATAAGAAATACGAAATAAACTGTATAAACTAACATATTATTATAATGAAAGCTCTTAAAAATATGCTGTTAAATTTATTTATTTTTACCAAGCTTCTTGAGACCTAAGCCGTAAGTTATAAGCACCTATTATAACTTATGTAGTGTTCAGATGCCTTATTGTCGGTAGTACCATTGATTTGTACCATTGATGGTACAAGTGACACAACTTTGTGTCCTTAGTACCATTAAAGAAAATATACACGGAATACGAGGAAAGTTTTGATATGAATTTTCTAGTTTGAATATTCCTTCCATTTCACGAACTAAATTCAAACTTGGTGTCTCAATTTAAAATTAATTGGTATCGAAAAAAGTTTTGCGTATTGTTTTTCAAGCAGTCAAAATATCATCTGTGCCTTCAATGAGAGAAAAAGATTGCGCTTCAATAAGTATTTCTCTCTTATTCTCTCGTTGATCTGTCGATCTGCCGCACCGTATTCGATCGTCTATTCATTACTTACTTTTAATGTCGCCTAAAACTCGATTACGCGTTGTAAATGATAAGTCTGATGTGGACAGGAAAAATAATTTAAAAATAAATTAAGACCCATTAAATTTATGCAGTGGCTTGTAGAAAGTGGTTTAATAGATTAGGTAAGAACTACTTTGTCTATAGAACTTTAGATGCACTAAGCTTTCTGAGTGCAGCGCCTTACTTATATCGCGAAACTGACGTAACGTAACTGACTACAGCCGGCGCTGCGCGAGAAGTCATCGATTGCAATGAAGACCGCCGTATGCGGTTGAAACTATAGTCGGAGATTTCGACTCAATATTATAGCTTAAAAACTGAAAAAACACTTCAAAATACGCAATTCGTTTACTTGGACGACGTTTTAACAGCTATTTTGTTATAAAAACCAAAGTACTGAATCGAATAACCCGTAATTTTTCTAATTAAAATATTGTTTATTTGTTTACAATAATAATGACACATTATTTTTGTAACAGATTTCGTCTGTCATTCAAGTTTTACTCAGACGGTGGGTGACACTCGTGCGGCACAAGGTACCAAGATACCAAGATACCACTTCGGTCCTTTCCACTACCTACAACAACCACTCATACGCCTATGTCTGAACAGGCCTTTACGTAGGACTTTATTTCCCAGATATGCAAAGTGTTGATCTAGATAAGTCACGTAGGAGATAAGCAGCTCATTTTGAGACAGCCCATTCTGTGGTGTAAGTACATTACATTCATTGTTTATTTTTTTAGTTAGGGATGCACCATTCATCATGTCGCAAGGTCGTTTTAAATGTTTTATTGAAATTATTATTTGTAAAAGGTTAGCAAGTTTAGGTTTTAAAATAATGGATTTGTAATGTAGCTTGAATGCGTATTCATACTAAATTTCGTTCAATCCAGTATTTTTATGTAAGCATGTGAAATGTGAATTTGAAATGTGTATTTTCATGGTGTCGGTGAAACTGCATATAAGTACGCTTCCAGTAAAGCCTTCACTAGCCCATTTGAGGCGTGGGGAGGACTTGGTCTACTTTGACTAGGACTTCTGTAACATCAAAAAATAAAATATAAAATATGTTTAAAGTAAAAAATATATCTGATTATGTAATTTATAGTTGTATTGATGGATGCACTGTAAATAAGTCCTCATAAGCCTAGTGGCTAGCCCTAGTGTTAGAACAAGTCAAACTCGTGCTTGGCGCAAGAGCAACAAAGCGCCCAGCGGTGGCGCGCTTGAAAACAAGTATCTTTAAAGGTACCTACTTCCAATCAAAACTGTTTTGCGTTAATCGTGAGGCGTGTGCACCCAGTCGATTATTATCATCGACGACATCCATCCATGTGTCAATATATTACATTTGACGCGTTCACTGGCATGTTTTTATTCCGGTACGACGGTCGAAAAAAACCTAAGCGAACAAAAAATACCCAATATTATTATACGAGCATGCTTCTACTTTGCCAGGTATTTTGTACCGTCGAAACCTTGGAAACTGGTATTAGGATAACACCAATTGCTGCATGCAGATTTGGCGTATGCCTCTTTGGCCAAGTGCGTGTCGGGGCTCACGCAGGGTAGGGTTCCGTAATCGCACATTACTCTGCAAACTTGGAATAGTGCTACTTGTTTGATACTATGAACATAATTATGCCGCTCCGAGAGCCAGCGTTCCGACTTATTTAGATCTGTGTAGGAGTACCTACCTAAATACACCTAGTTTCACAGACTAGTGAAGCGGAATTGAATTGAATAAAAAAAAATAAAAAAATGTTTCCTAGCACTTTCAACAATTCTTATAGCGTAGAATGAAGCCATTCTTTCCAGATGGTCAAAATTATTTTGGATTTTTATCTCACCGATGAGATTATGTTGCTCTACCGCCAGCTCTTCTAGTTACTGGTGCGAATCCTTTAGTTTCTTTCTTTCTTTCTTTCTACTACCCTAGTTGTCCCAAAAACTTTTTGAGTGACTAACGTTCTACTATACTAACACTATTCTGCTGATCGACTTGCACGTAATATTTGTTATTTTGACATTCTGTTTTGTCATAGAGTGTATTCCAACATTAGGTATGTTAGTTGAGATCTATAGGTATGTGACCGGAAAATTGACACCGGAACTTCCTGAAAGCAATTCTGCTTTTATTATGCTTACCGCAAAAATGTGAAGTATGCTTCCTAAATGGGTCTACCTCGATTTCGGTTGTCTTTCATCATCATCATCATCTCCGCCATAAGAAGTCCACTGTTGGACATAGGCCTCCCCCATGGATTTCCAAAAAGACCGATTGGAAGCGGCTTGCATCCAGCGTCTTCCCGCCACTTGTATGAGGTCGTCTGTCCATCTCGTGGCTGGTCTTCCTACGCTGCGCTTGCCGGTACGTGGTCTCCACTCGAGAACCTTTCGGCCCCATCGGCCATCAGTTCTACGTGCTATGTGCCCTGCCCACTGCCACTTCAACTTGCTAATCCGCTGTGCTTTCATTTCTGATTCGATCTCGTAGAGAGACTCCGAGCATAGCCCTCTCCATAGCTCCATAGCGGTTGTCTTTAGTGAACTGATTTCTTGCAAATATTTTTCCTTCTTTCTTATTATGGTCGTAGAACATCTGGTAAGTTTTATATAAGGCGGCTTATCTATGAAAGAAAAGAGAAACATGTAACACTGGCATTGGCATAGGTAAAACATATGTACATCACTTTGATACGTACTATAATATGACATAGCCAGTAAAACGTGTATCTATCAAGCATAACGCACTCGTAAGTTAGACTGCAAAAAACATCCTACTGCTATTCTCCTTGCGTCGGCTCCAAAACACTCTTATGCGGTTGTGTTTAATATTTCTTTGAACGAACGAACGAAAAACGAAGGAATGAATGAACAAGAATGTTAAAACAATTGGTTGTCTGTAAAGTCGGTCTACGGACGATAGTTTAACGTGACAACGTCATAACAACACATTGATGAAAACACTTGCCGTTACAATCAGCATAACGGGACAATGAGCGTAACGGGACACTGAGTCATCCTTTTTCGTGCGTGCAGCCGGCGTTCATCGATTTATTAGACGTTGTCACGTCAAAAATTATTTTTAACATTCTCGTTCATTCCATTCCTTCACTCGTTCTCTCTCTAACCTTTTGTCAACTTTATATCAACATCAACACTTAAATCTGATTGAATTTGCTAAACGAGTGAATGATAAACAACTGCGTAATTACGAGTAGTGAAGTGCGGCGTCGTCCGTCTTTATCTTGGATCCTCTACCTCTCACAACCCAAATACCACTATCAGCTGACCGCGACCGCCGGCCGCCAGACAATAAACGTCTATCGCTCGCTATATTTTAGTAGACAAAAAGTGACATTGTCAAGTTCATTCCATAATCTGATAAATTTAGTCATTTGTGTTAATAGGCCAGTTTTTTGTGAGTTGGTGAATTTAGTTTATTAAATTTTGAATAAGTGGCGTTGTTGCATAAACATATCACGCCTATTTTCCCTTACAGGGTAGGCAGAGCATCGAAGACCATGAGGCCGTTTTGACGTACAATGTCGAAATTTATGTACAAAAATTAACTTTTCACTCCTCTTGCTCAAAAAGTCCGTCATTGTAGCGTACTAGAGCGAGGTAAAAATAGCATATTTTGCTCTAGGGAAAAAAGTTTTTTTTTTAATTTTTGTCTGTTACCAAAGAGCCTACATAAACGAAACAGTCTTTATTCAAAAGTAGAATAATCATAAATAATGACTCGAATTATTACTGTTTCATAAAAAAAAAGAACATCATATTTTTGAAAATGGAACGAAAATGAATTGAAAAACCGCGATCTCTTTTGAGTATATTTACATTCTCTTTGCAAACATCTCGTTAAATATCCAGAATTGTACATTTCATTTTTTATAAAATAAACTTTGAATTATTGTATTGGATTATTTTATTTTCTCGCAAATCTCGCAATCGTAGTGAAAAGTAGAGTGTCACACACGGCGCTAAAAACCCATTGTAACTGGGTAAAATGTACCTCGTTACAATGGGTCTTTTTAGCCCCTTGTATAACAATCTACTATTTTGTTGACATGACTGATGAAAATTCTATGGTGGCGCTCCAATCTACGCAGATATAAAGCGTAACTTACAAATCTCTCGGAGTTCTCGAACAGAGTTGTATTAATGTAATTAGACGATGTGAGTGCAGTCGCTGATAGAGTCCGATCAACCGAGAGCAAACAGATAATCTGGAAACCCCGTCTAAAACCGGGCTCTACCAGTGACTGCATTCACAGAAATACTAGTATTTCAGTAGTTAGAAATAAGAGTTATGTGCACACCTTGAGCATTCATGCTCACCATCGAAGGCTCCTTCTTGCGGCGGCGTCGTGTGGCTGGTCGCCCTCTTCCCTAACATATGGTTGAGGAGGGCGATGGCTGGCACATGCGTCATGCTCGTGATGCTGCTTGCGGGTCGCTGGTTTGCTCGTGGTATGCACGCAACATAGTAATAAGTACTTAAATTAAAATAAAACAAATTTCCCGTAACGATAATTAGTAAACAATAGTTTGTAATAATGACAAAGGTCACGGAGTCTGGTGTCTGTGGAGATAAAAACAATTTAAAAAAAAAAGACGTGTGGCACTCAGAGACTGCCGCGGTAAAGCTATTGCATAGCAGTTTTTATCAACTTATGTAGTTAAAATTAAATATTTATTTTATTTATGCAGTATTCCTAACACCCCCCAATCCGACCGGCACAGCGGTGATACTTTTTAGTTTTTAGTTTTGCCATCTATAGATGAATAGCAGAACTTTTAATGACTTTTTGAAATATCACGCTTGTCTCTTTAGTTCTGCAAATCACCTCTAGGTGGCATTGGTTGTATCGGCGTTACTGCGTTAGGTTATTTTCGTTACGGAATTTCTGGATTCGGTCTCCACGCTTAAGGCCCGCGATAGAAGCTATGCAATAGCTTAAAAAAAAAGCGTAACTTAGTCTGACACAATTTTTTCCTGATAACATAGCTAATTTTTAAGCCAATATATTATCATGGTATACCTATACGATAATTATCAGTAAGTTGAATGAAATTATTTTAATTTATAACCTATGACAAGATCTCTCTTGTGTATTTTTTAAAGGTACGGAGGATTTAAATAAAATGATATTCTAATTAGAAACCAGCATAGTATTTTATGGTACACAATTGTATTTCACAAAGTGACAGCTGCTTGGAGAAAATATATTTACAAAATATATGGCTGAGATGATGATGATGATGTAATAGAAATTATTAAATTTATCAGGTTATGGGATAAAATATGACTAAATTTATAAGATTTATAATCTATCATTTATTCTCTAGAGCTTGTGAAGAGCACTTGTAAAGTAAGTCTAAACGATTGTTAAACGACGCGCTCCATCCTCGACCAGACCGTCGCTCACCATCAAACGAGATAGTGGTTAAACATAGATCTGTTGAGTAAAAAACGCATTTTTCCTCAAATCCCTAAAATTTATAAACGAAGAGATAAGAACTGACAAATTCTACGTAATTCTTTGCATAGAAGAGTATAACTTGAATTATTGCGTTCAGATCGCGTGTACAATACAATCTACCGTTAATAATAAAGCTAGCACAGTTAACAATCCAAACTAGATTACGGCATTTGAACGGTCATACTACAAACAGTATAATGTCGGAATAATCTAGGATGTATACGTGAGAACGGATCGTAGACGCTATTGTTGGAGATACCGCGTTCCGCGCCGATAAAATAAGTAACTTTTTAAGTAGATGTAATTATGCAAAAAATAGTCATGTGACAGTTTTTACAAATACCTTATTATTATTTATACTCTTTTTTAGGGTTCCGTACCCAAAGGGTAAAAACGGGATCCTATTACTAAGACTTCGCTGTCTGTTCGTCCGTCCATCCGTCCGTCTGTCTGTCACCAGACTGTATCTCATGAACCGTGATAGTTAGACAGTTGAAATGTTCACAGATGATTTATTTATTTAATTAATTAACTAAAACGGTATTCACCAATTACATTAGTTAATATACATTACATACATATAATAATAATAGTCGGCAGCGGAGGACGTCCTCGCCGCGCTGGTCTTTGTGGCGGCGGTGACGTCGGAGGCTCGCTTTCCATGCTTGACACGCTGCCACTGGAGTTGCGAGTGGTCAGGACCTCCTCGCTCTCTGATGATAAAGGCGATGTTGGTGTCGGCGATGGGGCGAGCGGAGGTCTTGTTGGTGCGCCATTAGTAGCCGCTCTTGATTTGGTCCGAATGATCATTTATTTATTATATCTATACAAATTTTACACGTAAATAACATACTGTCATATTAGATGTCATTACATATCGTGAAAAGAATGATGAATTTCTGTTGCCGCTATAACAACTAATACTAAAAAACGGAATAAAATAAATATTTAAGGGGGCTCCCATACAACAAACGTGATTTTTTTGCTCGTTTTTACATGATATTGATAACGGCAACAGGTAGACGCTTGAAATAATCACAGAATATTGAGTTATATTATTCACTTTAAAAATAAATAATTAAATTACAATAATACATATATTTAAGGGGGGCTCCCATACAACAAACATGATTTTTTTGCCGTTTTTTTTAGATAATCTTTACGGAACCCTTCGTGCGCGTGTCCGACTCGCACTTGGCCGGTTTTATTATAGACAATGGTACGGAACCATTCGTGCGCGAGTCCGACTCGCACTTGGCCGGTTTTTTTTTCTCTTTTATCTCTCTCATTTATCTTTTCACTATCATATTAATATCTAGCTGAGAATCACAACATCTTTTTAGTGTTCTTCATCACTACGCGGGTAAAATAGCAGGGCGCATCTAGAGCGAATGATGGATTTCTGTAAAGATTGCCATATCGTTAAGACAGGCCTCATGGCTCAGTGGTACTACGACTGTCTCCTGAGCTGTAGATCGTGGGTTCGATCCACACCCTGGGCAAACAACTGTGATGAACATGGATGTTTGTTCTGTGTCTGTTTTTTTTATGAATTTTTGTTATGGACATGTATGTTTATATATGCACAAATGTATGTATGGGCCCTACACTGGTGGGTGTAAACACCTGTATTACCTACAGTAAGATACTATTACGATAATGTATTGTTTATACAATTAATTGCTTTAACTGTTAGGCCATTACTATGTAAATGAGCTATCAATGCAGGTTAGCTTCTTTATGGTTACATTAGTTTCTTTTGGTTAACTTATTAGGTTAGTTATTGAGATACTGTTTAGTTTTACATCGCATTCATCGACATCATCATCTCAGGTACAATAAATCCATTAATGAACAAAGTCATCTCTCATGGTTTTCCAGAAAGATCCTTTAGAAGCGGCCAGCGTATTCCTTGTATGAGGTCGATATTCTTCTTATGGCTGGTCTTTCTACGCTGCGCTTGCCGGTGCGTGGTCTCCATCCGAGAATTTATTATTATAGACACATATCTTTAAAATCCACATATATTTAAAAAAATCACGTTACAGGATAGGCAGAGCATCAAAGACCAAGCCGTTTGACGCCACATTTGACGATAGTTAGAGGGTTAGCTGAAAGATAGAAGTTATTAGATGGTTAGAAGAAATAAAAGGGTAAGATGCAATCCTACTTATCTGTTATATAATTTTTTAACTTGTTTTCTTCATATTCCGTAGTGAAATATAAAAAAAACTCATATATAGCTACTACATCTATTTTTATAATCTATAGCCTTTAGTTAAAGTAACAAAAAAATTGTACATGTGCAACCACTAGAAATGATATATTACTAGCTACTATACATGATGCACTTTTAAAACAGATGTCCCGCTAGTTTCGAACATGCTCGGCGTCCTTCGACCTCGCTAAAATAAAAACAGGAGGCTTACTCTTATCTCTTATAGCGTAGCGGTGCAAAGTGGCCTGCGCTCGTTTTTATTTTGCTTTTTCTGCAATTAAGAGAGTAGGACAAAATTTGCAAAGAGCCAATTTTGAATTATAATAGTTTTAATAATATCTTCAACTTTTGTGTCACTCTCTTAATTGCATAAAAAGCAAGATAAGAACTGGCTCGAGTCAACTTTGCACCGTTAATAAGTGATGAGAGTAAGCCCCCAGGATGGTCCCTACTATAATATAAATTGATTATGTGAGAATCAATTTATATTACCTTTTCCACAAGAATTGCAAGTGCTAATTATGTGCCAACTTTTATGATGATCACTTACAGTATCGGATTTCATGGATATTTAATATTACTGTATATTATTATTGTATAAGTGCATAATTACAAACGTCATCATTTTTGTCGAGGGAACGAAGAGAGCTCAAGGTCTTTAGCAACAACGGACAACATTTTCTTTCAACTGTCTGGATGCTGTCGTCAACCGTCAACTCTTAAATTTAGCTATTATTGGTTGTAAAGGGGTCGTCCATTAACCACGTGATGGTTTTTAGCATCTTTTTACCCCCCCCCCCCCCCCCCCCCGTGTATTTTTTGGTACAAAGTACGAGTATATTGAAATTTTCAGAATATTATCTTGAAATGCAGGTATAATCTGATTAAATTTGTATAATTGGAAAAGTAAATTAATAAGGTTCTTCAAATTATTCAGGTTAAGGTAATCTCATTAAATTCCCCCCTTGTGATATTTCGTGATTTTTTCCTAACCCCTCCCCCCTTTCGAGCCTCATGTGATTAATGGACGATTCCAAAGCACAAAATGTTAATATAACAAAGTATGAACGATGCGACTATTTAGAGAGAATTTTATTGGAAAACAAGAAAAAAATAGCAATAGTACTACAAATCAGTTAATTATTCGATTGTACTAACGCATATCCGTTTTCCTGGACTTCGTGCCTTGATGTGGTTAAGGTATTTAACTTTCAAGCGATACGAGTATATAGGCTATATTTTGCAAACGGTCATTTTGTTTTTTGCCTTGTTTAGTTTTTATCTGGAAAAAATAACGACTCCTTTAAAATAACGGCTATATTACGGTACACAAATGTCATTTAGAAATATAATATTATAGTAATATTACTTGCACCGCCAACATTTATATTATTGTTTTGGTAATACGTAACCTTAGGAAATATGTAACTAATTATTTCAGCCAACATTTTTATTTAGGTTATAATTTTATTATTCTTTTGGTTGACTGTCTTTCTGGCTCAGTTGGTAGTATGTCTACCTGTAGGTAGACATAATACCAACTGCAACGTGGGGATCGAACCCACGACCTACAGCAGGTACTGAGGTACCTGTTGGTACATGCATGCTGCATTGGTACATGCTGGTACTTGCTGTAGGTCGTGGGTTCGATCCCCACCCAGGGCAAACATTTGATAAGCATAGATGTCAGTTCTGTGTCTGGGTGTTTCTATGTATCATATGTAATTATGTACAAAAAAATGTATACATGTATTCTATAAGCCATGTAGTTCCATAGTACAAGCTTTGCTTAGTTGGGGCTTGATGGTGTTGTGTGAAATGTCCACAAATATTTATATTTATTTATATATGCAAGAACGTTACCTTAGGCTTAGGATTGGGCAATATATAAATGAGTAATTATTTCATTTCGCTACGGTATTATACAAACATGCATTTAAATATTCATTCATACTTTATATGCAGGATTATAAAATAATGAGGTATTTTACAGATACGGTGTAAGTTTACGAATGGGCGCCGCCGTATATAATGACGAGTCTTACAAAATACTTGCGACACATATAAATTAATAAAATATTAATATATTTTTATTTAGTTACATTACAAAGTTTCCGGCAGCCTAGTGGTGAGACCGTCTGACTTGCGATCCGCAGGTCCTGGGTTCGAATCCCACGGCACGCACCTCTGTCTTTTGAAGTTATGTGCGTATTGTTGATTGCCGCCAAGTTCAAACGGTGAAGGAAAACATCGTGAGGAAACCTACATGTCTGAGAGTTCTCAATGATCTTGAAGATGTGTGAAGTCTGCCAACCCGCACTTGGCCAGCGTGGCAGACTATGGCCTAACCCTTCTCACAATGAGAAGATGGCCCGTTCCCAGCAGTGGGACAGTTTGTACAAACAGGAATGAAAAAAAAAAAAAAAAAAAAAAACATTACTATAGTTTCACTCCTCTCCATCCTAAGGTTGCCTGGAAGATATCGCTATTAGCGATAAGGCCGCCAGTTGTTACACTAGTTTTTAAATGACTTATCTTGATTGTAAATTTCTAACGTGTGTACAATAAAGAGTTTATCTATCTATCTATATAGGTATGTAATTTAAAACAAAAGTCTGCTCGTTTATGAAGATAAACTACTTATAATTGTATTACTAGCGACTCGCCCCGGCTTCGCACGGGTGTAATATATTTAAAGATAAAAATGGTTACAAGAGTTTATCCTTAGAAGATAGATATATACCATTGTCAACTTTCTTGTAGATCTTTTCAAGATATATAATTACTCGTAAGGCTTAGCCAGCGTACTTTGCAATGTAAGCGCAATAAAATGTGATTTTTCGCCGTCACATTACAAATCTTTGAAATTCTCGACTTTACTCCTCTAGAATATGTATGTATAATGCATAGTACCCGGGCGACCGAGCTCCACTCGGATTTTTTATCACTGAAAATACGAGCAAACCCGGGTTCACTAAAAATTAAACCTAGTTAGATCGATTTATCGTCCCCTAATCTACATACAAACCAAATTCGTTTCATATATATATACATATATATACAAGAAATGCTCGTTTAAAGGTATTAGATTACATAAACCTTGTCAATTGATAAAAACCGCATTAAAATCTACACGCAACTACAACGCTTAGATCTTTCAAACTACGCAACATAGTTTGAAAGATCTAAGCGTAGGTACAGACGACGCCGGGAAGCGACTTTGTTTTGTAATATTATAGAGATAATAATATAGTTGTTTACTTGTTTGGTGTTATAAAGCTGTACATCGTTCTTCTCAACTCTATCTAATGATTTCCATCCGTAGTGTAGCTCAAAAATATCGCATTTCATGTTATTACATGTGATATGTAAATATCATTGATTACAATCACTTGCCACTAACTTAAAACTAACAGATTGACTGAAATGTTTACTTTATTTGACATCTTTATCAGCTTTGTCGCGGGTTCACTTCCTTGGAGTTGCAGTAGTTATAAGAAGACGGGTTCACAGAGCTCATCGGTTGAGGTTCTCGACGTTTGGCGCGCTCAACGTTTGGCGCGCTTAACGATTGGCGCGCTGAGCTGTTGGCGTGCTCAGGTTGGAACTCATTGGCTTTTGAAGCGTAACCCAGAAATGGTTTTGAATTTCGGATAGACTAAATAAGAGAGCATTAGAACACCACTTCAGATATGTCCTTTTTAAAATACCAAAACGTTACGCTATTTTTAAAAACACGTATATTTCGGTCAAAATAGCAGATATATAAATAACAGCTACTGTTAATACATTGTACATAGGTCGCAGTGAAATTTAAGCCGCCTATCGTATTAAAAAAACCGGACAAGTGCGAGTGAAACTCGCTCACCGAGGGTTCCGTACAAACAAGTATGTAGATAAAAGGGAGAAATTATATATTTTTTATATTTTCCTATATAAACCGCAAATTATACATAGTAAAAATAATTGAAAATCTATTAAGCTTGTGCTAGTGAAGCTTTTTCATATGACTCACATTAAATTAAAAATGTCCAGTTTTCGGATTTTTTCCTATAGATATGTGTACTATAACACAATGCTTCTTGCCAAATTTCATAGTTCTAGGTCAACGGGAAGTACCCCATAGGGTTTGATTCCCTTGTGAGTGTCGAAATGTGAGTTTTTTTTGCGACATATTCCATATTCGGCTGTAACTTTTTTTATAAAAACAGAGATGTTTGATTTTTCTCTCTGCAGCAAGAGACTATGCATCTGCGTATATGGTTTTAATTTCAAATGGATACCTTCACGCGATCTCGAGAAAGTTCTTGATACCCGGACGGACGGACAGACAGACAACAAGGGTATAGAGTTCCGTTTTTTCTTTTGAAGTACGGAACCCTAAAAATAATAATAATAGGTACATTGTAATAGTGTTATGAAGCTAAAAAGAGAATATTTATCGAAGTAATTTCAATAATTTTATAAATTAATTATAGTTAAAAAAAAAAAAAAACGACTTCAAAATACGCAATACAATATACCTATAATCGTATGTACGCGAGTTGCTGTTCACTTTTCTAAAGGCATTAATATTGATTTATGTTATTTATTGAGCCAGTTAGCTAGTCAAGCACTGGAAGTTTATCGCACAACCGACTGACCTATCGCTATAATTATTTCAAAATATTATAAGTTCTTCGATAGTTGGGTAAAAATACGCGTTCAAGCATTGAAGTAACGCCCATTTTCTCTCTATACACATTGGATGAGGAGTAAGAAGGTTTTACTTTTCAAGCTTACTAAATACTTCATGATTGTAAACTTTTTAAAGAGGTCATTCTCCATCCGCTCGTTTTTTTTCTTCTGTCAAGAATGAGATTGATCATTGAATGTTAAATATTTCGTCAAATAAAAAAAAATATAGGGCGAATTCTGTGTATTTCGTCTTCGAAGATTAGGAAATGTGCAGATGTTTATATACGATAATCATCAACATTTGACACTTTTGCAAAGAAAAACGTGTCGGTGGAACTCTGCGATTCTATAATCTGACGCACTTCACTCAGGAAAACAAAGAAAAATTTAGAAATTATTCAAAAGTAATAAAGCAATGTCTACAGAATTCGCCCTATTACGCAATGTCGATAAAATAATTATGGGACCAACTTGGGAGCTTTCTCTATACGTCAATTCAAGAAACACAAAAATTATTGGTTCACTAATGGCGGAGTAATCGGTGAACAAACGTACAAAAAAAACATACAGACCGAATTGAGATAACCTCCTTCTTTCTGGAAGTCGGTAAATAAAAGAAAAATGCCGCGTGCGAGCGAAATAGCGGCGTCACCCTCCTACTCTTCGCCTTATACAAATTATTCATTAACACTGTTTACGCTGCGCTGAACACTTTGTCGACTTCATGTAAAAAACACAATCTGCAAAAAAAACCGGACAAGTGCGAGACAGACTCGCCCACCGAGGGTTCCGTACAAGCTAGTAGATAAAAGAGGGAAACTATATATTTTCCTTCATAAACCGAAAAATATACATCGTAAAAATATTTAAAAACCTGTTTTAGCTTGTGATAATGAAGCTCTTTTATATGATACCCCACATGATACGGTTATAGCACTTTAAGATTTGAATAACTAACAACTAACTCCCCATTTCACTACAGGACTAGCAGAAAGTCGGCGAATTACCACCCATTTCTCGTTGAAATGCCAAAAATCCGTACTCAGCGATATCGATCCACATTCCTGTTGCGTACTGCACAGGAATGGAATTCGTTGCCGCCATCTCTGTTTCCTGAGACCTACAATCTTGGAATTTTCAAGGCTCGAAGGCGTGAATAGATATCTTCTAGATCGACGAGCTCCATCCTCGGCCACACCGTCGCTTAACATCAGGCGAGTTGGTGGTCAATCGTAGATCTATCTTCTATAAAAAAAAAAAACGAAGTTATTTTAATGATTGTCGGCCTTACCGAAAAACGTTACTTAACTTTAAGCAAATGTTTAACATATTTTGTCGACTTCTCAAGTTAACTCATCGATCCATAGCCATAATTTAATATCTTTTCTAGATAATGTACGGCCATTTGTATGATAATAACTATATTTATTATTATAGTCCCTCTGTATTTCTAGTCTAGTTATTATTATAGTCTCTATAGTACCTCTGTCTTTTCGAAGTTATGTGCGTATTGTTGATTGCCGCCAACTTCAAACGGTGAAGGAAAACATCGTGAGGAAACCTACATGTCTGAGAGTTCTCAATGATCTTGAAGATGTGTGAAGTCTGCCAACCCGCACTTGGCCAGCGTGGCAGACTATGGCTTAACCCTTCTCACAATGAGAAGATGGCCCGTTCCCAGCAGTGGGACAGTTTGTACAAACAGGGCTGATAAAAAAAAAAAAAAAATATTATAGTACGGAAGCCTCGGTGTGCGAGTGAAGCTCGTACTGGCCGGATTTTTATCCAATGTTTATGAATGTTTCATTATGGGGCTATTGTGTTTATCTGCAATTTATAATTCAATCAAAGCTGCCCCGCTCAATAGCGAAAGTTTCTATTATACTAATGTAAAACGCGCCGTTTACGTTCTTCTGACATTAGTCGAACCGAACGGCTTTCAAAAAGTACTAATCATTTTAAAATAATCTCTCGTTATATATACATACACAAACTAAGAGATTCCATACCTGAAAGGCGACAAACGCTAGCGCGTTTTAAGACTGTACAGCGCCATCTAAGTTTACTTTATTGAACTATGAATGACGTATCCTGCATGTCTGTGGCCAATTGGATTTTTTGTATTTTTACCCGACTGCGCTAGAAGAAGGGTTATGTTTTTGAGCGTTTAATATATTATGATTGTTAATGTTTTATCCCACTTCCAAAATGCAGGAGGATCTCAATTCGTATGTATGTATGTCTTTTTACCCGACTGCGTAAGGACGAGGGTAATGTTTTTCGAGTGTATGTATGTATGTTTGTTTGATTTTTCATATGATATGCGCCTGTCAAAATCTTTGAGTACATTCTGCACAATGAAATATATAGCCAGGTAAAACAACAGATAGGCGAAGAGCAGCACGGATTTAGGCCGGGCCGATCAGTAAATTCAAACCTGTTGTGCTTAACAGACTATATATCTAGCGCTATGGATCGTGGATCGCAAGTTGATGTAGTATATTTCGATTTTCAAAAGGCCTTCGATAAAATTAATAATGATATATTGCATAGGTTATCTAGGTTTGGCTTCACTCGCAATTTCTTAATTTTTATGGCCGACTTCTTGAAGGACTGGTGTCAGTATGTGAGGTATGGTACATATTATGTATCTCAACCATATTGCACTAGATCTGATTTAAGCCAGGGTTCTGTCACCGGGCCGTTACTCTTTCAAATGATAATTCGCGATCTACCTAATGTACTATCTACCGTCAAATGTCTTTTGTATGCGGATGACCTTAAACTATTTTTTGAAATTAAATCTTCTAGTGACTGCCTGAAATTGCAGGATGATATCAATCAAAATTACGAATGGAGCGTGAGAAATAAAATGACATTTAATCTAAGTAAACGTAACGTCATGACCTGTGATCATAAAAGAAATCCAATACATTTTGATTATCAATTAAACAACAAATATATTAAATTTATAATCGATTTATAATCGATCGCAGTCTAACTTTTCATGATCATAATATATCAGAACTCGCAAAAGAGTCTTACCGGCGCCTTGGCTTCGTCCTACGAAATGCTAGAGACTTTAAAAATCCTGAAGTAATTAAAACATTATATAACTGCTTAGTTAGAAGCAAACTTGAATCGAGTGCTTGTGTCTGGAACCCCATCATGCCTTGCGCGAATGCTTGAAAAAGTCCAAAAGGCCTTTTTAAGGTCACTGTATAAGAAAATGTATGGTTACTATCCGTTTCTGTATCCAACTAAATTTCTGCTCGGTCAGCTTGGTTACAACTCTTTGGAAGTTAGAAGGATGTTAGACCAGCTAACTATCTGCTGTAAGGCGCTTAGGGGGTCCGTCGATTCTATACGTCTGCACGACTTGCTATGCGTACTGTTCGTACCGGACGAGCCCGGGGTTCCAGCAAACAGACGTGGTCGCCCGCATGACCTGTTCCACGTAGATCGCGGTCGCACAGTAGCACGTTCTATGTCGCCTCTGAATCGTGCCCGTCGCCTTGCGCTCCTTGCTGCCAACCCTGATTGTGACATCTTTTGTGATAACTGGAAGACTATTTTAAGTACCCCCTTGACTTATTGTGAAAATTTAATGGATCTTGGGGACAGGTGTAAAAAGCCTAATGATTCATTGGATTTTGACGGTAACCTTTGAGTTTATTGACTTGGTACTCTGAGTACTTACCCGAACGGTTTTACTTTGTATACTTTTTTTACATACTTTTTTTTTGTATTAACATGCTAGGCGTATTGCCCATTTGTCATTTTTGTATTGACTTTTTAAATGATATTGTATTTATATAATGAATAGGTATTTTGTAATCCTCAGACATGAAATGTTTAAGAATAATTTTTGAATATTGTGAGATAATTGTAATTGGTCTTTTTCCGTTTTTATGTCAATAAACGAATTTATCATTTATCATTATTTATCATGATACCCCACGATACCCCACATGATACAGTTAAAGCACTTTAAAATTTGGACCTCCTTGCATTTTTAATTTTTTTTGCGATTTAATTAAAAATTTACCTACTGTTTGCGGATTTTTTCCTATATGTATACTATTATACTACAATGCTTCTTGCCAAATTTCACAGTTATAGGTCAATGGGAAGTACCCCATAGGTTTTGATTCCCTTACGAGTGTCGAAATATGCGATTTTTGCGACATATTCGGCTGTAACTTTTTTAATGAAAACTGAAAAGTTTGATTTGGTCATCTTATTGCCACCATTCAAATTACTATGCATCGATATTTTTGTTATACTATTGATCTCTACGAAGATCAGTTCCATACCATGCTAATCTATTACTACATACAAACATACATTCTAATTAGACATACTAATATATGCTCGAAAAACATGACCACCCTTGGGCTGTCAGGTAACAAGTATATATATTAAAAGTAAAACAAAATACCAAACTGCAGAAAAGAAGTTTTTGCGGTCTAGCTTACCATTTTGATACTCTTGATATTCTGTTGAGTGTACGTTTTTTGTGAGAAAGTATGCTTAAAATCATAACATGTCATAAATGCGCATTCTTTAGAATAATGCTAGTAAAATCACTTGTTTATTACGAAAAAGTTCATTGAAGGTTACGAAAACCCGCATTTTTTTGCGAGAGATGTATTATTATTATTATAAAAAAACCACCGAGGGTTCCGTAGAAACTATTAGATAAAAGGGGGAAATCATATATTTTTTTATATTTTCCTTCATACATTGTAAAAATATTTAAAAACCTGTTTTAGCTTATGCTAATGAAGCTCTTTCCTATGATAAGGTTAATTCACTTTAAAATTTGGACCCTCATTCCTTGCATAAAGACACAATTTTTTGTGATTAAATTAAAAATGTTTAGTTTTCGGATTTATTCCTTTATGTGTACTTATAACACAATGCTTCTTGCCAAATTTCATAGTTCTAGGTCAACGGGAAGTACCCCATAGGTTTTGATTCCCTTGTGAGTGTCGAAATGTGCCTTTTTTACGACATATTCGGCTGTAACTTTTTTTTACGAAAACTGAGAAAAATTATTTTTCTTTCTGCAGCAAGATTCTATGGATCTGCGTATATGATTTTAATTTTAACACGATACCTTTACGCGTTCCCGAGATAAAGGTCTTGACACCCAAACGGACGGACAGACGGACAGATAGACAGACAGACAGACAGACGGACAACAAAGTGATCCTATAAGTGTTCCGTTTTTCCTTTTGAGATACGGAGCCCTAAAAATCAATGAAACTGTCAACGTCATGTGACATCCGAGTCATAACCTCTAAAACGAGGAGTGTGGATGTTGCGCTGGCTCCCGGTGAGTCTAATCGCCTCGATCTCGGTTTCTCAACTCTTCATGTTTACATATTATATAATATATTTTTTATGAGTGTTCCCACTGTGTGAGATGGCCATGGGAATGGACAGTGGCTTTATCAAAATTAGTTGCATTAATTATGCGCCCACGTACCTGACTCCACAGAATAAGTAATAGTTACGACGCGGCACACATTTTTTACTCGACTCAAGACCGTAAGAACGGTTTTGATTTTAGCAGTATATATTATGTAAGTTTTTTTTTTTTTTTTTTGGAAAAAGGATTTTGAAGGTTTAGTGGGAGTGGGTTGGTCCTGGCAGCAGAAGTTCAGCGCTAATATGTATGTTTTTAGGCTTGAGTACTAATGGGAGCCTATTTCGTGCAGATACCAAGTGGCAGGAAGACGTAAGATGTAAGCCGTTTCCAATCGGTCTTTTTGGAAATCCATGGGGGATGCCTATGTCCAGCAGTGGACTTCTTATGGCTGAGATGATGATGATGATCACGTTGTCTGTCTGTCTGTTACCCTTACAAAAATGTAAAAGGTAGAAATTATATGCGCCGTATATATAGGTATGACACGAATTTGAAAATGACTGTATAGGTGACTTAGATTGTGACTATAACATTTATGACTTAACATTTATTTTTGTTTTATTCAAGAAACTTGAAGAAATATTAATACTTGACACTGATACGGAAACCTTCGTGCGCGAGTCCGACTCGCACTTGGCCGGTTTTTATTTTACGTTGACTCCGTATCCTCCTCCTCCGTGTCCGTGTCCTGTCTTCCATACAACATGGAGAAAACTAATTTATGCCTGGAAGCATGGGCTGATTTAATTAATTTTATATGATCGGAATATGGTATAACTCAGAAGTAAAAATAATAATGATTGTGGTTTATAAAATTATCTAAGCCCGAAACGGTGGTTTAGGTCCTGGGAGGGAAAGTATAACGTTTGCTTTAAATAAACAAATTAAATGTGTGAAACCTTTATACCCAGAGAATTCATACTCACTAAAAGGATCTTGCGGCGGCTTTGTGTGGCGGGTCGCCCTCTTCCCTCAAATATGGTTAAGGAGAGCGATGATGGCACATGCTGCGCCTGCGCCAACTCGTGATTGGGTGCTGTTTACTGGAGTTTGACTGCTCCGTGTATACAACCATACATACATGTGTAGTTAATATAAAATATGTGTTCTTTCTGTATATCATTCTCTTGCAAAAGTGTAAAGTTGAAAAAATAATTAGTTATTTTAGTTTATCAAACGCATGAACCTACGAGTCTGTGGGGCTAAAATAGAATGTTGAAAATAGAAAATAGAATCCAAATAGAATGTTACAAAAATTAGCTCGACTTCAATATATATTTTTCAGGGGTTCCGGGAAAGTGTCTTGTTGTTTTATTGTATTTATGGGCTAATTAGCCTTGTTATTAGAGCCATCGATTATGTGATACAAATACAATATAATATAATGATAATGATAATGTTTTTGTTATTAAAGACGGAAAATTCCATCCCTTTATTTTTCCAGGATTCGTTTAATGCTTCGATTGTTTCTTATTTTGTAATATTCTTCTTTTTACCCGACTGCTTAAGTAGAAGGGTTATGTTTTTCGAGTGGATGTATGAATGCATGTACATATGTATGTTTCTATATGACAGCCTAGAGCCTAAACGGCTTGACCGATTTTGATGTGCAAGGTGTCGTTAGATTTGTCTTCATTTCTAAATCTTAATTTTTTAACCGACTTTGAAAAAGGAGGAGGTTATCAATTCGTACCGTTTTTTTTTTACACGAATTATTCCGTTATTCGAGAACCAATTTTTGTGTTTCCTGAATTGGTGTATTGAGAAAGCTCCCAAGTTGGTCCCATAATTATTTTATACACATCGCTTTATTACTTTTTGAATAATCTCTAAAAATGAAAATATTTTCATTGTATTCCTGAGTAAGTGCGTCGTCAGATTATAGAATCGCAGAGTTCCACCTACATGTTTTTCTTTGCAAGTGTGTCAAATATTAAGGATTATCGTATAAACATCTGCACATTTTCTAAGCTTCGAACACGAGCATTTGACATGCAATGCATTCTTGACAAAATAAAAAAAAGAGCGGGTGAACAGAGGTCTCTTTAAAAAGTTTACAATCGTGAAGGATTTAATAAGTTGCGTTTGTTGTCGGTTTTTTAAAAGAAAAATCATTGAAATCTGTGACCATCGTTCGTCGATTAACCTGACGCCGAGGATACTGCTTCTGTTCTGAATATATAAATATTGTTTATCACTAATTCTTGGATAATTTAGCTATTAAATATTTTACTAATGGGAACTGTGCTGGTGAGTCAATTTTCGTTAAAAGCTAGACGAACTGATGACAGATGGGGCCTTGGCTTTCCCGACGGAATGCTGGCATTAACTTGCTCTGTACTTACCTGACTGTGTCCATACTGCCTGTATGAATCAACTTATTAACCGAGTTCGGTTGATACGAAAACTCGACTTCTAGCCCAACTGCGAGATAAAATAAGTTCGTATAAACTGAGTGGCCAGCCCTAATGTCAGAGTTATTAAGCCGCCGAAAGGCCTCTGAACTGGCTTGACGATTGACAAACAACCGGGACCTACAATTTAACGTGTCATCCGAATCACGGTAGCACTCGAAAGAATTGCCACTCACGGTCACCCATCCTGAGACTGACCGGTCCGTCCGTTGCTTGACATTTAGTGATCGTTCGAGAACACCTAGTCAAGCTACGCCACGAGCGCTGCGAGATGAGTCGACGATATATTATTATTATCAAAATTGTGGGTAGAACCCGCCGAATAGATTGGCAAAAGTCCGAGGCAGATGGCGTTATAAGAGAGAGGTCTATACCCAGCATTGGAATAGCGAAGGCTGTGGATGATGATGATATATTCAATGTAATGATTTCTTGTAGGCAAATAAATGTATGCATAATATTTCCTTTTAATCAATAATATGAACGAAAGAAAGTAATGGCACGTAAATTTGTTACGTAGGTAAGTACTTTGACGGAGTGTGAGATTAAGCGAGACAGAAGAGTTACTACCAAAAGCGCCTTAAGACATTTTATTCTCACGTACGGATCCCTTGGTGTACGAAACCAATTCGTGCTTAGCCGGTTTCTTAAAATACGGTTGTGTTCCAAATAACATCAACAAAGTTAGCCGTAATAGATACACGTTTATTACATAGGCACACTTTTTTTTTGTAAGAATGTATCCCTTTTTATTCCACAAGGACTTCACACCTTAGCTTCACACGTTTTACAATTTATTTTGAAGAAAGCGAGTCACAATAAAATGTGTACTATGTATATTAGACTGCCCTAATACATAAGTTTTGTGAATAGGGTGTTTAAAATAGCGCGTCGAATTTCATGTAAGTGCCGCTTTTGACTTCTTTCTCTACTTCTTTATTGTATTTTTATTGGATATGTAATTCAACGTGGCAATAAGTCTAGCATTTTGGGTACGATGTGGCAGCTTAGATTTTATTTTAAGCGAAATAGCTTCTATTCCTAAAGTTGAAAGTAATGCATTCATTACGTAATACGGTACCTTTAAAATGTTTTGTCTACTCCAATCGCTTGTGTTAATAAAGTCATTAGCCTACCTACGCATTGGTTTATTTTCCGAATCAGAAAAAGTTATAGGTACTTTATGGATGTATAAAATTGAGTGTCGACACACAGCCATGAAAAATTTTCGCTACGCTCAGAACATATATATATATATCTAAAGTCTTTTGTCTTTTGTTTGTAGGTCGCAAAGGTGTTTGAAAGTCGAAATAATGTGGTGAAATATGTATTTTGCATGTGGTCGGCAAAACTTTATGAAAGCGTCCTGTTTCTAAGATATAACCAGGATTTGACTGAAATTTATTTTGTGTGACTCTGACTATCATAATGTCCATTTACTTTATGATTTCTAAACGTAGAAACGCTAAGAACCTGACAATAATAAATGGAGAAGACGTGCAATAATTGTGCGGCGCCACCTTTTCCTAAGAGCAGTCATATAAGCACAAGTTAAAGTATATCACCTCTTGCATAACTTTAAAAAAAAATTTACTTAAGTAGTTATAAATGCGTATTAAATAAAGGCACGGACCCTGGAGTCTGTGGAGAATAAATTTGTTAAATAAATAAAAAATGTCTATCACACACAAGTCAAGTAAATAGGTCGTTCTCAAGTCAAGTACCTAATGCCTCAATTAAATGGAATTAACTTTACTGGAAGCTTCTACAGAGTTATGATGGCAACATGAAAATACAGGTTTCACGACTTTATTTTACTTGTCCATAATTAACGAAAAAATAAAATTATTAGTAGTTTAGAAAAATGAAACAGAGCATTGACATTTCTCACTCAAGTTCCCGCCAAAACTACAATTATTTTTATTTAGTCTCAAGAATATACCGTAATAAACATGATTCAACGATGGCAAATTTGACAGGCAGTCTCAATGCCTTGTAGCACTGATAGGTAATATAATTAGGCATTTTTTTTTAATATAGAGCTTGTACCGGCCGTAAACATGCGATTTATAGCATATTCCGGCTCAAAAACATGTTGATACCGCGAGAAATGGTAACAAGTAGACGATCTGACAATCATAACTCTTCGATAAAGTTTGCAATAATTTTCTCAGCAGACCGTGTCTTCATAAAACATAATATTCTTTCTGTTACAAGACCTTATTGCTACGTGATACGGTTCGGATTTGCTAGTCAAAGTTTTGGTGTGGAGGTATAAAAATGTTTTTTCCCGGCGGAAGCTCGCGTGACGTCACGGATGATGCGCGTGCGCTTCTACCGGATCAGCCCGGCTAAACTCCTTCGCATCACGCGACAGATAACTTTTTTAAATGGCATGGGGGTCATACATCCATAATAATACTTAACTACATTAAAAGGAATAACTCGAAACATTAACAACATCTCATTGTTTTACCTACAATCGAGAAATCTTTTCTTAGTGGACATTTACACCAACTTCTAGCTGTTTTTGCCGTGCATACTGTAAAGGTACTAACAGACGATCCGATCCGGTGTGAACCTTCAAAATTGTCGTCACATCGAACATCAAAGTACTAGGAATTCCGGCGCACGCGCGTCGTGCAACACATGATCTGTTTTTGAAGGTTCGCTACATGTTCGGATCGGACAACTCGATCGTCTGTTTCTTGTAGAGCTTTAAAGATTTTAACATACTATTCGATTAAAAGTTATTAACACGTTCGCTGACAGTACGTCGAAGGACGGGTTTATTTTTTTAACAAATACGTTCACTACGTTGACCGACGATGATTTTCTATACAAGCATAATGAACAGTAACATCTACTGTCGTATTGTGAGCAACCTCATACATCTCACTGTCGTATTACGAGTATTTTAAAGATAGTATGATTTTGCTGTCTCGTTCGCCTCACACAGACACACCTAAATATCGCTCGCACACGAGTACTACGTCGACAGGCGTGAGCGCGCGCTTGAATTTTCACGTCTGTCGGCGTACTGTCAAATACGCATTAAATAATACCTCTAAATCTTTAACTACGTCAGTAGACGGGGTATAGAGAATTTTAGTGCCGTATTACAATGTCAGAGCAAGTGGTTACTGTCAGCGAACGTGTTAATATTTGTACATATATACGATGAGCTGACCCCCAGTCAGTGCAAGCAAAAGAATTCAGCGCGTTAGTACCTACATATAAATAGTTGGTGCATGCCAACATTTTGTACATCTAACCATTTATTAATAAAGGTCAAATGTGGCGTCAAAAAGCCTCAATATCATAATCTATGATATATGCATTCCATTCCAGGAAAGGCGTGATTTTATGTTGGTACTTACCTACTCTTCATAAAGAAGGCAACTCTACCAAACAATTTAGACACAAAACAATTTTAGATTTGTTATTATAACAGTTTATTTAAAACGTCTTTTTATGCATCTATTATGTTTTATTAAACTTGTTAATATTTTGCTTATAAAGACAGATAAGTAGGAATTTCATAACAGCGATACACTTACATAAACAATGCTTAAAACTCGCATAAAATGCGAAACTGATAAAAAATAATGTACGCAGTGATGTAAAAGCAATACCAATTAAATTTGATGGCTCTTAATTGTAATTATTACAGCACCCCGTATCATTTATATGTAAACACTGAGATAGGAGTAGGTGTACTTAATAATAAGTCCTAAGTATATAACTCTTATTCGATGACAGATCTCCAAGCGTGATTTAGATACTGATTACAGTAATAAAGTTAACACAGATTACTTCGAACCTTCAAAAATCTTCAAAAACCGATCCGATCGAGTAATATGCGAGTTCGTTATGGGTTGATGGTAAAGCGCAAGCCTATTGCCGAATAAAAAAAAAGTTGGCTTGCAAAGAGAATCTTACTATCTAGAGTCTATTCGGAAAGAGAACTAAATGTGGCAGATCGCTGCTGTCCTAGTTTCATTATTTTATTATTATTAAACTAGGAAGTTCTAATTAATAGTAAGTTGTGTTCTTCTCACAATGAGAAGATGGCCCGTTCCCAGCAGTGGGACAGTTTGTACAAACAGGGCTGTTAAAAAAAAAAAAAAAAAAAAAAAAAAACTAGGAAGCCGCTAGAGACGTCAGTTTCCATTTTTTTTGTCACGGTAGTTCTTTAGCAGACTCTAATACATTGAGTGTTCGCTGTGTCATCACAATAATTCATTTTGAAATTTTGCTCCAATCTCTTGTAATAGTTTAGCAAAGTAAGTTTCTCAGTTATTGAAGCTGTAGCTATATATTGTACTCTCTCTTCAATACATATTGTCTTGTAGTAGTGTAGCAAACTAAGTACGTTTCTCAGTTATTCAAGCTATAGTAAATAAATAAATATTTGTGGACATTTCACACAACACCATCTAACCCAAACTAAGCTTGTACTATGGAACTAGATGGCTGATAGAATACATATATACTTTTTTTTGTTGTAAATATATTCATATGATACATAGAAACACCCAGACACAGAACAAACATCCATACTCATCACATAAATGTTTGCCCTGGGTGGGGATCGAACCCACGACCTTTCAGTTCAGCAGATAGACGTAGACACATTACCAACTGAGCCACAAGGCCAGTCAAAGTCAGTCAGTCATAGTGTATAACTATAATTGTTTTCTTCGGGAAGGTCGGTTTTTTTTCCAGCGAAATTTTCGGGGCCTACCTACACCGAATCATCCCTTTTGATTTCTGTTCTATTTTAAGCATGAGTGACGGTGAGTTGACGGTCAAGCGCAAGCCTATCGTCGAATAAAAAAAAAAAAAGCATTTCTCACAGAAAAAAATATATAAATAAATTTATGTACCTACTATATGAATAAAAATTAATCATAAAAAATATTATAATTTGTTAATTTGCTACATAAATTAACATAAAAACATATATTACTTCAAGATTTTGAATCTTGAAGTAAAATATATTTTTACACTTAAAATTACATTTATCCTTATCGAAATTGTATTTTTATCATTGTTTTCCAATTACTTAATGATGAGTTAAAATCAAAAAGTTTTATGATACGTATGTTTCTTGGAAGAGAAATATTAAATAAAAAAATCAGCCAAATTCAGGCTTTGGGCGCATTGTAGGTCGTCGTTATCGTAACCGCCGCAAGTAAATTCAAGCAAAATTAGTTTCAAAAACAACAGAATTAGAATTGGTATTTCTTTCGAGACGCATCGGTTTGCTAATTTTAAAAACAGGTAAAGGAATATAATTAAAATGTTTATTTGAAGTAGGCACTTACTTACATCAATTCAAGTGCAGATCTGTGTGAACCCGCGCCCGGGCGTATCGACTTATTTAATTTTTATTTCTTGGAAGACTTACAGTTAAAGTATAATAAAGAAAATAATAAATTAAAAGAACGGTCAAAAACAACTTCTAAATTTTGTTACAATTGAAAATCTATTTTTAACGTACTGCAAAGAATGGTACAAAGATCTTTCTTTACGCGGCTTTCATAAGATCTACCTACTTCTGTATCTAATACCTATACAATTACTAATTATTATGTAGGTGCAACTTTGTAGGACATAACATTGTCTACATTCTGTTCTCATTAACCTCGACCTAAAATAGGGGTGTTATTAGTTTGACGTGTGTATCTGTATAAGTATATCTGTGTCTGTCTGCATCGTAGCTCTCAAACGGAAAACGGACGGACCAATTTTGATCTTGAAGTAAAAAAAGCTCGTACAATTAAAACCTCCCAATTCAAAATGTGTCGACCTTCCTGACCTTCCTGTTTGACACATTATGAAATCACACCAAATAACTTAAACCACCAACTCAAACCCAGACATGTCCAAATTGGAGATTTAAAAAAAATAATATTATATCAAGTAACTAATGCTTTGTTGAACTTAAGAACTGCTGTAACAAAACGAGATGGTTCCGAATAAACCGTCTGAATGTATTCTAAAGATTACATTCTCGAAACGGTAATTATTTTAACATAATATGGTAACGCCAGTAATCCATTTCTTATCTGTATCGTGATCGGTTATCGTTCATTCATATACGATCTATATCATCTGTGGGAGAGCATTGTTTTATTATCATAGAAATAGTAAGTTTTTATTTACCGTTTCCATTAACATCAACCATAGAAAAAGAATCGTAGTACATCTCTTATTCAAAATAGTAATTCTGTACTTACCGTGGTTCCGTGGTTTACATGTGAGATAAAATCTAAGTTTTGTTAATCTAATTTTAGTGGAACTAAAATAAATAATCTAAGCACAATACCACTAATGTACTACATACCTAATGTATGACAGGTCTTAATTTTATTAGTATATTATTACTAACACTAAGAATGGAACGCCTATATCTATCACAAAAATCGATTTCATCTTCTCAGTACTAGGAAAAAAAACAAAGCTCAAAATCTGTAAAATACTCCTGCTATAGTGGATTTTTGGCGTAAGCTAAAAATAACATTAAAAACAATTTTAATCATTAATTAATTTAGCATGAATACATACATTAACTATTGATAATATTATAATATAGCTTGCATTGTAATTAATCAAGAAAAATATATTTTAACTATAATATTAGTACAGTAAATACTTGTTCAATAAAATAGGCGTGATTTTAAATGTACTAGCGTTTTATTGCTTACATAGATTTGAAGTATAGATCAGTCATTAATTAAGCTTATCAAATTTTGATTAGTTGACATTTAGGTCTATCATCCATTTGGTGTGTACACCTTTAGGTCAGTTATTCTTTAAAACTTTTAACCTCAGATCATCTGAACGTGTGTATTGTATGACCTTTAGATCAAATGACCATTAGAGACTTTAAAATTAAGCGAATCGTCTTTAGTTTCAATAAAATTAGACTAACAATACTCAGATCGTTTAATAAGTGACCGGTTTTCATCATGGTGTAGTGTCGATCGAAAGAGATTTGTTCGCACGAATCCTCGCCCGTTCGTCAGTCCAGAGTACCCAGGTCGCACGTTTTATGGGACCACCTTCACTTCGTAATAAATTCCAGCTCGCCGGCAATTCATTTCCAATTTGCATAAGTTGATGCAATATTTTGTTCGGTTTATTTTAAGCTTAGCAAAGGCCAGGCGCATAACTGGAGCGTAAACTTTTTAGGGCTCATAATTATATAAAGACAGGCTGCCGACCAGTTTTTATTAAAACAATGCTTTTTGGTGTTTACGGGAAACAAAAATATTGCCAGTTATAATATGCTGATTTTATTCGACTGCTTAAAATACATGCTAGCCTTTTGTAGAAGTCAATGACCGGTGTGAGTATCTTTTCTTTTTACTTTCGAATTACTGAAAAAAGTACCTTAAATGTGTTCTATGTCGTTGAAATTAACAATAAGTGTACTTTTACCCAACTGCGCAAGGAGGGTTATGCTTTTCGAGTGTATATATGTATGTATGTGAGTATGTATGTATGTATGTGGGTAAGTATGTATGTATTTTAGATTCACATTCACTCCCTGAGTGTCATAAACTATATATTTTTTTATAAAAGTAATACAACTATAAAAAAAAAACACGCATTCTGGTAACCTGCAACGTACTTTTTCTTAAAAAATAAGAGATTGTACTGAAATTATTCCAAAGAATGCACGCTTATAATCTTTTACAGAGATTTTGCGCATAATTTCTCATAAAAAAACGTAGGTACATTCAACAGCATATCAATCGTAACGAAATCGTAAGTTAGACTGCAAGAACTGCTTTACTGCATTTGGGTATTTCGTTTTTATTTTAATATAGATACATGTTGATAGAAACAAGTTACTTGGTGCTATAATAAAATATGTTCACTTTACATCCACAGAAGTATTTTGCTCAAGGTACTGGAACCTGAAATTTTCGATAAAAGACTGCAAATAAACCTGCCTTCTCTTTATCTGTGAGAGTAAGTGATCCGTCTGGGTTCAATTAGCAGAGATATTTCAGGTTTCAACTTGACTAATTTACTATCCTCTAAATAGATGATTAATTTAGCCTGTGTTTATTAATGTATTAGTCCTGTTTAATTGATTTTTTCGTATCACCTTCTTACGGGACTTGGCTTTGTTCGATTTCTTATTTTAAGTACATCTTTGCACTTTTCCGTTTTGCTTGTGATTTGTGTGTTTAATAATGTTTTTTATTTGTCTGAAGTTGAAGTTATTAAAATGCTCTTTTAAGTTCTGAACCGACTTCAAAAAGGAAGAGCGAATTTTGTCTTTACTTCGAAAGTATTTCTGAGTCAAAAATATTTAAATTTGAACATGTAGTAAATATTTTGTTAGTTTTATTTTTAATTTTTAGTTTTATTTATGTATGTTCATGCAATTAAATATTTACTACCTAAGTTTTAAATCTATATTTGTAAAATTTGTAAAGTAAATTTATTTTTAATTATAAATGTTTCATTTTTAAGAAACAATTAGTTGAATTAAGACGTAAACAGGATTCTGAGAAACGTATTAATATCTATACGACCTACTTTGACTGAGTGTTGCCATGCCATGAATTTCAATATTACCTACTGTAAGATAAGAGCTTCCGGAACTTTCGGGAAAATGTTTTGACCTCTAATCGGTATTATACTTACTAAAAGTAAGTAAGTTCGTATAGACTGAGTGGCCAGCCCTATTGTCAGAGTTATTAAGCCGCCGAAAGGCCTCTGACTTGGCTTGACGATTGCTGAACAACCGGGACCTACAATTTAACGTGTCATCCGACCCACGGTAGCGCTCAGAATGAAATGCCACTCACGGTCACCCATCCGAAGACTGACCGGACCGTCCGTTGCTTAACTTTGGTGATCGTTCGGGAACACCTAGTCAAGCTACGCCACGAGCGCGTTATTATACTTACTGATACTAATAAAATAGACTTTATGTAATTCTTCTTCTTTTCGTGTCATCGGTTCGATTTTTTCTATAATAAAAAAATTATGATAATTGACAGGAGGCTATTTCTTCATATTTTCAGTAAAAAAAAAACTTGAACCCACTGCCAGTATAGTCAATTTGTATCAACTCAACAGAAGCAGCGAATACTTATGCGATTAAATAATACAAAAACCGGACAAGTGCGATTCAGACTCGCCCACCGAGGGCTTCGTACAAACTAGTAGATAAAAGGGGGAAATTATATTTTTTTATATTTTCCTTGATAAACCGAAAAATATACATCGTAAAAATATTTAATAACCTGTTTTAGCATGTGCTCTTTCATATGATACACCACATGATACGGTTAAAGCACTTTAAAATGTGGACTTCTTTCCTTCCTTGCATAAAGACCCATTTTTTGCGATTAAATAAAAAATATACAATTTTCGGATTTTTTCACTTTACGACAATTTGCAATTGCTTTTTGCCAAATTTCACAGTTATAGGTCAACGAGTACCCCATAGGTATTGATTCCCTTGCGAGTGTCGAAATATAAGTTTTAGCGACATATTCGGCCGTAACTTTTTTTTATGAAAACTGAGAACTTTGATTTTTCTCTCTGTAGCAAGAGACTATGGATCTGCGTATATGGTTTTAATTTCAACTCGATACCTTCACGCGTTCCCGAGATACATACAGATCTTGACAGACGGCCGGACGGACGGACAGACGGACAACAAAATGATCCTATAAGGGTTCCGTTTTTTTTTAAAACAAAACAGGCAAATAGATCTCTTTCGCTCGTTTTTTTAATAGGTTTTCAAATATCAATGTAGAACACTAAAATCCGTCTGGTGTTAATTTTTTCAAACCTATAAATTGTAGCTTACAAGCTAGAATTTGTAGAAATGTATATAAACAAATGACGCAAAGGGTCAAAACATGAAGTCGAGGCGGCTTCTCAAACAGAACGCTCTTATCAGCACAAATTGATAAGAGCTTGTACCTTGTACTCGTGCACGCTTGTATTATACATACATACTCGCGATACATAGTTATTTATTTATCATAAAGGTCGTGAAACACCGAATACTTTAATCTGTCATCTTAAGGCGGGTGGGTACCGTAGTTGGATAGCTCGTGCGTTCATATTTTTTTGAATTTTGATAAATATACGAGTGTTCGTGTAATTGCTATATTGTATTATGAAATAGAAATATACCGATATCTTTTATTTTGGCCGATATAAACGCCTAATAAACGAATATTTTTGCATTTCAACGTCTATTCATAAATCTATATTTTTATCGTAACAAAAATTATTACGAATATTTTGTAGTAAGTACTTAATATTTTGCATCCTTAAAAATTTGCATGTTTTTGCAAAATGTTTAGTATCTATATCGTGTGCGAACACAAAACTTCGGTATTTCGCTCTTTTGATGGTTTGGCGTCGGCGTCACATTTACGCAATACCACTGTTACCTGGAACCTTAAATTGTAAACACAATATTGTGATCGAAATAAACAAAGCTCTAAAAAACACCAATTTTTTATTTTTATTTGTGAGATTATAGAAATTTGCCTACATGTCACTTACTTACG
Organism: Lycia hirtaria; assembly: GCA_947563715.1. NCBI lineage: Eukaryota > Metazoa > Arthropoda > Insecta > Lepidoptera > Geometridae > Lycia > Lycia hirtaria. Next base: position 17,011,605 of record OX387386.1, read on the forward strand.
GTCTCGCGGCCATGTTTAGACTATTAGGCGCGTCGCTCACTGGTAAGTCGAGGCGCGGTCGCGGCGGCGTCGCGGCACAGTCGAGGCGTGGCGTTTTTGTTAGAGTCGAGGCGCGGGCGGCTATGCTTCCTTCACACACTACAGTGTAAACACGTCTACGCACGAAACAAAATAACAAAATGGCGGTGGAGTCGCGGCGCGACCGCGCCGCGACTCCACGTCGCCTGCGACGCGACTCTATTGTGTGGGCGCACTGCCATTTGAACCTGAAGGAAACGTAGAAGCGGCGCGCCGCTTGTGCGCCCGTGCCTCGACGCCGCCTCGACTCCAGCTCGTATGGGCGACGCGCCTTACAAATTCGATATTTTTTCCCCACATAAGAATAATCTAATTTTATCCTTATACAATATGCATAGTATATTGTATACAGATATAATTAAATTTGAATACCTACAGATCCTATATAATGACTATTATAAAAGCGAAAGGCTGTATGTTTGTTATCTTTTCACGATCAAACGGCTGAACCGATTATTATTAACTTTAGTACAGAGATAGTTGATAACCGGAAAATGAGTATAGGCTACATTTTATTATTATACCCGAACAACACCGCCATGTTTTTTCATCACGAAGCAGGTGCAACTGTGGGGCTAAGATAATAATTTATAAAACTAAGATAGATACCTCTTACCCTCCAACCATGTAAAAACTAACAGTCACCATTATTCTCGCCATACGCAAATCAAGTCAAATCATCACTATAATATATATTTCAAACTGACGTGACTGAGATACGAATAGCGTAATAATATAAACTTTAGGCGAATTATGTATCGGAAGAGGTGACGTCGATGTCATAAAGACGCTTATCGCGCGATAGCTCGTGCTGGTGTACGGACCACGCGGGTAGTTTTGTAAACAAAGGGAATTTCACGCGAGACGCAGACGCTGGGCGCCGGACGGCCGCACGCTCCGCGGACCGCTCGCGCCTTATCTCGGCCCGCGTCCGCGTCCGGGTCAACCGAGCTACACCTACTCGCGACTCTATCTTATGAATAGTTTAATTTTATTTTAGATGAAAATGGTATCTGATTGTTGACACTTTAGATTTGGAGCCGCGCTTGATGATCCTTTTTTTGGAAGATTCTTTTACCCAACTACCGAAGCTATATGTTATGATTTTAGTCCGTATGTTTGTCTGCAAATAATAATATAAAAATTGGTGGACATTAAAGCTTTTACTATGGGAACTAGATGGCTGATAGAATACGTTATATTTTTCTTGTAAATATGTTTATACTTATGATACATAAACACCCACACATAGAATAAACACCCATGCTCATCACACAAATTGTCGTGGTTGAGGATCGAACCCACGATCTACAGTTTAGCAGGCAGATATAATACCAACTCTGTGAAAATTGTGTTACGTTTTTATACTTTCCGTTTTTTGCCTTTTTTTTTTACTAATAATGACAAAAACTTCATTAAAGACCGTAGCGCTTAGAAAGTAAAACATACTTACCATAATTTTATAGGTAACTGTTAGCCGATGTAAATTTTGTTAAATGTACCTACTTACCTATTTGTTAGAAGAAACGAAACCCCGTATTAGCTCGACACAGACCGTGAAATAAAGGGCAATTCACAACACCGGAGATGTTATTCAAACCCCATGTTCTAGTTCAACACAATGCTTGTTGACAAAAACATTTGACCTATAAACCGCGAACAGATGCACCCGTGGAAGTTTTTTTAGAAGTCAAACTCTTATGTTATTGTAATAAGGGTGTGTGTCCTATTGTGTGCGTTGACAAATGTGTATTGACAATTTTATTTTGTGGTTTCGGTCCATAGAGCCTATTGTTAGTTACGTCTCTATTTTATTTTGACGCAAAGAGTGGTGTTATAAGTTTTACTTGTATGTCTCTATATCAGTGTGTCTGTAGTCTGTCTTTGGCCCGGAAACGGATGGATCATTTTTTTTTTGTTTTAAATATGACTTCAACTAACTTGATCATGAGTTCTTCTAACGGTACCTACTTTGATAAAGTATCAACGGGATGTAGCGTCAGTCCTCAAAAACGTCCGAGCTCAATGAGATCTAATTAGACCCTTTACACGATTAAAATAATTTCGATTTTCAAAATAATTCGAAGCGGCAAAATAGACGTCTCTAGACTTCTCTTTCTAAATTAAGCTTTAGCGCGGCGACATAGAGTCTCTATATCAAAATCTTTAAGTTCGTCGTTGTTGGTATATGAGTATTGCTCGAGCCAGCCTGGATATTCGTGAATTTTGTTTTAGACTTTACGTTCACGTGGTGGAAAGCCATTGGGTACCTACCTTATTTATCAAATTATGATAAGTAAATAGACTAAAATGTATACCGTAATTTACCGTATCAATAATTTAACACTTACCAGAACACGTCAGTGGCCACTGCACTCTTACTTTGTCCAGCTTCAAAGGTCGCTTGCAACGTTGGCTTATTGAGCATGCATTCTATGACTTTGATGAATTTTACGAAGTTATAATTTGAATTTTATTATTTTTTTAGTATTAAGATCACAAAATTACATTTTAAAATTATTGAGCCCACCCTGCCGTGACCATAATTTTATTCATATTTGTACATTGTGACATGTAAATTGGTTTTACGAAATAAATGTGACTATGACTAACATATTGCAACTTTTATAAAAAAAACTATGCAGGCTGAAAACGAAACACTCCTATTGGCTTTGCTGTCTTAGAAACGAGATAAAAGTTAGTCTGTTTGAAAAGAGAACTATCGTGTCAAAATAGGAATTGACGTTTCGATTGTGTTGCTAGTTGAAAAAATAATGAAATAAGAACAGCAGCGCCCTCATTTACACATTGGTTCTCTTTCAGAACAATATATAATTCTGTAATTATAAATCTTTATTCCAAATGTGTTTCAATTTGCAGGTGACATCCATAAAGCTATAGAGATATGGATATAATGGACAAGTGTACGTCATAAACTCGACCAAGTCACAGCGACCCGGGTCGTAAACCAAAGAGATTTGTCATGAATTTTCTTTATAATGTCTATTCGCTTTATCTAAATGTATATTTTATTTGTCTTCATTTGCCTACCGTTTTATTTTATTACATTGTTAATGACAAAACATTCAAAAGCTTTTCGTGGGTTTTTTTTATCTAATCAACCGAACCTTAAATACTCGTTCCTTTGATCCGGGTGTCTATATTCTGTCAAATCTAGATTGCTCCTACTAATTCACTGTTGTTTTACATAATCTCAAAATGATATTGTATGACTTTCAATGACTTTCCATCACGTGGACGTAGTCTGAAACAAAGTTCAGGAATACAGTGACCTGGGCTCATATACCATAAATGACGAACTTAAAGGTTTTCATCATCTCCGCCAAATAGGTTTGTGATGATGCATTCTGTTCGTTCTTTACCCGTGATTTGTCGTTCAAATGTGTTCGTGCGTATGAACGAATTTTCGTTCTCGATGTTCGTGTACGTTTGTACGCCGCATTGTGACTTATTCGTACATAATAACTTTTGCTTAGTTCCATTTACGTTCGTTGGGCAAATTGTGCTCTTGACATTATGTCGATGACTTGATAATAGTATTTGAAAACCGAACTAATGGAACCAGCTTTTTATTTATGAGTTCAGAAATAATGATTAATGTTTATGGAACTAAATCGAAATAAATTCTCAACACCGCCGAATGCAGAACAATAAATAAGCGTAAATACGGAATAATATACTTACTTACGTTCGTGGATATTTTTGTTCTCTTCTACTTTTATTTGTACGTTTTTTTATCAACCCTATTTGTACAAACTGTCCCACTGCTGGGCACGGGCCATCTTCTCATTATGAGAAGAGTAAGGCCATAGTCTACCACGCTGGCCAAGTGCGGGTTGACAGATTTCACACATCTTCAAGATCATTGAGAACTCTCAGACATGTAGGTTTCCTCACGATGTCTTCCTTCACCGTTTGAAGTTGGTGGCAATCAACAGTACGCACACAACTTCGAAAGACAGAGGTGCGAGCCGCGGGTTTCGAACCCAGGACCTGCGGATCGCAAGTCAGACGGTTTCCCGATTAGGCTGCCGGAAATTTACGTGACTGATGTCTTTTTTGCTAGGCTGATACGGAGGTCGACGCTCAGTGGTGATGAAGAGATCGGTGATATAGAAATAGTTATTTGTGAGTGAATGAACTCTTGACCGGTTTTTACGGTTCCGTAGTAACTACGACGAACCCTTACAATTTCGACATCTGTCTGTTCGTCCGTATGCCACAGTCATTTTAGAGATACTCTCAGCCCTACATAAATCTACCAAATTTGTAGAAATTTGTTTAAATATTTTGAAAATTTTCAAAATATTTAAAAATAGGGGTGACACTCCGTATGTATACGATATATAAAGATGTTTTTTTTTTCAACCCAACCCGATCGTGTGGGATCGTTGAATAGTTCTCTTAAAATATAATACGCATCCTGAGTGTGTCTTCCCTGATACTTATACTCGCGAGTGAATTGGTTTCTTGTAGGTGAGCGTGCTCCATCGTGGACTGCAATGTCACCCCACTACTGCATAATATAAAATATATATATAAAAAACGCACGGAACCCTAAAAAAATATAACAATTTGTAAATCCACCACAACCGTTCGATTCCCATACGCGCAATTCGTATTTCACGTGAGAATGACTGCCGACGACATACTCTGACGTCACGCTGGTTAGTATTGTACAAGTCGACCTCCAACGGGCTTTGTTACCCCTGTCCCGTACAACCCCGGGGTACCGCAGATAAATACGCCACAATACCGGCCGAATCGCCGGGTGTTTATTTGCAAACAGTACGCGCGCCCGCCCGCTGGGTACCGTCCCCTCGCGACATATCGCGATTTGTAACAAACAACAACTGGTAACACGATCTGTTGATTCTCCGCAAAATGCGATACCTTCCTACTTCCGACGAGGAGCAGGTGAAGGTTTGCTTTTGGTTTTTATACGTGATACGGGATTGAGAGATTGTGTACCGAAAATAAGTTTACACAAGACACAAGCCTTGTACTTAGTTTGGGGTGCTTTGACTAGTATTTTATCTTACTTTACATTGATAAATTTGCATGTAGCGAGTGTTAGTTTGTTAATTTTGACTCGCACTTGCTCGGTTTTATTTAAATCATAAAACTAACGATATGACGATAAAAATGCCATGCACGGTTACACCATATTTTTATCGACTGCCCAAGAAAAAGTGTCAACTTTCCTGTATTTATAAATTCATATTACTTCTTGGGTCCAAAACGGCTTAATCTATCTTGATACATCTACATACACCTATAGTAGTTACGATTGATTTATTTTTTATATCTGCTCGTGTCAAATCAGGCCTACGGCTAAAATTGTTTTTATTTAAGTATTAAGCTATATTTGTAGCTCGATTCTACTTTGTCCTTTGTCAGTAGTTGTAACGCTCTTTCGTAGTGTTGTAACTTGCTATCGTAAAGTTGTAACTCCCTTACGTGGTGATGTCACTTGCTACCGTGAGGTTGTAACTCTCTTTCGTTGTGTTGTAACTTTCTCCGATAGTGTAGTAACTCTCAACCATGAATGTTTCCCAAGCACGATGTATTTTGAAGTTTAAAGCAACCAAATATCTTCTCTAGGTAAACGCGTTCCACAAAAATTGCAAAACACCAGATATATTTCATCATCATCATCATCATCTCAGCCATAAGAAGTCCACTGCTGGACATAGGCCTCCTCCATGGATTTCCAAAAAGACCGATTGGAAGCGGCTTGCATCCAGCGTCTTCCCGCCACTTGTATGAGGTCATCTGTCCATCTCGTGGCTGGTCTTCCTACGCTGCGCCTGCCGGTACGTGATAGATATATTTAGTTAAATGCATTGACCGACTTCTAAAAGGAAGTTCTCAATTCAACTCCTATGTTTTTTGTGTTTGTTACCGCAGAATTCCTTCATTTAATAAACCGATTTGAATAAATATTTTTGTTTGAATAGATATACTTTCCGATTGGTCCCATAGAATTGGTTCAGTACTATGTCTGTGGTTCAGTAGTTAGATTTTTAAAACAAACTAGCGCATTTTGTATTTGGTAGTTTCAGTTTTTATGTTCCGCTCCGTACCAGTTGCTACACCTTACCAGGGTCATTGTATTACTAAAAACAAACATGTACTGTAACATCTCCATGTAACCTATAATGAATGCAATAAACTATTGACTATTGACTATAACTGTAATTAATTATTTTATATGACAGTTACATGTAAAATAACGAAACTTATATTTAAAATTGGGTGGACAGCTTCAAATGCTCGTCTACTCATAAACATCACAAAATAGTATTACTGAATAAAATAAACATGAACAATAAACTAGAACGAAAGTTCCATTAAAGCCGTTACACTTTTCAAATAAGGTTTGGTATTAGTTAATAAACGACGGTAAACAATTTACTAAGTCTGGACAATGGGAAATCATCAAATAAATACAAACATGTCAACAACCACTCGATCAACAAAACATCTCTCAAAATACAAAAGCTCTCATCATGCACTCAAAACAATTATTTGTTTACAACAGTCAAGAGCTTTACACCCTTTTATAATGTCTACAACAAAGCCGTCCAAGTACGAGTTTCACTTGTAAACAGAGGTTTCCGTACCGATTAAATATTCTAATACACAGACATCGGAGCTACCTACTAGGGGTAAAGTACATATTTATCAATATGCTGGAACATTTAACGACTTTAAGTACCGAAAAACGTTACTTAAGGGCCCGCTTGTCCACAAAAGCAACAAAAACAGCTTTTTGAAAATTTACAAAAAATACTTGTAGGTACTTATTTTTATACACAATTTTTGTGTAGAGTTTATCTTGTTTCAAAAAGTTATAGATTTTTAACAGACTTCAAAAAAGGAGGAGGTTGTTATTCGTACCGTATATATTTTTTATGTATGTACACGAATTACTCCGTCATTCGTGAACATATTTTTGTGTTTCTTGAATTGGTGTATAGAGAAAACTCCTAAGACGGTCCCATAATTATTAAATGTAGAATAGACTATAAGGCTTAGTATTCGGTTCCCGTTGACACCTTTGGATACGGAAGCCTAAAAATGATACATCTCAGAGAAAATTCGCTAACATTTATCGATTTTGATCCTTGCGTCTTGATAATAAAATATGAAATCAAATAGTGGAGAGCTTATGATAAATAATGATTAAGTCGCAACTCACGCGCATCAATGAGTTGCAGATTATAAGGGTAGACTACATTTGGGTGATGCGATGCGTAAAATCGCATTATTTTGCTAGTTTCACGTTTTATTGTACTTTTCAATACCAGTAAGTATTTTTTGCGGTTGTATGTGTTATCAAAGTAATTGTGGAGTCAAAATATGCATTTTTGTTTTGTTACAAAATAATTCCTATGTTATGCAAAGTTAGTCAAATAGTGTCTACGAGAGCTAAATGTCTGCGAAAATAGATAGTCTCTGTTTCAATATTTACTCATGCAATATTGGAAAAGCACCCATGCGAAGGCGGAATTACTGATTATTCGACTAAAGAAAGCTTGTGTTTTAGTAATTTAGTCAAGGAGGGAGTAACCTCGCGATAGCGCTGACGGTGCCATATGAACAGATACTCAACACCATATATTATGTTCTATTTCAATGCTTGCTTAGCGTACTTCAGAGACCTCCGTGGCGTATATGGAATTTATACCTTCACACAACGCTCATGACGTCAGAGACCGTGTTGCTGTCGGGTATATTTTCAAATCCAGAAAGCGAAAATCTATTCATTAAAGCCTACCTTTACCTAACATTTGTGACGTGTTGACTTCGGGTATACTTTCAGTTTGGAAACGCCCGCGCAGTTATTTTAAAACATACTCGGCCGCAACGAAACGAGTAAATAAAAACCCTAACCTAACCCTAGATTAGGTTAGGGTTTTTTATAAAACTTGACCTAACCTTACCTTACATAATCCTAACATATAAAAATAACCATCCCTTTGTCTCTGTATTCGTTGAAAGGCACTAAAAAGGGTATAGATTACAGTATAGCAAAATGGAATGTCCTACTTGAAAGTATACCCCAAAAAAATGTTGCAGTCGGGTATACTTTGGAATCCTTAATACGGCTAGATATATATATTTTTTTATTGTATACCTGAACTCAACACTATGGAGCGTTGTGTAAAGTTATAAATTCCAAATACGCGCCTCCGTGAGGAGCGGGAACAATTTTATTCTTAATTTAGCACTTACTACTGTACTAAATCATTAGCATAATAAGAATTAGCTCGCCTTAATAACTGGGACTGTTTGTGTTATACATCATCTTCATTTATCATTAGCTACTTTTAGTCCGCTGCTGGTCAATTTCTCTCCCATTAAACGCTATTTAGTCTGGTCTTCAATTTTCCAGCCACTGCCAACTGCTTTACGTACGCACCCCACGTGACATTCCTGTGACCAAAATGGTGAAGGCTCCCAAATACAGATTGGGATATGCGGGTTCAAGTCCCGTCGGTTGTGGAATTTTTGAACGGTCTATAAATTTGTAGATACTTACGTGTGGAAAAATATTTCAGGAATATCGTGTATACTTCGTGTCGACAAAAGTAGTGTAGACACTACTTTTTGTCGACACCAAGAACGCGTCTACTCCAGTAGTTAGCCGTTCTACAACAGACATATCTGTCAGCCGGTCATAACCGGCTTCAACACTTCAGAAATATCGAGTATACTTCGTGTCGACAAAAGTAGTGTCGACACTACTTTTTGTTGACACGAAGAACGCGTCTACTCCAGTAGTTAGCGGTTCTACAACAGACATATCTGTCAGCCGGTCATAACCGGCTTCAACACTTCAGAAATATCGAGTATACTTCGTGTCGACAAAAGTAGTGTAGACACTACTTTTTGTCGACATGAAGAACGGTTTTACTCCAGTAGTTAGCGGTTCTACAACAGATATGACCGGCCCACTGTTACTTCAGCCTGCTTATACGAGCTATGTCCGTGCATACGATCTCAAAGAAGCCACGAGCAATACTCGAAGTAAGATTTAAATTAGTGAACCCAGGCAACCGTAATGATAAGCCTATCTATTTATATATTATAAAAATGCATGTTAAGTGTTCGCTCGTGCGTGACGTCACCTACCGGTCCCAGCGGAAGACCAGCGCTGGTCGCTTACAATGTTTTTATTATAATAAATGTATGTCTAAGTCTATTTCCATGGTTCACGTTTCAGTACTGTAGGTAGTTATAGTTATGTAAAATAAAAAGCTTCACACTACAACTAAAAGGCATAATATTATTTTGTATTCAGGCACGGTGGCGAGCCAGTGGCCTCTGCCCTTATCGACGCGGCTATTTGCCACGACAAATGAAATAAATACGAAGTATTGACCGATACAATTCACCATGGAAATCGCTACGCAACGCTTTATTTTATTATTAACTGTTATTTACGTATTCACTTTCTGCAATAGTTTGCTACAATACAAATTGCAATAAGCTTTATTTACCTAGTTCCATAAAAATAACTGTATATTAAATATAAATACATTACCTTTTATAGCGGTTATTTCAACTTGTAGGTACAACTCATGGCCAGCGTGGCCGTGAGTTGTAGTGGATAAGCTACATTTTCCGAAGCTAAATACACGTGGCTAGCGTGCCCTAGCAACGGAAATATGAGCTAAGATCAAAGATCATCATCATCATCATCTCACTCAGCCACAAAACGTCGACTGCTGAGTTCCCCCATAGATTTCCAAAAAGGCCGGTTGGAAGCGGCTTGCAGCAACTTCCTTCCACTTGTTTGAGGTCTTCTGTCTACTTTGTGGCTGATCTTCCTACGCTAAGACCTAAGTTCAAGTAATGGTAGGGGTAAATATATTTTGTTATACTTATACCGTCTTACTTATAAACGCTCAATAAGCGCATGTTAGTTTAACAGTGTTTTGTTCTGTTTTAGCGCGTGACAGTTTCCGTCTGATGGAAAGTGACAAGCCCTTATTCAGTGAATAAGATTTAAAAGTTTATAAGTAAGACGGTTACAGTATAAAAAAAAGTATTGCAGGCTATCGATAACTTCAATTAACACTAGTATAAATAACGACAGTATTTAATGTGTTTATTTTTAGCTGCAATAAATGGTTGTAAACATGTAGTTGTGAATGAGTTGAAATCAAGAGTAAATAGTTTCTATGTGAGCGCGCTATCAAGTATGCGGCCTTCTTGTTCTCCATTAGGCAGGTGGTGCAATATATAAAAAACGCAAAATACCAATATGACAAGGTTTGGCGTTTTGCATTCGGTGGCAGGTGTGTTCAACTATAAACTGATTTGATGAACAAGTGTGATCGAGGATGGAGCTCGTCGATCTAGAAGATAAAAAAATAATCTATCTATCTAGATATATCTTTCACTATTCACTCTAGCTTTGAAAATTCCAAGGTTGTAGATCTCAGGAACCAGAGACGGTGGCAAAGAATTGCAATCCTTATGCAGTACGCATCAAGTTTTCATATTTTCATGTAAGAGAATTTGTTGTTGTTGTTGACGTGTCGCGACTGAAGTTGAGTTGGGCGATTACCTTATTTGAGGCTTGACCCGCAGAGCCGGCCTGAGACGGAGGAGAAAACCTGTCTACGTATATTCACCATTGGGTAAGACATGACACTTCATTTACTACACAGCCGACAGCAATTTAAACATTTAGAAATACGAGAGTGAGATAGCAACTCTATTCATCTAAAGCCCTTAAGACGATACCTCGTTGCGAAAATGATAAAAAGTGGGCGGGGTCTAATATGCAAGCGAGCGCATTACGTACAACAAAATTTGAAATCCGCGCCCAAGGAAGTAGCGATTTAGAACAGAGAAGTAGTGGAGTAGATTTACGCTTATGTTTATTTTATTATATGTGTGGAATTGTGATTATTTTCTCGTTACTCACAAAATTAACAATCTTTTTTTTTTAAAAGTATTTGGTAATTAGTATAATTTTTATATAACATGAAACACATGTTGGGTTATTGATACATTTTTAAATAAATAATATGAGAGATTTTTTTATCCGCGAGCGGGATACGAACCCGCGACCTCCGACAAATCGTGTCATTGCTCTTTTACCAACATGTTTCATGTTAAATAAAAATTATACTAATAACTTTATTATAAGGAATTATTACAAGACAAACATTCTAATTGAAAAATTAGATTTGTCGGGTACCAAAGCTATAAAGCTATGATAATCAGATGTTTCCTACCGTCCTATAAGATGTAAAATTATACATGGTAGTATGAGAGAGAGAATTTCGAAGCGAGCGGTTAGACCGCGATAGCTCAGTTGGTAAAAGAGCAACACGGTTTGATGGAGGTCGCGGGTTTGACTCCCGCTCCCCGGTTTTTTTTCTCTCATATTATTTATTTTAAAAAAATAGTATTTGGTAATATGGTAAAAGGACCGGGAAGTATGTTGTATTTTGAAATTAAACTTTTGCGCACAGTTGCATTCGAAGGGAACTCGTACTCATTAGGCTAGCCTATGCGTCTATCTAGGTTAGGTATAAACTATAGAATACCAAAATATCATCCTAATCAGTTGAGCTATTTAAGCTAAATATTAAGCTTTGAAGTGATTATTTTTTGTTAGAGTTACGTGCCTAAAGCTTAACTTAAAAAAACATACTAGTATAATATAATGATTAAATTAAAATAAAACTATCACGGCTAAGTAGGCTTTACAAGGTATAATTGTTCCCGTGTAAGTATAACCATGTAAACAAGTATCTATGTTAAAAAAATACCCTACTGCAGAAAAGCAGTTTTTGCAGTCTAACTTACGATTTCGTTACGCTTGATATGCTGTTGGTTTCCGAGATGTAGCCGTGTCAAGTTTGACAGCTGTCATTTGAAATGAAGTTCGCGACGAGATCTATCACTTTTGTAAAGAAACAAATAGTCTAAGATCAATAGTTTCCAAGATATAGCCGTGTAAAGTTTGACAGCTGTCATTAGAAATGAAGTTCTTGACGAGATCTATCACTTTTGTAAAGAAACAAATAGTCTAGGATTAATAGTTTCCAAGATATAGCCGTGTAAAGTTTGACAGCTGTCATTAGAAATGAAGTTCTTGACGAGATCTATCGATTTTGTAAAGAAACTAATAGTCTAAGATCGATAGTTTCCAAGATATAGCCGTGTCAAGTTTGACAGCTGTCATTTGAAATGAAGTTCGCGACGAGATCTATCACTTTTGTAAAGAAACAAATAGTCTAAGATCAATAGTTTCCAAGATATAGCCGTGTAAAGTTTGACAGCTGTCATTAGAAATGAAGTTCTTGACGAGATCTATCACTTTTGTAAACAAACAAATAGTCTAGGATTAATAGTTTCCAAGATATAGCCGTGTAAAGTTTGACAGCTGTCATTAGAAATGAAGTTCTTGACGAGATCTATCGATTTTGTAAAGAAACTAATAGTCTAAGATCGATAGTTTCCAAGATATAGCCGTGTCAAGTTTGACAGCTGTCATTTGAAATGAAGTTCGCGACGAGATCTATCACTTTTGTAAAGAAACAAATAGTCTAAGATCAATAGTTTCCAAGATATAGCCGTGTAAAGTTTGACAGCTGTCATTAGAAATGAAGTTCTTGACGAGATCTATCGATTTTGTAAAGAAACTAATAGTCTAGGATCGATAGTTTCTGAGATAAAGCCGTGTCAAGTTTGACAGCTGTCATTTGAAATGAAGTTCTCGACGAGGTCTATCACTTTTGTAAAGAAACTAATAGTCTAAGATCTATAGTATCCAAGATGTATCCGTCTCGAGTTTGACAGCTGTCAAACTGATAGCTTGACAGGTAACAGCTGTCACTTTGAAATATGTGGCGAGCTTTTTATTGCAAGGACGTAAAAATAATTTTATATAAAAACTAAAAAATGTGTAATCGGTTGTATGTTCTTGTGTATGTACTAGTGAAGCAAAGAGGTTACAAATACAGAAGGACATATTTTATCGAAACGTCCAGTTTCGTACAAAAAATAATTACGTTTACTACGTAACCAGTTACATAACAAACGCCGTGATTACGTATAAGGAAAAAACTTCTTCGTACGATACTAGTATAATTATGTTTCGTACGTAACTAGTTACAGAACAATAGTTACGTACGCGGCCGAAGCGCTTATTAATACTTAATTGATTTTCAACCAACGAATTATCGCCAAATAAAAAAAGTGCGAAAACTTCCCTTTTATTAAAGTCGGTTAAAACAATTTATTTCAAAATGCAGTATACTTTTGATTATAACAGTAGTACAAAATAACAACTTTAGCTTTTCAAGTTTCAACACTTTAAAACTTATAGTTGTGGTTGCGACTCCACAGTCTCGAAGAAATAAAACTATCCGAAATCAATATGGCCTAAAAACTGAATAAAAGAAGTAAATAATCGTAATTCGTAAAGCTCGTCAAGCGTCAACCGACACAGAACCGTCGCGCATGATGTTCACGGGCGAACTGGGTAAATGGTTGAGAAGGATAGAACTAAGCGATAGCAACGTAAATAGATAGAGAGAGGAAACATGCAACCTGCTCCAAAAAAATAACGTAAGCGCCATACCAAATAAAAATTAATTAAAAATTAGTTTTTACGTTTCTTTAAAAACTGACTTTGTATTAATGTTTAATAAGATATTATCTACATTTTTCATTATTTTAATGTAACAGAAAGTACATGACTACGACATAAAATTCATAAAATGTTATTTTTAGAGGTAAGTTCTGATTTTTTTTCTATCGAGGAAAGTTACTTGTTTTATGTTTCTGTCTTTTAATTAATGGAGGTAATATAGTCAACAAACACATTTACAAAAATTGAATTATTCAAGCAAGTATTCTTAAAATCAAATTATTATAAAAAAATGGTTTTATTACCATGACTCATCTTAAATACCTTAATACACACCAAATAAAAAGTTGTTTGGTAAATACTTTTTATTTAGTGTATTAGGGGAAATACAGACACAAATAAATCAGATATGATCTTCCGCGGACATGATTCGTCATCAACTCATCTGCTCATTTTCATTCATAACTTGTACGAGATAGGCACACATATAAATGACATCTCTATCACATATCTGTCAATCAGCAAGACTGAGATCTCCAAATTAACAAGACGTATGAGGGGTCAGAGTTGCACATTTGAAAGTAGGTACAGCACGTGAACGCGGTCAAGTTTTTCGATATGCATACAAACGACGCGTAATTTCGTTAGCTACAGCTATGATGTGAATCGCTCCCTGTACTCGAAGTCAGAACCATAAGGTAGGACGTCTCCTCCATCAAAATAGAGACTCGACCTTATAACAACAGAACCATAAGGTCGTATGTCCTATTCTTCAAAAGTGGAACATCTATCTTATGGTTTTGATATCGAATCGAGTATTGTTCTCCCAAACCTCAGCGTTTTATCTGACACGTACTAAGATACCTTTCCGGAAAAAGATCTTAGATTCCACTAGCTTCAATATATAATTATTTTTAATAAATTCAATAGCTGTACAATTATCTTTTTTTTTCGATAGCAGTAGGTACTGGTTCTAGAATAATTCGTTGAGTGACGAAATAGACTGATTTTATTCACTGGTTGCTGCTGGTTTTTAGGCCAAACAGTAAATTTGATAGTGGTACTGTTTTTAACGCTCTTTAGGCAATGTAATAAATCTATAGTAGTACTATTTTATTTTTTTAAGTGAGGTATTATATTCGCTATAGCGGCTATATGAAATTAAAGCACAAGGTAAAAGCGAGTGGCAAAAATCATAATTATTGAATGTATATTCGTTAATGATACTACAGTATTCAATCAGTACCTATTTTAATTTTGCCATTTTTACGTAATTTTACCACTTTTTGGTGAAGTGACAAATTTTTTAATCGCACTTTTTTAAATCAATAAATTGTTTAGCGGTTCTGATTTGACATTGATGCGGATTTAACCGTTTTTTGGATGAAGAAATAATCCGACAGTTGTGCTGATTTAATCGCTTTTTCGATGGAGAAATAATCCGATAGAGATGCTGATTTTGAGTCACGTAATAATTCGATAGTGATAATGACTTTAAACTTTTTGGGTCCTATAATCATATCCTATATAGAATGTAAATACGCGACATCATAATCACAACTGCGAAGCAGGCCAATACTTCAAATATATCAATGAAAATTTTCAGTAAAATAAATGTTTTTTTTTATTCGACTCCTAAAAAGAAGGAGGTTCTGAATTCCACTGTATGTTTTTTGTAAGTATGTTTGTTCACCGAGTACCTACTCCGTCAATTGCGTATTGATTTTGATGATTCTTTTTTTGTTTGGTAGATATGCTTTAGATGTGGTTGGTTAGTCGTTTGCATGGTTAGACTTCAGCCGCTGCCCCGATGTAAGCGCACCATACCATAAAAAGAAATCCGAAGTAAAATCCCAGCAAATCCCAAAAAAATCCGACAGTTTCAGAAAAGTCTGGATTTTTTACTGACTTCCAAAAAGGAAGAGGTTTCCAATTCCACTGTATGTTTTTTTTCTTTTTTTGTATGTTTTTGCAATTACTTCGCCAATTATGAACTGATTTTGATGATTATTTTTTATAAGTAATACTTCAGAAGTGGTTCCATATAAATTTTATCACAATCGATTTAGTAGATACTTGGTTTTTAT
Source organism: Lycia hirtaria (assembly GCA_947563715.1). Classification (NCBI taxonomy): domain Eukaryota; kingdom Metazoa; phylum Arthropoda; class Insecta; order Lepidoptera; family Geometridae; genus Lycia; species Lycia hirtaria. The sequence goes on from OX387386.1 coordinate 17,027,415, forward strand.
AACAAAATAACTGGAAAAATATCATCCAATTAAACGAATTGCGCATTTTCAATTCGTTTTTTTCCTTTCAGTTTTATAAACTATAATAAAATATTAACGAGCAATATTTACAAACATAAAAGAAACAGTACCTATTAAAAATAATATAATTTTAACCTGTTTTCCTAAGAATTTTATTCATGGGGTATATTTCCATGACATTGTTTTCCACATAATCAGCTACGTATTAAATGGAAACACAGTAATAGATTCGGTCTATCGACACTACATTGCACTACTATTATCCCCTGATCATTTCCACAGACGGACAGTTTGTTTAATCGTCTCTATAATAATAGCTGGTGTTTTTTTGCCCACACGTGTCTTCTTTCCCGGGAGACCGCCCCCGGTGCAAATGGATTGGAAAATAGTTACATACATTACGTTGTTTTAGCAAGGATAAAGTTAATATAATCTATTGAAATATTGTAATTTAGTCAGGCGATATTAGTTACAAAAAAAGTTTTTAAGCTATTGCATAGCTTCTATAGCGGGCCTTGAGCGTGGAGACCGAATCCAGAAATTCCGTAACGAAAATAACCTAACGCAGTAACGCCGATACAACCAATGCTACATAGAGGCGATTTGCAGAACTAAAGAGACAAGCGTGATATTTCAAAAAGTCATTAAAAGTTCTGCTATTCATCGATAGATGGCAAAACTAAAAAGTATCAGCGCTGTGCCGGTCGGAGTGGGGGGTGTTAGGAATACTGCTTAATTATATTAAATTAATAATTATAATTACATAAGTTGATAAAAAATGCTATGCAATAGCTTTACCGCGACAGTCTCCGAGTGCCACACGTCTTTTATTTTTATAATTTTTTTTCTGGCTGTACAAATTTCTATCATTAAAGAGTTGAAGAGCAACCCAATGGAAAGGTTGTTCATCAACTCGGTCGCAATTTTGTCCGTGTAGCCGAATCCGACCTTTAAAATAGAAATTATTATGTTTTCGACCGCACAAGCCAGGTGAAAACCAAAATAATAGTATAAAATATACTGAAATATAATTATTTACTGAGCATTCTATGATATACAGAGGAGAAGAAAGGACTGAGATATAATTACTTTTAGTACCAGTAGTACCGTATTTTAATAGTAGGCACTGCAGAGAACACCTGCATAATTAAGTTGTTCACCCGCTATGCAGTAGTGTGCACACTGTACTGTGTTCTTGTTCCGGATTGAAAGGCAATGTTCCCAGCGAAATTACTAGATTTAACATCCAATCTAAATGACGAGCACAGTGCATTGCCACTCATAGGTTTTGAACGGTTGAAGCTCTCTGTTCTTTGTAGCATTGTACCGCTATGTGCAAATGTGGCGCTTAACATTAGACGAGTGTCCTAGTCGTATTATCATTATATGGTTATAAAAAAAACTCACAAAGTGAGAAAAACCTTCTCGGCCTTACCGAAAAATTTAATAACATATTTTGTCAACTTCACGCTGACAGGCAATGACGCTTGCGGAAAGAAGAATAACGTTTTCTTTTAAACTTCCTGGCCCTTCCCTGGCTAGTTTCCCGGTACTTCCGCGAAGAGCCACATGTTGGAAAATCCCAATAGTAGTCTGTAAAGAGTATTTTCGTAATGTAAACCACATTGTTAGTTTTTATGATATTTATAGTAGTATAGTATTATAGGTATACCTTGTGCATGAATATTCTAGGAACTAAATAACGCTTATAAATAAGTAATGCTTAACATATTTTGTCAACTTCACGCTGACAGGCAATGACGCTTACGGAAAGAAGACAGAGAATTTAAGCATATTCTATAATGTTTTTTTTTAAACTTCCTGGCCCTTCCCTGGCTAGTTTCCCGGTACTTCCGCGAAGAGCCACATGTTGGAAAATCCCAATAGTAGTCTGTAAAGAGTATTTTCGTAATGTAAACCACATTGTTAGTTTTTATGATATTTACAGTAGTATAGTATTATAGGTATACCTTGTGCATGAATATTCTAGGAACTAAATAACGCTTATAAATAAGTAATGCTTAACATATTTTGTCAACTTCACGCTGACAGGCAATGACGCTTACGGAAAGAAGACAGAGAATTTAAGCATATTCTATAATGTTTTTTTTTAAACTTCCTGGCCCTTCCCTGGCTAGTTTCCCGGTACTTCCGCGAAGAGCCACATGTTGGAAAATCCCAATAGTAGTCTGTAAAGAGTATTTTCGTAATGTAAACCACATTGTTAGTTTTTATGATATTTATAGTAGTATAGTATTTTAGGTATACCTTGTGCATGAATATTCTAGGAACTAAATAACGTTTATAAATAAGTAATGCTTAACATATTTTGTCAACTTCACGCTGACAGGCATTGACGCTTGCGGAAAGAAGACAGAGAATTTAAGCATATTCTATATTGTTTTCTTTTAAACTTCCTGGCCCTTCCCTGGCTAGTTTCCCGGTACTTCCGCGAAGAGCCACATGTTGGAAAATCCCAATAGTAGTCTGTAAAGAGTATTTTCGTAATGTAAACCACATTGTTAGTTTTTATGATATTTACAGTAGTATAGTATTTTAGGTATACCTTGTGCATGAATATTCTAGGAACTAAATAACGTTTATAAATTCCTGTGACTACGAAAAGCAAAGAAAACATCACTATCTATTTCTCTGTTTTTTTTTTAATAGTTAGATATGTAATTGGCGCATTGTGCCGTTTTGCTTAACACACAATAAATAAATAAAAGTAATTTTAAAAAATTAAACCGACTTCAAAACAATCTAACTAACTGAAAAGGGAGAAATAACACGTAAATAAACCGCCAATACTGCCGCGTTCCGGTATTCCGGTATGCTTGCCATCGAGTGCAGTTTGAGGTGGCCAATAAGACCGCCAATTCATTCTAATTTATTTATATATATATAGGGGCAGAACTCTTTAACTTATGATCCTAAGAATAAATCAGTCGCCTCGTTCCGAGTGTGAAGGGATGACTACCATGATTTCTCGAACCTAACATGAATCTGAATGAAACTCGAATATAAGTCACGTTGAACTGACAAACCTGACAACCGCTGCGATGTATTGTTCGTGAAAGGACGGCACTGAGTCGGAAATGTGAAGTGAAGTGATGTGAAGAGAGGTGAAAGAGCATGGCGACGTTTCCCAGTGACATTATCAAGTCTAATTGGAATTTTAAAAACCTAGTTAAATATTAAAACAGCATCAATCTCATAATGTTTTCTAATGTTTTGGCGATTGGTACTCATTGAAATTAATCAATGAGCATTATTATCAATTTACATAGATATACTGTATTAGTTGTTTCCCGCGAATTACAAGCCAGTTATGGCTAATTGAAATTATTCAATTAGCATCTTTATCCATTTAATTTACATAAATATACTGTATTAGTTATTTCCCGCGAATTTAGAAGCCAGTTAAGGCTAATAATACCCATGATCTTTTATCACCGTTTAAATTTGGCTCTCTCGCATTTTCACTTGCTTTGCTTGCATTAAAATCAGTGAGACAAAATTACAACTACAATTACAGCTACAAAATGACTGAATACATAGCCGAGTTCAAACGAACTCGGACGACCCAGTAACACGATCGTAACATGTGCGTCCGACCTATTCAGTTGTTTTTTTTTCTGAGCTAGTGAACTCGGACGTTAGATGAACTCGGACGATGTTACGAGTAATGTCCAAGTTCACAGGAACTCGGTACGAGTATTGTTTAAGTTTGTATGTATTCCGAGCGTTACTAGGTCCGAAAGTCCGAACCTACTCGTAATGTGTCGTAACAACGTAACGTGTAACGCGTCCAACGTGTTAACCAATTCATTTGCTTATTTTTTCTTGACGATAGTTAGCTAAACTGTACGGTTCTTATAGCCGTTTTCAATTAGAAAATTTAAATTAATAGTGGTCAATTTTTAAATAAAAACTAAGGGTCACTCACGTCTGTTTTAAGCCGAAATATCCGACTATAGTTTCTATAGTTTTTTATAGTTAAAATGTGTGAAAACCACGTTAGTTTCCATAGTAATAGTAGTCAATATTTTCTTTAGACGTTAGTTTCATAATATCAATAGTGGTAAATATTTTCTTTAGACATCAGTCTCATTCTCATAGTAGCAGTGCGGCATACCGCATGCTCCGATCTCGAGTAGCAGCAGGCACCGTGACGGCCCCAGACTTCGGCCGCCGCCCCGATGTAGGCGCACCATACCAAAACAAGATATCCGGAGTAAAATCCAGCACATCCCAAAAAATCCGACAGTTTCAAAAAATTCTGGATTTTTTACCGACTTCCAAAAAGGAAGACGTTGCCAATTCAACTGTATGTTTTTTATGTTTGTTTTTTCAGCAATTACTTCGCCAATTATGAACTGATTTTGATGATTCTTTTTTTTTTATAAGTGGTCCCATATAATTTTTTTTCGAAATTGGTTCAGTGCGTTGGGGGTTTTAACAAAATAACTGGAAAAATATGTCATCCAAATAAATTATTGATTAAAACTTATTTAAACGACTTTGTTGCCTACAATAGAGCGCCCTGCATGATTGGGGTGCAATTTGGACCCACGGAAACCGCCTCGGTAGCCAACTTCTGTGTTTTAAGTCACCGGGTTCTCCGTTGGACCGTGCCGATGTTTCCTGTTTCCCTAACTATTTTATCGGATGCAACACTCCCGAAAAACAATTTCCTCTTCTTGCTCTCTGCAACAAAGCATACCACGGTGCGTCGTTGCCTTCTCGAGGTTGGAGTGCGCTTAACTAGAAAAAATAGATTATTAACTAGAAAAAATAGATATAGAATTTAAGACGATTTATAAGTCAAAATTGATGGCCAAACACCACCAATTTGTTAGAATGCAACGATGACGTCGATCATGAAGTACACAGGCCTAGAAGACTTATTCTATCACTGACATTGAAAATACACTTAATGTATCTTTCTGAAAAAAAAGAAGCCGGCAATTGACTGGCTTTGTGGCTCAGTTGGTAGTGTGTTTACGTCTACCTGCTGAACTGAAAGGTCGTGGGTTCAATCCCCACCCAGGGCAAACATTTGTGTGATGAGCATGGATGTTTGTTCTGTGTCTGGGTGTTTCTATGTATCATATGTATATATTTACAAAAAAAAAGTATATATGTATTCTATCAGCCATCTAGTTCCATAGTACAAGCTTTGCTTAGTTTGGGCTAGATGGTGTTGTGTGAAATGTCCACAAATATTTATTTTATTTATTTATTTATTAATTTGTACCACTTCAAGACTGCTCTGGTTACCAATGTAGAATCAAACAATGATGCATTGGATGTAGATTTCCTCGGCTCTGCGTGATGAACACCGAGATATACCTACACATAAAGTCAAGATGCTTAAAGACCTGTGTCTTGTCCTCGAAAGTGCCGAGAACTGAGAATTACTATGCTTTTACTTCATATTCAATTTATATAACCTCTCTACTCCATAGATAAAATCTCATTAGAATCAAACTGTTTTTATTTTTGGAAATGTCCGGAAAATTCTGTCGATATGGCAACACTACCCTGTAACCTCACACGGTTGCGATAATGAATGGCGGCAGCGCGATCTATCGGTGACGCCCTATCAATCACTCGCAGACGGTTTTGTCGCCCATTTGTCGCGCCGCAACATTCGAACCGACCTACAGTGAGATTCCGGTCGTTCCTGTATTTGTCGCCGCGCTGATTACAAAATAAGATTTTCAATTTGAGCTGTATTTTTGGGTTGCGTGCCTAAAGAGAACTTGTTCCATAAGATGCTGAGCAGACGATGGATCCTTTGTCAGCTGGTCCTGTCCGTAGTTGCCGCGGTTAATTACACCTCGGTAGACGGTATCTCCGTTACGCTACAACGAGGAGCTCTAGCACACGAAGCAGACTAAACTTTTCGCCAGCGTGGACCAGTGCGGTCTTTCCTATTCCCCAACTTCCACTTTTTACCCGACTGCGTAAGAAGGAGGGTTATGTTTATCGATTGTATGTATGTATTTGGGTATGCATTTGTACCTACGTTTCTATATTACTGCCTACAGCCTAAATGGCTTGACCGATTTTGATGTACGAGGTGTCGTTAGATTCGTCTTCACTCCCTGAGCGTGGGCTATATTTTTTTTTATAATATTGATACCCACATCTTGCAAAAATAAAAAGATGCGTTTTTCGTAACCTTCAACGAACTTTTTCGTAATAAACAAATGATTTTGCTAGAATTATTCTAAATAATGCACATTTATAACCTTTAACAGCGATTTTACGCACACTCTCTCACAAAAAAAGTACACTTAACAACGTATCAAGCGTAACGAAATCGTAAGTTATAAGTACTAAAAAATCTGATTTTCTGCGGTCGAGTATTTTGTTTGTCTTTTAATATAGATACTTGTTAATTTCGCTCTCAATTTTGTCCTTTATATGCGTTATCGCGTAGAATTCCATACGTTTTATTCTTGTGGACAGTATACAGTCCTGTAGGGTCCTTCGTCTGCGCAGAGCCTGTTGTTTTCCCGTCTGTCCGTATGCATGTTTAATAAATAGGATTTAAAGTTTTATCGGTTTTAATGCTACAAGGGTTTAATAGCGCTTAAATCTTAGCGCGGCGCTTGCGCGCATAGGGAGCGTTTTGCATAAAAATAATTGGCGGTTAGCAGAAAAGACAACTGTCATCTAGTCTCACTTGTGACCACGGATGCTGCAAAGTATTCGAAACGTCAGGTCATAAAATTAAGGAAAATATACCTACGCGATTAATCCGTTTTTTTTTTTCATTTCTATGAGTAATAAACACGGAAAACCTTAGAAAACATTATAGCGGGGCGCTGTTTATTTGTTCAAAAAGTTTCACTGTACACAGTTCTGACACACACCACAATATTACCAATTTTACGGGTGTAAGTAAATAAGTTTTTTAATGCAGAGTGGTGAAACCTAACGGTTTGTTAGCTTGTGTGAGTACGGAATCCTCGGTGTACGAGCACAACTCGTGCTTTCGTATTTTGTTTATTCATCGTAGAATACGTAAAGTTACGTTCGGAAACGATTTTTTCTACGTATAGATATGTTTTGGTATTTTTATGATTCCTTGATAAAAAACAGAAAAAAAGTTAGAAAGCTACAAAAGCTGAAAGGAAAGGGGTAAAAATTTCGCTATTGAAAATAGTAAAAAAAAAAGTTCGAAAGCTACAAATTAAAAGCGAACTATATTCGTCGATCCGTGCCTGCGTTAGGCTAACGAGCATCGGATTAAAGCTTCGGCAACCGAAACCGAATCGGGAGGGCGGCGGCGGTCCACCGTCCGTGCCGGAACCGGCACGCTCCACGGGGCGTGCCGGCCGATTTGTCGCGCCTTCTACAACAATACTCCGAGCCGTGCCGAGCGGCAAGCTTTATTTGTTAATAATATGTCACGCCAAACGAATACTGCACGCCAATCCAGCCGAGTTAATCACGGCATCGAATACGAGCCGAATATTGCTGGATCGGTTTCGGTATGCGTCCTTTACATTGTGGAGGGCACCTTGTGTTTTGAACGTAAGCGATACGTTGGCGACTTTATGTAAAGGCGATACAACCGAGAAAAGTTTATGATCAGTGGGCTAAGGATTTCGACGCAGTTCGACACTATAGGTATGCCTTACCGAAAAACATTATTTAACTTTAAACAATGATTAACATATTTTGTCAACTTCTGGCTGACACGTAATAACACTTGCGGAAAGAAGGTAGAGAAGTTAAGACGTTGGTTAAAGTTAAGTAACGTTTTTCGGTAAGGCCCTATGTGTATGTAGCTCGTCTCATCGCCACCCTCCTTTCCTATCATCGATTATTTTCTTAAGAATGGGCTCAACTCGCGCAGCTATCTCTCTCGCGCATCACAACATTTTTAAACTTATAAAATCGTTGGTTAGAGATATTGGAAAAGTGAGAAAGAGAGAAAAAGAACTAACGTGGAAATGAAGGCACTTCTGTCCTTATTCCATTATTTTATTTTTTATGTATGCACACGAATTACTCCGTCATTCGTGAACCAATTTTTAACCGACTTCGAAAAAGGAGGAGGTTATCAATTCGTACCGTTTTTTTTTTCAACTAGCGACACAATCGAGACGTCAGTTCCCATTTTTAACCGACTTCAAAAAGGAGGAGTTTCTCAGTTCGACTGTATGTTTTATGACTGTATGACTGTACGGAAGCTGACTCTTTCTTTGTAGCAGGCGTCTATTTACACTGAATAATTTTACCTGCGTAATGTAAGTAACCATTATTTAATTACGTACATACTAATAAGTTACCTACTCACATTCTCCGGAGCAGACTTCAAACAAACTTACGAAACAGTGCTTAATTGTTATTTTTTTACCTTGTTATTTTCAAGTTAACGATGATAGGTTCCGTTTTAAATGGCTACACATTGCTCACCACTTATCAGCACATCGAATGTACGTAACGAAAATTAAATATCAACCTCACACATCAAATTAGGTACACAAAAGTACTCACGATGGAGAGAACAAACAATAATTTCTTTGTTGCGGTTTGTGGTGATTTAGCTGCAACTTATTACCGCGCGCGAGCTTTTACATGTAGTTCGTGTAGCATTCGTGTATACATACATGAATTGAGGTGTGCATGCTCGACTGAGCTAGCGGCCGTTACTCACACATATACAAACACGACTCGCACACAACGAAAAGCCGCGCGCATTAGCGTTTTGTAATGTCTGTACCCGCAATATAATGACTAAATAATTTGATGAATGAATGAATGAATGCTAAATATGGTGTAGTGTGATTATAATCGTTGTTTGTGTGTAGTGGTAAGCCAGCTTTGCAGTGTTGCCATTTTGGTATCAACAATTTCATCATCATCATCATCATCGTCAACCATTGTCCACCCACTGCTGAGTATAAGTCTCCTCTTTAGCGCGCCATTCTTTCCGGTCTTGTGCCAGGCTCATCCACTGTCTTTCCACTGCCTTGTCAATGTCATCTGAGTCTGACCATCGACAATACTTATCAACTACTACTAGCTTCAAAACTATCTACTTCAAAAATTACTAGAAATAAAAGTTACACACAATATTACACACCATAATTCGGAGTAGATCCTACATAGGCATGGTAAGCAAGTATCTATGTTCAAAGAAAAACAAAATACCCGACTGCGGAAAAGCAGTTTTTGCAGTCTAATTTACGATTTCGCTACGCTTGATATGCTGTTGAGTACTTATATGTTTTTGTGAGAAAGTATGCGTAAAATCGCTGTAAAACATTATAAATGCGCAATCTTAAGATTAATTCTAGTAAAACCACTTGTTTGTTACGAAAAAGATCTTTGGAGATTACAAAAAACGCATTTTTTTGCGAGAGTTGTGTTATTATTATTACAAAAGTATAGCCTATGACACTCTGGAAGTGAAGACAATTCTAACGACACCTCACACATCAAAATTAGTCAAGCCGTTTAGGCTGTAAGTGATCGTATAGAAATATACATACATACCCACATTACATACATACGCCCAAAAACATAACTCTCCTTCTATTCAGAAGAAGGTTAAAAAACTGTGGTGGTGTTGCTATCAAACTTTTTACTATAAGTATATTTTTGTCATTTTTTCACTCAGCCCTTTTGAAGACACCAAACTTTGAAGGATGTTATTTTTTAACTCCCTACAGGGAGTTCGAAAATTGCCAAATCTTGCTAAATATTTGCTAAACTGGCAACACTGTCGTAGCGCACCGGAACGGTTATCGCGCGATCTGTTTCTTACCGTGAAGTGCGCACGCAGTTTATGGGCGCTTTGTCGTAAAACCTATGTGGAAACCTTTCTTTGTCGTAAAACCTTTGCGGCGGCACTGGCGAGCCACAAACAGCTCTACTTTTACAAGCGAAAGTAATTACTCTCATTTACTATTTGCTTATGCAAAAAGTTGATTGCGGAACGTTCAAAGGCGCCTGTCAACTGGATATCGGCTTGTCTCGTAGCATAAAGCTACATATATGTAGATGATGAACATAAAAACTTATCAAACTTCCTTTTTTGTATACATACATACTTACATACAATTACGCCTGTTTTCCTTTGCGAAGTAGGCAGAGCGTCAAAGACCATGAGGCTGTGTAACGCCACATTTGACCTTGATTAGAGGGTTACATGGAAGGGAGGGGGTATTAGAGGGTTAAAGGGGATACGATGTAATATTGGCTTGGAGTGACAGGTGGTCAGCCCATCGCCTACATAAATGCCAACTTCCTTCAATTCCCTGAACTGACTTTTACAGTATGCCCGGGAATAGAAGCAGCAGCAGCTTTTGTATAAGTATACTCATCATCATCATCTCAGCCATAAGAAGTCCACTGCTGGACATAGGCCTCCCCCATGGATTTCCAAAAAGACCGATTGAAAGCGGCTTGCATCCAGCGTCTTCCCGCCACTTGTATAAGGTCATCTGTCCATCTCGTGGCTGGTCTTCCTACGCTGCGCTTGCCGGTACGTGGTCTCCACTCGAGAACCTTTCGGTCCCATCGGCCATCAGTTTACGTGCTATGTGCCCTGCCCACTGCCACTTCAACTTGCTAATCCGTTGTGCTATATCGGTGACTTTTGTACGTCTACGTATCTCTTCATTTCTGATTCGATCTCGTTAGAGAGACTCCGAGCATAGCCCTCTCCATAGCTCGTTGTGTGACCTTGAGCTTCCTTATAAGGCCCATAGTTAGGAACCACATTTCAGTGCTGTATATCATCACTGGTAACACACACTGGTTGTAAACTTTCGACTTGAGGGACTAGGGAATATTGGACGAGAAGACACTTTTAAGTTTCCCGAACGCTGCCCAGCCGAGTTGGATACGACGATTGACCTCCCTCGTAAAGTTGGACCTGCCTAATCGGACCGTTTGTCCTAGGTAGACGTATTTGTCAACAACTTCAAGAGTGAAGTTCCCCACAGATATTGGGGTGGGCACTACATGGGCGTTCGACATAACCTTCGTTTTGTCCATGTTCATTTTGAGGCCCACCCGTTAGGAAACTCTATTGAAGTCTTCGATCATCGTACTGAGCTCTTCCATCGACTTTGCCATGACTACTATATCGTCGGCAAACCGAAAGTGAGTGATGTACTCGCCGTTAATATTGATGCCGAGCCCTTTCCATTCCAGAAGCTTATAGGCATCTTCCAAACCGGCGGTAAACATTTTCGGAGAGACAACGTCTCCCTGCCTCACGCCTCTCTTCAATGGTATTGCCTCTGAGTTCTGGTCTTGTACTCGGACTGACATGGTGGCGTTGTTGTACAAACACTTCAGCACTTCGACATACCGATAGTCAATACGGCATCGCTGGAGAGCCTCAAGCACCGCCCAGGTCTCGATCGAATCAAAGGCTTTCTCATAGTCCACAAACGCTAAGCAAAGGGGCAAGTTATACTCTTCGGTCTTCTGTATCACTTGCCGCAGCGTGTGGATGTTTATTATCATACTAATGGCCATACATATAGCAATATTACATTTTCTAGAAAATAATTAAATTATGGCTATGGAAGGATGAGTTAATTTGAGAAGTTGATAAAATATGTTAAGCATTGCTTAAAGTTAAGTACTTAACGTTTTTCGATAAGGCCGATAATCATTAAAATAACATCGTGGTTACTTATAGTGCGAGTTTATTAATTTTTTTGAGTAATTCAGAAAACCCCACATTGTGACACTAGTGTTCATGAGCATTTATGAGAATTTACGAAAACGGTCGAAATGGGACTAAACGTATGTCCCACTGGGACTCAGCATGGTGGCCACAACTTCGACCTTCCGTCACACGTCTTGTTTTTTTTAACTGTCATTGAATAGAAAATAGTTTTCTCATGTTATATGAAAAATCGTAATGTACTAGCTAAAATGCCGCGAAAACTATGATCTTATTTACTCAATGATCAGCAAGTTTCCTGTATGCCAACGGCTGTGTGGCCACTTGGCCGGCCGCGGTGCTGGAGATTATCATCGCTCGTGACTCGAGCCCACGAACTTGGATGGCTTTATTCGAGACGCTTGCGACCTCACCGGCTGATAGGGAATTTGCATACAGCTATTAACAATCAATTACCAATAGCTATTGTTTTATTTTTATATTAAAGAAATTAATAGTCTTAAAATACCATATTAAATAGTAATATTGTAGTAGTAATATTGTTTCTAAAAAGTCACCGATAACCCGGCACCGCTTGGACCCTGTTCGTTTATGTGATAATTGGTACAAGTTTTGAAGATAAATTTAAATTCTTTATTTGTCTGTGAAACTAGGTCTATGAGAAGTACATAGGTCTTGAGCTTCCACCTAGAGAGGTATACAGACATCAAATACGTATTATAAGACACAATTGAAGACATTTTTGTATTGCATATGCATATTTTTCCATTTGATTGAAATTGTGTTAGAATTTGCTTACATGTCGTATGGACAGTGACGTTACAGGCCCTAAAAGGCCTGTTAAAAGTTGCTTCACTTAGCTAGAAGCGACTTGCATTCTAAGCGTATTAACTCTATGGTCTGGTCTGACACTATAGGTATACAAAGTATGCAAGTTAAAATTGTATGATGTTTCTACACAATTAAAATTAACTGCTCATTTTATGAATTCCTCATACGTTCTCAGTTTCACAGCAATGTGCGAGGAACGCGGCTCCACAGCTAGCGTCGCGGAATTCTAGAAAAATACATATTTATTTCAAAACAGACGGTATTTATTTCAAAATAGTTGTAGTGCGTGCTGGCTTATAGACATGCAGGAATTGGAAAAAGTCATGCTTTGAAGCGCACAGGATTAATACCTGTATATCATTAAACCGACTTGACCGACCTAAAACGGTTGTTCTTTTCAAGCGACTGCAAAAAGGAGGAGGTTCTCAATTCGACTGTTTTTTTTTATGTTTGTTACCTCATAACTTTCGACTGGGTGAACCGATTTTGATGATTCTTTTTTTTTTAAAGCTGGTGCTTGTGGTCCCATTTCAATTTCGTTCAGTTCTGACAATAGCATCCATGAGAAGTCGGTTGCTTCAGTTTTTAAACTATAATTATTAAAGTACTGAAATAGATTATATTTTTCGCCTGCGGAAAACTTTAAGGGTGTGCATACTTAAGTCGCTGTTGTGAATCTGTCTCGCTCACTCGTGCTTACATTTTTGAAGATATAAACATTACTGAATACTGAGACGTAAAATCGGGTATGCAGAAAAGTAGAAAATATATTTATAAAGCAGCATCTTCAGCATAATTTTGTTTTGATAAAAAAACATGCAACTTTACATATAAAAATAAAAATCACATACTTAGGTACTAAAATCCATTTTGAAAACTTGCTTAAAATAAATCCGTTTTTGTAATGTGTTTGTTAATTGTTTTCTACTTAGTTTTTTGCATGGCATTTTTAATTAGTTAATTCAGTAGTTTTTATCATAAAAATTTAAAATGTTGCTATGTTCTAGAGAAACGAAGGAGTTACTAACACACTGTGCATTAAATAATTTATATTTCAGCACAAATAAATGCATGGGATGGAAGCTGAAACAGAATATTTCGTACTTACGGGTATAGGTACATACTCACTCGAAACACATTGCGAGCGTTTACACACACAAATACACACACACACCCACACGTGACACATTTGTTTGTTTGCGTTCACATTAGGCGACTTTGTCGCGTGGCTGAACTTATGCCATGAATCCACGATTTTTAACCGCGATTTCTGAAGTACTTAGATATCAAGTAGGTGAATGACAAAACTGACGGCTGGACAAGTAACAGACGGACATTAGCGGACATTGGTAGACAAGACAGACTGAAGGCTCCTCGCTAGACCTTCTCAAATAGTCTGTCCATCATGCATATTGAGTTCGGGCAACACTGATCGCAATTACATTTGATTTTGTTTCGCTGAAAAAGTCCATCAGCGCATCCCAGCTCCTTAAGGATGCTCATTTAAAAAAAAAACATTTTGCAGTGGACTGGCTACGCGTATACTGGACTAATATAAAAACGCCCGATTTCTTCAAAAAGAAATACTTTCATTATGTGAAACCGTAGTCACCGTATCATACCTATACTTATTATATTATTGAATTGTGTTGATAAATTGGGTTTTTGCTAAATTGCGTTGATAAATTGTAATACTTACATCGTGTATTACAATTTATCAACGCTAAAACGCTAAAATGAGTTGGCGGTCAAGCGCGAACCTATTTCTACATTTTAAAAAAACCCAACTTGATTAGTAGTAGCAATAAACTAAAAGTCTTAAGAATGCGCTCAACGCGCGCAGCTCTCTCGCGCATTACATTTTTAAACTTTATAAAATCATCGAGTATGGATATTAGAAAAGTGAGAAGCGAGTTTGTTTACTATGATAGGAGAAATATTTAAAAATGCTTTTCTTTGAAATCTTTTAAATTGGTTGAGGAGTCGGAAAATATGTGTTTTTTCCACTACTCCGTCGCCAGTGTCACTTACACTGGCGATTATATCGGAATAAAAGTTTTTTTAAAATATTACTCCCATCTAAATAAACAAATTCATCCCTCACATTTCCAATTAACCTCACCAATAATTTTATACGTTTAAAAAAGGTTGTGATGCGCGAGAGAGATAGCTGCGCGTGCGTTTAACCCTGCCCGATGCACGTCAAGCAAGCGACTGTCATGATCGAGTTGCTGACGTTTACGCTGGTAAAATAATTATTACTTTGATGTTTAATCATGCATTTTAAAACGGGCGATCAATATGAGAGTGAATGGTAATTGTGGTAGAGGTCGACAGAAGAAAGTATGGATGAATTGCGTGAATGAAGACATGAGGGAAAAGGGAGTGAGTCCAGATATGACGAATGACAGAGATGAATGGAGAAAACGTACATACTGTACCGACCCCACATAAGTGGGAACAGGGTAAGAAGAAGAAGAAGAAGTTTAATCATGCAGAGAGGTTAATAAATTATCAGAATTTAACGTTGCGTTCATAAAAATCTGCATTCAATAAAATGGATCACAAAAATTATAGTGAGATTGAAAACTTGCGTGGTTTTCGCAATTCAAGTGCACTTGTAAGTCATTATCACTAAGAACATTTTATTGTTTTTGGATCCTATGTTGTTGTTCCTCTCATCACCTATTGTAGAAAGTGGGACGAAAGAAAACACTTTACATCAAATGGGTAAAAAAATCTGTTTTTTTTTGATAAGGGAAATAAATATAACATCTGACTCGTGTTATATCATCATCATCATCTCAACTATAAGAAGTCCACTGCTGGACATAGGCCCAAGATTTTCAAAAAGACCGGTTGGAAGCGGCCTGCTTCCAGCATCTTCCTGCCACTTGTATGATATCTTCTGTCCACCTTGTGGCTGGTCTTCCTACGCTGCTTCGTGTTGTATATAATCCACATACCTAACTTTTAAGTTGTATCACACTATACCCGCTGTATACTGTGTACGGGTTCGAATCCCGCGGCACGCACCTATGTCTTTTCGAAGTTATGTGCGTATTGTTAACTACCGCCAACTTCAAACGGTGAAGGAAAACATCACGAGGAAAACCTACATGTCTGAGAGTTCTCAATGATCATGAAAGATGTGTGAAGTCTGCCAACCCGCACTTGGCCAGCGTGGTAGACTATGACCTTACCCTTCTCACAATGAGAAGATGGTCCGCGCATTGGGACAGTTTGTACATACAGGGCTGATAAAAAAAATACCCACTGTACCTCCGCCCTCAAGTACTTTGAATATCTTCGGACTTCAAAAAGAGCAATAAACCGACTATCTATTCGATCAAAAAAACCTCAAGTTCCCAAAGGAATTTCCGAAACGTGTCTATCTATTTATTCAGTAAGATGACTATACGACTGCTAGCAGTCGTGGAAAGGGGACCACACTGAGACATCTCACTCCCCGTATCTGAGATCTCGGAACTTAGTCCCCAGTTTTAATTACTATACTAAAAACATCAGACATTATTTGTGCCCGGGACAATATTTTACACAACCTATAACTTTTTTTATTTATTTGATTATTCGAGTGCTGAGATTGTAAAGTGAAGATTTAATTTTCTTTGTTTTGTTTGTTTTAAGGTTTATTGAGGAATATGTGTATTAGTTGTGCGCCGCGGTTCTACTGGTGATGAAAGACATAATGATGATGATGATGAAATGTAGCGAATTTCAGTCTCTAGTTAAGTTATCTAAGTCTCTAAGTTATCTCTGTACTAAAGTAGTCACGATCAACGATCAGTTCAACTGTTTGATCGTAATATTTATAGTTTGAATTTAAAAAAGTAATTAAAAAAACAAGCCAAGTGCGAGTCGGACTCCGCACGAAGGGTTCTGTTCCATTATCTTTAAAAACGGCAAAAAAATCACGTTTTTTGTATGGGAGCCCCCTTAAATATTAATTTTATTTTAATTTAATTATTTATTTTTAAAGTGAATAATATTACTCAATATTCTGTGAATATTTCAAGCGTCTACCTGTTGCCGTTATCAATATCGAGCAAAAACGAGCAAAAAATCACGTTGTTGCTGGGAGCCCCTTAT
The DNA here is from genome assembly GCA_947563715.1 of Lycia hirtaria. Taxonomy (NCBI): domain Eukaryota; kingdom Metazoa; phylum Arthropoda; class Insecta; order Lepidoptera; family Geometridae; genus Lycia; species Lycia hirtaria. The sequence goes on from OX387386.1 coordinate 17,044,048, forward strand.
TTTTTTATTTAATTCTGTTTTTTTAGTATAATAATTGTTATAGCGGCAATAGAAATACATCATCTGTGAAAATTTCAACTCTCTATCACGGTTCATGAGATACAGCCTGGTGACAGACGGACGGACGGACGGACGGACGGACAGACAGCGAAGTCTCAGTAATAGGGTCCCGTTTTTACCCTTTGGGTAAGGAACCCAAAAAATTACTTCAAAACCTAAATAAGAACCTTATTATGAAAACTAACGTGGTTGTTACACATTTTTATTTTGAATAAACGGGTTACTCACGTCTATTTTGTGCCGAATTCTCCGACTATAATTTCAACCGCATATGGCGGTCTTTTTCAAAAGGAGCAGCGCAGACGTCACTCCCGGAGGACGTCCCGTCTGGTACATAATACCGACAAATTAAATCAAAACTGGCCGTCTACCTAAGTAGGAGCAAAATGTTTTAAATACACGAAACGACGTTTTCTTTTTCAGAATTTTGTGAGAGTAGGAAAATTCAAGGTCAAAATGCAAAACTCTAGACTCATGAAAACACGGACCAGAAAAAAAAGGACACGCCAAATTTATTTTCCCTAGGGTAAAGTAGTGTTTTCAGACTCATTTTATATTCAGACCTATTACAGATGAATAAACGAACAGCATTTAATTTTTATTATATAGATACTTGTTCGACAGATTGTACGGATCAAAGCGGTGCGCGCGGTGTAGCACGCCCATATCTGCATCGGAGCTGGTGATGAGGGCGCGGGACCTGGTCTTCCACGTCAACTGCTTCTCGTGCGCACTCTGCAATACGCCCTTAAATAAAGGGGATACCTTCGGCATCAGAGACTCGGCTGTGTACTGCAGGTAACTGTCGCAAATATAATAAACAAGCTTTGTTGATTTAAGGGTTCGCTCGACGCACGCGGCTATCTCTTTCACGCATCACAGCCTTTTTAAACATAAAGCATTATTGAGTAGGGATATTAGAAATATGACAAGCGAATTTGTTTATTTAGATAGAAGAAATATTTAAAAAAGTTTTTATTCAATATCTTCTAAATTGGCTGAGAAATTGAAAAATTTTTTTTTTTTTTTACTATTCCGTCGTATAACTTTTTTTTATATATCTAAATAAACAAATTCGCTTCACACTTTTCTAATATCTCAATAATTTTAAAATATCAATTTAAAAAGCTCTCGAGTTGTGACATTTTTGGAATTGATCATGAGTCACGGTAATTAGTCCAAATTGACATACCGTACATTTGCCATTTCCAATGTCTGTTTTTCAACTCAATCATTTTGATTAGGTCGACTTGCTTCATCCTCGGCTAGACCGTCGTTTACTATCAGGCGAGTTGATGGTCAATCGCAGATCTATTTCATGTATCAAACCCAGCTATCATTGTAAACTAGATAAATAAATGCCGTTTCTCACACTAGTTACCTATTATAAAGGTGAATGTTTGTTTGTTACTTCTTCACGCTCAAACGGCTAAATCGATTTTGATGAAATTTGCTATGGAAGTACCTGAAGCCCTGGATTAATACATAGGCTAGTTTTTATCCTGAAAGATAATATCTCCTTTAATATATAAGTAAAACGGCGAATAACACTGCGGAGCCCAGCTAGTGTCATCTTAGTTACTAACCACTTTGATAAGATAGAAAACCAAATCGGTAGTTTTGTCGTCGAAGTTACATACGTAGGCTGACCAAGTTCCATCGTGATCAGATTACGACCGTACGATTTTACCGTACAATTACGACGTAAACCTAAATAAAAGGCTGTAATAAAAAGAAATTACCCAGCACTATTCCGTGGGAGAAGCTAGCTTCCGACGGATTAAGGTATTTAAATTAGTTTTTTTTTTACTGGCAAGTGCTCGTAAAAAAATAGTTGAACTGAAAATAGTTTGAATTCAAAATGTAGAGCTGGGTCATTTATTGATTTGATTTGCCTTACAATTCCGCGGCGGATATTTCTGCTTCTAAAAGTCGTCCATGCTTTTATGTATGTGACGAGATGCTGAAGAAGCATGAAGCTAAGATGCACCTGGTGTACTTAGTGCAGTCCGTCGTATCTAATCACTAGAGATCAGATTATATATACAACATAAAAATCTTGAAATATGCATGAAAATTGTTAAAATATGCTAAATAAATGATAAATTTTAGAAAAGTAAAAAAAGGGAAAGATTTTTACTTCTAAATCGGCATTAATCAGTAAATTACGTATTCGTTCAAAATTTAATAACCTTGTAGGCTATAAATTATAGTCTATTATGTATAATATTAATACTCAATACAATTAAACGTACAATTATTTATTTATTTTATTTGTAGGTAGGTATAAAAAGTTTTTTTTGTTAGACATAATAAGAAATAATAATAAGAAAATATGCATATCACTAAATTTCAGACAAAATATGCAATTAAAAATTCAAAAATTCATTTATTTCGGGCCAATTGCACCCATAGAAATTTCACAAAACATACATAACATCGCATAACAAAATCATACAATAAATCATAACTATTTAATTAAAATATAACATTCATAATGTCAATATACATAAGTAGTCAATAATAAAATCATAAACATATTCACGTCATAAAATAAAATAAAAATTAGTCAATATCAAAATCAATGTTCAAAAAATAAAATAAATTAATAATAATACAATAATAATTCGGATAATAAATAAAAATAACATAACAATTCAGAGAAATGAGTCAATGTGAGGTAATTATATTGCTAGTATTTTCTCTCCGGCATTGACACTGGTGTATGTCTCTCGCAGCAATGTCGAAGGTAAACACAGTCTAACCTCATTGCAATCATTTTCAAGACACTGTTGGAGCTGGCCCGAACTCTGCGCACCAAGGACGCAGCCCGCGACCGCATGATCGCGTGAAAACAAGCTGTGTGCGCGTCCGCAAACATGCCGGAGGCGCTGCAGAATCGGGGCAGCCCCAACAGTATCCGAAATGCATTGTTATACAGGACGCGGAGGTCACTGTATCTCTTTTTAGTGTAGTCAGCCCACAGGCTGCACGTGTAGAGCGATGTACAGTACGCTCTAAAGAGCGTAATTTTGACCTCAGCTGAACAACGCCCAATGATCGCTGAAAATGTGGTAAATATGCAAATGCATAATATAATCCGGTCTCTACTTATCACCAAGCGCATCTCCTACTTGTTGCTCTTTGCTGGATTTTCACACTGCCTTATCTATTTTAATTGTATTTTAACAATAACTATTTTTATTTGATGGACATGTAATTCAATAGCATGTTATTATTATTTTTAATTCATTTGATGTATTTTAATAGCATATTTTTAATTTTAAATGACTAAGTATTTTTATTTTTCTCTCAATAATAATGCATGCTGACTTCACCTGTAATTATTATGACAGCTATATTTTTGATTTTCATTGTCAGTGTATAGATGTACACAATGTAGGTGAACAATAAATAAAAATTGAGTTCTGAGAGTTGCGGCCGATGCAGCCATAAGTATGCTGAATTTACGAAACTAAAGCTTTGTCAAAAATATAAACAAACAATAAATAACGACTCATTTGTTTCAGGCTACATTACGAAACAATGCCGGAGTACGGTAGCGGAATGTCGTTACCGGGGCCCCCTCAGATGTGCCCGGGCCCCTACGCAGGTCCACCCCCAGGGCCCCACTACCCCCCCTACCCGTCGCCCGAGTTCGCGCGGATCGACGCCGAAGTTCCTAAAGGCCCTTATTTTAATGGGGCCGCGGCACCACCGCCTCGGCAAAAAGGACGACCCAGAAAAAAGAAACCCAAAGACCAAGATCTCATGACGGCAAATCTCGGTGAGTCATAGCCTTTAACAGCTTCGAGCCAATGCGAAATTATACCTTTTTTGTTGTACTTTAAATTATTTTAAATTTCATACACTTGAAACCGAGACGTTTATAAAATAATAACTTGAAAAACTATCGATGAAAAAAATATCTAAATCCCTGATACGTTTTTATGATCTGCATCTTTCTTATAAAAATTTACTGCGTGAGTGTTAAGTACTACGTTTACCTACTATTTGATAAGTATAACTATTTGTGTACCTACGTGAATAATTACAATGTTAAACTTTGACTTTACGTGTTCTAGAAGACGCCATATTGAATTTAATGTGACGTTACATTAGTCCCTATCGGACGATTAAGATGTTTCTAACGATAACTTGTTTTGTCAAATTTAGATAAAGTACTTAAGTAGTTCAGAAGCTTTGTGGGAACGTATAAACATACATAACAAAATTCAACCTTCTTTTGACTGAAGCCGGGTTAAAAGTACTAAGTTGTAGTAAGTTATACGTTGATATGGCGATACGCTCGTCGGTTTTAGCGCTGCCCGCCGCCATTTTGTCCAAATAATATTGACACAGATCCTTCCCTCCGTTTCGCCGACAAAACGCTTGTACAGTTTTATTAACACATTAAAGTCAAAACTGCACTTACCTTCGTCAGATTATCAGCGGCGACTTCCCGTGTAGGTTTTTAAAATACTTTTTTCGAGATATCGAAACCAGTCTGTTTATCTGACCGGCAGCGTTGGTTCCATCGACACGGGGCGATGTGACCTCAAGAGAATTCCATTTTTTTTAAACTAGAACGTTGTGTGAGCGGCAACAGGCGACGCGCAATAAATATTTTTTTTATTAACTTTTAGTATATTATACTTTTAACATAAACAGCTGTCGAAATATCAAAATCAGTCTATGTTTTTATATTTTTATGAGGTTCTCAATTCGACTGTATGTTTTTTTTTTGTATGTTTACCGATTACTTCGCTAATTATGAATTGACTTTGGTGATTCTTTATCTTATTTATTAGAAAAATCTATTTAGTTAAAAAATCATTAATCTAATTCATTAGATTTGATACCATGCAAAAACCGATTTATTTATACTTATCGGCAAAAAATGTGTAAATTTTAAAATTTGTTTTAATTAGGCATAAAAACGTCAATGTGTTCAAAGAATTTGAACGACCTTGTTGAAATTTTAAAAATAAATCGTCGTTTGATCAGTCATTGTAAGTTCGAAGTGTAGTAACATAATATAGGTATTATGAATAAACAAATAAATACTAATATACGTCGTCGCTTAATATTAGGCAAGTCGGTGGTCAATTGTATATCTATATAACATATCTATACAAAAATTAGCTTAAAAATAAGTATAACCAAAAAAAGAAAATAATGTGTACAATTGTACAACTAAAAAAACTCCAGGTCTCATATAAAATCTTTTTAGTTTGTTTTTTTATTTGTTTTCATCTATCTGTTTGGTGAAGGGGAAAATAACCAAAATACTGGCAGCATTGCCATATTGGCAATGCTGCAAAGTAGGAGCCAGCATTCATCAAGCGTTTGCCCAAGCCCTAAATGTAGAGGGTAGATGGCGCGGCCGTCGAGTAAACATTACTCTTACGCGAATTTATTTGGATAAATATTTTAAGTGCTTATTCGACACTAATTCTTGTTGTAATAGTAATCTCGTTGCGTGATTTTTCGGTAACAGTGTTTGTGATCACAATAACTCGCTATATCTTGAAAAAATCTGAAATAATCTGTGACGTGAACAATTCACTTTCATTTTGTAAACAACTTAAATCAAGTGAGCTATTTCGTTAAAATCAAGTGTAAAATTTATGACAAAACGTGAAATATACTGTCGTGGTTATATAATATGTTTTAGTAACAGAATAAAATAATTAAATCTCATATATTTACATTGTTGTGATCAAAATTTTGTGTAGTGAGTCACCTATGATCTATGGACCAATAACAGTGCGGCATTACTAACGGCCGACGACGGCGGTACCGTACGTACTTAGCAAATAAGCACTGAACATTATTTTGTCATAATTTTGTCAAAGTGGCATGCAGAGGTCGGTCACCTTACGTTCTGTGGACTCTTTTTCGAATTACTCTTAGTTTAGAATTAGTGACTTTTTTTTTTTTTTATTACAAAATACTTTACACTTGTTTTAAAACTGTTTTAAAATTATTATTTTTGATTATAAAGCCAGTGACATACATAACAAGTCTTTAAAGTAACTGCATTTAAGTTAAAATGAATTTCTTAGAAAATATTACTTTTCGGCGTAAGCGTACTACGTCTGACTCGATGAATCAGACGGACAGCGAAATACTATCACAAACTCCGGATAGATCTGTAAATAGCTTGCCAGATATTTCAGACGAAAGTTTGGAAGACAAAAATCTAAAGGATAAAATTGAGGCTCTTGAAATTCAATTACAAAGTGCACATGAGGAGATAGAATGTTTGTCAACGGAGAATCTGAACCTCAAACGTATTAATGAGGATTTACTAAATAAAAATGAATTGCTTAGGAAAATTTCTACTAGCCCGACTAAGAAAAAGGTGACACCAAAAAAGAAGTCTGTCAAACGACAGGGACATATTGACTTGACGCATAACGCTGACATAGAGGAAGTTACGGGAAAAAACGTAGAACTATTACCAAAAGTACGAGATAAAAGTAACGAAATACCAAAACCTGACCCAAAACAGGCATCAGGACTGAAGTCAATACTTACACCTAAAATTTGTATTCTAAGCTGTGATAAACGTAATAAGTTACTATCAATTGCGGAGGACACGTGGGGCAGCGTTAAAAACTTCTGCCACTATCTTCAGCCTCATGGAAATATAAACTCACTCTTCACGGGTATAGAGTTAAAAGTAGCAGATTTTACAATGAAAGATGTTTGCATAGTAATAATAGGAGAAGACGATTTTAAAACGACAAACAACTATTTTGACTTGGTCGTTATGATTAGAGAGACTTTACAGAAAGTCAATAATACAAATATAGTAATATGTCTACCTACATACAAGTACGGACAAATGACGGAACTATATAATCGACGAGTAGAAAACTTCAACAATCTTTTATATCTCGACGCATTAACACATAACTACGCATATATATTTGACTCGAACAGGAAACTTAAATACGATCATACTATGTTCTCTAGGAATTCTGGTACAATCAACAAGCTTGGTATGCAGACAAATTTCAAGACATTAAAAAACTATTTCACTGGAATAGTAAAAAACAACGGAAATAATGTTAATCAGGATAGTATCGAACCACTCAATAATAATATAAACAAATCCTCATTTTTTCGTGAATAAGTACCTTCATATTCTACATCAAAATATTGCGGGTCTCATCAACAAGACAGACAGACTAGTAATTGCCCTGGATCAACTAGCAGAAAAGAGTATTATTTCAGATGTGTTGTGCATAACGGAGCATAATATAATGGCTGGTTTCGAGCAACATGTTTATGTTCCTAATTATACACTAGCTGCATCTTTCTGCAGAGATAGTACAAATAAAGGTGGTTCGTGTATCTTAGTGAGGAATGGACATGAATGGAGAGAGGTTCCGGAATTTAAAAAAAAATCACTGACCAGTGTATTTGAGTGTTGTGCCGTAGAATTGATTAGACATAAATTATTGATAATATGTTTATACAGAGTACCTAAAACATCAAATTTAAAAACTTTCTTATGTAAACTGGATAAAATATTGAGCATGACGAGTAACAAAAAATATGAACAAATCGTCATTGCCGGTGATTTTAACATTAATATATTAAAAGCATCTAATTTGACATCAGACTTCGAATCAATTCTAGGAAACCATAATTTTAAATTGGCGGTGAAACAACCGACTCGCTTTGCAAGCCAAACATGTATCGATAATATGGCATATAACTGTAAAAAGATTTGTAATACGGAAGTGCACGAATTAGATTTATCTGATCACAGTGCTTTAGTAATGAAGTTCCCAGTCCATAAAAACGCGCTACTTAAATTCTGGAGGAAAAAGCAGCGTGATTATTCTGTTGAAAATATTAATAAATTTAAAATGTGTCTTAGTAATGTTTTATTCCAAGAACTATACAGCTTTTCTGACGCAAATCTTGCATATGATTACTTTTTTTCAAACTTCAAACTATACTATAATTTGTGCTTTCCATATAAAACAGTTATTATTAGAGTTAATAAATCCATAAAGTGGTTATCACGTGGCATAAAAATTTGTAGCAAAAACAAAAGAAATTTACTTTGGAAATATAGACTGAATCCTACAAAAACTAATAAAAGTATCTTCCTTAATTACTCAAAACGTCTTAGAAAGATCATTGTTCTAACTAAACGGGCACAAAATAACTTTAAGATAAATTCATCTCATAACAAGTCAAAAACTGCATGGCAAATCATAAATAGTACCAAATTAAATTTACCTAAAGAAGCCATAACAAAAATTGAACAAGATAATGAAGATATAACGGATCCGATAGCTATAGCCAACGCATTTAATAATTTTTTCATAGATAAAATAAAACCGGTCCCTGAGTCAGGATATAAAGTGACAGCTAATATAAATCATAGCAAAGATTCTATGTTCATGGCACCAAGCACGCCACAAGAAATAAGCAAAATAATACAAAACCTTAAAAACACTAAAAGTGTTGGTGATGACGAAATCTCAACTTTCATAATAAAATCAGTAAGTGAGTATGTATGTACCCCTCTAAGCTATATTATTAATTTGTGTATATCCACAGGCACATTTCCGAGTTCTCTGAAAACGACCATTATTAAACCTTTATTTAAAAAAGACAATAGAGAGAAAATGGAATGCTATAGGCCCATTGCACTTATATCGATATTTTCAAAAATTTTCGAGAAGTATGTTTATAATGAGTTAAATGATTATTTAGAGAAAAATAATATTCTATGCAATGAACAAAAGGGTTTCAGAAAAAATAGAAGTATTAATATGGCCATATACGATTTCATTAAAAACGTCTTAATATGTATGGATAAAAGCACTCCGGTGTGCGCCATATTCTGTGATATGACGCAGGCGTTCGATTACGTAGATCACAGAATCTTAGCTAGTAAATTAGAAGCGTATGGAATACGTGGTAACGTTTTAGATTTCATAGAGTCTTACCTAGCAGATAGAACACAAATCACGGAAATCAGTCGAGTCAATCTTAACACGAAAGCAGAAGAAATATATAGATCGTATGAACGCAAAGTGGCGTACGGAGTTCCACAAGGTAGTGTCCTGGGACCACTTTCATTCATAGCATACATAAATGACTTGCCTAATGCTACATCTCAACCTATGACATTATTTGCAGATGATAGCACTATCACCGTAGCATGTAAAACACTTGACTCTTATGAAAACGATATTGTTAAATCTTTGACCTCAGTTATATCTTGGCTTGACAACAATAACTTAAAAATTAACCTAAATAAAACAAATATAATGCATTTTAGACAAAGAGAAACAAACAAAGGTAATATTAATGTAGCATATGACAATAACATTATAAATGAAGTAGAAAGCTCAAAATTTCTTGGATTATATATTGACCGAAAATTGAATTGGAAATCACAAATAGAGCACCTTTCGAAAAGAATAAGTAGCCAAACATATGCCATCGCCAAACTAGCTCGTACTCTAAATATAGAATCTTTACTTAAAGCCTACTATGGGTTAGTTGAATCAATTTTGAGGTACGGGATTATTTTTTGGGGAAATTCAACAAATAAAATTATTATTTTTAAAAGGCAGAAACGCTGTATTCGTTCAATGTTTAAACTCAAAAAAAGAGATAGTTGTAAGCCCTATTTTTTAAAGTATAAAATTCTTACACTTCCGTGTTTATACATTTTAGAAACGGCCCTTTTTGTAAAAACAAACCGGGAGCGATTCCCCATACTATCTGATACTACTGTAAGAAATAGGCGCGACCAAGACAAACGGCGCGTACATGAAGGAAAGACAGCACTGATGCAAAATAGCATCGTATGTATGGGTCCTAAAATCTACAATAAGATTCCTAAGTCAATAAGAGACCAGAATAGTAATTTATTTAGAAAAAAGTTGAAGGCATTGTTATTGCAGAAGTGTTATTATTCTATCAATGATTTTTTAAATGACAAATTTTAATTTTATTTGACATTATGTGTATCTTTTATTGCTTCTGCTTTGTCATATTATAGATATTTTTGGTTTGTGTATTAATCTAATAACAAATAATAATTATTATTATTTTATAATTTTTCGCATGTGCATGATGCTGTCTACCTGACATTTGTACGCCTAATCGGCACAACATGATTTTAAGCGACTAAATTTAGTGTAACATCTTTTATGCACTTGTTGTATAAAATTCTCGTGTTGTATGCAAATAAATTATCTTTATCTTTATCTTTATCTTTATCTTATCTAAAAAGTTCATAGGCTACCGGTATCCTGCGGTGTAGAGTTTCTACCGCAAAGGGCACAAACATCCGGTCTAAATATGCATATTTGTGTTGTTTGAGATTTTTTGCTCTAGCGGTAGGAGCGGTGAAATGACCCGGAAAGCTGGGGCGGCATCAGTGAGACCATAAAATAACCCTAAATCAAAAGCCGCCCCATCTTCCTTGGCATGAGAATCATTTAGTCGGTGTTCAGTTAGATTCTAAAAATAATCCGCTATTGACTTTCAAGATTTGATTATCTACATATTCCATGCTTACGTATTGTTTATGACTTTCTTATGAAAGATAGAAATACATCAGTATGTCTATCTCTATCGAAACAAGCGACACTCTCTATAGTTAGTGTCCTCTTAACTTTATTATTTATGCTTAACTTTTTTCAAGCAGTCAGTTCTTTTACTTGTCAGTTTACCTCATGTGTCAGTATCGCGTTATCAACAGGTCAGATCCCTTTCTTGTCTCGCTATTTATGCAGTTGATCTTTCTTACAAATACATATACAAGACTTACAATGTACCTATGCGTGTTAAAAAGCTTAAGCTGACAATAATCAGTGTACATAAGTACACTACAATTTCAATTTCAAAATTTCTTTATTCAAATAATACAATTTACATATGTACAAGTTACTAGTGTAAGTGTAAAACACAAAACAAAATCTGTGTACATAAGTACACTGATTTTGTCTGAATTTTGATTTCAGTTTATTTATTATCATATTTATACAAGAAACTGTGCAGTCCATAAACAGAGCTGATAAGTGAATATTCAAATTTTAACGATATTGACGAGTTAACAAAAATTGCTAACTGACGAATGATAACTCAGCCCAGTCCAGTTATAATGAGACGTTAGTTTAGTTACTAGGAAAGTTAATGCAATCTTATTAATAACAATTTCTATTCAGACTATCGCACAATAACATTCTAAGAGAAAATGCCGGCGCTATCTAAATGCCGAGGCTTATATCTTGACAAAAAAATAAGAGATTAACTTGTTTTTTTTTGCTCTCATTACGTACTCGATGAAGCACATGCATTAATTGAAATGAAACACATAAAATTACTACTACACGGTTGATTGCTCGTCAACGTCCAGTGCTCGGCTTGGACGTGTTAAGAACTGAGCAACCATAGTTGCCATGTTGGCATAGCACTGCTGCCACTTTAGCAGTTTTTTAGATAAATTAGCACCTTTCTAACCTAGTTCAAAATAGGAGGAGGATCTATGTTCGACGTTCGATGATGGTCAATCGTAGATCTATCTTAATAAAAAAAAAAAAATACAACGATGTAATTGTAAATCGACCTATTAACAGGTAGCAGGATGACCTTGTACCAAACAGTTTTAACAATGTCCCGCGGTTTCACCTGTTGTACCTATTGAATCTTAATTTTTTTCCGAAATAAATTGTAGTCCATGGTCCTTCTGTTAACTCAAGGTAAAACCTTAACCTAACAAATCCCCACTTCTCTCCCCCTCTCTCCATTCTCAGATAAAAATTAGTTAGATATTAACTACATTATGGCAGGTAGGTATGTTATGTGTGGTGCTACTTCTAAACCTGTTTTTTCTACCTACTTAGCAACTTTTAAGTATAGTTTAGCTACTAAATTCCAAAGCCAAATACTAAAGCCCCATTTCACTACAGGACTAGCAGAAAGTCGGCGAATTACCACCAATTTCTCGTTGAAATGCCAAAAATCCGTACTCAACGATATCGATCCACATTCCTGTTGCGTGCTGCACAAGAATGGAATTCTTTGCCGCCATCTCTGTTTCTTGAGACCTACAATCTTGGAATTTCAAGGCTAGAGTGAATAGATATTTTCTAGATCGACGAGCTCCATCCTCGGCCACACCGTCGCTTAACATCAGGCGAGTTGGTGGTCAATCGTAGATCTATCATGTATTAAAAAAAAGGTATAATAACTATAGGTAAATAACTAAAGGTAGTATCAACTTTTAAGTATAATTTAGCTACTAAATAAAGGTATAATAACTAAGGTAAATAACTAAAGCTTAAGGTAATTTAGGTAACTATAGATAAATAACTAAAGGTATAATTTAGCTACTAAAATGACAACACTGGCATGGGCGGCGCACCATAGGTACTCTTATGTTCTTATTGAGCCGATTTTCCCGTTTTGCAGGAGACTTGTTTCTAAAATAGCGCTAGAACCTGTTCCGCACGTGGTTCTTGCTGCGCTCGCGAGAACCTTACGCCACCGTGCCGTGCATTTGAACATATCGCTGCACTCTTCACTTTCACAGACTTCATTTATTTCTTTCTCTTTCTCAAATGTTTCAAGCGGCCGTTTCGACAAACATGTATTAATTTATTTAATTGACTGTGGACTTGGACTTTTATTTCTATTTCAAATTCTTTTGTACGTATTTGTCCACAAAGTAATATACAATGTATTTAGCTATCTAAACTACTACATAAAAGACAAACAGATAACCCCAGACCGATGAAGGTCTAAAGATAATTTAAATGCTCAAACCCACTACCAGTTGGCAGCGTACCCAGTGTGCTGCCAGCATTACCACGTTGAATGGCAATGCTTATGCGTTGATAAACACCAACATTAGGTCACGCGTTGTTTCGATCAGGCGCTCAGATGTTTTTTTTTGATAATGAGATTAACGTTGGCCCCACGGACCTAAACGAAATTAAAATTTAATTACTTACAATATTAAACAATTTTTGGTTCGATTGTTTTTTTTTTAAATGACGAACACCTACATATAGGTACTTCATTACACGTTTCGTTTCAAAAGTAAAAAAAAACATCATAAATCGGGTACTTCGGCGTTTCGCACCGCATGTGATTCGTCGTGTTTAGATCAAAAACCAAGCAAAATATAGACAGATTTAAACATATTTATGTACTATTATTCACAATGTAAGTTACAAGTATAAACTCGGCAAATGGCAAATGCGAAAACATGATGCCAACATCAAGCAAAAAAATAATTACAAGTGAAACTAATACAAAAAAAATAAGATTTTTTATTTAAAAAAAAACTTCGTTTACACGACTAAATCTCTGTATGATCCAGTAGCTCTGGCTGAATCTGAGTGACTAACTGATAACATACAACCTAACCTACCTACTACTTCAGCTAGAGACATGAGATTTGGAGGATGCCTCCATTGTGAAGTGGTACTAAGAAAGCATTTCTGGACTGCAATTAAAACAAGAGGTGCAGCTAGTTTTTTTTCTGGAAAATAAGCTTGCGTTAAAATCATTCGAAAACGTTTACTTCAGCGTTATGCAAACTTTATTTTGCGTGGTCATTTTGCTGGTTAGTATCAGTGGTTTGTCGTTATAAACATTTAGGTAGAGAACCTGTTTCCTATCATAAAAAATGTGCTTAAACGTAAGCAAATATTATCTAATATAAAATTATAAATACTATCGTAAAATGTAATGCTCACGATTATTATAAAAAGAAGCATAAATGAATAATAAAACGAATATAATTATGGGACCAACTTCGGAGCTTTCTGTATATACCAATTCAAGAAATACAAAAATTGGTCCGCGAATGACGGAGTAATTCGTGTACAAACATAAATAAATACAGGCTACGAATTGATAACCTTCTCCTTTTTTGAAGTCGGTTAAAAATCAATGACATTACCATCACGTAGATGTAAAGTCTAAAACGATTAAAGTGTCCTGGGTTGACCGATGTTCGCAATGACAGCATAAAGATTTTAATTTAAATTTTATGTGGCATCGCTAAAGCCTAATTTAGATTAAGAAGTCTAGAGATATCAATTTTGTCGCTTCGAATTATTTTGAAAATCGAGATTATTTTGAAAGTCTAGACCTCGCTCGGACGTTTTTGAACATCCTGTTGATGTTTTATAAAATATTAAAATATAAATACGCCGAAAATATAAGATATCGGGTTTATACATTTTAATCAGATCTGTCTCTAATCTCTGTATAACCTTTTTGATCAAGTTTCATTCACAATAAGTAGCTAGATAATGGTTGCATAGTCTGAGATAGTGTTGAAATTTACATCAAGATAATATAATATACAAGTCGGTGTGTTCTTACTGTTTGGCCTTTACACTATATAAATAATAAAAGTATATTTTTGGAAAATAATTTGATTGTTACACATTTTTAAAATCGTGTCGGTATCGTTATTGGTCAATCTGAAAGCGCTCGTTGTCACTCCGTGTTTTTTTAACCAAAATTAGTAGTTAAATTCGGGTCGAGTCAAAACCGGGTATAGTTTTAAATACCTAGATAAGGATGCAAAATAATGTTTTATTTTTTCTGAGGTTTAAAACTCTAGTTACTTTATTAGTTTACTTTTAGCCGTAAGAAATAAATAAAATAAAAAAACTAGATAGTAGGTATATACTGTACAAACTGATAGTAGGTACTATCAGTTTGTAACTTATTTCTTTCGGTCGTTTAAGAATGGAAGATTTGAAAAGACGATATCCACCCGATATTGGTATCGTGTCGGTATCGGTCAATGTAAAACGCCCATTGTCACTCCATTTAATTTTCAATACCCAGATATGGGTGCAAAAACATTTGTTTTTCTGTATTTTGAAGTTGTTATACTTTATCAGGTCATTATTAATTTCTTATAGACATTCAGAAATGTTATCTCAGATACATTCCAACTAATACAATAAAAGCGATGGTAGATCTGTTTGTTATCTTTTAATTCCATGATCAAACGGCTGAGCCGACTGATAAGTACAGAGACCGATCAGACTGAGGAGACGGACGTAGATTTCTTTATCATTATTACCACCGTTTTTCGTTACTAGGCGGGTGAAACCGCGATGCACAACTAATAAAACTTTTCTTATTTAGCAATGATAAAGAACAGTCAAGACAACAATGCGCGAGCGCACGATATTAAAAATTGTAACTTACTTATACATATACACACAACGTTATGGCAACAATGTGTGCGTTGAAGATTAGAGAGATTGTGTTATTTTTTTTATACTTACGGTTAAAAAACACAAAAATGACGAAATTACTGGAGCAAAGTGCAAGAGCTAATATAAAATTATAATGTGCTAAAGTAACCCAGTTGGTGTCCATTGTTATGTTAAGATGAAAGCTGACACGATCACGAGAACGACCTATTGTTTATATTAAATATTGTTAAAACACGTGGGAATATTGTTTTGGGCAATATTATTTTTTCATTGTTTTCCGTGACTCCTTTGTGTGAGACAAGAGATGAATTATTGGAATTTACTAACACTTGAGCGAGAATAACTCCTTCACTCCTGTTAACTTGTTACATATGTTGAATTAAACGGCTTAACACGTTATAGAGTTTGGTTCATTAAATTTATTAATGCAATTATTATAAAGTTTAGTTAATTTATCATAATATATGTAATTCAGACTTACCTGTAACATGTACTATGTTATTCAAGGCTAATAAATATTCTAATTCATATTCAGACTTTGAGAGATAGCTTAGAAACTGGAGGTGGAAGTAGCCTACATTCCATCGTCGACCCGATCGTGTATGGAGTACTGCTGCCACCTTTTTGATGGATCAGCCAAGTATCAGCTGGAAGCTTTAGAATCAGTGGACCGGCGAGCTGTGAGGTTAATCGGTGACGATAAACTAGCTGCCAAGAAGCTACTTAGTCTCGAGCACCGCCGTAAAGTAGCATGTCTGTCTATTTTCTACAGGATTCATTTCGGGGAATGTGCGCAAGAGCTTCACGACCTAATTCCACCCTCCCCATTTCACTACAGGACTAGCAGAAAGTCGGCGAATTACCACCCATTTCTCGTTGAAATGCCAAAAATCCGTACTCAGCTATATCGATCCACATTCCTGTTGCGTACTGCACAAGAATGGAATTCGTTGCCGCCATCTCTGTTTCCTGAGACCTACAATCTTGGAATTTTCAAGGCTAGAGTGAATAGATATCTTCTAGATCGACGAGCTCCATCCTCGGCCACACCGTCGCTTAACATCAGGCGAGTTGGTGGTAAATCGTAGATCTATCTTCTATAAAAAAAAAAAAAAAAAAAAACTCATCACGATCATCACTATCGCCGTTTTTCATCATCTATGCGGGTGAAACTGAGGGCAATTTCCAAAAAAAGGATATTTTCCATATGGTGCCGTTTTGTATGCGATTTTGATTATATTTGGGAGAAATAATAAAAAATTTGAAAATAATTAAAGGAGAGTTTATATTTACAATGTTAGATATTGTGAAAAATATTGTCATAACACTGAATAAAGTATCTACGTCATGCGAGACATCTTAATTCATTACCTACTACGAGAACAAATTATAAATAAATGATTATGGTATGGACAAGGAGACATTAAAAAAAATCCGCAAGTTCCATAGCTAGGTATAGTTTTTGGAAACGTTCGAGAGACAGTATTTAAGCCCATTTATTTTTAAATCATAATTTATTACAGATGGTTTTATCTAAAGAGATAATGCCACCCTCTATAGCTCCCTCTAAACATTATGTACACCTATCCTATACAACGTTTTATCCCTATCTTTACAATTTTATACAATTTCCTGGCTTCCTGTGACAATGATTTGTGAGTACTTCATCATCATCATCATCTCAGCCATAAGAAGTCCACTGCTGGACATAGGCCTCCTCCATGGATTTCCAAAAAGACCGATTGGAAGCGGCTTGCATCCAGCGTTGTGAATACTTAATCAATATTAATTATAAATTTTATAAAGGAATTCCGAAGTGCATAGAATATGTTCAATTTAGTGTCTCGTAGTCGTAAGACCTAAATATCAGACTATAGCTAATAAATTAGCAAATTTTTTTTTTATTTAATCATCATCTATCCTCAAACTAAACAAAGCTTGTACTATGGAACTAGATAGCTGATAGAATACATAAATATTTTTTTTTGTTGTAAATATATATACATATGATACATATAAACTACCAGATACAGAACAAATATCCATGCTCAACAGAAATGTTTGCTCTTGATGGGGATCGAACTCACAACCTACAGCTTAGAAGGCAGACGTACAACCACTGAGCCACGAGGCCTGTCTTTGCAATTTTACTACAAAACTAGCAAGATAGTATTTTTGTAGCTTAATATTTCCCTAGATTATTTTAATATTTTCCTTTCATACAAGTGGCAGGAAGACGCTGGATGCAAGCCGCTTCCAAGCGGTCTTTTTGGAAATCCATGTTCCGAGGCCTATGTCCAGCAGAATACTTCTTGTGGCTGAGATGATGATGATGATGATTATGAATATTTCCCCTAAAAGAAGGCGGGTTTAAAAAACTTAACGTGGGTAAGGACTGTGCATAGGGCGACTCACCCCCTATAATAAGAAACTGTAACACGATACTCGCTTCTGTTGCACACAGTAATAAATCATCCCCCGGAAAGGGGCGGTTCATATTTTTCTTATTCGAACCTTTCTAAAACACATTTCCAAGCAAGCTCTTTAAAATATAATTGGCTAAGTGCGTGTCTGCCCACGCGCAGTGGAGGGTTCCTTAGTTGAAATTCACTATATGCTGATTCAGAATAGAGCTACTTGTTTGGTCCTATGAACATATTTATTGATTTTGCGATTTAAATGGAAATTGCCTCTCGAAGTAGGTGCATTTTATGAGTTTGTTGTCTATAACTTGTTAACTTGTAAAGCCTACTTAACTGTGACAGTATTCCTCGGCCACACCGTCGCTTAACATAAGGCGAGTTGGTCAATCGTAGATCTATAATGTATAAAAAAAATATATATGCTACAAACATGAATATTCACATCTCGAAAGTCAACCGTTTAGTATGCAGAAGAATGAAACTTGACTTTAACAAAAAATATAAATTTAATGTTTAATATTTTTAACAGTTCACTAAATCGAAAAATGGTTTTCCCATACCTACTATATTTTTTGATTACTTATCCAACGATAAGTTATGGGGAAGGCAAGAAAAAATATCATTCCCACTATAGGTGTAGGTACCTACTTTACCCTAAAAAAGATTTTATTCTACCATTTTGTTTGTCTTAAGATTTTATTCTACCATTTTGTTGATGTAATAAATATGTATAATTTGTATACTAAATTAAAACTCTCAGTAGTAATAGTTTTTGAGCTAAGCCGCGAACAGATGGATGGACATGGTGAAACTATAAGGGTTCCTTGTTTACTTCGGAACCTTAAAAACGCACTTCTTATATTAAGAAGGACGATCTTGAATTCTATTTAAAGTTTAAGAATGTAATTTATCATGTGAAAAACACTCAAACTATTTCGATTGGCTATTCTTGAGTAATGGTAAGAAATATCGAAATGAATATGCGAATAATAGCATTGTATTTTTTTTTTGCTTGCGGCTTGTACAATGGATGCGGCGTTTGCCTAACTAGTCACCTGTCGTACGATTAAGCGATTAAAGTACAACGCAGGCGACGAGTGAAGACTGAGAAACCAGTAAATTATAGTCATGGATGCTGTCTTACTTCGCCGCTCGAAACTGCTCCCGGTTTTCAACCGAGTTCAAAAAGGAGGAGATAATTTGACTGTACGTTTGTTGCGCGATTACTTCGCCAATTATGGATTGATTTTCATCATCATCAGCCACAATCCTACGCTGCACTTGCCGGTTTGTGGTCTCCATTCGAGAACTTTTCGGCCTCATCGGCCGTCAGCTCTATGAGCTATGTGCCCTGCTCACTGCAACTTTAACTTGCTAATCCGCTGTGCTATGTCAGTGGCCTTCGTACCTACTTCTACAGATCCCTTCGTTTCTGATATGATTTCGCAGAGAGACCCCAAGCATAGCCCTGATTTTGATGATTGATTTGATTCTTTTTTGTTCGGTAGGTTCAGAGGTGCTCCCATATAAATTTCATCAAAATCTGTTCAGTAATTTGGTTTTTATAACAAAATAACTGGACAAAATATGCCATCCAAGTAAACGAAGTTGCGTATTTTGAAGTCGGTTGTTTCGGTTTTTTTAAACTATAATTATGGTCGAGTCAGTTTTTGTGCGTGTGGACATTTTTGCGAGCCGCCGGCTGTTGGTGCTCCAGTTTGGACCAGTTCTAAGATATCAATAACAAGGGTCCATGTTTGCGTAATACAGTGAAACGTGGCTTTGTATAGGTGAGGCCCAGTGATGCCACTTTAGGGTATTTTACCCTAGATTTAGGGTAAAATTGAACTGGTAACTGGCAATGACGTTTTGTCTATAAAGAGGTATACTTGGCTGGCATTGTGCTTCAGTTGGTAGTATGACTAGTATGTCTGCTTGCTGAGTTGTAGGTCATGGTTTCGATCCCCACCCGGGGCAAACATTTGTGTGATGAACATAGATGTTTGTTTTGTGTCTGGGTTTTTCTATGTATCATATGTATATATTTACAAAAAAAAAGGATGTATAAATATTATTTTTTTACAATTTTTAATGATAAAATCGTGTTACGTAAATATATAAAATATTTACTTATTTCTATCTTTCTTTATTTCAGTATATCAAATTGTATTTATATAAATTCAGTCGTTTTAAGGAGAAGAGATAAGACTATACTATTTACTATTATGATTATATATTTTTTTATATTGACAAAATGATAAACCCGTTACCCCAATGTTGAGCATTATACAGTAGAACGCGAATGTTTTTAAGTCGTTATGAAAAATATTAATATATCTAGTTAAAAGTTGATCGAACCCTGAGTAAAGTAAAAAATAGACCTGGCAACACTAACGAGGCCCCTTCAAGCCCCTACGTGCAGACTGGACCTGGGGCCCACGTACGTTGAGTTGCTCAAACGTGCGTACAAGAATTTCTAAGTATACAGTACCTCTGTAGGTGGAGTTCTCTGTGGGTGATGTGAATGGCGTTCAATGCTTTAAAAAGGGTTTTTATACGTATTTTATATTTTTCATGCAGAACGAGCGTACGTGTGACCTTGGTTCGCCTTAGTGAAAACGAGGTCTGAGGTAGAACATGACTTCCCAAACAATTTAATTTATTCAACAAATTATTTTTGTTTAGGTCCCACGCGATTAGCGCATTTTCCAATTTCAAATATTGAGATATGTTGAAGTTTCATGAATAACACAAGTTCATATAAGCTCTAGTGACAGCATAAATTAAGTAATTAAGTCCAATATGAAAAAAAACACAGTTTTCACAGTATTAATACATGTACATAGAAGCACTAGTCAGAGTCTAAATTAAGTCCAATATGAATAAAAATCACCATTTTTACAGTATTTATGTTTGGAATTGTCGCTTTATTTTTTATTTTATTTAGGCACAACAATTTTATTTTTAAATGCTTTTAGAAACTTATTTAAAAAAAAAATAACAGCAAGTCTACGCGACTTGTTGTTCACTTTTCTACAGGCCTTTTGTACCTGTATATTGTATGTGATATTTTACAACTCATTTTCTTTTGCTTATTTTGAAATCGTTTTTTTTTAAAGTTTTTTTAACTCTAATTATATGTTACATAATTTACGATGCGCAACTACGGAACCCTACATTGCGCGTCGCACGTCACGCACTTGACAGCTTATTTACTATCGTTAGAGTAACATATTTACGCCGTTTTGTTGAAGTGGTAAAGTGTTCTCTTTCCCACGATACCGTGTCGGCTGCCGCGGTCAATTCGCACGTAGCGATGTTTCAGTGTACTGCTAACTATGAATTAAAACAACAAATAATGTAGAAACGATCAAGTGCGAGTTGAGCGCCATTTTCGGACTGTATTAGACAAAATATGTTTTTTTTTAATATACATTACAGATCTACGATTGACCACCAACTCGCCTGATGTTAAACGACGGTGTGGCCGAGGATGGAGCTCGTCTAGAAGATATATATTCACTCTAGCCATGAAAATTCCAAGATTGTAAGTCTCAGGAAACAAAGATGGCGGCAAAGAATTCCATTCTTGTGCAGTACGCAACAGGAATGTGGATCGATATCTCTGAGTATTTTTGGCATTACATCGAGAAATGGGTGGTAATTCGCCAACTTTCTGCTAGTCCTGTAGTGAAATGGGGAGGGTGGAATTAGGTCGTGAAGGTCTTGCGCAAATTCCCCGAAATGAATCCTGTAGAAAATAGACAGACATGCTACTTTACGGCGGTGCTCGAGACGAGACTAAGTTAACAGTTACCAAAGTTACTCAGTTATCTCAAATTTGAGTTTGACTGTTTTTAATAAGTTGTAAAAATAGTCTCATTAATGAGAACACCATATTGTGAGACGGATAAGGTGACCTATCACCATCATTCCATCACTAGATGAGTTTCATGTCGTAATAATATTCCATTGAAATCTGATTTACTTCATCATCATCATCTCAGCCACAAGAAGTCCACTGATGGACATAGGGCTCCCCCATGGTTTTCCAAAAAAAAACCGGTCCGGATTCTGATTTACTGATTTGCTTAGGCATGAAAAATGTCAGGTCGAACGGACACCGAGAAGTGGGTCAAATTAAATTTAATACACAGAAAACCGGAACATAAAAAAAAGCTAGTCTAAATTAAACTAAAACGCACGACTAAAAATGAACATCCATACATACCCCACCTTTAATATCCAAAACCACCTTCGCTTCATCGTAATCGAGTAAAAAGCACTTCATGCAACATTTAAGTATTTTTATTACAGCATAAACTGATAAAAAAGATCTCTCATATGAAAACATAAACAATAATAGTAAAATTTATCATGTAATAATCTGTGTGAGATGCTGGATTAAACCATTTGGACGTTCGTTCACGTCCAAAGGATCATAAAAATACCGACGCCCAGCGCGACACATGTTTCGAACATAACAAAACTACATTCAACATTTACAAGTACATACAATGTCTATGATAACTGGCAAAGAGCTTGTTGACACGGTTTTTTCCTCTTCGCCGGACTATATCTCTAAGAAATAGCGTATTAAATATTAATTTTGCTATAAAGGTCTATTCAGTGTTGTGCCACACGAGAGAGTGCGGCTGAAAAGATAAGTGTTTTCTATTTAATTTAAATATTGCGTAAATGGGACATTCATATAAAAAGGGAAGTGTTGTTGTCACAAATATTTTGTTTACTTTCCAATATATGTAACAACTTGTATAAGTGGGCCTCTCTGCTGCCTACTCTCTTTTGTTTAGAACTACAGTCTTGGAATTTTCAAAGCTATAGTGAATAGATAGGTAATTTCTAGGACAACGTGCTTTATCCTCGTCTATACTATATTATCTATCATCAGGCGAGGTACTGGTCAAGCGTAGATTTATTTTGTATAAAATTAATAGTTTAGGCAGTAACGTCTTAAAAATCTAATAAATACACTAAAATGTCTAGCGTCTTATTACGTTCAAAAATATCGAGTGTGCCAAAACGTCAAACGATAAAAGGTCTATTTCAGTAAAACGTCTAGCCTTCTATTATCTAGCATACAAGTTTGAGAAGATATTTTGATAGTTTGCGTTTTTTGGTGGCGTGGCAATTTTTGCCGGTATATTACGAGTTTTTGCTTATAACAAGAGAAAACTAATTTACTATCTCTAAATACTACCCTATTTTAATAATTATATTTTATCATTAATGGCTATGTATATATATATATTCAGATAGCTGAAGGTACTTATTACATTTATTTTACACTATGTTTTTTACTTAAGCAGTATTCAGATATAGGCGATATCACGGCAGCTGCTATAAACTCGGCGCGATATCATGATATTATCGCTACAAACGGTGGCGACAGCGGATACCGCATATATCTGAACAGGTCCTAACGCCTTACATATTTACCTACTAATAACGCTTATCAACAACGGAAATTTGTATCAAACTCGTGAACTTGGCGCGAGGTTACTTGTATGATTATTTTAATCAATTAAGAATAATAAATATAACTTGTAACAATAAATGAACACATTATTTTTAGATATGGTAGCAATTTAGTATTTTATAATTTGAAAAAATTCTGAGTGAACGTAGTACGATCTAAAGTTTGAATAAATATTAACTGAGTTTGTTCTATTGCGCTGCATTTCTTTCTATTTTTTTTTAAAGTAGTCATGTCATATTCAGCGATTCAGCCAAGGATTGTTCAGCGTCCAATAATTACTTAATTAATAATCACTAAAACGTTGTGCATTTTTTTAAAATAAAAAAAAAGGTGAAGCAAAAATGCAGACGGCTCGTCTGATGGTAAGCGATAACCGTTGCCTAGGGACAACTGCAACATCACTGACATTACTGTTGCTTTACTAACCCGGAAAGGTGATTGTAGACTCTTTTTAAAACGCTCTTTGTTGAAGCTCGGCGGGAAAACATTCCGATTTTTCTGTGCAAAAATACAAAACTGTTTTTTATCCCAAGATTATTGCATTATTATCCGATATCTCCAAATCCGCCGTTTTCGGTACGACATATAATCGTCCCAGACTAGTAGTAACGTTGTCGTCACCCGAACTTGTCGATCTTCCCTCGAAACTTCTAACTGGCATCATAAATAACGCACTAACTGGCGGACGAGAAAAAAAAAAGAACGCTTCCTACTTCAATAACGGGATCGAAGTAAATTATACCCGGTAATGAAGTTGTCACATCTGCCGCGACCATCACGTGGTATCTTTTTCACCTTTTGCTTTTACTGTTTTCTACCAGCGTTCGGTTTCATTGCTGTACCGCCATAAATTTAATATAGCCGACTGAGGCCCGCCGTGATTTATTTCCCGCCAAAATATGTGGTATTTTTTTTTTTTTTTTGCTTCGGACGTTACGCGTCCACGATCGTGGCGATAGGCTGGCCGCTGGCCGCGTTACGTCTCCGACGGTAGTTGGTTCGAGAGAGCGCTTTTCTTATTTTTATTATTTTGGAATAAAAAGCTCGGAGACACCGAATGTTTCGTGTCTTTTTTTAACACTCGATATAAGATAGTCACGAACGTTTTGTGAATGGTATATGTGTATTATATTTAAGTGAGTTTTACATACAATGAGATTCTGAAGCGAAGGTAGCTCGGTGCAAAGGGCTTACATAGGCGAGAATTCAAATACTAGAAATGGGTTTGAGCATTCATTTTTTTTTCATATAATATACATTTTCCAGTTGATAGACGCCGGGGTCGGTGACCTTTGTAATTTTAACAAACTATCATTAAATATTCATAATCCAAACATTTATAATTCGTTCATTTTCGGTGATAGAAAATATCGAAAGAAAACTAGGTTAGGTACTTTCTAACCTGGGTGGCTAACTACGACTCTCAAAATATATAGGTACTTATGTGTACACCATCCTAGCTTTAGCTTTACGCTTCCTGAGTGGATATTCCCCGATGGTTACAATCTGGGTGTCTTTAAATCGCGAGTGAATCGGTTTCTTCTAGGTAAGCGCGCATCATCGTAGACCGCAACATCGCTTAACATCAGGTGAGTTGGCAGTCAAGCGCAAACCTATATAGTATAAAAAAAACCTATCATCATCATCTCAGCCACAAAAAGTCCACTGCTGGATTGCCTCCCATGGATTGCCGAAAATAGCGTTTAGAAGATAATAAGAAATAGCGTTTGCCTGGTTTTTGTTTGCAATCCTCTCCCTATCCTAACTATCCTGGCTAATATTATAAAAGTGCAAGTCTCTTTGTTTTTTTTTTACTATCTAACGGCTGAACCGGTCGTTATGATATTGTATATAGATATAGCTGTCAACCTGGAGACGGATGGAGGCTATTTTTCATAATCATCACCATTTTTCATCACTGCGCGAGTGAAACAAATACGGAAACATATTGGTGGACATTTCACACAACATCTAGTCCAAACTAAAGTTTATACTATGCTATAGCTGATAAAAAATATATATAATTTTTTTTAAATACATATGTAATTATGATACATATTAACACTCAGAACAAACATCCATGCTTATTACAAAAATGTTTGCCCTGGGTGGGAATCGAACCCAGGACCTTCAGCTTAGCATGCAGACATATCTACTACCAACTGAGCTGCGAGGCCATTTGAAACCTTTGCACCTACTTAATATAAAACTTTCTCCTTGACATTAAGATGCCATTAAAACTTCTTCCCTTACCTTTAAAGATAAACTTGCAGTTTCCAACAAGTTTGTAGGGAGGCTTTTGTTGACTTAAAATATCGAAGAGGGGGAAGATTTTTTAAAATAAAATCACGGATCCCTTCCGTACTGGACTAGGAGAGAAAGAAAATATAGTATGTATCAGCTGCTTCTATTTTCGGACATATTGTAAAAAACCGATCAAGTGCGAGTCAGACTCGCGCACAAAGGGTTCCGTACTATTATCTATAAAAACGGCAAAAAAGTTATGTCTATTGTATGGGAGCCCCCCTTAAATATTAATTTTATTTTAATTTAATTATCATTTTTAAACCGAATAATATAACCCAATATTCTGTGAATATTTCAAGCGTCTACCTGTAGCCGTTATCAATATCGAGCAAGAATGAGCAAAAAATCACGTTTGTTGTATGGGAGTCCCCTTAATTATTCGTTTTACTCTGTTTTTTAGTATTTGTTGTTATAGCGGCAATAGAAATACATCATCTGTGAAAAATTCAACTGTCTAACTATCACGGTTCATGAAATACAGCCTAGTGACAGACGGACAGACCGACAGACAGCGGAGTCTTAGTAATAGGGTCCCGTTTTACCCTTTGGGTACGGAACCCTAAAAATTGAAGTCGTATAGTACTGACAAATATCTATAGAGACTGCATGAGTAATCGTAAAACAAAATCTCGTGCGATGGGAACGGCATTTTAGTGATGGATGTAAGAAAATCAGGCCTCTAAAAAAACTCCGTTTTATGGGACTCGTTTCTGAAACAAGTACTGGAGATTAGAATCACTCCGGAAGCAGATCCGACAATTTAGCAGTCTGTACTAAGGGCGTCGCCAGCCCATGGCCCAGGGGGGGGGGGGGGGGGCAAGTTAATATTATGTGGAGGAATGAGAAAAATATGAATTGTAGGTACAGGTACAATTGCACGGCCTTAGGACTTTGGTTGCTTTGCAGTTGGCTACATTAGACGTATAAAACGTTTTTGTCCACGTTGTTACATCAGTTGTCAATGTCAATACATACTTTATTTCCTCTGAATGGTGGATAAAACGGGGGAAAGACTATTTGTCCATGTTCCATGCTAGCAGGGCAGGCATCCACCCGAAAAACATGACCCTCCCTGTTGTGCAGTCGGGTAAAAACAGTCTCACTTTACTAATCGCATGGTTTTCTCAACACTACGAGACACGTCAGCCGCTTAATGTGATATCCATGTTTAGTTGATTTGGTGGTCGCCGCGCCGCGCCCGTATCTCGCGAGAGACATCTGTATCGGTGGCACACAGGCCCTATGGCTTTATATCGTTGCCTTTATTTATTGCTCCTAATCAACCCTCACGAATTAAGAAATTCGGAACGGATCCTTCTTACCTTCAGACCCATGAGTTTCGTTTATATATAATACGAGTCTTTTTAATATAAAAAATAAAACATGTTGAGATTTATTGTTATAGTATAAAGTGTTTGTATTTTCAAGTATTGATTTTGCAATAAATATTAATTTGACTTTTATTTTTAAGTGCGTGTATATCTGTGCTGATGTATTAGTGAAATGGAGGAGGTTATGAATGAGTGAAAAATGAATAGCTTGGGTCTAGTAGACCCATATAGTGGTAACAGCTGAATGGATCGACTAGCTACATGCAGTTGTAACAGCTGTATGGATCCAGTAGACCCATGCAGTTGTAACAGTTGTATGGATCCAGTAGACCCATGCAGTTGAAAAAGCTGCATGGGTCCAGTAAACCCATATAGTTGTAACAGCTGTAAATGGGTCCAACCACAGTATAATTAAGAGAACAGATTCACCAAACGTTTGGTACTCAATACTAAACAATTATTTTAAATATTGGTCAAGAGGTTGTCGTGACAGAAGGTTCTGAAATTTTCGTTAAAAAGAGGAGGCCATACGATTTCGATAACACGTATTATTTGGCAGAAACGTGCAATGCCCAATTGTGAATAAGAATTTAGAATATCAGCAGAGGACGCGAGCGCAAACTTTTTATTTATACATTTACAAATAGCTGTCATGCTTACAGCTAAAGCGTGTGACAATCCATGAAACGACTTTTTCCAACAATAATTTTGTTGGAAAAAGTTTGAAGTGACGGGTTAACGTGGATCCAAGTCTCTCAAAACATACGGTGACTCAAAAATAAAATCATTCAACTATAAAAATTCTTACACTAAACAAAGTACAATATTAATAGGATAGTATTGCTTGAATAATTAAATTCTCAACACTATGGTAATGAACTTCTGTTTTTATAACATTTTAACGGTTCAATAAGACGGTGACATCGAAATCATATGAACTTTTTTTTATTAGTGTTTTTATTAATTTATGATGAGAAATAAAAATACTTTGGCAGGTACAGACATTAAAAGCTTTACGATCGGTTTTTTTTTTGTTTAACTATAAAGTAAAAGTAAAAAAGCCTTCGTTCTATAACTCGCATGCATAAATCTATCAATTTTTATTTCGTAAGTATTGTATTATATATTTTAATACTGTATTAATATTTAATATTAACGTAAGTTAGGATCTCTGTAGGTTGAGGAGGTCAAGCCCAGCAAGTGCCTTACCGATTCTCATGTCCTAGTGATTTACTAAGCACGAACGTTAGAACGATGCCACATGAACAATGGAGTTTGTGTATATTTTTTAGGGATCCGTACCCAAAGGGTAAAACATGACCCTATTACTCGACTGTCTGTATTTCTGTCTGTCTGTCCACCTGTCACCAGGTTGTATCGAACCGTGATAGTTAGTTAAAATTTTCACAGATGATGTATTTCCCTTGCCACTATAACAACAACTACTAAAAAACAGAATAAATTTAAGGGAGCAACACAACAAACGTGAACGCAGAAATATTCACAGAATATTGAGTTATAGTATTCACTTTAAAAATAAATAATTAAATTAAAATAAAATTAATATTTAAGTGGGGCACAACAGACATGATTTTTGCCGTTTTTATAGATAACGGCACGGAACCCTTCGGCGGGAATCCGACTCGCATTTGACCGGTTTTTTATTTATTTATTATGCATAGGGATTGGTAATCCAATCATTTATGTTAATAATTATACTTTAAAACACTGAGAACTTAAAATACGCAACTATTATACAATGTAATTTCAATAGGATAGATCTTTTGCACAGACCTACGCCATCTATTTTCATTGAAAGCACCTAAAATTATTTACCTACAAAGAAACGGCCCATACGAATCGTGGTATTTCAAGTTAGTTGAAAGTCAACTTCACTATTTTTTTATATTCGGTCATCACCTTAACGTCCGCTTGATATCTATCGACGACATAAAAGTCTACTACTAAGTAATAACTTGTGAAATATGATCGCTGGCGTACGTCCCCGGCCCGGCACGGCGCCGGCGGCGCAGGCGCAGCGCGGGCGCGGCGCGGATACTTTGAAACGGTTGAATTAGTAGCGCCCCCCGCTGGTGTGTCATGTGATACAACACTAATGTCGATGAATTTAATAATTTTCTCTTATTACACACTTTTTTATTAGACCCGCGCGATTAGCGCATTTGCCAGTGTTAAGTTTTAAGATGGTTGATTAATGTTCTAATTTCAATAAAATAATATCTACACAAAATAACAATTAGGTATGTTAGACTACACAAAAAGCAATCAGATTGTTTTTATATCAGTTTCATAAATAATGCAAATTATCTAGTCTCAGTCAAAATCCCAAGAACGAAAGCTTCTTTGGGTATTATCAACAATATGAAAATACCTTTCACCAGTTTATTTCACTTGTCCACACTCGTCTACATATTATACAAATAGTAATCAAATAAAAAAACACAAATTAAAAAAACAACTAAGCGATGACATTTCTTTCTCACGTTCCCGCCAAAAAACTCTACATTAAAATTGCAACCCACGCTGACAATCCATTTTTTTAGGGATCCGTAGTGCCAACTACAGATCATTTTATGACGTCTGTCCGGCCGCCAGTACTTCTGTTAGTACCTCTACCTACGTTTAGGTATTCAGAGACTATATTATTATTAGCACTACATAAACCAAATTTAGCAGATACTTGTATTTTATGAACCACTGCACAAAGAAAGTAGATTACTACTGCTTGTATGTATCAGAAACGAAGAGATCCGTAGACGTACGAAAGTCACCGACATAGCATAGTGGATTAGCAAGTTGAAGTAGCAGTGGGCAGGGCACATAGCACGTAGAACTGAGGAACGGTGGGGCTGAAAAGTTCTCGAGTGGAGACCACGAACTGGCAAGCGCAGCGTATAGGAAGACCTTTTTTTTTGTTACCCAGGGGAAACCCTTTATGGGTACCACTGTGCCCCGGGGAGGCTGCGTGGTTATGTGGGATTCCCGCCCAGTTGACCGGTGTGCCGGAAAGTCCAGCCCAGTCAACCGGAATGCCGGGTTACCCACTAAAACCCCTGGGGTGTTTCGTCTCGGCGCCTGTATGTGCCAGGCCCATGGGTGCGTTTGTGGAAGTTGTCCACGGACCCGGCGGCGCTGGTCCCCTGGGACCCTTCTCGATCGGGACTATCACCGTCTACCATCTCAGAGTGGCGCGCGGAAACACCGCGCGCGCCATCTCGGGGCAATCTGCCGCCCACGGCCCGGTTACGGGGGTGGGAGGCTGTCCTGGAACAGCCTCCAACGGCTCCCGGATCTCCGGCAGCGCATGAGGAGATCGGAGACGATCTCCCGTTCGCGTTCCGACGTTTCCTTCTGGAAGATCGCCTGCTCACAGAAGGAAACTACCGCCGTCCAATTCGTCTCATCAACCAACAATGCGCGGAGCAATGCTGGGAGAGACATATCCCTCCCGACTGCGCCGATGAGGTCACAGCGCTCGCTGGCCCATGCTGGGCACTCTTCTAGCGCATGCTGCGCCGTGTCCTCTTCCGCGCCACAGTGGTGACACACGGAAGTGGTGGCGTAGGAAGACCTGCCACAAGGCCAGGCAACTTTAGTTTACATATTCTATTATAAGTAATATTGTAAAAGCGAAAGTTAACTTTCTTTGTCCGTTTTGACTGAACCAATTGTTATGGAATTTGTTGCAAAGATATCTGAGAACTTGATAATAATAATAAATATTTGTGGACATTTCACACAACACCATCTAGCCCAAACTAAGCAAACCTTGTACTATGGAACTAGATGGCTGATAGAATACATATATACTTTTTTTTTTTTGTAAATATATACATATGATACATAGAAACACCCAGACACAGAACAAACATCCATGCTCATCACACAAATGTTTGCCCTGGGTGGGGATTGAACCCACGACCTTTCAGTTCAGCAGGTAGACGTAAACACACTACCAACTGAGCCACAAGGCCAGTCAATCTGAGAACTTGGAAATGGACATAGGCACATTATATCGTCATCACCATCACCATCGTATTTCATCACTACGTGAGTGAAGCCGCGGGATGGAGCTAGTGAATCTAAAAATGCAACAGTATCATTCGAAAAAAAATGTCTATGGTCTCATTCCACTCTGTTTATCGAACAATTTAACCCTAGATTTAAGCATCGTCACTCGGACCGTCCGCATAAAAACTACACCGGACGAACGCCCTATCTTGTAGGAAATCTTATTTTTTGCTGACCTTACACATGAATGGTGTATACGATTTATGAGATCACAATGATCTTTTTAGCCCACCCGAGTTTTTTTATGCGCTTTTTTGTCGACTCTGCGCGTTATCTCTTTATATTTTGTGTCTCAATCTATTAATAACGGATGAGACGTTTTGTGCAGTGATGTTTATCAGTTACCGGTGACATGTCACCGACCATATCTTTGGTATGAAGTTTTTTTGACAACGATTTTTTTTTCGGTCTCTATGGTATGAAGATTTTTGACAACGAATTTTTATTCGGGTTTGCGGTTTAGTAATTAAAAAAATCATTTCAAATACTAGACGTTTTCTTTACTTGTTTTTTCCTCGAACTCTCTGTTTGAGTGAGACTGTATCTGGTCTGCACGAACGCCCGAAGCGCCGTCGTGACCACCAGTTTACTGAGAGCTTCTCTGCCCCCGGGGTTTATTTCTTCCTGTGACCGGGAAGGGGTACTTTCTCGTATCTATAGAGGCACGATTATGTTTGTTAACATGCTATCACTGAATTGTAAATCAAGCTGGAGAGGGAAGACGGCCGTCAAGTGGCCATCGCAGTGGTTCGATCGGTGTGAAGCCACCGCTAGCGGCCGACTTTAATAAAATAATTTTGAACTATTCTTATTTGTATTTTAATTTTTTCATTAATCAATGTGCTTAATTTTTCCTAAAAAAATATCTATATCATTATAGTATAATAAGCATTAAAAAAATAGACCTAGCTAAATTAATAATAAACAAAAATCAAAGTTAAGTAATTTTTTAATCCCATAAAAACTAATATTAAACAATTCTTATTTGTATTTTTCAATAAACAATGTACAAATTTTACAAAATAAACTTAAGGACACGTTTAATTTTTGTTAAAAAAAAACCCCATCTTAATACTCTGTTATGTACGAGTATGCTTATTATATTTTTCACGAGTATGCCATAATTATAGCTTAAATAATAATAAACTAAAATTAAATTTAGGTAACGTGTTTAATTCCATTACGTTATCCTAACTAATATTACAAAAGCCGAAATTAACTGTGTTCCTGTTTGTTTGTTATGAGATAATGAATACCCTGGACACAAATATCGAATCCATTTCATCATTAATATCGTCAAATGTTAATGACTTACACTAATCGAAAATTAGTGCTAGTGGCTTGCACTAACCGAAAAATAGTGTTAGTGGCGTGCATTAATTAAAATTAGTGTTAGTGACTTACACTAATCGAAAATTAGTGTTAGTGGCTTGCACTAATTGAAAATTAGTGTTAGTGATTTACACTAATCGAAAATTAGTGTTAGTGACTTACACTAATAGAACATTAGTGTTAGTGACGAAATACTAAGCGAAAATTACAAATTTTCGATCGGCGCCAAACGAACAGAGAGACATGTTATTTACGTGAAGCGTAGATATAACGAAGGCAACTTCAGAGTAGGCTTATCGCCAAGTAATAAATTCAGTGATCTTCGTCCTTCTTGTTTTTTTTTTTTTGTTTTGTTTGGTAACTGCTAAATATTTGTGGCTTACACTAATTTAAGAAGCTCGGTTATAATTAAGTATCACTTAAATACATTTAATTACGGGCCGCGACTAATAGAAATTATATAATAAAATAGAAAGAATGAAAGCTATATGAAAATAGAAAGAAATGCAAAAATAAATGAACAAATGTCGCCTAACATCAGACGAGTTGGTGGTCAATCGTAGATCTATCTTTATTTTACAAAAAAAAAATAGACAGGAAAGAAATGAGCTACCTACATGTAAATCATAAATCCTAACTAATACATTATAAACGAAAGTGTTTCTCTGTCTATTGTCTCTCTCCTCATATCTTTAAAAGGTGTAACAAACATTGTCTGTTGGTCGCACGATATAAAATATGGTAAAGAAAATAGGTCTGTAACACTTATATATTTGAACTCAATATTGTATGTAAACGCCTAGCATTTAAGGATAATATAAAATATGTGAAGTTACAAACATTCTTAGATATTTATATCTATTTTGTTGAGTAATTAGTACGGAAGCCTCGGTGTGCAAGTGAAACTCGTACTTTGCCGGATTCATTAAATATACGGTGCTGGTCGCGTTGCAAGTGTGAAATGTCGGTGCATTTGTGCGAATCGGGCGCAAGACCATTAACTCACAGCAAAGTGCTTCCACGAGCCTCTGCATAATTACTGGCGGGCTAATTGTTCTCGGCCAGGCTTTGGAACGAACCAACTTGTCACAAAATACACCGTGACATGTGCCCTTTAATAAACCTTATAAGAGTCTAGGTACATATTTATAGACAGTTGTAAACACACATCAGACGGGACTTGAAAACGCATATCCCTATCTGTACAAGGGAGCCTTTACCATTTTGGCCACGTAGGTTCACTTGGGGTGGTCGAAACTTTGGAGCAGTCTTTTTAGCTTAACCAATAATGCGTTGGTGGCGTCACATGTAAGACACGCTTCAAGCGTGCATTACTCAGCCGGACCCTTTACAGGTTCCATAGACTGATAAGAGATGTATAATATGATAAGTTATTTTATTTATTTATTTAATTAAAAAATGCTTTCAAAAAAGAGTACTTTTACACTGTCCGTAGAAGAAACACAGATCACAGAGGGATCAATTTAGATTTTTTAAATACTGAGTTCCAGTTTAATTAAGAATTCCTTCTAATTGTTATCTAGCACTCGAGACGGGTGAAAAATGATTAAAAAGATTTTAAAATGGATAAGTTCCGATTTTTTCTTATAGTACGGAACAGTAACGGACTGGACTAATGTAATTCCAAAATTTAACTTGACTGTGACTAGTGCTTATAGGTAGGTATAACTTGTAATTCATTGGACTTGAACAAATCTAACACTGACAAATACGTGAATCGTGCGGATCTAATACAGAAAAAGAAAAATATGTATATTAAAGTTTTGAATTTTGTTATCCGAATTGAGTGTTTCCAATGTGAATATTAAAAATATAATTAAAATTAAATAATATATATAAAATTTGGTGTATGAACGTAGAATAGGTTTTTTAAAATGAAACTAAGATTTCACATGTCACTTTCATCTTAGATGTATTTTGTGCGAATTATGTTAGCCAAAATGGTAACATTGGATAACCATGCATATGCAAATTATTATTTTTATTTAGGTACCTATACTATCCCACTGCTGGGTGAAGGTTTCCCCTACTTACCTCCACATGTCGCGATCCTGCGCCATCTGCTGTTTTTTTATGCAATCTTTTTGGAACTAGAACTTTTTGGAATCCAAACTATTTAACCTAGAAAATGTTGACTAACAAAACTAAAAGATCATAAACTTAAAATAAAAGTTGGCTGTCACAGGACGGCCGATAGGTGTAAAACAAAAGGTCAGATGTACAAAAAGTGTGTATGAGCCGTGAATACTTCCAATATATTCATATTCATATTCATTTATTGATACACACTCTAGGTACACGTCACTATAAAATATACACGACAAATAATAATAAAAATGTCACTAATGAATACAAATTCAAATTAAATGTCAAAACAAAAATTGCAAATAGACTACTTAAATAATAAATAAAATTAAAAATAATAATAATAATTTAAATGTCACAATTGAAAACATAAAATAAAATAAAATACATACATTTGTATTTTTGCTGTTTGTGTTACTATCTTATAGGCAAAGTCATGAACTCATGTTCAAAGTCGTAGAACGCTTGATTGACGAGCCAATGTTTTAACCTAGACTTAAATATGTGAATATTGGACGCCTCGATGATGTCTTCGGGCAGTCTGTTATAAACTTCCGTTCCCATGATGTGAGTCAACTTCGTGGACTTTGCAAGAGACCGTTTTACGGCCACAAGTCTGTTCTTGTGGCGTATGGGGCGCTGACGGGATTTACTCAACGTATCACCTAATTTTTTATATGAATTTAAATTGGTATGTACATATACTGCTACTTGTTGAATTAATATCGATGGGAGTGTAAGTATTTTTAATGATACGAAGTATGGTCTAGCTGACTCATCCTCTGGGATACGCGCTATAGCCCGGACAGCTCTCTTCTGACACACGAAGGCGCGCTTCCACTCGGCACCACGAGCCCAGAGTTCAGCCCCGTACTGAAGTACAGAGTGTATTGAGGCATAATAGCAAGTACACACCACCTTGCTGGGCAACTAGTTACATAGTTAGTATACTTAGTTAAATAGGCATACACACATACGGTAACGAAGTATATAGTATACGCACACATATAGCGGTAACGAAGTGTATAGTATACGTGGATTTAGATACAAGAAAGTCAAGAGCTATAACGTACAGATGAAAGAGCGTTATGCCATTTTCCGTCACGCCATAAGAGTTGGTGTTACTGCCAAGGTGCGCGATATATCTATCACACCATTTTTATTTCGTGATCACAACGTTCCGAGATTTATAGCATTATCAGGGTGATTTTTCAAAATGTAGGTATATTTCTTAACTCATTCTTGATATTGGACATTATTTATTCATCCATTCCGACAATCTTAAAGAAAATTAAAATCCGGCTGTAGAAAAACCCATATTCGTAAAAGTATGAATAACTAAAAGACCTGTACCTATACACAGTTTTATCTTTATCATACTGCAGTCGTAAAAGTAACACTGACAATTTTCATAATTGCGTATACACATGTTAAAATGCACATTATCGTCACGAATAACCGATACCGTGAAAATTAATTCAATTTGTACGATAAAACCGTCGAACTGGTTCACATTTACCCAATGATGTATTTTTATTACATTTCCACTTTTACATTTTTTATGGAAGAATCAGCGAATTGGCAATGCGAGTGTGCGAATTGATTTCATACGTAAAATTAAACAATCTCTATGTATGGGATTCGTATACGTAGTTGTTGAAAGTTAGTGCACTCACATAGAAACACACTTGCATATACGAAAACACGCACGCACAGTCACGCAAGCACGCCGCACGCACGCATGCACACACGAATGCACGCACACACGCACAAACAAACGATTGCATGAACTTACGCATGATCGTAAGCATGCTGTTTCATATAGACACGCATGCATGTATGCACATTCTCGGTCACATGCACGCATGTGCTTATCAATACACTCATACATACACCCTCACACTTCACACACGTGTGTACTTACTTTCAAATCTACGAAGACCGTGCAATCAAAAGTTAATTTTATTAATAAAATTGTAGTTTTTTTTTAATACATAATGTAGTAGGCTAGACCAATGAAAACCTATTCCAAAAGGCTAGAAATATATAAACTTAACATTTTAGATTGCACGGTGCATTTATTTCCTGAAGTTATACTAATCGATTGGCGTGATCCTCAGCATTCAGCAGCGTGACTGTTCTTCTCTAACCAGATCTGAATGCGGAGTATCTGGAGATGGGTTTCCGAGGAGGTGGCGGCCTGGGAAGCAGCTCACGCACCAAGCGCATGCGCACCAGCTTCAAACACCACCAGTTGAGGACCATGAAGTCTTACTTCGCCATCAACCACAATCCCGACGCGAAAGACCTAAAGCAGCTCAGCCAGAAGACTGGACTTCCCAAAAGGGTTCTGCAGGTAATAATAAATTGATTTAATATATTCGCTTACGTATTGAATTCCATGCAAATCAAGATTTTTTACAGCAAATGTAATATGCTAGTATGTAACAAAGTATAATGAAATAATTTTGTAAGAAAAGCGTATGAGTATCATGCAAAATTCTAACAACATTATTTCAATTTCCAATTTTTTGCGTTTGAAACAGTTTGTGAGAACAGATACATTATTTCATAAACGAACAGGAATAAACCGTAAGAAAACAGTCAAGTAAAATAATTATAAATATGAGAATAATCTAAAACTTATATACTACGTATGGGAAAAATCTGTCTGATGACATTCAAACTAACCAAAACAAAAGTTAAGTTTATATCAAGGAACACTTTTCCTAGGTGCATAATTGTTACTAAAACTAAATATAAAGCAGTAGAAATATTAAACTACTTTATATAAAAAAACTGCCTTTGATACATTAATATGCGATTAAACGCGATTAAAATCGATTAAAGGAGAATAATTAAATACAGTGAATACAGTGTAGATACGGTAGCAAGAATAATTTCAAATTGTACGGCTTAACACTGAAAGCAGTAGGTATCTTGTCATATACTAATTAACATACTTACTTTTGATTACACGTAAGTACTTATCTGATACACTTGAAAGGTGCCTAACGAAACTTTATAATATACTCAGATAATGAAATAACCAGTCGAATCTTAATTAGACCAGTTTGTTATCATTACCACTTCACTCCCGTATCAAATGCCAGGAATGATACTGCAATATACAGTATACAATTATAGTTTCAATCACATTTAGAGATCATGGTTTTGTGATAAAATTAAAAACATTTCCGTAAAGAGCGACTCCATGTTAAGTGCATTAGATTTGGTTTTGCAAACGTAAAATTTTAATTCTTTTGAATATCAAGTTACACAGAGACATAATCAAATGTGGCAAGCCACTTTAGAAACGTACTTTTTAATCTTTGAAATTTAAAAGAAAGATCTTGAAACGTCAACGTCCTTCCTACAAGTAATATTGTCTATAAGTTAATGCACGTGGAATAATTAAAATATTTAAAATATCAAAGTTCACAATACCGAAAACCTAAGGGATTATTGGCAAGGGATACCCTTTGAAACGGTGAGAAAAAGTGTTTCTTATCTTGCGTTATTCTTTAGTTTTAACTAATGAAACACAACAATCGTAAACAGAGCAATAGCAAACTAAAGTTTTCAGTTTAAAAAAAGCTAATATACACATATTACAAAGGTCTAGTCAGCGACGTCTATAAATAAAATATTGAAGTTAAATATTATTTCAAAAGTATGGGAGGCTAATTGTGATGATGATTGCTATTATAATATTTTATGACTTGTCAAGAGTGTCTGATTGTGTTTATCATCAAATCTTTCTGAATACAGTTGCATTGTTACAGGGTTGCATATGTTAGCTTTGGAACTTATAAAGCAATATCTCAAAGATCATGTACAATTATTAGAACTAGTTAGAGTGAAATCTTATAGGTTTCCTTTTAAATTAGGAGTACACCAAGGATCAATTCTTGGACCTTTAATTTAAAGTATGTATAAATCGTTTACAGACTAAGCTGTTCACATGCCTAAATGTCAAAAGATTCGAATGCTGAATACTCACTCTAATTATGGGGAGTTAAAAATTTGGGAAAACATTTAAACTGATTATGTGGTATTTCGTACAACTCAAAGATTTCAACTTCTCAGCGAGGTGAAGGCTGATCAATTGAAAGTATTTACACTGCCAGTACAACGTCCTTATACAACGACGAATACCGTGGATTCTGTTTATTTTAGGCCTGTGAAAAAGAAATACCAAATGTTTTGCAACATAACATATAGACATAGACATAGACATAAATTTATTTGTGGAAGACACAACACCAAAAATACATACAATATAACAAAAATAACAATATAAGGAAAACTGTGTCCGCCACAAATCGGTTCCAGCTCAGCATACTGCTGGCTGCGAACAGCCGGCGCTGGTCTTCCGCTGGAACCGACGGTGACGTCACCCACGGCTAACGCACAAAATATATAATTAAAAAGATATTATATAAGATATGATATTTTTAGACTGATATGTGTATATATACATTGATTGTAAAAAAAAGTCAAACATGCCATAATTTTATCAAATATATAGCTGTAGTTTCAGAAAGGTGGGATCTTGATACTGACCGCTATTGCCATCGCGCAATGAATGTGATTAAATAGACTGATCTAGATTTTGATTAGGTGACATTTGCGCTAGTTAAGTTGAACTTATGGTATAATAAAGCTGTTTATAAAAATAACAACAAGAATTTCATAGACCATACATTTTTGCCTCAAAATCTGTAGATAATTCTAGCCGGTTTGATTAGGCTAGTATTTAGCTTTTTGGGTTTGATTAGGCTAGTATTTAGGCTAGTATAGCTATTAGTAAAATAAAGTACCTTATTGCCACAAAAATGCAACCAAAGTTTAATAAGTGTATTTTAATGGTGTGTCAATAAAGAGTTTATCTATATATTATCTATCAAAGTTGGTCCATCAAATTATATAACTAACTTCTCCTTAACTTAATAACTTCTCCTTTGTGAATACATATTTCTATTCTGAAAAAATCAGTAAGAAATTTGAGAGCAAACGCATCAGACATGTTGGCAAAGTGAGCGACTTCGCCGTGCATAAGGAACCAATTGCATAAAATATTATGCAGGAGATAATTTATATTTTGTATCAAAAACGACTGTCATCATGTCTCCTGTGACCAAAATCATGCCAGATATCCGAATTGTCAGATCTTACAATAACATAAGATATACGCGATAAATCTGTTAAAAACTGTTTAGTTACAATAAGAAATTTGGAGTCTTCTATAACATAATATCTTCTTAATATGCAAACCATATAATAAGTTGACTTTAGCTACGAACTCTGTGGAAGTAGGTACTATAAATGAACAAGTATTAGTAAAACCTCAAAGACGCGACTTGTCGTCGTAAATCATGCTCATGGGATAATGGAAGATAATAATATAATACTGCATTTACAACATCTATCAAGGACAAGGATAAAGTGTAATTAGATATATATCTGTGGATCTAGTATCATGTGCGTGTAGAAACATTTTGTTTTAGACAAGTTCTGAGTTATCTCAAACTCAACTGTGTCAAACGCATAAAATAAGTCGGAGCAAACCGGTAGTTTGCAGCTAATGCGATTTTAATGTTCGACCGCCTTGTCCCTATCAATGCAATGCGAATATACTTTTAAAATGAATTTCAGATGTTTTAATGTGTCTTCTCGTAATTGTGTTTCGTTGACAGAATCATTTACAGATTTTAAGACATTAGGAAAGCAAGAGAAAGGTAAGTGGTAAGAAGGTATTTGAAACAGGTGACGTGACGTCATAGAAGCAGATCTGATGGTCGATGATGTTTAAAGAACATAGGAAAACAATGGATGAGCCTCGCACAGGACCAGAAAGGATTTTAGAAGACACCCAGCAGTCAGTGGATAGAAAAAGGCTCAATAAAGTGAGTACTTAGTAACTTTGTTCAATGCAAGCGAATTTTACCAAGTACCTAATTGAGGTGTCTATTTTTTTTTTTTACTATAAGCCAGTGTGATGTTGAGTGAAACTGTGCAGCACAACGGATCCAACTCGACTCGAAAAATCGACCAAAACCATCTAATTTCGAGTGGAATCGGAAGCCAACAGGTCCTGTTCAATTGTTTCGTAGAATCCACATGTGGTGCCACAAAAATTACTGCCTTCGGTGGGTAATTGTACGACAGAAGTGATTACTGTCTGCATGTGGACACGGAACATCGGCAGATGAATCCTGGACACGAGACGTATTGCGTGTCTCGAGTCTAAATGCAAGCTGTAACGGGTTTTAATTTTGCGACAGAGATGTACGGTGAACATTTTGACAACTTGTAATGGGCTGGTCACGCTGCGATTTAGCTTTTTTATTTTGAAGTTTGCTAGTTGAAGGACGCGGAAATGAATACAAATCGTAATGTTGCTTGCATATTCAAAATATGTTATTGAAAAAGTATGTTGTATACAAATTTAGATTCATCGAGGGATAGATTTTAATTTTAATTATTCCATCATATTTTTAAATAAAAACTACGGGTCACTCACGTCTGTTTTGAGCCGAAATATCCGACTATAGTTTCGGCGGTAGGATATTTCGACTCAAAACAGACGTGAGTGACCCGTAGTTTTTATTTAAAAATGTGTGAAAACCACGTTAATTTCCATATTCCATCATAGTTCTGCTGAAAACAAGATATTGACGAACTTCAATGGCATATCAAACAGGAAAAAGCAGTGTTTATTTAGTATTTCTTACTTGCCTTTGAAATGTTTTTTTTTTTTACTTTTCCATTGAATACGTGAAACTTGTTAAAACACAAAATATTTCAAAAACATAATGAAAATAATGTGAAAAACATGACAATAAGAAACGAATGAAAGTCGAAAAATAAAAGCTTAAATCTCCACAGCAATGTTATTAACTGTTATTAAAAATTTAACAGGCGTCGTTGCGTCTGCAACATTTCAAAGTTTTTTTTTTGGCTTCCCTCATGGATTTCCATAAAGATCGGTTGGAAGCAGCTTGCATCCAGCGTCTTTCTGCCACTTGTATGAGGTGAATACCTCATACACCACCTTGTGACCGGTCTTCCTACGCTGCGCTTGTCGATGCGGGGTCTCTAGTCTCCACTCGAGAGCTTTTCAACCCCATCGGCCATCACTCCTACTTGCTAAGTATATGCCCTGCCCATTGCCACTTCAACTTGCAAATCCACTATACACTTTACGTTCTTCACATGAAAATTTGTACGCTTACCAGGCGCTGCTACTGTTACCTGCATAAAACAAAATACAAAAGCACTTTAAAAGGGGAACAATCGTAATGGTTTGATTTCTACCACTTGCATAACAATAAAACACCTGTATTTTCGTTAATTTACACGTCGAATAAGGCGCAGTGTGCACAACCTGCGGTCCGTTTAAAGCTCCTCGCTCTCTGGTACTAACTGTTCGAGCACACATCGGCGCATCTCTCATAGTTAGAACTTCATATTAATACTAATTTGTTTGCAGTGGCGGCCTTTTTAATATAGGCTTCCAGACCGCTCAAAGGCCTTTGTTCCGGTAATTACCGAGACATTTCGGCTTGGAACACACTAAAGAATACAATCTCGGTATACCGATTTCTCGTATCTTGGTGCAAGATATTTTTTTTTCTATGATTTTAATATTTATTATTATTTGTAAATAAATATTCCGTTGTTGACGTAATATGACGAGATGTCTCATTAAGCATAATTTTTTTTTTTAAACTACCATTATAATTTAATATCAGTTTTTTTCCTGATTTTTTTATTTTAAATGATGAGGCGAGAGGCCAGCTACTCGCATCCTGTTAAGCAGCATCGTACCGATGGAGCTCGTCGATCTAAGCAGATTAATAAATTCCAAGAAAAAAGCGTAATTGTCCTTCTTTTTCTTTTGCTCGCTGTGCTTCACGATATTTATAACTTCGAGTATAATCACAGTAAGTGAATCAGTAATTCTTTTGAGAAAATTGTTCCGTTTTGACGGGCTATATCTCGCACATGTCACATTTGAGGAGAAAATTATTTATCTTATTTTAAAATACCAATGATACGATGGGATAGGGTTGAAAAGTTCTTCGTAGTTACAATTGAATCCCAAAAACAACTTTTAACAATATCCATATACAAAATGCAAAATGTAAAGAATACTGAATTTTTCGTCAGCTAAAAGTTGGGGGCCATTCATTTATTACGTAAGACTATTTTTGCTAGTTTTGACCCCCAATGTCCCCCCCCCCCCCCCCCATGTTCCGACGATAATACATGGTCGACCTGGTCGACTTAAGTAATAAATGAATGGCCCCTTGTGGAATATAAACTCCGAGCAAATACGAGTCGCAGCATCTCGGCCCCGAATATTGATCCTGATTTTGTACAGCCTCCCCGTCCTGCGCCATTTTGCCGATTTTGCTACTTTTTCGTTTGGTTACTTTCAAAGCTGTGATACGCTGCCAAAACCGTTTTAAACCCTCGGCACAAAAAGAGGGATGTTAATTTTTGACTATCTGTGAATCTCTATATCTGGGAATTTGTATATCTATGTGTCTGCTGTGGCATCGTAGCTCGCAAACAGAGGGACCGATTTTGATCTAGTTTTTTTTTATTGAATGAGGTATTCATCGATTTTTTAGCTATGTTTCATCAAAATCACTTTTTTTGACGGAGGTTTTTGAGTTTTATAAGCTTATACTTGTTAATTCTGACCCTACTGTGCAATATTGAGGGTAATGTTTAACGAGTGTACGTACGTCTATATTACCATCTATAGCCTAAACTACTTGGTCGATTTCGACCTGTAAAGTTGTAATTAGAAGTAGTTTCGACCTGTAAGGTAGTAGTAGTAGAAGTTAGTAGTAGTGTTTAATCGTAGAAACAAAAGCGAATTAACAGTCTGTAAACATAAAAAGAAAATAATTTCACCTACTTTCATGTAACTAATAATACAATCTAGTAAAACGCAGGGTTGCCAG
This sequence comes from Lycia hirtaria, assembly GCA_947563715.1. Classification (NCBI taxonomy): domain Eukaryota; kingdom Metazoa; phylum Arthropoda; class Insecta; order Lepidoptera; family Geometridae; genus Lycia; species Lycia hirtaria. The sequence goes on from OX387386.1 coordinate 17,087,422, forward strand.
ATTTGCTGTTGTAGATTCTGGAACAAAAAAAAAACAAATAGAAATCAAATCTTGTCGTTTGTTTTGTTAAACGGACTTACAAGCCTAAACGGAAAGCCTAAGCTAGAATTATTCTGAATAATGCGCATTTATAGTTTTTACAGCGGTTCTGCGACTCGACAACATATTAAGCGTAACAAAATCGCAAGTTACATGTCGGGTTTTTAGTTTTTCTTTTAATATATATACTTGTTTATTTGTATTAATTATTAAAGTGCTGTGAACTTGCTAATACAATCAAATAATTCACAAATTTTAATTTAAATAACCTTTTCAATTTTCGCGTTTAACATTTTTCTAATTTAATATAGAAGTACCTACTGTGGGCTCACTAATACGAGAAATAAATCATATTACTATAAAAACATTACAAAAAAATTCGCGCTATTTATTTATGTTTTGTTACTAACCAAAAATGTTTACACCCAACCCCCCCCCCCCCCCCCCCCCCCGCTATGTTTCATGTAGGTGTTTTTGTCGCGGACGATCTGACCTAAAAAAATCTGACTTGCCCCCCCCTAGATCAGAAGCTGGGTACGCCCATGGATATAGTTTTGAATTCGGAGACGGAATTAGGCTTCAAACCGCACACCCAGGTCAATACTGCATTAAGTCAAAATAACAATACAATTATTTCTATATAACCGAAAAACGGTTAGCTCCGTTATAGGAGGTAACGGTTTTCCGGTTATTCTGATAATTTGCTATTAGATCTATCAGAATAACCGAAAAATCATTATCTCCTCTATGACAGATGATAATTTTTATTTTATATTATATTTTATGTGTAAACACTGACTGACGCATCCACGCACACTGTAACAGTGTTTATGGACGAAATAAATAATTAAATTGCATCTCCTTTATGAGAGGTAATGGAATTTCGGCTATTCAGAAAAACATTTTATTTTGACTTAACGCAGTGTTGACATGGGTATGCGATATAATCATCACAACTAACACTTGTTATCTCTTTGCACGGTTATTACTGCTAAAATCCACTCAACTCCCTTCGGGCAGCAAGTTTCAGAGTCGAATCAAGGTCAGAAAAAAACAATGTCTTTTTTTTTGTATATTTATAAATTATGTTACTGTAAAAGTCCGTGTGTTGGTAAATTCTAGGTTTTAGCTACAAATCTTAGTATTTACAAACAAGAGTTAGTAAATGTAAGGATCATGAAACGAGATGATTTTCCGTGCTTTTACCATCAGATTTTGGTACATGCTAGGTTAGTAAACTAAAGACGCTTGCTAAATGTAGGTATTGGAAAAAAACTTTTTGCGACAGAAAACCAATAAGTTATTTATTTATGATAAACAAATGCTTTCAAATATAAAAAAGCAGTAAATTAAGGTAACTTTTTTTAAAACGAACAAAAGTCTTTTAATGACAGAAGAGCAGTAGGTTTGGTTTTTTTAATAACAAAAAAATATATTTTACTGATAAAAGAACTGTAGGTTAAGGTTATTTTTTATGAACACAGATCTTGCTGTGATAAAAAAGCAGTAGAAACTTTTTTAAATTATTAAAATAAATTTTAAATTATTTTGAGTAAAAGTTCGAAATTAACGATAATTGTAAAATATTTCGGTTTATTACCATATTATGATATTTGTAAATCTGAGATTTTTCTGGAAGATCTTGGGATTTATCACACAGTTCAAACTGTTACAGTAACCATCCAAGACCAAACCATCTTTTTTAGGGTTCCGTACCCAAAGGGTAAAAACGAGACCCTATTACTGAGACTCCGCTGTCTGTCCGTCCGTCCGTCCGTCCGTATGTCACCAGGCTGTATCTCATGAACCGTGATAATTAGACAGTTGAAATTTTCACAGATGACGTATTTCTGTTGCCGCTATACAAAAAGATGGTTTGAACAGTGAGAGAATAATTACGAATGATCTACATGTTGCCGTAAAAATTAAATTTACGTCTTATTTAAAACGACTTCAGCGTACACCGAGACATTTTCTGGAATCGAGACATGTACTTGATTCCGGGACAATTCCGACCGCATCCGGCAGCCCTGACTCTATGCTAAGAAACGCGTGCAAAATAACATCAAAATGCGTGTGTAATTTGAGTTCCCATAAACCGTTATACCTTTGCAGTGGTGCTGTATTGCACCGCGGCCATCAAACGAATTATGGCCTCAATGAAACCATAAAACACGAATAGCCGTCGATGCGAGAGCTGCAATTCGATTTCAAGCGATGTGTAAAAGCAAACGTTTTCAGTTGGATATAGCAGAGTTGACGCTGGTCTACGAGATTTATGTGTTGCACCTTACAATTCATCAACATCTCAGCCATAGGAAGTCCACTGCTGGACATAGGCCTCCCCCATGGATTTCAGACCAATTGAAACTGGTTTGCATCCAGCCCTCGTATTCTGAACTCATTCGGTTTCGGATTCGGAATCTATATCTCCTCTCTGTCATTTCCATAGAGAATCACGTAGACGGAGATATAGATTTCGAATCGATTCCGAAACCGAATGAGTTCAGAATACGGGGGCAGCGTCTTTCTGCCGCTTGTATGAGGTCTTCAGCTGTCCATCTTGTTGTTGGTCTTCCTGTGCTGCGCTTGCCGGTGCGTGGTCTTCACTCGAGAATTTTTCGGCCCCATCGGCCGTCAATTCAGCGTACCTTAAAATTGTTTTTTGAAGTGAAAACTTCATTAGCGGCGTTATGCATTTTTGGGATGGGTAAAAATGTTAAGCTCGCGTCAGATCGTCAGATCGTAGACGTACAGTCAGAAACCTATTCTAATGTTCTGCATTTATAGTTCATTATTGTATGTACAAGTTTGTCCTTCTAGCATGACGTCATTATTTTAGTCAGAAACCTATTCTAATGTTCTGAATTTAAAGCTCTTCTAGCATGACGTCATTTCGTTGCGCCGAATGCTTATTTTCGACACATACACGTAAGACTCATTAGCTCAATAGCTTAGAGCAAGTTAAGCTCTTCTTATACTTATATTCTTCCCAGCAAACCCTTTTCATTCGATATCCATATTGTGGGGGTTCATAAAACATAATTGGTCTGCCGTATAGGGCTTAGAATGATGTCACTTAGCGAATGCTGCATTGTCATCAAAACCAAATGTGTATGCTAAAATTGAGCTTAATCGGCGGGCGATCACTGTTTTAAAATTCAATTGCAAGATTTAACCAGTTCACCACTTAAGAAAAGAACGTAGACGAGAAAATAGAGAGTTTAATAAGGTTACTAAGTAAGTACAGTTTGCAAAAAAGTTTTCCAGAACTACGCTTTGCCCATCAAAGTCAAATAGGGAATAAACTGGCTCCATACCTTATAGGTAGTAAAACGATTTGAACTCCAAATAAATCGATTTAATTTACACCTGAGGAGCATAATTGATTCCATATTAGTAGTTAAAGGCTGCCAGTCCGACGGATTTCCTATTATTTTATTGGGTTTGCTTGAAGTTAGTTCTTCTTTTTTATAAAAAATAGGTCGTTTGACCACTTGAAGAAGGAGCATGTCGAACTAGAAGAAAATTTTTCACTCTAGGTTTGACATTCCAAAATTGTAGTTCTCAGAAAACAGAGAAGGTGACTGGGAACTTCTTAGGTCGCCTTTTAACTTCAACGTCGAGTCTAAAATTCTAAATGTAATTTAGCTTACCAATAAGTTAAGTAATTTCTCGAAATTGCACCACTGCTTATGGTGTAATAAATAAAGTGAAAGTGAAAGTTTCAAATATTAACTTTATTTAAATAAACATAACAATAGGTAGGTATAGAAAAATTTAAAAACTGATTGATTGGAGATTATTTAAAATATCCATAGGCTACAAAGCTTATGCATATTTCAAACAATCTCCAGTTTCAGGCAGAATGCCCAAAATGCTGGCGGCATTTCCTCTCTGGATGGCAATACTTATTTTTTGTCCAAAGTAAAGGCCAGCATTTTGGGCATACAAAGAATTTTTTAACCTCCCCGACAAATCTTTAAAAATTTCCATAGCACCCGGCCCCCATGGTCCAAGAGTTTCTACCCCAAAAGGCACAAATATGTGAAAGTAACTTTGTCGATACCTATTTTCCAAACAATCAATTTATTATTTTCGCTTTATTTGATACCTATTTTTCATACAACAGCTAAACCTATCGTTATGTCTGACACAGGCCACATTTCAGTTTCATTACTACGCGGGTGACACCACGGGTACGGTTAGTATAATTGACCAAGCGAAACGTCTCTGCATCAACTGGCCAAATTTTCTTTCATCTGTCAGTTTGTGATTTGTAGGTTCGTAATCGCGTACAGGGCGTAATTTTTAACCAATTTTGATGAAACTTGGCGTACAGCTTCTATGGTTTTTTTTTGTCGTCGGGGATTTTTGATGGGAAGGGTGGTTCCCATAAAAAGGGGGGAAGTTTATTGCGGCAGTAATTAGTTTAATGATAATTGGTACGTATATAGATAAAGTACACAATTATTCCAATTTGATGTAAAAATAAACAGATTGGTTAAGTGGTTGTCGAGATATGACAACCTACTTGAGATTGCGAGTAACAGTGAGGGCGCGTGGATGTGCTTGGTGCATTTTAGCGCTGAATAATTTTCTTGATTTTACGTTTTCTCCATTCATAAAATTAGGTAAAATGTAGGTATTACGTACAGATGACCCAAGGTGAGCTGCAAATAAGCTCTCTCGCGAGGTCTACTGTTCGTAGAACTACTAGTATATTTTGCAATATAATTAAATCACTATTAATTTCCCGCTTATAAACTACACGATTCACATAAGTACTATTTTATTTTCTTGATATATTTTACTAATCGGAAAGTAATAGTTTCCAAGTCAAATCCTTTTGCACAAGAGGCACTAATTGAGAACAATCGATGGAAAAAAGATCCAATAAAATATTCACATTACGTGAGTAACGCAAAAATGTTTCTACAATCTTGGAATTTTCAAGGCTAGAGTGCTATATATCTTCTAGATCGACGAGCTTCATCTTCGGCCACACCGTCGCTTAACATCAGGCGAGTTGGTGGTCAATCGTGGTGGTAAATCTATCTTGCATAAAAAATGTTTATAAGTAATATTTTAATTTAAAAAAAAATGAAATAAAAACAAACCCCCACAACAGGTGTGAGCCGCGCCGCATCTTAATTGCCCCGAGTGCGCGGGCGCCGTAGTTATTATAGACGCACCGTCCGCACCATGCCCTGTCGGAGCACATTTAGAACAAACCGAGCCATATTTCTCTCCTTACGGACGCAATTACGTGATTTGTCACTCGATACCTTTTTTCTTCCACTAACATCTTGAAAAACGAGCCCGGTCGAAGTAGCGAGGTAATTTAGCTCACTGAAAAAGTGCCTTTCGCTGTTCCCGCTTATTGTACGATCAATTCCACAGTGCTACCGGATTTTTCAATTTTTATCGTCACGACTTATATTAATTTTGCTATTGACGTGTATAAAGTATAGCAATTAATGCTTTTATAATATATTAATATAGAATTCATATAGTACCTAATGTAGTTCATAAATAGTCACATCTCGCTCGCACTTTCTGTAGTTACTGTCATCTTCATCTTCTGTCATCTTCAATATTTTTAAAGATATAGAATTACTGAATCAATTTGCGAAATTTTGTACCACGTGACCTAGAAAACAACATTACAAAATATTTAACAAATGTCAAATTTAAATATTTTTCATACGTAAAATTGTATTCAGTGCCTTTAAAGAAGCTTTTATTTAACTTGAACTGTCCATAAGTAAGTTGATCGTTGGTTTATTTTTTCTATTATATTTTTATGTAAGTATACCAATATAGGAATTTAATAGGGTCAAAATTAATTTTTAGTTAATCGTTTGTAATATTGGTTTAGAAGTGATGATTTTTTCGAAAAAAATATTCAATCCTGTTCTATAACTTCGAAAACGGTATACTTACCTGTATGCGCGAGTTAGACAGACGCGTTAATCGTACTTTTCCATGCAAAATGAGAAAACTGAACCTAAACATAGTCTGATTTCGATACATACTTACTTAATTTTTTTCCTGATAGGAATATAAAATTAATAGATTTATATGTTTTGCTTTTTTTTCGAATTTCGTTATAATTATGAAGTTAAAAAAAATAAAATTGGAGTTTGATCTATTTACGGTCTATCGGAAATCTAATATTTTTTACAAGTACAAAACGTTTTCTCTTTTTTTTTTTGGAAAAATGCATTATATACGGAGAATTGCGGTCTCATAGATTCTCTCAAGTATATTCCGAAACAACATTAAGTAGTGGAAATTTTGACACATCTATTTTAAGAGTGTTTTCATGCCTTGATCACAAAAGCTGTAAAGATGCTTCTTAACGGCACACAAATAACGTCGACAACTGAGATTCCTCTCCTACCCGCGCAATTAGTATCGGATGGTCACACCTCGACATTTGGCCAGATATAATTTTACTTTCTAAGTACACTTTGTGACAATAATAAACGATGCGGCTCAAGCGAAATTGTACCATATGAACCGCACTCTGAGTCTAATATCGTCTTCTCGAGCGCACGAAGATCACAATCAAACGCTCTAGTAATTAGTACAGGCGCATCGTTTTGGGACGCTCGGTTGGGCAGATAATTTCCGCCGTATATTCAAAAGGCAACCATTTGTCATTTAGTCGCGCGAACTCGTACAGAGCGGACGTCCCGCGTCTCCCTACCTAATTTATTCATATATTATTTATTTAAGGAATACGGGACTATTAATCACATCTCTACACTTTTTATTTACATACGCGGAATGTTTGAGCGCCTTTGATCGTGTTTGTTTTGAAATTTATTAGAGCCTCCTTATGTGGGGTGCTTCATGCTTACTTACAGCTTGTTTTTTGTGAAACGTCTTTGGTTCACTTGTATTTTACGAATTAAATATTTCCTGTCATTTATAAATGTGACGTAACCTCTGAAATTAATGATTGAAAGTAGTTTTTACGAGTTTCTTTTGGAGTTTGTTAAGTGTTACCATAAGAGGCATATTCAGGGTTTTATTATTAAACAATGGTTTTAATAGTTCTGTGAACAGCAGACCGCGCGCGCACAAACTTGATTGGAAAAAAAATTTCAAGACAGTTTCCATTTATTCTAACATGGACTATTTTGGAGTCAACATGGTGGTAACCCGAAAAACACTACTCATTAATACTTATACTTAACTTATACTTACAACCTTGACCGATTGACTGATTTTGCATTAGTATATTCAATATTCTTCTTCAAAATTTTGTATCGATAAACCTTCTCTTTATTTTACTGAGAATTAGACCTGAGGCTGAGACCTACCTAATAAACTTGTGTCGCCTCGACAACACCATGACCGATTTTGTTAATATTCCATAATATTATCAATAGCGGTCCATAAATTGCCTCATAGAAAACTTTACCAGCTAATGTATATTAACTAATAGACCATAACTCCTTTCTCTAGTAGTTCTTTCTATAGTATTTTTTTTATATCTTAACTCATCCATAATAAAACAAATTGAGTATTTATCACAGAAATATGAACATTATAATTTCAGCTTGTAACATTATGCTGAGCAAAACAAAAAGCTAATTGAGTAACAAGTGTGTGTAAAACTCGTAAGCCTGTAATTTCACAAATGATCCTGCGCGATTAATGGTGACTGCACAATTACCTGCAATGACGAGTCAGGACTATAAGTGACCCGTAATCAGTCAGGAGGACGCACACGTATGGTGCAAGTCAAGAGCGCGCGCCAGATTTGTGACGAATGTGTTTGTTGCAATAGTGTGTGAGTAAGATGGAGCTAGGTTAGAATACGTCCGAACATATTCGAAACGTTTTAAATCATTTTTTAAACGGGCAAGTGCCTTTATTAACTACAACAATACAATATATAAAACTTAACTAACTAAACTACTACACAAAAAGCATATCCATTACCCCGTATCAATTTAATTCATTGTCCGGAATGTAGATCAAAGACTTAAAAGCATTTGAAATATGGTTCTGAAGATGTATATGAAGAATAAAACGGCCAGAGCAAAACAATAACTGAGAAGTTCCAAACATAGTCAAAGAGAAAGTACAAAAATCAGAAGGAGCAAGACATTTGGCCACCTTGAGCAATATGAAATATACATAAATACAATCATAGAGGGAAAGATTAAGGAGAAGAGAGGACCGGGAAGACCAAGAAGATTTATGGACCAAATGAAGGAAAAGGCAAACGTCAAATCGTACAAAATGTGAAAGCCTTGGAAAAGCACCGACAAACTTGAAAATTAGTCCACATACAAGAGCTATGCTCTGAAATGCAGCAAAGCGATCATGCAACACTCAAACGTTCACAAACACAAACAAATGTGACACGCACTCATGACTTGCAACAACTAGGTATATTCACAGAGTGAAGCCTCGTTTGTTCTAGTCGGACGCATGTTTGTTGTTCAGAACCAGGCCAATTAAGTACCATGGCGGTATTTGTGAGGTATTAGCCTAATGAGGTGTGAATGTAATTGAAACGTTATGGTAATATTGTTCACGACAGGATGCGTGACACCTGCATATATTTTAATCTAATAAGCTTTTATAGTACAAATATCAATAAACCAATATTGCTAGATATTTTCATTTAACGCCATCTAGCCACAAACTGAGCAAAAGCAAAGTCACTGAAAGATTGAAACGATAGGTAAGACTCAAGACGTTTTATGTCATAACATTTACACTTATTTTATTCTGCCTTTACAGCCGCCAATGCGATAGATACAGAAACAAATGGCGACAAACCATTGAGATAGAGAGAAAACAATATAATAGAAAGCGACGAGTCTATTTACAAGTCACGACATAAATAAACAGCCAGAGGCGTTTAGTCAATGTCTGTGTCCGGCTACCGGGGGACAGATTACAATCGTTATGACGAATGATACGAGTCCATCTGTTAGAAAAGAATTATAGATTCAGTGCTATGAGAAATGTTGGAGAAAACAACGTTGGAATGAAGATTGTACTGAAGTGGGATGATAGTTCAATTCTTTAGTTTGTCCGGTTATTTTTTAAGGAGTCTGTAGTTTGACTATCGTCGCTCGCTCGCGCATGTAAACATTTTTTAAGATATCAAATGACTGAGAATGAGAAAAACATAAAAACACTGAATTTTAACAGTAAAAAAATTTATATATGAGAATCAACTTGGACCATAACAATTTTTTTGTCGAAATGTTGTGATGTTGCTTTCTATAAGTATTCTGTGGGACGATTTTTTTGTAAGTTCATTAAGTCTTTTCATATCTACAAACATGTTTGTATGCGCGAGCGAGACGGACGATGGGCGAACTATACAGACTCTTAATTAGAACTACGATTAACCAACGACAATCAACTACTGATGTTAAGCGACAGTGTGGCCGAGGATGAAGCTCGTCGATCTCAAAGATATACGGCCTTACCGAAAAACGATACTTAACTTTAATCAATGCTTAACATATTTTGTCAACTTCTGGCTGACATGTAATGACACTTGCGGAAAGAAGACAGAGAATTTAAAACGTTGGTTACAGTTAAGTAACGTTTTTCGGTAAGGCCCATTATCCATTCACTCTAACCTTAGAAAATTTAAGCATTCAGGAAACAGACAAGACGTTTCATTAAGAACTTGAACCAAAATAGTTGAGCACTAATTTTTTGCATTTCAATGAGAAATGGCTAGTAATGTGCCGAGTTTCTACTAGTCCTGTAGTAATATCTACAAGACTAGGTCGTGTAGCTCTTGCGCACACTCGCCGAAATGAAAATCTTAAAATATGTTGAGTGTATTTATTTATAGTCTTTAAAGTTCGTTCTGTAAAATCCTGCAAAGTGTATATAACTTTTAATTAATTACTTTTATTCGTCAAACATGATTTGAAAATAGAAGCTTCTACGAAAATTAGGAAAACTTTTAGCAAAATAAATCAAATTACCTACATATTTCATTTAAGGACATTCTAAGAGGCTTTAACTGTTGCCAAGCAATCGATTTAGTTAAACTGGTACTACAAATGGATGTTCAGTGAAATTCTCTTAAAAGGTTCTTGGAAATTCAAGAATATTTCTACAAAACGTACTTAATTTTCTCTTTTGGTCAATGCTATTCTTGAGATTACTAATCAAATACCGCTTCGGCCGCGTACGTAACTATTGTTTCCTATGAAACATAATTATTCTTGGTACGATACTAGTGTCGGTTGAAGAAGTTTTTTCCGTATTCGTAACCACGGTTTCGTAGCAGGAAAATCTGTTTCCTTCCCATAATCACAAGTTATATGTACAATACTTACCTAATGACAACTTTATTATATAATTAAATATTTTGTAAGGTTTTTATTAGTTTCTCCTGTCCCAGTCTGTCTGAAAAATCAAATCTTGTAATATTATAATACAGTTCCGGGATGAGCTGGAATTTTGCTTACATTAAATACATTTATGCATTGGACGACAATGCAATCTTAACCGACTGATAGAAAGAATAAGGTTCTATGATCATGTATGTATGTTTTTTTTTAAAGTAGTATGTTCACGGATGCTGCCACCGATTTTAAAAGATCTATTTGCATTAGATTCAATATTACTTTAAGATATTCCAATATTTTTTTAATGTTTTTCCTCTCTAAATAAACAAATTTAGCTCTAACTTTTCTAAAATCCCTAGTCAACGATTTTATATGTTTAAAAATGTTGTGATGCGCGAGAGAGATAGCTGCGCGCTTTACCTAATCTCGACCTCGTGAACGTAGTCGCGGCGACAAGATAACAGCTGCAAATAAAACTATATTTCACGCAGACGCCAGCTTCGCTGAAAAATTACACGGCTTCATGTAAGTAGTATACAATATATTTTTATATGACACTGATGGGCCTAAAGCAAATTGAGACGTAAATTATGACCGTGTGGAGTTATTTTTGGATGGCATTCTGGTCTGCGTGACGGTATAACAAATGACTTGTCCAATGCCTTGCCAGTGCACACTCATTCCGTTCTCTCTAGAATAGTGTGGCTTTGGTCCGATTTATAAGCGTAAATCTGTTCATATTTTTGCTGGATTTTGTTTAAAAATAATAATTTAAAATTTATTTTTAATGTGTTTGATGAATATTATTTGTTCAGTAGGTAGTTAAATTTCAGGAACGCTTTCTAGTTTTTTTTAAACTACAATTAAAAAATGTATAGGCGATATAGAGCCTTTAATGACTAAACTTAAAATACGGTAGCCGAATTGGAGGCTCTAACACTAGGTGTAGCCGATGCAAAGGCTCTAATATTAATGAATAAAATCTATTACAAAACCTTACAGCTAACTTATGCTACGGCGGTGGCCCGCTCCTCAGTAGTCTTACTCAGCACTGATAAAGATGTGGGAAACAACATGTTTTGCTGAGTAAGACTTTTTAATCTAAGGCAGAGGGATGAGGGGGATGCATAACTACTTAGGTACTATCACGATTGTAAATGTTATTACAAAATAAGACTAAAAGAATGTTGACATAGTTGAGTATACCTGTATAGGTATCATTCGAAATTAAAAGCATCTTCCCACCGAAGATGTTTAATGTCGACCCGTCAGATACAGTAAGTATATTAAGGAGCTATAGGTACGCATAGAGTTAAATCCCTTTAATGTGTTGCCTCATTTTTAAATTTTTAAATCTAATTTTGCCATTTTTTATGGTTCCGTACCCAAAAGGGTAAAACGGGACCCTATTACTAAGCTCCGCTCTCTGTCTGTCTGTCTGTCCGTCTGTCACCAGGCTATATCTCAAGAACCGTGATAGTTAGACAGTTAAAATTTTCAGACAGATCATGTATTTATGTTGCCGCTATAGGTAACAACAAATACTAAAAAACAGAATAAAATAAATATTTAAGGGGGCTCCCATACAACAAACGTGATTTTTTGCCGTTTTTATAGATAATGGTACGGAACCCTTCGTGCGCGAGTCCGACTCGCACTTGGCCGGTTTTATTTAATTATTTCATCCTTGCTTAAAATATAAGTTGTCGAATGGGCTTACGATAACTTTTGTAAGTAAGGAAACTCCGACAATAATAATGTTTCACACGTCACATACGAGTAATGTAATACATTAATTAATACCTACATTAAATTGAAAAAAATATTTAATTCAAAATAGGATTTGGTTATGACATAAAAATCCTATTTTGAATAAGATAAATTTTCATACATAAAAATCAGTTCTAATGAATACGAAATACTTAGCAGCATAGCAGTGACGCGTTGATTATATCTCTCTCGCTCCTTTACTCGACGAGCGTTACATAGCCGAGCGTGACAGCTCAATTCTATTCAATATCCACAAAATAAAGTGCTCAGCGCGCCTAGAGAAGTTTTCACCTTAAAAAAATTAATTCATAGAGAATGCTAGTTCGAGACCACCATGACTTATCTCGAGCTGCGTGCGCGTCGCCGCGTCGTGGTGACACGTCTTCATCAATCATGCGCAAGCGCATCTCTCTAAACATTTTTCAAACGCGAACGATACCGTCAAGTAACTTGAAGCTGCCTCGATGATTTGTTTATGCGTGGACGGCTAGTTTTACTCTATTATAGAGGACAGACAATCTATTCTGCTTAACAAACTACTCTTTTCAGTAATTTGTTGTTGTGTCTCTGTTCTTTTTTATTTTGTGGGATGGTATAATGTAGTTCTGTTTCTCGATAGATGTCGGGTGTAATGCACGGCCGCTTAATATTAGGGCTGAAAGTCTCGACTTTTCGTATCGACCTAAATCGGTTGATAAGTTGATTCATACTTACAGCCAGTAAGGATAATATTAACGGTTAATACAAAGTGATTTAGTATCACTATCTAAGTACGTGCCCTTCAAATTGTGTTGATTTGTCGTGTGACAAACAAATAAATAGACACTAACTTATTTTGTAAGTACTAACCCGACTTTGTCCATACTGAATATACAAGGCTGCCTGGAAGAGATCGGTAATAGCGATAAGGCCGCCTGTTGTTTCACTAGCAGGTAAGCCCTTTTCGCTATGTAATTTGTGTTTTAGTTAAGGTGTAAGCAATAAAGAGTTTATCTAACTAAGTATCTACGAATCAACTTATCCACCGAGTTTGGTCGATACACAAAGTCGAGATTTGCACCACAAAAGGCATAGACAAGGTGGCAAACGATTTTAAAACAAAATAACTGGAAAAATGTGACCCAAATAAACGAATTGCGTATTTTGAAATCTTTTCAGCTTTTTTTTTAAGTAGGTATAGGTAATTATTGATTTAACTTACGTTACGTCCCTATTTTATAGGTATTTCTTAGTTCTTAGGACTGGTTTTGACAGTTACGTATTTATTGCATTTTCATTGCATTCAATACCAGGCCATATAAAACCAAAAGCTTTATAGAATGGGCAATTAGGTATCAAACATGATACGAATGCTCTGCTAAAGTCGCCGGTAGTCGATAAAGAAACGGTCGTCTAAATTTGGTATAAAGCGACATCCGCAGCGGCCATGTCGCGGGGGGCGGGGCTAGCGGCGTGCAAGCGCGCGTGCCATTGGCCGAGAATTCGCGCGCTCTTCGATCGATTCAGTTTGAATATTCGAATATCTTGCGCGGTGGGACCTTTACCCGTACGTACTGTACTGAATAGGTAATATTTCCTATACTTAATATCTGCAAGTCAATATTTTGAAAAGAGAACGAATGTGTCATTGAGGGCGCTGCAGTTCTTTTTTCATTATTTTGTTCGACTAGGAATACAATCGAGACGTTACCTACCATTTTTGTCTTGATATTTTATTTCTAAACAGACTCTAACAGTCAAATATGACGTCAAATGGCGTCGTGGTCTTTGATGCTTAGAGATAGCTTTGGACCTGGAGACGGACATAAGCTACTTATCATCATCATAATCATCACCGTTTTTCATAACTACGCGAGTGAAACCGCGAAACGCAGCTAGTCTATAAATCGGGGATTATTGTTGATCTATCATTTTTAGCTAAGTATTTTCCTATCATACTTTCAAAGAATCCCCCCAGTTGCAAATACTGTGATGTGCTCCATACAAACGGATTTATTTTTACTAGACTATTACTTACCTATTATACTTTTCTACGACTGTTGATATCTGAGGCAGGCATTATGCCTTTCTTCTGCTTCAATATCTTTGTCCTTATTGAGAGAGTCTTCCACATCGGTTTTAGTGTTGTTGTTTATTTTTGTCCTCGGTCTAATAAATTGAAGTTTCCTAGTCGGGAGACCGTCTGACTTGCGATCCGCAGGTCCTGGGTTCGAATCCCGCAGCACGCACCTCTGTCTTTTCGAAGTTAAGTATTTGCGTATTGTTGATTGTCGTCAACTTCAAACGGTGAAGGAAACCTACATGTCTGAGAGTTCTCAATAATCTTGAAAGATGTGTGAAGTCTGCCAACCCGCACTTGGCCAGCGTGGTAGACTTACCCTTCTCACAATGAGAAGATTGCCCGGGCCCAGAAGTGGGGCAGTCTATACAAACAGGGCTGATAAAAAAAATATTGTTCTGTTTCATTACTCTAAATTCTGTATAATTTTTTTATGTAGAAATAGGTATGCACTTGACTGCCAACCAGCCTGATGTTAAGCGACGTTGCGGTCTACGATGGAGCTACGTTGGATTACATTATTTGTGTTTTTTCGCACTAAGTAGGTACTTAACTATAAAAAAATTGTTTCCATTTTATTTCAACTCAATATCACATGACGTCATTGAGACAGTATTACAATACGTTGTAATGCACAATACAATGCTGCTGGAGTATGTAATACTCAATTAATTTTTTAGGGTTTCGTGCCTCAAAAGGAAAAAAACGGAACCCTTATACTTATAGGATCACTTTGTTGTCTGTTTGTCCGTCTGTATCTCGGGAACGTGTGAAGGTGTCTAGTTGAAATTAAAACCATATACGCAGATACATAATCTCTTGCTGGAGAGAGAATAATCAAACTTCTCAGTTTTCATAAAATAAAGTTACTTACAGCAGATTAAACCGCAAAAAACGCATATTCCGACACCTATGGGGAACTTCCCTTTGACCTATATTGTTATTTGTCATATAGTACGCGTAAAGGAAAAAAAATCGAAAACTGTACTGTAGTACTGTAGTACTGTAACTGTAACTGTAGTCGAAATCTTTAATTTAATCACAAAAATAATTAGGGTCTTTATGCAAGGATGGAGGGTCCAAATCTTAAAGTGCTTTAACCGTATCATGTCGAGTATCATATGAAAGAGCAGACATATATACATACACTTGAAAAACATAACCCTCCTCCTTACGCAGTTGGGTAAAAAGACGAAAACGTTGGGAAGAAATACACACGAATTGAGATCCTCCTGCGTTTTGGAAGTGGGATAAAAACATTAACAATCATAATATATTAAACACCCAAAAAACATTGCCCTCCTTCTAGCGCAATCGGGTAAAAATACTATTATCCTATTGGCCACAGATATTGCAGGATGCGTCATTAATAGTTTAATAAATAAAAACTAGATGGCGCTGTACAGTCTTAAAACACGCTAACGTTTGTCGCCTTTAAAATATATGGTTTTTGTGTCTGTGTTATCAATCTCTAGGTTCGCGACATGCGCTTCAATTCGGATCATTTAATTTTTGCAAGCCGTTCGGTTCGGACGGCTCGACTAATGTCAAAAGAACGTCAACGGCGTGTTTAGTATTACTAGAAACTTTCTATCGTATTCAGTTTTTCTGCAAACGGTTATGTAACCGATATACAGTTTGCATATCGATATAGAAAACGGTTTTCAGATATCGTTGATATCGATATCAGTAGATCGGTTTGCAAACGTTGACATGATACCTATTGAGATGCAAAAACTAACAACGAACGCAAACTTACACTTTACAGTTAAGTATTTAAAGTTATATATCGGTATTCGGTTTAGCTATTTGTAACTATGGTTAGAGAGGTAGCGAATATGTTTCATACCGTTTGTGAAGTTTGCGTTAAGTTTTTACCTATATAGTTTTTTTGAATCGAATAAATATTGTGATATCAGTTATGTTGGATGGTTTAGCGATATGATAAGATATCTAACTCATATCCGTTAAAAGTTACGTTTTTCATAATTCATAATGTTTTTATTGCGCATATGGGTACCTACAGTAGGTGGAACATCAGGTAAAAAACATAGCTCTCCATATTCTGCCTTACCGGCGTGCAAAATTGTATAGATAGGTACATTGTTGTCATATTATTTTTATATACATTGTTTAACCGAATATAATTAGGCATCACATAGACTTTATATCTGCCTTACCAGCTTAGAAACCAGTTTTGATATATCGAACTCATGTCTATTTCTTACCAAGGTAGGTAAATAAAGTACGCAATTGTTTCAATTTGTGGTAAAAATAAACAGAATTGGTCAAGTGGTTGTCGAGCTAAGACAAACAACTTGAGATTGCGTGTAACATGAGGGCGTGTGGATGTGCTTGATGCATTTCAACGCTGAAAAATTTTTGACGTGATAACGTCTTATAAATCGATGAACGCCGCACGCACGAAAAAGTATGACTCATTGAAACGTTCCGCCTCAGCCGAACGTGCAAGCGAGAGCGCGGAACAAGCGATAGAGAGGCACGATCGGCCTAACTGACTAATAGTTTTTTTGATTTCACATTTTATCCATATAAAATTATTATTTGTTGACCGAGCGAGCGAGGCGTCCCCGCATAAACTAGCCAAATTCTCTTTCGTCTGTCAGTTTGTTTGTGAGTTAGAAGATAATTATAGTATTATAGTATTTAATATAGTATTTTTTTCCCCTTCATAAACCGAAAAAAATACATCATTGTATTTTTTTCAGTTTATGAATGAAAAAAAAATGTTTCTACTAGTTTGTATGGAACACTCGGTGGGCGAGTCTGACTCGCACTTGTCCGGTTTTTATTTTAATGTTACATTACCTACAAGCGAATGTTCCCAGTGAAGGACCAACTTAAATCGTTACAAAATCTACATATACGCTTTTTCATTGGTCCTCTTTCATTGGTCTCTATTGCTGTTGTAACATTCAAAACTAGAACAATAATGACTGACGAACTTTGTCACAATCTTTTTTCTTTGCTTCAGTTGATTTCGTTTTTAATAAATTTATATATTGCCATAAATAAATAACCTTCAATATTGAGTCACAATTTTTTAAACCGTATGTAATTGCGTATTTATGTAATGTTGATTGAATTTCAGGTATTACAAGCAAGACATGCTTGAGCCGACAGCAATGCGCCAGTGGCTGCACGCCGTGGTCAACGGCGCTAGCAGTCGAGACGCAAGCTCTCCAATCCTCGTTAATTAACAGATACCATCTGTATTCCTCGGAATGCAACCTACAGCGGCAAATCCGTGGAACGCTGTTACATAAGTACCTCGCAAAAACTGCAAAAATGTACACAAGAAAAGAATCGAGCTTCCGCATAGCGGGCGGAGCGGCAGGCGCGGGAAGGAAGCTCATTGTTCCAAATGCGAGGGACGGTATGATCTCGATAGTCGTTCGACGGCTGCAAGCCCGCTTGCATTTCTCTTATTTTTGTTTCGCTGGCGACCCGTACCTATACTCGTTATGGCGAATCAACTTCTCGTTTTGCTGGCGACATTTCAAAGCGCTTTGTTTTCTCAGACCGTCGTCACCAACCTGCTGCTTTTTTTGTTCTCAGGTATGGTTCCAGAACGCGCGGGCGAAGTGGCGGCGAATGGTGACAAAGCAGGAAAACAAGATGGCGGACAAGTGTTCTCCGGATGCGTCTTTGGAGATGGACATGTATCATGGGCCCATGGGGTCGATCCAGTCACTCCCTGCGCACAGTCCGCCGTACAGCGTGATGGGAGGCCCGCCAAGTCCCAACTCGATGGATTGCGCATAGCCTATCTTGTGCGCTTTATGAGCGCCGACACACTACATAGGACTATTAGGACATTTCTCATATTGCGCGTTTAAGTAGCAGTGTCCGACACAACTCAAACTGATTCGTGATATTGTGAGATAACGAATCGATAACGCAAGAATAAAAACATTTCAAGAGTGATAGATTTGTGTGAAGCATGCCTATCGGCAAACGGTTGTGCAGAAACGGTTGTTTTTAAATTATGCTAGTAGAAAATTTAGATTCGTGGTTTGGCTGTCTCTATAATCTGGATGTTACTCGATACATTATTTGTAATTCGTAGAATCTCGGTAAACAAATATTTATTATAATCTAACAAATAATTTAAAGTAATCCAAATATATCCGTCCTTTAATATACATTTGTGAAACTAAGCAATTGAGGGCATGGAAAAAATTCAATAAATTTAAAAAATTATTTAATTGTAAACGTCTATCTCCTCTGGTGTTGAAACAATGATTTAATTGATTTTTATTTAAAATGGGGATCATTATAATATCGAGGAAATTTCTGCACAGTTGGAACATATTACACATATAAATGTCGAGTTTTGGCGGGAACTGGGAGCTTTTTCGTGCTCTTTCAACTAGTACCTATTTTGTTAGAAAAACAAATTACGAAAGAAAACCTTAGCTGTATGGGTTAGATACCTTACCAATCCCAAATATTATTTTCTGGGTACAAATGAAATGTTGTATAAGTACAATATTGAATGAATGTGATATGAATTTCCATCGAAAAATAAAAAACAAAATAGCACTCGAGCTATAATTATCCTCAATCGCAAAAAAAAAACAATCAATTAATCAATCAATTATATTTGAAATAATCTGTTTACAGTCAACGTGGGTAACTTTGACTCTGCGTCAAGCATTGTACGTAACTATTTTAGAAGGTTCTCGATTTTTTCCCCAACAGATAAGTAATCTAATTACTTGATTAATTAATTTACAGTTGTTTTGACTACTAATCTTTTGAGAAAATAATCGAGAACCTTCTAAAAAGGACATGTACAATGTTTGACGCAGAGTCAAAGTTAGCCACGTTGACAGTAATAAAATTTTGTTTTTTTTTTAGGAATGTCGTAGGGTTGCTGTCAATTTTGTTATATATATATATTAAAATAATGATAGTCAATACCACGGATAAATATCAATTAAATTGCAATTTAACTAATATTGAGAAGGACATAATGTCGCCAGTGAAATTACTTTAACACAGCAATTTATAATAACCCACATTTAGTTTCTTAATCAACAAATTGAAAATAAACATGGCTGTCATAGTATTTTTTTCGAATAAAACTTTACCACAATCTTTTTTGGATAAATCATTTTGGATAAATAAATCAATAAATCTTTTTTGGAAAAGAACAACATTTACGTCATTAGTGAGAAACATGACACCAACCGGCAATTACGCGTACACTGTTCCTTTGAAAAAGACAGTCGAATAAGGTTGAAACTATAGTCGAAAAATTAATTTCAAGTAGAATGTGGATAACCAGTAATTATTATTTAAAAATGTTCTATACAATAAAAATAAAATAATAAATAAATCAATGTACTAAGAATAAAAATGTTCCCAAGACAAAATGTAATTCGTAGTTCATTTTATAGGACGTCTCAACAAATCTTAATAATAAAGAATGTTTTCTTAATATATACTATTTATTTATTAATCGATATTTAATGCTTAGGACAAGTTAAACTTAGATTTGTAATTAAATATGACAAATTTCCATAGAATAATGATAAGATAAGCATGTTATAGGTAGAGCTATCGCGTAAGAGTGTTTTTATGGGTGGGTGAATATATCCTGTACAAAGTTTACGATTATTATATCTATTGCAAGACGTAGCTAAATCAAAATCAAAGTTTACTTTAAACTTAAGATTTCACATACTCTAACACCCATAACACAACACCAATCAGAATTAAGATATGGCCTCATACAGATAAATGGACAATTTACTTGTAAATAAATTTATTTTCTTTCAATAAAAATAGATGGCGCTGTAATATGTCAAAAATTGTTCAAAAAGTATGTTGTGTCGCTCTTAGCAACCTTAAGTTTGACACTTTTTTTACAGATAGTGCTTTTAATTTAATAGGAACTATTTTTGTGAATTTTCGTGTTTTAGAGATATCATCTGCATCATCACCGATTATTACTACCTATAACTGAGTATTCTTCTCTTCATTAGTGCCCCGTTCTCTCCCGTTCTGTTTCAGTCTTTTTCACCGCGCCTTTTCAATATCATCCAACTAAACGTGTTGATGATCAACAGTTATCCAACATTTCACCATTTGTAGCTACCGTTTTGTGCTTCCCACCTCTTGACCATTTGTCCGTCCTCTCTCTTGACCAATTGTCGTCTTCCTGACCAATTATCCGTCTCCGTTCTAACTAGCGGTGGAAGTCGCGACAATTCGTACCTATCGGACTCGATTGATAATTCTATTCATACTGACATTACAGGCCTTGTCGGTTAGGACAAAGTTTTGTACTCCATTCCCTTGATTAATCGTATATCACACAAAATTCGTCGAATAAAATTAAGGTAAATCTATACTAACTTATTCTCTACCTAATCTGGGTAAGTATTGAACTAACTTATCGTGTTCAATCGGTACCAAATGTCGAGACTTCCACCACAGATGTCTGTCTGTCTGATCAAATTTCAAAAAGAGAGATGGATATTTGGACAGAAGGGTCCAAATGTTCATCTCTTTTGATCAAATATCGACCTAATTCTCGTGACCCGTCTAACCACGTCTTCTGCTTCTGGTCTTTCGCGATATATTACATAGCCAAACTATTAGATGATATTTCTATAATATTTCGAACATTGTCTAATAATCGTGATGTGTGAGGCCCACACATTAAAATAATTATCCAATTAAAACATAAACCTATCTCCGCATCAAAATATCAAAATACATTTTGTATAGTTATAAGAACTTTAATGTATAAGCATAATTTTATCATGGCTAAGTGCATGCACTGGTAGTTCCTTTTTTGTTAATTACATTAAGTAAAATAGTTGCCGTCTTATTCGAAAACCCCTAATAAGCGTATTTTAGTTAAAAAGTGTTGTTCTTTATTGCGCAAGACAGTCGTGGCATGTAGTTGTCAAATAATATTTTAGATAAAGTGGGCTTATCGGACGTTTTCAAATAAGGCTGTTAATATACAGCAATATTATTGTAGTATCAATAATCTACATAGAATGTGACATAACAAATTGTGTCGTCACAATATGCAGGTCTTGTGATTTTGAAGAAAATGTTCGAATAGAGAACTAATATGGCATTAAGGGCGCTGCTGTCCCTATTTTAATATTTTGTTCAATCGAGACATTAGTTTCCATTTTTTGCCGCGACAGTTCTTTATTCAAACATACTTGTACAGGCAACTTAATTTTACCGAAACGAAAAATAAATCTAGACATGAGCAAGACAGATACGTGTTAATAATGTACATATATTATACTTTATAATTCATGTTACTTTGCAACAATTCAGACTTTTTTTTATAAATTTTTAATATACTAGATAATATTAATAACTATTAAAAAAGTAATTCTGCAATGATAGAGGTGCTTTTGCTCCGTATCAATTTTGCCATAAAAAGAAATGTTTAGTTCACAAAAAGCAAAATTGTCTTCTGTGCAATGCGCATTTTTTCATAGAACTGGAGAATACTGCTTTCTGCATCCGATTTTGATTTATTATTATGTGATTGCTATCTATGGTTGGTTTAAATAATTTTTTTAAGCTTTAAAAAAAAAGTAATATAAAAAGGCACATGTCGGATAGTGCGGCATTCTATACTTAAATTGTGAGTCAATAAACTAAGAGCGGGCCATATGTTTAACAATATTCGGTAACAAGATGTGCGCTATCTAGGATGACATATATTAGTAAGGTGTCTCTAAATATACAGGGTTGCCTAGGCTAAACCTGGAGCGTTTTGTACAGTCAGCAAAAATATAACCATATTTTAACCGACGAAAAAACGGAGGAGGTTCTCAAGTCGACGCGTATATATTTATATATTTATGTATGATCACGCATAACTTTTTACAGAGTAGTCCGATTTTGATAATTATTTTTTATTGGACTTTTATTCGATGTATAACCCTATACAAATAAACCATCCCATATAAATCCATAAAAATCCCTTATAAATTTGAATAAAAAACTCCAACACTAAGGGTAGGGAAACAGGGGATGATTGATTGTTCATTGACTGATTGTAATGTATGAGCACGCATAACTTTTTACAGAGCAGTCCGATTTTGATAATTCTTTTCTTAATAGATAGGGTATAATATCGAAGTTCATTCCATATAAATTTGGAAAAAAACCTACCCTAAGGGTGGGAAAATAGGGATGATTTATTGTTCACTCGCAGATTTTAATGCCGAGTTGTGTATTATAAGGTAGTAGCTATTTTAAAAGTAATCCAAAATTAAGCATGTAGTAATTAGTAGACTAAAGCTACATAAAATATAAAATAAAAACCTTTTACAAAAAAAAATGCCTCCGAAAAAACTGAAAACCATAAAATAATAAACCGTTTTTATTTAACTTTAATAACTAAGTCCTTAAAGTAATATAAGTATATCTAAGTAATTTTGAGGCGGTGCCAAAAATTTCCTTAAATTTAAAGAAATAACCAAATCAAATTAACAATGAAATCTTCAGCAATAAACATTGACATTCCAAAAAATGCGCTCTCCGCACGACCACTCGCAACGCAACGTATCACGCTGGCGCCGGCTCAAAATTACTTAGGTATACTTACATTACTTTAAGGACTTAGTTATTAAAGTTAAATAAAAACTGTTTATTAAAATAATAAACCGTTTTTATTTAACTTTAATTTTATTGTTTTTCAGTTTTTTCGGAGGTTTATTTTTTTTTGTAAAATGTATTTATTGTGTCCACCATCTTATCGGGTAATAAGTAGTACATTCGAAAGTGCCTATGTAGAAGTGCCAAAATCAATATAGTTGC
The DNA here is from genome assembly GCA_947563715.1 of Lycia hirtaria. Taxonomy (NCBI): domain Eukaryota; kingdom Metazoa; phylum Arthropoda; class Insecta; order Lepidoptera; family Geometridae; genus Lycia; species Lycia hirtaria. The sequence continues at coordinate 17,110,474 of OX387386.1, forward strand.
ATGTCTCTTCTTGTTACTTGATGACGTGATTAGTATTATTTTTGGCTCCCTAAAATTAGACTGGGTCATAAAAGCTCCAAGGTTAGGCAAGGCAACCATATTGATTTTGGCACTTCTCAATAGGCACTTTCGAATATACTACGCGTTACTCGATGGTGGTCGACACCCCAAAAAATTTACACATTTTTGCAAACTGTACAAAACGCTCCAGGTTTAGCCTAGGCAACCCTGTACACTTAGAGACCCCTTACCAATGTCAATCGTCCTAGATAGGTCACATATATTGTTACCCGATGAGGTGGTGATGAGGCCCACTCTTAGTCTACAAAGACGTAATAGGGGTTCAAAATCTGTGGTAAGAGTGTTTTAAGCTGAATACTGACCGGTTTTAGGGGCCGTACTGTACCATTCGTAGCGAACACGTTACGTTACGCCGTGTCCAAAATCCTCGTAAACATGCTTGTTACGAGCTCCTCGTTTCTCGGTACTGACTGCACGAATGCTCGCTGTGTTACACAGTACGCACAACGTGTTACGCATTACAGCCCGTTACACCGGTAAGTACACAGCTTTATATGTATGCCTTACGAAGTTTTACGATTATAATAATCCGCGAGCATTCGTTTTATGGTGGGTACTGACCGACGTTACGGGATGTAATATACTATTTGCTTCGAACTTCGTTACGCCGTGTGATTAAATAACATGCTCGTTTCGAGCGCCTCGTTTCCCCGTAATGACTTCACGAACGCTCGCTGTGTAATGTAACTGCCAGTTATACCGGTCAGTACGCACCTTTACGAACGACCATTAGTTGTGCATAATGTGTATACTCAGGGCTTTTTCTTGGGGGCACGTGGGGGCACTGCGTGCCCTGAGGAAATTTCGAAAATATCGAAAGAACTAAAAAAAAAAACAATTTTGGTAACCTTTACAAAAAAATAATAATAATTTTAATAGGTCAATATTATCCAAATACATCTTGATCATCATACTATTTTGACTTACAGCTTTCGAGAATTAGGATGCCCCCAAAAAAGGAAGTGTCAAAAAAAAGGCCTGTGTATAGGTACTTGTGTTCGTGTCGAATATTATTCTCGTAACGAACACTTGGTGAGTACGCTAAAACGAATATGCTCGCTTACCAAACATCGAAAAACGAATGCTCACAAAGAGTACCGTTTGAGAAACCTTTTCTTGCTTTTTTGTCAAACTTGTTCGAACAATAGGAGAAAACTGTTTACTGTCTCTAAAAATAATCTGATTTCGATAATTGTTTTCTTTTACTCTGATTGGAATCACATAAGCCAAAAATAACTATAAATTTGAAGTTAAAAAGTTACATACTTATTTAAAAAACTTAAGCATGGCTTGGTTTCCTAACATCTAAAAAAAATCACAATCAGATTTATGCAGAAAACAGTTGTCTCCCTTTGTAAGGAAGAATGCGCAATTTAGTGATGAAAACTGCGTTTTCAAAGAAGATTCATAACAATACTTGAATGATACCGAAGGAGTAAAAAGAGTTTTTTCTTTTATGTAAATAAATAAAGCCCTCAAAAATATCTATTAATTTTTCGTTTAGGTAAAAAATAGTGACATATTGGTGGATGTCAATGACAATGTCAAAACCCAACAACGACGCCTGTGACTAAAGCTATAACAACTTGTTAAATAAAAAATATTCCAGCTATACATATATTTTCATTCATATTCCAGTTAGACTAATTACATTAATTTAATCTTAAAATTATAACGTGTCTGAGCACCTATAAATATTTTACATTATAAAAGCAAACAATAACTTTGAATTTATTTTGTACGCTTTCACGGGAAAAATAATTTTAATAGCGATGTAATTACCAAGGTATGAAGTTACCGTTCGAAACTGTTTTTTATGAATTCTGCATTTATGAGTGTATTTAAAGTGCTGAATCGTTCAGCACTTCACTTAATTTTCTGCTATAAAACAATTTTTTTCAGTGGTATTTCCAATTTGCTGTTTGTTATTGTTGTACGTTATGTTTTACGGTAATTGGAAAAGTCCTTTATTATTTTTTTTAATGTTAGATAGTTCCACGATTGACCATCATTTCGCCTGATGTTAAGCAACGGTGTGAGCAAGGATGGAGCTCGTCGATCTTGAAGATAACTCACTCTAGGTTTCAAAATTATGCCATTTTTCAGCCGATTTAAGAAAAAAAAGGAAAATATAAATTCGGTTGCGTTTTTATTTTGTTTGTTACATCATAGTTCGGTCATTTATGAACAAAAAATAACTTTTTTCAGATTCCAGATCCATAGAAATATAATCAAAATTTGGTTTAGTAGATTAGTTTAGTTTTCAGAAAAAAAAATTGCTCAAAAAATATAAAGATATATTTTATATAAAGATTTAAAATCAAATCTAATCTAAAAAATATATTTATATAAAATATAAATATAAAATAATATACTCAAACGACAGTGCCGCGTAAAAGTTCAGAAAACCTACTCTCTAGTTTAATCTCCAAATACTTAACGGAGGGTTTTGACTAACACTTGAGGCTGTAGAGCCAGTTGCCATTACATATATGGTGTATTTCAGCTTCTCGGTGTATTGCATCATCAGTTAATACTGATGATGCAATACCTACACCGAGAAGCTGAAATATTAATCAGATGTCCTCATTCTGGAAGGGAGACGCTGGTTGCAGACTACACGTTAATCGAGCTCTTTGGAAAAATATGGGGAAGCCTATATCCAGTGGAATTCTTGGATATGAAATGATTATGATTAGGTATGCCTATATCCTATAATAATATAAAAGCTAAAGTCTGACTGTTTATTACGACGATACAACAAAACGGCTGATTCGATCATAGTGAAATTTATGTACGAAGATATCTGAGAACTGGACACGGACATAGACTAGATTGCATCATCAAACATCGTGGTGACAAGTATAAGTTTCGAAAACACAAACACCCTCGGCAAAAATAAACGGCTGAACAAGATTTTAACTTATAACTTATAACACCCCCTTTTTTAGTCAGCGGTTAAAAAAGGAGCGTCATGAACATAGTACTACGGTATTCCGTGGTCTCCACTGAACATACCTAATTATACTCGTAGTTAAAAAAAACTAAAACACCGACTTCAAAATACGCAATACGATACATATGAATGCGACTTGCTGTTCACTTTTCTACAGGCACTTGGATGATATTTTACCAGTTATTTTGTTATAAAAAACAAAGTACCTACCTACTGTATCGATTTTGATAAAGTTTATATGGGAGCACCTCAGAAGTATGATCTCCCAAATACAAAAAGAATCATCAAAATCATTTGACTAAGTAATCGGTAAACAAACTCAAAAAAAGACGTGTGGCACTCGGAGACTGCCGCGGTAAAGCTATTGCATAGCATTTTTTATCAACTTATGTAATTATAATTATTTATTTATTTTATTTATGCAGTATTCCTAACACCCCCCACTCCGACCGGCACAGCGGTAATACTTTTTAGTTTTTAGTTTTGCCATCTATCGACGAATAGCAGAACTTTTAATGACTTTTTGAAATATCACGCTTGTCTCTTTAGTTCTGCAAATCGCCTCTAGGTGGCATTGGTTGTATCGGCGTTACTGCGTTAGGTTATTTTCGTTACGGAATTTCTGGATTCGGTCTCCACGCTCAAGGCCCGCGATAGAAGCTATGCAATAGCTTAAAAATACAGACCGAATCTAACCTCCTTCTTTTTGGAAGTCTTTTAAAAATAAAGAAATAAGCGCCCTCAATGCCACATTATTTCTATAAATGAACAGAATCTACCATTTTCCATAACTTTGCGGGTGTAACCGTGGATAAAAATATGAATTAACTCTGTCTCTCTGTCTGTTTGTTGCATTTTCCCGATCAAACGTCTGAACCAATCGTTATGAAATTTGGTACAAAGATAGCCGAAAACATGGAGATAGCTACAAGCTATATTTCTAATCATCAATGAGATTTTATCTATAGAGAGGTTATATTTATTGAATATGAAGTAAAAGCATGCCAAATCTCAGTTCACAGTTCTTTCGAGGATATGACACATCCTTATGGCCTTATAGTATCTTGGCCTTATATATCTTGATGTTGCACTTTCTAAGCACACAGGTTAACATTGTCACTATTCAGAAGTCACGACACAAAGCATCTAACAGCGTTGTCCGACGTGTGGCGACTGAAGACGAGTCCGGCAATTACCTTACTTGAGACTTTCCACTCAGAGCCGGGGAAAACCGCTCCGCTACGTACTTAGATAACGTATAAAAAATCATTGATAATCATCACATATCCGGAAACGGACATGGCTACACTTCATTATCATCATAATTATAAATATGCACAGCAAGTGAAGTTGAAATTCCAAAAATCCGTACTCAGCGATATCGATCCACATTCCTGTTGCGTACTGCGCAAGAATGGAATTCTTTGCCGCCATCTCTGTTTCCTGAGACCAACAATCTTGGAATTTTCAAGGCTAGAGTGAATAGATATCTTCTAGATCGACGAGCTTCATCCTCGGCCACACCGTCGCTTAACGTCAGGCGAGTTGGTGGTCAATCGTAGATCTATCTTGCATAAAAAAAAAGTTTATAAATCAGTAGTTTTCACCAAATTTGTGAGTGTTTTACTCATCGTTTCAAGAATTCGGGGACCCGTAATATTTCAGAAGCTAGGTTAAGAGTAACGAGGTGTCGTATAGGCGGCGCGATCGAGCCATAAGGTTGAGTTATGTAGTTTTAATTAAAACGATAAATAAGGCGCGGCCTCCTGAACCGCTGGGTGGTCTTCGGATTCCTTTTTTTAAATAAATTTGTTATCTGTGTCCTCGACCATCTAAATTTCGTGGGTTTGTGCCTAAAATTAAAGATGTTTGAGTCAGATGTTTGAATCAGTTCCTTTGATTGGATAAGTACCTACATTTTATTTTATAATAGTTGTCGACGATAAAATATAACCTATGCTCTTCTCCAGGTCCTAAAAAATCTTTGTACCAAATTTCATAACGATTGGTTTAGCCGCTTAGCCGTGAAGAGGTAACACACACACACACACACAGAGAGAGAGAGAGAGAGAGACAGACAGAGTTACTTTCGCTTTTATAATAATAATGAATTAGGAATAGAACCAGCTGTGCTCTGCAGTGCCTTTTACATGATTATATGTGAAGTAAGTAGTAGTGTACAGACTTTCTTCTTCTCTTAAAAGACAAAATATAAGGAATTGAAATAAGGTAAGCCCTTGAAGAAAGTATTGTACTTCATATAAAGAAGAAATTTATAGAATATATAATAGTACTAAAACCCGGATACATATTTTTGAAGTGTAAACTTATTTAGGCACGCTGAGCACCTTTTTGCTGCAATACAAACAATATTTAATATATAGATAATTTATTTATTTATTTATTTAAGTATACAAAACAGAATATAGCCTAACATAATATAAGATAACATGTGACAATCTATCAGAACCAGACTATACTCCAAAGCATGTATACATCATTTGAGCAAACACATTTTAGGTATTATATTGAAACAAAGGGGAAAACAGAGAAATAGAGGCTATGCATATTTTGTAAGTTTTTGTTTATAATACATATTATATATATATATATTTCATAATATAGATCGCTGCTCAAATTACACACATGAACCCAGCACTAGGAAGATCACAAATCTTATTTTATTACCCTAATGTACAGAACATTAGATAATGATATTAGGAACGGATATCGCGTCAGGTTGTCTAATAATTAGAAAATTATTGTCCACCACCAATAAGGCATACAAGCGCGATATGCCCTATTAGAGTACAGAACATTAGGATAATGATATTGGGAACGGATATCGCGCTAGGTTGTCTAATAATTAGAAAATTATTGTCCACCACCAATAAGGCATACAAGCGCGATATGCCCTATTAGAGTACAGAACATTAGGATAATGATATTGGGAACGGATATCGCGCTAGGTTGTCTAATAATTAGAAAATTATTGTCCACCACCAATAAGGCATACAAGCGCGATATGCCCCATTAGAGTACAGAGCATTAGGATAATGATTTATTAGGAATGGATATCGCGCTAGGTTGTCTAATAGCGCGCTAGGCTGTCTAATTATTAGACAACCTTGCGCGTTTAATAATAAAACAATTATTAGTAGACAGAATGACAGATGCGCTGGATATTACAATGACCGCAGACTAGGCAGCCTGAATACGACAGTCAAGCGCGACAGATATACATAATATGTGGTGGACAATAATTGTCCACCACCAATTAGGCATCCAAGCGCGATATAACTACCATAAGTATATATTCTGTCGCGCTTTATTGTCGTAATCGGGCTGCCTAGTCTGCGGTCATTGTAATGTATAGTGCATATGTCGTTCTATCTGTTAAATAATGATTGTTTTATTATTAAACGGCTTGCTCTGTTTGTTGTTTGTTTTAGGTCAAATTTAGTCATCAAAATTTGACCCCCTTCCCGTTGAGAGATTGACCTGATATTTAGTACACGCCTTTAGTTAGATGACAAAACAATAAAATATATTTAGTAACATTCTAAATTCAACATGGCCGCCGCCACAACATGCGGATTTCATATTTTTTTCACAACCTCCACAATATTGGTATCAAAAGAAAGAGCTTTTCTACTAGAATACAGTAAATACATTACCTACATCTTTAGGTATCTTTCTTTTCAATAAAACCGTTTAACTTATAAAGTATTTTGAGTATTTATTTGCTAGTTATAATATACTAGCTATGCCCCGCGGTGTCACCTGCGTAATGATGAAAAACGGTGATGATGATGATAAAATATAATGTCTATCTACATTTATGTCCAGGTATTTCATAACGTTTGATTTATCCGCGAATATGTGATAACGCAAGTATGACATAGAGTTCTATTTCAATATTAGTACTTTCTTAAATGGCTATAATTCCATATTAATAATCGAAAAATGTTGACTCGCAGACCAGCACGTAGGTACCTAGTTTTTATTCAGACAGCTGTGTTAAGGAAGAATAAGCGAAGAGCTTCAACCGAAGGCGGAAAAAAAATCAAAGTCACAATATTCTGGTTCCATCCACCATCATGAATTTAGGCTGGCATTCGTCGCTGTTGCAAAAACTGGTCCCGCGCTCTTGCAGAATTTGCAATCCGGATGGCCATTGAAGGGTGAAAGAGACGAAAATAAAGATTTTATTATACGTAAGAAAAAGACAGATGTGAGCTTGTAACGGGATAGATTATGGAGTTCAGTTGGAAAGCAGTCTTTTAGGGTTCCGTACCTCAATAGGAAAAAACGGAACCCTTATAGGATCACTTTGTTGTCCGTCTGTCTGTCCGTCTGTCCGTCTGTCAGGGTGTCAAGACCTTTATCTCGGGAATGCGTGAAGGTATCGAGTTGAAATTAAAACCATATACGTAGATCCATAGTATCTTGCTGCAGAGAGAAGAATTAAACTTCTCAGTTTTCATAAAAAAAAGTTACAGCCGAATATGTCGTAAAAATGCACATTTCGACACTCACAGAGGAATCAAAACCTATGGGGTACTTCCTGTTGACCTAGAACTACGAAATTTGGCAAGAAGCATTGTGTTATAGTACACATATAGGAAGAAATCCGAAAATTGGACATTTTTAATTTAATCACAAAATATAGGGTCTTTAAGCAAGGAAAGAGGGTCCAAATTTTAAAGTACTTTAACCGTATCATGTGGGGTATCATATGAAAGAGCTTAATTAGCACAAGCTAAAACAGGTATTTAAATGTTTTTATTATGTATATTTTACGATTTATAAAGTAAAATATTAAAAAAAATATTATTTCCCCCCTTTTATCTACTAATTTGTACGGAACCCTCGGTGGGCGAGTCTGACTCGCCTTGTCCGGTTTTTATTTTATTTCGAGCTACCGAAGGGAGTAAAATGTTATAGTTGTCAAAAAAGTTTTTCAAATTTTATCATAAATAATATTTTTTATATAATATAGCTTCAAATAGTGTTTACTTATGTACTTACTTACCTACCTTAATAAGGGTTTTTTTTTCGATAGAGTTTTGAGAAGGTTAAGTATACCTAATAAGTATAGTAATGGATGGATACTTCAGTTACCTTTCATAACCTAATTCCAAACAATTTCAAACATAATTAGGATACCTTTCATAACGGTCGGTTCAGATATTTAATAGTAAAAAGATAACAGACAAGCAGAAGCATATATTAATAAACAGAGGGAAACAATTATAATATTAGTTTACACTGTCTGCTGCAACACAGTTTTTAGCTAAAGCAGTAGGCAGGGTTATTACTTTTCTCTGTACAATGTATAAAAAACAATAAAGAATTTTGTATGTGTATTTGTTTGTAATTAACTTAAAACTTTGACAAATATAAAATGTAAGTAAATGAGAGTTGACCGATACTCATATACCAACAATGACGAACTTGAAGAACTGCATGTCGCCGCGCTAAAGCCTAATTTAAATTGAGAAGCTTAGAGAAATCTATGCTGTTTCTTTTTTTTTTTTTAAATCGGAAATATTTTAAGTCTGGAAGTAATTTAAAGGTTACCAGTTTATACCTCATTATGCTCACACTTTTTAAGCGTTGATGCGAAATGCTTTTCCATATAATATGGTACCGCCAGACCGATGAAAGGTCTAATGATAATCCAATTGTTTAAATTCACAATCAGTTGACAGCATACTGAGTATGCTGCCAGCATTGCCACGTTGAATGACAATGTGTTGGGCCAGATACGTACCAGCTTGGTCATACCTCGCGTCAATCAGTAGGTATATAAATTAACATTATTGCATTTTTTTATACCATATAGGGTTGCGCTTGACCGCCAACTCAGCGATGTTGCGATCTACGATGAAGAGCGCTTACCTAGAAGAAACCGATTCACTCGCGATTTAAAGACACCCTAATTGTATCTATCGGGGAAAATCCACTCAGGAAGCGCATTCCACAATTTTGCGGTCCGTACGATAAATGTGGAATTAAAACGTTCCGTTCGGCCTTTGCCGCAATTTGGTTATTTAATATTACACGTAAGTAGTCATGAAATCATCGTATTTAATACACATAAAATTATCGTACCGCTGTAATACCTAAACTAATCTAATACAAAATCCAACCCAGCTGGCCTAGCATGGAAGGTAGATAAAACGTTTTTGTCCACGTTGTTATGTCAGTTGTCAATGTCAGTACATACTTTATTTCCTCTGGAAAAAGGGTGGGTAAAACGGGGGAAAGACTATTTGTCCATGTGCCATGCTAGCCCTGCTGGTTATGATAGACAAAGTATGCTGCGTTCGGTGAGGTACAAATGAACTCTGATCCGTTACTCAGCCAGTTTTTGTGCCGCCACCGCGTCCCGTAAATCATGTGTGGAGTAAATGTTCCGTGCAGTTTTAAGCTTTTGGGCGGCGATGGCGGTGTCTGGTGTCGTGTCAAGTGATTTAATGGTAACAGTTGTGCCTTAGCTTTCCGCTTTGCTTTCATAATTATGCCTAATATGGGTTATAGAGTATATTCAGCTAGAGGACTTATGTGGGGCGCTGCTGTCCTTATTTCATTATTTTGTTCAGTTGACACCACAGAATACCATAGCAGTATGTACTTCGAGACGTTAGTTCCCGTGTTTTGCCGCAATACTTAGTTCTATATTTAAACACAAAGAAAACAACATCCGTCCCGAAAGAGCGATTATTACAGTGTAAGTTATGCTTGTGTTACGCTTGATATGATGTTGAGTGTACGTTTTCGTGAGCAAGTATTTTGAAGAAGAAATGAGAATTTTTAATTAATTCATTCTGATTTTTTTAAACAGGATATGTTTGCGTTTGACCGCCAACTCGCCTGATATTACTCGATGTTGCGGTCTACGATGGAAGCTTACCTAGCAGAACCGATTCACTCGCGGTTTAAAGACACCTAGATTGTATTCATCGGAAAATCCAGTCAAGAAGCGTATTCCACAATTCATTCTGATTATTAATAATTGTGAAAACAGACTATTTGTTACGAAAAAGTTCATTGGAGGATACCTGTGAAAACCTACCTCGCACAAGTAAACTGTATAATATCTTGTTTACTTTCTATTACTTATAATATTAAACTAGGTACTGAGTGCTTCTGACCTGCTGCCTAATCGGCCAACTGTTATGACACTGGAAATGATCTTCATTACCAATGCCTAACAACAGAGCCAATGAGCATTGGTGAACTTCATCGATTCAACCAATCAAAACGGTTATTGAAGCTCAAAGTGACGAGTGGTCGGACCATTTCCTCTGACATACGAGTTAGCCGATAAGGCAGCTGATGGTGGTTAAAAAAACCGGACAAGTGCGAGTCAGACTCGCCCACTGAGGGTTCCGTTCAAACTAGTAGATAAAAGAGAAATTATATATATTTTTATATTTTCCTTTATAAACCGCAAATAAAACATCGTAAAAAATTTAAAAATCTGTTTTAGATTATTCTAATGAAGCTCTTTCATATGATACGGTTAATTCACTATAAAATTTTGACCTTCATTCCTTGCATAAAGACACAATTTTTTGTGATTAAATTAAAAATTACCAGTTTTCGGATTTTACCTAAGTATATGTGAGCATTGTGTTAGAACACAATGCTTGCAATTGCAGACGGACAACAAAGTGATCCTATAAGGGTTCCGTTGTTTCCTATTGAGGTACGGAACCCTAAAAAGGCAAGCTATTGTGTAATAAGCTTAATCTACATATCAAATTTAATTAACAGTACTTTAAAAGTGTTATTTAATTTTGTTTTCCCTAAACGTCACCTTCATTACTTCTAGCACGAACGAAAGTAGAACAAATCCCTGGCGCCTCGGGCAAAAACTAATAAAAACAGGTCGTGCCCCGGCGGCAACGCCGTTCCCAAAGCAAAAACTAACAAAAATAAGTCGTGGCCCCCACGCCAACGATTCTAGGGGCAAATTGCCCGAGACGAAAGCAAAAACCAGCTCAACGGGCTTAAGGCCGAAGACCGGGGAGCAGTTTTTCTACACAGCGCCGACTTTTATGTTGTATTTAATGTTTTAAATAGATCGTTTATCAAAGAAATCATTAGGTTTACTGAGAAATTTGCGGTTAGGAGTTACACAAATCTTGATGCGTAGCACAGGAGAGGAAATCCCTATCGCCTTCTATCTATATCCTAAGATTATTTAAATGTAGGAGAATATTTTGAAAATAAAGTACTTGATGCGAATGGTAGAGAAATGGGACTTTTTGCCCCATTCTTTGTTTTCTGAGCACAAAATTTTTTGAATTTTCATAATTATCTAGAATGAATAGATACTTAATATCTTCTAGATCGACGACCTCCATCTTCTGCCACACCGTCCCTTAACATCAGACGAGCGGATGGCTAATTGTAGATTTATTCTATTTAATATGTATAGTGACCTCAAAAAAATTGTTGGGGTACTATCATAATCATCATCATCTCAGCCACAAGAAGTCCACTGCTGGACATAGGTCTCCCTCATGGATTTCCAAAAAGACCAGTTGGAAGCGGCTTGCATCCAGCGTCTTCCTGCCACTTGTATGCAGTATGATATCTTCTGTCCACCTTGTGAATGGTCTTCCTGGGGTACTTTGTAAAGACCTAATTCGGTAGACGCAGTTTTCATTTAATTTTTCAGTATTTTGTAACAGCTGTTGTTATTTCTCCCTTTTCAGTTCATTTGAAGTCGATTAATTTTTTTTATTTACCTATTAATATTGGTATTTACTAGTTTTACTTACAAATAACAATTTGATTCAACAAACTTCACAGGGAAAGTTCAAACATGCAAAACATACAAATATACATAAGTAGGTACACTTATACTTACGTGTAGGGAGCTTAGTGTGTAGGGGAAGTACCCGAAAAAAAAATCTACGACTTTTATGTCCATACCAAATTACAGGTTTCTAGTATTAATCTTCTACGAGCAAAGCTGCTGACTGACAGACACACAGACGGACAGACAGACAATGTGAAACTATAAGGGATTTTTTACGGAACCCTAAATACAACATAAAGCGCAGCTTTGAGAGAGCTGCCGAGGTTTTTATTACTGACTTAGTTATTATTTTACAAAACGATATTTTATTCATTGATAGTATCATCTAGGCATAAGTTTAAAATATCCTGTAAAATTACCAATCAAGAGGTGTGTTTTTTTTTCGTAGTGTACCTACTACAAAATGTACAGAATGTGGGATTTTAACTAGTAAAGGGCTCATTTCGCTCACCCTAATACGATAAAAGGATATGGGTTGAACAAGATCTACGCGCCTTCACTCATCCATTAAATTCATTTTTATATATTTCTACCAAATAAGTTCGGTTTGAATAAGACACGTGGCACTCTCCACCGCTCCCCAACGCTCTATTGTTACGGTCGAAAAACAGACCAAAATTCACGTATACCTCTTTTTATAGAAAACAATGGCCAGTTCTTGGGAAATACCGAGTGGCACGTTTGGAAGGCTATTGTTATGCTCGAGTAGTGACGTTAGAGGACTGGGGAGCCTTCGAGCTACCCCGTTACCCGAAATCACGTTCCGAAAACACTGCCTACACGACGTACGAACCAAAGAATATTGAGATACTTAAAGTCCGCATCGCTAAGTACTGAAGTCAGATAGTGAAATTTTGTAACTAAAGGACAGGTCAATAATGGCACTTTATTCGGAAGTAATTATACGCACAATTATGTATACCTCATTTAAAAGAGCATATATTTAGCTGCTTAATTATATACAAAAACTATTATTATTGCCTTCCTTTAATAATAAAATGGAAATATATTTCTGCCTATTGATTTGGATAATATAAGGGTAACACGGGATCGGGAAATGCGGTCAAGTACCGTCGGGTGCGTGTATTTTTGTGAACTGTCTATAAATTTGTAATTAATTGTACGTTGATTGCGCGCCGTCCATAATTTTGAACATGGATTTCATAGCCATGTTCAGAGTTATCTATAATTTTTAAGCATTCATGGCTTTAGAAAAAAAACACAAAAATATTCTTGCTACGAGTATAAAGTGCTGTTCCTGATACTGCGATATAATTATGTACCTACATAATGCGATTACAGTGCATCGTCTAGAGGGAAAACAATCTCGGAACGAATCCTTTCCTACATTTTTCTTGTACTACTATAATTGCTGCGTTATATTACACTCAATATCATCAAGAAATAATAGCAATTTGAATGGTAAGACTTTCTGAGAGAGAGCTTAGCAATATTCTTCCAGGTAAACCCTATTTGCTTAAGGAATAATTGCATTCTTATTCATTTGCATTCTTTATTTACAATAGAAATGTTTGCAAATGTTAGTTTTGTATTAAACATTAATTAACCACTCGGCAGACTCAGACGGAGATGTCGGGACGAACTGGAAAAAAACGAACTCCTTTTGCAATAACTGGATACAAAAAGCTAAAGACCATGAAGAGTGAAAATAAGATAGGGAAGCCTTTGCGCAACAGTGGGACATATCAGGCTAATAATAATAATTTCACATTTTTAGGGTTCCGTACCTCAATAGGAAAAAACGGAACCCTAATAGGATTACTTTTTTGTCCGTCTGTCCGTCTGTCCGTCCGTCCGGGTGTCAAGACCTTTATCTCGGGAACGCGTGAAGGTATCGAGTTGAAATTAAAACCATATACGCAGATCCATAGTATCTTGATCCAGAAAGAAAAATAAAATAACAGTTTTCGTAAAAAAAAGTTACAGCTGAATATGTCGTAAAAACGCACATTTCGACACTCACAGAGGAATCAAAACCTATGGGGTACTTCCCGTTGACCTAGAACTCTGAAATTTGGCAAGAAGCATTGTCTTAGAGTACACATATAGGAAAAAAATCCGAAAACTGGACATCTTTAATTTAATCACAAATAAATAGTGTCTCTATGCAAGGAATGAGGGCCCAAATTTTAAAGTGAATTAACCGTATCATGTGGGGTATCATATGAAAAAGCCTCATTAGCATAAGCTAAAACAGGTTTTTAACACGTTCTTCGCCCCCTGCAGACCCTTCACTTCAGCTAGGAACCAAAACTTTGATTAAGAACAGAGTGGCCGCACAAAGCAACGTTGACTGCCTCAAACGCCGGAGGTTTACTGACTACTACAAAATGAACGGGACTCTTGCTCGGATCCGAGTGGGTGGCGCCGCTACTATAGCCCCGCCCTACTCGGATCCGAGTGGTGAGCAAGGAATGGGTAAAATATTTTTACGATGTATATTTTTCGGTTTATGAAGGAAAATATAAAAAATATATGATTTCCCCCTTTTATTTAGTTTGTACGGAACCCTCGGTGGGCGAGTCTGACTCGCACTTGTCCGGTTTTTTTAATATCTTTTCTAAATAATATAAATTGCTATCTGTATGGCCATATGTATGATAATAGACATATTATTATTATAGTACGGAAGGCTCAGTATGCGAGTGAAGCCCGTACTTGCCGGATTTTTATCCAATGTTTCATTAAGAGTAGTTGAGTATTGTGTTTATCTGCAATTTATGATACAAACAGAGCTACCCCTTACTCCGCTCAATAGCGAAAGACTGAGTAATGTAAAACACGCAGTTTACGTTCATCTAACATAAGATGAAGATGAACCGAACGGCTTGCAAAATTATTATTATTATTAATGTTTGTGGTTGAAAACGAATACTATGAAACGTACCATATTTGAAAGGCGACAAACGTTAGCGCGTTTTAAGACCGTACAGCGCCATCTAGTTTTACTTTATTGAACTATTAATGACGTATCCTGCAATGTAGGCCAATAGGATTTTTTTCATTCTAGGTCTATGGATTTTTAGTATTTTTACCCGACTGCACTAGAAGTTATGTTTTTTGAGCGTTTAATGTAATATGACTGTTAATGTTTTTATCCCACTATCAAAACGCAGGAGGATCTCAATTCGTATGTATGTATGTCTTTTTACCCGACTGCGTAAGGACGAGGGCTAGGTTTTTCGAGTGTATTCGAACTCTCGAGTGTATTCGATTTCGAGCTCTTTCATTATGATACCCCACGATACCTCACATGATACGGTTAAAGCAAGCAATGCTTCTTGCCAAATTTCACAGTTATAGGTCAACGAGAAGTACCCCATAGGTTTTGATTCCCTTGCGAGTATCGAAATATGCGTTTTTTGCGACATATTCGATTGTAACTTTTATTTAGTTTATGTAGTGTAGTAACTGTATTTTTTGTCCCTAACTGTTGCTATTTTTTTCATTTTTAGGGTTCCGTACCTCAAAAGGAAAACAGAACCCTTATAGGATTACTTTGTTGTCCGTCTGTCCGTTTGTCAAGACCTGCATCTCGAAGATATCGTATATATCGTAAGATATCGAACGCGTGAAGATATAGAGTTGAAATTAACAAACTTCTAAGTTTTTCATAAAAAAGTTACAGCCGAATACGAGTATGTCGTAAAAAACGCATATTCCGACACTCGCAAGGGAATCAAAACCTATGGAGTACATAGCGTTGACCTATAACTGTGAAATTTGGCAAGAAGTATTGTCATATAGTTCATAATGGAAAAAATCAGAAAACAGTACATTTTTAATTTAACCACAAAAAATAGGGTCACTATGCAATGAAGGAGGGTCCTAATTTTAAAGTGTTTTAACCGTGTCATGTGGAGTATCATGAAAGAGCTTCATTAGCACAAGCAAAAACAGGTTTTTAAATATATTTACGATGTATATTTTTTTGTTTATGAAGGAATATATAAAAAAAAAATATAATTTAAGTAACGTTTTTCGGTTTTTCTCCCTTTTATTTACTAGTTTGTACGGAACCCTCGGTGGGCTAGTCTGACTCGCACTTGTCCGGTTTTTTTTATACAAGATAAATCTACGATTGACCACCAACTCGCCTGATGCTAAGCGATGGTGTGGCCGAGGATGGAGCTCGTCAATCTAGAATATATCTATTCACTCTAGCCTTGAAAATTCCAAGCAAACACAAGATGGACAAAAGACCTCATACAAGTGCGGCAGGAAGACGCTGGATGCAATCTGTTTCCAATCGTTTTTTTGGATATCCAAGGCCACCCCTTGACATTGAGTTAAACAACTTTTAATAGATGTTTTTAAATTCGAACAAGTTAAAATCTCGAAAACCTTAATTTCGGTATTTTTCAGTAAGAATCTATACAGACGTTCGAATTTGTCAAAATAGAATGGTATTGGTAAATATATCGTCTCAATTTGGAAAGAATAAATAATCTTATGTGTATATTAACTACAACAATATAATATACAAACTCAACTAACTAAACGAATACACAAAAAGCATATCGATTACCCCAGACCGATAAAGGTCTAAAGACAATATAAATGCACAAACCCACTACCAGTTGGCAGTGTACACAGCATGCTGCCGGCATTGCCACCTTGAATGGCAATGCTTATGCGTTGAACCAGCATTTTAGTCACGCGTCGCATCGATCAGGCGCTTAGAATTTTTGTTGAAAATGAGATGAGCTCCCGGTCCCAACGGACCCAAAGTCTCGACACCAAACGGCTCAAATATGTAACCTCTACCGATATTATATTGTCTTATATTGTCTACATTTTCGCAAACATTTACAACAGTTTGGTTAGCCTTTTTCAACTAAAAAGACAAAAAAAACATGAAATTTTAATTTCCCGCCTTAACCACCATAGGTACTAAACGGTGAATATAACTAAAGTTCGGTGATTCATCAAAGGACTCCGTCCACTTAATACTTGTTTTGTTTCACCAGGTCTTCATCGACGTACCCTGTATAGTTTCCACCTGCGTCAATAGAATTATAACTGACAACTGTGCTTGTTTCGTTAACTACACTAACGGCAGTACCTAAACTTGTGACAGAAATATCATTCGGAAAATGTTTGAAGCCTGTTTTCAATCAACTTGAAGAATCTTCTCAATTCGGTTTTATTTTTTTAACCGACTTCCAAACAGAAGGTAGTTCACAATTCACCAGAATCTATTTTTTTATGTATACTCATTCGAAGACGCTTGGAGCGATTTGTTTTCTTTGGTACTTCCCAGGTGCTCCCATAGAAATTTCATCAAAATCAGTTTGATCGGTTTGATTTTTAAAACAAAATTGCGCATTTTGATTTCGGTTTTTTAAACTATAATTTATTAAATAATTGCTATCATATAACTCCATCATTTGTAAGCCGATTTGGAAAAACCGTTATAACTGTTTTATTGTTCTTGAATTATTTTTTTAAGAGGAATGAGATATCTTTTTATTTGTACAAACTATACATACATACTTATTGTACATACCAGTATGTATATATATAGAATCATAAGGTCTTAATTACTTTCTGCTCCAATAAAGATAGAAGATACTTCTCCAATAAACAGAAAATAGGTTTCTTCTGTTTTGGGCAGAAATTATTTTCGTACTTATATGAAATTTCAGTTGAAAAAGAAAAATAAAGAGAAACAATGATTCCAAATTGAAAACATCTACAGTTAGGCTACTATAATCTGTAATCGATAAACAGTTAAACATGGAATTTCTTAAAAAACGCAGATATTGTCTTCAAATATCTTAGAAAACAGACCTGATAGCGCTTTGAAGTCTTAGTATACAAATTAAACGGCGTTAAGGCATTATTATGTTGGCTGATTAATCTAAGTAAATAATCTGACTGGCCTCGTGGCTCAGTTGGTAGTATATCTACCGGCTAAGCTGTAGATCGTGGGTTCGATCCCCACCATGCCACAGGGCAAACATTTGTGTGATGAGCATGGATATTTGTTCTGTGTCTGAGTGTTTGTATATAGGTATATATGCATATATTTACAAGAAAAAAGTATATATGTATTCTATCAGCCATCTAGTTCCATAGTACAAGCTTTACTTAATTTGGGCTAGATGGTTTTGTGTGAAATTTACCCAAATATTAAAAAAACGTACTTATAGACTCTATTCGTAGTGTAAGAGGCAAAATTAAAACTCACAACACCTCATAAGACCGTAATTTAAGGGCGGTTTCGTGGTTTACGACGTAGCATGCTTGGCTACACAATACTACACATACAATTCATATGTTGTAAGTTACAGTCATCATAAAAAAAAATTGCTGTGAATGCAAGTATTTTAGTACTGTTTTACATTGTTCTGTATAATAAACAACGTGATTCGATATAATCCTATTTTCCTATTATTTGGAGCTCACGGACGCGACGAACGCAGGTGCTTGTCGATATTCGTCGTACTTAATAGTGATTAAAAAGGTAGTAGTTTATTAGGGGTTAACTGAACCATTCTATCTGTTCAAATAGAAAACATGTCGAGTGAGAATTCATTTAATACAGCTTTGAAAACGTTTTGATGAATTATTTTTCTGTATCATTTTTTTCGACATAATGTTTGAATTAAAACCTTTTGGATGGTAACTTAAGATAGTCTACTGCAGCCATAAATGATAAATTAATTAGAATTTGTGTACATTAATGTGTCCTAAAGTGCAGCATTTGTGACACTGGATTAACAGATTTGGTCTTATTAGTTTTAAAATACAATTATTGGAACCGAAAACCAGAAAATTTAGGTTGGTGTAGTGTAGATAGAAACAAATGTTAGAAAAAAAAACAAAGTTTAATCAAAGAATAAGAAATTTTACACTGTCCCGTCTAATTCGATTGTTTGGTTGGATTTATTAAAGAAATTTATTGCGGTTGCTTGACACCTGTTTGTTAGGTAGCATTTAATGAGCGATAATGCAATTCCCCTTATACCTACAGCATAAATAATTAGAAAATTTCAATAAAAAAATTATAACAACAAAACACTATCCACGAGTACCTATTACCTATCACGCAAGCATCAAAATAATAGAATTGCCAAAGCATTATATCAAATAACAAACAGCAACACACCGCCATGCACACAAAACCAACCAAATATCACGGCGAGTACACATTGGAACAAATAGTCGGGAACAGTGAAGGATCATAGCGGGCGCACGCGTCACGCTCACG
Source organism: Lycia hirtaria (assembly GCA_947563715.1). Lineage (NCBI taxonomy): Eukaryota > Metazoa > Arthropoda > Insecta > Lepidoptera > Geometridae > Lycia > Lycia hirtaria. Next base: position 17,129,587 of record OX387386.1, read on the forward strand.
CGACACGCGGCGGCACGCGCCGTTACCTAACCTATATACACTAGGAGAATACGCAAGACTAGGGTTGCCATGTTTTCTCGACTTAAACGGAAAATTATATCTAAAATATATAACAAACCACTGCAATAAGTCAAAATAACAATTAATACTAAATATCCGAAAAACCGTAATCTCATATACGGATATTCAGTGTTAATTGTTATTATGACATAATGCAGTGATGATCTGGGTTTACGCGATAATTTTCATACATTAAAAAATCTGTAAGTCAATAAATTTATTAACAATAACTAAATTTTTATCAAAATTCGGGACAGAATCAATTAGAGTCCGCGCCACCACTCTGAAGTCTTATAGACGCGGCGCTTTAATCGCATTCTGGCCGTACATACTTCTTAGGTATTCTGTGTTCCGGCAGGAAAGTGCGGGCCTACCAAATTTAGTTCCAAAATTTCACCATCGCACTTCAGTGGTAGCGCGGACTCTGTAACAATTGGGGTATCCCGTGAAAACGGGAAAGCTGGCAACACTACACGACGAGCCTACTCACTTGTACCCTTCGGTGCGAAGCGGAATAATGCCGTATACGCGCCGTTCGCTCAATTCACTCGGGTCGAGAAAAGCCGACGGGCGCGGTAATGAGACCGTGCCTCCTTCTACCCGTGAAATCTGGAGTGCTCCCGCTGTGCTTACGTGGGGCGAGCTTTTACTCACTAATTGATACTAACGTTTGTATTGGCTTTGACGTACCTTGCAGCGTGCTGAACGGGAAAGGGGGGGGAGGGGGGATCGTTGCTCTACGACTCGAGTATTTGGTTGCTTACTTGCTTGATTGGTTAGTTTTCTTGTTACTCGCTGGGTTTATTGATTAATTACATTAATGCTCGTGTATGTAATTGCAAACGGGCTCATGGTCTTTGATGCTCTGCCTACCCCATGAGGGAAAATAGGTGTGATTTTATGTATGTTGTGTACAATTATATACATAAATACATATATGTATGTAATTGTACATTTGTTCAATGACATACAGATGCTTCTGTATTTGAAGCAAGTACATTAACTGACCATTATAATATTTTTTTTTAATTTGTAAATTTTTGGTGTATCCACCAGTAACACGTGGCACATTCGAAAGTGCCTATCGAGAAGTGCCAAAATCATTAAGGTTGCCTCGCCTAACCCTGGAATTTTCATGACTGTCAAATTTTAGGGTGCCAAAAATAATACCAATCACGTCATCAAGTAACAAGAAGAGACTTATGCAACCATATTGATTTTGGCACTTCTAGATAGGCACTTTCGAATGTACTACTTGTTACCCGATGTAGTGGGTAAACATACGGCCCGCTCTATATAGATCGCTGTTTAAAGTTAAACATTTTCACACAATAATATCACTATAAAACTTTCGAATCAAATAAAATCAACAACAACATTGCGGCTTAAGCCCAACCTCTATTAACCTCTAAACGGCTTGTTTATCTCCATCGAATAACCTACAGTAATCCGCGATCCGATTACGAATAAAAGCTTTTTAAAAAAAGGAAAATAATAAAAACCGTCGGTAATAGGCACGTGTCGAAAAATAATAATGTTCGGTAATGAAGACAAGACACGTGGCGGCGCGCACGCCGTAATGAGAGCGAAGCGAGAGAACCGCGCGTCGAGTTCGGGGGAGGTCGCTGCGCCGTAAGGGTGGGAACCGGATAGAAACTCTGTACAGCTACCCTCTTCTGCACCTAAATTAAGTCTTGAAAATACTAGTATCTAATAATAATTATAGTTTAATCGCACAGAAGTATATAATACACAGTACAGCACAATACTAAATGGGATGAATCAGCCCTTAGCCTAGTTTTTTAAGTCATGAAATTTCATCGCAATAGACAAGATTAGCTATTATAATATGGAAACTGGTTTTCCAACAGTTTGTTATTTCCGAGTAGTAGCCTAGGTATCCATGGTTCTAGTAGCTGATGACGACGATGACAAAATAGTTTAATTTTTCATCCATATACCCAATTTCTGTAATTTTGTATGTTTTATTTAAAACACTGAGAGGCCAGTATTGACTTCGGCCTTTCAAAAGACCGAACTTGACCCGAGAGTTTATCTAACCAGTAGTTCTACGAACAGTGGACCTCGCGAGACAGCTTATTTGCAGCTCACCTTGAGTCATCTGTACATAATACCTACATAAAGTTGGCTTAGGAGGCCGTATATAAAATGTTGACCGATTTCGCAAATATAAGTCATTTTACAGAGGTTGTTTTTGTTTCACAGTCAAAAAAATGTTTCCATAAGTTTAAGCACCTGGAAAGATCAATTTAATTTTAATACATATAATAACGACGTTTCTGGGAGTGATATATTATGTACAGTTGGATTACCTATATAATATATACGTTCTGTTTAATACGTGATTATTTATTTATCTTTGTTCGCTAATAGATTCAGTCTCTTTTTTCAGTCACTTTCGACTGAATGAACCGATTTTGATGTTTTTTTTTATTTGAAAGCTAGTGCTTCCCGTGTGGTCCCATTCACATTATACTCATTTGATGAGGAGTACGAAGATTTTACTTTTACTAAATCCTTCACGCCCTTCACGTTTGTAAACTTTTTAAGGAGACCTCTCTTCACCCGCTCGTTTTTAGGGTTCCATACCCAAAGGGTAAAAACGGGACCCTATTACTGAGACTCCGCTGTCTGTCTGTCCATCCGTCTGTCACCAGGCTGTATGTGTCTCATGAACCGTGATAGTTAGACAGTTGAAATTTTCACAGATGATGTATTTCTGTTGCCGCTTTAACAAACAACAAATAGTAAAAAATATAATAAAATTAAAATATTTAACAAACGTGTTTTTTTGCTCGTTTTTGCTCGATACTGATGACGGCAATAAGGTAGACGCTTGAAAGATTCACTGAACATTAAGTTATATTATTCACTTAAAAAATAAATAATTAAATTAAAATAAAATTAATATTTAAGGGATAACGACAAACGACAAACGTGATTTTTTTTGCCGTTTTAATAGCTACTGGTACGGAGCCCTTCGTGCGCGAGTCCCACTCGCACTTGGCCGGTTTTATTTATCTTGACAAGTGCCTTTATCAACAACAACAAAACAGTATACATACTTAACTACTACACAAAAAGCAAATAAATTACCCTAGACATATAAAAATACAATTGCTCAAACGCACTATGTACTAGTTAGCAGCGCACCCAGGATGTTGTCATCATTCCTACGTTGAAAAATTATGTGTCCATTGTTGTTTTACTCACAGTGTGATATTAAATATCATCATCATCATCATTTCCAGCCTGTTATCGTCCACTATATATTATAAGATTGACCAGTACTATGCCAAAAGGAAATCATTGTAGAGAACATTTACTATGAATTTGTAACCTTTTCACGATCAAATGGTTAAACCAATATTTATGAAAGGTACTTAAGTACAGGCATTGTTATTAATAACCTGGAGACGGACACGGACAATTTTTCATCATCATCACCGTTCTTCACCACTACGCTACACTATAAAATGATGAATCAACTTATTTAGTATTACTTACTGCAAGTTTTATCATACTTTTTTTTACAGCCTTAATGAAATGTTCGTTTCGATTTCTTCACTCGATAAATCAAATGTGATCACCTGCTTTGTTTCTCTTTATTTTGTTCGCTCGGTGTTGTGTGTCAAAACTTTAATTTCAATGGTTTAGAGGCGATGATCGATTGTCACTTCAAAATGTTGTGAATAGGAATATGCCTATGCGCAGGTGTGTGGCCATGAAGTCAGCTTTTGATCAATTTTCATCGGAAGATTTTTTATTATTATTTACGGGTCAGCTCAATGGTACGGAATTATTGCATTATCATCGGTATTACACACTTAGGCAAAGTTTCAAAGATCGCTTCGAAACTTTACTTAAGTGTGTAATACCGATGATAATTCAATAATTTCGTACCATTGAGCTAAATTCTAATCTGTCTTATCGACGACAGTATTAGATTTTCTTTACGTAGATACTTAGTTTCAAATGAAACTAATAAACTAATAAAGCGTGTTAAACCTCTTAAAGGGCGTCATGCTGCTGCAAATTATAATTATATACAGTTTATTTTTACGCACCTAATTATAGCTAACTCATGTACTATTGTAAGTGAGAATGAGAAGACGATGTTTGCGACAATTCTAAGATTATTTCAAAGATCATTATGTATATTTATCTAGTGGCGGCACAAGTCCAAAAATTTTTTGTGGGCAAGCGCGGGGCCCCGTTTAAAAATCTATGAAATAAAAAAAGTCTAGTATGTCGTATCGAAGACGTTTTTTTCCCGCTCATTAGGGCACCAAAATCGAATGTGGCTGTAGTGTGTGCGTGGAATGTAGCCACATTCGATTTTGTATTTTATTGCTTAGGTACCGCAAAACCGTTTTTTTGCACACTTTGACATAAGAGAAGAATAAATTTTATGTATTCAATATTTCAAAAAATACTTGTAGTAACTGTACTCTGTAATTACAGTCACGGAATAAAGGTAATAACTACCTGTAAAAATATTCTGCAACACTTGCAGTATTCCGCGCCTCTTGGTTAAAAGTACCTATAAAAATATACCGTTACTCTCTTGCAGTATTCCGCGCCTCTTCAGTTTAGTGGCCTCTCTCAAAAGGTGTCCACAAACTCGATTTTTTCCGATAGATACAAACGGACATTTTGTTAGGGCGCGCTCCGCTTTATCAGAACGGAGACATCTTAAAAAGGGTTAGGGCCGATGACGACAAGTCCCATTGAAATCCATTCACACGTGAGATGATAGACACGTTGGATAACAGCCAGCTTTCGATAACTTGTTTCCGCTCGATTCGACGACCAATCTATGTGTACGAGTATCATATAGACGTAGAGAGTTTTATATTTTATCGTCTACCCATACCTATATACCAAGTGGGTCATAAAATGGAGAAAAATCTCTTATTTTTTAAGAATGAGCTCTACGCGCGTAGCTATCTCTCTCGCGCATCACAACATTTTTAAACATATAAAAAATATGAATAAAATTATGTTATTACAAAAATGTAATTATGTTATTACTGTCTTATGACCACATGTTTGTATACCTATTTTGCAAGAAATAAATGAATTATTATTATGAATTAAAATCATTGGTGAAAAATGCGAAATAAATTTGTTTATTTAGAAAGGAAAGATATTTTAAAAAAGTTTTTTTTATATATGTTAAATTGGCTGGGAAAATACATGTTTTTTTCACTATTCCGCCGCCACTTCATTTGTTGTTGAGATAAAATTTAGATTAGCAGTCTCGTGACTAACAATGGGTTGTTTTTCACGAGACTGCTTATGTGTTGAAAATATACCGCTATACTTGATTATTATCATGCTATTTTGCTCATACCTACACACCTCCTCCTTGCGTCGAAACCCCAATACTGGGGGTCGTGACCCATCATAGATTTAACTTTTCACACGTGAGCCGTAAAAAATATACAAAGTATTTGTTTTAGAGGTAAATTTTAGAAAATCGACATCGACAATCGACACGTGACTAACAATTCATTGTTAGTCACAATTTGTGACTAACAAAGTATTTGTTTTAGAGGTAAATTTATAAAACCGACAATCTCGTAACTGTCAAACTCATTGTTGGTCAAGGGACGGCTTTACGTTATCAATAACATATCGCTTTGCTTGATGGTTGTTATGACTATATATATTTTTTTTACTCTTAACTAGACCAAGTGTGATAGATAGATAAACACTTTATTGTTTACACCTTAACTAAAACACAAATTACAAAGCGAAAAGAGCTTAAATGCTAGTGAAACAACAGGCGGCCTTTTAGATATTAGCGATCTCTTCCCGGCAACCTTGATAACAAAAAATAGATAGTGGGGTGATTAACAAAGAGAAGAATGATAAATAATAAGATAAGTCGAAAAGTGTGTCGTGAAATTGGCAAATTATTTGTATTAATAAACTTAATTACATTATCTGTGCTTTAAAAAATTGAGTTGAATTTACTGTAAGTTCTATACCAATAAATCTCACTATTAGCAGCGTACAATTAAAAATATTTAATGACAAATATTAGCCAACACAGCCCCGTCCACACCTAGGTACTTCTGTTGTTTGCACCCCACATATTTGTTTAATTTTTTAAGTAGTATTACAAACAAAGGACATTGCTTTGGGGTATCGCCCTTCTAGAACAGTTATACTGATAGCGAAAAAATAATGATAAAGCTGTGGTTGCTACGGAGCTTGGAATCAAGGAGTTTATAGATCTACGACTACGAGAGATCTCTAGGAGGACTTTACACTGGTTGTCAGAGCAGACACGCTGCTCTGAACTTCTGGACATATCAAATTATACTTAAGTACAGAAAAGAAATTCTCATTTTCACCATCATAAGTTACGTCTAAGATTAACAATAGTGTATGTGTGCAGACTATTTCGTATACATGATAATATATGAGATAAAACTAAAGTAACAAATATAATAACGGTGAAACATATTATGTGTGACTGATTTAAAAAAAAAACCGGACAAGTGCAAGTCAGACTCGCCTACCGAGGGTTCCGTACAAACTAAATAAAATGGGGAAATCATATATTTTTTTTATATTTTCCTTCATAAACCGAAAAATATACATCGTAAAAATATTTAACACATTCCTTGCTCACCACTCGGATCCGAGCGAGCGAACGTTTAAGGCAGCACTCATTCCTTGCATAGAGATACTATTTTTTTGTGATTAAATAATAAATGTCCAGATTTCGGATTTTTTACTATATGTGTACTCTAACACAATGCTTCTTGCCAAATTTCAGAGTTCTAGGTCAACGGGAAATACCCCTTAGGTTTTGATTCCTCTGTGAGTGTCGAAATGTGCGTTTTTTACGACATATTCGGTTGTAACTTTTTTTTACGAAACCTGAGAAATTTTATTTTTCTTTCTGCAGCAAGATACTATGGATCTGCGTATAAGGTTTTAATTTCAACTCGATAACTTCACGCGTTCCCGAGTTAAAGGTCTTCACACCCGGACAGACGGACAGACGGACAACAAAGTGATCCTATAAGGGCTCCGTTTTTTCCTATTGAGGTACGGAACCCTAAAAAATGAGAGTTTCTCAATTTGATAGCATTTTTCGTACAGGGAATAAGCTATTCGCACTAGGAATATTAGAAAAGAAACACTAATTTTGTTTATTTAGGATAGGCTAAATATTAAAAAAAAAAAACTTTATACGATACATTTTCGAAAAGTTATCGAATGGAGACCACGAACTGGCAAGCGCAACGTAGGAAGACCAGCCACAAGGTGGACAGAAGATATCACACAAATGGCAGGAAGACGCTGGATGCAGGCCGCTTCCAACCGATCTTTTTGCTTCCAGCTTATCAACTTATCAACAGATGAATGAGAGATATGATGAATGAGAAAGTGGAAACGAATGAAATTACGAGCGGTAGTGAAAGCGAGAACTGGTATAAAAGGGTAGTGTAGATAAGGCTTCAGACCTAAGTTTGAAGAGCTATGTTTAAAAAATATATTAAAAAAAACGGTCTTTTTAGAAATCCATTATTTTGTTGCCTCCCAACAAAATAATTGAAAAATTATGTCATCCAAGTAGACGAATTGCGCGTTTTGAAGTCGATCTATTTTTTTAAACTATAATTATTTGGTCTCTATTTGGCTCAAAGGTTAAGCATTGCCATTCAACGTGGCAATGCTGCCAGCATTTTGGGTACGTTGCCAACTGGTAGCGGTCTCTTAGATTAAGTTTGTAAATATTATTATTATGTGGCATATACGTGTATATCTAATAAATAAATTATTTCTCAGCGCTATAATTTTTCTTCGTTTTTATAAATAAAGCGTTAGCATGTTGCTAACTGTACAAAACCATCCAGGTTTAGCTTAGGCAACCTCATCCTAGATAGGGCACATGTTACCCGATGAGGTGGGTACACGGCGCGCTCATAATCTAAATAAATAAATAAATAAATATTTGTGGACATTTCACACAACACCATCTAGCCCAAACTAAGCAAAGCTTGTACTATGGAACTAGATGGCTGATACATATATACTTTTTTTTTGTTGTAAATATATACATATGATACATAGAAACACCCAGACACAGAACAAACATCCATGCTCATCACACAAATGTTTGCCCTGGGTGAGGATTGAACCCACGACCTTTCAGTTCAGCAGGTAGACGTAAACACACTACCAACTGAGCCACAAGGCCAGTCAAAATCTAAAAGCTTTTTTAAATATATGTTTTATCTATTTGTCACAGTATGATTGACATCCCTAATTATACTTATCTCCAACCAACCTTAGTCATTACACCAGTAGTAATTGTGCCCGATTAGGTTTGTACTATAGTAATTAAGCTTTGTTTCAGCGAAATTCTGATTAATTAATCATTTATCAGATCAGATTAAATAATGGACGGTAATTTTATCAATAAATTCAGCACCCTCACTACAATGTCCCTTGATATCTGAATAATTGGCATTGGGGTGTGGGGGTGCATCGGTGGCATATGTTCCACCCTCTCGACGTCATTATCTGCAATCAAACGGAATTTATGTGTCAAATTTATATTTTTCGCTTGTTATTATTTGTATGAGGGTTTTTGGGTGCGTGCAGTTATGTCAAATTTTTAATTGGCGTGAAAGAGTTGCATGGCCAAGTTACTATGAGCTTTGTGGCTTGGGAATTAGTCACAATTATTTCCGTTTCTCGAAATGTTGGCAGGTTGGCTAGAAATCTGACTTCAGGCGATCTGCAGGTTCTGAGCTTAAATTCCGCGGCACTCATCTCTATATTTCCCAAGTTATGTGTGTATTATTGTTAAGTTGTTGTCTTCAACTTCAAATGATATATATAAAACACCGTGAACAAACACACGTAAATTACTTAGAGTTATTAACGTTCTTGAAAATGTGTCAAATCTATTAACCCGCAGTCCACATTTGGCCAAGACAGATTGTAGAAACAAGACTAATCGGAAAACTCTTTATTTTCTTTGTTTTAATGTTTTCTTCATCATCATAATCATCCACAGCCTTTTCTATCCCACTTGTGGCTGTTTTCTTACTGTGCATAAATTAAGGTTTTCCGAAGGAAATTGAAAGTTTCAAAACGAAAAAGAATTGATTTACGATGTTTTTTTTATACACTATAGATCTACGATTGACCACCAACTCGCCTGATGTTAAGCGACGGTGTGGCCGAGGATGGAGTTCGTCGATCTAGAAATTATCTATTCACTCTAGCCTTGAAAATTCCAAGATTGTAGGTCTCAGGAAACAGAGAACAAAAAAGATTTAAGATTTTTACGAGATGGACTGATTGTTAAATACGGTTTTAAATTTCTATGAGAGTGGTAAGAACATTAAACTCCTTATTCAGGATGTGTGAAATGAATAAATAGTGAATAATACACTAAACGTCTTACTTATAAACGCATGTAAAAATCTTATTCACTGAATAAGGACTTGTCACTTTCCGTCAAACGGGAACTGTCACGCGCGAAAACGGAACAAAACACTGTTTAACTAAAATGCGCTTCAGCGTTTATAAGTAAGACGGTAAATGAATAATGGAAAAGGCAGACAAAAAATGATTAAATTTGTACTACGGAGTGCCATCTCACTAATCAATTTAACATACAATTTTTAATTACTAGCCTTTTGAGTCAGTAAAAATTACGACAGCCCTAGGATTTACAAGCAAGGAAACGAAAATCTAATTAAACAACGTTCACTGGTAAACAAAATCCAAGCACTGCCGAAAGCATCCTTATTACCGAGTAACAGAGGCGACAGAATTAGTCATTATCGCACCTGATTGTGTAAACTGTAGCTACGGAAACTTGTAATAAAATCATCCACCGGGCACAAATTGACAAGTAATAAGTTAACTCGATGATTATCATATCGTGGTAGGAACCATAAAATTGAGGATGGGGTTGCGGTCATTGAATGGGACAATTACCAGACGCGACAATCACTTCATTAGCGTCAAATTGCGTTGTATATTACTTATATTGTGCGGTGGTAATGCAACCTTATGCTGTTTTGTCGTGGGGTTGGATGGTTGTTGCTCAGCCGTGACGTTTGCGTATTGTTGATTCCATTTTGTTTGTTTTCACGTTGTGTTAGTTTTTGTTGTGTAGGCGTCGATTTATAAAGTTAAATAATTGATTTATCGGTAATAGCATAAAATACATTATTAGTACCTATAGCAAGTATAAATTTAGAAAAATCAAAAACTCCCGACAAATACAACGGCTGAACCGATTTTGATGAACACACCTAAGAATACTCGATGAAATCTTCTTTTAAACATAAAAAAACCTGAATCAAAATCAGTCTATCCGTTTGAGAGCTACGATGCCACACACACACACACACGTCAAACTTATAACCACTCCTCTTTTTGGGTTGAAAAGATTGTGTTTTGAAATACATACCTATTAATTTCATCCTAAACCTAACTGATATTATAAAACTGAAGTTTGTTACCTTTTAGTCAGGTAAAATTCAGTGAATCGATGCCAATAACCAAATAATTCAGATGCAAAAAGCGCAGGTGCGCGCTGAATCTCGAGGGTGATGTCGTAAGGGTGGGTCCATTGTGCCAACCCTAGTCAACAGTCAAGCGTCACTTGTAACAGATTTCCTGGATTAGCCGCTGTGTGTGGGGTTGTCGATAAGCTTTGTTGAACTTGTACCAGATGGGATAAGGTGGGATAATGAATTATATCAACAGATATATGCGTTTGAAAAATGGGCTGAACTGAAGGGCGTGCGAGATGAAGATCAAATCAGATGACAACTGTGTTGTAAGAGATTAGTGAAAACAAGTATATATAATTATATAAAAGAAAAACAATAGCTGACTGCAGATGAGCGATTTTTGCAATAGAACTTTAATTTCTTTATACCTATATGATTTCTTTACGCTTGATACACTGTTGAGTGAACTTTTTTTGCGAGATAGTATGCGCAAAGTCGCTGTGAAAGGTTATAAATGGGAATTCTTTAGAATAATAATACTTACTTGTTTAAAAAAAGTATGAGTAGGTCATGCATTTATATTAAATAATGTAATTGGCCAGCGACATTCTGTATTCTGGAATTGTCATTTCTTTTGCTTGATATTGGGGGTATTTAGGCGTTTCGCACCGCGAGCGGTTCGAATCGCGGTCCGAATCACCCAAGAGCTCTTTTTGAATAGGCCCTTTCGCACTGCGGTTCGAACCACTCGCGGCTGAAACGCCTAAATACTCATATTGGCATCATGGTTGCACATTTGCCATTTGTCGAGTTTACAAATTGTTATTTGTTGATAAATCGATTAGATTTTATTTCGCTCTCAAGATACACAGTCAGTGGGCGCAACAAAAAATATTTCGAAGCATTCTAATGTTATGTAAGTTTTTTTTTTTTTTTTTTTTTTAATTTTGAATATTTCTAATACTCAGTGTTTTTATGAATAATTCAATATTTTATATCACGATCACCAATGTCAAGCAACGGACGGATCGGTCAGTCTTCGGATGGGTGACCGTGAGTGGCATTTCTTTCTGAGCGCTAACGTGGGTCGGATGACACGTTAAAATTGTAGGTCTCGCCCGTGTCTTGTTAAAAATAGCAATCGTGAAGCCAGGTCAGAGGCCTTTCGGCGGCTTAATAACTTTGACACTAGGGCCGACCACTCAGTCTATACGAACTTACTTTAATATTTTATATCTTTGAACGAAATGCCGCGTGTTAAAAGACGGCTGTGCTACCAGACTACGCTTTAACCGCAGAAAAAGTAAGAAAACACGAGAAGTATAACTTTAGAAAACTCAAAAAACCCCGATAAAAAAACGGCTGAACCGATTTTCATGAAACATAGCTAAGAACACTCACGATGAAATCCACTTTCAAACAAAAAAATGTATCAAAATCGGTCCATGCGATATACACACATATACACAGATACACACGTCAAACTTTTAACACCCCTCTTTTTGGGCCGGGGGTTAAAAAGGGCGCGAGCCAAATTGAATGGTAAAGCTATGCAAAATGTAGGGATGAGCTTGTGGAAGGGGTCGTGAAGTACGACGTCGGAACTCAATAATAAAGTAAAAAATCACTTCAGATAATTCCCCGAAAAACAATCGGTACCTTTTGAACAATCATAAAATTAAAGAAAGCCACGAATTCGTAGCCACTAGAATGGTATTGTTCTTTGACGAAACTGCTGCGTCATCGAGCAGCCTACAATCATGGCCTCCTCCAAATAATTTCGTTCGTTGATAATTTGTGGTTAACAAAAAAATCGAGACTGCCGAATAATGTAATTACGGGTGTTTCCTTCGAGTGTGAAATGACTAGTTCAATAGGGACCTTTCCGAACTTGCCGGGATCAAAAGACACGAAATCATTTTGAAAAAAATAAGCGGGCAAGAATGTGACGAGACTCGTATATGGTTCCGTAGCTACTGCCATGGTTAAAAGGAAGACAAATACGCGCTTTGCTTTTAAAGAACAATGATATATTGACCTATTTGAATATCTTTTGCGTTTTTTTTTTGTAAATCACAGTCCTCTGTTTTACGATACTTAGAATGCTTATTTATTTTACCACCGTTTTTAGGGTTCCGTACCCAAAGGGTAAAAACGGGACCCTATTACTAAGACTTCGCTGTCTGTCTGTCTGTCTGTCTGTCTGTCTCCAGGCTGTATCTCATAAACCGTGATAGCTAGAAAGCTGAAATTTTCAAAAATGATGTTTTTCCGTTTATAACAACAAATACTAAAAATTAAAAAAAAAAAATTAAGGGGGGTCCCCATACAATAAACGTGTTTTTTTCGTATTTTTTTGCTCAATATTAAAAACGGTAACAGGTAGATGCTTCAAATTTTCACAGAATATTTACTTGTATATTACATTTCAAAATAAATAATTAAATAACAATAAAGTAAATATTAAAGGGGGGCTCCCATACAACAAATGTAATTTTTAAGAAATTTTTACTCGATCTTAATTAACAGGGTAGAAACTTGAATATATGTAAGTAAATATTTAGAAATATATTAACTATAAAAATAAATACCTAATCTAATACATAAAAGCTCACAAAATGAAAATAATCCGTGCATCTAAACGCGGTGCGAGCGCCGCGCCGCGGTGTGGTGGTGGCGCGAGCGCGAGGCGGTTGCTAAGCAACGGCCGCGCGGGTAGCGGGGGAGGTAACATCACGGAGCGAGCCATAGCCGCGCGTATTCGCGCGAGCGTCGTCATGTTACCCGGATGTGTATCTAAAACTAACTATCTATTTATAACCTACCTATAAGTTTGCAATTTACTACTTGGAATTTCGTTGATTTCTCGTTATTTTATAAACAGAACTAAACTTTGTAGTATTATAGATGATAGTACGGAACCCTTCGTGAGCGAGTCCGACTCGCACTTGGCCGATTATATTAAGATGGAATGGCAATCAAATATCGGAATCTAAATCTTTATATTTTTAATGATAAATTGGAAAGTTATAGTAAAATAAAAAATAAAATTGTTTAGAAGTTTTAGTTTAACAGCAATTCAGTACTTATGTTTAATTTGTTTTAATATTTTTATTATAATTTTTAACATAAACACGATAAATATTGATGCTAATTTTGACTTTGTTGTAAAAGACCTATTCTACGATTTAAGAATAATTTATTCTAAAATAAATCAATTAAACAATTAAAATAATACTATAGAGCCAGTTAGAGCAAATTTGAGACAATACAATACAATTAATATCTCTCACAAAGTATGTATCTACTACCTTAAAATACAATATAACACTTGCCTGTTTTGTGTTTCAGTATTATCGATAACTATTAATTAAATATTGAAGTTAAAATATCGTTGAGAGTTGAGACGGAGAGATAGATAAGTTGACATAACAAAACTATAAGTATAAAGGTTCCTCGTAGTACTACGGAACTCTAAAAACGAGACATTAAAAGTATGATTTTTGTTCCACCTACTAGACATAATTTAATTTGTTTATTTGTTACAAGAAGTCGACACAATTAATTATTTTTTACAAGTTTAATTGATTTTGAAGTAAAAATTAACTGCAGAAAACAAAATGTAAGTATTGAACTCTCTTTGGTCCGTGCTAAGTAGTTTGATAGGATTGAATCATAATTCTAATTTATTTTATTTTTTTATGTAGAAATAGGTTCGCGCTTGACCGCCAACTCGCCTGATGTTAAGCGACGTTGCGGTCTACGATGGACTTGGCGCTTACCCAGAAGAAACCAATTCACTCGCGATTTAAAGACATCCAGATTATATATATCGGGAAAGACCCACTCAGGAAGCGCATTCCACATTCTAGCAGTCCGCACGATGAAAGTGGAACTAAAGCGTTTCGTTCGGGTTTTTGGGATATCCACCATAAAACGGTGACGCTTGAATTATAAAAGCAAAAGTAACTGTCTGTCTGTTCGTAACAATTTCACGATCTTTTAATAAATAAATGATATCTTACAGTACATACATATACAGTTTTTTTTAAAATTTAATTTTTAACTCCACAAAAAGGGTTCCTTGCCCTTTGTCAGAATTACAAACTATACATTGTTACGGGAAGACACGATTTTTTAAATCTTTTTTATAGAAATAGGTATGCGCTTGACGCTTGACAAATATGCAAAAAAAACTAAAGTCATTATAAACCATTGATCTTTTTGCAAAGTGGCCTAACCAAATAATACTTACTCGCCAAATAGTTTTCTCTTACATAACTACGGAACACATACGCGTGGATCGATATGTTCTTGGCCACTTACTAAGTTTATTAGCATTCCGTGTGGTAGGTACATATAGTACCACACATTGTTTGCGTTACAACTGACGATTTTTGATTCTTTTGTTACATACCAACAATTCATCGCAATGTGATTTTTTGTTTACCAAAACAAAACCTTTGAGTGCGGAAATAAGTGAATGACTTGATGTTTATAGTAGAACGGTTAGTAAACCGGCATAAAGGGTGCTTAAAAGTTTAAAAGCCTAAAACCAATGATGTGTTACGTAGATGGATTTTTCCCCGTCTCTGCGTGGCAAGTCTCAAGTAAGGTAATCGCCCGACTCGTCTTCAGTCGCGATACATCTGTCAACACTGTTAGACGCGTATCGTAACTTGTGAACAGTGACAATGCCATCCTGTGTGTTTAGAAAGTACAACAACAAGATTTATAAGGCTAGGATATGGTCTTATCCTCGACAGTGCTGAGAACTGAGATTTGCCATGATTTTACCGTTTATTCCCAGTAGTACGGTTGCCAGTCCGGTTGACCGTACTACTGAGACTTTTAATTCCCAGTAGTACGGTTAATACATCAAATTCAATTAGTATAACCTCTCTATAGATAAAATCTCATTGCCTAAAACGATATGTGTCGCTCATGCTTTTCTACAATATGTATGTAATTTCTATTCGATTCAGTAGTCAATTAAGCTTGCAGCCCACTGAGCCCGCGGGCTCAGTTGACCACTTTCAGTTGTTTTCGGGGTTAGATCGACCCAAAAGCCGCATCTTAGCCCACGGGATCATTAGTATGTCATTTCTATACCTACTTAATGGGGTGTGTAAAGTAATTTTTCAGATATTTATTTTTATGCTTTTGTTCGAAACTTTGAATTATTTTAAGGAACCAATTTTAATATTTTAGCGATTGATGTCGTTTTTATTACACCATGGCTCACCATGGAGCTAGACAAACGTAAATTTTTTTCAATTACCAATTTCATTTATTTTTTCTATTTAATGTAAAAATTAAAGGTCGTACACTTGTCGTACAGTATAAAAGAACAGTAAGGTCACCCAAAGAAGCTTTGCAATCCCACTACATTAGTGAACACGCGTCCCACTCATGATAGCGTACTTTACGTGTGTAACGTGGGCAGTAACCTACTGCCCTGTGTACGCGCACTACTTACTCATTTCACGTGCGATACTTTATTTAATGGAAAAAATGTCGTGTCGTATTAATGTCGCGTAGTGTAGTATAAAAACGCAGTAAGGTGCGGTGTCACCCAAAGCAGCTTCGCAATCCCGTCGGAGGCCACGTACATTGTGTAGGCACTAGACTAGTTATCGCTGGATCGCGCGTCCTGCTCGCGATAACGCGCGTACCTGCACTTACTGCCCTGTGTACGTGTGACACGCGTACCACTTACTCATTTCACGTGGGAATACAAATTTCATTAAATTAGTGAAGCGCTCTTTAAGAATCTGGGTAGGTACTGTAAGGTCTGTCGAATTTCGGGTAGTAATTTCGTTACTAAATATCTTAATATAATGTACTAGAGTCTGTTTGCATGGTGATATATTTATTCGAGAAAAGATAAGCTCGACTTGGCGGGGCCACTGCCGTGCCCCCAGATACCGGCCATACGTACCCGCTCGCTCAGATGGCGGGGGCACGACCGTGCCCCCAGATATGTGGTAACTATAAATATGTATATAAAAATATAATTTTATATATGTGAACTTGTGAACTAAAAGTTTGAGGCACTAATTTTGCGATGTATTGTACTCGTACTATGAATTAACTATCATACCTTCCTGACTAATATTATGAAAGCAAAAGTAACTATTTGTCTGTAACACTATCTTTTTGTTACCTTTGACGATCTAACGGCTGAACCGATTGCTATGAAGTTTGGTACAGAGATAGTTGAGAACATAGGCTATTTATATCAGCATCACTACGCGGGTGAAACCGCGTGACGTACTCGTATTTAAGTATGGAATCAAAGCTCGCAGCTGTCTCACTCACGCGTAACAACATTATTAGACATATAAATCATTGAATTGAGATATTAGAAAAGTGAGACATGATTTTGTTTATTTAGATAGGAGAAATATTTTTTTATAAGTTATTTTCCTAGTAGTGAAAAAACATATATTTTCCTAATCCTCAGCCAAATTAAAAGATATCGAGCAAGATATCAAAACGAAATCATCTCTCACTTTCCTAATATCCCTACTCAATGTATATGTTTAAAAATACTGTGATGCGCGAGAGAGATAGCTGCGCGCTTTGAACCCCACCTTAATATTTCCGTTCCATAGTTGCGAGCAGTATGACTTATTCTGTGTTTGTGGCATCCAGGTAGTTCGGAGCGCGCCACGGCGTGAGTCAGCAGTAGTGCGCCGTCGATTGAAACGTTACCCCCGTCCACTTGTTACCGACGGTGTTGTTGTGCAGCATGATGCAACAATTCTTTGGCTCGTGCGTCTATGTACTTAGCTAACTTTGCCGATCTAGTGTTTTACGCTTATTGTTTTCAAAATGGTTAACATGGTCAAAAAACCATTACATAGATAGCAATAAAAAAAAATAGTTTAAAAAACTTTAAGGTACAAGCTT
Organism: Lycia hirtaria; assembly: GCA_947563715.1. Classification (NCBI taxonomy): domain Eukaryota; kingdom Metazoa; phylum Arthropoda; class Insecta; order Lepidoptera; family Geometridae; genus Lycia; species Lycia hirtaria. Next base: position 17,147,088 of record OX387386.1, read on the forward strand.
TTTTAGTGCAAAAGTGCTCACAGTGACTAAAAAACGAGCGCTAAATCTTAGCATTTTTCGCTAGACAGTTCTAGGTAATCTCCGGGCTTTAGCTTTAGGCCGTCATTGTTATGTTTATTATGTACAAGAGAAGGTACCTAACACAACAACGGACAATCCCAACATACCCAGAGAAAGAGAGAGGGAGAGGCGACACCACAGTCTAGGTAACCCTCTCAGAAAGGTCCGCGCTTTCTTGTTCGCTTATTGAATGTATTCGTAATGAACGTGCGTAAACTCTGCTATCTCAGCAGTTTCCGTCAGAAAGTTCCTGTTCGTACATTTTGGTTGATCATCAGACAACCTACGTGCAATAATGATGTTACATTGTCATCTGATTCACATATGCATGCGAATTTTCAGCTCAATCGCAAACCAAGATGTGGGTCGTCTTTAAGGTGAAGCTCAACGCGCGCAGCTATCTCTTTCGCGCATCATAACATTAAACATATAAAATCACTGGTTAGGGATATTAGAAAAGTGAGAAATCAAGTTGTTTGTTCAGATGGGAGAAATATTAATAAAAAAAATATTATTCAGATAAAAACCATACTGGCGACGGAGTAGAGAAAAAAACATTGTACAATAACAATTTAAAAGATATCAAAGAAAACTTTTTTTTAAAATATTTCTCTTAACTAAAAAAACTATTCAGTAGTTTTTGAGTAAATTCGTTGCAAACATACAAAAATACAAATCTTTCCAGTTTATAATATTATTATTATGTATAAGTTTTCTTTCATTTATTTATCAATTCATGAATCATAAATAATATATTAACTAATACATATATAATTAAAAATTCAGTCAAATAACCCACACCTAACTGTACCTGGTGCAAAGGTACCCATAATACATTATCTATATCTAAATAAACAAATTCATTTCTCACTTTTCTAATAGTAATTCTATTCTATGCGAGAGTAGAGAATAACCGTAAGCTTATGTTATGGCGATCCTTGCAGATTTCACAACAGGATTAGTAGAAAGTCGGCACATTACCACCCATTTCTCATTGATCATCATCTCAGTCACATCTCAGCCACAAGAAGTCCATATGTTGATGTCCGGTTTGTATATCGTCATCAAGTAACATGGAATAAGGCATGGTGGACGGTGAACAGTACGCATTTCCCGTAGCATTCCATCGGACAGATTTACTGATAATCATTATTGATGATTGCGACTCGATAGCTCCGCTCGCTTTTTGTTGCAGCCGGTGTCTGTGGCACAAAATATAACAGGTAGAGATCAACTGCTCAGCAGTTTTATTAAGGACTTAATAATTAATACATTTTTTAAATTATTATAGATAGGCTTATACAAAGTGCTTCCTTCGGATGCTACACAAAATTATCTCACGTAGATACCTACATATGAAGAGGCCAATGATGATAATGATTCCGTATTATCGTAGTCATGAAGAATCAAATATTCTTCATGACTACAATAATACGGAATATTGAACGCGCACGTCTTCATGTAAGAACTTTTTGAATCTCTCGAAAGAAATTTGTGTGAACTTGCCTGACTTCTAAACAATATGATTGAGCTCCCTGATCGATTTTGCTTTCATTCGTGTTAGTTTTTATCTATAGGTATATATCGCATTTTCTAACCTATATTGATCATCATCTCAGCCATAAGAAGTTCACTGCTGGACCTCCCTATAGGCCTCCCCATGGACTCCCAAAAATACCCATTAAAAGTGGCTTGCTTCCGACGTCTTCCCACCACTTGTATAAGGTCATCTGTCCATCTCGTGGCTGGTCTTCCTACGCTGCGCTTGCTGGTGCGTGGTCTCCACTCGAGAACTTTTCGGCCCCATCGACCATCAGTTCTACGTACTATGTGCTCTGCCCACTGTCACTTCAACTTGCTAAACCGCTATATTGATAGAATTTAAGTAATATTCGGATACTAAGATCTACTATTTTGAACTTTTCATTATGTGCGATTTTAGATTGAGGTGACATTCACCCATACTTTCCCGCTGCTTCGCCATCCAATTTTGATTATATTGGAGAGAAACAATAATCACCGAGTTCTAGGTAAGAACGTCAAAAGATTTTTAAAAGGAGAAGGTATAGAGAGGGTAAAGAGATGGCATTGTATGATGGGACCATTCACCTTCAGATTTTAAGCATATTTTAGTGAAACTACATATAAACACATAACGGGACCTCATTGGTGAGCTTGGCTACCCTACAGCACTACCACAGACGGCAGTAAGATCCCTTGAAATTAGCGCCCCAAAGGGATAGAATGACCATGGCGCATGAACGCGCCCATACCAAAATCTTGACGTATCTGTGACTCTGAAGTTAGTGACTTGCACCAATCTCCAAATAAAATATAATATGCTAACTCATTAAGTTTCGAGCCGTCATTCTTTGCGTTACATTCTTAACTACAATGAAGAGTTAACGCGTCAGTCAGATCGGCCGATTCACGTTCTCATGCTGACCGAATCCGGTGGCGGCTGGTAGCACCGATGATATCGCACAAATGCATTGACGAAATATTCTTTATGGAGTGACGACTGACAAAGTATGGGAGGGTCTGTACACGGTTTTGAACAAATGTCAGTTAAGTCGATTTCTTCTTCTTCTTTTTTGTATTGGACCCCGCGATTAGCGATTTGCCAGCGTCAAGTATTGAAATATTTTCAAGTTTCTTGAATTATTACAAGTTATATAGTGTTCTAGTCACAGTCTAAGTCACGTAAACAGTCATTTTCAAATTTAAGTCTTGCCTCAGTAAAGTGATGGCGACTTTACTAGAAGTTTCTATGGAGTTTTGCCGACAACGTAAAATCACACGTTTCACTGCTTTATTTCACTTGCCCACACTCACGCACTTGATCGAACATTTAATAAATAAAACACCACCATTTTTATAGCATTAATGTTCAAAATAACACAAGTTTATGAAAATAAAACAAAGCAACAACATGTTTCGATGACGTTCCCGCCAAAACTCCAGTTAAGTCGATTGTCAGTTGTCTCGGTGGTGACATCGACAAGTGAGTTGTGTTCAGATTTTTTAACGCAGTGAAATATGTTGTCTGTAATTTTGTTATAAATATTTTTATACGACAAAGTAAAAGAAACTGTATATAATTTTGTACAACAATTCAGCGGAGAATGCTTGTTGGCTACATCGGTGTCTGTCGAGGAGTCTTTTTAACGGTATTAGCGTCTGTTTAGGATACTTAGAGACTGTATCGGCGTCAGTGGAGGAGTCTTGATGGCTGCACCGGCGTCAGTGAAGGAGTCTATTTGGCGCCATCGGCGACAGTGGTTGCACGAGAGAGATAGCTGCGCGTGTTGATCCCATAACGATTCGGTGGTCAACTGAGCCCGCAGCCCACTGAGCCCGCGGGCTCTGTAGACCATTTTAAGTGTTTTTCGGTGTTAACTCGACCCACAAGTCGCATCTCTATAAAATAAATTATATACCTATACTACCTACATTTATATACTGAGTATGTTTGTTAGCTCCTTTATATTTCCGATATTTTTCTTGTTATCATACAAACAGTTTATTGTTGTCGTTATCACACAAAGTAATTTTTTGTTTTCGTGAAAAAACTTACGCCACACATTTTTCCGTAAGCGAATGAACTTTTTTTACGGAACAGCTTATTTTTTCGCGATATCAGGATTGGTTATAAATAGTAAAAGCTGTATGTACGTAATGATGAAGTAAAATTAACACTATAAATACTATTCATACAAAATAGTGGTGTGTATATCTCACGATAATCTTATCATGTACTTACACGAATAAAAATAATTCAGTTTAATTTCGTTAATAAACATTCGCTATCGCTTCGCTCGGTCAATAATAACCATAGGCGTACTTTCCCGCAACTCGATCCGTCAATCCTGAGAGCTATAGTCGTAAAATCGTCACCGTAATGAAAACAGACTTTTCTTATTTGCATTTCAAAATCGATTCCGATACAAGCGAGGATTTATAGCTGAGGAATAATTAAACAACCGACAATAAGCGCTAAGCTTGTCTCGTAAATCATAAGTTTTATAACGTGTAAATATTATCCCAACACAAATTTTAATGTTTAATATGGAGCCAAGTGCAGCGCTGATAAAAGGATTGGAATAAAATTAGGGATTCGCTCAACGCGTGCATCACAACATTTTTAAACATATCATTGAGTAGTGATATTATAGAAGAAGTGAGAAATGAATCAACTTATAATACTTAATAATTACTTAGCCAAGTCAAAAATGTATATTTAATTTAACATGAGTTAAATCATATGTTCGTAGTGTCAGACAAGAGACCCGCTGTTTTAAGCTCACATAAATTATGATATGTAACTACGGAATCCTACATTGCGCGTGGCACGACACGCACTTGGTAATTTTTCTTAAATTATAGATATTAAGTGAACCAAGGTCATACCACGATATAATTTTTTTTCTGGAAGCAGATTAGACTTTTGATAATAAATAAATAAATAAAATAAATATTTATGGACATTTCACACAACACCATCTAGCCCGAACTAAACAAAGCTTGTACTATTGAACTAGATGGCTGATAGAATACATATAAACTTTTTTGTAAATATATACATATGATACATAGAAGCACCCAGACACAGAACAAACATTCATGATCATCACACAAATGATGATGATGAATGAGTATTATAAAATCACTGGTGTTACTTCGAAATTTTTCGAAGATGTGAGTAATTGAGTATTTACCCGACTGCGTAAGAAGGAGGGTTATGTTATTCGAGTGTATGTATGTATATTTCTTTGACACGCCCTAGAGTCTAAACGGCTTGACCGATTTTGATGTGAGTGGTGTCAATAGATTCGTCTTAGTTGTGACAGTGACACTGGGTACATCAAAATTAATTGGTGTTACCACACCAATCGATCGTTGGCTGATCGACGGACATCGGTCGATGAAACGTCGTCTAAATCGATCAGTCGTTGTCCTCGATCGACGTCGACTGTTCCATTCTATAGTCAATAGTCAATAGTTTTATTTGCAACATATGTAGATACATGCAGGTCTTATAAATAATACATGTCATTGGTTCAGAAGTACATATGGCCCTGTAAGGGCATGGCAACATTTGACTCGGAACGTTCTATTTTAGATCGCTAAACTTATCCTTAAAAAAATCATTTAAATTGTAGTAGCAATTGGCTTCTAAAAAGGCTTTGAGATTCAATATAAAACTGTCTTCTGTTTCCAGATCTTTCAATTTATTTGGCAACGCGTTATATATTTTTACTGCCATTGAGTTAGGGCTAGTACTATGGATTACTAGGTTAGACTTAGGTATAAGGAGCTTATGCTTATGTTGAGGTCTAGGAATTCGCGGTTTATCAGCAACTTTTTTAAATAATTCAGGATATTTTCTAACAAATTTACAAATTTCTAAAATATACATTGATGTCAAAGATAGGACTTTAAATTTAATAAAATAAGGTTTGTGGAAGTTTTCGATTGTTATATCAGGTGCTTTTATATTGGCGAGAATACGTATACACTTTTTTTGGGCGACGAAGAGATCATCTGCATCCACAGAGTCACCCCATAGTATGATACCGTATCTCAGCCATGAAGAGGCAAAGGCGTGATAAGCAGATATTGCTGTGTTTAAGTCTGTGGCTTGTCTTAATTCTTTTAGTGCATAACAGAAACTGGACAATTTAGCTTTGATTTTTTTAATATGGAGTTTCCAGTTAATATGCGTATCCAGCTCTAAGCCTAGTAGTGTAGCCGTGTCAACGCATTCCAATTTAATATTATTATAATAAAAATTTATGTCAAGGGGGGTCTTTTGATGTGGTCTAAATTGTATTATTTTAGTTTTTGAAAAGTTTAGGTTAAGATTATGGTCAGTCATCCAATTAATTATATTATTTAAAATGTCAGTTAGTTTATTATTTAAATTTAGATTATTTTTGCATGATGTCAGAATTGAAATATCATCCGCAAAAAGAACACAGGAATCGTCAATTACTTTTGGGAGGTCATTAATATAGAATAAAAATAGAATGCACCCGACGACGCTTCCTTGAGGAATTGAATTATTAATTTTAATGGAGGTAGATCTAATAATGTCAATTGTTTTAGTGTCAAAATTATAACTGTCAATTTCAACGTGCTGTACACGATTGCATAAATATGACTTAAACCATTCATGTGCCATTCCACGTATTCCCATGTCAAATAATTTATTTAATAATATGTCGAATTGAACTTTGTCATATGCTTTGGTCATGTCAAGTAAGATTCCGACTGCGTATTTTTTGCTATCGATTAGATTTAAGATTTCTTGTACGTATTTATACACAGCTAAAATTGTCGACCGATTCTTGCGAAATCCATATTGTGAGTCATCAAAAATGCCAAATTTTTCGCAAAAAGAGTTTAGGCGCTTTTGCATAATTTTTTCAAATATTTTTGAAGACGTGGGCAAAAGCGATATTGGCCTGTAGTTATTAGGATCGAGTTTAGATAACTTTTTATAAACGGGTTTGATTAAAGAGATTTTAAGTAGATCAGGGAAACTTCTACCATCGATCGATGTTCGATCGATTGGTGTGGTAACACCCTAAGTCTATTTTTTATTGTCAACACATCACGTTACGATCACGTAAGGTCGCCGACGATCATACGAAGGCCCTGATGGGTGCTTTAAAAAATTTACACATTTATTACCATTTCAGCAAAGACGACTTAAGGTTGAGCTCAAAGCACGCAGCTATCGCATATCATAACATTTTTAAACATATCAAATTACCGAAGCTTTTAGAAAAGTAAGAAACAGAATTGTTTGTTTAGATAGGAGATTTTTTTCAAATAGTTTTTTATTTTTAACGTGGCTGATTAATTCCAAAATATATGGTTTTTGCCCGACTGCGTAAGAAAGAGGGTTAATCAGTAATCCGTCGCCAATATAAATAATATCTAAACAAATCTTTTTATAGGGTTCCGTACCCAAAGGGTAAAAACGGAATTTATTACTAAGACTTCGCTGTCTGTCCGTCCGTCCGTCCGTCCGTCCGTCCGTCTGTCACCAGGCTGTATCTCATGAACCGTGATAGTATAACAGTTGAAATTTTCACAGATGATGTATTTTGTTGTCGCTGCTTTCTTTTTGTTCTGTTGCCGCTATAACAGCAAATACTAAAAAACAGAATAAAATAAATATTTAAGGGGGCTCCCATACAACTAACGTGATTTTTTTGCCGTTTTTATATATAATGGTACGGAACCCTTCAGGCGCGAGTCCGACTCGCACTTGGCCGGTTTTTTATTTATATATTCTCTCCTAAACAATTTTGTCTTTCACTTTTCTAATATCCCAACTTATTGAGTTTATATGTACGTTAAAAATGTTGGAATACGTGAGAGAGATACTCGTAGTTGCGCGCTTTCGTTCGCTTTCCTTTTATTTATCAAAAGATGGTTTCACTAAAATAGTACATACCTATATCAAAATAAATGTAAGACAGCTGCGCCATTTATCCCGGGGCCTTAACACTTCATGAATTAAACCTGGGCTTCCAATGTGCCTAATATTTTTTTTGCAACCGAGTACCTATACGAACAACTGAAAATTACACATTTCATAAAACGCCTCAAGTTTTTAGTCGTAATGTAATACTTCAATAAATCCGGAAAAGTACAAGTTTCACTCGCACCAAAATCCCGAACGAAACGCTTTGGTTCCACTTTCGTCGTGCTGACTACTAGTTTGTGGAATACGCTTCCTGAGTGGGCCTTGCCCGATAGATATAATCTGGGTGTCTTTAAGTCGTGAGTGAATTGGTTTCTTCTAGGTAAGCGCGCTCCATCATAGACTGCAACGTAACTTAATATCAGGCGAGTTGGCGGCAAATATATTTCTATATAAAAAAAAATGTAATAATAGAATTCCTTGTTAAAAAAATACTAATATTTAATACACGCCATGTTTGACAATAATAGATGATATCGATCGAAAGTGTAACTTTTGTCTGTACTTTTTTTTTGCTTGATGTTGGCATCATACTTGCACATTTGCCATTTGTCGAATTTATGTGTCTGTACTTATTGGATACCTATAAGTTTTTTTAGTATGCCATGTGTTTTTGTAGTTGCAACGCGGGTTGTTCGAGGGGTTGTCCCGGGGCCAGTTAACGCTCATTCGTAAATTGGGCCGTGTTTAATTCTGAAGAAGCAGGACAGGTGTCTCCAAAATAAGTCTGTTAATTGTGCATTGGTGGGCACACCCGCATTTCTTAATTCACCACACAGTAAATGGAGTCATGAAACTAAAAAAAAACACAAAAAGCAAGATTATTACCGCATACTGATAGATACGGGTCTAAAGAAAATCTAAGATGACTTTAATAGTCTCAAGGCCACATAACACAATGTGTGGGCGCCATGGGACCAGGCTTTCAGAAAAAAGCAAAAGCAAGAGGAATCTAAACCCTTGCATACATATCCTTATTAGCTGTGCTCCGTGTTTTCACCCGTTTGGTGATGAGAAACTGTGATGATGTGACTGTCTCCAGATTCACAGCTATCTCTGTACCTAATTTGATAATAATCAGTTCAGCCGTTTGGTCATGAAAAGCTAACAAACAGTTATTTTAGCTTTTATAATATTTAATTAAGATGACGAAACCAACGTTTACTTTATCTAGATTCATAGAAATCGTAATATGGAAATGCAACCGAAGCTCTGTTCTGCTAAAGAACCAATGTGGCGCTGTGTTGAGGGCGCTGCTGTCCTTATTTCATTATTTTGTACACTCGAGACCACAGAATACCATAGTAGTATATACGTCCAGAAGTTCGTTCTCATGTTTTGCCACTATAGTTCTATATTTAGTACATATTAATTAGTAAACTGATCCAGCAGTCGTATAACCTGGGTGTCTTTAAATCACAAGTGAAAAAGTTTCTTCTAGGCAAACGCGCTCCATCGTGGTCCGTGGACCGCAGCGTCTAGTCTAGTAAAAATAAGATTTGTGACAACATAAAAGACAACTAAGTATATTGTTATTTAAATGAATGTACTGGTGTATTGAAATACATTTGACACAATTTGAAAATGATAATAGAAAAGCTAATTTTGTTACCTTTACACGCTCAAACGGCTGAACCGATCGTAATGAAAATTAGTATAGAAATAGCTTTGGACCTGGAGACGGACATAAGCTACTTATCATCATCATAATCATCACCGTTTTTCATAACTACGCGAGTGAAACCGCGAAACGCAGCTAGTCTATAAATCGGGGATTATTCTGGATCTATAATTTTTTGTTATTTTCCTATCATAATTTCAAAGAATCCCCCCAGTTGCAAATACTGTGATCTGCTCCATACAAACGGATTTATTTTTACTAGACTAGTCAGCACAACATCAGGCAAACTGGCGGTCAAGCGCAATCCCAATGAATAAAAAAATGAGTCTCACTATTAAAAATAATCATTTTGTCCGCGGTCCAAAAACCCATTATTGTATTGTTAACATGCACAGCGTAATAATTTATCGAACAACACTCATATTAACCGTATAAATAAGTACATTAAAAACAAAACATTACGTTCAAAAAGAGATTAACGGTGAAATGAAGTGTTAATTGCATGGAAGCATTGAAAAATGATCAACATATGTTATATAAATAGCCATAAATAATGTCTCGAAATTCAGTTTAAATATAAGTGCAAGAGAACAAAAATTAAAAAATATAACCACGTGTTATTAATTTCGTGCCCGACTGAGGTGCGAGATGAGGTCACTGAGGAAGATATGGAGTCGCTTTGTGACATATATTATCTGAGGTCAACTGTTTTGGATACTTTAATTACGAATTTGCGTTTTTGAGTAAGGCACTTCTATGTTTAACTAAAATTTTAGTCAAAATTAAAGAAATGATATACAGTGGATTTCGGGTATAACGACAATGAAGGGACCACTCTATTTTCGTCGTTATATCCGGAAGTCGTTACAGGCAAAGGTAAAGAGATACAGACACGTACACATGTGTAGTTTATATTCATTTATTATTGAAAATATTTGCACACATAGTTATTCACCGGTACATTTAAAAAAATGTGTAATATTAGTTTGCTTCAATTTATTTTTTTGTGCTAGTGTACGCTGTAGGGTGTATTCTATTTTCATTACTTCTTCAATATCTATAATATCCTTTCCATCACCAAATAAACAGTATCTTTTAAGCTTTGTTACAACACCTAACTTACCTACCTTACCCCATACTTATTCAAAAGTTTACTAAACCCAGTTGCTACTCAGAATATCACTTTGTAACTGAACCATAAAAGCTCCGAAACGTACACGCTTCCCCTACCTACTTAGTTGATATCTATAAACAAAAGGTAAAGGTCTCCACACTTGCTGACCATCTGTGTGCAATGGATGTAAACAAAAGATAAGAAATGTTTGTGAAAGAAAAAAATCTTTGTGTCTTTGGCGGCCGACTCCGGTCGCAATAACTGCATGGGATTTCTAGGAATTTGTTACAAATGATTCATTAAAAACAGTCGCTACACCCGAACTCGGCGTTACATCCAAAGTCGCTATAGCCACATGAATTTTGTACTAAAGTATGCTTTAAATTCAAGGGACTTAGATTTAACGTCGCTATAGGTAAATGGTCGCTACAACCAAGGTCGTAATAAATGAAATCCACTGTATATAGAATGAAATGAAAAAAATACAATCAAAACAGGTGGTCGTAGTTGTTGATATCGAAATCTTTTTTATTTAACTTTCAAAATGCATCAAAGATAAGCGACGGCATATTTACACAAAAAAATACGGTATTACGTACAAGGTCAGATATAAGTATATAATATAATAATTTCGTAATTAATTTAAAATAATCTCAAACGAAACGGTATAACTCATTTTATTATGTGTACTTGCCGGTTAAAAGAAAGGCTTATTTATTAATTTATCAGATATAGAGCATATATTTTCGGGTATTTTTCCCATAATTGGAGTATTTTTAAACTGAGCCAACCGGGAATGTAGAGAGCCGCTCTCGTGTGCTCTCGCCAATGCTCGTTCTTCGATAAAAAGTTTAGTCTCTCGGCAAACTCCGGGAATGTGGAGCGGGCTTAACAAATAAATATTTTCCATTACAATCTCAACATTGTGTTTATCGATAATCGAACCAGAAAATCGTCGTAGCATATGGGAAGGACCGTGTAAAAGTTAATTCATACAGCGTTCATATAGCGACTCCACGTTCCTCGCTGTTCCAGTTCCAATTTCAAAGCAGAGTTTGACTTACGGCGCAGTTTTAAATAACTGCCGAACGCTCATTACATTTTCCAATCGGGTATTTGCATAACTATTGGAATGGAACCATCGGAGTTTGTGTGTTTTACCTGATGTATGGACCGCCCTACGTAAAATGAATTCATGTCTAACATGTCTTTTTGCAGTCTTCACCTGCTTTATGATGTTGTTGGTGAATTTTAGCAGACCAAACAAAATAACTTAAGAGTAAAAGTAATAGTATAAAGGTAGTTTCCGGCAGCCTAGTCGGGAGACCGTCCGACTTGCGATCCGCAGGTCCTGGGTTCGAATCCCGCAGTACGCACCTCTGTCTTTTCGAAGCTATGTGCGTTTGTTGATTGCCGCTAACTTCAAACGTTGAAGGAAAACATTGCGAGGAAACCTACGTGTCTGAGAGTTCTCAATGATCTTGAAGCTGTGTGAAGTCTGCCAACCCGCACTTGGCCAGCGTGGTGGATTATGGCCTTACCCTTCTCACAATGAGAAGATGGCCCGCACCTCGCAGTGGGACAGTTTGTACAAACAGGGCTGACAAAAAAAAAGTGGAAGACTCCGAAAACATACCTATATGATTAAATAGATAAATAGCGACTCTTGCGATTTAATAAAATACAAGCCAGTTAGAACAAGCGCTAATTACGTGGTCTTAATTTTTTTACGCCAATCTACGATTGACCATCAACTCGCCTGATCTTAAGCGATGGTGTGGCCGAGGATGGAGCTCGTCGATCTAGAAGATATCTATTCACTTTAGCCTTAAAAATTCCAAGATTGTAGGTCTCTGGAAACAGAGATGGCGGTAAAGAATTCCATTCCTGTGCAGTACGCACCAAGAACGTGGACCGCTATCGCTGAGTACGGATTTTTGGCATTTCAACGAGAAATAGATGGTAATTAGCCGACTTTCTGCTAGTCCTGTAGTGGAAATGGGGAGGGTGGAATTAGGTCGTGAAGCTCTACATACATACTCGTATATTAAGAGAAACGCTGTGTCGCATTATCTTTAGTCAGTAAATTCCGCGTCCTTCATGGAACAGTGGAAAACTGTTTTCTAATCATAAGTGTTATCTGATTTCGATAATTATTTTTTATATGATTGGAATCATTAATGGCTATATTACGCCTCTACGGTTTGACTTATTTTTAATAGACTACCTAATGGACGAAATATTCTGTCTTGTGTGGACTTATTGTGGCTGAGTTTTTTTATATATATAGAAATAGGTTTGCGCTTGTCCGCCAACTCGCCTGCTGTTAAGCGACGTCGCGGTCTACGATGGAGCGTGCTTACCTAGAAGAAACCAATTCACTTGCGATTTAAAGAAACCTAGATTATATCTATCGGGAAAGACCCACTCAGGAAGCGTATTCCACAATCTTGCAGTCCGCACGGTGAATTTTAAAATATTATGCGCGTTAAATCCGTTAAAAGTTGCTTAATTTCAACAGTAGGTATGAACTGTACCTATTCCATCGCATATTTTCAAGTTAGGCATTGTGTGAAAAAATTAAAAAAATAAAAATATGCTAATGTTAAAAAATATTGTTAGTACGTAAAAAAAGTTTATGAAAATATCCACTAATAGTATTGATTTATTCAATAAAAATCCAAGGCTATTGTTGGGATTCAAACCCAAACCCTCCGGCACAAAAGTTGATCGTACAACCGCTGACCTATCATCGCTTCAAAACCATAAAACCAGTCATAAAACCTGTCGACCATAAAAAGAACCTCTTGTAGCCTGCGCGGCTTGACCGATTTTTATGTGTGAGGTGTCATTTACATTTTGTACTTGCGTATTTTGTTTATTGTAATACTATTACTTCTTGTTTCCTTTTTTAACCGATTTCAAAAAGGAGGAGGTTATCATTCGTAGCGTACATAAATATATTATTTCAAATATTATATTATCAAAAATTCCCGACGTCAAAAAAAATCTATAAAATTGAGAAACGTGTAGGGTATACCAAGAGTCAGGTTGAAAAATATCAATAATAATAATAAACATATTCTACTTTTACATCTCAAGAGGCTCTCGCTCGATGGTTGGGTCAAGGGTCAGATACAGAAGGCAGTCATCCTAGACACGGTACGTATTGTCAGGAGGTTCCTCTCTCTGTAGCCCCTACCACCGGCAGCTTGAGCCCCGCCCCGCTGCCGGCGGCACCCTAGTTTTAAGTTTTTTACAATATTTATGTTTATTTTTTATAAGTTTATATATGTGTTTGCTGTGGGGTACCGGCTTAGAATAGTACCTCCCCCTCTCTTCCCGTGGGTGCCGTAAGAACCGGCTAAGGGAAATACTACCAGAGATGGGCAGCAGCATCCTCTGCGGAAAACGCTACCCACTGCGCTCGCCAACCCGCATGCCAAGCGTGGCGAGTAATGGCAAAACCCCCTATGATGAGCAACGAAAAAACCAGGCCCCCAGTCCCCGGCAGCTCCGCTATTCCGGGCTACGGTAGCGGTCCCGGTCACGGCGGAGCAAGGGGTGCTAAGAATCTCCGGAAGAGATCCGGCTACCACCCCCTGCATAAACGACGACTGGCCCTGGTAACACACAATATTCGCACGATGAGGACAGACGAGAAGCTAGCTGAGCTGGAAGAAGAAATGAGTAGATTACATTGGGATATCCTGGGGTTATCAGAAGTCCGACGAGAGGGTGAGGACACGATAACCCTGAAATCCGGTAACCTACTATACTACCGGGAGGGCGACCAACAGTCCCAAGGTGGTGTCGGGTTTCTCGTCCACAAGTCCCTTGTTAACAACATTCTTGCCATCGACAGTGTATCGAGCAGGGTTGCGTACCTGATACTCAGAGTATCCAAGAGATATTCGTTGAAGGTCATCCAGGTATACGCACCGACCTCGGCACACTCGGATGATGAGGTGGAGGTGATGTATGAGGACATTAGTAGGGCCATACACACTTCTGAGACCTATTTTAATGTTGTTATGGGGGACTTCAATGCGAAGCTGGGCAGGAAATGCGAAAGTGAGTTGAGAGTGGGGCAATTTGGATATGGACAACGGAACCCCAGGGGACAGAGGTTGGCCGACTTTCTGGAGAAAGAGGGACTCTTCATGATGAACTCTTTCTTCCAGAAGCCACCTCATAGGAAATGGACCTGGTTGAGTCCCGATGGTTCTACGAGAAATGAGATAGACTTCATCCTGACCACCAAGAAACAAATATTCAATGACGTCTCTGTGATCAACATGGTTAAAACCGGAAGTGATCACCGAATGGTACGAGGCACTTTGAATATTAATGTTAAACTTGAGAGGTCCCGTATGATGAAGTCTACACTCCGACCCACTCGCGCCCATATCCAAAACCCCGAGAGCTTTCAGCTCGAACTATCAAATCGCTTCGAGTGCCTGGAGAGCTGCGCATCGGTGGATGAGATCAATAACAGGTTTGTGGAAACTGTCCGTACGGTGGGCGCGAAGTTTTATAAGCCCCACCGTACAAATAGACCGCAAAAGCTCTCGAGCCATACCCTCGACCTCATGGCTGAACGACGCTCATTGCAACTGCAGTCTTCCGGTGACGCCGAGTCATATAGGCGGCTCAATAGACTCATATCAAAGTCTATGCGACACGACGTCCGTACCTTTAATACTAATCGTATTAAAGAGAAGATAGAGCGGAATAAAGGCTCCAAAGTGTTCGCAAAAGACATGTCTATTGGGCAGAGCCAGTTGACGAAGCTGAAGATGGAAGATGGCAGTATAGCGTCGACTAAAGCAGAAGTCTTGAGGGAAATCGAGAGGTTCTATGGACAGTTATACACATCGGTCGCAAAACCTGTTAGCAGTTTGGGCAAAGATCCAAGAGCCAAACTGACTCGACATTATACCGAAGATATCCCGGACATCAGCCTGTACGAGATTAGGATGGCCTTGAAACAGCTCAAGAACAACAAGGCACCGGGTGACGACGGAATTACATCAGAGCTACTGAAAGCGGGTGGAACACCGGTACTGAAAGTCCTTCAGAGGCTCTTTAATTCCGTCGTGCTTGAAGGTACAACGCCAGAAGCATGGAACAGAAGCGTGGTGGCGCTGTTCTTCAAAAAAGGAGACAACACTTTGCTGAAGAACTACAGACCCATCTCGCTTCTGAGCCATGTCTATAAGCTGTTTTCAAGGGTCATCACGAATCGTCTTGAACGCAGGTTTGATGACTTCCAGCCTCCCGAACAAGCCGGTTTCCGAAAAGGCTATAGTACCATAGACCACATCCATACGCTGCGGCAAGTGATACAGAAGACCGAAGAGTATAACTTGCCCCTTTGCTTAGCGTTTGTGGACTATGAGAAAGCCTTTGATTCGATCGAGACCTGGGCGGTGCTTGAGGCTCTCCAGCGATGCCGTATTGACTATCGGTATGTCGAAGTGCTGAAGTGCTTGTACAACAACGCCACCATGTCAGTCCGAGTACAAGACCAGAACTCAGAGGCAATTTCATTGAAAAGAGGCGTGAGGCAGGGAGACGTTGTCTCTCCGAAACTGTTTACCGCCGGTTTGGAAGATGCCTATAAGCTTCTGGAATGGAAAGGGCTCGGCATTAATATTAACGGCGAGTACATCACTCACCTTCGGTTTGCCGACGATATAGTAGTCATGGCAAAGTCGATGGAAGAGCTCAGTACGATGCTCGAAGACCTCAACAGAGTTTCCCAACGGGTGGGCCTCAAAATGAACATGGACAAAACGAAGGTTATGTCGAACGCCCATGTAGTGCCCACCCCAATATCTGTGGGGAACTTCACTCTTGAAGTTGTTGACGAATACGTCTACCTAGGACAGACGGTCCGATTAGGCAGGTCCAACTTTACGAGGGAGGTCAATCGTCGTATCCAACTCGGCTGGGCAGCGTTCGGGAAACTTAAAAGCGTCTTCTCGTCCAATATTCCCCAGTCCCTCAAGTCGAAAGTCTACAACCAGTGTGTGTTACCAGTGATGACATACGGCACTGAAACGTGGTCCCTAACTATGGGCCTTATAAGGAAGCTCAAGGTCACGCAACGAGCTATGGAGAGGGCTATGCTCGGAGTCTCTCTACGAGATCGAATCAGAAATGAAGATATACGTAGACGTACAAAAGTCACCGATATAGCACAGCGGATTAGCAAGTTGAAGTGGCAGTGGGCAGGGCACATAGCACGTAGAACTGATGGCCGATGGGGCCGAAAGGTTCTCGAGTGGAGACCACGTACCGGCAAGCGCAGCGTAGGAAGACCAGCCACGAGATGGACAGACGACCTCATACAAGTGGCGGGAAGACGCTGGATGCAAGCCGCTTCCAATCGGTCTTTTTGGAAATCCATGGGGGAGGCCTATGTCCAACAGTGGACTTCTTATGGCTGAGATGATGATGATATATGTGTTGTAAAAAATTTAGAATTAAGATTGTATATAAATAAATGAGATAATAATACATCTCTCGCTAAAATAAAACAACGTGTTTTTCGTAACCTCCAAGGAACTTAATCATAAAAAACAAGTGATTTTCTAGAATTATTCTAAAGGATACACATTTATAATCTTTTACAGCGATTTTACGCATACGTTCTCACAAAAAACGTACCTACACTCAATAGCGTATCAAGCGTAACGAAATCGTAAGTTAGACTGCAAAAACTGCTTTTCTGCAGCCGGGTATTTTGTTTTTCTTTTAACATAGATACTTGTTAATTTAACTAATTATTCTAACATTATCCAGCCAGTATTGGGTAGACTATTTTTGCACCTACTGCGCGATAATAGAAATGGTTTTGGATTAACCAAACGGAGCGCTTTGTTGTCACATTTATGGTACGAACTTCAAAAATTTCATGATACGCTACCCGAATGGATTTTCTCTAGTAAATATTATTATACCCATTTAGATTATCTAGATCTATTAAATTATAAAAAAACAACACCTTAGTGCAAATAAGTACAATATCAAGAAATCGTCAAATGTTGTAGCATTATTTCATCCTCTTTGGTTGCAATATTCGTGCCTGTTTTTTTTCTTTCTCGGTTGCCTGTTCAATATTCTACTGTTTTTTTTTTTTTGTGGGCCTGTATGACGGAAGTATTCATTCAAATTAGTTGAGACTCAGACAATTAAGCTTAGGTTCCAAATTCAAATCACAGTGTGTTATAATGAAATCTCATAACAATAGCCTTTGGGCTTAAATGACGTACTTAAGGCCCATGACATGAACTAAAAAGGAATATGGTGAGGTGAGCAAATAAAAATACTTACGTAAAATTGGTATATAGGCATATAGCGGTAGGCACCGAAGTTATTTTATGAAATGTGTTTCTTTGTGGTAAGATACGAACCTCTTTGAGTCAAACTATTTATTTGTCAAGTGTCAGGCTGTTTGTGACTCCCGTCATAATGCATTCCATTGTAAATCAAGCTACAGAACCCATACGTCAGATTGTAAATACGTCAAAGTATCTCCCGCTACTGTGAATTTGTCAGAGAGGCACAAACGCGCCGAGACCTCTTCATAACACTTTATCTAAAAACATTTTATTGGATACTCAGCCGCCAGCCGCGCTCGGTCTATTATTCCAAGTAGCAAAAAAAAAAGAAAAAATACAGCACTCCAATAGGTCCTATAAAAGTGGGAATTTGTCTGTATTTCTGAAATTAAAAGTTAACATTTCTTGGAACACTCGAGTCTGTGTTCTCACGATGGATGCGAGATCTCTGTAGAGTTTCTGTTTAGTTGATAAAGTTACGATTGCGCGCGACCCTTGATTGTGTGCGTGTCGTGTTTGTTAATGTGTGTGTGGCGCCCGCTCGACGCTCGCTCCGTTTCCCGCACACACACCAACGCAACGTGCATGTGTACTAATTCAACACAAGTACTACATGTAAAGAATCGCGCGCTCTTATGAATTGCAACGACAATACCCCAATAAATGATCGTTTATACCCCTAGCGCCGTAACATTGTAAAACTATATAATAATATATTAAATGTTTACGACAATCGTAAACGTGTATGTTTTTAGAGAAGTTTTTGTTTAGGTGATACTTAGGTTTTAAAAAAAAAGTCGAGATCAAGGTCGCGTATCTCAGAGCAATTTTTGGATATATTGCATCACACGATCAATAACAAAAGACAGTGTAGTGTGTGTGTGTTTGTGTGTGTGTGTGTGTTTGTGTTGAAGTTATAACACAAAACCTACCTTATCTAGCTAAGCATACATCATTTTAGGATGCGATACAGTTTATTAATATGTATTTGAATTGTGTAAGTACTTTCTCTTATATATAATCTGAATCTCGGAAGCGGCTCCAAAGATTTTAATGAAATTTGGTTTGTAGGTAGATTAGGGGACGATAAATCGATCTTGCTAGGTTTCATTTTTAGTGAACCCGGGTTTGCTCGCATTTTCAATCATACAAAATCCGAGTGGAGCTCGGTCGCGCAGGTACTGATTAATTTAAAAAAGAAAAAACTATAATTCAACTAAGTACGTGCTTAAGAATCATAGAAAAATCACAAAATTTTACATAGTATGAGTGATAAACCTATTGAATTTCATTCAAATCCGCCCAGTAGTTTGTATAGCGTCGTTGAACCGCCCATATTTTAAAATTAAAAAAGTCCATATCTTGAAAACTACTGAATCGATTTTGATAAAACTTACAGCACCTTCAAAGTAGAGGGATACTTTATTGAATAAACAATTATATATAATATTTTTAGGGTTCCGTACCTCAATAGGAAAAAACGGAACCCTTATAGGATCACTTTGTTGTCCGTCTGTCTGTCTGTCGGGTGTCAAGACCTTTATCTCGGGAACGCTCACGCGTTATCGAATTGAGGTATCGAGTTAAAATTAAAACCATATACGCAGATCCATAGTATCTTGCTGCAGAAAGAAAAATAAAGTTTCTAAGTATTCGTAAAAAAAAGTTACAGCCGAATATGTCGTAAAAAACGCACATTTCGACACTCATAACGGAATCAAAACCTATAGGGTATTTCCCGTTGACCTAGAACAATGAAATTTGGCAAAAAGCATTGTGTTAGAGTACACTTAGCAATAATCCGAATAGGAAGAAATCCGAAAACTGGTAATTTTTAATTAAATCACAAAAAAATAGTGTCTTTATGGAAGGAATGAAGGTCCAAATTTTAAAGTAAATTAACCGTATCATGTGGGGTATCATATGAAAGAGCTTCATTAGCATAAGCTAAAACAGGTTCTTAAATATTTTTACGATGTATATTTTTCGGTTTATGAAGGAAAATATATGATTTCTCCCTTTTATCTACTAGTTTGTACGGAACCCTCGTTGGGCGAGTCTGACTCGCACTTGTTCGGGTTTATTTTTTTATCAGCCCTGTTTGTACAAACTGTCCTATTGCTGGGCGCGGGCCATCTTCTCATTATGAGAAGACTAAGGCCATAGTGTACCACGCTGGCCAAGTGCGTGTTGGTAGACTTCACACATCTTCAAGATCATTGAGAACTCTCAGACAAGTCAGACACGTAGGTTTCCTCACGACGTTTTCCTTCACCGTTTTCAAGTTGGCGGCAATCAACAATACGCACATAAATCCGAAAAGACAGAGGTGTGTGTCGCGGGATTCGAACCCAGGACATACGGATCGCAAGTCAGACGGTTTCCCGACTAGGCTACCGGAAACCCAATATTTAATAAAAAATAATTTATGCAATACGACTTCTAGTTTCTGCGTAATACGTGGACAAATATACACACATACATACACTTATGAAATTTGCCACACATGTTTAAAAGCTGGTATAGATTAACATAATTATACAGAAACTGTGCAGTTCTGACAATATTACATACGTATAGGTACAGGTCGAATAGATAACATACTTTTTTTGAAGTCGGTTAAAAAAATGTTTTTCGGGGTTCATAGCTTGGATTATAGGCAGGTAATCATGTAGTTTATATATTGTCCTATTATATAGATGATGAAGGGAATTGACAAAAATCATAATTGGAGTAAAAGTCGACATCGTGTACAGTAGACGGGCGTCTCGTCTGTCGGCACGTGCGACGCGCCGGCGTCGCTTGACACCGTGAACCGTCGCAGGCGGCGCGACAACACCGCTCCGGTTTCAAAGGGACCGCCGCTGGCGCTGACGTCGCGTGTCTTGTTTCCGAGGGCGCCCGTTTTAGCGCACTAAATCTGGATAAATTGGTTACTTCGTAATGAATCCGTTCATTATAAAGTCGGGTGGCTGACGTTATACTTGAGTTCACGATGTCAAACAAGTATCTGTTCTTATTTAGTAGTCTGCTTTCTAAATTGTGGGTCGTGGATTCATCCCCATCCAAGACAAATTGTCTGTGTGAGTAAGATGTTTTTTCTGTGACTAGAAAATACACCCTCGTCTGGAAACACCCTTTCAACGTAGATACGTTGAAAGGGTGTTTCCATTTACCAACTTGGACCAACCTTTAAAAATGTATTTGTAAAAATAAAGGTTTAAAAGTATTGTTACTACTTACTAGGTATTTGGTTCCATACACGCTTTGATTAGTGTGGGGCTAGATTTATTCATATATTTTAATTTTGGGGCTTTATTTAAGTATATATTTATACATTTAAACATAAAATCACGCCCATTTGGCCTTACGGAGTAGACAGTAGAGCATCAAGGACCATGAGACCGTTATACCTACGCCCCATTTGACCAAGGTTAGAAGGTTAGGTGGGAGTGAGAGGGTATTAGGGGGTTCGAAGGTATTAGAGGGGTTACAGGGGCCCATCGCATACATAAACAACAATTTCCCTCAAGTCCCTTAACTAACTTTTACAATATGCCCGGGATGAGAAGTAGCTGATACATTCCATGTTTTTCTTTTTATTTCAGTCCAGCATGGAAGATATATTTATTTTTTGTACCACCTGCTTAATAATGTTCCTTTTTACTTACGTCATGTAAGTACAGAGGGTCTAAAGTACATCATTTCATGGGCTTTAATATTTTATGGGGTTACATTGTATCACACTGATATGATGTGATTTCAAATTGGAACTCAAGCCTACTAGATTCTTCTTCTTCTTTTTTGTATTGGACCCGCATTAAAGTATTTGCCAGTGCAAAGTATTAGGATTTTTTCAAGTTTCTTGAATAAAACAAGTTGAAAATGTACTAGTCACAATCTAAGTCACGTATACAGTCAATTTATAAGTTGAGTCCTGCTTCAGTAAAGTGGTGGCGATTTACTAGAAGCTTCTATGGAGTTTTGCCGACAACGTAAAATCACACGTTTTACTGCTTTATTTCACTTGCCCACACTCACGCACTTTATCGAACACTTAATGAATAAAACACCACCATTTTTATAGCATTAATGTTCAAAATAACACAAGTTTAGGAAAATAAAACAAAGCAACAACACGTTACTAAGACGTTCCCGCCAAAACTCAGCCTACTACATTGTCTGAGACCAATCCGAGATGAAAATTTCTACAGACCCACAGCAAAAAGAATTTGCTCGAAAATTGAATGGGCGACCGAGAATAGAACAAAAATAATAATAAACAAAACGGGCACGAATTCTGCAACCAAAGAGGATAAAGTATGCTACATACAACTGCAACATTTGTTGATATTGTATTAAATTTTACTAAGCTTTGTTTTTTATAATTTTACTATGGGAAACTTGATCTTGACCACCGATCCCGCTAGTTTTGAACAACGTTAAGTACTGTCTATAATGGCGCGCTTTTCTAGAAGGGCCCTAGTTTACTTGCAATTTAAAGACGTCTAAATACTTACACAACGTAGGTATAATAACATCTATCAAAGAAAATCCATTTAGATATTGGGTCCTGCAATATTTGAAGTTCGTACAAAATGACAACAAAGAGCTCCGTTTGATCAATGTAGATTCAAAACCATTCCTGTCTATTAACTCGCAGTAGATGTTAAAAGTAAGTAGAGTATACACCTTGGTGATAAAGGTGTTTTTGTCTTGGGCGCGCTTAAATCCCTCATTACACTCCTGATCTTAGTCTTGAACCCTAGACTCCTACGTTACACTCCGGATCGTTTATTCAGTAAAAATACAGTAAATAGTTACTGGATTCTTATTTTTATTGCCGAGACAACAGCTCTGAGGTTAAGTATAAAAATCGATTAATCATTTTGACCGGATACTGGTGAAATCCAGACATATAAATTCTCCGAATTTCCGGTTACAACTCGTACACCGTACTCGTAACCGAACATACAAGAATGCTCTAAGCAACTGTTCGCACGCTCTAGTGCCGTTTACATCAAGCGAGCGAGCATTCTTAGAATATTCCATAGAATGCTCTTGAACGCAGACAGAACAACGAAATAATGCTCTACGTCTCTTCACCCTATACCTAATTATAGTTTAAAAAGCTGAAGCTACTGACTTCTCATGGATGCCATTGTCAGAACTGGACCAAATTAAAATGGGACCACACGGGAAGCACCAGCTTTCAAATAAAAAAGAATCATCAAAATCGGTTCAACCAATCGAAAGTTCTGAGGTAACAAAAAAAAACAGTCTAATTGAAAGCCTCCTCCTTTTTGAAGTCGGTTGAAAATAATTTGTTATAGTAGGAATAGAATGAGCAATCGCTCGTCAGATGTAAGTCGGACTTTAGACAATGTTTAGAATCAGCCTTGTGTCCATCTACGTTCAAAGAAAGGTGTCTTAAAGCTCGTTAGAACGTGACCTTGTGAGGACTAAGATTAACGCTTTGAAAATATTGCACAATCGCTATTGTTATATTTTATCGAATTGCTAATATTTTCGCTGTGTCCGTAACTGATTTGGTTGATAATATTTTTCCACTTTACCTTTTTTTACTGTAAAAAGTTGTGCGTGGTCATACATAAAACAAAAATATGTGTGGACTTGAGAACCTCTTCCGTTTTTTCCTCGGTTAGAAATATAAAATAAAGACCTCAGACTCAAACCTCAGAGTCGAACTAGAACTTATTTTAAAGAGAAGGTAGAGAGAGAGAGAGAGAGAGAGAGAGAGTTATGTGAAGAACCTTTGTGAAGAACTGACAGATATTGATTGAATATTTTCTGGACTCTAAGTATGTAATTGAGCGATGTGACTTCAATCAATCAATTAATAACACTTTATTGACACCACATAAAGTAATAAGACAATAAACACATAAGAAAAAGGCACAAAAGGCGGTCTTATCGCTAAAAGCGATCTCTTTCAGACAACCTTGGGAATGTGTTTGGATGTGACTTTGGTATTATCTCATGTTAATCGATTATAAAATTGCACAGATTCATGGCGGCAAATAGGCGGTACCTACGTCGTCGGAAGCTGCTAACAAATATTTCGTGGCGCACTATTCTCTTAGTTTTACAAAATATAATTATAGTTCAAAAAACTGAAAAAAAAAACGGCTTCAAAATACGCAATTCGTTTATTTGGATCATATTTTTTCAGTTAATTTGTTCTTTTCTCTGTTTTTATCATCATCATCATCAGCCTACTTTAGTCTACTGCTGGACATAGGCCTTTTCTCTTTTATTACCTTACCAAACAAAATAAGAATCATCAAAAACAATTCATAATTTGCGGAGAGATCGCTGAACAAACGTTCACAAAAACATACAGTCGAATTAAGAACCTCCTTCTTTTTGGAAGTCGGTTAAAATATCATTGTAATTAAAAAAGAACACTACAGTTTTGATTTTTAGTGTTAAATAATTATGGTAGACCTCTAAAAATACAGTTTAACGAAGTATTACCAAATCGCATATGACACAAAAATTGTGTCATTGTGCCACCCACTATACAATAAGGATAGCTTTGACACACCTGTTGTGCCATCCGCAAATTGGACGCTGTGTAAATAGTCCACTAAGAGACAATACATTGATGGCAACAACCTATTGTATAACAATTCAATAGATTCATCGGCACCGCGTTTTTAGCCTTCAATTATTCATATTTGTTGAATCTTGAACGCTATCCATTGAATCGAACGGTAGAATCTATTTGGATAATGAACTATTGCGGCAAGAAAGGGGAACTAAAGTTTCTTTTAAAAAAAAAATGAAATATGGACAGGTCTCAGGACTTGATCTCGAACAAAATAAGAACAGCATCTCTGTCTCTCTTAATGCCGCATTAAGTAAGTAGTTATCTAATTGAAAATACTCTATTTTCAACCCCCGACCCAAAAAAGATGTAAGTACTTTTTGTTTTACGTGGCTATCTGTATATCTGTGTGTCTGTCTGTGGCATCGTAGCTCTCAAATAGATGGACCGATTGTGATCTAACTCTCCTACTCTCTAGCTCTCCTTCCTTGCATAAAGACCCTATTTTTTTGTGATTAAATTGAAAATGTACAGTTTTCGGATTTTTCTCATTATATAAATATAAATATTTGTGGACATTTCACACAACACCATCTAGCCCAAACTAAGCAAAGCTTGTAATAAGGAACTAGATGGTTGATAGAATATATTATATATACTTTCTTTTTGTAAAAATATACATAATATGATACATAGAAACACCCAGACACAGAACAAACATCCATGCTCATCACACAAATGTTTGCTCTGGGTGGGGATCGAACCCACGACCTTTTAGTTCAGCAGATAGACGTAGACACACTACCAACTGAGCCACAAGGCCAGTCAAATATGTACTATATGACAATGTTTTTTGCCAAATTTCACAGTTATAGATCAACGGGAAATACCCCATAGTTAAGTAATGAGTGTCAAAATATGCGTTTTGTTGCGACATATTCGGCTGTAACTTTATTTTATTTTTCTTTCTGCAGCAAGAGATTATGGATCTGCGTATATGGTTTTACTTTCAACTCGATACCTATACGCGTTCCCGAGATAAGTAGGTACAGGTCTTGACAGATGGTTGGACAGACGGACTGACGGAAACAAAGTGATCCTATAAGGGTTCCGTCTTTTTCCTTTTAAGGAAAGGAACCCTAAAAATGAATAAATAGTAAGTAAACAATATTCATATAAGTATCATTTATATTGGTGTCGCAGTTTTGAAAAACATATACCGAGGTAGCCAAATTAAAAATCGCTTAGATTTTTTAAAAATATATTTCGCCTCTCTAAATAATAAAATTATCTTTTACTATTAGAATATCCCCATTCAATGTTTTATATTTATGTTTAAAAATGTTTTGATGTGCGACAGAGATAGGTGCGCGTTTGGAATTGTCTCAATTTAGGTAGGTACCTACACAATGCGATTATTGGTATGTTGGAATGGATCAGGGGTAAATCTAATGGATTGTCCTCGTCTAATCTAGCCCCATTACTTATACAACGTCAACAATTTATTGTTGAATGGCTCAATGGATTGGAATCGTGTAAACGCTCCCTAACTTAGAACAATTTGTCATTTTAGTTAAATTTGTTTACTCTGTACTTACCTACTTACCTAAATATGTAATTTCAGTAATCGTGGGTAACTTTGACTTCGTGTTAAACTTTGTACATTGTTTTTTTTTTCCGGAGGTTTTTAATTTTCCTCCCAAAATATTACCTATTACTTAGGTAGTCAAAACGATTGCTGATTAATTAATTAAGTAACTCAACAAAAAATATCAAGAACCTCTAAAAATAGCTATGTAAGTAGGTAGATAAAATGTTTGACACGGAGTCAAAATTACCCACGGTGTTAGTAACTACTTACTTATGTATAAATTGAATATACCTAATTCAATTTATACATAAGTAGTTACTACTTAGTATTGATAATAGGTACTTAGTTGTCAATGTTGCCATATAAATTAATATTTTTTATTTTTTAAATTTTAATGTTTCTATTTAACGCAAAATTGTTACAGAATGCGTTTTAGTTGTACTTGACCTGATACCTAACAAAACTTTTCGACGAGTTGTCTAATATACCTATTATTAGAGTCTGTTTGGATATAGAGCATCGGGGCAAAAAAATCTAAACTAACATCTTGTCACAAAATAAGTAATGAAATAAGGAGAGTAGCACCCTCAATACCAGAAAAGTTATCTTCTGAACAGATCTCTCTAAATCTAGGTATATATATATATATGCATGTCAAATTCAAAGACTTCAGTGATACCAGTATATATCTAGAGTGTATAAGTAAGTACAATATAAGCCGCAAATAATCCTAGAAACATGGGCTTTGATATTTCTTTTAAAGCGTAAGCATCTACTAATAATGAAATCTGAATTGCAACTAGTTGTAACGTAACTTTCTGTGAAAGAACATCATATAAAATATAAAATTCGTAACAATCGACCATATAGTACAAACTGAAGTCGATAAAAACTCCACCAAATCCGCTCTTTTGCCATCAATTTTGAATGTGTGCGCTAACAGTAAATGTCATCTCGCTCGATCAGTGACCAGATACTGGTGTGATAGAAAGGGATAGTAGAGGTGGACGCATCGAGGCGCGTGGGGTAAGCTGGCTGCGTTCTTATTCGTGAGCACTCTGTGTAGGCGTGGCAACGTCGCAGTCGCGCGTTGCCCCTCTGATTCAGATGTCGGCGTTCGGACGCTCCGCAGTGTCGCGTTCCGAACCACAACAGTTGAATGCGTATTGTATTCTGACAGCGCATATCGCGCGCGACGTTGCCACTTCGTAACTGTTTAGGAGGTAACATTTCAAATTATGATGGTATGATTTGTGTTCTATTATGACTGAGAGCTTTTTCATTTGTGCAAAAAATTAAGTAGCAGCGTTGTATATTGTGATAGTGTTTCTGTTGGCATGTTTGTGTTATTTTGTAAACAAGATTCAAACATACCTAGTACTTGTATGTATACATAAAATAATAGTGTGTGAAATAGGGCTCACGCTGATGTGAGATGTAGTTCCGATATTTTTTGTGTTGTTTGGCCTACTTAGAAGTAGTGTTTATATGTAGGTATACCCAAATTGTAGCTATAAGTACCTATATGAACACATAATGTTTTGTGCATGTCTTCATAAAAGTTGCTACTCCAATTTATAATTGCATTTTTCTTGCAATTTATTTTATATATTTCAGTAGATACTGAGTTAGGGCTAGTTTATAGGCAATAAAATAAAATAAAATCGACGTATATTTATGCATCTTTTCACTTTATAAATAAGAGTTACCAATTATAAGTAAGTAAATAAACTACCTAGTGTAGTTATTATGGTAGGTATATTTGTAATATCATTCAAACTAAGTATACATTCAAAAATGTGGCATGTTCAGTGCTTTTATTATGCCTGTGTGTTTGGAATAATATGCTGTTTCGCACGTCAAATAATTATTTTGCGTAGGTAGGTACCTAAGTATATCTTTAAATTATTTTTTTTAGTACCAGCAACCATACATTTTTTGACTTCTCCTTTGTCAAAACTTAAATTATGTTTTTTTTTACATTTTATTGATTTGTTGATATGTCCAGATACATCTACATTACCTACCTAAACTCTGAAAACATGTCAAATTAAAATCATTTATTATACTCCGTATTCCATCAACACGCGTTTTTAACTTTTATATTAGAAATGCCTCATAAAATATGATATACTTAATATCGTTTGTTATGTTTATTAAATATTTTTTTAAATTTAAATTAAATAATATTTGTTATTATTTATGATACATAGAAACACCCTGTACTTAACAGAACAAACATCCATATTCATCGCACAAATGTTTGTCCTAGGTGGGGATCGAATCCACAACCTACAGCTTAGCAGGCAGACATACTACCAACTGAGCTACGAGGCCAGTCATGTTTATATAATTACGAAATTCAAAATATTGAAAATAATTCCGTCAATTATAGTAATAAAGTTACCATTACATGATCACGAATGATATTCACTTGAATATATTTGTACCTATACATATAGGTATAGGTACGGCCTTCCCGAAACACACACTCCACTCACTACACTCCAAATTTCGTCTAAGTAGTTTCTGAGTAAAATGACTGTGACATACGAACAGACAGACCGACAGTTAGACAGACGAACATGGCGAAATTATAAGGGAAAATCCAGGGAAGGCCGTTATAAGATGGGACATCGATTTAATAGAGATAGGTAGATACGAGGAAAAGGGGAAGTAAACTCCCTCTCCCTACTTAGTAGGGGTCGAGTTACGGAAACATCTTTTCATTCGGATATGATTTTTTTTATTTTTCTTTTACATAACTTTGTCAAAGGATACGAAAAGTCTACAGCCCAAGTAGGTGCATAAGGGAAGAGAAGAAATAAATCCCCCTCCTACACGGGTTTTGATCTCCCTTTTTAGAGTTATGTTGTAACTACGTGAAACCCTTGTAAATTCACTGTGTCCGTATGTCACACATTTTATTAAGAGACTAGGCTAGATAGTTCATAAGCAAAATTTGGCAGGTAGGTGCATGGATATATTAAAATGCAGTAGTAATTTTTTTCAAAAAGTGTATCTATAACAAGTAGGTATGTACGTACGAATTTTTTGGCATGATTATTAAACATGCGAAATTTCAGCTTTAAGTACTAAGTCTTTGAGCAAAGCCGCGGAAAGACAAGAAGACGGACATGGCGGAACTATCAGGGTTATTTGTTTACTATGGAATCCTAAAAAAAAAAACTAAAATAGGCTTGCGCTTGACTGTCAACTTACCCGGTGTTAAGCGACAGTTACGGTCTACGATGGAGCGCGCTTGCCTAGAAGAAAATTTATTAGAAATATATTTTTCTTACAAACAATTTTAAGAAAAATCAATTAAATTGTTGTTAAGCCCCTGATAATTACATTTAATAATAAATGTACTGTCGCCTAAATCCCTCTCTTTTAGAAACGAGCAACGGTAGTTAAGGAGAAAGGCGGGCAGACAAAGCGTATCTACCTATCTCGAAAATTCGTCGTCAGTATATTTTGCCAAGCCTGAGACTGTCTCATCATGGGACCCCCCCCCCCCCCCCTCTACCCACCCCCACCAGACACACCGCCCGCCTCCCGCTTCGAGAAGGGTGACCGAATCTCTCGCTATGAAAGATCTATACGAGCAATTCGTAGTGTTTCTCGTTTTTTACTGTTCGCTGCGGTTGATAGTGAGTGATTTATTTTATACGAACGTCTACGTTTGACCACCAATTTATTGGTCAAACATAGACCAATTGGTACCCCAGTCCCTCAAGTCGAAAGTTTACGACCAGTGTGTGCTACCAATGATGTCATACGTATTGTACTGAAACGTGGACACTTACTATGAGCCTTATCAGGAAGCTAAAAGTCACGCTATGGAAAGGGCTATGCTGCTCGGGGTCTCTGCGAGATCGTATCAAAAACGAAGAGATCCGTAGACGTACGAAAGTCACCGACATACCACAGCGGTTTAGCAAGTTAAAGTGGCAGTGGACAAGGTACATAGCTCGTAGAACTGACGGCCGATGGGGCCGAAAAGTTCTCGAATGGAGACCACTAACTGGCAAGCGCAGCGTAGGAAGACCAGCCACAAGGTGGACAGAAGATATCATACAAGTGGCAGGAAGACGCTGGATGCAGGCCGCTTCCAACCGGTCTTTTTGGAAATCCATGGGGGAGGCCCATGTCCAGCAGTGGACTTCTTGGGGCTGAGATGATGATGACGAAGTAAAAATGAAACTTTCGTACAAATTTCACAAACCCCCAACTTTATATACATAATACCCCATAAAAGAAGTAAAGTAAGTTATAGTAAAGTAAAGTAAAGTAAGTTATAAGAAACCGCTCGACTTGGCCGGGGCCACTGCCGTGCCCCCAGATACGTTTTTTTTATACCATATTAACCCTTATATTTTGTATATATTTTGTCTGCGATTTGTCTTCCTCAAAGTAATTTAGAGCAAAGTTACTCTTAAACTGAAATGATATGATAGTGGCAAAAAAAAAAAAGTACGGACGCCGAGCAGGAAGAATTTCGTACATTGACCTATGATTAGCTATCTCTATCACTTCCGCGTGATTATATTGCAGGTGCCGGTCGTTGCACCTGTGCGAGCGCGATAGCAATATAATCATGCGGGAGTGACAGAGATAGGTCATCATAGCTCAATGTACGAAATTCTTCCTGCTCGGCGTCCGTACTTTAGATGCCATTTGCCCAAAACAAATTACTCAATAAGTACCTATCACATCAAAAAGTAAACAAAATCTAATTCTCGCATTCGTCGATAGTAAAGTTTAACAAACACCGTGAAAACAAGGAAATGAAAGTTGTTAATTTTTTTATCAATGTGTATAAAGCATGATTTAATTGCATCGTTATTTAAGAAGTTTTATCGAGAACAATGGGAAACGATTAATTGACGATAGCCGACCGATATCGGGTTATGTTCGTACGCATAAAATGTATTTTATTTGTTGATTTCACCTCAAAACTTTTGAAAATCTATACATAAACGGCCTTACCAAAAAAAAGTTACTTTGATCAACGACTCAAATTCTGTCTTCTTTTCGCAAGTATCATTACGCGTCAGCGAGAAATTGACAAAATATGTTGAGATTTGATCAAATTTGAGTAACGTTTTAGATAAATAGTACTTCTACGAATAGAAGAAATCTCGAGTACAAACTTTTTCCAACAATACTCGTTGTAAAAAAGCGAGAAAAAGCTCGCGAGAATAATAAATAAATATTTATGGACATTTCACACAACACCATCTAGCCTCTGCTGTTGAGTGTACGTTTTGGCAAAAAAATATGCAGAAAACCTCTGTAAAATATATGTGTTTAAATGATCATTATTTCGGATAATTGTTTGAAAAAATTCTTCTGTTTTACGAAACTTACTTTAGGATTTTTACGAGGGTGGTATCATTATTATTAAAAAATCCCTAACCTTATGAAACTTGAGAAGTAAAGATAAATCTAACGACACCTCGTACATCAAAATTGGTTGAGCCGTTTAGACTGTAGTAGTTATTAAAGAAACATGCATTAATACAAACTCCCAAAAAACATAACCTATAAAATATAAACCTATAAATAAAAAATAAAATATCTTAGACAAATGGGTAACAATAAAAAAGAGGCCAGCTGTAGCGCGTAAAAAGGATTGAAATCTTTGACGACAAGTGGTATGGTATGGTAATAACATAAACTACCTAAGTGAATGTACAAAAACATGTTGTTGAAAAATTTCTTCATAAAAATGTTTACGACTATTTATAACAATCAGTCGTTACATCATAGGTTAAGGTTGGCGATATAACTTAACGCCAGCGTGGCTAGCATGGACGGTAGACAAATATCTTGGTCTTTCCACCAAGTTATCCACCTCTGAGTGAGAATAAAGTATGGACTGACATTGACAACTGACATAGCAGCGTGGATAAATACGGTTTATCTACCTTCCATGCTAGACCAGCAGGGCGCGCGATAAGTGAACAAGTCAAGAGCTAATTGTTTCTTATATAATTGAACGGTTGTAATTCTAAAGGGTCCAAGTGCCAAAAAAAAACATAAACAATATTATTACAAAAATACGATCTATGTGCCATGCCTAATAATATGCAAATGGAAAAAATTAAACCGGCAAAGTGCGATCTTTAAAAGCGGAAAAAACATGTTTGTTGTAAATTAAATATTAATTTTAATTTAATTTAATCATTTATTTTTAAAGTGAATAATATAACTCAATAATCAGTGAATATTTCAGGCGTCTATCAGTTGCCGTTATCAATATCGAGCAAAAACAAGCAAAAAAATCACGTTCGTTGTATGGGAGCCCCCTTAAATATTTATTTTATTCTGTTTTTAGTATTTGTTGTTATAACGGCAACAGAAATACATCATCTGTGAAAATTTCAACTTTTTAACTATCACGGTTCATGAGATACAGCCTGGTGACAGACGGACGGACGGACAGACAGCGGAGTCTCAGTAATAGGGTCCCGTATTTACCCTTTGGGTACGGAACCCTAAAAATAAAAAAAATGGCACTTAGAAACCCTTTAGAGTTACAACCCTTCAATTATTGATATTGGCAGGTGCGTCCAACCATTAAGATATTATGGTAGGTATTTAATTTTCCGGTAATGATATAATATATTGTTCACGTACATGTAACCAGCCTTAGGAGTATTAATAAAGTAGACGACCTACGTATCTTGGTAGTGCACATAATAAAAATTGAAGGGTACATGCAATGAACAGGGAATGTCCTAATTAATTGACTTGAATTCTAATGTTGTTGTAAATTTTTCTTGACCATGGAAACAAAGTCCTTCAGTCGAAATAATAAAAAGTTCTTTTTAACACGTTAGTGAGTCCTTAGTAAAGTGATGGCGACTTTACTAGAAGATTCTATGGAGTTTTGTCGACAACGTTAAATGACACGTTTCACTGCTTCATTTCACTTGCCCACACTCATGCACTTGATCGAACACTTAATTAATAAAACGCCACCATTTTTATCGTATTAATATTCAAAATAACACAAGTTTAGGAAAATAAAACAAAGCGACAACATGTTACTATGACGTTCCCGCCAAAACTCCTTGAATTCTAATGATTGGAATTTAATATACCATAGACAAAGATATGATTATACCAAAAAAAAAAAAAAAAAGTGACATTCCCTGTTATTTGCCTGTACCCTTCTATGTAATATAATAAACACAGTTTTTAAGCTATTGCATAGCTTCTATCGCGGGCCTTGAGCGTGGAGACCGAATCCAGAAATTCCGTAACGAAAATAACCTAACGCAGTAACGCCGATACAACCAATGCCACCTAGAGGTGATTTGCAGAACTAAAGAGACAAGCGTGATATTTCAAAAAGTCATTAAAAGTTCTGCTATTCATCGATAGATGGCAAAACTAAAAACTAAAAAGTATCACCGCTGTGCCGGTCGGAGTGGGGGGTGTTAGGAATACTACATAAATAAAATAAATAAATAATTATAATTACATAAGTTGATAAAAAATGCTATGCAATAGCTTTACCGCGGCAGTCTCCGAGTGCTACACGTCTTTTTTATTTATGCTTTGTATGTTTCTATAGTAGTACTTATTTAGTAATATTATTAGTTATTAGTATAATTTTAGTTCGATTACTAAGTTTAATAATTCCTTTAAAAAAACGGAATAGTGTTTTAATTCCCGTGAAAGCCTGGTTTTTAACCCCCACCCAAGAAGAGAGGTGTTATAAGTATGACGTGTGTATCTGTATTTCTGTGTGTTTGTCTATGACATCGAAACTGATGAACTTATTTTGATCTAGTTTTTTTTTTACTTAAAAGAAGATTTCATCGAAAGTGTTGTTATGTTTCATCAAAATCGGTTCATCCGTTTCTTTTGTCGAGGTTTTTGAGTTTAAACTCATATTTGTTGAATGCATGCCATAACAATTGACTTGATCTAAATTGTTTTTACGCGCTGCACTCGGCCCCGTTGCTTACACGTGAAAGTGGGGGGGGGGGGGGGGGGGGGTTAATTTTACGTTTATATCCTTTATCAAAAGTGAAGTTAATGTTCTAAGTTTGTTATTTCAATATATACATATATTGTAACGTAAGATTTAATTGAAGAAGTTTTCCGGGAGAACGTCCGACTTGCAATCCGCATGTCCTGGGTTAAAATCCCACGGCACGCACCTCTGTCTTTTCGAAGTTATGTGGTGCGTATCGTTGATTGCCGCCAACTTCAAACGGTGAAGGAAAACATCGTGTGGAAACCTATATGTCTGAGAGTTCTCAATGATTTTGAAAGATGAGTGAAGTCTGCAACCCGCACTTGGCCAGCGTGGTAGTCCAGCGCCCAGGCGTGGGACAGTGTGTACAAAAAGGGCTGATAAAAAAAAAGTAAGGTAAAAGTGAGCACGAAATTCTCCGCCAGCCCTCAAACTTTATGACAACTAATGTAAAACGGCGGCTTTCGTAACGAACCAACGACCAGTTCACTTTTATTACTCGCCTATAATAAAACCTTCGCTTTTTAAGCCTTATCAAACCTAACGGGCACCATTAAATGATATATTACTTGTGGTCCTAACGTATTTGATAACAAAAAACCTTGTTCAGTTCACGATAAGATAAGAATTAAAAAAATATCTGGGATTCCAAGAATTAGCTAAAAGCTTTGTTTTAATCAAAACAACTGGTAAGGATGGTTAGTATGTTAATTATTACAAAATTTGTATATGTTTTGTTAGTAAAGAAACGGCGTTGTCTTTTTAACCGACTTCCAAAAAGAAGGAGGTTCTCAATTCGACTGAATGTTTTCTTTAATGTTATTTCACAGATTACTCTAAGGGGGCGCCCATACAACAAACGTGATTTTTTTGCTCGATATTGATAACGGCAACAGGTAGACGCTTGAAATATTCACTGATTATTGAGTTATATTATTCACTTTAAAAATAAATGATTAAATTAAATTAAAATTAATATTTAATTTACAACAAACAATAATAAATGAAACGCAAAGCTTGGTTCAGTCCTGCATATGTGAAGATTGTGCAGATTCTGAAGGTAAAGAAAAAAAAATATTTAAGAAGCTGGACTTCTTCTTAATTTATATCCTATTTTGGTGCTACACCTGACGGGCTTACTGAAAATTACACAGTAGAGGTGAAATGTCCTTCAACGGAAGCTACCATACTTTTCTATGTGAAAGACAATAAAATAACACCAAAATGTTGGACACAAGTACAACTTCAAAAGTTTATAGCAAAAGGAAAATAGCACTTTTCTGTATAGCACACCCAAACTTTGAAAAATAAAAAGAAGTAGATAGTATTTATAATGTGCCATAGGATAACAGCATTGTGTCTGTTATGAATGCTGCAAAGAAATTCTGGATTTTCATGTATTTCCAAAATTAAAAGATATATATAATATTAAAAAAAAAAAAAAAACTAAAACTTTTTTGTAAATTTATAAAATAAAATTCTATGCTTTGTAAATACTATTTTTATTCGATTTTAATTAAAGGTCATTGTAAATTGACAAGCGCACAACAAATGATTATGCTATAGGTAGTCTACATGGGGAATTAGAAAATGATCAACACAGGCATGTGGCTTTAGAAAAGCAAATTCGCGCAGTCTTCTCATCACTCTTTCAATATGAATTCCATACGTATGAAAGCAAGCGACGAACAAGTACGACCAGTGACAGACAGGAATGACGTCATCTGAACTATACTTAGGTCCGTTTTCGCGCGAAATTTAAACTGTCATTTTAAAACCGCATTATTTCCGATAAATTACAATGTTTTAATTTTTTTATATATTCGTGGTCTATTCTACATGTAATTCTTTAAAAAGAAAACAAAAATAAAAATATTGCATGTTCCCTAATAGGGAAATCTCTCCTTTTTGGGAGTCGGTAAAAAAATAAAAAATCGTGTCGCCACCTGCATTTCTAAATATTTTCAATACTGTCATTATCACTCTTCGAGTTACATATTATAGCGATATATGTATATTTAAATCACTTAAGTCGTTATGGTGTGGAGATGGAGGTATGTAGTTTGTGTATTGCATTTTAATTTTTCTACACGCATCTTGTACACATACATGAAGAAGTAACTTAATTGCCAATTTACAATATCGTTTGGTAGTAAAAACAAAAGTTACGTTGTTAATTTCATTTTTAGCCACCTATGAAATATTTTCAAATGTGTAGTAACTGTTGGACTTTCTAGTAGTATAACAATCGTATACCAAAAGTGATAAAAGTAGGTAAAACAGAATTTGCAAACGTAAGTTTTTAATAAAATCATTTTATCTTTTGGGCGACCGAAAGGCATCGAAATCGTATGTACCTAGTGTTTTTATCTGAGCACCTGATCGATGCGACGCGTGACTAAAATGCTGGTGCGTATCTGGCCCAACGCATAAGCATCGTCATTCAACGTGGCAATGCGGGCAGCATGCTGAGTACGCTGCCAACTGGTAGTGGGATGAGCATTTGGATTGTCTTTAGTCCTTTATCGGTTTGGGGTAGACGACATGCTTTTTGTGTAGTAGTTTAGTTAGTTGAGTTTGTATATTGTTTTGTTGTAGTTAATAAAGGCGTTTTTACACAATTTTATCATAATTTTTATTATTCCTACTGCATAAAGCTGATTATGTCCGTTTCATCATAACATATAAGTACCTACTTACTCATAATATTATTGTTACTTTCACCATATTTTTTTATGTGTTCTATTTTATTAACCAACTTCCAAAAAGGAGGAGGATCTCAATTCGTCGGAATCTTTTTTTTTATCTATAAGTAATTAACTGACAGACAACCAAAAAGTTGGAAAGTAAAATAGTAGATATTTTATAAACGAAAATTATTTTTTTTACTATTGATTTCACCAATAAAATATATCTATTTAAATACTAATAAGTAAATATCAGACATCAAGAAAAAATAAAGCGAATGATTCACGTTTTAAATAAAAACACAAAAATAAAGTAAGGCATGGGCATATGCCCATTGTCTCTTGGAAAGAGTCCCTTCTATATGCACAAGTCCTAAAGAATGCTATAGTAAACCTATTGTATACCGTCGCTGATTTGTGAACGTCGTAAGAATGAAAATAAATGGCCAAGTGCGTGTCGTGATACTCGCAATGTAGGGTCCCGTAGTTACATATCATCATTTACGTGAACTTAAAACGGGGTCTCTTGATTGATACTACGAACACACGAGTTATGTTAATTTAAATGAAATATTCATTTTTAACCGACTTCCAAAAAGAAGGATATTATCAATTCGGTCTGTATGTTTTTTGTGTATATTTGTTCACCGATTACTCAGCCAATTGTGCATTGATTTTGATGATTCTTCTCGTATTTGTTAGATC
The DNA here is from genome assembly GCA_947563715.1 of Lycia hirtaria. Taxonomy (NCBI): domain Eukaryota; kingdom Metazoa; phylum Arthropoda; class Insecta; order Lepidoptera; family Geometridae; genus Lycia; species Lycia hirtaria. The sequence continues at coordinate 17,184,280 of OX387386.1, forward strand.
ATACTTCAGAGGTGATCCCACATAAATTCGCCTTATTGTCAGTAGTACAATTGATGGTACAAGTGACACAACTTTGTGTCCTTAGTACCATTAAAGAAAAATGAAGATATTCCTCCGTAATTGTCAATTTATTAAAATCGATGCAGTACTATGGTTTTTATAACAAAATAACTAGTAAAATATCATCCAATAGCCTGTAGAAAAGTGTTCAGCAAGTCGCGTATGTGCGTATATTACGTATTTAAAAGTCGTTTTTTTTTTTAACTATAATTATTGACTTGTCTACTTATTTTAAGTTTTTTTTTTTTTTTTTTTTATTATTTTAAGTTGATCGACTATTACACACACACACACACACTACTTATAAAGTCTACATAGTTGTGATAGTTTTTTTTTTATTTCATCATATAGCCTGCTCGCATGCATTTTTTCATATCTCCAAAGTCAATCGTTTAGCCGGGAGGGGTGGGGATGGGGGGACATTAGATGCTAACAAAAATGGACACTATAAAATTTAATGGATTCCTAAATTGAAAAATGATTATCGCAATGTTTTTTGATTGCCTATCCAATGATACACCACACGATGGGGTGGGGTAGAATAGAAAACAATATTTCACCCCCACTTCAAGTTAAATCAATCAATATTGATATTGATTGATTAACCTATAACTTGAATAGCAGGGGAGGTGCCTCAAAAAAAAAAACCAAGATTTTATTCTACGACATTTTCGGCATAACTAATATACATAGCACAGCGGATTAACAAGTTGAAGTGGCAGGGGGCAGAGCACATAGCACTGACGGCCGAAGGGGGCGAAAAGTTTTCGAATGGAGACCATGAACCGGCAGGCGTAGCGTAGGAAGACCAGCCACAAGGTGAACAGAAGATATCACACAATTGGCAGGAAGACGCTGGCCGCTCCAACTGATCTTTTTAGAAATCCACGAGGGAGGCTTATGTCCAGCTGTGGAATTATGTAGTGAAATATCATGTGTATTTATTTTTTCGTCGCAACAGGGGTGCAACAAAAATGCCAGCGACCCAAGGCTGTGCTCAATTACTGCTGGCGGGGGGAAATGCACAATATACCCCAAGCGGGACGTTAGTGCAGGTCTTATTGGCCCCACTCCAAATTAGAATTATTACTTTCTCGTACACTCAACAGCGTATCAAGCATAACGAATTCGTAAGTTAGACTGCAAAAACTGCTTTTCTGCAGTCGGGTATTTTGTATAGTATATAAGTATACTTGTTTATTTCCTATTAGCACCGTGTTAATATGTCCCTCAAACAAAATAAAAGTTTTATTCAAGCAGATCACACAAAATTGAGTCCAGACAGAAAACACAAAGCGATCAGATGGCTGCACAGAGACGCAACGACAAGACGGGGTTCCAAGAAGAGTTCAACGTTTTTATTTGAGGATGAGACAGCGGTATCTCTAAGAAGACGGAGGAAACAATGCTGAAGGAACGGGCAAGTTCTGAAGGATCTCCTGCCGCCCCCGATGAGTGCGCTGGCTGCGGAAGCAGAATCCAAGATAGGTATTACATTTTTTTTTTCATCAGCCCTGTTTGTACAAACTGTTCCACTGCTGGGCGCGAGCCATCTTCTCATTGTGAGAAGGGTAAGGCCATAGTCTACCACGATGGTCAAGTGCGGGTTGGCAGACTTCACACATCTTCAAGAACATGGAGAACTTTCAGACATGTAGGTTTCCTTACGATGTTTTCCTTCACCGTTTGAAGTTGGCGGCAATCAACAATACGCACATAACTTGGAAAGACAGAGGTGTGTGCCGCGGGATTCGAACCCAGGACCTGCTGTTCGCAAGTCAGACGGTCTCCCGACTAGGCTGCCGGAAACTTCAGCCGGTATTACAATAACTACATATAAATATACTTTGAGCCAATCGTCGAATCCACAGACATAGTAGACGACACATGCGACTTCATTTATATGAATTCCTCGCGTGCTACGTTTTTGGTATCGAGTGTGACGTCACACAAACAATTTAGTGAATGATTGTTCCATCCGCGCGAATTCGATTCAACTCAATTATGCATCCGCGTGCTTGCACGCTTGTAACTAGTTGACAAAATATCGAATCGAAACTATGTATCACAAAACTAAATAAATTTTGGGGCGTCAAATGTGACTTTTTATTTTCCTGTTGACACATGCGACTTCATTTATATGAAATCCTCGCGTACCACGTTTTGGTATCGACTGTGACGTCACACAAACAATTTAGTGAATGATTGTTCCATCCGCGCGAATTCGATTCAACTCAATTATGCATCCGCGTGCTTGCACGCTTGTAACTAGTTGACAAAATATCGAATCGAAACTATGTATCACCTGAAACTAAATAAATTTTGGGGCGTCAAATGTGACTTTTTATTTTCCTGTTGACACGCTAGGTACATACACTTGGGGTATCTATAGAAGTCTATGGTCGAATCCAACTAGGCGGGAAACTCAAAGCGTCTCTTTGTCAAATATACCTCAGTCCTCCAAGACGAAAGTTTATCTAGTAACCGTCTGTGTTACCAGTGATGACATACGGTACTGAAGCGGCGACACTAACGCCGATTAGGCTGCAGGCGCTAATATAGAAACATGCATACATACACCCCCACATACTTATACTTGAAAAACATAAAGCTCCGTCATACGCAGTCGGTAAAAAAAAATATGGAAGCCTAAGTTAGGTACGTGTATACTACAAAAATCGCTCTTACGTGGTCGGGTATTTAGTTTCTCTTACATGGTAATTAATAAATAAATATTGGTGGACAATTCACACAAGCCCAAACTAAGCAAAGCTTGTACTATGGAACTAGATGGCTGATAGAATACATATATATATTTACATATGTATAATCCCTTTTTTTTGCAAATATATACATATGATACATACAAACACTCAGACACAGAACAAACATCCATGCTCATCACACAAATGTTTGCCCTGGGTGGGGATCGAACCCACGACCTACAGCTCAGCAAGCAGACATACTACCAACTGAGCCACAAGGCTAGTCAATGGTATATGCTGGACCCTACAGAACCATTGTTAAGAAATAAATAATCTATCTTTTTATCCAGGTTCTACCTCCTGGCAGTGGACCGTCAGTGGCACGGGTCATGCCTCCGCTGCTGCGAATGTCGTCTCCCCCTGGACTCTGAGCTGTCTTGTTTTTCTAGAGATGGGAATATTTATTGTAAAGAGGACTACTATAGGTGAGTATAGTCTTCTCCGTATAAATATTACTTCATGATTACCTATAATAAATTCTGTTACGCACTCACTAAAGTGACTAAAACATATACCGACCTTTTTAGCCGACTTCAAAAAAGCAGGTTATCAATTCAACTTGTATTTAAGTAATATTGTCAGAATGGCACAGTTTTTGTATATGTTAGTATAAACCAGCTTCTATACATGTGTGCCAAATTTCATAAATGTATGTTTATATGTTTGTATATTTGTATGTCCGTGTGTTTGTTCACGTATTACGCAGAAACTAGAAGTCGTAATGCAAAAATTATTTTAAGGCCCAATACAAAATTAGACATACACTGCGGAGTTGTTACTTAAAAAAAATTACATCGCTTCTGTAATGTCGTCCAATACGGTTGACACACGATTTAAACTACAAAAATCCTTAAGCCAGCATTCATAATTACTTTCACCTATTGCACTAGATGGCGCTTTTAGATATGACCCATTATGTTTTAACAGTATAATGGGGTATGTAAAGTAGATTTTTAGCATTTACTTTATGCTTTCATTTGAATCTTTGTACTATTTTAAGGAATTAAATTCAATAAATATGTGACTGATGTTATTTACATATTTTTATTTTTTTTAAAGTGGGGAATGCTGTGGCGTCTTACATATCGCGTAGTGACTAAGTAATCTGCCCAATTCATTCATCCTCTTTTATTTCAAATTCCATTGATCCGAAAAATACAGTTTTAGATGAAGCGTGCCCTAGTCCTGGCAGAAGTAAAAAAAAAAAAAAATGGCAAGCGACCAGACGGTCTTACGTTGGTTCATCAAATACGCCTGCCTGGTACCAACGTACGACTTCATCCCATTTTCCGTTGAAACGGCGGGACCGTGGTGTTCTGCGGCGAGGGAATTTATCCTGGAGCTCGGACACCGCCTGAAAGAAAAAAGCCGGGACCCTCGGTCGGGATGGTTTCTCGTTCAGCGGATTTCCCTCGCGATACAGCGTGGCAACTGGCAACGCAGCGAGCGTGCTGGGAACTTTTGGGGCAGGGATCTGCGCGGGGGGCCGTTGACCAATTAGCCTGAAACGTTCAATTTTGTTTAAATATTTCTCATAGATAAATAAACAAAATCATCAATAAAAAAAAATGCAAATACTTTTCTAATTTACTATTTCAAATTATACAAAATACTTTTGCTTATTGTATTTAAATACTAAATGCAAAATAGGTATTTTCAAAATACTATATTCAAATAAAATACAGGTAAATTTACTAATATTCTTTATTTATTAAAGATTTTAACATTACAAGCTCTTCAAATTGAAACCATGGTTTTATATATAGATGACATTTTTATGGTTTTTGCTTGTTGTGAACAATTTTATTGTGATTTAATTTAAAATGTCCAGTTTTCGGATTTTTTCCTATATGTGTAATCTAACACAATGCTTCTTGTCAAATTTCATAGTTTTAGGTCAACGGGAAGTTCCCCATAGGTTTTGATTCCCTTATGAGTGTCGAAATGTGCGTTTTTTACGATAGCAATTTTATTTTTCTTTCTGCAGCAAGAGACTATGGATTTGTGTAAAATGGTTTTAATTGCAACTCGATACCTTCACACGTTCCCGAGATAAAGGTCTTGGTCAAGCCGTTTAGGCTGTACGAAGTAGGTACATAGGTAATGTATAAGCATTGTCATTCAACGTGGCAATGCGGTTAGCATGCTGGGTACGCTGCCAACTAATAGTGGGTTTGAGCATTTGGATTGTCTTTAGACCTTTATCGGTCTGGGGTAATCGATATGCTTTTTATGTAGTAGTTAGTTGAGTTTATATATTGTTTTATTGTAGTTGCCATGTTAATATGGCATATATATAGGCACTTTTAAGGGTAATGTTGACTCGTACATATTCCCGAAAAAAAACATATATTTATACTTTTTCTTACGAGACGAGTATAACTATAACTAAAAAAAAACTGAAACAATTGAATTTAAAATCCGCAAGTTTACTTAAAAAAATCAAACTATCTCCTGAACCGATTTTGATAATGTTTTTATGAGACCAATATGAAAGTATATCTTCAAGAATTTTCCAAATCGGTTTATAAATTATGGTAAGAAACTTTAAAAAAATAGCTGAATTCTCCTATTTTGAAGTCGGTTAAAAAGGAGGTCAAATTGGCTACTGACGTGATGTTGAGAACTCACCATACTTTGTGAACTCGAATATCATCACAAAGCGAAGAGAACTGGTTTAATGCTGCTCTTTTACTACTAAACCAGTTCCCTAATGCTTGTGAATCGTCAAGGAGCAAGTGCCTGCTTACTACTACAGTGCACTTTTACGTAGTAGCCACGGACCACCCGTAAACATGCACCAAAACATGCAACCCATGCTAGATAGCTGAAAAAACTTCGTTTGCGCGATGCAGAACTTCTCCCTATATCTATATTAAAATCATTATATTTTTGTCTTTTTTCGCTACAAATTTTCTTTTTAGACCGCAATCCATTAACTGGTTTAAGATTGTTGTGGTTTTACAAAATAATGTTGTTACAGAGATTAAAATATGTAGTTTATTTTCTTTAGAACGCTAACATAGCCATCTATGCAGTTACTTGAGTACTACTAAGTGATTTGGTGATCTGATTGTCCCATTTACTTGTGAAAATAGCCCAAGTGCGCGTTTGTAACATTATTATTTTATTATCATTTGCTTACTAATTTTTTGACGCCCAGTTTTGATTTTTTTCGTGTTATTTAAGGTAGAGATCAAAGCGCGCAGCTATCTCTCTCGCGCATCTCATCTTTTTAAACTTATAAAATCATTGAGTGGGTATACCTATTACAAAAGTGAGAAATGATTTAGTTTATTGAAAATATAGTAATATAGTAACTTTTTTAAAATATATTTCCCATCTATATAAACAAAATCATTTCTCACTTTTGTACAAACGCACTCAATGATTTTATAAGTTTAAAAATATGTGATGCGTGAAAGGCCTTATTGTCAGTTGTACCATTGATGGTACAAGTGACACAACTTTGTGTCCTTAGTACCATTAAAGAAAAATGAAGTAATTCCTCCGTAATTGTCAATGTACAAGTGACACAACATTGTGTCCTTAGTACCATTAAAGAAAAATGAAGATATTCCTCCGTAATTGTCAATGTACAAGTGACACAACATTGTGTCCTTAGTACCATTAAAGAAAAATGAAGTAATTCCTCCGTAATTGTCAATGTACAAGTGACACAACTTTGTGTCCTTAGTGCCATTAAAGAAAAATGAAGATATTCCTCCGTAATTGTCAATGTACAAGTGACACAACATTGTGTCCTTAGTACCATTAAAGAAAAATGAAGTAATTCCTCCGTATTTGTCAATGTACAAGTGACACAACATTGTGTCCTTAGTACCATTAACGAAAAATGAAGATATTCGTCCGTAATTGTTAACCGATACATGGAACTAGTGATACAACTTTGTACATTAAAGAAAGAGAGACATAGCTGCGCGCTTTGAACATAGCCGTGTAACAGAATTCGTCTCATTGGCGTTTTTATTGCATAAAATATTAAGTTTGAGTAAATTTTCTGCGGCGGGTTTTTATGTTAGATTCAAGGATGTGAAAGTAATGTAGCAAATCCTGCATTTTTAACCCCCACCTCAAAAACGACGGGGTGTTATAAGATTGACGTGTCTGTGCGTGTGTCTGTCTGTGGCATCGTAGCTCCCGAATGGATGAACCGATTTTGGTTTTGTTTGAATGGTGAATCGACACGATTCACCATTCGAACAAAAGTCGGGAGTGTTCTTAGCTATGTTTCATCAAAATCGGTTCAGCCGTTTTTTTTTTGTTTAAATATAATTATTTTATGAACTTATTAAAACGTTGTTTACTTATATGTATTATTTTATTTTCATATTTATGTATTTACATATATGCTATTGCGAATGATTCATATAAAGCTAATGCGAATTAATAATTGAATTTGCGAAATATGATTTTGTTTGTTCAATTTATCTTACTGTTTCACATTTTGTTAATGTAAATAATGTTATAATAAATAAAACTTTGATTTAAATACAGGGTTAATAAACTATATATCTAACTGCGTGCTTTATCGTCGACCACATTACCGCTACCCAACATTGGCCTCATCCAGCCGTCCATATTGATCGTAAACATAAAAAGCCTTTTTCGCACCGAATTGAAACGTCAGTTAAATTTTTACAAAGATTATGTCAACAATTCTGCTGTATTTATTTATTTCTAAAAGGAAAAATCTTTTTAAGGATATCCTTACTTTTAGATTAGTCCCAAAGAAATTTCATCAAAATCGGTAAAACAGTTTGGTTTAAAAAAAATACGCATTTTGTAGTCGGTTGTGTCAGTTTTTTAAACTATAAATATTTTCGCTTTATAGGCAACTAACTAGCTGCGCTCCGCAGTGTCACCCGCGTAGTTACGTAATGATGAAAAACGGTGATGATTACAAAATATACCCTATGTCCTTCTCCAATTCCTAAAGAATCTCTGTGCCAAATTTCATAATGATTGGTTCAGCCATTTAGCCGTGAAGAGGTATCAAACAGACAGACGTCAGACAGAGTTACTTTCGCTTTTTTTAATATCATTAGGATAACAAAAAAAAAGTATATACCTATGTATTCTATCAGCCATCTATAATAATATAATAATAATAAACCTTTATTAAACCTTTAGACCAAAAAACTTAAATCATAACATTTTAAATATACTTATTAAATAAGTATATTTAATATATCTAGTTCCATAGTACAAGCTTTGCTTAGTTTGAGCTAGATGGTGGTGTGTGAAATGTCCACTAATATTTATTATTTAAAGAAAAATTAAGGAAAATGTGAATACACGACTGTACTTTATGATATTTTATATTTTTATAGGTATTTAAATGACTACAGCATGACAAAATCATGGTCGAGAGAAGCACATTTTACCAAAACTAACATTACAAATCAGAGGGGGATAAGCAGTTAACTGTATGAAACCTAAATTAGTGACACATGGCTGGTGTGTAAAGTCTGGTGCAGAGAAAGGAGAGGGGGAGGGGGGTATTGTCAGGTGTCAGCAGTCAGCATGAGGGCCGGCGCTGTTATTATTTGATGCCTTCAATCAAGGCACACGCGTCTAAACCACTTGGAATTTCCCACAACAAAATCCAACTTGTGATATATTGTCAAACATTGCTGGCTGGCCTCGCAGCTCTGTTGGTAGTATGTAAGACGAAGGTCGTGGGTTCGATCGCCACGCAGGGCAAACATTTGTGTGATGGACATGGATGTTTGTTCTGTGTCTGGTTAGGAATAGAACAAATTCCACGCAAAAAACAATGATAAATTATGCTATTACAGATCTGGTCGAATCAAATATAATTTATTTAGGACACAGAAAGTAAAGACAACACATTTAATATAGCGAACCGAAAGGCTCCTAAACTAGATAAATTTATTTAAATAAATTTTGAATTTATACAGGAATGTTATATGCAACCTAAAATTATTGTATCATCCAAACACTTTCCATCACATCAAATTCCATCACATCACATCAAACAAGAGAAGTGTAGAGACGTCTATTTTACCGCTTCGAATTATTTTGTAAATCGAATATATTTTAATAGTGTAAGGGGTCTTATTAGATCTCATTGAGCTCGGACGTTTTTGGGACTGACGCTACATCCCGTTGATAATTTATCAAAGGTATCCTCCGCTAAAAACCCCACAGCAAGGGTCAAGTGAGCCCACACCACTACAACACTAGCATATGGTATAATAATTGTCATGTGGCTGTAGTACAGGGTACTACACAAACAGTGTCAAGATGATGCCCTCGATTATGTCCGCATGATTGATTTTCTGTGGGGTGGTTGGAGTTATGTTGTTTCTAGCCCATAATGTTACCCTTCAACAATGACGTCATTATCGCATAGACACAAACTCTAGAACAATTCACGTATAAAGTGTCATAACCAATGATCTATATATAGATGGGGTTACACGGCTCTCACGTGGCAAGACTCAAGTAAGGCATTCGCCTGACTCGTCTTCAGTCGCTACACTGTTAGATGCGTGTCGTGACTTGTGAACAGTAACAATGCTATTCTGTGTGTTTAAAAGTGCAACACTAAGACATATAAGGTAATGATACTAAAAGAAATTAAGGATGTGTAATCTTCTAAAATGCTGAGAACTGAGATTGTCCATGTTTTTACTTCATATTCAAAGAGTATAAGTGTCTATAGATAAAATCTCATTGGTTCTAACTTGGCCGATAAATCAATAAATGTTTAATGGACATTTCACAAACTTAAAAATTAAAAGAAGAAATTGTATATCGCCGCGTTGAATTCTAATTTTGAATGAATTATTCGAATTATTTTAAAAATCGAAACTATTTTAATCGTGTAATTGGTCGTGAATTCGTACGATTTTGAGTGTTTACGCGAAATCCTTGTCGATAATAATATCGTTGCCCCCGAAGGTCTGAAATCATCGGTTATTTTTTTTTTTCAATATATTTAAATAAAAATGTTGCTACCATATTTTGTTACATGTAATTTTGCTATTAGTCTGAATTTTTTTGGTATTATCCTATATTTCCTTCATCTTTTATTGCAATAACAATTTAAAAATAATGGACTAGATATTTTGTTTGTATACTACTCTAAGTATAATTTTTACTGCTTGTATAATTTTTATGTCCAAATACAATCGTATTCTGTGTGCAAACGTAACCACCAAAAAACATGGTAACTGGTCAAAAACATCTATTTCAGACAGTATCTTTCGATGACTCGGTACATTTGCGCGAAATAATAGGTCGATATTAATTTTCTATTAAGCATCCGTCCGTCCGTAAGTCCAGATTACTCCATCTCTAAATCCAAGAAAAATAAATTCGACAAATGGCAAATGTGCAAGCATGATACCAACATCAAACAAAAAAAACCGGACAAGTGCGAGTCAGACTCGCCCACCGAGGGTTCCGTACAAACTAGTAAATAAAAGGGGGAAATCATTTTTTTATTTATTTTCCTTTTTATACCGTAAAATATACATCGTAAAAATATTTAAAAACCTGTTTTAACTAATGCTAATTAAGCTCTTTCATATGATACACATGATACGGTTAATTCACTTTAAAATTTCGACCCTCATTCCTTGCATAACGACACTATTGTTTTGTGATTAAATTAAAAATGTCCGGTTTTCGGATTTTATGTGTACTCTAAAACAATGCTTCTTGCCAAATTTCAGAGTTCTAGGTAACCGGGAAGTACCCCATAGGTTTTGATTCCTCTGTGAGTGTCGAAATGTGCGTTTTATACGACATATTCGGCTGTAACTTTTTTTTACGAAAACAGAAATTTTATTTTTCTTTCTGCACCAAGATACTATGGATCTGCGTATATGGTTTTAATTTTAACTCGATACCTTCACGCGTTCCCGAGATAAAAGTCTTGACACCCGGACGGACGGACAGACGGACAGACGGACAACAAAGTGATCCTATAAGGGTTCCGTTTTTTCCTATTGAGGTACGGAACCCTAAAAAAGTCCAAGAAATACGTAGCTAACTAGGTATTCTTCATTAACTATCGCATCTTCCTTGTTGCAGGTTATTCTGCGTGAAACAATGTGCACGTTGTCATAGCGGCATCACTGCCAACGAGCTGGTGATGAGGGCACGAGACCTGGTCTACCACGTCGGCTGCTTTAACTGCATCGCTTGCGGCACCCAGCTCTCCAAGGGAGACGTCTTCGGGATGAGAGACGCGCTAGTCTACTGCCAGCCGCACTACGACAGCGCGAGTCTCGATGATTTTTGCGATCATGATGGCAATCATGTTTACAGGTGAATCAGACTTGCATTTATTTTCTGTAGTCTTGGGGTCGCTTAAGCGTTCAAGCAGTCTTTAATTTTTTTGGCCTTTTATTGATATAGACATATATTTTATTGTGACAAAAACCACAAATTATGTACACTAATTTACAAAACAAAAATAGTACCTAAATATATAAGTATATAACTAAATAGACATAGATATAAATTTATTATAGCAAAAACATACAACAGAGAATAAAAAATACAACAAATACAAATACAGACTTGCTCAGCTCAATGCTAATTAATTGTAAGGAACCAGCACTACTCTTCCGCTGGGACCGAAGTGAAGAAGTGACGTGGGCGAAAACTTCTAAAGATACCCGGCTGCGTTATATGTTGGGGATGCAACCGGGCTATGTGGGATTGTACCTACCGAAATACGCTCGGTGGCCAGCCTGAGTGTTAGACGGAGGACTCCGGATTCTCGTCTAACGGACGCATACCGGAGCCCTCCTCACTGTGACGCAGTGCCTTCTTAGCCTGCTAGGCCTTCGACCGCTTGAGCCACTCTGCGCGTTCACCTCGGGCCCGTTTGGGTAGTAGGTCAGGGTCCCACTCCTGAGCAACCCCGGGTTCAGAACAGCTACAGGCAGGGGATACTGATGCCGTATTCTAGTGCCTGACACCAGTGTGGGTCATTTTTTGCCCTAATGAAACAGATTCCTTCTAATAATAGTCAACCCTTTTCTTACTACTCTTGCTGTGAATCGAGTGATATAACCCAGTTTATAACCCAGGTTAAAACCCAGTGTTAACATTAACACCGGGCTACGCCCATCCCTGGTACCCAACAGCGTAGGCAAGTGCCTACTAATAGGTGGCCACTAAGAGAAATGTTGGTAATAATTAGGGATGGGAAAATGTGTAATTCTTAGCGCAATTAAATATCGATGTATACAGCTGAACCGGTCGTGTTGCGGCTGGCACATATTCATATTCATATTCATATTTATTGATAAAATATTATTTTACAAGTCAATACATATTGTAAAAACACATTACAACCATTGTTATCATACGAACCAATAAGGGTTACAAAAATAAATAATAATTACAAAAATTCTACATTAATTCGATGTCAAACATAATTTAAAAAATAATACCTAATAATAGAATTAAACCAAAAAAAATAATTAATAAATTGTTATTTCAAATGTTGAATAAATTCGTTAAAATCATAAAAGGACTGCTCGATTAACCATTTTTTAAGTCTCATCTTAAATATAGTAAAAATACTGTTATATTGTTACGTGGATATCTATCTAGGTATATCTAGGATATCGATCCACATTCTTAATGCGTACAGCACAAGAATAGAATTCTTTGCCGCCATATCTGTTACCTAAGACCTACAATCTTGGAATTTTCAAGGCTAGAGTTAAGTTAAGTAACGATAAGCGTATAGGATTTAAAAAGACAGAATTTATTTTCGCCACATATGAATTGACATAATTCTGATCCTTAGTTAGACGTATAACTACAGCTTTACTGGTATAACAGTGGTCAAAGACGGTAGGTTTGATTTCGAAATTCACTCTCAAGTAACAGCGACAATGAAAGTGAAATTGTTGGGATTGAGTCGATGATAAATAAACAATTAATATAATTAAATTATAAATCCACCACTGGTTCCTTAGTAAAAGTTATTTCTTAGGAGGTACTCTAAGGGTCATTGTACACGAGAACAATGATCCCTAAAGTATTTCCTCCGCCCAGAAATACGCTCTGTAAATTTATACATATTTACATACAATAATCCCTGTAACCTTTTATAGGCATAAAATGTTAAAGAACAGGTTTAACCAACAGATGTCAAGAGATGAATGGGGGTGATTCCCCACAATACTACGGAGCCAGCTCTAAAGGACGCCCGAGGAAAAGGAAGATTGCTCAGGGTTCCCCTGAAGACTTACAAGTTCAGACCATGAGAATGGCCAGCACTTCATTAGGCAAGTTATTTATTTAAATATAATTGGAATTTGACCCGCCTAGAGCATTTGCCAGTGTCAAGTATTAAGATTTCTTCAAGTTTCTTGAATAAAACAAGTTATAAATGTTCTGGACACAATCTAAGTCACTTAAATAGTCACTTTCAAATTAGAGTCGTCCTTCAGAATAGTGGTGGCGACTTTTCTGGAAGCTTCTATGGAGTTTTGCAGACATCGTGAAAAGACACGTTTCGTCGCTTTATTTCACTTGCCCACACTCACGCACTTGATCAAACACTTAATTAATAAAACATCACCATTTTTATAGCATTAAGATTCAAAATAACACACGTTTAGGAAAATGAAATAAAACGACATGTTTCCATGACATTCCCGCCAAAACTCCAACTTATTATAAGGTGGTTTAGGTAAATAAATTAATGATATGATAATTAACAAGTTAGCAGCAATTCCACGGTCTCTCGCGAAGTAGTCTAAGTTGACGCATATCATGGGTCCAACTGTATATAATAAATTACCAAAGTCTACAAATATTTAAAAATTAACTTAAAACTTGGCTCATTGAGCAAGCATTTTACAGTTTTGACGAATTTATGAATATGAAATTGAATTAACCTAATGTTTTTATTTTATTTTTAATGTTTTTATGTTTAATTTACTATCTATTATATTTATATTTTTCTTGGTGTTTATTTCTGTATGAAATTTATATTTTTTCGACGTGTAAATTTACATTTTAAGAATAAATTACTTATGACTTATTCAGCACAAGCATTGTTCAAAAAAAGCATTTAAAAAAACGAAAATAATTTTGACATTTATTTAAATAGCACAAGTACGCTGACAAAATGTATCTGAGCGCCTGATCGATGCGACGCGTGACCAAAATGCTAGTGCATAATCTGGCCCAACGCATTGTAGCAATGCGGCTAGCATGCTGAGTACGCTGCCAACTGGCGAGGGTTTGAGCATTTGGATTGTCTTTAGACCTTTAACGACTGGGATAACCGATTTGCTTTTTGTATGTGTAGTTTGTATATTGTTTTATTGTAGTTAATAAAGGTACTTGTCTAACCGTATACTATTAAAAAAAGTGCACTGACGTACGTTATCAAATTTTTCAAATTCGTTATCAAAATTACATTCAATAATTTTATATTTGAAAAATAAAGTGCCAATTTTCTAATGAATTTATGAATAGTATGATGATACTGTATACTTAAGTATACGGTTTTTTTTTTCAATACTCAAATGTTTTGCGCTTCCCTTGACATCTCTCCTCCTCTCCTCCACTCCTGGACTAAAGAATAATCATCAACAAAGACTTGTTCTTGGAATAAGTACTATTATTTGAGAGTCAGTTCCCATTCCTGGCTGAGAAACACCTTGGACCACACCGTTACCGTTATCAGTTGAGCTACAGTCAAATACCTAGCGTGTCAACATCATCGTCATCGTGGTGATGATGACGATTTATGAAAATACAGAATTATAGAATTCTTGCTAGCAACACCACATACTCGTATGTACATAAAATAAAATAAGTAAATATTGGTGGACATTTCACACAACACCATCTAGCCCTAACTAAGAAAAGCTTGCACTAGGGAACTAGATCACTAATAGAATACATACAATTATGTATATATACAATTTTTGTAAATACATACTTATGATACGTAGAAACACCTAGACACAGTACATACCTACATCCATGCTTATCACACAAATGTTTGCCCTGGGTGGGGATCGAACCCACGACCTACAGCTACCAACTGAGCTGCGAGTCAGTCAATATGTAATTATAGGTACGCACTCGTGTTCTAGAAAATGTATTCCAGTCTAGATCTCAGTTCGTCGCGGAGGAACATCAGCCAGTCGCCGCGTCGTCGGCCTTCTACATTATGTACATAATTCATCAAAAGATAGCATAAAATTTAGCAGAAACTTCCAAAGGGACCGGCGAGCTGAGGTCTACCCTTACGTCCCAGATGTCAATTTATCCCAAGCCTTAATCACGACTAATGAATAGACGACAAATAGTCAAAACTGCTCTCGTCTCGTTCCCGCGCGTTTCATTTTCGTAAGGTAGAGCGAGAGGTTGGTGGCTCCCGGTGTTGGGTCTCCCGACGGGGTCGGGGTCGGCAGTCTGGATTATTCTTTACAGCGTCGCTTCGAAATGCGAAGCACTCATAGACGTGTATTCGATGTTGTGACTTCTCGACCCGATTAATCATGACGATGCTCTCGACGGATCGAATTGTTTCCTTTTATTTATTGTTTGTTTTTTTTTATAGTTTTGAAAATGGAATCTGAAATTATGTTATCATTCACACATATTATCATGCCATCGTTTTCGAGCTCACTGTTGCTTCAGAATTACACTTTTGTCTAAAATGAAGTGTGCTCAAAAACCTATTTTAGAAATTGGTTTCCGAGTCTGATAGAACAGTCTATTCAATTCAATTCAATTCTTTATTTGTCCGTGAAACTATGTATATGTACATAAATAGGTATACATAGATCTTACATAAGACAGAGAGCTCTAGTTTCTATCGGGAAAGGTATACCTGCAGACAATAAGTTTGTTCTTGAAACTTTACATAATTAAAGAACTGAGGTTATTACAGACACAATATAATACCCAAGTCTGATTCCAGGGAACAATTAGTGGCATTCTAATTCATAATACATACCCAAATCTAATTCCAGGGAACAAGTGGCATTCTAATTTCATGAACGCCAGTAGAATAGAAAAAATAATATTATTTATGTGATTGACATTAGCTAACGAAATGTCACGTGACAAAACGTCACAGTTTTCCTTGCGAAGCGTAAGCGTTTGTAGAAAACGTTTGGTTTTACTTGACATAAGTTAAGTTTGACAGTCGTAACTTTTAACTTTCAAAACCGACTTTCAAAAATAAAGGAGGTTATCAATTCGAATGTATGTTTGTTCAGCGATTACTCCGCCAATTAATGAATTGCTATTGTTGATATGCGATGATTTTGTTTGATGGGTAGGTAATGTCTAAGTGGTGGTCCCATACAAATTTCATCAAAATCGGTCCAGTACTTTGCTTTTATAACAAAATTACTGAAAAATAAACGAGTTGCGTATTTTAAAGTCGGTTTTTTCAGTTTTTTTTAACTATAATTAAGTATATTTTGTGTGATTTATCGTACCTACTTAGGTATCTTATTTTCGGCTAATGTATATCAAAATATGATAATCCGTGTACGGTATAGCAAACTTTATAGACATAATTAAAAGGCAGGCCTCGCGGCTCAGTGGTAGTACGACTTCCTCCTGAGCTGTAGGTCGTGGGTTCGATCTCCACGTAGGGCAAACATTTGTATGATGAGCATGGATGTTTGTTCTGTGTCTGGGTGTTTATATGTATCATAAGTATGTATTTACAAAAAAAAGTATATATGTATTCTATCAACCGTCCCATAGTTGGTACAAGCTTTGCTTAGATTTGGGCTAGGTGGTGTGTGAAATGTCTACCAATTTATTTTTTATCAACCCTGTTTATACAAACTGTCCCACTGCTGGGCGCAGGCCAATTTCTCATTGTGAGAAGTTATTTATAAATTTATAATAAATAAATATTTGTGGACATTTATTTATTATTATTAATAATTGCTTTTGTATTTTATACTTAAGTGTACATAAGTATTCTTGTTATTGTTGTTGTTTACGCAGTGTGTCAATGTCTCCACGAGTGGGCGAAAGGAAATAATTTCTCCAATTATCTACGCAATTGTTAATTATTAATTAACAATTGCGACAATGATTGATTGCTAACAATTAATTGTTAGGTATTACTTGTTGTTTAATAACCCTTTTTTGCGTACTTGACGATAAATAAGTGAGATGCTTGACACTTTCGAGTCGAGTGTTGGCAGCGATTCCAGAAGCAGATTATTGATAAAAGATACGACACGGAATGGTGCGAAGACTTAACAAAAAAAAAGTGGCCATATACAGCCAGTAACAAGTATCAATGTTAAAAGAAAAACAAAATACCCGACTGCAGAAAAGAGGTTTTTGCAGCCAAACTTATGATTTTTTTTAATTTTGATGTACCCAGTGTCACTCTCACAACTAAGACAAATCTATTGACACCACTCATATCAAAATCGGTCAAGCCGTTTAAGCTCTAGGGCGTGTCAAAGAAATATACATACATACACTCGAACGACTCTTACGCAGTCGGGTAACAAAGGATTGCTCTTCTGTTTACCAATGTTTTTAACTAACTTCCAATAAGAAGGAGGTTCTCTATTCGACTGTATGTTTTTTTTAAATATTTATTCACCGATTACTCTAATTATGAACTGTTTTTAATGATTCTGTTTTTGTTTGGTAGGTCATACTTCAGAGGTTCACAGGCCTCATCTGAGTGTAGGTCTTGGGTTCGAACCCCACCCAGGACAAACAATTGTGTGAGCATGGATACTCCGTATCTGGGTGCTTATATGTACCATTTGTATGTATCAAAAAAAATAATTAAGTAGGTATTCTTTCAGCCATCTGGTCTCCATAGTACAAGCTTTGCTTAGTCTGGGCTAGATGGTGTTGTGTGAAAATGTCCTCCAACATTTATGTATTTATTTATTTATATAAGTTTTATCAAAGTCGGTTTAGTACTTTGGTTTTTATAACAAAATAACTAGAAAAATATCATTCAAGTAAACAAATTGCGTAGGTACTCGTATATTGAAGTCGTTTTTTTTTTAACCACACCTAATTATTGAACATACGAAATCTCTAACAGTAGCTAGGAAACAAGATTATCTAAAAAAAAAACTTTTTGATCATGTGCTTTTATTTTCACAATCAAAAAAGCTTATGGTGTACGGTTTCAAAAGTATGTTATTATAACATGGACGCAAATTCACCAAGTGTCCTGAGTTGACCGATACTCAAATACCAACAATTACGAACTTAAATATTTTAATTTAAACTCTATGACGCCGCACTAAAGCCTAATTTAGATTGAGAAGCTTAGGAACATCTACGGTGCCGCTTCGAATTATTTTGAAAATCGATTATTTTATTCGCCTAGTGGTCAATTTAAATTGAGAAGCTTAGGAACATCTACGGTGCCGCTTCGAATTATTTTGAAAATCGATTATTTTATTCGCGTAGTGGTCTAAAGGTTTAGACCTCATTGAGTTCGAACGTTTTCGAACGCGGACACGTAATCTTTATTGATATAATATCGCTGATTCTTTAGAATGATTCTAGTAAAATCCCATATTATTTGTTGCCAAAATATTGTTGGAGGCTTCAAAAAGCACAACCATTTTTTTTTTATCAGCCCTGTTTGTACAAACTGTCCCACTGCTGGGAACGGGCCATCTTCTCACTGTGAGAAGGGTTAGGCCATAGTCTGCCACGCTGGCCAAGTGCGGGTTGGCAGACTTCACACGTCTTCAAGATCATTGAGAACTCACAGACATGTAGGTTTCCTCACGATGTTTTCCTTCACCGTTTAAAGTTGGCGGCAATCAACAATACGCACATAAATTCGAAAAGACAGAGGTGCGTGCCGTAGGGTTCCAACCCAGGACCTGCATATCGCAAGTCAGACGGTCTCCCGACTAGGCTGCCGGAAACTTTATTTCCAGATTTTTTTTTTTTACCAGATTTGTATTATCATTATTACATGTCTGTCAGTATCTGAAAAGTAAAATAAAATACCCTACTGCAGAAAAGCGAATTTTGCAGTCTAACTTGCGACTTCGTTATGTTTAGTACGCTGTTGAGTTGAGTATACTTTTTTTGTGAGAAAGTATGCGTATAATACGCATTAAAAAAGTGTATTCTTCAGAATAATTCTAGTAAAGTTACTTATTTCTTACGAAAACGTTCGTCGAAGGTTACGAAAAAACGTTTTTTTTTGCGACTCTTGTATTATTATTATTACAAAAAGTTATAGCCTGTGATACTCAGGGAGTGAAGACAAATCTAACGACAATTTGCACATCAAAATCAGTCAAGCCGTTTAGGCTTTAGGCAATCACATAGAAACATACATACATACCCACATGTACCCTTACATACACTCGAAAAGCATAACCCTCCTTCTTACGCAGTCGGGTACGAACGACTTTTAGGCTTGTAGCCACAATTTGTCGAATTCGGAATCTGGTCGGAAACTATTTCTCCATCTCTGTCATTTCGATACAGAATGACAGAGATGGAGATTTAATTTCTGATAAATGAATAAGGGTCCTGTAGAGTTTTAGAGAACGTGTAGTAACAGAATATGCCCCATTGACTCTACTGCAATGTATAGGCAATAAAAGTGCAGGTACGAGTACCATACAGCAGTGTAATAAAATAAGATATACTACTATTTGAGCATGCGGTACTTTATTACGGTCACTACTAGTTTTCATCGAGTTGCTCTCACTGAAGTCCAGTCATTTTTAACCGACTTCCGAAAAGAAGGAGGTTCTCAATTCGACTGTATGTTTTTTTGTTACAGCCCGTAAAAGAGAAATGCTCTTCTGTATACCAATGTTTTTAACCGACTTTCAATAAGGAGGAAGTTCTCAATTCGACTGTGTTTTTTGTATTTGTTACGCGGATGCTCCGCCAATTATGACTTGATTTTGATTATTATTTTTTTGTTTCATAGATAATAGTTCTGAGGTGATTTCATATAAATTTTATCAAAATCGGTTCAGTAATTTGATTTTTACAACAAAATAACTGAAAAAATATAATCCAGGTAAACGAAATTGCGTATTTTGAAGTCGGTTGCTTCACTCTTTTAAACTATAATTATTAGGATTCTGTACCTAAAGAAAACCCGGTCAAGTGCGTGTCTTGCCAGTGGCCATGCACAGTATTAGGTTCCGTAATTTTTTCCTCTTGACGTTGGCATCGTGCTGTTAGTTATGAAAATTAACTTTGATCAAATTTTTGTCGAATAATTTGTATTGTTTTCTAGTTATAGGTACAAACGACGATTTTTTTATAAGTTCATGCAGTCATTTTATATCTTCAAAAGTGTGGGTATGAGATGGACGATGGTCGAACTACGGACTCTTCAATGAGGTAGATCAAACACTACGATTCTTCATCAAGTGCGCTCCAAGTGCGCTCCATCATAGACCGCAACACCGCTCAACAACACGAGTTAGCGTTCGAGCTCAACTCTGTCGATGATAAAAAAGCTATTAAATATTATTGAAATATTTTTAATCAAGTAATGAAATACACAAAAAAATAATTATACTGATAGACCTAAACAGTCGTTTAAAACTTTATCAGTAATCAAATTGAATCGATAACAATCGCCGAAACAACACAACCACACACCCCTATGCCGCTGATAATAAGGTCGTAAATGTTTTTACCGTTTATGATACTGTTCGAAAAACACTAATTATATCAGACCCAAAATAGAGCAGGATATTTGGACGATTGACTACTAGCACCTTGTTTGTGGTTGTTTTTTTACCCGACTGCATAAGGAGGGTAATGTTTTTCGAGTGTATGTATGTATGTTTCTATATAATCGCCTACAGCCTAAACGGCTTGACCGATTTTGGTGTCGTTAGATTCCTCTTCACTCCCTGAGTGTCATAGTGCTATATTTTTTTGTAATACTAATAATACATCACTATAATTTCGTAACCTCCAACGAACTTTTTCGCAATAAACAAGTAAGTTTACTTGATTTATTTTCAAGAATGCGCATTTATATAATCTTTTACAGTGATTTTACGCATACTTTCTCACAAAAAAAAACGTACACTCGACAGCGTATCAAGAATAACGAAATCGTATGTTACACTGCAAAAACTACTATTCTGCAGTCGGGTATTTTCTTTTTCTTTTATAGATACATGTCTTCTTAGATGCGATGTATGCGAAATATGGCCTGCCAAAGGTGAACTCTACAAATTTTTGGGCATATTGAATATGTATTCATGCTAAATTACAGTTTTTTAATACTAATAGTCTTTGAGCAAAGCTGCGGACTGACAGACAGACGGACATGGCAAAACTATAAGGGTACCTTGTTTACTAGCTTATTTCCTATCTCACCATTCTCACCCCACACTTAGCCACTTTTTCGACGAACAATCCGACAGGTGATCAAGAGTTTTATGTTTAACGGACTTATTTTTTGATTGCGGTCACTGTTAAATGTTTAAGTGTTATTGCATATTGATAATTTCTGGGTTGAAAGAACCCATTATTTTTTGTTGTTGTATTTCTTATTGTTTGTTAAGAAGGTTTTGTTGGCTGAGTATGTCTATGGTGGATGTATCGACTATCGACTGAATTCGATCTGGAATAGTCGAATACAGTTGGCAGTGGGGCCAATTTTGTATTAAAGCACTATTATTATTAACGGGATATTTACCACGCTTTTTACCACCACCACGTTTTTGTACGTCGTTTAACGCGAACCACGGTAAATATCCCGTTAATAATAATAGTGCTTTAATAAATGACCGTGATAGTTTTAAAAAGCAATTTTGTATTGTTTGTTAATATCTAACAAGTATTTATATTAAAAGAAAAACAAAATACCCGACTGCAGAAAAGCAGTTTTTGCAGTCTACACGCTTTTTTTTTTTTTTTTTTTTTTTATTAACAAATTTATTCTCCACAGACTCCAGGGTCCGTGCCTTTTATGAACTAATATATGCATTTATAACTACTTACATATTTTTTTTTAAGTTATGCAAGAGGAAGACAAAATTTTAATTTACACTTAACTAACATGCATGCGTGTATACGCCGAGCAGTCCAGCTCCCGCAAGCAGCACCCGTTCACGAGTTGACGCATGTGCCAGCCATCGCTCTCCTCAACCATGTTTGAGGGAAGAGGGCGACCCGCCACACACAGCCGCCGCAAGAAGAAGCTTTTTAGTGAGCGTGAGTGCTCTGAGTATACACGCTTTCTTATTATTATTAAAATAACACAACGGGGACAAATAATACATACAAGAATTTACAAAATTAGGGACAGACAACTAAAGAATAAAAATAACCTAACACCTAACACTTTTTTTTTTTTTATAACAAACAGCGAAACTTTCCATTCAGGGCCTCCACTACCGCCGTGTTGCGATCTTTGATAGCCATTTTGAGGTTGTAGTCTAAAATGGTCCTTGGTGTAGCTGCCATTGCCCGCCGCACAAAACGGCTGATGGCATCTCCTTCATCATCGGTGTAGTAAGTGAAGGTCCCGGTGTGCCTCGAGACTGCCACGACTGCATGCGAGACGCTGTCATGTAGCTGCAGTTTGCCTTTGGTCTTAATGACGATGACCGACTCGTACGTCAAACCTTGAGCTTCATGGATGGTGAGGATTCGTGACCCTGTACCTCCCCCGTAACCCTGGTTGCTAAGGGTTAACTTTTCTTCTTGAGTGTGGACCAAGAAAAGAGTTTTAGGGGCGGCTTTGGGTATTTGGGAACCCGCGAACACGCGTCTACACGCTTGATACACTGTTGAGGTTATTTTTTGTGAGAAAGTATGTAATATTGCTGTATAAAAGAATATAAATGCGCATTATTTAGAATAATTTTAGTAAAATCACTTGTTTATTACGAAAAAGTTGTGAAAAGGTATCAAACAGGCATACAGTTTCTTGCCATTTTAATATTAGTGAAGATTCCGAAAAACAAATGTCATACTTGTGCAGTCGGTTATATAGAAGCCATATCAACGCTTTTTTTTATCAAATGTTATTTTCTATCGACCAATGTTAATTACAACAAATATAATAATGAACAACATTCCGGCTTTCGTTTTGATGCCTATTATTTTACAACAGCCCAAACTTTATGTAAGCGTGGCTTAAAGAATAAGTGGTGGCGTTTGCCGCATTGTTTTTTTTTATTAATCTGCGTCAATCATCTTTTTTTTAGAATTTTTATGCCAATTTTTTTTTTGGTTTCCTAGAAAGTAAAGAACTTTAATTAAGAGTAAAAAGTAAGACTTTCTTCTGATATTCAATGAGTACAAAAGTACAACAGTACAAGAGTACAATTGTCTTTCTTCTGATCACTTATTTTGCGTTCTGACATTTGCTTTTAAAAGTAAATACTTAAAAGTAAAAGTCATTGAAATCATATAATGTTTAGGAGGGTTCGCAGCAAGCATTTTTTATAAGAGTTACAGCAATGATATTTGATTTGAATACGTAAAAATAATAATTATGTATTATACCCAGTATCAAACAATCTTGTGAAAAAATATGGGGTTTGAATTTGTAAAATTCATAATTTGTGAATGATTTTGGTGATCAAATTTACAATGATCATCACAACAAACATCACAGACATAACATTTTTTCGCTATGATAAACATGTTATGCGTTTCAATCGCGAATGATTAAAGTTGGAAAATAAGAAATCATTAAAATTAAATTAAAAACCATAGAGCTTTCTAAAATTTTAATTAAAATCACGACCTGTTTTTGCGACTTTCATAAACGTGGAAATTTTTCATAAAGTACGTTTTTTGAACTTCTTTTTATACTAAATTGTTTACATTTGATCACCACCTTCCCTGATGAAAATCCCTTCCCTTCTTGGTTGCCTGGAAGAGATCGCTTTTAACGATAAGGCCGCCCGTTGTTACACAAGTGTAAGATTATTTCCTTTTTGTACTTGCTTTTGTTAATTTTAATGGTGTGTCAATAAAGAGTTTATCTATCTATGAAAAGCATCGTGGCTAATAATAGAGCACGACGACGATTACTCTAACCTTGAAAATTCCAAGATCGTGGTTCTCAGAAACTAGGGAAGGTGACAAGGAGTTCCATTCCCGTGCAACACGCATGAAAATTGTGTACAAAAATTGATGAGTAAGGTTTTTTGGCATTTCGATGAAAAATTTGTAGCTTACCAATTTTCTCCTTGTCCTGGAACCGGACCGAAAAATAATGTTATAATGATAATCATAATCTCCTTTTTTTGAAGTCGATAAAAAATCGCTTGAGTTCGTGACTTAAGGAGCAATCCCCGTGACGGCGCCTGGTCGTGCAATAAAACACGTATGGCCGCATAGCTCCTTTATTTTTTTATGACCTATCGTTAATATCGAGGCCTTTACAGTCCAGATGCTTTATTACTCGGTTTTAAGAGAAAAATCTTTCGATTCCTTTCAACATGTTAATTTAGACCATAAAAATAAATAAAAAACCATTGGCTGTGTGGATTCGATGTAATGTATAGGTACCTACTTGGTAATAATCAAGTTTTGTTTGTATTGTATTTTCATTTTGTTATCACTATGCGATAGTGCGATATTATGTATTGAGTAAATTGATTGTTGTATCATTTTACTCGCATTTTTAATTACATACTCGCGATATTGAAATAATACATACTTACATAGAATTAGTATAAATTAATATCATTACCTACTAATAACTAAAACAATGTCTAAAAAATAACAATTTAAACGTCACAACCTAAAACGAGGTATCTCCCCGCACAAACGTGCCCATTAGGCTGACGGCATTACCACGTTGGATTACTCGTGATTGGATTTGTTCGGGAGCTTTCAAATTTGTTCGGAGTAAATTAGATCCTTTCATGAGGAGAGTAAGAGAACAATTTGTTGAATGTAGTTGATATACTTTAAAGATCTGCCAACCCGCACTTGGCCAGCGTGGTAGCTTATTGTCTTACCCTTCTCACAATGAGAAGATGGCCCGCACCCAGCAGTGGGACAGTTTCTACAAAAAGAGCTGATAAAATAAAATCCGGACAAGTGCGAGTCAGACTCGCCCACCTAGGGTTCCGTACAAACTAGTAGATAAAAGGGGGAAATCATATATTTTTTTTATATTTTCCTTCATAAACCGAAAGATATACACCGTAAAAATATTTAAAAACCTGTTTTAGCTTATTCTAATGAAGTTCTTTCATATGATACCCCACATGATACGGTTAATTCACTTTAAAATTTGGACCTTCATTCCTTGCATAAAAGCCCTATTTTTCGTGATTAAATTAAAAATGTCCAGTTTTCGTTCTTTTTACTATATTCTGTACTCTAACACAAGTTTTCATAGTTCTTTTCATAGTAGTTCTAGGTCAACGGGAAGTACCCCATAGGTTCTGATTCCCTCGTGAGTGTCGAAATGTGCGTTTTACGACATATTCGGCTGTAACTTTTTTTAAGGATAACTGAGAAATTTGATTTTTCTTTCTGCAGCAAGAGACTATGGATCTGCGTATATGATTTTAATTTCAACTCGAAACCTTCACGCGTTCCCGAGATAAAGGTCTTGACACCCTGACAGACGGACAGACGGACAACAAAGTGATCCTATAAGGGTTCCGTTTTTTTCTTTTGAGGTACGGGGCCCTAAAAATCACTGTGACCTTACACCAATTATGAAGGAAAGCTCCATGTTCGCTCCGAATAAGTTCGACAGTGTATTAGTAGTTTTAGATATCGATAATTCGAAGAATAATGTTTTACTCGTCTAGTAAATAAAATTTAATAATAAATGATTATATCAAAGAATTGAAAATACGTTTTAGCCTGCTGTGTGTGGTGACAAATGTCTAAGCTAATTTATCCGGACCGACTCGACTCATAAATGGGTCACTCTGAATGTTTTGTCTCTGCTCGTTTAAATTTCGTGTTTTTTTTTTTATATACAATTGTTTCTTTAAAAAAAATGGCTGGAAACAGTTGGTTCGTCGTCCGATGTGCAAACAATGAAAATATAATTAAGGCGAAATATATCGGGCGATATATTTTCTTTTTTTCCAAAAAGGCCGTTGCGCAAGTATTTGCTCAGGTTGATTTTCGATAACCGTTCCGGAGAACCCTAAATCATCGACCAATCAGAAGATTAGCAAAAAATGCAGTTTGTCGTCTAGATGGACCACAACTCCGGATCTTATAATAATGCAATCACACTGTTTCCCGTCGCCAACAATGCAGCTTCTGTAAAAACATAGGATGTGGCTTCTCGCTCGGAAGACGTCACTAAACTAAAAGACGCTTACAAAACCGCTTTTATTGACTCAACTATGCAAAAAATAATAATGGGAGTTCCCAACGTTAACCGGAGAAACTAGGACGATTGCTTATCGTTTGCTAGCACCGCTTGAAAAGACATCATAGACAGATATTTTTCCGCTGTCCATTAATATAAATTAATTTGTACTCGTAGTTCGAAAATATAAGATACCTATGTAAAACCACTTCAAAAATATCGAATATCTTTCTTATTTTTAGACATGCAATACCTCTCGTCGTCATAGACTTATGGAACCTGCAAAGGGTTCGGCTGAATACTTAAAAGCTTCAAGCGTGTGTTAGGTTGCGCCACAAAAGATTTAAAAAGACTGTTCCGAAGTTTTGACTATATCACGTGACACACCTGTGGCCAAACTGATAAATTCACCCAAGTACCTACTGTATTAGTAGGTATAGATTAAGATATGCGGGTTCAAGTCCTGTCGGATGTGTGTAATTTTTTAGCTGTTTATAAATATGTAGGTACTTAAGTACTTAGCCATGATACTTTTTCTTTTAATTTCATCATATTATATGCTACTAGCATGATTTTTTTCATATCTCCAAAGTCATCTATTTAGCCAGTAGGGAGGGAGTTGACTCCAACAAAAAATATCACTATCTTCAAACGGAAAAATAAAAATAATACTTTTAAATTACCAAATTTGTCTTAATTCTAAATTTTATTCTACGACTTTCTTGGCATAACTAATATGCATATCCATGCCAAATTACAGCTTTCTAGTATAATTGTCTTTGAGCAAAGCCGTGGACAGACAGACGGACATGACGAAACTACAAGGGTTTCTCGTATACTACGGAAATCTAAAAACTGAAAGTTACGGACAGATAAAATAAAAGTTTCCATAATTATGTGCTTACAATCTTCGACCACACCACCAAATTAAACATTTTTGCCACCGGTATAAATTAAATAATAAAAAAATATGTTATAAGTAGAGTGAATTGATATTTTTATGTAATGTGTAATTGTATATACTCTTCATCTTCGGCTAGATTCCTTTTCGACAGATGAGTTAGTAGCCAAACTCTGATTTATAATTCTAATTCTAGTTTGAGTTGGGCCCCCAACTCAAACTAGAATTAGAATTATAAATCAGAGTTATTTATCGGCCTTATCGCCCGATAAGGCCTGCATTGACGTCCCGCTTGGGGTGTATTGTGCATTCCTCCAAACAACAGAAGACAATGTGAAAATATGTAAATTTGAAATTTGACATTAAGTACTAAAAGACCGGACCCCCGTACCCAAACCATCCCAGCTCCTTAACGTAACGAAGCACAGCCTTGGGTCTCTGGGTCAACTGTTCCACCTCTATTGCAGAGTTGACCCAATGTTTTCTCACAGAATCCCGATGTTTTTCTGATCTGTTCTGTGGACTTACAGTGTAGTAGCACATGTTCTACAGTTTCATTTTCTTGTAGGCAGCCTCGGCACAGCGGGCTATCAGTTTCCCCAATCTTGTGCAGATGATAGTTCAACTCACAGTGACCTATGATTATACCTATTATTAGGCAGAGATCCGACCTGGACAATCCTAGTAGTTTGTTGGTTATTTTCCTGTCCGTTGTTGGGTAGAACATTTTTACATGCCTGCTGTCTGTTATCAAACTAGTGAATAGACATCTTCTAAATCGACGAGCTCCATCTTCGGCCACCCCGTCGCTTCACATCAGGCGAGTTGGTGGTCAATGGAAGATCTATCTTGCATAAAAAAACTCTGACTCTTCGCTTTAAAAAAAAACAACGGGTTGCACTCCGGGAGTGCCGGCAGAAGTGAAAACTAATAAATAAAATAGCAAAACGACTGACTCGTGAAGGATTTGACCAAAGATATTGTGTTTTACAAACAACTCCTACTCATCGCTGTACGCGAAGCGTTAGCGTGCTTTAAGACTATACAGCGCCATCTAGTACGTTGGTCTGGAGCTAACTTTATTGGACAAACTTGCACATACAATAATTAACTTTAATATGCAGAACGTCAGAATAGGTTTCAGACTGTGTGTTCGTCTTGCGATCGAACGATCTGACGCGAGTTTAAAATTTTTTACCCATCCCAAAAATACACAACGCCGCTAAAGAAGGTTTCACTTCAAAAAATTCGACAAGAACGAAAAAGTTTATTGGTCCCTTTCGAAGCCGTTCTCATAAACAATATGTACGCGTCACCGTTGCCGTTGGCATCTTAAAACATTACTATGAAATAGAGTCTCAAATAGTTGAGCATAAGTATATCTACTCATTAGGAACCGGAAATAATTCTTAAAACAACTGTCGAAACAAAGCCCAGAGGCCCCACTTACAAGAATGTCAAAACAAATATACGAAATGATGAATGTTCCGATAATTGTACATTTTGATCAAGTGATAACGTCTAATGAACGACCTGTGATACCAAAATGTGGCGGACGGGGGCACTCGGCCGCTGACTGCGTGGGGTTCTGAGCCTTCTCTGACCCACACACTGTATGTTTTGGACCTCACCATATTTTTTTTAAAAGTTATGCTAATCACAAGAAAGTGCACAAATCGCGCGGTTTTAACTTTTATGGAAACATATTCAGCTGTTTAAGAGAACTCGGCAATGACAGTGAGGTGTCACTTTATTTCTTTATAAATTAAATGCAATTAATAAAATGGCTGTAAAATATTATAAATACAAATCCTTAGAATAATTCCAGCAAAATCAGTTGTTTATTACGAAAAAGTTTGTTGGGGGATATAAAAAAACTCATATTTTCACGAGAGATGTATTATTATTATTACAAAAAATTATTATAAAAAATTAAAATTATTATCTGGGGTACTCCTTTTTGTGTAGTAGTTTAGTTAGTTGAGTTTTTATATTTGTTTTTTTGTAGTTAATAAAGGCACGTGCCCGTTTAATATATACATACATACTCTCGAAATAACCCACCTTTTTACGCAGTACGGGTAGAAAGCGAGATCCCGCGCCCGTATTGCCGCTTCACGCGGGATCAGAAAATTACATGGGTTCTCAGAATACCCGAATTGGAAGCCCTACTCTAAATACTTACACTTATTTGATACATATAATCACTTAAAAAAATATTTAAGTAAGAAAATACGCTGAACGTAGACTTAGTCAGGTTTTAGTTTTTCAAACTATTATGTGTTGTATTACTTGTATTGCGACAACACGTATTGTTTTTCCACTTTTGGATCTTTTGTAGAAGAATTATCTTCATTATAAAATTTGTTGATTTAGATTAACCGTGTGTGGTCTATGATACAACACTATAAGGTAAACATTACGTCACGCACGGCTAAATAAATGAAGATTCTAAAAAATATGTAAATAAAATAATATATGAAACTATAGCACTAGACACTTGGGTGGTTAGTAATGTGGGTGCAGCGATGCAAGGCGAGCTAATTATTTAACTTATAATTAAATCTATTAGTAGGTAGGTTCGGGTGATTTAAGGAGGTTCCGAACTCCACGGAGTTTTGTTTAAAAAAATGTGGATCCCGCGATACCTGCGAGATTAGAAAACTTTTTTAGGCTTCCGTATTCGAATGCGAGAGCTTTTTACTAAGCCTGCGCTGTATGCTCGTCTGTCTATATTTTTTAAACCGTAATAGATAGAAAGTTGAAATTCACGACATACAAACATGAAACACGGCTTATAAAAATAAATTTAATAGCAAAAAAAATCAGGTGTTCTTTAATGATTTTTCTAATTTTGGCTCTGTAGTAAAAACTTATATATAGGTACACGTCTTAAAATTGATCTGATTAGTAGGCCTCATGGCTCAGTGGTAATGGCGCCTGCCTTCTGAGCTGGAGGTCGTGGGTTCGATCTCCACCCAGGCCAAATATTTCTGCTGAGCATGAACGTTGGTTCTGTATCTGGTTGCTTAAATGTTTGTTATGTAATAATTTACAATAAATACAAAGTATACATGTACCTATTCTATAATCCATTTGGTTCCCAAAGTACAAGCTTTGCTTAGTTTGAGGGTAGATAATGTTGATGAAAATGTCATCCAATATTTATTATTTATTCATTTATTATAGCATTGACTTGCAACAATAACCGGCCAAGTGTGAGTCAAGGTTACACCAAAGAAGTTAAAATATAAAAAAAAAACTTCTTTAAACGTTTAGCCTTTGTAATCAATCCAATTGATGTAGTCCTAAAGCTCCTAACCCTGGAAAATGTCTGTGGTAACAAACAGATATGCATATACACCGACTCATTTTTATCAACAGCTTTTATTATGGAATCAATCCTAAACCCACGAAAATAAAATCAGCAGCAAATGTAAAGAACAGATGCATTTTTCACGATTTCAGGGTTGGTCCCGTTGCAAAAGCTGTTGATAATGATGAGTACAATAACTCCTTCAAATATTGCTAGTAATAAAAAAAAATACGGGTTTTCTATCGATATTGAGAAGTTTGTTTTGCCGAGTAACTATGTAGTTCTGGTGTAAATATATTTATAAGCAATATAAAATATGGTGTAATCGTTTTTTTTTTAGTTTTTTTATATATATTTTTTTATGGCATAAGCTTAATATATATTGTAAGATACTAAATTGTAAGGAGTTAGTATTAAATTGCACTTCGGTTGCTACACACGTGTATCATTGGATCACCCCCTCACCACACCTCAATCTGGTATAGGTAATATTCTATACGGAAGCCTCTGTGCACTAGTTAAACTCGTAATTTGCTAGTTATTTCAATACACTTGAATTGAAAAGGTGTGAGGGTGTTTTGAAGTTTATTTAGGGAACATTAATTTTAATAATTACGAATGGTTATCGCAGGCGATCAAAAAATAAATGTATAAGTTATGAACTCTGACTTCCATTTATTGCATAGACCCGTCATTTATTTGTGGGTTTGTCGTACTTATTTCATCTAAAGTTTGCATAATTAATTTGGTTTGATTATATTTTAATCTTAATAAATTATTAAAAGTATTAAATATAGTTATATCTGTACATTTTACTGGCTTTTTAGCCGACTTCCAAAAAGGAGGAGGTTCTCAAATCGTATCTTTTTTTATGTAAGTGTCCCGAGTACTCGAAGCCACCTCGACCGATAAAAATTTTTTTTGGCTCAAAAATTGCCTTTATCCCACTAGGTGGGGCCGACTGGCAACGGCACAGCATGTTTCTTTTCGCTACTTTACTCTATCAGCCATCATCTCAACATTCACACCCGTTACCCACTTATTTTTCCAACCTTCTCCGTAACTGATATAATAAGAAAGCGCTTGTTTCAGAAATTCTTCACCGGGGTGACCTCTCCTCTTCCATGGAGTCTCTAGCATACGACTCTTCAGTGGCATCCCCCGGCAGCGTGTCTGGGCATACTCAGCGCACCAAGCGCATGCGCACCAGCTTCAAACACCACCAGTTGAGGACCATGAAGTCATACTTTGCTATCAACCAAAACCCAGATGCGAAAGACTTGAAGCAGTTAGCACAGAAGACTGGTCTTTCGAAAAGGGTTCTTCAGGTTAGTTTGATGGAAGTCTACTGCTGGACGTAGGCCAGATTCAGAAATTTCATTCACAAATCCAAACAGTATATCAATTTCTATTTGTATAAAGAATCGGGATGCCCTGTAAATGTAAAACATTAAATAATTACAAAAAATAAAAAAATCACATTTGTTTTATGGGATTAAATATTAATTGTATTTTAATTTAGTTATTTATTTTTAAAGTGAATATTATAACTCAATATTCTGTGCATATTTCAAGCGTCTACCTGTTGCCGTTATCAAAAACGAGCAAAATCAGCAGTTTGTTGTATGAGAGCCCCCTTAAATATTTATTTTATTCTGTTTTTTAGTATTTCTTGTTATAGCGGTAAGAGAAATACATCATCTGTGAAAATTGCAAATGTCTAACTATAACGGTTCATGAGATACAGCCTGGTGACAGACGGACGGACAGACAGACAGCGCAGACTTAGTAATAGGGTCTTGTACCCTTTGGGTACGGAAACCTAAAAATTAAGTTTTGAGAAAAACGGGTAGTTTTGGAATATCAATATGTTAAGATTGTATGAAGGGGGGTTTTATAGCTCAGTAATCAACTAGAAACCTTTATAGTCGCCGCATGTCGCCATATAATCGCCATGTCTGTCCGTCTGTCTGTGACTTAGCTCAAAAAGTCTTAGTTCTTGTAGAGAGCGGTAAAATAAATCTTGAAAAAAAAAAGGAAATCTCCTCTTCGCCACAGAATAAATACTACACCTACACTTAAAGCGGGAATGTTTTTTTCTTAATCGTATGGCCTCACGTCATGGTGTGTCGTTAAATCGGTCTTTTAAGTAAAACTTAAGATTTGTTTGTCACTTTCTTGACACAATTATAGTATTTAATATGTACTGTACACCATAACTTCCTTTTTATATTGCCAGATTTCCTATACACTCTAAGGTTGTCTGGAAGAAATCGCTCTGTGCGCTATGGTCGCCGTTGTACTTTCAACTACGATTATTATCTATATTTAAGTTACTCTGTATGGACGTACAATAAAGTTATCCTATTCTATTCTTCTCAACCGTGATATTATGTATGAGGTATAGCCCGCTAAACGTAGAAAAAATATGTATTTACCTTTACAAACAGAAATCTTTCTTAAACAGAGTAACTTCAGATATAGTGTTTCACATACTTATACACACGCAGACACGGTAGCTGACTTGATCCGAAATTGAATTTGTTTTTTTAATTGTAGTGTTGTTAAAGGCCTATTCAGACCTGAGCGTTATTAGCTACCGCTGCTGTGGGTAGAGGTACAATACCGCGCGGATATCGCTTGGGTTTCATTACCGCGCGCCACTCGGTTACCCACTCGGATTTCTCTACAGCTTACGGTAGCGAATAACGCTCAGGTCTGAATAGGCCTTAAGACTACTATTTTGTCCCTACACAGGTGTGGTTCCAAAATGCCAGAGCCAAATGGCGAAGGAATATCATGAGGCAGGAGAGTAACGTTAGTTCTGGTCACTCCAACAACAGCATCGTACCGGGACCAGCTTCCTCCGTGGGCTCCAACATGATAATGGAGATGACGCCGATCGAAGATATGAGGGTCCACACTCCGCATTCACACCCCATGGTCTTTAATGACATGTATTGATTTTGAATTTTAGGTGGAAATCAACGCGCGCAGCTATCTCACTCGCGCATCACAACCTTTTTGAATATATAAAATTATTGGTTAGGGATATTAGAAAAGTAAGAAATAAATTTGTTTATTTAGATAGGAATGTTTAAAAAAAAAGTTTTATTCATACATCACTTTTACTGGCGATGGAGTAGGGCAAAATCATTTTCCTACGCCTCAGCCAATTTAAAAGATATCAAAGAAATAGTTTCTTTAAATATTTGTCCTATATAAATAAATAAATTTATCACAAACTTTTCTAATATCGACTACTACTCACTGCTTATATATGTATTAAAAAAAAATGTGATGCGCGAGAGAGATAGCTGCGCGCGTTGAGCGCATCCTTAAGTTCTGGGTTTATTCCGTTATTAGTTACTGTAAAATAGATACATTAGTTATATTATTTTGATACATGAATACCTATGTATCCATGTATCAAAATCAATTCAAGTCAGTTTTTATCCCGATTCAATTTTTATGCACAAAGATTTGTTCCGATCAAACTGAAATTTTTGTTGACAATTTGTGTTTTTTTTTCCAAGTATTTAAGGGACAGATTCGTCATACGTTCTTATATCATTTTATATCGTAAACAAGTATAGGAAAACTCAAAAACCCCCAATAAAAAAACAGCTGAACTGATTTTGATCAAACATAGCTAAAAACACTCCCGACTAATTTAACTTTCAAACATAAAACAAAATCAAAATCGGTTCATCCGTTCGGGAGCTACGATGCCACAGACAGACACACATACCTACAGACGTACAGACACGTCAAACTTATGATATCCAATCGTTTTTGCGTCCGGAGTTAAAAATCGAGCGAGACAGAAGATGATTGCCCTACAGTGATTTAGCTGCGATGTCGATGCAGTGTCGAAGATGAAGCCAGGCTCTTAATCGCACCTTAAATCTCAAGTCATAAGATGTAAAGTACGACAATGAGTAATTTATAGTTTTAAGATGTTTAGAATATATGTAAAAATTAGGCTTAAAGTTATAAGACATAAGCGGGCTGTTATTGCTAGTCATCAACCCTGATGATGAATATAATGATAAAGATTCATTTTTCATTATGATTAAATAATGAACAGTTATACTCCATCGTTTTGTACTATTATCCCACGTCTTAAGTGGATTCAGTACATACAGTATGAAAATGATTGAAGTCAATTTCATTACACACTAAAATTAAGCTACTAAGGACTAAAATACAGGCTATTCCTACTTCAAACTGCGATATGAATAGTAGGCATGACTTTTAGTCCTTTCAAATTTAGTTTAGTTTTAGTAAGTACGTAACTGAATTGGCTTCAATGGTGTTGATTCTGTTACATATTAAATTAACTAAACTAAATTTGCCAGGGCTAAAACACGTGATAGACAAACGATCACTGGATACTCCAAGCTTTTCATTATTCAAAACAAGACTGAAGATATGGATTATTAGGCTATTATAGAACATAAAAGTATGTCCCAATAATTATACTTATTTACTGTTAATATTTTTTACTGGGTAAACCTATATAATATGTATACTTTGTTTACCGAAATACATTTGTTTGAATCTTAATTACCTGAATTCGTTTCATAGAATTCCGGATGTTTTACTTGAGTTTCTCATTCCCGTTTGTTAGCCATAGGTTTCATTTGCCCGAACAATTACTTATTAAAGGTTTCTGTTTTATTGTATCCAAAAACTTTCGTGTTAAAAAGATTCGGTTATCAGAAGAGTTTTCAAATACTTAACCTTTCGTTTTTTTTTTAATAGTGTCTATTGAAAAAAAAACAATTGTTTTCGGGGAAATGTTATTCGATGTTTTATAATTCTGATTAGAGGTACGTAACCTTTTTACTGATTGTATTAATTGATGATTATTTTACTCATAACATTACTCATATATACATTACTCATAATTTAATAGCTTAATAATCACAAAGGTCTATTTATTTATGTCTTCCATGCTATCCCTTTGTGACCGCGACAATAAGCTATGTAGGCACAAGTTTTAGTCCTAACTCATTTAGTTAAATTTTAGTGAGTATGTAACATAATTGGCCTCAATATATTACCTACATTTTGAAGTTGTAATAAAATAATTCCCACATGACAAGATAAAACAGGTTTTTGTTGAACGACTTTGCAAAATTCCAAATTATATTTATTTTGATTTACTTGAGGTTTCCCCTTCATAACCCTTCTCATAATGAGAAGATGGCCCGTTCCCAGCAGTGGGACAGTTTGTACAAACAGGGCTGATAAAAAAAAAAAAAAAAAATGTGGAACTATGTTAGTCGTAAACTACCAAAACATTGTAGTATAACTATTTAAAATATATCTATTTATCAGCATCTTTCAAAACAAAACTTCCAGAAGAAATATAAATACATAAAAAAATAGTAATGTACATACCTATCTCTTTTCCATTATTTTATAAGGCCGTGGAAATAACAATATGTGTTTAAATTGTCATTTTATCATTAGGGGAAGTTCGTTCACATTCCTACTTTATCCTTTTCCTTTGTTGTCACTTCTATTGTACCTACACTTCCAAACTCGTCATTTTCCGATTTTGTCAACTTTCTAAATTGTGTTTCTCTCTATGTTGTCCACGTGATTGTATATATAATATTTTATGGTTTACATTTCTTCATTCGTTTATTTTCCACGTAAACTCATAATTATGTTGTCCACTTCCCGGTTCGTTTTTTAGATATTGTCCACTCCCTAATTAGTCAATTTCCTGTGTTGTGCACTTCCTAACTCTTATTTTTCCTATGTTTATCCACTCCTAACTAATCTATTTCCTAAGTTTCCCATTTCTTAACTTGTTTACCTATTTTCTTTGTTGTTCACTTAGAAACTGGGTCAGTTCAGTTCAGTTTCTTTATATTTTCATTACCTGCTTCGTCTATTTCCGAAGTTATCCGCGCACTGAATCTATTTTTAGTTTATATTTATTTTCTGAGTAGTTTATTTTATCTGAACATTCCATGGAAGTCTAATACATAGTTTTAGTGTGCTTATGTAAAAGTTTCTGTTACACTTTTTTAAATGTGGATGATACATGTGTTTTATGTTCCTTTCATCGTCTTATTTTAGTTAATGGTTCAGTTAGTTTTCCTATTCCCCCCCCCCCCCATACTCGATATTTTAAAACTCAAGATGTGAACTACAAGAAAATAAATTATTTGGTAGACTGCGATATTTATGTTGTAGAATATTCTCGATGTTCCGCTGCATTCAGACTATGATTGAAATAAATAAACTGCTTAAAATTACAGTAATTTAACAACATGCGACATACTATAAACAAAAATTGAAAATCAGGTACAAACATTGTAAATTAAGTACCAAAATTAAACCAGCTTTGTAGTCCGGTATGCAGCGATATGTAAATTACTAATAATAACTTATTTATACTTACACGTATAAGAATAATTTTAATATATTGACTAGAATATCATGATGTGTTTAATTTTATTGCCCCTACGCAGATCTATTCCTACGATGCGCCAGGCTAATTATAAATGAAAATCCTAATTCTAATTTATGAGCCTTTTGAAAGCGGCGCGGGCGTCCGATGAAAAAGATCGCTGAATACAGTTAAAACTGTAGTCGGATATTACAATCCGTAATTTTTCTTTGAAGCATTTACATGGTTTTTACCTTGTAAGTATAGGTATCCAATATGTAAATAGAGAATTTTAAAAAATCATTCATGTAGATATTGTTTCCCATTTTTTAACCTCGGACCCAAAAAGAGTGGGTTCGGCTTGTGTATCTGTGTATTTGTGTGCCTGTCTGTGGCACCGTAGCTCTCAAATGGATTGACCGATTTTTATGTGCGAAATGTCTTTCTATTTGTTTTCACTCCCTAAGTGGCACAGGCTATTTTTTATTATTACTAATAAAACTCGCCCAAAAAGAAAAAAAAACAGTTTTTCGTAACAAATATGTAATTTTACAGTAATTTCTAAAGTTCATTTAAATTAATAAGAAGTAGCTTTGTGCATACTTTCTCTCAAAAATGTACACTCAACATCATATCATGCGCAACGTATGAGTTGCACTACGAAAATCGCTCTTCGAACGATCCAAAGACAAAGAGTCTAGACTCTTTTTATATTTCATTTTACTTTAAACATCGTTTTTTTTTGTATTTTTGTTTTCTAGTTCCAACGATAGCTCAAATAAAGCTGAATAGTCATAGTCATAGGACCTAATTAAAATAGTGATGTCCCCTTATAAATTTGTGAGTTATTTTAATGAGACGGTTATTTTAGGCCGGCCCCTCTGAATTTGATACCGAATAGAGCTCCCATAAATTTGTATCGATAATAATCGACATTGTAAATCTGACGGGAATTGACTACTTGAAACCAGATTGTGCAAAGCTGACACATTGCTTGAAGTTTAGGTAAATAATTTATTAGGTTTTCAAATTAATAACCCCCGATCTAAGACAATAGAAGACCTAGCTAAGGAGATGCGGAAGTTGAAAGGTTATTTTTACACATGACAGGCTTGCGCTTGTCCGCCGAGTCTATGGTCTATCTATGGTGATATTGTTAAATCGATAATTATTATAGATTAAAAAAAGAAAACACCGACTTCAAAATACGTAATAATAGTACGCGACTTATTGTTCACTTTTCTACAGGCACTTGGATGATATTTTACCAGTTATTTTGTTTATAAGAATCCAATACTTCATCAATTTTGATAAAAATTATATGGACCTATGAAGTAGGACCTACCAATACTTATCCGATTTATTTAAGTAAGTAAACTTAAAAACTAAGTATAAAGACTAGAGCTAAAATGTTACAGAAATAAATTTAGTGTTGGTTTCCTTAACATTAAATATTCAAAAATAAAATAATTATCACATTCCATAAGCCAACAAAAAAATAATAAATAATATTTCATTAAAATTCAAAATATTTTACATTGATAAAATTCTTCAAAACAGTAAAATGGTGTACATTACATTTCCAATGAAACTATCTTTCTTAAGCAGAGCTAGATAACAAAGTTTAAGCTTTGTTATCTTGAATATTTTATTTTCCACTACAAGTGATATAACGAAATTCTGCGTTAGAGATTTTCACTGGAACTTTCTGACGAAAAGTGATAAGATAGTCAAGTTTATTCTCATATTTTCAAACCTTTTTACTACATTAAAAAAGCTTGAGTTAAAAAAATATTTCATCGCTGCTCGGGAAAACCCACGGGGTACAGCTAGTGCAGGCTAGTCTAAAATATTTCTAATTCTCGTATTACTAGCGCCATCCGACATATATCTTTGAACTACTTCGTAACATTGTTTTTCACACCAGTGGTAAAAACTTTAGATACTTTTTGTTCCTGCAATGAGTTCCGTTTTTGGAACTACTGTGAGATGTTGACGCGAGATGGCGTTAATATAATATTTATATTTTTGTTCCAGGGAGCTTATTCTCACTTAGAACGGTGCAGTTGAGCCGAGCTCGTTTTTAGGGTTCTGTACCTAAAGGGTAAAACGGACCCTATTACTAAGACTCCGCTGTCTGTCTATCCGTCTGTATCCAGGCTGTATATCATGAATCGTGATAGTTAGACAGTTGAAAT
Source organism: Lycia hirtaria (assembly GCA_947563715.1). Taxonomy (NCBI): domain Eukaryota; kingdom Metazoa; phylum Arthropoda; class Insecta; order Lepidoptera; family Geometridae; genus Lycia; species Lycia hirtaria. Next base: position 17,223,246 of record OX387386.1, read on the forward strand.
TTTACAGATGATGTATTTCTACTATTTGCCACTTTATTTACGCAGACTATATGCAGATGAGTATTGGTTTCTAAACGTCAATTTTAATTATAAACATTGAAATACACGAAAATTAAGCTACGAACTAAGTATAACTGTAAATAAAGTGTATAGGTCACATTGGAACATAATTAATTTCTATTAAACTAGATGTACATTTAGTTTTTTTACGGGAGATTTCACCCGTTTTAACAAGCGCTCAACATTTGTATGACTCAAATATACAAAAGACAGGTATTTAAGCATGCGCGACCGAAGCGAGCGCGAAAATTGTATTAGTGTTTTTACCCGACTGCGAAAGAAGGAGGGTCATGTTTTTCGAGTATATGTATGTATGTATATTTCTTTGGCACGCGCTAGAGCCTAAACGGCTTGTCGTATTTTTATGTGAGTGTTGTCAATAGATTTGTCTTAGTCGTGAGAGTGACACTGGGTCCATAAAAAATAAAAAAATAAAATTAAGGATTTTTGGCGGCAAAAAGTAATCTCAAAAAAAAAAAATGTTTTCAAAATACATCGAGTGTGGTATCAAAATAAAGAATATTTAACAGTGATTACGAATATATAATGTTTTATTGGAGTTTGGAATAGGAAATGCTAATAAATCACATCACATTTCACACTTATAATATAAATGCGAAGTTTGTGTTAAGTTTGTTACTTTTTCACGGTGAAACGGCTTGACGGGTTTGGCTGAAATTTGGCACACAGGTAGTTTATAATCTAGATTAACACTTATGATACTTTTTATCCCAGGATTCCTGCGGGAACGGGTAAAACAGGATTGAACCTATTTCCTACCTCAAAAAAAAAACACCGACAACTGTTCCATTATAATTGTGTTTTAAGGTAAGGAGAGGGGAGAAGGGAGGGGGAGGAAGGGAGGGGGAGGAAGGAAGGGGGGAGGTGTTTCGAGTGTATGTATGTATATCAGTATGTTTCTATATGATCGCCAAAAGCCTAAAAGGCTTGACCGATTTTGATGTGAGAGGTGTCGTTAAATTCGTTTTCACTTGCTGAGTGTAAAAGGCTATATTTTTTTGTAATAAAAATCATACATCTCTCACAAATATAAAAAAATGCGTGTTTTTTGTAACTTCCAACGAACTTTTTCGTAATAAACAAGTGATTTTACTAGATTTTTTCTAAATAATGCGCAATAATCTTTTACAGAATATTTTTAAGCGTAAAGAAATCGTAAGTTAGGCTGCAAAAACCTCTTTTTTGGTTTTGTTTTTTTTACTTTGTTTTACTAAGTAAAACAAAGAAAACACAGTAAATTTTACTTGAAGGAGAACGCTGTGTTATGTGGCTTGGGTTTCGGCATATTTGTTGAATGCACGCGCCGTGTACGCCTATTTTTACCCGACTGTGTAAGAAAGAGGGAATGTTTTTCGAGTGTATTAATAATTTTATAACCGGAGAAAACTTAAAATCAATAAAATTATTCAGCGCTAAAATGCATCAAGCACATCCACGCGCCCTCACTGTTACACGCAATCATAATCATAATCGTTGGCTGTCATATCTCGACAACCACTTGACCAATTCTGTTTATTTTTGCCACAAGTTGTAATAATTGTGTACTTTATCTACCTAACAAATATCATTAAAATCGGTTGGTAATTAACGCCGCAATAAACTTCCCCCTTTTTTATGGGAACCACCCCTGCTATGAAAAATCGCTGACGACAAAAAAAACCATAGAACCTATACGCCAAGTTTCATCAAAATTTGTTCAAAATTACGCCCTGTACTCCAGTACGAACATACAAACTCACAAACAAAACGCGTAAGCGTCGTGAAGATATCTACAAGATGTCGCCTCTTGTATCTATCTCGATGGCTGGAGCAAGGTGACGATGGGACGGGAGTTTCTTTTTATACAAATGGATGTGTGCATCAGATTGGTGGGTGTAGGTATAACAATGGTCATGCATAAGTTTTAAATATATCTACATGAAATGTAAGCTTATGAAATAGGTCAAAATATGTGCGCGTAAATTGGAGATTTGTGATTTTGTAGTTTTTGAATAATTGCAATATGTAATGGCGCTTGACAATCAGAATGTCGCGAACGCCGTTGAATGTCAGCAAATACATTTTTTTGTGTTCTGATGTATATATGTATATTTTTTTTTATATATATTTATATTATTTATATTTATATATATTTTTTTTTTATGTATATATATATATGCAATCAGTAGTACTATACGCAGATTTTTTGTGTGCAAATTGGTCGTGAACGGTGTGCAATCCAATGAGTGCATCTCCTTTAAATGTGTCTTTGACTCCGGTAAGTTACTGAGTACGCATTTCCTTTTCAGCCTGGGTGTGTACCCTTGTTCAGTAAGCACAACAGCAAGTTCGTTAGGATGTATAAGTAGACGTATGAGATTTTTATTAGGCATAAAAGAGAGTACAAAAACAATATGGAATCAATATATAAAATACCTACACATACTAAATATATTATCATAATCTAATAAAATAAAGTCTAATTCTTAACTAATGTAAGGCTGCAAGTCCCACGCATGCAGACCCTGATCTGAGAGTCCCCATCACGCTCGCAGCGTTACCGCGTTACGTTGTTTATAGCTTTTTGTGAATATTTTCGACCTCTTCTTTAACCGTGGTCATCCCTAGTGTCATGATTTGAATATTTGTTGTATGTGGTGTGCGGTGTTTTCAGTGTTGCGGAGTGGCAGCACTGCTATTTTCTTAATTTATATACTCTGGAGAACGGTGATCGAACAGAATGAACGCTACCCCGGATGATGGCGTGATGTTGTAATTCCGGGGAGGGGATATATCGCGGGCGGACGAGCGCGAGCGGCCCTTCGAAAAAGTAGTCGCGGCGTAACTCGGTAGTAAAAAGGCGGTCTTAGCGTCAGACCGCTCAGTGCAGTGAAATAAGTGCAGTGTTATAAGTAATAATAAAGCGTCATAAAGTTCAGACAAGGAGTTTTCTTCATATATCAGAAGTGGCAATCAACCTGCGAGCCGAGCCCGGTAAAATCGTGAGTCACCTACGAGATTATATTTTACCCTCCGATTATTGAATATTGATGTTAAAAATTTGTCACGCATATCGAATTGGAGAAAATGGTTCTTAAAAGTGTTGAAACAGGTTGTTAAAATAATTATAACGGGATATTCTTAATACGGGTAGACAGAATCGGTTAAGATACTGCAATGAGATGTGATCTGGGTTACTCCCAGATTATTTTATTGTAGCACAGCGATTAAAGATTATAATCCGACGATCTTATTATAACCTAATGAAATTTTGATAGTGTGGTTGGGGCTGCTCCCCGATAATTTTATCGTAATTTAAACGAAATGAAGTCTGTTGTAAGTAAGTCATTAGTAAATTATTTCGTTAAAATCCCGAGAGACAAGTATACGAAAATATGTTTTTCTTGTTTGAGAACCATTTTTACTTTTTGTATTTGATTATGCTGCAGCCATTCAGAGGAACCATAGCGAGGTAATATTTTTTTGGTGTGATGGTGAGAGTCGTGTTTTTAATAGTACAATGGCTATGGCATATCGGTCTGTGGCCGTGTCAGCGATCAGCAGTGTGTTATTTTTCTAGAAGACTAGTAAAGTGCTGCGAATAAAATATTTTAATTCGGTAACTGGGCTACATCAATACAGCCAATTAAGCGAGCTTCTAAATGTAGTTTTTCTAGAATATTGCTAACAGTAATGCAAATAAAATATTATGGTAAACTTAACAGCTTATTATCTAGCTGTTAAGGTTGGGCTCCACTAAAATTGTGTTCAGATTCAGAACACTTGTTGATAAAAATTTGGTGCAGACCTTTTGCAGTGCGCGAACTTGATCACAATAGTAGATTGCCTGTGTCCACCACCTCAGTTGTGCGTAACTTTAGTATGCGTGCTGTACGGTACATTTGTACACGAACATTTATACCTCGGAAATGTGCTTTACTTTCAGTTTAGTGTGTAAACATGTGGGTGAGTGCGTCGTCGCGGGTACACCGCGAGACCAAGGAGTGCGCGACAAAAGTTCACGGTTTGTCCAATAGAGTGCGCGCACAGTTTGCTGGTGCTGCCCGTAAGAGTTCACCAAGAAATACATTTATGCTGCACTCTGTGCGGTACAGAGCCGCACACTGGTGGAATCCTGTATTTACGGTTACGGCCATTTAGGGCGAGTTGTACTGTGTTCGTTTTTCTGTAAGGTTAATAAAGTACCGCAAGTAAAATATTCTAGTACGACAACTAGTCTACTACAACTAGTAGCACTGTCTTTAGTCGTGTAAGTATGCTATACCATGAAGCGAAATTTTGGTATTGTATCTCCACCTGCAACACTATAACTACTTTGTGACGTAACTATTGTAAGATCTTGAACCACATAAGTGTGTCAAACGAAATTTTATATGAGTAGAGCTACAATATTGATGGATTTACCAGAGTATCACTGCGTAAATATTTAATACAGAAGTCTGTTTATGAAGTTGAATTATACAGAGATAACATAGTTCGATTGACTTAAAATCTTAATTGAATTTCGAAGGCATGTAATGTAATAACCTCAGAAATAGTACCATTGTGTACCGGTAACTTGTCGCGAATATTTATCCGTTGACGCCTTGTAATCATGGAGGCGGAATTTAAAGCCGCGCTAAGATATCAGAGTATCGACAGTGCTGAAAATTAAAGTGCATTTCTTAGTGTTAACAACTACACTTAGTGTTACTGCAAGTTTGAAATTCAAGGTTTTTTAGTGTTTACGAGTTTGTTAGCTGCAGTCATGTAGGTGAACTGCAGGGAAAATGTTCCAAAGAGTGCCATGTATGTGTGCCGTAAAGTTGAAGTTCGTAGATTTGATGATGTTATCGCTGCAACCGTGTAGGTGAGCTGCAGGGTAATATTCTAAAGAAGTATGGCCATGTAGGTGTGCCGTAAGGAAAGTTCGAAGATTTGATGACGATTTCGCCGCAGCCATATAGGCGCGTTGTAAGGTTGAAGTTTGAAGATTTGACGATGTTTGAAGTGTGAAGATTTGACGATATTTGAAGTTTGAAGTTTTGATGATGTTTGAAGTTTGAAGATTTGACGATGTCGAAGTTTGAAGATTTGATGATGTTATCGCTGCAACCATGTAAGTGAGCTGTAAGATTGAAGTTCAATTATTCAATGATGTTTTAGCTGTAACCATGAAGGTTTGGTTTCAGGATGATAATTTTAACCGGTCACGGAACACTTAGCTTCCAGCCATGAACGTTTTAAACTGCAGCAGGTCAAGCCTATTCAAAGGAAAGTAGAAGCTCCAAACTGTATTTAATCCAAAATAACTTGATTAACTAAATTTTGTATAATATGTATATGGTGTGCAAGAGTGTGCACAGATCTTGTATTTTAGTGGATTTGATTAATCCAGTCGATTAATGATCATTTTAATGTGATTATGTTAAGCGTTGAATAGCAGAATCATTGATCGGACTTTCCCAGAACCTGAGCACCTGACTTTTAATGATGATATAACGTTATAATTCCAGTTTTGATGTAGTTTCGAGTTTCATAGAGAAAATTTAAATCATATATGAGAGATCAACCGATCGGACACGCAGCAAGTAACCTTGACGAGCATAGCAACTCTAAGTGTCGAGGAGTTTTGACAAATGCCATTATGCTTGAAATTTCCGAAACGTACTAATTAGAATCGACTAAGTCACTTACTTTTGATAAAACGCGTATAGTGCGTTAGAGCGAATAAATTTATGAGTAATCTGTTTGCAATTATTAGATTCTCAATTATTATGGTTATTATTATTAGATTATAGAGAGAATGGAAATTACTCCATCAATAAGATTCATGAATTGATAAATGAGTAAGCCTAAGACATTTTCCGAAAAATACTATTCGGTTAAGGATTATTATAAAAATATATATAGATGTCAGCGATCTGTATGTGCCAACGTAATTAGATGTCATGTTTTGAACACCCACGTTATTTTTCGCAACTGCAGAGCAGTGTCTACACTTTGTTGAATTGTCGGCTGGACAGTGACGTAAGCAGTGATGAGCGTTGACAATTATCGTAAAATATATATAAACAAATCTGTATGTTAAATGAACCACTCGATAATATTACAAAACTATTAGTCGAAAGTAAACGTACGTAGTAAACGTTTCTTTGAGAGAAACCCATTTTATGCCTTGAATGAGTTGATGAGAATAGATCTTGCTGAATTCTCGTTCTAATGGAACAGCGGATCATATTTTCTACTTTCTTCCATAAGTGGATTAGCATATTTTTTATTATTCTATTTTGGCCTTTTGAACATTATTATGAATATTGACATAAGTTTGACGACATCCTTTTATTATTTATTATGTTATTGGATATAAAAATGACATAAATAAATAGAATATATTATATCTAAATTAATAAAAACTACGTTAAATCGTATTTTATAACAGAAAAAGCTTGGAGTACAAACATAACAAAAAATACTAATTTGAAAAGGGCTTTTCTAATATAACACTTTTGTTACAAACCCAAGAAATAATTTGACTTTGAATTTAAGCGATGACCGAAGTTTCTTATCACGAACTAAAGATAATTCAAAGAGAGAACTGATTGATCAGTTTCATATTTCAAACAAAGTAGCCTCAAAAATAGATTGCACCGGTGGCGGTTTTATTGTAAAAGTACAGTTTATGAGTTCAAAAATTAGTCAAATATAAAAACCGAATATTCATAATTAATTTATTTCTTGCAAAATAGGTATACAAACATGTGGTCTTATGATAGTAATAACATTTGGCCCTCTATTTTTGCTGTCAAAGCGTTCAAGTATTTCTAGGTTCTAGATCAATATCGTTAAATATCGTTCGTGTATATGAACATTTTGATAAATCTAGTATAATTTTGGTAAGCATATAACAGTATTGGATCCAGCATACGAAAATTAATCGATAAATAAAAAAATATCTTCATTAAAAATAAGCAATATTTGATAGGACTGGTAACGTTTCCGTAATATGATTGTTAGTTGAAATAAAACGGCAACTATCAAAATCACCACTGGCTTGTACTCAGTGCAAGAGCAGTTATGATATGACTAGTCGACATCATATAGACCTTTAAAAAAAAACAACAGAAATTAGTAAGACAAATATTGAGACTAATTTTATTTATTGAAGTGATTACCTGCTTCTTCTCTTTTGATGCTTTAGTATTAGTTCAGGTGTGCACTAAAAGGAATTAAGTATGCTTCTGTGTATAAACATTCTCAGTCTTTACCTACAATTAAGTTTATTAAAACCTAGTCAAGTAATTTCTGCTCTACTGTTACATCAGTACTATAAATAGTGGATGGGAAAATAAATATGTCCACATTCTCGGTTTGAGTACTGTTAGTATGTAATGTGTACAGTATTTTTTCTAGCTAACGTGTCATCAAAATAGTGATGACGTATTTGACAAACAACCAACAACTCTATCCTCAAAGAGATTCATATACGAGATAGATTATCGTCGACTGGGCAATTGCAAATACTGAAGTTCTTTGCGCAGATCTCAAGAAAAGAGCACTCGACGGAGAGCCTATCGCAGCATATGCATGGCCGTGTAGAAGGCAAACGAAGTCCTGGACGATCACCAACACGTTGGGCCGACCTCATTAGAAAAGCTACGCAGTCCACCGAAGTAGAGTGTACTCGCAATGCAACCGACCGGCAGAAATGGAGAAGCATCGCGAGAAGAGCAGCTGGCCTGGAGAGTGGCGGTGACACGGCGAGGAGCCACCGCCATTGCAACCACGACCACTCTGACTAGAGTGTACGATTAAGAAGAAGAATTTGGCAAACAACAGATTAAAATCCGACAGATGTCAACTCAGGGCATCTGTGATGTGAAGTGATTCAACTTGATAGTACATCAATTTAATGGTAAACAGCAACAGGTATACGCCAGTCAAATAACGGTTGGTGAAGGACTGACAATGGATCAGCTACCTGTAGTTTATCGTGACTAATTTGTCCCTATGATAATGAAATTTAGTGATTAGAAAATAATAATACTTCTGACATTCTAAACTGACAAAATTTTGCTCATGTGCTTTGCCGATCATCCACAAGCTTGATAGAAATTAATGCGGTTGTAGCGACTTGCTAAGAAAAAAAAAAGGGGTTTGGAAAATTATTTCCGTTCTCTTATTCTCTCTATTACTCGGATTTGGAGAGTATACGTTACACAATTTTAAAATGCTATTTGGTAATGGCAGGACAATGACAGAAATACAGTTTAAAATGTTGATTCCTATGAGAGCACTTACAAAATTAACGTACTCGTGTCACCAAATTATTACTGGAGCTGGTTTGAGTTGGATCTAAATATTTGAATTTATGTGTAATTAATTTTGGACGAAATTTGCTTTCATTTTATTCAAGCTTTGTCGTTGGATAGAGTTTTTCATAAAAAAAAGTCTACAAGTCCAAGTCTACAAGGTTTGAATGATACTTCAGTGGCCACAACAACATTGGGACATTTATATAATGATGCTGCCGTTCGCAATCACTAAGCCAGAGGAGGAAGTAATTGAGTAACCGACAGTAAATTAATAATGCGAATTGAATAAGTTTTTATGTACTTTTTTTAATTATATACCAAACCTCTGGAAATACCAGAATATATACTCGATCCGTATAACATATTTGTACAACAATGATCTATCTGCATAGTGTACATTTACAGACGAATAGGAAGCCTCCGGTTCCCAGACCAGCTAGAATAAACATAAAATAATTGTCATATTTAAAAACGAATCCGAGTGTCATGATTACTTGTATCTACAATAATAACTAGTTACGACAACGTATACTACAAAGTTTAGTGTGCCATAAGTAGTTTTATAAAATTAGCATAATAATTACTGTTTAACTATTTTATTTTGCAGCAAATCTTTAAGGAGTCCAAAGGGTTCGATATGATTAATCAGACTTGCTTTTAGAGAGTTGTTGTGCATCGGGACGTTGCACAAAAGCGGATGGCCGAGTGTCATGATTTGAATATTTGTTGTATGTGGTGTGCGGTGTTTTCAGTGTTGCGGAGTGGCAGCACTGCTATTTTCTTAATTTATATACTCTGGAGAACGGTGATCGAACAGAATGAACGCTACCCCGGATGATGGCGTGATGTTGTAATTCCGGGGAGGGGATATATCGCGGGCGGACGAGCGCGAGCGGCCCTTCGAAAAAGTAGTCGCGGCGTAACTCGGTAGTAAAAAGGCGGTCTTAGCGTCAGACCGCTCAGTGCAGTGAAATAAGTGCAGTGTTATAAGTAATAATAAAGCGTCATAAAGTTCAGACAAGGAGTTTTCTTCATACTAGGTTGCTATGATGGTCATGGATCTCTTGATTGGTTGTGAAATAAGTAAATACTTACAGTTAACGCTTGACACTAGTACCGTAGATATAAATGTGCTCCACATGTTCTCTAATTAAAAACATATATATACTTATTTAATCACGTAAAATGAATGGATTAATTCGTAATTTTGAAAATAATATATTCAAGCGCCTAATTAGTTTGTGGTAGCACTTACACGAATATTGCAAAACGGATTGAACAGGCGTTACGTTGATTTTCGAATCTTCATCATCTCAGCCATAAGAAGTCCACTGTTGGACATAGGCCTCCCCCATGGATTTCCAAAAAGACCTTTTGAAGAGAGATTTTAAGATTTTCGAATCTTATGCGAATCTAAGTCAGACAATGGTCAGTACATACTTGAAATTAATACAATCACACTAGGACTCCAACAATGACCCACCACCGCGACTATTAACACGTCATAGGGTCTTTATGCAAGGAAGGAGGGTCCAAATGCGAAATATCATATGAAAGAGCTTCATCAAAGCAGCACAAGCTAAAACAGGTTTTTATTTTTGATACGATGTATATTTTTCGGTTTATGACAGAAAATATAAAAAATACATAATTTCCTCTATTTATCTACTTGTTTGTACGGAACCCTCGGTGGGCAAGTCTGACTTGCACTTGTCCAGTTAATTATTTTTTAAGAGCTGAATATTTTGTATTTTAAAAAACATTAGTACCGGATCCGTTCACCAGACCGGATCTCAATCCCTATACATATAAATATATATATGGAAAATACAATATCAAAATAAAACATCTTTTTATATGTCATTTATTAAAATTCTGAAATGAAAAAAAACATGTGTTAATTAGTCGAAAACTTCCAAGCGACAGAAAAGCAGAAAAGTAGATATCTTCAGAATATGGCGGACATATGGTGGTGGAATATACAACAAGTATGTAGGTATATTAAAAGAAAAATAAAATACCCGACTGCTGAAAAGCAGTTTTTGCAGTCTAACTTACGATTTCGTTACGCTTGATACGCTGCTGAGTGTACGTTGTTACGAAATAGTTCGTTCAAGGTTACGTAAAAACGCTTTTTTTTGCAAGAGATGCATTATTATTATTACAAAAAATATAGTCTATGACACTCTGGAAGTGAAGACGAATCTAATGACACCTCGCACATCAAAATCGGTCAAGCCGTTTAGGCTGCTGTCTGTCATATAGAATCATACATACACCCTTACCCACATACATACATACACTCGAAAAACATAACCCTCCTTTAGCCTTCTTTCTCAGTCGGGTAAAAAGACAACAGTCTTGTGAGCGGTGTGGCAGTATCCGTCACATTTATCATGCGAACTCCATACAAGACAAGTACCTACTTACTTAAAAAAACTTTTTAAGTTAAACGGTTTTATTAAAAAGAAAGATAATGATGTAGGTAATGTATTAAAGAAATAGAAATGTCTAATATCGATATGGTTACTACAAAAGTTATTGGTTAACTAATTAAGTTACAATTTCTTACAAAATAGTAAGATAAATGATAAATGATAATGATAAATTCGTTTATTGAGATAAAAACGGAAAAAGACCAATTACAATTATCTCACAATATTCAAAAATTATTCTTAAACAATGTCTTAAACAAATGTCTGAGGATTACAAAATATTCATTATATAAATACAATATCATTTAAAATGTCAATACAAAAATGTCAAATGGGCAATACGCCTAGCATGTCATTACAAAAAAAAAAATTATGTCATACAAAGTAAAATATACCGTTCGGGTAAGTACTCAGAGTACCAAGTCAATAAACTCAAAGGTTATCGTCAAAGTCCAATGAATCATCAGGCTTTTTACACCTAATGCTTTTAAATGCTCCCATAGATAGTACTAAATTAATTAACCGATTTGGTTTTAGATTAGATCTCACAGCTTTTTGTGGTAGAAGAGCTGCGTTGCGAGACTTGGCTTTTTGTACATATTATGTTTTTGATGGGATTTACTTTTCTTTCAAAAATGGTAATCTTTCAATCGCTAGTTTATACTTCTGACAAGAAACTTATCGATACCACTTCATCTCTAAGTATGATCGAACTAGAGTTAGACGAGTTGATGGTCAATTGTAGATCTATATAACATAAAAAATAATTATGGTCTGTAAATATGACTTATTTGTTTGTGATAAAGTTGAGATTGGGAGAATGTTTTGGAACCATGATTAAGTGATTACTTTTATCACTCATTTGGGTATGATGCGAATGTTACTATTTTCTCTTCCTACGTTTCCGGTATTTGCGAAGCCCAATCTTCATCTGGAAATACTGTATACCTTGGCCTTGAGTTTGTGTGTGTGTGAGAAATTGTATATTTTTTTATAGATTTCCATCAGATGAATTGCTAAGTATTTGGATCTGTGGAAGATTGTAGCCGTGTGTACGTGTGCTCATAGATGCAATATATTTTACAAATTCAAACTACAAGTGTAACCATGTATTTATAAATATTTTTAATATCATAACTTCAACAATAGTAGATTGACATACAAGGGGCTAAAATTACCCATTGTAACGAGGTAGATTTTTACTCCCGAGCTTTAGCGAGGGAGGGAGTAAATAGAAACCAAGTAACACTCTATTTTTCACTACGAGTGCGAGAAAATAAAATACTCCAATACAATAATTCAAAGTTTATTTTAGTAAAAATGATATGTACAATTTGTACAATTATGGATATTGAACGAGATGTTTGCAAAGAGAATGAAAATATATTTCAAAGAGATTATTCTACTATATGAATAAAGTAAATAAATAAATTTACTTTATCCCCTAGAGCTTAAAATGCTATTTTATCCCCGCTTTAGTACGCTACAATGACGGACTTTTTGAGCAAGAGGAGTGAAAAATATCTTTAAGTTATGTAATAAAACCCACTCCCAACTCCCAACCTATTTTCTCCGACTTCTATGGGAATGTTATACAATGTAATGTATATCGCTATCTCTTACCTGGGTACACGGTTTTTCCGTCTATTCATTCTAGGTCTATGCAATGCATGGGTGTCACCCAGCCACGGGAAGGCGCGGCGCGGGCGGCGGCGCGACAGCGTTTATTTTTCAACCAGTATTTTTTTAAATTCGCAATATCTTTTGAATGGAAAGTCCGATTTGGATAATTCAAAAAGTAATCAACAGGTATTGAAACAACAGTCTTGAATACGATGTAATTTATTATGATAAGAATTAATACAAAGGTATGGATAACATGGTCTGATTTTGGTTGGTATTTCTATCAACTTTTAAAATGTAAAAATGTAATTTTATAGTGACATAATAACAATAGTTGGACGTATGCCATGGCGACGTTTTTTGTAGATATTTGTATGTTCTATATTATTGTAGAACATTTTTTGTTCTATCATCAATAATTTGAGCAGCGTATGCGATGAAAGACATTTCATGGCAATTTTTTTACACATTGGGTTACATTATTGAAGGTTTAGTAAAGATCCCTATTTTTTCTTTTAATAAATATAACCTATGTTTCTCAGGGATAATATAGCATTCTAATGGTGAAACAATTTTTGAAATTGGTCTAGGAGTTTTTGAGTTTATCAAACATATCAAAAATACAAATGTTTCCTCTTTATAATATTATTATTATATTATTATAGTGTAGACTACAAATCTACTTATACTTACTACAAAAAGTATGAACGTCATTGTCCATTAGCTATCAACAACATTTTCAGATTCGTGCAACGAACGGTCGGTCGGGCTCAGTTAATGCAAAAGTGCAATAGCAAGTCTGAACATAGCTGCTGGCTGCCAAACCTCGTCTGGTACAGGCGTTACCTCGCGTAGCAGCTACGTGTTCTGAAGTCGAGCTCGTAGCAGATTATGTTGGTCGCGGCGTAGCGCTTAGTGTATTAGGGCTACGAATACATTTGAGTGTAGCAAGATGCAGTGCTACGAAACAGAAATGGAGTACAACTTACTAACCTACACCATTTTTAGGGTTCCGTACCTCAAATGAAAAAAACGGAACTCTTAGGCGCGTCACCCACACGAGCTGGAGTCGAGGCGGCGCGGGCGTCGAGGCACGGGCGCACAAGCGGCGCGCCGCTTCTAAGTTTCCTTCAGGTTCAAATGGCAGTGCGCCCACACACTACGTCGCGTCGCAGGCGACGTGGAGTCGAGGCGAAGGCGGGGCGGGGGCGCGGCATAGGTGCTGTGCGCGACCGCACCGCGACTCCACCGCCATTTTGTTATTTTGTTTCGTGCATAGACGTGTTTACACTGTAGTGTGTGAAGGAAGCATAGCCGCCCGTACCTCGACTCTATGGCGCGTCGCTTACTGATAAGTCGAGGCGCGGTCGCGGCGGCGGGCGTCGCGTCACAGTCGAGGCGTGGAGTTTATGTTAGAATCAAGGCGCGGGCGGCTATGCTTCCTTAACACATTACAGTGTAAGTAAACACGTCTACGCACGAAACATAATAACAAAATGGTGGTCGAGTCGCGCACTGCACCCCTGCCGCGACGCCGCCGCGACCGCGCCTCGACTCCACGTTGCCTGCGTACAACTAAATTTTACAAGCTATATTTTTCGGTTTATGAAGGAAAATATAAAAAAAAAAAAAACCCCTTTTATCTACTACTGAACCCTTGGTCTGTCAGTCTGACTCGCACTTGTACGGTTTTTACCGCATCCTGGTCTAACCGTGTATCGCCTACGCTTGTCCAGTTTGGAGCAGTACCTGCCAAACCAATATCAATAAATTACAACTGATCCAGAACAATGCCTTAAAATTCGCGTTTAATACCCCATTTTGCACAAACCTACACAAACTCCATTACAAGATTAGTCTACCTAAAATAGATGCTTATATCTACAATTTGTCTGAAAAAAATATTTTTATATACAAATATCCAAAAATATCCAAATAAACAAAAATCCTCTAATAAGAAACTTGTGCACAACACGCAGTAAACATTTAACTTTTATCGATAACTACAATCGATACAAGTTAGGTACCGCACCACTTATTCCTCGTACGCGATGAGTAAGAATATTTTGCGCGCTTCCGTTTTACTAGCGAGTTTAGGGCGGAGGTGGCGTGTGCGCATGTGTAGGCGCTGCCCGCGCGCTCTCTTACGTGTAATGTAATGTAATAAACCACAGATAGCAACAACAACTCTTTGTAAATAAAACAGTTGTTGTTGCTATCTGTGGATTACCAAGTTGCCTACCCTCATTGGCTTCTTATTTTAGCAATAAAATAAAAACAATGCCAAAAATGTAAGCCCACTGAAGCTTACATACTTAAAATTTACTTTTTATAACATTATTATGTACTTTAAGTTAGCTAGTAAAAATGTTTTAATTTCTTTATTATTGGTATTTTCCCATTAGAAGTTTTAATAGGCCTGTACCTGATAAACGCAAAATAATTCATTGTATTGTATTCTGATCATTAACAAAAATCCTTCCTCTCCTTTATATCCTTTGTATTTTTGAGTCGTGTCAGTACTGTGACAACATTAATAGTTCAGTCAAAATAGACAAAAAAATATGATAAGTTAGCCATAATTCTCATAGAGCTGAAAATTGGTTTAGACGTTATAAACCATTACTAATGAAATGTCAAAAATCCCCTTCGGTCTTACTTCATGTGTTATTGTTTATGTTTACATTATGTTTTTCGAGTGTATGTACGTTTGTATGTATATGGGTATGTTTACCTATATTATGATCGCTTACAAGGCTTAAACGGCTTGACCAATTTTGGTGTGCGAGGTGCCGTTATCATCATCATCATCTCAGCCATAAGAAGTCCACTGCTGGACATAGGCCTCCCCCATGGATTTCCAAAAAGACCGATTGGAAGCGGCTTGCATCCAGCGTCTTCCCCTCACTTGTGCGAGGTCATCTGTCCATCTCGTGCCTGGTCTTCCTACGCTGCGCTTGCCGGTACGTGGTCTCCACACGAGAACCTTTCGGCCCCATCGGCCATCAGTTCTACGTGCTATGTGCCTATGTGTATTTTTGCACGTCTGCGTATCTCTTCTAGACTGTACTGTAGATACAAATTTTATTATATTTTTAACAATATATACAACTGCACCAGACTGTTGAGTAAGAAGCGGAGTATCCACTTTTCGCTTTTTAGGATTCCGTAGTAAACAAGGGACTCTTATAGTTTCGCCATGTTAGTCTGTCTGTCTGTCTACGGCTTTGCTTAAATACTATTTAGTACAACAAGCCTAGTTCGGCAACAGTTTACATTTAAATAAGACGAATAGATAAGTAAATTAGCCAGCTAAGATTAAAATCAGTTTTTGTGTATTTTTACTTGAATTAAAGTATTATTATTATTATAGTACTAGAAAGCTATAATCTGACATGGATATGCAAATGAATTAAACCGAAAAATTGTAGAGTAAAATTATGGAAAAAAAATTGGTAAGTATCCCTCATTTTTATGTAAGTATTATGCTTGTGTTGGTGAGCCATTAGCACTCTCAAGCCCGGATGATTATCGCAGTTCTATTTTGCGTGCAAAGTTACTTTATATAATTTTTTTTTTTTTTTATAAAAGTGGTTTGAGGGTGGTATGAGAGGTTTGATCCTGGCAGCAGGGGTTCAGCGCTATTGGTATACACATTCCCTCTGCTGCCAGTGATGAGTGGGTTGGATTGTAGTGATTAGTGATGAGTGTTTTGTGTGTACTTCTCATCCTATCACTAATTTGTTTGGTTTTTAAGGTGAGGGTTAAGTGGGTTGAAAATAATTGGAAGTGGGGTGAAGTAAGGTAAAATAATTTACGGGGTTGTATTGTTTCAGTCATAAGTGTTGTGGTGGGAAGGAAATGGGAAGTGGGACCTTGTTCATAACCTAATCACCACCGGACACACCTCCACCGAGCCCCGGCCCATCACACCTGATAGTGAATCTTTGCCAAGTGTTAGGAAAAGATCCCTTATCAACCGTGACTAGCCAGAGCAAAGTTGAAGTGTGTTCAGTGATGTGAGTCGGGGTTGCTTTATATATAGTCACCCGCACCATGTTTATAGTATATAAGTAGATATTTATTACAGTTTACTGTTAACCTGTTGACATGTATTATAATAGGATATAATA
Organism: Lycia hirtaria; assembly: GCA_947563715.1. Classification (NCBI taxonomy): domain Eukaryota; kingdom Metazoa; phylum Arthropoda; class Insecta; order Lepidoptera; family Geometridae; genus Lycia; species Lycia hirtaria. The sequence goes on from OX387386.1 coordinate 17,239,812, forward strand.
TTTACCTATTAAGCATCCATATATTATGTATGCTATATAGTTTTTGTGTACTTAATTAAACGTATTTTGAATATATGCTGATAATAACCTAATGATACTAATGAATATTCAAATTTCTCATCGATGCATTTAAAAAATAAACAACTTTACCCCATCACTAGTGTACTAAATATGTATATGTATACATTCTAGAGCTAAATGGCTCAATTTTAATTTATTTAGATCCACCTGAGTGAATATCTTTACCTCTTTCTGGTATTGGAAAATGACTGTTGACAGAAAAGGATAAATATAGTAACTGATATCGCACACAAATCACTCTGTCTATTCTTATAAGTCTATGTATCTGAAGGCAGCCAGAGCTGCACCTCCTCGCGCTCCCCGCGCCCTCCGCTCGCCCCCACGACCAGCTTGTGCGGGCCGCCTAGGTATATAAAACCGCGCCTGAAGCGACGCGCCAGTTCAGCAAGTTTTTCAAGTGTCTATTGGATTGGTGCTGGAAGGATTAAATTAAATGTGAGTATCCTTTCCTGATTGACCAAATTGTAAATGAATTATGGTATGTAGGTTGATTCGGGGACGATAAATCGATCTATCTAGGTTTCATTTTTAGTGAACCCGGATTTGTCCGTATTTTCAGCCATAAATAATTCGAGCGAGTCTCGTTCGCTCGGTACTTTTATTATGGATAGAATTCCAAAATGATCAATTAAGGAATTCATATCGATACATAACTCGTTCAAGCAGTGTTGGATGCATGAAGCACCTTTAAAACCACGAGGCGCGGCCATTTTGTTATGAAAACGTGCTTGAGTCGAGTTCGCGGCGCGCCGCGTGCGAATAGGATTTCCATTTTCAGTTACATAAATAATTCCAAAATGATCAATTAAGGAATTCGTCTCGATACAAAACTCGTTCAAGCAGTGTTGGATGCATGAAGCACTTTAAAACCATGAGGCGCGGCCATTTTGTCATGAAAACGTGCTCGAGTCGAGCTCGCGGCGCGCCGCGTAGAATTACAAAATGATCAATTGAGGAATTCATCTCGATACAAAATTTGATCGAAGAGGCCTAATCGGTCGTTCAAGAAATGTTGGAAGCATGACTATCATATAATAGATATAGTAATTCGTTATTTGACTATGGGTACCTATTTACTCGATATATATATAATCTCCTATTGTATTTTTATCCATTCTCTTCCCTATTTATTAATTTATAGGTACGTTGAGGTTGAATAAGTGTTGGAAGCATGAATATCATACGAAAACATTTACTTTCAAATCATGAGGCACCGCCATTTTGTTGAGAAACCACGTGCTCTGCTCGATTTATTATCAGGTATATTGAGGTTCAATAAGCGTTAGAAGCTCGAATATCATATGAAAACGCCTACTTTCAAACCATGAGTCGCGGCCATTTTGCTGTAAAACCCCAGCCAGGATTATGTTCGCGCCGCGTGCGAAGTTTTTCAACTTTCAGTTATTTCTTGGTAATTAATTATAGTTACAACAGTGTCTTTCGTCATTGAGCTCGAGTTTGATCTGTTTTGTTTATAAAAGGATAGATTGACAATATTATTCGCTATGTTTCATCGATATTAATTCTATTATTAGGTTTTTATGTCGCGGCTTTTTAAGTTTTCTATTATTACTTGTTATTTATTTATTGCATTCGGGACCTCGGTTACCACTTATTTATATTTTTAACTCCCGACCCAAAACGGAGTTCCTAGAAGAAGAGGTAAATAACGCGTAATTATCTGGCTAAGATCGCGCGACAACAATTCTCCTAATGTGCAAGGAAAACCTACGATACGTTTATGTACCAAATTGTTTGATAATTGTTTATTTTTGTAGTTGTCGGAGTCCGGTGTTCATGCACAGACCTTCTGTCTCAGGAATATCTACACGGAAAGGAAGTCGAAGCCGCTTACAGTATTACTCTCAGGTACTCTCAGGTGCGTATCTATTATTTTAAAACAAAATGGCAACAGCTATATCTACCTGTCTGCCACAGCTGTTTGAGCGCACGCGCGCTCCGCTTTGTTTATTACTTGTTTCTTCTATTCAATGATTCAGTTATTTAATTATTTAACCATTAATAAATTTAACAATGCACATTTCTTAACGAGAACATATTGCGATAAACATATTGTACTTTTTTATTTTTAGGGTTCCGTACCCAAAGGGTAAAAACGGGACCCTATTACTAAGACTTCGCTGTCTGTCTGTCTGTCTGTCCGTCTGTCTGTCTGTCTGTCTGTCTGTCTGTCTGTCTGTCTGTCTGTCTCCAGGCTGTATCTCATAAACCGTGATAGCTAGAAAGCTGAAATTTTCACAAATGATGTATTTCCGTTGCCGCTATAACAACAAATACTAAAAATTAAAATTAAAAAAATATTAAGGGGGGTCCCCATACAATAAACGTGTTTTTTCGTATTTTTTTGCTCAATATTAACGGTAACAGGTAGACGCTTCAAATTTTCACAGAATATTTACTTCTATATTACCTTTCAAAATAAATAATTAAATAACAATAAAGTAAATATTAAAGGGGGGCTCCCATACAACAAACGTAATTTTTAAGCAATTTTTACTCGATCTTAATTAACAGGTAGAAACTTGAATATTTGTAAGTAAATATTTAGAAATATATTAACTATAAAAATAAATACCTAATCTAATACATAAAAACTCACAAAATGAAAATAATCTGTGCATCTAAACGCGGTGCGAGCGCCGCGCCGCGGTGTGGTGGTGGCGCGAGCGCGAGGCGGTTGCTAAGCAACGGCCGCGCGGGGGAGGTAACATCACGGAGCGAGCCATAATAACCGCGCGTATTCGCGCGAGCGTCGTCATGCTGCCCGGATGTGTATCGAAAACCTACCTATAAGTTTGCAATTTACTACTTGGGATTTCGTTGATTTCTCGTTATTTTATAAACAGAACTAAACTTTGTATTATTATTGATGATAGTACGGAACCCTTCGTGCGCGAGTCCGACTCGCACTTGGCCGATTTTTTTTTTTATTTTATTAATCAATCTAGATATCTATCCCTGACATAGTCAAGGTTGTAATGTTACAATATGTTCTTATTAATTAATATCTTTGTATTTTTATTATTATTATTCTACATAATATATAACAAAGCTTAGTATTATTACACAATATAACATTTTCTTTCCTTTTTTACAGACTTTGCAATTATTAATTTATACATTAGACTTTTATTTTCTTAATTATTTCCTATTATTTTCTTACTTCTAATTACAATTCTCTAACTAGATTGTAACAATTGTTGGGAGAAAGATATATATATATATATATATATATATATAAAGAGAAAGATATATAAATATATATATATAATCTTTAATAATTCCTTATTTATCTTTATTTCTAAAATTTACTTTTCTTATTATTTATTTACAGTATTCTAAGAATAATTTTCGTTTTTGTGTACCTATGTCGTTATTATATATGTAGTATATAAAAAGAATTTGTGTCTTTATGAGACAACAAGGAATGAGGGTCCAAATGTTAAAGTAAGTTAACCGTATCATGTGGGGTATCATATGAAAGAGCTTCAATAGCATAAGCTAAAACAGAATTATAAATATTTTTATGATGTATATTTTTGGGCTTATGACGGAAAATATAAAAAAAAAATGATTTTCTCCCTTTTATCTACTAGTTTGTACGGAACCCTCGGTGGGCGAGTCTGACTCGCGCTTGTCCGGTTTTATTTTAATAAGATTGTTTTGTAGTCTGTTTTTTTTTTTTTTTATTACTTATATGTGGGTATTACATGTGATTGAGCCGTTGCGCACGGCTATAATAACGCTCTTTTAAATGAAGTAGGCTCGAGTCGACTAAAACGAGAGAGATATTTTAATCACTGTGTTATACGGCCTTACCGAAAAACGTTGATTGATTGATTTCTTGGTTAATGGCTTCAGCGACAGTTGTCACAATTCTGCCAATGTCCGTTTCGTGAGCTTCGTCTTAACTTTGAGCAATGCTTAACATATTTTGTCAACTTCTCGCTGACAGGTAATGACACTTGCGGAAAGAAGGTAACGTTTTTGTGTTTAATTAGTGAATTTTTTTATTACAACGCGCATAATTTTAGAACACGCCAATTTCTTTATTTAGGAGAAATTAAATATTTATAAAATGTTTTCTTCGATATCTTTTAAATTGATTGAGGAGGAGGGAAAATACTTGAGGAGGAGGGAAAATACATATATGATTTTTCATTATTCCGTCGCCCGTATAGGTAAATGATATCAGTTTAATATTTTTTTAAATGTTTCTTCTATATAAATAAACAAATTGGCCTCTAACTTTTGTAATATCCGTACTCAGTGATTTTATATGTTGAACAATGTTGTGATGCGCCTTCATGAAATTTTCTTCTGCTATGTGGTCTTGAAGACATACATTTTCAACCGACTTAAAAAAAGAAGGAGATTCTTAATTCGACTGTATTTTTTATGTTTGTTGTTACCTCATAAGTTTCAACTGGGTGAACCGATTTTAATGATTCTTTTTTTTATTTGAAAGCTGGTGCTTCCCGTGTGGTCCTATTTCAATTTGGTCCAGGTCTGACAATGGCATCCATGAGAAGTTGGTTTGCTTCAGTTTTTTAAACTATAATGGTGTTTTATTTTAAATTTTAGTAATATTTTTACAAAACACTGGTTTGACAGGTGGGTGTATACGAAGATGATGTCGACTACGGCTACGAGTTTACATACACCGGCAGCGGGGGGCGGGATCTCTCTGGAAACACTCATGGAGCTAAAAACTCCTTCAAATATACCACTATTTATGTAAGCAGAATAGATCCGTATCTTTACCCAACTCACTTGTCTTCACTTTTCTTTTTGTTCATGTCTTTACTTTTTTGACTGCACTAGAAGGGGGGTTATATTTTTCGAGGGTAAAAACACTATTATTAATAACGGGATATTAACGCGGTAAATATCCCGTTAATAATAATAGTGCTTTAATGAATGACCGTGATAAGTAGTTGAAAAAAGTGTTTTCGAGGGTATGTTTGTATGTACGTACATATTATGTATATGTCTTCTTAAGGATTCGCTCAACGCGCGCAGCTATCTCTCTCGCTCATCACGACCTTTTAAACATATAAAATATTGAATAGGGATATTATAAAAATGAGAAGCGAATTTGTTAATATAAATAGTAGAAATATTTAAAAACAAGTTTTTCATTGATATCATTTAAATCGGCTGAGGAATTAGAAAATATATGTTTCTAAGGTTCCGTACCTCAAAAGCAACAGCAAAAAGATTTCCTTGTGAGTAACGAAATGTGCGTTTTTCGCGACATTTTCGGCTGTAACTTTTTTTACAAAAACTGAGAAATTTGATTTTTCTTTCTGCAGCAAGAGACTATGGATCTGCGTACCTATATGGTTTTAATTTCAACATTCGATACCTTTACGCATTCCCGAGATACATGCCTTGACACCCGGACGGACGGACAGACGGACAACAAAGTGATCCTATAAGGGTTCCGATTTTTCCTTTTGAGGTACGGAACCCTAAAAATGTTGCGATGCGCTAGAGAGATAGCTGCGCGGTAGGCTTACAGTTTGCATAATTAAACTTGTTTACAGGAAATTGGCTAATAGCTGCGCGGCGAAAGAGATCAGCGAGAACGGCGCCGACGCAGGTGACAACTGGCGCGAGGGCAAACAAGTGCACATCGTCAAATCATACGACAAGCTCAAGCACTTCCCTTGCGCTCTCATAGATAAAGTACAGTATGTACCACATCTACTTAATTTTTATTCTCTCAGTTTTTTATATATTTCTCAAAAAATTATAAAGGTTAACCAGATATTTACATATTTTTACACAAATGGGTAGGGTATGTTTTTGTTATACCCTTAATTATTAATATAGTATATGTATTATCGTATATTTTCTATAAAAATCTCTCTCAGTCGATATACTTCAACGCTCGCTAGCGTGTCTGTCAGCAACTGAGGTAGTACCTGTAGGGATGTCCACTACCCATATCTACTACGTTAATAACATACAATAGTACTCTCTCTTATACAGTGACCTCCAAATATGTTTCTAAAATATTCAGACGTTTAATGCTCAAGAAGTATAGGCGCTTTAATTAGGTATACCTTGAATAGATAAGAGTAGGAGGTAAGGGTAGGTTTACTAACACAGGGACCTCGTGCGTTATTACTAGATAGTATTTCTTAATTATTTTTCCTACAAGAACATTTATCATTATGTTAAAGTTTCTAAGCTAACTTGTTGCCCTGTTTACCTTCCCAGATAGAAACTAGATCTCTCATAGTAAACATATACCTATAGTTTCACAAAAGACTAACGCCACATTGTTCTTGTCAATAAAATAATGTAATATATAGTTTGCATACTACTGCTTTGCTATTGAATAAATTATCGAAATCCTGGCAAGGGTATCTCCCCAAGTTATACAAAAGCATTCCATTTCGTTTCCAGTGTTGTGGAGTCCTATAAGGTGTTGAAGTATTGCTTAGGCGTTGCTCCATCAGGAGAGGACCGTTGGGAGTTTCATGTGCGACTAGTTTCCAGGAGTAGAGTACAGTCGCCGTAAGTAAATTAATGTTATTATATTATTACTATCATTACCTGATTAGTGTCAAACTGTTACCTGTGGTGAAAGTCTCGACTTTTCGTATCGAGCGTACTCTGTTGATATGTTGATTAATACAGTATGAACACAGTCGGGCTAGTGCAGAGTCAGTTTATTTGTGTTATTTGTTTATGTTTGCTGTCACAGGACAAATCACAATATAGGGAGGGCACATAAAGTGATAAATCCTCGACCGAGTTCGGTCGAAACAAAAAGCCCAGACTTTCAGACCGGTTTTTTATTTATTTTGCTCGATAGCCTCGTAAATATGTATTATTTCTCTTTTATATTATCATATAAAGTTCAAATAAAAATTATCTATATCTATCTTCTATCTTTCAGGGATTTATCAAACATGATTCAAGATCCTGAAATGGAGTAGCATGCCCGTGCTGCCGTCAAGACCTCTCCAAGTTCGAACAACTGAAAACGATACTGCCTACCCAGATATGATGCTGGGAAACGGTAAATACGGATTAATATCTCTCTCGTTTATTAACGTTTAAAAAAATGTAAACCTCTAAAATGTAGTTAAGAAGAACAGTGTTTTTTTATTGTATAGACAGTTGCTCACTCAACAATCTGTAAGTGTATTTGAGCTGCTTTAATTTTATACAAAGTGGTTAATAACTAATGTTTTCTGTCTATTTGCGGCAAAACAAAATAACAATATTTGTGTATTATACCTATAAGTTTGAAACTTTGTACTTTTTATGCAACACAACCTTTTGCATGGGCTGGCTTTATGTTAGAGTTTATTTAGTTTTTTTTTATTCCTGAACAATAAAATGCAATGTTCTTGTTGGTCGTCGTGTTAGCTATCTAAATGTACATTTTAGGTTGTATTTAGACAGAGAGGATCAACTTCTGTTGACGAAACTTAAGAAATTGAGGCGAATAAAGATGTTGTTCAATTAAGGGTCAACTCTAGACATTTTTTGTCCTTGTACTTATAAACACAACTTTTTTGTCCTTGTCTGTTCTAGTAACGCTTACAATAGTGTAAGCGATTATTCTTTACATTACTATCACGTCAACATAGCTATCAATTCACCGCATTGCATACATATTCCGAGTAGTTGATGGAATTAGTATAATTGGATTTTTAACACAATTAATAAAAAATAAAAAAACGTAAGCATTATGATCAACTACAATAAGATACCTTACTTGGCTTCAATGACAATAAAACTGATTTCTCTTTCGCGCATAACAACATTTTTAAACATATAAAATCACTGAATGGTAATATTTTAAAAGTGGGAGACAGTTTTGTTTATTTATATAGAAGAAATGTTTACAAGAGTTTTTCTTCAATATATTTTAGTTTGGCTGTGGAGTTCCGAAATAAATGTTTTTTCAAAACTCCCTCGCTATTGTACCTAAATTATATCTGATGATGTAAATGAATCTGATCCGCTATAAATGAATGAGATCTTTTTTAGAGTTCCGTACTTCAGTATATATTCTATATTCATTAATTACCTAATAATTATTTTGGGAATCAAATTACTTAAATAGGTAATTTTGTAAGGAACCCTCGGTGCAGGAATCCGATTTTCACTTGGCCGATTTTTCTTTTTTAATTTTTTTTCTATATAAATAAAAAAAATGTCTCTCAATTTTATATATGTAATACGGGTATATTTTATATAAAATTGACAGATTTTTATACTTCGTGAAAATTAAATATATCTACTTACTCCCTTTTTATCGGCCTTACTGAAACACTTTACTTCACTTTGATCAACGTCTAAAATTATGTATCTGTCTTACGTGTCAGCGAGATGTTGACAAAAAGTAAAGCCAAGTAACGCTTTTCGGTAAAGCCGTATTAAGATATTGTTTATAAAAATGTGATGCGGGAAAAAGAGAGAGGAAACAAAGCGCTCAGCTATCGAGAGATAGCTGAGCGCTTTGTTTCTTTTTAAATATATATAGTTATGTGTATTGACATGACAAATAATTTCCGTGTTGATTACATTGTGTTTATATATTTCAAAACGGGACTTTTCAGTTGGATAATTTCGGTTTTGTATAGAAAGAAACCGCAAAATTATACAAAAAATCTAACAAAAACCGCAATCAATCGAGTAGTAACCTCTCGCTTCAAGACGCGCATTGTACCTATATTCTCAGAGTCTCACCAATAGTCTCAGAGTACCTTATAGATTATTAGTTTTTTTTTTAATTATAGACTTCAGAAAATCGGCCAACTAGTTTTATTTATTTATTTGTATTTTATCTAGTTTAGGTTGTGTTTAGCTACTATCTGCTCTGATCTTGTGCTGGGGCTAGTTTAATTATAAGTCAACTGTCAATAGCAATTAATCATTTGGTGGAGGTCCTACATTGATATACCAACTATCTTGTATGTAATTCCGACATACATACTACTATTGTTTATTTTGTGAATCCTGTATTTTTTTGTTATTGTTTTTTAAACGCGGCCCGTCTCTTTATAACATCGTGTCCAATATAGGTATAATAATCTTCTAACGCCTGATGTTTTGTGCCTTTTTAATCTGTAACTCATATTTGCAAGGGATAGTTCTTGTAGTATTCTGCGATGTTATCATTCTTATGAATGATCATCTTATGATGATCAATCCTATTTAAAATAATACTTTATTTAAAAACTTAAATCTAACTTATATATCTAGTGTGTTTCGAGGTCTCCAAGCTGGTACTCTTGCCTACTTCGAAGTCTTCAAGCTGGTACTCTTGACGACTTCGATGTCTTCAGGCTGGTACTCTTGTTGACACGTGTTTCACCTCTTCACGAGGCATCCTCAGGACGTCTTGACTCTTCGAGCTCTTGCGCGAGAACGAAAGAGAGTCAAGACGTCCTGCCTCGTAAAGAGGTGAAACACGTGTCGACAAGAGTACCAGCTTGAAGACATCGAAGTTGTCAAGAGTACCAGCTTGAAGACATCGAAGTAGGCAAAGTACCAGCTTAGAGACCTCGAAGCGGAAACACACTAGATATATAAGTTAGATTTAAGTTTTTGATTATGAATTTCCGCAAAGTAACGCCTGATTCAATAAAAAATTAATACTATATTTATAAGGACAAATTTGTCTTAGTTTGCTTTATCAATTCTGTAGTTTTTATTGTTCCACTCTCGAGGGAAGATTCATTTGTAGCTCATATTTGTAAGGGATAGTTCTGATATAATATGTTCTCATTCACGAGTCGGGGGATCGACCTAGTTTAGAGTAAGTACTTTATTTTATAACACCAAACTTAGGTATATAATCATAGTTTATTATGTTTATGTGTATGAATCTTTGTTATATTGTGCCTTTAGCATTAATTACCATATAACGCATACCTCTTAATTATTTTTTTGCAACTTTTTAGTTTGTAGCCCATCTTTGTAAGGGATAGTTCAAGCAGTATTTTAATGTGATACCATTCATAAGGCAGAAATCAGACATATTTTAGAATAAGTCCTTTATTGATAACACTAACTCATATTCACAAAATAAACACAGGAATTCACAAAATAAACTAAGATATTACTTTATTTTGTGAATTCCCGTGTGTGAACGCATATCTTTTGCTATACCCATTTATTATGCATACGTGTTTTTAGTTTTTTTTTACGAGTCGATGGGCCCGTTTCCTATTTTTATTTAACTCATTAAATTTATTTCGCAATTTCTGTGTTTTAATTAATTATTTAAATCTAAGCTACCTTTAGGTCCATCACATGATATTACAACTTTATACAATTTTATGCTACCTTACTTGAACTTATAATACCTTAGGTGTAGGGAATGCTTTTATGTCGGTCGTTATGCATAGAGCGGGCGCTTCGTCGTCGATCAACTCGAAAAATGACACGAGATCTCGCGAGATCGGGATTTCTCGCGAGATCTCGTGTCATTTTTCGAGATCAATCCCGAAGCATAATATGACGAGATCTCGTATCAGTAGTCAGCGGCGCTATACGCGTCCGCTCGATCCATAACGACCGACATAAAAGCGGGTTGCAGACCAAGAGCTAAGGTAATATAAATTAGTTTAGTTTAGCTCGCGTAGCTGAAGCAGTTTTTCATATCACATAGCTTAGTTTGCATAGTTTGTAGTCTGCACAGTATGAAAAACTGCGTCAGCTATGCGAGCTAAACTAAACTAACTTAGCTTAGCTCCTTGGTCTGCAACCCGCTTAAATGCCGTTTATCAGACAGAACTCTTGCTACTCGCTGTTTATTAAGAAGTTATTTCCAAAATCTCTCCTAGATCTCTCTATATCTAGGATAGGTAGGAACAAAAAGGACAGGCCTCGTGGCTCAGTGGTAGTACGACTGCCTCCTGAGCTATAGGTCGTGGGTTCAATCCCCTTCTAAGGTTATAACATTTGTGAGAATAGCATAGATTATTTCAAATTTATGCATGAACATTTTTAGACCTGTGCCTGCCATTCTGATGCACACAAATAGATTACGTTTGACCACAGACTCGACACAGACAGTGTCGGAATTTAGCTTGGAGCGGGACGGAAAAGCGGTGAGAGTGAGCTAGGAGCAGGGGAGCAGATTATGCAAAGCAGGAGCAGTGGGTGCAGTGCTGGAGTGGGTGACAGGAACGGTAAATAATAAATAAAATGCGTGCATATACGCGACTTTGCTATTGACTTTTCTACAGTTTGGATGTTACTTTACCAGTTATTTTGTTAGAAAAACCAAAGTACTACATCGATTTTAATAAAATTTATATGAGACTACCTCTGAAGTATGATCTATCAAATACAAAAAGAATAATCAAAATCAATGTCCAATTAGCTGAGTAATCTCGTAATTGATACCCTCCTTATTTATTATTATTTATTTATTTGTTCTCCAATTACATCATAAAAAACAATGACACAATTTTGCCAAACTGCTTATCTGTTTGTAGGCAGATAATAAACTCTCATTTCATTACATTAACAAATCTTTCGTTTGTAGGTGACTTTTTTTTAACAAATAAGATAAAGCATTAAAAAGACCCTCATTCGTATTAACTTATTCTGGTAGTTTATATAGCAACAGTCTTTTTAATGCTACCTTATACCTATGTTTTTTTTTTGGAAGTCGGTTAAAAAGACTGCTTGAACGCTTGTGGTGCGGCCCCTGAACAGGCATGGCGACTAAAAGCGGCGAAACGTATTATCAGTTGGACGGGGCGTTAGGAAATGAATAATAAAATAATCAGTAATTACATATTTTATGGTTTGAAACCCACATCGCTCTGAACATAATATCACTGATGCAGATACATATCACAAAATATATCTACAACTAAACGAAACATTGCCCTTGATTGCCCTTGCAATTTGCCCTTCCGTGTAAATTACAAGTAGTTATCTTGGCACTATCTATCAACTTCAGAGAGGTCTGGTTTGATACAAATGTGCTACACATAGGTGAAGTTATCTGTTATACCCTCTTTTGGAGGCCGTCCAGAGATTGTGTTCTTCTGACAGAGCGGCTGTAATCGTGCTAGGTACGAAATTATAGCAAGAATATTTACTTCAATGTGTGTATTATTTATTTATTTTATTTTAAATATAACGAGAGATGACCCCTTAGTTCCAGAAAAAAATGATCAGATATCGTTTATCATTGTGTTTAATCAAGATATTTTCAATGTAGGTTTGACTTTTCTTAACCGTAACAGAAGTGATATGATTTTGCAGAAATTGGTTTTTCTGTGAAATCTATCGTAAATTCAGAAAAAAGGAGATGTCTACTCATCATGTAAATATATTTTAGAGAAATTAAAACCCGACATCCGGGACGACCGGTTGGAAAACGATCCACCAGGGCTTTTCAAATACTGTGGAATCATACATATTCACCAAAAAGTTGAGTTCATTATTTTGGTAGAACAGTTTTTGCGATCTGAAATACAAACCCTCAAAACATGTTGCGTAAACACACGAAGCAGCACTAAACGAGAACTAGTTGTACCAAGATTTAAACAGTTATGGTAAAAGAAAATCCGAGTATATTGTAGCAAAACCTAATTAATAAACTACCAATTGAATTTAGAAATAAAATATCTTATGAGAACATTAAAATCTTAGTGAAGCAATATTATCTCAAAAAATTCGCATAGTATGGAGCATCCTGTATTAAGAGTCGTGCGCGCTCACGGCGACGGCTGGAGTAGGTTGCACAATTAGGTACGAATATTTCTTTATATACCTACAGTTCCTGGAAATGGGTGCTTACTGCTTAGTAAGTACCTACCTAATATGCCTACATCAGCTATCTTATTGCGTGATCGCGCACAACATTTAGTCAAGTTGTGTTGTTTGTAAATTATATTGTAAGTAAATGTAATATTACGAGAACAGGTCACCTAGACAAACCTTATCTAGGTTTTTAGATGATTTTATAACAAAGTGTATTAATTTATGTATAAATTTATATAATTTAAAATTTATCTGAGCGCCTGATCGATGCGACGCGTGACCAAAATGCTGGTGCGTATCTGGCCCAACGCATAAGCATTGCCATTCAACATGGCAATGCGGTCAGCATGCTGGGTACGCTGCCAACTGGTAGTGGGTTTGAGCATTTGGATTATCTTTAGACCTTTATCGGTCTGGGGTGATCGATGTGCTTTTTGTGTAGTAGTTTAGTTAGTTGAGTCTGTATATTGTTGTGTTGTAGTTAATAAAGGCGCTTGCCATAATAAAAAAATAAAAAAAAAGTATAAATATATATAAAAAAAAAGACATCGATCTTTTGATCTATTAATATCGTGAGCTTTTTTCCGGTTTCATTAAGCAATAGAAATTGAAATCGTTCGTAATATTCGTCCTAAGCTAGACGAAACTATAATTCAGACCTTGACGTTGACTTGAGTTGCGACTATTTACACAGAACAAGGTTTTTTTACATCTATCACATCACAGATCTTCTATCACATCCTCAATGACATGACAGTCCTCAATTACAGTTGCGGATTTATGCAGATTTACCAGCAGGCTGAGTAGGCTGGAGCCTAGGGCGGCAGATTTTAGGGGGCAGCAAATTGTAAGCTAATGTTGAGCTGGAAGAATGGAGATCTATGTTTTTTACCTGATGTTCCACCTACTGTACCCATATGCGCAATAAAGACATTATGAATTTTAAAAAAAATTGTCCAAAAAATGTTTTTTATTTTACATAAATAATTATAAAAATTGTTTCGAATGGCGTATTGCGTTATAGTTCCGACCAAAAATTATAAGTGAAAATTTTAAAAAGCAAACCGTAGACACAATAGACATTTATGATTTTAATCAGATGAAAAATAATCACCTATTTTTATTAGGGTTCCGTACCTAATGGGTAAAACGGGACCATATTACTGAGACTTCGCTTTCTGTCCGTCCGTCTGTCACCAGGCTGTATCTCATGAACCGTGATAGTTAGAGAGTTGAAATTTTCACAGATGACGTATTTCTGTTTCCGCTATAACAACAAATACTAAAAAACAGAATAAAATTAATATTTAAGGGGGCTTCCATACAACAAACGTGATTTTTTGTTCGATATTGATAACGGCAACAGGTAGACCCTTGAAATATTCACAGAAAATTGAGTTATATTATTCACTTTAAAAATAAATAATTAAATCAAAATAAAATTAATATTTAAGGGGGGCTCCCATACAACAGACATGTTTTTTTTTGCCGTTTTGATAGATAATGGTACGGAATCCTTCGTGCGCGAGTCAGACTCGCACTTGGCCGGATTTATTTTATATTTGTTGACACTTTACGCAACACTATCTGGCCTAAATTAAGCTAAACTTGTACTATGGAACTAGATGGCTGATAGAATACATACATATATACTTTTTTTTGTCAATATATACGTAAGATACATAGAAACACCTAGATACAGAACAAACATTCATGCTCATCACACAAATGTTTGCCCTGGGTGGGGATCGAACCCATGACCTACAACTCAGCAGGAACTACCAACTGAGCCACAAGGCCAGTCGACATTATATTTATTGTTACTTAAACATCTGTATATATTTCATATTGTTTAGTACGAGTGAGTATTTGTATATATTATATTTTGTATAAATATGTATGACACAATTATATTATTTAATATGTACTGTACACCACAACCTCCTATTCAAAATGCCAGATTTCCTATACAGCCTAAGGTTGCCTGGAAGAAATCGCTCTATGCGATAAGGCCACCGTTGTGCGGCAGTAAACGGGAAGTATAGGTTTTGATTCCCTTGTGTGTGTCGAAATGTGCGTTTTACGACATATTCGGCTGTAACTTTTTTTTTACGAAAACAGAAATTTGATATTTCTTTCTGCAGCTGACACCCGGACGGACAGACGGACAACAAAGTGATCCTAAGATAAGGGCTCCGTTTTTTTTCCTTTTGAGGTACGGAACCCTAAAAAAGAAAAAGTTGGAGACATAAAAAAAATAAAAAAGATGAAATTAAAAGGAAAACTATCATTTTCTTAAGTTCTTAGTATCCCCATTTATGGTGGGCGAATACGGAACCCTACGTTGCACGTGGCATGACACGAACTTGGCCGCTTATTTTTTTTTTGTGATAGCTGCAATTAGCCTCAATTGGCGCTGGGCCGCTTACAAACTAGTAGGTTTCATGGGGCTAGCTCAAAGGCACCTCGAGGGAGGTTTGGACCTCGGCTGTCACCTGAGTAGAGGAGTTAAATTGCCCTGGCACTCCTGGCACCCCTTAACGTTGACTATTTGAAGATAATTAAACCGGTCTTCTAACACATGGTAAGTCCTCGACCTCCTGCAAGGTCGGTGTGTGATTGTAATGTCTTTGGCAACCGGCGCTTATTCGAAAAACAGTGTATTTCCTGTTGTCTGGGGCTGTCGGAACGGGCCATGCGAGTCGCTCATAGTGATCCTTGCTTGTTCCATAAGCCAAGACGAAACTGTTCATGCGCCATCTAGTGAGTTGTAGTGGTACGAAGCAAGTACACAGCCTGTGTGGTGCGTGTCGTGGCGCGAAGGCTGCGCGCGCGCAATAGGGATGCCGCACAGCGCGATAGAGTACAGCGGAGGGGCGGCGGGGCGCGGGCGCCGTTGTCACCT
Organism: Lycia hirtaria; assembly: GCA_947563715.1. NCBI lineage: Eukaryota > Metazoa > Arthropoda > Insecta > Lepidoptera > Geometridae > Lycia > Lycia hirtaria. The sequence continues at coordinate 17,255,578 of OX387386.1, forward strand.
CACCAGTCTGCCTCGACGCTGCTTCATTCGTGGCTGGCGACCGCGCGCGCCACTGCACATGCCGACCGACGACTCGGGGAACGCAGAGACCGTAAAATATCACCAGAATGTGACAAATTAAGTGCATCTTCCGAGCTCACGACTTCCCTTCGCCTCTCTCATTTGTCCGCGTCAACAAACTATTCGTTACTTTCTAAAGCATATTTAATTTTCCGCGTGTCTCCTTCCAAGCTTGCTCCAACGAAACGTGTGTGTGTGTATAAATAAATATTAATGTAATAGTGTTGAGTGCGCGCATCAGACATGACAATATCGTATGCCGGCGAAGTTCCCAACGGCAGCAGTTTCGGATGTTTCTGGCGGATCCTCCTCAAGTGAGTAAGGTAGCGAGAGGCGACAACGCTCGCCCTGACCAGCTGTTCCACTCCCGTGTGACGAAACAAGCCGTCCGCGTCGGTCGCGGCGATACGCCACAAATACCACAATAGCAGCTCTACTGCAAGCATTGTGCGAGCGACTCGGTACGCCCTGCATCGTCCGCATTATCGACAGCGACAGCGGGGTCGCGGTCCATCTTTAACAGTGTTGTTCACGATTAATGAGATTAATGAGAGGTCCTCATGCGAGCGACCTTGACGGAGCACCGCGCTGCGACCTGCCACCGTACACGGCCGAACTTCAGCCAAGAAACGAAAGGTGGCGAAAGTAACTATGACGCAGGTGTCGTCGATCCGAAACTACCTGTTATGATTGATCTGAATCGCAATATTGCTAAATTAAACAGCTTAACGCGATTGCGGAATCCGGCCCACGATGCCTCATTTATATAATTGCTCGAATTCATAAGCATAACTAATGACTATGACATACCTACCTTTCAAAAAGCTGACATTTGCGAATCGACCATAATTTAGTTGTATCTAGTTAGATTACTACTCAGATTCCTACGCATTTTATAAGAATGTTATGACGAGGACAAAATGGCAAAACTACAAGTCAGTTGTTATTGAAAAGCCAGCAAATTAAATTGTCAGCTGGTCAAACCAAAACCAATCACTTGTAACCTTATAAAACTTGACTACCAATAAACTACAACATTATCTACGAAAGTTAACCAAACGCATTTTACAGAAGATGAATTGTGAACTAGGTATATAGGTACGAACGCAGCGCATGAATACCAGCCACGTGATGGACTTATTATGATTATGACACCAGATGACTTTATACAAGTGGCAGAAAGACGCTGGATCCAATCTTCCAATCGGTCTTTTGGAAATCCATAGTCTATGTCCAACAGTGGACTTCTTATGACTGAGATGGTGCTAATGATGACCAAATACGAATAATTTATGTTCGGTAAAATCGTGTGTAATGTTCTACCCGTCTCTAGAGGCGGGTCGAACATTACAGTGGTTCAGTCCACATGTCAATGGATATAATAACTATATATATATATATATTGTGTCAGCTGGCCAGTGGTATATATTCTTATGCGTTATAAAGAAATGCTAATTCAGTAGATCTCTGCCATAGAACCAATACACTGCACTAGTATACTAATCACAGACGAACTCAGAATCGGTCTCTATTATTAGATAGAAATTAGCAAAATAGGTAGTTTATGTGGGATAATCTCTAGAACTCCTGATTAACACCCAATAAATTAAATATTTCTCTAAACCTCTATGATATCTAAGTGTTTTGGCTATCTGACTTTGATATCCTTAGCTATTTTTATTGCGATTTGAAGAACAATGAGCTGCTGGCTGCTTTATCGGCTTACGCTGGCTAACGGCTAAATTCAACATTTCAGTTAACATAAATATTATTTTTGTATCGAAAAATACTTTTTTCGGAACAATCTTTTCTTAACAATAACAATATCTATCTCGTGTTGTATATTTATTCGCAAGGGCTCACGATAACTAACATAATTTTGTACCTAGGTACATAGATAAACAATATTTCGAGCATGGAGCGTGATTTTACTCAACATAAAATTGCAGTTGTGTCAAGGTAAAGTTCAATTCCGTGGCTTACACAAAGAATAAAATAAAGCAATTTGCAGGCTATTTAAAACTTTTATTAAATTTTGACGTTTCCTAGAAGGCTTGAGTCTATAAGCTGTGTTTTTTATTTAGAGATATCTTTGAACAAAAATTGACAGACTTCTTTATAATTTGCTATTGGACTATAAAATGTGAGTTCTTGAAGGTAAGGAGGCAAAATTTGCTAAAATGATGATGAAAGAAATGTCTATGTCTTTCATCATCATCTCAGCCTAAAAGAAGTAAACTGACAGACATAGGCCTGTCAATGGATTTTCAAAAAGCCATGTAGTTGCGCGGCTTGCAACCAGCGTCTTCCGGCGACCAGCTGTCCACCTCGCGGCTGGTTGTCCTACGCTCCATGCACCGTTATTTGCTCTCCACTCAAGAAATTTTCAGCCATAAGTTTTTATGTGCTTTGTCCATTGCCACAAATTATCATAATAATATATTTTCTCTTTCCTTTCTTCGTCAGCTCACCACAACCAAATATGCCAAGAACGACAACGGTAAAAAAAAATTTATTTTTAAAACAAGCTTTTATTTAAATGCACTAAAACGAAGAAAATAAATTTTGAATGCAATCAAACCCACCATTTTATAAAATTATACAATTTATATTGATATAAATAAAAGCTTGTCGCGAGATTTCAAACAACATCGTACCTATCTACTATTTAATTCCAACAAGACTTAGACGCGTTCTTATCATTTGCTTAGAATTAAAGTTAGTTTGTTCTTTGAAAAAAATAAAATATGTTTGGGTTCTCGCGGCAAGCTTTTATTTAATATCATATTTTTTTTTATTAACCTATACTGTCCCACTCCTGGGCAAAGGTCTCTCCCATTCTATTAATTCATTATATCAATATAAATTTTATAATTTAATAAAATGGTGGGTTTGATTGCATTCAAAATGTATTTTCTTCGTTTTAGTGCATTTAAATAAAAGCTTGTTTAAAAAAAAAAAAATTTACTACACTAAAAAGTTTGCTTGTCAAGAATATTCAAACGAGTCCAAACGCGATGGTTTTATCTTGTTTAGTTTAGCAGTTCCTATGGCCACCTTCCGACGCCATCTTGAGACCAGCTTCATGGTACCATATTATTGCATTGTCACCGAAGTTACGTAAGTAAACCAAATTTCAACCTAATCTGACGACAGGAACTGGTTCTAATTTAACTCGCAAGATTTGTCCCATACTAACAGGGCAAGTTAAATATAAGCTAGTAAAAAGGATAAACTTGTAAAATATTGCGCATTACATGCAGTAGCTGTGTAAGATTAATAGAACAACATGTCAGTTATTATGAAGTAAATACTGTTTTCATACGACAAGATCTGGACAGGAAGACATGACAAGGAAATCACGCTAAGGACTGAACATTTCGTCTTAAAGGTCGAACTAAAATTGGAAGTAGATTTACAAAAAGCAAAAGACTATATTTTATACTAGCAAGTTGTAACGTGGTATAGGTATATATTAAACAAAGTGGTAAAGTAAATTCTCTAAAAGTTCACGAGTGGAGACCACGCACCGGCAAGTGTTATGTAGGGAGACCAGCTAAATTGGACAAAAGACCTCGTACGAGAGGCAAGAAGACGCTGAATGCAGGCCGCTTCCAGTCGGTCTTTTTAAAAATCCATGGGGGTAGGCCTATGTCCAGCATTAGACTTCTTGTGGCTGAGATGATGATGGTAAAGATGCACAGTGTAAAGAGCTACTAAGATTAGTAGTTATTGTAGTTAATTAGGCATCTCATGACGCACTCATGCTTCCTATTAGATTGTTTACAATTATTCTGAGTGATTAAAACTTGAGTACTTGCATTTAATGCAAAAATATTGTTGTTGTTAGCCTCTAGTATCCCACTGCTGGGCAAAGCTCTCCTCCCGACCTTTCCAGTGTTGACAGTTTTGTGCTTTGGTGTGCCATTTTTTTATCAAAGATGAAAAAATTAATTTCGCCATCTCTATTAGATTAGATAAATAAAATGTAGCTATGATATCGGGGGATATTTTTACGTAAAACGCCATCTACGAGCTCCAAAAAATAGAATTATAAAGATGATTTTTTTTTTCAACTCCACCGTGTCGTTTGGGGTAAGTATCGTTGAATAGGTCTCTAATATGACTGACTAAGACTAAGACTAAGAGAATAAGAGTGATTTAAAAAAAAACTCCCTATTGTTTTGAAGTCAAAGAAATAACAACTGTTACGTCATAATACCGAAAAACTGGGCGTCTACCTAAGTAGGTACCACAGATATAGTAGATGGAGCATGCGACTTCATTTATATGAAAACCTTGCGGGCCACATTTTTGGTACCGACTGTGACGTCACATAAACGATTTTGTGATGGAAAGTTTCATCCGCGCGAAATCTATTCAACCCAATGCACCGCGCGCTTGTACGCTAGTAACTAGTTGGCAAAATATCGAATCGGAAGTATATATCACCTGAAATTATATAAATCTGGGTCGTCAACTGCGATTTTTTATCGTACTTGACACCCTAGGTACATACACTTGGGGTATCTATAGAAGTCTATGGTAGGTACGTACAACCATTCTTTTTGAAGAGGTTGATAGATTTTGATTACATTTGATTACACTGTTCCCTAATCTGGTTGATACTTTATCCAACAAAGAAATAATTTTTGCAATACGCATAAACTTCTATGTCTGCGGCAATACGACTTCTAGTCTCCGTGCAATACGTAGACAAAGTACTCATATACATACATACATATACATACATACATATATATGTACACTTATGAAATTTGGCACACGTGCTTAGAAGCCCTAATAGACTTGTGCGCAAATTGTGCAATTCTAAAAATTTTATGTAACCCAATTCCATTTATTATTTTGTATGTTTGAAAACCGATTACCCCACCAATTTGGTATGAATTGTTTTTAATGGTTCTTATTTGTTTGGTAGGTAACAACACAGAGGTGATCCCATATAAAAGTTATCAAATCGGTTTAGTACTTTGGTTTTTTATAACAAAATAACTTAAAAAATATCATCCAAGTAAACGAATTGTGAATTTTGAAATCTATCTGTTATCTGTTAGTAACTTCGCAAATATAATGTTGGTTTAGTATATATATAAATATAAAATAAGACTCTAACAGGTCAAAATCTGTACATTAAATATTTTTGAAAAATTTTGATTGGAGGATGCATTCCTATCGATACAGAAGCCAAAACAGCAATTTGCAACATTTTTGTCTGTCTGACTGTCTGTCTGTACGGAGTGTCCGATGGACTCCGAAACTACTGGACAGATTTGGACGTAATTTGGCAGGATTATAACGTATACTATGTAGAAGGATCTGGCAAACTTTTTATCCCGAAAAATTTGACAGTTCCTGTGCGATACATTAGACAATAACAACATAATCGATCACCGCGCGGGTAGAACCGCGGGGAGCAGCTAGTACAGAAATAGGAAGGTACTTAGTCAATTCAGCTGGTTTGTTGATGTCGCTAGACACTGGTAATAAAACGGTTGTCGTTGAAAATTAGACTGTAGCGCTGAATGTTTAAAGCCGAATTGACAATGTTGAATTTTTACGCGCTACGTTTAAATAGTGAAAAGGTTCAATCCAATATGTTCAATTTTACTTACAAACAGATCTAAGTACCTGAGAACAGATCGCGATATGCGGGTTAGAAAATGAAATAAAACAACAATAATTATAGATTAAAAAACTGGCAACCGACTTCTCATGGATGTCATTGTTAGAACTGGACCAAATTCGGTTCACCCAGTCGAAAGTTATGAGTCAGACATAAAAAAATACAGTCTAATTGATAACCGCCTCCTTTTTTTGAAGTCGGGTGATAATACAGTCGCGGATCTAACTCAAAAAAGGCTTTAGTCACGGCCTCCCGAAAATCGGCGAATTTAATACTTTTTAGGGTTCCGTACATAAAAAGGAAAAAACGGAACCCTTAAAGGATCACTTTGTTGTCCGTCTGTCTGTCAGTCCGTCCGTCCGAGTGTCAATACCTGTATCTAGGGAACGCGTGAAGATATCGAGTTCAAATTAAAACCTTCACATTTTTTTTTTTTTTTATATATAGAAGATAGATCTACGATTGACCACCAACTCGCCTGATGTTAAGCGACGGTGTGGCCGAGGATGGAGCTCGTCGATCTAGAAGATATCTATTCACTCTAGCCTTGAAAATTCCAAGATTGTAGGTCTCAGGAAACAGAGATGGCAACAACACAAACATAGTGCAGATTCATAGTCTCTTGCTGCACAAAGAAAAATAAAATTTCTCCGTTTTCGTAAAAAAAAGGTACAGCCGAATATGTCGCAAAAACGCACATTTCGACACTCATATGGGAATCAAAACCTATGGGGTACTTCCCGTTGACCTAGAACTATGAAATTTGGCAAAAAGCATTGTGTTAGAGTACACATATAGGGAAAACTCCCAAAACTGGATATTTTAAACAAATCACAAAAAAAACTTTATGCAAGGAATTTTAAAGTTCTTTGACCGTATCATGTGGGGTACCATATGAAAGAGCTTCATTAGCATAAGCTAAAACAGAATTATAAATATTTTTACGATGTATATTTTTCGGTATATGAAGGAAAATATAAAAAAATATATGATTTCCCCCTTTTATCGCACTTGTCCGGTTTTATTTGACTAATGATTTCTAGATATGCCCATAATCGCCACTACTTGAAGAAACTGGGCGGCATTTTCCCGTACATTCATCTACAAATTATTTACTACGTTCGATTTTGCCGACCGGCTGCGCCGAATAATCAGTGTGTAGCGCGCATTATTAGCACAGGCGACGTAAAAGCATTTTTTTTTTGCTAGAGCATAACTGTAATAACTAGTTTAAACGGTAAATTGTATGTAAGTGTAACGACTTTTTTTCAATCTGTAATACATACGGAACCCTACAATGAGTGCGTCAGCTCATCACATTACCATTTTTTTTTATTGCAAAGCAAAGTATGTCATTATGGTGAAGCAAATTGTGCTAGTTTGTACGTATCATACAAATCTGTAGGTATATGTGTATTATTAGTTGTCTACAGAGCAAGATATGGTTGACTTTGTAATTTGTATCTATAAAAATACTGTAACGTTGTCCTTCCGTCTGTGTGTTATCTTTTCACGACTACGACTAAACGGATTAGGTTTAACAAGTAGGTATAAGTTAAGAAAACTAGAAAACCAAAACGGCTAAACCGATTTTGATAAAACATTCAAACTAAGAACACTCTCATATAACTATACATATATACAGGGTAATTTATTTCTCAGTGCGCAAATCTCGTGTGCTTAAAGATAATCGAAAAATAATAAACACGTGTATTTTAGTTTTATACGATACTTCTTTCGATATTTTTGTATGAAAGTTCATACAAAATATACCAACTTAGAAGCCTTGGTAAGGATAGCTCCCTCCTCTGACGTTTGGCCCAACCATCAATTACTATTGTTACAAAAAAATTGCTTAAAACACTCGGGAAATGAAAACCAATCTAACCGACACCTCACAAATCAAAATACCTCAAGCAATTTAGGCATACATACTAACATATACATAATTATACTCGAAAACCTTACCCTCATCGCCCAATCGGTTAACAAAATATGACCTCACGCCACATACCATCAAAGAGATTGCTCATACCCGAAACGTCTCCAACAATAGGCCAGCCCACACAGGCCCTCGCGTCGTTTCCACCAATTTTCTCGCAATTATTCTATTGGATTTTCAGATGCTTTATATTCCTCATATACCTACTCAATACAACACATTCAAGGTCACCTTCCGTACAGATATTAGTAATTAGTAAGAGACGTGGAACGCTCGAACGAGGTTCGACGAAGGTTAACCCGACAAAATAATGTGACGACTGCTCGATCTGTATTCTGCAGTTGCAACGGTGGATAAAACAATGCTTTCCTATCCTTTCGCGGGGCAATCGTTCCAGGGCCAGGAAAATCTTTCATCTATGGCATAGAATACTTAGTAGGTAGTAGATTATGTGTATGGGAGGAAGATCCATACACATTTAGTTAATACCGACTCCTGGAGCCAACTCAGCTAATTAGCTACCTACAGACACTTGCAGAGTTACATCTTGTTCTATCGTACAGTACTTATCTCTTCTTGCGCGCTGCAAAGCTGATCTACAGGGCTACGCTCAACTCATAGAGAGATGCAAAGTTGGTTCGAACCCGTTTTGATTTTTGTGTAAGTAAAAGCATTCTCTTGAAGACACAGAAGTTGAAGCGACTTAAAAATATCACAATTCAAAGTAAGCTCATTTGAATTTTCGTCTCACACTCTTTATTACAGAAAAAGAAAGATAGAAACGAGCGCGACCCAACTTTGCATCGCTATAAAAGTTGAGCGTAACCCGGCTAGATTCCCTAGGGCGTATGTACTTCAGGCATGTCGTTATATTTGTCTTGCAGGTGGCTTAGGCAGTTAATGTAACGACAGAAATTTTGGACGGTTTGAAAATCATCAGATAGATCACAAAACTTTGAAAACAATCTGTTGTTTCCTGTTGTTCCTCCCTCTGAGGAGGAGGTCCACAAGATGCTTTCAACTCTAAAGAGTAAATAGGAGAAAACTATTTTCTAAACCTAAGAATCATCCGATTTCGATAATTCTTTTTTATCTGATTGGAATTATAAAATACTATCATCATCATCATCAACTCAGCCACAAGGTGTCCACAATCCATGGGAGCGGCCTGTTTCCAGGAGGACGTAGGTCTCACTCATGGATTTCCAAAAAGACCGGGTTTTAAGTGGCTTGCATCCAGCGTCTTCCTGCCACTTTTATGAGGGCATCTGTCCACCTTTTGCCTTGTCTTCCATCGCTGCGTTTGCTGGTTCCTATGAAAAAAGGTCTTGAGAGACTGATCACACAGATAGACGGACAGACGGATAACAAAGTGTTAGGGTTATGTGAAAATAATTATAGTTTACAAAACTGAAATTTCATTCATTCAAAATACGCAATTCGTTTACTTGGATGATATTTTTTCAGTTATTTTATTATAAAAACCAAAGTACCTACTAAACCGATTTCGCTAAAATTTATATGGGACCACCTCAAGTATGACCTACCAAACAAAATAAGAATCATCAAAATCAATTCAGTAAATGGCGGAGTAATAGGTGAACAAACAAAACAAAAAAAAAACAGACGAATTTGTAACCTCCTTCTTTTTGGAAGTCGATTAAAAACGCTGATATTTTTCCTCGCGGATTTTACAGCATTTACAAAATAACCCTGAAAACACCGATGCATACTGCAGTGTACATACTAAGACCCTGAACGTGATGATTATAAACTAAGATAAATAAAGTATTTCTTACGGAAACATAGACACAACTTTGTGGTAACCACCTGTAAGATAAGTGGCTAAGGTCTTGTCTCACTAGCGACGAGGGAAAGACTATCTATATTTTAGCTCAAGAAACGTTCAATAGATGTAAATCTTATGTCAAAAAATAGGATAAATATGTTGGCATCGATAATCGAGTCATCGACACAGCGTTTATTCGTTGAATCGGAGCACCAGTACCATCCCATGGCACTCGATGGAGTCTATGACGTTACAATACAAGCGCCAGCGAACCAATAGCTACGCTCTAATTTCAAAAACATTGTGTTGTGGAAAACCTAACTTGTTTTAAACACACAAAGGTTTTCTGTTATGCAAGCTAACATTAAATACCTACATTACTTCCACTGTTAAACACAAAAATTACGAAAGAGACTACCTCTCTGCGACATATACATTAATAGACTTAATAGACAATTGATACAGCTAGCGAGAACTCTCGATTAATTTGTTATAGCTTTATACACAAGCAATTAACTTTTAGAACTGAGTCATCGCCCGTTGCACTCGCACACTATTTAAACCTCCGATACCCATTACCCGTCGAGTAGAGAGGCGTACAACAATTCTGACCAGATAAGTACTTACCCACTCGATAGTCTACTCTATTACGCCATTCTATTCGACTGGTAATGGGTATCGGTCTTTAGCTGCGTTTCTACAGAAGCGGAGCGGATTTTAGCGGTGCTGAATCAACCAATCGCCAGGCTCAAAATCTCCACGCTCCGCTCCGCTAAAGTAGAAACGCAGCATAACGCCCAGTGGCTAATTCATTTCTAGCTTCGCGCTTTATTCGCTTCGCGCTTTTTGATAGCAGTGGGACAAGTGCTTAGTTATGCATTCAGATCATCATGTTTATAATCCTATTTCTGTAACGACTAACCAGGTAGCCTCATTCATTATCAGGCAATCAACTTCATTATGTAAATCCAAGTAATTTATTAAGTCGTCTTTCATAATTATTATGTCTTGTAATTTATCCAACTTTCCAAGAAAGAGGGAGATATTTTCCAAGTGTGTGTGTTATATTTCATGATTATAATTGTAATATAGCCAAGATTGACAAGGTGGACAAAAGATAACATACAAGTGACAGGAAGACGCTGGATGTAGGCCGGTTCCATCCGGTCATTTTGGAAATCCATATCCATACCCCATGTCCAGCAGTGGGTTTCTTGTGTCTGAGATGATGATAGCCAAGATTTTTAATTTTGTGGTGATTTATATTCATATCTTTTATATAACCAGATTATCCAGTGCTAGATTTTTACACAAATATCTACCAAAGGTAGAAAATTATCGAAATAATGAGTTATAATATGTACTTGTAATTATTGGCCAAGAACGTGTCCTGACATTCTATAGCCATTACGGTAGTAAAAAACACTACCTGACTTTGAGCTACAATGTATTTGTTGTTTTGCATACTTGTCAATATAAATAAATCTCTAGAAGTTGTCATCACAAAATTTACATAATTTATATATTTTAGAAATACAGATGAAGAGCACATACTTTCTCCGTTGCACATTTTTTAGATATATTTTGGACATAACACATCTGAGAACAAAATAAAAATAATACCGCTTAAAAAGTCACCCTCACTTTACAAGTTCAACCTTTATTTTATCTTTTTTATAACAATATTGTATTGTGAGCGCAGCGAAAACATTTATATCTTTGAGTACAGTCTTTACTGTACTAACAGATATAAATGTTTTTCGCTGAAGACCTAAATACCTGCAAAATTTCGAAAAAAGTAGTTTTGATAATTTTTGAACTAAGACGAAAAGAGCTCATTAAACTCATCAATAGGAACGAATTCATACTATGAATATAACTCTAAATTCGCAAAAAAAACAGCTGTTCCATAAATATAGTTCATTGACCCCGATAAAATTTACAAAACAGCTGATTTTCACGCGTATTTTTTCACGTATCCGTACAATGACGTGAGTCACCGTAATAACCTTTGTAAAAACCTGTAAAGTATAAACACCTATGCCCTAAGTACAGCCTACTGAGCCTACATGATACTTTTCATTGCTTATGTTTGTGTGGGTTTTAATATGTATTTATATGTGTATGTTGGTTTCAGATGGCGAGGAAGCGTGTACAAGCTGGTGTGGCGCGAATTACTCGCCTACCTCACTCTTTACTACACAATTAACTTGCTGTATCGGTTTGCACTCACAGAATCACAACAGCGGTAAGTTCAACTCTTTTTCTTTTTTTACCCGACTGCGTAAGAAGGAGGGTTATGTATTTCGAATGTTTGTATGTATATATGTAAGTATGTATGTGGGTATGTATGTTTCTTTAAGATCGCCTACAGTCTAAACGGCTTGACCGATTTTGATGTGCGAGGTGTCATTAGATTCGTCTTTGCTTCCAGAGTGTCATAGGAGTGTGTTTTTTTTGTAATAATAATATTACCTTTTTTTTCTAAAATAAAAGATGCGTTTTATCGTAATCTCCAACGAACTTTTTCGTAATGTGCATTTATAATCATTTACAGCGATTTCGCGCATACTTTCTCACAAAAAACGTACTCAACAGCATATCGAGCGTAACTCAATCGTAAGTTAGACTGCAAAAACTGCTTTTCTGCAGTCGGGTATTTTGTTTTTCGTTAATACTTGTTCTTTTTTTTTATACTAAATATGAATAAAAAAATGTAAGTAGTTAAAAAATACATAATATTAGTTTATAAAAGGCACAGACCCCGGAGTCTGTGGAGATTATTACATATTGTTAAATAAAAAAATATTTAAAAAAACTCTTCTTCTTTTCGTGACATAGGTTTGACTTTTATATATTACTATCTGCGCCCCGCGGTTCCAACCGCGCGATGATCGATTATGTTGTTATTGTCTAATGCATCCCACAGGAACTGTCAATTTATTCGGGATAAAAAGTATGTCAGATCGTTCGACATAGTATAAGTAATAATCCTGCCAAATTTCATCCAAATCCATTCAGTAGTTTCGGCGTCGTTCACACCGTACAGACAGACAGACAAAAATTATAAAAATTGCTGTTTTGGCTTCTGTATCGATAGTAATGCATCCTCCAAATTTTTCAAAAATATTCAATGTACAGGTTTTGTCCCGTTACAGTCTTATTATATGTATAGATATAGAATAGATAGATATTTGTTCAATAAGAAGTTCCTTTATTAACTACAGCAAAACAATATACAGACTCAACTAACTAAACTACTACACAAAAAGCTTAAAGATTACTACAGACCGATAAAGGTCTAAGAGGCCACAGAAAGCAGCGGCGCCTGCCTGGTGAAAGCCTTGGCAGAAGACTGACAAATATGGAAATTACTCTACAGAAACGAGCTATGCGCTTAAATGCTGAATGAATGAATTCCCTTTGCTATGCCAGCTTTTCTTACTGTTCACGGTTTAGATACATTAAGTACTTTTACTTTCGACGACGGAGGTAGTGTACGACGTACATTGATGTAAGTATCTAATAATATGTATCATAGATACATCATCATCATCTTAGCCATAAGAAGTCCACTGCTGGACATATGCCTCACCCAGGGATTTCTAAAAAGACCAACTCGAGAACTTTTCGTCTCCATCGGCCATCAGTTCTACGTGCTATGTACCCTGCCTGCCACTTCAACTTGCTAACCCGCTGAGCAATGTCGGTGATTTTCCGTACGTCTACGGTCTCTTCATTCTTCACAAGTGGATATTTAGATTTTTTTACCAATAATTTAGATCTAACAAGAGAAGAAGAAGGAGGGTAAGAAGGAGGGTTATGTTTCGCGAGTGTATATATGTTTGTATATTTATGTATGTGGGTATGTATGTATGTATGTTTCTAAATGACAGCCTTCAGCCTAAACGACTTGATCAGTTTTGATGCAAGGGTGCGAGGTGTCGTTAGATTCGTCTTTACTTCCAGAGTGTCATAAGCTATATTTTTCTGTAATAATAACAAACATTTCTTGCAAAAATAAAAAAATGCATTTTTTCGTAACCTCGAAGAAACTGTTTCGTAATAAACAAGTGATTTTACTAGAACTATTCTAAAGGAAACGCATGTATAATCTTTTACAGCGATTTTACGCATACTTTCTCACAAAAAAACGTACACTCAACAACGTATCAAGTATAACGAAATCGTAAGTTAGACTGCAAAAACTGCTTTTCTGCAGTCGCGTATTTTGTTTTTCTTTTTATATACCTTGTTGATTATTTTTCTTCAAACTTTGTCACAGCGTTTTTAAATTTCTTAAATTTTAAAGTAATTATTTAAATTAAGTTATAGTTATTATTATAATAGTTGTATATTTAAGTAGCTTTCTATGTGTATCTTATAATTGTAATCTTCTCAGATCAGGGCTGCATGCGAGGGACTTGCATCCTTACATTAACATTGGTTAAGAATTAGACTATTATTTTGTTCTATTTTATTATATTATGGTAAATTATATTTAGTGTGTGTAGGTATTTTATATAATGTATTCATATTGTCATTTTCTATTATTTGTATGAATAAATAAATATATAATGATCCTTGTATTAAAATAAATAATTGTAATCTTTAAAAAAACATAATATTTACAAAAATTAAGCAATTCTATTATAGAGGCATGATAAATATGAAGTTGAAGTTAGCAAGTTGAAGTGGCAGTGGGCAGGCCACATAGCACGTAGAACTGATGGCCGATGGGGCCGAAAGGTTCTCGAGTGGAGACCACGCACCGGCAAGCGCAGCGTAGGAAGACCAGCCACGAGATGGGCAGATGACCTCATACAAGTGGCAGGAAGACGCTGGATGCAAGCCGCTTCCAATCGGTCTTTTTGGAAATCCATAGGGGAGGCCTATGTCCAGCAGTGGACTTTTTATGGCTGAGATGATGATGATGATGATGATGATAAATATGAACTATTTATGAGAAGCTAGCGAATGCGAAATACCAATGGTCCTTAAAAATTTAATATTAGTCTAGTGTTATAAATATAAAAAATAAAGTAAGATTTCTAATGAAATACCGATATTGAAAAATTGGATTGACACCATATAATGAAATTTAACATTGTAATAAACTTATTATATGTAGAATTTGGACTCAGTAATGATACTTAATCAAAGTAATTACTATAGTCATTCTAAGACTAGACTAGACTAGAAGTCTAGTCTATAGTCTGACTAAGTAATGACTGATATCACAGAATTCGCCCTATTACTTGACTGATATAATACTTTTTATTTTATTTCATTTCGTACTAATAATTTATTTGTTCATACAAATCATATAAAATGACAATATGAATACAATATATAAACTACCTACACATACTAAATATATTAGTTAACATAATATAATAAAATAAAACAAATAGCCTAATTCCTAACCAATGTTAATGTAAGGTCCCTCGCATGCAGACCCAGATCTAAAAGACCCCATTAATTAATACATTTGATAGTCAATGTAATCTTAATCATCAACAACGAGTTTAGTTCCCACTAAATATGTATTTTAAACTTAAAAACAATATTTTACCGTTTGTCAAAGTTAGTTCGCTTTGCCAAGTTTGACAATCAAATGACATCCAAAGAATAGTCTATATAACATATAACATAATATATATAACATATATAATATATAACATTTATTATAATAAGAAACACGATATCAAAACTAAGTACCTACATATTCGTTCTTGGCACATACTGACTTTTTCTGTAAAAGTCAGTATGTGTCTAGATTATTTTGTTCGAATTGATATATCGCCTAGTCTCAGTATCTGCAAGAGCTTGTAAAATAATTTTCAAGTATTTATGTTTTTATTTGAGACTGAACTATTTTAAGAAGTTAATTTCAATATTTTTGCTACAGAGGCCGCAATTATATTATTTAATTATTTTAGTTTGACCTTCATGTAGACGTAACCTCGCGCAGTCCTTTTGACTAATGATTCTCATTAAATTTGTAAAATAACTAAATCCCAAATATTCAAGAATACAATGTTGTCTTTTATTTACTTCGCAACAAAATATTAGAAGCCGTCGAAGTAAGATTATTTATTGACCAATGAAATTAATGGACATTATTTGTCAAAATAATTTTAAGTTGGCAACCCTGCCTCTCTGTAACCCTGCCTGGGTTGCCAACCGTCCTGTTAGAAACGGTTTTTTTTACTTATCAAAACTTTTTACAGATTAAAGTTTCAAAATAACTTTTGGTCATTTAGAGTTACCGGTATTTTTGGAAATCCATAGGGGAGGCCTATGTCCAGCTGTGGACTTCTTATGGCTGTGATGATGATGATGATTTAGAGTTAACTATTATTGTTGTTCCGTAATGAATGTAGTGGGACGTACAAAAAGTAGAAAAGAGTTTTCTATCTCTAAACATTAACCGATTTTTATGATTCTTTTTTCAACTGATTAGAATCATTGATGTTTATGCTTTGTTCAAATATCGTTATAACTCCGAATTTGAAAATTTCAAACTGAAATTTTGACAAAATCAAACCGTACAAGCATAGCCATCTATGTTTCCAACCACATAAAAAGTTTTATTTTTATATACACTATAGATCTACGATTGACCACCAACTCGCCTGATGTTAAGCAAGCGACGGTGTGGCCGAGGATGGAGCTCGTCGATCTAGAAGAAAGAAGAATTTATCGATATCGGATAATATTTAGAGGTAGAAAACTGTTTTCTACTCTTTCATACGAATTTTTGAAAAAATAAAATCAAACCACAGTCATTAATGATTCCAATCATATAAAAAAATAGTGAAATCGATCAAATCGGTATTATTATACATAAAGACATAAAAACCGTAGAGGCATAACCATTTATGATTTCAACAACATAAAAATAATTTATCGAAATCGGATATGTAGGGTCAGAAAACAGTTTTGTACTTAAAAAAAAAAACGCAAAATAGATCTACGATTGACCACCATCTCGCCTGATGCTAAGTGATGGTGTGGCCGAGGATGGAGGTCGTCGATCTAGATATCTTTCATCGACAACTTCTGTATTTGCTCGTTTATGTTTTTGACAATGCAGAAGTAGGTAGTTTTTCTGACCCGCACGAAGTCGCGTTTATACTTAACCCTAGAACCCTACATGGGGTGCTGGGGCACCCCAGAGGGTTTTATTTTTCAATTAATTCTGTTAGTGTTTTACCTACAGTTTTGAACGTTTATGTATTTTAGTTTAGCGTTGATTGCTACTCATTAGTCCGTACGGCGTCGTCGGTCGCGCTGTGTGGACGTCTCTATGAGTGCTGTGGGGTGCCTGAGCACCCCAGAGTAGGAATACCTTATGTATTATTATTTTCTATGAATTATAGTTTTCCTAAGTTATTTAATGTATAGTATATTATTATTAAAATTATTAGCATCATTTTGTTTTTGAATAAGTTTCCGGTGTAGATTTTGCCACTTTTCGTTTTATTCTATGAACATTTGTGAATAAACTGATTTTGAGTGAATTTGTAAATGGTTTATCTTATTGTTTAAGATTTTAGATGGCTGCCAATCGAGGGTTCACTGACGAACAAATTAATCTTATATTAAATGATGGGATGAAGTTTCGACGCACATTTTTGAAAAAATCTGGGTCTAGAGCTTATTAGCGAACATTTACGTGAACGTTTTAAGAAGCCAACTTTGAGGAGGGATATAAAAGAAATGATTGCAGCTATCCTCAAAAACCTATGGATAGTCAAAGTTCTGTCTCTGTATGACAGACTCAAGGACGTTGTGGCTTTTGCCCAAGAAATAAAGTTAGAAAAAGCAAGACGGCGTGCCATAAGTGCAAAATACCTATTTGTTTGTAGCACCAAGTCAAATTCTGCGATAAATGCTCAAACTAATATTAATTTTAGATTCTAATACTGATTTTGTATCCTCAAGTCGTTATTAATTATTAATAAAAAAACAGTTTCAATAATTGTTTTAGATTTTTTTAAATAACAGCCATTTTAGTATGGGGTACCCCAGTACCCCTCTGTAGGAATAACTAGTACGCAGGGTAGTGTAGGGTTCTAGGGTTAATCATCTATAATTGAGTACATAACATCTGCAAACGGTAATAAATGATTTGGTTTGGTAACCACGAGACGCAGGTCATACGATCTCAATGTTGGTTATTATGAGAATTAAACAGGTCGTTGGTTCATTGTTACAGCAGATTGGCGGTTTGTCATTCAAAGTAACAAGGAAGAGAACCGTTTCCACAGCTAACTCCACTACCGCATTCTAACTTAATAATAGTACCTACATTTTGTTTACTCTAAACTGGTCATATTTAATATTTGCGAGTATTCTTAGTGTGTTAGCTTTTGTATGTTCGTAAAAGACACGATTGAAGATATAAGGAAACTGCCCACGCGCAGTTGTGTTGACGATTACTGTTCAGCAAATAACAGTGAAATGACGTTTTCAAACAAGAATAACAGGTCAATCACGTCTGTTTTGAGTTGCCAGCGAGAATTTATTCTTCAATTTATTCATAATCCTGTGTGGCAATGCTTTGCGCTCGTCATTCTGAGATAGATGCTAAGTCTCATTACGCCTGGAGGTTTTGTTAGACACGATGCCTTTTATACAATTTAGAATACAGTTTGTAGTACTAATACTCAATCAAAGGTATGGTACTTCCCCAAAAGGATTCATAAAAAGTCTTACTACTATAAAAACAAGCAAACGACTTGTTTAACTAGAGTCTAGTTGTACGAAACATATAAATACAGTAGGACTTCGATAATTCGAACACCCAAACTTAACCTGTCCGGATTTATGAAGCGATCGGATTATTGAATGCATTGTTATTGTCGTACTTGAAAGTGTGTGATTATTATTTTTGATTTTAAGTATTACACAATAGGCTTTTTGATGTTGAAATCACAATTAGGTAAAATACACTAATAATAGTTAAAGTAACGTCGCGTCACTGTGGGTGATAAAACAAAACGACGCGCGGTGAAATACAAATCAACGATTAAAACCTGCAGTACCTAGAGTATATGATACTGGGCTGCTAATCCGGACTTTATGATACTGACGATACACAAGATACGCTAATTCATACATACAGTATATTCACTACCAGTTAGTATGCAGTAAGCTTACTAGCTTATGTAGTTATGTTAATATTGACTTATCTGTGTTATATTTATTAATTTTCGACTATTAGATGTTGCACTATATAGAGTACAAACAAAAATAAGTGGTAATAACCAATGATATTATCAAACAGTGGGAGACGTGTGATATAGCAACCCAAAAACTTGGACTTTACTCTAGTTTGACAAAATAAAATTTTCTTCTAGGTTGGTACTCTCAAAAGTAGTTTATGAACACGCCAATTGTTCAATTGTTGTGTACGTTGTTGTGTTTTTGGTAGTTCACGCCAATGTTCGAAATACGACTTAACGTGAGTGTATTCCGCTGAGTCCAATTGACGGTATATCGGGATAGTAGATTCAACTTTGAGCTTACGTCACGCTTCTTCCTCTGTGCTATAATGTCATTGGTAACAACTTCCTCTGTACGAACGATAGTATCCATGTTGTCGTTGTGATTGAATCAGCCTATCGTACATACTTGCAGTCTAACAGGCTTAGACAAGTGGCAAATATTTATATTTCTACAAACGCTTAAGCATCAAAATGCTAAAGAACTGTGCCCTGCCGTCACGTGATATTTCTTTAGCTAATGTCAATAATACATTTACTTTTCTATTCTACTACGTTCACGAAATTAGAATGTTGTTGTCACACTTGTCTAACCCCCTGGACTGTTAGTTACTGGTTACATCGGCTTGCGTGAGCAGTGACAGTATTTTGGTTAATAAAGCGTTCGGATTAACACGAGTTCGGATTATCGTGTTCCTATTGTTATAAAATAGTAAAGGGGAGCAGTTCAAGCGTGTCGTAACTCGTATAAGTGAGCTGATACGGGAATAATAATCGTTGTATTTTCCAGGACATTCGAGAAGGTTCGGCAATACTTCGGCGCACAGAGCGAGAGTATCCCGATGTCGTTTGTGCTGGGCTTCTACGTAAGCTTGGTGGTGAAGCGGTGGTGGGAGCAATACAAGCTGCTGCCCTGGCCTGACACCCTGGCGCTCTTCATCTCCGCTGCCATCCCTGGAGCTGTAAGTATTATATTAGTACCTTCATCATTAAGGGTATCAACACTCTCGTTTGCGTGTAAAACTTTTTTTAGAAACAATCGTTAATTTTGGCTAAATATACGTACATCAACGTCATGACCATGTAGTTACTCTGTATTTAGATTAATTTTCATTTTGGCATCTGTTTTTTTAACCGTAATAAACGTCAATAAGTTTAAATTTTAATATATTTGCGGTTATTTTTAAATGTAATTTATCGTAATTATCCAAGTTAAAATTATTCTGAATACATTGTTATAGTATTCTCATGAGACTGATGTTCGTATATATGACAAAAATATATTAAATAATATTATATTTATTACAAAGGTCTCTGAATTTGTTTGACAACTTGTCTACATACATAGTCATTTGTCCAGAACAAGGAACCTGAATTGTTAATGTTGACTTTAACTGCGATTTTTGTAATAATATCGATTAAGATATGACAGTTGCGATATAATTTAATAAGTCAGAGCACACGTGCGAGACTATGTTGTTAACATTGTTGCAGACCTTGCACAACTATTGTTCGTTTTCAATTATTTTGCTTCTGACATTTCTCATTTTATTTTTGTAAAACATAAAACCGGCCTCGAGCTCGACCTCTGACCCACGCGGCCCGTAGCCCTCTACGAATGCGGTTCGAGAAATCGTCTCTTGATTGTTCTTCAAAACACATGACTCCCAGCCCAGGGCGAAATCAAGGATAACTTTATGCAGAAAAAAATGAGAAATGTCAGAGACAATATAGTTATATTGGAATGGACTGTATGAAGACAAGTTTCAAAATACACGTCACATTACGTCACGTCAACGTCGCGTAATGTCACATAACGTCGCCGAATAAATTTTGAGCGTCATTTGTTGCCATTCAGTTGTCGTCTAATGAATACATGGCTTTAAGATGTTTCGAGTATTTGTAATAAAACTATATGTAGATTTGAGGTACCTACCTGTCTATATTATGAAACTAATTATTATAAAAATATGTATGTACTAATGATAAATGTTTTGAACAATGGTGGGAAAACCATGTCAGTAGCTATTAATGCAAAAAATGCAGTAGGAGGTAGGTATCATGATGTTTTGAGGAAACTCATTGGCCATTGCGAATTTATTTAATAAAATGTAAGCGAATGTTGTTTTTTTACCATTGGATGATGAAATAGATAGATCTCGTCTGTTAACAACTTTAGGCGCTGTCTACACTCTGGGAAACTTATTATTTCGACCTTTATCCCTATTCACAATCTGTCGTGTTCGAATTCGATTGGATTCGGAGTCTATATCTCCAATTACATACAAAAAAAGAGATAAGGAAATGTTTCCGAATCGGAATCCGTCAGATGGTGAATGGAGCTTATCCGGAAGTGGGTTAGATTAGGAACGACAAGAAAACGCATTATTTTGATTACGTACGCTTTAAACTGGCTCCTAATGGCGTACCTAATTTACCCAGTATCTAAAATCCTACTTAGTTTTAATCATAACAATTTTAAATTTTCATTCAGGAAGAAACTAAAGTTATTTTTAACTTTATGTTTTAGACACCATTTCGGGTCAAGTTAAGAATGACTCTTTCTAACCTTCTTCCAAGTCAGGTTCAATATAATCCTCGAACAAACAAACGGATAGGACGCATACGGACATAACAGATTTTTCCCGTTTTGGAATCTTGACGTGCACCCTGATATGTGTGGATAGCGCCTTAAAAACTACAAACCGCAATAAAATTATTTGTATTTGTATTTTAAAATCTTCGACATTGACTTGCCCTTCTTTAATCCCAAAACAATAGTACGAACCTCAGTCATTGTCGACAAATGAAGGCTTTTCCTGAACACATCTACTATTATTGTATGGCTGTTCAATTCTCATTTTGCAACGTAATGTGGCAGTATGTAAATTAGGCTTTTTTGCTTGCGAATTAGTCTTGTGCCACGAAAAATGTTTTTGCACAATTAGTCATGGAAGTTTCGCTTAATCCGGGTCGTGATTGGTGATTGGCGTTCAGGCAATAAAGGTTTACGCAATAGAATGGGTCGGTCGTCGATGTCTGATACAAGTCGGATGGCTAGAGTCAGAATTATGTAAAAAATAGCAATCAAAAGTCTGCGCCCGATACTCGGTGCGGCGATTTTTTGTTAGTTCCAAAGTACTACGAGCCGACGCCACCTGCTAAAAGTGCTTGGTAACTTCTTCTTCTTCTTCGTGTCGATGGTTTTTGTAGTTTTTTTTTATTGTTTTTTTTTTCTATTTACAAGCTAGGTAACAAAATATCTTTAAGTTTGACGTGTGTGTCGATGTATCTGTATATCTGTGTATGCCGTGGCATCGTAGCTCTCAAACAGATGGACCGATTTTGATGGTGTCTTTTGTTAGAAAGAGGATTTCATCGGGAGTATTCTTAGCTATGTTTCACCAAATTAGGAACAGCCGTTTTTTATCGGGGGTTTTTGAGTTTTCTAAACTTATACTTGTTAGAAATTGTTAAGATTTAATTTAATATTTTGTTGAACATTTGTGGCGTTGCTTTGTAGGTCGTAAGTCCAATGTGTGACGAATTCTTCTTAAGTCCATTTAATTTTGGCCGTTTTATGTAAAAAAAAAAATGGTATGCGCGAACGATACAGACGATTTACGATGTATGTAGCCTGTACAGGCGAGAGAGTGACAGGTAGTCTCGTGGCCTCATGTCCTATTGAGTAGGTAGACTAGTCGCCGCCGTCACAACGAGTTTGGTACTCGATGGTTTGGTTCTTGCAAATCACTATAGCGCGCAAGCGTTGGAAATGTTCGATATACGTATAAGTGTGCGTGAGCCGCTCCCAGCTTTTTGATATGTTGGACTGGTGTTGGTGCGTGTGTGTGTGTGTGAGAGAGAGAGAGGGTGTGAGTGGCATCCGCTCGGTACATCTACTGGAACTATGCAAATAGAGGTCGCTATCCCCTGCAATATTATTTAAGATATTAATTGCCTGGATTTAAGACAAGTGTACGTTAGTAATTTCAATCATTAATTAATTTACTAAAATATTAATTTAATTAAAATAGTTCTGAAACAGTTATTCCTGTTTTTCGGTATAGCATGAATCAAAGTTTTTTTTAAATTCTAATTTCTTTCTAATTAGTTGAGATTCCTTACAGATTTGTCGTAAATACATTCAGGCAACTGTTATGCCCGAAAATGTGGAAATGAGAGAGCGGGATAGCACACCCGATTCGTATAGCCCCTTAACGCAATACATGTAGCATTTATGTAATACTCATGTGTGCACATGAATATTACATAAATGCTACACGTAAAGGCGTGCACGCGCTCTTTATTTGCAATAAGTATATCAAGGTAGACTCGATCACCACCACGCTTCAGGGCCAATTCATTCTAAAGTTGTGTCTGATATTTCGGTAATAAAAGTACTAACATACGATCGGATTGGTTCAGAGACTTCAAAAATCGCACATATATATTTTGTTGTTTATAGTACCCCGAACATGAAGGACTGGTAAGTCCTGAGAACTTCGATGACACGCTGTGACGTCATAGCAAATAATTTTGAAGATCCAAATTCGCTCAGATCCAATCGTCGTTAAGGCCTAGAATAGGGTGGCACCGCTGTCTTATTCTAACGCGAAACCTTTTTAGGGTTCCGTTGTAAATAATCCTTATAATTTCGCCACGTCTATCGTATGTCTGTCCGCGGCTTTGCTCAAAGAGTTATTAATACCTACTAGAAAGCTGTAATTTGGCATAGAATATAGTATCCCCCCCCCCCCCCCTTCTACCAGCTAAACGGTTGACTTTGGAGATCTAAATCTAAATCGGCCTAAATAAGCGGTCAAGTGTTTGTCGTGCGACGCGTAAAGTAGTTTTACTTTACGCGTGACACAACACGCACTTGGCCACTTAGTTAGATATAAAATTATTGAATGTAGTTTTGATTATAATTCGTATTTTAGCTTCATGAAAACACTATTACAATGTATTTAAATAACTGTTATTTACGACCGAACGTATATATACAAAAATATTGTCATTAATACATTGTAATAGTGTTGCCATGAAGCTTATAGTTTAAAAAAAAAAGAAAAAAAAACGACTTCCAAATACGCAATTCTTTTACTTGGACGACATTTAATACTGAACCGATTTTAATAAAATTTATATGGACCCATCTTTGAAACATTACCTACCAAACAAAAATGAATCATCAAAAACAAATCATAATTAGCAAAGTAATCGCTGGACAAAATAAAAACAAACAGTCGAATTGAGAACCTCCTTCTTTTGGAAGTCGGTTAAAAATATATTTATGCAATGTAATTTCAATAATTATATATCTAAACAAAGTTGTCGCGTGTGAGAGAGACAGTGGCGTTACCCTACTATTTTAAGCTGCATTTCCACTGAAGGAATCTTGTGGTCGAAGAATTGACCAATCACAATCCTCGAAATTTTTCGCGCGGAGATTTTGAGTGTTATGATTGGTCAATTCGTAAATCGCTTGGCTCAGTGGAAACGCACCCTTAAATTATGTAAAATTAGGATTGACGTTTATAGCTATGCGATTTACGAGTAGGTACATCAGTGTTTTTACTAAAATTAATATGTAATTATATGGTGTGGCTGAGCGTAGTTTGTTGTTGCTTTAGAGTAGGTATATTGTTTTTACTATCATCTGAATGTACATACATAATTATATCGTCGTTGCCATGGACGACTTTTTGAAAGGAATACTTCTTTAAGCGCGCTGAGCAATTTTTTGACGGTATTGAATGAACCTGAGCCGTCACGATCGACTATGTAACGCTTGTTCGGCTCAAGTCGACTAAAACGCGAGAGATATAGTCAACGCGTCAATGCTACACTGTTATTTCGTATTATTTACAAATACTTACAATACAGGGTTATTATGGTGTCCTGTAGCCGAAATGAGGTCATTGTACTTATTATTGTGAAAAACTTTTAATATTTAAATCAGCACCTTAAAATCAGTATTTCTATTTTGTCGGGTGTCCACTAATTCAGTTTTAGTTACGAGGGAATATGCATGAAGTATATATCGTTGGAATAATAGTTTTAATTGCTGACATACTAAAATGTAATAATAGGAATATGTTTTCTCTCAATGTATACCTACATAAAAATATCGATCGATTAATAAACTTCCAAGTTATAAACATTCAAAGTTTTAGGGGACGGATGCTCTGTCCCTTTCTCGTGAAACAACAGTTTGTATTGAATTTGTACGGTGACGAACCATGACGTCATCTAACGCGGCCGTGTGCTCTTTCTAACATGAAATTAAAATGCTTGTAACTTTCTTATTGTTTTATGTAATGGATCTATTAATGGGTACCCTGTTTATGACCAAATAAAAATAAATCATACACGTTCTCCAAATTTTTAGCAAAGATTCGATTTTAGATAATAAATTCGTATAGTAATGAAATGAAATGAAATGAAATGAATTTATTTCCACTAATAATAGAGTATAAGCAAGGTGGTAAAAGCGTTTTAGCTCCAATCTATTTTGCCATTCATTGGCATGTGGAAAAAATATCCTTAATGTCTAAAAGTCAGTCTTATATAATGTATCTCCCAATCTCCTAAACTAGGGCTTAGATTGCAACAAATAAGATGTCTATCGACACTTCACTAGCTACCTAAGTCAGGTAACGGTCTAAATTACGTCTAAGTAAATCAAATATTATATTTCATATAATAAAAAAAAAATATATATATAAATTATATTGCCAATTTAATACTACGAGAAGAGGTCATCTAGACAAACCTTATCTAGGTTTTTAGATGATTTTATAACAAATTGTATTACTTTATGTATAATAAATAAATTTAAAAATATATACCTTTAAAAAATATACTAAATAAATGGGCTATTAAATAATTAATTTTAGCTGCTAAATTATTAATTTTATTATATTAAACTACTACTGTATCGATCCGTGCCTGGAATGAAAAATGTTGCTTGCGCGTTGCAGAACAGATTTTTTCCAGTGAACAACGTCATTTTATAAAATTTTAAAATAATTACAAAAATATATCATTAATATTACAAATGAATATAGAAATAACATCTATTCGTATTAAATGTTATCGAGATTTTCTTAGCTTGCGCTTGCGTTGATGTGTATAGGATATATAAGTTTGTATAGTACAAGTAATTCATTTGTCAGTCTAAATATTTCGAACATCCAATTGAAAAATTTCGAAGCTGCATCGCAGTGTTTCGGTGGTGTAGTGGTCAGCCGTTATTTTTTACAATCTGTTACTCACCTCACCAAAGGTACCCAGTTCGTTTCCACGTTTCGACCTTTCTTTTTGCTACATATTTTATTATGATATATGGTCAGCAATATTATTTATATATATATATAAGTCGTACGATTTCAAATACTCTTCTCATAGTCTCTCAATCTCTCTTAAGTTAGCATAGTCTTTTTGTAGAAACTCTAGAATCAATATTCTAGCACGGCAGTATGCCAACTTGGCTGTAGCCAAAATAAGAAAAACAAAATATAATAAATATCATTTTAACTTTTATTTAACTAAACCGATCGACTTAGTTAAATTAATATTTGTATGAAAACTAAAAATAGTAAAACAACTCATAAGTAAGAGCTCGATTCACAAGTACTAATAGGAGAATAATAATTTCACTAAAACTGCTTCATATTAATAAATTTGAATAATAATGAGAATATGTTGTAAAATAATTCATAAAAGAGTAAATAGTTGTTTTAATTGGCGTCCCAGTTTTTGCTAAATGTAAGATTATTTTTCTTTTTAGGGGAGATTTTTCAATCCTCAAATAAAATAAACAGACGCGTAGTATTTATTCTACGTATAGCAAGGATTTAAATTTGTCTACTGTCAGAGAGGACGCATTTGATGAATAACTCACCTACCAGAGAAACAACTTTATCTGTCACTCATACGGCCAGAGCACTGGTTATTCTAGTGGTCATGATACAAGTAAACAAGATTATTAGTATTATTTAAATTAATATATAAGTATGTACGCTAAGGTTGTCTGGAAGAGATCGCTGTTAGCGATAAGACCGCCCTTTGTGCCATTGTTTTATAAGTGTTTTTTTTGTTATTTGTATTCTTTTTGTGGTGTCAATAAAGTGTTATTGATTGATTGATATGTAAAATAAAAAAAATAAAAAAAGTAAACAAGTATATGTACATATAAGAAAAATAAAATACCTGACTGCAGAAAAGTTGTTTTTGCAGTCTAACTTACAGACAACGTTACGCTTGATACGCTGTTGAATGTACGTTTTTTGTGAGAAAGTATGCGTAAAATCGCTGGAAAGGTTACAAATGCACATTATTTAGAATAATTACAGTAAAATCACTTATTTATTACGAAAAAGCGCATTTTTATTTTTGCGACATAAGTAAAGTCGAATCTAACGACATTTTATACATCAAAATTGATCAAGCCGTTTAGGCTGTAGGAGGTTATATAGAAACATATCATGTATTTATGTGGATGTCCACATAAATACATACTTACAAACATATTTTTTTTTCAAGATCTACGATTGACCACCAACACGCCTAATGTGTGGCCGAAGATGGAGCTCGTCGATCTAGAAGATATCTATTCACTCTAGCTTTGAAAACCATAACTCTCCTTCTTGCGCAGTCGGGCAAAAAGACAAAGAGGTTAGGTACTTATGTAAACACACGTCATGAACCTAGGGCATGCTGCAATACTGCAGTAGGTATGTAGCGTGGGTATGAAACACGATAATGCTTGATGAGGTATGATAGGTGCGATACACCGCAATTGCTCTTGGAATTAGTGTTGTAAGCTGTGCAAAGACTCAAGTCTTGAAATAAAGGCTACAATACTCAAAACTTTTTACACTACGAAACTGTGGTTACGAATACGGAAAAAAAACTTCTCCGATCGACTGGTGTCGTACCAAGAATAATTATGCTTCGTACGAAACTAGTTACAAAACAATAGTTACGTACCTACGCAGCCAAAGCGAATATTCTCGAGTCTCGACTCGACTCCAGTCTTTGCGCAAGGTTCAATCAAAACTGCTATCTTCGGTAGAAATTATTTATTTTAGTTACCTACGTAAGGAAGACATCCTCTTTTCAAATCTACGTTTAGTGGCTTAGGTTTTACGCTGTTTGATAGTCGGTCACTAAGGTACAAATATTAAGATTAAAGAATAATAACAATTCACGAGTTTTGTGATTTCTTCCTAGTCCTTTGATTGCATTCGAGGACTGGCAGTCCTATAAAAGTTTAAGGAATATAGTATATACTTATACTTATATATATAAAGTCAGGAAAAAATACTTAGTCTCTATTTTCGACAAGGGACTTGAACTCGACCCGGGCTCGAATCTTGGAAAATAACACTAAATTCAAACTTATTGTTGAGACTTAACAGTAAAGTTTAAGGCGACGCAAAGGCAAAAGGCAAAGCAAAAGCAGCAAAAACAGCTTTTTGAAAATTTACAAAAAGTACTTGTACTATTAGTTCAGATGGTCTGTTGCCTAGGTTTCTACAAGAACAAAAACACAATTACTGAAAAAAGTCTCGATAGCTTTATTTTTTGAAAAATATGCCATTTTATTTATTTTTTAAATTGATCTCTAACTTGTTTAAAGTCACCAACACCAAATTTACCATAATAAGTAGCTATTTTTTTTTTTTGCGTTTTACTAGTATACATTATTGATACGTTTAGTGCACTATTTTATAGTAATTTATTTTACAATTGTTTTGCTTGCGAGCAGCCGTCTCGCGGCGTGTGGCGCGCGGCGTGGCGTCGTACGTATTTCTGTGCTACGTACATGAAAACACCGCGCTCAAGAAGTGCGGGCTGAGGTAGCGTAAAATACCTAAAGTTCTGGGAATGCCTCGCCTTAATACAACACTTACAATTATAACACTAACCACCACTACATTCTTGGAATGGTCTTTGAAATTCCTACCCTGGCTGGTCTGTATATATGTATCTGTCTGTCTGTATATAATTGTAGAATCTGTAGACTAAGTTTCCTAAAGATTGGTTGAAAAATACGATCAAACTAACGTCCGGACAGACGAAATAAAATTTTGCCAGTTAATGCTCACTCAGTCAAATATATCGCCGCTTCTAATATATTACTCCAATGAAAGGAACCGTTATACTAAAATTAATTGTCTCTTTTATAACATGTAAGCCAAAATAATGTGGAAAAACGGACAAGTGCGAGTCAGACTCGCCCACCTAGGGTTCCGTACAAACTAGTAGATAAAAGGGGGACATCGTATTTTTTTTCATATTTTCCTTCTTATACCGAAAAATATACATCGTAAAAATATTTAAAAACCTATTTTAACTTATGCTAATAAAGCTCTTTCAATGATACGGTTAGAGAACTTTAAAATTTAATATCATTTTACGTTAATAATTGGTAAAATATAATTTTATGTACGAAAATTAACTAGGATCGAATTTATTTTTTTGTTGAAAACTTTGTGTATAACACACACAGGCAGTTGTTTTTGCCGCCGCTTCGTGCTGACGTAGTTTACTCGCGCCTATAAATTAAAACCGATACGCTTCATCTTCGTGCCTTTCAAATATGATTCTTGTTTTGTTATTCTTGTTTTGATCGCACCTACCTATGTTATTATTGTTGCCTGCATTTATTATTACCATGTTTAATACGCAATATCACAGAATAGAATTTATAGTTCGAGATCATCTGTCTTGCTCGCGTTACCAACATTTTTGAGGGTATAAAGCACAAAATAATGTTTTATACCTTCAAAAATGTTCAATATGTGGTATAAAATGACTGAATGAACCTATAAAAAATCATCATACCACACGCTAGAAAGCCAAATCACAAATTTCCGTCAAAAATTTCGTTTTGATCCAAGTTAATTTTCATACGTTATTTTTTTACAAAAACCATTAAAATTATATATTGGTAAAATATTTTTTAGTACTTACTAAGAATAGATAGAAGAGAAATGTTAATAAATAAAAATAACAATATTAAAACTACTACTATTTTGTTTGTTTGGCAGGTCATACTTCAGAGGTGTTCCCATATAAACATTATCAAAATCGGTTCAGTACTTTGGTTTTTATAACAAAATAACTGGAAAAATATGTAATCCCAGTAAATGAATTACGTATTTTAACCGATTTCCAAAAAGAGATAGGTTCTCAATTCGACTGTTTTTTTTTCATAATTCATAATTATTTATTGCGTATAAGGTAAGTACAAGGTGGAACTTTTTTGTGTTTGTTCAGCGATTACTTCGCCAAATATAAATTGATTTTGATGATTATTTTTGTTAGGCTAGGTCATTCTTCAGAGGTGAGGTTTTATCAAAATCGGTTCAGTACTCTTTCTTCAGTAGTTTTTTTTTTTTAGTTATTGAAATTATAAATATTAATATACGATTTTTTGAGGGTATTACACACTTCGAAAGTTCAAAAGTTTGGAACATCGCACGAGACACCTCCGTGGCCAAAATGGTAAAGCACAGATCGAGATCTGCGGGTTCAAGTCCCGTCTGATGTGTGTTATTTTTGAACTGTCTATAAATTTATAATTATCGAGTCGACAAATCGTGATTTGTCGACCTAAATATAAATAATGCAAACGTTGGTTACATATTGATAATTAAATATTACGAATGTGGTAGGAAATCAGTGTTCTTGATCGCTCGGGCAACCTACACTAGTCTATCACAGTGTAGCACTAGTTGTCAATCCGGATTACAATAAAATAATTTACATAATGTAATTAACGAAGTAGTTATGTTCGTGTAGTTTTTAGGGTTCCGTGCCTCAAAAGGAAAAAAACGGAACCCTTATAGGATCACTTTGTTGTCCGTCTGTCCGTCCGTCGGGGTGTCAAGACCTTTATCTCGGGAACGCGTGAAGGTATCGAGTTGAAATTAAAACCATATACGCAGATCCATAGTCTCTTGCTGCAGAAAGAAAAATAAAATTTCTCAGTTTTCGTAAGAAAAGTTACAGCCGAATAAAAGTAAAGTCGTAAAAACGCACATTTCGACACTCACATAGGAATCAAAACCTATGGAGTACTTCCCGTTGATCTAGAAACTATGAAATTTGGCAAGAAGCATTGTGTTATAGTACACATATAGGAAAAATCTGAAAACTGGTCATTTTTAATTCAATCCCAAAAAACTGTGTCTTTATGCAAGGAATGAGGGTTCAAATTTTAAAGTGAATTAACCGTATCATGTGGGCTATCATATGAAAGAGCTTCATTAGCATAAGCTATAACAGGTTTTTAAATATTTTTACGTTGTATATTTTTCGGTTTATGAATGAAAATATAAAAAAAAAATATGTTTTCCCCCTTTTATTTACTAGTTTGTACGGAACCCTCGGTGGGCGAGTCTGACTCGCACTTGTCCGGTTTTTTTCTTGTTGTGCGTCGGTGGTAAAGCCTTGACCACAATATTATGAGACACGCCATCGCTGAGCTACGTTCCTCCTATAACTATAATTAAGATACTGACTTGTCTCCACAGATATAGTAGACGACGCATGCGACTTCATTTGTAAGAAAACCTCGCGTGCCACATATTTGGTATCCACTGTGACGTCACACAAGCGATTTAGTCATCGATTGTTCCATCCGTTCGAAATCGATTCAACTCAATGCTTCCGCGCGCTTGTACGCCAGTAACTAGTTGGCAAAATATCGAATCAAATGGAATTATTACCTGAAATTAAATAAATTGTATGTTTAAATGAATGTGTCCTTTATGTGTGACACATTTTGCATGAACCAATCACATCTTCAGGTCACACTAAGGATACGGCCCCTATGTCATCCGGCACGACGCCATACCGTCAAATATCACGGATGACATGGGGCCACAGCCTAAGGCTGTCCGCGGCTGACCGGAGAGCTGTCTTGTGGGAACGCCCCGAAATGGATACAGAAACATATAATATAGAGATTGCATATTTATTGACATACAAAACAATGAAAAATAATACAGGCCGATACAATTGTAATAAATATATTGGTGGACGTATACACGAGAGGCACGTATGTAGTCTTATATCCGCATGAAAAAGCAAAAGAAAAGAGGCTGCCAAAATGAAAAAAAAAATATACATTCGAGAATTATAGAACATTCTAGAATTCGAGGTACGTCAGTAAAAACGGCCGACATTGTGAGAAATACTGAAATATAGATAGTTACGCAGGCGCTACGGCAACGCTGATGCCCTACTCTGCCCTACTCACTTTGGTAACGTTACAGCTACAGGTAATAAAAGTGTTACAGAACAGATTTTAACATATTTATTATGACGTTTCCGGCAGCCTAGTGGTGAGACCGTCTAACTTGCGATCCGCAGGTCCTGGTTTCGAATCCCACGGCACGAACCTCTGTCTTTTCGAAGTTATGTGCGTATTGTTGATTGCCGGCAACTTCAAAAGGTGAAGGAAAACATCGTGAGGAAACCTACATGTCTGAGAGTTCTCAATGATCTTGAAGATGTGTGAAGTCTGCCAACCCGCACTTGGCCAGCGTGGCAGACAATGGCCTGACCCTTCTCATAATGAGATGGCCCGCGCCCAGCAGTGGTACAGTTTGTATAAACAGGGCTGACAAAAAAAAATATATTACAATAACATCTATAATTTATGTGCCAGCTGTGTATCGGTCAAGCCTTGTCATAATTATGTACCTAGATCGTATAAACAAGTCTTATTTGTCTGATCTGAGATTGTATGTGCTTCGAGATATACCTATTAGTATTAGAGAGATTGTAAGATATTGTAAAAATACAGCTATATCACTGTGAAGGCACAATCATCGATAATTAATAAAGACAATCTTGTGACTTTATACACGCTTATAAAATCACGCTCAGTGTGACTTCCTCCACTTTCCTTTTTCGTCACCTTTTTTAATGTCATCAGCAGAAACGGTTACGCTTCGATATGCTAAGAAACTATGACGTGCCATCACGTGACATTTTGTTAACTAATTTCAATCATTTACTTTTTAGGGTTCCTTACCCAAAGAGTAAAACGGGGCCCTATTACTAAGACTTCGCTGTCTGTCCGACCGTCCGTCTGTCACCAGGCTGTATCTCATGAACCGTGATAGAGAGTAGAAATTTTCACAGATGATGTATTTCTGTTGCTGCTATAACAACAAATACTAAAAAACAGAATAAAATAAATATTTAAGGCAAACAACAAAAGTGATTTTTTGCTCGTTTTTGCTCGATATTGATAACAGCAACAAATAGATACTTGAAATATTCACAGAATATTGAGTTATATTGTTCACTTGAAAAATAAATAATTAAATTAAAATAAAGTTAATATAGAAGGCTCCCGTAAAACAGACATAATTTTTTGCCGTTTTTATAGATAATGATACGAAACCCTTCGTGCGCGAGTCTGACTCGCACTTGGCCGGTTTTATTTTATTCTACTGGCGTTCACGGAAATAGAATGTCACTTGTTTAACCCCCATATTAGGAGGCATCCAAGGTAGACGGTCTTGGAATTTTCAAAGCTAGAGTGAATTTGGATTATTATAGATCGACGAGCTCCATCCTCGGCCACCGTCGCTTTCTATCAGGCGAGTTGATGGTCAAACGTATCTAAAGATCTAGATCGTATAAAAAACACTGTTGCTAAAATTAATATTTTCTTCTAAGCTGATTTGTTTGTTTCTCGATGAACCGTTTTCGATTCAGTTTCCATATAAGTATAAACTTTAATCGAAAATGTTTCTAGCTATGAACAAAAAAATCTATTAAGCCGTTTCTTATGTCGTATTTTTAATATTTAAAAATTAGTATGTACAACATACACCCAACCAAAGAACGAAAATGTTACCATCCTTCAATAGTTGACCGAGCGACCGAAGCGAACAAAGGTATCGTTACTCGCGTACAGCAAAGCTTGACATTTAGTATACCGGTTTTACAATTATCTTTTTTTTTTTGTCATCGGTTAATTCGATTGATATTTTTTTATTTTAAATAATATTATTTTATTTCAAGGTATTTTTTTAGGCACAAGTTTTTATGAATACAACGAGTAATAATTTTATAGTTTAAATAATCGACTAAGTGCGTGTGGTGCCACGTGCAAAGTAGGGTTTCGTAGTTACATCATAATTTAAATGGAGATATTATAAGCTTACATAATTGTAAAGTATTCGAAACGTCAGGTCATAAAATTATTTAAACTTAAATAAAATTTGGTGTAAAGTTTTGCCTGTTCAGCTATACTTGCTGTTTTAAGATAATTTATGCTTTAAGATAATTTAAGTTTGAATATGAATTTCCGCAAAGTAACGCCTGATTCAATAAATTATCATAAAATTATGTAAAATATACGCGATAAATCCATTACAAATTGTTTAATTTCAATGAGTGGCGAAGGAGAATGGCGAAAAACTTGGAAAACACTATACGAGTTAACTTATGTTAGTATACTTAAAATTTGCACGAAATTTTCATTTTTACTTCTCTTTTACGTAACTTGTAAAGCCTGCTTAGCCTACTTTCAGAGCTTAACATTACGCAAACGGATCCCTAAATTGATAAATGGTTTTCACACACACTCAATGTTTTTGGCCTATCCAACGAAAACCCACACGATGGGGTAGATGAGAATAATTCATCCCCATTTTACGTTTACAGGTCGTTAAATCGTTATGAATAAAAAACATTATGACTTATGATAAACTTACATAAATACCTATAGCATATTCTAAAAAAAACTGTATTGAAAATAAAACTTTTTTTTTTTTAGATTTAACAGTATACCTATCGTCTACAGTTTTCCTTGTCTTACTTTAATCGTTATAATTATTTACTTTACTCACGATAACTACTAATTGAGCCTCGACAAAGTTCAAGGTATTGGGTATTCTGTGTTTTTTTTTTGTAGTAGTTTGAGTTGTTAGGTATATAAATTTATGTTGTTTTGTAATAAATAATAAAAGCTCTTAAAAAAGGGGTGAAACAATATATTCCTATTATATACAAGCGATTTTCCTAGTATGTATAACTACGCTTATGATGTTGAGTGTACATTTTAGCGATAAAGTATGTGCAAAGCCAAAGTAATATATTTATAAACAACTATTATTTAGTGTTCTTGTAAAATAATTTATTTACATTTTATAAGTTGGCTTAACTTTTATAAATACTTTCATAATAAATTATGAAACCCAAAAATTCTGAGGAAAAGTTTAATGAAACAATAAATAGGCGACAAATTCTTATGCATAATGAATACTATGTGATTCAATATAATATGAGTTACCGTATATTTTTTTATACAAGATAGATCTACGATTGACCACCTACTCGCCTAATGTTAAGCGACGGTGTGACCGAGGATGGAGCTCCTCAAAATAATGGAACACAGTCTTGAATCTTGAATCGCTGGCATAATTGTTTCACCTTTGAAGCTTCAGATTTTCTATTATAGAGCCGATCCAGAGAATTTACAAGGACTTATTAGGTCTCTCGGTATAATCTGTTCTATACCATTGGCACATAATACGTTAGGGTCATCATCCAACTTCGCAGTCTAATTTTCAATGTCAATTTTTGCGCGTACGAGGTCAATGCTCATAGAGGTTCACAGATAAGTAGACTAACAATTAAAGTATCGTAACGTAACGCCTGCACGATGTGTGTGTATGTGTAATACACACATATAGAATACGTCAGTGAATTGGTTATCGGCTGAACCTCGGTGTTCTTGTTAATTTCGTAACATATTGCCGCAGCCATGGCTCGGCGCGATGCTTACCTGCGATAAGCCATTGAAAAGGATTCGTTATGCATTTAGCTATGCGACAGTATACATACATAGTACAACAGTATGAAATACGCATACTTATACTCGTATGTACATTTATGCGGAACGAAAAGCGTAGCTTCCATTGTTGGCCTACACTCTTATGTCTGACACAAGCGACGTTCATTTTTTAGGGTTCCGTACCTCAAAAGGAAAAAAACGGAACCCTTCTAAAATCACTTTGTTGTCCGTCTGTCTGTCTACCTGTCCGTCTGTCCGGGTGTCAAGACCTTTATCTCGGGAACGCGTGAAGGTATCGAGTTGAAATTAAAACCATATACGTAGATCCATAGTCTCTTGCTGCAGAAAGAAAAATAAAATTTATGTGTTTTCGTAAATAAAATGTATGTGTTTTCGACACTCACAAGGGAATCAAAACCTATGGGGTACTTCCCGTTGACCTAGAACTATGAAATTTGGCAAGAAGCATTGTGTTAGAGTAGGAAATAGATATAGGAAAAAATCCGAAAACTGGACATTTTTAATTTAATCACAAAAATAGGAATGAGGGCCCAAAGTGAATTAACCATATCATGTGGGGTATCATGTGAAAGAGCTTCATTAGCATAAGCTAAAACAGGTTTTTAAATATTTTTACGATATATATTTTTCGGTTTATGAAGGAAAAAAAAAACCTTTTATTTAGTTTGTACGGAACCCTCGATGGGCGAGTCTGACTTTTGTCCGGTTTTTTTTTGTAAATGAAAAGTGCCTTTATTAACTACAACAAAACAATATATAAATTACACATTGGTATACTTAACTAAACTTCTACATATAGAACTTAACCAAACATCTACTTCTTCTAAAGATAATCCAATTGCTCAAAAGTGAGCCCCCAGTCTACCACCAGTTCGCAGCGTACCCAGCATGCTGTAGTATTGCCACGTTGAAAAGTAATGCCTATGCGTTGGCCAGATACGTACCAGCGTTATAACCAATATTTTTACTTGACTGCGCGACGCAAAGGAAGGTAATTTCCTTTATGGCGCCCTATAGAGATCACCAACGCAAAGAGGCTACACTTGACTCTAAAAATATAGCTTAAAGCTTAATATTTCGCAAACGAAACGTTAAATTGAGAATCCCACATTGTTTATGACACTTCACTCCGTGTAGACAAGATAATAATAATTTCATTATTCATCCCCACATCACGTTTAAGGGAGGAAACCTAAAAATATATATTTTTTATATTTTATTGTTTTATCATCATCTCAGCCATAAGAAGTCCGCTGCTTGACATTTACCTCTCCCATGAATTTCCAAAAATATCGATTGGAAGATCCCTTTGCTTAGCGTTTGTGGACTATGAGAAAGCCTTTGATTCGATCGAGACCTGGGCGGTGCTTGAGGCCCTCCAACGATGCCGTATTGACTATCGGTATGTCGAAGTGCTGAAGTGTTTGTACAACAACGCCACCATGTCGGTCCGAGTACAAGACCAGAATTCAGAGGCAATTCCATTAGAGAGAGGCGTGAGGCAAGGAGACGTTGTCTCTCCGAAACTGTTTACTACCGGTTTGGAAGATGCCTATAAGCTTCTGGAATGGAAAGGGCTCGGCATCAATATTAACGGCGAGTACATCACTCACCTTCGGTTTGCCGACGATATAGTAGTCATGGCAGAGTCGATGGAAGACCTCAGTACGATGCTCGAAGACCTCGATAGAGTTTCCCAACGGGTGGGCCTCAAAATGAACATGGACAAAACGAAGGTTATGTCGAACGCCCATGTAGTGCCCACCCCAATATCTGTGGGTAACTCCACTCTTGAAGTTGTTGACGAATATGTCTACCTAGGACAAACGGTCCGATTAGGCAGGTCCAACTTTGCGAGAGAGGTCAATCGTCGTATCCAACTCGGCTGGGCAGCGTTCGGGAAACTTAAAAGCGTCTTCTCGTCCAATATACCCCAGTCCCTCAAGTCGAAAGTTTACGACCAGTGTGTGTTACCAGTGATGACTTACGGCACTGAGACGTGGTCCCTAATTATGGGCCTTATAAGAAAGCTCAAGGTCACGCAACGAGCTATGGAGAGGGCTATGCTCGGAGTCACTCTACGAGATCGAATAAGGAATAAAGAGATACGTAGACGTACGAAAGTCACCGATATAGCACAGAGGATTAGCAAGTTGAAGTGGCAGTGGGCAGGCCACATAGCACGTAGAACTGATGGCCGATGGGGCCGAAAGGTTCTCGAGTGGAGACCACGCACCGGCAAGCGCAGCGTAGGAAGACCAGCCACGAGATGGGCAGATGACCTCATACAAGTGGCAGGAAGACGCTGGATGCAAGCCGCTTCCAATCGGTCATTTTGGAAATCCATAGGGGAGGCCTATGTCCAGCAGTGGACTTCTTATGGCTGAGATGATGATGATGATGATCGATTGGAAGCAGCTTGCATCCAGCGTTTTCCTGCCACTTGTACGAGGTCATCTGTCCATCTCGTGGCTGGTCTTCCTACGCTGCGCTTGCCGGTGCATGGTCTCCACTCGAGAACATTTCGGCCCCATCGGCCATAAGTTCTACGTGCTATGTGCCCTGCCCACTGTCACTTCAACTTGCTAACCCGCTGGGCTATGTAACGGATCTCTTCATTTCTGATTCGATCTCGTAGAGAGACTCCAAGCATAGCCCTCTCCATAGCTCGTTGCGTGATCTTGAGCTTCCTTCGCATTGAGCTTTATTTTACCACTTTGTTCCAAATTACAGCTATATAGTCTTTTAAAATAGCCAGACGGACAAACAATGCGAAACTTCTTGACTACGAAACCATAAAAAACAATTCAAATACATAATTATCTACGCAAAATTATTTATACTATAAACAAGTATAAACCATTATTCTTTGGCTTCCGAGGGTAAAAATACCTTTAGAAACAAACTTTTAGTACTATTCACAACAACCCTTTTTAACCGACTTTCAAAAAGAAGGAGGGTATCAATTCGGTCTGTATGTTTGTGACCCGATTACTCCGTCATTCGTGAACCAATTTTTGTGTTTCTTGAATTGACATATAGAGAAAACTCCCAAGTTGGTCCCATAATTATTTTATAGGCATTGCTTTATTACTTTTTGAATAATATCTAAAAATGAAAATGTTCATTGTATTCCTGAGTGAAGTGCTTCAGATTATAGAATCGCTGAGTTCCACCGACACGTTTTTCTTTGCAAAAGTGTCAAATATTTATGATTATCGTTTAAACATCTGCAAATTTTCTAATCTTCGAAGACGTAATATTTGACATTCAATGACAAATCTAATTCTTGACAGAAGAAAAAAAAACGAGCGGATGGAGAGTGACCTGTTTAAAAAGTTTACAACCATGAAGTATTTAGTAAGCGTATTTTGAAGTCGGTTATTTCAGTTTTTTTAAACTATAATGAAATTATTGTAATGGTATTCGTACCTAATACTGGGGCTTATAAAACATGATCGGTCCGCCATATTGAATTTATAATGATGTCACTAAATGAAGCATGCATTAGATACTCGTACATCAAATCACGCCTATTTTCCCTAAAGGGTAGTAAGCATCAAATACCAAAAGCCCGTTTTACACCACATTTGACCGTAGTCAGAGTATACATATACTCGGTTATATTGCATGCATTATTGGTATCAATTGTGAAGGCACCTCTATATTAATTAAAATTCTTTAAAAAAAAAACATTTCAAAACATCAAAAATCATTTAATTAAACTATTGCTAAATAAATGCTATTATAATGTTGACAGTTTTCTAAATGATAAGAATCTTCACATTTTCTAATTTATATAAATTACTAATATTATTATTTTTTTTAACTTGACATTTATTGACATTAACTGATTGACATTATTGAATTACTCATGGATATATAAAAATTTAATTAATAATGTAACGACCTACATACGCATTAATTAATAAATTTTAAATTTTAATTAAGTAGCTACAATGTTGTTTGCCCAAAAGGGTAGCTCTGTTGATACTTCTTTCTTTGACCACATGTATTCTAACACAGCTGACAATAAAGGATTTGTATTTGTATTTGTATTTGAACACTTATCGTTTCTATTTTAAATTCAGTGATTTAATCATCATGATGATGAATTATCATCAGTTATTTAATCATGCAGTTTAGTGCCTTCATAGTCATTTTAATCAAACTTTATATCTACTTACCAAAAAGGCAAGTTGAACCAAAGCTTTAAAAATGACAACAGCTTTCATAACATAAAAAACATATTTATATATATTACAAAAGCTGTCTTTTCGAATTCAAAAATGGAACAAAAATTATTTTTTGAAATAGTTTTCTTTTAACATTTTGACTTCAGAGTAGATCTTATTATATCTATATTGAATAAATATACGAAGACATCAAGTCACAATGGGCATTGCCCTAAACACAAAGGGCCAGTTTAACCTTGAACATTCCTGCATAAAAAATAAACGAAAATACTTTAACAATCACACTGACGCCAAAAAGAATGACTAACGCTGTAATTCCAAATTTAAAGTTTCCGG
Organism: Lycia hirtaria; assembly: GCA_947563715.1. Classification (NCBI taxonomy): domain Eukaryota; kingdom Metazoa; phylum Arthropoda; class Insecta; order Lepidoptera; family Geometridae; genus Lycia; species Lycia hirtaria. Next base: position 17,295,636 of record OX387386.1, read on the forward strand.
GTCTGCTAAAAGTAGACTACGTGGTTTTTGTAGTCTACTTTTGTCACGCAGAGCCAGGGAAACCTATCTACGTTTATAATAATGTAATATATAATTATCTGTGACTGACAACGTTCATGCAGTATATTTGTATGAATCGTATAATCATCGCTAACTTTTGTACTTATCTCGTATGTATCGTGAGGGTTCAGACTTGCAGCTCTAAAAGCTAAATAAATAAATAAATATTTGTGGACATTTCACACAACACCATCTAGGCCAAACTAAGCAAAGCTTGTACTATGGAACTAGATGGCTGATAGAATACATATATACTTTTTTTTTGTAAATATATACATATGATACATAGAAACACCCAGACACAGAACAAACATCCATGCTCATCACACAAATGTTTGCCCTGGGTGGGGATCGAACCCACGACCTATCGTCGTTAGCGGGTAGACATACTACCAACTGAGCCACAAAGCCAGACAAAAGTTGTGACAGGGTTAAAAGTAGCTTCCATTGATACATTATTAATTAATAATTCTCAAATCTGAACGGATAAGGTCGGATAGCACACGCATAAAAATGGGACATTCGACCTTATGACATCAGAACTATAAGGTCGAATACCACATTTAAAAAAAAAACCGGCCAAGTGCGAGTCGTACTCGCGCATGAAGGGTTCCGTACTACCTATAAAAACGGCAAAAAATCACGTTTGTTGTATGGGAGCCCTCATAAATATTAATTGTATATTAATTTAATTATTTATTTTTATAGTGAATATTAGAACTCAATATTCTGTGAATATTTCAATCGTCTACATGTTGCCGTTATCACTATCGAGCAAAAACGAGAAAAAAATCACGTTTGTTGTATGGGAGGCCCCTTAAATATTTATTATATTCTGTTTTTACTATTTTTTGCTATAGCGGCAACAGAAATACATCTTCTGTGAAAATTTCAAGTGTCTAACTATCACGGTTAATGAGGTACAGCCTGGTGACAGACGGACGGACAGACAGACAGCGGAGTCTTAGTAATAGGGTCCCGTTTTACCCTTTGGGTACGGAACCCTAAAAATGAGGCATCCAACTTATGATACTGATGTATAAACACAAGACATGACATGACAAGCCGTGACACTGCATTTTACTTGCTCGGGCAGCACTACGGTCAAGCAAAACATGTCGTAAATGTCAACATTAATTATAGTCTAGTAAAAATAAATCTGTTTCAATAGAGCTGATCACATTACTCACAACTTATGGCTCAGTGGTAGTACGACGGCGGCGGGTTCGATTCCCACCCAGGGCAAATATTTGTGTGATGAGCATGGATGTTTATTCTGTGTCTGGGTGTTTCTATGTATCATAAGTATGTATGTATTTACAACAAAAAAACTATATATATGTATTCTATCAACCATCTAGTTTCCATAGTACAAGTTTTGCTTAGTTTGGGCTAGATGACCATCAGCTGACTTGGGTCTGACCATCAGCTGCTTTACGTGAATTTGAAGTGTCTGTGTGACAATGAAAATCAGACTTTAGGTTTATAAACTTCAAGTGTAATTTTCATTGGCAACGTACCTACGTCAATTTCACGTAACGCGGCCGATGGTCATACGTAATCAGGACCCAGTACTTACTTTCATTTGGCCACACAGGTACAAATTGTAAACGTATTCTTAAATTTACTACAAAAACACAATATACAAACAATACATATTTAACTAACTAAACTACTACACAAAAAGCAAATAAATTACCCCAGACCGGTAAAGGTCTAAAGATTATCCAATAGGGCAATCCAGTAGCACACCCATGATAGGTGTGCTACTGGATTGCCACGCAGAATGGCAATGCATAATATGCATATGCGTTGAGACAGATACGCACCAGCATATTGCTCACGCGTTGCATCGATTAAGCGCTCAGATAAAAAATTTGAAAATGAGATGAGGTCCGCCGAAAGCTCATCAAATTTTTCGTCAGAGCCGTCTCGACACCAAACGCGAACGGCTCAAACATGTAAGGGGCCATTCATTTATTACGTAAGAAGATTTTTGCCAGTTGCCAGTTGCCAGTTTTTGACCCCCTCTCCCCCTATGTAAGAAAAAATAAGAAAAGGCCGACCGCCCTAAATCGTCTTACGTAATAAATGAATGGCCCCTAACCTCTACAACAGAAGACTTTAATAGTACCCTCTACCGGAATTGACATGTTTGCGCCGAATTACCCGCAGCGCCAACTCGACTCTGTGTATCTTCTTAGTTGTATTAATTTTAGGTTGTCACAAATCTTATTTTTAACCGACTTCCAAAAAAAACGTTATCAATTCGGTCTGTATGTTTTTGTATGTTTTTTCACCGATTATTAAGCCAATTGTGCATTGATTTTGATGATTCTTTTTGTATTTGGTAGATCATACTTCAGAGGTGGTATCATATAAATTTTATCAAAATCGATGCACTATTTTGGTTTTTATAACAAAATAACTGGTAAAATATTATCCAAGTGCCTGTAGAAAACTGAACAGCAAATTCGTGTACGAACGCGTTGTATTGCGTATTTTGAAGTCAGTTTTTTCAGTTTTTTAACTATAATTATTACTGGACTATTTGTGCATACAGTAGAGTCGTGGCGTGATTGTGTGTGGTTTGTGGTGACCGCAGGACGAGACGGGGCGGCTGATGCGGCGCAACATAGTCCGGTACGCCATTCTCGCGTACGTGATAACATTACAACGTGTCTCTCTCCGCGTGAAGCGACGCTTCCCCACGTGGCAGCACGTCGTCGACTCTGGTAAGTGACGTAACATCCACTCATACCCAATGACAGATTCAAACAGAGGAAAACGCCTGACCCGAGCTCATTGTTTAACCCACTATACTGCGATCAATCAAATTTCATCTATAGAGAGGTTATACTATTGAATATGAAGTAAAAGCATGGCAAATCTAAGTTCTCAGCACTTTCGAGGATAAGACGACATCGTTAAGGCTTTTTAGTATCTTGGCCTTATATATCTTGGTGTTGTTGGTTTTTAAACACACAGGATAGCATTGTCAATGTTCACAAGTAGCTGTACGCTGTACACGCGTCTGATAGCTTTGCCCGACGTGTCGCGACTGAAGACGAGTCGGGCGCTTACCTTAGGAGACTTGCCACGCAGAGCCCGGGGAAAACCTATCTACGTATACTTCATCATTGACTAATACCCTTTTTTAACGGGCAAGTGCCTATATTAACTACAACAAAGCAATACACAAACTACACATACACTAACTAAACTACTACACAAAAGCAAATCCATTACCCAGACCGATAAAGATCTAGAGACAATCCATTGCTCAAACCCACTAGCAGTTGGCGGCGTACCCAGCATGCTGCTCGATTGCCACATTGATGCCATTCAATGCTGATGCGTTTGGCCAGATACGCGCCAGCATTTTGGTCAGGCATCGCATCGATCAGCTGAAATAAATTTTTGAATTTCTTGAATCGGTTCGATCCCCACCCAGGACAAACATTTGTGTGATGAACATGAATGTTTGTTCTGTGTTTGAATGTTTTATTATGAAAAAATAGGCTTGCGTTTGACCGTCAACTCACCTGGTATTAAGCGACAGTTACGGTCTACGATGGAGCGCGCTATACGATGTTTGTATGTATCATAAGTATATATTTACAACAAAAAAATGTATGTATGTATTCTATCAACCATCTAGTTTCCATAGTACAAGCTCTGCTTAGTTTGGGCTAGATGGTGTTGTGTGAAATGTCCACCAATATTTATTTATGTATATTATTTATTTATTTATTGTCGTGAATGCTCGTGAACACTCGTGTCTACGCTAATGTCACAATGTGGATTTCAAATTCTTTGAATTACTCAAAAAATTATATAATCTCATGGGAAAATAACCACGTTATTTTGTTGTAATGTTAGGTCCAAGTTTTCAGGGGAGCAATTCAGTTAATCAAGACGTGACAGAACCGTACGTGTAGTGTTTCCCATCGGCCGCCATATTTTTTCAGCCACACAATTGTCACGTTTGACGAAACGAGACACGTCCTTCGCTCGTTATTAAATTTAAAAAAAAATGGATAAGTACGAGTGAAACTCGCTCACCGAGAGTTCTGTACAAAGTAGTAGATAAAAGGAAGAAATTATATATATTTTTTAATATTTCCCTTCATAAACCGCAAATTACACATCGTAAAAATTATTTAAAACCTGTTTTAGCTTGTGCTAATGAAGCTCTTTCATATGATACCCCACATGATACGGTTAAATCACTTTAAAATTTGGACCCTCATTCCTTGCATAAAGACACAATTTTTTGTGACTAAACAAAAAATGTCCAGGTTTCGGATTTATTTTTATATGTGTACAATGTGTACAATACAATGCTTCTTGCCAAATTTCATAGCTGAAGAATTTCAAATTTCATAGGTCAAATGGGAAGTACCCCATAGATTTTGATTCCCTTGTGAGTGTCGAAATGTGCGTTACGACATATTCGGCTGTAACTTTTTTTTACGAAAACTGAGAAAATTTATTTTTCTTTTGAAACAAGAGACTATGGATCTGCGTAAATGGTTTTAATTTCAACACGATACGTTCACGCGTTCCCGAGATACAGGTCTTGACACCCTGACGGACGGACAGACAGACAGACAGACGGACAAACGGACAACAAAGTGATCCTATAAAGATACGGAACCCTAAAAAGATAGCGGCCGACGAAAGTTCAGTTACGGATCGGTTTTGATAAACTGAATTGGCCCCCACTATGTAATCGCGTCACACGTTTCCCTCTGTTTGAAACTGTCATTGTTCATACCATATGCTATTGCCCATTGCCTATTTATTACCTACTTCATAAGGACCGCATAATTCACACAAACTCATGATTGACATTTATTGAACCCTCGCTTCGTCATACATTTAAGTGGATTTCCAGCAGAAATCAATGGAACATTCATAGTGTGAAAAAACTTCCTAACACAGAATCGAAGCCCTATTTACATTGTCTTCCTAACATATTTGTGGCTTTTATGTTACTCCATTTTTGATTCTTGTTCCAAATGGAATACTATAATCGTAGAAAAAAATAATCGGCCAAGTGCGAGTCGGACTCGCGCACTAAGGGTTCCGTACTATCATCTATAATACTACAAAGTTTAGTTCTGTTTATAAAATAACGAGAAATCAACGAAATTCCAAGTAGTAAATTGCAAACTTATAGGTAGGTTTTCGATACACATCCGGGCAGCATAACGACGCTCGCGCGAATACGCGCGGCTATAGCTCGCTCCGTGATGTTACCTCCCCCGCTACCCGCGCGTTCGCGCCACCACCACACCGCGTTTAGATGCACGGATTATTTTCATTTTGTGAGTTTTTATGTATTAGATTAGGTATTTATTTTTATAGTTAATATATTTCTAAATATTTACTTACAAATATTCAAGTTTCTACCTGTTAATTAAGATCGAGTAAAAATTGCTTAAAAATTACGTTTGTTGTATGGGAGCCCCCCTTTAATATTTACTTTATAGTTATTTAATAATTTATTTTGAAAGGTAATATACAAGTAAGTATTCTGTGAAAATTTTAAGCGTCTACCTGTTACCGTTTTTAATATTGAGCAAAAAAATACGAAAAAAACACGTTTATTGTATGGGGACCCCCCTTAATATTTTTTTTTTTTAATTTTTAGTATTTGTTGTTATAGCGGCAACGGAAATACATCATTTGTGAAAATTTCAGCTTTCTAGCTATCACGGTTTATGAGATACAGCCTGGAGACAGACAGACAGACAGACAGACAGACAGCGAAGTCTTAGTAATAGGGTCCCGTTTTTACCCTTTGGGTACGGAACCCTAATTAATTAAATTAAAGGTTTATAAAAATAAGTATTTATATCTATAGGTATCTAAATATATAAAAAATAAAACCGTATTAGTTTCACTATTTATATTTGAACAGAACAGAACGATTTGACTGATTTACATGAAATTTGGTGTGGAAGAAGGTACATCCACAAATAAAATATAACCTACTTTTTATCTTCATGAATGGAGGATAGCAGTTGAAATCGCGGAAAGCAGCTAGTCAGATAATAAATCTGCAATACGACATTTATATAGTCTAAAGAAAAATAATTAGGTACCTACGTTCCTAATTTTCAATTGTAATTTTAATCTCTAAAAAATATACGGTACGAATTGATAACCTCCTCCTTTTTCGAAGTCGGTTAAAAATACAGTGGAGCGTCGATTATCCGAACGTCGATCAACCGAACGACCGCTTATCCAAACTATTACGCCCGCCCGACCCGCGCTTGCCTCTCTCCCCCCGCGCTACAGTGCTCGCGCACTTGTCGCGACTTGTTAATTGTACTCGTATGTCACTTCCAAGTAGCCGCTAGTCGATAAACTAAATTTTGCCGCGTGAAAGTGAAGATCCCGGGTACCCAATTATGCAGGATAGCGAAATTTTAGATCTCATGACATAACTAATAAGGCTGACGCCATCTCTAGCACCTCATCACCTACTAGTTCACATAATGAAGATGAAAACATATTTGGTGCTTCTGAAGCGTTTACTTGCTTAGATATTGCCTTGCATTAGTTTGAAACACAGGCTGAAAGCGACCAGTATCAAATATTTGTCCTTAAAAAAGTACGTGACCTAGCCGCTCATAAGCGGGTAGGCTTGCTTCGGCAGACAAAGATTGAAGATTTTTTAAGCGGTAATTGTACCTAGTACTAGGGATGGTGCGTATTTACGCGACCAGGATTTTACACCAGGTATTTGCTTGCAAGTGTGCCGACCAGGTGCCGCCCCGAAATACTTGCAAGGAGAAAAAGTCTTAAAAGTATTTACTTTACTGGATTTCGCGAATGCTATTATGCTTCTTATTGTAACATTTACAATGAACAATTTCCTATGCAAGTATTTTAGTTGAAAAACTCGCTACGCAATTTTACACCTTATTATTACTTAAATACAAATCAATTTTCTTTAACGAAAAAAATACTTTCAAGGGTTTTGACCCTGGTTTTTGGCGCTTCACTCGGGTGTCATCGTCAAATACACGGAACGAAGTAGGCAAGCAATATATATCGCGCTCGCTCAGTCATGTTTGGTGTCGTTTGGAACGTTTTGAATTTCGTGAATGCCATTATGCTTCTTATTATAACGTATATAATGAACAATATCCTATGAAAGTATTTTAGTAGAAAAACTTGTTACGCAATTGTGCACCTTATCTTAGTTAAAATACAAATCAATTTTCTTTAGCTAAAAAAATACTTTTAAGGGTTTTGAGCCCTGGTTTTTGGCGCTGGTATTTTTATGTGGGCGCACTTGGAAGCCCTGGTATGAGATTTTGCAAGTATAACCCATCCCTACCTAGTACATACATGTTTTACTACAAGTCTGTTTTTTTTTTGTTTGATTCCTATTTGTCATTAAAGATATAAAAATATGGTTTTCATTTACCTGTACGTAAATATGTATGGCTGAATCAAATATACATATAGGTAGTTCGATTATCCGAAATATTGGTTTTCCGAAGACCCATGTCCCCCAATTAGTTCAGATAATCGACGCTCTAAGTAAGAGCTAATTTGTATTATTTTGCTATTATAATAAATTAATGTTAATGTGACAAATTGAATATATAACAGTTGTAATTAGGTCATTTATAGACTAATTTTATGAGTTTTCAAAGACCGCAGGCGACGAACTGCGTAAAAAAATAAAACCTACCAAGAACGAGTTTGACTCGTGCACCGATGTTTCGGTGCTGCATAATACTGTTAAGGCTAGCCTCTCGGCATTTACATAATGTATTTAAAAAGTGGAAGTCATTAGAAGTCATTATAACACAAAATGGCATCTGTCCATTTTGTGGCTCTTTTTCAGCTCCACTTGCGATGCGTGATCTCCACTCGAGTTTAAGGCCTCATCATAATATGTAACAGCAGTTTTTATTTCTCCCTCTTCAGTTCATTGTTCCACTCGAGAAATTTAAGGCCTGATCATATGTAACAGCTGTTTTTAAGATTAATTTTTTTTAATTACTTTTTTCTCGATCACTTCCCGAATGTTACAGGCTATAATTTTTAGAAGTAATAATAATAATACTTACAACCCTAATGGGAATGTCATTGATTACAACTCTCAAAAATTAATAATTGCTTTTTTCGATAAAGTTTTTTTTTCGTTTTTTTTTTTGTAACATAATTATAATTGATTTTACAAAAATGATCGTAAAAATATTCATTTAAATACGTTCTGCAGCACCTTTGAGCATACTTTTTTGCGAAAACGTACACTCAACATTATTCCAAGCGTATCGCAGTCGCATGTAATTTCTACTAGGTACGCTAATCGATATTATGCCGTCGGGTATTTTATTTTTCTTTTACTTGTTTCTTGAACAATCCCAAACCCAGGTAGAATGTTTGTATGGTAGTAGATGCCTTTATATATTATACTCGTAAATTTTGTGATCCCAGGTTTCCAAGGAATATGACTACAAGATTAACACCCATAATGCTAATCTTATTTATTTGTGGGAAGTACCGACTAAGTTTCAGTGAAACATACGGTGGCCTTTATCAGGGTAAATACAGACGTCAGCTGTTGACGTCACATAGTACGTTAACAGCTGACGTCCAGCGGAGATGGTGGGGGTAGGGAACTAACCTGCCGGGTACTCGAGAGCTTTTTATCACCTCTCCTGTCATCATCTCGTCTCTTGCTGTCATCTTCCTATCTATGGTATCTGAAGGCAAAACTTTTAAATCGGCTATCTCGGAGAAATCTCCGTCGGAAGAACGCGCGCGGCGCGATTGTGCAAAGCGAGACCGTGCGGTGAAACCGCACGCATTCACCCTGACGAAGGCCACTGTGTTTACCTGAAACAGTACTTCCTACATAAATAAACCTAAGTTAAGTCATCATTAATGATATAGTATAAAATATGAAATTATGTTACTTTTCATTAAAAAAATGTCTAATAAGTGTTGACAGTTTTTTTTTCAATAATAGGCTTGCGCTTGAACGCCTTTGCGACTTGAAGACACCCAGATTATATTGTAGTTTCGTGTTATACAACTGAAAACCATTTTTGAAAACGTTTCACAAAGAAGGCGACGACGTCATGGGTAAAAGCTATCTAAACTTACAAAATCCCATTTTAATTACAGGTCTAATGCTGGAGAGTGAACGCAAGGTGTTTGAGAAGATGGACGGCAAGAGTCCGATGTCGAAGTACTGGATGCCGTTGGTGTGGGCGACGAACATCATCAACCGTGCCCGTAAGGAGGGCCTCATCACTAGTGACCACATCGTTCAGACGTTGCTGGTGGAACTCTCAGACATCAGACGACGTCTCGGTGCTCTCATCGGCTACGACACTGTATGCGTACCGCTTGTTTATACACAGGTAATGTCTTTTCTTTTATTGGTCTCCTTGAGTTGTATTCCTCATGTCTGGGGATCGTGATCTCCACCTCCCAGCATCTTTTCTTTTATGATTTGGCGTGTTATTTTTCTGGGACTGGCAGATTTTGACTGGCTGACTTTTCGTATATAGAACAGTTCAAAATAGTTTAGAATCAGTTAGTAGGGTCCCGCCACGGATAGATACCGGCCAAATGAGAACCGGGACTCGTACAGTTCGATCGGCCTTGTGGCTCAGTTGGCAGTATGTGCTTGCCGAGCTGTAGGTTGTGCGTTCGATTCGCACCCAGGGCAAACATTTATGTGATGAACGTAGATGTTTGTTTTGTGTCTGCGTGTTTCTATGTATCATATGTATATATAAAAAAACCGGACAAGTGCGAGTCATACTCGCCCACCGAGGGTTCCGTACAAATTAAATAAAAGGGGGAAATCATATATTTTTTTATATTTTCCTTCATAAACCGAAAAATATACAAAGTTAAAATATTTAACACATTCCTTGCTCACCACTCGGATAGATACCGGCCAAATGAGAACCGGGACTCGTACAGTTCGATCGGCCTTGTGGCTCAGTTGGCAGTATGTCTGCTTGCCGAGCTGTAGGTCGTGCGTTCGATTCGCACCCAGGGCAAACATTTATGTGATGAACGTAGATGTTTGTTTTGTGTCTGCGTGTTTCTATGTATCATATGTATATATAAAAAAACCGGACAAGTGCGAGTCATACTCGCCCACCGAGGGTTCCGTATAAACTAAATAAAAGGGGGAAATCATATATTTTTTTATATTTTCCTTCATAAACCGAAAAATATACAAAGTAAAAATATTTAACACATTCCTTGCTCACCACTCGGATCCGAGTGGGGCGGGGCTATAGTAGCGGCGCTTCCCACTCGGATCCGAGCGAGCGTCCCGGTCATTTTGTAGTAGTCAGTAAACTGCCGGCGTTTGAGGCAGTCAACGTTGCTTTGCGCTGCCACTCTGTCTGTACTTAATCAAAATTCGCCTAAAAAGTTTTGGTTCCCAGCTGAAGTGAAGGGGGTGAAGAATGTGTTAAAAACCTGTTTTAGCTTATGCTAATGAGGCTCATTCATATGATACCCCACATGATACGGTAAATTCACTTTAAAATTTGAGCCCTCATTCCTTGCATAGAGACACTATTTTTTTGTTATTAAATTAAAAATCTCCAGTTTTCGGATTTTTTCCTATATGTGTACTCTAACACAATGCTTCTTGCCAAATTTCAGTTCTAGGTCAACGGGAAGTACCCCATAGGTTTTAATTCCTCTGTGAGTGTCAAAATGTGCGTTTTTACGACATATTCGGCATAACTTTTTTGTACGAAAACTGAGAAATTTTATTTTTCTTTCTGATCTGCGTATATGTCTTTAATTTCAATTCGATACCTTCACGCGTTCCCGAGATAAAGGTCTTGACACCCGGACGGACGGACAGACGGTCAGACGGACAAGAAAGTATTCCTATAAGGGTTCCGTTTTTTCCTATTGAGGTACGGAACCCTAAAAATAGTATATATGTATTCTATCAGCCATCTAGTTCCATAGTACAAGCTTTGCTTAGCTTGGGCTAGATGGTGTTGTGTGGAATGTCCACAAATATAAAAAAATAATAATAATAATGTAGTATGAAAAGAAACGACTTCAATATACGCAAATTCGTTTACTTGGATGACATAGTTTTTTTGTTTAAAAACCAAAGTACTGAAACGATTTTAATACAAGTTTATATGTGACCACCTCTGTATCGTACGAGTACCTATCAAACAAAAATCGTCAAAATCAATTGGCAAAGTAATCGCGTAACAAACGTACACAAAAAAGTCAATCAACATACCAACAGTCGAATTGAGAACCTCCTCCTTTTTTGAAGTGGGGTAATTTTCTTTGATTCAAAGTGTACAGGGGTTGTTTAACAGGTGGTGACCCTGGCGTTATATACGTACTTCGTGGCGGCGCTGATGGGTCGGCAGTTGGTGCCGCCGGCAGATGGCAGCACTTCCAAATACGAGCCTGACGTCTACTTTCCACTGTTCACCGCACTGCAAGTACGTATCTACTTGTATCACTCACGTTCTAGAGTTCTAGACAACACGCTACTCTATTTTGATAGAGTAGCATGGTTACAAATATACTACCTCAATGTTCCAGTCAGCCAGTTGTGGCTTGAAAAGACGAAAGACTTGCGTGGCGCCTATTCAACGCGCGCAGCTATTTCTCTCGCGTATCACAACATTTTTAAATAGATTAACTTATATTCCATATTTTTGAGTGTTTTAGACACTGAAGTATCTACAAATTTACTGACATTTCCGTGTCCAAATTTTTTCCTGCTACGAAACCATGGTTACGAATACGGAATAAAGCTTCTCCGATCGACACCATTTTCATACCAAGAATGATTATGTTTCGTGGAATTCTTTGCCGCCATTTCTGTTTCCTGAGACCTACAATCTTGGAATTTTCAAGGCTAGAGTGAATAGATATCTTCTAGATCGACGAGCTCCACCCTCGGCCACACCGTCGCTTAACATCAGGCGAGTTGGTGGTCAATCGTAGATCTATCTTGTATTAAAAAAAAAAACTATAGGTACGTACGCGGCCGAAGCGAAAATGGTGAAGTCTCTCTGTTCTAGTTCAGATTTCGGGGGCATCCTTTTTCAAGTGATGCTTTTTTCATTCAAAACCTGAGCTTAGGAGGGATTCTTTGTAAGATTTGGGGGAATGCGAGTTGGACACGTGATCGCTCAGTCCTAAGTATTCATAATTTGTTGGCGCAATCTCCTGTATACAGTTTCTCTCTGCTGACGGTGGAAACCGAGCATTGCGTTGAAGCAAAAGTTCCAGTCAGATTAAAGACGAACTTTTTTACGACCATCTTTGTCTCCACAATTTTAAAGCCATTTAGGCAAATTTCTTCTTATGCCATTATTTTGTATTTGAGACACCGAGTACCACGTGATTTCATTTCGGTCATTTGTTATTTTTTATACAACTGAGTCATATAACGAGTAAGTCGCTTGCGTTTAAACTTTTTGCAAAGCCATAAAAATCCTATGCTTCCTATCTGGGGGCACGGCCGTGCCCCGCCATGTGAGCGAGCGGGTGTAATTTGCGAGAAGGAAGAAACTTGTACAAAGTTATATTGTTGTACGAGTATATAGATTTAAACTATCAAATGTGATGGATTTTTCATATGCAGACTCTGCTTGTGTCCCATCACTAATATAACCAATCTTAGTGATGGGTACTGTGTCTTTTTCATAAATAGTTTAGTATAAATTGTACAGAGACTAGTTCATATAATCAAACCGTTTTTACGGGGCACTGTAGTTCTTTTTCTACTATTCGAGTAAAAAATAATTAAATAAATAATCTTGTAAGTTGTAAGGGTACATTTTGTGGATAATCCAGCACTTATTTGCAGTTCTGCTTCTACGTGGGGTGGCTGAAGGTGGCAGAGGTGCTGATCAATCCTTTCGGTGAGGATGACGACGACATAGAGCTGAACTGGCTGATCGACAGACACATCAAGGTACCGTACGGTACGAGATGCGCCAAAAATCATGCGTGATGTAAAATAGGACTATTATATAATATTATACCGTCTTACTTAGCAACGCTGAATAAGCGCATTTTAGTTAAACAGTGTTTTGTTTCGTTCTCGCGCGTGACATCTCTCGTCTGACAGAAAATGACAAATCATTATTCAATGAATAAGATTTTAACATGCGTTTATAAGTAAAACGGATAATGGAATAGTTTAGAGTTGACGAGCTTGCACTTGACTGCCAACTCGCCTGATGTTGAGATGAAAGTTCCAATTTAAACAGATTTTAATAAATTCTGTCGCGCTCTTTTATAAAGGTCGGTGTTCGTCGAGCTGTTGTGTTATTGCGGCACTGATTTTCGTAATCTTAACGATAACGTACTTAATATTTGTCACGTATTTATGTATTTATTTGTCGAAATGTTTAAACATTTCGACAAATAAATACGTGACAAATTTCCCTATACGTACGTAAATTTAAATTTACATATAGGGAAATAACGAGTACATCTATGGTAAATAATCACTAAAATGACATGACGTATTCAAGCGATTGCTACATTTGTAGTTTTGTCGCGTATGTAAAAAAAAACGTCAAATACCATATTTTACTAAATTTGCCCCTTACTGAAACCGTAATTTTAAGAGGATACGTGGTTAATAAAATTCATTCCATTTGACTCGACAGGCGCCTTAATGTACTAATTTTCTTTACGCGCCATATTATTGATGACTGATCATGTATAAACACACAACGTTGCACAACAAAATTCCGCGTCGCTATATACGACCAACTTGCTACACGACATTATTTGCACAGATTTAGGAAAAAGTGTATGAAAATATGCATGATTTATTTTTCTTTGGTCATAAAAAGGCTAACCACAAACAGATCCATTCCACAAGAACAAAATTAAAATAACTTAAAAAATTTATAAAATTACAAGCATTTTAATTTTATGTCAGATATTAGACAGAGAGCACACGACCGCGTTAGATGACGTCAGGGATCATGTTCGCCGTACAAAATTAAATACCAGGTTTCGCCAGAGAGGGACAGAGCGTCCCTTTCCTAAAACTATGTTTATATCTCGGAAGATTATTGACCGATCGTTTTTTTTTTTTTGTAAATGTATTACATTTCTAACTACTACTATTCATATGAAATAAAATTCATGCATATTCCCTATTGTTGCATTTTCAATACATGGCTGAAAGTGAACATTACGCCCTCGCGTGGAATCTTCTATAGCAAATTTACCTTGCAGGCTGCATACATGATCGTTGACGAAATGCACGAGGAGCATCCAGAGCTACTGAAGGACCAGTATTGGGAGGAAGTTGTACCAAAGGAGCTACCATACACGGTGGCTTCGGAGCACTACCGACGACACGAGCCACCTTGTTCTGCAGACCACTATAAAGTGAAGGCAGAAGACGCACTCTATGCGAACGTGCAGCCTTCGCACCATCGTAAGCATCCTGACGACACGTATGCCGACTATGTGAGTATAAGTTCTATTGGCTACGCAGCGTCACTTCTCACGGACGATATCGTCATTTGCCACTTGCCACCAAATACAAATAAACGAAGCTCTGCTCACGGTTGCTTGCCAACGCAAATGCGATGTTATTTCTCCCTTACCATACACAAATTTAATGATAATTCTTTCAAACAATTAATCTTTTTTTAATGATAATCAAATCATAATTGCATGGTTACAGCGTCTCCTACATTGTCACAAACCGCGGTCCCGAGAGGGGTGATTGGTCGTAGCCGTATTGCACAACGTATCGATATTTCTGCCTCTGTAGTTGCAGATGCATTTGCAACCATGTAGACAGAGATGACGATACGGTGTGCAACACGACCACGACCAAAGTCACATACAAGTACTCTTGACTAAGTAACAGAAGCCGAGAGTTGCCGATGTATTGTACACCACGCTGTCTTTAATATTTACGTTAAGCTTAGCGTATTCTTAGATCTTATTTTTTTACTCTCAGCACATAGCCCCATTTCTTGCCGTTTAGTTTACAGAACATTCGTATTTCAGGAAAGCGTAGACACGCCACTCGTAGAGCGCCGCAAGAACTGGTTCCAGCGCCAGATCTCGCGCATGGGCTCGGTTCGCAGCGGTAGCACGGCATACTCGTCTGGTGGGCTGTTCGGGCGGCCACGCCACTCCAGCCTCGTCTACTGCAGCCCGGAGGCGGGGCATCCCGCGGCGCATCTGGCGCATGTCGCCGCCCAGGCTACGTCAGCGCCGGCGCCTGCGCACAAGATGTCCCTCTACGAACGAATAGTGGGACGCAAATCTACGCGTTCTCATAGACAAAACTCCCGACAGGGTACGTTAATGTTTGAAATTGTATTTAAGCCATTGCCTCTGTGCGTAGTAAATCCTATTTTTAGCTTGCGCATATCAACATAAATGATGAAGATATAAACTGACTTGCACGAAATCAAATGACAGCATAAAAATAGCATTACAACAGGCTCAGACAAGTGGCAAATGTTTCTACATATTTCTACAAACTTATGCTTCGAAATGCTAAGAAACTGCGTCGTGCCATTACGTGACATTTCGTTAGCTAATGTCAATCTCTTACATTTATTTTTCTATTCTACTGGCGTTCACGAAATTAGAATGCGACAAAACCCAACAAAACGATACTATCGACTATCGGTTAACCAAGCGTCCATGTAGAGATAAGGTACGACATAAAGTAGTTAGCACGTACGACGACCAAGAAGAAGAGGGGGAAGAATATGGAACCAGCAGATGTTGTTTTTTTATGCAAGATACATCTAGGATTGACTTCCAACTCGCCTGATGTTAAGCGACGGTGTGGCCGAGTATGAAGCTCGTCTATTTAGAAGATATCTATTCACTCTAGCCTTGAAAATTCCAAGATTGTAAGTAGGTCTCAGGAAACAGAGATGGCGGCAAAGAATATAGAAAATAAAACAACAAAAATAGTTTTACCCCTCAAAATAGGTTTTAGTTACTTTGACTAAGAATTTTGGGGGGTTCGAACCCCCGGCGGCCTCCTCCTAGGTATGCCCATGAATCTTTCTATGCACCCTCGATACAAGTGACTCTAGTGTGATGTTAAGCGTTATTTAATTATTTTCCGTTTATTAGGCCAAAAGAGTAACGGGTCAGCGGTTCCGATCACGCTGCGCAATCGGCCTCGCATCCCGACTCCAGACGCGGCGGCGGCAGCGGCAGCGGTCGCCGCGGGCAAGGAGCCTCCGCTAGCTGTAGGGATGCAGAACGTAGGCGCAGTGCTCATGCCGCACTCATACGTCGGGGGCGAGGCGCCGGTGCTGGGCGCGCTTGTACTCTCGCCTATACAGGAGTTGGAAGGAGGATCTGTGAATAATACGCTGCACGCGGGCGCGCCTGGCACGGCGGCGTTAGCACGCGCAGTGCTCGCGGCGCCTGCGCCGCCCTCGCCGCGCCTAGAACGTGAACCCGCGGACGGCAGTACGGAGCGCGATCACGTCGAAACTACACCACACGACGACAACAAGCGTGGCGAAGTCTACGTCTGATCTAACTCTACTACACTGCACCGCGGACCTGCTAAAGCCGTTATAATACTACCGTTTGTCGAGCGTACGCGTTCCTCCGACGTTTAGACAAGTGTTAATCTGCGTATACGCAGTTCGCGTCTAGCGCCAGTGGGCGGGTGACGACTGACGCGAACTGCGTATTGTATATAGTGATACGCATCGTATTTTCTCCACATTCCCGCCCGTTGCGAGGTATGCAAGGTGATTGTCCTGTTGCCATGAAAACGCGGCGCATACTCTACGATGCTTGAGCTAACGCTACTGAAACGCGCATGCCCAACAAACGCTTGACCAAACTACGACCAAATCCCTCTACAAAGCGACGCGGGCGGCATTTGAAAATACAGACGCTATTTTATAAATATTCTGCCGTTGGTATTCCGTGTCGCATTTTAGAGAACCCAACTTCGACGAGTAGCGATGTGATATTACACTCTACCTACAGTACCTATATTAAGGCGCCCATAAATTTTGTATATAAGTTTTTTTATTTATTTATTAGATTCTGATATACATGTCATATTCTAGTTAATTTTTGTTGCTAATAGGTTCGATAGTATGAAATTTAAGTAAGATGTAAGTAATAAATATTAAAAATGTTTTTGAATTGGTTATTTATTTATGTGCCCAGAAGATACATAATATTTTTTACGACGAATCAGCATATCTATAATCAATAATATCAATCAAATATCATTTTTAGGGTTCCGTACCTCAAAAAGAAAAAACGGAACCCTTATAGGATCACATTGTTGTCCGTCTGTCCGTCCGTCCGGGTGTCAAGACCTGTATCTTGGGAACGCGTGAAAGTATCGTATTGAAATTATAACCATATACACCGATCCATAGTATCTTGCGGCAGAAAGAAAAATTAAATTTCTCAGTTTTCGTAAAAAAAATACAGCCGAATATGTCGTAAAAACGCACATTTCGACACTCACAAGGGAATCAAACCTATGGGGTACTTCCCGTTGACCTAGATCTATAAAATTTTAAAAAGTAAGTCCATATTTTCTAGCACCTCAAACAACCCAATCATTCCTTACCACAACGGTCTATACAACCATAATATGGACCGGTTTTAGTCCATGATAATTGATACCGTATTGAGAACAAACAATAATAACATAAGTGAGAAAAGACTGTTATGTGCCCGCGTTTACCGTAATTTCACACCCGTCACATTCACAAGTCCGTACACAGATAACTACAAATATTGTAGGTAAATGACCATGGGCGTACTCGGGGGGGGGGGGGGGCAGGAGGGGGCAGCTGTCCCCCCCCCTGGAAATCTCGCAGAAAATGTATGAACTCGCCTAATTACTAATCAAAGTGTAAACGGGGCCTTATTGCTAACTTTTAAATAAACCGCGCAGTAGACACTGGCAAAATTGACTGGCCTTGTGGCTCAGTTGGTAGTGTGTTTACGTCTACCTGCTGAACTGAAAGGTCGTGGGTTCAATCCCCACCCAGGGCAAACATTTGTGTGATGAGCATGGAGGTTTGTTCTGTGTCTGGGTGTTTCTATGTATCATATGTATATTTTTACAAAAAAAAAAGTATATATGTATTCTATCAGCCATCTAGTTCCATAGTACAAGCTTTGCTTAGTTTGGGCTAGATGGTGTTGTGTGAAATGTCCACAAATATTTATAAAAAAAAAAAAAAAAAAAAAAAAAAAAATGCACGGTGCAATTATTATAGGTACCATAAAAAACCGCGCAGTGAGCGAGCGCTAACAGTCGCCAGCCACCGCCGCGGCGACGATGGCGGACGAAGATTACCGAATCTAGCTGAGCGTTCGTATTCTTGGCGGTAGGGAGTTGCGAGCGACTATCATTTATTTTATTTGACATGTTATGCTAGGGCTTTGAATCTTGAGAGCTGCGTCTGGCAGGACAGCAAGCCGCCAACAATATTGGGCAAATCAACCAGCTGGATCGTTAAGCGAATATTTTCGCCAATCGTTCAAAGTTGTTTAATATCCTTTGTATTTTGAGCCATGTCAGTACTGTGACAACATTAACAGCAAATCAGCATATGAATACCTAAAATTTGATAAAAAGTTTCGAGAATATTCGCGCTCGCTTCGCTCGCGCCTTATTATTTCCTATTATATTTAGCCAACTGTGTATGAAGGAGGGTTATGATTTTCAAGTGTATGTATGTATGTATATGGGTATGTTTCTATATGATCGCCTACAAGCCTAAACGGCTTGACCGATTCTGATGTGCGAGGTGTCGTTAGAACTCCAACGAGCTTTTTCGTAATAAATAAGTGATTTCACTAGAATTATTCTAAATAATGCGTATTTATAGTCATTTACAGCGGTACTTTGTCATAAAAACGTATGTTTGTAATTTTCTATGAAGTCATGTTTTTTAATTAGGAATAATAAATTTGCAATCAATGCATTCAAATGGTTGTATTTATAATTTTTGATAACGTAAAAGTCGTTCTTATCCCTGTCGGATATTTAATTTTTCTCTTGACATGTAGCTGCACTTAAAATGCTACCCAATAATACTTAACACCTCTAATTTACAAACAACACAACTAGTATAATACCTACATATAGCAGATAATGAAATATAGGACACAGGAGGTAGGTAGGTACTTAGACCGTTATAGGTATCTGAATTTTTATGTTAAGAATAGCTCTATAGAATATGGAGTAACAATTAGTTATAATTATAATATCTATGAAACATTACATTAGAAAGTTAACTAAAACAACATCATTAAAAATACTTTTCATATGACGCAGCATGTTGACGAGGGCACAAGTGACGTTGAGGAGTATTCGACGTAGTAGATGAGCGAGCCATCTCATACTGCTCATTCTCAATCGGAGAATCATGCTCGTTGTCTGTACTAGGTATCGGACTAGATTTAGGGGTAGTAACGCCGCTCGGACTCGACACCACAACACCGTTTTTTGTTTCGACATTTATATCACTATCGGCTGGCATGATATTGGGGACAGCCGATAATGAAAATCACTTCTTAACAGGTTTAAGTATCAATATGACATCTACACACATTGGATGTACCTGAAGAATTAATTAGGTCCTACGCGGTTCTGAATCTGCCCTTCAACAAGGGTTGCCACCTTTTTTTCTTGCAGTTAAAGTACATTGGTTATTATAGGTAAGAAAAAAAAGTACATAGGTAGTATTAAAATAAAGTACAATTCATTTTTCTTTAGTATTATGTTTAAAACATATTTTTATTGCTTTTTTGCAGTTTAGAAACGTTTAATGAAAAAATACGACAAAACTTTTTAAGATCCCAAATCAAATCATGCGAAATAAAGTATTTTCGTGTAGTTTATTGCTCTCATAAAGTATAGAGTACAATTACCTGAAATAACGTACAATATTTTATTATAAAGTACGGGTAGGCCATTTAGCGTTATTTTTGCTGTAGTCTCGTACGAACACCGTATCCCCGGACGCGCGTCTCGCGGCGTGCCGCCCGCTTGCTCCACCTGCGCGCGCTGCTTGTCGTGCACGCGCCGCGCTGCTCCGTACTCGGGCGCAGCCTGCCTGCCGTCCGCTCAGCCGACGCCCCAGTAACGTTACCGCCGGGAACACGCCGATGGTAGCGTGCTCGCAATTTCTATATTGAATCAGCATTTTATTGATGGCCTTCGCCACGTCGGTTCTGCAAACCTGCTCAATATCGCCGTCCAACCCGGGCCAATATACGTAACTACGGATCGTATTTATAGGGCGACAACCTCCTTGCTGTAACTATATGACCTATAATTTTTCTAACTTAATCCTGAGTCCTACCGTCTGTAACCGTCTTATGACCTCGCGAACATTCTTATGGTTATCATCTTTCGACACCCGCCCGTGCAGGCATCATCGAAGTATACAACGGTCAAGGGAACGGTAGAGGTGTCTAAGCGTCTCCTTAATCATCTTCTGAAACTTCTCCGGACAAGCCATACGGAGTGCGAACATAATTATTCGAACGTGCCGACATGCGTGCTTATTGCAGAACAAGCGCGAGACTTCGGAGATATGAGAACTTGTTCATATGCGTGAGCCAAGATAATGTTTTGAAAACGCGTGACCCCCGCAATTCCGAATATAAATCTTCAATGCGTGGTAACGAGTTGGTTTCGCGCTTTAACTTTGGATTTATTGTTACTTTATAATCGCCGTAAATTCGAATATTCCCTTTAGAACCAATAAATATGAAATATTAAATTGACTGGTTTTATTGTAAATACTTAAATTAATAATTTTGATTCCATAAATATTGCTTCCCATGTGATCAGTAGCATAAATAGGTAATTAGGCTTAAAGCTCACGAATTAGATTTCACTCCGTATATCCCAATGCTTTCCACAATGAGAAGACGACCCGTGTCCCGCTGTGGGGCAGTTTACAAACATGGCTTATTTGAAAGGATATGGGGGAAACAATAGCGCAGTTTCAAATTGAAACAACAGAATCATCAATGAGTGTTTATTGAGGTATTAGTATATTGAGTATATTGGTTAGAGACTTCCATGAAGGAAGACTCTAACCAATATTTGAAAGGAGCGATCTGTAGAACTAGTAAAGGCAGATGGTTCTCTGTTCCGGTGCCCCATGATGTGATGCCAATCAGTTCTCGTCCTTCGAACACCATGGAACCTACAATAATAATTTAATCTTAGCTTTAAATGTCAATTAATAGCAATATAGTCTGGGCCGAAGACGCTTTTACCAGCTTCCTTGTGCGTTATGTTTTGTGAAATAAACTCATTCCACTATGCCCATTTCATTTAAAATGTAGCCAACTAATCATTACAGTAGTTTAAGAGAAACGTTGTCTCGCACTTTTGCTTACAAAAATTGCGCTCAATAGGGCCTCAATATCTGTCTTTCCTTCACAACTGACCAGTGTCGTACCGAGTAGAGGCCTGGGAATGAACGACTCTTCACAGGGTCGCAGCATCAGGCACAACGAAGAGGGGGTCTTAGTTGCCACGGGAGATATTAGATGGGCACACTGTCCTTCTGGCAGCACAGACGCAGCTACCGCGCGCTGTTCTCCTCCTGAAGATACATATTATTATAAAGATAAAATCTGTCTAAGAAGAAGGGTTATGTTTTTCGAGGGTATTTATGTATGTATGTGGGTATATATGTTTCTATATTAACTCCTACACCCTAAACGGCTTGACCGATTTTGATGTGCGAGGTGTCGTTAGATTAGTATTGAGTCCCTGAGTGGCATAGGCTATATTTTTATAATAATAATAATACAGGAGGTTGGAGGTTCAGGAGGTTCCTCACTCTGTAGCTCTGTAGCAGCTTGAGCCCTGCCCCGCTGCCGGCGGGGCAGGGCTCTTTATATTCGTATTTTAAAAGACTAATTAAATAAATAGTCTGTTATAATAATATACTCGCAAAAAAGCGTTTTCTGGTAACCTATGCCTAACCTATTTCGTGATAATAATAATTTTACTAGAATTATTCTAATGACGCATTCTTTAGAATAATTCTAGTAAAATTATTAAAAAATCATTAATAAAATTATTAAATTATCATTAAAATCATTTACATCTAACAGCCATTTTACGCATACTTTCTCACAAATAACGTGCACTCACAGCGTGCACTCAACAGCTTATCAAGCATAAAATCGTAAGTTAAGCTACAAAAACCCCTTTTCTGCAGTCAGATATTTAATTTTTAAAATAAAGCCGCAGTGTTGGTGTTGTGTAACGTGTAACACAAATATTTCATAGTAGGTTTTTTTTTATCAGCTCTGCTTGTACAAACTGTCCCACTGCTGGGCGCGGGCCATCTTCTCATTGTGAGAAGGGTAAGGCCATAGTCTACCACCCTGGCCGGGTTAGCAGACTTCACACAACTTTCAAGATCATTGAGAACTATCAGACATGTAGGTTTCCTCACGATGTTTTTCCTTCGCCGTTTGAAGTTTGAAAATACAGAGGTGCATGCCGCGGGATTTGAACCCAGGACCTGCGGAACGCAAGTCGAACGGTCTCCCGACTAGGCTGCAGGAAACTTAACATAGTACTTTATTTTATATATTCGCAATATTGTACCTGATCAACATAGGTTTTCTCGATAAGTATTAGGTACATTTTTTACGTTTTTAAGGTCCTATAGACATTGATAAAATACCTACTAGAAAAAGAAACACTTTTTTTGGATTCCGCATTAAAGGGTAATAATTGTAGTTGTTGGCAAAAATAAATACTAAAACATACGACCAGGAAAGGAGTCGCCAACAATAGTCATTAAATGACGGAAATTCTCATCACGATTACAGCAAGTAGAAGTGTCAGTGGGCAGGACACAGCACGAAGAACTGATAGGCCGATGGGGTCGAAAAATTCTCCAGTGGAGACCACGCACCGGCAGATGCAGCGTAGGAAAGAGAGACCAGCCAAAAGGTAAACAAAAGACCTATACAATTGACAGGAAGACGCTAGATGCAAGCTGCTTCTAGCCGGTCTTTTTGGAAATCCATGGCGGACGTCTTTGTTCAGCAGTGGACTTCTTGTGGCCGAGATGATGATGAAAAATGTTACTATGCACGAGACAGAGGAGTTACTAATTACCATCGCACTGACATCTTTACCTTTCAATGTAGAATTTTCAATTCTATCGCCTCTCCATCCAACTACGTGTAAATACGCCGTGCCACTTCTCCATACATCTTGCTGCGTTATACTTGATACTGTGAATAAAAATATTAATATTTTATGCAAATAGAATCATGGGTATTTCCCGGTCCTTTGGAGAGCATCAGTGAAACCGCAGCCACAACTGAGAACCACTTGTATGATATTTTCTGTCCTCCTTGTGACTGGTCTGTGTGCGCTTGCCGGTTCGTCTTGTCTCCATTCGAGAACTTTTCGGCCCTAACGGCCATCATTTCTACGTGCTATGTGCCCTGCCCACTGACACTTTAACTTGCTAATCCGCTGTGCTATGTCGGTGACTTTCGTACGTCTACGGATCTCTTCGTTTCTGATACGATCTCGCAGGGAGACCCCGAACACAGACCTCTCCATAGCTCGTTGCGTGACTTTGAACTTCCTTATAAGCCCCATAGTAAGTGACCACGTTTCAGTTCCTTTTGTCATCACTGGTAGCACACACTGGTCGTAAACTTTCAACTTGAGGGACTGGGATATATTGGACGAGAAGACGCTTTTGAAACTTATTACTACATACCTAGATTAATTAAACTAGTAGTTCTACGAACAGCAGACCTCGCGAGAGAGCTTATTTGCAGCTCAGCTTGGGTCATCTGTACATAAAGTTGGCTTAGGAAGCCGTACCTATATAAAAACGAGCCAGTTGATGCAGAGACGCTTCGCTCGCTCGGTCATCAAATAATAATTTTATAAATAGAGAAAACGTAAAATCAAGAAAATTATTCTGCGTTAAAATGCATCAAGCACATCCACGCGTCCTCACTGTTACACGCAATCTCAAGTTGATTGTACATATCTCGACAACCACTTGACCAATTCTGTTTATTTTTACGTCAGGTTGTAGTTATTATGTACTTTATCTACCTACCAAATATCATTAAATTCGGTTGGTAATTAGCGCCGCAATAAACTGCGCCGCAATAACCTTTTTATGGGAACCACGCCTCCTATCAAAAATCGCCGACGACAAAAAAAATAAATAATCCATAGAACCTATACGCCAAGTTTCATCAAAATTGGTTCAAAATTATTTATTGCAAATAATATTTATTACTTTTACAGTGTGTTAGTTTAATACATAAATATAAAACAATTTAAAATATAAAAGCTTATTCGAAGTGGTCTCCATTGGCTGCAATACAGTCCTTTAAACGTTGAGGTCAGTTATCAATAGAAGCACGCACTCTTTCCATAGGAAAATTCTTCACTGCCAATCGTATGGATTGTTTTAGGGACTCCAAATTATCATGGCGTTTAGAGCAAGCCATACTCTCTAAAACTGACCATAAATCATAATCTAGCGGATTAAGATCAGGACTAGACGACGGCCAGTCTTCAGCTCTGATGAAGTCCGAAACGTTCACTTCCAACCAAGACTGCATGGACCGAGCTTTATGACCTGGCGCCGAGTCTTGTTGGAAGGACCATACTTGGTTATTGAACATGGTGTTGTTAAGGGGCTTAACTACCTTCTCAAGAATGGTATTTTGATACACTTGTGCCGATGTTTTGGTACCTTTTTCACAAAAATATGGCTCAGTCACTCCTTCATAGCTAACACCCCACCAAACCATCACTGAAGTCGGATAATGCCCACGTTGCACTCTGTCGACTAATTGGGAAGCTTCCTTAGAGCTTTGAGCATAAATACGGTCATTTTGTTTGTTAAAATGTTGCTCAATTGTAAAGATTTTCTCATCCGTAAACAAAATTTTTCTGTGACCTCCCTTTGCGTACCGCTTCAGTAGTTGTTTCGATTTTACCACCCTATTCTTTTTTAAATTATCAGTTAAAAAATGACCAGTGCGTCTCTTATAGGCTGCAAGTCCTAAGTCATCTTTTAAAATACGCGACATGGTTCTGGGTGCTATCTTCATCCCCCGAGATAAAATCTTTTGCTTTCGGACAGGATTTCTTCGAATTCTTTCCCTTACTGCTTTGACCACCTTTTTCGTACGAACACTACGTGGACGGCCAGATCTTTTTCTGTCACAAACAGAGGAGGTCTCATTGTACCTATTAATAGCCCGGTACACAAACATTTGACTAATACCAAGCGTATGGAGAGTTTTAAAAATTGCATTTGGCTCCATACCAACTTTGTGTAATGCAATCACAGCGATTCGGTTCTCTTTATCACCCCACTCCATTTTAATATCGCAAAATATTGTACAATGTATTGGCGCCAAAATTAGAAAACTCAATGAACAATCGTATAAAAATGACAGATTCCAAATTCAAATGTATCTTTCTTATTTTTAACTGTAACAGTATTTATGGCCAGACTAAGTATAGTTAATAAATCAGACCAGACCAGAAGTGCGAGTTAAACTCGCGTGGAGAAGATTTCATAAGTCTGATATTCGGAGAATAAAGTGTTGCAACCTGCACATATCAGCGAGTCGTCATGTATGGTGAGCGAGGTCTCATGCTCGAAGAGGCCAATATCTGCAGCTGTGGGATCGTCGAAATCGTAGTTTTGGTGAGCTATACCCCGCCGCACGTCTGAAACCATAGATAAGGAATTTGTATAAATATTGTATTTCTCAGGTCGGACAATATTCCGCTGTTGCGTCCGTGGAACTTCTTTAACTTAAAATACCATAGATAATTTTAATATCGTGTATGTCATGCCCAATTTAGACTATAGGCCTGTTTTCACTTTGATTAGTGCGAGTGCAGGTGTTAGTAATCACGACTGATTAGTGTAGGTGTGTAGTGCGAGTAGTGCTGTCCAGTCGTGTTTAGTGGCACTGTGGCAGGCACGCGCTGCGAGTGAGGGGGAAGGGAGAGCACGCGGGACGTGGCTACTCGCAAAAAAATAGAACACGCTTCTAATCACTTGACTATGCAGGTTACTACACACTTGAACTAATCACATGCACTAATCACTAATGAAAGTGAAAATCGGCCTTATGTTTCCACTGAAACGAAGCGGAAGTAAGCAATCACAGTGATACTCAAAACGTCCACGCGAAAAATATATCAAGTATTATTGTGATTAGTCAACTCATCGCATCATCATGCACCGCTATCTCTGCTCCGTTTCAGTAGCCTTATATTCTTTTTTTTTTGTTCTGTGTCTATATAGGTACCTATAGCATACACAACTTGATAGAAATGTATGTTACTAGATAATAGGTATACCTAGGTACCCAATTCTATTCGATTGGGTTGGAACCTGTAGGATTTGTTCATGATACCTACCTGTGCGATGGTGGTTGTACCAAATCGTCCAATGCGGTAGTAGATGCGAGAGGAGCGGGTTGGCGCGCGCGCTCACGCAGCGTGCGGGCGCCAGCGACCAGCGAGCACGCACCGCCGCCGTCCCGCACGCGGCGCGCAACGTCCCGCTTTCCAAAGACACGTATGCGGTACCGACGCATCGGTACTCGACACCTGACCGAAAACACTTACACAAAAATGTATATGGAAAAACAATATTCCCGAATAATATAATCCCATCAAAAACATAATAGGTACCTATGCAAAAAGCCAAGTCTCGCAACGCAGCTCTTCTACCACAAAAAGTGAGATCTAATATAAAACCAAGTAGTAATTAATTTAGTACCTATCTACGGGAAAATTTATCCAAATATTTTATAAGAAATTGTGACCTAATTAACTAACTCACAACTTTGTAGTCACCGTATCGATATTAGACATCTTTATTTCTTTATTAGTTAGAATGACTTGGCCATCGCACAAGCACATAAACATTGATCTGTTGTTTGAATTATATACCTACTACACTTGCGAGCCAAGTTTATGCAATAACAAGTATTAGGTATATTTTGTTGTATGTATCTACCATAAAATAACGCAACAAAAACAAAACTAAATATGACGAATTTGTATTTTAAACAAAATGTAAGTTTTTTTTTTTATAATATAGGAGAAGCAAAAAGGCAAAAAGTAGATATTATATGCATAATATAAAAAAATGCCCGTGTTACTACCGTAAAACTACGCAACAAAATGCATAATATCTACTTACATTTTGTTTAAAATACAAATTCGTCATATTTTGTTTTGTTTTGATATTATGCATTGCATAATATCTACTTACATATTGTTTAAAATACAAATTCGTCATATTTTGTTTTGTTTTGAAACAATAATATCTACTTACATATTGTTTAAAATACAAATTCGTCATATTTTGTTTTGTTTTGATATTATGCATTGCATAATATCTACTTACATTTTGTTTAAAATACAAATTCGTCATATTTTGTTTTGTTTTGATATTATGCATTGCATAATATCTACTTACATATTGTTTAAAATACAAATTCGTCATATTTTGTTTTGTTTTGATATTATGCATTGCATAATATCTACTTACATTTTGTTTAAAATACAAATTCGTCATATTTTGTTTTGTTTTGATATTATGCATTGCATAATATCTACTTACATATTGTTTAAAATACAAATTCGTCATATTTTGTTATGTTTTTGTTGCGTAGTTTTACGGTAGTAACATGGGCAATTTTTTATTGCTGTTCTAACAACTTTCAACTAAAGTAGTAAGAAGGGTAATTCAATTACCGTAGTATAGTAAAAATAAGATACCCTAGAAAAACACCCTTCCTCATACATAAAATAACTTCATCCTCAATTACCGAAACCGAAAACCGTCTTCAAACAAAAGTCTACAACCTACGCCGCCGCCGTCACTTGAGTCTAGCTCGCTCGCCAACCTGCGATCCACATACACAAACGAACAATCTGCATATAGTTGTTACAATACACGCATGTCCCGCTTTCATTGACGTCTTTTTTACTTAGAATAGTGTCTAAAATGCAATGGCACGCACGGGTGGGTGCTGGTACCGATGTGGTCCCTATACCGTACCGAAGTGAATCAGGTGATGGCGCGGGGGCGAGGGACGGCGCGTGGAATCATAAAAACAATAGGTCCAGGCCGTAGGCGGGGGGGGGGGGGGGGGGGGGGGATTTGGGGGTTCAACCCCCCGATATATCCTGGCCATTATCAAAAATCCTTCTTTTCCTTTAAGTTATTAAATATCCTTCGTATTTTGAGCCATGTCAGTACTGTGACAACATTAGCATATGAATGCCTAAAATTTGATAAAAGGTTTCGAAAATTTTAGCGCTTGTTTCACTCGCGCCTGATTATTTCCTATTATTTTTAGCCGACTGTGTAAGAAGGAGGGTTATGTTTTTCAAGTGTATGTATGTATATGGGTATGTTTTTGTTAGGATCGCCTACAAGCCTAAACGGCTTGACCGAATTTGATGTGCGAGGTATCGTTAGATTCGTTAGAACTCCACCGAGCTTTTTCGTACTAAATAAGTAATTTCACTAGAATTATTCTAAATAATGCGCATCTATAGTCTTTTACAGCGGTTTTCCCCATACTTTCTCATAAAAACGTATGTGTGTAATTTTCCATACAGTCATATGTTTAAATTTAATTAGAAATAATAAATTTGCAATCAATGCATTCTAATGGTTGTATTTATAATTTTTGATAACGTAAGTCGTTCTTATCCTGTCGGGAATTTCATTTTTCTCTTAACATAGATACTTGATGGTTCATCTGGGCCACAGAAACCTAGGACATGTTAACAAGATCAATGAATCAAATCACTTCCAAGATCTTATTTTAAAAACCTTCTAAATTTTCGCGCTCGCTCCGCTCGCACTTTTTTACTATTTTAACATAGAAATAGTGTGGGCTCACTAATACGAGAAATTAAGCATATTACTATAAAAACACTACTATTTGAAAAAAAAACAAATATAATATAAGGGCAGGTTGGTATGGTAGTAGCACGCGCAACAAACGGGTAGAAACACTACGCAGTAATAAGAAGGTAATTAAATTACCGGTGTTACTACTAGTGGTAAGATTGGTAGTAGCACGGGCAACAAACGGCGCAAATCTATTTGAAGGCTTCGAAATTATCGTAACCGCGTGGCTCTACACTTGTGCCGTGAATTCATAGCGCGAATTCGCGGCAGAGGCGCACCCTCCACATTCACGGGGGTCACATATTTGTACCGTGAAACGGACGTCGACACTGCTGCTGCTTTAACTTTGTTTGATGTGGCAGCATATAACTATTTACACCTACAAAATAAGAAAATCGTACGAAATCGTCGGAGAAAAAGATGATAGATGACTGAAATATATCGTAACCGCTCGATATTAATTTGAAAACCAACCAACCATTTTGCGCTGCCAAATGGCAGCGCATCTCGCATTACACGTCCGTGCGCACTAAAGTCAGGATCAAACTGGCACAGTGCCGTGAATGTGGATGTGCGCGCGTGAACGAGGCACGAACTGTCGCGAACCCTTTGTTTGCGGCACAGAATACCGACTTCGATCGGGGATCAGGCGTGAACGCCCGCGAACGCCGTGAAAACCATCCACACTTATGCTCACGCCTGTTCACGGACGTTCACGGCACAAGTGTAGAGCCGGGGTAAGACGGGAGTTTATCACCCCACAACGTTAGAGACACGAACCACGCGCTCCAGTGGCGCGCTCATGTCATACTTTCTACATTCAAACACCACCTTAAAGACGGTCTATGGACACCACACGTTAGAGCCACGAACCACGCGCTCATGTCATGACTACATTCAGACACCACCTTAAAGACGGTCTAAGAACACCACACGAACTACTAACTAACTAGAGCCACGAACCACGCGCTCGGACGATTCATACCTACATTCAGACTTCAGAGACTTCAAGAATATTCGCTATAAATTATACCGTCGGCATCATAATCACTCGGGCTGGGAGCAAGGCGACGTCCGATCGCAAGCACACGTTGCCCTCGATGCTGTACGAGGCAAGCGTGTCCGTAGTACACTGTCACGATGGCCAATATACCTGCGAACGTTATTACCAAGTGTGCGAATAAGCACTTCTCGCCTCTAGTAAACTTTGAAGAGCTCAAATGAGCACTGCTTGTGGGCATGCTCCCTTTCACCTGTACGCAGTGAAAATACTAACATCACGAGTCGAGTCCATCGTGATTGGCAACTGCATTCAATATAGAGGTGCGGGCCGCGGCGCGCCACCGCCGATCATTTGAAATTTCGCGCCGAGAACGAATTGCGTTTTTTTTTTAAATTTGGTTAGTCGTCGTGCCAACGAATTATATGGCTTCGAAGCACCACGGTCCAGCCATTTAACGGCAAACGGCACAAAATCGTACATAGCCTCCAAGCAGGCGTATTTAAGCTGTGGATATTACAAAGGTATGGCTATATGATCTGATTTTGATTGTTCTTTCTATCAACTTTTAAAATGTAAACTAGTACCTATATATCAAAAGAAAAACAAAACACCCGACTGCAGAAAAACAGTTTTTATAGTCTAACTTGCGATTTCGTTAGGCTTGACACGCTGTTGAATGTAATTTTTTTGTGAGAAAGTATGCGTGAAAGCTCCGTAAAAGATTATAAATGGGCATTCTAGTTAGAATAAATCACTTAATTATTACGAAAAGTTCGTTGGAAGTTATGCGAGAGATATAATATTATGACTCTTTATTCATCTTAAATCTCGGGTCGCAGCCCGGTCCTTTGATGGCATCAGTGGAGCCTTAGTGGAGCCGAAGCCAACACTGAGAGGCCCTTATTTTATCATTCAGATAATTATTTATTAATCTTAAGCCTAAGTTTTTACAATATTTATATAAAAAACAATAAAAACATTATAAAAACTTAAACCTAGAATGCCGCCGACAGCGGGGCAGGGCCTAAGCTGCTGGCGGTAGGGGCTACAGACTCAGAAACCTCCTGACAATTCGTGCCGTGTCTATGACGACCGCCTTCTGAATCCGACCCTTGATCCAACCATCAAGCGAGAGCCTCTTAAGATGTTGGGCAAGGCTCTTCGCTATTAAACCGTTTGCCGATACGACTATCGGAACAATGGTAGTCGAGTCAACATCCCACATAGCGGTTATCTCGTGAGCCAAGTCAAGGTACTTGCTGAGCTTGTCCTTCTCAGCCTTCACGAGATTCTCATCATGTCGGATGGTGACGTCAACGAGCACTGCCCGGCGTTGGGAACGATCTACAATCACAATATGAGGCTTATTGGCAACAATAGTCCTATCTGTGATAATAGAACGGTCCCAATAGAGCAAAGGACGACCATTCTCAAGAACCGGCGCTGGTGCGTACTGATAGTACGGCACCTCGGACTCAACAAGGCCGTATTGAAGAGAAAGTTGCTGGTGGATGATCCTGGCTACTTGATTGTGCCTGTGCAAATACACGCTGTTAGCAAGATGCGAACAACCGGAAATAATATGTCGGAGAGTCTCTCCGGGACGGTGGCATGCCCGACAAATGTCGACCGTACCGTCTTTCATGATATATTTCCGATAGTTGTTCGTCTTATATTATTATATATTAATCTCGGGTCGCAGCCCGGTCCTTTGATGGGCATCAGTGGAGCCGAAGCCAACACTGAGAGGCCCTTTACAAAAAATAAAATAAAAAACACAGTGTTTTGGTATGTGGATGGATGATGGAACTATTGTACAATATGGAATTTGACAAATCGGGGCTATTGAAATGAAATGGTTATGATTTATAAAACTAGTTTATAGGCTGATGCTCCCACACAGTGAGTAAGGTAAGGTACTTCTGTGTGGGAGCATCAGAATGAGATATCGGCACCTGCCTATTTTGTCTCATTATCCAAAAATATTGAGGCAGGTGAAGACTCGCCTCCCACTGAATGGGCCCCCCATAGTGGCGCCGCATATTGGCGCCGGAGAAGCAACATTGGTGTGGGTGGCTAAGGGTGTCGAGAGGTGTGCTGCGCGTTCACTAAGAGCTACTAGCGGCGTTATGCCCTTTAACACTTCCACCCTGGAGCTTAGCTCTTGCAGTTTCCACCACACAGCCGGCCGGTTAAGGCAAACTGGAGGTCAGGGGTCTCATTTAGCCCCAGGGAAACATCGGGGTACGCGGTGTCGCCACTCACCGGCGGCTCGCCACAAAGCCGCCACTGCGATTATATTATTATTATTATTACAAAAAATATTGCCTATGACATTCAGGAAGTGAAGACGAATCTAACGACCGACACCTCGCACATTAAAATCAGTCAAGTTGTTTTAGCTGTAGGCTGTCATATAGAAACATACATACTCGTACATACACCCTTACATACAAACATTGAAATTTTGAATGAATTACTATGAGACCACCCACTGACCGTTCCGGGATCGACCGGCCTTGCACGAAGCATGCCAATGCCATGCACGGAACGGAGTGTATGTATGTATCACAAAAAAAAAAAACATTACGTAAAATTATCGTAACGTTAAAAAAAAAACATTTTTTTGTGATACATACACCCTTACGTGACTGGACTGTGGCTAGAACACATATACAACTTGTATTATTCAAGAAACTTGACGATATCTCAATACATGACACAGGCAAATCGCTATTTGCGTGGTCTACTATAAAAAAGAAGAAGAAGAATTTTGCCGTCTCTTTGACGGCTCTACAATTTTAATACAAAATATTCCGGGTCATACCTACATTACCAACCGACCGAACACACTTCGTAGTGGGCAAGCAACTGGGGAAGACAAAGAAAATTTATAGTCTCCCGAGAGTAGGCAGGGTAACGCCGCCCTTACTGACACAGTTATGTTCATACCATGGTCACGGTATGGTACGTAGTGGACGTTCATCTTACCCCGGCCCTACACATGTGCCGTGATGTCCGCGAACAGGCGTGAACATAAGGTGGAAGGTTGCCCTCTGCCGTGAATTCGCGCCGTGAATTCACGCTGTGAATTCACGGCGCGAATTCGCGGCAGAGGCGCACCCTCCACATTCACGGAGGTCACTCATTTGTGCCGTAAAACGGACGTCGAAACTGCTGCTGCATTAACTTTGTTTGATGTGGCAAGTTGGCAACATACAACTATTTACACCTACAAAATAAGAAAATCGTTCGAAAGCGTTGTAGAAAAAGGAGATGATGGATAACTGAAATATATCGTAACCGATCAATATTAATTTGAAAACTAATCCTTCTCTAGGCGTCATAATTTTACTTTTGGTGTGGATGCTTTGAGTCCCATACAGTATACGTTCAGCGTGGTAATATTTCAAACAGCGAATTTCTAATAAATATTCCGACCACCACAGTTATGGTCAGCAGCCTTGAACCGGAACCACTTGAGCTCGTAATTCGACTGAGACAGTACGTACGTCAGTATTTCAAAGTGGACGTGTAACAATTTAATAATGCTATACTGTGCCATTTTAGAAGGCAAAAATAGTAGCACTACAAAAAATGTATCAGATGAATGAGTTTTTTTTAATTGGATTTGAACCCGCTTATAGTATTTGCCAGTGTCAAGTATAAATATTTCTTCAAGTTTCTTGAATAAAACAAGTTATAAATATTCTAGTCACAATCTAAGTCATATTTACAGTCATTTTCAAATTCGAGTAGTGCTTCAGTAAAGTAGTGGCGGCTTTACTGAAGCTTCTATGAAGTTTTCCTGACAACGTGAAGACATGTTTCATTGCTTTATTTCACTTGTCCACACTCATGCACTTGATCGAACACTTAATGAATAAAACACCGCCATTTTTATCGCATTAATATTGGAAATAACACAACGTGAGGAAAATAAAACAGAGCAACAACATGCTCAAGGACGTTCCCGCCAAAACTCATACGAATGAGTTATACCGGGCCAGCCCCCGTATTCTGAACCCATTCGGTTTCAAAATCGATTCGATTTGTATATCTCCGTCACTGTCAGTTCCATAGAGAATGACAGAGACGGAGATATACAAATCGAATCGATTCCGCAACCGAATGGGTTCAGAATACGGGGGCTGAACCCATTCGGTTTCGGAATATATATACAAATCGAATCGATTCCGAAACCGAATGGGTTCAGAATACGGGGGCAGAATACGGGGGCTGAAACGGTCATTCAAGTATATTTTTATACTCTATATTCCATTAGCTCTCTTATTGGTCTGCGATTCCATTCCAAAAATAAATCATAATCAAATAAAACCATCATGACAAACCATAAAGTAACTTATATATACGGTGACAAACTACAGAAATCCTTATGCATGGCATGACATACATTTGCCTCTTAGACCATCTAAAATTTTTTAGATGGTCTAAGATTTGCCTCGATACAAAAAAAAAAATATACAAAATTAAATAACTTTGGTTTACCTACCTACCCTGCAAAGAAAGTCGTCACAATTTTATAACCGTATTATATTAGTCTAATGAGAAATTAAATTCTAGGCCCTAGAAAAACATTTATTTATTTTGCACTTTGAATTCATATGGCTGCACTCTTAGACCATCTAAAAATGGACGCGCCTTCCAAGAGATTACCCCTCTGCCAAGTTCTATAAGACAAAATCCATCGCGTTTATAAAAACTATTTTCAATCGACATTCATCAGTCCTGATACCGATGCAGAGGTGTAAGGAAGTCTCTAAAAATGCCCAACTGTGCAGTTTTCGACTGTGGCAAGAGATCAAATACTTCTACAATCCAAAAAGATGGTGTATCATTTCATAAGTCAGCATTTTTTTACAGTAATTTTGGTTTACTTTTAATAAAATTGTTTATAATCATTCTTATGAGCTCGTGATTCTAGACGCCGGTGAAATCTCGAGTACAAAAAGTAACAGAATATCCCTACGTAGTATCTTCACTCAATTATGTATCTTATACCTAAAAGCCAGAGTCTATATTTCTAGTGGAAAATAAATATCTTGAAACCACAGGATTTACGTCATCTAACGGTTTTTTGAGTAACGAGACAACTCATTTTGATAGTCAATTTATGACCTTATTTCGTTTACAATTAGTTCCATATTCGATAGCAAAGTAGTTGCTTTGTTTCTTTCTCTCACGCGCTAGTCTCGGCGGGGAATCCCAACTAGTGATGTACCTTATCACCTCACACAGTTTACAGTGTTGATATCGATAAAAGCTCTGAGTGAATTCCTTCCTCTGACACTTTTTTAATCTACTGCGGTTTTTCATTATAATATAATATTATAATGTGCGGGATATATACCGCGGGTTAATTGATTTGAGTTCCCGATGTTTCAGCGCAGTTGCATTCAACATGTTCACGGGAAGACTAGAAAGTGTATGTTGATTGAAAAAACAGTTAAAAGTAGATGTAACGATCTACGTTTTTAAGTATTTTGCAGCGGAACTTGTTATCACCGGTTCTTTATTGCGCTCTATAATATGTAAAAACATAGGTAATATATTTAAGACCAATAATAATGTAGGTATATACCTAACGTAAACCTGATTGAAAAATAAATAATGTATGTTAAAGTGAATTAACTGGTTTAATTTTTTTCATGCATCAAACATCGTAGAAGATACAATGACAACATACCTATATCAACATTTACATTTGTTGCATCAAAAATGAGGAAGTTTCATACAAACTTTCAACATTCTCGTTAGTCTCTTAGAGGATGTGTTTATTTTTCATTAAAAACGTTGTCATTATTTAGCTTATATTCTATAACTTAAAATTTAAAACACTGAATGAAATTAAAATATTGACAGGACAAAGTCAACTTATTCAGTGATCAAAATATCGATAACATTATTATCGATATTTATCAAACACTATCGTCATTTGCAGTTTTGATACTGGTGTTGCCGCAGCTTATTTTGCTTCGATTATGGGTAAATTCTGCGCCTCCACTAGTCTGATAAACGCGGTGCAACTAACGCAAAAAAAAGTGACAACGAACCTGTAAATTTCAGTTCCCAAGTTTTGTCATCGGACTTTAAACTTTATAAATGTATTGCTTCTTTTACAAAAACAAATGGACAAAATAGTAGTTCCCAAGAAGTTTAGCACCTTTTAGATTCCAAGTTTTGCCGTCGGACTGTAGTGGCGGTGCGGGCTCTAGTCTCTAGTCGATTACCTACAACACTCGGAATATTGTATAGTTTTAAAACTAGGGTGAAATGAGGCCCTCGCTCCGCAAACGCAAACGCCACCCCCTTTGTTACTTACATCCCGCGTATAGTAGGTACTTAATATATGTCTCGTATATACTATTATAAAAGTACTGTTATTTTCTGAGAAAAATGGCTGTGTTATAAGGACAAACGAACATGGATAATTTATAAGGGTTCCTCATTTACTTTGGAACCCTAAAAATAAACCAAACTGACTTGATTATAAAGTGTTAATGATAACTTTTTCTAGTTACTTATACGATTTCTAATAGGTTTTCTTATAAGTATTTTTTATCAACTGCATATTTGTTGTAGGTACATTATTTTAACAATCATAAGGAAAAAATGGCATTTACATGGCAGCACTGTTATGCAGAATATTACGTTTATTTTGCATGTTGTATACGTCTTTTGTTTGTTTATGTAAATTTACCCTAACCACGCCCTTTTTTGTAAAAGTGTTGAACATTTGTATTTGTGTGCGAATATAAATACTAGAAGAGTTAATTTGTGTGACGATAGTTTTTAAGTGTGTGTTTGTCCTCGCCCCCCGCAAAAAATGGCAGAAATTTTTGTTCGTAGCATTTAAACTAAGGCGCGTCCATTTTTAGATGGTCTAAGGGCTGCACTACATCGAACGAAGTTGTGAAAAATGTTGACATGACATGACATTCATTCAATATGGCGGTATGTCGTCAGTGCTATGCTGTGTCGTGGTGAGATTGATAATTAATTAGTTTTGTATCCATTGATTTTTAAACGTAGATAAAAAAGTTATCTAAACTTAGTGAAACGCAAATAATATTCGAAAAAAGTAAACTGCAGCAACCAAAAGCATGTGAGTGAAATAGCTGTCGGCAGTGTAGGTTTGCAGTTCGGTGTTTCGGCCGCCCGACATAATAATTAAGTATCGTGATAGATTGCATTTATAAAATGTAGGGCGGCTTGATGCGTTATTGAAATCAAGTATTGTTTTATCGGTTTAATGAAAGTGAGCTTGCCGTTTCGGCTCTAAAAAATAAACTGAAAGAAAGTATCTTTTGCAGCTAAAGTGAATACCGAGTACAAGTGTAGATAGCAACAAATTACCCGACATCCACCAGCAACCACTCACTACGGAGCTCCGACCCAGCAAGCATTGAAGACATCTGAGGATTTAGGATAATCATTTTTAAGTACCTGCCTACCTAGTTTAATTTGCAACTTTGTGATTTCAGTGTTGAAATTGTGATTCTCGCGTTATTGCAGACCATATTTTAATAATTGAAGTGTTCAGACGCAAAGACTTACAAAGATGTGGCTTGATTGTAAATTTATAACCGATTTTTAAGGACTGTCACACCACACAAGTTTCTGTGATATATCTGTACATAGCCCTGTGTTTTATACTATTACAAAAAAATAATAAGCAATATAATGTCAAACAATCCTCAGTGGAAAATGTTCCAGCCGCCGGAATCCCACTCGTCCCCATTGCATGACATTCTTGATCTCCAACACACCAACATGCAATCTAAACAGGCATATCGTAATGGTGAGTTAAAATTGACTACAGTACTTCAAAATAAATATTAGATGCATTGACAAACATTGGAAACAATGATATTGTAAATAACAAAAATTATTGACAAAGGTAATTTAATTCTAAAAGATATATATATTTAACCTTGGTAAGCAGTTCTATGTTATATTTCATATGGTTCTTCCAGTTTCGCAGTACAAAGTTAGCTGATGCAAAATATTTATTCTGAACTGCTGAACATGATATTATAATGTACTTCATGAATGCAAGTATTAATATGATTTTATAAACATAAGTACACATAACAGCTATTATATCTAGTGACACCTGTTTTTTATGCCATGCCAAAGGGGGGTATTTGTCACAATAAAGATGATATGAAAACTTTTATGTAAGATTAGAGAGCTCTGATGATCAGGGTACATACTATTTCTTAGTAATATTAAGCACCTTCAGATTGGTTTATTTTTGGTGGCTGTCAATATTTTGTCTAATCTGGATTAAATCAATCTTTTACACCATCATCGCATTTCATGCAAGCAATGGCTAGTGAAATAATCAGATTAATCTGGGTTTTATGGAATATTAGTAACTGCCATTTGTCACCAAAAATGTGACTGTGATTGCGCTGCTTCAATTGCACATAAAGCATGAGATGCTAGTTGCATGCAACTTATAGGTTTCTGCCATTGTTATTGACTGCAATATCAACTGACTTCAATTAGCTGATAGTCAAATGCACAATATTTTGTATAATTTTATTTATTTATCCTTTTTATTCAATAGTATGCTTGCACTTGACCATCAACTCGATGCTAAGCGACCGTTGCAGTCTATGATGGAACTGGCTTGCGTTTCAACTTTTTGCACTTTCACTGCTGATAGTGCATCCTTAGTGTAAAATGTTACATTTTCTGTTTAAATATGTGTGAAATTTGTATTGATTTGAATGGAGTAAGTATTATTGTAATATTCATATTATTTGCACCTCAGCAGCAAAAGTGTTAATATAAAACTGGAATTGAACATTGTTATCGACTATAAGATCGTAGGAAAGCAGATATGACTAGCCTACCTGGCTTCAAAAAAGATACATGATATTCAAAAAGAAAATCATATATTTCTTTGTGTGTTGTATATTTCTGACCTAGCTCTGCGACAGGATTGCTATATGCCTTTTATCTTCTGATGGATACACAAAATTATGTACATAATTTGTAAAGTCAGTGTTCATTGTCGAAAATTGGATTACAGTCGGGATTCAGCTAGTGTAGTTATGTGATTTAAAATTCTGCTTAAAGATTTTGCCTTAAGACAGTGCAGTGCAGTTTGTATTAATTTGCTTGTAACACAGCTGTACATAGACCTCTTGATTTATACAGATGGATGTATGAATCAAGAGGTCTATGTGTAGATGTTTCCATAATGCTAAAATATAGACATGGTAAGGTAGTGAGATATTTATGTGTGCCTTTTTGAAATATGCTCTGCGACTGTTTTGCTAGGAGTATCATGTTTTATTTATTTTTAGATAAACACTTCCGGTTTTTATTTGTTATTTTTTTATTTAATGCTGATTAAGTGTAAGGTCTTCATATGAACAGTACTGATATATATAAATATTATAAACTTTGAGGTGTAAGTGTAGAAGTGTGCTTGTTCATCAAACCCATATTCTCAGTGCTTTAAGTGCTGGTATACACAGGTATAAAGAATATTATCTGCTTGGGCTTGGCTAAAATTCACCCATGTTTCATTCAGTCCTCAATCTGGAGTGAGGTCATCGAGGAGCATTGAGAGGCCTTTGCCATTTCTCTCTCTCTCCGATGTCATATTAAGCCTTATTAGTAGACATCGGATTATATGCACTATCAAAATGCCAAAATATGCATGCAAATATACACTAAAAAAGGGCGAAATATGCACAGTAAAAAAACCATATATTATTACACTTTACATTTATTTTAACATTATATTTATATGTCAT
Source organism: Lycia hirtaria (assembly GCA_947563715.1). Classification (NCBI taxonomy): domain Eukaryota; kingdom Metazoa; phylum Arthropoda; class Insecta; order Lepidoptera; family Geometridae; genus Lycia; species Lycia hirtaria. The sequence goes on from OX387386.1 coordinate 17,335,493, forward strand.
ACATATATTCATATTAGTTATTGTTATAATTCTTATGACAATAAACAATAACATATTTTTCCAGGTTTTTTACAGAAAACTTGTGACGTTTGTCACGTAATATTAATTTATAATCCTATAAATTCATATTAAGTGACAAACGTGCTGAGCGTGTGCGGTGAAGACGTGTCGACAGCATAATACAACTCGCCTAACACGTATAACTACTGAAATATGCACTATCAATGAAAAAGTACCAAAATATGCAATAACGCTATAAAAATGGAATTATATGCATTTGAATATGCAAACATGCAAATGCATATAATCCGGTGTCTACTTAATAGCAAGCATGAATGAATCAAAGCATTATTAACAAGCTTTCTTCATTTGGTTTGTCTCCCAATTGTTTTCTTTTGATAGCAGACTTCTTAAGCGACTATTTTATTTGTTACAAGTAGTCATTGATGGTTGGTTGTTTGTGTATGAATGGCCATAACGTTCCCCAGAGATTGGTGCACTCTGCATTGTTCTTGCTGCACATCAAAGGACTGCTTAAGCCTATTATCTCTGTTTATGTTTATGAAAGTACCATTACAGAGTGCTATAGATATATCTAATGCCTGGATTTTAATTTTTAAAAGAGCCTGTTGTTGAACCCTTGAAACTGCCTCTTTAATGAAAGGCAATCTCAGACAGACAATGCCAATCTGGTCAGATTCAATGCAGCTTAGACCTAAACTATGTATGCCAATTCTCAGCATAAAGGAGCCCCTTCAAAAAAAAACCTGACTGCAGATAGTTTTAAAAAATTTATTGATATAAATAGTCTGTCAGTCATATCTATTGTTTTGGATATATCAGTTTGTCTGTGTCAGGGGCCAGAGACACCAATTTAAACAATTGTCCACTAACTGTGAGTCAGTAAGAGTTATTGGCTGTTCTGTAAACTCATGCACAATCCTGAATAGCGATAGCTTGAGGTAATAGCAGTATGTGCGACACTTCTCCTTAACTCCTGTATTATTATCCAACTAAGAAAATTCAAAAAAGAAAAAACTGGCCAAGTAAGGGTCGGACTCACGCACGAAGGGTTCCGTACCATTATATATAAAAACGGCAAAAAAATAATGTTTGTTATATGGGATAAATATTAATTTTATTTTAATTTAATTATTTATTTTTAAAGTGAATAATATAACTCATTAACTCAATATTCTGTGAATATTTCAAGCATCCACCTGTTGCCGTAATCAATAACGAGCAAAAGAAATCACGTTTGTTGTATGGGAAGCCCCCTTAAATATTCATTTTATTCTGTTTTTTAGAATTTGTTATTATAGCGGCAACAGAAATTCCTACATCATCTGTGAAAATTTCAAGTCTAACTATCACAGTTCAGGAGATACAGCCTGGTGACAGACAGACAGCGGAGCTTTAGTAATAGGGTCCCGTTTTACTCTTTGGGTACGCAACCCTAAAAATGATGTTCCTCATTACAAGTGGACCTATTACGATTATACGATTACTTAATAGATATAGAAGCGATATTTTACGCTTAACCAGCGGTTTCTACATAACAAAGCACAAGTTCTACTCCACTTGGAGGATTGTCCCCACATTTAGCTTACGTGATAGTGGAACCGGGAGAACCGTTGATTATCCCAAACTCACCAAATAGCTTGATCTACTAATATTCTATCATCCATTGTATTATGAAAGCTAATGTGGTTGTTACACATTTTTTTTTGAACATACGGGTACCAGACGAGGCGTGCTTCGGGAGTGACGTCTGTGCTGCTCATTTTGAAAAAGACCGCCGTATGCGCTTGAAACTATAGTAGGAGAATTCGGCTCAAAAATAGAAGTGAGTAACCCGTTTGTTCTAAATAAAAAATCTATCATCCACATTGAACTTATCTTTTTACTGACCAATGCTTGCATGGAATGCTATGTTAGGATAATGTTATTACATGCAATGGGTAGTAAAAAGTTTGCTTTACTCGGCGCTTGATGGAATTTTATCAACATTTGTCTGTAAAGAGAATGATGTAGGTTCCTTTTGTATATTGAACTGTTTATTTTTGGAGAATCCTAAACAGTTCATGACCCCATCCCTGCGTCGGCTTTCCGCCATTGAGCGTCTGACACTGTCAAATTGCTCATCTCTAAGGTATGAAATATCTTTCCATTGAAGGAATCTCACCAAGGATTCATTCATCATTTATCACAAGAAAACAGGCTCTTGTTTTGAGTGTTGAATTGTCTTATTTTATTTATTTATTTTATTTTATTTGGGAAACAGAGTTATTTTAACTTAATGTACTTATAAATATTAGGGTATCTTATCTCTATTTACATGTCTCCGCATACGTTTTACTAAACAAACGGTTGTCCCCAATCAATATCCATCTATCTATCCTTTGAACGAGCAATTCTTGTATATATATATATGTATATATATAATCTGATTCTCGGAAACGGCTCTAACGATTTTAATGAAATTTGGTTTTTAGGTAGAATAGGGGACGATAAATCGATCTTGCCAGGTTTCATTTTTAGTGAACCCGGGTTTGTCATAGGGTAGCCATAAAAAATCCGAGTGGAGCTCGGTCGCCTAGGTACTAAGCACGAATTAAACATATATTGTAAATAACATAACATAAGCATACTTTATGACGTCAATTTCGGATTCGCACCAAGCCAGATTTTGGACATTGCAATTTTAAGTTTGTGAGGGGGTGTGTTAAATGAGTCGAAATCAGGAAAATCATCTAGATCTTACAAATATCATCCCATTGTTTACTGTTACAATGAGACAACATAAGGATAGAAGGCAATACCTCCTTTTGGCTTATTAAAATGTGATGATTCTGTGCAAACTATCACTGAAATACTATCATCCTACCCACATTCACCATGTCCGTATGATGACACAGTTTCCACGAAACATCACTGATTGTGTACATAAAAAATAATCAAGCTGAGCATTATCTTTTCCTGGAATGTGATAGTGTATATTGCAATAAAAATAAAATAGGCCTGTGGAATCTCATTCAAAGCTTTATGTCTAGTCTGTAGTCATATTTCTTCCATTCCTGGCGAAGCAAAGTAGATATAATAGTGAATGGATAGGTAGAATATGGAATATAAAATAGTTATAGTCAGCATAATACTAATCTGTTGTTATATATCAGCCCGGTGTCTATTACAGGTAGTTACAGCGGCGAGTATCCAAGCTCTCCACGGGACGGTTACAATAACGGCGTAAAAGCGGGCGGCGGTCGCTTCCCGCTTCCTGGTTACGGCGTGGATGCGTGCCCGATGGGGGATTCCGGCTATCCGACGGGGTCCACCACCTCTTCCAACTACGAGTCGACCACGCACCCGCCTATCCGGGAGACGGGAATCATAGAGAAGCTTCTCCACTCGTACGGGTTCATTCAGTGTTGCGAGAGGCAGGCGCGCCTGTTTTTCCACTTCAGCCAGTTTGGCGGCAATACGGAACACTTGAAGATTGGCGACCCAGTCGAATTCGAGATGACGTACGATCGGCGCACCGGCAAACCTATCGCCTCCACCGTCACTAAGATTGCGCCAGAAGTGGTAAGAAATGCAACTTATGTGGTGCTGGTACCTCATGTGTGCGAGGAACTTGAAATACTGTTTATTTACCATATCTGCCCTAATGTGTTTTAAGAAAAATGTGTAATTGTAAAAAAAAAACCTGAGGACAGATACCTCAAGTTCTTATACACACGCACACAATAGGGAAGGTGGGTACATAATATGTAAAGAGTATTTTTTAGGTATTTATTTTATACTTTTATTCGAAAGTTGAAAATATTTTAAGGAACTAATATCAAGTTTTTTGTAAGTGTATATTTTTAATAATGTAAGTTAGGGGGTCTGGACTAGGTTTTCGGGAATCCCGGGGAAAAAACAAAAAAAAACTATGTATACAGAGACGGTGCTTGGTAGGTAAAATATTAAAAAAAATACTAACATTTTACTGAAATATATGTAAAATTAAGCGTATTTTACGTACCGCCTAAGTTTTTCTATTTATTACTAACCTCGTCTTCAAAATCATAAAATTTTCACGTATTTGATAACTCTGAATTAATGAATATCCAATCGCTTTCGCTGATAATGACCATACCTACTTTAGTTAGACCATACCTACTGTTCGTAGTGTGTTTACGTCTACCTGCTGAACTGAAAGGTCGTGGGTTCAATCCCCACCCAGGGCAAACATTTGTGTGATGAGCATGGATGTTTGTTCTGTGTCTGGGTGTTTCTATGTATCATATGTATATATTTACAAAAAAAAAGTATATATGTATTCTATCAGCCATCTAGTTCCATAGTACAAGCTTTGCTTAGTTTAGGCTAGATGGTGTTGTGTGAAATGTCCACAAATATTTATTTATTTAGTAAAGATTATCTTTAACCTACTTCCAAAAAGAACAAGTTTCTCAATACGACTATGTTTTTTTTGTGTTTGTTATGCGGTTACTCCGCCAATTATGACTTGATTTTGGTGATTCTTCTTTGATTGGTAGGTAACAGTTCAGAGGTGATCGCATGTAAATTTTATCAAAAACGTTCTGTACTTTGGTGTTTATAACAAAATAACTGAAAAAAATATCAGCCAAATAAACGAAATGTATTTTGGAGTCGGTTACTTCTGTTTTTAGGGTTCCGTACCTCAAAAGAAAAAAAACGGAACCCTTATAGGATCACTTTGTTGTCCGTCTGTCTGTTTTTACGACATATTCGGCTGTAACCTTTTTTACGCAAACTTAGAAAATTTATTTTTCTTTCTGCAGCAAGAGACTATGGATCTGCGTATATGGTTTTAATTTCAACACGATACCTTTACGCATTCCCGAGATGTCGGACAGCGGACATAGAATGTTAATGCGTCGTTTCGTTGCAGGTGCTTAGCGAGGCTCGCGTCACAGGCACGGTAACCACCGAGGTAAAGGGCGAGGGATCCGGCGACAACACCGGCCGCATCTCGTATGAGAACCGCGGCGAGTGTTTCTTTCTACCCTATACTAAGGATGACGTTGAGGGCAACGTCGTGCTGCGGACTGGTGATGCGGTCAGTTTCCAGATTGCGACCAACCAAAGGTATGTCCTTGATATCAGAAATGAAGAGATTCGTAGACGTACGAAAATCACCGACGTAGTATAGTGGATTAACAAGTTTAAGTGGCAGTGGGCAGGGCACATAGCACGTAGAACTGATGGGGTCGAAATGTTCTCGAGTGGAAACCACGCACCGCCAAATGCAGTGTGGGAAGACCACCACGATATGAATATAATAGAATATATTTTATTGTCATACAGTCACATTCCTAACAATTTTATATAAAATAATATTAATGGATGTTTCTGATATGGGCTCGTCAGTTTTTCTATTATTTATTAATAAATGAATTGGAAATAATACCTGCTTCTTGCTTTGTATCTCACTCAAAAAACGACAAAAATATAAGGGTAGTTTGAAGTTGAGTTGCATTCGTGCAAAATTAAAATTACATAATTTTAGCGACATGATGGACAGATGACCCATTTGACTGGCCTATAGTCAAATGTTACAAAAAATACCCTAAATTCGCAAAGCGTGAAGTAAAGCTGCGTTTTTGATATGTTATTTGGATCCCTTAGGACAGTATGAAACGACATTTTACACCCAATAGTTATGCTACCCGCATAATATGTCAAAATCGGTACAATTTTAGGACCTTTTCAGTTTTTGCAGTTAATTAAAAAACTATGGGTTTTTGGCAGTAGTTGCTTCACAATCTTTAAAGTATATATTAAATTTCAAACAATTTACGCATATATCTGTCTAATATTTTTTGAGATATGAGGTTTCAAAAAAAAACTATTTTTTCAAAAAAAAATAGTTTTGCATATGTTTATAATACATCTGCACATATATGAGTATATATACCAGTTAGTGTTACGAGTAAAGAAGTGAGAAATTAAGTTTGAGTATATTTAATTGCCTTTAATTAAGTGCAAAACGGTGTCCATAGTTCTAAGTTAAGCTTGTACCTACTATGGGAATTAAATCTTCCTTCTCCATGTGTTTGCTCACAGCTGAGTGTCGTGTTGCTCCCGACCCTGTTGTCGACAAATTTGCTTCCATCTCTAAAGATCTTCGGCTTGATGTATTGCGTCAGAGATTTTTGTGACACTTGGTCGGTCCATTTTATTGGGGTGCGTAGTGCGTACCCTGGGTCTTTATCCTTCCAATTTACTGGTCATAAATGCTTGACATTCTCTCGAGTCTCTCATGGGAACTAGGTAGGTAACTAGAATACTTTTTTTATAGTATTTTTTTTACAATACAAATGCCCAGACAGAACAAATATCACAGAAATGTTTGTTCTAAGTGGGGATCAAACTACAGCTTAGAAGGCTACCAACTGAGCTGGGAGGCCAGTTGGAAAATGAATATGAAATGTCGTATTGTGTGTGAACGTTGTCCGCTAGTTTAAGTGCATTTCTTATTACAGGGGGACGTTAGGCGCTTGCCATGTGCGCTTCGAGAACCCTCAGCACCCAGTGAAGTACCACGGCGTCGTGTGCTCCATGAAGGAAAACTTCGGCTTCATCGAACGCGCAGACGTCGTCAAAGAGATCTTCTTTCATTACTCGGAGGCCAAGACCGAGGAGGAACTGATGCTGGGCGATGACGTCGAATTTCTCATACAGACCAGAAACGTGAGTGTTATCTCGTCGTGCAAAGTAAACGAAACAACCGCGCGGTTAGTTAGTTACCTACTTTAAAAGGAAAGAGGTTAACAATTCAGTTGTCTAAGTTATTTTTCAATGTTGTTTGAAAGGATATGCTTCGAGATTGGTCCAATAGAAATTTCGACAAATTAATTTGGTTTTAAACAAGATTTCCAAAAAGACCGATTGGAAGCTGCTTGCATCCAGCGTCTTCCCACCACTTGTATGAGGTCATCTGTCCATCTCGTGGCTGGTCTTCTTACGCAACATAAACAAAACATCATCTGACAGCAATTATTGGAAATAGAAGTTACCACTGATTTATTTCTTTTAATAGTATTGGAAATATTATCAGCAGTCATTACTGATTCATTAACTGATTTTGCTGTTAACTATACACCAAGTCAAGAAACACAAAAATTGGTTCACGAATGACGGAGAAATAACCTCCTTCTTTTTTGAAGTCGGTAAAAAATAGGGAAGGCACCGGATGAAACCTACGCTGCGGTTGCCGATGCGTGGTCTTCACTCGAGGACTTTTCAGCCCCATCGGCCAACAGTTCTACGTGTTATGTTAGTCTACTAAAAATAAATCCGTTTGTATGGAGCTGATCACATTAAATGAACTGTGAGGGGATTCTTTGAAATTATAATTGGAAAATACCTAAAAAACATAAATTCACAATAATCTCCGATTTATAAACTAGCTGCGTTCCGCGGTTTCACCCGTATAGTTGATTTATTTATTTATTTACAATGAACGGTTGGCACCAATTACACATTGCATATATTATACTAAGTCATAATTATAAAATTCAAATGATAATAATGATAAGTAGCGTATGTCTGTCTCCAGGTTTTCACAGCTATCTCTATACTAAATATCATAACGATCGGTTCAGCCGTTTGAGCGTGTAAAGGTAACAAAGCTTGTTTCATAATATAATTTTGAAATTGTGTCAAATGTATTTCAAAACACCAGTACATTCATTAAAATAACAATATTTTTAGTTGTCTTTTATATTGTCACAAATCTTATTTTTACTAGACTATGTGCCCTACTCACTGTCACTTCAACTTGCTAATCCGCTGTGCTATGTCGCACGTTTGTAACTTTTGTATGTCTACGTATCTCTCCGTTAAAAACTATACAGCCGAATTGTTATCAGCCCCGTCGGCCATCAGCCTATTTCCAGCTGTGGGCTTCTTATGGCTGAGATGATCATGATGATTCGATAATTGGTAACATTGTTTTATAATGATGATGACAAGTGATATTTATCTCAGGGCAAGGAGGTGGCGTGCGAGATCTGCAAGCTGCCGGGCGGGTCGGTGGTATTCGAGGACGTGTCGCCGGAGACGTTACGCGGGCAGGTTCTAAAACCGCTGGAGCGGGGCGCCGCCGCCGCCGGCCGTCAGAACGACCCGTTGCCGGGGCGCATCCGATACCGCGCGCCAGACCACAGCGAGGTTGAGGTGCCCTTCGGTGACAAGGACCAATGCGGCGAGTTCACGCTGCGCCACGGCGACTGGGTGCGCTTCCAGGTGGCGACCGATCGGCGCGACCGGCTCCGGCGCGCCACCAACATCGCGTTGCTCGATGAGTCCTTCTCCGTGTCGGGCGAGCGGCGCGAGCGCGGCATAGTGCGCACGCTGCGCGACGGCTTCGGCTACCTGCGGTGCGTGGAACGCGACCGACCGCTGCTCTTCCGCTTCTCCGAGGTGCTGCGGCTCGGCCGCGAGCTCAGCGTCGGCGACGAGGTTGAGTTCACGGTCGACCCGCCCGCCACCTTCGCCAAGTGCGACACGCGCCAAGTGGCCATCCGCATCAAGCACCTGCCCACCGGCAGCGTCGCGTTCGAGACGCTCGTGGAGCGCGCCGTGCGCGGCACCGTCTCCGAGACGCAGCGGCCGCCCGAGGAGCGCGACCGCCGCTCCGACAGCCCCATCGGCGACGAGTACGACGGCCTGCTGCTTGCACACATCGATCGGACCGAGAAGTCGCTGCCCTTCCGTATGAAGCGAGGCGAGACGAGGCAGCTGCGCCCCGGCGACAGGGTCCTCTTCGACTTGTACCAGGTGAGGGTGGCCGGGGTGCGGGGTGAGCGGGGCGCGCCTCTTCTCCGTGGCACTCGCTCATGTTCCGTGTGCCGCAGGTGAAACGCACCAAGGAGCTGGTGGGGCTCGGCGTGCACGCACCGGAGGGACTCTCCAACGGAGCGGGCCGTGCGCCCGTGCATGGATATATCGCCGCGCTCAAGGACGGCTTCGGCTTCATCGAGACTGCGGACCATTCTAAGGAGGTGTTCTTCCACTTCAGGTAAGTAACACCCGTAGGGGCTGGCTTCTGCTGGCTACAGTGATACATTTTTCTTTACGCAACATGTACCTAGTCTTGCCATAAATATTGTCACGAAGAAAAAAAATATTTTTTTATTGCAAATAATATTTATTACTTTTACAGTGTGTTAGTTTAATACATAAATATAAAACAATTTAAAATATAAAAGCTTATTCGAAGTGGTCTCCATTGGCTGCAATACAGTCCTTTAAACGTTGAGGCCAGTTATCAATAGAAGCACGCACTCTTTCCATGGGAAAATTCTTCACTGCCAATCGTATGGATTGTTTTAGGGACTCCAAATTATCATGGCGTTTAGAGCAATCCATACTCTCTAAAACTGACCATAAATCATAATCCAGCGGATTAAGATCAGGACTAGACGACGGCCAGTCTTCAGCTCTGATGAAGTCCGAAACGTTCACTTCTAACCAAGACTGCGTGGACCGAGCTTTATGACCTGGCGCCGAGTCTTGTTGGAAGGACCATACTTGGTTATTGAACATGGTGTTGTTAAGGGGCTTAACTACCTTCTCAAGAATGGTATTTTGATACACTTGTGCCGATGTTTTGATACCTTTTTCACAAAAATATGGCTCAGTCACTCCTTCATAGCTAACACCCCACCAAACCATCACTGAAGTCGGATAATGCCCACGTTGCACTCTGTCGACTAATTGGGAAGCTTCCTTAGAGCTTTGAGCATAAATACGGTCATTTTGTTTGTTAAAATGTTGCTCAATTGTAAAGATTTTCTCATCCGTAAACAAAATTTTTCTGTGACCTCCCTTTGCGTACCGCTTCAGTAGTTGTTTCGATTTTACCACCCTATTCTTTTTTAAATTATCAGTTAAAAAATTACCAGTGCGTCTCTTATAGGCTGCAAGTCCTAAGTCATCTTTTAAAATACGCGACATGGTTCTGGGTGCTATCTTCATCTCCCGAGATAAAATCTTTTGCTTTCGGACAGGATTTCTTCGAATTCTTTCCCTTACTGCTTTGACCACCTTTTTCGTACGAACACTACGTGGACGGCCAGATCTTTTTCTGTCACAAACAGAGGAGGTCTCATTGTACCTATTAATAGCCCGGTACACAAACATTTGACTAATACCAAGCGTATGGAGAGTTTTAAAAATTTCATTTGGCTCCATACCAACTTTGTGTAATGCAATCACAGCGATTCGGTTCTCTTTATCACCCCACTCCACTTTAATATCGCAAAATATTGTACAATGTATTGGCGCCAAAATTAGAAAACCCAATGAACAATCGTATAAAAATGACAGATTCGAAATTCAAATGTAATATCTTTCTTATTTTTAACTGTAACAGTATTTATGTCCAGACTAAGTATTTACGATTGATTACCAACTCGCCTGATGTTAAGCGACGAAGCCTTGAAAATTCCAAGATTGTCGTTCTCAGGAAACAGATATGGTGGCAAAGAATTCCATTTGTGTGCAGTACACATCAAGAAAGTAGGCCGATATCGCTAAGTACGCATTTTTGACATTTCAATGGGTTATATTACATGGTCAATATTATTACGATCCTGGTATCGTATCAGTATCATGATACCTAATAACGGTACCAGATATTGCCATGATACAGTGGTACGGCTCGATAATAGCAGTAGAAAAAGCGAATCTATTCGCAGGTCTATTTGCGGACAACTCACGTCACTCACGTAGATACCTCAGGAGAAACGCCTCCAAGTATACCTCATTACGGCGCAACTATGCAGGACATATGCATCAATCAAAAGGAGGTGCTTAAGACACTTAGCATAGACTTGAAAAGCTAGTGTTCCTGATGGTATACCAGCTATTGTGTTGAAAACCTGTGCATCATGGCATACCTTGAAAACAATAACCTCCTCAGTGACCGACAGTACGGATTTCGCCGAAATCAGTCGACTGGGGATCTTCTCGTGTATGCCACACACATTCTGAGCGAGGCCATCGAGAACAACGGTGAGGTCTTGGCTGTGTCTCTCGACATTTCGAAGGCCTTTGATAGGGTTTGGCACGACAGTCTCCTTAACAAGCTCCCATCTTATGGACTACCTGCCTCGTTCTGCTCTTGGATGGTTGTTGACGGGTGCTCGTCCATTCAAATGGCAATAAACGCCGGAAACAGATATGGCGGCAAAGAATTCCATTTTTGTGCAGTATGCAACAAGAATGTGGATCGATATCGCTGAGTACGGATTTTTGGCATTTCAACGAGAAATGGGTGGTAATTCGTCGACTTTCTGCTAGTCCTGTAGTGAAATGGCGAGGGTGGAATTAGATTTAGAGTTAGATTAGGTCACCGATTAACTTCACAGCTCGCCGGTTCACTGATTCTAAACCTCCCAGCTGATACTTTGCTGATCCATCAAAAAGGTGGCAGCAGTACTTCATACACTATCGGACCTGTGCTTGATACTGATGAAGCAGTTGTCCCGGTGAGAAGTATCACCTAACCTTATTAATGATGCCAAGCTTTTTACTAGCCAGTTTAGCCTTAGATACAAGGTAACCCTTAAAATTCATTGTTGAGGTTAACGTGAGTCCCAGCAGTTCAAGACGGTCTGTCAATGATAAGGATACATTTCGGAAAGTAGGAGACAAAAGAAACTCACTCTTTTTGGCGGAGAAAAGGTAGGCTTGAGTTTTGTTGGCGTTGAATTTGACGAGGTTTTCGTCACCCCAGTCGGACATAGCTTTTATAGCTTTATTCATATGCTCAACCATATCTTCTCCCAACGCCTCGATATCAGCCTTTTTGGCTTTTGGACCAGAAGTGTACCTTTCCACACCTGTACTGACATCTGCATACCCTAAGATACCAGGTTTCAGCAGGTAATTAATATGCTGCAGGAAGAGAGTAGCGGAGAGTACATACCCTTGAGGACCTACACCCTACAATCTTGGAATTTTTAAGGCTAGAGTGAATAGATATCTTCTAGATCGACGAGCTCCATCCTTGGTCACACCGTCGCTTAACATCAGACGAGTTGGTGGTCAATCGTAGATCTGTCTTGATCTTGTATAAAAAATTATAAAAACTATTTTTTTTTATTGTTACTGTTTTATTGTTATTTATTTATATTCATAAAACAATTGAAAATAAATGAATTGTTAACTGTACAAAATCACGATTAACAATTTATTAATTGTTAACTACTGCATGCTACAATTGACAATTAATTGATTGTTAATTGTAATATTTCAGAATTACAATTGATCAATTGTTAATTGTTTTGTACGATTAACAATTAATCAATTGTAAATTTTTATTTGTTCTCATAATTCAAATTTGCCCAACACTTCTATCTACCAACCATAACAAGATTTGCTCTCGAAAAGATACTGAGCAGAAAAAATAAAGATCGGTTCAAAGTAATTTGTAAATTAAGTTTGTGAATCAAATAATTCGGATATCAATTGTGACCGTATTAAGTGCACACTATTGAAAAATATATCAATATTAAATTTTGATAAGTATTCGATATTATTGTGATATTCGCTGATCGCGTGATAATACTTATCGCTTAATATAACCCAATGAGTAATGGGTGGTGATTCGCCGACACACGCCCTGTTTGTTGCAGCAACCTGGAAGGTTCCGCCGATAACCTCGAGCTGGGCGCGGAGGTGGAGTACGCGGTAGGGCGGAGCGGCGGCGGCGGCGGCGGCGGCGGGTGCGCCAGCGCAGAGTGGGTGCGCACCCTGCCGCGCGGGTCTCTCCCGCAGCCGCGCATCGCGGACCCGCCGCTCACCGGCGTAGTGACGCGCACGCTGCGCGCCCTCAACCCCGACCAGCCGCAGTACTGCGGGCTTGTGCAGGCCGAGTCGGGTGGTGCGCACGAGTTCGGCATCACGGGGCTCGCGTGCAAGCGCGAGATCCTGCAGGTCGGCGACCCCGTCACCTTCCAGGTGGACTCGGAGGGTCGGGCTGCGAACATCGTGCCAGTCCGCAAGAAGCGGCGCGCCGTCGTCGACGCGGTCAAGGGCGGGTTCGGGTTCCTGTCGCTGGCGGGGTGCGGCGAGGAGACGAGCGCGGAGGCGCGCCGCCTCTTCTTCCACATGTCGGAGGTGCGCGGCGCCACCTCCGACCTGCAGCCCGGCGACACCGTCGAGTTCGTCATGCTCACCAATCCGCGCAACGGCAAGTCGTCCGCCTGCAACGTCGTTAAAATAGCGTAAGTGTTGCTACAACCTACGGCCCATTCATATGAGTAATTTTTTTAACTATAATTTTTAATAAGTATCCCTTCCTCTCTCGGCTAAACGGTTGTCTTTGGAGCTATAAAATAAATCATGCTAGTAGCATATATTATGAAATTGAAATGAAAACGATCACGGCTAAGTAGGCTCTACAAGTAATAGTCGACAAAGTTATAAAATGTACTTAGCAACGTAAGATTTTTTATTTTATTTAAACTAACATAAATCTACTCCTATATTCATAGTATCAAACAGGATACCATTTTAAATTGGCATAAACTGATGTGCAACGTGACACGCACTTGGTCCGTTTATTGGCTTGTTGGTTTGTTCGTACTTCGTTCCAACAGTATTTATTAAACACTGACATATAGTCTAGTAAAAATAAATCCGTTTATATGAACTATATCATATTAAATGCTACTTTGAGGATTCTTGGAATTATGATAAGAAAATGTCTAAAAACTGATTCACAATAATCTGTTATTAGTTTTTTTTTTAAACGGACGCGGAAGTGCGAGTCAGACTCACCCTCCGAGGGTTCCGTACAATCGTAGATAAAAAGGGGAAATTATATTTTTTTTTTAATATTTTCCTTCATAAGCCGAAAATATAAGATATTTAAATACCTGTTTTAGCTTGTGCTAATGAATATCTTTCATATGATAACCCACAAGATACGGTTAAAGCACTCTAAAATTTGGACCCTCTTTCCTTGCTTAAAACCCTATTTTTTATGATAAAATAAAAAATGTACAGTTTTCAGATTTTTTCCTTTATGTGTACTATATGACAATGCTTCTTGCCTTTCACAGTTATACGTCAACGGGAAGTACCCCATAGGTTTTGATTCCCTTGCGAGTGTGAAAATATGCGTTTTGCGACATATTCGGCTGTAACGTTTTTTTATGAAAACTGAGAAGTTTGCTTTTTCTCTCTGCAACAAGAGACTATGGATTTACGTATAAATTTCAACTCGATACCTTCACGCGTTCCCGAGATACAGGTCTTGACAGACGGACAAACGGACAACAAAGTGATCCTATAGGGGTCCCGTTTTTTCCTTTTGAGGCACGAAACCCTTAAAATGAAACTGATTATAACTATATTTAGTGTGACGTTGGTGTGGTGTGTTGCAGGAAGTCGGCGAGCAAGACGCGCCCCGAGCGGTTGGTGGCGCGGCTGCGTTCCGTCACCCTCGAGGAGAACGGCGCGCCGCGAGTGGTAGCGCTGCGTGCGCCGCGCGGCCCTGACGGCACGCGCGGCTTCCGGCTGCGACGCGCGCGCGCCGAGTGACGCACACCGCACCGCTACGAAACTACCCTCATCGTGGAAATTTCACGTGCAATAGAGGCGCGGCCCCGAACCGCCGGCGACCGGACCCCTACCGGCCGGCGGTGGCGCCGCGGACCTTCACTGTAAAAAAAAAAAGATTTTTTCCTTTTTTATTTAGTGATTATGTACCGGTTATATAAAATTATTTAGTTAAGTAAAAAAATCAATCGTAAAGGATGTATCTTCCGTGTAAGATTGGGGCGACGTATGCGTGAGTTGCGGCCTATGCGTCTGGCGTGGAACGCGCCGCTACCGCTTTGTAGTGTATATTGAAATGATCGAACGTAATGTACGTTACATCGGCCGCGGATGGACGTCGTCGCCGATCATCATTTAGAACGGAACTGTAGGTATTTGCCGCGTGTATTGGGTATGTGTGGGCGCGTTATTTCTCTCGGTGTGTGAGTGATGAATTGTTGAACTGAACGTTCGGCGCCGCGCCGCCTCCGCCCCCCGCACCCCGGCTCGCATCCACCACCCCCGTCTCGTTATATTAAACGAAATCGAGAGTGGTATGCGAGCGTGTGTTGTAGAAGGTTCTGTGTTAGTGACGAGTGTCGTGCAGCAGAATTAGAGTATCGTGACGTTGAGAGGCGGACGCGGAGACGGCGGGCGGTCCGCACACGAACTGAACTGATTAATCCCAAAGATAAAATGAAATGAACAAATATGTGAGGGCGGGTGCGCCCCGTTGCTGCCTAGACGACCCCGGGACGGGAATGCCACACGAGGGTCACATTCGCGTTCATGAGCCTCTCACAGTTACACATTTTTACTATTTTAAGAGACTACTTTTTTTTATTTTAGTCGATTCGCGTTGAAGTGTATTCGTAAAAACGAGTTATCTATGCCAAATATTTATACGCCCTGTACATTTTTGGAAATTGTGATTAAAGCAATGTACACCACCATATTGGAATTAACGAGTCTTGGTTTTATTTAGTTAGGGGCTTGATATAGAAAGAGCTTCGGGTGTGCGGACGTATGCTGTGGGCGAAAAAGTATGGGACGTCGGCGTATTTTACATTACGTGGCATAAAGCGCCGTAGATTTTTGTCTCAACCGCAGTCTTCTTTTTATATTGATTCCTTTGGTGTAAAGTTACTTCGATTGTCTTTTAACCGACTTCAAAAACGGAAGAGGTTATCAATTTGTACTGTATATATTTTTTATGTATGTACACGAATTACTCCGTTACACGGTACGTGAACCAATTTTTGTATTAAATAAAGCTCCCTAGTTGGTCCCATAATTATTTACTAACTAAATAAAACCAGCCAAGTACGAGTTGACAAGTATGCTATAGCTACTCTGTTAAGTACACAACCTAAACACTAACATATAGTCTAGTAAAAATAAATCCGCTTGTATGAACTATATCACATTAAATGCAACTTCGGGGATTCTTTGGAATTATGATAAGAAAATGTCTAAAAAAGTTCACAGTAATTATTTAAAAACTTCAACGTTCTTTATATCTTCACGTATTCTCCATTTAGTTCGAAATCGTTAGGCGCATCGCCCACACGAGCTGGAGTCGAGGCGGCGTCGAGGCACGGGCGCACAAGCGGCGCGCCGCTTCTACGTTTCCTTCAGGTTCAAATGGCAGTGCGCTCACACACTAGAGTCGCGTCGCAGGCGACGTGGAATCGAGGCGCGGTCGCGTCGGCGTCGCGGCAGGGGTGCAGTGCGCGACCGCGCCGCGACTCCACCACCATTTTGTTATTTTGTTTCGTGCGTAGACGTGTTTACACTGTAGTGTGTGAAGGAAGCATAACCGTCCGCGCCTAGACTCTAACAAAAACGCCACGCCTCGACTGTGCCGCGACGCCGCCGCGACCGCGCCTTTATTTACCAGTGAGCGACGCGCCTTAGAAGCTCAATTCGCATTTGGCTGGTTTTTACTATTTGTTGAATCAATCTCAGAGTGAGCATTATAATCATACAAAATTGAGGCTTGTATTTATAACAATTTTTTACAATAGAGTAAAAGTAAAAAAAACTTTGTTGTATGGAGACCCTCTGTTCTTTTTTTGTTTTTTATTACTATAATTTGTTGATAATTCTGCTGTGATATCACATATACACACATGTAGTGGCTTTATTAGACTCAGGCGCGTTACGCTCAACTTTATAGCGACGCAAAGCTGCCTCGTTTTTATCTTGCTTTTTAGAGTTCCATAGTAAACAAGGAACCCTTATAGTTTCGCCATGTCTGTCTGTCTGTCTGTATGCGGCTTTGCTCAAAGAGTATCATTTATAATAACTAGAAAACTGTAATTTGATATGGATATACATATTCTTATGCGAGGTGGGGGCGATGGGTCCTGGACTGACGTCCCGCTAGGGGTGTATTGTGCATTTCCCCCTACCAACATCACCCGAGCCAGCCCAGCTCCTTGAAATATCGGAGCACGGCTCTGGGCTGCTGGCACAACTGCTCCAGTGGTGAGGGTGTTTGACTAGATAATAATAATGAAAAAGATGATGGGTTAGCATGCTGTTGTGGTGGTGACAAAAGCGATGACGACATTCTCTTAGTAATTTTTAGCCGATTTCAAAAAAGGAGGTTATCAATTCGACCTGTATGTACTCGTATGTAGTATTGTCAGAACTGCTCAGTTTTTGTATATGTTAGTCTATACCAGCTTCTAAACATGTATGCCAAATTTCATAAGTGTATGTATGTATGTATGTTTGTCCAGTATTACGCAGAAACTAGAAGTCTTAATGGAAACATTTTGTATTGAATAAAGTATCTCTCAACTTTGTCACTGTAAGTTTAATCAAAATCGGTTCAGTAGTTTTCAAAATATGGACTTTTTTAATTTTAAAATATGAGCGTTTCAACGACGCTATACAAACTACTGGGCGGATTTGAACGAAATTTGGTAGGTTTATCACTCATATTATGTAAAAGGATCTGGCATACTTTATAACACAAAAATGAGGTATTACAAGAGTAGTAAAGTGTGTTTGACAATTAAACAAACTTACCCAGTCAAGTTTTGTGAATACAATTTTTATTTTCAAACTTAACTAGTATATACTATTAAAAATTAATAAAAATGTAATTTAAAAAAATAAACCGACTTGTCTTCGTTTCACTCTCTTAATTGCAGAAAAAGCAAGATAAACTCGGGCGCGAGATAACTTTGCATCGCTATAAAAGTTGAGACCAACCCTGGCAGGCCAAAAGAGGTAATTTAAAACAAAGACGATCTCTTAAACTGATTTAAATTACAACTAAAGTTATTGAGTTTTATTTGAAACTAAAATGGAACTGGTTTCAGTTTCATTACATTCCAGTAGCACCATGTATTTTGGATTTTACTATTTAAAGATAAAACTATTTAAAAATATGGCATAAACTTATGGACATCTTATGCTATAAGTTCTCATTGGCACTGAGCATGGAAGCCTAGTAAGATTATAAATACAACGAAAATATCTGAATCTATTTAGTTCCGTATATTTGTTTATTTATTCATAAATAGTTCAAAAATATTTCTAAATATAACGTATTGTTCGCAGACAAACTTACTGAAGTTAGCATATTTTCGAAAAGTTTCAGTACTAGTCTTTATTGTTTTCTGGGTAATTTATATTATGAAAATGCTAACCGTTCAGGGTCATTAGGTCCAGTCACCCAAGAGGTCCAGAAGCCAAACTGATAATTACCAAAAGGTCTAGTCTAAAATTTACTTGTAGATAAGTCAGTCGCTTGTCTCAGAATATATATCAGTTAAAAAAAGTATGACATTTGTCAAGGTGACAGATGTCAAATTGCCAGTTATATCTCAGGAACTGTTGATATAGTTAAGTGGTTCATAAAAGTGATGGATCTCAACGAGATCTTAATTTCGGACAACAGCTCTGCTGTCAAACTTGACAAGCTCTTAAGATATGCGACTTACCACAATCTTAATTATTTATTCAATTTTATTAGATATTTATCTTATTTCAATATTACTTGGACCTTTGTCTTGCTCTCTCTACTGTAGAAAAGAAGCGATCCAATAGTCAAAGTAATATTGAAATAACACTGTTTGAAGGCTTGTGGCAGGTACGGTACCAGCCCGAACAGACTTCGATTTATCCAAAGACCGCTTCAAACTGATCGATAATGACATGACACCGGCACCTTATCGGCGGACAGCAAATGGATGGTTCTTCGGGCTCAAGTTTCCTTCTGAGTCATCGTGAACACTTCTTTATGGCAAGACTTTTCAAGAACTAGGTATTTTACGCCACCTCAGCCCGCATTTGAAAGCGCGCCGTGACAAAGAAGTAGGTACGTATGACGCCGCCACGTGTATGATATCCTCTGTCCACCTTGTGGCTGATCTTCCTACGTTACGCTTGCTGGTTCGTGGTCTCCATTCGAGAACTTTTCGGCCCCATCTGAACTCGGACACGGATTTTGACTTGGAACCGGACTCTGACTCTGACTCGGATTCGGATTTGGACTGGACACGAAGTCGGACTCGAGTGCGAGTCCAGCTCCGACCTATATAAATATAATCCAATTGGTTAAAAATCATGTTGAATTAGTACCTAGGTAAATAGTTTCATATAACTCTATTTTTAGTAGTAATCTCTATTCTATTTTAACTCTTGAGTTTTATCGATATAAGTTCAGGGTACAGACCTACTGGATAGCTTGATGCATCTTGCACATTTCATGCATTTGTTTGTATGTGGGTACACCGCACTTTGTATTACGACGTTCTGTGGTCGCTAGCTTTGTGGATTTCTCTTCTCCCTCATTTAATTTTAAAGTTAACCGTTTTAAAATCTGTCAGAAGTCATTTTTGTATTTGTTGGTTTTTGTTCAGAAATTCGATGCTTCAGCCCATCATCTCAAACTGGCCATATTTTAAATCGACTTATCAAATGTAAAAAAAAAAATCACACTAAAAAGAGTAATTTACTTACATTTTATTTTATAGTAAAACTACACTATTTGTTTCTTGTTTGCATTGGTTATTCAATTTTTCCCATAAATCTCGCAAAACTATAAAATGCGCTTTTTAGTAATCTCGAACTTTTTCGTAAAACAAATGATTGATTTTATAATAATTATAATAAATAAGGCCCAGTTAAATAAATTTTACTGTACTATGCATACTTTCTCGCGAACGCGTACACTCAATAGCATATCAAACGTTAACGCTAGCGTAAAGTAATATGATGAAAATTGCTTATAAGCAGTCTGGTATTTTGTTTTATTATACTTACACGTTGTGACCTGGACAAGATTGACACAGGGCCAAGATGAGTGAAGTACAAGAAGAGCATTATATACATATGCCCAGCAGTGAGCGAGAACGGGCTGAAAATGATGATGATATCGTGTTAGGTAGATATAAGAATTTGTTCGAATTAAAATTAAATTTATATAGAACGTTTGTGAAGTTGCTTCATAGTTCTGGCATGTTAAGAATTTTTCCGTGCACTAGTAGGTAATTATATTAAAAACACAATGGGGCTATCAAGGCACCACTGAACAAAATAACATTTATGAAATAACTAAATAAAATAAAAAAACGGACAAGTGCGAGTCAGACTCGCCCACCGAGGGTTCCGTACAAATAAAATTCCGTACAGATAAAAGGGGGAAATCATATATTTTTTTATATTTTCCTTCATAAACTGAAAAATATACATCATAAAAATATTTAAAACCTGTTTTAGCTTATGCTAATGAAGCTCTTTCATATGATACCCCACATGATACGGTTAATTCACTTTAAAATTTGGACCCTCATTCCTTGCATAAAGACACTATTTTTTGTGATTAAATAAAAAAAACAGTTTTCGGATTTTTTCCTATATGTGTACTCTAACACAATGCTTCTTGCCAAATTTCATAGTTCTAGGTCAACGGGAAGTACTGTGTAGGTTTTGATTCCCTTGTGGGTGTCGAAACGTGCATTTTTTACGACATATTCGGCTGTAATAAGAAAGATTAAGATAGACCTATTAATGGCTAATTTTATTAATTAAGTATTTTGTTCCAAAAATGTAAATAAGCTGTTGGTCTTATATAAATAAATAAGTTTTTTTTTTTTTTTCAAATTTGAGAAATTTATTTTTTCTTTCTGCAGCAAGAGTCTATGGATCTGCGTGTATGGTTTTAATTTCAACTCGATACCTTAACGCGTTCCCGAGATAAAGGTCTTGACACCCGGACGGATGGACAGACGGACAGACAGACGGACAACAAAGTGATCCTAAAAGGGTTCCGTTTTTTCCTTTTGATGTACGGAACCCTAAAAAACAACGAAATTCTCGTAAAAACCCCCGACATAAAAAAAAACTGTTGGACCGACTGTTTTGATGAAACATTCAACAACAGCTAAAAACACTCCCGATCAAATTCTCTTTCAAACAAAAAAAAAACAGATCAAAATCGTTTCATCCCTTTAAGAGCTGCGATGCCACAGACAGACACAGATTTAATTGATGCACAGCACACTTCAAACTTATACTCAAACTTCTTTTTGGGGCAACTGTAAGCCATGGGATAATTTTATTAAACGAGTAAATCAGCCAATGAGATTTGGTAGAGTCATGGAAAAGAAAAATCTCTCATGGCACTACTAGTAGTGCCATGCAGGGGCTATACCACAAATATTCAAGCAGTATTATTTCAATATTGCTTTGACTTTTGTCTCACTCTTTCTACAGTTGTGAGAGCAAGACAAAGGTCAAAGTAATATTGAAATAAGATTGTGGTAACTCCCCACAGTAGTGTCAAGGGAAATAAACGGATGATTCTCCATCAGCTAAAATTTAGCTGCTAAATGACACTCCGGAAGTAAAGACGACACCACGCTCATCAGACTGCACAAGGAGGGTTATTTTTCGGGTGTAAGTATGTTTTTGTCTATATTACTACATTTCTATGCAGTTGGATATTTTGTTTTTATTAACCGACTTCAAAAAAAATGAGGTTATCAATTCGATCTGTATGTATGTAATATTGTCAGAATTGCACAGTTTTTATACATTTTAGTCTAAACCAGCTTCTAAATATGTATGGTTAAGTGTATGTATGTTTGTCCACTTATTACGCAGAAACTAGAAGTCTTATTGCAAAAAATCTTTTTTTATTGAATAATGTATCTCGCAACTTAGGAAACAAGGTAAGTTTTATCGAAATCTGTTTAGTAGGTACTTTTCATTTTCATGATATGAACTTTTTAAATCTTAAAATATTAACTATTCAAACTACTGGGCGAATTTGAACGAAATTTGGTAGGTTTATCACTCATACTATGTAAAAGGATCTGGCATACCTACTTTAAAACGCAAAAATTAGGCGTTACAATAATAGTGAAGTGTGTTTGAAAATTAAACAAACTTACCCAGAGAATTTGGTGAATCAAATTTTTATTTTCAACCAAATCGAATAAATACCATTAAAAATGAATTAATGAAAAAAGTACCTAATTTTAAAATATTAAACATACTTTAAAACAATCTAACTGAAAAGGTTAAGTAAATACACCAATTATTTTTTGAGGTCGGTGTCTATAGGACATGATAGTTTAGGGCCTGACACCGACCTCAAAACTAATTGGTGTATTTATCTACTTGGTAGACGCCCAGTTTTGATTTCATTTTTCGTGCTATTTCTCCCTTTTCATTAGATTGTTTTGAAGTCGTTTTTTTTGTTTTATATAACTTTTATTTTAATATAGATATATTAACTACTTGTTTTGTCTCGTGTTTCTATTCGACCGCGTAAGGAGGATTACCTAATCTTCCTCCTTGGTATGTTCTCTTTAATTGTTTTTTGTGTGTATGTATGTTTGTTTCCATATTACCTTATATATACGTAGCCAAAACAGTTTGATCGATTTTGATGTGCGAGGATTCGTCTTTACTTCTCAGAGGTTATAATAACAACTTGCAAAAATTAAAAACTACTCCTTAAGTAATCTCGCATATTCCTCCAACGGGCATTTTCTTGAAAAATAACTAATTTTACAAGAATTATCCATAAGAATGTTCCTTTACATTTTATTAACGAATACATCTTGATGCGTAGGTACTGCACACGAATGGAATTCTTTGCCGATCTTTGTTTCCTAAAAATTGCGATCTTTTTTATCGAATTACGGAATTTTCAAGGTTTGAGTGATCTTCTAGATCGATGAGCTCCATCCTCGGCCACACCGGCGTTTTACGTCAGGCGAGTTGGTGGTCAAACGCAGATCTATCTTGCGTAAAAAAATAATTACAGCTGCTTTGCGCATATTTTCTCAACATTATATAAGCATAACATAAACTACGATTATCGCTCTTATGAAGCAGGGTATTTTAAGATAAGTTTGTAAGTATCCTTGGTTTCGTTCGCGGTAAAATACAACTTTGTACACTAGTAAAACAAATAGCAGCTCACAGTTTATTTTATTATGTTTATTATTTATATTTAGTAAATAGCTACCATTACGATATTCTGTGATTATAGGTACTAAAGGTAGACCGATTTTATATTGATAATGTGTTTCTTTTAGCTAATACCTAAATAATAAATAAATAAATAAATAATGTAATTTTATTAAGTACACTTACGGCATAGTCGGCCTCTATTAGATCGATAAAAAAATGAGAAGAATCCGTAAAATTCACAATTATTTATTCGGTGGTCAACTAAGCTCGCAGCCCACGAAGTCCGCGGCCTCAGTTGACCACTTTCAGTTTGCGGGCTCTGTTGACCTTTTTTTTTTTTAATTTTTTAATAAAGTTTTTTAAGTAAGTACTTGTTTATAAATGTTTTTATTAATGTTTTTTTTCTTCAATTATGTGGCTGGTTGTAAGCCAGCCTTTTCCTAAAGTGTGGTCTCGTGAGTCTGGCTTGTCATTAAGTGGTGCCAGTATGTGATGGGCCTGATGAGCTGATAGGCATTTCGAGATTTTCAAAGATATACATTTATATAAAATGGAACTGGACAGGACACGTTGCTAGCAGTGATGACAGGTGGAGTAAGATTGTGATTTGTGATCGAGTGGTGCCCGAGACGAGAGAAGCAGAGCGTAGGTCGTCCAGCTGCAAGATGGGTGGATGATATGGTGTCTATTGCGGGTCGAACCGACTCGAACCTGGACTCGATTGGCACAGGATCGAGGCAGATGGCATAAAGAGAGACGCCTATACCCTGCAGTGGGATAAAAATGGCTGTTGATGATGAGGATGAACAAATGTATA
The DNA here is from genome assembly GCA_947563715.1 of Lycia hirtaria. Classification (NCBI taxonomy): domain Eukaryota; kingdom Metazoa; phylum Arthropoda; class Insecta; order Lepidoptera; family Geometridae; genus Lycia; species Lycia hirtaria. Next base: position 17,359,341 of record OX387386.1, read on the forward strand.
TAAATTGATAATGCACTTAATGTTTGTATTTACGAGTATGAGTATCTCGAAAATGATATTACTATGTATATCGTACCTATCACAATACATATAATTACACTTTGATTCAGCTAAATTTTCATAGATAAAAAATAAGAAGGTATGTAAGTCATTCTAGTGAACAAAATGATTCTATTTTTCCTTGTTTGAATCGGAATTGAATGTTGTGTGATACATATTTAATCTTTCAGGATTGTTTACAGTACAATAAGGAAATTCATATTATAAAAATGTAGAGATGTGTGAGCAAGACAGCACATTCGTATAGCCCTTTTAACTTAAGAAAAGTAACATCGACCCCAGCCTCCCCAACACATTGACGGTCAATTGATCGTCTCCGGAGCCCTTTACAAATCTACGCACGCTCAACGGGATAGGCGATATTCTATGTATGTACATACTATAGTGTACATACTTGTACAGGATAAAGGGGACTAATAAGAGAAAGGAATATTCCGATAGAATAAGTGCGGGCGGGACGGACGAATTGTGGGGAAAGAACAGCACTTGCGGGCCGAGCATTCGCGGGCGGGAGGCGAGTGGCGAGTGGAGTGGAGTGACGGCTCGGCTAGCGACCTCATTCAGTCGAACGCGTACTGCGGCGCAGCGACGTCGTATTGTGACTCAGTGTACGTACGTAGGTAAGACGTTCCATGTAAATAACAGACCATGGACGTCTTGCCTAGCGTGAATTTGTTCCGTGAGTTGGAGCACGTATCCGACACCGGCTACTTCGAACTGAAGCTGACCCTGGAGGACTGCTGGCAACAGGTGAGTGCTGTGCGAGCTTGCCGCGAATTTGCTGGCGAAATTATTGTTTAAAAATGTTTTTGGGGTTCGCAAGGTTCAGGGAATATAGGAACGGAGGACGCCGCGCTTGCGTGCCCAATACGAGTCGAGCCGGGTCGATTTTGGAGATTCCCATAGCGTCTAGCTAGGCTGATGCGTTTTATAAATCATCACGGTAGTTTACGCTGTGGCTTACGGCACTGCCTAATATAAATATCCTTGGTTATAGAGGCTCCGTTTAGTTCATCTGGTTTGTTAGTCTTTTATAATAACGACTACTGAACCATTGAAGTAAGGAATACGTAAGTTAAACTTTTTTGGGTATGTGTGTGCATGATTTTATTTTTTATTACTGAACTAGTACAGTCTACAAAGTACAGATTTCTCTATGATAGAGTACCTAACTACTTAATTTTATTTATCTTTATCTCTGGAGTAACACTTACTTTTACTTGCTATGTTCTGCAGTTGATTTTTTTAATTTTAGTAAATTCTTACTTATCTAATGCGTTGCATAGTCTTCTTATCTTGTCTTGGGAATCCTACATTCCCACTCCCACACAGACCCACTTCAAGCCATTGGGCTCTTTTGTAGGTACTTCATTGTACTTTATCCCTTGTAGGTACAATTTTAATGCGTTGCATTAAAATTATGTATAATTATAATCTTTATCCTTATCCTTTGATTATCATTTATTAAACTCGTTTTATTCTATTATGTTTTAAGTTGCGTAAAATTATTGTACTTAATTCTGTTTTAAGTTAGTAAGATAAGTTTTTTATTGTACATCTTTTTTATTGTTCGTTAAACAAAACTATTTATGTCTTCAGCTTAACAGATATTACAATTTATTGTTCGATTCTGTCTACATCAAGTTAAATTGAAATTCAATGCAAGTGACTGTACCGTTCAGACAAGGCACGTAATAATCACGTTCAAGCTCTACCAAAGACGAATGACTCATGATAGCGCGTCGAAGTGAACTTCGAAGAATCACGATTATTACAGAATACAGAATTTAATCAACATTTTGTCATAAGTGAGGTTTTGGATGAAAGAATGATTGGTCAAGATAAATATTTGCGATCGCTACTTCGGGTAATACGGCTTATCGGATTTGAGTGATATTTAGAACGGAGATAGGTTGCATTAACTCTTATACTGGCTATTTTCATCCCGATGATGGTAAAACAATAGAGCGGGTAGGTAGGTATATGCGCAGGCCACATCTTATATTCCGGTCGTATTAAAAAAAAACACATACAAACATTGTTATCTATCACATTTAAAAATCTTATCAGTTGTAAATTTTAATTTAAAAATAAGTATAGGCGCGGCGCTTCAATCGCATTCCGGCCATACTAACTAATATGGTATTCTGTGTTACGGTGAACAAAGACGATCCTGTCAAATTTAGTTCTAAAATTTTGCCATCGAACTTCAGTGATGGCGCGGACTCTATTTCCATGTCATGGAAATACTATCTCCATAATTAGTGTACTGGCTCATCAAATTTAACGCTGTCTGCATTATCGTGTTGCCAAGATAGATAGACGAAAGTGTACACACTTCTTAAATACGTAATAATTCTTGATAACTTATGCTATCAACTTTTCAAACGTACAAGAGAACCTACTAGCATCGCTTCGTTTGAAATACGGTCGAAAGTTCCTTATTAGTTATTATAATTATAAAAGGGGTAAACTGTCCTAGAAAATGACTCGAAAAAGAACATCCTACAATGCTCAGCTGATGAGATAAGAGTTTTTTTTAATTCAGTAATAAACATGTATTTTTTTTGTCATGTAAGTTAGAGCACTAGCTCAGCTTATTCAACATACTAGCACAGGTTATTTAATGCATTTTGACGTCTAACCTTTTTACATTGGACCTATTTTTTAATTGAATGGGAATTTGCCTGCTCTGCGAGTCAAATATTTAAATCCTTAGTCAAAATTTCGGATCAAGATAAGGATAAATAAGGAGTTTTGGCGGGAACGTCTTAGTAACGTGTTGTTGCTTTGTTTTATTTTCCTAAACTTGGGTTATTTTGAACATTAATGCTATAAAAATGGTGGTGTTTTATTCATTAAGTGTTCGATAAAGTGCGTGAGTGTGGGCAAGTGAAATAAAGCAGTAAAACGTGTGATTTTACGTTGTCGACAAAACTCCATAGAAGCTTCTAGTAAAGTCGCCACCACTTTACCTAAGATTGTGACTAGAACATTAACAACTTGTTTTATTCAAGAAACTTGAAAAAATCCTATTACTTGACACTGGCAAATGCTTTAATGCGGGTCCAATACAAAAAATAAGAAGAAGGATAAATAAGATGTTGTACTTCTTAAACTTAGTCGCTTAAAATCATGTTATTCCAATTCGGAGATGTGGTGCTGAAGGTGTATGTAAAAAATTCGGTTGATCGAGTTACTCTGTGTGACCCAGGTGAAAGACAAAATTGGATCTTATTAGTTTTCTTTGGCAATTTTATGGTAAACCCACAACATTGACATACCAAAACAACTTTCTTCAGTTATCTGTCAACAGGGTGATCCTTTTGGACCCACCATTTTCAGCATGGCCATTCTTCCAATTATTCAACGTCTCCATTCTAAATTTAATGCTTAGTATTTGGATGACGGAACCCTGGGGGTGATGAAGGCACTGTTCTAAACGATTAACAAATCCTTATATAGACGAGTTTCGTGTTATTAGTTTAGAACTACATTTTTCAAATGCGAACTTTGTTTCGAGTTTGTTCGAGTTCGAGAGCGATTCCTGTTCTGACAAGGATTTGATTATTTATTTATAAATTCAATGTTTTGGCACCTAATATCAAATTGATGGACAGTCTTTCTCTTCGCCTTTGAGTTCACTGATATTAGACGATTTTTTTCATCTTTTTGAGGAAAAAAAAAACAATATTTTAAGAGAACTCTTCTAAGTTACTTTGAATAAACGCCCACATGGCGTTTATAATTATCAAACGTTGTTTGTTCGTCCCGAAATGTAGACATGTATTCTTTATGGAATGTGGAAACATGGTGAGGTCCTATTTAGCTTAGACAATCTCGCAAAGGAAACTCTGATATCGGTTTTGAATGTTGACATTGGATGACAGGATATGGCCACAAGCCTACCTGTACAGCTAGGAGGCTTAGGGGACCCCAAAATTTCAAGTGTTACTTTACCGGCTTTCTTGTCCTTGGTTCACAGTACTCATAAATTAGTTGAAAAAATTCTCGCACCATTTTAAGCCATTCTGATGTACCTAGTTGCTGCTCATTTGGCCGAGGCCCAGATTGCTTGGAGGCTGGCTTGTCCAAATACCGATTTTCCTAGGACGTTATCGTCGCAGAGACTGTGGGATCGGCCGATCTGTGAATTAGCACTGAAATCACTTTTGGATACGTGTACTAGCGTCGCAGATCGTGCTCGTATTCTTGCAATTTCTGTTTGGGAATCGGGTCTTTGGTTATAAGCTATGACTTCTAATACCGGTTAGTGACTTCTATTACCGGCATTTTAGATCTAACTGCATTTCGACTAGCAGTCAGCTTTCGCTTAGGAGCAAGGTGTTGTGAGGCCCATATCTGCCAGTGTAGTACTGCAATTGATACCCACGGTCTCTCCTGTTTGAGAAGCTTTGGTCAAATATCATCTGCCGAGCTTTTGCCACCGGCTATGTTGCAGCTGTGCTCGCACCGAGCAGTCTTGTGTGTGTTGATGGTAAAAGGCCGGAATGACGCTTGTGGCATGGAAGTTCGGACGGCCCCTTGTGTTGTATCAATATTATCAGTATTATCACCCCCCTTATCAACCCACGCCACGTGGGTTAATACTTTAGGCACCGTCTCATCTTCCTGAGACATGGTGTAGGGCTGGCGCTGCAGCTAATTCGGCGGAGCAGCACAAGCGGCGTAAATATATTAATCTCTGTCAGTAGAGGTTACATATTTGAGCCGTTTGGTGTCGAGACTATGTTCGTGGGGATCGGGAGCTCATCTCATTTTCAAAAAACAATCTGAGTGCCTGATCGATGCGACGCGTAACCAAAATGCTGGTGCGTATCTGGTTCGACGCTTGACCATTGCCATTCATCGTGGTAATTTATCGATCTGGAGTAATCAATTTGCTTTATGTGTAGTAATTTAATTATTAGTTAAGTATGTCATCATCATCATCTCAGCCATAAGAAGTCCACTGCTGGACATAGGCCTCCTCCATGGATTTCCAAAAAGACCGATTGGAAGTGGCTTGCATCCAGCGTCTTCCCGCCACTTGTATGACATCATCTGTCTCGAGGCTGGTCTTCTTACGCTGCGCTTGCCGGTACGTGGTAAGTTAAGTATGTAAGTAAGTAGTTTGTATAATGTTTTGTTGTAGTTAAGAAAGAAAAACAATGAATTGAATTTAAAACTCAGATCTCAAATGAATGAAAGATTCCTGAAAGATAATGCTTAAAACCACAGCGGCGTTAGTCGCTATAGCGTTGTCGATAAATCGGGTCATGCGCAAGTGCGCTAAGTGGTAGGCAAGCATTATGACGTCGGAGTCGCCTTGTAACGTAACTTGGTCTTGTGTACATAAAAATGAAACTAATTGCATTTTAACAAACTCTTCTTAGTCTTGTCTAAGTGGTATTGTTTGCAATGACGATGGATCTTCGCCGTCATCGTTACTCTCCAGGGCAGCTGTCTGATCCGCTGCAGAATCGGCTAACTTGTATCTTGTATCCAGACAATAGTCAGCCAATAAGTATTGGTGAACAATGAACATCCACCAATCAAAACAGTTATCGAAGCCCAGATTAATGAATGTTCGTGGTTATAAAGACCATGTCCAGTGTCATACGAGTTAGCTGATAAGGCAGGGTCTCTCTTTTATGACATTGGGAATGGCCATCATGACCTTTATCAGACCACAGAGAGTATTGGTGAACTTCGTGGAGTCAAAATGGTTATTAAAACCCAGAATGACGAGTTTGGGTTTGATGACAATTAATTCATTGCCAGAAAAAGTTAGCTTACAAGGCAGCACAGCAGAATTTTCTTGAGAAGCTTTCCCTTTCCTGGAGGCTGATTGCAATGCGTCAATGAGGACTGTGTGGTTTATTCCCTAAAAACTTTAGATTTGTATATAATACAACTAGAGGTTACAATACCGGGGTTCCGAAACACTGGGATCACGCGTGCAATTTGCGGGCCTAAGCCCGTTTTAACACTAATCGTAAATTGAGCAGGATTTGCAGGCTTTAGAGAAATAGCCTTTTATTCTTACCGATGGTAGTATTTTCCAGCGTAGAAGTAGAATTTGCTTTCGTTGCTGGTTAACTATTCTTCAAGGCCAACAGTTTAACCGGCAAAACAATTAGCGGTAACATTTTTGTGCAATTTATTTTTAAAATGATTAACTACGAGGTCTCCCACAAATGGGACGGGTTAATATTTGAGGGTACCTTTGTATGTATGCGTATGATTTGAAGTAACTTTTTGCGTTGGTCCGATTGTTATGAAACTCTGTGAGCACATATTTTTTTAAAACAGTAAAAAGGCAGACTGTTCGCTTGAAGAAATCCTTTGAATGTACATGGGTTATTGCTTTGCAGCGTTTTGCAAGGATGAAGGGGTGTTTGTCTACATCCTTTTTAAACCCTCTTTGTAGTTATTTACCGAAAACATTCCGGACGGGGATATTATAAATATTACAGGTTTGTGGAAGGAAGGAGCTTAAGAACTGTACTGTGATTTCCAGATATGCAACATAATTGTGAAATAAAAGTGGAAGTCTGACGTAGGGCTCAGGGCAAAAGACAATAGCTAATTTCAGAGCATTCCCAGTAAACCAAATGGTGGATATACTAATGGTGATAGGTATACAAATATTCCACCATTTGGTTTACAGAGAATAATGCTATCAACAGTTACAGAGAATTCAAAAACTTGTCTTATTAGGGTTAAACTTGAATTGATTACGATTATCTCATTCAGAAATCTTCCCCAGAGATTTGTCAATATTAGACGCAAATCTGTTTATTTATCCTACTTAGATCGTCGACCTCTTTTACCACCAGAGTCACATCTAGTATCATCTGTATAGAAATGATATTAGGTACTGATTTGTAACACATCACTAATATGCAGAATGAATAGTGTAAACGACATCACAGAGCCTTAAGAGACTAGGGCCAAAATCCAGGATTGTAATAAATCATCCATAATGTCGTATGATCAAAACTAGAATAAATTATATTGCATAAACTGTGTACAGGGATGTTAAATTTACAGAATATGTGTCAACAGTATGATGTCGGGTTAGAAACGAGGGCGAGGGCGGGGAGGCATTTAGGCATTTGGCAGTCATAGACTGTCAAATACCTAAATGCCTAGACATAGCTATATGAAAGATCACTGGTCAGTGGTCAATCTATATATGCAGTCGTTAGTCAGCTGGTACTCTGATATCTAAAGCCGTATGTTATCTACACATTCCTTAAATTATGAGAGTAAGTAGTTTTACTACAATAGGGCAATTATACGATGAGTCATTAATTTCGGTCGAGTTATTTAGGGACCGGGTGGATAAAGATGGAGAGGACGATTGTAACGTTTTAATATTGGATACCGAATCGTTACATATATTAAACATATGTTTTTCATAGGAAAATCAGTTGGCAAATCAAGTAGCAGTACTGCAGTAGGAACATTTTGCATGAAGAACTGATTGGCCGATGGGGCCGAAAAATGTGACATGTAATATGGCTCATAGAAGTGGCAGGAAGACACTGGATGCAAACCGCTTGTAACAGGTCTTTTTGGAAATCTAAGGCGCTTATGTTCAGCAGTGGACTCTCGTGGCTGTTATAATAATAAAATTAACTACTGTTCTTTTTGTCTCTACTGTTTATTTAAGATCGCTCTACAGAAATGAGCTTAGTCTAGTTTCTCAATTGGAGTAGAAATCGTGGGGTTTTTTTCTAGGCAAGCGCGCTCCATCGTAGACCGCAACTGTCGCTTAACACCAGGCGAGTTGACGGTCAAGCGCAAGCCTATTTTCGAATAAAAAATAAATAAAGGGTTAAATCGAGAGATTATGGGCTGCTAACAGAAATCTTACAACACGATCTGTACAATAGATAAAATTTGATGTTATCTAGCATATATATTATAGTATAGTATATTTAGCAATAACGCAAAATTTGTGGGCTTGGCGTGTTTTATATAGAAGAAGAGAATGAAAATTATCGAGTTTTTGTCCAGATATGAATCGCAAACAAAATTCTTCCAAACAAAAAAGACGAAACTCGCCTGTGAGTAACATCGCCAACTTTATTAAAATTTACAAATTGTTTCTTCTGGCAAATACACAAATCGTACCAGTCCAATGTAGTGGAAAAAAATATTATTTACGAAAAGAAAATTAATCATCAATCCAAATCTGAGAAATAAAACATAAATGTATTCGTGTTAGAAACAGCTGATCAAAATGCTACAAAATCCTTATCATGACGGTGTCACCGATCTTTTTTTTTGTTGATAAGGGTGATACGATTGTTTGTTATATTCGTTTCGTAGACTGGTAATGCACTGTTTAGATAGCGTATCTGGTTACATAAGATATACAACGAGGTGAGAGTCGAAGAATGTTAATTGTTTCGTACATTACGATATATTATTATGTTCTAGTTATTTAGATTAGGTACACGGATAACGAGCGTTTGAATGTCACATGTCTCACTTTGTGTGATTGTATGTTTTAGTACATATTCTTCTTAACTACAACACAACAATATACAGACTCAACTAACTAAACTACTACACAAAAAGCACATCGATCACCCCAGACCGATAAAGGTCTAAAGATAATCCAAATGCTGTTGGAATATCTTTAGACCTTTAGACTTTAACCAGTTGGCAGCGTACCCAGCATGCTGACCGCATTGCCACGTTGAATGGCAATGCTTATGCGTTGGGCCAGATACGCGCCAGCATTTTGGTCACGCGTCGCATCGATCAGGCGATTTATAAATTTTTATAAATAAATTATATAAAAAATCTTCTTATACATTTTATTGTGACAAAATACATACAACAGAAAAAACATAAATAGTACAACGACACTTTGACAAGTACATAGACAACGACAAGTATCTAAGTCGCGGTGTAACTCCGTACTTCCGTAGTAGAAAGGTGGTCTTAGCTTCAGACCCCTCAGTGACATTTTAATTAATAGCCAAGTGACAAGTTAAGTTAATTGAAGTAGTTATTTTATTTAGTTGTTCACTAAGAGAAAAAACAAAATACCCGACTGCAGAAAAGCAGTTTTTGCCAAGTTTTTGCAGTTAAAATTACGATTTTGTTACGCTTGATACGCTGTTGGGTGTACGTTTTTTGTGAGAAAGTATGCGTACAATCGCTGTAAAATCGCATTCTTTAGAGTAAGTCCACTCTAAAGAATGCGAAAAATCGCATTCTTTAGAGTAACCACTTGTTTATTATGGAAAACTTCGTTGGAGGTTGCGAAAAACTCATTTTTCTATTTTTGCGAGAGATGTATTATTATTATTACAAATAATAAATTATAGTTTAAAAAACTGAAAAACTGACTTCAAAATACTCAATTTGTTTACTTGGTGTTACATCCAAATCAGTTCAGTACTTTTTTATAACAAAATAACTGGGAAAATGTTATCCAAGTAAACGAATAGCGAAATTGAAATCGTTTTTTTTCAGGTTTTTAAACTATAATTATTGTAAATACATACTTATAATACATAGAAACACCCAGACACAGAACAACCGTCTATGCTCATTACACATGTATGTCCTGGATGGGAATCGAACCCACGACCTACAGCTTAGCAGGCAGACATACTACCAACTGAGCTGCGAGACCAGTAAATTTGAGGTCGTCAGTCCACCATGAGACTGGTCTTCCTACGCTGCGCTTGCCGGTCCGTGGTGCCGGCCGAAAAGTTCTCCGAGTGGAGATTCGAGAACTTTCGGCCTCATCGGCTATCTGTGTTCTGCCCACTACCACTTTAACTCGCTAATCCGCTGGGATATGTCGGTGACGTGGCTCGGTGACACCGTATCGTATTCAGACATATATGAAAAATTTCCTGTATCACTGATATACACTTGTGTTGTAACATGGCATGTATGGTGAGCATAAATACAAAAACCCTTTTGAAGGCTATAGACTAAGAGCGGACCGTATGTTTATACCTACCTCATCGGGTAACAATATATGAGCTATCTAGGATGACTCACATTAGTAAGGCGTCTCTAAATATACAGGGTTGCCTAGGCTAAACCTGGAGCGTTTTGAACACTTAGCAAAAATGTGACCAACCCTCCTTGCGCACTCGGTTAAAAAGACGGCTTAGAGACTCCATACCCACCTGATCGACCTCCGTGGCTGAGTTGGTGGTAACTCCGAATTATTGATTGGGATAGTGCGGGTTCGATTCCCGTCGGATGTTAAAAAAAACCGGACAATTGCGAGTCAGGCTCGCCCACCGAGGGTTCCGTACAAAACAAACTAGTAGATAAAAGGGAGAAATTATGTATTTTTTTTATATTTTCCTGCATAAACCGAAAAATATACATCGTAAAAATATTTAAAAACCTGTAAAAAATTTGGACCCTCCTTCCTTGCATAAAAACCCTTTTTTGTGATTAAATTAAAAATGTAGTTTTCGGATTTTTTCCTATATGTGTACTGTTTGATTTTTCTCTCTGCAGCAAGAGACTATGGATCTGCGTATATGGTTTTAATTTCAACTCGATACCTTCACGCGTTCCCGAGATACAGGTCTTGACAGAGGAACAGACGGATAACATAGTGATCCGACAAAATTATAAGGGTTCCGTTTTTTCCTTATGAGGTACGGAACCCTAAAAATGAACTATCTACAAACATTTTTGTAAATAAACACAGTTTTCGGAATGCTTTCACATTCCATTTAGGTACGTGCCGTTTGCGAGAGCAACGTAACAACAACGTATTGCCTACAAAGCAATTTTATTACTCGTATGCACAGGAGTGTTATTTTTTTCACGTGTGTGGTATATTTGTGTGTTGGATTTATCTACGTATAAACGTATAAACTCACTCAAGAAAGTCGGCGAATTACCACCCATTTCTCGTTGAAATGCCAAAAATCCGTACTCAGCGATATCGATCCACATTCTTGTTGCGTACTGCACAAGAATGGAATTCTTTGCCGCCATCTCTGTTTCCTGAGACCTATAATCTTGGAATTTTCAAGGCTAGAGTGAATAGATATCTTCTAGATCGACGAGCTCCATCCTCGGCCACACCGTCGCTTAACATCAGGGCGAGTTGGTGGTCAATCGTAGATCTATATCTTGTATAAAAAAAAAACAGATGGATAAAAGAAAAACAAAATACCCGAATACAGAAAAGCGGTTTTTTCTAACGATTTCGTTACGCTTATTTTTAACCCCCGACTCAAAACGACAGGGTGTTATAAGTTTGACGTTCTGTGTGTGTCTGTCTGTGGCATCGTAGCTCCCGAACGGATGAACCGATTTTGATTTAATTATTTTTTTCTTTGAAAGGTGAATTAGTCGGGATTGTTCTTAGCTGTTTCATTCTATTCTGTATTATTCTAAAGTTTTTATAGTCTATAGATATTTCTTTTAGCTTCTAGGTGACTTAGATATGTTTTAAAATAAAAAAAAACTACGGGTTACTCACGTCTGTGCTGTGGATTTTTTGACTTAAAACACGTGAGTGACCCGTAGTTTTTTTAATTTGTGAAACCACAATAATTTCCATAGTAATATTGGTTTAGATATATTTCTATATATTTTTATTTTCCAATAAATTCATTATCCAAAAAGACCGATTGGAAGCGGCTTGCATCCAGCGTCTTCCCGCCACTTGTATGAGGTCGTCTGTCCATCTCGTGGCTGGTCTTCCTACGCTGCGCTTGCCGGTACGTGGTCTCCACTCGAGAACCTTTCGGTCGGATCGGCCATCAGTTCTACGTGCTATGTGCCCTGCCCACTGCCACTTCAACTTGCTAATCCGCTGTGCTATATCGGTGACTTTTTTGTGAATCCATGGGGGAGGCCTATGTCCAACAGTGGACTTCTTATGGCTGAGATGATGATGATGATGAAAATCATTATACCACACCGATAATAACTACTTATTCGTTAGTTACATACGAGAACGGAGCTTAAAGAGGAGAGGATAATATAGCCGGAAAATGGTCTCCGGGACTCCCCAACGGTAAATCGACTCGACCAGTTTTTAGATTTTCAGCCATGAGCAAAAATAAACGCGATAAAAAGATATTTTTGTTGTTAGTTAACAATAATTTTAACAAACTATATTGGCGCAGCGAGTGCAGCGATCCATATTATATTTAAACTAGCTGCCTAGTGCGTGTCGTGCGTGCCACGCGCAAAGTAGGGTTCCATAGCTACACTGTGAACTTAAAATATGGATACTATTAACAATGAACATACGAGTTAACTTTGTTAGTCCAGTGGCCTTCTTGTGGGTGAGATGATGATGATGATGAAAAAAAACCCACAAACGTAAAAAGTACATCCATTAAACCTTTCAACCATTGCGTAGTCGGGTAAATATAGGATGAGCTCACGGCTTTTACGGGCCCAAAGAAAATGAGATTTGGGTCCGCGGGAGCTGTAACCTTTGTATTGTTACATTTTATAAATTCCTGGCGTGTATCAGGGTTGTAGCAGTAGCATGCTTCCCCTCCCCCCACTCTACCACCCGCTACTCTATTATGTGAAGGCACGACTTCACTAGGTGACGTTTAAGGCGAGGCTTCCCAAAAACATTAGGTATTTTACGCTACCTCAGCCCGCACTTCTTGCGCGCGGTGTTTTTGGGGTTCCGCACCTCAAAAGAAAAAAACGGAACCCTTATAGGATCACAGTTGTCTGTCTGTCCGTCCGTCCGTCCGCGTGTCAAGACCTGTATCTCGGGAACGCGCGGTATCAAGTTGAAAATAAAACCATATACGCAGATCCATAGTCTCTTGCTGTAGAAAGAAAAATCAAGCTTCTCAGTTTTCATAAAAAAAGTTACAGACAAATATGTCGAAAAAAAATGCATATTTTGACACTCGCAAGGGAATCAAAACCTATGGGGTACTTCCCGTAGACCTATAACTGTGAAATTTGGCAAGAAGCATTGTCATATAGTACACATAAAGGAAAAAAATCCGAAAAGTGTACATTTTAATTAAATCACAAAAAATAGGGTCTTTATGCAAGGAAGGAGGGTCCAAATTTTAAAGTGCTTTAACCGTATCATGACTTGTTTCAGCAATCGTATTTTTGTACTAGGAACCCTAGCCAATAGGCCAACATTTTACATACTAAAAATTTGAGCTTGAACTAATAGCACAAGTATTTTTTGTAAATTTCAAAAAGCTGTTTTTTGCTGTTTTTGCGGGTAAGCGTGGCCTTAAACGGTATTTACCAGACTGCATATGAAGGAGGGTTGTGTTTTTTGTGTGTATGTATAATGTATATATGTTTCTAATTATTATGTCGAAATGTTGTTAGATTCGTCTTCACTCCCTGAGAACAACATAACTCTTGCAAAAATAAAAAATGCGTCTTTTCGAACTTTTCCAGTAAATAAGCGATTGTACGAAATCTATCCTAAAATGTTAAATTGAATGAATTAAACAGTAGCTTTGTATATAGGTACTTTCTCAAAAAACTTTCACTCAACACCATATCATGCGCATACATATATATATTTACGTAAGATTATATAAGTCACAATACGAAAATCACTCATGCAGTCGGATATTTTTTTTATTGGTCCTGTTTATACAAACTGTCCCACTGCTGGGCGTGGGCCATCTTCTCATTGTGAGAAGGGTTAGGCCATAGTCTGTCTGTATTTTGTTTATCATTAAACAAAGATACTTGTATACAATGCGGTTCGTCATTCTATAAAATACCTACACCAAGTATAAAATAGAATATATTTCACACATTCTTTACATATTTATGCATTGAATTTATATATATACCGTGTAATATATGTACGTATATTACCGGTGTTATGTATCATCATCTCAGCCATAAGAAGTCCACTGCTGGACATAGGCCTCCATGAATTTCCAAAAATACCAATTGGAAGCGGCTTGGATCCAGCGTTTTACTGCGTAACTACTTGTGAGATCTTCTGTCCAGCTTGTGGCTGATCTTCCTACGCTGCGCTTGCCGGTACATGGTCTCCACACTTTTATGCATACACGAGATTTTTATTAATTTTTATGACGAGTAGCTTTATCTAGTTTGTAGTGGAACAAGTACTTACTTAAAACACTTTTTAAGTTAAACGGTTTTATTGAAAAGAAAGATAATGATGTAGGTAATATATTTACTGTAGTTTAGTATAAAATCCCTTTCATTTGATACCCATTGTGGGGGTTGTGTTAAAATATGAAATCCGCCATTTTGTGGCGGCGGCCATCTTGGATTTATAAAAATACAGAATATACTAAATCGTATTGTCATCAGGACTAAAGGTGTATACCAAATTTCAGATCGATCCGAATCGATGAACAAATAAACAGGTCAAGCTATAGAAAACCGTTTAAAAACAAAATTCCCGACTGCATGAAACTCACTCACTCTATTTTTTTAATTTTTTTTTTTACTCAAGTTACATCTATGATTGACCACCAACTCGCCTGATCATAAGCGACGGTGTGGCCGAAGATGGAGCTCGTCGATCTAGAATATATCTATTCACTCTAGCCTTGAAAGTTCCAAGATTGTAAGTCTTAGGAAACAGAGATGGCGGAAAAGAATTCCATTCCTGTGCAGTATGCATAAAGACCGTGGATATCACATATTTTTTTATTCTAAATTACATTTAAACACATGATAAGGCCAAGGATAAGTTGACGTTAGCAAAAATATTGACAGATATAATTTTTCATATTATTTTAAGGTCTGTATATTACAAAAAAAAACATTGAATGAAATAATAATTATTTATTTATATTTGTGCAGAATTAAATTGTGAAATTATCGCTTTTAAATTAACTTTATTGAACGCGAATCAGAGGTGACGTCACGGTTTGCAATTCAAACTTTGAATTGCAAACCGTGACGACACCTCAATTTTAAAGAATGAATCTCAAAGAATCTTTGAATTTCAAAGACAAACAAAACATCTTTCGTTCTACTGTCAGGGGTAAAATTTTCTTTTACTAGATAAATATATCACCTCAACCACACAATCGGCGCTTGTTTGTTTAGAACTGTGACGTCGGCGTTGTTCAAGGAGCCATGACAGTTTGCCTCGTTTCGGCGAGCAATGTCATAAAGTTTATGTAAAACTAGCTGCTCGCCGCGACTTCGTACGCGTAAGAAAATCGTTCATGTCACGCTCCTACCTGCACTCACTGCACCCTCGTCAAACTAATGCTCCTATACCACATCTGCCCTGCTCGTGTTTCGCTCCTAGCTCAATCTCGCCGCACTGCCGTCCTGCTTCAACCAAACTTCTGACACAATCTATTAATGTCGAGTCAGTGGTCAAACGTAAATTTATGGCTAATTTTTTTACACCTTGGGTTACATTATTGAAGTTTTAGTAGGGATCCCTATTTTTTTCTAATCCTAATATAAACTATGTTACTCAAGAATAATGTAGCATTCTAATGGCGAAAGAATTTTTGAAATCGGTCCTGTAGTTTTTGAGTTATAAATCTTTCCTCTTTATATTAGTGTATATGAACGGCTAGACTGATGTTTTGGCTGATATTTTTTTTTTATTGATGAATATCATATTTTTATACTTATTATCCTATTCCGGACGAATACAAATCCAAAAACACAAAAATCATAAAAATTGGTTCAGCCGCTCTTGAGTTATAAATGGTGTAACTAACACGACTTTCTTTTATATATACTTATATTGATAACTGGCCTCAACGTTTAAAGGACTGTATTGCAGCCAACGGAGACCACTTCGAATAAGCTTTTATATTTTAAATTGTTTTATATTTATGTATTAAACTAACACACTGTAAAAGTAATAAATATTATTTGCAATAAAAAAATATTTTTTTTCTTCGTGACATATTTATGGCAAGACTAGGTATAGATATAGATGTAAAATAAACAATGTAAATGTTAGTCTGATTGAAATATTAAAATTTTAGGCAAGATAGCTCATAAGACACATGATATAAACCAGTTTTTCAAAATTTGTCAACTATATACCCTTTTGTATATATTTTTGTAATCACATTTTGAAACCCTTCTTTAGCTATCTCACTTGATAAGTCTAAGAAAAAAATAATTAAAGTACACATTTTGGCGCCAAAATTCCGCCGTTTTTATTTTTTGCGATACACTTGACGCTCGCGCAGACGTATCTAACTTTATCATTAATTAAAATCGGTTCAGCAGTTCAGCACATAATCCTATTTTTTAACTTCGCCGCAATCTGGTAAAAAGACATGTGTCAATAATCTTAAAAAAAAAAAGTGTGAGCGAGACAACAAACACAATTCACAATTTCACTACAGGAAGTCGGCGAATTACCACCCATTTCTCGTTGAAATGCCATAAATCCGTACTCAGCGATATCGATCCACATTCTTGTTGTGAACTGCACAAGAATGGAATTCTTTGCCGCCATCTCTGTATACTGAGACCTAAAATCTTGGAATTTTCGAGGCTAGAGTGAATAAATATCTTCTAGATCGGCGAGCTCCATCGTCAGCCACACCGTCGCTTAACATCAGGCGAGTTGGTGGTCAATCGTAGATATATATCTTGTATTAAAAAAAAACTGTCAAACTAGTAGACTACTATAAAAATAAATAAATAAATAAAATAAGCCTTTATTGCTGAGTTTACAATTCTTAATTATTACTTTGGATCGGTACTTTTATCCCCAGCTTGTCCTTCGACATAGGCCTCCTCTAAAGATTTCCACTTATCCCTGTCTCTCGCAATTCTCATCCATTCTGGACCAGCAGTTCTCTTTAAGTCTTCTTCCCATCGTTTTGGTTGTCGCCTTTTCCCATCTCTGGGGTACCATTCTTGCATTGTTTTTGTCCATTTCCCATTCCTCTCTCTTAACATATGTCCTGCCGGACAGCCCTTTATGTCGAGGCTGTCTGGAGGACAACGAAACGGTAGAGCATGTGTTATGGCACTGTGCAGCTACGGAAGACATCAGAATCTCCACAGGACTGCATAAGGTAGCTTCGGCTTCATCCTTGCTTATGCCACCACAGCATCGGCTTGCATCGACATCTGCAATCGCATTGTCATTGTCATCGTCATTATCATTCTCATCATTTCCATCTTCACCACTGGAGCTATTACGTCAGCACCCCAAGGCCTGCCTACATTATTTCAAGGAGCTAGGCTGGCTTGGGTAGATGCTGGCGGGGGGAAATGCACAATACACCCCAAGCGGGACGTCAGTGCAGGACTTATCGCCCCCATCTCGAATAAGAATATGTCCTGCCCATTGCCATTTTAACGTCTTACATATTTTACCTGCATCTTTAAATTTAGTTATTTTTTTAATATTTTCTAATCTTACCCTATCTCGTCTTTTTACTCCAGTAGACTAGTACACATGCATAAATACAAAACGCCAGTGTGCAGTTCGGTCACAGTGTAGGTATATCATGATGTTGATGACACTTAAAGGATGTTGTAAGGATAGAATACATAATAGTACTACGTTATAAGTGCGGACGTGAGTTCATTCTTTATCGAATAAGCGTTCTTTGATTCTGTGAATCATAGCTCGATGGAATAAAGTCAACAATGATTAACTAAAGGAAAGATTATAATGTACCTATTATAACCATTTGTTTTATAAATAGGAAAAGGATGTGGGCGTGATTAATATGTGGAATTTGTTTAGGTAAAATGTAAAAAATAAAATAAATAAGTTTTTAGAGTTCCGTACCTCGAAAGGAAAAGACGGAACCCTTTTTTATAGGGTCACTTTATTGTCAGGTGTCTGTCAGGACCCTTTTTCATTTTATCGACTTAAAAAGAAGGAGGTCAATTATTCGGCTGTATTTAATTTTTTATGTTTGTTTCGTCAAAATATCCCATTGAAATTTCATCAAAATCGGTTCATTAGTATTGCTGTTAATACAAAATTATGCATTTTGAAGTAGTTTCAGTTTTTAAACTATAATTATTCAGAAACACGTCGAGATATGAAGCTGAAATAATTATAGTTAAAAAAACTAGAAAACTGACGTCAAGGCGCGTAATTTTGTTACAAAGCCAAACTACTAAACCGATTTTGATGAAATCTCTATGGGACCAATCAAACAAAAATAAAACAAACATTAAACACTTAGCAGAATTTAAAATTAAATCAAGGCGACGTTAATAATACGAAATATCAGTTACGCATTGATCTCTCGCTCTCTGTCGAATCAAGCCGACTTTACCCGGACAACCGTTACATAGCCGAGCGTGATGGCTTAATTAAATATCCACAAAATGGATGGACAACAAAGTGATCCTACAAGGGTTACGTTTTTCTTTTTGATGTATGGAACTTTAAAAACAACCGAATAGAGAACCTCCTTTTTTGAAGTCGGTCGAAAATAAAATCTCAACTTCCTTCATGAAATCATGTTAAAATATTATCATGTTGAATACACTCATGCGGTCACAAAACGAGGAAACGAAAATTAAAAAACGAAGAGGATAATATTATTGGCTGTCATTGTTATATTCCAATAATACAACGTATTTATTGAAGTTTTTTACCTCGAGCGCCGCATTACAGCCGTTTCGGTCGCGCGCTAAAATTAATGGTTGACTATACGCTTATAATACTTAATTGCTTTATAAGGACATGAGTAATTGCTCAATGAACTCGTCTAATAGTACCAATCAGGGGTAAAAGATAGGTATGTTGATGATGCCAGGAATTTTGGTGGTAAATTCTCAAAATACAGATGTTTCAGTTTCATTTTTACCGACTTTGCGGCTGGTTTTTGATAACACCGACTTCAAAAAGGAAATTAAAAATTCTATTATATATATTTTTCTTTTATGTTTGTCACCGCGTAACTCTGTTATTTGTAAACCGAATTGGAATTTTATTTTTTGTTTGGATAATTATGTACTTTGGGACATCCAACCTTATGACCTCAGAACTATATTGTCGGATGTCCCAGTTTAAAAAAGTGGTACATCCGACTTTATGACTCTGAAGTTGAGAATTTTAAAATACGCTCTCTGAGAAGGTCTTCCCCAATAGGTATTATTTGGGTAGATATATTTAAAACTAGGTAAGGTTTCTATAACGCGCTACATCGTGGACCAAAATGGTCAAGAGCAAGTCAAGGGACGCTAAGCTTGTAAAAAAATATGGACATAAAACAATAAATATATATATATACCTATATATATATGTATATATATATATATATATATATATATATATATATATATATATATATATATATATATATATATATATATATTCCACCCAGAATAGAATTAGAAAACCACCTGTCAAGTATTATTTGTTTAGACAACTTTAAAAAAAAGCCAAAATGACCTCTGTACTATAACGACTTAAGCGTTTTACATATATCTCGAAAAGTTGTAATCACACTGTTCAAAATTATTTTTATTGATAGTTTTTCGTATGGTCTATTACTATTTGTCGTGCTAATAGTCTCTGAGTAAAATGGCTGTTACATAAGGACATACAGACGGACATGGCAATACAAGTTTCTAGTAGTTAAAAAATAACTAATATTATTTTATAGAATCACCTTTTCAAGGAAAATCCATATAGTTATAGATAGAATGCAACCTGTGATTATCGGCAGCGGCTGTGTGTGGCGGGTCGCCCTCTTCCCTAACATATGGTTGAGGAGGGCGATGGCTGGCACATGCGTCATACTCGTGATCGGGTGCTGCTTGCTCGTTGGTCTGCTCGCGGCATACACACAACATAGTAATAAGTTATTTGAGTAAATTGAAACAATCTTCCCGTAACATAGATTGTAATTCTGACAAAGGTGTCCGTAGAGCTAAAAAAATTAACTACAAAAACCTGTGATTATTTCTTTCACTTTACTTTTGACAAAACTATTATTTGTGTCTCATCAACTTGTAATAAAAAAAGGGGGATAAAAGTATGTCAACGTAACTGCCCCAACCTAGTTCCGCCAACCTCACCTATTAATAAATTAGTAGGTGAATTATTTTGTGTCAACCATAAAATTACTCGCCCAGTAACTGTTTATACTTACAAAAGGGAAAAAATTGCTCCCTTGAAAAACAGTAAGTACTTTTTTCCTTTTCAATAATACAGACAAGTTACATAAAATTTAATTTTCTCATCACTAATTTTACATTTCACTATTATGTGATCTCTTATGTGATATGCTCTCTATGTTTATTGGACTTGAAAACTTGAAGACTTTTATTGAAAAAAAAAAAAACGACTGCAGAAGACCAATTTCTGCACCCTTACGATGTAGAAATTGGTCTTCTGCGGTCGGTTTTTTTTTTAATTATACATAGCAAATTTAATCTCCACAGATGCCAGAGTCCGTGCTTTTTATAAACTGATGTATGCGTTTTTAACTACTTACATTTATTTTTTATGCAAGAGGAAGACAAAATTTTAATTTACAGTTAACTATCGAACTATTTTGTTTTTCTTTTCATATATTTTTATTTTTATTTTTTTTCTTTTTGCTTTGTTTTCTAAAGACCATTCCTTTGGCAGAAAAACAAACAACACTAAGAAATGTTTTACGGGAAGAAATTCGTATGAGAAAATTGACCTTGACACACTTACCTATTTTAAGGACAGTAATAATATCCTTAAATTTTGTGTAAAGTAATAATACTTTATTTACCATAGCATTTTGGCTTGAATGCGCAGAAGGAAAAGATTATGTTCAAAATTACAAAACAATATTTTGTTATAATCCTATATGAATTCTTTTTTCTTAAGGTGGTATGTTTTTGAAAAAAATTTAAAGCTTTAATATTGGTCTTTATTGGAATTGTTGATCTGTACACGATCTTTAGAATTCGGAATTTGGACTATATCTCCATCTCTGTTACTCTCTATAGAAATGACAGAGATGGAGATATAGTTTCCGACCCGATTCCGAAACCGACAAGTTGTGAATACTGCTCTCGCAGTTCCATAGAGCACCGGGCTGCACCGCTAAGCAATTTAAACTTCTAGACGACTTTATTATTTATTAAATTGTGGTCCCTTCAGACAGACCGTAGTAATCACATTTTATATATTGTTACTGTTATTGTTTTTACCCGACTGCGCAATAAGAAGGTCAATGTTTTCAGGTATAGGTTTCCTATGTATAATAATAAATATTTGTGGACATTTCACACAACGCCATCTAGCCCAAACTAAGCAAAGCTTGTACTATGGAACTAGATGGCTGATAGAATACATATATACTTTTTTTTTGTAAATATATACATATGATACATAGAAACACCCAGACACAGAACAAACATCCATGCTCATCACACAAATGTTTGCCCTGGGTGGGGATCGAACCCACGACCTATCAGTTCAGCAGGTAGACGTAAACACACTACCAACTGAGCCACAAGGCCAGTCGATGTATGTCGAGTATGTTTCTATATTATCTCCTACAGCCTAAACCAGAAATTTACCTCAACTATGAAACATTATTTCGCACATCGTTTATTTCGTCTTTACTATCAGAGTGTGATAGACTGTACTTTTTGTAATAATAATAATAATACGGCACCCTAGTTTTAAGTTTTTTACAATATTTTATGTTTCTTTTTTATAAGTTTCTATTTGTGTTGTAAAAAAATTAAAATTAAGAATGTAAATAAATAAATGAGATAATAATACAAAGGTTGCTGAAAATACCGTGGACAGCGTTTCAATTATACACACCAACAATTCTATCCTCAAAGAGCTTCTTATCGTCGACTGTACAATTACGAATACTGAATTTCTTTGGGCATATCTCAAGAAAAGAGCGCTCGATGGAGAGACTAAAGTGCAGGGCCGTGTAAAAGGCAAGAGAAGTCCTGGATGAGCACCAACTCGCTGGACCGACCTCATTAGAAACTACGCAGTCCACAGTAGAGTGTACTCGCAATGCAATCAACCGCCAGAAATGGAGAAGCTTAGCGAGACGAGCTGCCCTGAAGGTGACGGCGACGGCGAGGAGCCACCGTCATCGCAACCACGACCGCTCTGACAAGAGTGTACGATTAAGAAGAGACGTAATCGCAAATACGACCACTCTGATAAGGTCTTGTTTTAGACCAACAAAAAGGAGGAGGTTCTCAATTCGGGATCTTTTTTTCGAAAACGCCTGGGCCGGTTCAAAAAAATCTTTTTTCCCGGGTTTCCCATTTCTTTTTTCCATTCTTTCTTCACATAGAAATATTATCAAAATCGGTCCAGTATTTTGGTTTTTATAACAAAATAACTGGAAAAATATGTCATCCAAGTAAACGAAATGGGTATTTTGTTTAAAGTCGGTTTTTATAGTTTTTTAAACGATTACTTGTAGCTAGTATCTATGTCGCAGATAAATTTTCTACTATGAACAATATCATTACTAGTAACACATGTAGAATAACCATCGACATAACTAAACTGTAGAAAGAGCGAGACAAAAGTCAAAGTAATATTGAAATAAGACTGCTTAAACGCTTGTGGTACAGGCCCAGCATCGCCTTACCGAAAAACGTTACTTAACTTTAAGCAATGCTTATATAACATATTTTGTCAACTTCTGGCTGACACGTAATTACACTTGCAGAAAGAAGACAGAGACCTTAGACGTTGGTTAAAGTTAAGTAACGTTTTTCGGTAAGGCCCCAGTTCGTTAGCGCTCATCGCCGCTGAACCCAGAACTACCCAAAACCCAGGCTATTAACGTCTTAGAACGCTTTATTCGGCTTTGATTATTTGTTCTATTTTTGCTTGGGTTATGAGGCCGGAGGCAACTGCGTACTCGCTTTCGATGAACACGGGAAAAATATGTCCTTCCTTATATCGATAGCTTTCATGTTTTCAGAAGTAGTTTGGTGGAATGGGCGAATCTTTATAAATACGTCCTCGAATTCTGTGGGACGAATTTAAGGATATGTTCAAAGCGCGCAGCTATCTCTTTCGTGCAACTTTTTTAAACGTATAAAATCGCATATTATAAACGTGAGAGACAATTTTGTTTATTTAGTTAGTCTAACACTGTAACACTTTTGATAGGTAAAAATTAAATTATATAATCTGTTCTGATGTTTTCAAAGAGATTGTATAATAGAATGAACTGCGAAAGATGTTTCTAATTTTATTTTTTAAACTTAGGTAAATCTGGCCTCTGCCGATGAGCCATACGGCCCCTAGAATAGGCTCTAGCTGGCTTTACGTTTTATAAACATATACTTAATGAGAAAATGTCAGAGGTAATTTGTCGACGTTAAATTAAGTTAAGTTTATTTTCAATCCGAATGGTAACTTTTTCAAGATCTGTTTTTTTTTACCTAACTTGCTTATATATTTACTAAAAATTAGTATGATGAAATACAGTCTGTCTGTCTCCAGGTCTTCAGTTGACTAGTAAATATTTATCGATTTGTGCTTAACCTGAACTGTATTCACACCAGTTACATTACCTAATAATTTTAAAATCTTCATGCACTAACTTTGCCATCCAGTCATGATTTGTATGTACGACTCCATAAAATTTTATGTAACTATGAGTCACCGTTATAAGGTTTCGATACCTGCAACAGGATTTTCTATTTTTATCCTCAATCTCGCCCTCGCCCTAAAAAATACGAAAATGTTTTAACAATGCCAAATTATTAGAAATATCCAATCTGGCCTTTAGCAATATACAATCTTACCTTATATCTCAACGAGCGAAGTGCATAGATTTTGAGATGTTGAAGTCCAAAATTCTACTTATCACGGCATTAATTATGTTAAACTAACAGCTATTCAAATTAATTTTAATCAATTATTTTTATTTAAATACATATTTCAAAAGAAGCAGATTGCTTGGAGCATAAATCATTTTTAACTAATCATTTCTATTGAATCAAATCAAAAGGAGATTGCTAGGCGTAAACAGCTATACATTCGCACATCCAGAGCTTTATTTAAAAAAATGGACTTTATCCTTATACCGTGCCATATTTAACAATGTCTGAAGACTCGACTCTTCAACCAATGTATTCTGCCTACTAAAACTTGGACGCTCACACATGAAGGGCCTTAGCGAAAAACGTTACTTAACTTTAACCAACGTCTTAAGTTCTCTGTCTTCTTTCCGCAAGTGTCATTACGTGTCAGCTAAAAGTTGACAAAATATGTTAAGCATTGCTTAAAGTTAAGTAACGTTTTTCAGTAAGGCAGGAAGTGTGCAGAAAATTAGAGTGACGCAGAGAGCCATGGAGAGGTTTATTTATGAGAGGTATGCTTATGCTCGGTATCAAACTCAAAGGCCGATTTCAAAATAACAAAATCCGACGGAGAACAAAAGTTCGAGACGTTAGAATTGCGGTAATGAAGATAAAGTGGAACTGGGTAGGACAAGTTACTGGACGCAGTGATGACAGATAGAGTAAGGTTGTGATGGAGTGGTGGCTAAGAAAAGGGAGAGACAAGGCAAGCGAAGATATTGTTTATCGCGGGTCGAACCTGAACTCGATTGGCACAGGATCGAGGGAGATGACCATGATAAGAGAGAGGCTTACACCCAGCTGTGAGATAGAGTCCTGTGGATGATAATGATGATTAAAATAAATATGACGTCAAAAATGTATTAAACCTCGAAAATAAACTTAGAGACGATAAATTACAAAAATATTAATATTCTAGAACACTGTAATGACCCGCATCCAAATATCCAGAAAAAAGTAAATCTTTCTCTTTGGCTCCTCGGCCGTAGTCTATGGTTCTGGGGCATCCATCTCTATGGACTTTGAATGTATAGTCTGTGTAAAGTTCGCTGACGCAATGTAATTCGACATGTCCTGCATATTCTCCATCTCTACTCATCAAGTTTCTGTAGGAGCCACTAGACTTTAGACGCCCATACGAGTGATCGCCAATTATGAAATCCTTGTACCGATGCCAGTTGTCAACCACTCTGTCGACAACTCGAAGCCGAATATCTCGATGTCTCTCTTGTGTTCCGTAAATGCAGTACGAAACAGATCTGAACATACAGTTGCCGTCTCCGCGGATAGCCACCACTCGACGTGCCATTTTTGAAATTCGATTTTATTTGTTTCCTCACCTAACTTCCGGTGACGTCGATACGTCAGTCATTTTTCGACAGCACTAGTACACACGTCAGCCGAAATGGCGACGCTCGGATCTCTAAGTTTTCGGCGGTTTACACCGATGATGCAGAATTAAACCGGCTGTGAACAATAAGTGATATTTTGTTAAACGGATCGAAATTAGAATCGCGGGTAAGTTATAAGAATAACGTTGAAAATCTGTGTTTAAAATTTTGTTGATTTGCGCAAGTTTGACGTTGCCGTTTTTGACTTTTTTGACATAATTCTTGGTAGGAGAAACTAACCTCTTTACAAGTTTTCAAAATGTTTCCAAACAAATTTTAGGCGGCAAGTTTTTTTAAACTATTTATCGTGTAACTTTATTACACGAAGTTTTCACAGTGATATAAATGCATATTTTTATTGCGTAGATTAGATAATTAAATTTATTTGTGACAGAATGTATTTCAATTGATTAAAACGACGAAAATTCAGCGTTCTTCGTGTAACAAGCACAAAAACGGCCGAGTTTACACGAGTTTAGTATTTGTCACACAAACCACCTCCCTAAAATGTTTATTCCATGAGTTTATTCTACTAAAAATAGAGTAGGTACATGCAAGATGACAGAAGCATCTTTGGTCCAGTCTATTTTGTCATTCATTGGCATATGGAAAAGTGTCTTAAAATCTAGTTTGTTACATAATTAATGTTGGATTTATGTGAATGTAAGCTAAATAAAGCCTGGTAAACATTATGCTTAAAATTTAGTCAATTATTGAATAACTCATGCTTTATACTCATGCTTTACATGACAGCTCTAAGCAAGCTTTAGAGAGCTAAGCAAGTGTTGAAATAAAACAGGGACTTCACGTGGTACTACTGTGCTATCACAGGGTTTACACAGTACACCCTACTTCCACTAATTTACTAACATATTGTACACGAGGCTTAAGGTAAGTGAAAGTGCCAGAATAAATAAATAAAAGCCGATCCTATTTACTTATTGTTAAGTCGAATAACTACGCCACGATTTGCTGAGCACTTGTCGCTTGATGACCGCTTGTGACACCTACCGCTGCTGTTTAGTAAAAGGGCCAAATAAATATATATTTTTAACCGACTTCAAAAAAAAAAATTCTGAATTCGACTACAAAAATATGTTATTTTATATTACGCGATTACTTTGCCAATTACAAATTGATTTTGATGATTATATTTGTTTGTTAGGCCAGATTTCAGAGGTAGTATATATGAATTGATCAAATGAATTTTATCAAAATCGGTTCAGTAGTTTGGTTTTTTAAAATAAAATAACTGAAAAAATATGTCATCCATGCTTCGGGCATAAATGTACATATAGGTAATTATGCTCGAAGCATCCAAGTAAACGAAATTGTTTATTTTGAATACGGCTCTTTCAGTTTTTCGAATCAATCGTATGTGAAATGTGAATAATGTTCGCATTTGACACATTGAAGTTTCTTCAAATGTCAATGTCAAAAAATTACCTCTTCAGCAACTTCACCTGAAAACACCGATCAGAGAAACACTGTAAGACCCTTGGCCTACGTATAAGAAATACATGTATATGTATAACAAGCTACAGGGTATATGTATAACAAGCTATGTGGTTACTTATAAGTACATATACCTGGGCTACCGAGTTCCACTCGGATTTTTTATGTCTGAAAATACGAGCAAACCCGGGTTCACTAAAAATGAACCCTAGCAACATAGCCCTTGTAGCCCTGTGCTGTGCGTGACGTCACCTGCCGGATCCAGCGGAAGACCAGCGCCGGTTGGCAACAACTGGCACCATGCTGAGCTGGAGCCGGCTTGTGGCAAAAACTTAGTTTAGTTAAATTTTTAATTTTAAATCGTGTTAATATTTTTTAAGTTTTTGGCACAATAAAAATCTTGTCTATTGTCTATTGTCAACATCGATTTATCGTCCCCTAATCACCTACAAACCAAATTTCATGAAATTCGTTGGAGCCGTTTCCGAGATTCAGATAATATATACACATATATACAAGAATTGCTCGTTTAAAGGTATTAAATAGATTAGATAACTAAGACGTTGACACAACCTCGGATACTAAGATGTCCGATAGGTAAGTTTAGTTAGATAACTAATGCGGCATTGAGGGCGCTGCTGTTCTTATTTCGTTATTTTGTTCAGAGAACAAGGGCGCTGCTGTCCTTATTCCGTAATTTTGTTTAATCGAAACATTAGTTCCCATTTTTTGCCGCGACAGCTCTTTATCCAAACATACGCTGTATCTGGCACGTTGGATCTTTCCATCGGTTTTGGACAATGGGGTATGTAAAGTAACTTTTTAGGTATTTATCGATGTAGTTTCTTAAATTTTTAACATTTATAAATCAATGCGATCGTGTATCAGTACATTTAAATCATGACCATCAGCTGTGACTGACAAGTCGTCCAATAGTTTGTTTACAGCTTTATAGTAATAGTAACACACATAACACTAACTTTTTGGGCCGCCGTCTTCCCGTTTGTCCCTAAGGAGTCAGGTCTACAGAGCAAGGCGAATAAACGGAAAAGTATAAAATGTTTGAGTTGGAGATGTAATAAAATAAAACCGGCCGACAAGGCCGAAGCTCTACTCGTATATACATCGGGGATTCTGTATCCCCATTGCAGAAAATATGATGATCCCACCAAAAACATTTCATGTAAAATTGGTTGCCATGTCTCGCATTGTCATGCCACTTTCACTGACAAAAAGAAATCAGATGAGATCTGACTGAATTTGAAAAGCCAAGCTGCTAACTCTACAAAGTCTAACGCTACAATACTTACCTCTGTAAGCCTTCAATCTTTATCAAAAAGCATGGCTTGGAAAACATACCTCTGACGAATATTTGTGTTTTCACGTTATATTTGTGTTTACGCCTTAGTGTCTGTTTAAATATAGAACTATCGCGGCAAAACACAGGAACTAACGTCTGGACTTGTAAACTACTATTGTATTCTGTGGTGTCGACTAAACAAATAATGAAATAAGAACAGCAGCGCCCTCAATGCTACTTTAGTTCTCTAGCTGAACAGACTACGGTTGCGATTTTTGATGGATTGATATTTCGGCGCAGTACTTAGTGTCAAAATGTAGGACATAATGGGTAGTACTCTTTTAGTTTTTACCCGACTACGTGAGAAAGAGGGTTATGTTTTTCGAGTGTTTGTATGTATGTATGTGGGTATGAATCTATGTTTCTATTTACGAGCGCCTACAGTCTAAACGGTCTGGCCAGGTATGATGTGCGAGGTGTCGTTAGATTCGCCTTCACTTCCTGAGTGTTATAGGCTATAAGTATTTTTTTTGTTACGATAATGATACATAATCTCGTGATAATAAAAAAAGTCCATTTTTTCGTGTTCAACAATTGATTTTACTAGAATTACTCTAAATAATGTACATTTATAACCTTTTACAGCGAACACTCTTGAGTTTATCAAGTGTAACGAAATCGTAAGCTACGCTGAATAATAAATCACTTGTCTGCAGTCGTTTTTTTTTTAAAATATAGATGCTTGTTTAAAGTTTGGTTTTTAGACTCCGAGGCATTCTAGATTTAGGCCAGTTTGTGGTCAAATGTAGATTAATTTCATATATGTACATATATGGATTTGACGATATAGGACTAGTTCTTTTAAAGGCCTTTGCGTTATCTGTCCATATCTTACTATACCCACTTCTAGTTATTACTATATCAGTTTATCTATCTGACCATATCTGTATTCTTCGACTTCTGGATTGGTCAACCTTCGGTATAGCCAGAATAAAACAACTTATTTTCCAAGCTTTTTTAACTTGCAATGTTTGTATGTATGCAACTTTATCAAGGTATGTGAGCAGTATGTATATAAATTTGATACGTTCACGCGTTCCTGAGAAAACGGGGTCGACAAATTGATACAAAACAAAGTGTATCAATTTGTCTTAAAGGATATAGGGATTCCGTTTGATGTATAGAATCCTAACAATGACAGACAATCGAAATTTCCTCGACTACATTTTGTTTTATTAGAGAAATAATAAATATTTGTAAATTCGTTTTAAAAACATTTAAAAAAAAATACAAATAGTTTTGCATATGTTTCTTGAAAGCCGCCATATAATGTTGAGTGCACGATTTCACTAGAAAGTATGTGCAGAAGTGGCGAATAATTAATTTAATGAGCGTTCCTTAGAATAACAACTTGTTAAATCAAGAATTTGTCACAAAAAAAAAAATAAAAAAAAAAAAGCTCACAGATAGCTAAGTAAAAACAATTAACTAGTACAATTATATATATATATATATATATATATTTTTTTATATAGTCGAATTATTATTTTTACAAAAAATAACTTATGACACTGGAAGTAAAGTCGAATCTAATAACAAATCGAATTTAATAAATAATTATTATATAAAGGAAAAGTTTGCGAATTCAAGTTTGTTGGTTTTGGATAATCTCTGGAATTACTGGTCCAATTTCAAAAATTCTTTCTCAATTAGCAAGCTGCATGATCCTTGAGTAACATAGGCTATGTTTTGTTTTAATAATGTTAGTTTTTAGCGCAAATTCGCGGTTTTTGTTCCTCAAGTCGGAGAAAACCAATGAAATCAACAAAAATATGTATATCCAATATAATAGTATATAAAGAGAGACTAATATAGTTTTAATTTTATCATGTTTTACAAGGTTTTCGCGATTTTTATTATTGAAATTAAATTTAAACAAGATTTATCACGTATTTATATTCATTATCGCAATTTTTAACCTCCAACCTAAAAAGATGGATGTTATAAGTTTAACGTGTGTATCTATACCTAAACCTATCTATCTGTGTCATCGTAGCTATCAAACGATTGGACCGATTTTGATCTAGTTTTTTATTTATTTGGAAGAGGATTTCACCGAAAATGTTCTTAGTTATGTTTCATCAAAATTGGTTCAGCCGTTTTTTATTGTCGGGGGTTTTCGAGTTTTCTAATATTATACTAGTTCATTACTACGCGGGTGAAACCGCGGAGTGCGGTTGTACAATATAAATTCCTATGTAAAGAAAATTTAATCTTTACTTAGATACTGAAAGTGAGTTAAGTGATCGCATGACAGCAGCGTCGGAGCGCGACACTTCCTTCCGAGTTGTAGGGAGGAATCGATCGCACGACCCCCTCTCCCCACTCCACGGGTTCTACCCGCTTAATCATTGAGAGCGTTCGCTAGGACCTTGTACCGGTCGTGGCTAGCCAGTTTCTACTATCGATCTTTTCATTTTTACAATCTAACTTTTTTGGGGTTCCGTAGTCAAATTTGAATACTTATAGTTTCGCCATGCTCGTCTTACCGTCCGCGGCTTAGCTCAACTATTGTTTGTACTAGACAAAAAAAGAGAAAGCTGTAATTCGGCCCGGTTATAATAATTAAACAAGCCGAAAAAGTGTTACAAAAAAACATACAGAGCTTAAAATTTTCGAAGTGGGTAAGTTTTTTTTTTTGTTAACCCCATGATGTGGGATGGTATGGGAGATAATAAATAAAATGTTGTAGGTGTAGGTACCAAAATCGTTTTGCTCTATAGGGATTCGTTTGCTAAATAAATTATAATTTTTGTTAGAGTCTAAAGGGGAGAACCCCTTCTGTCGGCTAAATGGTTTGTGTTGTTAATTTGAAAAAATCGTGGCAGTAGATATCATATTGCGGAATCACAATGAAGCCTATCACAGATTAGTGGCCTTTACAAGTCGACATAAGTCGAAAGTATTTAGAAACTGAAGTAAAAATTTAAATTTCGCGATCTTGTATGTTCACAGGCTTTACTGGGGAATCCCACACTGCGCGTGGCCCGACACTCGCACCAATTTTTATTCACGGATAAGTTTGCAATTGATCCCCAATCCTCGTAATGTTATACATTCTTCAACAATTTTATGAAATGATTGCTAGAGTAAATCGTATCGAGTTATTTTCGGAGTTTATATTAATTACCCTTTCTGTTTTTACTTTTCCTGAGGTTTGAGGTTATGTTTTTTTAAGGTCTCTGCGTAAGCTAATACATTTTATTATTTAACTAAGTTTACTTTTTTTTTTTATACAAGAGGAGGAGGATGTTTGAGGTTGAAATTATTCTCTATTAATATTATATCATCATCATCTCAGCCATAAGAAATCCACTGCTGGACATAGGCCTCCGAAGTACAAAAGGGCCAAATGGCTTTGAAGCGCTTCCGAAGATCGGACCCCTAATAAGAAAGGCCCCGCATGGATTTCTAAAAAGCTTGGTTGTTTGAGATCTTCTTTCCACTTTTGCTGGTCTTCCTACGCTGCTCTTACCTCTGCTTTTAATGTGTCATTCCCACTTCAACTTGCTAATCTGCTGTTCTATGCAAATTTTTGTTCGTCTGCGAAACCATTAACTTCGATTTAGTTTGTTAAACAAACAAATGAATAACGGAACTTACG
The DNA here is from genome assembly GCA_947563715.1 of Lycia hirtaria. NCBI lineage: Eukaryota > Metazoa > Arthropoda > Insecta > Lepidoptera > Geometridae > Lycia > Lycia hirtaria. Next base: position 17,390,974 of record OX387386.1, read on the forward strand.
TTCAATCTCTTCCTCACCCTCTATCGAGAGTTGACGTTCCAATTTAACTTTTGGTATACACAGAATATTTAATAGTTGTAAGGTACTGTAGGCACAGATTAGGTAATAGTATGTGGTATGGAGAAACCCGCGCTAAACTAGTGTGGGTAAATTGCTTGTGCATACATACGTACACGTACACATATTCGTAATGCACACAGGGATATTATATTCACTGCAATCTTTGAAAATTACGGAAGAAAATATGAAAATATTAATACAAATACATTTATTTCCAAAAACCTATAAAACATTCTCAGTTTAAATTTAAAATATCTATAAATAACTATTCGATGATAAAATATTATAGCTTAAAAATCTGAAGTAAAAAAAACCGACTTCAAAATATGCAATTCGTTTCCTTAGATAATGCTTGTTCAGTTATTTTGTTATAATAAGCATAGTACTGAACCGATTCTGATAAAATTTATATGGGACCACCTCTGAGGTATAAATAAATCAATCAAACAAAAAATAATCATTAAAAGCAATTTATAATTGACGGAGTAATCGCTGAACAAACATACAAAAAATGCCTCTTTGAGCACGGAAATCTCGGTACACAAGGCAAACTCGCACTTGGCTGATTTTTAAACGTGTCAAGCATTATTTTGTAGTGTTGAAACGTGTGTCCCTTGCTGATGCTTTAGTCGCAGATAAAAGGCTTGCCCAATACCCATGCAAGGGTAAGTTGCTGGTGGCTTGTTCTCAGAGCGGACATGAAAGGCCTTTGTATGATGGAAATAGTAGGTAGCCTACTTGTTGATAGATTTTTCAAGTGTAGAAATGGTCTGGATAAGTTAGGAAACTGGAAGCTTTCTGTCATACGTACATAAAATCATGCTTATTTCCCTTTTCCCCTTACGAGACGGGAAGGACATCAAATACCATGAGGCACTTTGACGTCACATTTGACTTTAGTTAGAGGGCAGGGATTGAAAGTTAGAGGGATTGAGAGGATAACCGTACATAAACGCCAATTTTTTAAAATTGGCGTATTTGTAGGCTTATTTTCGCTGTTAGTTGAACAGTATTTCTGGTCTGAAATCCAAGTCCCCAAGAAAGGCCCCGTAATCACTAGAAGCATTGCAAGACAAGAATTGGCAATACCCAGGTTTAGAAATACTTACGGCAAGAGAACTTCTAAGTATGTTATAGCAAATTTAATAAATAAATTACCTACTGAAATTAAATATAAACCAACGGATAAAAATATAAAATTTGTTTTAAAAAGATATTACTTATATAAATAACATATGTTGCTAATCCATTTAAATTTATTACATAAATAGGAGCATCCTGTGTCCACGCAAGTATCGAAGGCGAAGTGCGGGCCCGCTGCGGCTGCAGTGGCTGGGATAGGCATTGTCAATATCTACATATCTATTTACACATATCTCCTTGAAAGGTCGTGTGTAAGGTGCCTACAGACGATAAATACCTGCCTGCCACAGCTGTTTTGAGCGCACGCGCGCTCCGCTTTGCTTATTACTTATTTATTGCTTCTTAATGCTTCAGTTGTATAATTATTTAACTATGAACATAGCTGTATATGAATTATACAGCGATACATATTTGTTAAAGCGTAAAGAGAACATATTGCCTAGATAAACTTTTTTTTTTTTTTTTTGGAAATTGAAACTTTTTTTTAAAAAAAAGTTGCTGGTACAACTTTTTTTTAAATAAAAAAATATAATAGCTGGTACATTCTATGATTTTCTTTTTCTACCAGCCCAGATGGAAGCAGCTTTTACTCGACTCATTTTTTTATTTTTCGGCGCTTATGTTGCTAAATTTAGGTTGTCTGTCTGTCTGGCTGGCCTATCATTAAACTGTATCTTTGAACCCTAATAAATAGGAAGTAGATTTTTTTATAGAATATTACGATAAACGTTGTTGTAAATAAAACAAAAAATTAAAACTTGGTGTGCTCGTGCATATTAGAAAGGTGTTTTTTCTAAAGATTTTACTTTGGCTCTTTTTAAATTAATACCAGATACAAGTTTGAAAGTTGAAGTAATTTTATAGTGTTAACTTTAAAGTACAGTACCGTCAGTCACCGTCCTGAAACTGATTGCGGCCAGGACTGACTATTTACTTCAGGCATTGCTGTGAGTGACATGTTCCGGTACCAATGCCAGAAAGAAAGTATTAACCGATTATTAATGACTTGACATATGAAGTAATTGACATTTGCTTTATTTATATTTGACATCGTTAAATTGTAATTTTTATTATATTTTATTATGTATACTTATGACTGACAAATTTTATTATTATATCTGTACTGACATTATTAATTAGCTCTTGTGACATTATTTTATTATTTTGATTTAAAGGATATTATTTATTATGACGGAACAGCTGGCTGATTGTAATTGTATGTTTGATTGTCTAAATTGTTGTTGTTAAAATTAATCTCTCGGTATGGGTAATTAACTTGAATTAAATTATTTTGAATATGAATTTGAGTACAAATATGTACTAAATAAAAAATATATTGTTACGGGAAGTGAGTATAGGGATTGGAAGGAAACAACGATGTTATTCAAGCCCGTTTAATTCACTGACACGTGGTATCTTCTACAGAGCACTCGCAGTCGATAACACGAACACCGACAATAATTATAGAATCGACGCGCTACAAACACACAGAGACCGTGTTCCGATCAACACACTACTACTATAACGTCTCTTCACTATACTGTTCACTTCAACACTTCACTTTCACATGTAACTTTTTCTTCTTTCCTGTATGCTACTTGTATCTGAACTGCCCTCTGTCCGCGACTGAAGCTCCTTATATACCCCGCAGAACCTTCTAGAAGCTTTTATTTCGATAGTCATTTCGTTCGTCATTTGTTTCGTTCCAGAATGTTCAATTTCGATCGTCTTTTCGCTCGTCTTTTGTTTTTATCATTTGTTTCGAACTTTCCAGAATGTTGACGAGATTCTTTATTTAAATAGTCGAGGAGCATTTCCTTCTAGAAATTTCACCATCATCATCATCATCGTTACAATATCTACAGATATAGAAAGTCTTGTATTATTAAGTAACTAGCCCTGGAGTCATACTTATCCAGTTTTATTCATAAACGTTTTTATTGCAAACGTGAACCTACTCGCAATAAAAAAAAAAATGGCATAAGAGGAAAAACCATAAAGGAACATATCTGACCATCTAAATGTAAAGACATTCTGTACGGTTCACATGTACGGTTACAAATCTTCAGCAATAGCCTCTGAGTCACATTTCCAAGATATAACATTACGACGCGACGTTTCTTGTTTATTTTTCAAGTAAACAAATCTATATATGGATAAGTGAATTTATCTACAATTTTGTTACAACAAACCGCTTCTCGCGCTCTTAGTAATAATCGAAATATCTTAGTAACTCACTTTAGAACGAAGGCGCAAAATGTTGTGCTTTTACGACCAGTGGTTTACGCTGTTCGTTGTATAGCAAGATTTAGCAAGTATAGCAACCAATCAGTAACTCACCTTAAGAACCAAGGCGCCCTCAAAATTTCGTGCTTTTTCGACCAGCGGTTTACGTTGTATGTTGTATAGCAACCAATCAGTAACTAAGGACCTTAAACCATGACTATCAGGTCATTTCATTTCATTGAGAGTCATATCCAATAGGTATGTATTATCCAATCCAATATGTATTAAGTTCTCAAATGGAGACCACGAACTAGCAAGCGCAGCGTAGCAAGACCAGCCACAAGATGGACAAGATATCATACAAATTGCGGGAAGACGCTGGATGCAGGCCGCTTCCAATCGGTCTTTTTGAAATCCATGGGGATGCCTATGTCAGCAGTGAACTTCTTGTGGCTGAGATGATGATGATAATATATTATATTATCCTAGATTCCTTGAGAGGTCCGATTCAGTGTAATAAACCCATACTGATGAAGTCAGTTGATTCAAAATCAAAATCAACTTGTTTGTATAAACTGTCCCACTGCTGGGCACGGACCATCTTCTCATAATGAGAAGGGTGTGGCCATAGTATACCACGCTGGCCAAGTGAGTGTTGGCAGACTTCACACATCTTGAACAACACTGAGAACTCTCAGACATGTTGGTTTCCTAACGATGTTTTCCTTCATCGTTTGAAGTTGGCGGAAATCAACAATACGCACATAACTTCGAAAAGACGGAGGTGCATGCCGCGGGTCTCGAACCCAGGATCTGCGGATCGCAAGTCAGACAGTTTCTCGATTAGGATGCCGGAATCTTAATTGTAATTATAATTTGTACATCTATATTTATAATGCAGGTATCTGTATCATAATTAGTTGATCACAGCAGGTCGGATATAATATGAAAAGCATAAGCACCGTCTAATCAGTCGAGATCCATGCCAATTGAGTCAACAAGGTCAATTGAGAGTGACCACCTGGCGGGCCCCGAGTTGTCATCTCATGACTCAGCCGTGCAACCGTGCGATCATTGATCAGTCATACTTTGCACCCAGATTCACGAAGAATGCAAAGCGAATAGGGAATATAAAAATAAAATCTAGGCCCCTCAAGTCCAAAGTTGTTATTTTTTTTGTGTTTGGCGCACTCCGCACTCTAGCGTTCTCTTTCTCTCTCTCTTTCTCTCGTACATAACAATGTTTTTAGGGTTCTGTACATGTAGTTCATTTACTCTCTACACTCTAATTCTCCATGTCTACGAGTTTCAAAAGTTTATCTCTCATTCTGTCTTTCGAAGCGTGCAATTTTAGATTGAAAGATCTCTAATAAGTAGGTATTCTAATTTTAATGAATTCGCCATGCCCGGCTTTATGTTTGTCCATCCCTAGATATGTAAGGGAAATTATTCCTCGAAACTCGAACACAATTTAGCAGATGTATTTTGTGAACCAGTACAAAATTATCAAAAAGTGAAAACTAACTTTATACTGTTGGTGTTTCTAAAATAAATAAATAAATAAAACTAGGGGTGGTGCTCTTGTGTGGGTAAGTATACATGTAAAGACGGGATAATATTTTTTTCTCCACCCATTCATGTGGTGTTTAGTTACAAACAATCGTCGAAAACAGTATATTCATAGTAAATTTTATTATTTTTTTTTTATCGAATATACCAGTCTTGCCTGTTTTCCGTTGCGGGGTAGGCAGAGCGTCAAATACCATGAGGCACCTTAACGCCATTTTTGACCTTGGTTAGAAGGGTTAGATGGAATACCCTCTGTAGGCTAGACGATATGAGGTTCTTCTTCTTTTTTGTATTGGACCCGCATTAAAGCATTTGCTAGTGTCAAGTATTAGGATTTTTACAAGTTTCTTGAATAAAACAAGTTGTAAATGTTCTAGTCACAATCTAAGTCACGTATACAGACAATTTATAAGTCGATTCCTGCTACAGTAAAGTGGTGGCGATTTTACTAGAAGCTTCTATGGAGCTTTGCCGACAACGTAAAATCACACGTTTTACTGCTTTATTTCACTTGCCCACACTCACGCACTTTATCGAACACTTAATTAATAAAACACCACCATTTTTATAGCATTAATGTTCAAAATAACACAAGTTTAGGTAAATAAAACAAAGCAACAACACGTTACTAAGACGTTCCCGCCAAAACTCTCCGATATGAGGTTAAGATGTAATATTGACTTGGAGTGACAAGGGGTATGTTGTAAAAAGAGTTGAATCTCTATAGTCTAACAAACCTATATATAGGTACTAGTCATATGAGATTGTATTGGTTGCTAGGTAACATACTGTTTATGTGATGAAGTTGTCAAGTCTGATGAAGAGAGAAAAAAAATGTGTGTCAACACCGTTCACAAATTATGTAAATAGGGCGAATTCTGTGGTTCACAATATAGTTTATTTTACTGCTGCGTATTTATAAAACTGAAGGTATTTAATCATACAAATACCACCAGGGTCAGCCTATCGCCTAAAGAAATGCCAATTTCCCACAAGTCCCTGAACTGACTTTTACAGTATGCCCGGGAAGAGAAGTAGCTGGTACATTCAATGTTTTTTTTTCCTTTTTCTCCCTGTCCTGCCATATATATAAATAATTATTTATCTCTATGAGTCCAGCATGGAATTTTTATCGAATATTATGGATAAATAAATTAATTGTCATTTTTGCTATTAATGTCAACATATTTAAAAAAAAAAAATGTGTTTTGCCTTTTACAAAGACCGATCCTAAAGATAACCACCATTAATGTATTAGGTAAAAATACTTTTGTATGGAAATCGTATCACCTGAACATTTAACTTTTTTATCTGATCCCTTTTCAACGAATTGTTTTCTTCAAAATATAGCATTGAGGTTTTGTTCTTTTCAGGTAATGTTATCTACCGTATCTTGACTATACTTCGAGTTTTCGCCGATGAACGTGCAATCGGTAAATATTTTATCTATATTATGATTATTTACATATATTACGTGTTTTGTATCTTTATAACGTAGCGTACCTGTAATGTAGGTGTATTATTGTTTTATTATAGCAGTTATAATAGGTTATGGACAATATTCGACAAGTTATAAGATTTTCCAAGAAATATGTTTTGGTAGGTACATATCAGTTGGTAGTTTGACCTGAAAACTATTCCAAGAGTTTGCAATTTGGTAATTTTATTGATTACAATGTGCCTTTACTGATTTTCTATTATTTTTTCTCGCGCCGCCATATTTGAAAGATGGTGCCTTAAACCAGTTTCTTGACAATATCTCTTTTCTGGTTCATATTATGTACAAACAGTAAAACAATAAATTAAAGTAGAGAACATTTCCTAAAGTTTGCTATAAAGTGTTTTCTTGTAAAATGAATAGTTTTAGTGCAAAGTCTACATCAAAATTCTTCAACACAGCGTTTAAAAAAGGATGTGTAGAAGCACCTCTCCGGATTTGCTAAGCAACTGAAATGTCACTGATGTTGGATAACTCTGCCTGGAAAGTTTTTCGAGCATTTTGAAGTTTAGCAATTTTATTGATTTCTATGTGGTCTTTCCGAATTTCTTCTTCGACATCACGTAGCTTTGCCGCTTTCACTGACACATTGTAAAAGAAGTCGGAAAGGAGATATCGTCAAGAAAACTGTAAAAAAGTGGCGCCAATAAAAAAGAGTAGAAAATTTGAAATTCGGAAAGAGCACATCAATATCTGTAACATCAGCAATTTTCGAAACACCGGAAATTTTCCACCTTTCCTTTTGAGCACTCAATGTCTTTACTATTTGTTGAATTTGAACTTTTTTCCACAGATTGCCTAGTGAAGTAACGCGCCTTTGCTAGTTATTCCAATGCCAAGCAGTATTGTGCATGTACCTACTCGTAAATTATGCGTTTTATTAATTTTTTACTAACCGATTTCGATGATTCTTTTTATATTGCTTAAATATATATAATGGGCACGTTAAAGTCCATATCTCTACGGTTTGCTTTTTTATATATATATTTTTAACTTTCAAAAAATTGGAAAATTCCTAGCGAAGGTCGGTCTCGCTCAGGGGCTAAAATATAGATAGATAGATAAACTCTTTATTGTACACACCTTTGAACTTACAATCAAGATAAATAATTTATAAACTAGTGTAATAACGGCCTTATCGCTAACAGCGATCTATTCCAGAATATAATGTATAGATATAAAACCCCAAAAACGATTTAAATAAGTACCTACAATTTATTTCTTCTGTATTCATTGTGACTACGCGAATCGTGAAAGAAACATTTTAATTTATATATCCGCTAAAGGTGGAAGAGGTAAATATCGCAACAAGCAACGATATGATCAAAACGAACAATCTAGAGAGATCCTTTGAGCCCGGGAAGCCCGGTTAAATTAAATAACTTCAAAGGTTTTTATTTAAAATGAAATCTCAAAGCTGATTTGGAATGGTATTTGTGTGCGAATGAAAAGATGAGGATCTTGCCAACTTGCCTATGGTATAAAATACAATTTAATTAAAATGCTCGTAATTGACTCTTGCTAAGACGCAATATAGAGTAAGTCGGCGTACATAGGTGTTGTGTTAAGTGCATACTTTTGTAGTAAAAAGTTTAATAACACCAAAAGTTTTTTTGTAAATAAAATCTTGTAAGCTGATATGGAATGGTTTTTGTATGTGAATGAGAAGATAAGGAAAGTGCTTATGGTATAATGCGGACTTACTCCTAAAATATATTTAAATTTAATTTAAATGCAGCCTTGCTAAGACACAATATACTCTTGTATTAATTTATAGACATTTAGACACAGAATGCGTCTCGTTCTCTCTTGTAGTTCATACCTCTTCTAGCGAGTGGCAAAATTCAGTGTCCGGTAAAGTGATATGAGATAAAATAAATATGACTCCCCTATCTACATGATATTATAATTTTGATTAAAAAATAAAAACACAGTAAAAAAAAACTATGTAAAATACATATATCTCTGTCCATATAAATACTCTTCAAGAGAGGTGGTAGAGACAAGAGACAAATAGAAAAATATACGAGTATTTTCTTTCATTTTGTTTATATCTAATCGACGAGCTCCATTCTCGGCCCCACCGTCGGTCAACATCAGGCGAGTTGGTGGTCAATCGTAGATCTATCTTGTATAAAAAAATAAAAATTGCTACTCTTGACGTCGTAGTTTGCGCCTTAAGTATTTAACTTTTTCTTGTATATTTGTTATAAAACACACAAAAATAAAAAGCAATTAACAGATACGGGATATGTATCAAAACATTTCTAATTTATTTTTGCTCTTTAGTTTTGAATAAACAACTTTATATTCGGATGGCATAATAAAACATCCGGGAATATTTTGTATAAAGATAAAGTCTCCTATAAATAATAAATGCAATATTTAGACGATGTTTCCGAAACCAGTGTGTTATTTTAAATAGTGAGTAATATTCTACAGTAGACTGAGTTTTGGGGTTCTGTATAATAAGACCATTTTAATTAATTAATTTTAGAACTATTAATATTTCGCCTTTATCGCCTTTGAAGTTTGGAACGTCAAACGAATGGGAAATGTGTGAAGTTAGAAACATACCGTATAACTAACTTGTAAACGCTGAATAAGAATAACCCTTCTCACAAGGAGAAGATGGCCCGTTCCCAGCAGTGGGACAGATTGTACAAACAGGGCTGATTAAAAACGCTGAATAAGCGCATTTTAGTTAAACAGTGTTCTGTCTCGTATTCGCGCGTGACAGTTTTCGTCCGATAGAGAGTGACAAGTCCTTATTCGGTAAATAATTAAGACATGAAGTTGTTTTGCCGAATAACTGTATAATGTTTATTTACTCTGTGAAGTAAGGAAATCTCAATGTGCCACAAACTCTTAGTTGAGTTAAAATATTCCGTTTGTATGGAGCAGATCACATTAGCTGGGGAGATTCTTGGAATTCACTTGGAATTATGATTGGAAGATAGAAAACTCTTGGAATTATGATTATTATTTATTATTTTGAGCCTGTTCCGTCCCACTGCTGGGCAAAGGCCTCCCTATCCTCCTTCCATTCTTCTCGGTTCAATGATTTTTGAGTCCAATTCCTACAATAGGAGTCCGCCATCTCCATCGGAATTATGATAGGAAAATAAAAAACTCTTGGAATTATGATAAGAAAATAGAAAACTCTTGGAATTATGATAGGAAAATAGAAAACTCTTGGAATTATGATAGGAAAATACCTAAAAAATAGATTCACAATAATCTAAATGCGCCCTGCGGTTTCACCCGCTTAATTATGTAAAACGGTGATGATGATGATGATGATGATGATGACGGTGATAAGTATATTAAAAGGTAACTTTCGCTTCAATAAAATTAGTTGGGATTATTATGAAAATTGTGACAAAATTAAATGTCAAGACACCCAGTAGGTACTTTCATTTCAATAACGATTTTTAACCGGCTTCCAAAAAGGAGGAGGTTCTCAATTCGTCGGAATCTTTATATATATATATATATATATATATAATATTATGTATGTTCCCCGATTACTCGAAGGCATCTGGACCGATTTGAAAAAATATTTTTTATTTGAAAAAGTATACTTCCCAAGTGGTCCCATAGAAATTTTATCAAAATCGTTTCAGTATTTTGGTTTTTATAACAAAATAATTGGAAAAATATGTCATCCAATACAAGTAAGCGAATTGCGTATTTTGATACGCAATTCGCTTACTTGAATACCTAAAACGCCACCTTAATAAAGTCAGCGTGCTAGGTATAGGTTGCGTATTTTTTTTTTTTAATCTCTATTTATTTTGGGGCTTAAGTCGCTGTGTAATTATGTCAGCCCCGTTTAACACGAAACTATGTACATCTCAACATTTCAACTACTGCAACACACACATGTACATTTTAACTACTGTGGTAACTACAATAACAAGGGAAGAAGCCGTTTGCGCTGCAGAAGTACCTCGGTGATCAAGGTACATAATTCCTTCGCCGCTTGGCTTGTGGGTGCGGCCAGGATGGCCTGAAACATACCAACATCTCGGGGATTTACGCCGTACCTCTCGCACATAATTTCTCTCATAGACTCGCTCCAACCACACTCAACCAAAAGATGAAAGACATCTTCATGGGTTCCGCACAGTGGGCAGGCAGGGGATTCAACTCTGCCCATCAAATACTCAAAGTTGTTCAGAGGAATGTGGCCGGAATGAAGTCTATGTGCTACCACAATACAACTTCTTCCCATGCTACTGTATGCACACCATGGTATTCGAGGAGGCTCAGCCTGCAAAGTTCTATACCAAATACCTTTTTCTAAACAGGTTGTGATGTATTTAGATTTCCATTTTTCATAAATTTTGTGTTTGTATTTTGTTAATATTTCGGATGGTTCTACCAAAATGTATACCTCTGCTCCATTTGATATAGCGTCCTTTGGGTTGCGTATTTTGATATGCAATTCGCTTACTTGAATACCTAAAACGCCGCCTTAAAAAAGCCTGCGTTCTAGGTATAGGTTGCGTATTTTGATACGCAATTCGCTTATTTGGATATACATATAAACGCCGACTTCAAAAAGTCGTCGTTTTAGGTATTTAAACGATCACTTGTCTTCACTTTAGTGGACTATTTTGCCGCTATTTCAATGTGTGCCACACAATTGTTTGATAACAGACAAAAGTAAACCAAATATAATGTCCAGTTTGCACGGTCTATGAGCGAGATCATCGCTATTCCCACACGTTCCGTCATTGTTGTAGCTAAAACGATCCCAGCTCCGTCAACAACGCGCTTCTGGCTCCAATCATTGTTACCACCACAATGGTGTCAAATGAAATGATGAACATTCCATGGGACGCCGCAATCAATGGTATTGTACTTACCTACGTGACTTGACTGACAAAACGCGCGAGCTATTCCCGACTGTAACGCGTACAGAATAAGAGTCAAAACGTCGTTAGCATTTTGCAAACTGGTATAAATATTATGGTGACGCAAAAAAAAATTGCGCGTTTCAACTGCATGTAAATTATTGTAATTATGTATTAGGGTGCTTGTATTAAAACAATGGCGTCACGTCCACCAATCATTTATTTTATTTTTTTAACTTAGGCTACAGACGGCCTAACCGAAAAACGCTACTTAACTTTAAGCATTGCTTAACATATTTTGTCAACTTCTCGCTGACACGAAACGACACTTGCGGAAAGAAGACAGAGAATTTAAGACGATGGTTAAAGTTAAGTAACGTTTTTCGGTAAGGCCATGAGCTGTCAACTCGATGTTTGACTTAAACGTTCCAAAACTTTATAAGTAGGTAAATATTTTATGCTTACCTACATATGAATGCGACAATAATTATGATTTATGTGTTTCGGGTTGTCTATCTCTTTCTATTCTACGTGCCAATTGACGTGCGTTAATTTCTTTTTATTCGATTTCATTGAGGAATGGGATAAAAATGGCGGGTGACAAATTTTGACGTCGGGAAGTGCGCAAAAATTAGACATTGTAAATTGGGATTTGAATAGGAATGTTGAAAGTCTAATTTTTATTGATAAGTGCGTCGAGTTACGTCATTCAGACTACTCTAAGTATCTGTAAATATGTCAGACAATGTTTTTAATTGTTTAATGTAAAATAATTGTTCAACGGGGAATAGGTCTAACTGTGAGATCTACCTATCGCTCTAAAATTAAAATGTGCTTCAAAAAATCAAAGAGAGAGAGAGAGAGAGAGAAATAAATGCAATCTTTATTAAACTATGATTAATAAAGATACTATAAGAAAAACAAAATACCCGACTGCATAAGAGTGTGCTTACGCTTGCGTTACGTTTTATTTGATGAGTGTACGTTTCCGCGAAAAAGTATGCACAAAAACTGTATGAGTATTTGTTATGATAATTCTTGTAAAATCATTAAAATAAAAAAATAAAAAATGACATTTTGAAAACGAAAAAGGGTAATTTAAATGTTTGCGAGTCTTTTATTATGATAATTACAAAAAAAGTTGTCTATGATACTTTGGAAGTGAAGACGAATCTAACGACACCTCCCAAACGAAGAGGCTGTAGAAGGTATTATAGAAATAATAAATATACATACATTACCCACATACAAACATTCGAAAAATAATCCTCCTTCTTGCGCAGTTGAGTAAAAATAAGAGAAAAGTCTTCGCAGAGAAACCCAATGGAGGTGCGTTTTTAGATTTTTTTAATTTTTTATCAGCCCTGTTTGTACAAACTGTCCCACTGCTGGGAACGGGCCATCTTCTCATTGGGAGAAGGGTTAGGCCATAGTCTGCCACGCTGGCCAAGTGCGGGTTGGCAGACTTCCCACATCTTCGAGATCATTGAGAACTCTCAGACATGTAGGTTTCCTCACGATATTTTCCTTCACCGTTTGAAGTTGGCGGCAATCAACAATACGCACATAACTCCGAAAAGACAGAGGTGCGTGCCGCGGGATCGTACCCAGGACCTGCGGATCGCAAGTCAGACGGTCTCACCACTAGGCTGCCGGAAACTTCATTTTTAGAATGAGAGATCTCAACATGATATTGTTATGTTCGTCTTCGTCTTTATGTCTGTGATCCATATACGCATAATTAATTATACATAAAAACACGTGTATTAAAAACATGCGATCTGAACACATAGGTATATAAATTTGATTTTGGAACTCGTAGCGACGGTTGTTGCAACTTAGCCAAATTGTCATTCAAGGTTTAATTTACAAGTAGGTTCATTCAAGGTTTAATTTACAATAACTAAGGGCTGTGCTAAGTACATAATGTTGTGGATATGTATGTATGTATATGTATGTGTGTGTGTATATATGTATATACATGTGTAAGAGTGTATATACGTATATATATATATATATATGTGTATGTATGTATGTGTGTATGTATGGTTCCGGTCGCGTGGGGGGAGCGCTAGTTTGTTTGCAATTGCGAATGGCCTGGCGTTCCTTAAGCGTGGCGGGAGCTATATAAATGTTGCGTTTCGAAAAAAAAAAAAAAAAAAAAAGATAATAAAGGTGATTAATTTACCGATTTATTTAATAAAACAGAGTAAATTGCTGGCGCAATATGTTTGGTCTAACAATGTCTCCGACATGTGCCGGAGGAAGTATAGACGAAACTACAAAAAAAAAAAAAAAAAACAAATTGTCGGGATGTATAAGGAATTTTGTTATCTCTAAATATCGAATACTGAACTGCAAATACAAACTCATACATACCTACATGTGGGTAAATAAGTATCTATGCTTAAAACTTTTTCCATATTATTATACTTACTTATTTATAACAATATATTTGTTTATCTACATATTTCTTAATCCCACCCCGTGTCAGTATTTATTTCTTAATCCTGCCCCTGTATTTCTGTTACTGTCTGTGTGTATTACATTTTTACGATCTAAAGACTTAACGACCTAGATGAAAGAAAGAACAGTGAATATAATGATCGAAATCAGTCTACGATTCTTCTCTGAAACGATGGAGAAACTCGTAAAATCACATGCCGCATTCAGTATTGTGACACTTGGCATATAATATTGTCAGATACGCACCGGCAAGCGCAGCGTAGGAAGACCAGCCACGAGATGGACGGATGACCTCATACTAGTGGCGGGAAGAAGCTGCACGCAAACCGCTTCCAACCGGTCTTTTTGGAAATCCACGGTATGTCTATGTCCAGCAGTGGATTCATTATGGCTGAGATGATGATGATGATTGCCTGATAGCTAACTGGCTCTCCATTTCATACCAGGACTGAGAATGGGTAATGTAAATAGCATGAATATGTTTATCTATTTTTAACCACGGCCTTGCTTTTTGAAACGGACTTTTCAATTCGACTACAGATTTCATGTGAGCAGTCTCACTACGCTTATAGTAATAATAATACGTCATGATCAGGATTACGTTTAATAATTATAATGATTTTGTCATTCAAATTCCCAGAATGGGTTTCGACACTCGCACCTGACATGATTTATTTCAATATAATTACATACATTGATTGCAAATAAAATAAAACGTTTGACACAAAATTGTATTCGATATTGAATTGATTTGTATTATTTATTAATCTTAATATAGGTTCAATTGTTATACTCTTATAAAAATGTGTTTTTTTCAACATTGTTATTTTATGCCAGAGTTGTGTTATTATTATTCCAAAAAAATTTAACCTATGTCATTCAGAAAGTAAAAAAGAATGTAATGAGTCGTCCATCAACTCGGCCGCAATAAATTCGAGCGCGTGGTCGAGTCGTTACCTCGCCACCTCGCACAACAAATTTGGTCATGAAGCGGCTATAGAGGATAATAAAAATACAGTTACTATAAAACAAAACAAAACATTAACCTATTTCTTGCGTAGTCGGGTTAAAATGTTGAATCATAGCTCGCGGAGTGGGGCACCGCACGACTTCTCCCGGCTGGCCCCGCACTTCACCAATTTGATGTACGTATAAACACCGCACTCACATGGCTCGTAGTAGAAAGATTATCTTGAAATGTTCCGAACATGACCGAATGATTCGGGGAATCGGAATGACACGAGTGACTGTTGACAGTGTTGACATTAGCTAGAGCAAAACTCCAATAGAGTTTCATTCAATTGACAGTGTCATCTGGATGTCATTGTCAGGTTTGGTAAACATATGAACTGAATTTAAAATAAAACCGGCCAAGTGCGAGTCGGTCTCGCGAACGAAGGGTTCCGTACCATTATCTAAAAAAACGGCAAAAAAAATCACGTTTGTTTTAAGGGGGCCCCTTAAATATTAATTTTATTTTAATTTAATTATTTATTTCTAAAGAGAATAATATAACACAATATTCAGTGAATATTTCAAGCGTCTATCTGTTGCTGTGCTTAAAAACGAGCAAAAAATCATGTTTGTTGTATGGGAGCCCCCTTAAATATTTATTTCATTCTGTGTTTTAGTATTTGTTATAGCGACAACAGAAATACATCATCTGTCCCTGTCTAACTATCACAGTTCATAAGATACAGCCTGGTGACAGAAGGACGGACGGACGGACAGACAGCGGAGTCTCAGTAATAGGGACCCGTTTTTACCCTTTGGGTACAGAACCCTAAAAACGATACTGTTGTCATCGTCGTAAATTGCTTAATATGTTGTCATAATGGCCGTTGTCTCATTGATTTTTGGGAACTAATGAATTATTAGTTGCTTATACGAGTACAAGTACACGGGAATAGATAATTTGAACATGAGCGCGAAGTTCTTGTTTCGTTTCATATTCACTTCGTACATAAATGCGATCACAATGCGTTGTTAACGATAACAATAAGATCTCGTAACTTATCCGCACTATCTAGCGATTTTAATTAAGTGCTAAATAGATGATGATATAATGACAGTGACATCGCTTGTGGCTCGTGAGACAGGTTCGTTTCACTCAATATGCTATACAAATGTAGCAATTAGCCATAGCAATTTGTTTGTCATATAGTTGGACTATGACAAACAAATTGCTCGGTTGCTTGCTTCGGTTGGTTTTGCTAGCCTTCAATATCGAAGGAGCTTCAGGAAGTCCGATAGCTGACCAATAAAATTTGGTGTACAAATGTTATTATTAAAGAACTGGAGGTTTCATTATTATTACAAAACCGGCCAAGGCTTGTACTCCATACAATTGGTTTAGTCAAAGTGTTTAAAATAAATCAATTAAAAATTGTTAGCTTGAGTCCGACTCTTACTTCACAAGCTTGTTTTGCTTCAGAATTAATATCATACCTATTTTTGTATCCTTTAAATTTTTTCCTATAATGCCTAGTAATAAAAAATAAAAGGCGTTTATTGTATGGAGACTTGATTAGTGGCTGTTCTTTTTACGCTGCTCTTGCCATTACATGATCTCCACTCGAGAACTTTTCAGTTCATTGGCCATCAGTTCTGTGTGCTATTTGCGCTACTCATTGCTATTTCAACTTGCTAAATCGCCATGCTATGACTTTCGTACTTCTACGGATCTCTTGGTATTTTATATCTGATTCGATCTTGCAGAGAAACCCGGATTGAGAGAGACTCCGTAGTTATTTGCGTAATTGAGTTCTTCCTTGTAGCTCTTTCTTCTTCTTTATAATCTGACTATTCCTTTCAGCGATATACTTGAAACCATAACTTTATTTCTTGTGTAGTTGAATAAAAACACGCACCGATTAACTTGAAACAACGTTTCATTTCGCGAGTCTGTTTTACATGCAAACCTGCGATACAACATTCCGATGTCAAAGATTACGTCATTCCAACGGCTATTCTACAAAGCTATACACGTAATAATAATTGTTTAGCCAACAGACAACGATAGTTGGGGAAATAAGCTCGAACTGGTACTTAACGGCCTTGAAAGGAGGAAAGCTTTTATTATGTAGAAAAACTAAAACGCGATGTTTGATTGGTATATGTAGAGACGTGGCGTTTTGTTTCTGCTCGCCAAAATTATAATTAATAACGATTTTATTTATTGCATAGTTGTTTTTTTTTTTTTTTATTCAATGTAAAATACATGCATTTTTTATAGTTATTTGTAAGTCATATAATAAAGGTAGTATGAAAATAAGCATTATTTCTGTAATTGTTATTTTCTTCTTTAGTTCCTACTTTTGATACCAAACACGAAGTATTTAAAAGATCCGTAACTTTTATACCTGTCATATCGAGTTTGGTGTTTACTGTTTTGTCGTATAGCTATACATTAATTTATATGGGCGTATTAAGTTATATTTTCATTATTTTTAAGCTCAACGGTATTATGGACATTGTACTGTCTAACATTAATCGTATCGGATAACTTTCTTGTTTGTGCTGGTTGCGCTCACGCATTGTGGATGTATGTTTTTTGTTACTATTATATATTTTAACGATTTAGTTATTATGCATAGAGTAAAAATTTTGTAACGACACCGATACATTATAAACGTCTACGCGTTAACTGTAATTAATTAGACTGAATCGAAATATCAGAACACTTTTATCTGCTCTGATATTTTCGGGTTGTTTTGTTTTAGCGCTAGCACATTTAAACTAATGTATTCTACATCGATGGCTTCCATTCGCCATACCACAATTACGTATGGATGTGCCATTGTTTTCAAAATAATTTTTATTGCGTTTTGTCTCAACGATCAATTGTGGATTGTCACACGTTCCTATTACAATACCTCTTGAATTATTCTGACGTTAAAACGTTCCCTTATGATATTATGTACTTACATATGTACAATCTCCGACCACAACGTCGCTTTCCAACAGGCGAGTTGGTGGTCAAACGCGGACATATTCATGTTAAAAAAAAGTGAGATGACATTTAATTTTGTCTCATCAGAGTGAGATTTCACACACATTCATCTATTCCGTATTCACTCTTCGTTTGAAGATTCCTGATTCTTAGATTTAATATACAAAGTTGCTGGTTCCAAACCTGAGCAATGCGGATGATAAACGAATTTCCGAAACGCCTCGTATGAACGAGATGTGTGTTGACTCTACAAAGGGCTGAAAATATTTTACGATCTTGGAAGTTACGTAGCGAAAAGGGAACCCCGGAATCAGTTCGTCAGTTCGTGCAACTCCATAAAAACAAATTTTATGTACATAAATTAACTAAAATAAAGACAGAACACCCGAGCCCGCACACTTACGTGCCGAATCGGCAACAATAGCTCAAGAAGTTACGATAAATTGTCCCACTGTTTGATCTGAAGGTAATGAAATTTTTCGAACAGCGCGTGTGGTTATGCGAAGTTTCGATTTTGGGATCAACGCAGGAGTGAAGTTTGACAGCTTCGTATGTCGATAATCATAGCGAATAACATTGACAAGGGGGTTAGACTTTACAGGTTTCGCAGAATGGCGGCATTGACCATGATCGTATTAACTTTTAAAAAATAGACTTTAAAGCTTTGCGCATAAAGTCTAATTTAAATAGTTAAGGTTTTCTTAAGTTCACGAGAATTGAAGTAACATGAGCGACCGTGGACGCTTGCTAAATATAATAAATAAATAAATATATAAATAAATAAATATAATAAAGATCCGATGTGACAAGTACTGCGATCATTCGCATCAGAGTCCTGCCGAGTTCATTCACTCAATTTGTCATTGAAATACTTGAAATGTCATTTTCTCGAGTCTCAAATATAAATGTCAGATAATAAACCGTTATGATTTTTTTAACATCGCTAAAATTAATAATCCCCTTCTTACCCGACTGCGTAAGAGAAGGAGAGTAATATTTTTCGGGCTTATGAATGTATATTTCTGTATTATCTTTTACAGGTTCGATCAATTTCGATGTGCGAGGTGTCGTTAGATTCGCCTTCACCCTCTGAGTGTCATATATTTTTTTGTAATAATAATAACGACGATCATTGTCCCGATAGTCGTTTCGGTGAACGGTGTCATAGCGAAGAGCCTCGACCAACATCTCCAGAGGCTCTCGCTCGATGGTTGGTCAAGGGTCTGATACAGAAGGCAGTCATCCTAGACACGGCACGTATTGTCAGGAGGTTCCTCTCTCAGTAGCCCCTACCACCGACAGCTTGAGCCCCTCCCCGCTGCCGGCGGCACCCTAGGTTTAAGTTTTTTATAATATTTATATTTCTGTATTTCTATTGTAAAAAACTTAGATCTAAGATTTAAATTGAATAAAGTGTATAATATTAATCTTAACAAATAAAAATAAAAAATATTTTTTCGTATCCTCCAACGATCTTTTTTGTAATAAACAAGTGGTTTTACTAGAATTATTCTAATGAATTTATAATCTGTTACAGCGATTTTACGCATACTTTATCACAAAAAACGTACACTCAACAGCGTATAAAGCGTAACGAAATCGTAAGTAACACTACAAAAACTACTTTTCTGCAGTCGGGTATTTTGTTTTCCTTTTAATACAGATGCATGTTGCTTCCTTGAGACGCTCACGCATGATGGGCACAGTTAAAAGATAGTTTCTATGGCTCACGACTTGGCTGCTCGAGCGTCGAGCGCCCAGAGTGGAGTTTTGAAACGGCGCGATGTATACGTGAAGCGAACATATACCTATTTTTAGACCATGACTCATACAGCTATCATGAATGGCATTCCGCTGCACTGAGTACAACGATAGTATCGTAATGGGTGGCGTTACGTGTACGCGGTGCGTGTTTTTATTGTTTTACAGAAAAAAAATTACCCATCCGTGGCTCACAATTTTGGTACACTTTTGTGTACAATTTCACGCTTGGTTGCTCAGTCGGAGGGTCATGATTTTCGAGTATGTTTTGACTTTCTCTACATGCGCTATTGTATTTGGTGTGCCGGTACAAAAAACGTAAAACGATTTTTTAACAAATCTATCATTAAATAATCAACCTTTACACTATTTACAGATTAAAATATTTTTAACCGACTTCCAAAAAGAAGGAGGTTATCAATTCGAACCGTATGTTTTTTTTTTTAATTTTTTTTAAATGTTCACCGATTACTCCGTCATTTGTGAACCAATTTTTGGTTTCTTGAATTGACATATAGAGAAAGCTCCCAAGTTGGTCCCATAATTATTATAATTATAGACATTGCTTTATTACTTTTTGAATAATATATAAAAATGAAAATTTTCATTGTATTCCTGAGTGAAATGCGTCAGATTATAGAATCGCAGAGTTCCACCGACACGTTTTTCTTTGCAAAAGTGTCAAATGTTAACGATTATCGTATAAACATCTGCACATCTTCTAATCTTCGAAGATGAAGCCTTTGACATTCAATGAAAAATCTCATTCTTGACAAAAAAAAAACGAGCGGTTGAAGAGAGGTTTCTTTAAAAAGTTTACAACCGTGAAGGACTTAGTAAAAGTAAAACCGTCTTACTCCTCACCCAATGTGTATAAGGTGAAAATAGAGTTACTTCGACGATTGAGCGTTTTGTTTAATTAGGTATTACCCGACGGAGCATGATGATATGAATTTTATGTAGCCTAATCCTTTCTAATACTACAAGTAACGAAGTAGCGTACTTTGAAGTCGGTTGTTTCAGTTTTTTAAACTATAAAAAACTATAAAATTATATTTAGTTTGTACGGAACCCTCGGTGGGCGAGTCTGACTCGCCCTTGTTATATTTAATAGATCCGATGAATATATTATTTTAACCAACTTCTAAATAGGAGATCAATTTGACGGATTCTTTAAAAATATTTTTATGTATGTTCCCTGATTACTCGAAGACACCTGCATGGAAGGTAGACAAATAGTCTTTCCACCATTTTATCCACTCTTCAGAGGAAATAATGTATGGACTGACATTGACAACTGACATAACAGCGTGGATAAATACAGTTTATCTACCTTAAATGCTAGGCCAGCTGGACCGATTTGGAAAGAAAACGAATTATGTATTTTGAAGTCGATTTTTTAGGCTTTAATTGATTCCTTGTTATCTAACACTTTAAATCTGGCTGTACAAATTTATGTAAGTGGTCGAGTTACCTACAAGAAAATAATATTCAAATTGATGGTGCTGACTCGACCACGCGGACGAATTTATTGCGGCCGAGTTAACGAACATTTCTGAAATATTATATTGCATTGATGCAGTTTTTTTGGACCGTCTAGGCACTAGCTAGTCGTCGACATTGCCGTATAACCTTTCAAAGAGTGTCGACCTTTTGCAGTCCTTTAAGCGGTTATCAAACCCGTTCACCTTCAGACATAAACTCCCCACCCCCTATTTCACCCCTTTACCACCCCTTTTACTCTCGTATTCTAGTTAGTACAGTAGTATAAGGACATTTGTCCCACTGGATACAAATAGCGAGAAGCGAGTAGATGCTATAGTGAAGAAATATGTATGCTAGGCGCAATACACACCAAACCCGCTGACCAGCCGACTTTATGTCGGTAACTTTGCCGACATAGACGTAATTGATTTTGATAAAATTTGTATGAGACTAACTCTGAAATATGAATACACATTATATACCTATCGAATAAATAAATCAATGCACAATTAGCGGAGTAATTGGTGCACAAACATACAAAAAAAAATAATAGTAAAAAAAACTGAAGTGACTGACTTTTTATGAATGTCATCGTCAGAACTGGACCAAATTGAAATGGGACCACACGGGTATCACTAGCTTTGTATTAAAAAATAATCATCAAATTCTGTTCACCTAGTCGAAAGTTAATAAACAGGTGGTAAGGTGAGGTAAGTAATAAACATAAAAAAATACAGTCGAATTGAGAACCTTCTCCTTTTTTGAAGTCGGTTGAAAAGAAAAACATACTGTGACTACTTGAGAACCTCCTTTTTAGAAGTCGGTTAAAATAACACAGTGTGTGCAATATATTGTACGTTTACTGCGAGAAAATATTCGATAGCTAGTAGTTTTCAACCAACTTCAAAAAACTTTTTTTAAATGTTTGTTACCTCATAACTTTCGACTGGGTGAACCGATTTTGATGATTCTTTTTTTATTTGAAAGCTGGTGCTTCCCGTGCGGTTTCATTTCAATTTGGTTCATTTCTACAATGGCATCCATGAGAAGTCGTTTGCTTCAGTTTTTAAAACTATAATTATCTAGTTGCCAGTGGGACAAGTACCTAAGCGGAATGTCTAGGCCATCGATTGTTGAGTAAACCTACAACAATAACTGCAGTGTTATGCGAAATCATGCGAAACTTCGGTTAGTGTATAAATATTTTCAATCATCTCAGTTACTCAATCACGTACTAGTTTGCTCGGAATGGGTATATACTAAGCTAAATGGGGCTCGTACATGATTAAATGCAATTTTCAACCGACTTCCAAAAAGAAGGAGGGTCTCAATTCGACTGCATGTTTTTTGTTTATTTTTTCAGCGATTACTCCGCCGATTATGAATTGTTTTTGACGATTATTTTTTGACGTGACAACGTTTAATAAAACGATGAACGCCGGCTGCACGCACGAAAAAGGATGACTCATTGTCCCGTTACGCTCATTTTCCCGTTACATCATCATCATTTCACCAATGTTTTGTTATGACGTTGTCACGTTAAACTATCGTCTGTTAATCGACTTTACAGACAACCAATTTTTTATTTGGTAGATAATACCTCAGAGGTGATCTCATGTAAATTTTATCTAAATCGGTTCTGTACTTTGGTTTTTATAACAAAAAACTGAAAAAATTCGTTGTCTGTAAAGTTGGTTTACGGACGATAGTTTAACGTGACAACATACGTCCGCGCGCGAGCTCCGAGGAATGATAATTGAAGATTTGACGGTCGGGCGCGGCGTACACCCGCCCGCTTCCTCAGCCACCGCGCGCGGTTGTAATGGGACAAGGAGCGTAACGTGCGGCCGGCGTTCGTCGATTTATTAGACGTTGTCACGTCAAAAAAATCATTCATGTAAATGGATTGCGTATTTTGAAGTCGGTTTTTTCAGTTATTTAAACTATAATTATCATTATGGGCTTTGAAACTGTGAAAAATAATCTTTTTCGTACCTGCTATCTATGTTGGGAACTTGGTACTTTGGATAAGTAATCGAAAACATTATACTTACAGATGATCAGTCGTACTAAGCTTCACGAAATAGTTAATAGTAACAGGTACAGAATATTCACTGCGCAACCGTTTAAATTAAATATCCATACCACGACGCAATAATGTGCAAGTCAGTTTGCACAGGCGTTGAGTACCTATTTTAATACGAACTGACACTTAAGAGAAACGTCGTGCACTCTACCATAAAAATAAGAGAAAACTGTATTCGACCCTATAACATCAACCCCGGACGAGCCCGGGGTTCCAGCAAACAGACGTGGTCGCCCGCATGACCTGTTCCACGTAGATCGCGGTCGCACAGTAGCACGTTCTATGTCGCCCCTGAATCGTGCCCGTCGCCACTTAAACGCACTCCTTGCTGCCAACCCTGATTGTGACATCTTTTGTGATAACTGGAAGACTATTTTAAGTGCCTCCTTGACTTATTGTGAAAATCAATTGGATCAATGGGACAGGTGTAAAAAGCCTGATGATTCATTGGACTTTGACGATAACCTTTGAGTTTATTGACTTGGTACTCTGAGTACTTACCCGAACGGTATATTTTACTTTGTATGACATAATTATTTTTTTGTAATGACATGCTAGGCGTATTGCCCATTTGACATTTTTGTATTGACATTTTAAATGATATTGTATTTAGATAATGAATATTTTGTAATCCTCAGACATTTGTTTAAGACATTGTTTAAGAATAATTTTTGAATATTGTGAGATAATTTTAATTGGTCTTTTTCCGTTTTTATCTCAATAAACGAATTTATCATTTTTTTATTTATCATTTTATTTATCATTCGATTTCGATGATTCTTTTTTATTTGGTTGGAATCATAAAGGACTATGTTTCTCCGGTTTGATTTCTTCATTATAAATTCTACATTAAAAAAAGAAACAAAGTTGATTTTTTTATTTAAATCAAACAGTAGAGGCATAAACATTAACGGTTCCAAACTTTAAAAACAAAACGGGCGCAATTTAAAGGTAGAAAACAGTATTCTCGTGTTCTATGAAATATGCGTAATTTACTGGCGAACTGTCAAGTTCAGTTGGCAATTAAACCGTCTTTTCTAATCAACTTTAAGTGTAAGAGCATAATAGTTTTGGTCCTATTCTATTTAAAATGAAATTAAAGCTAAATAATATGTACAAAAATTAAAAAGACACCGCCAAATATATTTTACTGTTTCTAAATTTAGCGCACAACGAAGGGTTTTTCTAAACGTGAGCAAATAAATTATACAACTCGTAAATATATATTATAGTAGACTATATAGACACGGTAAACATACGAGATGACTCAATTTTTAACTAGACTAAGGGCATACAATGTTAATGGTCTAGTAAACGTTTCGTTAATTCGTCACTAGATGGCGCTAGTGGCTTAATGCTAGTTTTAATACAAAATACAACGATGCAAACCAAAATTCGAAATTCGTGACTCAGTATAAACCCAACTCTATTTATATAATAATAAAATAAATGCCGTATTACACATAATTTAGTATGAAAACAAGCTGTTTTTTTATCAATTTTGTTTATTATATAAGATCAATAACAAAACAACTAGAGTCGAAAACTTTGACTAACAATTTGAGGAAGGCACTAGACGGTTTCGCTCCGATGAAAATTAAAAAAGAACTTATATTTTTGTTGTTGGATATATTTGAAACAGAAGTACCTACTACAAGTGCTCTAATATATTATTATATCCTATTAACCATGCTTTATTGGATGGTTTAGATTAGATTTAAGATAACCATTTATTTACATTTATAAGTACAAAAGAAAAGTAATTTCTACCTCTGAACACCATCCGATTTCGACTTTCATTGAGTTCTATCTTTTACCCCGGAAGCAAATCGAGGGGGAGTTTATAATTTTATCTGTGACATCGTAGCTCCCAAACAAATGAACCGATTTTGATTTAGTTTTAGAATTTTGACGAATGTTCTAAAAAGTTCTTACATTTAACGATTTTTACTCGTTGAAATCAAAAACTTTACGGATATATCGCGGTCATTTTTTTTTTTTTTTTTTTTATCAGCCCTGTTTGTACAAACTGTCCCACTGCTGGAATCAGGCCATCTTCTCATTGTGAGAAGGGTTAGGCCATAGTCTGCCACGCTGGCCAAGTGCGGGTTGGCAGACTTCACACATCTTCAAGATCATTGAGAACTCTCAGACATGTAGGTTTCCTCACGATGTTTTCCTTCACCGTTTGAAGTTGGCGGCAATCAACAATACGCACATAACTTCGAAAAGACAGAGGTGCGTGCCGTGGGATTCGAACCCAGGACCTGCGGATCGCAAGTCAGACGGTCTCACCACTAGGCTGCCGGAAACTTTATCGGTCGGATATTTTAGCGGTCATTTTACATAATTTTAATACCTAAATGTTCGAAACATCAGGTCTTAATATTATGTAAAATATACGAGATAAATTCGATACAAGTGGTTTAATTTCATTGACAAGTATTTTTTTAATTTTTGTTTTTGCCAATTAATGTCTTGTTTATCTTAGCAAGTACAGCAACGAAAACATTTTTTTTCATATTGCCATTTTTTTGGGGTGTTTTTTTTTTAGATAAATTATACTATAATTTATAGAAAGTAATCAGTATCTAAATTAATTTGACGAGTCCATTCAGACAATTATATTATGGGTGCGACTATATTGTAATAAATAATATTCAGTATAAAAAACGGACAAGTGCGAGTCGAGACTCGCCCACCGAGGGTTCTGTACAAACTAGTAGATAAAAGGGGGAAATTATATTTTTTTTTATATTTTCCTTCATAAACCGAAAAATATACATCGTGAAAATATTTAAAAACCTGTTTTAGCTTGTGCTAATGAAGCTTTTTCATAAGATTATGATACCTCACATGTTCATCACGGTTAAAGCACTTTAAAATTTAGACCCTCTTTCCTTCCTTGCATAATGCCCATATTTTTTTGTGATTATATAAAAATTTACAGTTTTCGGATTTTTCCGTTATGTGTACTATATTATGACAATGCTTCTTGCCAAATTTCACAGTTATAGGTCAACGTGAAGTACCCCATAGGTTTTGCTTCCCTTGCGAGTGTCGAAATATGCGTTTTTTGCGACATATTCGGCTGTAACTTTTTTTAATGAAAACTGAGAAGTTTGATTTTTCTCTCTGCAGCAAGAGACTGGATCTGCGTTTATGGTTTTAATTTCAACTCGATACCTTCACGCGTGCCCGTGATACATTTCTTGACAGACGGACAACAAAGTGATCGTATAAGGGTTCCGTTTTTTCCTTTTGAGGTACGGAACCCTAAAAAAGATGTAGAGTCTGTGGGGTTATAGAACTGATGTGGCATTGAGGGCACTGCAGTCCTTTTTTTTCTTTATTTCATTATTTTGTTAAATCCTCACGTTAATCCCATTTTGTTTGCCGCGATACTAATCTATCCACTCTAGTTATCTGTTCTTTTATAAAACCTACCGAACCCAAAAATATATAGCTATCATGAATAATACCAGTTAAACATATGAGTCAAGTTATACATAATAAGGCAATTAGTCACCGCTATTGTATTTGAAGCTGATTATTTCTTGCCTATGAAGGGCCTTGTTCTAGTTTAAGTACATTTTGTGTTGAAATGTTATGTTGTTTATTTGTAACATAGATTTTAATACTGATGGGGATGGGGATTTTAGACGGCCCATTCTCTGTGTTCGGCTAACTGACTGGCCTTGTGGCTCAGTTGGTAGTACGTCTGCCTGCTGGGCTGTAGGTCGTGGGTTCGATCCCCACCCAGGGCAAATATTTGTATGATGAGCATGGATGTTTGTTCTGTGTCTGGGTGTTTCTATGTATCATATGTATCTATATACTTACAAAAAAAGTATATGTGTATTCCATCAGCCGTCTGTTCCATAGTAGGTACAAGCTTTGCTTAGTTTGGGCTAGATGGTGTTGTGTGAAATGTCCACAAATATTTAATTTATTTAACTTTCACAACTAGCATTATTTTTTAATGATGATGAAAAAACTTCTTGTGGTTGAGTAAGAAGTCCACTTCTGGACACAGGCCTTCACCCATGGTATTCAAAAAGAAAAATATATATTTTGGATTTAGTTTTTTTTTGGATTTGGATTTAACGTTATATTTTTTATTGATGAGCGTTATGAAAGTGGAAGAAGCGGAAGACGTGAATCAGGATCGTAGCGTGGGAGGTAGTGTGCCGACTTTCTTTCTGTTTTGTTGAATGGGTAGGATGAAATAAGCTAATGATTCCGATATAATATAGCCAGATAAGCGGCTTTACGACACTACTATAGTAGCTTTTCGATTTTTTCATCTTTTTTCATATAGAATAAATACCCAATAAGCGCATTTTACATAAAAAGCGTTTTGTTTTCGCGCGTGACAGTTCTTGTCTGACAGAAGTTGAAAAAGAATATTTTCAACCGACTTCAAAAAAGGAGGAGGTTCTCAATTCGACTGTTTTTTTAAAGTTTTTTTTTTATGTTTGTTACCTCAGAACTTTGGACTGGGTGAACCGATTTTAATGATTATTTTTTTATTTGAAAGCTGGTGCTTCCCGTGTGATCCCATTTCAATTTGGCCCAGTTCTGACATCCATGAGAAATCGGTTGCTTCAGTTTTTTAAACTATAATTATATCTATATATAGCGTTAATATATAAGACGGCTAGAATCCAAATTGCACGTTTCAGGATTTTTCGTAAATCACTACTACTTTGTGACGTCGGGTGACACCTGTCGGCAAGCCTTTAAAACGACCAATTAAGCGACCCGATTCCTCGGCCAATATAACCACTGACCTGGCTGACTAATGGAATATGCATTCATTCGTGAACCCGCGGTGAGCCAGTGTTGCGCTAAATTTACCTATAGTTTCGCCGTGTTAGTCACACACAGTGTTCTGTCCCCTAGGCAGGGGCAGGGAGTATAAACCCCTCTAGTGAATTTGGGTTGCTTTAGTTGTTGCCCTGTTGAAAATATAATATGTAGTACATTGATACCGACCGACTTCTAACTTCTTCTTTCTCTAATCCTTTTTTTTATTTTTTTTTACAAAAGGTAAAATTCTCAACATTTTATTTTATTCTTTTTTTTGTCGACTTTGTGCCTTTGCTGGATGCAAGCCGCTTCCATTCGGTCTTTTTGGAAATCCATGGGGGAGGCCTATGTCCAACAGTGGACTTCTTATGGCTGAGATGATGATGATGATGTGCCTTTGCTTAGTAGTTGGTACTATAAATATAAATTTTGGTTAGTGTGCATCGGATTCGCAGACCTGGCGTGTAAATCGTGCTATGTAAATGACTGGCCTCACAGCTCAGTTGGTAATGCTGCCTTCTAATCTGGAGGTCGTGGGTTCGATCCCCATGTTTCATCACACAAACAGTTTGTCCTGGACAAACGGTTTGTGTGATGAACATGGATGTTTGTTCAGTGTGTGGGTGTTTCTATTTGTCATAAGTATGTATTTCCAAAAACAATCAGTATATTGGTATTCTATCAGCAATTTTTCATAGTATCTACAAGATTTGCTTAGTTTTTTTTTATATAGAATAGCTCTACGTTTGACCACCAGCAGCCTGATGGAAAGCGATACTGTGGCCGAAGATGAAGCAAGTTTGGGCACAGAAGACTTATTAAGGTTAGACAGTGATGTGCTGTGTCCAAATATTTGCCAATATTTATTTTCATTATTGTCTTTTCACCGTTTAGTCCACTTATCAATTGAAATAAAATATGTCTGACATTGACATTGACTGGATATAAATTGTTTGTGTACCGTTCGCGTTTGATTTGCTGCGTGATTTTATTACATCTTGCCCTTTTACTATTGGAGGGCTAGAAACACCATAGAGCGACATCGTCTTATCATGGTTATTATTCTTCTTATTTGTATTGGACCCCGCGATTAGCGATTTGCCAGTGTCAAGTATTGAAATATTTTCAAGTTTCTTGAATAATACAAGTTATATAGTGTTCTAGTCACAGTCTAAGTCACGTATATACAGTCATTTTCAAATTTAAGTCTTGCCACAGTAAAGTGATGACGATCTTACTAGAAGCTTCTATGGAGTTATGCCGACAACGTAAAATCACACGTTCCACTGCTTTATTTCACTTGCCCACACTCACGCACTTGATCGAACACTTAATGAGTAAAACACCACTATTTTTATAGCATACTATTTTTATAGTAATCGCTGAAAAAACATACAAAAAAAACATAACTCGAATTGAGAACCTCCTTCTTTTTGGAAGTCGATTCAAAAATAAAACCGATTTGTTATTGGCGAGAGAGATCACGAGAAAACTGAGTCGGTTGAGTGAAGTTTGAGTTGTAATACAACATGGTAAGTACACATTTACAATTGAGCTATAATACAGATAGAGTCCCAATCTTGAATTTACACATTCTCTTCAACTCTTCAATATTGCACAATTTTGACATTGTGCGATAACCAAAAAAAAGTCTGTACAGACTGACAGACAACGTTAAGCATAAACCACTGGTCCTAGGGTCATCAAATTGGCAATAGTGCTTTCCTTGAAAGTAGATATCCACTAAGAAAGGATTATTTGGACGCAGGATGCTGCTAGCATATTGTAACGGTGTAGCCTAGCTTAAAAGTTTATTTAGCAAGTAGACTACAGATTTAGAAAGAGGTTTTTTTTGAGATAGTGGGTTGGAAGAATTCGGGGAGGTGGATGGATGGGATTGTTAGGACAGCAGAGGTTCAGCGCTAACGGTATACACATTCCCTCTGCTGTCCAAGGAAAAGGGTTGGTGGCGGGGATGGAAGATGCTAACGATATACTCGCTACCATTCCCCGCCACGTAATTTGGTTGGAAGGGTAAGAGGGTTGATGCGAAGGAGAAAGGGGAGGAAAAGTGGGTTGGTAGTTAGAAAGAGGTTAGGGTCGTGAGCTAAGGCTGGATCCGTTGTTGCCCTTGAAGAGGGACTTATCTTTTGTTGTTTAGGACGGTAGGTGCACGGCGAGCAATGTGATACGTAGACAGTAGACGGCTGGCGAGGATGACAGACATGCCGTCAGAGAGAGGCTGGAGATGTCATCCAACACGTGGTAGCAGGTGACCGACAAGGAAGGCCGACATGTGGTCAGCGAGCAGCTGGGGACGGCGTCTGACACGTGGTAGCAGGTGGCCGGCAAGGGGGGCCGACACGTGGACAACAAGCAACTGGGGTCACGTCTGAAACGTGGTAGCAGTGCCCCAGAGTACGACGCGGTGTTGGTAAGCTATGAACCAAGTGCGCAGCTTAGTGGGTCCAGTTCTTGTAGGTGGAGGTTCGGAGACAGTTGTAGTAGCCGTCCGAAAGAACCCTAGATGGGAACGAACTGAAAAGCAGGTATCAAAGTGACCTCTGAACGGTGACTCGGGATCGTGTGCAATTTTTGTAAATTGGAACCAGTAGTATAAACTCGTCTCTGAGCGAATGACGTATCGTCTTTGACATTAAATTATCGTTCGACAGTTGTGTACCGCCGAGAGGTGTGAAAGAAGAAAATAATATAATAATTACAGATAAAAGTGGTGTTACTTTATACATATGAGTTTTATGTATACAAATTTAATATTCTGTTGAAAGTAGTATTTCCTACTTTTTTTGTGTACGCGAGTAAGTGACGATGATATAATGAGTGGTGAATGCAGAATTTTGACGCGACAATTTTTACGTTTGTGGTTCTATAGATACTGTAGCTCAATGACCTCTTTACAATGGCGAAGGCTTGTGGTGGGCGACGATGTATTGTGTCGTTGTGGAAGCACTTACTGTTTCTTTGTATTCGTCTGTCTGTTCGTCTAATACGTAAAATGTGACAGAATTTTATATACTACAAATTATAATAGGGTTAAATTGCAACAGAGATGGATTTAGGTGCTCAAAAAAACGTTCAAAGTTTCATTGAATTTGAATTTTTAACTCCCGACCCAAAAAGATATTATAAGAGGTGTTATAAGTTGTGTGTCTGTGTATCTGTGGGTCTGTTTGTGGCATTGTAGCTCTTAAACGGATGGACCGATTTCGTTAATTTTTTTAATTTCAAGACGATTTTATCGTTAGCGTTCCGCTTGTTTCATCAAAATCGGTTCAGCTGTTTTTTTAGGCGGTGATTTTTGAGTTTTCTAAACTTATGGATACTTGAGTTATAAATGTAGTAAAAGGTGAACGGGGCGGAAGCGGTACAAGAATGGGGATGGAGCGGATGGAAGTGTAGTGTGAACGGGGATGGAGCGTGGTTGGAGCGGAATGAAAGAAGGTAGAAGCGAAACGGTAATACGTACTTTGTACAATGTACATACACATTATGTACCCTACGTGCGTACGTTTCAATCTGAAATAATAAATCATGTTAGAATTAGAAAGAAAGAGCGCTCTTGAACGAATCATGCATAAAAAATAGTTCGCGTGCTCGCGAGGTCTAATGTTCGCAGAATTGCTAGTGTACATGTAGGTTGAGATTAAAACACGACAGCGTTACATTTTATTTCCTCGTATCAAATCTGTGGGCTAATCATTTCTCATTCACGTAAAAGCTGGTAACTATTAAATAATACAAAGAACTGGATTCTTAGTTTGACCTTGAATTATCATACAAACGGCAGAACATCACACTTAGCATTTTTATTTCGATAACTAGTCATCGTACAAAGTATTGCAGTAGGGCAATTTTGTAGACATTTTGACGTTATATTATTTATTTTTAAACCCCGATGCAAAAACGACGTGGACAATAAGTTTGACGTGTCTGTGTGTGTGTGTCTGTCTGTGTCACTGTAGCTCCCGAACGGATGAACCGATTTTGATTGGTTTTTTTTGTTTGAAAGGTGAATTAGTCGGGAGTGTTCTTAGCTATGTTTCATCAAAATCGGTTCAGCCGTCTTTTTGTCGGGTTTTAGGGTTCCGTACCTCAATAGGAAAAAACGGAACCCCTATAGGATCACTTTGTTGTCCGTCTGTCTGTCTGTTTTTTTTATACAAGATAGATCTACGATTGACAATAAGCTCGCCTGATGTTAAGCGACGGTGTGGCCGAGGATGGAGCTCGTCGATCTAGATAAAAATAAAGATATATTTATTTGTCAAAACATGTGTACCTACAGGTGCAGATGTCACAGCGTTAATATCCGTCAAACATGCTTTTACCACATAGGGTGTACAAACATGAGAGTCAAGTAGTTTACACTTACGAGTACATGCTTATGCTGTACAAGTCATTTCATTGTTACAATATCAATATCATTTAGTTACAATATATTTAATTTTATAGATTCTAATGTCAATAGTTAATAATAATTCTAGAAGATATCTATTCACTCTAGCCTTGAAAATTCCAAGATTGTAGGTCTCAGGAAACAGAGATGGCGGCAAAGAATTCCATTCTTGTGCAGTAAGCAACAAGAATGTGGAAAAATCTATTTACCCATTATTCAACTAAACAGAGGTGTCACGGGGACAAATCTATCAAAGCACGTCCCGATAAAATACAACCGGTCTATCAAATTGATCCACAGGTACCTCCTCGATTTTATTACACATGTCAATTTATTTTCTTAGATTTAAATTATTTTACAATAAAGATATATAAAAATACTTAAATCTAGCTTATATATCTAGTGTGTTTCCGCTTCGAAGTCTTCAAGCTGGTACTCTTCTGTGTCGGCGTTTTCTAGCTGGTACTGTTCTGCTTCAGTGTCTTCTAGCTGGTACTCTTGACGGCTTCGAAGTCTTCAAGCTGGTACTCTTGTCACAAGACAAGACAATTCTTGAACAAGAGTACCAGCTTGAAGACTTCGAAGTAGGCAAGAATACCAGCTTGAAGACCTAGAACCGAAAACACACAAGATATAATATAAGTTAGATTTAAGTACTTGAATATGAATTTCCGCAAAGTAACGTCCGGTTCAATTAATTTAATAAAAATATATTTGAAAACATTGTGTGTGCTTTTATGTCCACACGA
Organism: Lycia hirtaria; assembly: GCA_947563715.1. Taxonomy (NCBI): domain Eukaryota; kingdom Metazoa; phylum Arthropoda; class Insecta; order Lepidoptera; family Geometridae; genus Lycia; species Lycia hirtaria. The sequence goes on from OX387386.1 coordinate 17,424,060, forward strand.
CAGAAGTGAAAACTCATCAACGAAATAGCAGTATAGCAGTGATGCGTTGACTATATTATGACTCTCGTTCTTTTAGCCGACTTTACCCGAACGAGGGTTACATAGGCGAGCGTGACGGCTCAGGTTCATTCAATACCCACGAAACAAAGTGCCCGGCTGGTCTAAAGAAGTTTTCTCTTCGATAAAAAATATTGTAAAAAAAATAAAAATTTGAGTACCGTCGGCAGCCCGGCGGACCTAAGCTGAGCCTCTTGAGATATTGGTGCTTAAGCTCAAGTCTTCGTATAGTATAAGACCGATCATTGGTATTTCGTTCCGTTTAGTCGTGAAGATGTAACCAACAGATAGCTGAGACAGACGACAGACAGAGTTACTTTCGCTTTTAGACCGACTTCCAAAAAAGAAGGAGGTTTTCAATTCGAGTGTATGTTTTTTCAGGGATCGTAAACGGTTAAGGTATAAGGTTACGCTACCGGTATAATAACGGTAGAGGTATAAATTATAAAGGTAGACCGAAAACGGTGATAATAACGGTTAAGGTACTCGTATATAATAATAACTCTACCGATATTTTGGTACCGAAATCACCTCTCGCTCTTACGCGTTTGCATACGAACGGGGGATGGCGATGCGCGGGCGGTCAAGGTCAAAACCTTTATTTTTCAGTTACGGTAGCGCAAATACAATGATATCGTTATTTATCGGTACCGTAAAATTCCTATACCTTTATTTTCAGGTATCAAAATAAAAAGATATGACGTCATACCCTTAACCGTTATAACCTTTATCTTTTCGGTATGAGAGCCCTGTTTTTTTTTGTTGTTTTTGTATGTTTGTTCAGCGATTACTCTGCCAATTATGTATTGTTATGTTGTTGATTCTTTTTTTGTTTAGTATTTGGTAGGTAGGTAGGATCTCAGAGATGGTTCCATATAAATTTTATCAGAATCAGTTCAGTACTTTGGTTTCTATAACAAAATAACTGAAAAAAAGTCATCTAAGTAAACTGTGTATTTTTTGTCGTTTTTTTTCTTCAGTTTTTTAAACTATAATTATATAATATTAGTTAGGATATTTACTTATCTAGTCTGTATATGTGAAAACTATTTATAGCGTAATAAACAAGATATTGGTCAAAAACTAGTTTGCGGGACCTTTGACCTTGAATATATCGGGTCATTTACATTTACTTTTTAATGTCAAAATAAAGATATTCACTTAAAGCCAGCTTCATATCTTTATCTATACCCGACTGAGTAAGAAGTAGGGTTATGATTTTTCGAGTGCATGTATAAATAGATATATATGTAAGTATGTATGTATATTTCTATATGATCGCCTGCAGCCTACATGGCTTGACCGATTTTGATACGCGAAGTAACGTCAGAATCGTCTTCACTCCCTGCGCGTGATAGGCTATATTTTTTTTTATAATAATAATAAATCTCCCGCAAAAATTAAATAATACATTTTTCCGTAACCACCAACAAACTTTTTCGTAATAAACAAATAAACAACAAATGATTATAATAGTATTATGCAAAATAATACACATTTATAATCTTTTACAGCGATTTACGCATACTTTCGCACAAAAAACGTACACTCAACAGCGTATCAAGCGTAACGAAATCGTAAGTTTGGCTGCAAAAATTGCTTTTCTGCAGTCGGGTATTTTTTTTTTCTTTTAATATGTGTATATACTTGTTATTTACAGGGAGAAATCTTTAAATGATACCCAACTGCATTGGGGTACAGTTGGCTTATAACCACTAAAACCCCTTCCGTGGCCAGCCTTGGCGTTTACACCGATGCCTCCCTGATTTCTGCCCTGAAGCAACACTCCCGAAATCTTACCTACATAACGAGTATTTTACCTCTACAACGATACAGGACACGCTATATTGTTGCTATATCAATGTAGGCCGCTTATCTTAGTCATATCTTTATTATTATATAATTCATATCTTTACCTAGATTTACCATGTTTTTGGTAAACTTTAATAAATATACATTAGAGAGAAGATTTCGCATAATGTCACGAAGTATTTGTTAACACGTTTGTGACGTGCTACAAATGTTAGTCTAACGGCCGGTTCCGATATGTCTCATTTCTCAATATATTTTTCTCATATTCGGAAAGTTTTTTTTTATCAGCCCTGTTTGTACAAGCTGTCCCACTGCTGGGGCCATCTTCGCATTGTGAGAAGGGGTAAGGCCATAGTCTACCACGCTGGCCAAGTGCGGGTTGGCAGACTTCACACATCTTCAAGATCATTGAGAACTCTCAGACGTGTAGGTTTCCTCACGTTTTCCTTCACCGTTTGAAGTTGGTGGCAACCAACAACAGTAATAAATAATAAAAACTGGCCAAGTGCGAGTCGGACTCGCGCAAGAAGGGTTCCGTACCATTATCTATAAAAACGACAAAAAAAAACACGTTTTTTGTATGGGGACCCCCCTTAATATTTTTTTTTAATTTTTAGTATTTGTTGTTATAGCGGCAACGGAAATACATCATCTGTGAAAATTTCAGCTTTCTAGCTATCACGGTTTATGAGATACAGCCTGGAGACAGACAGACAGACAGACAGACAGACAGACAGACAGACAGACAGACAGCGAAGTCTCAGTAATAGGGTCCCGTTTTTACCCTTTGGGTACGGAACCCTAAAAACCGGACATGAGCGAGTCAGACTCGCCCACCGAGGGTTCCGTAAAAACTAAATAAAAGGGGGAAATCATATATTTTTTATATTTTACTTCATAAACCGAAAAGTATACATCGTAAAAATATTTAAAAATGTTTTAGCTTATGCTAATGAAGCTCTTTCATATGATACCCCACATGATACGGTTAATTCACTTTACAATTTGGGCCCTCATTCCTTGCATAGAGACACTATTTTTTTTGTGATTAAATTAAAAATGTAAAGTTTTCGGTTTTTTTCCTATATATAGGTATGTACTCTAACAAAATGCTTCTTGCCAAATTTCATAGTTCTAGGTCAACGGGAAGTACCCCATAGGTTTTGATTCCCTTGTGAGTGTCGAAATGTGCGTTTTTTACGACATATTCGGCTATAACTTTTAATTGGTTTTAATGGTTTTGGTTTTAATTTCAACTCGATACCTTCACGCATTCCCGAGATAAAGGTCTTGACACCCGGACAGACGGACAGACAGACTGACAACAAAGTGATCCTATAAGGGTTCCGTTTTTTTCCTTTTGAGGTACGGAACCCTAAAAATACAGTCGAAATGAGAACCTCCTCCTTTTTTGAAGTCGGTTGAAAAAATACTCATTAGCGATGAATGCACCGTTGTATGCGTGCACAATACTCTGCTATATGGGTTGTATGAACTGCCATTATCGGCAATAAGCACAGTAACAATACAATGCTCTTTACTTCTCTACGCGTTAACAGTGATATGACCTCTTTTGTTGCAGTAAAAACATAACCAGTAGGTAATTTCTTTTGGTTCATACATTTTGGATGAAAAACATCGATTGCTGCGGGCTAGAACATCTTTAGGCGTAACTGAGAAAGCGCTCTACAAAAGAATGAGAATGATACCGTTCCGTGCATATTTTCAATACAAAATAGTTTCAATGTTTCAAAACTGAGTGAGGATTTAAATATGTGTGTCCTGGAGGCCTAGGATACGTGCCGCGGCAAAATTTTCTCTATATTTTTTCTCGAGTAAAAAAAGGGAGTCGAGAACGGGACAAAGTTACGGAGTTCTATAAAACTCCGTAACTTTGTCCCGTTCTCGCACAACTTATAGAGTAGGTAAATTTTTGTCGCGGCGCGCATGTTAGGTCTGCTGGCATCTGAGGAATTCCGTGACCTACGATTTAATGTAGCATTCTATGACCTATGGTATCGCTCAGAAAGAAATGCCATTCACGGTCACCCATCTGAAGACTAGACCGGTCCGTAGTTGCTATTGGTTCAAAATCTCATGTGGTTACTCCTATGGCTAGAAAACACGTAAAATTTATATATATCTTGTAATTTTAGATCGACGAGGATGGAGCCTCGACCATATCGTCGCTTAACATCAGGCAAGTTGGTGGTCAATTGTAGATCTTACTAACTTAAAAATAAATCTATTTATTACGTGAAATTTTGTTTAAATCAAAACGGTATTTAGTGTGATACCTACATGTGTAATATTAGATAATTGTCGAGTTTCCTTATTTATTATTTACTTATAAATAAATAATAAATAGGGAAATCTATAGATATAATTGCGTACATATTTGTTGTAAGCACATTAATTAAATTAATATCAACAATAAATGGCCAATTGCGTGTCGTGCCTCGCGCAATGTAGGGTTCCGTTGTTACATATCATAATTTATGTAACCTTAAAACAGCGTATCTTGTTTGATACTATGAACATAATGAGTTAACTTATGTTAATTTAAATTAAATATTCATTTTTGACTTGTCGTAAGTAATTATTTGAAATTGATCGACTATAACTTGATAACTTGTAAAGCCTACTTAGCTGTAATAGTTTTCCTTTTATTTTCATTGTATTATGTAACTTCTTTTTTATGAAAACTGAGAAGTTTGATTTTTCTCTCTGCAGCAAGAGACTATGGATCTGCTTTATTGACTGTTTTAATTTCAACTCGATACCTTCACGCGTTCCCGAGATACAGGTCTTGACAGACGGACGGACAACAAAGTGATCCTATAAGGGTTTCGTTTTTCCCTTTTGAGGTACGGAACCCTAAAAATAATTCATCCCCACTTTACGTGGAGGGTAGGTATCCTATAAAAAGTATTTAAAAAAAATATTCTACGTATTTCTCGGCATTATTAACATGCATTTCTATACCAAATTACAGTTTTCTAGTACTTATAGTTTTTGAGCAAATCCGCGGACGGACAGACAAACAGACATGGCGAAACTATAAGGGTTCCTTGTTTACTACGCAACCGTCAAATATATGTTTAATGAATGTAAGGAATGCCGAACTCTATTCATATAGCCCCTTAATTAATTGCCCTTGTATGTTGGCTGGTATGGTATGGTAGTTAATTAAGTTTTCCATTACAAACACGTGTTTGGCAAAAGAAATATAGTTTAGAAACGTGTCAATAATTTACTCCTACGAGTAACTTTCAGAGTTTAAGGCATAACTTCACAATAACTTGGAGTATATGTATTTACTACAACTTTAAGCTGTGCTGTGAGGCAACTGTTACTTATTTAACTTAAGTGTAACTTGATTGAATAAGCGTGAAACTGGAACGAGTCTTAAGATAAAAGTTTAGTGCGTGCTTTTATGGAAAGGAGAAATAGATTATATATAATAGATTTCGTTATAACTTTCGTTTTTTTTTATTTTATTTAACCGGACATGTGCGAGTCAGACTCGCCCACCGAGGGTTCCGGAAATCCCACGAACCGGTAACAAAGTTGTTAAAATCTTAAGGCGAAGCTAGCTAAATTAATCTATAGGTGAAAACTTGTTTTTAGCCTCCGTAATTTATCTAAATTTATAGTTTATTTAGGTATTTTGGCTGTAAATTTTCCTAAAAATATAAAATAAAATAAATAAATGAAATTACTGTTATCGTGGGTGGCTTTGACTTCGTCAAACATTGTACGTGGCCTTTTTAAAAGGTTCTCGATGATTTTCTCTAGAGATTAGCAAGTCAAAACGACTGTAAATTAATTTTTAATTAATCAAGTAATTTGTTGGGAAAAAATCGAGAACCCTCTGAAAAAGCTACGCCCAATGTTTGACGCAGAGTCAAAGTTACCCACGTTGACTGTAAAGGAAAAACAAAACATTGAAATAAACTTAATTCATTTAAATATTTGTATGCTTACAACCACCAACAACAATCACAGCTCTGTCAAATATGTATGCTTAAAATAACCAAGCTCTGTCAAATATCTAACTTGGCGGCGACCTGCAGGCTTTGTGTACGCAGCCAGTCTACTGCGTACACAAAGCCTGCAGGTCGCCGTAATTAGCGGTATCGCTTTATTTTAAGTGACATTAATTTAACAACAAAACAAAGGACACCACCGTAGCCGTTTGGAACCCAAACGGCTACGATGGTGTCCTACGCAGTATTCACATTGACCGGCAGAAGTGTACCGTGCCGTGACGTGACGTAACGGCGAACTTCGGACTCATAGACTTATATAGATACCCCAAGTGTATGTACCTAGCGTGTCAACGGTAAGTTGAAAAACCACAACGACTTAAGATTTATTTAATTTCATTTTATGCTTCAGATTCGATATTTTGACAAGTTACTATCGTACAAGCGCGCGGATGCGTTGGGTTGAATAGATTTCGCGCGGATGGGACATTCCATCAGTAAATCATTTGTGTGACGTCACAGTCGATACCAAAAATGTGGCACGCAAGGTTTTCATATAAATGAAGTAGCATGCTTCATCTACTATGTCTGTGGGCGGACTGCAGTGCGCTGCGGCTGGTTCATTTACGCTACGTTGGATATAAAATATAGAACGTACGTAAATATAATTATAGTTTAAAAAACTGAATCAACCGACATGGATGCCATTGTTAGAACTGGATTGTCCAAATGGGACCACACGGGAAGCACCAGCTTTTAAATAAAAAAATTATAATCTAAATCGGTTAACCCAGTCGAAAGTTCTGAGGTAAAAAAAAAAAAAAAAAAAAAAAAATGAGAATTGAGAATCTCCTCCTTTTTGTAAGTTGGTTGAAAACTGAAAAACAGACATTGAAATTGCGTAATTTTATTTTAAAAACGAAACTCTAAATCGATTTTTAGGATATTTCTATGGTTTGGACCAATCTGAAAGTACAAATAGGGAAAACCCCGGATAGATGCTCCAGGGGTATAAGTTCTCGATTGTAATTACATACTATAGTCTAGTAAAAATAAGATTTGTGACAACATAAAAAACAACTAAGTATATTGTTATTTAAATGAATATTATGAATAAATGTTTTGAAATACATTTGACACAATTTCATAATGATATTATAAAAGCTAATTTTGTTACCTTTACACGTTCAAACGGCTGAAGCGATCGTTATGAAAATTAGTATAGAGATAGCTTTGGACCTTGAGACGGACATAAGCTACTTATCATCATCATAATCATCACCGTTTTTCATAACTACGCCAGTGAAACTGCGCAACGCAGCTAGTCTATAAATCGGGGATTATTGTTGATTTTTAGTTATTTTCATATCATAATTTCAAAGAATCCCCCCAGTTGCAAATACTGTGATCTGCTCCATACAAACGGATTTATTTTTACTAGACAACTATAGTTTCGCGGATGAATCGCATACGTACTATTTTATTAATCTATCGAGGGACCTAAATCGCTGTAGCGTGTGTGCTCACAACCCCTTTCTACTCGACTGCGTAAGAAGGAGGGCTGTTTTTCGAGTGTATGTATTTTTGTATATATGTATAACTGTATGTTCCTCTCCATCCTAAGGTTGCCTGGAAGAGATCGCTATTAGCGATAAGGCCGCCAGTTGTTACACTAGTTTTTAATTAGTTTGTTTTGATTGTAAATTTTATGGTGTGTACAATAAAGAGTTTATCAATCTATCTATCTATCTATGTATGTAAAAATAATAAGAATCAATAAGTTAGACTACAAATACCTCTTTTCTGCACTTGGTTATTTAGTTTTTCTTTAAATTTAAATGCTTGTTTTAGATTTTTATCGATTCATGGTGTGTATCTAGTGTGTATATAATTATAAGATTTAACAGTATTATAAATGACTTAATTTCATGTTAATTATTTAACCTGAATTATAACTTAAATTTGATGCCCCAAACGTCGCAACCGCGGGGCTGGCTTAGAACGTTTCGACCTTACTTTGACCACCTTAATTCGTTCATGGAATCCTAAAATCTGGATATCTGAACCTTATAAGATATCCTGTCGTATTTTAGCTTTATAACTCAGTAATTTTTGAGACTTCGTGACGAATCAATAAGTGAGTGTGTTATTGTATTTCGTTTATTTAAAATATTTACATAATTTATATATTATATACTTACACACAAAGGCGCTGACAGACGAAATACCATATACCAGGCAGGATGTTTTTAAGCTTGCTGGCTTATTTTTTACCCGACTGCGTGAGAAGGAGGGTTATGTTTTTCGAGTGTATGTACTCGTATGTTTGTATGTATGTATCTTTCTATATGATCGCCTACAGCCTAAACGGCTTGACCGATTTTAATGTGGGAGGTGTCATTAGATTCGTCTTCACTTCCAGAGTGTAATACGCAATTTTTTGTAATAATAATAATAAAAAATGCGTTTTTTCGTAACCTCCAACGAACTATTTTATAATAAACGAGTGATTTTACTAGAATGATTCTGAAGAATGCGCATTTATAATCTTTTACAGCAATTTTACGCATACTTTCTCCCAAAAAACATACACTCAACAGAAGATATAAGAATCCTGACCAGAACCCTAAGCGAGCACTGCAAGCTTAACAAACACCTCAACACTATGGGATTGGGTGAACTCAAGGCTTGCAGATTCTGTCACACAGACGATGAAACACCCATACATATCCTGTGTGAGTGCGAACCGTTGCACCATAGCAGAAGCCGGCACCTCGGAGGCCACATAATTTCACCCGAAGAGATTAAAACCTCCTCCCCCAAGGCCATCACTGACTACATGATCGGTATAGGACTTGGGGAGGTGCTGTGATCCAAAGGGGCTGTCACAATAGATCTGCAAAGGTCGCAGTGACGTGCCGGGGCTGCTATAGCCCGTTTGGCCTCCTAGGTTATAAATAATAAAAAAACACTCAACAGCATATCAAGCGTAACGAAATCGCAAGTTAGACTGCAAAACCTGCTTCTCTGCAGTCGGATATTTTGTTCCTCTTTAAATATTAATACTTGTTTACGATTTACATTATGCATAACTGGAAATCCCATGCAGTCAGATTCTCCCGCTCCTTTCTCCCGCGAACAAGAAAAATGTGGAATGTCCTTCATGGGCAGGTTTTTCCGCGGAGCATCAACAAAGAACGAAGTTTTGCTGCGCATTTTATTAACCGACTTCCAAAAAGGAGGAGGTTTTAATATTTTTTTTTAATGTAGAAATAGTTTGCGCTTGACCGCCATTTCGACTGTATGCTGTTTTTGTATAATGTTTGTTCACCGATTATTCTTTCTTTGTTTACCTTCAGAGGTGATCCCATATACATTTTATGAAAATCGGTTCGGTACTTTGGTTTTTATAACAAAATAACTGGAAAATAAGAAAATAAGTTTCCGGCAGCCTAGTCGGGAGACCGTCTGACTTGCGATCCGCAGGTCCTGGGTTCGAATCCCGCGGCACGCACCTCTGTCTTTTCGGAGTTATGTGCGTATCGTTGATTGCCGCCAACTTCAAACGGTGAAGGAAAACATCGTGAGGAAACCTACATGTCTGAGAGTTCTCAATGATCTTGAAGATGTGTGAAGACTGCCAACCCGCACTTGGCCAGCGTGGCAGACTATGGCCTAACCCTTCTCACAATGAGAAGATGGCCCGCGCCCAGCAGGGGAAGACACTGTATAAATAGGGCTGATAAAAAAACTGGATAATTGTCATCCAAGTGATCCAAGTAAACGAATTGCGTAGTTTGTCGGTTTATTCAGGTTTTTAAACTATAATTATTTTAAAAAAGACAAGACTTAATCATGGCAATGACTCAATTCTTTTTGTTCGCTTTTTCACTCTCAAGACAAAAGACAAATCGAGCCAACTTTTAACCGCTTTTTGTCCGACTGTGCCAAAACGAAGGATTTTTTTGTGATCGAGGTTGTGTTTTATGTATGTTACACCGTTGCTCATCCGATATTGAGGAATCAGGTGTCAATCAATTCAGTTTAGAAAAAAAATATATTAGAAACCTCAATAGCATTTTTGAATACCTATCCATAGATAGTCCTCACGTATAGGTTTGACGAAAAAAAAAATTGATTTTCAGTTCTAAGTTCTTTTGGGGAACCCCCAAAATTTATTGTTTTTTTTTTCTATTTTTGTGTGAAAATCTTAATGTGGTTAACAGAATACATCTACTTACCAAGTTTCAACAGTATAGGTCTTATAGTTTCGGAAAAAAGTGGCTGTGACGTACGGACGGACAGACAGACAGACAGACAGATATGACGAATCCATAACGACGATATCGTAACGACATCCTAACGAATAGGTTTGACGGGTTCCGTTTTTTGCCATTTGGCTACGGAACCCTAAAAATGGGATCTTTTTAGTTTTAGATTTTCAAGCTATAGGTATATTGAAAAGAGTTATTTAAGCTGACATTGCATTTTCTGTAACCAATCGCACCCGAATATCGTTGTGTGCTGAGCTAGAGAAAAAATATAGTACATATTGTATACGTGGGTATACAATATGTTTAGTACAATATATGTATATTGTTATATGTATATTACGTGGGTGGGTTATATACTTAGCTTTTTGAATTTCATTAGCAAGCGTTATGACATTAGTCTGATAAAATGCGAACGGCCTCTGATAACAATAGGACCGATCGATCGGTATTCAAACTAAGTAAAATAACTGTTTTTTTCTTTCTTTCTTTCTGTTTTTAACTCTGTTCTGTTCTATTTTAATAAAATTATTTGAATTTGTATCAGTTTTTTTTTATAAAACATACAAACAACATACAAACATACAAAACATATAAATTACTTGTCATTCGTGTTCAAAAAAGTAACTTACCCCGTTCGTATGTAAAAAGTAGTTTTATTTCAAAATAAAACGGTCAAACCGCCGTTTCCAACGGACTTCTTCGAACTAGGTATGATTTTAAATATTAAAAAAAAAGCGCAAAATCCTGCGCGGCTCAAGGTCGCCTACTTACCGATCGCGTTCTGCCGATGTGATATCATAGGTTCGCAATGCTTAGGCGGTTAACATGAGCTTTTGGTGTTCACAAATACTTTGTATTATCTGTAGTAAGGCTAGAGTGAATAGATATCTTCTAGATCGACGAGCTCATTCCTCGGCCACACCGTCGCTTAACATCAGGCGAGTTGGTGGCCAATCGTATCTCTATCTTGTATAATAATAATAATAAAAAAAACAGTACCTAGGTACAGCTGGCTGACATTGTCTAGAGTTTCTTTACTTATAGTTCAAAATCAAAAAGGGAAACTAACGTCTGAGTATCTACTACTATGGTAACATATGGTCTCGACTGAACATAAGTATAGTTTAAAAATCTAGAAAAATAAACACGACTTCAAAATACACAATTCGTTTACTTGGATGATATTTATTCAGTTATTTTGTTATAAAAACAAAAGTACTGAACCGATTTTGACTAAATTGGTTTGGACCACCTACCAAACCAAACTAGAAAAAAAAATAAAAAAAATCATGGTTGGCGGAGTAATCGCTGAACAAGCATACAAAAATACCACAATCGAATTGAGAACCTCCTTCTTTTTGGAAGTCGGTTAACCCTAAACAAATAAGGACAGCTGCGCCCTCTATAGAGAAACCGCTTAACTGAGTCTATTCCTGGGGTATGGGAGCGGTACGGGAGGGGTTATATTACGTGAGTCGGGCGTCAGCATTGCTATTACATGGAACTAGATGGCTGATAGAATACATATTATATACTTATACTTGTATTTAAGTTGATTTGATTTTTTAAGATATACCTACTTTCAGATGGGTCCCATAGAAATTTCATCAAAATCGGTTCAGGAGTTTGGATTTTAAAACAAAATTGCGCATTGAGAAGTCGGTTTTTCGTTTTTTTTAAACTATAATTATGTATAAGTCACGACATAGGGTAAAATTGTAAAATTACCGGTGTATGAATAACATGTGTATATTATTCATAAATTCTCTTCAACCGACTCTCTGACCTCGGTTTTTTTTTGTTTTTAGTTTATTCTTTGTATGGCTTTCCTGTTTCTCGAGTGATTCAACAAACGCACACTTACCTTACCATCTGTTGAGATGTCCATAAAAGGAAGTTGTTTCAAAAGTCACTCTGTAAGTGAGCCTCTGCCAGGCACCATCTAGAAGCTCTCGACAGTCTAGACTCGGTAGACTGTTCGACTTATAGGCGACTATAGCTATATACTATAGCTGTGCCCCGTGGTTTCACCCGCGCATTGATGATGATAAAATATGGCCTATGTTTTTCTACATCTCATAAACAATCTATATGCCAAATTTGGTAATGATTGGTCCAGCCGTTTGGTCGTAAAAAGTTAATAAACAGGCAGTGGGATAGACAGACTGACATACTTAGTTACTTTCGATTTTATAATATGCATTAATTTAGGACAAGTTTAAGTTTCTAAAGAACAGCCCAAGAACGTGTCGAGACGCGTGTATGGTAGGATTATGTGACTAACGTCATTTAAACAAAGATAAATATTAATGAAAAGTATGAATCTTTATTTTCAACCGACTTCATAAAAGGAAGAGGTTCTCAATTCAACTGTTTTTTAAAATGTTTGTTACCTCAGAACATAGTTCTATCATAGTACTATAAGGATAAAAAAAGTTTTAACAGTTCTATGGAACTAACGTAAATTACCATGTATTATTAGTTCTATAGAACAAATGAGACAGATTTCGTTTTAATAGTTCTACCATAGAACTAAAGGGATAAAAAAAATTCAACAGTTATATGACGTTACAGTTCTATAGAACTAATGGGAGTTACCGGAACTTTCGACTGGGTGAACCGATTTTGATGATTATTTTTTTATTTGAAAGCTGGTGCTTCCCGTGTGGTTCCATTTCAAATTGGTCCAGTTCTAACAATGGCATCCATGAGAAGTCGGTTGCTTCAGTTTTTTAAACTATAATTAGGTATTTAAATTACTTTTATGTACTGAAAATCTTCATATTGATACGGAACACCGACCTGTAGCGACTCTGTAAATTTGCGACAATATCAATTTAGGAGAATATCCATCATCGCTACACGCCTTTACAGAATACAGTATAAGTAGAAAGTCGGTCTTTCCTCCACACTTATACCCATAGTTTTATGTTTTGATTCGAACTTGAAGGGTTAGTTCGACTTGACAGGCCCTAAGAACCGCCTCCTGCCTGTGTGGCTCGGATCTTGGCCAGAGAGACGCGTTATGTGCCAAGAATGTTACGTGAAGCTATTCAAATCAATAAAAACTCGAACTTTTATAGGATTCATTTCGGCGAGTGTGCGCAACGTTAGAGAGTACAAATTTTCTTTGGTGCACCTTTTTTTTTGGTGCACCAAGGTCTTGCACCTTCACGATTATATTACATCATATCCCCATTTCACTATAGGACTAGTAAAAAAACCGGCTAAGTGCGAGTTGGACTCGCGCATGAAGGGTTCCGTACCATTATCTATAAAAACGGCAAAAAAAAACACATTTGTTGTATGGGAGCCTCCTTAAATATTTTTTTTTTTTTTTATTTAATTATTTATTTTTAAAGTGAATAATATAACTCAATATTCAGTTGAATTATTCAGTGAGTTTTTTTGTGAATATTTTTCGTGTCTCTACCTGATGCCGTTATCAATATCGAGCAAAATCACGTTTGTTGTATGGGAGTCCCCTTAAATATTTATTTTATTCTGTTTTTTAGTATTTGCTGTTATAGCGGCAACAGAAATACATCATCTGTGAAAATTTCAACTGTCTAACTATCACGGTTCATGAGATACAGCCTGGTGACAGACGGACGGACGGACGGACAGACAGTGGAGTCTCAGTAATAGGGTCCCGTTTTTACCCTTTGGGTACGGAACCCTAAAAATGGTTGTCTGTAAAGTCGGCTTACGGACGATAATTTTACGTGATAACGTCATGATAGATGAGTCACAAGCCGAACGCTTAGGCCGATCGTGCCTCTCTATCGATTGTTCCGCGCTCTCGCTTGCACGCTCGGCTCAGGTGGAACGTGAAAATGAGTCATGCTTTTTAGTGCGTACAGTCGGCGTTCATCGAATTATAAGACGTTATCACGTCAAAAGTCTGCACCTTTTTTTTCATTGAAATATCGAAAACCCCTTCCTGAATGATTTCGGTCCACATTATTGATGCATTCTGCACAGGAATGGAGTTATTTGGCGCGTATAGATAAAAAAAATATACCTGTCATCAAGTCTCACCTGTATCCACGAACACTGCAAAGTGTTCGAAACATTAGGTCTTAAAATTATGTTAAACATTCACGATACTTTTAACTTATTTAACGTTAAACGTAACTAAGTAACCATTAAAAAAATGGTTGTCTGTAAAGTCGGTTTACGGACGATAATTTTATGTGATAACGATGCGTCACAAGCCGAACGCTTAGGCCGATCGTGCCTCTCTATCGCTTGTTCCGCGCTCTCGCTTGCACACTCGGCTCAGGCGGAACGTGACAATAAGTCATGCTAATTCGTGCGTGCAGCCGGCGTTCATCGATTTATAAGACGTTATCACGTAAAAAAATAAACTTACCTTGTACCTAACCCAATATATGTTATCTACCTTGACATACATAATTATGTGACGAGATATGAAGTTATCGTGTTAGAGCCCTAGCGCTTCAAGTTGAACTAAGTATTTCTTCTCTACGCTGCGCTGTTCTCAGGACGTAATTTAAGTGTTGATGCGTCGTCGCAAACATTGAAACGAAACGTGACTCAGATGTGCTTTATATAGTTCTATAGTGATCGTTATAGTGGCACTTGGTGTTGTTGGAACTAGTGGCGCCCCCGCTTGAAACTGCATGGAATCACGTGCCGACATTAAAAAGTAAGTACGTATAGACTGGCTGGCCACTCACAGCCTGGTCAGAGTTTCAAAAAGAAAAGAGACTTCCAAAAAGAAGGAGGTTATCAATTCGGTCTGTATGTTTTTTCTTTGTACGTTTGTTTGCCGATTACTCAGCCTATTGTGCATTTATTTTGATGTTTTTTTTTGTATTTATTAGGTCATACTTCAGAGGTGGTCCTGTACAAATTGTATCAAAATCGATGCAGTACTTTGGTTTTTATAACAATTGTTTGTTGTTAAAAAAAAAAACAGCAATCGTCAAGCCAGGTCAGAGGCCTTTCGGCGGCTTAATAACTCTGATACAAGGGCTGACCACTCAGTCTATACGAACTTACTTACTTACATAACAAAATAACTAGTAAAACATCATCCAAGTGCCTGTAGAAAAGTGAAGGCGCGTACCTAAGTGTTGTATTGCGATTTTGAAGTCAGTTTTTTTCAGTTTTTTAAACTATCATTATTTGTTTAGACAAAGTGTGGAGAAAATTTAGTCCCTGAATGACTCACGGACAAATCAAAGCTAATCGTAGACTTGATATTTGAAGTTTTAAGTTGTGAAGAATATGCTAACAATAAACCTGCGCGTTTTTGTAATTTTTATTTTATTTTAAGATTAGTTTATTTTTTTAATATTCTGATTTGTAATTAGTGATCCAATAATTTATGTAATAAAAAAAACCAGATGACTAATGACGAAGACGGCGATTTTTGTGCACCTTTCGCAAAAAGGGTCGCGAAAGAGACGGAAATTTTGTGATCGCGACGTAGTCAGAGTTACCCTTTCTATTCTATTCTCTTCTGTCAAAGCCAACATAATACGTATTATTATTTACGTAGAGATCTTTGAGTCTACAAATGAAATGCCGCACTAGAACGAGATTGCTCTTTCATAGTTCCTATAAAACTGAACGAGGAGGAAAATTTTGTGGATATGGAATATGGAAGGGCGTGAAGTTTTAGAAAGAGAAAGATTTACACCGACTATACATACATAACATAACCTAACCTTTTCCCTCAAACACATGAACTCTTTCACTCATACTACTTTTTCTCCGGCAATTAATAGTTTGAAATCTGTCATACTTTCTTCTCTTTCGAAAACCATTACTTTCGTCGTGCTTATAAATAAATAGTTAAACGCAAGAATACACTAATCTTTTACAATCACTTTGAACCATTCTCTTGAATTGAAACGCAAATAATTGCGATATAAAACTGCCTCAAATTCGCCATAGTCCGACCTGTGAATACACGCTCAATTTAAAAGTTGTTTGGTTTTAAATGATAGCACAGACTCGTTTACTTTTATTTTTCCGTGAGTTGTATTATTATTACTTAATACATAAAAAATATAGCCTAACACACTCGGGGAGTGAAGAAGAATCTAACGACATCTCGCCCATCAAAATAGGTCAACTGGTCAAGCCGTTTAGGCTGTAGGCGATCATATGGAAACATACCCACATACCTAAAGTCATATATACATACAAACATAGACACAATCGAAAAATATGTTATTACAATAACTTTTCACTTTCACAAGGCTAGAGTGAATAGATATCTTCTAGATCGACGAGCTCCATCCTCGGCCACACCGTCGCTTAACATCAGGCGAGTTGGTGGTCAATCGCAGATCTATCTTCTGCAAAAAAAAAATGCCTGAGCAGTCCAGTCCTTTCTTTTCCCATATTAATCGGTCACCAATTTGCAGAATTGGAACAATTTCACATAAACAAGGCGGAAAATATTCAAAGAAAACGGTATTTAAGTTTACAGAACTTAAATACCGTTTTCTTTGAATATTTTCCGCTCAAGTGATCGAATAGATAAAAATGGTTATGAATTTTCAAGAGGGTTTTCTTTGAAATTCCTTCTCTATTTACGTTAGATCACTTCAGTTCTGCGAAATGGTGACCGATTTGTATGAATAATTCATTCATTTAGCGAAACGATTGTATTTAGGCACGTTTGAAGAAATGTTTCTTCTAGATGTCTACATTATTTTTTAGGGTTCCGTAGTAACTACGGGGTGTCCTTATAAATTCGTCATGTTTATCTGCCTGTCTGTCACAGCCGTTTTAGTCGGAGATTTTAGTAGTACATGTGTTGAGAAAACCGCTATAAAATGCCGTGGTAAGATTTAAAATAAAGTGAATAATAGGGATAGCACTTCATGGAAAGAAGGGATGAATTTTTTTCAACCCACCCCATCGTGAGGCCGTGTCAAACTGGACAAAGAAATATTCCATCTCGCTCGCGCAAACCCACATTCTTACAGATATATCTGAAATCAACATTTAAAATTCCTTATTTTAATTTCAACAAATATTTCGTTTTGTTCCAAATTAGTTTTCATAAATTCAAAAAAAAAACAAATTAATTTCTTCTGTTTTTTTTTTTATACTAGCTGCGCCCCGCGGTGTCCCCCGCGTAATGATTAAAAATGGTGATGATGATGGTAAAGTATAGCCGATGTCCTTCTCCATGTCCTAAAACGATTGATTCAGTCTTTTAGCCGTGAAGAGGTAACAAACAGACATACAATATAATATTACGATGTATAATTATTAGTTCGAATGAAATTAAAATGTTTGTTGTCGCTACCTTTGTGATGAATTTTTGATTTGTTAACTATTGATATGCAAGAGTGAGACAGAAGATTTACAGAGCTGTATGAGCTACCAATTATTTTAGTGCTATTGTTTCTATCTCATAAAGTTCCGCTTACAATTTCTAGCGGAGACAACCATCCTAAATTCCTAACTATAATTATATAAAAGTGAAAGTAACTCTGTCTGTTTTCACGGCTAAACTGCTGAATGAATCGTTATGAAATTTGGCTGAATTCTATCATCATCGTTTTTCATCAAAACGAGGGTGAAAACGCGGGGCGCAGCTAGTTCGCTACTTATTATAAAAAAAGATTACGACTTTGTATGTAGATGGAATAAAGCCGCTTATTCATGCTCCGGCAAAAGCTAGTACTCCATAAATTTCATACGGAACGACTATGAAAACTCCTTTATTACCCTCGCGTCCGTTCATAACCAACACTGTAACTTTGCTCTGTAGCTTTATAATACGGAAATTATTTACGACTCGTCTGAAATGTTACAGATCGTAAGATCTGTAAGTTAAGAACTACAATAGGTTAGCAAATTTTAGTCTTATATCACTCTTATAGACTATTGCTATATATAGGTATATATATATATTTATTCGACAATAGGCTTGCGCTTGACCGTCAACTCGCCTAATGTTAAGCGACAGTTACGGTCTACGATGGAGCGCGCTTGCCTAGAAGAAACCTATTCACTCGCGATTTGAAGACACCTAGATTAGATCTATTCGGAAAGACCCATTCAGGAAGCGCTTTCCACATTTTGGCGGTACGCACAATGAAAGTGGAGCCAAAGCGTTTCGTATATCTCAGATTATAAATTGTTCAGATATCTACTCCTCAGCTACGTTAAAAGATATCGAAAAAAATTAAACACTTTTTTAATTATTTTATTATCTAAATAAGCAATTCTGTCTCTCACTTTCCTAATATCCTCACTCAGTGATTTTATATGTTTAAAAATGTAGCGATGCGCGAAGGAGATAGATGTTCGCTTTGAGCCATATTTTTTAAGATAAGAGTTAATAAGCCTCTTCACTCTTATAATTGTTCTATAACGATCTTGAGAAGAGTATTTTTAATCTTATAAAACTCTTACCTACTGATGCTTTTATAACAGCAAACTAGCTTACAAGTGTCATAAAACATTTTACAGTCTAAATGAGCTAATGACATGCTACTATAAGATCATCTCTCAATCAAGACACGTATAAGCCCTTTATAAAACCACTGGTCTTACAAGCTTTTATTTGTAAGACAAATTTTGCTGGCTGAGAACTACTAACAATATTCAGTACCCATATTCATAAGCGTTCAATATCGGATTCCTCTCGAAAATTATAATTTTCTCTCCATCAGTCCTCTTCAAAGTAACAGAGTTCAAATCAATAGGATTTACATCCGACTGGTTGTGAATAGATCTCAGGAAATGTCAAAATTCAGATATCAATTCCTCAGTGATATTCACCTGTCAGATGTAAATTCGATTTCTGTCATTTATATGAGGACTGACAAAGAGAAAAGTTAATTTTTCGAGACGAATTCGCGTAAATATTTTTTTAAATAACCAAAAGGCCAAATGGTCTTTTGCGTTTTTGGCCATTTGCGTCGATCCCGCTCATAGGGCCTTATGAAAAACGTTGTTTTAATCAACGCCTTAAATTATCTGTCTTCTTTCCGCAAGTGTCTTTACGTATCAGCGAAAAGTTGACAAAACATGTTAAGCATTGCATGCATTAAAAGTTGACAAGCAAGTTAAGTAATGTTTTTCAGTAACGCCGATAGTGGTTAACCCCTCGTTCACACGATGTCATGTCAAACAGCCATCATAAGTTCCAAACCTTGCGACACAGTGCGAATGAATGTCTCATGTCTCATCATTTGGATAAATTGTTGGCATAGTGCGAACTAGATTTCAGCGACATTCACGCATATTTAGAATCTATTTCGATGTGCATATAATTCAAGTTTGTTGTTTAACATCAGGCGAGTTGACGGTCAAGTGCAAACCTATGACGAAAACTAAATCTGGCAAATAGACAGCCAGTTGCGGTACCATAGCATAGAATAATTTCATATATTATGAAGAAATAGAACATCCCGCTTAAAAAACAGATGCGCTGCCACTGAGCACACATAAACAAAGGTAACTAAAATGATACAAGATAGTCTTTCATATCGGAAAGCGTATACTACACACAAAGTATACACTTACGTTTAGAATTGTAAAACAAAACAGACACGGAACCACCAAACAATCGACCGCAGTATACCCCTCTGTGTCACCCATTGCATTCCACTTGGACCCGACGCGGAACAATCGACCTTATTTCATAACAGTTAAAGTTTATTTATTGAAGTTTCTTTTAAGCTAACGTTGGTTCCCGTTAACTTAACCAAGCATACCCTACACCTTTATTAACCTTGACTTAGGGCGTTCAACTTTATTCAGAATCCAAGATATAGTGGGCGGTATTGTGACGGCTTCCTAAGGTTTCTTTAGTAGACGGTTCTGTTAGACAATTGAACTTGAGACTTATTTTTAACCGACTTCTAAACGAAGGAGGTTCTCATTTCGACTGTATGGTTTTTGAAGTGAAAACTTCTTTAGCGGCGTTGTGCATTTTTGGGATGGGTAAAAAATGTTTAACTCGCGTCAGATCGTCGGATCGTAAGACGGGCAGTCAGAAACCTATTCTAACGTTCTGCATTTAAAGTTCATTATTTTATGTACAAGTTTGTCATTCTAGCATGACGTCATTTCGTTGCGCCGAATGCTTATTTTCGACACATGCACGTAAGACTCGTTAGCTCAATAGGTTAGAGCACCGATATAAATTACAATTTGTCAATCGGAGGGCGGAGGTTCAAATCCTTCATGAATCAGTCTTTTTGTCATTTAATTTTTTAGTTTTCACTTCTGCCGGCACTCCCGGAGTGCAACCCGTTGTTTTTTTTTTCTTCTGTTCAGCGATTAGTTTTTCATGATTCTCTTTTTTGTTTGGTAGGTTATAGTTTAGAGGTGATCCTTGCCTATTCCATAAGGTTTATGATTTCAATTTATTTTGTGAACCACCTATTCTTCTTCTTTGTTAAGGCTCTATAAGGTATAATAATTCAGAAATAAATTATTTTCACAGCAATCTGAAAAAAATATGCATAAATAAATAAATAAAACTATTCAAAGTAAAGGCTAATCTTAGGCAAAAAGAAAAACATAATGTGAGTTTTTGTCGTGACAGTCGCGGCGTTAGAGCGAACCTCCTCCTTTTTGGAAGTCTGTAAAAAATAACACAGTAAATAGCTTAAGGATTCGCTCAACGCGCGCAGCTATCTCTCTCGCGCATCACAGCCTTTTTAAACATCACATTATAAAAATCATTGAATAATATAATATTACAAAAGTGAGAAATGAATTTGTTTATTTAGACAGGAGAAATATTTAAAACCAAGTTTTTCTTCGATATCTTTTAAATTGGCTGAGGAATAAGAAAATATATGTTTTTTTCTAATCCGTCGCCAGTATAAATGATAAATGTTTTAATTGTTTTTTTAATGTTTCTCCTCTCTAAATAAACAAATTTAGCTCTAACTTTCCTAATATACCTACTCAATGATTTTATATGTTTAAAAATGTAGTGATGCGCGAGAGAGATAGGTGCGCGCTTTAATCTCGACCTTAAGAGTAGTACCAGCAGCCATCAGGTCGTAATTCGAAGTCCTGTGCAGCGCTGCAATTTGAACAAAACAACAACAAAAACATGTTACAACAACAACATCCGGTAACAACATGTTACCGGATCCGGTTTTAATCATCACAGCGATTAGCTCGAGCTCTACTTGAAAGAATACAACATATGGAAAGAAACCACAGTAAAGCGGTAGGATAATTACTATTACCACCATACGTGAGTTATCTGTACTTGTGAGTTCCGGTTTAAACCGAATGTAATTAAAGTACTACACGTATACACGTGATAAACCATCCATAATAGATTATAAATAAAACAATCATAATAAAAAAAACGATATCAACAATCAACGATTTATCGAAAAAAATGGTGTGTTACGGAACCCTTAGCATTAGAACGCGACTCGCACTTGTTCGGACTTTTACGTAACTTTTTTTTTTATATATTTAATTTCACGTTGTTTTACGTTTAAAATAATCTCGTTATATTTTTAACCCCCGATCCAAAAAGAGGGGTGTTATATGGTTGACATGTGTATCTGTGTGTCTAATTGTGGCGTCGCAGCTCTCAAACGGCTGGATTGTTTGTTTGAAAGAAGATTTCATTGAGAGTGTTCACCGCTGTTTTATCAAATCGGTTCCAGTTTTCGGATTTTATCCTATATGTCTAACACAATGCTTCTTGCCAAATTTCATAGTTCTAGGTCAACGGGAAGTACCCCATAGGTTTTGATTCCCTTGTGAGTGTCGAAATGTGCGTTTTTTACGACATATTCGGCTGTAACCTTTTTTTACGAATTCTGGGTGGGTATAACTTTAAAGTCCATGAGGCCGTGTGACTGTGGTTAGAAGGTTGAAGGAGATGGTATTAGAGGGTTAGAGGGAATTCGAGGGCAAGATGTAATGTTGGCTTGCAGTGGCAGGAATTGGAATAAATATACTGTTTGAGTTAATTTCAGATAAATATATTTTTCAACCGACTTCCAAAAAGAATTCGAGTTCTCAATTCGTCTGTTTTTTTTAAACCTCACGTCTTTCGACTAGGTGAACCGATTTCGATGATTCTTTTTTTATTTGGAAGCTGGTGCTTCCCGTGTGGTCCCATTTCAATGGCATCCATGAGAAGTCGGTTGCTTCAGTTTTTTTTTTACTATAATTATTGTCTTCTTCTTTCAGACATGCTACGAGATGGGTAGATACCTGCGCGAAGAGCCCCGCGACAAGAGTGCTGAAGAGGAGGAGGAGTGGGAGAGGTCGCTGTCTTCGTCACCGGCGTTCCCACCGTCTCCGGTGTCTTCGCCACCGTCACCGCACTCGATCCCTACACTCTTCTCGGTAGCCGTTAAGTGTGAGCCAGTTAGCGATTCCGAAGAAATAGCTAAGCGTAAGTTGATGCATTCTAATCTAAATTTTGACAAAGATAGTATTTATCTAGATTAGATACATTCAAATTATAGATAGGTATCATCAAGTGTGAGACTCACACTTGATGATACCTGATGATACATATTATAATAACTATAGTTTAAATAAACTGAAAAAAACACGACTTCAGAATATACAATTGGTTTACTTGGATGAGTTTTTTTCAGTTGTAGTGAACCGATTTTGATAAAATTTATATGGGACTGCATCTGAGGTTTCATCATTACCCAACACAAAAAAAAAAACATCAAAAACAATTCATAATTAGCGGAATAATCGCTGAACAAACATAAAAAGTACAGTCGATTTGAGAGCCCCCTTATTTGTGAAAGTCGGTTAAAAAAAGAAAAACAAAATACCCGACTGTACTGCACAGGAATCTGACCCTTTCTGCGTTCCTTCTTTCCCGAGAACATTTCCTTCTAAGAATTACTACGGCTAGTGTCAATTTTCCTTCTAGATCGAACTGCAGTTCTTCCAAATCGTCGCTTTTACCATCAAATGAGTTAGTGGTCAAAACATTGATCTACTTCATGTATACTAATGTAATACCTTTAATCGAGCAATTCTTGAATATATGTATATATATAATCTGAATCTCGGAAACGGCTCCAACGATTTCAATGAAATTTGGTTTGTAGGTAGAATAGGGGACGATAAATCGATTTTGTTAGGTTTCATTTTTAGTGAACCCGGGTTTGCTTGATATTTTCAATCATAAAAAATCCGAGTGGAGCTCGGTCGCCCAGGTACTGTAAAGTAAATTTTAATAAAAACTTATAATAAGACTATGTATATATATATATAACGGTATGGTATGTGTTTTACAATGATTATATATTTTTTTCACAGCATCATATGCTTCAGTGCCATCCCCGGCGTCAATCTACGAAGTAGCCGTAAAGGCAGAACCTCTTAGTGACAGTGATGAATTTAAAGGTAATATGGTAATCATCCCGGAAGCACACTACTTTTTATCCGACTGCGTAAGAAGGAGTTTTTTTCCCGAGTTAATGTGTGTTTGTATGTATGTATGTGGATATGTATGTATGTTTCTACATGATCGCCTACAGCCTAAATGGGTTGACCGATTTTGATGTGCGAGGTGTCGTTAGATTCGTCTTCACTTCCAGAGTGTCCGAGTTCAGTTCAGATGCTATATTTTTTGTAATAGTAAATAATACATCACTCAAAAAAATGCGTTTTTACGTAAATTTCAACGAACTTTTTCGTAATAAACAAGTGGTTTTATTAGAATTATTCTAATGAATGCGCATTTATAATCTTTTGACAAAATTTTTGTTATGCTTGTGATTTAGTAGAGTAAATAGTGAGTAATGTAATCCCGTCTACGTACGAACGGTTTATCAAAGAGCGTTAAATATGTGTAGAATTCAATTATTGGGCGTATCTGTACAGTACATATAGCACTGTGCTAAAGCAGGATCGCTCGCTACTTTACTAAATTACTAATATAATGCGAACAGGGCTTAGTGTGAACTAGATTTCAGTGATGCTCTCAGTAAGATAACACCAGTTACATATGTACATCAAATCCCACGCGCCGCTTCCCATGTTAACAATACTGCGTTGCGCTCCAACGCATCATCGACTTTGAAGGGAAACTTAAGAAAAGTGAAAAATAAAACCGGCCAAGTGCGAGTCGGGCTCGCGCACGAAATGTTCCGTACCATTATCTATAAACACGGCAAAATAATCATGTCTGTTGTATGGAAGCCCCCCCTTAAATCGTATTTTATTTTAATTTAATTATTTATTTTTAAAGTGAATTATATAACTTTATATTATGTGAATATTTCTATTTCTACCTGTTGCCGTTATCAATATCGAGCAAAAACGAGAAAAAATATAACGTTTGTTGTATGGGAGCCCCCTTTATTTATTACGAGTATTCTATTTTTTAGTATTTGTTGTTATAGCGGCAACACAAATACATCATCTGTGAATATTTTAACTGTTTAACTATCACGGTTCATGAGATACAGCCTGGTGACAGAAGGACAGACAGACAGACAGCGGAGTCTTAGTAATAGGGTCCCGTTTTACCATTTGGATACGGAACCCTAAAAAAAGAAAACATTGCACCTCTATATGCCTACTAGGCCTTCCCTTTTGATAATAAAGTTTTACTTCTCTTTAAATAATACTTTGTCGCGGCTTAACGCATTTATCGACATTAAAGTAAATCTTAATTAAAGTGAAAGAGAATAAAACATTTCACCCCTCTTACTCTCCTCTCCTGATAATGATTTCCTTCTCTGAGAACAATACATTGTCTCGACTTAAAGGATCATCGCACGCACGAAAAAGCATGACCCGTTATCACGTTCCGCCTGAGCCGAGCGTGCAAGCGAGAGCGCGGAACAAGCGATAGAGAGGCACGATCGGCCTAAGCGTTCGGCTTGTCACGCATTGTTATCACGTAAAATTATCGTCCGTAAACCGACTTTATAGACAACGTTTTTTTTCAGATGAGCCAGTACTCCCGATGCCGGTGCCGATGCGACGTCTTCCGCCAAGACTCCACCCGCTACCAGCTTCAGACCCGCGCAGACGTGTACATCGCTGCGAGTTCCCCGCCTGCGACAAGGTTTACACTAAGAGCTCTCATTTGAAGGCGCATAAAAGAACTCATACGGGTAACTATCCTTTATTTCATCATCATCTCAGCCACAAGAAGTCCACTGCTGGACATAGGCCTCTCCCATGGATTTTTAAAAAGACCGGTTGGAAGCGGCCTGCATCTTTTATTTGACTTCTTCTAAATCTTTAATAATAATGATGTATTATCCTTTAATAGGTACCTACTAGATGGCAACATCTATTTAAAAAAAATTGGTGAATTAAGGGGAACCTTAATATTTAGTTTTCTATTTGTGTGTATGTTTTTTATTCTCTGTTGCATGTTTTTTGTTACAATAAATTTATGTCTATGTATAAATATACATATACCTAGACGGTAACATTCTTAAAAGTAGTATTTGTTTTTTTCACATAATAAATATCATTTAAAAGGTAGTATTTGATCTGTTCAGATATGATAATGATGACATGAGTAAAATGGGGTCAAATCATTTATGACGAAAGTTAAACATGAATGGAGAAAAGTTACATACATTCTCGCATAAGTGGGAAAAAGTTGATATTGCATGAAGTTTCTATTCTATGTATTTCCAATACGTAAATAGGTTTTCCCCGATTCTGCGTGGCAAGGCTCAAGTAAGGTAATCGCCCGACTTGTCTTCAGTTACGACACGTCGGGCAACGCGTGTCGTGACTTGTGAACAGTGATAATGCCAACCTGTCTGTTTAGGAATAGTGTACTAACACATAGGTAACAGAGGTAACACACTAACACCGGCTCGATACGTCACCAGCAGCTGGGGTCAACACGCCCGCTCTCACCAGCGGGTCGCATCGCACGCGACTGTCCCCCCCCCCCCCCCCCCCCCCCCTCCATTGCCCGTGCAGCCGAGACAAGTATACAATGTACAAACACTACAAATAGCAACACGAAGATATATGAATAAGGCCAGGATACTAAAATGCCTTACAGCCGGTCCACACGGCGCGTTGCGTCGGGGTTGCGTCGACGTAGCGCTGTCACGCCGACGTTTTACATATTAATAATAATCTTTAAGAGCCGGTCCACACGGCGCGTTGCGTCTACGTAACGCACACACGACTGAATTGCAGCCCCCGAGACGAAGCGGCCGGGGGTGTGTACTCATTGCGACGCCGGAACGGCAGCGCTCAGTTGATTGTGCGTTGATAGGGAGGGAGGACATACGCAAGCTCATTTCGTTTTTTCAGTCGTGACGTTCCGGCGTCGCCGCTGCGACGATGGAACGTCACGACTGCGTTGTAGTAACGCTGCGATGGCGCAGCGCCCGTGTGGCCGTCTATGCGTTAAAATATTTGCGTTGCGACGACGCAACGCGCCGTGTGGACCGGCTCTTAAAGATGTGTCTTACTTATCCTCGAAAGTGCTGAGAACTGAGATTTGCCACGCTTTTACGTCATACTCAATGTTTAATCTCTCTATAGATAAAATCTCATTGTGTATTTCGATGTTTCCAGGTGAAAAGCCGTACAAGTGTTCATGGGAAGGCTGCATGTGGCGTTTCGCGCGCTCCGACGAGTTGACGCGACACTACCGCAAGCACACCGGCGCGAAGCCGTTCCGCTGCCGCCACTGCGACCGCTGCTTCTCGCGCTCCGACCACCTCGCGCTGCACGCCAAGCGGCACGCGTAGCCCGAGTTTCGGTCCCCGCCTCGCATCCGCCTCCGTAACCGCAGGACTAAATAACGCGGTGCGGTACGCGTCCTAATATTATCACAACACGTTTACTATCCAGACTACGTTTGAGGACTTGATGTAGAAGGCGGAAAGGCGCGTCTGAGGCGGTGTTGAAACAAAAATGTGTGGCGCTTTATGGGATAAAATGTATAAAGCGCCTGTTGTGCGTCATATATTTTTGTAGCGCGCCGTCTGCGTACGCGAGGCGCTTTCTAAATCTAGTCTAAAGGAGCGAGAGGTGTTAGACGCAACTGCTTCGTTAGCGCGTTTTTTTATTAGATATAATTTTTATTTATTTATGATAAATATGTGCACATTAGCCTTATTTGAATACTATTATTAATTAATAATTGATTACAATGTATTCAGAATAATTTTTATATTGATGATATCTGTTATTGTGAACGAAATAAACGTTCAAACGTTGGATATTTTTGCAATTGGACGTTTATTTATGAATGTATCATAGTTGTTAAAATTAAAATTGTTTTGAATATTATGTAATACTATTTTCGTGAGACTGGAGTTTTTGCATGTTTATCAAAAATTATTTTGATATTTTTATATGTATTGTTAAAAAGAATTCACGTCTTAGCGATACAGTTGCGATGTCCACCTCGGCTCTGTATTTTCAACAAACATTACAACCTGGATCCTCAAGTCTTCTATTTCAATAATAAATAGATTGTCTATTAATAGCACCGTAATCACGCGATTATGACGTACCGGTAGGCTACAAACCACAATGACTATTCAGTAGCATAACAGTTGTGATCATTAAAGCCTCGACCACCTAAACTTGGGCCTGCCGTTTATATTTTAGCAAACTACAAGTTTTGTGGTAAATGCCAATTTAAGGATTATCGAATGACAATTGCATATTTTTTCTTGAACAATAGAAAACTTGAGGCATTGAGCTTGTCGCTATATTTACGTTATACGAGGTCTAATAATGAAAGGCAATCTCATTATACTGACATGAATAACTTGTTATATGAGAGCAATGCTAAATTCACGCAAAGTCATATGTGTGCTACCTTCGTTGTTTGGAACAAATTGTTTTTTCGTGATTTTAGGGTGAGTCCAAATAGCAAGAGTTGTTAATAATTATTAAGTAAAATAATCAGTAATTTATGCTTGTCGTTCATTGTCAAACCTCGTATATTTTTTTAAACTAGAATCTTCCATAATATAGTTGCCAGCCAGGTCCGGATTTGGATGAACATAGGTCGATTCCTGTTTGAATCACGTTTGGCGTCTATTCGTGAGATAATTTATTACATCTAAATAAACAATTGTAGATACACAATGACAGTCCATACTCCTATTATTGTTAACGATTTAATATATATATATATATATATATTTATTTACATTATAATTTCATAGATTAACGTCAATCTTATCTATATCATGAAATATCAACTAAATTATTATTTTAATTTCACTTCGCTTATCCAGTGATTTTGTATTTTGTTTAAATATTTTTCATTTATTTTAAGTAACGTTTAAACTAAATTTATATTTCGGATTTTCAGACAAAAGTACACTTTTTATGTAATAAGTTTACACGGCATTTGGTACATTCCGTTTTTTTTATTTGAGGATTTGGCTGAACCTTATTATGGAACTTTCTAAGTAAAAAATTTCGTAAGTGACAATGTATAAGTTCAATTATTAGTTGGAATGGCATACTGGGTCCAAGATAATTTTTTGAGTGTTTTTGACATATTTAAACGTATTTGATATCATATCATTTCGTGATAAAAAAAATGTTTCATGAAACCTAGGAAAATTTACAAATTTAGACTAAGTAATTCGTGTAATTTTGAAATTTGAAAAAGCGTGTACGTGAAATGTGAGTGATAGATAAAATAAAATGATCAATTCAGTAATCGTTACATTTTCTACTATAAAAAATGAATAATATATTCCCTATAAGTATATTTGTAATTCTGCACATTTTCGTTTTAAGAGCTTTTTTTATGTAGTAATAGGTTTGCGATTGACCGCCAACTCGCCTGATGTCAAGCGAGCTAAAGGTAATCTAGCTTTAGGAACTAAAGTTCATACAACTAAAAACATCTTGATTTTATAAAACGTAACTGTAGTCGCATAACTCTTGACTTCGTTGTAAATTGAAGTTTTGAAATTACTTGAAACTTTTGCTCCCCTTGGATAGGGGTAGACCCCTTATCTGGCTTCCTCGCAATTTTGCTTCCCTTGTCTACCCCTTATCTTAGCTTTCTCGCAAAGATGTGATCCTATCTGACGTTCACTGTTTCTAAACAATTCAGCTAATATATTTTAGCTTATGAGATTTTTTTGATATAGTGGTTTTAGTAATTTGTCATGCAAACTAATTTTGAGTAAAAATCTCACACAAAAAGTCTCTCACTTTTATTTTAAGTCAAAATATCTGAATTATAGTTTCAACCGCATTCAGAGTTTTTTTTAACGGTATTGACGCTTAAGAGTTGTTACGTCAGGGCCCTTATTCCGTATGACCATCGGTTGCGTCACGTGAACTAGACGTGGATGGTATGTTTAAAACTAAAAGTCTAATTTGCATTGTCACACACCCACATCAATTTCACGTAACGGCCGATGGTCATATGGAATAAGGGTCCCAGATACGGATTTCGCTGCAGTGCGAATGGAGACGCCTAGCATGCCATAAGGACACGCCAAATAAACACCTCACCAAATTTCAAATCTACACGTTTTATTATTTATCTATTTATGTATCTAAATCTACACGTTATATTATTTATCTATCTAAATTTACACGTTATATTCTTTTTATTTAAAGGATTTCCGAGTTCGATTTAGTCAAAATGATATCCGTGGACTCTTTTGTATACATTCCAACTAACTTTGTAATTTAGCGAGTTTATCATTTACCCGTTTTTCCCGTCAAGTCGATATTGTTAGCACACTATTGTAGGTGCTTTCAGATTTAGGTATTCGTTGTGATATATAGGGACAGGCAAAGGGGAAATTGGGGGGAGAAATTGAAATTATGCAATATTGTCATGTAGTCTGAGAGGCATTTAAGAGCCAGCTGTACCTCAACGATTTCATTCAAACGTAATTTTCCATATATTTTTGACTCGAATTGATGAACATAGATATAAAAAATATATATGAGAAAGCAAGAGAAACTGTGTTAGATTGGAATAGGAATTTATATGTAGAAACCTACTTATATCATATTACTATGCAGTTTCAACCATAGACTTCAATGGTTTCGACAGTTTTCCAGATCAAAGATCTTAAGTAATGAGTCGCTTTATAAATATATATATATATTTAGTCAAATCGTTTTAATCGTGTGTAATTATACTTTTATTTAAATTATTGTGAGTACAAGCTTAAATTTTATCATTAAACATTATTGAAATGGCTGTATGACCTCGTTAGTACAGCAGGATCTTAACTATTCCGTATAAAAATAATTTTTAAAGGGCGTAACGCAACCTTCGAAACATTTTTTTTTCGATTACTTGTCTTTTATCCCGCTCTCTCTCTCTCTCTCTCTCTTTAGATAGAACGAGATAAAGGACTTGTCTGGCTGAGATACAATATGAGAGCCAGGTTGAAAAGAGGATGTAGGATGTGGCGGGCCCGATAGGGTAAAAAACGCGTGTCAGCGGGGAGGAAAGGGGATGGGGTGGGGGGAGTGCTTGCAAGCCAAAGATGCCGCTAGTTACGCTAATGCTTTAATTCGTATTAATTTTTATATAAAAGCGTTTAAAAAACTATAAATGTTTCGGCACCGGCCTCTGTTCGTTGTTGTATTGAGAGTTCTTATATTTGCCGTTGTTTATTATATATGTTTTGGTAAGCTTGTATAAGGTATGTTTTTGTTTGTTGTGCGGTCGCATAGCGCCGTGCGTACGTTGTGCCATTTGCGGGTAGCGCAGCCGATGGAGAGGGACTTCCGTTTCCTAAGAATAGCCTTGCCGTTATTGGCTATTTTATTCTTTGGAAATAAGGCATAAAAAACCGGTCGATTGCGTTTAATGATCACATATTTATTTATTATCTAGGCGATTATTGTTAAAATAATGTCGATAAAAATCTCATAACTTTTTTTTGAAAAATATTTTTTGGAAGGAGTTCTGTGAATATGCCTTTTTCTTAATTTTGACATATCTTTATAATTGTTTTTCCGACTTGTCGGTCTAGCAGCGGTAATGAATTGGTGGCCTCTGTATTTGCAGCAATAGATGGAGCTTACTTAGCGCCTATATTTTGACAAATGCTTCCTACGATCTTATCAGCTGTTTGTAACAATAAAGTTCACTGTCATCGAACCGAAAATCATCATTCTCGGCTTCAATAGCAGTTTTGACTAGTAGATTCCTCTATACTACGGTGTCATCAATGGTCATTGGCCGTCTGTATGGCAATGTCGCAAGTTCATTGTCAGAGTTAGTCAGCCGATGAGACCGCTGTTGGCACGAATTGCGTGGGAGGAGCATCGTTTCGGCACAACGCATCTCTATAGAATCCAGTGGGAGTGCCATAGTTGCCACGGACGCTGGGTGTTTTTTTTTTCTTAATTCTACGATAGGCATGCGCTTGACCGTCAACTCACCTGGTGTTAAGCGACAGTTACGGTCTACGATGGAGCGCGCTTGCCTAGAAGAAACCAAATTGTTTTGTGTACACATAGTGATAAATAGAGATCCTTTTTAGAGATGCTGTTCATTGTAAGAGATGCTTTACTTGCAATTTTAACGATAGAATACAGAGGGTTACCACAATCGTAATAGCAATCTTACTTCAATATTACTTTGACCTTTGTCTTTCTCTCTCAACTATAGAAAGAGCGAGACGAAAGGCAAACTAATATAGACTACCTATTTGAACGCTTATGGTACAGGCCCTGTGAAAGATCGGCTTAAAGACAATATCGTGCTGCGCCGAAACTATGCCGCCAAGTTAGAAAAATGCCTAACAGCTCGGCTATTTTTAGGAAATCTAAGTTCCGGTGCGTGCTGCGTGCGGCACGCGCGTTTTACCCGCCGCGTTGCAAACCGCCTGATTTTTAATTTATTTTCCCGGGATAGTCGGCAGATAATCCCACCGACAACGTCGAGCACAACCGTAAATTTAAACAATAGCTTGCGCAGACGAGACCATTGTTCGCGATCACCACCCACGTTCAACGCTGATGTTGGTGATATAGAGGTCAAATTGAATGCTGACGAAAGTTTGACGTTGCTTCGGTAATTGGCTGTTATAATAATGTGCCTTAATATCAAACTGGATGCTGGTTTTTTAACAATGAAACTGAAAGCGGATCATATTATATGACCTACGAGTACGTGAGCGTTTGGAATGGTTTGTTGGCGTTTAAGACAGGCGTTTCGTCTGCGCAAGTTATGCGAGTGCATGGCGTTATTTTATATTTTGACTGATAGTGCGAACAAGTCACATACGTCGACGAGGATGAGAGATAGTGGCTCCAAAATGGCGGCGCTTGTATCATTAATATCTATATTGTAACTGTCTATAATGTTCGTTGATGTTTAGGAAATTAATTATTGTGAATCAGATTTTAACCCGTATTAATGAATCTAAATTTAAACCACCGGCAGAATAAAGTTGTAATTTATAATGCAAGTGACTTATTCGCAACATCTAATTCTACACTTTTAAGAATAAAGTATAATAATTTCGTAAATTTTAAATATTATGATTTAATTAAGCTTTTAACATTATATTTTGTATAATTTACGTAGTTTTTCTTCTTCCATTCCGTAATTGTTTCGAGTATTTGAGCAAATAACTTAGAGCGAACCGATGCTATTCTGTTAGTTCGTCACCGTTGAACAAAGATGGCGCTATTTTAAATAATACGCATTTAGAAGACGTGTGACAAATCAGTTTCGGAATCAGATGAGCAGCGATTCTTCTCTATATGTTATATGGTTGATGCTTAGAGTGCATGTAATTTTATTATTTATTTAGATGTTGTAAGTTTAAGTTAAAGATTGCTTTATGTAATAAAAATTACAAGTGGAAACGTATACTCAGTAATTTACTGATTAAATATTTTATCACCTCAGCTGGATCTATAATATTAAGGGACTGCTCAAAACGCGCAGTTTTCTCGCTCGCGTATTTAAAAAAAAACTGAGTAAAGTTAAATAAATCTATAAGCGGTAGAAATATTACAAGCAAAGTTTTATACAAGTATTATTTATTTTAGTGACAGAGTTCTTACACAAGAAACATATTTTTGAACTCTTTCACGAATTTAAATGATATTTGAATGAAACTTAAGACTTGCGAGATTGGTCGCTCTATGATGATCTCTGGAACGTTGAAGAAATGTTTGGATTACATTACCAAATTCGAAATTCTGTTAACTAAATTCGTGATTATTTGCGTTTTAAATCAAGATCAGCAAATTTGAGTTTGAACGGCGGTTTATTTCAAAGTGAACGGAAGTTCACGTTTTAAATCTGTAAAATCTGACAAATATTATTATAATAAAGTATTGTGTTTATTAACTGATAATTTGAATTTAATTCAAAATTACCCGTCATAATCATGGAAAAAGTAAGTATACAAAAACAGATCACTGGAGAAATTAGCTAGGCAAAATGAGTAGCTACTTATTTAGTTTAGCTAATTTCTCGATAGTCGAAAAATTTATTGCGTAAATTATTATTTAGCTGTTACATTGCAGTTTTTTTTTTAATTCTCGGTTGTGACGAGAGTACTGAAATTTTAATAGCGATATAGATATTTTTTTAATGCTTGCAGAAGTATAAAAATGGAATAGTTTCAGCTATAGTAGTTTTTTTTTGCTTCAATACGCTTGATTTTTAAAACACATATAAATTAAATGTGTGACAAAAATAACAAGCCTAACTGCCATATTTTTTGTCGATGTATATTCATTTTATAATATATTAACTGGTATATTTCAATAAATATAATACCTCATTAGCAACACCATGAATATAGTTATAATCAAAGCACATATTAAACATATATTGTATAGATTAAATTAGATATTATTGTAATACCACAAGACCATAGACTTTAGGAAGAATTTTTGAACTACTACTATCTACTTACAACAGTAATTGAAACTGCCATTTTTGAAGTATTTTAAATGATTTTTTGGTATAATTGTTGCAAGTCACGAGGTCGTGAACGCTTATACATGTAGTTCTTGTGTATGATACGTGTACATGCTCATTATGTTAGTGTGTGTGCGGTGTGATGCATGCGGCGTTACTCACACATGCGCAAAGATGAAAGAAACACATGCAAACGCTTTGCGCAATCGTCACTTGCAACGAGTACCTACACAGTATGGTAATGAAATAGTTGTTTGTTATGGTGCATGGTAAACCTTGGCATTGCTCGTGTGTTCCCTGGTATTTAAATGACCTAGGCATAATCACGTAGTCTTCCCCGATTGAATATTAAATATTAAAAATAATTTTAAAAGCGATTTATGGAAACATTAGTAAGCTAGACCAAACGGTAACGATGCAATACTTTATATTAATTGATTATTAATTGAACGATTATAGAAATATAATAACTTGATGTCGGCACTTACAGCTACTGTATAAGATCGAAAATTCAATGTAGAGATTTCTATTTTTTACCTACCCTATAGACATAACTTCAAAGTGTGTATTCACAGCGCCGCATTTATGCATATGCTACATAGCGTATACAATTTGTGCTGAAATGTTATTACTAGCAACATTGTCACCATGGCTGGGGATTCTTCACATATAAAGAAGTAGTACTGAAAACAAAAATAGATTATTATTGACGCCCATTCGTAAGAGTGAGCAAGTATATAATAATGGTAATGGTGGTGGATAATGGTAGATGATAATAATCTATTTTATTCGTAAAACCCTCGCCACAGGTGTAGCCTAGGGTTCCCCAGCACCTAAATGCGGCGCTGCGTGTTACTTTTGCTGATCACTCCTGCAACTACCCTGGGTAGAGGATAAGTCCGTGTTTGTGAAACGTGCAACACCAGTGAGCAACTTGCAGTGAGCAGCCCGGGGGTGTGCAACCAGCAGTGCAAAAGTTGCACACCCCTGGGCAGTGCTTCAGGCGGTGTAGGTTTTTGAGCGAACACTCAAAGCGCGCAGCTGTCTCGCTTGTGTATCATAACATTTTTAATCATATAAAATCATGCGTTTGCGTCTGTGTGTTTTGAGCCTTAAGCGCAACTACAAAGTTATACTAACACGGACCAACATGTCCGTGAACTGGATACGTACTCAATTGAATTGAATCACTACTGTTGGAAAACAGTCTTGAAGCCCATAGGATCCGTTAGGATTGCTTGCAATAATGACGTTCTTTGCAGCATTTTTGTAAGCGCAGTTTTGCCAATGTTTTATCTTAAAATATAGCTGATATTGATATGCGATGTCTATAGGGTGGGGACAGGTAGAAGTCTCTTTTCTGTGTAGACAGTCATCGAATATATATCTATAATATACTCTATAACATATTATTTCAATGCAATAAATAATAAATTAAAATAATGATAAAACAATAAATTTATACATAACGACAAAACAATACGATAAGTATATATTAGTGAAGGTCTTTAGTAAATAATTCTAATCGCTTACTTATACATTTTGTAACATTTCTATTTGAATATTGTTCTGGGCTAGACTTAAACCATATTAACAGTAGTTAAAATAACTTATATTTATATAAATACGCATTAGTTTGGAGCACATCGAAAGTAATAATAATACTGTGTGAAATATACAAAGGAATTGTTTAGTTTAAAAATGTAATGTAAACATTATTATGTTAAATGTATATTTGTTTTGTTTTCATATTCTAAGGTCATAACCGCTTTAACTTTATTTTGTTGTAATAATATAAATATCATTACATATTTGAATTATTATTAAGGCCCGAAGTGCACGCCGCAGCTTTCTCGCTTGCACTCCTATTCGTCAGATATAACACTATTTTACAATTTTTCTTATAAATATTCGATAAAATCAGCCTCACAAAAATATTATTCCAGAATATTCAGAACAATTTTAATGTCATTAACAATGTTTATATTTAGAAATAAAAGTTGAATCGTGAAAATATTCAAATTTGTATTTTTATTTCAGTCAAAGTAACAGATATTGAAATAAAAATAATGAATGCATTGTATAAATATCTTCTTGAAGTTGTCATTCGCTTATATATCTATATATTACGTGGTAATGTATGTTTAGTACATTCATTAATTTTAATCTTAAAGAAAAGGCAGTGTGAGTGAGATAGCTGCGGCTCTCACCTCTCGGCCTTAAAATGTTATTTTATTCACTTCCAGCACGTTACATTGTGGAAGGCTGTGGTAAAATATTGTTTTACAAACTATACGTACTAATATTAAATGTAATTAATTCATATTTATATCGAATTTATATATATCTAAATTATAGTGATACTACAGATGAAAAATAACTAATAAAACACTCGATCAGTTAGTTCATTTGGCGAAGAAACTAGAAAATAAGTAGTGTTTTATAGTAAGTACACGATTGGTTTAGAATATTTTACTAAAAAAAAAAAATAACAAGATGTTTAAATATATTTATTAAGAGACATGTTGTCGCACGCTCTTCTATTAAAAAAAACTGTTTTCTACCCTTAAACATAATACGTTTTCAATAATTTCTTTTCTTCTGGTCGGTGTGAAAAATGGCCTCTACGGTTTGCATTTTCAAATTTCGTTATGACACTAAAAACATATGTCAAAATTATAAAAAATCTAACTATAGAGGCGTAGTCATCAATAGTTCTAAAGTTTAGGGGGTAGAAAACAAAAGTTCTCTCCTGTTATATGAAAATGCGAGATAATGTGGCGAAAATTGTGGCGACAACTATGCTCTCATGGTAATGAGTAGGGTAGCGCCGCTGTCTCGCTCGCACGTGAAACCTTATTAGACAAATTATTGTAATCACTTTCGATAAATATTTTAGATTTTTAGCTTCATTGGACGTTTATTTTGAATTAACAGATAAAACATAACAGCTATTGTCAACATTGTAATAGTGTTTGTATGAAGCTAAAATACGAATAATTATTCAAAGTACGTTAAATATTTTTAAGCTATTGCATAGCTTCTATCGCGGGCCTTGAGCGTGGAGACCGAATCCAGAAATTCCGTAACGAAAATAACCTAACACACCGCGCGTAAAGCTATTATACAATAGCTTTACCGCGGCAGTCTCCGAGTGCCACACGTCTTTTTTTATTAAAAAGAAAGACGTCGCGCGCGAGCGAGACAGCGGCGCCATCCTACTCTACGCCTATATTTAGTGTTTACACGTGCGGTGCGGTATATCTGTACGTGTAATAGATAAGTCAAATATGTATAATTAACTTATTTTAATGTGATTCAGACATTTGTAGATTCAATCGTAATAGATAATTGTATGGATGTGTGTGTATGTAAGAGAGTAATAGGTCAAAATGTGTTTCATACGCAGTCTGTATTTGTTAGATGTGAGAATCCATACTCGTCGGCTTTTATGCATTCATTTAAGAGGTAGGTAGAGAAATAGAAATATTATTCGGTTACAATGGTGCTGGTAATGCAATGCAACAATGGGGATGGGGGCTATTCTCAAGGCACCACAAAACTAATATAAATTCTTAAAATAGCTGAGTTCCAAAAAATAACGATATTTTAGTAAAATTTTCGTTCGGTTTTTTATTTGGATATGTTGAGATATTTTATTAGTTTAGTGTCTTTTTGGTGCCTTGAGAATCGACCACAATATCATAATAATATATCTATACATAATTTTCCAGCTAGTTCTAGCTTCTAGTTTCAGCTAGATAACCAATTCTCCCGGCGTGATTTGAATCAATATAATATGCTAAGCCGTTCCTATACTATACTATATTTAAGTGCCTACATCACTGTAAACACATCACTTCTATAGGATAATTAATAGCACAGGGCACAGGCAACTCGATTCGCAGAAATATTTAAACAAATACTGACTTGCTTACAAAGCTCAAATCAGCTTGTATTGGCGTTAAGTGCCTCTTATGTTAACCTACAGACGTACAAATTACATCTTTAATAGCTCTAATTGTTGTCACCCGATTCTATAGTGTAGTTAATTATTTTTTTGGCGTGCCACAAAGTATTGCAGTTTTCCACTGAGGCCTGCAGTAGTATGTACTGTAAAACCGGGTTACTTAAGCCCTAGGGTGTAACATTGACCCAAACCTAAAAGTTTATAACCTTTTTTTCAGATTCTAAAATAATTTAAACCCTTTTTTCAGATTTGGGTTAGTCAGAATCAGAAAACATTTATTGCATAAATTGTTATAATGTTTTTTCTTAGGGCCTAAGTAAGATTCCAAAAAGATAAAAAAAAAAACAATAAAAAAAAAAAAAAAGTTTTTTAGGTCAAAGTTACCTCTCAGGGCTTAACAAACACGGTTTAAACATTTTTCAGATACGGATCAAAGTCAAAGTTAACCCGGCTTAACCTCAAGTAACTCAGTTTAAATTTTTTTTCAGATTCAGGTAAAAGTTACCCCATAGGACTTAAATAACCCTGTTTTACGGTACTTGTCATTTTATACCTGAATCAGGACAGATTCATTCTGCATTTTTAATGATATAAGAACGTATCATTTGTCGGCTTGAACGAATACCAGTACCCACTTTGCCACGCGCCAGAGAAAGAATATTTAATACATAAAATCAAATAATTAGAATACAAATGATTATTTAAGCCCTGAATTGTTATATATAATTAAAGGTGCCTGTCTCATAGTACAAAGATTATTAAAATGTATTGGTGACGAATTAGTGTTAGCTCATTTATTAACAGCAATGCTCGCTTTTTTTCTGTGACTGTTTTTTGAAAAATAGTTGATTGTATATACAACATTTGTTAAACGTTTTTCACAAAAAATAAATGAAAAATGGAGAGAAATTTCAAGTTTACTCTTACTACGGAAACAAACTTAAAGACACGTCAGTCTTTAAATTTGTTTCCGTAGTTAGAGGCAATCTGTAAACTGGTGATAACAAAACAAAATCGGGGGATACAATTTTGTGTTGCAACTACATACCTATCTAATATATATATATTCAAAATGTCATTACAACACTTTATAGCTAAAGAATCAAAGTTTTGTGGCATTGAGTGAGGGTTGTGACGCATTGCGCACGGCGCAAGAGGCGCGGCCATTTTGAGATCGTACTGACGTCCATTTTGCGTGGACGTTGAAATAGTCTTACTTAATTAATTAAGACAATATTGCAACTAAATATGCAGCGAAGCACATTCAAATAATTTTGAAATTTAGTGTCTGTTTTTTTTTTGTTTGTTCATGGGAAAAACGTTTAACTTTATTTATGAAGCAAAGCGTCCACAGGCTCACATCAGGTGCACAAAACCGATCGCGATGTAAAGAATCAATTGTAACTACTTAATAAGCTGTGATATGAATGAATTGAATTATAATGGAATGATAATGGCATTATTGTTCTTGTCCAGTCGCAAACTTGAAGCCCTGTACACGCATTACGTTGCAGAGTAATTATTTAGATGTTTGAGACAAATTAAAACGGTTGTCTCTTGTTTTATTTTTTTATCATCATGACGTGTGAAAGCTGAAGCATATGCGCACTTTAACAGTCTGTCGACTTCTGAACATAGAGTTGTCGTACCAGTACCACACCATAGCCAGTGATCTTTATGTCTTGTAGACTTAGATATTAGCCTCTTTCTCTCTTAAACTAGTGTATTCGTGTCTGTGCTTACTGTAACTTCTATCTATATGAGTATTTTTTACTAGGACTACACTATGGTTCGATTTGTATTTTTATCATCTCGATTTGCATTTTTTCATGCTTTATGTAAAATTATGTACCTATGACGCAGGATTGTGATGGAACCAGAATTTTGGTCAAATACCTCTGGGCTTATTCCCGGAGCTCAGTTTTTGAATAACAGTCGAGTCAAGTCATATCCGCGATTCGCATAGGGATATGACTTGACTACGAACGGTATTTAAGAATTAGATGACTATGAAATGAAACGAGTGTTCTCAACCACTCTAAATAGTAATCGACAAAAAAAAAATATGTTGTTCTGAAGTAAGGCAATGTTTTTTATTGTCTCAGAAGTTCCAATATAAGTGGTTTCTTGTTTCAAATCTCCGTCGCCAGAATAATTGATATCTGAATAAAACTTTGCTTAAAACCTTTCTACTTAGTGACTATATAAACCAATAGAAAAAAAACAATAGATCTTTCATTTTTATGATATCTCCATTCGACGATTTTGTATCTTTTAAATTAGTACCTACTATGTGCGAAAGAGTGAGAGCTTCGCTCTCAAAGCGCCTTTTTAAGAGTAGAAATGATTTGGATTTATTTTTATTTTCCTTATCTATACATACTTTATGAAAGCTGATATGAAATATTTGGAAACTGGTTTTGAAAACATGCTTTCATCGTTATTTTAAACCAATCAAGATATTAAAAAAAAATCTAGATCTAATCAAAATTTATGATGAAATCATTACACCATTTTATCATATCTGGATAAAAATTCTAGGAATTTGATTAAAATACTGGTTTTATCAGAATCCTGCTACATGTTCTATTAATCTTAATAATTTTTACTTCAGTACTTGCATTTATTCATATGCCTTAAGTATACAGTTACAACTTTGTACATGTACTTTCTACATTAAGTACGGTTTTATCAATAAATATTATATTATTAAGTTCGTCGTAATACTGACTTTTGCTATTTTTTATATTTATTAATATGTATATTCGGGAATCAATTTTAATTATTAGACTTTTCTTTTAATGCAGTGAACGGAGTTTCATAATAATTAAATTATTTAACGCAGACATTCCATTTTGTTTCTAATTTGGTTTTCAAGTTTTGTGTACGGTTTTTTTCTTATCTTTTCCAAATTATCATTCCATAAAAAATCTATCCTAATTCGGACTCTTTTAATACAAATCATAGCCAAATATGTCACCCGTTTAACAAATCATAACCAAATCGGTCAAGCCGTTTTCAATTGATGCGGCACTTATCAATGAACTGCATTTAATTTTATTTATATTTATTTGTGCACTTATATTAGGGTTATAATGTTTTGTTTCTTTAGTCTACGCCTGTTAAATATTATATTGTCGGTAACACCATTTTCAATAAAAATTAATATACATAGATAAATAATAGGTATAGTGTACCTATCATTGAGCATATAGTCAGATAATTTCTATAAATTAGAAGCTAGTGTTTTTTTTTATTGATTTGTGTATGAACGACGTAGCAATAACTAAAATGATAGTTGTGTACAAGAAATTTATGAATATTATTAATTTATGAAATTTAGATTATAAATTAAACATTTTCCAAAAAAGTTCGATCATCTTCCTATATAAAATGAAGCAATGATTAATTAATAAAACCAGTTTTGTATTTTTTACTAAGTATGTGTAATTTCGCGTGTTAAGGTTAGTGTTGTGAGAATATATTATTTTTATATTTATATTATTACAGTATTTACAAAAAGTTTTTTTTTTTAAATAGTAACATGCTTCACTCTAAAATATTGATTGATTGATTAGGCGGTTTGGTCGGGCGGGCTTCATCAAAATAAACGTCCTGCGAGTCGATTAGTGCTGGGAAGCGAGACAGGGACAGCCTGCGTGGCCA
This sequence comes from Lycia hirtaria, assembly GCA_947563715.1. Taxonomy (NCBI): domain Eukaryota; kingdom Metazoa; phylum Arthropoda; class Insecta; order Lepidoptera; family Geometridae; genus Lycia; species Lycia hirtaria. Next base: position 17,465,685 of record OX387386.1, read on the forward strand.
CTGGCCACATTGTGTTGCGAGTAAAAGAGCTAGATAATAATCGATCGAATTGTTCGTTCCGAACATGTAGCGAATCTTCAAAAATCGATCGTATTTAACGGCTAACCGAATCGCCTAAACGTGCAATTAACCAGCACTTAGACACTTTACTAAATAGATATTTCAATTTATATATTTTTTTATCTTATTAGTTAAGGTTCAAATTTTCGCATTTTATTTTAGTAGATAGGTCTATTTATCAACTTGAATGTCTATTGTATTTTATATTTTGATTTAGGTACGTACCATAAACTGGGCTTTTTTGTTTTCGCAAAGTGGCCGTTTTATTTTTTATTTTTTATATTACAAAAATATCATCAATATCTTCTCATCGACATGATTAGTGAGATCCATAGTGTCAAGTGTGCGTTCATGAAACGTATTTTGTATTGTAAATGTGTATAAAAAATAACTGGGTGTCGAAAAATAATTTGAAATGTCAGGGGACTTATAGCTCCCTAGTTTTTCGTGCAAATGCATTTTATAAATACGGCCGTACTCGTGTACTTATTAAAAATATATAAAAGCGGGTATATTTTACATCAGAATATTCAATCTCTACCTCATTTCGAATCAGGGGTTCCTATTCCGTACGACCATCATCGGTGGCCTTATGTGACCTAGACGTAGGGGTGCGTTGATAATGAAAACTATACTCTAGTCAAATTTTCATCGTCACACCACCATGTCAGGTCCACCCCAACCCACCCCAACGCGGCCGACTCCACCTAACGCGGCCGATGGTCTTATGGAATCAGTACCCAGTGCACGTTTCATTAGTTATGCAACAATAGATTTGGAAAGTTTGCAATGGCTAACCGGGGCTGTCAAGACCCTAAGTTTCGAATTTAAAAAAAAAGGTTTCATTAAGCCTCAGGTTCACTACGAACAAATCTTGTGACAAGTCTAAATTAGGGTTGTCGGGTGACGGCTCTAGCAAACAACAAGTTGATTGCTAATCAAAATAAAATTAGGTATAATATATTTTGTTACTAGTAAATTACATTGCAGGTTAATACGATTAAATAAAAGATTTGACTAATGGGGTCTAAAACAAATCTGTCTCCCGTTTTATGGTGATATTAGTAAAACGGGAGACAGATTTTCGAACGGACTCAGGGATTTTATACGTTTAAAAACGTGATGCGCTTGAGAGATAGCTGAACCCAACCTTTTAATAAAAGCAGGCTCTCAAGTGCCGGTGGGCGCGGTCAGTCCTGGTTTCTTTACGGTCGCTACGGTACATGTTCGGTAAGTTTCCTGTACATGCGCCATGCATGTACAGGAACAGGCCTTATTCCGTATGACCATCTTTACGTGAATTTGACGTGGGTGCGTCTACAATGAAAATTAGACTATGGCTTCTTAAACTTAAAGGCTAATTTTCATTGTCAATGCACCCACATCATATTTACGTAACGCGGCCTATGGTCATACGGAATAAAGACCCTGGTGACGCGACGCGCCGATTACGTTTCCACTATTTAAACACGCTACGTATAAACTTTCCTTTAATCCTGAATGGAAGGGATGAGATTTTCCATAGTTTAATTCGGACTTCAGAAGGGGTATTCAGAACTCATTCGGAATCTATATCTCCGTCTCTGTCATTTCCATAGAGAATGACAAAGATTGAGATATAGATTCCGAATCCGAATGAGTTCTGAATACCCCTAAAGGACCCTGGTTCCGTATAACCATCGGTCGCATTACGTGAAATTGACGTGGGTGCGTTGACAATGAAAATTACATTTTAAGTTTAAGTCTAATTTTATTGTCATACAGCCACGTCAATTTCACGTAACGCGACCGGTTGTCATACAGAATAAGGGCCCTGGTGTCATGGCGTACGAAGTCGCGGTTACAGCTACACAACTAGTAATGTTCGTGATTGGAATTCTAAAACTGAATGCTTATTATGATAGCATTCAGTTTTAGAATTCCAATCACGAAAATTACTAGTTGTGTAGCTGTAACCGCGACTTCGTACGCGTACCAGGGCCCTTATTCTTTATTATTCTTATTATTTTTATTTACAATATTCTCTCTTGCCCAAACTGGGTTAGCAGTAATCACATACCCTATCAGGGGCAGCTTTTGTACTTATATCATAACAAACAACTTTTATTTTACTAGTATTTGTACCTACTTTCGAAAATTCAGGAAAAAATAGGTGTTCCAGAAACAAAATGTATGGAACGGCTGTTTTTCGTTCTTTACAAAAAAGGTCAAATATACGTCGCTTGTATTTATATATTATGATCTTGTATGGCCGATGAATAGGTATGGTTGTTCTGGACCATCATCTGATAAACGAGACTAGATCTAAACGAGAGAGAAAAAGATTGCAATATATGTTTTTCCTTTCCTTCTCGGTTTGATGATGGTCCGGTCAGAAGTACCGTATTCCATTGTGTATGGCTGAGCCATAAAAAAAAAATGAAAGAAAAAAACATTCTGCTAACCAATTAGAGCTCTTGATTTTTCGAAATTATAAGCTCTCATTGGTCACAAGTCTATCCCTGTTAATTAATTTGGACTCTGATTTTACGGTACATTTAACAGAATGGTAACAACCAATAATCTTAGTCTGGCGCCTTAGGATTTGTACCAAGTGTGTAATGTAGAATGACTATGTAATTATTATTTAATAACTCGTATATAAAATGACAGTTATTTATTACAATTATAATATTATATTTCATTTATAATAAGGTATTGAATGTGTTGAATGCCTCGCTGCGAGGTTACAATTATTAAGCATTACTTGTTGCAGTAAATTTTGTAACAATAAACTTTTCTTATATGTGGTTAAGGTTATTTTATTTAACTGCCTTCAAATTTTCAACGAGATATATATTAAGTGCCTATACTGAAAAGCCATATTCTCGAGCAGCACTTCTACATTTTTGAAATTGGGTAAATACTAGGTATAGTTCCCGTCACGTAAAAAGAACGCTGATTTGTTCGTAAGCGCGAACAAACCAGCGTTCTTTTTACGTGACGGGAACTATATACCGAATTGTTATTTTTAATGTCAAAAAATCCACTTTGATAACGAAATAACATAAAAAAAAATAAAAAAATAAGCGAGATGACAATAAGATTTTTCGGTAAAGGCCCTTAGTTACCTTTGCCATATAGGTATCTATAATATAAATCATTTCATTTTTTTTTTTTTTGTCATTTTTATCTCCACAGACTCCAGGGTCCATGGGCTTTGGGGGCCATTCATTTATTACGTAAGACTATTTTTGCTAGTTTTTGAACTATCCGAGCGCACTTCAGCATTCGCGCGGTTGGCCGTGCTTTTTCAAAGTAAGTATAATTTTAACTTTGCGCGTTTTGTGATCTTACGTAAGAACTATCAAGACTCCCTCCCTCCCTCCCCCTTGTAAGAAAAATAAGACATGGTTGACCCCCCTCCCCCCCTAAATCGTCTTACGTAATAAATGAATGGCACCTTGTCATAATCAATATATTTTCATTTTTAGATGTCAGGATAGAGGGGGTCGGGTTATTCGGCCCCACCCCAGAATGATGCCTGAAGCCTGATGTTCACCTCAGGGTTTTGGGTTAGATGCCCATTAAAAATACTTAAAAATTCACATGTAAGCAATTTTAATAAATCCTAATCTTTTTTTTCCAGGTTAGATCTACGATTGACCACCAACTTGCCTGATGTTAAGCGACGGTGTGGCCGAGGATGGAGCTCGTCGATCTAGAAGATATCTATTCACTCTAGCCTTGAAAATTCCAATCTAAGTACCTACCTATCATCGACAAATCTACCTACTTTATATACTTACCTGCAATCCATAAGCCTCCTGAAAAGGTGACGTCGAAAATGACGATAAATTTAGGGTATCGTCAGGTGCAACATGACGTTACTAATGTTTTATAACATTAAACATAGAATTCGTGGCCCTATCAAGTTTTTGACATTAAATATGACTTCCAGTCAGTCAGGGCCCTTATTCTATATTCGCGGCCGATGGTCGCGTTAAGTGTACGTGACGTGGGTGCGTTGACAATGAAAATTAACCTTTAGTTTAAGAAGCCAAAGACTAATTTTCATTGTCGATGCACCCACGTCAATATCACGTAACGCGGCCGATGGTCATACGGAATAAGGGCCCTGCATGGTGACTTCCATTAGGTACAACTGTACTTGACGTTAAAAGGTGACGTTGAAATTACGATAAATTGGTGATATCGTCATGTGGAAAACGTTTTCACTGAACAACGTCAAAATTGCCTAATAATTGGCACTTGTATTTATAACGACTAACACTAAACCTCACTGTACTGTATTATAGCTATAATGAGCGAACGTACCTATAAAAACTTCATAATTGTTTAAGCGCCATCTAGGTCGAAACGATTGAGCTTTAATTAATCAACGCACATTGATAAGATGGTATTGGGTGATATTTATTAAATCTGAATATTTCAAGCCTAGAATGACAAATTCACCATTTTTGTCGACCACCAAGTAACTATGGTTCGCTGGCACAGGCGGCGCTGTTAATTTAAAGCTTACAATATTTCTCGTATTTATAAGTAGGTATGGTGTTCGGACCATCGTCCGTCTTGCTCGTGTATACCAACATTTTGAAGATATAAAATGAATAAATGAACTTTTAAAAAAATCGTAATCGTCGAAAGTACCTAACATCACAAATTTTCGTCAATTTCATTATGATCCAAGTTAATTTTCATACCTACATAAAAATAATTTTTACGTTCACCAAAACTCTAATAAATTAAAAAAAAATTATATATAGGTATTTTAAGTATGGAAATCACCATCACTACTGTTTCTCGTCACTACGCGGATAATATAGGGAAAATGGATCAGAATGTGTTTTGTTATGGTATAAAGGTGTCTTATCTGACGTTCTTGTTACTTATCGGAACATGACTAAGAATAGCCTCACCATCATGCTTAAGGCTATCTTGACTTCCTAACATGTTCGTTCCAGGACACAGTGGCGGATGCAGGATTTTGGTTTGGGGCTTGACCCTGGTGAGGGTAGGTTTTATCAAACGAAATAGCCCGAATCGTGTACACTTATCGAGAGTTATTATTGGGTTGAGCCCCTTAGCCCCCCAATTAAGTGGTCTTGTGGAGTGAACTGAAGTGGTGATGATACAGCCTATTAACAGTGTGTTAGAAAAAAGCGGGGCCGGGTGTTCCACATGAGACGTAATTTTTATCTATCTATCTATCTACGCCTCCCCCACCCCAATCACAAACAGCCGAAAATTGACTTTTGCGCATCAATTCCAGAGCTTTTTATTCGTACCTTTTATAAGTTAGATCTACGATTGACTAACAATTCGCCTGGGCCTCAAGGCTGCAAGGCTGTTAGTCTATTTGTATAGTAATAGACTAGCAATTCGTCAAAATTGTCTTTGAATCGTATCAGCGAGCGGCGAACGAATGATGCTCACTTAGCAGCCTTGAGGCCCTGATGTGAAGCGACAAACAAACCTTCCAAAAATCAAATTGAACGTTCTTGGTTCTGCTAATTGAGTGGCGATCCCACCAACGAGGCCATCCCTAAAGAGGGCTGACGTGCGGTAGTAAAACATGACATATCTAATTGAGAATCTCTTGATGACTTTGCCGAACACTTTGGGCCAGGGTTGGCATTTTCAGGATTTGTCCTGATAAGTATTTCCAAATTTTTCGACTTCAGATATTATTTCTGATTTTTCCGCCGACCTAAAAAGAGAGGTTTTATATGTTTGACGTGTGTATCTGTGTGCCTGTGTGGCAGCGTAGCTCTCAAACAGATGGACCGATTTTAATTAGTTTATTTTGTTTGAACGAGGATTTCGCCGAGAGTGTTCTTAGCTATGTTTCATTAAAATCGGTTCAGCTGTTTATTTTGTCGGCGGTTTTTGAGTTTTCTAAACGCATACTCATACTTGTAAGTACATACAGATCTAGGTTCACAATGGTTTTAGTTCATAGTAGTCGTGTATGTGTCGGTCTAACGTTTAAGGTCGGTTCACACATATCAGTAAAGTCACAGCTCTGGCACAATACCTCCACCGTAATAATCATTTTTTCATTTTTCATCTTTGATATGTGTATTGTGTACCTAATCTGGCCTTAAAGATCGGTACACACATATCAGTGAAGTCACAGTGACATTTATAGAGAATGTACGAAAAAAATATTATCACGGTGGCGGTACTGTGCCGGAACTATGACTTCACTGATGTGGAGACTGGCCTTAAATTTCCGTTTCTTTTCTATTGGAATGATTAATCTCGGCCACCGACGTAAATTAGCAGGTCTGCATATTTTTAACCGACTTCATATAGGATTCATTTTGGCGAGTGTGTGCAAGAGTTTCGCGACTTTATTTCACCCTCTTTCCCATTTCACCCATTTCTTATTGAAATACCAAAATTTTGTACCTACTCAACGATTTCGGCCCACCGATCTCGGTTATTGATGCGTACTGCACAGGAATGGAATTCTTTGCCGCCTTTTGTTTCCTTTTGATACCTACCTAATCTTGGAAGATTCAAGGCTAGAGCGAATAAATATTTTCTAAGTAGATCAATGAGCTCCATGCTCGGCCACATCATTGCTTACCATTAGGCGATTTGGAGGTCAAACACAGATCTATATCATCATCATCATCTCAGCCATAAGAAGTCCACTGCTGGACATAGGCCTCCCCCATGGATTTCCAAAAAGACCGATTGGAAGCGGCTTGCATCCAGCGACTTTCCGCCACTTGTATAAGGTCATCTGTCCATCTCGTGGCTGGTCTTCCTACGCTGCGCTTGCCGGTGGGTAGTCTCCACTCGAGAACCTTTCGGCCCCATCGGCCATCAGTTCTACGTTCTTTGCCATAAGATTGTATAAAAAAATTACCCAAGCCATATAAGTACAAAGACAACAAAATGTTTTAAAAAGGAACAAATTCTAACGGACTTACTGCGAATATTTTAAGTATTTAACGAAATATATAAAAAAAAAATTACACAATAATAATAACTTTTTTTTAAAAATAATTACATAATAATCCAACATAACATTTGTTTCATTTCAATGAGTAACCCTTAAGATAATAAATAAATATATAATAAATATTTGTGGACATTTCACACAACACCATCTAGCCCAAACTAAGCAAAGCTTGTACTATGGAACTAGATGGCTGTTAGAATACATATATACTTTTTTTTTGTAAATATATACATATGATACACCCAGACACAGAACAAACATCCATGCTCATCACACAAATGTTTGCCCTGGGTGGGGATTGAACCCACGACCTTTCATTTCAGCAGGTAGACGTAAACACACTACCAACTGAGCCACAAGGCCAGATCTCGTCGCATGTCCGCGGGGTTACTCTGAACTCTTATAGCGATGCAAAGTTTTATCCAGCTTTCTCTGTAAATAAGAGTGTGAGACAAAAGTTCTAATGAGCCTTTAAATTGTAATATTTCTAATAATCGCTTCAACTTTTGTGTCACTCTCTTAATAGCAGAAAAAGCAAGATAAAAACGAGCTCTGAGCGATCTTTGTATCGCCATAAAAGTTCAGAATACGGCTGCTGTTCGACAGTCCAGCGCTACTCATTCGGAAAACGGCACTCTTCCAACGAGTGTATTGAGGAAGTGGGCGGTACCCCATCGAGTTATGTAGCTCAATGCGTTACCCCGACGTTCCACCGCCTATTTTATGCTTCTCAATCTATGGCTCTACAAGTAGTTAGGGCGAATATCCTAACTAACCTAAACGGGGGTTTACACTCAGCTCTTTTTGGAAGGGAAGTGAGGAGGGAAGTGGGAAACACGAGAATATAAACAGACACTCACGTTGATACTGCCGAATAAGTATACATAGGATAATAGGATAAGATTCGATTGTGACAAATGTATTTCACAATACCTACCAATAATTTTATTTAATAATTTTTTTTTGCATCCTATCGCATCCATTTTAGTCTTCCCGCCACTTGTATAAGGTCCATGTGGCTGGTCTTCCTACGCTGCGCTTACCGGTGCGTGGTCTCCAGAACCTTTCGACCCCATCGACCACCAATTCTATGATGATAATTTTTATATGTAGACACAAATCATATTCTATACACTATAATGACACTTTGTATGTTCAAATCCGACAAACGGTTAGGCTATAGAAGTAGAGCGCGCCAAACAATTAAGTAGGCATATTACGTATGTCCGAAAACATTACCATTCTACAGCAGTAAGGTAAAAATTTAAACATCTTTTAATTTTTAACTTGCTTTTATTACTTCATACGTGTGTTAGAGTGATTGGAGATTATTTAAATTATCCATAGGCAACAAAGATTTCAAAGATCTTTTAATATTTTGTGAAACGTAGTAGATGTAACGGGGTGACGCATTTACGCATCTGAAAAGGATTAATAATCAATCATTTTGTCTTATTTTGAAGTCGGCCGGGTTCAAGTACAACCCTAAAAAAGGTAACCAAGCTTTTTTCTTCGTATATTGCACGCCTCGCTTAAATTCTGTTTTAATTTTGTTTCCATTTTAAAGTTTCCACCTATTGAAGTTACTTGCGTTTATTGGGAAATTAGAACTGTCTCTGTCTATGTCTAACCTAATTCCAATTTGAAGTTGGGGCAATAAGACCTGCACCGACGTCTCGCCTGGGGTGTTTTGTGCATTTCCCCCCGCCAGCCTACTCAAGCCAGTCAAGCTTCATAATAACGGAGCACAACTTTGGGTCGCTGGCATAATTGTTACACCTCTGTTGCGTCAAATGTTTCATTGCAGAGCTGATTTAGACTTTGATATTTTTCCAGAAGTTCCGATTTTGATCTAGCCTGTTCTGTAACACATGCTCTACAGTCTCATTATCTTGAACGAAGCCTCTGCATAAGGGGCTGTCTAGTAGTAGTAGTCGGCGAGACGGCAGTGGCTTGCGTAGACGTGATTGAGGCAGGGCTGGTTGACTTTGACGCTCGTCGCCCCAGTTATAGTCTAGTAAAAATAAGATTTGTGACAACATAAAAGACAACTAAGTATATTGTCATTTAAATGAATGTACTGGTGTTTTGAAATACATTTGACACAATTTCATAATGATATTATAAAAGCTAATTTTGTTACCTTTACACGCTCAAACGGCTGAACCGATCGTTATGAAAATTAGTATACAGATAGCTTTGGACCTGGAGACGGACATAAGGTTCTTATCATCATCATAATCATCACCGTTTTTCATTACTACGCGAGTGAAACCGCGGAACGCAGCTAGTCTATAAATCGGAGATCATTGTTGATCTATGATTTTTAGCTATTTTCCTATCATAATTTCAAAGAATCCCCCCAGTTGCAAATACTGTGATCTGCTCCATACAAACGGATTTATTTTTAATATTAGCTCAGTCGGTAAGTTATCAGCCGACAATAGGTATAATTTATTGAGATCACTTTGAGTCGCGTCTATGAATAATGCTCGTCGTATTTATCATAAATTCATTTACGTCAAATTTATTATTTATTTATTAATTTTTGTTATGATTTTATTTGTAAATAATATTTTTATTCTCTATTAGTTTTAAGGTTTTTTTTATAGTTTTATGTAAATTTGTTATTATAATTTTTAAATAACCTTATGCATAATAAATAATAATCATATCCTCAGCCACAAGAAGTCCACTGCTGGACAATGGCCTGTAATATGTCTAGATAGCATTATTTTATTCTCGTAACTAACTTTTCTTCCTTCCGATCAGAAACTCTGGAGTGAAATGCCTAAGAGCTTCTTCTGAAATCTTATTAGGATTCGGTGCACAAATTCTTCTCACTTTATTAACCATGATATGGTCATGATATATTGTTGTGTACTTATATACCTAAGTAATATATAAAGTTGAATTATCTTGTACAAACAGCACTGAAGAAAATATACTTATAATAAATTGATGGCAATGTCATTGTAATAAATAAATAACACGCTTTTCATATTGTTTCTAAAAAGTATAAATATTTTTGATAAGTATATATATTACCTCTTTATAAAATATTGTAACATTGTTTAAAAACAAAGATCAAAAATATTCCTATATTAGTTACTTTATAAGTGTTTTGTTTTGTATTATATATTGTGTGTCAGTACGAGTAGTAGAAATAAATGCTATTTTCATTTCATTTTCATATTATTTCTTGAACTTCTCAATAATATCTTAACTAAATTTCCTCCCGTCCACTTTTTTTCTGTGACTAATTTTCAGCCGAGGTCTTTTTAAATTACTTCCAAGAATATGGGGAATAAAAGGTTTCTCAGGTAAATTATTGACATATCAATATATTTACTGAAAAACTTTTTAGAGTCGAATCATACTTACTTGTATTTTACATTCAAAGAGGAAAATACCATAAATTATTCTTCTGATAGAGAAGATAAGCGAGTATTTTTGACCGTCTCAAAAAAGGAGTCAGTTGTTTATAAAAACGTAATCTTTTTTAAATTTGCACCACCCTTGTGATTTTATAGTATTTATAAGTATTATTTAAAAATATGAAAAAAATATGGCGAACTCGAAAACTCACCCCTCCCTATACTATGTAAATAATGAAACTACAAAAAACAACAATAAAATCGAGCACCACATTTTCCCCCGAAAATTCTCTCCAACAGAAAATTATCGAGTTGAACTACACCCGACACAGCTCGCAACAAAGCTCGCGTATCAAACAAATCTTTGTTAACTGAAATTATAATTGTGTTAACATGTGGCAAATTCGCACCCGTTAACGAAACAATTATTGCGGTTGAACGCAAACAACAAGAGAAATAAAATTCATCCACCTTTATCAACCCACACGAATTTGGCCCTAATTAAAACCTCCACGGAAACAAGGCCTATTTATGGCAATAAAAAAGTTTCAAACTGGCTGGATGCATGAATGTCAAACGCGTAATGAAAAAATGTGGCAAAGAAGAAAAAATACTGCGGGAAAGTTGGTTCCATTTTTAAATAAATGAAGCGCTCACTCTGAAATCACGCCCAGCCAGCGTAGCCCGAGCTGTTGTTTTACGGGTGCGTTTTCCGTGAGGTGTGTAAAATTCTTGTATTTAAGGTTACGCAGCGTTCTGGAAATTGGGAAGTGCGTTAGTTAAGGCACGTGCTTTACCTACACAAGTTGGTGAATCAATCAACGTGGCGAGTATGCCGCCCGGCGATCGCGGCGGTGTCTTTTCTACGCATGCGTTCACCCTAGGGATGGTCGAGTCGAGGCTTTTGAGGGCGCGCCAAATCTTATACACAGCTTAGCCCCGGCGCGGCGTAGCATCACCGATCAATTTTTCCTGGAATCCGGTTATCAGTTTCAACACGCTTCTTTCAACCAATTAAAATTAAAATCACTTCAGATACCTACGTTTATCAAATAAGTGATTTGAAAGTATAACAGTAACAAAAACATAAATATTTACACTTTATTATAATAATCAAGTGTCAAACAGTCGTATAAACATAACATTGTATTGTAACAATGACTATCTATAAAGCAACAGTTCAGCCGTGTCATTTGACTGTCGATAAGAAACGTCAATGCTAGCCCCGAGCCGGCGGCGGCGGCGTGAGCCTAGCCCTGTGTGATTCAGCTTCAGCCCGGTTAGCCCTGGTTCGGTTGCTCCTTGCTCCCGTCCGTCAGTCTTCCCGCGTAAACCGTGCGTGTTGGACGTCGCATTTCGTGTTGTGCTTACAGTTCCGAGCGAAGGTGCGTATGCATTTGCCGATTTATTTAATACAATTAAATAAATAAGCACTTATTTTGAATTTGGAACGCAAATGTTCAACACGCAGTCGTGGTTTTTACTTTTACCGCTGAGTGAGAACGTATCATTTGTTTACGTAGGGTTATCGTTATTATTATTATTTTTCCAATATTTAGGATGATATTTTACTCTGCACGTAAGAGATGGCATATTGATAAATGAAATGTGTTATTGGCAAATAATTACTTATAAGGAAGATAATCGGTTCCATCTGTGAACCGTTGATTGGTATTGCTTCTCCCCTTTGCCAACAAACTTGGAACTTGATCTATTTATTTGGCGAGACATAAATAAGGTAAACCTCGTAAACGAGTTTTTCTCTCGTTGCAGGTTTTTATTTATGGGTGAAATGATTAAACAATGACAGCGAATTCAAATTGACATAATTGTTTATTTTAGCATAATTATTGGACTAAAAATATATTTATTAATAAATAACATTATGTATTAAATAAATAAATGAGTAACTACGTTTTTGATATGATATATGGTATATACTATGATATATATGATATATATACTTCACTGTTTCTATGACTATTTCTTTTTTTTAAAACCACCGATATAAATTTCAATTTCAATTTCTTTTTACAATTAACTAAATATTTTATGATTTGTCATTGCAAAATTAGAATATTTAATAAAAGTTAACATATTTATCGTATGCTTTCGTGCATTATTAAACAAATTTAAAATTATCTAAAATAAAAATAAAACAATAATATTCACGTAATGTTATGACGAGGATCAAGGTTTACCTAAAGATCATCCAAACGTTCGAACCTACTACCGGTTGGTACCCATTATGTTGCCAGCTTTGCCACGTGCAATGGCAATGTATTGCTTTGAACAGGATAAATACCTGTAAGTACATATTTTAGAGACGCGTCGCGACGACCATGCGCTTATATATTTTTTGATAAATATTATAGTTAATATTAAATATAATAAATATCTAATTATTTATCGTTAAGAATAATGATGATGTTTTTATATATCATAGTCTAAAATAAAACATTAATTAAATTGAACCCTGCACTGTTGCCGGCGGCATCGGCATTGTAGTTTTGTAGTTTACAACAAGACGTATTTATATTTATTACTTATATCAAATTAAAAAGACTAAAAGTATTAGATATTAATTAAACAGACTAAAAGATATTATAAAGGCTAGATAAATTGATAAACCAAGATTAATGAGTTAAAAAGGTAACGAATGTTATCAAAAGTCGTGGTTGTACATTGTGAGTTATTATTGAAGCAAATAAAAAATGAAGAAATAGGAAATTCCCTGTTTTCCAACAGTTTTTCGATTTTCATTACATAAACAAATTATCACTGAGTCTACAGATTAGTACCTACTTAAAATCTTTTTTTTTTTTTAATAGTGTATCTAAATGTGTTGACATCGTCAATATTATGATCTAAAATTGTCGGGGGTTCTTTAAAAAACCGGACAAGTGCGAGTCAGACTCGCCCACCGATGGTTCCGTACAAACTAGTAGATAAAAGAGGGAAATTATATATAATATTTAAATTTTCCTTCATAAACCGGAAATTACACATCGTAAAAATTGTTAAAAACCTGTTTTAGCTTGTGCTAATGAAGCTCTTTCATATGATACCCCACATGATACGGTTAATTCACTTTAAAATTTGGTCCCTCATTCCTTGCATAATGACACATTTTTTTTGTAATTAAATTAAAAATGACAAAAAATGATTTTTTCCTATATGTGTACTATAACACAATGCTTCTTGCCAGATTTCATAGTTCTAGGTCAACGGGAAGTAGCCCATAGGTTTTGATTTCCTTGTGAGTGTCGAAATGTGCGTTTTTTACGACATATTCGGCTGTAACTTTTTTTAACGAAAATTTTGATGTGATTTTTCTCTCTGCAGCAAGAGACTATAGATTTGCTTATATGGTTTTAATTTCAACACGATACCTTCACGCATTCTCGAGATACAGGTATTGACACCCGGGCGGACGGACAGACAGACAGACAGACAGACGGACAACAAAGTGATGCTAAAGGGTTCTGGTTTTTCCTTTTGAGGCACGGAACCCTAAAAATGACAAAAATGCTGCTTTGCTTGTGTATCGGTAGTAATTATTCCACTAGTTAAAATTCTCAATTCAATTGAATGTACAGATTTTATACCTTCACCGTTTAAATACATGTATAGATAGATATAATAAGTCACTTTCACAATTTCACATTTCGCTTCACTTACAAAACAGGAATGATTAAAACTGAAATGTTTTCCCCTTTCTGTAATTTCATCAACTCAAAAGCAATTTTACTCGATAGTTTATTTTCAAGCATGGCTCTAGGCACTGTCTGTAATTAGCTATGGAATAAAAATACAAAAATGCAGCAAAGCTTAGCTTTTCACTCGAAAACCATTTTTCATAACATCTATTGGGAAAAAGTAAAAAGCCTTGAACGAAAATATTCAATAATCACAAAATATTGACTTTGCACCATAATGTATGAAAATAACTTTTTAATTACTTAGTCCGTTCCTTCACTTAGTTGCTTATTTCATGACATAATTGATGAAGAAATCATCACTAATTAAGCTAATTAAAAGTCTTAACCAGTTTCATAACATCTATTGGGAAAAAGTAAGAAGCCTTGAACGAAAATATTCACTTTGCGCCGTAAAGTGTGAAAATAACTTTTTAATTACTTAGTCCGTTCCTTCACTGAGACACTAATGCTTCTTTCATGACGTTATTGATGAGGAAGTCATCACTAATTAAAAGTCTTAACCAGTTTCATAACATCTATTGGGAAAAAGTAAGAACCCTTGAACGAAAATATTCACTTTGCGCCATAAAGTGTGAAAATAACTTTTTAATTACTTAGTCCGTTCCTTCACTGAGACACTAATGCTTCTTTCATGACATTATTGATGAGGAAATCATCACTTAGTAAACTAATTAAAAGTAATTAATTAATTACATTCAAAACACGAACGAAATCTCACACAATTCGTCTTATATGTGTACTATATAACACAATGCTTCTTGCCAAATTTCAGTTCTAGGTTAACGGGAAGTATCCCATAGGTTTTGACTCCCTCGTGAGTGTCGAAATGTGCGTTTTTTACGACATATTTGGCTGTAACTTTTTTTACGAAAACTGAGAAATTTTATTTTTCTTTCTTCAGCAAGATACAATGGATCTGCTTATATGGTTTTTATTTCAACACGATACCTTCACGAGTTCCCGAGATAAAGGTCTTGACACCCAGACGGACGGACAGACGGACAGACAGACAGACATACAGACAGGCGGACAGACGGACAACAAAGTAAGCCTCTAAGGGTTCCGTTTTTTCCTTTTGAGGTACGGAACCCTAAAAATAGAACTCAAGTCACAGTCCACGGGCAACGTTACCAAAATACTGGCGACGTTGTCTCGTAGGATAGCAATGCTAATCCGCTGACCGAGGTCAGCCCTTTGGTCGTTTGTTCTTTCTATCAGTCGCAAATTTCCTTAAAAAGCTGCCACGCGCTTGGACCCCAAGGACCTTAAGTTTCCACACCAACTTGGCCGTTTTTTTTTTCATTTTGGTCGTGCACCAAGCTTCTACGTATTGAAGTACCCTCATATTCGTTTATGACACCATCTCAGCCTACTCTCCCGGCGATGTCACGTACACTCCAGCTATCTCGCACGTTCTCATCACAGATTTTATATAAGCTTGATTACTCTATACCCACCTCAACATTTCATTACGTAATCCAGGGGGTTCCCAAAGATTTACAGTTCGCGGCGGACTTTTAGGTTTAGGAGTTTGTCACGCCCTTGCTAGGTAAATGGCGTACATTATAATGCTACATGGACAAAAAAATAACATTTATTTCCATGCTGGACTGAAGAAAAATAAAACATAGATTTAAGAGCTGCTTAACGAAATACACCAAGTTGAGGTTAGGATTAGGAAACCCTAAGAAGCCTTTTTTAACAAGCTTTTATTAGTTTCACCTGTATACATGTTTTTTTGTTTGTTTTATGTTTGTTTCCTTTGGACTTGATTTGACCCGTTTCAAACGGTCAGACTTCATTCAAACTTTGTAGAGACTTATCGAGGACTGATGACAATACAATAATTTGAAGCGTGTTTTTAGTTTTTTAACCTGTAATTATTAATGATATACATTGTTTAAACTATCTCATGGTGTAGTTTTCATTATGGTTTGTGATCATTTAAGGGTAGCTCATATCATTTAAGTTTTTTTTAAAGGGTAGCTATTATAGAACAAAAAAATCTACATGAAAACTGGCTCACACAAGAAACGACCCAGTATTTGCGCAAGCAACCGTATAAATTTAGGAAGCTCCGGAAATAACGGAATCACCTGATATGATAACTTATGAGGTATGGTATGGTTTAACATAATCGTGGTAACTTATGAAGTAAGCTGTTTGCATTGCGCTTCCATACATTATGATAAGTTCTTTCATGTGTGGTTTGGCCTCAAAATTACTTAAGTAT
Organism: Lycia hirtaria; assembly: GCA_947563715.1. Classification (NCBI taxonomy): domain Eukaryota; kingdom Metazoa; phylum Arthropoda; class Insecta; order Lepidoptera; family Geometridae; genus Lycia; species Lycia hirtaria. The sequence goes on from OX387386.1 coordinate 17,482,053, forward strand.
ACTTACATTAGTTTAAGGACTTAGTTATTAAAGTTTAATAAAAAAGGTTTATTATATTATGCTTTTCAGTTTTTTCGGAGGTTTAATTTTTTGTAAAAAGTTTTTATTTATAAGTTCATGCAGTCATTTTTTTTTTTTGAAGTGAGTATGCACGAGCGAGGCGGACAATGTTCGGACTACGGACTCTTACATCACATTGTATTTTACATCAAAACTAGACCACTGGACTGCAATTGCATCTAGTGTTTCCTTGACAATGGATGTTTGTTTTATACGGCTCACTGAATTGCAGATAATAACGTATGTAGTTCGTTAGCGTATATTAAAAAAAAAGTCTACTCTGCGGAGTTACGTGCTGGCAAAACAAAGAAAATACCCATTACTGAGTCTTGATGAACGATTCATGCAACCGCTGTAGGTTTTGTACTCGTATATTGTACTGTACCATCTATTAGAGTCTGCTCAGCCACAGTACCTCCTAATGTGGTATTGAGGGCGCTGTCCTTATTTCATTATTTTAACCGACTTCAAAAAAGAAGGAGGTTATCAATTCGGTCTGTATGTATTTTTTTGTATGTTTGTTCATCGATTACTCAGCCAATTGTGCATTGATTTTGATGATTCTTTTTGTATTTGGTAGGTGATACTTTAGAGGTCGTCCCATATAAATTTTATCAAAATCGATGCAGTACTTTGGTTTTTATAACAAAATAACTGGTAAAATATCATCCAAGTGCTTGTAGAAGTGAACAGCAAGTCGCGTATGTATTGTATTGCGTATTTTGAAGTCTGGTTTTAACTATCATTATTTTATTCAGTCGAGACCACAGAATAACATTGTTGCATACTTCGAGACGGTAGTTCCAGTGTTTTGCACTTTTGTCAGATAGTTATCTCTTAGATTATAATATAGTCTAATAATTTAAGAGTTCTCTATATCTAAACAGACTACTTCCGCCACTGATCTCGCATCCCGTACATGTCGGATATGATGTAGAAATAGGTTTGCGCTTGACCGCCAACTCGCCTGATGTTAAGCGACGTTGCGGTCTACGATGGAGCGCGCTTACCTAGAAGAAACCAATTCACTCGCGATTTAAAGACACCCAGATTATATCTATCGGGAAAGACCCACTCAGGAAGCGTATTCCATATTCTGGCAGTCCGCACGATGAAAGTGGAACTAAAGCGTTTCGTTCGGGTTTAATATATTATTCAGGACCATTTTTCTAACGAATCCTTCAGCAGATCATGTCTCTGGGGGATGCCGATGAAATGCCCTTTCCATGTCCAAAATGCTACTTGCTGAGAGACGGTTTTAGCGCGGTATTCCTCCAATTCAGCGTGGGATTAGTGGTTGTTAAGTTGGCAGAGTCATACTGATTTTTAAGCAATATATTTAGATCTCAATGAACTAAACCACTTACCGGTTTATAGTGAAACTATGGTATGGCTTAGAAGCCGGAGTCTTTTTTTATTTTAACCGACTTCAAAAAGGAGGAGGTTTTAATATCAGTTGTATTTTTTTTTGGTACTACATTTCTCCATGATTTATAAATCAATTTAGAAAAGTATTTTAACCGATTTCCAAAAAGATGGAGTTATCAATTCGATTGTATGTTTTTTTTTTAGTAGCAACGATGTATGTAGCTGAGGATGGAGCTCATCGATCTAGAAGATATATATTCATACTAGCCTTGAAAATTAAAGATTATTATAAAGATTACTTCATTATATTGTTTGCCGAGACCACAGAATGCCATAGTAGTAAATACCTACTTCATGATGTAGATCTCGTGTTTTACGACGATAGTTCTGTATTTAAGGCGAGGCTTCCGCAGAACTTTAGGTATTTTACGCTACCCCAGCCCGCACTTCTTGAGCGCGGTGTTTTCATGTACGTAGCACAGAAGTACGAGTACATACGACGCAGTTGCGCCACGCGCCGCGGGTCGGGTGCTCGCAAGCAAAATTATTGTAAATTAAATTACTATAAAGTAGTGCACTAAACGTATCAAAAATGTATACTAGTAGAACGCAAAAAAATTTAATAGCTACTTAACATGGTAACTTTGATGTTGATGGCTTTAATTAACTTGGAGATCAATTTAAAAAATAAATAAATTGGCATAATTTCAAAAAATAAGGCTATTAAATTTTTTCTCAGCAATCGTGTTTTTATACTAGGGGAACCCTAGCCAACAGACCAACATTTTACATACTAAAATTTGAGCTTGACCTAATAGTACAAGTAGTTTTTGTAAATTTTCATTCCTGTTGCGTACTGCACAAGAATGGAATTCGTTGCCGCCATCTCTGTTTCCTGAGACGTACAATCCTGGAATTTTCAAGGCTAGAGTGAATAGATCTACGAGCTCCATCCTCGGCCACACCGTCGCTTAACATCAAGCGAGTTGGTGGTCAATCGCAGATCTATAATGTAAAAAAGAACTGTTTTTTCATGCTTTTGCGGGTAAGCGTGGCCTTAAACAGAGGCTACTTACTCTCTTCTAAGTCTTCTAACTAATAAATTGAAACTAATTTCCGTCTCTGCATTTAAGTAGTGAATAAGTCACAGTTAAAAAGATTAGTCGAACAATACCTCGTTAGCATAAACATTTCCAAGCTTAACAGTTCTAGCCTCGTTGGTAGCACGGTAACAGCCAAATCAAGATTAAATGGCGGAGATTAATCCTTGAAGCTCCTTTGTATCAAATATAATTATATTAAGAAAAAACAAAATACCCAACTGCAGAATTAGACTGCATCTATTTTTTCAGCCTATACAATTGTGCTAGCTTGATACGCTGTTGAGTGTACGATTTTTGTGAGAAATTATGCGTAAATTCGCTGTAAAAGGTATGTAAATGAAGAATCTGTAGAAAAGCATTGTAAAATCACTTATTGGTAAAAAGTTAAAGAAATAATGCTATTTTGAATTGTTACGGGGGTTTTTTCATTATCATTTCAATTTATTTTCCATATGATACTCAGGGAGTTAAGACGAATCTAACGATACCGAAACCGCAAGCACCAGCTTTCAAATAAAAAAATAATCATCAAAATCGGTTCACCCAGTCGAAAGTTCTGAGGTAATAAACATTAAAAAAATACAGTCGAATTGAGAACCTCCTCCTTTTTTGAAGTCGGTTGATAAATTGTACAAAACTGTCGCAACGTGATTGTACCTTGAGCGAGTATATTGAATTTCTCACTTCGCTCAGGCTATTTAGTTTTACTTTCTCTGCGCTCTGAATTCAAACAAGCGCCCTCGCCGTAAAAAAAACCATTTGGCTCCCTTGTTTTACAATTTACTATTTTTTTTGTTACTGCCAGTAATGAAGGTATCCAATTACGTATCGTGTCGTGCAAAAGAGACCTTCTACAATCGTAGTATTTTAAATGAGTTTTTTTTTAATATTTTGTTTAAAACTACCATTGGAATTTGTCAATGAAGAATATAGTCTAGTAGAGATAAATCCGTTTGTATGGAGCAGATCGCATTAAATGCAATTTGGGGAATCCTTTGGAATTATGATAGGAAAATACCTCCGGATCCACAGCTATCTCTGTAGTCTGTCTGTGTGACAAAACGTGAAAAAAAAATTTGGCAAATATTTACATTTAGACAGTTTCTTCCCCTGTTGTATGAAAAAATGCGTTATATAGTATGCGTATAACATTGCAAAATAAAATTAACGCTATAGCTTTTCATAGTTTCCAGCATATACACAAATAAAGCAAAGCCCAGAAAGCAAAGTTTGTTGCTACATTTATATTATATATAATGTTATAATATATATATTATATTATCTGTTGGCTATCAATCAAATTTAGAGTTCCATATTATCGCCGCAGAACATTACAATAAGAAAATTTCTATATAACTTACAAATAATCAACTTAGTAAACAACAAACGATAAAAATCCGTGCACTGGAAATCTAAGCGTTTAACAAAGTAGTTGACCAAGTAAGAGTACATGCACACGGCAGGGTTCTGTATTTAATATCATAGAAAGATCACGACTTGCCGAGCATTATTTTGTTAAGATGACCATGCAATAGGTCAATAATCTTTGAACTATTACGTCTTGATTTATCGCTTGGCATATTTCGAAAAGTTGTGAGCACGAAAACTTAATAATTTTCATTGAAAGTTTTAACATGGTTTATTAGAGTAGTTCATAATGAATCTCTAAGTTTAATAGTTTAGTGAAGCAGCCCCCTCTACTTTTTTGTAACTTATTAGACTTAGAGATTCTGCTATGGAAATTAACGTGATCTTCACACATTTTAAATAAAAACTACGGGTCACTCACGCCTGTTTTGAGTCGAAAAAACTATAGTCGGATTTTTCGATTCAAAAAAGACGTGAGTGACCTTTAGTTTCTATTTAAAATGACTTGAATCTCTAAGTCATTTTAAATAAAAAAAACTACAGGGTACGGTACGGGTCCCTCTTGGCAAACTAGAATAGGCCTATAAATAATAAAATATTTTTTTAACGTAAGATAGATCTACGATTGACCACCAACTGGCCTGATAAAATAATTTATAATTTTACTACAACATTCTGCAGAGCTTAATAGAAAACACCTACTTACCTTACCTGGCTGTGCTAGGTATATAGAAAGAATACAATAATTTATAGGAAAGGTTTCCATGTAGAACGGAATCCTAACAAAAACTACCTGCACGCATGCGGCAGTCTGCGGCACGCACAACAAAACGGCTGGTATAATCCAACTAAATTAAACATGGCCTCACTCCTAATATTGCCTATCTTGCGTGTGCTCACATTTTTTCCCCCCCCGGTTAATTGAAATCCAAACAATAAACCCGGAGCTGGCGGTTTGATATGGTCCATTGTGTGTTAGTGAAGATTACCACGCTTGCTTTAGTAAATATTTATGTACAGTATTATTATTTATCTACAGTATGGTGAATAGAATACTCGTATAACAAATATTCTGATTTTTTTCGTAAAAAATTAAAACATGTACTGTTTGTTTTTTTGTATATGTATATATTAAAATTGTTTTTTATGTAGTATCTATATTATAACAGTGACGGCCCCTCGGATATGGTGCGGCCAACCACCATCTTAGCACTTAGGCTGGCCACCGGGGGGGTTTTAGTGGGTACAATCCCACATAACCTAGTTGCATCCCCAAAATACGCAGCCGGGTATCTTTAGAAGATTTCCCCCTCGTCAAAAAAAATGTAGATATATGCTAACGTGTGTTAGTAATGTTGTTGACACTTGCTAACCAATGACCTGAATACAATGAGATTTTTTCAATAGAGAGGTCATAATCATTGAATATGTAGCAAAAACGTGGTAAGTCTCAGTTCTCAGACCTATGTTATGTAATGCTTGCCACGCAGAACCGGGGAAAACCCATCTACTTATAATACGTCTTTGCCTGAATATAATATAATTCATGCAAGTGTAAGAAAAGCGATGATTCGGCGTAGTTTCGATGTGATCCAACACGGCTGGGCAGCGTTCAGGAAACTCAAAAGCGTCTTTTCGTCCAATAAAGGTCATTGGCTCAAGTCGCTAGCTCACGACCTATATGTGTTACCAGTGATGACATTTGGCACTGAAATGTTGTCCCTCAATATGAGCCTCCAATCGGTTGGGATCGATTGAAATGAAGAGATACGTAGACATACGAAAGTCACCGATATAGAACAGTGTATTGGCAAGTTGAAGTGGTAGCGCTCAGGGCACATAACACGTAGAACTGATGGTCGATGGGGTCGAAAAGTTCTCGAGTGGAGACCACGCACCGGCAAGCGCAACGTAAGAAGACTAGCCACAAGGTGGACTAATGACCTTATATTATTCAACTGTAGGAAGATGCTGGATGCAAGTCGCTTCCGACTGATATTTTTGGAAATTCATGGTAGAGACCTATGTCCAGTAGTGGACAGTTTGGTTCATAAGTTTGAACTTTATAAAAATTTAAACATAACATTGGTAGCTTGTTGCTAGCAATGTTTAATATATAATTTACAGCACGCTAGAGACCGCAATCTCTGAACTGACTCTATAATTCACGCAAGTGCGACAAAGGCCACTCGTGTCAGTCTCGAGATTCGAGAAGTAGAAGGTTTTTTTAGATATGATAGATTTACGATTGACCACCAACTCGCCTAATGGTAAGCGATGGTGTGGCTGATGATGGAACTCGTCGATCTAGGAAATATCTATTTTCCATTCGTGTGCAGTACGCATCAAGAACCTTGACGATATCGTTAAATAAGGAATTTTAGCATTGAAAAATAAAAACCAGAAGAGAAATAATTTAATTAAAAAAAAACTTAAAATTTTACAAAATTACAAACATTTTTTTTATAACTTTAATGGTATGATTACTTAATTGAGTAAATTGTTTTCCAGATGAAATAAAATATCTAAAACCTCATTTGACCATTACTATATTACTATAAAGGCTATATTTATATACATTCCTTTCCTCTTTCAATATTGTGTATCAAGGCTTTGTAAGAATTTAGTACCTATATCTATAATTTCACCAAAAATGAACGAAACCAACGGCCAATAGCCTCGTTAAACTTTACCCTTCTTGCCCCCTTAATTCGTCCTCCTTCAAAACTTTCTTGACATGATCTTACTTAGAACGGAATAAGTACTTATTGGGTCGCTAACGGATCGGTAAAAGCCATAGCAACCCTCCCCCTTTTATGGGGGAATATTATCCCTCCTCAATAAAAAGCCGCTCACGGCTAAATAATCCAAATAAATTATAGAACCCAAAGACCAAGATTCATGTAATTGCTTGAAAAATACGCCCACAGAGAACAAACATTCAAATAGATAAAAGAGCCGATTTCTCTTTTATCCACGTCTGAAATAGGTACGCTTCGTTTGCTTCTGTCCTTCAAATATTTATATACTTTTTATATAAATTTGACACGTCCTTTCTTGGTTACGTTGAAAAGGCCACCCGGTATAAATGAAGAATCGTCTATTCTAGGGCTGCCATAATTTTCCGTTCTAATAGAACTCTGTCGGGACAATGATCGGTCATAGTAAATAAAATTAAAATAAATAACACTATATACCTATAGACACAACAAAAGTAACAAAGTGATGATATTCGAAATATTTGAACAGTTTTTTTTTTCACACTTAAAAATGCGCTCAACCCGCGCAGCTATCTCTCTCGCGCATCACAACCTTCTAAATATAAATAAAATAAATGTGTAGGGATATAAAAAAGTGAGAAATGAATTTGTTTATATTGATTGGAGAAATATTAAAAAAAAAACTTTGCTATCTTTTAAATTGGCTTAGGAGTAGGAAAATATATGTTTCTTCACTACTCCGTCGCTAGTATAATTGATATCAGAATAAAAGTTTTTTTTAAATATATAAATAAATATTGGTGGACATTTCACACAACACCATCTAGCCCAAACTAAGCAAAGCTTGTACTATGGAAACTAGATGGTTGATATAATACATATATACTTTTTTCTCTCTTATTCAAATAATTCATGAATCAAATAATTCATTCATCATCATTTCGTGCATTCAAAATCATTTCTCACTTTTCAAACATAATTGACCGATGATTTTATATGTTTCAAAGGGCTGTGTTGTTATGCGCGAGAGAAATAGCTGAGCGCGTTGATCTCCACCTTTTTTTTTTTTTTTATACATTATAGATCTACGATTGACCACCAACTCGACTGATATTAAGCGACGGTGTGGCCGAGGATGGAGCTCGTCGATCTAGAAGATATCTATTCACTCTAGCCTTGAAAATTCCAAGATTGTAGGTCTCAGGAAACAGAGATGGCGGCAACGAATTCCATTCTTGTGCAGTACGCAACAGGAATGTGGATCGATATCGCTGAGTACGGATTTAAGTACCACCTTAAGTAGGTAGACTAGAAGAAATAGAAGTTGTAGACAGTTTAAAAAAATTCCATATCCAATCATATCCTAAAAACTGATTGGGATATCCGGGTTCAAGTCCCGTCGGTTGTGAAAAATGTGGAACTGTCTAGAAATTTGTAAATACTAAAGTTACAATAGCCTAAAAGACGGTGTTATCATTTAAAGCGATCTATATTATAACAACTTCACGAAGAATAAAAAAAATGGTTGTTATGCCGGAGGCTGGAGGGTTGGTGATAATGTCTGTAAAGTCGGTTTACGGACGATAATTTTACGTGATAACGTCATGATAGATGCGTCACAAGCCGAACGCTTAGGCCAATCGTGCCTCTCTATTGCTTGTTCCGCGCGCTTGCTTACACACTCGGCTCAAGCGGAACGTGACAATAAGTCATGCTTTTTCGTGCATGCAGTCGGCGTTCATCGATTTATAAGACGTTTTCACGTCATAAAATGAGATGAGAAAATTTTATAGGTGAAATAAATCAAAACCTAAAAGACAATATCATAATTTTCTTGCCCATTTCCCACTAGGTGGGGTCGGCACAGCACGTTTCCCTTCGCCACTTCACTCTATCAGACGTCATCTCTACACTTACACTTTTCACACGCATATCATCTTTCACACAGTCCATCCACACTTTCTTAGGTCTCCCTCTTACGGCCCTACCGCTTACCATCATGTTTAGGGCCCTCTTGCATACATTGCCCTCCTCCCGTCTCATGACATGCCCATACCAGGACAGCCTTCCACTTCTTAACTTTTCGGTGACTGGTGCTACTTTCAGGCTTCCTATAGCATACTCATTCCTAATCTTATCCAATACCTAAAAGACAATATATTCATCATAATATATTCATATATTGTCTTATTACTTATTAGTGAGCACAAAATACCCATAATAAATAATATATAAGCTTTATCCTCGACCACATCGTCGCTTAGTATCAGGCTAGTTGGTGGTCAATCTTCAATCTTTATAATGTAAAAAAAAATGTTGGTTGACTTTCACGACATCACATCGCAGTTAGGCGTACGCGCGTATTCTGTCTAGTGGTATTTCCAAGTCTTATTAATTTTGTCGGGACATATTACAGCCCGTTGGGACGTCGGGGTAACATGTCCCGACGTACGACGGATGGCAACCCTTGTCTAGTCTGAAGTTTACATTAGGTAAATGAATGAATAAATGAACAAATGAGCTTATACTCGCAGGTAAGCTACGACCCGTCATGGCGCCACCTGCGCCCTCGGCTCCGGGCAGCATGCAGGGAAACCATGCAATCCCAGGTATTAATAACAATAGTAACACATACATAAATGTTACGTTAGATATTAAAAAACTGAGCTACCTTATCATAATTATAATAAACTAGACGCGCTAAGCAGTTTTTTTATCGGCCCTGTTTGTACAAACTAGCCCACTGCTGGGCGTGGGTGATCTTCTCATTGATAAATAATATTAATAAGAATTAAATAAATACAATTATTCAGAGATAATATGTTTGTTGTTAGGTTTTTTTTTAGGTATTTTTTTTTTAGTTGTTAGGTAATTTTTTTCCAAAGACTTACAAGACTCCTAATGCAATACAAAATATTGTCCCAAAAACTTAACACCAAAATCAGGTGTTTGCTAATGACAGGTGAGAAACGTCATTTATTCATAAACGTCATCTCATCGCAATCACTTCTCAATTCCTAAGGTGCCAAGATGGTGAACTGTGTTATCAATCTTGTAGAAACTACAAACTTCTTTAAAAAAAATAAGTAAAACATTATCACCTTCCATCTCTAAGTAGCAAAAATATATTTCTAACAGTATAAAAAGCGAAATTAAACAATTTTTTACGAATTTTTTGCGTATGTTCGTGTGTCACTTAAGACCACGGATGCTCCAGTGTTTGAAAAATAGGGTCTTAAATTAAGTGAAATATACGCGATAAAATCGTTGAAATATATTTCATTTCAATAAATAACAATCACGAATATAAGTATAAAAAGCATATAAGCATTTCATTTCATAAATCGATTTTATTATATATAAACAAATTACTGCCAAGAATTAGAGATGGGTTGATGTAATATAAGTTATCGATAACAATTATTATTTTTACGGACTTCAAAAACGAGATTAACAGTTAGCTTATATTTTTCTTGTGTTACCCGCATGATTTCGTCATTTAAATTAATTTAATAATCCTTTCAAATTTCAAAATTAGTCAGTAGTTTGGTTTTTAAAACAAAATTGCGGATTTTGAAGTCGGATAATTCTAGTTTTGTAAACTATAATAATTATGATATGTGAATCATCGTCATCATCTCAGTCATAAGAAGTTCACTGCTGGACATAGGCCTCCCCCATGAATTTCTATAAAGGCTGATTGGAAGCGACTTGCATCCAGCATCTTCCGCCACTTGTATAATTTCATCTGTCCATCGTGGCTGGTCTTCTTACAATACGCTTGTTGGTGCATGATGTCCTCTTGAGAACTTTTCGGCCCCATTAGCCATCAGTTCTTCGTGCCCTACCCACTGCCACTTCAACATGCTAATCGGCTGTGCTATGTCGGTGACCTTTGTACGTGAAACATGGTATTTGATTTTACGATAAATGTTTATTATTATTTTTTCCTCCCAAACTAACACAGCACCGTACTAACTATTCTGTTTAGGTATCCTAGTTGATGCTGTACAAGCAGAACATTGGGCAGATATTGTTAGGGGAAGTCAAAATGATCCTTGGTGGAAACTGTTCAGTGCATTTCCACAATAAATGTAAATACATAACAAAAACAGGGCACCAGCGTTTACAACATGAGCAATACCTTCAAAGGTTATTTTGAATTATAAAATCATGACATTCATAACATTTATTCAAATTTAAATTTATAGTCTCAAAAGAGAAGATGGAATCACAGAATGTTCAAAATGATTTTCATTGAAAGTATTTAATATGGTCTACTATTATGGTTAATAATGAATTTTGAATCTTAGTTGAAAAATGTACAACTTTTTAACTTTAGCGACCTTATCTCGCACATACCACATCTGAGACACGATAGGGTGGGGGGATAAAAAAAAAGATCCAGTCTGTATTGTATATATGAAAAACCCAATCTCTATTTTTCATTTTTTTGAAAATTTTACTACGGCATTTTGTAGCGGCTCACAAACACATTTATGTATAAAATTTTGTTTTTATAGGGTTAATAGTCTCCGAGTAAAATGATTGTGACATACGGACAGACAGACAGATGGACATGACGAAATTATAAGGGTTCCCCGAAGTTACTACGGAACCCTAATAAAACGATGTTTCTTGAAACATTACAAAAAAAATCAAGAGAAAATTTTGGTACCTATTAAATTACTTATCGATATCGATACTTTAATACCTCTAGGTCTATCTCTGGCTTAATGTCATTAGGTTTTTTTATTTATTTATTTCAGTATTGCCAGTATATGTTTTCTCAATTTCCCTGTATCATTTGTATTTACCTATACTATATTGTTTGTAAAGAGGTTTGAAATTTATTTACTCAGTAGAATTTAATCAAATTAATTTGGTCCATTACTGGTGCTACGAATTAACCATTGACATACTTATCTAAGTATTGTGATAAATCCACTTTTCGAGAGGCAGTAATGTGTTAATGAATACGGAGGACAAAAAATAGTGCTATGTAAACCACAATGCAGGAACTCTGCTATAATAAAATAAACATTAGCTGTTTTATCCTATTTTCAAAAATTAGGTTCCGAATGAAATAGCCGGGCGTGGACCGTTGCACTCCAACAAAAAAAAAACGTAATATATGTTTACCTGACTGTCAAGTCAACTGATACGAAAGCAAAAAGAACCTTCGTGATCTTTACCTACATTATGTACACATTTATCACGCGCACACACACACACACACACGTATGTTTCACTGTAGCATTAAAATATAGTCTTTCCAGTCAAAATTACTTTGACTCATAGTCTTCTCAACAGATCGTGCAACTCAGTCGTTGTGACATGACGTCACAATTTGTAAATTGCATGTATAAACTTATTTAATAAATACTATCATCATGAACTGTATTTTTCATTTACAAATAAAAATACATTAAATTCTTTTATAAAGTGATGAAAGTGGCGCCGCTGCCTGTTTCGCTCGCACGCGGCACCCTTATATATAAAATTATTTGAATTACTGGTTTCATTTTTGATTTCGGATTTTCTTTCTGAGTCATAAGAACACTATTACAATGTACTAACAGTACCTGTAATTTTATATGTGATATTTTGACCGTGATAAACGTGTAACCGACAAAATTTTCACGTTAGTACCTAAATTTCGGTCAAACTAACAAATATAATAATTTTATAGTTTAAAAAACTGAAACAACAGACTTCAAAGTTACTATTATTTCAGTTATATGATTGTATGAATCTCACATGGACCATTCTGACTTTAATCATAATTACCCGATCAAATCGGGAGATATCCTTTTCAAAGGCAACTTTGTAGATAAATGTGGCAAATGGACGTGTATCTACGGTTAAAAAATAATTTATAAAAAAATTAAGTGTCAAATGGAAAAAATAAAATTGACCCGAATTTAAAAGGCGTTTTGTATGGAGATTATCCTTCTGGGTCCTATGTAATAGGGCGAATTCTGTGTTTTTTTCTTATAAAAGTGTAAATACTGTGTTATAAATGTGATTATACTGATACTCTTTTTGGTTATACTGGTATTGTTACAATTTTCGTTTCCTTTGATCCCTTATCTTTCAGTAAGTAATGAAAATGTTGGAGAGTCCTAAAACAGCGTATTTATTTTATCTCTAATACCGGCGAACAAATATTCGATTGCTTTGTTTAAAAGTTGTCAAAGAAATAAAGGTTTTTAACTAAAAAAAATATTTCGTTTTGGAATGCCAGGGCTCGTTCAGGGATTCGCGTGAAGCGCTTTTTATTTAGTGAGAGGCGCGTTGTAATTTTTTAGGGTTCCGTAGTAACTACGAGGAACCCTTATAATTCGCCATGTTCGTGTACTTTACCCAGATACTATTTGCACTACATAAACTAAATTTGCAGTCGGGTCAATTAGTACCTGGGCGACCGAGCTCTACTCGGATTTTTTATGACTGAAAATACGAGCAAACCCGGGTTCACTAACCTAGCAAGATCGATTTATCGTCCCCTAATCTACCTACAAACCAAATTTCATTAAAATCGTTGGAGCCGTTTCCGAGATTCAGATTATATATATATATATATAAAAAGAATTGCTCGTTTAAAGGTAGGTATTAGATATATACTTATATAAAAATATTGACAAACGACAAAAACATAATTTTGTGACCTATTTTGTGTGTATGTTTTTTTATTTTCTGTGTGTTTTTGTTACAATAAAATTTATCTCTATGTCTATGTCTATATTTGATATGGGCGCGCGACGCGCAACTTGACGCGTCTAGTGTCGCTCCATGTATGACTGAACGAGCCTTTAGAATGGGAAAGTCTCTCTTAGTATACGTTTATACCCTTTCATAAACATTTTCTCTAAAATATCTTAATTTCAAGGCTAAATCCAGCGGCTTAGGTCGTACTATACGTTGTTTGTTATTTAGGGTTTGGGGCCAAAGCCTAGATTTATTTTCGCAATTAATAAATAATAAATAAATATTTGGGGACATTTCACACAACGCCATCTAGCCCAAACTAAGCAAAGCTTGTACTATGGAACTAGATGGCTGATAGAATACATATAAACTTTTTTTAATTAAGACCACTACTTATCAAATTAAAATAATTACACATTCAGGTGTTAATTTTAGTAAATTAGGTGTGGTCAAACGCATGCGTAGTTTGTTGTAAGTAAAATAAAATAATAGTTACTAATACTTATTACGTTTTATTGAAAATTCGAATTTAAAAGTCTGTTTAATAATGATTTTCCTTACAACCTCTGATCTGACCTGATATTTAATTTGATATTATGTCAACTGCATTTTATAACGTGTGCCATTTTCTTGATCTAATTCCCGAAAACCATCAAAAGCGACACCAACTCCGATTGACCCGTTGATACAAGGTTTATTTACACCATTTCACCGGTGACAGTAGCGCGGTGACCATGTCGGCGATGTCAATAGATTCGCGTAAAATAATTAATACGGCAAAGTACGAGTTTCACTCACCGAGGCTTCCGTACTCTTATGCATGACTCATGAACACTGACAACCAGCGGCGTCACTCTCAACTTTTATAGCGATGCAAAGTTCGCTCGGCGCCCGTTTTTATCGTAAGTACTTTTTCCGTTATTAAGAGTGTGAGAGAAAAGTTCAAATGAGCCTCCTTTAAATTGTGATATTTTTAATAGTCGCTTCAACTTTTGTGTGTCGTTGAAATTAAACAATTTTTCAAAATCCATCTATTTGTCGTGTATAATTTACATGATTTTATGACCTGATGTTTCGAACACATTGCAGCGTCTGTAATCACAGGTGTGGCTAGATGACAGTAATTTTTGAAAATATTAATTACTAACGCCTAATTATTTTTATGGAAAACGCTAAATAAAAAACGCCATTGGTGAGACTAGATGACAGTAATATTTTGATAAGAAAATATTAACTACTACCGCTTAATTATTTTTATGCAAAACGTTCCCTATGCACGCAGAAGTCGCTCACGGTGGCAACAAGTATCGCAGATCTGTGTTGAGGCTGAGATTTTATTAATTTGATGACGGGATCCCAATTCCCATGCAGGTGAAACCTTGCCAACCATCTTTTTAGTTCTTGCGCATTCGGCTAAAATGGCATAACAATAACATTTATATCCGACGTTGAGTGAATCTATGTTGAGAATAGTTCTTAGTCAACAAACAAAAAAAAAACTGTAGTTATTAGTGTTTCCTCTAAAATTATACTTACCTAATAATTATAGTTTAAAAAACTGAAGCAACCAACTTCTCGTGGATGCCATTGTCAGAACTGGGACCACACGGGAAGCACCAGCTTTCAAATAAAGAAAAAGAATCATCAAAATCGGTTCACCCAGTCGAAAGTTCTGAGGTAACAAACATAAAAAAAAATACAGTCGAATTGAGAACCTCCACCTTTTTCGAAGTCGGTTGAAATTTGTTATGGACTATAACGCCAGTTAAACGCCAGAAAATTCACCCAGTCGCGAAATGCAGTGAGTGCTTTTAAGCACGGATCGACGCTGGCCGTGGCAGCTCTTTGCAGGGAACTTAAGCAGTGACCTAGCCACTCGCTAACTGCTCCATTAACTTGTGAAATACTTCCTGATGGGACTTTGCAGTGCATGTTTCTTGGAAAGCTTTGTTTTTGTTGTTCGTGCCCTTACCACATAATCACTTTTTAGAAATATGAATTGCCTCATGGTTGCCTGGAAGAGATCGGTTTTAGAGATAAAGCCGCCCGTTGTTACACTAGTGTTAATTTGTTTCCTTTTGTAATTTTTACTAATTTTAAGCGTGTTAATAAAGAGTTAATCTATCTATCTATGAAAAAATAATTATTTCAGTTTCTTACGGACCAGTTACAAAAATATACATTGAACTCCCACACAGTTGGACGTAGAACCTTCTCCTTTTTTGAATATTATAATTAACCGGAAAAAAACTCACGTCAATAATCGGTCAAAAGCAAGATGTCTTACGACGATAGGAGGTTTTACTAGTACAGTTCCTTTTTTGAAGTCGTTTAAAAACCCTAACTTAAAAAAAAATGCTGAAAACTTTTTCTTGATCTCACGATCAATGAAATTAACAATTACATTATCAAACTGAGGAAGTCGTGTGGGGATCGACGCATATGTCCAAGAACGCAAGAGGCCAATAGACGCATTTAACCAGATACGTAAGTACATGGCCAGATATGCAATTGACCAAAACTTGTGTACGCAATTGAATATAAACTGAAATACGCAATTGACCGAAACTGAAATACGGCTATCAAACTTGACAGGCTGAGAGCACAAGACAAATGTCATTCCAAAACTAAGGACTCCCTAAACCACTAGTCACAAAGACACAAACTGTCGATATAGTTTTTGAGATAATACGAACCTGTCAATTTTGACAGCTGTCATCTGAAACTAAGATCTCGATGAGATCTATCACTTTCGTGAAGAAACCACTAGTCTAGGATCAATAGTTCCAGAGATATGAGCCTGTCAAGTTTGACAGCTGTCACTTTGACAAGTGTCAAAAAATTATGCAACTTTAAGACTTATTCGCGGCTTTGATTTACAACTGGATTTCAGACTAGATATTTTGGGTCTTGTCATTTTTGCCGATTCACTGTGCGCCAGTGGTGGACAATGGGAACAATGTAAAAAGTTATGGCGTTGTCCCCCAGTGGGGGACATCAGCACAACTTTTACATTGTTCCCGTTGTCCCCCGAATAATCGATCGAGCCGATCCCTCAGGTGAGCGTAAATATTTTTCAAATAAACATATGGCCAAATGGTTTTTTGAGTTTTTAGCCTCTCGCTGATGTGGTCATTCCCGTAAATATTTTTTTTAAATAAGCAAAAGGCCAAATGGTCTTTTGCGTTCTTGGCCATTTGCGTCGATCCCGTCGTGTGGCGTAAGCTCAAAGTTGGACCCCACCATACAGAGTTGGACTCAGTAGGATACACTCACGTTTATTATGTAAATACGAATCTAACAATACCATACCAATATACCTATCATATACCCTTATATATATGCACAAGCTTAACTTATAACACCCCTCTGTTTGCGTCGAGGGTTAAAAAGAGTTTTAAACCGCAGGTATGTAGGTACTTACCTATCTTTTAGTAGAAGTGGACGTCGCGTCCACAGGCGCGGATTCAAGGGATGGGGGTCATGACCCTCACCGTCGCGCCGCCCCTACTTCCCCCTCGTTCGCGTCCCGGTTTGTTGATTCGCGTCTTTTCTTCTGTTATTAATGTACAAAAAAACATTTTATTTGATTTACATGCTGAATTGTATCACAATCGCGTCTATATTAACAAAAACCTAGTCCTAAATACTTAATGTTATCATTCTGTAATTTTGTTATCATGTGGTTTTTAATAAAATGTTATCTATTACGGTCATTCATTAGCACTATTATTAACGGGATATTTACCGTGGTTCACGGTAAATATCCGTTATTAATAATAGTGCTAAAATGTTATCTGTCTATATTGCACAAAGGTACACATTACTTACAGCTTACTTCGAAGCAAAAGTTGTCATATACAGTGGTAATATTTACGCAGATCCTATCCACGCAGCGGGTTCTTAATCTTTATTTCCAACAGGGCCCCTTGGGCCTAGTCCGACGCTGGTAAGACAAACGATACAGAAAGTTGTAGTTATTGAGTAGGACCGCAGGTAGAGGGAACAGGTAGCGAGCCGACCCTAATTAGGAAGAATGAACCGCGGCTACGGCCCCGACAAGTGAACAATAGATAGGGGGCATGTTAATGGGGTAAAAAATGGGTATTGGGCCCCTGAAATTGGAAAACTATCTCGCGCCCTAAAGAGATAGCGCGAAATGGATAGCAATCGATCAGGACTTTTGCCCTTAAAACCTATGTTTTAGGCGGCGGCGGCATTTGTCTAGATAATCTAGAATTTTGAGGTTGATTTCAGCCAAAGCGAGTTAAATGTGAGCCAGAACCACCCAATAGGAATTGGGTTTTGACAAATATTAGGTATATTTAATTTTAATGTGTTGTTGCAATTATTAAAATATATCATCATCTCAGCCGCAAGAAGTCCACTACTGGGCATGGGAGTCCTTGGGTTCCTGACGGAAGTGTCTTGCATCCAGCGTCTTCTTGCCACTTGTATTTGTCCATCTTGTGTTTGGTCCTCCTTCCCAGACTGCACTTGTCGATGCGTGGTCTCCACTCGAGAACTTTTCTGTCCCATCCACCATCAGTTCTCCGTACTATGTGCCCTGCCCACTGTCACTTCCACTTGATGATTGCTGAATAGTAATGGTTGTTAGAGAGAATTACAATATTAGGGAAGAGTCCCTTAGACCATGGAAATTGCAAGGGATTACAAACCCAAACAATGAACTTGAGCTAGTGGTCTTTTATTAAACTTCGAAAGGTGTGTACTTGCGAAAAATTCTTCATCTATGGCGTGTATCATGAGTATGACTTAAATGCCACAGAATTCGTGATCCTATTTACATTTGAATGCTATTGACCAAGCCGGTGTGGAAGCCAGTAATGACTAAATGTTTTTTTCTTTACAGTTTCAAAAGAAAATATACAATTCGATTACAGTGCCCTGGAAGAACTACAATCTCTGTACTGACTCACAATATTTTCTATTGTCTTTTAAACGGAAAACCCTCAATAATTTTAATTCCTCTCTAAAACTGATTTGGGTTCAATCCAAACGATACCCATTGTGTTTGAGAGTGCCCAAAACAACGGTATTGTTCAAGATGCCATGTCTTAACTATGAAGATCGAACCACACCAAGGCAACTGAGACACGACTTTTAACCCTGACAATGGTGGGTTATAATCCACGATGAGTATTATCCATAGATGAAGAATTTTTTGCTACGCTCAATAGATGTAGGGTATAGCGTTTCACACGGTGTCCACTATTTGTTGCCAAAAATATATGGAAATCTAAAAATAGCTGACAGCGGTTACAAAAATATGTCCATATTTTTGTACGTGCGTCTTAGTCCATCACTAGTTAGGTGGAATACAATAATGTATTAAATTATCACGTATTTTAGCAATTAATTGTCCTTCACGTGCGCCCACTGAACGCAATATATGACCGAAGAGTAAGGATGAAGCGGACACGTTTTATACAGCTTAGCTACAAGAAAAGTTTATGGATCCTTCCATTGTGATTCATCTTCTTTGGTATTATTATGCGATCCGCGAATATCACAATAAAACGCAGTATCGAAGCGTATCACAATATCACGGCAATATCTGTTACCGTATTAGGTATCATAATACTACGCAAACAAATAGGGCCACGAATTTTGTGCTGAAAGATACTAGGATCATGATAATATTGACCGTGTAATGTAACCCATTATTTGTCTTCAAGCTTGTAAGTTGTGGGTATGATCCCCACCAAGAACAAATATTAAAGTAATAAGCATGGATTTTTGTTCTGTGTCTGGGTGCTTCTGTGTATCCTAAGTATTTATTTGCAAAAAAAAAAGTATATTGTCAGCTATCTAGTTCCCATAGTACAATCACTTTTTAGGGATAGACGACAGTATGTGAATATTTCCACCAAAATTTTACAGATAGTGACAGTTGAATCCAAAACAAACGAAGAATCTTAAGTTGGAATCAGGAGCGAAGCTAATTCAAAAGCAATTTTGCTTCTGAACCGAGCGTAACGATGGATCAAAGAAGGCATGAGACCCAAATAACTTTACAGCCGAGCGGAACACAATTTTTGCACACGAAAAAAATACTGGTAGGTCGTGTTTTCGTCAGTACAAAATCAGCATTAGGCCCTTTTTTCATTATAAATATTGGGGGACATTTTACACAACACTATTTAACCCAAACTAAGCAAAGCATGTACTATGGAAACTAGATGGCTGATAGAATACATAATTATATACTTTTTTTTAATACATAGGTACTTATAATACATAGAAACATCCAGGTCACAGAACAAAGATCCATGCTCATCACGAATATTTGGCCTAGGTGGGTATCGAACCCATGACCTACAGCTTAGCAGGAAGACATACTACCAACTGAGCTGCGAGGCCACAGTTATTTGTATAATGTTTTCCGTTTAACAATCATGTTTGTTTGTTTTTATTTGAAGTCTACTTCGACTGAGTCTGGCTAGATGAAAACTTGGCATCTTCAATAAGATTAGGCGTTCTTTTTCACCGGAACAACTGCTTTATCTGTATCAGGCACATGTCCGATTGCTTGGAGTACTGCTGTCATCTTTTTTGACGGAAGAGACAAGTGTCAGCTGGAAGCTTTAAAGTCGATTGACCGGCGAGCTGTGAGGTTCATCAGTTGTACATCGCCGTAAAGTAAAAATCCGTACTCAGCGATATTGATCCACATTCTTATTGCGTACTGCACAAGAATGGAATTCTTTGCCGCCATCTCTTGTTTCCTGAGATCTACAATCTTGGAATATTCAAGACTAGAGTAAATAGATATCTTCTAGATCGACGATCTCCATCTTCGGCCACACCGTCGCATAACATCAGGCGAGTTGTTGGTCAATCGTAGATCTATATTGCGAAAAAAGTAGGATGCCTGTCTATATTGTATAACATTCATTTCGTCGAGTGAGCACAATTCATGAAGCGATCTTGTTCCACCTTTCCCATTCCACCATAGGACTAGCAGAAAGTCTGCACACTCATTTCTCAGTGAAATGCCAAAAATCCATTCTTAACTATTTTGTTAAACATTTTTACGTACTGCGTAGGAATGAAATTCCCTGCCGCATTTCCTGTTGCCTATCAACTACAATCTTGGAATTTTCAAAGCTAGAGTCGACAAATCTCAGATCTTCTAGATCTACGAATTCCTTCTGCGGCGACATTTTATACAAAACGTAACAATATTCAAGGTACAAAGACCCAAAGCTAATTTTATTAATTATTCCAAAACATAATGGTTATTACAACTATTTTGCACATACGCATCCCGTAAAATATTCTAAGTACATCATATCAAGTGCAACATTCACGCCACGAAAATCGCTCTTATCCAGTCAGGTCTTTTGTTTCCCTTTATTAACCAGATCCTTGTTAGCAACACCTGGCCTTGTGGCTCAGTTGGTAGTATGTCTACCTACTAAGCTGCAGGTCGTGGGTTCGATCCCCACCCAGGGCAAACATTTTTGTGATGTTTTTCTGTGTCTGGGTGTTTCTATGTATGTTGTGTATATATTTACAAAAAAAAAGTATATATGTATTATATCAGCCACCTAGTTTCATAGTACAAGCTTTGCTTAGTTCGGGATAGATGGTGTTGTGTGAAATGTCCCCAAATATTTATTTATTATTTACCTCGTTTTCCACACTCCAAACAATTTTATCCACGATATTCTACTTTGTAACACAGAATCCTTCTCGACACTCTGAATTCATACAAACACCCTAGCCGTAAAAGTGACAGTTTGCTCCCTTCTTATACAACCTACTAATACCGCCACACAGTACCGTAGTGATGTCTTACCATAACTTATAACGGAAGATATTGTGCCACCCTCTCTTATTGAGAAGCAGGGATTGGTATGAACAGTGACTTTAGTTTATAATGCAAGAGTGAATTGTGGCTTTTGCAGTCGATTTACGAGTCGTAAAATAATCATAACTAGTTAAATTTCCAAATTGTGAAATGAATATAATTTCCACGAAAACGAACTTTATTTTTTTTAAAGACACTTTCATAATCCCGAAAGTCAATTTGACAACTCTTTGATAACTGAATTTTAGTTACAAGAAAGTTTAAGTATACAATAAACAGGAACATAACATAATTTATATTTGACATTTTATATTTGACAAACGTAATATTGGATATGAGTTGTATGTATTGTGTAACATTCCCAATGTTTTGTTTGTAATTAGCATTAATTTGACATTAGATATTTTATTACTATTGACATTCGAATAATAATAATTTTTATTTTTAAGTTTTAATCTCAATAACGTAATTGTTTTATTTTAATGTTTATAAATTGAATTATTGTATGTTCGCCATGAACTTAACTGATGATACCCAAATTAGTATTTTAAGATCATTGATGTAATTCATAAGACAAAGTTAAAAATAAATAAAATCTGAATCTGAATCTAATAATTGACATATCTGTCTGAACCTTTGTAAATGAGAATGTTTCTGATTAATAATAATAAAAAAACCTAACGAATCTAACCTAATAATTATTATGGCTAAATAACTTGAGGAATCTAAAACTCGTGTTATATACAAAATCTGGAATCAGATAGTTTTATGAAAAGGATTCGGTCAAGTAATTCGATTCGTACAAATGTATTTCGGATAGTTTAAAGGTTATCAATATTACAAAATTATATTAAGTAAATATATTAAACTCTTAGTTAAGTACAGTATTTCTTAATATGTAATTAATAAATTATTTAAGAATATTAATTATACTATACATATGTAAGTACATATGTATATTTAACCGACCGCGTAAGAACGATTTTTGTAGTGTAATTGTTACAGTAATCACGAAGTTACGTATTGGTATAGGTATTTACAAATTGGGACTCGACGAAACATGACTCCCAAGATACAGGCTTTGCCTAGTTTGGGTCCTATAAGCAATGATACCCTATATAATATTAATGTTATTTTTGTCTTATTTCTAAGTTATATATAGATAATAATTGAGAAATATCAGTATGATAAATAAATAAATTATGATTATTATTTTGTGTAAGTATTCGCAAGAAGGTTTGTGAAAACCCGATGTAAAATCATTAGATCATTATCATGAAAAGGGTAACTCAAGCGTAATTATAATTCGTAATTATATTAAAATGATAAAATAAAATATAAATTATTTGATGACGTCTGATACATCGGAGAGATGAAGTAGTGCCTTAAATTTAATTGAATCCATAAAAGTTGGTCCTTATAGCTAATATATGCAACTATGCATCCTGAATCACCGTGAAGCCAGACGCTAATTCAGCGGTTTTGTCGCCTGCACTGGTACTTACTTGTATGTTATCATTTTGTGCTCCGGCATTCCTATATTCCTATATTCCTGTGCATTTTATGCATGACTAAAACATGCTGCCCTCTTGATTCTAATTAAAACTCTCCTTAGACTCAGTTGGGAGCCAGGCTTTATCTGTTATGCAGATTTACGAATAAAGCAATTGATAATCTAATCATTTCTGTTGATAGATAGATTAGATAAATTTTCTTGTTGTTAATAAACGCACTTGCACGTTAAAAAAAAACATTTCTGTGAATAAATATCCAAATTGGATGAAAAATTACGGAGATACAGCGATATCAGTGTACCATACGCAAAAACGAGAAAAAAGAGACGGGAATCATAATGGATTGTGACGTAGTTTTACTCTCGTTCACTCCACATTACTGTACAATGCATTCTGCGCTCACACACGCACACCTACTTACATAGTGAGCGAGTGTGCTGTCACTTCTATGATAACACTGACCATAACCGCAACGCGATCGCATTTAGGGTGAAAAAAAATAATTCAATAACTTCACTATTTCTCAACAGATACACGAATAAAATAAAACTAAACAAATAAAATAGACTAAAATCTCAGTGCATATGTTTATAAAGTACAAATATATATAGTGTGTATGAACTTTAATTAGCTTTTATGCTGGAAATGCGGCAAGTTGGTTAACAGTACATAACACACATGATACATGTACAGAGCTGATAAAATAATTAGTTTCAGGTCTCTAAATAGCTTTTGCTGGTCTTAGAGGTTTAATATGCGCTTCCGCTCCCTTCTGCATAACAAAAGGTGGAACCCAGACTGCAGAGTTGTCCCAGTTGAATTGTTACTTATTGTCATAGCTCGTCTCTCTAACACTTTGTAAATGTGTGTTACATAGAATGTTTGAATGCGAGTGAAATGAGATCACAAAATTCAAGGCTTTATTATATTATACAAGGCAGACGAGAGATGGAAATATAGTTAGATACGATAGTCGTGCTACGATTTCTACTAGTCTAGATGACAATACACTTACATATATATTATATATACATATTTATGATACATATTATGTTATTGTATAATTGTATAATCTTGGATGAGCGGTGTTCGACAAACTGGACAATATCCTTAAGCTCGTCAGCGTTCCGCATTGCTTGAAGACTTGCCTTTGTAACCAATGTGTTATGCCCATCATGGCGTAGTCGTCGCTAAATACTGGTCAAAATACTTGTAAATAGACCATCGAGAAAAAAAACCATCAAAACGAAGAATGAAATAATGGTGGCCTTATTCTGGTAAACGAAGCGTCCGATGCCAGCTCGCTGGGTCGACGATTTTGTAAAAATTGCGAGCCAAACCTGGACAAGATTGGCACAAGAGCAAGATGAGTGGAGTACAAGAAGAGAGTGCACAATAAAAGGCTGAACAGTTTTAATGATGATGCTAATGTAATAAAACAATATACAAACTCAAGTAACTAAAATACAAAAAGCATATCGATTACCTCAGACCGATAAAGATCTAAAGACAATCCATGCTCAAACCCACTACCAGTTGGAAGCGTACCCAGCATGCTGTCCGCATTGCCACGTTGAATGACAATGCGGCTAATGTAATTGTACTTATGATACATCATAATGATACACTTATCACGATTTGATACGTCAGTAATGTCAGTACGAACACGCAACACCGAATTGAAACGTCAGTGTCTCTGTATGTTATCAGTTTATCTATATTATCGCTATATTACCCGTGTCAGCCCTATCTTCCGGATAAAAGTCTTAGCCAGCAATTATGCGGAATATCCGCTTAACAGAGCTGTAACCATTTACTATTATTAGCGGGACATCTTTCCTCTGATGGCGGTTCTCTGTTGGTACACTCGTTTCCGCATATATTTTCTGTCTTGTTTGCTGCAAATATACTTCCAACTAGATATGCCAAGATATTTGTGTGCACCCAATGATATTTTATCTATAGAGAGTTTATATCCATTGAATATGAAATAAAAGCATGGCAAAACTCAGTTCTCAACAATTTCGAAGATAAGACCACATCCTTATGGCGTTTTAGTACATTGGCCTTAATATTTTTGTGTTGCACTTTCTAAACACACAGGACAGCATTGTCACTGTTCCAAGTCACGACACGCGTCTAACTGCGTTGCTCGACGTGTCGCGACTGAAGACGAGTCGGGCGATTACCTTACTTGGGGAAAACCTATCTACGTATAATACATCATTGTGTGCACCTTTGACAACTGTCACTATAATCAAATATTTAATTAACTGTACTGGCTTGTTAACTCTTTAGACGAACTTTGTGTCGGATAGGAGCGAAGTATCCTGATGATTATCCGCAAGGATACCTTCTTTATTTCATCAATATTCTTACGTATGGTCTGAACCTAACCTAACCTACCTTTACGAAAAAAATATTGAAACGATGATCATCATGAGCTTATTCCAAATACATATCATTTACTTACACAATTAAATTTTCTTAATACATTTGTTATGATCAATCAATTTGTTGTGTTGTAGTTAATAAAGGCGCTTGCCATAAAAAAAAAAACAATTTGTTATGTTATGTTTCAAATGATGCAGAGCACACAGATGGAGTGGAGCAGGGTGTTAGTTTTCAACCTATAACTTGCTGTGAAACTCAGTGTCCGTAAAAACAATAGTCTACAGTACAGCACGGATCTAGTTCGCTTGGATGCTCAATTGACCGACAGACACCCACCGTACCGTGCCGCACCTTCGACGGTGAACACACAGAGCACGACTGCATGCAACCTACACGCCGCAGCTTGTTTACGCTACGTTAGACGTAAAAGTAATTTCCGATTTCAAAATATAGTTGGGGTACGTATCTAAGTAGATGCCCAGTTTTGAATTAATTTATCGGTATTATGTAACAGTTGTTATTTCTTCCTTTTCAGTTTTGAAGTCGATATATTTTTTTTTAATTACTTCTATTTACTCATTTTTAGGGTTCTGTATCTCAATAGGAAAAAACGGAACTCTTGTAGGATCACTTTTTTAATGGTATTGATTCGTTTTGCGTGAAACAAAAAAAAATATTTATTAAACTTCACTGGGTAAGTTCGTTTAATTTTCAAACACACTTTACTACTATTGTTACACCTAATTATTGGGATAAAAATTATGTCAGATCTTTTTAGATATTATGAGTAATAAACCTACCAAATTTGTTCAAATCTGTCCTGTAGTTTGAATTGCGTCGATGAAACGTTTATATCTTAAAACTTAAAAAAGTACTGAACCGATTTTGATAAAAAATATGTGGGACCACCTCTGAGGTATTACTTACGAAACAAAAAAGAATCATCAATAACAATTCATAATTGGCAGGATAATCGGGTAACAAATAAAATTGCAGTCGAATTGAGAACCTCCTTCTTTTTAGAAATCGGTTAAAAAAGAAACATAGAGTCAAATTGAGACCTCCTTTTTTTGGAAGTCGGTTAAAAATTACGTTGTTCATTCCGAAAAAAAAAACATATTACCAATGTATACAGTACTGCAGAGCTGCAAATGCAGAGCTGCAGAGCTGCAAGAGCTGCAGATAAGTAAATCTCATATAATACTACAAACTTGACTATACTACTATACACATGTCTGCTTGAACGAGTTGTGTTCGTTTGCAGAAGCAAAGATTTTTTTTTCATTTTCGTTACCCACCGTTTGAAATTGAATTGATTGAGCGCCCGCTGATTGAACGGTAAAAAATAAAATTCAAAACTTTTGCGTAAACGTACCTGCCTTCTTTATTTTTACCCTAACTAACCAAAAAGAAGCGTTTTTCAACCGACTTCAAAAAAGGAGTTCTACTGATCGAAAAGTTATCGAGTGAAGATCACGCACCAGCAAGCACAGCGTAGGACGACCAGCCAGATGGTCAGAGACCAGCCAGAGATGGATTTACAAGTGGTAGGAAGACGCTGGACGCAAGCCGCTTCCTACCGCTCTTTTTGGAAATTCATGGGGCCTATGTCCAGCAGTGGATTTCTTATGGCTGATAGGATGATGATGATGATGAATACAACGCTTGCAAAAAATAAAACTACCCTTTTGTGTAACCGGAATTATTCGTATTAAATATATAAGTAAGTGAATTTGTAAGTATTATTCTGAAAAATCCTTTTGTTTCATTCAAGTGAATGCATTTTTCATTGGCTTTGCGCATAATTTCTCGCAAAATTTTACACTTAATCATGTCAAACCAAAAGCAAGCATAAGTTATACTTGCTAAGAAAATGTATCCTATGCAGTCGGGTATTTTGTTTTTCTTTTAATATATATATATATTTTTTATACTCATGTTCTGTTTCGGATCATTAACCTTTTTGTTAGACACATATTATATCATGCAGTAGTGGTTGGAGATTAAGTATCTATATCTTTTTGTTATACATATATCATGCAGTATTGGTATATCTATGCGAGGCAACTTCCTTCCGTTTTCTATTCTATCATTTTCGTGCATGCTAAGATGTAGTTAGTTAAAAACATTATTACTATACAACGGACCGGTCAGTCTTCGGATGGGTGACCGTGAGTGGCATTTCTTTCTGAGCGCTACCGTGGGTCGGTACACGTAAAATTTTAGGTTTCGGTTGTTCAGCAATTGTCAAGCCAAGTCAGAGGCCTTTCGGCAGCTTAATAACTCTGACAATAGGGCTGGCCACTCAGTCTATACGAACTTACTTACTTTTACTATATATTTATTTTGGCTTTATTAGGAGCACTCATTCAGTAGAATTCACTGTACAGCCACAAGCCCTTTGAATACTCCACAATGAGTTTTGGCTAAATAGAATGGCAAAGAGAAAATATTTTTGTATTTAGGTTTAATGATTTTATGTGAAATAAACAGTGACTTATATGAATTCGACTCCATTATTTTAATACAATTTCGGGTCAAGCCCGGTCTTTTGGTGGGCATTAGTGGGGCCGAAGCTAACACTGAGAGTCCCTTTTTTATATTAAATTTATTTTATTAAAAATATTTTATTTTGTCTTAAGCTCTGTATCTGTACTCTTCAATATTCTGTGGCATTAAGAATAAACAAACGGCATTATTAATTGATATCATGACATCTTGAATCGTAGAAATAAACAAATCCGATATTAAATACTCGTATTACATGAAATTTCCCTTAGGTTGATAGTGAAAAGAACACTACGGAGCTTTTAATTTTGTACCTTATAGAGTAGACATATAACGTAAATATGTAAACCTACTATTTATATCTACTTTATAAAAATGTGTTTGACTTTTTTATGACAATTTTTAACCGACTTCCAAAAATAAGGAGGTTATCAATTAGGTCTGTATGTTTTTTTGTATGTTTGTTCTCCGATTACTCAGCTAATTGGGCGTTGATTTTGACGTTTCTTTTTGTATTTGGAAGGGCATACGTCCTACCAAATATAAAAAGAAACGTTCAGAGGTGGTCCCGTATAAATTTTATCAAAATCGATGCAGTACTTTGGTTTTTATAACAAAATAACTGGAAAAATTAGTGCCTGTAGAAAAGTGAACAGCAAATCGCGTACGTATATATAGGTATTGTATTGTGTATTTTGAAGTCGGTTTTTTCAGATTTGCTTAATTTTGCTTAGTTATGCGCTAGAAGGTGTAATGTGAAATCGCAACCACAAAAAGTCCACTGCTGGACATAGGCCTCCTTCATAGTTAACCGAAACGACAGATTCGAAGCACCTTGCATGCAGCGTCTTCCTGCCACTTGTATGGTATCATCCATCTGTCCATCTCGTGGCTGGTCTTCCTACGCTGCGCTTGTCGGTGCGTGGTCTCCATTCGAGGAGTTTTCGGACTTTTCGGCGGCATTAGCCATCAGATCTACATACGTTATTTTTTAATAAAAAAACGGACAAGTGCGAGTCAGACTCGCCCACCGAGGGTTCTTCAACTAGTAAATAAAAGGGGGGAAATTATACTATTTTTTTATATTTTCCTTCATAAACCGAAAAATATACATCGTAAAAATATTTCAAAACCTGTTTTAGCTTGTGCTAATGAAGCTCTTCTAAACATACAGGATGGCATTGTCACTATTTACACGTCACGACACTTGTCTAACAGGGTTGCCTGGCGTGTCGCGACTGAAGACAAGTCGGGGGATTACCTGACTTGAGCCTTCACGCAGAGCCGAGGAAAACCTGTCTACGTATACATGATTGGTAGCCGTAATCCGGCTGGATCCCACCGCGCTCACTAAACACAAGCTACCGAATTAATGATTTCCCTTTAATTAAGTCCAGTGTCTCCACCAGATACCTACCCTACCCACAGTGGAACGAGAATCACAGTTGCAAAGATCCTGATTGCGGGCCTTGTTCAAAACTTTTGTCATAAAGCGACCTGATTGGGTGTTGCCCGAACAAACGATGTGATTGCGTCAATATAAAGTCACTTTCAGTCAAGTTCTACCACATTGTTGGAGTAGAATAATAGCAACAAAATTCGTAACAAATTCTTAATATTTTGTGGTTGTACAAACTTTTGTGCAATAGATAACCACAGCATTCAATCAATTTATTCGATACTCAAATGCGGGAGAGAGATACGAATAATTTGAGAAAGAGACTGGCAACAAATAAAAAAAATGTTTTATTTTGATTGGTCATGCATGGTCATTAATCATGCTATAAATACAAGAGCTCATAATATATCCGCTTATAAAGCAATTACCTAAAATCGTCGAAAAAAAACAAATTTCTCGGTTTTCGTAAAAAAAAAGTTACAGCCTATATCGTAAAAACGCATATTTGTGCACTCACAAGGGAATCAAAACCTATGGGGTACTTCCCGTTGACCTAGAACTATGAAATTTGGCAAGAAGCATTGTGTTAGTACACATATAGGAAAAAAACCGAAAACTGGACATTTTTGATTTAATCACAAAAACAGTTCCGAAAAAAATAATATAATAATAATAATTGTGAAAACTTAAAAAACTCTCGAATAGAACTTCCCTAGAAATAAAATGTTCATAGAGAAAACATAAACGAGTGGAAATTTCGACCAAGTGAGTTGAGTCGAGGGAGAAGTTAAGTTCAAGAGAACGAGAGTAACTCTATGTAGGTACCCGCCGCACAAAGGACTGTCTAAAAATAGTTCATGAATTTTTAAAAATAGAACAACTCTTCCAGCCAGGAGCGCGCCTCTTCTTTTTCGAAGTCGGTAAAAAAATACCGCTCAATGTTTTTTCAGTCAGATTTTTTTATTTTTTATTAGTAACAATATTTTTTGAAGTTAGGTCTTTTTGGAAATCCATGGAGAAGGGAAATCCAGAAGTGGACTTCTTATGGCTGAGAAGATGATAATGAAGATGATTTATACAAATTGATATTAATACACAATACTTTCAGGTTACCATAGTTCCGAGGCACTGTTTTCTTGCCACACTGTCTAAAGGAAAAAAATAACAAATTGGCTCCACTCGTGCTGATGTCTTGTTAGCCGAGATTTATTCACTGAGATTACTGTTCGCGGACTTGCTGGAGTCCGCGAACATATGAAATAGACGCAGAACGTCTCCAATACTAAAACTTACATTGGCAAGAACACCACAAACACTGCAAAATAAATTCTGAGGGTACGCCGACGCTCCTTAGAGGCTCGTTGACAGATACGCTGACGAAGGCAACTGTGCCAAGTTGAGATACATGCAGGCCTTGTAGAAATAAGCAAGTTCGTATAGACTAACGGCCTTACATTCTCGTCTTAACAGAGACATCATCATCATCTCAGCCATAAGAAGTCCACTGCTGAACATAGGCCTCCCCTATGGATTTCCAAAAAGACCGATTGGAAGCGGCTTGCACCCAGCGTCTTCCTGCTACTTGTATGAGGTCATCTGTCCATCTCGTAGCTGTCTTACGCAACATAAACAAAACATCATCTGACAGCAATTATCATTTTGAAGTCAGTACTGATTTATTTCTTTTAATAGTGTTGGAAATATTATCAGCTGTCATTACTGATTCATTTACTGATTTTACTGTTAACTATACACCAATTCAAGAAACACAAAGATTGGTTCACGAATGACGTAGAAATAATCTCCTCCTTCTTTGAAATCGTTTCAAAATAGGCACCGGATGAAATAGACGCAGAACGTCTCCAATACTAAAACTTACATTGGCAAGAACACCACAAACACTGCAAAATAAATTCTGAGGGTACGCCGACGCTCCTTAGAGGCTCGTTGACAGATACGCTGACGAAGGCAACTGTGCCAAGTTGAGATACATGCAGGCCTTGTAGAAATAAGTAAGTTCGTATAGACTAACGGCCTTACATTCTCGTCTTAAATTCTCTGTCTTCTTTCTCTCTCTGTTTTCTCCGCAAGTGTCATTACGCGTCAGCGAGAAGTTGACAAAATATGTTAAGCATTGCTTAAAGTAAAGTGTGTAATCGTCTTTTTTTTATGCATTGTAGATCTACGATTGACCACCAACTCGCCTGATGTTAAGCGACGGTGTGGTCGAGGATGGAGCTCGTCGATCTAGAAGATATCTATTCGCTCTAGCCTTGAAAATTTCAAAAAAAAAAAAACTCTTACTAAAAAATCTTGAAACTCTTGAACTCTTGAAAATTCTTACTTATAAACCCATGTTAAAAACATATTCACTGAATAAAACTTGTCATTTTCTGTCAGACAGGAACCTGGCACGTGCGAAAACGGAACAAAACACTGTTTAACTAATATGCGCTTATTCACCGTTTATAAGTAAGACGGATAGTTATTAAGATAGATAAACTCTTTATTTTATACACCTTAAAAGTAATAACAAAGGTCTTAAATAAACTAGTGCAACAACAGGCGGCCTTATCGCTAAAAGCGATCTCTTTCAGACAACCATGGAAATTGCATTAAGCCGCCGAAAGGCCTCTTACTTGGTTTGACGATTGCCGTTTTTAACAGACTTCCATTTCATAAGAACTTCCAATTCCATAGATAATGGTACAGAGCCCTTCGTGCGCGAGTCCGACTCGCACTTGGCCGGTTTTTTTTATATTTCTTATGTATGTTCTCCGATTACTCGAATTCCTGGACCGATTCGAAATATAATTTTTTGTTTGAAAGGGTATATTTTCCAGGTGCTCCCATATTTTTTTATCAAAATCTATGAACATACTAGTAAGTTCGTATAGACTGAGTGGCCAGCCCTAGTGTCAGAGTCATTAAGCCGCCAAAAGGCCATGTTAACATACAAGTTAACTTATGTTAGTTTAAATGAAATAAGCACGAAATTTTCATTTCTTACGACTCTTTTTTTAAGTTGATCGACGTGTACTCTCCTGTGTAACCTACTTAGTAGCCAGGGATTATACCAGTTTTACACCAGACATACCCGTAAATTAAGCTAGGAATGCGTCCGAAATTGTGACGCCCGAATGCCTCAAATTTTCTTGTCATTAGGGCATTAAGTACTTGTTACAATCATGAATGTCTACTATCTAGCCCTGAGGCTATTAAGTTATTCAATTTTTAACCCCTGACTCAAAAAGAGGGGTGTTATAAGTTTGACTTGTGTGTCTGTCTGTAGTTCGTACCTCTCAAACGGATAGACCGACTTTGATCTATTTTTATTTTTAAAACATTTTTTTTTGTTTGAAAGAGGATTTCATCGAGTGTTCTTAGCTGTTTTATCAAAATCGCTTCAGCCGTTTAATTGTCGGGTGTTTTTGAATTTTCTAAACTTACGCTTGTCACTTAAACTTCTAAGTACATTATATTGCTAAGAACGTGCCTAATAACGCTTTTCTTATTGTCTCCATTAAGGCAAAGGCACTTTATTCATGTGTTCTTTAATTGCCTCGTAGCACAAACTCTGTTACTTCTTATTAGAAACTAGCTTCGAAAATAGAATTATTTTTCTTTATTGTGAATCGGGTTTCCTAAAAAGAACAACAATTCTGTTTTCGAAGCCGGTTTCGAAACACCAGTTTCGAAAGTGGCCGGAATGGTATTTATACTATGAAACAATATACACTATCTTCTTACTAATTCTGTGTTGTCATGGAGCTGGATGGCTTCAATATTCACCTGGCATTCTATAAGTTCGATGACATAAGAAAGATTAAAGAAACAATTTGACACAACATGAGACATTATACATGAGTATTAGTATATTTGTATGTGACAAAGATGTGACATATAAAATTTTAGTTATTATTGTTATTATTATTTTTCTTTCTATTGTTATTATTGTATTATATTTTGTTTTGACTTGTAATTTGACATTTGTAATTTAGTTATTCTGGACATTTTTCATTTATTATGTTTTTATTATTTTATTTGATAAATATTTTGATTGTATATTTTTATGTTCAATATTTTCGAATAATGTTAACATTGCTTGAAGCAATAATGATTATTTTTTACATTTTTGTTCATTTGACTTTTAACTTATTTTTTTGTTACCAATAAATATGACTATGACTATGATGAAAAATTATTTATTATTCATGAGCAATTCATGAAAATGACATGAAACATTACATGATAAACCTCACGAAGTCATGATTTCTTGCGATTGATGAGATTTATGTCTTCATCACCTATACCGCTGTCCTTTTCTTAATTCCTTCGATTTTTTGTTACAGGTCCGCCCAAGAGAAAACCACCCAACTTTTTTGCTAGAGGTGAGTTATCTCCCCTATTATTTATTTTTCAACTTGGAAGACATCGGACTTGGGATAATCAGGGAAATGGACGTAGGAAGAATATTTGATATTTACGAAATTGAACGTAACGACTTCGAACCTTCATGTTTTTTAGGGTTCCTTGAGTAGTATAAACGGGACCATATTACTAAGCTCCGTTGCCTATCGAACCCGGGTAGTGTAAACAGAACTATATTACTAAGCTCCGTTATCTATCCATCTGTCCTACCTTTCATTGGATGTATTTTATATCGTTAAGTTGAAATTTTCTCAGAATGTGTTGAATTTCAGCGAATTTAGCAAAAAGAAGGAAAAACTAAATATTAAGAAGGTTAGAACTGCAGATGTTTTTTTTAACGATTTTTAAACATCTTCTGAACTGTAAAGAGTTTGTTGCTTTTTAATATAATAGCTTTTTTTTAAACTTAAACTTCAACCAAAATCCTAATAAGTACGAAAACTCCTCTATATTTGTTAGAGTTTTATAGTGTTACTTTAGTGCTACGCTTTGGTAGGTTTGCAACTTGTTACTATTGTTTTGTAACTTTTTGTTTAGGTGATTTGACTTACAAAATATGTAAAAATCCAGCTTGCAACACAGAATACAAAAAAAATAAACAAATAAAAAAGTCAGTTGCTAGGTTTCGAAATTGCACCTCTGAGCTTAGTATGACGCAACAAAAAACAATCAAAGTAACGAACATAAAAAAAAATAACCATTAGCTCGTTAAGCTGGGTACTCACTTAGCAGTGTAACATGTTATGTATCAGATACGGTATCAAGTGAGTACGTAGGCACGACCCCGCTGCGAGCCGCTCGCGCGTGGAGCGCTGTAAGCTCGCAGTGACCCGCCGAGTGGCGGTATCACTGCGAACACAAAGGCGGCTCGCAGTAGCTATATACGCGATGGACCGTGGACGAGCCGTACCCACTTGCAGGTTGATACAGTATCTGATACGTTACATGCAACACTGCTAAGTGAGTACCCAGCTTTATAGAACAAAACAACCGCCCTGCTGAAACCAGACGGGCGCTGGAGAGTGGACGCATTTGCTGTTTGTTTGCTCATAAAGTGTGATTTTACGTACGTATTTTGGTTATGGCCAGAATATGGCCGCGAGCCAAAAAACCCTTTTATGGCTATAAGTAAATAAGTTCCTTTATGTCGAGAGGCTAACCCAGCTGCGTTAACTGGCATTGCGTATAATTCGTATACATTTATAGAGGAATAAAGTTTATTCATCTTTTATTAGAAAGTTGAAAAAAAACAGAAGCTTCTGTTTTTTTCAACTTGTAGAGACGTTTAGACGTTTTTTTAGACGCTTTAGTTCACATTAATATTATAGTAATTTAGTAGGGTAGTGAGTAACCGCCTTTAGCCGAGCACGGTCAGCAAGCGTTGAAATACCATAGAGTATATCTGTCATTGTGGCAACATGTTAACAAGGGGTCAGCCATTTATCACGTTATGTTTTTAGCAACTTCTTAACCCCTACTTCCCCACTGTGATACGTGGTGAGGTTTTAGACTAACCCCCACTACCAAAAATCACGTGTATTAAAAAAAAATTAGAGGCGTCGAAATTGTTGCCTGGCAAGACGCGCCGCTTTTCGGTTTACAAATCGATTAGGTACTCAACGAAAAAATAAATACTCATGAAATCCCACTACATCCTCCCATTTTTGCTATTTCCTGAACCCCCTAACACCCTTTCTTTCCAGCCTCACGTGATTAATGGACGATCCCCAAGGGGTACTCGCTACTCAAATAAATTATTATAGTATAATGCGAACTTGCCTTTACTGTTTAGAGAACTAAGTCGACATTCAATTCTTCAAACCACGCTTACATCAATTTATCTTAGTAAACAGCCTTCTTACCACAATTTCTAGATCGGTAAGCTCTAAGCGTAGGTTGTATTAAGCTAGTAAATAAGGCAAATAACGAGTAACCTTCATAGTACTACTCTATGGAGTAACCCAGGAAGGGTTGTATTTAGCTGGTGTATTTACCTTGCCTATGCCTATGTTAACAACTCTGATGTAAGTTACATCGATTTTAAATAGTAAAGGTGCTCCCTCTGCACCGGGAGCATTCACGTGTAATGTAACGTTACAGATTTTAACATTACATCAGTAAGGGAGGAACACCGAGCATTACAGCGCGCACCTTGTAATGATACAATACGAGTATGTGAAGTCAAATCAAATCTATAATGTTACATTACACGCGAATGCTCGTCAGTCAGGGAGGTAGTATTGTAATGTAATGTTCAAAGTCGAATCTCTATTGTTACATTACACGTGAATGCTCCCGGTGACCTCGTGAGAGAGAAGGGAGAGCACCTTGATATGAAGGAAATTAGCATAATCTTTCCATTAAACAAAACTCATTGCTTTCACACTTACATTAAATAGTAGATTGTTAAACATGGGTCGAAACTAATTCATTTAGGTACTTAAGAGATGGTATGGCCAATAGTTCGATAGGTCTTCCACCCGAAATAAACATTCTGCTTTTCATTTCGAATAAAAGGAAATTTGAAAAGAAAACAAGACTCAAGACTCAAGACTCAAGAGTCAAAAATCGGGACTCAGGACTCAAGACTTAACACTCGGGACTCGGGATACGGAACTCGGGACTTGCGACTCAGACAATTTGAAAATGGCAAATGCACTGACCGCGCGAGTCCACATCCTCACGAGGGAAATAAGAAGATTAAGCAAAAAGTTTGCAATACAATTAAACATGGTTCTTAATAATTGCCATAATAGAATGTCATATTTGACAGCACGAAAACGATTCTCCCTAGGGACGTGAAGTAGTGTTTTCGTACAAGCGATGGTACTTTCCGAGTATGAGATTTTAAAATAGTAAATATTGTAATTGAAATGCGGTTATAGTTAGCATGACTATATTTTATGACGCATTATTAAAAACTTAATAAAGAGATAAGAGAAATAATTGTAACTACTTTTCATTAATTAGTTGAAGTAACGTGTTTGCAAAATGATGTAGGTATATTGATGAGCTGGTTTAACTAGGTATCCCATATGAACCTTCACCTTCTATTTCTGCATAAAATGTAGCCCATAGGATATAATCTACTCCTATACCAAGTTTTATTCAAATGTATGTAGCCGTTTCGCGCAAGAGTAACAAATATACATTCACAAATTCACACGCAGAGATAAACTCAACTCTCCTCACGTACCTATGTTTTTTCCGGAATATTAAGGGGGCTGCCCCTTAATATTCCGGTAGCATACATTTCAGGTTATAAAAGTACACGTTAATGCTACCAAAATCTCTTGAATGTTTCTGGGTTATTCCTCCTTGAATCCACCACTCTTTCCGGTCTTATCTTTTCAGTTGTTAGGGTTGCCAGAAGTCAAAATGACCTTCCCTCGATTTGATATCCTGACATTCAGGAATACTGTCGCTTGATGATCCTAGCTGTCACAGATTGATGTGTTCACAAAGCGTTATTGCATGTTGAAGTTTCCCGAAATGAAATGTGAAACGCATTGATGGAAATTTCGCATTCAAGTCTGAACAGAACTGGGCATGGATGAAGTTTTTGTTGATCGAATTTCAAAGTCGATGTGCCTAAAAAAGGATCATTCCACTTATGCACATTGACAGTACTACCAGTAGTGTCGTCGAGTAGTACTAGTACATATAGTCCAGTAATAATGAATACTTGGCTATTTATTATGGCATGTAATGACAAGCGTAAAGCAGGGCTCCGTAGTAGCACATCATAATTTATATGAACTTAATCAGGGTCTTCTATTTGATACTATGAATATATAACGTATGTTAGTTTAAATGAAATTTGCACAAAATTTTGATTTCTCATTTCTCCAAGTAAGCTTTTTAAGTAGATCGACTATTACTCTTTTACTTGTAAAGTCTACTTACCTGTGATAGTTTTGCTTTTATATACTACTAGCATGATTTTTTCATCTCTCCGAATGTTAAGCTGGAAGAGAGACACTTGACTCTAATATAAAATATCATTTTAAAGTTTATTTCACAAACAGATCCTTAAATTGAAAAATGATTTTCGCATACCCTCAATGTTTTTTGATTACCTATCCAAAGATACCCCACACCAAATAGCTGGGGTAGATAAGAAAAAAATAATTCATCCACACTATACATGTGAGGGAGGTGGCCAATTTTTTTTTTCAATATTTTATTTAATGACTTTTTAGGCTTGATTATGTTGGTGCCAAATTACAATAGTCTTTAAACATAGCCGCGGATAGACAGACATACAGAGAAACATGGCGAAACTATAAGGATTCATTGTTTACCACGAAACCCCATAAAATAAAACAACTAGGAAAATTTTATTTAAATAAAAGTGTTGGTGTTTTGGAAGAAAATTATCGCAATTTCATCTTAATCATAAGTAAACGTTTGTTACTTTTTCAAATTATTCGATCAAACAGCTGTACCGATCGCTATAATGATAAAAAAATGATAAATTCGTTTATTGAGATAAAAACGGAAAAAGACCAATTACAATTATCTCACAATATTCAAAAATTATTCTTAAACAAATGTCTGAGGATTACAAAATATTCATTATATAAATACAATATCATTTAAAATGTCAATACAAAAATGTCAAATGGGCAATACGCCTAGTATGTCAATACAAAAAAATAATTATGTCATACAAAGTAAAATATACCGTTCAGGTAAGTACTCAGAGTACCAAGTCAATAAACTCAAAGGTTATCGTCAAAGTCCAATGAATCATCAGGCTTTTTACACCTGTCCCATTGATCCAATAGATTTTCACAATAAGTCAAGGAGGTACTTAAAATAGTCTTCCAGTTATCACAAAAGATGTCACAATCAGGGTTGGCAGCAAGGAGTGCGTTTAAGTGGCGACGGGCACGATTCAGGGGCGACATAGAACGTGCTACTGTGCGACCGCGATCTACGTGGAACAGGTCATGCGGGCGACCACGTCTGTTTGCTGGAACCCCGGGCTCGTCCGGTACGAACAGTACGCATAGCAAGTCGTGCAGACGTATAGAATCGACGGACCCCCTAAGCGCCTTACAGCAGATAGTTAGCTGGTCTAACATCCTTCTAACTTCCAAAGAGTTGTAACCAAGCTGACCGAGCCGGAATTTAGTTGGGTACAGAAACGGATAGTATCCATAAATTTTCTTATATAGCGACCTTAAAAAGGCCTTTTGGACTTTTTCAAGCATTCGCGCGTAGGTGACATGATAGGGGTTCCAGACACAAGCACTCGATTCAAGTTTGCTTCTAACTAAGGAGTTATATAATGTTTTAATTACTTCAGGATTTTTAAAGTCTCTAGCATTCCGTAGGACGAAGCCAAGGCGCCGGTAAGACTCTTTTGCGAGTTCTGATATATGATCATGAAAAGTTAGACTGCGATCAAAATTTACTCCCAAATCTTTGATACAGTTAACCCTATTTATAGGTACGTTGTTTAAATGATAATCAAACTGTATTGGATTTCTTTTACGATCAAAGGTCATGACGTTACATTTACTTATATTAAATGTCATTTTATTTCTCACGCTCCATTCGTAAATTTGATTGATATCATCCTGCAATTTCAGGCAGTCACTAGAAGATTTAATTTCAAAAAATAGTTTAAGGTCATCCGCATACAAAAGACATTTGGCGGTACATAGTACATTAGGTAGATCGTGAATCATCATTTGAAAGAGTAACGGACCAGTGACAGAACCCTGGCTTACACCAGAACTAGTGCAATATGGTTGAGATACATATGTACCATGCCTCACATATTGACACCGGTCCCTCAAGAAATCGGCCATAAAAATTAAGAAATCGCGAGTGAAGCCAAACATAGATAACTTATGCAATAATATATCATTATCAATTTTATCGAAGGCCTTTTGAAAATCGAAATACACTACATCAACTTGTGATCCACGATCCATAGCGCTAGATATATAGTCTGTTAAGCACAACAGGTTTGAATTTACTGATCGGCCCGGCCTAAATCCGTGCTGCTCTTCGCCTATCTGTTGTTTTACCTGGCTATATATTTCATTGTGCAGAATGTACTCAAAGATTTTGGCAGGCGCACATAGAATTGCGATTGGACGATATTCCTCTACTACGGTTTTTTTATTATTCTTTGGGATGGGGGTTACCCTTGATAATTTCCACTGTGTGGGGTACTTGCCATTTTTAAGCGAAAGATTTATAATATGGTGTAGTGGAAGAATTAAATGCTTTTTACCAGTTTTAAGGACAAAGCTAGGTAAGTTATCCGGACCAGGTGAGCTTTCTATTTTGAGCTTATTCAGGGCTCGTTCGATATCTTGGGGGATCACCGTGGGTAAACTAACGTAACCGCCTTGATGGCCTAATGCAGAACACTCGTCAACATTTAAAAGTGGCGTGTTATTTAAAAAGACGCTGGAAAAATAGTTTGCAAACGCTTCTGCAGATTCAACCCCAGTAAAAGAAACACCTTGATACGAGACACAGGGTTCGAAACCACCCTTGGATCTGAGTCTATGCACGTGGCTCCAAAAATGCTGAGGGCGCAGTCGTAAGTTTTCTTCGATAAGAGCAGTATACGATTTATATGCGTCTGAGATACGGTTCTTCAAGCTATTACGAAGATCTGTGTATAACTTGTATGATGTATTACATTTCGACCGCAACCACACCCTGTGCAATCTCTTTTTACGCCGAATATCCTTTATAATATTTGCATCAAACCAAACCGGAAATCTGTTGGATTTAGCTACTTGTCTTTTCTTTTTAGGAACAGTTAAGTCAAATAATGTATAGATAGTATCATAGAAAATATCAGTAGCGGTCGCGACATCACTACATTCAAGTACATGTGCCCAAGAGGTTTCGGCAAGCAATGAGTGAAAAAGAGGTATATCCATCTTTTTAAAGTTCCAGTCGCGCGATGTATCTAAGTTACTAGGCTGTAGCTGTGCACAGCTGTTATGTAATCGTAAAGCGAGCATTATCTCCAGAGCAGGATGGTACAATACATCGATAGGTACGAAGCCGTCGGAGGCTTCTCGCACACAAACAGGTTGCGCCGCCGTCGCCGTCTCAGAGCACTCCTGCGCCAACACTACGTCCAAAATACCTCCGTGAGAATTAAAAATTCCATTAAAATCTATTAGATTACAATATGTCAAAAAGTAACAATAATAATTTTTTATATTATTAGATGCACTATTCATATTAATATCACCAAGAATAAAAATTCTTGTATCTGAATCAGTTAAAAATGTTTCTACGTTATTAAATACATTCATGTACACGGCGTCGATAGCTTTTGGTTTAATGTATACGACGCAAACTATAAAGGAAACACCGCGATATGTCACAGACGCCCAAAGATCTTCTCCTAGTTTAGACTCGAGCTCAGGTCGCCGACATATGGTAACACCCGGCCTCGCAGCTAGCAAAACTCCCCCACAAGGGAAAGCACGGTCTCGTCTAAGCAATGTCCATCCGTCTGGTACTACCTCGGCGTCCCCCACTGACCCGTCGAGGAAGGTTTCCGAAGCCGCGACGAGCACATGATCCGAGAGTGACATGCTTGTATACCATGTTCGGAGCTTTGTTTTCAGTCCTCTAACATTCTGATAGAATACGTTAATGAGAGATTCTTGATTGCGCGGCTCACAGGGCGCCGATTCCGCGACGAAATGTTTGTCCGTCCGAGGTAGGAGAACGTGTTCTGTAGTTGATCCATTTTTTCACTCGCGCATTCTCAGGCCAAACATTTACTGAGAAACATTTATCGTAACAGTCCTCAGGTACTCCTATTTTGAATGAGTTATAATTATGAGTCGTCTTCAACTGCTCAACGGTAATTGCCTTCTGCGGACAAAGATCGCTCAAATATTTCTTTATTTCATCTAATCCAGATAGCATATTCCATAAATGAAAGTGTTTCCGATGCTCGGCCGCTTTAAGTGACGTCACTGTAGGCCCGGCGACGCAGCGCAGTGATACCGATTGGCGCGGTTTTTTGTATCGTACTTCCGTCCAGCTTTCGTCATCGAGATGGGATTTAGGCATAGAACTCATTTCTAATTGATGCTTTGTAGATGTGCCGTGATAACGTTCGATGTCCCCTGGTGTCGTCGGTTTGATGGATGGTGGTGTATCGAGGATATTGAGCTCGTGTGAGCGTCGCGGTGGCGACCCATTGCCTCGATTAACCGAGTGACATGGGGCAGTAGGAGCAACTTTTTTGGTTTCAACCTTTCCCTTGCCCTGTATCCTCTCCTTCTGCTTTTTTGTTCCCAAAGGAGTAACATCTGGTTCTTTAAGAGAAAAAGATGTGTCTTTGGGTGGAGTTCCTGACACAACTGATGCGCTAGAAACTGCTGAACACTTATTAGACGTATGGAGTTCTATATGAGCAGCGTATCTCTTCATTTCCGAGGACAAAGCCGTATTCGCAGCCTCGTAGTGGTTCAGTTTTTCTTGTAGTTGTTCCATTTGAACCGCATGACTTTCTAATCGAGCATCATTATTTTTTATGACAGCAATAGATTGCATAAGCAACTGCCGCAACGACAGAATCTCTTGCCGAAGACCATGTACATCCTCAGTTGGGGCATCTTCTCCTTTTTTAAAGTGTTGATCTTGTTCTTCCGTAGTTTTGGACGACGCAGAGACTACTTTCTTACGGATGGTGACATTAGCGTCCTGGGATTTCTTTGAAAAGCCTACAGGAGTCAGGCTATTATCGCCTCCCTTTTTCGCTGAACAGCGACACTCAGGGCATACCCAGACGCCTTTGGTGCTTTCAGCTGCCTTTTTCTCACCCGCGCATAGAAGGTGATAGATTTTATTGCACTTAGATATTGTACAATGCATGCTCTCCTCAGTGGCCGGAATGATAGTACAACAGCCAGCGCACTGCATTGTAATGATGGCAGGTCAAAACAAAAAACGATAATAATGGTTTATCGTCTTAAATGTGTGTACTTTAGTGAGCAGAAACACAGCTGTTAATGAGTAGGTACAATATACGGCAAGATTGGTATGCAATGAGTCACTCGCTGCAGCCGCAGGTAGCGGTCTCAACTACAATGTTTATGTCTAACTATATCTAGGTACATACGTGACCGCAGGCAAAATATTAAAATATTTTTGCTTGTAATATCGGCGTTTGTAAGCCAATATCGTCAAAAACAGTTTAGCGGTGACTCATACACTTTAGCACTGGTTTAATAACACTCCATTGATTGTATTTGTTCACTACAATAAAAATTAATGAGGGTGGTATTAGAAAAATAATCAGTTTATTTTATTTTGATTATCACTTATTTCTCAGTTTTTAGCACTGTTCCCTCAATAATTATTGTTTATATCACTACACTATTCAGTTTATGGTCCACAGTCGATGTTTACAATTTACAACGCAAGAATACGCAGCTAACACTATCACTTTATTTCGCGATGATTTTAGAACGATTTCACTATTTCCACGTCTAGATAACGTTATCACATTATTATTATTAATAGTTTTACACGATTAATTAGTTTGTTGATCTAAAAATTACAGTTTTATATTTCTAAATATTTTTTATGCACGGAGACGTATTGTTCGAATCGACCGCGTCACTACTCCGCTATGATACAGAGATAGATGTGGACCTGTTGATGGATATAGGCTACTTATCATTGTCATCACCACCATTTTTATGATTACATGTAGGAAACTTTATATCTTCAATAATGTTGATTAACTATACTAATTTTAAACTAATTCAGACCAGAAATTCTGAAAAATGTATCAGATTACTCCAGACCGATGAAGATCTAAAAGATTATTCAAATTCTCAACCCACTCCGGTTAGCATCGTGCCCATCATGTTGATAGCATTGCCACGCTGACAAATCTTATGCGGCGGACTATATAAGCAGCAGAAAT
Organism: Lycia hirtaria; assembly: GCA_947563715.1. NCBI lineage: Eukaryota > Metazoa > Arthropoda > Insecta > Lepidoptera > Geometridae > Lycia > Lycia hirtaria. The sequence continues at coordinate 17,525,406 of OX387386.1, forward strand.
TTCGATCACACATCGTGATCGTGACGACCTGGAGCTAAGATGAAATTTCTTCAGATGTTGATTTTTTTGTTGTCCCTAGTGAGAATGGGAGGTCAGAGCAAGCGTCGGGCAATCGGCTGTGTGCTGTTGGCCATCATTGCCGTGGTTGCTGCTGCTTCGTACGACCGAGAGAGGCTGGAGATCGCCAGACAAATATTGGAAGAAGTACCGCTTATTGATGGGTAAGAATTTCTAGAATTTCTTCTGTGATTCCTACTCGGCGTTCATAGAATTAACAAGCCAAAGAAATGTGATGAAATATTATTACAGATTTTCATTTGGGTGCATAACAAAAAAATCGTTCATATGCATTTAGTTTGCTATATAAATATATCTGGCATTCGAATGACGTGAAAGTTACAATTTGAAAGTGTACGTGAAAGTTTTTTGGTTATAGACTTCAGCCGAGGTCAGGAATGAAACTAAACAACTTTTGTGTTTTTTTCTGCAGACACAATGATCTTCCATGGAACATAAGGAAGTTCCTCCGTAACCAAATCAACGATTTCGAGCTGGACACCGACCTAACAGTTGTAGGTCCATGGTCTATCTCCAAGTACTCGCATACTGACCTTCCTAGGCTCAAAGAAGGAATGGTTGGCGCTCAGGTGAGTTTAGATCAATATTATGATTCTATGATACTTCTTCTTTTTGTTTATGATTCTATGATGCTTCTTCTTCTTGTTATATAGCTAGCATTATACTATCAGGCAGCATTTTGACCCATTGAAATTTTTAAAATATATTTTGACTGGCCTTGTGGCTCAGTTGGTAGTGTGTTTACGTCTACCTGCTGAACTGAAAGGTCGTGGGTTCAATATATATGTACATATTCTATCAGCCATCTAGTTCCATAGTACAAGCTTTGCTTAGTTTGGGCTAGATGGCGTTGTGTGAAATGTCCACAAATATTTAATTATTTTATTTTATTTATGTGATTATGGTTTTGAAGAATGTCAAGTTTGCACTCAATCTTGTGGATTATATAGTTTTGGTATTTAAACTCTAAATTGAGAGGAATGTTCAGCTAGTATATAACTTGAACAACGTTTTATCATGCCCTCTAAGAGAGGGCATGATAAAACGTTGTTCAAGTTATTTGCCGCTAAGTATAATAGCTTTAAGAAGTGGCTAGCTGGACTAAAATAAATAATTTTTGTAATATAATGTCCCATTCCTGATAAATTCACCGTAAGAAGTCTGGAAAGGATACTCTGAAGTAGATAATGATTAGTATTATTATATTATGTTTTGTGGTAATGATACGGGCTTTTTATAAAACGTTCTGTGCTCTGCTCCTGTTTTTTTTGTTTATGAACTAGCGGCCTACTGCGGTTTTCCTCATGATTTAGATTTCTTTTCGAGTATTGTTCGCCTAGCGCCCTCCAAATTTCTTGCCTCTAGGACCAGGCGTTGTTTGTCTATAAATTAATCAGTCAGAACATAGCATATAAAAAGATTTTCGATAAACACACTGCGAAAAGTACACAAGAACCATATAACATTCCTATAGAACAAAGACATTCTAGATATTTCGTGCCTATTATATATATATTATTCATGGGATAAGAGAGGTAATGTTTGTACTGTGGTATTATATTTATATGTAAAGAGATAGCACCCCGGGCTGTAGCCTGGTTACTGGGATCGGATTACAATATTGCGAATTGTAGGTATTGTTACAGAATACTTTGATAGTTCTTCTTCTTTTTTGTATTGGACCCGCATTAAAGCATTTGCCAGTATCAAGTATTAGGATTTTTTCAAGTTTCTTGAATAAAACAAGTTGTAAATGTCCTAGTCACAATCTAAGTCACGTATACAGTCAATTTATAAGTCGAGTCCTGCTTCAGTAAAGTGGTGGCGACTTACTAGAAGCTTCTATGGAGTTTTGCCGACAACGAAAAATCACACGTTTTACTGGTTTATTTCACTTGCGTGAGTGTGGACTCACGCACTTTATCGAACACTTAATGAATAAAACAACACCATTTTATAGCATTAATGTTCAAAATAACGCAAGTTTAGGAAAATAAAGCAAAGCAACAACACGTTACTAAGACGTTCCCGCCAGAACTCCCACTTTGATAGTTATAGTATTGAAACGAGTTCGTGAAAAGTAACATTTACAGTATTATCCAGACTTTGTTCTCTCTTAAATAATTTCTTTATTGTTATCATTTCTGAAAGTTAGTTTGTAGGTATTTATTCTACATTTGTCTTTTCTCTGGCCGCAGATCAGTTGGTATTGTTAGTTTGTCCACCGTATAATTATGTAGGGTTTGTGTTTAATACCCAGGGCCAATATTTATGTGTTGAGCATTGTTTGTTCTGTATCTGCATGTTTTTATGTGCCATTTACTTAGAAAAGGGATTAGAAAAAGTATAAATGTTCTATCAGCTATCGGATTCCTATAGTATATTCTATTTAAGCTTTGTTTATTTTGGGGCTAGATGTCGTTGTGTGAAAAATATTCACCAATTATTAGGATTTGAAGAACTCTGATATTTATTATTAACTTGGCATGGCTGTGAGTTGATTCGTTGCCACTTAACTTCGTTAACCCTCAGATGTAACACATATTAGACCAGTGATTTTAGTAGATATTTTCACAGCTCTATGTTTAGCTCACAATTCACATTTTTCGATATTTTCGAATGTTTTATACACTGAAGTATCTACAAATTTGTATACGGTTCAAAAATTACACACATCCGACGGGAAGTAAACCCGCATTGTCCCGATCTATACCTGGGAGCCAAAATGGTAAAGGCTCCTTACAGATCGAGATAATGCGTGTTCAAATCCCGTCAGATGTGTGTAATTTTGATTTTGATTTTGATCTATTTTGTATTCACATTTTTTTAAAATAAAAAATTATAAAACAAGGTTTTATTTAAATTATGATTGTTTTATTTTGTTGTAGTTACTAAAAACATGGGCAGATGTTTTTATTTTAATTAAAATAAAACCGCTTAGTAATTCGCTTTGTAAAAGTGCTCATGCAGAAGCGGGGCTGCTTACTACTTACTTTACATAACGACTAAAATAATCTGAATCAGGATTTACGATATACAAATTCAAATAGTTTATTATTCAGACAATATGAGTCCATGTTCTAAAATCAATCTTACATAAACTATAATTAAATATTTATATATGCAATTTTATAGTATTATAAAAGAATTGTTCGAAACAATGGTCAAACAGGTTTTATGTAAGTAAAGTAAGAGGAAAGTACACATATTTGACCATTGTCGTCACAAAATGCCTTACACACGGCGCAAGAGGATCCTCTGCTACGGTTTTCAAGACAGGATGCTGTTGTGACTTCCCCGGACCCTGCTCATCAGTGATGCTATTTTTTTACGAATTACGGTTTGAAAGCCGTCCGTTTCATTTTGCGGAAATATCCCTGAGGCACTACAAAAACGGAGAAGACGCAACATCATTTATTTATTTATTTAAGACCAACAGCTGAAAATTTACAATGTAGGTACTTACTTATCCTACATGTTATTATATACATCTCTCGAGAGCCTTATTTTAGAATTACGTAACCTTCTTGATGAACAAAAAAAAACATAAAAGTACTCCAACATTAAGCAATCTATGTACGTATAATAATAATTATTACTTTGTAGACATCGCTCCGTTCTCAAAGAAACTTGCCGAGCACGGGACTCCATACAAATTTATTTTATTATCTTCTCTGCGATTTCAACCATATGGAGTTTCCGAGTCCCCGGTTCTCGTAACGCGACGTTTCGGCTGTAATGCAATCTAGTCTGCGACACTTGGATTTTGAAAAGGGGTGTATTTATTTGCTTACTGTTCGGCGTAACGTGCAGACTTTTATTGTGTTCGAAATAAGAATACCTACAAATTATTTTACTTATAATGTTGTAACAGGCTTTGTTATTTTGATATTATTGTGTAGGTTGCTTAATGCTTTGCTCCGAAGTGTAATTACTAATAATAATTTTACTAATGAATAAGATCTGAAATAAACGATTTCAAAATACGCGTTGATTTCTCGTTTCATGGACGACATTTTTTTCAGTAGGCTTTAATCTAAGTACTTAGGTTTAAAAACCGAACTGCTAAGCAATTTCGATGATATGTTTATAAAAAGATCTAATGTGAAACTATTTTTTTTTTATACAAGATAGATCTACGATTGACCACCAACTCGCCTGATGTTAAGCGACGGCGTAGCCGAGGATGGAGCGATGGAGCGGATGGTGTGGTCTGGATGGACGGAGGATGGACGGACGGTGTGGATTTTCTTTCAATTTTTTTTCCACATCAGTTTATAAATGACGCAGTTATGCGGTGTCCAACATAAAATAACAACTGAATTAAGAATCTCCCATTTTTAGAAGTTGGTTAAAATAGTAACAATAGTGTAACTTTTGTTCGTTTATAAGAATCAAATGCCATCGAATCTAACAATAAACCTGCAATTGAAGTACAAACAAATCACTAGGTATTTACTCATTTAAATTTAACTACAAAATATCCGTCTTACTTATAAACGTATATTAAAATATTATTTATTGAATAAGGACTTGTTACTTTCTGTCAGACGGGAACTGTCACGCGCGAAAACGGAACAAAACACTGTTTAACTAAAATGCGCTTATTCAGCGTTTATAAGTAAGACGCTATGTGAATTGCTCTCATTTCCATTGATTCTGAACTACAAATAAATATATCTATTTCACTTCCACTCAAATCCGCATGAGGCAGAAGTTCAAGAAATTACATCCCGCACCGGGTTGCCATACGTCCGGAATTTCCCAGACATCTCCGGAAATTTGGTTCTTTGTCCGGAATGCAAGGGGAACGTATGGAATTTTCACACAAAAGTAAGAGAGAACCTATAAATAAAATAAAAGAAGTGGTTTTGATGAAATCAACATCGATAATTTACAGACTATACTAACTCGAATTATGAGTTTCATACGTATATTTTCATGGAAACGTGCACTGAGTCTTTTTTTTTGTTACTTCTAAATAGATGATCAACGAGCTATGGAGAGAGCTATGCTCGGAGTCTCTCTACGAGATCGAATCAGAAATGAAGAGATACGTAGACGTACAAAAGTCACCGATATAGCACAGCGGATTAGTAAGTTGAAGTGGCAGTGGGCAGGGCACATAGCACGTAGAACTGATGGCCGATGGGGCCGAAAGGTTCTCGAGTGGAGACCACGTACCGGCAAGCGCAGCGTAGGAAGACCAGCCACGAGATGGACAGATGACCTCATACAAGTGGCGGGAAGACGCTGGACGCAAGCCGCTTCCAATCGTTCTTTTTGGAAATCCATGGGGAAGGCCTATGTCCAGCAGTGGACTTCTTATGGCTGAGATGATGATGATGATGATGAAATAGATGATCTGAAATTGTCCGAAATTTCCGCAGAATTTCCTATTTTGACATGGTATGCTACCTCCCAAGTCGCTTACAACTCGAAAATGTCTTCAAACTTATTTATCCAACTTCAAAATCAAAATTATTATCATTATCATCATCTGAGCTATAAGAAGGCCAATGCTAGATAGGCGTCCCCCATGGGTTTCCAAAAATACCAGTTGGATAAGCGGCCTGCATCCAGCGTCTTCCCGCCACTTATACGAGGTCGTCTGTCCACTTTGTGGCTGGTCTACCTACTCTGCGCTTGCCGGTGCGTGGAACTCAAGAACTTACATATACCTACATAATAACAACTATAGATAAGATAAGAGGATTATCAGCTAACTTTCAAAGGTCACAATGTAGATAACTAAACTAGAACTGGTCAACAATGAAATTGGTATAAATCGCTCATTTCGAAAGCACAGTGTACGCATCTGAAAAGATTCAAGCGATAATAGGTTTGCGCTTTAGCGCCAATACACCTAATGTTGCGATGAAGATTGCTTACCTAGAAGAAAGCGATTTACTCACGGTTTAAAGACACCCATAATATGTCTAATAGGGAAAGAGGGATAAGGGCAGGGAAAAGGGAATAGGGGAATAGGGAAAAGGGAAAGAAGAAGCGTATCTCACAATTCCGCGCGATGAAGTATTGATGCCTTTAGATGGTCCTACATTTCCAAATAGTTCCTAGAAAAATGTAAGGGCGTCAAGATAAATCTTCTTCAAAGTGTGCGTAGCCCAAACATTCCACGAAACTGGTCATGCAATTATAAGACCGAAAATCACATTGAAACTTTACTACCCGGGAAAAACCGTCAGAATAATCTTGTTTAATACTACATACCCGAGGGACATGACCTCCATTCTGAGTAGTTTAGCAAAATAGTTAGGTATTTGTTGTATTAACACTGGGCTAGTACTTAAGTTGTATTTTCCTAGTGTCTGACATTTGAATCTAGAACATACGACAGGCATTCAAGAAAGCAGAAGACCCAAAAACTTTGCAGTCAAAGTTAAACACAAAATGTATCTGATTTTTTACACTGCGTAAGAAGGAGGGTTATGTTTTTCGAGTGTACATATATGTATATTTGTATGTATGTATGTGGGTATGTATGATTTTGATGTACGAGGTGTCATTAGATTCGTCTTCAGTTCCAGAGTGTCATAGGCTATTTTTTTAAAATAATAATACATTCCTTGTAACAGTAAAAAATGCATTTTTCTTAATTTACAACGAACTTTTTCGTAATAAACTAGTGGTTTTACTAGAATTATTCTAAATAATGAGCATTTATAATCTTTTACAGCGATTTTACGCTTACTGTTTCACAAAAAAACGTACAATCAACAGCATATCAACGAACGAAATCGTAAATTAGACTGCACAGTTTTTGCAGTCGGGTATTTTGACTGCACTTTTCTGTAGTCGAGTATTTTGTTTTTCTTTTAACATAGATACTTGTTAATTAGTGTAAAATACATATTTTGTTAGTCTCGGATAGAGAACTGTCATGGTATAAACTTGACAGTAACGTCTTGATTGAACAAAATAATTATAGTTAAAAGAACTGAAAAACCGACTTCAAAATACGCAATACAATACATATGTACGCGAGTTGCTGTTCACTTTTCTACAGGCACTTGGATGATATTTTACCAATTATTTTGTTATAAAAACCAAAGTATGTACTTACTGCATCAGTTTTCATAAAAAATAATTTGGGACCACCATTGAAGTATACCAAATACCTTATTTTTAACCGACTTCCAAAAAGAAGGAGGTTATCAATTCGTCTTGTATGTTTTTTTTTGTATGTTTGTTCACCGATTACTCTGCCAATTGTGCATCGATTTTGATTTTTGTATTTGGTAGGTGATACTTCATAGGTTCAGTACTTTGATTTTTATAACAAAATAACTGCTAAAATATCATCCAAGTGCCTGTGAACAGAAAGTCGCGTAGACGCATTTTAAATTATATAAATTCAACACTTGGACCTAATTCTCATAATTAATATAATAAAATAAAATATTTGCACGCCTGCTTGCAGACTGAATACAATGTCTTAAAATAATAATAAGAACTCTTTGTATAATTGTATTCTAGCAAATAAATGACTTGATTTGATTTGATTTGATTTGATTCTAACCGTGTTACAGAACACATCAATGTAATATTTTATAATTTTCAACAATACAAGCAATTTCTTGAATTTGTAGTTTGATTGACACTACATTACTATTAATATTAATTATTATTATTTATTGTTTATTATTTGGTGTTACATCCTCCAAAGATGTAACACCAAATAAACAAATTGCTTATTTTGAAGTCGGCTTGTTCAGTTTTTTAAACTATAATTATATTTTTTTAGAATCAGAATATATTTTATTGCTTATAATTGTACAAAATAAATGTTAATATTCATTATTATTATTTATCGTTTATTATTTGGTGTTACATCCTCCAAAGATGTAACACCAAATAAACAAATTGCGTATTTTGAAGTCGGCTTGTTCATTTTAAACTATAATTATATTTTCTTAGAACCAGAATATATTTTATTGCTTATAACTGTACAAAATAAATGTTCTTATAAGAATGGTAGACTCAATAGTTTACCCATTGCGGGCGGGCTTACATTCTTATGTACGAGTCGCGGTTGAAGAAAGTAAGAACAAACAAGTCTCTGAAGTTGAGCCTGTCTAGACTTTTGTACTGGGATAAACAGAACTCGGTTTAACTTAAAGAAAACTTAGGTTCGAGCGTATTTACACTATTGTACACCGCATTACCTCGCTTTCAGAGTGTTCCTCGGGTTCGCAACGAAAACATAGCAAGTGAAATCAAACTTGGCTTTTATATGCAACTCCACCAACTTTCTTGATACTTGTATCTCAGAAACTTGGTGTGTTCAATAAGTAAAAGTGGTTTTTCCCCGTCAAGTTGGAAGTTGCTGTATAAATCATAGGGCTTCAACCATTACCTCATATTACTCTTAAAAGTTGGCTCGCTCTTATCATACCTATTTCGCTTTACCTGCAGTTGAGAGAGCGAGACAAAAGTCTGAGTGAGTCAACTTTAAATTGTTTTTTTTTTCTTCAACTTTTGTCTTGCTCTATTAAGTGCAGAAAAGGCACGATGCGAGTGAGTGAGCGCGAGCCAACTTCAAAAGGTAATAAAAATTCATAGTCAGGTCCTAGCGCCCACGTTGAATATTACTCTCATATATGGAACGGAGAATTTACTGCATAAAATACGTAGAGGCCCAAACTGAAAGACAACTTAAACCTCTCTATGGATTGCAATATAAAAGATGTCGACGGTTTCAAGCTTACACAACATTTAGACAGTAACAGACTACTTAATAGCACAGAACCTAGGCGACCGAACTTCACTCAGATTTTTTATGACTGAAAATACGAGCAGATCTTGCTAGGTTTAATTTTTAGTGAACCCGGGGTTCACTAAAAATTAAACCTAGCAAGATCGATATATCGTCCGTTAATCTACATACAAACCAAATTTCATTAAAATTGTTGGAACCGTTTCCGAGATTCAGATTACATATATATACCTATACAAGAATTGCTCGTTTAAAGGTATTAGATTGATGTCCAAAAAACGTAATCCTGCAAACACATTTAATGACCTTTGCTACGACGTAATAAAGGGCAAGTTGACTTCTGCGCTAATTACCTATTCTTACATCAATCTAAAGACACTCACATTGTTCGTATTGTTTTACCAGGTTTAGCCCTTTCCACTTCTGACGCGCGGCCAAGTACTAAAGTGTCCGGTCGAGATGGTAGATAGGTATATGTACAAATGCTAAGTAAACTGCAGAGCACACCGACCTCAGTATCACATAGTTGCGCAAAATATTGGTTCAGTATATCTGTGAAGAGCTTTCCAACCGTGAGTTGAGTCATGATTTTATCACTGGTATTTGTTGTCAACGCAAGAATGGTCATCCACACATCATTGATCTATGGAATTATATTGCGTGCAAACCTTTAAAATTAGGAATTACTCACATTCTTTGAGTAACATAAGTAATATTTATAGCATGTATATACTTATAGTATACCATTACCATTATATTTATAGGGATTCCGTGAATACGAAGTTCTTTGAAAAAAATAAAAATGTTTCGCAAACGGATCCCTAATTTGAAAAAAGGTTTTCGCAAACCCCCAATATTTAATTACCGGTGTAATTAATATACATATCTATGGCAAATTGTCTAGTACTTATAGTCTTTGAGAAAATCCTCGGACGGACATCTGTCCGTCTGTCTGTTTGTTCCGAGTAAACAAAGAACCCATATAGTTTTGTTATGACCATCTGGTCATAACAAAACTATAAGGGTTCTTTGTTTACTACGGAACCCTAAAAACTGAAATAACGACTTCAAAATATGTATGTAATTTCGTTTACGCGGATGAAATTCTCTCCAGTTACTTTGTTTAAAAAACCAATTTCTACATTGAAAATATATTAAAAAAAATATTATTAATTATATATTAAAAAAAAAACAAATTGGTTTATAAATTATCTAATTATGAGGTCGCAAACAAAAAAAAAACCAACTGAATTGATAGCCGCCTCCTTTTTTGGAGTCAGCTAAAATACTGGTTAAGTGATCTACTGTAAAATAACATGTTTGCGAGACTTTATTACGAGCTTGGGCAGTGTTGTTTAACAAACACGATTTTCTGAATATGTGGGATAAAAGAGTACAAAAGTGCCCGCTAGCGTCCTTTCCTCCATAAAGTCCGTTACATCCATAATACGGAGAAGTTTCATTGCTCAAGTTATTCTGGTACAGTCAAGTTTCTACACAACTGTCCCAACGGCACCTACAGTCTACGTGGGCAAAGCCGCACGTGATATATTATAATAATATATTTTGGCAAATGATTCTCCAGTTGACAGAAAAATATTTATTGCTTACATAAATTCAAATTAGCTCGGCCTTCTATCCGGGGCATAAAAGCACACATTGGGGTAAAAAATCCCTTTTTACGGTTTATTTAACACACCCTAATGTAGTAATGGTTTTGTTTGCCGTCCGATGTCGTGAAAAAACCTGTTACGGGATAATTTTATGACTCGCCATATGTCTGGCTTTGGCATAATATTATAATTGTGTTTACGGAAAATGTTTAGTCGTAATATTGAATGGTTTATTGTGTTCCTTGGGCAATAAAATTTAATTAGTTTAAATTTAACGCGTAATAGGGCGAGGCAGGCCGATTGTTCGCTTAAATAAAATTTATTACCAATAATTTGCTCATTAAAGCGCTTTCATATTAAGCCTGCGTAGCGCAGCTGTCGCACTGCTTAAGGCCACGCTTACTCGCTAAAGCATAAATAAAAACTTTTTGAAAATTTACAAAAAATACTTGTACTATTACGTCACTAAATAGGTAACGTCTGGCGACCATGGGCTCTCCGACCAATAACTTTTACTCCAAATTAAATCTAAACATTTAAGTTGTACATGTTTTTAAAAACTTTCATTACGTTGCTCGATGGGTTTAGGAGAAAAAATATATACACATACATTTTGGCGCCAAAAAAAACTACCATTTAGTTTTTTTTTATTAGTTTATAGTCAGTGTCACTCGCATAATAAAGACAAGTGTAACGACATATTTTTTATCCTGCTTTTATCTAAATCCCGCGCATTTGATCCCTACAGTGAATGCCACAAAGGAGCCAACATATAAATACTCGTTATACTGACTTAGGTATTTACTGATAAACTCATTACCCTGGCTTGCGTTGCGCGGGTAATATTTTTTTTATTCGACGCTAGGCATGCGCTTGACCGTCAACTCACCTGGTGTTAAGCGACAGTTACGATCTACGATGGAGCGGGCTTGCCTAGAAGAAACCTATTCACTTGCGATTTGAAGACACCTAGATTATATATATCCGGAAAGACCCATTCAGGAAGCGCATTCCACATTTTGGTGGTACGCACAATTAAAGTAGAGCCATAGCGTTTCGTACGTGTTTTCGAAATATCAACCACGTAACGATGTCGCTTTTTCGTTATTCTTAATTATAATTATTAAAACTAAAAACAACTAAAGAATTCAATGTAATGTTTTCTAAAATTTCCCGAATTTTTCCACATTGAAATGAAACAAATTTTAACGTATTTATCGCGTAGTTAAATTTTACATGACCTGACGCTTTGAACACTTTGCAGCGTCTGTGGTCACAGGTGAGACTAGATGACAGTTATCTTTTTACCCGACTGCGTAGGAAGGAGGGCTATATTTTTCGAGTGTATGTATGTTTCTAGTAGGTCAGGCGCTGCGGCTAATTCGGCGGAGCAGCACAAGCGGCGTAAATATGTTAATCTCGGTAGAGGTTACATATTTGAGCCGTTTGGTGTCGAAACTTTGCGTCCGTGGGGACCGGGAGCTCATCTCATTTTCAAAAATTTATCTGAGCGCCTGATCGATGCGACGCGTGACCTGGCAAAATGCTGGCGCGTATCTGGCCCAACGCATAAGCATTGCCATTCAACGTGGCAATACAAGTATAATATATGCAATGTGTAATTGGTGCCAACCGTTCATTGTAAATAAATAAATAAGTATTATTTATATGCAATACGTTCCCTATGCACGCAGAAGTTGCTTACGGTGTCGACTGGTGTCGTAAATCTGGTTTGAGGCTGAGATTTTATGAATTTGATGACCATGAAATATAATATGTAAAATATAAAAACGCCTTACCCTTCTCAAAATGAGAAAATGGCCCGCGCCCAGCAGTGGGAGAGTTAGCACAAACAGGGCTGATAAAAAAAAACGCGTAAATTCCGTTAAAATTTGTTTCATTTCAATGAATCCATATAAATCGTTGGAAACAAAGTAGGTACTTCAAAATAAGCAATATCGTTTATTGGATGAAATACTTTTTGCTATTGTTTTGTTTGAGAAACCATAATACTAAACCTATTTTGGTGTTTTTTTTATGAGACCAATCTGGAATATACTTCCAGATCAATCTCATAAAAAATACCTTTAAAAAAATATTTTTTTCAAACGCTTTATAAATTACGGAATTGAGGTAACAAGCACAAAGAATACAAAAAAAATGATAATTTCCTCTTTTTTGGAAGCCTGATATTTAAATAGCTGTCACGCCGCGCGAGGTGCGCGGAACGGAAAACGGGCGGGTCACAGAGACGCAAATCACTCAACCGCGCGATGATATCCGCGCAAACGCGCGCAACCATAGAATTCTATAGATACCCCAGTCCTGGATTTGTCAATAGGACATATAGGCCGCCGGCTAGGGTCGGCAGATTTCAGAGGACGCCCGATATAGGTCTCATCCTGGTAGTCGATGAGGTGTAATGTTTGCAGTGCGCTCCCGTACTATACGTAATTAATATGATTTTGAACTAGGGTATTGATTTTCAAGATCAGTAGGGGCGGCAGTACTTTAATAGCCTACTGGCGGCAAAAGTGTAAATCCGGCACTGGATACCCCAAGTGTATGTACCTAACGTGTCAAGTACGATAAAAAATCGCAGTTGACGACCAAGATTAATTTAATTTCAGGTGATATATACTTCCGATTCGATATTTTGCCAACTAGTTACTATCGTACATGCGCGCGGAATGCGGATGCATTGGGTTGAATAGATTTCGCGCGGATGGAACATTCCATCACAAAATCGTTAGTGTGACGTCACAGTCGGTACCAAAAATGTGGCACGCAAAGTTTTCATATAAATGAAGTCGCATGCTCCATCTACTATGTCTGTGCGCGCGACGGTCTACAACGATTCCGCGCCAACAAGCGCGATAACAAGTTCACAATTATTTTGCATCTGACATCTCTCATTTTATTTCCGTAAAACGTGATACCGCTCTCAGCCTCGGGATTCAGTCACGGGACTCGCAGAATTGAGTTCGTTATTGGCAACTGGTTGCGTAGTATATTTTGTTATTTATGGAAACTGGCTGTAATTTTCAGTTGTCAATACGGTAGAAAGGTTCTTCAGGCTTCGCGAAAAATGATAAAACTGCGGGGCTCAGTTAATATATCATATATCTGTCGCACATAATTTTGATCAAAAAGATACCCCAAGCTTGCAAGTCGTAGACAGTGTTACAGTTCTTGCAGATCTGTGTCGTTTGTGAAATATTTCCGATATATTTTTGGGGTTCCGTACCTCAAAATAAAAAAACGGAACCCCAATAGGATCACTTTATTGTCCGTCTGTCCGCCTGTCCGTCTGTCTGTCTGTGCGTCTGTCTGTCTGTCCGGGTGTCAAGACCTTTATCTCGGGAATGCGTGAAGGTATCGTATTGAGATTAAAACTGTATATGCAGATCCATAGTCACTTGCTGCAGAAAGAAAAATCAAATTTCTCAGTTTTAGTGAAAAAAGTTACAGCCGAATATGTCGTAAAAAATGCACATTTCGACACTCACAAGGGAATCAAAACCTATGGGGTACTTCCCGTTGACCTAGAACTATGAAATTTGGCATGAATCATTGTGTTTATAGTACACATATAGGAAAAAATCCGAAAACCGGATATTTTTAATTTAATCACAAAAAAATGTGTCTTTATGTAAGGAATGAGGGTCCAAATTTTAAAGTGAATTAACCGTATCATATGAAAGAGCTTAATTAGCATAAGTTAAAACAGGTTTTTAAATATTTTTACGATGTATATGTTTCGGTATAAGAAGGACAAAATAAAAAAATAAACCCTTTTATCTACTAGTTTGTACGGAATCCTCGGTGGGCGAGTCTGACTCGCACTTGTCCGGTTTTTATTTAATATAACGTCACGAACAATTGATTTAAGGAAAGTAATAAGAATGCTCGTTTATCAAGATTATTGAGTTGGGAATTGGTGTCACTGAGGTCTTACATTAATGCGTTTAGAAATCGACACAAACAAAAAAAATGCCTATGACATGATAAATAAGGTCGATTTTCCAAGCCGCGTGTACGTAATCATGTCTACCTGTCCAGTACACCTGAACCGAAACTATAGGAAGGAGGGGCGGGCGATCACAACGTCGCCTCTCGAGATAATCTTAAGTTATTATGGCGCTGTCAAATTGAGCTGCCTTACCGAAAAACGTTAGTTAACTTTAACCATCGTCTTAAATTATATATCTTATTTCCGCTAGTGTCATTAAGTGCCAGCGAGAAGTTGACAAAATATGCTAAGTATTACTTAAAGTTAAGTAACGTTTTTCGGTAAGACCGGAGATGTTATGAAGGAAGCTTATGTTAGAATCTACTTTTATGTAAGAGGACTTACATTGGGACGTATTTATCGAGACGAGATTAAAGCCCTTTACAACCCCACACATGAAAACTCCTTGGTAGCAAAAATAATTCTCACAAAATCCGTACTCAGCGCTATCGATCCACATTCTTGTTGCGTACTGCACAAGAATCGGATTCTTTGCCGCCATCTCTGTTTCCTGAGAACTACAATCTTGGAATTTTCAAGGCTAGAGTGGATATTCTAGACCGACGAGCTCCATCCTCGGCCACACCGTCGCTTAACATCAGGCGAGTTGGTGGTCAATCGTAGATCTATCTTGTATAAAAATAAATTCGGACAAGTGCGAGTCAGACTCGCCCACTGAGGGTTCCGTTCAAACTAGTAGATAAGAGGGGGAAATCATATATTTTTTTTATATTTTCATTCATAAACCGAAAAATATACATCGTAAAATTATTTAAAAACCTGTTTTAGCTTGTGTTAATGAAGCTCTTTCATAAGATATCCCACATGATACGGTTAAAGAACTTTAAAATTTGGATTTGCATGAAGACACAATTTTTTTGTCATTAAATTAAAAATGACCAGTTTTCGGATTTTTTCCTATGTGTGTGTGTACTCTAACACAATGCTTCTTGCCAAATTTCATAGTTCTAGATCAACGGGAAGTACCCCATCCATAGGTTTTGATTCCCTTGCGAGTGTCGAAATGTGCGTTTTTTACGACATATTCAGCTGTAACTTTTTTTTTACGAAAACTGAGTTTTCTGAGTTTTTCTGCAACAAGGCACTATGGATCTGCATATATGGTTTTAATTTTAACTCGATACCTTCACGCGTTCCCGAGATAAAGGTCTTGACACCCGGACGGTCGGACAGACGGACAACAAAGTGATCTTATAAGGGTTCCGTTTTTTTCTTTTGAGGTACGGAACCCTAAAAATCATCATCATCATCTCAGCTGCAAGAAATATTCTACTAGACATAGGCCTCCCCCATAGATTTCCGAAAACATTTGTTGAAAGCAACTTGATTCGAGCGGCTTTCAACCACTTGCATGATCATCTGTCCATCTTGTGGCCGGTCTTCATACACTGCGTTGCCGGTGTGTGTGGCTTAATCTGAGTTTGACTGAATTTAGACAACGGTATATAGATAAATAATAGATACTACATTTTAATTTGGTGTGATTCTGTAATAAATTGTATGTAAACAAAAATTAATTATATTCGCTATTAGCTATTTTAAATGTTTTGAATAAATGTATCCAGTAAAGTACGAGTTTCAGTTGCGGACATGAACACGCGGACACCAGCGGGGCTAGCATGGAAGGTAGACAAATACTCTTTTCACCATTTTATCCACCTCTGAGTGGAAATAAAGTATGGACTGACATTGACAATTGATACAACAGCGTGGATAAATACTTACGGTTTATCTACCATCCATGCTAGCCCAGCAGGGCTAATTACTCAACAAAATATGTCTGATAATTGTAACTTCACATATTTTCTATAATAGGGATAGCCTGAAATGCTAGGTGTTCTCATACAATATCAAGCTCAAATAAGTAAGTGTTTCAGACCGATTTTATTTATTCAAAGAGATTTTAATACTACCGTTTACTCTATTTTAAGTCACGTGACACCGTCCTGTCAACAAAACCTTCACTTGTAATTTTTTCCACTTTTTCCCATATATGTTAAAAAAATAAATTATTTACGTTAGCACAGAATTCGCCCTATTACATTGTACGTTAGCTTGTAGAGGGAACTCTTGACCAGTTTTTAGTATTTATGGATTGACATCAAAGTAAATCCTACAATCTTGCCAATTTTGTGTCATTTATCTATTACCGTTCAAAAGATACAGCCGTTTAAATGTACGAAAGACATAGACATACATCGTAACCTCACGAATAGGCTTAGCCGCACCCTTAGTAGAGAAGCCTTAAATTATGTACCTATTTTCTTCAAAAATATGTATTTAATTTTATCAAAGATTTTATTCAATAACTATGAAAGTGACGCTCCCTATACACAGATAAAATTTATAACTTTGAAGCGGCAGTAACGATACAAAAGTCACGAATTCTATGTAGGTATAGCACTTCCAATAAAGGTATGGTGGTCTTGGTTAGTTAATTCTGCTAGCGCGTTCCACAGAAACTCCCTATGTAGGTTGGATCCTAGAATTCCTAGGTATTTCGCACCTGTAGCTCGCTATAGCCCGCATCTGTATTGACACTCGCTACCTATTGAAGCTGCTCAAATTCCGTGAAGTGGAGTGAATGCCGTGGTCTAGCGTAGGTAGATATTGGTTATTTGAGCACCGTTTCTCTAGTTTCACTATGGTTTCACAAAAGATTTTGCATCGTAATAGTTGAGTATTCTCCCTGAGTAACTATTCCTTGACGTAATTATATCCTAACACGAGTAAGTTGGTATTTAAAAAAGGGAACTAATTTTTTGAGCTGTTATTTAAATATTCCGAGTTTCTCCTTAAGTTGGTTATCCCTGATAGATAACAAACTTATGTAACTTTTCATGTCTGGCCTTGTGGCTCAGTTGGTAGTATGTCTGCCTGCAGAGCTATAGGTCGTGGGTTCGATCCCCACCCAGGGTAAACATTTGTGTGATGAGCATAGGTGTTTGTTCTATGTCTGGGTGTTTCTATGTATCATATGTATATTGTATTTACAAAAAAAAAGTATATATATATTCTATCAGCCATCTAGTTCCACAGTACAAGCTCTGCTTAGTTTGGGCTAGATGGTGTTTGTTGTGTGAAATGTCCACAAACACAAACATTTATTTATTTCATTTACCCGAACAGTCATTAGATTAGTTTTGTTAGGTTTCTGTTTTATTATATTCAGACACCTTCTTATTTACTAAAGTTCTTTCATCAGTTGTATCAAATATTAGGTTAGGTTCTCTATGTATCTTTTTATTATACAAATAACATTTCGTATTACAAAAATTTGGTTATCAGACGGGTTGTCAAATGAGCTTTCGGGAGTTTGATAAAGATTAAAAAAAAACCTTTTCGGGGTAATGGATATTCGGTATTTCACAATTCGGATTGTAGGTAGCCTTGGAAAGTGTAGCTTAGCTTAAAGATGTTCCTCTAATATCATAGACAAATTAATCTTAATAAATCCAATATTTTTATTGAAGAGCTATTAGTGAAAAAGGAAAATTGAAATAACGAGGGAAAAATTGGTCCCACTTTACTTATCAAGTATTTGACGATATTCTTAATGGTTCTACATTTATTATTGAGTATTAGCTACATCCCTCGGTTTTACCTGCGATTGAGGAATTATTTCGTTGTGTGCTTTTACATCAGTTCATAAACAACCTCCTTTTAAGTACCTATCTGCAGCGGCTTAGGCAGTACCCCCTATCGCTACATGCCATTATTACATCTTAACCTCTAATCTCTTCTAACCCTCTAACCCTCTAATACCATCTATTCCATCTAACCACGATCAAACGTGGCGTAAACAGTATTTGATGCTCTGCCTACCCTGTGAGGGGAACAGACGTGATTTCATGTGTACGTATGTATTAATCTCATTAAACTCAATTTTTTCTTTAGCTAAATATATAATTTAGCGGGAATGCCAAAAGCTAACCACCATTACTTTGAAACAATGAAAAACTATATTATTTTCGATCATAATTGGTACAAATTCCACCCTAAACAAAAATATACTTCTGTATATTTTACCCTAAACAAAAATATACTTCTGTATACTTCTGTATATTTTTGTTACTAAATACAAATTGTACAAAAACAAATACAAATTGTGTTTCACAATTCTTTGTGAAACTACAATTTGTATTTGGTGGAGTAGGGCCCCGTGTGTTTGAGATTCTCGATTTCCGATTCGTTATTCGCGAATGCGATGTTCGTAGGAAATCGATTCATATTCATGCTCGTATTCATTTGTTTGGGAAACAACGGGAGACGTTTTACTGGTTCTATTGAATACTAATAAATTTTTTTTTTTTTTTTTTTTTTTTTTATATAGTAATTGGTTTGCGCTTGACCGCCAACTCGCCTGATGTTTAGCGACTTTGCGGTCTACGATGGAGCGCGCTTACCTAGAAGAAACCAATTCACTCGCGATTTAAAGACACCCAGATTATATCTATCGATACTTTTTAGTTTTCCGTATCCAAGGGTGCCTGAGTCTATTCCTAAGCCTACAGTCCGTTTGTTCAACATTTTCTTCTAAACAGTAATAGATAGGAAACTGATATTTTCACAGCATAATTATGTAGCGAATTTAGAATTTAAATTACATGTTCAGTATAAATTCGACAGTAAATTAATTTATAGATCTACTATAAATCAATTACTGAGAAATCCCTGGGCGTCCGTATAGGATAATTACAGCAGGATAACTCAGATTTTTTTTATATTCTTTTGTTATAATTTAATTTTAAATTGTGTTATTACGTAACATGTGTTAATGTTCTTTGCTTTCTCCTCTATATAGATATATAAATTTGTACAATACTGATTGAATCAAGTATAATTAATGTTTGGTTATGCAAATATAGTAAATAGGTACACTTACATACATACATCAAGATATCACATTTAAAAAACACTATTTAAAGTGTTTTTTTTTTTATCAGCCCTGTTTGTACAAACTGTCCCACTGCTGGGAACGGGCCATCTTCTCATTGTGAGAAGGGTTAGGCCATAGTCTGCCACGCTGGCCAAGTGCGGATTGGCAGACTTCACACATCTTCAAGATCATTGAGAACTCTCAGACATGTAGGTTTCCTCACGATGTTTTCCTTCACCGTTTGAAGTTGGCGGCAATCAACAATACGCACACAAATGAACAAAACAATGTTCAAAAACATTGTTGTTGTTGTGTGTTGCGCAATGAACAAAAGTGGTTTGCATTAACATATTGTTTTGTGTAAAGTTACTTGAAATTTATATATACGAAAATCTCTGAACAGCAGGCTTACAGAAGTTGCATACGTTTCTATTTCTACAATCGTTAACACTTCGAAATGGTAAGAAACTGTGAGATGCCTTTCGTGCCATTTCGTTAGTTATTGTCAATTCCACTAGCGTTCTACTACTAGTTGTCTATTCTACTAGCGTTCACGAAATTTGAATGCCACTTTGTCAAACCCCCTGATTTTTGATCAGCTTAATAGACTTGAGGAGTCACCTTAAGCCAAAATTAAAAAGAAAAATGCGGCTAGCCAGTATCTGGCTATCGTCTCCAGTCTTATTATACTTGAAATTTTAAAGGTATTCACTGAAACGAACATTGAGTTAGTGGATTCACCTTCTGGCTAATAATTTGGCGAAATCGTGTCTCGATCAATGCCCACAAGGAGGGGCCTGTTTCCTGTCACGGCTCCGGTGATATCTTTATGCTGTGTTCCGGATATTTCACGTCCATTGGACCCGATTTCAGTGCACTTGATCGAGTTTGGCACGAGAATATACCGGCCACATATATATGTTTTGTCTAGTTTGTTATTCTGTTTTTATAGTAAAATTAATAGTGTAAGCGTTTTGATTCCAAATTACACTAAACCGCGTTTATACATCTGTCATTTCCAAAGAAATCTAAATAGTTTTGCATGCTGCCAATGACTTTTTATCACGTGGACGTAAAGTCTTAAACAAAATTCACGAATGGGTTGGCTGATATTCATATACCAACAATGACGAACTTAAAGATTTTTATATAAAGACTCTTATGTCGCCGCTTTAAAGCCTAATTGAGATTGATAAGTCTAGAGACGTCTATTATGCCACTTCGAATTATTTTGAAAATCAAAATTATTTTAATCATGTAAAGGGTCTAATTAGATCTTAAATTCGGACGTTGAGGACTGGCGCTACAACCCGCTGATACTTTATCAAAGCACGCTTTTTCAGTCAGCCTTTTTTACTCACTTGATTATGTCATTATTTCAAGACCACAGACACATGACTTATATCTTTTAAAAAGCGCTGAAAGAAAATTAATGACGAACATTTAATTTTTTAATCTACTTTTCGAGAATTCGCCATGTCGTTTGACATAATTTTTATGTTACTTGAATTTCTGGCGCACACCCCTTTTTCAAAAAAGACGTATATATTTACGTCAAAATTAAATCTATCCGGTCCATTAATTTGCGAATTACGATGCCGCAGACAAACACACATATACACACCAAACTTATAACATCCCTTCTTTGCGTCGGGGGTTAATAATGCCATATATCTTGGAGAGTCAGGTAATAAATAATCTGTCGTCCTCGTATTTGTATTAAAGAAGTCTTGGAAGCTTCAGTGATATTTATTGGTTCACAGAATGCCAGGCTCTATATTGCGTTAGTAAAAGAAACCCGAAAGTAAATAAATAATTTAGAACGTGAAAAATGTTCCACGGAGTAAGAACAAATCCTGAACGATGGTGGTAGCTGGTAGGGTAATAGTAGATTATGTAACACGGGTTACACGGGAGCAAAATGTTATTTCTTACAGCGACAGAGATGATCGTTTGAATTCAGAACGTTGCGAACGTTGCGTTCAGAACGTTCCGAAGGGTTCTGAACTTTTGAATAATGAGATTTTACCAATAGTCGTGTTATACGCATAGTAGCAGCTTTGCAAACAGTAGAATCGGTTATCCATCTGTAATCCGAATTATGAAATATCGAATATCACTTCTGCGAAAACGATTTTTTTAAACACTTTCAAAATCCCGAAAGCTTATTTGACAACTCGTCGATAACCGAATCGCTGTAATAAGAAAGTTTATGTGTATAGTAAACAGAAAAATGACATACTTAACCTAATAATTGTTATATCTGATAACTGAAACTTAGTAAATAGGAAGGTTTTTGGATACAATAAAACAGAAACCTAACGAACTCAACCTAATAACTGTTTGGACAAATGAAACTGAACTTATGGAACCAGAAACTCATGTCAAACATCTGGAATCCACCAGTTCTATGAAAAGGATTCTGACAAGTAAGATTAATTCATTCAAACAAATGTATTTTGGATTATAGATAAATAAATAAATATTATAATACTAATAATAATTTAACACAACACTATCTAGCCCAAACTAAGCAAAGGGTTAATTTATTGATAGATTAACCGATAACTTACAAATAAAGTAACGTCAGAGCAGAGCCTCCAATTTTTTTTTATACGAGATAGATCTACGATTGACCACCAACTCGCCTGATGTTAAGCGACGTTGCGGTCTACGATGGAGCGCGCTTACCTAGAAGAAACCAATTCACTCTTGATTTATAGACACCCAGATTATATCTATCGGGAAAGATCCACCAAATTGTATGTTCCACTACTAATGTAAAAAACGAATATAGCACATAGGTACACAAAAAACCCTTTAACTCGTAAAAGTGAGTAAGTATTTTTATTTTGTTGGCCGTCCTTTTAGAAGATATCTATTCACTCTAGCCTTTAAAATACAAACAATCACCGATCTCGGCTCTCCCCGTTACATGTTCCTCTTTTGTATTCGTAAAAACCTATAGTTGGGTGAGTTGGGATACACGTGTCGTCGATAAGCCTACGCACCTGAACCCGCGAAAGGCTTACATTGCGATCCTGACACCTGTTGGCGTAAATAACCCTATTGTGCCTACAGGTGATTGACAGCTTTTATGTTTCTTCCGGTTGAGCGCCGACTTTTTTGGTCCCGTTGGCTATAGAAATCTTAATAAATAGTTCTGTCAGTCGGCAACTACTACTTCCCCCGGAATACTGGGACTTTAAAAAAGTTTTTTGGGTTTTGTAGGTTCCCCAACCTCCCAAACTTAATCTGACTGACTAGAACATTTAGAATACTAGCCTCGTCTTTCACCTGTGATAGAAAATGGTGATTATGGTGATGAAATATATAGTATATTTTCCGCTTCCAGTTTTTCAGCCGTCTAATTATCAAATGTCATAACTATCTTTTTTTTTAAACGACTTCCAAAAATAAGAGGTTATCAATTCGGTCTGTATGTTCTTTCTTTGTTCACCGATTACTCAGCCAATTGTGCGTTGATTTTGTATTTGGTAGATCATACTTCAGAAGTGGTCCCATAAATCAAAATCGATGCAGTACCTACTTTGGTTTTTATAAAAAAAAGACGTGTGGCACTCGGAGACTGCCGCGGTAAAGCTATTGCATAATAGCTTTACGCGCGGTGTGTTAGGTTATTTTCGTTACGGAATTTCTGGATTCGGTCTCCACGCTCAAGGCCCGCGATAGAAGCTATGCAATAGCTTAATAACTTGTTAAATATCATCCAATCATCCAAGTGCCTGTAGAAAAGTGAACAGCGAGTCGCGTACATATGTATTGTATTGCGTATTTTGAAGTCGGTTTTTTCAGTTTTTTAAACTATAATTATATTATGACTAAATACTTATTTAGATATATTTTTGAGTTCTTGTTACTAATTTATGCAACTTGGCAAGTCTGACGTCATTATGGAACTTATATGTTTGAAATCTTGCCAAATTACGTAATTCAGTAGCAAGAGTAATGCTTATACACTAAACATTTATGACTTGGAATCCCTATTGCGTATGGACTAGCATATTACACAAATGAATTTAGGATAGTTCTGGATAAAAAATATTGATGTTTGTGTATACAAGAGACATACAAAAAAATCATGCGTACGTACAGTCAGGGGTCTCATACCGAAAAGATAAAGGTTATAACGGTTAAGGGTATGACGTCATACCTTTTTATTTTGATACCTGAAAATAAAGGTATAGGAATTTTACGGTACCGATAAATAACGATATCATTATAAATTGCACTACCGTAACTGAAAAATAAAGGGTTTGACCTTGACCGCCCGCGCATCGCCATCCCCCGTTCGTATGCAAACGCGTAAAAGCGAGAGGTCCTATGCAACGCGGTGATTTCTATACCAAAATAACAAAATATCGGTAGAGTTATTATTATATACGAGTACCTTAACCGTTATTATCACCGTTTTCGGTCTACCTTTATAATTCATACCTCTACCGTTATTATACCGGTAGCGTAACCTTATACCTTAACCGTTTACGATCCCTGCCTACAGTAGGTATGCATGTTTTTTTTGTATGTAACTAACAAATCAGTAACTGTTTTGAGGCGACACAGTATACCTATATCATATTCACCCAAACGCGAACGGTATCACTAGCTGAAAAAGTGATGATATTATAAAGAAACCCATCAATCTGTAGAAAATTATTGAAAAAATAAAATTGTTATAAACATAAATCAAAACATCTTATAACAATTTCTTTTATTTTAATCGCGCATTGCAATATAATTACCCGACTGCGTAAGGAGGTGGGTTGTATTTATATTTATATGAATGTGTATAATTGTATGTTATTTATTTATGTTCTATATTAACTCCTACAGCCAAAACGGCTTGATCGAATTTGATGTACGAAGTGTCGTTAGATTAGTCTTCACTCCCTGAGTGTCTGCTATTTATTTTGAGTTATGTTATTATATGTTTCGTAATAAATAAGTGATTTTATTAGAATTATTGTAAAGAATGCGCATTTACAACCTTTTAAAGCGATTTAACGCATATTTTCATATTAAAAACGTACACACAACAGCCTATCAAGTGTAACGAAATCATAAGTTACATTGCAAAAATCGCTTTTCTGCAGTTGGGTATTTTGTTTTTTAATGTAGATGCTTGTTAAGATATAACACCTAATAACAATAGTTAAAAAAAACTGAAGCAACCGACTTCTCATGGATGCCATTGTCAGAACTGGACCAAATTGAAATGGGACCACAAGGGCAGCACCAGGTTTCAAATAAAAAAAGAATTATCAAAATCGGTTCACCCAGTCGAAAGTTCTGAGATAACAAACATAAAAAATACATTCGAATTGAGAACCTCCTCCTTTTTTGTAAGTCGGTTGAAAATGTGAAGTGCCAATGAATAAAATCTGTTATTTCCATCAACATATGATCAGTTCAATATAAGGTAGTACTTTATATTGAAGTTTCACAGCAGCTGCGAAATTTCCATATAGAGTGGTGTCGATAACGATATAAGTACAGTACAGTAGATATAGCTACAGCGATACAGCCTGTCTAGACCTGAAATAGACCTATATCAAAAGCTTTTATTAACAGATCCATAGTCTCTTGCTGCAGAGAGAAAAATCAAACTTCTCAGTTTTCATAAAAAAAAGATACAGCCGAATATGTCACGAAAAATATAGTACCTACACATAAAGGAAAAAATCCGAAAACTGTACATTTTTAATTTAATCACAAAAATAGGGTCTTTATGCAAAGAAGGATTGTCCAAATTTTAAAGTGCTTTAACCGTATCATGTGGGTGTGGGTTATCATATGAAAGAGCTTCATTAGCATAAGCTAAAACAGGTCTAAATAAGATATAATAAACAGGAAAGTTACTTGAACTTATCTGATTTTCAAATCTCTATAAATATCTAAAGTACCAAGTATTTAGGTACTCATTTATTGTCATATCAATGCATAACGCAGGTCCTAGACACATGATACGCACTAATAATACAATAGTGTTGTAACTCAAAATCGATAATTTTTCAGAATAAACGAAAAACGCATTACTCACTTCCTATTATAGATACAAATGAAATCAAAACTTTAAGAGATATTAAAATGAAATGAAAGATATTATATTTTAACTAATATTAAGAAAATATTGTAATAGTGAAGTTATTTAGGAATTTTGAGTTAAGACAGTATTACTCCGGACACAGTTTTCAAAAAAAAATATTATTTTTAGTTACATCGTTATTGATGAAATATTTGTGTGTTACGACAGTTGGAATTATAAATTTTCTCTACTATTTTAGGTGATTTTTTGTACTTACAACAAAATAAATACAACAAAACTGATTCTTGGTATTTCGTCTATAGGTAGGTCCTTTGTTTAAATAAAACCAGATTATTCTTATTAGTGTTTATAATAGAAAATTGACATTTGGACCTTGTCTATACTTACTACTAAGGAGTTAAACATTTGAAAAATTAATAAAATTAAACATTCTTTAAAAAAACAGTAATTTCTAATACTGATCACATAATAAGTGGTAAAGGTACACTTTTTATTCTTCAACATTTTGTACTTAATCTACAAAATAAACCTTCCAAAACAAAATACTTATTTATTTTTACATTTATTCTGTCAATTGCTTACGTAATTACACAAAAATATTCGCATTGCTCATGAAATTAGACATTTAAACAAAAAATATAAATACCAAAACGAATTTAAGCATTTAGCAAACTTCTAGATTTTGTTGTTTGACCTCGGAGCAGACTGGGAGCTTTATTTTGCGAATCGAGAACGAAATATGTATCCTGGTCGGAATCATCAAAGTCACTCTGATCTGAATGAATGGGTGAAATGTAATATTTCCTTTAGTTGCATTCAGTTAATAATACTAACCATAACTGAACTGTTTACGTAAATTTCTTGAAGTACTGGATGAGTTGTAGATGATGATGGCACCTTAAGTGTCGATTGTTCTTTTGTAACGTCATTGCCTTCTCTCTGGGTAGTAGATTCATCAATTGTACTCACCGATGACAATAATGACGGTGACGAATTCCTGACAAGTTCATCATTTTCTTTTTCATGGGGATAACTTGTAGCATTTGTTGCCATACCAACAAGTAAACGTCCACGATGCATATTGAACCTACAAAGATAAATTATCAATTATTTATTTAGTCCAATACATACTCGTACTTGATGCGTGTCTGTCACAAAGACTGTAGTAACTCGAAATTAATGAAATTATAATACTTAGTAGGTATTTTTCTCATAACACTGCTAAACATTCGATTGAGTTTCAAATAATACTGTAATTCACAAATAGATAATTATGACTAATTAATTAATAAACCATAAAAAAATTACTTAAAGTTATGATTCCACAAAACTGTATTATATCAAAAAATACTAACTGAATCAGTAATAGTGTTATAAGTAAAAATATTATTTTAAATATTGCTTGTGTAAATCAGTAATAGTGTAATAACTCGAATAACAACACAGTCATGTTTATGCTTAAATCAACAATAGTGTATTAATTCAAAATATAAATATAAATTTACATACCTGATTCAGTAATAACGTTGCAACTCGAAATATTACGCCAAGCGGCTCGTCCTTCCTCGATCACTGTTGGTTGCAACTGAAGATAACGCAATATTGCGGGCGGGGAGTAGGAGACCAGTCAGTCATTAATAATGTCTTATAGCGCCATCTCTTATTCATTTTTTGCAGCATTTTTACGACGGTTTTAATGACTTGTGAGGAATTAAATTTTACGTAAGATTATAATGTTATGTCAAGTTCGATGTATTTTGAGTTACAACACTATTGTATTATTAGTGCGATATTTTAAGAGTGTATTATTTATGAAGCATAAGTTCAGTGGAAATACTTTTCGATCTCGAGTAAGATGCTGTCCACTTATATCAGGGCCAGGCTTTCTGTCTTCGACGGAAAGAAATTGCTTCTACACATTTCGTATAAACCTGTTCACACATGTTTCTGACAGATGCATCTGAGGGGTTGTTCTCAAAGCGCTCAATTCTTTTGTTCTCAAAAAATAAAAGTACTCAAAGTACTCTACTACGTAATAAGTGAGTACCTACTAAAGTTTTCATCTAACTCCTTATGTAGGTGAAATTATTCTTAAAGTAGCGCCAGTGATTGTTAACAACTCCATCGAAAACATAGAATTGTACTCCATAAAGTGGTAAAGAGGTCCAATCAGTACCAATATTCATAAGCATTTTAATATTATCACTGTGATTTTACTTGACTGTACTGGTGTAAAATTCAATACGAAAACATACGAAAATGTTCTTATGATAAATAAAATTGGTGTACTTTCAAAACAATCCTATATTCTCATGGAGTAAAACGAAACATAGTTTATTTAGTGTTTATTTTTTAAGGAAAGCTTTGGTAAATAATATTGGAGTTCTTTGGGAATAAACCCATCCGAGCCGTCAGCATCCCTGAAAACGCCTGGGCGGTCGCTCACGTTGCAAGGATTTCCGGTTTTCAGTCCTCCGGGATGCCGTTCTTTACACACCTTTCGTTAGAGAATAGTTATTTTTCTTTAATTAATCTGGCAAATGAACACGGAAATCTGATGACACTTGTAACAAAGATAAACATCGCAATCTGTGTCCACATATCGCCGGAAAAAACCAAATAAATATCCGTGATAATAATAATATGTGTGAACACAGATACTGGGTATGTTCCTGACGGGACTTTGAGCTTGTAAGGTCTCGTACAGCTGGAAGACCTTGATCGTGATAATAGAAAATATGCATGAATTTTATTGCATATGAATAATAGTTTTAATTGATAACATACTACAATGTAATACAAATACTAAAAAAAAAAATTTCAATCGGTCAATAAAGTTCCGAGATATAAACATTTAAAATTTTTGGGGAGGGATGCTCTGTCCCTCTCTCATGAAACAACAGTTTATATTGAATTTATACGGTGAACTTGAACCATGACGTCATCATACGCTATCGTTTGCTCTCTGTCTAACATGAAATTAAAATAATTGTAACATTCTTATGTGAAATTTCTTATTTGAAGCCATTTTAATTTTGATTTTGTAGAACGGGTCTATTTGTGTTAGCTTTAATGACTAATAAATCATGCATAATGCATATCTCCTATTATGTGTGGATAGCGTCTAATACCGCGGAGCGCAGCTAGACTATGTATAAAATACGCATAAAAATTACATCCGTATAACGATGACAAATTGTATCAATTATTTTCTTGACATACCTTTGTTCTCAGTTCTGGTCAGCCTTTGTACCTTGCGCGGCGCAGAATAAAGATGCTGTTCAACTCACCCTTGAGCAGATTGACGTCATCAAGCGTCTAGTTGACAAATACCCGCAAAATTTTAAGATCGCTGCGTCTGTCACAGGTAAGTTCTATTCAATTATATTTAAACCTACGTGCAACTACGGCTTGTAAATTGAGGCTGAAACATGGGGATCACTCTTTTAGTGTTTATATAAAGGAATCAATGTAGTAAATACTTGATATATGTATCTCCCATTGAATGCCAAGGACTATTCGTTCATAGGATGGTTTGCTCACAGTCACTAAGCTGGGCTTGTATAGGCGACCACAAGGACTTAATTCTAAAGCTATTGACTATGCTTCTCTTCGCTGCCTGAAATGTAACTTCACACTTATTCATGGTAGTTATAACGCCATCAGTGGGTCCCATAGGTTAATTCTTGCTACCGTTAGGAAAGAGTCTGGCTTCAGAGCAAATAAATCATTAGTAGAGCTAAATAGCTAGTGCTGCTGAGAAATCTTTAATATCACCGCTGAGTACTAACCTTTTTTTGTCGCACTGGATACTGCAGTGATGACCTTAATGATTGGTTTTCTTGATTGTGCTGACACATTTCTTATGTTAGTTTCCTTTATGCTTTTGTCTAAACATATCACAATATTTTATTGAATTACGAAGTTATGTCAGGCGCAAATAAAAAAAAAAAATAACGCGTTCCATGCCTTTCCCTTTACGCATGCCTTTCAAGCGTTAAAATCTATTGAACTGGGTTTTGTGAGGCAATTTTGACAAAATCAACAATATGGTCGGAGCGCTGCCGTTGAGGACGTCCGTGGGGACTCTCCGAATGACGCCTACCTTGTCGTTATTCCCGATGGGTTTTTCTCGCTACAAAAATTGATATTGTTTTTGTTGTGGTGATTCTGGCCGGTATTTTCTAAAACAATTTTCAATTTTAACCCCCCACCAAAAAAGGTTGTTATAAGTTTGACGTGTGTATCTGTATGTATGTGGCATTGTATTTCTCAAACAGATGGATCAATTTTGATTTAGTTTTTCTTGTTCAATACAGGATTTCATCGAGAGTGTTCATAGCTGTTTGAAATTTTATCAAAACCTTTTGAGCCGTTTTTTACATAGGGGGTTTTAGTTTCCTAAAATTATTTGCATACTCAGATTTTCTTATACGCTGAGTAATCTATCAGCTTTATTATCGGATGATTGTTATGTATTTGCTTAAATGTAAAATAATGCATTTGTACAGCTTTCTTAAACAAATACATCTGAAAAAACTTTAATCAATACGTTTTGTGTAATGGATGGACTCTTGAATTGATGAAGTACTACCACAATTTTGGCTGTTATTCAACTGCCAAGCAGATGTGTGCATATCAATAGGATTGTTCTATATTCGACCCATATCGTGATTCAACTCCTTTTATATTCCTTATTCCATTTTGTTTTATTTACTGTGCTTAGATTGGAGGGCCATGTTCCAAGTGCAATATCTTAATATATTATTACAAACTTGTAGATAGCTCAAAAATTTCACATCTGACAGGACTTAAACACTACAAGTTGTGTACAATTTTGTAGATAGAACACTTCAGAAATATGGAATATATTGAAATTTACTTCAATATCTCACAATGACGAACGCAGTGTGCTTTGGCTTTGAACTGTTAGGTACTTATTGTTTTAAATATTGTGTTTGTGTCATTATTCATTTGTTTCTTTTTTCATTTGATTATTATGAAATTACAACATTACTCACTTATAAAAGAAACTGAGGACGCTTTTTACCCGACTGCGTAAGGAGGGTTATGTTTTTTGAGTATATGTATGTTTGTATATACCTATGTCTTTAAGATTGCCTATAGCCTAAACAGCTTGACAGATTTTGATGTGCGAGGTGTCGTTAGATTCGTCTTCACTCCCTGAGTATCATAGGTAATATTTTTTTGTAATAATAAAAAAATACATCTCTCACAAAAAGTAACCTCCAATGAAGTTTTACGTAATAAACAAGTGATTTTACTATAATTATTCTAAAGACTGCGCATTTATAATCTTTTACAGCAATTTTACGCATACTTTCTCACAAGAAGTACGCAGTCAAGTACACTGAACAGCGTTCCAAGCGTAACGAAATCGTAAGTTAGACTGCAAAAACTGCTTTTCTGAAGTCGTGTATTTTGTTTTTCTTTTAATATAGATACTTGTTTATTATTTTACTTATGATTACTACGCTTGAATTAAAAAAAAAACTTCTCTATTGTTCGTTTTCTCCTTTATGCTATAACACCTAATGTTGAAAGTAGGAGCAAACCGCTAGAAAGAAGTGCGAGTGAAACGAGCCAAATCCGCCGCAATCCACCGTGAACCGGAATAATCCAGTTTTTTACTTTGGAATTATATAAAACCAGACAACAACGGAATTTAAAATAAAATCCTAGCTTAGTATGCAACGAAACGTTTGCAGGTTGCACCTGAAAAATTTCTTCAATAATATTACGGAAACGGGACCGTAATTCTCAACGGGACGGAGGCGAGGCGGGACCGTGACTTCAAAAAGTTTTTTCTATAGGAGTAAATTCATGGGCAAATTTTGTCTTTTTATTAACAAAAAGTGCTTTTACTACGACAACAAAACAACTTTTTATATGTATGTAGGTACCTAAACTACTACTTACACAATAACTATCTGTATATTAAACAAGAAACAAAATATCCGACTGCAGAAAAGAGGTTCTTGCAGTCTAAATTACGATTTAGTTACGCTTGATACACCGTCGAAAGTACGTTTTTTTTGTGAGAAAGTATGCATAAAATCGCTGTAAAAGATTACAAATGAACATTCTTTATTTGGAAAAAAAATTGTAAATCAGTTGTTTATTACAAAAAAGTTCGTTAAAAGTTCGGAAAAAATGCATTTTTTGTTTTTGAGAGAGTTGTATTATTATCATGACAAAAAATATAGCTTATGATTATCAAAACTAATATATAGACGAATCTAACGATACCTTGCACATCAAAATCGGTCAAGCCGTTTAGGCTGTAAACTCTCATAGAAACATATATACATATACATAAATACTCGAAAAACATAACCCTCCTTTTTATGTAGTCGGGTAAAAAATACCTCAAACCGATGATTACCTGAAGAAAATCAAAATGCTCCCACTACCTGTTGTAAGGTAATATAACTCCGCCACGTATAATAAGTTGGTCGTACGCATGGAGTGCCCATTATGTACACAGCATTTGTGTCCACTGCGCAAATGGCGCGTAATGTGTCGTAGGGGTTGTAATTACTTTGCGGACTTTCCAATATTTTCCTAATATCGGTATCAACAGTTGCGGGGAAATAAGAAAACTAACTACACATACGCAATCCTTACTAATAAAAAGTGAAATTAATCCGTAAATCTGTTAGTCTTATGATAGTCAGTATGATAGTTACCTTTTCACTACCAAACGGACATGTTATGATATTTCGTAAAAAGATAGAAAGTTTTGAAAATACCGATAAATCCAGGGAACTTAGTTGTCAATACCGCTACCAGACGAAGAAGAAAACCGTGCTCATGCATGATGCGTCCCCCTGTCGCTTATTGGTATTTCAGCTCTCGTTAAATATTTGTGAATCCGGAAATAAATTACTGCATTTGTTGTAATATCTGTTTTGTTTCGAAGCACGTATTAAGTTGAACGATCATTATAGACGTGCCACAAGAACCACGCACGCCGCAATAAAAATATAACCGAATATTTTAGGCAAAAATAATGTTACAAATATAACATCAGCTGGTTACTGTATGATAAATATTTAGAAAGTTATTAAGGTGTAACATGGGAATTAAGGTTATGTAACGCTATTTTTTGTTGTATTCGGTAACGGTAACAAGCTAAGGAGCTTTGCTCCAATATGCGTCAATGCGATACACGGGGAATTCACGCGGAATCCCTAGCGGGGAGGCATTCGCGGCGCAAGCATCGCGATGTGCGAATCTACATTACATAGATTACTTAAAGAACGCAGAAAATAAATAGTCTCTTGCAAGTAAAGAAACGATTTGCTCATAATTATATACATTTTTGAGTTTTTTTGTATTTTTTATGTTTGTGTGGCAGCCACCTTTAAATGACAACACAGATAGCGCCGCTCTAGATAAGTCCATAAATTATCCTAAAACTTCAGCTCAGTCCCTGGCAAGCGAGTCGATCAATTGACAAACGGATTTGGGAAACATGACTTTTTGTTTATAGTGAAGATTTTTGGTAAAATTGGTGAAACTTTTTTGTTCGCGACGTTTATACTTTCTCTCTATTTTCTGTCACTCGAAAAGTAAAACAAGTACGAATTTGTTTTGTATAATTTTAATATATAATAATTTTAACCTATAATTTTATCGAAAAAAATAAACATTTGTAGTTGAATACATTGTTTATCAATACATTTCAACTACGGTGCTAGTTTGTTATCGCGTTTTTTCTTTGTAATATTATACTAAGATCTTTTATACTCTAAGATCAAGCTTTGTGCCAAATTTGGAAAGTACCATGCAAATTTTGATTTATTTGCGAGTATCAAAACGTGCCCGTTTTATATGCTTACTTTTTTTCGCATGACCTTGAAGCTTAATTTTTTTTACAGCACCAAGGAGATTATAGTAAAATACATATTTTTCGTATTAATTTCAACTTGACACCTTCACAGTTAAGTATATCAATGAGAAAAAAGGTCTTGACAGACAGTAGACAGACAGCGAAATGATTCTATAAACTTTTCCTCTTTTTGTGTCTGGAGGTGTGGACCCAAAAAAAAAAAAACATTGTACCTATTTATTTTATTTTTTTCTCACCAGATATATTAGAAGCTCACAGCGGCAGGCCGCGCAAGATCGCCTCACTCATCGGTATCGAAGGTGGTCACTCCATCGGCAACTCACTGGGTGTTCTACGGAGCTACCATCAACTTGGTGTGCGCTACATGACCCTCACTCACACATGCAACACGCCATGGTAAGCACAAATAAAAATATGAACATAATAATATTATAATGCTATATCTATTGATGGAGACCCCGGCTCCACACGTTGACCCAACGACGCTCGGCAACTTGTAGTCCTAGAAAAAAAGGCGACCAGTTAGGGCCAATATTATTGATAACTGTACTTGTATTATTACACAGGCGATGAAAATTGATCAATACTAAGCAAGACTTGTGACGTCACTAAACTGTAAAAAAAATGCGGCAACGTCAACAAGCGTCAATTTGGTGAAACCTTTTGCCAAAATGGAAAGCTACAAAAAAAATCGCATTCTAATGAGATTGCTCCAGGTTGCTCTATTAATTATTTAATGGAGCTCCAGATTGCTGCATTCAAGTTGCCGAGCAATAATTGCTTAAAATATCCCCTGTAAGCGCACCTTTTGATCCTTTTATTGGACAAGCGCGGATGGGGCCAATATTGGGGCAATGTGTGGAGCCTGTGCCAGGCTCGCGAGAACCCCATATGAAAGAAATAATGAGTAATAAATACAGTTTAAAAAACTAAAAAACACGCTACAAATTATTGTGGTCAAAGTTCATTACAATACTTTTCTAACAAATCCAAACACAGCTATGATACGATGTTCCATCATGAAGTTCTAGTTCATATCTTCCGGCTCCATCATCAGATCAGTTCGACAGTACCATATTATTATATTGTCATCAGAACTACATACAGCTGCCAATTACATGATGCTACGATCCTTGGAAGATGGTTAAATCAATTACCTTAGATTTCATTACATACAGGTCGACCTAATTAAAAGCGTGTTAAAAACTTGCGATGAGCCTGACACGAGCGACATGACTTCTGTATATCTTTGTCTTTGTCACACTTACATGGATTATGTATTCTAGGCTTGATTTACCTAGTGACATTGCTCGAGTCGTTTCGAAAAAACTTTTACTGCTCACTCGTCCATACAAAAGGGGAAAACTGATTTCTAGTTCTAAATTTCTAGTTCTATTTGTATTTGTAAACATTATCCGATTTCGACGACTCTTTTTTATGCGATTAAAACCATAAATGGCTAGCCGTCTGCGGTTTGGTTTTCACATATTTCGATATGACTTCGAAGTACCTAAAAACATGAAAGTAAAGCTATTTATGATTCCAATCGATTAAAAAAAACTCCATCGAAACCTGATAGATAAAATATGTCGAAGAACAAAACGATTTTCTTGTTGTATATTGCGGTTTCAATGCTTTTAAGGGGTCGGTGAAAGGGGTTTTCAACGACTCCCTTTATAAAATAAGATTTCAACATAAAAGATTCACATTAGAATATATTACATTTCACATCGAACGTCTTTACCAAACTCCAAAAACAAACTTAAATAAAATCAATAAAATAGCACTATTCTAAAACAAAAACATAAATCTAAGGAACCTACAAATTCGAATTTTGAATTGAAGAACATGGCCAGTGCTACACCAGATAAATAAGGATAACACAATCAAAAGGAGGCCACACTTTTATTAGTCTCTACTAGCCATTTCGACGACACGCGTACCCACTATCTGTTTTTGAAGGTTCGTTGCGAACAATTCGATCGTCTGTTAGCTGTTTTAAGCATTTGTTGTTTTATCTGGCCAAAAAGTAAAAGTGTACAACCATCATTTTATTTACGAATATTTATCGTGGACTGGCATTTTGTGGAGCATTCTCCATTTCGCAGTGTTGCTTTGTTCACGGGTTAAAGAATTCAGGTGGTTGAAAAAGTTGGGATAACGTTTTTTTTTTTTTAGATCTATTCTGAAATTTGCCAATATGAAACTTTTTATATCGATATTTAAAAAAAATAGCGTCTTTATGCAAGGAAGCAGGGTCCAAATTTTGAAGTGCTTTAACCGTAACATGTGGGGTATCATAAGAAAGAGCTTCATTAGCATAAGCTAAAACAGGTTTTTAAATATTTTTCCAATACCTATATATTTTTTGTTTATGAAGGAAAATATAAAAAAATATTTAATTTCCCCCTTTTATCTACTAGTTTGTACGGAACCCTCGGTGGGTGAGTCTGACTCGCACTTGTCCGTTTTTTTTTAGTAGGTCATACTTCAGAGGCGGTCCTATATAAATTTTATAAAAATCGTTTTTTATACAAATTAGTTGGAAAAATAACATCCAAAAAAACGAATTGCGTATTAGAAGTCGGTTTTTGTCAGTTTTTTAAACTATAGTTATGTTTCATATCTTTTACACTTGATAAAAAGATCAGAGTTTTAAATAAATATTTTGTGGACATTTCACACAACACCATCTAGCCCAAACTAAGCAAAGCTCGTACTATGGAATTAGATGGCTAATAGAATACATATATGTATGTATATATATTTTGTAAATATATAAATATGATACATACAACACCAAGACGCAGAACAAACATCCATGCTCATCACACAAATGTTTGCCCTGGGTGGGGATCGAGCCCACGACCTACAGCTCGGCAAGCTTACATAATGGCAACTGAGCCACAAGGCAAGTCAAAAAAGTTTTATCGCGATGCGCTTCTAAGGTGTCTCTGGTATAGATTTATAAGTTTTCTACACACCTACTTTCATATTATCTACGCTTCACTGAAAGTGTAAAAAGTACGTAAAGTTTGTAACTTTGTAAGGGAGTTTGTTCAGGGTAATCTCCGAAGCTACTGACCCGAAACTACTGATGCGATGCCAAAAATCTTACTCTATTAAAATAGTTGCGTGTTTAGGGAGCATGGAAGTTTTAATGTATGTATATATTAAATAACTAGCTGCTGTCCGCGGGCACACCCGCTATTCTGTAAGGACGCCATCTTGCCGGTCGTTGCCGCGCAAACCCAATTTTAAAATACGCAATT
Source organism: Lycia hirtaria (assembly GCA_947563715.1). Lineage (NCBI taxonomy): Eukaryota > Metazoa > Arthropoda > Insecta > Lepidoptera > Geometridae > Lycia > Lycia hirtaria. The sequence goes on from OX387386.1 coordinate 17,561,961, forward strand.
AGTTTACTCGGTTGACATATTTTTCCAACTATTTTGTTATAAAAACCAATTTTGATAAAATCTATATGGGACCGTCTCTGAAGTACGAGTATGACATACCAAAAAAAAAAAAAAAGAATATAAAAATCTATTCATAATTGGCGAAGTAATCGCTGAACAAAAAAACATACAGTTGAATTGAGAACCTCCTTCTTTTTGGAACTCGGTTATAAGACTATGCTGTTGATTGAACAGCTAATTAAGCTAGTTGGGTGAGATTGATAAATAACACACACAGTTAAGATACCCAACATCGCAATATATGCAAAAGGCGGATTCCGGAACAACTGTGGTATGTTCCGGAATCCGCCTTTTGCATATATCGCTCTAAATCTCCAAATTATACGCGATTAGCACAAGGGTGTGTATTTTGGAAGACGACAGCGATAAATTGCATAAGTCTTCTATATGTCACCGGAAGATAACAAGATCCGCAAGTTTATAAATTTCCTAAAATTTTCTAGGAAATTTATAAACTTTCGTAGGATTCTAAACGAGAGATAAATTGTATTATTTTACGCCCACATTTTCGTAAATTTATCAATTTGCGACATCTCGTGGTAAATTTATATGGTTAGGTTAGGTTAGATTACATTAGGTTAAAAAAACCCTAACCTAACCTAACCTAACCTAACCGTAAAATAATACAATTTATCTCTCGTTTAGAATCCTACGAAAGTTTATAAATTTCCTAGAAATTTTAAAAAAAATTATAAACTTGCCGATCTTGTTATTTTCCGGTTACATATACACAGTAAATGCGCAACAAATGTGACATGTTTCTGGTATCATATTTTGACAGTTTACGTGACAGAAATCGAATACATAAACAACATAGAAACTGTCAGTAAGCCTTCCTCTTCACTCGATGTATATTATGTATAATCACATTCCGCATACAAGGAACAATATCTGAATAAACATGAATATTTGAAAAAAATCCAAGGAGAGTCGGATTAAATCTCAATTGGAAACGTGAAGAGAAATTGTTTTCCTGTTTTCAGAGCTCTCTGAGACTTATTAAACGTTTTTCGTGTTCTCTCGAATATTTCATTCGGATTCTCTCACTTCCTACTCATTTATTGATAAGCTGTAGGCACGCTCGTATGAAAAATAAATTAATGTCACCGCATCTGATAAAATAATAAATTAATGCCACTGGAACTGATAAAAAAATAAATTTGATCTATTCCTGTGGGAACCTATCTTATATGAAAAAGTGTATGTTATTGGAAAAGCTTAGGGAAATAATCTGTCAATATAAGTATAGAATTCCTAGGAAATGTATGATATTCCTAATGAATTCTAGGAATATTTTATATACATTTCAATAACTAAACCTAAACTAAATTATAGCTGCTATCAACAACACTAATTTTATACACATGTAAATTACTTAAATGTTTAAATAAAGATAGATAGATCAACTCTTTATTGACACACTTTAAATTTAACAAAAAAATACTAAAGGAAATAAAATAATACTATAGTAACAACGGGCGGCCTTATCGCTAAAAGCAATCTCTTCCAGGCAACCACGGAACAGAGTGAAATTTAGAAAAATAATTAGACGGGGCGTGCAAAAAACGAGAAAGTAAATATAACCTTATTCAATAAAGACACGAATTATAAATGGCGGTGCTAATCGTGACCTCTTACTTGATGATGAAAAACGGCGATGACGATGATAATAAAATATAGCCGATGTCCTATAGTTACATAGTTGTAACCATTTTAAAATAGTCATTTTATAAATAGCAATAGTATGCAAGTAATCTCTCAAACAGGTACTGAGCTAGGAAAAAAGTACAAAATAACAATGGTTCGACGTGCTTTCATGATCCGGATCCCAAGCTTAGGTGTCCTGTCCTGTCCTACACCTAAGCTTTTTAACTTTGGTTGGTTAAATATTTAATTAAATCGAAAAATGTGCTAATAGAAATTAAATTTAAATATTTGTTCAGTTCTAGCGATAAATTGATATTGCTGACCGCCCGAAGCTATTTGAAATAAATATGTCCTGGGGCCCAATTCAGTTATTCAAGACCGCTCCATAGCCGAACCATATGTGAATCGATTCCCATCGGCCGCCAACTTTTTTTTTGATTCAGTCACTTCTAAGTCATACAATTGACACATTTGTTGAATCGTGACACGTCCTTCGCTCGTTACTAAATCAAAAAAAGATAGCAGCCGACAGGAAATGTTTCGCACAAGGTTCAGTTACGGATCGGTTTTGAATAACTGAATTGCCCCCCCCCTGTCTTGTTTCAAGACTGAGATACAAAATATTTTTTTGCTAACTGTACCATTTATCAACGCAAGAACAAGCCACCATTTTCAAATCGTTTTTTTATTGAAACGGCGTATACTAACGCCGTTTCAATAAAAAAACAGTTACGTACGCCGTTTTTTTATTGAAACGGCGTACGTAACTATGACTAATAAAATTAACGTTTCACTGTTGTGAAACGTTAATTAGTTCTAAAGATGCCATACTTATAATATTGTTATATTATAAGTATGGCATCTTTAGAACTAAAGAGGCGTATGCATTTTTAGCACGTTATGAACTAAGAATAGTATTTATGTGATATAAATAATATTTTTTCTATATCACATTTCTTTATATGATTTTAATTGAAGGAAAAAATATATTCAAATCACATAAACGTTGACAATGTAATTTCCACTGGGACAGAAAATTTACTATTCTGGGTACTTGTCTACAATGTTTGGGGGCTAACTAAGTAAATTGGGGACGGATTTAACAAATACAATCCTGGTGAAGTTAGTTTCACTTTGCGAAATGTCACAAGGTCGGTACTATTCTTAGGGGCGGTTCGGTTCATTCTATAAGGTCGGTACTAGGCGATTTACATTAGACGAGCGAAGTTTCATTCTATCCCCACTCTATCAAATTCTTTTAGTGTAAACAGACGTAGAGCATTATTTTGGTGTTCTGTGTGCGTTCAAGAGCATTCTATGGAATATTCTAAAAATGCTCGCTCGCTTTTACATCAAACGGCACTAGAGTGCGAACAGTTGCTTAGAGCATTACATGTTCGGACGTGCTCGCTCCCCGGAGCGGTCTCTCAAAGCGTTCTTGTGTTCTAACCGTTCCTGCGTTCAGATTTCTAGTTCTTGGTTCTCGTTCTTGTTCGTTCGGTGTAAACGTTGAAAACAAGCTTTCATTTACACTAAAATATCACGAAAAAATGTTCTTGTTCTTGTTGTTGCTTTAGCTCTTTCTTCGTCTGATATAAATTGGCCTTTACTTGAATCGCATCGTAATCATAAATTGCTGTTTATTTAAAAGCTCAGGTAGAAACGTTTCTGTGACGGATCGAGATCTGGCTCAAAGCTTTTACGACTTCACGAGCGAATTGTACCTTTCTACAGTGGAACTTTAGCATGTCGTCCTAGAATAAACTAACAGTTCTAGGTACAGTAGACTCGTAGCAAGATGTAAGGGATCTCGAGATTTACTGTTCCTATTATTAGAATTTCAATTCTTGTAGAAAATCTGATATATCTGCCACATGTTATAAAAACCATTTAACAAATTGCCTCACAGCAAAGTTATGTTTTAATAAACGAGGTTCCACGACATTTTGTCTCGACAACCTCTTTACTGATTTTGCTATATTTTTTTTTATTTAGAATTGAGTTCTAAGCGTTTCTAGTAAATATTTTAATTCAATATTTTTTGTTAATATTTTTATTGAAATCAACGCACACTGTGCGTTGATTTCCTATGCGTTGATTTCAATAAAAATGTTTGTTTTTTTTATAGAAAATTTGTATATTATTCGTTAAGTGAGTCAAAGCAAAATAAAGAAACTATAATGATTTCTACGCCTTCTACTGAGAATCTGTTGTAAAAATATCCGTTTAAAATATTTACTACTTTTATAGCGAAGTTTTCTGTGAAGAGTTAGCATCGTCATTTGACGCTACACAGCCTTTATGACTCTATTCAGCCCTTATGAGTATGAGAAATTTTATGTGCAGTACTTTAGTCAAAGCTGAAGGAAATACGTTCGGGTTTTTGATGGACAATCTGGCAAAGCTGAGGAAGGTATCAACATTTTCAAAGTTTTATCGTGAATGCTAAAAACTTACTTGAGGTTTTACTTTGGCTTGGATATTTATACGAGAAAGCCGAAGAGAATGTAAATGTCAAAGACTGATAGAATCAGACTCTTTTATGTTGAGTTTTAACCATAACTTATCATGCGTCGTTCAAGACCACCATTTTCTTCCAAGATTTACATAGATAAAAACACATCGGGACGACTTCTTCATAGGTATCGAGCACAAGTCCGATCGTGTGTGGAATATTGTTATATTCCTACATACACGATACACAAACGCCACATTTTTTATGGAGCAGCAAAGAAAAATCGATCGCCAAGAAGCTAGTTAGTCTCCAGCATCGCCGTAAAGTAGCTTGTCTGTCTATATTCTATAAGATTAATTTCGGACAGTGTGCGCAAGATCTTCACGACCTAATTTACCCTCCCCATTTCACTACAGGACTAGCAGACAGTCGACGCATTACCACTCATTTTTCATAGAAATGCCAAAAAACCATACTCAGCGATATCGGTCCACGTTCTTGATGCTTGATCTTGGCATCTTCAAGGCTAGACTAAATAAATATCTTATAGATCGATGAGCTCCATCCTTACACATTACACCGTCGCTTAACATTAAGCGAGTTGGTAGTCAATCGTAGATCTATCCAACATAAAAAAGCTGCTGAAGAATTGGAATCAACTAATCGAAGCGCGCAAGAGCTTCACACCCTTATTCCATCATCCCTATTCCATTAGAGGACATGCAGACATTCGGCCAACCATTTCTCGTTGAAATTACCAAAATCAGTATGTAATGATTTTCATCCACATCCTTTATTCGTACTGCACAGGAGTAGAACTCTTCAAATCCTTCCTTGTTTCCTGACTGCAATCAATTACAACAACAACAACAAAAATGTAAACTTAGTTATGAAATAATTATGTATTAGTTTATAAAAAGTACAGATCCTGGAGTCTTTGAAGCTCAATTTTTAAATAATAAAAAAATAACAAAGTCTTTACAACTACAATCATACCATTGCTTACCCTCAGACGAGTTGGTGGTCGAACGTAGATCTATTTCGTATATAAACTAATGTAATTAAAAAAAAGTATTCCTCGAAACCTTACTTACTTGCTTGCTCGTTACTAATTTGCAGACACAGTAAATAACATAACCAATATGCAAATATTACTTTATTACTCCCCGATATTAAATTTCACGATCGCCCATGGCAGTCTAACTACCCACAAATTTCTACTTCTGTAGTTCAAAATATTTTAAGGCAATGCACTGTGTTCGTCAATCCGAGATATCTCGTTATGCTTTAATATTATCTTGTGCTATCATCACCAAACTATTTCGTTTCCATTTCTTCGGTGGTAGTATGAGAGTTAGTAGTTTTTTTTTTATGATAATATATTTTAGCTGGAAAAGCCGCAGTAGATTGAGGATTTATGGGTCTCGGTACCTACATCATAATATACTTGATTCTTAGGTCTGCCTATGTCGTTAAACTCTACGTTGAGAAAATACTAAAACATCATATGGCTCTGACGCTTGTAAAAATAAACTTGACAGCGTCCTGAGTCTGAGCTGTAATTTTTTCGTGAAACAAAATTATTATTATAGTTATGTTCATTATTTATGTGCTGAGAGAATTAAGATTTAAGGACAATATGGTTATAATAAACTATACTAAAACTAATTAATAAAAGATTTGAAAAACTGAACTGATTTGAAATATCCATAGGCAACAAGGCTTATGGATATTTCAAACAATCTCCAGCTTAGTTTATGTGCTTATTTAGAAATACGTATTTTATAAGTTACAAGTAATACAAACATGTTAACAAAACAGAATACAATCGGCATTATAAATACGATAAAAACCAAAAATGATTATTGTTATTTTTAAAAAGCTAACAAAGAAAAATTTAATTGAAATTAGAAATTAAAAAAATAATAATTAGAAATTGAACTTATTAGAAAGCGCTCATTACTTCAAATCTTTTTTATGTAAAACACAATGTCTTAATAGCCAAAATTTGCGAAAAATTAATTGGCAAAATTGACAAATTGAAAATGTTCTATTCAAAAATATTGAAGCCATTACAGTCTTATTTTCGTTATACTTTAGCAATATTATGGAGCATCTAATGAATAGGAAGCTTATGGCGTAATTTGAATAATCTCCTCAGGGACCGACAATACGAATTTCTCTGAAAAGGTGGAATGGAGATCTTCTCGTGTATGCTGCTTATGTTTTGTGCTGTGCTAGACTATCGAGACACATAGCGAAGCAATCTTTCTAAATTTCGATTACTTTTGATACGTCTGTTACGAAAGTGTCCTTGACAAAGTTTCCATATAATTTAGGGTTTCGGTCCCGTGATCCCGGCGAATTTTTCAATCCCGATTTTCTGGGATTGAAAAAGTCGGGAATCCCGGGAATCCCGGGAAAAAAATAAAAAAACAAATGTGCAGAAGTGGTTTTTTGCGGGTGAAATATCTTACAAAAGAAACCATTTTACTTAAATATCCCAAATAATCGTAGATTTTCTACTTATAAACTACACTTGTATTAAAAGTAATAAAATTAGCCTATCACACTTAAGAAGTGACGACAAATCTAACGACACCTCACACATCAAAATTGATCAAGCCGTTTAAAAAAAACAACGCAGAACTGTAAAAGCGCAGGCTGTAAAAAGAACGCAGGTTTGTAAACGCGAACAAATAAGTGTTCTTTTTAACCGACTTCGAAAAAGGAGGAGGTTATCAATTCGTACCGTATATTTTCTAAGGTATGTACACGAATTACTTCGTCATTCGAGAACCAATTTTTGTGTTTCCTGAATTGGTGTATAGAGAAAGCTCCCAAGTTGGTCCCATAATTATTTTATAAACATCGCTTTATTAGTTTTTGAATAATCTCTAAAAATGAAAATATTTTCATTGTATTCCTGAGTAAGTGCGTCAGATTATAGAATCGCAGAGTTTCGCCTACACGTTTTTCTTTGCAAGAGTGTCATCGTATAAACATCTGCACATTTTCTCATCTTCGAAGACGAGCATTTGACGTTCAATGACAATTCGCATTCTTGACAAAAGAAAAAAATAGCGAGTGAATAGAGGTCTCTTTAAAAAGTTTTTAATCGTAAAGGATTTATTAAGTTGCGTTTGAAGTTGGTTTTTTAATAGAAAAATTATATTGTTAGTAAGCACTAATTACCTCTTGTTGCTTGTTGCTAAGGAAACGAACGACTCAAATGGTCGTTGACGGAAGTTCATCCTTACAGCATACGTCGGACACTCCATTCAAAGGCATATTCAGTGAAACATACGAAAGTTGACGTCTGTGCCTGTATATAACACACACACATAAAGTTATGGCCGTTGTCTGATTGCCGCTCGCTCGATAGGTCGAGGTAGGATCGATAGGAGAGGAAAAATGATTTCATAATGTTTGTTTGTTTGACAGTTGGTGTCGCATTACACATCGTATTTTTAAATATTTTAAATATTTTTTAATTTTTGCAGGTGTTAAATATGTATATTCTATTTTAAACTTTGTATTTACGATAAATATAAAATAAACTTGATTTGACAGATTCTATAATTTTGCAGATGTTTTTTTATAATTGGTGATTTTTTATTTGATGGTGTTTCCTCCCTCACAAAGGGAAAGTTTTCTGCGATGCTTTTTGACGGTTTTTGATAATATCTGTCAAAAATGTTGTCAATTCAATACTTAATTTTAAACAAGATTTTTGAATGTGATCAAAAGCAGTCGAGAGGTTGGAAAGATCATGAAGTCAGTTTTTCACTGTCTCACTAATAAATTACTTGAAGATTTGATAGGATATGGCTATTACCTATGTTACCACGCTTGATTCTTTATTAATTCATTTTAGGTTAAGTTGTAAATGAGTTCATGAACAAATCGACCGGCTGAACATAATTGTTACATAAAAGTTTGCCCACAATTTAGAACTGGGGTGCGATTTTTGAATCGCTCGAAAGGAATTTACATGCGAATTTCTAATAATATCAACAATATTTTCGTAGATTTTCTTGTTAATAAAATTGTATGTACCTGGGCGAACGAGCTCCACCCGGATTTTTTATCACTGAAAATAAGAGCAAACCCGGGTTTCACTAAAAATGAAACTTAGCGAGGTCGATTTATTGTCCCCTAATAGACCAACAAACCAAATTTCATTAAAATCGTTGGAACCGTTTCCGAGATTCAGATTATATATATATGTAATGTAACAATGTAACAACTCGCTAATGTAACAAATGATCTCAACCATTCCAATCTAATACCATAAAAAACGAGCAATTCTTTTGTATACGTATGTATGTATATATATATATATATATATATACGTTGTAAATGATTGCGAGCAAACGAATTCTTGAATATGTCCGAAACAGTGATATTCGTATGCGATAAAATTCTAACAATACAAAAATATAGCCCCTGAACGTATTTCTGTTGGCCACAATTGAAAACTAAAACCGATGGTTGTACAGTTTTCCAACAAACAGTATTAGAATTCGCAACCCATCTCCAACAGTAGTTCTCTCTTAGATTGATTACCTACAGGGCTTTCGTTTTCGTTTTTCTGACAAAATGGTTCACAAGGACGATCCTCTTTTATTAACTGTTATTTTATGATTTTCTTACAAAAGATCCAATTCCAAAAAATCACAAAGTGTATTCTACTTCAAGCTACATTTTATCAATGAATGATTTTGTAAGGAATGGAGGTTTTTTTGTATTTTTATTAGATGTAGAACAAAAGATATATTATTTAGTTAAATAACAAGGGTGTAATAAACTAACTGCGCATTTTTAAGAACTGTTACGTCAAATAATTAGCTATAACCGATAAAAAATCTGTCAGGCATTTTTCAGAGCGATTGAAGATACGCAATAGAATACATACGCGATTTGCGGTTTACTTTTCTACAGGCACTTGGATGATATTTTACCAGTTATTTTGTTATAAAAACTAAGTACTGCCTATCGATTTTGATAAAATGTATATGGGACCACCTCTAAAGTATGATCTACCAAATACAAAAAGAATCATCAAAATCAATGCACAATTATTGGCTGAGTAATCGGTGAACAAATATACAAACAAGTATCAATGTTAAAAGAAAAACAAAATACCCGACTGCAGAAAAGTTTTTTTTTCAGAAATTCAGAAAAGGTTTTTGCAGCCTAACTTATGATTTTTATTTTTATTTTGATGTACCCAGTGTCACTCCCACAACTAAGACGATTCTATTGACACCACTCACATCAAAATCGGTCAAGCCGTTTAGGCTCTAGGGCGTGTCAAAGAAATATACATACATACATACACACACTCGAAAAACATAACCCTCCGCAGTCGGGTAAAAAAAAAACATATAGACCTAATTGATAACCTCCTTCTTTTTGAAAGTCGGTAAAAAATACTGGTCTCGCAAGTGTGACGTAGGTATATTATTGTACTTATCTGTTTGTGGCACACCTCTCAAATTGATGAAGCAAATTTGCCTAATTGATTTTTGTCCGAAACGTGATCTGATCGAGAGTTTTATTATGAGAGACGTTTTACTTCCCTCATGTCTATATAAAATGAGAACACTGAATTATACTTTTTTATTGATTTTGGCACTTCTCGATAGGCACTTTCGAATGTACTACTTGTTACTCGATGGTGGTGGACATGGACACCCTAAAAAAAATCACATTTTTGCTAACTGTACATAACGCTCCAGGCTTAGATAACCTAGGCAACCCTGTACATTTAGAGACACCTTACTAATGTACGTCATCCTAGATAGTTCACCTTGTTAGCCGACGAGGTGGGTAAACATACGGCCCGCTCTTAGTCTAACAAATAGGTAAGCGCTTCTTCTAGGTTAGCGCGCTCCATCATAGACCGCAACGTCACTTAACATCAAGCGAGTTGGCGGTCAAGCGCAAACCTATTACTACATAAAAAAGCTCCTAATCTGTAAGACGTCAAGGCTCTGTTTTTTTATGTTATGTTATGACCACTTCTAAGAGTAAATTCATAAAGAGAGCACTTTCTAAAACTAACAGCATAGATTAAGTAAAGTCGTGTTTTAGACGCAATCCAGTGTTCAAAGTTACAAGCATATCGAATTGCACGCCGCGGCTGGTAGCCTTTGTAATTCCAACGCGCCGCCTTCAAAGGCAGCAGTTATGAGTTAGAGCCGGTCCACATGGCGCGTTGCGTCGACGTAGCGCTGTCGCTGCCTCGTTTAACATACTAATAATCATATGTAGTATACACACGGTGCGCTGCGTTGACGTAACGCACACACGACTGAACTCCCGAGACGAAGCGGGCGGGGGTGTACTCATTGCGACGCCGGAACGGCAGCGCTCAGTTGTTTGTGCGTTAATAGGGAGGAGACATGGAAGCTCATTTCGTTTTGCGATGTTTTTACAAAATGCTCGCCGTAACTGTGCTACGACGACGGAACGTTACGACTGCGTCGTAGTAACGCTGCGATGGCGCAGCGTCTGTTTGGCCGTCTATGCGTTAAAATATTTACGTTGCGACGATGTAACGCAACGCAACGCGTCGTGTGGACCGGCTCTTACCACTTAGAGCTTGTGAAAGCTGAACGCTATTACGCTGTGACTATAGCCGATATTACTTTAATATTTTTCCGGAGAGTGCTTTCCTTACCTGTATTATTACGTATACTGTGATAAACTATACATACTGTGTGTGTAATGCAAGAATTTATACCAACACGAGACCAAACTGCGGCAAATACTTGTCTTATATTTTTCCGAAATTTTACACTGGGCTTTACATATGTAAAATCAATTTGTAGGTATTTATTTTATACTTTGAAATTTTGAACTATTTTAAGGAATTAGTTTCAAAATTTTTGGGATTGATGAAGGAAGTTGTTCCTTTTTTGACCAGGGACTACTTAACTTTCAATATTAAGTATCTATTACTTAACTCCAAAGTTAAAAAATAAGTAGTGGAAAGCGATTCTTATTTTTGTGTGATATTGTTTTTTTTTAACTTATTACTCAGTCGGTAGTAACTCTTTTGTCTCGCTCACGTTTAACAACGTTTTGGATAATATAAAACTACTAAAATAACTTATGAAATCTGGAAGGAAAAAATCTGGGTGAAAGTATTATAAACTCTAACTAAAAATTTCATTTCGATACAAACATGTATTCACGCAGAGAATGGTTTCATATTAGATACTTTTTAATTTCAAAACCAAATTTGTAAGTACCTATTAAGTACTAAATTATTTTTTCTAAATGCTTATAATGCTAATCTCTAGGTTTAAGCTGCTTAACCCATGCCTACGGGTATGCTTAAATTAAGCATACCCGTAGGCAGGTATATTTAGTTACATTAATATTACATCTCCAAAAAATTATGTATGTGTGAGCGAGACAGATGTTTTATTTCCGACAAAACCTGATGATAATTCACAGGCGCGCGTTTTTTTTTACCCGACTGAGTAAGGAGGGCTATGTTTTTCGCGTGTATGTATGTATGTATGTTTCTATATGACAGCCTACAGCTTAAGCGGCTTGACCGATTTTGATGTGCGAGGTGTCGTTAGATTAGTCTTCGCTTCCAGAGTGTCACAGGCTATTTTTTTGTAATAATAATAAGTAGGTTGGGTGACCGAGTTCCACTCGGATTTTTTATGACTGAAAATCCGAGCAAATCCGGGTTCACTAAAAATGAAATCTAGCAAGATCGATTTATCGTCCCCTAATCTACTTACAAACCAAATTTAATTAAAATCGTTGGAGCCGTTTCCGTGATTCAGATTATATATTTATATATACAAGAATTGCTCGTTTAAAGGTATTAGATATATAAGTACATCTCTTGCAAAAATAAAAAAAAAAATGCGTTTTGCGTAATAAATACTTAAGTGATTTTACGTAGTGCCTGTTGGACACCGCGCACAGGCACGGCATCTTCACTTCCGCTAGGAGTGTAGTACTAGTAGTGTTTGCAGAAGCAATTAACGTTGCATCAATGAAAGGCGGCGTAATCCATATACCTACATCTAGAAGTCTATGAGGGTATTATTTGTGTCAGCGCTGCAGCGCTGTAGCGAGTTTTTGTACACATTTATAGTAGACGAAAAATATTGTTTGAGATAGCGACTCCATATTAGCTCGATGGCTAAGTCAATGTTATTTTCCTGCGTTAGTTAAACGTTTAACGTTTTTATTCAGTTTTGACAGAATATTTACATCTTCGGTAGATAAAATCGCTAGATTCGAATAGACTTTGCTATAATACTTATTATTTTGTATAAAATATGAGCTGGAAAATATTCGCTTCATAATAAATTATGTGACGCTAATGGCTGCCAAGTAGCAGTGGGCGTTAGATTTCTCCTTAGACCTTCCTCCCTCGGGATAAGTAATCCATTTTTGTGAAGTAAATACATTAGGTAGTTTCATCAATGTGATTTGTGTTATTTTGTTGTGACGGCTTAAAAAGTTGCAGAGAAAGCTAATTTTATTGCGGTTAATAATTTGGTCGTTTTTTTTGATGCTAATTTGTTAGCGCTGAACCGATTCTGTTACACGCTTCAGAGGAATTTCGACTTTGTTGCTTATGGGATAGAATATACATGTACTTTACGTAGTATAGCCGCTACCAGGCGACTGCGCGATCGAATGCTTCGGACGAATTTTGACCTTGTTACTTTAGAAATAGAATCCATAGAGGTATAATGATATTACATGGCAGAAGCCGTGTCGCAACGTGCGATTTAATGGTTCAGTGGAATTTCGACTTGTTTTTTTATAAAATGGCGCTTAAGTACCTCGTTCAGTGCTACGTGTCGTTTCTTCGTTTGTGAGATAGAAAATAATTAATTATTAATTGATTTCTCTTGATTCATGTATTCTTTTTCATCTTCTTCACCTAGGGTTATTTTTAAGTGATTTTTCAACGATTTTTTGTTTTTTTTTTGAAAACGTGTTCAGAGAACCATGGTGCCCAAATTGTTTGATTTGTATATCAGGTATTTGTAACGGTGCTGTTCCAACCTACGCTACAAACTAGAATTGCTGGTTGAAAGTAAAACGTCTACCTAGCAGTCACCGCGAGGACATGATTTCGTGTATTTGTGTCGTGTCGATTATTTCATGAAACCATCTTTTTTGACCATTTTATTATAAAATAATCAATAAAAAATCGACTATTTTATGAAATGCTTTCGCAGAAACCGTTTGACAAAATAATCTATCCGATATTTTTTAGTGTTTTACACACTCAAATATCTACAAATTTATAGACAGTTCAAAAATTACACAGATCCGATGGAAATTGAACCCGCATTGTCCCAATTTGTACCTGGGATAATGCTGGTTCAAGTCACGTCGGATGTGTGTAATTTTTGAACTGTCTATAAATTTGTATATATTATATAGACTATTTCAAGAAATAATCAAACGGTTCTTGTTTTAACCATAAAACTGTCGAAAGACTATTTGTGTACTTCCATGATAACTCTGCTGTAGTCTGTGCCTGCTAGTGCCGCTGCGACAATACAGCGACTGCAACGTAGCCGCTGCACGTACAGTCTGTAGTGTAGCTCGGAACAGCGCCTTAAGTGTCACACTAGTTAAAAATGCTCGCAGAGTAACGAGTCTAGAAAACCAGTCCAAAGCTAGGCGGAATGCTCAGCGAACAAAAGCAAACGGTTTCCGTCTGCTTTCAGCATTTATTTGTATTGTCTGTTTGTAGGGCCGACTCTGCCAATGAACCGCCAGCAGCCAATGGACTCACCGAATTCGGAGAGGTAAGAGCGAAATCTTTACTTTATTTCTTTAGAGTTAAGAACTATATTTCTGTGGCGAATGTTTTAAAGCTACTGCGACTTGAAATATTTTTGAATAGTTGTTTCTTACTAGCACAGTATCTTGATTGGACAATGGACATGACACCTTAACAAATAGACATGCCTGTTTGTTAAGGCGCCTCTGGTAGCAAAACCTTGGTCTCGCTCGCACATCCCCATATTTTAATGAAATAAAATTACTGATTATGCATAAATCTCAAGAATGACACTATAAAACCTTCATCAAACATTTAATTTTGAATAAAAAATAAAATGTACTTTAATCCGTTTTTTGAGTGAAGACTTTAAAATCATCATCATCATCTTAGCCACTGCTAGACATAGGCCTCCTCCATGGATTCCCAAAAAGACCGATTGAAGCGGCTTGTCAAGACACAATATAATTTACACAACACCACTGTATCTAAACCGTAAAGTATTTTTTTCTGAGGAAAGATAAATAAATTATAGTTTAAAAACTGAAATAACTTGGAAACAACAGACTATCGATAGTAAGTAGGTCTCTCTAGTAGTGGAAAGATCAATATTAAGTACCTGTGGAAAGTTACTATTAGTTATTATCGAGTATACGCCTACGTCTTCGAGACGGCTGTGATACGGTGTCTTGTCTAGGTATTCAGACGCCATTAGTTTACTAAGTTTTGCTCCTCGATAACATACCTATTAGTCTAGATAAATTATATCTAAATGTAGCAACTTGATCGTAAACTACGGCCACTATGAAGTGCCTAGCTTCATGAATTGTCGCAATTGCATGATCGAATTGACTGTCGACATAAATTATCGATTAAAAATTCATAGTTTCGATTTAAAATTATTCTTTTTAAATTTTTGTATGGAGATTGAACTACCTTGTAAGGTGGTAATCTCCGTAAAAAAAAAATAAGTTTTTACCAATTATTATCGAAAATAGTATAGTTTTACAATGAAGTAATTGTGCGTAGCTGTAAAAATATCGGGATTTATTGGCGGCATATCATATTTCTTGAAGAAAATAGGTTATGTACCTACTACTTACAGCAAATTTTATTAATAAAACCGGACAAGTGCTCGTCAGACTCGCGCACGCAGGGTTCCGTACCATTATCTGTAAAAACAGCAAAAAGTCACGTTTGTTGTATGGGAGACCTCCTTAAATATTAATTATATTTTAAGTTAATTACTTATTTTTAAAGCGAATATATTATTCGCTTTAAAAATAAGTAATATAATAAGTTATATTAACTCAATATTCTGTGAATATTTCAAGCGTCTATCTTTTGCCGTTATCAATATCGAGCAAAAACACACAAAAAAATCACGTTTGTTGTATGGGAGCCCCCTATATTATTATTTTATTCTGTTTTTTAGTATTTGTTGTTATAGCGGCAACAGAAATATATCATCTGTGAACATTTTAACTGTCTAACTATCACGGTTCATGAGATACAGCCTGGTGACTGACGGACGGGCAGACAGACAGCGGAGTCTTAGTAATAGGGTCCCGTTTTACCCTTTGGGTACGGAACAATAAAAAACCAATAATCTTTATCCAATATCATTGATAAATATTATATTATAATATTACAAGAACGAGTCTTTTATCAGCATAATCATAAAATATCTCAGAAAACAATTAAGGAACAGTAACTGTCTCGAGCTATGTCTGGTATTAGGGTCACCGTGAATTAATGGCGATTGTGAATAATGGATTTGATTATTCGAGCGGCCTTCTACACACCTAATTACCCGTCTGCGCTAAATTGTGGGTAATATTTTTCCGTGTTATTGATAAATCGATTGACGTCGCTTAACATCAGGCGAGTTGGCGGTCAATCGTAGATCTATCTTGCGTAAAAAACGTGATAATAGGATAGTAAACTTAGTGGCAAACATTGGGATTTCTTACAATTTCATGTATCCGTATTAAAAGAAAAATATCCGACTGCAGAATAGTAATTATTGCAGACTATGTTACGATTTCATTACGCCTGATATGCTGTTGAGTGTACGTTCTTTTTGCGATGAATATTTAATACGAAATATTATTTACGTAAAAGTTGACACTCGGGGAGTGAAGACGAATCTAACGACATCTCGCACATCAAAATCGTCAAGCCATTTAGACTATAGATGATCATATAAAAACTACATACATACATAAAAACATACACACACAAACGACTGAACTGATTTCGTTGAAACATAGCTAAGACCACTCGATCAAATCTTATATCTTACAAAAAAATAATTAAATCAAAATCATCTGTTTAATAGCTTCGATTCCATAGACAGACACAAAGATACACACGTCAAACTTATAAAATCTCTATTTTTTGGTTGGAGAGTTAAAAACATAACTCTCTTTCAGGCGCAGTCAGGCTGGATCCACATCCAGCCCTCAAAAAAGATTGTGGGCACGGTCACTCAAAAAACCGTAAAGTGCAAGTCGCACGACCCTCTTAGACCCCCTTCGAGTTTTAAAGAACTGCACAAAATTTACATAATACCTTATACGTAATTCTCGATACGAGTCAAACTCGTACTTCGTTAGTTAAAAAAAAACTAAATTAATAAAAAAGGTAGATCAATTAAGGTTGCGGGCACCATGCAGTCAAGTAGAAAAGAAGCTCGTACAGTTAACCAATAAGAAAATAACAAAAGTTGTTCATAATACTGAGTAGAATGCGTTCCTTCCGGCTTATAATAGTAGTTTCTTCCTTCCAGCGGTCGAGAGATAGATTATAACTTAGTCTACGAGTACATTATCTGTTTATTTCTATCGATAAAATGGTTATTAGCGATCCCTTTCAAGCGGAATGCTTCGCTGAGAGGTACGGAAATGGACCTCTATAAATCTTCCCGTACGCATGAATGCCCGTTGTCATTGATATTAAATGGCCTGCTATATTCAAATATGACCCCGATCCTATTATTTTAGATGAGACAATAGGAACGTTTTGTTACTAATAGATAGCTAAACATCGTGTGAAATATATTTCCTTGATGTACTTGGATATGTGATCACTTTTTGGCGATCTCTGAGATATATCAAATCGAAGATTTAGTGGATTAATATGTTTTATTTACTTTCCGTGTTATAGTTGGAAAACTGATTTCTTCTTATAACAATATTTTATTTAGATTTTAATAATATTCCTATCGAATACAGAAACTTTTGACTAGGCTTGTAGTTTTAGCTATTTATTCAATTTTTAGAATAACTTTGAATTGAAATTGAAAAAAAGTTGAAGCATAAACCGAAGTTCGAGCAGCTTTCATGCTTCAACTAACTTTAAAAATCATCGGAATTAAATAAATATTGGTGGGCATTTCACACAACACCATCTAGCCCAAATTAGCTTGTACTATAGAAACTAGATGGCTGATAGAAAACTAATCCTGGTTCAAAAGCGATGTCAAATAAATATCGTGACTAGATTATATATCTTTTTCTCCATTGTCAACAGAAAGTGGTGAAAGAGATGAACCGACTGGGGATGATAGTGGACCTGTCACACGTCAGTGAGAACACCACCCGAGCAGCCATCAGGATCTCCCGAGCCCCTGTCATCTTCTCCCACTCTTCGGTCTACAGCTTGTGCAATCACAAGCGTAACGTCCCTGATGATATCATTCACTCTTTGGTAAGTACAACGTAGAACGACCTTTAGGTGTTTTGACGAGCTTTGACATGGCAGTTACAATTCTCAATTTAAAAACTAAGATTTCTGCAAGCATGGTGCCAACAATAAGAAAAAAAAAACTAAGATTTTCAAATGTCACTTAGAGCATGTCCATGTACTAAGAAAGTTTTATCACCATGGAAGGAGCCATACATTTTGCCTGTTCGCTACTAAGGTGAAAACGTGTCCGCGTCAATCCGACTTTTAGGTCATACATTGTGACAAGTAGGCGTCACGTGAAGAAATAATCTTACTAAGGAATTAGGTAATTGCGTAAAATACATGATAATTTAATGTATTGTTATACGCCACCTAAATAAAACGCCCTTATAAAAATATCTCAAGATTTTTATAAACGCGCTGTCAGAAATATAGGAAACGTTCATATATTTTTAGCAATAAATAATGAACATAGTGTATATTACCATACATTATATCTATTGAAAATAGTGAATAATTCTTAGTCTATGTCTTGTACTTTGCTTGTACTGAATAGGAGTGGAAATTGCAATCAACTTCGCTTGTTTCTGAAAACTAACTCTTATCTAATATAATCTCTCAGCCTATAATAATATGTTTCTAGGTATGAATATTATTATTATTATTCGAGCTAGGGTGGGAGGTCATGAGTCTCCGTGTCACTGCGACCCTCGCGGATCTATTGTAACTTCCCTCCTAAGGGTTACAGCACCTCTCCCAATCCCAGATGTGACATAAATCTCACTAAGGACTTTGGGGCGGAGGCCTTCACATCCTCAGGGTAGAGGATAGGTCCTCCCAGGAGCTGGCTCCTCTGGTGGTGGAGCGCCACACACTCGCAGAGGACATGGATGGGTGTTTAATCCTCTTCGAGGCAAAACCTACACTCAGGGTTCCAAAGCTCCAGGGTTAGGCGAGTTATATTGATTTTGGCACTTCTCTATAGGCACTTTCGAATGTACTAGTTGTTACTCGATGGTGGTGGACACCACAAGAATGGTCACATTTTTGCTAACTGTACAAAACGCTCCAGGTATAGCCTAGGCAACCCTGTACATTAAGAAACAGCTTACTAATGTGCGTCATCCTAGATAGCTCACGACTTGTTACCCGATAAGGTGGGTAACAAGATGTGGTAGTATACGACCCGCGCTTAGTCTAAAATGACGGAGGTATACGATAACAAACATAAAAAAAACTACAACCGAATTGAGAACCTCCTTTTTGAAGTCTGTTAAAAATGTCCAAACATTTATTTAAGATTGATGAGTGTGATTGTTATGCTCTGTTGCAGAAAGAAAACGGTGGAATCATTATGGTAAATTTCTTCCCTGATTTCGTGAAGTGTTCACCAAACGCCACGCTGTCTGATGTTGCTGGTAAGTTGTAACATAAACTGCGTCCCATCGTAAATTCTTTACTCATCATCATTTATTCAACATTTAAGAGCTTGGCTCTTGTCTGTGGAGTAATTTCCACGCTTGTCGGTCCTCTGTTAAGACTTTCACTTACGACATTGGCATATTTATACAATTACCTATCTTCATATATTTATTTAGCAAATTATAATGTTATTACCTACTTATATGTTCATGTAATGCTAGAGTGTCGCGCGCTTTGGTACAAACTGTAAGCGTGGCACTCATTTGTAAATAAATAAATAAAATAAATAAATAAATAAAAAAATAATTACTTTAGTTCAAACGCTTTATGCTCCAAAAGATAATGTGTACCTAATTGAAATAACGATGTAACCGATCCGTAACTGAACCTTGTGCGAAGCATTTCCTGTCGGCTGCTATCATTTTTTGATTTAGTAACGAGCGAAGGACGTGTTATGTTTCATCAAATGTGTCAATTGTATGACATAAAAGTGACTGAATCAAAAAAACTACGGCGGCCGACGGGAAACGCTCCACATATGGTTCGGCTATGGAGCGGTCTTGAATAACTGAATTGGGCCCCAGAAACAGATAGTGTGTTATAATGAGTAGATTTATGTCGGTTTTGAGAATCGTTCATGCGCGTAATGTTGTGTTAGATGATCTTCTGTCGAAAATTGTTTGCTGGCCTTGTGGCTCAGTTGGTAGTGTGTTTACGTCTACCTGCTGAACTGAAAGGTCGTGGGTTCGATCCCCACCCAGGGCAAACATTTGTGTGATGAGCATGGATTTTTGTTCTGTGTCTGGGTGTTTCTATGTATCATATGTATATATTTACAAAAAAAAAGTATATATGTATTCTATCAGCCATCTAGTTCCATAGTACAAGCTTTGCTTAGTTTGGGCTAGATGGCGTTGTGTGAAATGTCCACAAATATTTATTTATTTATTTAAATACTGTTTGCTTTGTGTGTGGAGATTGGTTTTTTTTTTTTTTGTTCATGTTTATTTTTGGGACTTTTATTATATAAACATGTCAGTCCCATTGTATATTCTTAAACTATTGATCACTTGAGATGACTTACACAGTCAAACAACTCTTTAGCTGCGTCAGAGTTAGGATCCGCTAAAATCCTATTAAATCGGCCCACGTCCATCTTGATCAACTTGTAAGTCACCTCAAGTGAACGTCTCTCACGCTGAAGAGATTGGTTCTTATTTGAGACAATTCAATTCGGGTCGATGACGAGTCATACAGTTTTCCCGTTCAAGAGTTGGTGGGTAAGACGCGGTATTTTATTATGATTATGAAATGATTGTTGACGCGGATTTCTCCATACAATCATACAAAAAGAGAAAATTGACTTCTACCCCTAAGTAAATATTGTCACATAATGTTTTCAAAGGTTTTATTATCGCGATTGTTACTCATCGAAATAAAACAAATTTTAACGGATTTATCGCGTATATTTGCATAAGTTATTTTATTTTTAACAAATTTTAACGGATTTATCGCGTATATTTGCATAAGTTATTTTATTTATGTTATTTTTAACAAATTTTAACGGATTTATCGCGTATATTCGCATAATTTTATTTATTTTATTTTTAACAAATTTTGGTTGTTGTGTGTAGTTTCGTTTCGTTTTTGGGGTTCCGTACCCAAAGGGCAAACACGGGATCCTATTACTAAGACTCCGCTGTCTGTCTGTCCGTCCGTCCGTCCGTCCGTCTGTCACCAGGCTGTATCTCATGAACCGTGATAGTTAGACAGTTGAAATTTTCACAGATGATGTATTTCTGTTACCACTATAACAACAAATACTAAAAAAAACAGAATAAAATAAATGTTTAAGGGGGCTCCCATACAACAAACGTGTTTTTTTTGCCGTTTTTATAGATAATGGTACGAAACCCTTCGTGCGCGTACGTTTTTTTTTTCGTTTGTTGTTGTTTCGTTACTGACGTTGGTTTGTTTGTTTGAGTGTTCGAAGCGTCATGTCATAAAATTATGTGAAATGTACACGATAAATCCGTTAAACTTTGTGTCATTTCATTAAATACCTATAGATATTTTCCTGCGATCCTTTTTTGGACTTCGATACTTCGATCGGAGCCTACTACTAGGTAGGCTCCGTAGGTAGATCTGTCCTATTCTTAAATGACATAAAGTTTTGCGAAAAAATCTATAGATTAATTTTTAACCCCTACCCAAAAAGAGAGGTGTTATAAGTTTGTGGTGTGTATCTGTGTGTCTGTCTGTGGCATCGTAGCAAGATCTTATAACCAATGACATTCCCATTTCGTAGCTCTCAAACAGATGGACCGATAATGATCTATGTAGTTTGTTTTCGTTTGAAAGAGGATTTCATCGAGAGTGTTCTTAGTTATATTTCAACAAAATCGGTTTAGCCGTTTTTGAAGTGAAAATTTCTTTAACGGTGTTGTGCATTTATGGGTTGGTTAAAAAATGTTAAACTCGCTTTAGATTAAACAGTAAAGTTTTTTTTTGTCGGGGGTTTTTGATTTTCTAAGCTTCCAATTATTTAGATACTTAGTATACGAGTAGATGCCGATGGAGGGTTCTTCTCTACTTCGGCAATCTATAGAAAGTTATGCATTTTATTCACTTTTGCAATCTGTCTTAGATATCTCTTCTACGGCCTTCACGAGTGGCGCGGAAACCTAAAACAGAAGTTACCCATAAGTTAATTTCGTTTATTGGAATGTTCCAGAGCATTTCCACTATATCAAGAGGATGATCGGCGCTGACCATGTGGGCATCGGTGGAGATTTCGACGGTGTTAACAGGTATGTTACAGCCTAGCTCACTCGTTTCTAGATTTCGTCGGTGTTAACAGGTATGTTACAGCCTAGCTCACTCGTTTCTAGATTTCGTCGGTGTTAACAGGGTATGTTACAGCCTAGCTTACTCGTTTCTAGATTTCGACGGTGGTAACAGGTATGTTACAGCCTAGCTCACTCGTTTCTAGATTTCGACGGTGTTAACAGGTATGTTACAGCCTAGCTCACTCTTTTCTAGATTTCGTCGGTGTTAACAGGTATGTTACAGCCTAGCTCACTCGTTTCTAGATTTCGACGGTGTTAACAGGTATGTTACAGCCTAGCTCACTCGTTTCTAGATTTCGACGGTGTTAACAGGTATGTTATAGCCTAGCTTACTTGTTTCTAGATTTCGACGGTCTTAAAAGGTATGTTACATCCTAGCTCACTCTTTTCTAGATTTCGTCGGTGTTAACAGGTATGTTACAGCCTAGCTCACTCGTTTCTAGATTTCGACGGTGTTAACGGGTATGTTACAGCCTAAATCACTCGTTTTTTAAGCCGTAGCAATGTTATTAACTAAAACGTGGTGACGAAAAAGTGCAATTTTACCATTTAGGAGATTTGTATTATTATTACAAGAAATGTAGCCTATGACACTCAAAAGTTCAGAAGTGAACTTCTTGTGACTGAGATGTGACGATGTTGGTGACAGGCATTTTTTTTAAATGTGATATGAGCAGAGCATGAGCGGGATAGCGATCTGTATTCCCATAGCGCCTAAAGGTGGCAATGCGGGTGCTTACTTGTCTCGCTCGCGCATATCAACTTTTTTATTACTGCCCAAATAGGCGAGTTACGTTAATATCTTTAAAATAATGTTCGTGATCAGGATAGCAAACTCTATTAGCACAGCCCCTTAACAAATTTCGATGATTGATTGTAGAAGTGGTGTAGGGAAGCCATGTTCGTTAGGTATGATAATGTCATTGTGTTAGGCATGATTAATCGATGCATACCTATACGATCCTCATGTAGGTACCTTTGGAGGGGAAACTGAGTTTGTTCATTATAGGTAATGCGACTGTCACTCATCTAAATAGATTGTAATTAAAGCACCGTCGGTAGTAAGTCTGTCTCGCTCATGTTTGCCTACATTTTTAACGTGTGTATCTATCTATATGTGTGTGTAATTATATTGTGTATCTGTAAATCTGTGTATCTGTATATCTGCAGCTGGACCTTTTTTGCAGATTTTGATCTAGTTTTTTTTTTTGTTTGAAAGAGAATTTCATCGAGAGTGTTCTTAGCTAAGTTTCATTAAAAGTGATTCAGTCGTTTTTTTCGGGGTTTTTTGAGTTTAAACTTTAAACTTATACTTGTAATATAGATACTTGTCCCTTACAAAAATAGGGATCAAGTGATTGGAAAAGCCTAATGGAAAGCCCTAAGATAGTCAATCGAGTTTGGGTTCCATAGCTTTGTTGTCTCGAGTATCTTCCTTGACAAAGGATAACGTGGGTCGGATAACTGAAGATGGAACCGGAAGATTACCAGTGAAACTCTCTTATGAGAATTGCTAAGATATTGGAGATTGAGCTTATTTTTAACCAACTCCCAAAAAGGAGGGTTTCAATACGACTGTACGTTTCTTTATTTGTATGTTTGTTCCACAATTCATCATCATCTCAGCCATAAGAAGTCCACTTCTGGGCATAATAAGCCTCCCCCATGGTCTTCAAAAAAGACCGATTGGAAGCGGCTTGCATCCAGCGTCTTCTCGCCACTTGTGTGAGGTCATCTGTCCATCTCGTGGCTGGTCTTCCCACGCTGCGCTTGCCGGTTCAGCGGCTTGCGTGTTCACCGATTACTTCGCCAATTATGAATTGATTTTCATGATTTCTTTTTTGTTTGGTAGGTAATATTTCAGAGGTAGTCCCATATAAATTGTATCAAAGTCGGTTCAGTACTTTGGTTTTTATAACACAATAACTGGAAAAATATGTCATCCAAGTAAACGAATTGCGTATTTTCAAGTCCAGTGTCTTTTCCAGTTTTTTAAACTTTAATTGTAAATATTTCACTCTATAGAGGAGACCTATGTACAGCAGGACTTCTTATGGCTAAAGATGATTATGATGATGATAAATATTTAGCCACCCAGACCTACCAAGGTAGTCACCGAGTGGTGTCCAAGAAACGGCTGGCATCTAGTTGATCACATATGCACGTGTACTTATGTAGTCAGGAATAAAATCTATTATAATAATATAAAATATATTGTTTATCAAATATTTTAACAAGAACAATGGCAGTACCATTATATTTTATAAACAAAATTGGCAACCATTCTACCATCTGTTTATAAAAAAAAACAAAACATAAGCTTGATCTTGCTTATGTACTATGCTAAAAAACCCTAAAAATAGAAATTCTAAAATCTGTTAGTGCCCCTGACTTAGTGTCTAGGACAGGTTGAAGATTTACCATCAGCCTACCCCCATACTGCCCATGTTTTCGTCGTAATTAAAAAAAAAAGTTACCTTAACATATTATGTTCGGTAGCAAAAAAAAAAGGTGGGTAGGTACAATGCAATATAAAAAAATCTTATTACCACAAAAACAACAATGCACTAAGATGACAACAAAGAGGCACAAACGACGGCATTATCGCTGAAAGCGATCTCTTGCAGATAACCTTCTACTAAATAAGCAAAAAGCTTGTGACTTGTGTGTTTGTGAGCGCTCACGCTTTTATACCTAGTAATTATTTTACAAACCGATATTTTATTAATAAATAATACATCTAGACATGAATTTAAAATATGTTAAATTCCAAATCTAGAGTGCGAAATTATGCATGAAATCGCTGTAAAAGATTATAACTGCACACATATATATATATATATATATATATATAGGTATACTTATATATATAATCTGAATCACTGAATTGAATTGAAAAAAAAAGTATGTGGGGGTTTCGGAGGCGATAAATCAATCTAGCTAGGTTTCATTTTTGAGAAAACGTCGTTAATCCGTGTTTTCAGGCAATGAAAAAGAATGCTACAATATCACTAGAATACGAAGGTAGATAAATTACGCCACTATCTATAAGGTTGTGAAATCGGGCGATTGGGAATCCAGACCAGACCAGACCTCGGATCGATTCCAGATAGATGATATTATTTTTTTCTGTTTTTTTTTTCAATTTCCTTCTTTTGTGAGAAAAACTATTATATAATAAATTTCAGTTTAAAAAACTAAAAAACACGCTACAAATTATTGTGGTCAAAGTTCATTACAAGACTTTTCTAACAAATCCAAACACAGCTATGATACGATGTTCCATCATGAAGTTATAGTTCATATCTTCCGGCTCCATCATCAGATCAGTTCGACAGTACCATATTATTGTATTGTCATCAGAACTACATACAGCTGCCAATTTTCATGACGCTACGATCCTTGGAAGATGGTTAAATTAGTTACCTTAGATTTCATTACATACAGGTCGACCTAATAAAAGCGTGTTAAATATCTTCCGGCTCCATCATCAGATCAGTTCGACAGTACCATATTATTGTATTGTCATCAGAACTACATACAGCTGCCAATTTTAATGACGCTACGATCCTTGGAAGATGGTTAAATTAGTTACCTTAGATTTCATTACATACAGGTCGACCTAATAAAAGCGTGTTAAATATCTTCCGGCTCCATCATCAGATCAGTTCGACAGTACCATATTATTGTATTGTCATCAGAACTACATACAGCTGCCAATTTTCATGACGCTACGATCCTTGGAAGATGGTTAAATTAGTTACCTTAGATTTCATTACATACAGGTCGACCTAATAAAAGCGTGTTAAAAACCGAGCAAAGCTCGGTCATCCAGGTACTTAGAATAATTCTAGTATAATCACTTGTTTAATACGAAAAAGTTCATTGGAGATTACGAAAAAAACGCATTTTTTAGGGTTCCGTACCCAAAGGGTAAAAACGGGGCCCTATTACCAAGACTTCGCTTTCTGTCCGTCCGTCTGTCACCAGGCTGTATCTCATGAAATGTGATAGTTATACAGTTGAAATTTTCACAGATGATGTATTTCTGTTGCCGCTATAACATCAAATACTAAAAAACAGAATAAAATAAATATTTAAGGGAGCTCCCATACAACAAACGTGATTCTTTTGCTCGCTTTGGCTCGATTGATAACGGCAACAGGTAGACGCTTGAAATATTCACAGAATATTGAGTTATATTATTCACTTTAAAAATAAATAATTAAATTAAAATAAAATTAATATTTAAGGGCCCTTAAATATTAGTTCCCATACAACAAACGTGATTTTTTTGCCGTTTTTATATATAATGGTACGGAACCCTTCGTGCGCGAGTCCGACTCGCACTTGACCGGTTTTATTAATTATTTCCGGAGATGGATTATTATTATTACTAAAAAATACAGCAAGACACTCTAAAAGCGAAGACGAATCTAATAACAGCATGCACGTCACAATCGGGTCTGTAGGCTTTCATATAGAAACAATAAACATACATACACACCCACATACATACAAACATTGGAAAAACATAACCCTCCTGCTTACGCAGTCGGGTAAAAATATAAAAAGTAATCCTGTACAAGTTAACCACCCTTTAGTTGTAACTTGTACAGTTGTTTCAATAAAGGTCCCTTTTTCAAGAACCGAAATGGAATAGCGAAGCGGAAAAAGGGTCAATCGACGTCATTTCGCGAATATTTCAGTAGATGACTGTGTATCCTGCTTTTGTGGTTTAAGCAAAAAAAAGCCTTGTTTAAAGGGAAATATTACTTGTAATGTACTTTCAGATTAGTCCCTTAGAAATTTCATCAAAATCGGTTCAGTCGTTTGGTTCGATTCTCTAAACTAAATGACCGCGCTAAGTGAGACCCTAAGTGAACTTGTATTTTTCTTATTTATTACTGCAGATACTATCAAAATATTTAATTGAAAGTGTAATTGGCAGCTACCTACATGTGATCAGTCGATATATTAAAATTTCTCCGCAGTTTTCAGCTCAAATATTATGTTAAAAATAAAAAAAACAATTTCAAAATACGCAATTGATTTACTTGAATGTCATAAATTTTTCAGTTATTTTGGAATAAAAACTAAAGTATTGTACCGATGTTGATAAAATTTATAAAAAGCTATCTCTGAGCTATTACTTACCAAACAGAAAAATAATCATCAAAAACAATTCATAATTAGAGGAGTAATCGCTAAACAAACATACAAGAAAGATATACAGTCGAATTGAGAACATCTTCTTTTTGGAAGTCGGTTAAAAATTGAAATTCACTTAGGGCCTCACTTCACTTGCGCGGCAATTTGGGTACTTCGGCGCTTCGCACCGCATGTGATTCGAACCGCGGTGCGAATCGCCAATGTACTGTTTCTGAATGGGCCCATTAGCACCGCAGTGGTTGGTGCGGTGCGAATGGCCCAAGACATATTTTGGAATAGGTCGATTCGAACCATAAAGTTACAAAATTATGTGAAGTTATAAATATTCTTAGATAATAATCACAATTTGTTGAGTAATTAGCCCTGGTGTCAATATTTCATATTTAGTATTGTATCATACATAAGAGTACGGAAGCTTCGGTGTGCGAGTGAAACTCGTACTTTATTTACAACTTTTACTTTTTTTTATACAAGATAGCTCTACGATTGACCACCAACTCGCCTGATGTTATGCGACGGTGTGGCCGAGGATGGAGCTATATTAGTTATATTATTATATAGAGGATATATTCACTCTAGCCTTGAAAATTCCAAGATTGTAGGTAGGTCTCAGGAAACAGAGATGGCGGCAAAGAATTCCATTATTGTGCAGTACGCAACAAGAATGTGGATCGATTTCGCTGAGTACTTTGCCGTTTTTACAGTATCCTGTTTAAGCCGTCAAAATATATTTTTACTAAATAAAGGAATTTGAAATGAAGGGGTAGGAGCTAAATTGGATTCATTAATCAAAAGGTCTAGGGTGGATTTTGACGGCAGTGTTCCCGTTTCATAAAATTGAAAAATAAATCCATTCCCTATTTATTACGGTTCATAGAGGGTGGTACCTTTTGTTTTGTAATTAGTTAACTAGAGATTAAAAACAAAAAATGTAAAATACGGTATTTTTATTCGACTGGGTAAGGAGGTATACGTTTTTCGAGTGTATGTATGTATATTTCTATAAGATCGTTTACAGCCAAAGGGGCTTGATTGTTTTTGATGTTCAAGGTCTCGTTAGATTTATCGTCACTTCTTGAATGTCATATTTTTGTAATAATAATAAAACTCTCGCAAAAATAAAAACATGCGTTTATTCGTAATCTCCAATGAACTTTATCGTAATATATAAGTAATTTACTAGTATTATTCTAAAGAATAATATGCTCGGGCTATGCTCGGAATTTCTTTGAAAGATAAAATCAGAAATGAGATTATTCGACAGAGAACGAAAGTGACCGACATAGCCCATAGGATTAGCAAACTGAAGTGGCAATGGCTGGCCATATCTGTAGAAGAACCGATAACCGTTGGGGTAGACGAGTTCTGGAGTGGAGACCGCGTATCGGCAAACGTAGAGTGGGGCGCCCTGCAGCCAGGTGGAGCGACGACCTGCGTAAGGCGGCTGGTAGAAAATGGATGCGTAAAGCAGAAGATCGTGCCGGGGGGCGCTTCTTAGGAGAGGCCTACGTCCAGCAGTGGACGAACATCAAATAGGCTGATGATGATGATGATTCTATAGATACTTGTCCCTTACAAAAATAGGGATCAAGTGATTGGAAAAGCCTAATGGAAAGCCCTAAGATAGTCAATCGAGTTTGGGTTCCATAGCTTTGTTGTCTCGAGTATCTTCCTTGACAAAGGATAACGTGTGGCTGAAGATGGAACCGGAAGATTACCAGTGAAACTCTCTTATGAGAATTGCTAAGATATTGGAGATTGAGCTTATTTTTAACCAACTCCCAAAAAGGAGGTTTTCAATACGACTGTACGTTTCTTTATTTGTATAGGGGAGAATAAGATCGTGCAGATCAGAAACACACTCACCGAAATACGAGTATGTATCCGATAAAAAACTGATAAACTAGCAACTTTGCGACGACGCTCAAGACTTTAAAGCTTAGTAAAGCTTGAACAAGCAAATTGTTACAAATGAGCCCCTTAGCACGCGTTTCATTTGATAACGAACGCCTCGAGCTAGTATATAGCCCTGTCGTCCCAAATATGCGAACAATATTCCATGAACGACAAACTTATGCTACTATTTTCTGGTGTGAATTGCCGACGCACCTTCGGTAGGATGTCCTGCTTTTTACAAAGACTATAGATAAAAGAAAGCGGTAAGAAAGCGGAGTTGAGATCAGCTTTTAGCTATACAACTACCGGCCCAGGTTAATCTGATTCTGTTTTATTTACTTTAGGTACTCAGACGATGTATTTTTTTTTGTTGTAGTCAACACAGGTACTTATACTAATGACATTGGTCTAATCTGTCATAAATTCAACATTGTTTTATCCAGTCTTAACGCGGGTGCCTTTTATTTTCCAGGGTCCCTAGAGGATTGGAAGACGTATCTAAGTACCCCGAATTATTTGCTGAACTCCTGCGCAGCGGACAGTGGAGCGTCCAAGAGTTGAAGAATTTGGCTGGCCTAAATATGCTGAGAGTTATGCGTCAAGTCGAAAAGGTAAGAATATTTTTCTACTTCGTCGTCGTATCGATGATCTAGGCGAGCTAGCACATCGTCATCTTACGACGATGATGATGATGATGATCTATTCGTTCTGTAGGCGAGCTAGCCTCACATAGCTATACATTATTACTGTTAAAGTCCTTTGTGATATTATGTACCTACATAAACAGACGTTTGTCATCCCTCGCAGTAAAGCTAAGAAAAAGAAAGAAGAGTTCGGTTTGTTTAGGCAAAGAGAAGCTGTCTCGCTCGCACGCGGCCACTTTTTTTTAGTTATAAAATGATGGAAATTACTTTGATAAATATATGTACTTACTTGTATTTTATCATTATCACTGTTTTATCGGTACTTGGGTGGAATTCCAGAACACAGGTTTTTTTTTGTCAGCCCTGTTTGTACAAACTGTCCCACAGCTGGGAACGGGCCATCTTCTCATTGTGAGAAGGGTTAGGCCATAGTCTGCCACGCTGGACAAGTGCGGGTTGGCAGACTTCACACATCTTCATGATCATTGAGAACTCTCAGACATGTAGGTTTCCTCACGATGTTTTCCTTCACCGTTTTGAAGTTGGCGGCAATCAACAATACAATCGACAGAGGTACGTGCCGCGAGATTCGAACCCAGGACCTGCGGATCGCAAGTAAGACGGTCTCCCTAGTCGGGAACTTACTAGGCTGCCGGAAACTTACTAGGCTGCCGGAAACTTACTAGGCTGCCGGAAACTTACTAGGCTGCCGGAAACTTACTAGGCTGCCGGAAACTTATTTATGGAACACAGTTAGTAATTTTAAAAAGTTCGTAGCAATAATAAAGATCAAGGAAATGTTGGACTCCACAATTGCCATTTTAAAGATGTACGCCAATATACAAAGTTTAATAACAGGCGGTTTGACTAAAACGCCATCCTTTACGAAAATGAAGCAAGTCGTGCTTGCCTTACGTAGTTGCGTTAGAATACTAACAAACAATAAAACAAACACGACTAAGTAAGTTCTGTATATCTTTCAGATTCGCGACGAGTTGCGCACGAACGGCGTAGAACCACAGGAGCACCCTGATTCGCCTAACGACAATGGAAACTGCACGAGCAATGCTTTTTACCAAGAATACGTCTAAATGAACTCGAATTATGATCTGATAAAGTTAACTGTCATTTGAAATGACAGTCATGCTCAGATGACAGATTTGAAGTGACAGTTGACGTTATCATAATGCCGGATCCCGTAGCTATCGGCCACACGACTCTGTTTTTTTTTTGTAAAGTTGCACACCTGGAGCTTTCTCACCAATCGATTTATTCCGGCCTAAAAAATATTATTTAAAATCTCTCTTTATCTTAAATCTCGGGTCGCAGCCCGGTTATTTGGTGGGCATCAGTGGAGCCGAAGCCGACACTGAGAGGCCCTTTACATAAAATAAAATAAAAATACAGATTTTTGGTATGTGGATAGATGATGGAACTATTGTACAATATGGATTTTGAAAAATCGGGGCTATTGAGGTGAAATGGTTATGACTTATAAAACTAGTTTATTAGCTGATGCTCCCACACAGTGAGTAAGATAAGGTACTTCTGTGTGGGAGCATCAGAATGAGATAACGACACCTGCCAATTTCGTCTCATCATACAAAATTATAATATTATTATTATTTATTAAGAAAATTTCTAAGAATATTTTTTTATTCACAAATTACTTACTGAAGCTAATTATAAGTCTAATTAAAGTTTTACTGCTCTCTAATATGAATTCTAAAACGGTCATGTTAAAAACACTAAAACACTTCACTATTTTGTGTTTTTAAGCCGGTAGAGAATAAATATTTGGAATAATTTTATCATCATAAAGAATCATGATATTTAATAATTAATATCTAATAATTTATAAAAGTATCAATAAGTTATTTTAACGTGACACGATCTACGGGCCAAAAGAACGAACCAGTCAGAAGAAACAAACCAACGCTGGTTTGTTCGTTCTTTTTAAGTGACGGGATCAATACTGGTCGTTTTCAAATTACCTATTTCTGACAATTGTAAAGTTTCATTTTCTTAAATTACTTGAAACGATAGCGAAAATTAACAATGTTTCACCCTATTTCATTGTTTTGGTTTCCGTTATTTACAACATAGGTAACTAAATTGTTCACCGCATTTAGTACCTAGGCGACCGAGTTCCACTCGGATTTTGTATGACTGAAAATACGAGCGAACCTGAGATCACCAAAAAATTAAACCTAGCAAGATCGATTAACGTCCCCTAATCTACCTACAAACCAAATTTCATTAAATTCATTGGATTTTTCCATTTCCGAGATTCAGATTATACACATATAAGTAAACAAGAATTGCTCGTTTAAAGGTATTAAATATTGTATAGAATAAATCTTCAACTTGATTACAGTGACTTTATCCGCAAATTTTATGTCAAAGTTTACACTATTTTTCATTAAAATTAGCAATTTTTCATTAAAAAAAAGATTCGTATTGTGGCAGATAGACGGTCGTGGAATATGAACATCTGTTTAAATGTCTTATTAATTAGAGCATTATAATGATAACGATTATAGTCGTTCGGTGTTCCGTACAATTTGGATTTTTTCTGAATATACTAAATTTAAATAAATAAATAAAAATGGTACATTTACAACTTAACATATATACAAAAAAAATTGTTTGCCTGTAAAGTCGGTTTACGAACGATAGTTTAACGTGACAACGTCATAACAAAACATTGATGAAATGATGATGATGATGGTGTAACGGGACAATGAGCGTAACGGGACAATAAGTCATACTTTTTCGTGCGTACAGCCTGCGTTCATCGATTTATTAGACGTTGTCACGTCAAAAATAAAAATAAAATACAAAATATTTTATTTTCATATTATTAATATGATATAATCATAATTATTAATATGATTATATATGTATTAATTTATTTGTCTAAAATGAACATAAAGAAATTGTGTGAAATCATTTCAAATCAAATCAGGCGTACTGGTGGTCAAACGTAGAGCTATTCTAAGTATGTATGTAAAAAAAAAAATTGTCTTTTAAAATAAAAATTACAATGTGTTTTTTTTTTTTGATAATACTCTTAATCATAGTATTCTCAGAATAAATCCAAATTTTCTCGGTGATTTTGTATTTGGAAATACTGTGTTTATCGTTTAGGTTATCAATTATCATAAACAAATAGTTTTATGTCACAAAAAATAATATGTTTACTGCATATGTACGAACAGCTGTTTTGTCACAAACAAGCTAAGCCACACCAAAATGTGATAAATAAAATGTCTTCTCGCTTTTTGAAACTGTTTAAAATAAATCTTTGCTGGAACGATTGAGCTGCAAACGTGTAGTCACACAGTTGTATTAAATACATTGCCACTTAATAATAGATGAGTTGAAAATATGTGACTACACATTTTAAAAAAAATCGCTTAATAGCAGGTGAACTGAGTGTAGTCATACAGCTGTATAAAATACATCGCTTAATAGCAGGTCAACTGAAACTATGTAGTCATACAGCTGCATAAAATGCATTGCTTAATAGCAGGTGAACTGAAAATGTGAAGTTATACAGCTGCATTAAATACATCGCTTAATAGCAGGTGAACTGTAAATTTGTAGTCATACAGCTGCATAAAATACATCGCTTAATAGCAGGTCAACTGAAACTATGTAGTCATACAGCTGCATAAAATGCATTGCTTAATAGCAGGTGAACTGAAAATGTGAAGTTATACAGCTGCATTAAATACATCGCTTAATAGCAGGTGAACTGAAAATGTGAAGTTATACAGCTGCATTAAATACATCGCTTAATAGCAGGTGAACTGAAAATGTAAAGTTATACAGCTGCATTAAATACATCGCTTAATAGCAGGTCAACTGAAACTATGTAGTCATACAGCTGCATAAAATGCATTGCTTAATAGCAGGTGAACTGAAAATGTAAAGTTATACAGCTGCATTAAATACATCGCTTAATAGCAGGTCAACTGAAACTATGTAGTCATACAGCTGTATAAAATACATCGCTTAATAGCAGGTGAACTGAAAATGTAAAGTTATACAGCTGCATTAAATACATCGCTTAATAGCAGGTGAACTGAAAATGTAAAGTTATACAGCTGCATTAAATACATCGCTTAATAGCAGGTGAACTGAAAATGTGAAGTTATACAGCTGCATTAAATACATCGCTTAATAGCAGGTGAACTGAAAATGTGAAGTTATACAGCTGCATTA
The DNA here is from genome assembly GCA_947563715.1 of Lycia hirtaria. Classification (NCBI taxonomy): domain Eukaryota; kingdom Metazoa; phylum Arthropoda; class Insecta; order Lepidoptera; family Geometridae; genus Lycia; species Lycia hirtaria. Next base: position 17,595,813 of record OX387386.1, read on the forward strand.
AATACATCGCTTAATAGCAGGTGAACTGAAAATGTGTAGTCCTACAGTTGCATAAAATCACGGCTTAAAGGTCGGTTCACACATATCAAAGAAGTTACAGTTCCGACGCAGTACCGCCATCGCCATCGTGACATTTATTCTTTCATATATTCTCTATGAACGCGTTCAGAAATTTCAGTGTCAGGAACGAATCGGTGCTCTCAGTGACCTGCATAGAGAATGTATGAAAAACTGATTACAACTGTGGCGGTACTATGCGAGAACTGTGACTTCACAGATGTGTGAACCGACCTTAATTTCAGGTGAGCTGAAAATATATTATGCACTCATTACAGCTGCATAAAATAATGTGTTGTCACGCAGTTTTCGGAAGAGAAGCAGCTAGTACATCCTGTTTTTTCCCCAGTCCTGTATTGAAAAGAGAATAGGTTCGGTGAAAATTACCCTAAATTGGGTAATGGGTAAGTGAGAGATACCCAAAAAAGAAGTACTTAAGTTATTTTTGTGAAGACAAAAAACGCCGACATTTACTGTTTCCTTTCTTTGTAAAATCACAAAGATATTATAAATAGTTACATTAATTCAATTTTTTACTCATGTACACTATACAAAAGTCAATCACTTTTGTATAGTGTATGAGTAAAAAATTTAAAATGTCAAACGATAATAATGTATTAGGAATTAGAATAGGAAAAATGTCTTCGGAATTAGATATAGAAAACAGACTGGGCGCGTGTCCAAAGAGTATGGTGCGAATGTGGTGCCCCTTAATATTTTTGCCTACAGCACCCTATCCGCACGCCCATTGCCCAAGTCAATTTCTATAGCCAGTTCCTTATGATTTGAAAATATATATGTATGTCAAAAGATTCAGGAAAATGTAGTTTATATAGGTTTCAAATTAGTTTTGGCCAAGCTATAAAATGTTAGTGACATCACAGCTGTAAATACACACATTAACTAAAATAATCTGAGTGTATAATTACAAATGAAGTATCTGTGTGTAATCAAATGAAGTATCTGTGTGTCATCAATGTTGTAGAAGCGTGATAGAATAACATTAGAAAATGCACCCTTCTTTCCTCTTATCTATAGGGTCCTTATGGTCACATAATCACATGAGCTCATCTACTTAGGAAAATACTATCCTCCAGAGCACGCTAGTGCAACATTGTCGAATGATTTTGTAACTACCTGCCAATTTAAAATATATTTTTTTAACGATTGCTATTTTTATAGTGCGGTCAAATAGAGGGTGAAAAATCAGTGCAGCTGTATTAGTTAAGTTACGTTCGAAACATGCCTTTCATGACAAACTCAATCTCATGCGTATACTTTACTATAATATGTTTTTAAGAAGCAATAACAAACTATAGAATAACATAATAAGACGATAAAAATTTTGAAGTGAAAATTATACATATAGGTAACGTAAATATACCTATCATGTAAACTCAATTATATAAATAAATAATAATTACGAAAGAAGTTTTTGTTGAGATTAGCTACTCAACAAAATGGCTGTGAAAACCTTTTCATCTATTTTAATCACCTATAATAGGTTATTTTGACATTATGTACTCACTTTTGTACATGAATCAGTTTTTTAAATTTTGCAATATTATGCTACCGTTGCAATATGATTGCGCCCGCTTTTTGACCGCAACTTTACCTGGGACGTTCCGTGGGCTTGTGGCCGATGCGACAGTCGTGGGTGATAGACGCACGCGGCCGTAACGGATTTATGAAAATGGCATTAATAGCATTCCGTAGATTGCGTCTGACGCACCCGACGCGCAACTTTCGTATTTAGAACTTTGAATGATTTGGAATTTGAGAATAAAGATGGCTTTAAATGTATATGCTAAGACGAGAGAAATGAAACTAATAATTAAAAAAAACATTGGGTACTTGTAATAATAATAACGAAATTTTATTTTACTATGTAATTTAAAATAAAAAAAATAAAACTGTCGGATTAGTAAAGTAGGTAGAAAATAAATTTTGAAGATAACGTAGGACGAGGTTGGTGGAAAAAAAATCTTATGAAATTTAGTACTGATGCTATAAATGTCTTAGAACATAGAATATCTTAGGAAAATACACTCGAGTAAAAAAAAATATATGTTTTTTATATTTTTCACCAGACCTACGAGGAAAATGACGCAATGTTTATTGTATATAACTCATATTTTAACAATTCATGGATTAGGCACATCTCTCTGTAGTCAATTCTGCTGAATGATATTTATTTTTGTTGTTACTTAGAAGTGATTTCAGTTTGACGTTAGTAATCAAACGTCAAATTTACGCACTTTCTTTTTTATATTTATTTTATTCATTGCGTTGTATTTTATTTATTTTCCTATATATAGGAGAACCTATAATAGTACAACATCATTTACTTGATGATATCGATATTATGTTTTATAGAGTTTTTATTGGAAAATAAATAAGTATATGGGATCATATTCGATAGTGAATATTGTTTTTTAAAACCCGTTCCATTCAATCCGTCCCATTTGGATCTTTATATCTGCGGCATGGTCTATATATGTTTTTGAGAGGAGAAAAACACTATCCAGGACATATTGCCTTGGATTTCAGACGTTAACAGGCTCATTAAAAAATCAGAGTGCCCATTGTCCTACTATGAAAGCATACATACAAATTCAACATCCTGACATTTTCGTATGGGAACTTTCCGATTTTAACAGATATTCGAAGTTATGTGCGTATTGTTGATTGCCGCCAACTTCAAACGGTGAAGGAAAACATCGTGAGGAAACCTACATGTCTGAGAATTCTCAATGATCTTGAAGATGTGTGAAATCTGCCAACCCGCACTTGGCCAGCGTGGCAGACTATGGCCTAACCCTTCTCACAATGAGAAGATGGCCCGTTCCCAGCAGTGGGACAGTTTGTACAAACAGGGCTGGAAAAAAATAGTTGATATTTCTGAGTAGGGATGGTGAAAATATAAGTACCTAGTTTTTAATATTTAATTATTTATTACTGAATTTAAAGTATGAAATAAAAATATCAATTAACAACGTGTGTATGCAAAAGTTGATTTGCATACACTTCGTAGCGAGTAAATTGAGCTTACCTTAATTATTGTTTCGTATTTCTCTCGAATCAGTCAACTCGTCCTATGGTATCTAATAAAATAATTGTATTTGTTAAAATTTTACGAATGATGCATTTGATACTTTGCCGTAGTTGTTTTTTTAGATATTTAATTGTAAAAATTGAGAAAAAAAAAGAGTAATTAGTTGAAATTATTTTTTCTTCTTTCACAGCTTCGTGCTTGGGTCAAATATTACACTAAAAAGGGTTTAGATGAAAATAAATGCACATCAATAAAGCTAATACAGCAAAAGAGTAACCAGTAGTGATAAATATACGTATGGTTGGATCAAGGGGTAAAGAAGGCAATCATCCTGGACACGGCGCTCATTGTAAGAAGGTTCCTCAGTTGATAGTCTGATGAACATTGAGCGCCGTTAGCTTGAGCCTTGGTGTCCACCATATTTTTAACGAGCTGATAACATTTTCAGATTACGTCACTCAATTTAAGTAACGCTTTTCATACTACATTTTCATTTGACCTCCCTGGTCTGTTCATTATCAGAATTATTGTCATATCTATGTCGTCACGATTTTTCAGTGCCGGCTGAAACCGTATGGCAATGCTATTGCTGTCTACATTTTGTAGTTTTTTTTCCGACAATTTGTAAAAAAAACAGTTGTCGTAAAAGTCCATGATTGTCTTTATGTTTTAGCAACGTAAAATCTTATGATCATTCAATTCTGATCTTATCCACAAAATATGCATACAAGTGTGTAACTATTAAATTATTAACGGGATATGGTAGGTAAATATCCCGTTAATAATAATAGTGCTTTAATGAATGGTTAGTTTAAAAAAGTGTGTAACGTTAAATCCCTTGAATTAAATGAAAAATATCAATATGGCTGTATTGTTTAGGATTTATATAGAAAGTGGAATTGGCGCAAACTTGAGGCATTGTTGACCCAAAAATATTTGGAGCTATTTCGGCTCAAAAATATTTGGAGCTATTTGAAACAAAATTTAGAAAGCGTCACACGTCTTTTCCGCGCGCCTTACCCATTTTTTTTAAAAGTTTCTTTATCACGAAAAATTGATGATTGGGGTTGATCATTTCGGACCCTCTTCTAATACTTATATTGTATTTGTTTTACATTTTGTATTTGGTTCGCAACGATTTTAGGAATTTTGGTCTTAGCCTTGAAAAATACCAATTAATTTTGCCAACTGTGTCTCTGATAGGAGGTATAATAAATGTAAAAGTGATACACAGCATGTATGATTAAATTGTAAGTATGTATGAATTAATCGTGTGTAGGTGTAATACGGTAACTAAACTTTCAGGCACATAATATTCAAAATTATGTATTTTAAATAAACGTAACATACCGAGGGGCGTTATATTTTTTTCTAAGAAGGAAGATTTAGTTTCTCTATATGTATCCAATGTAATATGAAAAATATAATTGTCAGAAAACTATTAGCTACAATTTTTTTTACTAAAAGTTTACAAATGGTTTATTCCACAAACAGGTCTATTTCGCACATTTTCTCAAGTTGCAGAGATCCACAGTAGGTATAACAATTTCAATGGGTAAGAAAGGTTCAAAGTACCTATGAACTAATTTTAATGTGAAAAAAGGTATATTAGATAGTTTTGTAAGTATTTAGCCAAAATATCTACGAAAGGTTGGTTATACTATAAGCTCTAGATGGTGTTGTGAGATGGCGTATTTCCATCTGTTCTGTATAATCAAGCTCCAAACTAGAGATTGCAAGCCGGGCCCGGCCGGGATGAGCCCAGGCGGGCCCGGCCCTGTAAGTATGAAAACCGTGGCGCGGGAGGGAGCGCGAAATCATAGAAAATTCGCATGACAACCGCTGCGAGCTGCCACGTTGCCATTCTGACGCGCCAATAAGAATTGTTTTGTTTATACCAAATATTAGCAAATACCAAAGCTACCAAAGTTTATCTATCTATCTAATCTAAGTTGTTATGACAAGTTTAGTGCTTTAAGCTTTATTAGTTTCTTATTCTAATACTATGTTTCAAATGGACACTATAACGAGTAAAGAGAAAGACCTGATTGCTTAAACTTAAAATAATAATTACTAATACTAATGTAATGGGCCCAGCGGGCCCGGCCGGGTTGAGAAACGTACCGGGTTGCAATCTCTACTCCAAACATATAACGATGTGTTTTTTTAGAACATAATAATTATTTTGCTTATTATACGCTTGATAATAAATCTAATTAATTAAAAACATTGTTGCATTCATGTATAAACAATAATTTGGAGCACTTTGCATTCTTTTTAACATTAAGTAGGAGCGCAATTAGCCGTGGACCTGCTTGAGGAACAAACCATTAAGACATATGTAAACAAATGCTCAAAAATGTACATTCTGTGTATCACTTTAAAATTGTATGGAACTATTTCTTATAAATTATTATGACTGAACAATTTTTGAACCTTTATCTAGAATAAACTAAGCGTTTTTCTAAAATCTGGCTGTTATCTTGTGATTCTTTTTAAAAACAATGTACTTATATAGTTATAATATAATGATGTGAAAGAGTATATTGATTCGCGTGCACATTGAATGCTTAGAACACTTTTATTAAAACATCACGAAATGCATAAAGTACGTAATAATAAAATACTAATCGATCTAAAAGTTCAGTTCAGTTTGTATACAACTGTTATATAACTGTCATATAAAAAGGCTTTTGACACTCGCATCAGCTTTATTATTATTTTATTATTACCTACATTACCTACATAATTTACAAAAATCGATACATAAAAAAACTGCAATGCGCGTAATACTTCATGTACTCAACATAAGCGAATTTAAAAGTTTAGTTTATTTTGATAAATATAAATACAGTTTTATTAGTTTAATAGTTTTTCTTATTTGTATAACTTCCAACGAGCTTTAAGTACAAACGAATTTCACGCACTTCAATGTACACTCGAATCTCAAGTCAGTTGTTAGGCGCATCGCGGTAGAGAATTTACCTTTTAAATAAAACTAACTTGCAACTTAGTAAGTAATATGGAGAAATAAACAATAAAAAAAAACAATATTTCCTCATCTGAAGGCCAGTGATATCAATTTTATTTATAATAAGTTACTTATCTATTTTTATATTCAGTAACATAAATACAAATGGAGCGATTTTATTTTGGACATTATGATGATGGTGTGCATTTTTTGAATCGCTCGAAAGGAATCCACATGCGAATTTGTCTGACTTCCGAACAATATACACCATATTTTACTAGAATTTCTTGTTAATATAATTATAATTCGAAATCATTTGTAATATTAGCGAGTGATGTGAATGATTGCGAGTAAACGGATTCTTGAATATCGTCCGAAACAAAGTCATATCCGTATGCGAAAAAAATCGAACGATTCAAAAATCGAGCTCAGGCCGTTTCCGGTCACGGTGACTGCTTATTTTTTTTTTAACCTAATTTTATCAACAAAATTCCGAGGACAGTTGCTACATGCGCGGCCGCCATTTACATAGTTATATTGTAATGTTGAAAGACGGTTTATTTTTGAGGTGTTCTCATCATCGGGCCAGAACTAGAACTATACACAACTTATCAGATTTAAAAAAACATATCCCCATCTTTGTCATTTCTATAAAGAATGACAGAGATGGGGATATAGTTTCCGACCCGATTCCGAATCCTAATGATTGTGAATGATATAAAAGCTTACGATTTAGTAGAATTTATTGCAATAAAGCAGTGAATACAATGTAAGCTGCTTGAGAAACTAAAACTCCATTAAGTCCTTATACTATACTGAATCTTTTTTTTTTCATGCAAAATTTAAATTTTCATTTATTGAATTCGCAATAACTTAAATAATGTGAAATAGGGTTAACTAGATACGACTGACGTAGGACTGACGTAGACACGTAGACGGTTGGAAGTTTTAACTGGAAAAACTTTACTCTCGTCGATTAGATATACTTTATTTGCCTACTCCAGCCTTTCGAAAGTAAATTTCAGCCAGTATTTAATTGATTGCATATTTTTCAGACTGATATGTTGATTCAATCACACCAAACGCTCAAATACATAAACCATGGCATACATACAGTCAGGAACAACCAACATGTTCGTATCTCAGATATGACTGGTCACGGATGGCCTGATTGTAATGCTGAATGTTCATAAAAAGGAATCGAGACTAGTCATAGACAATTAAGCCACGGTACAAACGCTATTGTGACTCCAGTCATCCTCTATCATCCATGGCCAGTCATGACCGGGGCGCGGTGTTTTTGCTGAATTACCTAAAACATCGTGACTCCAATCTTGAACATGATGTGGTTTTTGGTCATGAGATCTAAGTTTCGGTTTTGGGTCACCGATGGCCGGCATTAATGTGTTTTATAGGTATACGTGGGTGGGTAAATTAATATGACTACGGTTTTCATTTGGGAGATTGTAAACCATTTTCTGATATATTCCTTAACTATTGCCTTGATATCTTTGTTCTTGAGAGAAAACTTCAATGCGCCGTACAACTGACCAAAATAACTATTTTACGATTAAAACACTTGATAATAAATAAACACGTTTGTTGTATACTGTACTTGTTTGTTTTCATTTTATTCCTCTAGGTAAGCAGGTCGATATAAGTCAGCTGTTCGATCAAATGAAAAATGAACTATTTTCCAGGGGAACAATGCAGTTAATCAAGACCGCTCCGTAACATACGTGGAGAGTTTCCCGTCTCTTTTATGTCCCACAATTGTCACGTTTGATGAAACGCAACGCTACACGGCCATCGCTCATTACTAAATCAAAATAAAGATAGCTGCCGACGGGAAATGCTTGGCATAACGTTCAGTACGGATCGGTTTCCATTAAAGTGCGCAGCTGTCTCATAAAATCATTGATAAGGGATATAAGATAACCTCCTCCTTTTTTGAAGCCGGTTAAAAAGTAAGATCTAAATTTGTTTATTTAGAGAGGAGAAACATTAAAAAAAAGTTTTAATCAGATGTTATTTATACTGGCGACGGAATTAAAAAATAAAAACCGGAGTTAACCTGACAAGTGCAAGTCAGACTTGCCCACCGAGGGTTCCGTACAAACAAGTAGATAAATAGAGGAAATTATGTATTTTTAAATATTTTCCGTCATAAACCGAAAAATATACATCGTAACAAAAATGAAAACCTGTTTTAGCTTGTGCTGCTTTGATGAAGCTCTTTCCTATGATATTTCGCATAATACGGTTAACTCACTTTAAAATTTGGACCCTCCTTCCTTGCATAAAGACCATATGACGTGTTAATAGTCGCGGTGGTGGGTCATAGTTGGAGTCCTAGTGTGATTGTATTAATTTCAAGTATGTACTGACCATTGTCTGACTTAAGGGCGGATCTAAGGGGGGAGGGGGGGGGGTCATGGGGGTCATGACCCCCCCAATGGGCTGAGTCTTTTGTATTTTTGAGCCTTGTCAGTACTGTGACAACATTAACAGCCAATTAGCATATGAATACCTAAAATTTGATAAAAAAAATTAAAAAAATTCGCGCTCGCTTCGCTCGCGCCTAATTATTTCCTATTATTTTTACCCGACTGCGTATAAAGGAGGGTTATATTTTTCGAGTATATGTATATGTATGTATGTATGTGGGTATGTTTCTATATGATTGCCTACAAGCCTAAATGGCTTGACCGACTTTGATGTACGAGGTGTCGTTAGATCTGACTCTCATCTGCCTGCCCATTTCCACTTCAACTCAACTTAATAATCCATCCCAAAGCCAAAATGTACGTTGGTAGTCTGTTTGGATAGAGAAACTAATGTGGCATTGAGGGCGCTGGTATCCTTATTTTGTTCGACTAGCGACATAATAAAGATGTCAGTTCCTATTGTTTGCCACAATAATTCTCTTTCCAGACAGACTGTACTGCACTGGTGTGAACGAAAGTACCTAGTAGATAAACAAATTAGTCACAATGAAATCTTACCAATTATTTTAACGGTAAGACAGATGACAGACAGCGTGAAGGCCTAAGCGTTATTTAGTACCGCTACAGATGGACGGACATTTGATCGGGTATTTATAATATTTCTGTGACTTGAGCAAAATTTAGTGTGAACAGTAGGAGTAACGGATAACTCAGTTTTCTCAACCACAAGCGGTAGCCAATAATGCTTAGCTCCTATCCCTTCAATTAAGGTAGCATAAAATGGATAAAGTTGTAATTATCATGTAATGGGCATAAAGGTAGATTAGATTTTAAATACTAATAATTAAAACACATGATTGCGAAAATAATTTAATAGCACCAAATAAACGGGCCCGTCGACTTGAAAATCTAGTATGTATGTCGGAATTACATACAAGATAGTTAGTATATCTAGGTAGGACCACCTCCGAATAATTGGTATTGATAGTTGACTTATAATTAAACTAGCCCCAGTACAAGATCAGAGCCGATAGTAGTTAAACACAACATTACGCATGATTATCTTATACCTACGTGACTTTCAAGATTTTACCTCTTATAACAAATCGTATTGTTTTATGTTTTTGTAGATATTATTATACAATGGTGATGGAGAGTCAAAATTTGGACGACGAGCGGATCCTCGCCGCTCTTATAGGCGGCGGTCGCTTTGGCCCGCCGCCCGCGGTGTGCGGCGGCCCGTCGCCCGCAGCGTCTGCATGCTATGTTCGGGAATGTTCGGCAGCGGTCGCGCTCACCCGCCGGCTGCACGCGCCGGTGCGACCGCTGCTGAGGCGGTTCAGCTGTTTGAGCGTGATAGCAAATAGACGCTGCGGGCGACGGGCCGCCGCATGGCGCGGGCGTCAAAGCGACCGTCGCCTTAGCGAGTAATGATGAGCATAGCTGTAATGGACCAGATAGTGAAATTGAACATCATGATATTGAAGATGACGTGCAGAGTGACGTGGAAGAAGTTTTCGTGGACACAGGAAGGAGTGAGGACCTGGTACCGGTGTGGATACATTAGATCAAATGTGCGCTCTGATGTCTTGCAGCAGGAAAACCAACCGATGGCCTATGGCTTTATTATATACGCAATAAAAACATAGCCAGCTTAAACTCTTATGTCATTTACAGCCACAATGGAGAACATTGTGGCTGTAAAGCAAAGGCGAAAAATCACTGAGTCGCAAAAAAAAAAAAAATACGGGAGAATATTTTCAGTATCATACCTAAAGAAATCCCTGATGCATCCCTGACGCATCGTGCAATAAATGCCAGAAAGTTATTTGCTTAATGCTGACATAGGCTGACATGTATCTAAACTGCATTTGACTGATTTATCAATAGTTTTATAAGCTTATATAATAAAAAACATCTCTAATATTTTGAATGTAAGTTAAAATGACTGATTATAAGTAAAAAATGTATATTTGTGTTTTGTTAGTATCAGTAAGAAAAATACTATTTTATAGCATGTTAAAAATCATGCGTCGATTTTACGCATTTATATAACTCTCTGGGGGTTTTTTTTTTTTTTTTATGATAAATAGCAAAGGGACCCTAATATTAATTTAAGGATTTTAATACAGGGGGCATACCTTACTTATCTAACTTTTTGTTTACAAATTTTATATAATTCTATTATTTACTTACACATGTTTATCTAATCTATATCTATTGCATTCTTGTTGTTGTATTCTTAATTGTAATTGATATAAGTACAATTAAGAATACAACTTACATATTACTGTACTCTTACAATAGTTACCTGACCACTTACAATAGTTACTAGAACAGACAAAGACAAAAAAGTTGTGTCTACTAGTACAAGGACAAAAAAATTCTAGCGTTGACCCTTAATTGAACAACATCTTTATTCGTCTCAATTTCTTAATTTTCTTCAACAGAAGCTGATCCTCTCAGCTATCTCCTCTCTTTAATTTTATACAAAGTGTTTATAAACCACTTTGTATAAAATTAAAGCAGCTCAAATACACTTACAGATTGTTGAGTGAGCATTAAACAATAAAAAACACTGTTCTTCCTAACTAGATTTTCAAGGTTTACATTTTTTTTAATGTTAATACGCGAGAGAGATATTAATTACTATTTACCGTTTCTTAGCATCATATCATATAGGCAGTACCGTTTTCAGTCGGTCGGTCTTGGAAATCGGAGACTTACTGCCCGAAACACAGGCATGTTATTGCACATCACGCCATCTACGTGTCTTCGAGATACCCCTGAAAGATAGAAGATAGATATAGATAATTTTTAATTGAACTTTATTATTCAATAGTTCAAGTTGGAAGATGCTGCCATACTCGGCTAGGCCAACTCTGTCTTTATTTCACTAACAAAAGATCTTGTATTTAAATACTTCTACGTGCCCTGCATATATTGTGATTTGTCCTGTGACAGCAAACATAAACAAATAACACAAATAAACTGACTCTGCACTAGCCCGACAGTGTTCATACTGTATTAATCAACATATCAACAGAGTACGCTCGATACGAAAAGTCGAGACTTTCACCACAGGTAACAGTTTGACACTAATCAGGTAATGATAGTAATAATATACTAAAATAATCTTACATATCGACGGTGGTCTTTTCCAGGCAACTCGTCGCAGCTCAAACTTCCACTGGTCCTCTCCCGATGGACTAACCTCTGTGTGATACTTGACCACCTTATAGAGCTCCTCGTAACTGGAAACGGACGCTTTTGTATAATAGTTTAATAATATGTTGCGCACTCCCTCCGCTTCATTAAGAAAGCCAAATTTTCTCCATGTCCCAGTTGTGAGACGTAATTATAGGCAAAACAGTTTCTTTATAAGGGCATGCAGGTGTTACAACATTCTAGCAAAAGACACGGATGTTGACTTATTCAACACTCCTGTGCTTAAACTAAAACAACTTCTCAATATAAACTATTTCCTTAAGCTTAAGTTTATTCTAAATTTATTCTATATGTATCTCTTTCTATTCTATCTTACTCTTTTTTTGGTTTTACGATTATTCTGTATATATTGTTTAAGTATATGTGTGTTTATGTATTTTATGCCTGTCCGTCTATTTCACAGTTGTCTAGTCTTTTATATTATTTGTGAAAACTTTTAATTGGCCTTCCGTTTTTGTATCCATTCTCTAATATATGTATTTAGCTGGAAGTTTTCCTTTGAAAATAAAAATATAAAATGAATAAATAACTTTGGGAAATCTCCTTGCCAGGATATCGATAATTTATTCAATAGCAAAGCAGTAGTATGCAAACTATATATTACATTATTTTATTGACAAGAACAATGTGGCGTTAGGCGCGTCTTTTGTGAAACTAGGTATATGTTTACTATGAGATCTAGTTTCTTCCTGGGAAGGTAAACAGGGCAACAATTTAGCTTAGAAACTTTAACATAATGATAAATGTTCTTGTAGGAAAAATAATTAAGAAATACTATCTAGTAATAACGCACGAGGTCCCTGTGTTAGTAAACCTACCCTTACCTCCTACTCTTATCTATTCAAGGTATACCTAATTAAAGCGCCTATACTTCTTGAGCATTAAACGTCTGAATATTTTAGAAACATATTTGGAGGTCACTGTATAAGAGAGAGTACTATTGTATGTTATTAACGTAGTAGATATGGGTAGTGGACATCCCTACAGGTACTACCTCAGTTGCTGACAGACACGCTAGCGAGCGTTTATATCGACTGAGAGTGATTTTTTATAGAAAATATACGAAATACATATACTATAATAATAAAATTAAAGGTATATTAAAAACATACATTTGTGTAAAAATATGTTAAATATCGGGTAAATCTTTATGTATTTTTTGAAATATATAAAAAAGTGAGAGAATAAAAATTAAGTAGATTTGGTACATACCGCATTTCATCTGTGATAGCGTGTTTAGAGAAGTGCTTGCACCTCTTGTATAATGTGATGAAGCGCACTGGTTTGCCCTCGCGCCAGTTGTCGCCTGCGTCGGCGCCGGTCTCGCTGATCTTTTTCGCCGCGCAGCTACGAGCTAATTTCCTGTAAACAAGCTTTATTATGCAAACTGTAAGCGGTCGACATTAAAGCGCCTAGCTATCTCTCTCGCGCATCACAACATTTTAGGGTTCCGTAACTCAAATGGAAAAACGGCACCCTTATAGGATCACTTTGTTGTCCGTCTGTCCGTCCGTCCGGGTGTCAAGACATGTATCTCGGGAATGCGTGAAGGTATCGTGTTGAAATTAAAAACATATAAGTACGCAGATTCATAGTCTCTGGCTGCAGAAAGAAAAATCAAATTTCTGTAAAAAAAAAAGTTACAGTCGAAGCATAAGAAACACACATTTCGTCACTCACAAGGAAATCAAAACCTATGGTGTACTTCCCATTAACCTAGAACTATAAAATTTGGCAAGAAGTATTGTGTTATAGTACACAGGAAAAAAATAGTAAGCTGTACATTTTTAATTTTGGTTTCTAAACGTCAATCGTAGTTATAAACATTAAAATACACGAAAATTAAGCTATGGACAAACGTAAGTATACCTGTAAATAAAATATATAAGTAACGTCGGAACATTATTAATTCATATTATATTAGATGTATTAGATTTCACCCAATTTTAGTCGTTTTAACTAGCGCTCAGCATTTGCATGACTCAAGTAAAAATTGTAAATAAAAAAATAATCGTCAAAATCGGTTCACCCAGTCGAAAGTTATGAGGTAACAAACATTAAAAATAACATACAGTCGAATTAATAACCTCCTTCTTTTTTGAAGTCGGTTGAAAAGAAAAGTGAAGACAATTGAGTTGAGTAAAGAAACGGATTTATTCTGCTTACATAAACAGTGGTATGTTTTTGGGAAGTTTCAGCTGTACGAGTGCTTCCAGAGAGATCCCGCCCTCCGCTGCCGGTGTACGTGAGCTCGTAGCCGTAGTCGACGTCATCTTCGTATTCCTGCCAAACCAGTGTTTTGTATAAATATTACTATAGTGTCATATAAAACATGAATATAGTGTAAAAAACTTAAGGACCAATTTGAAATAGGACCACACGGGAAGCACCAGCTTTCAAATAAAAAAAGAATCATCAAAATCGGTTCACTCAGTCGAAAGTTATGAGGTAGCAAACATAAAAAAAATACAGTCACATCGTGTCGCGAACATGATCCGAGATGTTTTGCAACAAAATGGCCGCGCCTCGTGGTTTGAAAGTAGGCGTTTTCATATTATGATATTCGAGCTTCCAACACTTATTGAACCTCAATAACCTTTATGCTAATAACTAGAGAAGAGAATGGATTAAAATACAATAGGTAATTATAGATAGATCGAGTAAATAAGTACCCATAATAAGCCACTAACCACCGGCCTAGGCTTCTTCGATCGAGTTTTGTATCGAGATGAATTCCTCAACTGATAATTTTGGAATTCTATCCCCGAGCGACCGAGCCTCGCTCGAATTATTTATGGCTGAAAATACGGACAAATCCGGGTTCACTAAAAATGAAAACTACATACTTAGATCGATTTATCGTCCCCGAATCAACCTACCTACTTACCACACATCATCAAAATCGTTGGAGCCGTTTCCGAGGTCCCTATTGTATACACAAAAATATTACTCGTTTAAAATATAACAAATTTCATTTAACATCGAACCGGCGAACGAATTAAGGAATTTACGAAAAAAACATCAACCAACCCTTGACCGATCCACGTTTAATAGAAATGAAACTATCTTGCTTCGCGTGAATCTGCGTTAACAGCAATTATGAAAAATTAAAATAATAAATATAAACAATAATTTAGTCAATCAGGAAAGGATACTCACATGTAAAAAATATCACAAATACGAGAAGCGGCCAACAGCAACATGCGCTGGTGCTGCGGGGCGAGTGATGAGCGCGCGCGGCGTTTGCTGCCTTCAGCTACGTTACAGAACATTCTGGAACGTGGCTAACGTCAGAGTGATCTATTAAATTGCAGTTTATTCTACGCTTCAGATATTCTATGAAACACTAATATCAAGAATGTGACATAAATATGCCTAATATTTTGTATCTGTATTAGATTATGTAAAATAATATATATACTTTTAAGCCGACTTCCAAAACGAAGGAGGTTCTCAATTCGTGTGTATGATTTGTTTGTTCAGCGATTACTCCGCTTGATTTTGATGATTCTTTTTTGCTTAGTAGGTAATATCTCTGAGGTGGTTCCATATAAATTTCCAAAAAATGTGAGGTACGATGCCGTTGACATATTCTGTGTGTATGTTATGTATCATATTCTGATTTATATTTATGTTTTTGAAAGATGACTTGAGCGACATTGATTTTAAATGTGATCAAACGAATCACTATAGCCGTTTTTATGTCGATTACATTTAACAAGTATATATATATATATATTAAAAGAAAACAAAATACCCGACTGCAGAGCTATTTTAAGCCCCGACCTAGTAAAAACTTTTTACAAAAAAAAAAATACCTTCGAAAAAACTGAAAAGCATAACATAATAAACTTTTTTATTTAACTTTAATAACTAAGTCCTCAAAGTAATGTAAGTATACCTAAGTAATTTTGAGTCGGCGTCAGCGTGATAAGTTGCGTTTCGAGTGCTCGTGGGGAGAGCGCATTTTTTGGAATGTCAATGTTTATTGCTGGAGATCACATTGTTAATTTGAATTGGTTATTTCTTTAAATTTCATGTCATTTTTAGCGCCGCCTCAAAATTACTTAGATATACTTACATTACTTTAAGGACTTAGTTATTAAAGTTAAATAATAAAGGTTTATTATTTTAAGCTTCTCAGTTTTTTCGGAGGTTAAATTTTTTTGTAAAAAGTTTTTATTTTATAAACTTTTTATAGCTTTAGTCTACTAATTAAAAATAAATAAATTAATAATTTTGATTAAATTAATTACTAATTAATTTAATAAAAATACTTATTAAAAACATGTATATGTGTGTGTACGTGTATAGTATTTGTATGTAGATACATGTATATATGTGTGTGTGTGTGTAAGTATGTATAGTATATGTGAATGAGATTAGTAATGGATATGTGCATTACTTAAATCGTTAAAAAAGAACAGCCTGTAGATGTTGTTTACGCCGCAGCCTACTAGAACCGGTTATGTACGACGTGCGAGCGCTCGAGTCCGAAGTCCGAATAACCCGGACGGAAGATTTTAAATTTGTGGGTACTTCGTTAAATCGATGCTTGTTCATACCCATTGAACGTATGTAAATGTCAATGTAATGTATTGTTTTAACTTTGCTGAATATTGATAAATAGAATAGCGATAGTGTAGGAAACAGTTATAAGTGTCAGCGCGCTGCGAATGAAATTACCAGTACAAACTAACTGTAGTTTTTAGGTACCTTATAAGCCAATTTATAATGTAAATTTTGTGTTGTTAAATAAATAAATAAAAATTACTACATGATTACTTTTAAAATAGCTACTACCTTATAATTACACAACTCGTCATTAAAATCTGCGAGTGAACAATAAATCATCCCTATTTTCCCACCCTTAGGGTAAGATTTTTTCCCTAAACTTATATGGAACCAACTTCGAGGTATAATAAAAAAAGAATTATCAAAATCGGACTGCTCTGTAAAAAGTTATGCGTGCTCATACATTATAATCAGGCAGTGAACAATCAATCATCCCCTGTTTTCCCACCCTTAGGGTTGTTTTTTTTTTTCCAAATTTATATGGTACCAATTTCGATGTATACCAATAAAATAATAAAAAAATAATTATCAAAATCGGACTACTCTGTAAAAAGTTATGTGTGATCATACATTATATATATATATATATACGCGTCGACTTGAGAACCTCCTCCGTTTTTTCGTCGGTTAAAAAGAGGGTTAAGTGTTATAAGTTTGACGTGTTTATCTGTATGTCAGTCTGTAGCATCGTAGCTTTTAAACAGATGAACCGATTTAGATCTAGTTTTTTTTTACCGAGCGAGCGAAGCGTCTCTGCATCAACTAGCCAAATATTCTTTCGTCTGTCAGTTTCTTTGTGAGTTTGTGAATTTGTGAGTTTGTTTGTATGTTCGTACTGGAGTACAGGGCGTAATTTTGAACCAATTTTGATGAAACTTGGCGTATAGGTTCTATGGTTTTTTTTTGTCGTCAGCGATTTTTGACAGGAGGAGTGGTTCCCATAAAAAAGGGGGAAGCTTATTGCGGCGTTAATTACCAACCGATGTTAATGATATTTGGTAGGTAGATAAAGTACACAATTATTACAACTTGTGGTAAAAATAAACAGAATTGGTCAAGTGGTTGTCGAGATATGACAGCCAACTTGAGATTGCGTGTAACAGTGAGGGCGCGTGGATGTGCTTGATGCATTTTAGCGCTAAATAATTTTATTGATCTTACGTTTTCTCAGGTTATAAAATTATTAATACACTCGAAAAATATTCCCTCTTTCTTACACAGTCGGGTAAAAATAGGCGTACACGGCGGCGCGTGCATTTCACTGATTTCATTGGTTTATCAATAATAAGTTAATTATAATTTTAATACCTATGTATTTTTCGTCTTTTACTAATAATTTTGACTTTTTTTTATATAGAATACTTAGCTCTACGTTTGACCACCAGCACGCCTGATGGGAAGCGATACTGTGGCCGAAGATTAATCACGTAGACCTAGAAGATACTTATTCCCTCTAGACTTGAAGACACCTGGGTTATAGCTTTCAGGAAACAAAGACAGCGGCAAGGCATTCCTTTCCCGAGCGGTTCGCTTAGAAAGGTGGAAGCAAAACGTTTATTTCGAGCTGATGGCAAATCTACCATGAAGGGACGAAATTGAAGCGTTTTCCGGCTTGTCCTGTTGTGGAAAAGGGAGGGAGGGATTAGGACATATGACATGACCTCAAACAAGTGGCAGAGAGACGCTGGATGTAAGACGCTTCCATCAGGTCTGTTTGGAAAGCCACCCGGCTTCTGTCCAGCAGTGGACTTCTTGTAGCTAAGTTGATGATGATGATCATCATCATATCTATATGTGGAATCCCTGCTATGCATGAGACAAAAAAAATATAGTTTACTTACTGTTCAAGCGCACCTAATATTTTCTTGCTAAGCACGTTTGTAATAACAGCGCTGCAAATGGTTTTGATTTTAAACTTTATGCCTATCCGCCCAAAAACCTTACCTGGCTACGTCACATGGTGCAGTGAATATTGTATAGATGGCAGTAGCAGTAGGTAGCTACTAAATTTCTTTCCTTGCATAGGTTTTGCAAACAAACTCCTACTATTTTGATTCTATCTGTCGGTTTTCACACAAAAACAGCTAGACTTAATAGAGAAATAACAGAGAACCTAGAGACGGACGAAGGCTATTTATTTTTACCTTTGAAAGCGACTTTGCACATAATTTCTAACAAAAAACGTACACTCAGCGAGTATCAAGAGTAATGAAATCGCAAGTTAGACTGCAAAAATAGCTCTTCTGCAGTCGAGTATTTTGTTTTTCTTTTAATATACTTGAATATATCACATCATCGCAGTTTTTCATGCGGGTGAATCCACAGAACATAGCTAGTAATTATAAAAGAGGAAGTAACTTCTTCTCACTGTTACTGTTCCTGACCCAACGGCTGAACCACTTGTTATGAAATTTGGTATAAGATAGCTCCTGGATACGGACATAGGCTACATATAATCATCATCGTCAACACTAAGCGGGTGAACCCGCGGGGAAAATAATGGAGCTACCTATTTGTAACGTCTTCCCTGTTCTTTTTATGTTTGTACTCTGTTTTTGAGCTACACATCCTTGTATATTTCCTGGCGCGCACGCTACTTTTGTCCGTTTTACTAGCGAGTATAGGGCGGTGGCGTGCGCGCATGTGAAGGCGCTGCCCGCGCGCTCTCGTATGTGTAATGTATTAACAAAGAGTTGTTGTTGCTACCTGTGGATTACCAAGTTGCCTGCCCTCATTGGCTTCTTATTATAGTAATAAAAGAAAAACAATGCCAAAAATGTAAGGCTCCCACTGAAGCTTACATACATACTTATATATATATATTTTTTACATTATTAGGTACTTTAAGTAAGCTAGCAAAAATGTTTTAATTTCTTTAGTATTGATATTTTCCCATTATAAGTTTTAATAAGCCTGTACCTGATAAACGTAAACTAATTCATTGTATTGTACTACCAGGATTTATTTTTATATGTACACTGGTAATTGTATATCTGTTTTCTTGTAACATTATCATTTACAAATAAAGATGTTTAAAAAAAAAACCTTGTATATTTTGTGGACATTAATACAAATTGAATATTACATTCGATACCATTTATTATGCGTTAACAGATAAGTATTACAAACACATATGTTATATTTATATAATAAAGTAAGTACATTATCTCACCGTTTAAGTGAGTATAGGTACATACTGTCAGTGATACAGCCTGCAAAAGTATAGCTCAGTCGAATCACATAGAAAGGAACACAATTTTAAAACTATTACGTAAAGTTATTATTTACGATTTGTATAATTTCTGATGCGACACAAACTTTTCATTTACCCCCACATTTGCTTCCACAAGAAATATATATAAATAGAGCAGGCTAGCCACAAGATGGACAGAAGATATCATACAAGTGGCAGGAAGAAGCTGGACGCAGGTCGCTGCCAACCGGTCTTTTTGGAAATCCAGAGAGGAGAAAGGAGAAAGGAGGAGGCCTATGTGCAGCAGTAGACTTCTTGTGGCTGAGAAGATGATCATGCAGCGATTTGCTGTGTTTGGCTACATTTTTCAATTTTGTTTTAAAAGACTTTTTTTATTCTTAAATCAAAACTATAAAATATCTACAATTCTTTGTAGTAGGTAGGTTAGCTAAGTGTTTCAAAAACATACAACTCGTATAAAAATATTCATGCATTTTTTCGATAATCACGTTTGACTCCATTTACATAGAATTCGCAAAAGTATTTGACTAAGTCGTTTACGCTTCACCTACTATTTAAAAAATGTAGATATCGATAAAAATTGTTCAATTGAATGGATTTAAACTTATGTTAGTTGCATAAGTTTAAATGGATTTAAGCTTATGTTAGTTGTATAAGTTTAAATGGATTTAAACTTATGTTAGTTGCATAAGTTTAAATCCATTGACGTCACTCATAAAACTGCTATGTTAAAGTGGGATTGGGCTGGACACGTCTGCCGGATGCCAGAAGATCTATGGGAAAAATCCACTACTAACTGGGTTCCAACAGGTAAACGGCCGCTTGGTCGGCCTAGGAAGAGGTGGAGAGATGAGCTCTACACCCATAACAAGGATTGGCGCTCAATAACAGCCAATAGACAAATTTGGAAGGAGGGAAGAGCTGCCTTTGCTCAACAATGGGACAATACAGGCTGATATAATAATAGTTGCATGAGAAAATTTGTATAATTGGAAAGTTACCTGTCTCACCCGATAATGATTTCTTCAGGAGTAACGCAGTGTGGCTACATCCAACCTAATCGAATCTCATATCGGTCAATTTTTTATGCAGATGACCTGAAAAATACGACTAATAACTCTTTTTTTTTTTTTTTTTTTTTATTCTCCATAGGCACCAGGGTCCGTGCCCTTTGTCATAATTACAAACTATTGTTTACTAATTATCGTTACGGGAAAATGATTTTATTTTAAATTAAGTACTACTAGTACTAAGTGCGTGCATACCACGAGCAAAGCGACCCGCATGCAGCACCCGATCACGAGTATGACGCATGTGCCAGCCATCGCCCTCCTCAACCATATGTTAGGGAAGAGGGCGACCCGCCACACGACGCCGCCGCAATAAGGAGCCTTCGATGGTGAGCATGAATGCTTGACTAATAACTCTAGAGATTTATCTAGTGTAAAATCAGGCACTGACTGTTACAACACAGCTCACGCTAAAGTCAGGGTTTTCAAATTGTTTTAGTTGTATATTTTTGGTCGATAAACTATTAAGTATTTGTATTTGTAAAGTGGCTCGAAAGCACATATCTGGTTGATTCAACTTTATTAAATCGCCAAGGATTTCGCATCAGCGCTCATAAACGTTCCAACTCAATGAGGTGTAAACGGCACCTTTAGTTAAAAATAATTTATATTTGTAAAAAAAACTCACATATGACTTTTTAAGTTCAAATCTCAACTCAGTTTATTAGCTATTTAATTTAAATCTACAACAATATTATAGTTTACCTAGAATGCATTGTTTAAAATTAATTAATTGAAGAAAATATACACAAAATTTTTGGTAAGTAACCTATAATGCCATCAATCTTTGTATTAACATCATAACTCATATATTAAAAATATTTTATGTACTTACCTACAGTATTTGGAAGTTGAAAAAAATCAAACATGAGCGCATGGACCCAGAGAAATTAAAGAATCCAAGTGATAATAGGATTATTGACACTTGATACTAGGCTATTAGACCAGAATACGTGTATATATAAAAGTGCGATAAGGAGAGCAACATAAGACAGTAACAACGCTCGTGTCAATTTCGTTCACTCATTGAATCAAAAAAATTGTGACCAGCTTCAACGTCGCTGTCTTTCAACCGTCATTCTCGCAAGTCGCATAATGGTATAGAACTACCATATTAAGTCGTTCGGCCACGGTATAACTTTGATAATTTGTTTTCCAAACTTCAATATAAATTCATTGAGCCAGTTTCCTGACATGCACATTCACGTACATACATAAGCATGAGCACTCACACAAAAAAAAAACACATTTTAAAACCTTTTAAACCACTTTATCGTCCAGTCGCTGTTTTAAATTAGATTAAAATGTTACAGTCGTAGAGCGATATTGTATTACGTACATTGTTTTCTGTCTGAAAGAAAATTAAGTTTGACTAGATTTATTAGAAAGATAGCTGGTAAGATTTCCTTCAATGCATTTTGTAACAAGAATGATACAGAATGACATATCATAGATATAATATATCGACGGTAAAAAGCGTAAATGCTGTAACTGACAATATGCAAAGTTATCCCCAGAACCAAAAGAAAAAATGGGATTTCAGAAAAAAAACATATTACTTATCTCTTTTACTATTAAAGTTACATATGCCATATTTAAATATTTGTGATCTACTATCAAGTAAACTGCTGTAAAGATACTAGAAGTTGCTTTTGAGCCGTGCTTAAGTTTATGGTTACAACAATAGCACATTTTTTTTTCATACGTGAAACCGCTGTAAACTTTTCACGTACGGATAAAAAAAATAACAGCGCTGTACCATCATCATATAATTTGAAAAAAGCGAAATTCTTTTAATTTTAATTATGAAAGATGCAGTTTTATGCTATTTACAGCTATATGATGAGCTATATGATACGGTGGTAAAATTGCCACGAGAGCCGGACCATTCGACGCAGGAAAATTCGCTGATTCCGAATATACAATAAAAAAATGACTTGGGTGTCGGTTACAGCTGTTACGCTTTTTACTGTCGATATATCGTTTGCATTACAGAACAATTTTTAACCGAGAAATCAACGACTACAAAATTTATGAACGCAACAAAAAACGTATTCTATCATCATACTTAAGTAATTTGTAAGAATTAAAAAGTAACAACTAAGAGGAATTATGATAAAAATGATAGGCTAAAAGTAAGTACGTACACACCTACATATACTTCGTCGAGTCTTAATAATAAATTTTGTACAAATTGAACATTTTGAACAAATAGTTTTTTTTTAACAAGTCTTTCGATCATAATTTGAAAACAGATCCAGGTATTTTAAAACAGATATTTGATAAAAATCCTCGACTTGCTCAGGATTATGCTGAAATTGTGCTGTCATTATATCATATTCCGGCGTTAAATGAAAACATTAGGATTCTAATCAATGTCCTGGTTTAATACAACAGTAACACATACTTTTAGGTTATTAAAACATATTAACAATGAGCCTAATAACATAGCAGGATGATTTAAAGATGTGCTCGCCATTACAACATAAAAGGTTCTTTCTATCTCTTAAATAACTTATTGGTAACATTTTCTAAAGCTAAAAAGCAAACAATCAAATCTTACAAACGTATAGGAACTGTCGACATATTAAGTGTTTTTAAAAGGTAACTAAGCAAATTATTCATATGCACTAACAAAGTTACAGTTCTCGACTCTCGACATTAGAACCACAAGGTCGGATATCTAATGTTTTTAGGACTGGTTTTCCGACCTTTTCTTTCTCTTGACATTAGGTATTCTAAAGTACCTAGTTTTTTATTTTATTTTCTTTCACAATTTGTTAAAATTATCGATTTAGCTGTTTATGAGTACTCATAAGTGTATTGTTTCAATACCTAAGTGAAATAAATGGAATTGAATTAAATTGCTGCCGAAGGTCAGATCTAACATTTTTGATGAATTTAATCGGTTCTGATGTCAAGAATTTTGGGTTGAAATACAATCTTGGACTAGCCTTGGCCGTAAAACAGTTAAAGTTAAGTACTACTTAAGGTTTTCTAAGATTTTCGGTTGTTACTCATTGAAATTAAACAGTTTTTAACGGATTTCTCGCGTATATTTTACATAACAGGTATATAGTGTAAGAGCATGCACTAGGTAAGCCGTACCACTCCATCCGTTTTGGTATTCCTCAAATCTTGGCTAGAGAGACGCGTTATGAACCAAGGATGTTACGCGAGGATATTGAAATTAGGAAATATCCGAACTTTAATCGAGAAGATGGTTGGCAAGGTGTCACCTGCATCGGATCCCGTCATCAATTTAATAAAATCTCAGCCTCAACACAGATCTGCAATAACTGTTGACATCGTGAGCGACTTCTGCGTGCATAACGTTTTGCATAAACATAATAAGCGGTAGTAATTCATATTTTTATAACAAAAGTGACAACTGTCATCTCGCCTCACCTGTAACAACGGACCATAGACCTCCATACTTCAGTGTAACGGACACTGCAAAATGTTCGAAACGTGTTCGAACCGTCAGGTTATAAAATTATATGAAATATACGCGAACAAAAAGTTTTCTCTCTTTACTTTATCTAGAGTTTTGCGGTCAAATACGATAAAACAACAAATGAGTGCTATTTGACCGCAAAATTACAAAATAATATAAATTTTAAAAAAACTGATTTGTAGTAGAAAGTAACATCAATCTGCAGGCAGTCAAACTTATGCGCGCCAAAAAATTGGCAAACATCACTAATTTTACTAACGTAAAACTAATTTTAATAAAAAAAACTTTCACATCTTGCCGTAGGTTTATCCAAGAATTATGTGACCAAGTTTATTAATATTTTATAATTAAGATAAAAATTGTCTTAAAATATTTTTACTACAATAATCTAATTTTTGTTTGCTTATACTTTTTCACAATAAGTAGAGCCTTGAAACATAATATACATACAGTTTTCGAACTATGCGCCTATTTTGTTTTACAAACACCTAGTAACATTATTCATTATGTTAATTCTTAAATAAACATATAATTCCGAATAATTGGCACACTTACATTATTTTACATTACATTACATTACATTACTTTGCATTACATTATTTTTTTATCTAAATTACATAATTTTAAATATAACATCGAAAAATACTTTAGGTTCGTTATACGAACTTGAAAGGAAACGATTAGCCTAAACTTTTTTATTATGTACAAATTATTTAGTTATCATAATATTTTATATAGATTAAACAAAATATATTGATATTGATAGTGTATTTTGATAAGGCTAAAATTATTAAAAATATGTTCGGTCTCGTTTATTCTTCTTAAACCGATAAAATACTGTGATAGGTATTTACTTTTCATACGTATATTATAAGATTTTGGTGAAGGTATACAATATAATAAAATTGGGTAAATAGGTATAATATAAACTATAGACTAACAGTAATTAGCAAAATTCTATTAAAATATTTTGATACAAAAATATTTCAGACGCATTCATACACAATATCCGAACATTACTGAAATCTGTATTAAGTTATTATCTAAAACATTTTGTTCTTATCATATTGAATACATGTTATGTTCATTTTAACCCTTTCATTTATGCAATTGCAGAACTACTAATATTTCCATTTATTTGTCTCAGTCATTCCATATCTCTTGACTTTCACATAGCCATTGTTCGTTACCCTGAAATATTGTATGCCACTATGTTAAATTAACTCTCCAATTTTACTGGAAGTTTATTAATTATAACTTTAAATTCCAAAGACGGTTGCACATGATTAATAAAAAAAAAATATCAAAAAAAAAAATGGTTGCCTGTAAAGTTGGTTTACGGACGATAATTTTACGTGATAACGATGCGTCACAAGCCGAACCCTTAGGCCGATCATGCTTCTCTATCGCTTGTTCCGCGCTCTCGCTTGCGCGCTCGGCTTAGACGGAACGTGACACTTTTGCGTGCGTGCAGCCGGCGTTCATCGATTCATAAGACGTTATCACATAAAAATAATTGTTTATAAAATACTGCACACTTTGAAGTAAGCAAAATAAAGTAAATTAAATGTTAATTTATTTTATTTAGAACTTGCTTTATCGTAAAATAAATGCGATCTTGACTTCATTTTAAGCGTACTTATAACTTCAAGTTTAATCTTGATGTATATCTCTATATACGTATATAAAAATCAATTGCTGTTCGTTTGTCTCGCTAAAACTCGAGAATGGCTGGGCCGATTTAGCTGATTTTGGTTTTGAAATGATTGTCGTAGTCCAGGGAAGGTTTAAATTTTGAGAAAATATCGGGCCCACTCATTGATAGGTGATACGAAGTACCGGGTCATCTAGTCTTTAGATATCTTAGTCATCTTTAGTCATCTATTCTTGATAAAAACAAACTGATTGGTGTCGAGCTATTGGCTATGCTTGTGTCCTATCTGAGCAGTTTTAAAGTGATTTTACATGCATTTTAGTAAATTATTCGAACCTAAAAATAGGTAATTGGAAAACACTAAAAAATATACTTAACCTAAATATAAATGTAATATTTTGTTTATATTAAAATTTATGTAATATTTGCAAACACATCAACCTATACTACTAATGATAACATTTAATTAAATTTAGTCTTATACTCGTAGTGTAGTCTAATAATTAATTTGAGATTATATATTTTAACCGTTAGTGAGTAGGTAGGTACAGTGAGTTTGTTATGCCAATATTTTTTTAAACATGAATTATATATTTTAACCGTTAGTGAGTAGGTAGGTACAGTGAGTTTGTTATGCCAATATTTTTTTAAGCATGAATTATATATTTTAACCGTTAGTGAGTAGGTAGGTACAGTGAGTTTGTTATGCCAATATTTTTTTAAACATGAATTATATATTTTAACCGTTAGTGAGTAGGTAGGTACAGTGAGTATGTTATGCCAATATTTTTTAAACATGAATTTTTTGAAATATACTTTAGTTCATGAAGATGTTTATTTTTATATGTATTCTATCAACCATCTAGTTTCCATAGTACAAGCTTTGCTTAGTTTAGGCTAGATGGTGTTGTGTGAAATGTCTACCATTCTATCCATCTATTGATATTACGTCTTTGATATTATGACTGTACAATGATTTTGACAGCAGAAAGTACCATTTTATTCCATCTATTGATATTAAGACTGTACAATGATTTTGACAGCAGAAAGTACCATTCTATTCCATCTATTGATATTACGTCTTTGATATTAGGACTGTACAATGATTTTGACAGCAGAAAGTACGTGGGGTACTATTTTTTTTTGTATTTTCATTATTTTTTGATCTACCTGTGAATTATATTGAAGCATATGCAAGTTAACTGTGATTTTTCACTTTTCACTAAACGCAAGATTTTGACTAAGCTATGATTCATGTCTATTACATTTAGAAGTTATATTGATATATTTGCCACCGATTATTTTATCTTTTTACTTTATAGTGCTGGAGAACTAAACACCAATAAATCGTTTGCTCGATTAATACGTAGCGTGCGATCGTTAAACGGTCGCACGCGCACAACAACGAGCGATTTTAATTTACAATATACATTTATTACTATAATTTTCATGATAGAAATTGTGTGGCACATACATCTGTAATAATACACACATACATTAACGTGTATCTTGCTCTTATGCCAGTCATGAACGACGGCACACAGTAGGACACAGTAGTACACATCGCTCCTTTAATACGATAAGTAACGTTATTTGAATATTTAACACTTGCTTAGCTTTTATCAAACAGACTGAATTTTGATTATATTAATATTATGATTATTTTTTTAGACTGAACAGTAAATGAATATACTTACAACCTAGGAATTATCACGAATAAAAAAAATTGTAATACCTAGAAAAATGCCTACAAAAAAATTATAAAGAACAAGGAAAATTATAAAAAAAAAAAAAAAAAAAAAAAAAATAAGGTTAGTTTTTTCAGCAATTACTTCGCACATTATAAATATGATAATTCCTTTTGTTTGGTATGTGGTCCCATATAAATTTTATCAAAATCGGTTCAGTACTTTGGTTTTCAGTAACAAAATAACTGGAAAAATGTGTCATCCAAGTAAATGATTGGCGTATTTTGAAGTTGCTTTTTTTTTAATAAACTATACCTATAGATAAGTATTATTTCATGCATTACTCATGCGCATGAAAGCCGATCGAATTACCACCCATTTCTTATTGAAATACCGAAATCCGTCCTCAGCGATATCGGTTCTCGTTCTTGATGCGTACTGCACAGGAATGGAATTCCTTGCCACCATCTCTGTTTCCTGAGAACTACAATCTTGGAATTTTCAAGGCTGGAGTGAATAGATATTTTCTAGATCGACGAGCTCCATTCTCGGCCACAGCATCGCTTTACATCAGACGATTTGCTGGTCAATCGTAGATCTATCTCGAATTTAAAAAAAACTAAGAGTAGTTAAGAAGCTCCTATGAGCAGACACTCCTGGCTGAAGCATCAAGTTAGTTGTACTCTTTCTTTTATATCATAACTAGACGTGTCTTGTGGTTTCACCTGCGTAGTGATGAGAAAAGAGGGTGATGGTGAACGGTGATGATGATGATAAAATTTAGCCTCCAGATTCTCAGCTATCTCTGTATTAAATTTCATAACAATCGGTCTAACCGTTTGGTCGTGACAAGCTAACAAACATACAGAGAGACGGACAAAGTTGCTTTCTCTTCTTTAATACTTATTTAGTTAAGATTAACAGGCCTGTGAAATTTCAAAGCTTAAAAAAAATGCTAGTTTTTTATAATCATTATATACAGGGTGACTGTTTGAACACCTAGCAATATTGATACAGGGTATTCGGTAATCGATTCTCGTTCCAATCCAAGTAATCAAAGAAAATAGGTGGTCAATATTTGACCTAATTATCCTTATAATTAATTAATAAATCTGTAAATTGTAATAAATAAATCTGTAAAGTGTAAATTAAAGTGTAATTATAAAACACAAAAATCACGGACACTCAAATCATGCATGTTGCGCGATCACTGCGCATGCGCAATGTACCCACATAGTTGTACCCACAAGTACCCACATACTCTCACGCTCCGAGCGAGCGCATGTGACATGCGCTCGCTCGGAGCGTGAGAGTTTAATTTGATGTGATGACGATTTGTACATAACTCTAAAGTTTTGTAAAAATTTCATAAATTAAAATCCAGTGTATTCATTAATTTTTAACCAACATAATAATTCTACTATCAAGTGTCAGAAGCCGGAATGGATCCATGTGTCATCGTCATCGTTGCAAACCAACGTACCGACTGAGGGCCCGGCCCCATCACTAAGTGCCGTGAAAATTTCTCGGCACGGCGCCGGAAAGACGAGCCGTGTACTGTAAATCGTCAGATTCCGGCGCCACGCCGTGGAAATTTCACGTAGAGATGCCGTAGAGATGGGGCCGGGCCTTGGCTGCTCTATGACTGGCAATAGAACGTCTTTGGACCCACGTCTTGCAATAATATCATTATCATACTATTATAAATTCGTAAGATACAGTTACGACACATTACCGACTGTGTCGTCCCGAGCTTCCTACCTATTCTTTTTATTTCGTCTAGAATCTCGTGTCAAACACGACCCAAAATTCGTTAGATGTCGAAAACTAGCGGCATGGTCCATGGTCAGTATCAATATTTAAATACATACTCAGTCTTAAGTGAGGGCATTGTAATATCCGGGGTATACGACCATGCATTCCGAAATTTTCAATAAGTAATTAATTGAACACATAACAAAGTTTAGTTCATTTTTCGAAACACAAGGTCGAGATCATAGTCAGTAGTTTAATATACTAAAAGACCAATATTTTTCAACATGCACATAAATGTTAAATATGATACAAACTTGATAGTACATACAGCGTATTTGAAGTCTATCAAATTTATTCATTTGTTAAAATTTACCCGATGATTGAAAAATCACCCATCTATAACTAATACATCTGTAAACCAATATAGAAAAAGATCTTGTTTAAATCGTTAGATAATTTTACTTTAAGTAGTTTCAGTCCGTGTATCTTTCAACGCATTCATCGGATTCTCTATGACATTTATAGCAGCGGCGGCTGCAGCGAGCTTTGTATTTTTCCTCCTAAAAATAAAATCAGCAAGTGATGACGCGCGCTTCGGACCTCTTAAAATTGCCTCAATTTCTTCGCTTGACCGTGATTCAGCAACAGTTCGCTTCAGTTCACGCAGCGAGAAATTTTTCTTCTTCTCTTTATAGGGTTGATCCAGTTCCGCAGAATATGTTCGAGATGTGAGTAAATTTATCATTTCAGGTAAGCTCGGACCGTCTGCTAGAGAATGTGGTCGTTCTAGATGGCGTTTAACTCGCGCCCGTACCGCGGCAGCACAAGCAAGGCTTTCTTGTGATGAATGATCTCCATTAACAATTGTCTTTTGATTACCCATGAAGCTGTTCTCTGTTTCTGCAAAAAATATATTGATCACTTATAATGGATACGAATAGTATAAATTATAGATTAAACATAGTTTTATTTACTAACTATTGTGTGTAAGCAATTGTTAATGAAAAGAAAGAAATAATCTGAGTTTGAAAGAATTTTGGCATCCACCGTAAATTATTAAGTAATCTGAGTGGTCATCTGAGCCCACAAATAACATCATTATTGGGCTTAATTGACCATGGATTGAGTCCTCCTCAAACAAAACTGTAAATAGTGAACTAAGGCCGCTGACTGAATTAACTTTGGGGTCAATTAACCATAGTGTTTTAGTATTTTTATAGTTAGAATTTTGGTTAAATATAATTTAGGATAAAGGGAGCAACCAACAAGTTATTTTTATTTTTTATCAGCCCTATTTGTACAAACTGTCCCACTGCTGGGAACGAGTCATTTTCTTGTGAGAAGGCATCAACAAATTATGCTCCAAGCTAACCTCACATTTATGTGGCCTGCTTTACAACGGACGAGGTTCTGGCAAACCGACAGATGGCGGTATATATCCAAATAAATAGAGGCTGATGTCTGGCAGTAGCGATACCAGTGGAAAAAGTTACGTTCTGTGATTATTGTCAATATGCCTAAACAACGTGGAAATTAAGGGCAATTCTTCTTAATGCTATATAGGATGGCGTTCCGGGTGGGTAGTGCTGAAGATTCTTACATCCTACAGTAGTGGACGAACATTAAATAGGCTGATGATCAGAATTGAACATGTACTTACCAGATGGAATTGATGTAAGCCCGGTATTTGTGGAGCAGTTTTTTAAATTCCCATTTCCTGTGGAATCCTTGTCCAAAGATTCAGTCTTTGAGTATTTCTTTTTCTTGGGTATCGCTTTCAACGAATTACTGGGTTGGAGCTCAGATTGAGACGATCCAGAGACTTCATCTTGGGACGAATATACTTGAAAGCGTCTAGAAAACAATGCACCGGAATACGTTGGTCCACCGTTAACTGGGAGATTTCCGATTTGTTGAGATGACGTAGACAGTTCAGCGATTGCAGTTTCTGGTAATGAGGTTCCCGCGCTTGAAGAAGCGCTAGTAGAAGGTTGTGATGGTTCTGGTTGCGTGGAATCAATGTGTGTAGGCCGAGACGTTTCACTTTCATCTTAAAAGACAAAGAAAGTCATTAGTTTTAAATTACTAGTAATCTACGAATAGACCTCGCAAACACAAACTTTTTTGCAAGAAATATTGTTGCAGAAAATTTACGAAATGTGGAATGAGCTTTTTATCTACAATATTATCGAGAAATTAGGTTCAGGAAAAGGGTTCTTCAACAACTGATTGACATTAGCTCTGGTGTTGCTCATATCTCAAGGCAACGACAATGGGCCGTGCGATTGTTTGCTTACTTAGACATAGAAAAATCCCAAATATATCCCGTCAATTGTTATTCATGTATTATTTTATAGTTTATCAGAGAAAAAAACTATTAAAACATTAATATTAACTCAATTCTTATTATGATATATTTACATTTGTTTTAGAGCACTTCGGGTGTGCAGACAGTGTGCTGTGGAAAAAAATATATGGTGCGCATCAAGTCCTTCTTCTATTTTGTTCTTTGGAGCATATTTGCCTAAACAGTGCCCCGTCTGCGCACTCAAGGCACTTGCGACAGCGCCTCATCTGCGCGCCCAAGGCACTTGTTATATCAAGTGCCATTACATACCACGAACAATTGAAGTTCTCGATGACGAGCCGCCTTTCTCATCAGACTGTCCCTCTGTGAGTGTCTCCAGTTGTCGTGACTGCACTCGTATGGGGAGTCTAGTCGGCGGGCTGGTAGCAGGATGCGGCTGGCGCACAGGAGACTCGTAGTCGTCGTCATCATCATCATTGTCATCGTCGTCAATGTGTTTCTTGATTGCTGCTGCTTGTTTGCTAGTGCCACTCGGCCCTGGCTTGCTCATTCCAGAAGTCGATGGTTGAGGGTTCTGAGAAAGAAAAATTACATAATTTAGTTAGTGATTCTTACAAGTCACGATTGCGCGCGACCATTGGTTGTATTTGAGTAGTGCTTGAGTAGTACGTACACTAATGTATAAGACATATGTTTAAAACAGGTTTGCTGGCAGGCATACTGATTTGGTCCTGAATAGTTAAAATGACCAAATAATTTCGTTTTGTATAAAATATACTTTACTAATATTCAATATATTAATAGACACTTACATTGTAGATATCGAAACAATCAGGATCAGTGGTTTCTCCAACCCCATCCAAGAAGTAAGTCACCATCTTGCCTTTCCCTTTAACATCAACGTCGCCTCGGCAGCGCATCTTGTACCCTCGGGTCACCAGAATGTCGTACACCTCCTTCGTCACCTGGTACGATACACTCTCACTCGATACTACAGTTCTATCGTTTAACTGAGAAGG
Organism: Lycia hirtaria; assembly: GCA_947563715.1. NCBI lineage: Eukaryota > Metazoa > Arthropoda > Insecta > Lepidoptera > Geometridae > Lycia > Lycia hirtaria. Next base: position 17,628,311 of record OX387386.1, read on the forward strand.
TTTCGGAAGCTGCGTAGGTGCAGGAAGGGGAAATAAGCTATTATATATTTTGTGGAGAGATCCCACTTGAGTCTATAAGGTACGCATCATAGCTAGGCGCTATGTCTGTCTACGGTACGGTGCCGGCACCATAATGTAATGCTATAACTGCATCAATAAAGGACACATCGCGACTTGGCGGTGGCATGGTGGCAAATCCACGCCACAGCCGCGCTGGCATTATGTAAACGGCATGGCTTCGACGCCAAATACCGATGACCACATTTTACTGTGGTGTCAGAAAATTACGGTGGATATGCACACGCTATAGCGTGTGCATATCCACCGTAATTTTCAGCATCAGACTCTACTATATATAGTAGAGTCTGATGCTGACGTATTGTGTATTTCCCAAGGCATTTTGTTATGACATTGACCGGCACATGATCATGGCAACGTCGCCGGCATCGTGCCGCAGACATGGATCCAAGCCCTTACGTAAACGGTCTCCCTTTCATACCATGCAGCTATCAAACGAACCGTCACAGCTAAGCGGTAAGAATTTAATATTTAATTCATTATATTTTATATAGAATCATCGTAAAAAAGAAAGCCAAGAAAAAACACAGAAGTTTTATTAAACATATCTGCAAATTGTAAATGTCAGTGAAAATATTCACATTATTTTTCTAAACTTTAAATAAAATAATTCGCATACATTTTAATCCTAAATCAAATGTGAATAAGTTATTTGTTAGTAAGTTATTGTGGTACCACAATCGCATAGCGTCGGTAGCTTGTAGTCAACAATAATAAATTCAAATGAATTGATTACTATGCATTGTTGTTTAATTCACATGAATTTATTATTGTTCACAGAAAAATTTGCGCACGCTTTTTTGTAAAATAATTGTGAGACATTAATGTATCTGTTATTTCTTCTGTTGGTCAGACGTTCTAATATTTCATTCGATCGCGCATTATTTTTTAATCTTTGTGCTGTTGACAACGTAATTTTATCCTACCACCACTCATTAGCCAAACATTCAAACTCTATTGTTGCAAATATTTTAACGATGATCCACAACAGACACCGATATTAATTTAACGTTCAAATTAATATTGTTGTCTATTGTAGATCATCATGACCATATTTTTCCCCACACACTTTTGACACTGGGTTTACGTATAAATTAGAGGTTTTTCGTACGTATCATCAAATTCTACTTTGATATTATTTAATTTTTCTTTTTCAGTATATACTTACCTATTGTATTTGTTACCGAATAAGCAATATTATAAAGATTTTCGTGATACCTACTTATCTGTTGCCTATAAAAATTGTTAGTTAAACTTTGCATGGAAGAGGACGTCATGATGTGGTCTCTTGAATATTGTTGAAACATAAAAATTTAAATAAATTTTAATAATTTAAATTTATTATCAATATTTAGTTAAACTTTTAAAATTTAGTTTTTGTTGTAGACTAGCTAATAATATTTAATGGACCCGATTAGTAAGTATCATTGAGTGGCACCAAAAAAGTAAAACAACGTTATGCTGACCAAAATACATTGCGAAAATGTCCCAAAAAAATAATTAAAATAAGGACCGTACTTATTTCTACTTACGTTAAGGTAAAACCTCTTTGTAGATACATTAATGACACCAATAATACCTGGATAAGATCAAGAACACCGGTGGAATCCATTCTCGAAGCAACGTTTACAGCGTTACCCCAGATGTCATATTGCGGTTTGCGAGCTCCAATAACTCCAGCGACGACCGGCCCGATGTTGATGCCTATTTAAATGAAAACAAACCCTGTCCTAAAAATTATTTGATGACACGAGCACAATCGCACTTTCGCTAGGCATGTAACCAGGTTCGCTGTTACGGCATTCGCATTATTTGTGCAAAAAACTAAAAAAGAAATGTTAATTTTTAAATTTGATTTGATTACAATTAACTGTTGACGTCTTTGCAGTTGATAATAATGTTAAATAATGGAAACACTTTAAAATATAACATAACATGTTTTTAAACTAATTAAAAAATATTATGTTATATTTTAAAGTGTTTCCATCTTAAAATATAACATAAAAAAACTCTAATGACGATTATAAAAGTGTTTTAATATTTTTTTACAGAACTATTTTCTTTACGCTGAAATCAGCCTTTGATGTAAATACGCATAAATAATAGCTTTACGCGAGTAAGTATAATAATTAAAACTCGTTAAAATTAAGTCTTGAACACAAAATCGTACTTGTAAAGATTCACAGTGTGAATTTTGAACGTATATTTGTACGCATGACCAATCATGGTGTGGTGCTTGTACATATGTGACCAATCACGGTGTGGTATTTGAAAGTATATTCGTACGCGTGACCAATATCAGTTTGATAATTTTACGTATCCAACTCGGGTATCAGCGACTGATCTCAGCTTTAGAATTCAAGATTTAAAATAAAATTTGTTTATGTGTAAGAGTTTTAAGCCTAAACTGTTAATTATCTCACCGATCCTTATACGGAAGCTATTGAAGGAGTGTTCGTTGACGTATTTCAGTTGTTTTCGAATGCGAAGAGCGTAGTCCGCCATTGCTGTGACGTGCCGGTAACCACGGAGGTCGCGAGTCGCCGATGTCAGTCCTGAAATACGATTTATTGTACACAGTACAATAAATATTTTCTGATTTATAATTTCTGAAGTAAAAAAATAACTTATATATTTACCTTTGCCACAAATATACATATAGATAGATATTAAAACACGGAGTAAAAACGCAAGAACTATACATTTTTTATATATAAAATAAATACATATTTAACATAGCAGAGTACATAAATATTTATAGCCGTGTATCAAACTTGTTAAATAAATAAGTGGTTCCAAAATTCTATATTCAAAATTGTACCCACCAGAAGCCGCCATGTACGTGGCGCCAGTGCTCTTTATCTTCTCGATATATCTGAACTGTTCCTCCGCTAGAATCTCGTCGAAGTCTGCGATGATCTCGTTTAAGAGGCGGAGGCACTCGACGCCCTCGTTGTTGCCCTCTAGCTCCACGTAGAACTCCGAGAAGTTAGGAATGGATGCGAACATCACGCAGACTGATTCGCATTGTTCATGATACAACTCCTGCTGTGGGGAAGAACAGTTGTTTAACCACAAAAAGTCTTGTAACTATCGAGGAACAAGTGATCGATGAAACTCCATAAAGTTACCCAAGTGACACGTCGGACACTCGATTCAACGGCGCGCTAATGAATGACACATTCGCAAGTTAACGACAGTATATAATACAGACACGTTATGGTCGTCGTCTGATTACCGCTCGCACGTAGCTTCGCGGGATTTAAACGTTCAAATTCTAATTGATGAATTAGAATTCGAGCGGTTAAAGCCCGCAAAGATTGTCTCCACGGACAAATATGAATCCGCCGTACCGCCAAACTTCGACAAACGACTATACACACGTTAAACTTATCTTTCCTCCTCTCCCCTCTTTTTGGGTCGGGAGTTAAAAATATGAGTGAACTAGATTCTTTCGTGTGAAGTTTATTACGTTTTATTATATTATTATTACGTTTTTACGCTGTGACGTCACATTGAACAATTTTAAAGGTTCGCTCCACGTTCGCTTCGTACAGAACCTGTATGTACCACAAGGTTTCAAGCAGTCTGATTTCAATATTACTTTGACTTTTGTTTCGCCCTTTCTACAGTTGAGAGAGCAAGACAAAAGTCAAAGTAATATTGAAATAAGATTGCTATTACGATTGTGGTAAGCCCCCCCCCCCCCCCCCCCAAAACTGGCGTATTAATATATATATATACCAGAAAAGATCCTCATGGGTCGAAGTGTCGCCGACCAGTTTGTAGGCCCCCGCTATGACTACACAAGATAACCCCCCAGATCCGATTTGGGTTATATTATACGGTCAATGTTATTACGATCTCAGTATTGTATCAGTATCATACTGATCGTGTAATGTAACCCATTAGCTATCAACCTAATGGGTTACATTACACGATCAGTATTACCACGCGATCCACGTAGGTAAATCACGATAATAATTATCAAGGTAGTATCGAGGGGTATCAAAGTATCACGGCAATATCTAGTACCGTATTGGGTTATATCACGCAATCAGCGAATATTAATACAAGTAATATCAAGGTAGTATCGAGGGGTATCACAGTATCACGGCAAAATCTAGTACCGTTATTAGGTATCTTGATATTGATACGATTCTATTATCGTGATAATGTTGACCGTGTAATATAACCCATTGTGTATTAGTATTTATACAAAGGTTTTTTTTTTTTTACAAAATAGGAGAAGCAAAAAGGCTGACGGCTCGCGTGATGGTAAGCGATAACCGTCGCCTATGGACAACTGCAACATCACTGACATTACTGTTGCTTTGCTAACCGGGAAAGGTGCTTGTAGATACCCTTTTTAAAACGCTCTTTGTTGAAGCTCGGCGGGAAAACCTTCCGAGGAAGGACATACTTACATCAATATTTTTATCACTGCATAGAAAGTGCTGTGCAACATGCTCGGGCAGAATGTTGGCAAGCAGCTTACGGTTGTATGCTTCTAAGTGTTCCATGTCCTCTTTCTCATCTGCAATTTATGAATGAATTTAACATTACATCAGACAATTAGATCAATACTTCTGGTCGAAAAGATTAACGCAACCATCCCAATCTAAATCCCAGTCAGAAGAAGTCCACAGATGGATATATGCATCTCTCATGGAATTCCAAAAGGACTGATTGAAATAAGCGGTCTACAAAATGATAAGTTGCCAGCCTTCGTTTTGACACTTAGCTTATATCTGAAATATAATGTTTTCTCTTTTTCTCTTTTTATATATAAGATCAGGAATTATCAATAGAAATCTTGAGATGGTGATACCGAGCAAAGTAACAAGATACGCAAATGAAGTAGCGGCGAGTACAATTAAAGAAAAGAAATCATCACCAGAATATGACTGATATACCCTAATAAGTAGGAGAAATGGCAAACATATAACTAAAAGCTACCATTGGCTTGTAGTTTCCAGATGAAGTCTAATCTATAGCCGCTTTCTGTCTGCTGGGAGTGAAGGACCAGCGCCAAGGCGGCACCCACCGCTACCACAATGTTTGTCCACTGTTGGGACCAATCAAGACCACAACGGCTTCTAGAACAAAAGCATATTACGAATAGGATAAAGTAATATTTCAAATAGAATATAATTACAGTTTTATTTATTATGGAAATTAACGTGGTTTTCACACATTTTTAAATAAAAACTAAGGGTCACTCACGTCTGTTTTGAGCCGAAATATCCGACTATAGTTTCAACCGCATTCGGTGGTCTTTTTCAAAGGAGAAGCACACACGCACGAAGCAGGCACGAGCGGCACGTCGCAGTGCAAGGTGCGTCACCGACTGAGAGTGATGTGTGTGTTGCTCCTTTGAAAAAGACCGCCGAATGCGGTTGAAACTATAGTCGGATATTTCGGCTCAAAACAGACGTGAGTGAACCGTAGTTTTTATTTAAAAAAGCTTTGTTTATATTTATTTTATACATTTACACCATAAAATCATCAATAAATATAAGACGCGAGTGAATCAGTTTTTGGGCATTATGCACCTACACAATCACATTCCTTGCAAAACACACTTATTTGAGTCGTTCACCGTTTCGACAATGGTAGTTCCATCCCGTGACATCCCATGTGACGAAATGGTCAACATCTTTTACGCGTTTCGTCCCACGTTGTAAATTTTGACATAGCAATATGTGAAATGCTCAAGGCCTTTATTAACATGTACTATACTCACTGGTATTCAGCAAAAATGTCTTCATAGTAAGGTCCTTCGTTCATCGTGACGTAGATGTAGGTACCACTGATGATGAACAGAAGCAGCGTCTTCACCATCGTGATCAGGATTTGATGAACAGCACAAGCGACCATCGCTAGTAGAGTGAGCTTCAGGTAATGCTGCAATGAGACCAAATATGATACATTTTGAGTCTTACAAAATAAACAAACAAGGCAATAGTAATTTTGATACTTTGAGTATCATTAAAACATCAGTTGGATTATACATAAATTTGTACATATTTGTTAGTGTACGTAATTAAGTCTTGCTGCCTTAACACTGGATAGTGGGTATTTATTTGAGCCTTTTGGGATAGAAACTTTTGAAGCGTATGAGCAGCAAAAAATTATATAGCGAGCTCTTGTCTCATCTGGTCCGACGCAACACGTGACCAGAATGCTGGCCGCTATTTTGCTCAAAAAGTTAGCATCGCCATACAACGTGCTACGGGGCTAGCTTATCGCAAACAATGGTCTTTTAGTTTAATTGTTTTTTTTTTATATGTGTATTATATTAAATAATTAATATATTTTTAAATAATATTTCTGTATAATATTTTTTGAAAGTTACCTCTTTTAATAATTTAATATATCTATCTCATTCCTTTGTTGTAATGCTCTACGTGTTGCCAACAACCCAACCCAAGTAAATAAGTCCCAAGTGAACAACTTTTACTAAGGGATTTTTTAAGTAGAAATCACGAAGAAATAATCGGCTGTTACATAGAAAAAGTTCGTTGAACATTAACATAATGTATGAAAAAGATGATTATTTTTTCACGATTTCAGAGACGGTCCCTTAGTAAAAGTTGCTCACTATTAGGGGTTTATTCATATTATATTGTCATCATAAAGTATTGATGAGTCTTGCTGAAACGCCCTGTATATTCGGGGTTATTAAGGCACCTTGTACTAAGCGATGAGTCATTGTACACATAATTAAAAACCACTTTTGCAATGGACACAATTCTGAATTAGCAAAATAACAGCTGTTCCATAGAAGCTCATTGACCCCGAACAAAATGTATGAAACAGTTATTTAGTTAGTTATTTTATTTAATCAGCTGATTAAATAAAATAACTTTTTTAAATATTGTGCTGTGGTTTTAGTATGTTGATTTCATTTTGAAAGAGAGGATATTAAGATAAAGCTGTCAGTAATAGAATGCAGCCAAAGTTTCAAGAACACCGTGTATTGAAGATAGTACTAACCTCGTTTATGTCTTTGTAGGGGCAAAATGTGTTATCGTTTTGGAACCGCTCGCTGATCGCTTCATGATGGCTTACGAGGTATACGGATTCGATCTATAAAAAAAAAAATATACGCGTCGACTCACTATACAGTCGTCTCTATACACGTTCAAAATTAAAAACATACATAATAAACAGTATATTTTCAAATTTGTTAACCGACGAAAAAACGGAGGAGGTTCTCATCCTCCGTTTTTTCGTCGGTTAACAAATTTGTAAATATACTGTTTATTATGTATGTTTCTAATTTTTAACGTTACTTTGGGGTTTCAAAGTAACATACAAAATTAAAGTTACTTTGGAACTCAAAAATAAAATAATAATTTAAAAAAAAAAAAAAAAAAAACACGCTTCAAATTAGTATAGTATATAGTATAGTAGTATATGTGTATGTGTATATTAGATTGTCATCGATCCTCGATAAGTCTACAAAGTTTGAATAAAATCTAACCGTTTGAAGTGGGTCAAAATCAAGTCCAAAGGAGCCGGTTACAAACAAACAAACAAACATGCATACAGGTGAAGGTAATAAAAGCGTGTTAATAATATTCAAAATTAAGAACGTACGTAATGTCTGATTGTAAGCAACGTGTTAAAATTATTCTCAAACAGAGGCATAGATATAGTACATATAGGCATAGAGGCGTAGTACTTACTCTATAATTATATAATTTGAATGTCAAAAAATTGGATTAACTATTTGGAGAATAATCCTATGGACATGTCCTCTTTGTGCAGACAGATTGAATCACATGAAATTTTTCATTTATGTCCAATTAATCGAATCACTAAAAATATTAATAGCTCTTTGTCCAAATGATTGGACCATAGACAGGACGCATGCGACTTCATTTATATGAAAACCTTGCGTGCCACATTTTTGGTATCAACTGTCACGTCACACTAACGATTTAGTGATGGAATGTTCCATCCATGCGAAATCGATTTAATTCAATGCATCATGTTACTAGCGCACTTGCACGCTAGTAACTAGTTGACAAAATATCGAATCGAAAGTATATATCACCTGAAATTAATGAAATCTTAGGGTGTCAGCTGTGATTTTTAATCATACTGTTGACACGCTAGGTACATACACTTGGGGTGTCTATGCATTGGACGCTCATGAACTTTTCTTCTGCTAATTCAATAAATAATCGAACTACGAGGAATGTCAACTTTTAATTATTTAACGTTAGACGAAAAAGGGTTCTGTTGACGAACTTTTGACATTAAATCTTTCAGTGTCAATATTCTGCCCCACCTGGATTAAATCGACGTTTTCGCTACTCATCGAATGAAATGATATTAACATATCGTATAATATCGCATTCTGTGCAAGAAATGGTTACTGAATAGATCTGTTTAGTCCAGGTTTAAGAGAATCGACAATATTCGTTAAATATTAATTAATTATTCATAAAATTATCGCTAATTCCCTCTAGCCCTTTTTTCTATCGGACGATTAGAAACACGAAAAAGCGTCATCGTTTCATGGTGGATATTCCAAAAAGCTGAACGAAACGTTTTAATTCCACATTTATCGTACGGACCGCTAAATTGTGGAATACGCTTCCTGAGTGGATTTTCTCCGAATGATACAATATGGGTGTCTTAGAATCGCGAGTGAATCGGTTTCTTTTAGGTAGGCGCGCTGCATCGTAGACCGCAACATCGCATAACATTAGAAGAGTTGGCGATCAAGCGCAAACCTATAAAGTATTAAAAAAAAAATAATTAACAATCACTTGAATCTCTTCAAACTTGCTTAAGTACTTACCATAATGATCTGTATCTGCAAAGCGACTGCAGTGACAACGATGAACGACATTATCTGCGCAAGAGTGCGGTTATTGTGGATCCTCTGAGTAACTCGCATCACGCGCGGCGAAACACGCTGCAAATATAAAAAAAAAAAAAAAACTCAGAGAACATGATCAGATACGATCTAGCCAAGACAAGTTCGATTAGATATTTACTACTTAGTGGGATACTCCATCCAGGCAAAACATTTTTGTGTGATGAGCATAGGTGTTTTTTAACAAGGTAGATCTATATTTGGCTATTTTGCATGCATTTAAAAAAAACGAACTCCCTATCGAAAGAGGTTTACGGCAAGGTGACTCAATATTGCCCAAATTATCTTCTGCGGTTCTAAAATAAATAAAGGAAAATGGATAAAGTCTTGAAAAGAGGAATATATTCAAGGCTAAACTGTATATATGTAGATAAACCGCATGCTGAAAAAACATATAAATATGTATACAATAGCAAAGGATTTTTTTTTAGTGCAATGTACCTTAAAACCTATGCAGACCACGAAGTAGGACGTGAGTAAGATAATAACTCCGCAGCCAAGAATCGTCATAGCACCGATGAAGGAGCTGTAAAAAAAATTACTGAATATCTTGATTGATACATAACTGGCTATACCGAAAAACGTTACTTAACTTTAAGCAAAGCCTAACATGTTATGTCAACTACTCACTGACACGTAATGACACTTGCGGAAAGAAGACAGAGAATTTAAGACGATGGTTAAAGTTAAGTAACGCTTTTCGGTAAGGCCGAACATGATTAATGCAAGTGACGTATACACTGGCAGCTATATTGAAATGAGTTCCATTATAATAATGGCATAGCAATGACTATGCTCGCTTTATACTTAAGTATGTCAAAAAAATTCACTAACACATAGTTTCATTTTCTTGTCCCTAGTTTACTTAAGGATGTACCTGATTCAGTGTTTTTTTTTGTTAATACATTCAGTGTATTAACACAAATGTTGATGTTCTAATATATATATTTTTTGAAACTGTATGCGAGCAAAATACTTTATCATGACAATTACACGTAAAGAATCAAAATTAAACGTAGTCACGTAGGCACATCATGCAAATTTTTAACCGACTTCAGAAAAGGTGGTTATCAATTCGACCTATCTGTATAGGACTTAGTTGATGAGAGTTTAGGGCCTGACACCGAGCTCAAAAATAGTTGGTGTACGTACCTACTTAGGTAGACGTCTAGTTTTTTTTTGTGTTATTTCTCCCTTTTCAGTTAATTATATGTTTTGAAGTCGGTTTAGTTTTTTAAATTACCTACTATGCTTTAGTTAGATTTCACTTTTAATTTACAATATACAGATAAAGCAGTTACTTCAAAATATTGTGTAACGTACAAGAAAAATAAACATAAACTTGTAAGAATATGGTAGGTAAGGTCACAACTTCATCTCGGGTTTATATTCCTTTACTCATTTGAACATATTATTTGTTTATCTCACTTGAAACTTAAATAAAAATGAGATAAAATAAATTGAATATAGAAAAAAACAAGGCTTTATATCGCAGAACACTTACATCTTGAACGCAAACAGCTGTATAAAGATCACTGCGCCGTAGATGATCAGAGAGCAGATGAAATATACCTTCAGCATTCGATCGCGTTCTAATGTGTACTGAAAATAAATTAGATTATAGTTAACGGGGTGTTCGGGGAGCGCTATAATACTTAAAATATATATACGCTATTAAATAAATATATATAACGCTATAAAACTTAATAATCTTTAAAATTCCAAGATTGGAGTTTTCGGGAAACAGTATAGAATCCCACTTATTTTACACTCCTCTACGCATGAAGTGCACAGAAATGTATGCCGAAATCATAATGTATTATATAAATGAGTGGTAATTTGCAGATTTTTTAAGTGTGGGGGCAATTCAGTTATTCAAAACCGATCCGTAACTGAACCTTGTGCGAAGCATTTCCTGTCGGCTGCTATCACTTTTTGATTTAGTAACGAGCGAAGGACGTGTTACGTTTCATCAAATGTGTCAATTGTATGACATAAAAGTGACTGAATCAAAAAGCTCTGGCGGCCGGCGGGAAACGCTCCACATATGGTTCGCCTATGGAGCGGTCTTGAATAACTGAATTGGGCCCCAGGATCTTATTGTTAAACAAATTATTTTATGCAATATGTTTTTATGTTTTATATGTAAGCATATGTTACACTTTTCTCTAGTATTAAGCCAAACGGTGGAAGGTCGAGGAGAGTCAACGAGGGAGGGTGAAGGGGGGAAGTCAATAGTAATTTTATATCTTTAAAACTGTTGCTAGGAGCAAGCGAGACATAGAAGCCAGTAAGTATGCGAGTAAGTCCGCATTTCGACAACTTGATTTTTTATACAGCGACGTTGCAGAAATGTAGCATCAAAGAATTCGTATACTGGATTAATGATTTACCTTCCTTTCAATGGTGGAATCCTTGAAGGTAAGAAGGAAGGGCCGGCAATGCTCGGCTCGCAGGCGGTCAATGGAACGCGCGTCTATCGCCTTCATCAGATAGTCGTTCACTTCGTCTTCAGGTTTCTTGTTCTCCGTGATGGGATCAACCCTGAAGTTAGAAGAAGATGACAGATGAAGTAAGGTTTTCACGGAATGGTGGTCGAGGTAAAGGTAAGCGGAGTATGGGACGTCCAGTAGCAATATGGGTTGACGATATGGGTTAACAATCGTGGGTATAACTTGGACTCGATTGGCATAGGACCGAGGAAGATGGCAAGATAAGAGGCTCATACCCAGAAGTTGGATAGAGAAGGCTGTGAATGATGATGATTAAGTTTACTTGCAAGGGTTGCTTGGTTGAGCTGGCTTTAACACCATGCAGCTAAGTTAATTTAAAGATTTTTGGATTTTGTGAATTATAATTTATGATATTCGCTATTTATTTTCCATATTTTTATTCATTTGCAACTTTTTTTTTCTAAAAAGGCAATCATCATCGTCCTCAACCCTTAACATCCCACCACTGCACTTCTCATTGTTTGTACCTTTCACCACCAGACCTGTCCCTTGCTAATCGTAAAGAAAAAAGGGATAGATAAAACATTGAGAGGATTATTTTAAATCAGCTAATTCCGAGGTAGAGCTCGGGGCAAGTAGGTGTGACTGTAGATAACCACGATTTCTAAAATCTTACCGTATTTTTACTTATTTTGTGTGAAATGTCGATAAAGTCTGAATAAAATAAAATGCTTGGCAGGTACCAATATATTAAATCGACAAGCGATCAACACCCCTTAATTTAATATATTTACTAGTCCAGTAATTACTATCTTGTACGGTTTTTTCTATCTATATTAAAAGTAAAACAAAATATCCGACTGAAGAAAAGCAGTTTTTGCAGTCTAATTTTCATTGTCTGGACACTACACTGAACTCTACACACCCACTTCAATTTCACGTAACGCGGCCGATGGTCACATGGAATCGCTGCCCAGTATGTTGTGCAAGCGTTCGTTACCAGGCGCTTATAAACGGCAGGTGGTGTTAATATGTAAGCTGCCTAAAGTGACCATACGTTCCGCTTTCAGCGGGACAGTCCCGCTTTAGCAATTAGACTAACCAAATAATAAATACCTAGACTGTTGATAAAAGTAATAATAAAAAATTGACTTCAAAACAATTCAACTAACTGAAAAGGGAGAAATAATAATAAATAAATAAATATTGGAGGACATCATTATACAACACCGTTCAGCCCCAAACTAAGCAAAGACTATTGGACCAAATAGCTGATAGAATACACATATACTATTTTTTGTAAATACATACATACATAATCTTAGAAACATCCAGACACAAAACAAACATCCATGTTAAGCAGAAGTTTGCCCTCAGTGGGGATCGAACCCACGATCCACAGTTCAGAAGTCAGACGTAATACGTCGTACAGAGCCATGAGGCCTGTCTTTCAATAATAACTGTTATTACCGAAAAATTTAATCAAAACTAGGTGTAATTATTAAAGTTAAATAAACAGGTTTATTATTTTATGCTTTTCAGTTTTTTCGGAGGTTAATTTTTTTTGTAATTGTTTTTTTATTTCCAATAAATGTTTGGGTAATTATATTTTTTACTAATTTCCGCAAGCGTCTCGCTTTAACTTAAAACAATATGGTCACGTTAGTATACCTCGTAGCTGTCCAATACAAACAGCGTTTGTTCGTCGTGTGCGCAGAGGTTTGATTCGTCAAACAACAACAACAACAACAACAGGTGGTTGTCTCAAAAAGATGGCGTCTTACCGTCTTCAAATACGAAGGGGTGGACTCTGTGGCAGTAGTGGAGTGTCGCTTACACTGTGATTGGTAACCGTATCAACAAGTGATTTTTCATACAATCAAGCGACGCGGGCGCAACAGGTATTAAGCTGCCTTCAGTCCACCTTGTTACACAAAGCACCTCTTATAGTTTTCTGAACTCCTTTATTTTATCGAGTGTATGTAGATATATTTGTATGTATGTATGTTTCTATATGATCGCCTACAGCCTAAACGGCTTGACCGATTTTGATGTGCGAAGTGTCGTTAGATTCGTCTTCACTTTCAGAATGTCATAAGCTATGTTTTTTGTAATAATAATACCGCAGGGGGGGGGGGGGGGGGGCTTGTGGCGAGCCGGCGATGAGTGGCGACACCGCGTACTCCAATGTTTCCCTGGGGGTAAATGAGACTCCAGACCTCCAGCTTTCCTTAATTGGCCAGTTAGATGGTGGAAAAAGCAAGAGCTAATTACCTAAGCTCCGGGGTGGAAGTGTTAGGGCATAACGCGGCTAGTGACTCTTAGTAAACGCACAGCACATCTCTCGACACCCTTATCCACAGCCACCCACGCCAATGTTGCTTCTCAGGGGCTAATATGCGGTGCCACTAAGGGGGCCCATTTTGTGGGTGGCGAGTCATCACCTGCCTACCCATAGGTAATCTTTTACAGCAATTTTACGCATACTTTCTCACAAAAAAAACGTTCATTCAACAGCGTATCAAGCGTAACGTAATCATAATTTAGACCGCAAAAACTGATTTTCTGCAGTGTGGTATTTTGTTTTCCTTTTATCATACTTACTTACTTTCCTTTTACTTGTTAACTGATTTAAAGCAATATTTTTGAAAACATATTTTTACAATAGATTTGACAATTTTATTATTCTGTACGCGACTGCTCATATCGTAGGTCCAAGAGGAAGGGAAGAGTGGAATAAATATCTTCTAGATTTACGTACTCCATCCTCGGCCACACCATCGCTTACCATCAGGCGAATTGTTTATCAAACGTATACTACAATAATAATAGTTAAATAAATGATCAAGTGCGTGTCGTGCTACGCGTAATGTAGGGTTCCGTAGTTACGTATCATCATTTATGTGGCCTTAAAACAGAGTATCTTATTTGATACTATGAACTTATGTTAATTTAAATGAAATGTTAATTTTTGACTTGTCTAAGTAATTATTGTAAATTGATCGACTTTAACTCGATAACTTGTAAAGCCTACTTACTCGTGATAGTTTCATTTTAATTTCATCATTTATTCTGAAGGGAGGTATCTCAATTTTTTTATTTAATTTTTTTTTCTACAAATTTCTTGGCATTAATCTTAAGCATATCTGTATAAATTACAGCTTTATAGTACTAATAGTTTTTTACCAAAGCCGCGGACGGACAGACAGACAGACGGACAATGATGGACATGGCGTAACTATAAGGGTAACTATTACTATGTTTACTACGGAACCCTAAAAAACTGAAAAACTGACTTCGAAATACGCAATTCGTTTACTTGGACGAAATTTTTCAGTTATTTTGATATTTAAATACAAAGTACTGAACCGATTTTGTTAAAAATTATACGGGACCACTTCTGAGGTATTCAAACAAAAAAAAAAACATCAAAAACAATTCATAATTGGCGGAGTAATCGCTGAACAAACATACAAAAAAATACAATCGTGTTGAGGACCTCCTTCTTTTTGGAAGTCGGTTAAAAAAATTGGTCTCGTTGAAATTTCATCAAAATCAGTTCATTCGTTCGTTCGTTTCATTTAACACAAAATCACCGGTAAAATTATGTCATCCGAGGAAACGCAATTGAGTATTTTGAATTTGGTAGTTTTGGTATTATACTGTAATTAGTTATAATAGGCTAGTTGCCTAAATTTGAAAACTTGGTTAATTATTTACTTTCATGTCTATTTTATCCCAAAAAAAACTATATTTTAAAGAAAAAGTAATATTTACGATTTTTGTATTAAAAAAAAAATTGATTTCCCTTGAAAACGATGAATAGTGTCATGGCGTCTTGAATGACGTCACAGTTTGCGAAATCCATGCAAAATCAAACTGTTTACATTTGTGTCAAGTTTAGTGTCAAAACAATACGGAGTAACCATAGTAACCTGTTCTGTTGTAGGCAACAAATTGCGTGACGTGACGTAAAATTTTCTGATTGGTGTTCGCTGTCACGTGACTTAATACTAATTTTTTTCGAATTTATTTTCTAAAAATGTTAGTAATCTTTAACTTTTATGAAAAATAGACTGTTTTTAGGGTTCCGTACCTCAATAGGAAAAACGGAACCCATATAGGATCACTTTGTTGTCCGTCTGTCCGTCCGTCGGGTGTCAAGACCTTTATCTCGGGAATGCGTGAAGGTATCGAGTTGAAATTAAAACCATATACGCAGATCCATAGTATCTTGCTGCAAAAAGAAAAATAAAGTTTCTAAGTTTTCGTAAAAAAAGTAACAGCCGAATATACTTATCGTAAAAAACGCACATTTCGACACTCACAAGGGAATCAAAACCTATGGGGTACTTCCCGTTGACCTAGAACAATGAAATTTGGCAAGAAGCATTGTGTTAGAGTACACATATCTACTTATAGGAAAAAATCCGAAAACTGGTCATTTTTAATTTAAACACAAAAAAATAGTGTCTTTATGCAAGGAATGAAGGTACAAATTTTAAAGTGAATTAACCGTATCATGTGGAATTTTATGTATCATATGAAAGAGCTTCAGTAGCATAAGCTAAAACAAGTTTTAAAATATTTTTACGATGTACATTTTTCGGTTTATGAAGGAAAATATAAAAAAATATATGATTTCCCCCTATTATCTACTAGTTTGTACGGAACCCTCGGTGGGCGAGTCTGACTCGCACTTGTCCGTTTTTTTCGTATCTACGTCTCTTCATTTATAATTAGAAACCATAAACCAATCTGTTTTATTAGTGGCAACAAGCCTATTATAATTATTTTAACTACTTAAGTTATTTGACAGAGAATACAGAGTCAATAGCCAGTCCCCACGTCGTGTCAACGGGGGTACTAGTGTCTTTCAAATAATGTTATTGATGTAAATTACTTGGATGAGTGCTTCCCGTGCTGAGAGCCGTGTCCCATCACTCGCATCTCCTTGGAGACGTTGTCGTTGATAATGAGCGGATGCTGGGGCTTCTTGTCCTGAAACACATCATTATTACATCCTCAGTCTAACCACAGAATAATTAAAAGTATACTAGTAGTTCTACGAACAGTAGACCTCGCGAGAGAGCTTATTTGCAAATTCAAACAATGTTTTGACAAGAATATACAGGTATGTTTGTATATTCTTATAAAAACAAATAATAATTTTACTAATTGGAAAAAAAACGTAAAATCAAGAAAATTATTCAGCGTTAAAATCATGGCATCAAGCATATCCAGGCGCCTTCACAGTTACACGCAATCTCAAGTTGGTTGTCATATCTCGACAACCGCTTGACCAATTCTGTTAATTTTTACCAAAATTGTAATAGTTGTGTACTTAACTTATCTACCTACCAAATATCATTAAAATCGGTTGGTATTTAGCGCCGAAATAGACTTTCCCCTTTTTTATGGGAACCACCCCTCCTATCAAAAATCGCCGACGACAAAAAAAACCCATAGATCTTATACGCTAAGTTTCATCAAAATTGGTTCAAAATTACGCCCTGTACATCATAATCATACTGACTGACGAAAGAAAATTTGGCCAGTTGAAGCAGCTAGAGACGCTTCGCTCGCTCGGTCAATGATTAAAAGACATTTAAGGTCTTACCGAAAAACGTTACTTAACTTTAACCAACGTCTTAAGTTCTCTGTCTTCTTTCCGCAAGTGTCATTACGTGTCATCCAGAAGTTGATAAAATATGTTAAGCATTGCTTAAATTTAAGTAACATTTTTCGGTAAGGCAGTTAATGAATTAGCGACTAAAATAAAGCGCAATTGTTCTTGAACAAGCGTTTGTTATATTATACTCCGTCCACAGCTATTCAGTCGTATTCAGGAGTTATGATCCCTGGTAGATTAATCTTCAACTTAATAAATCTTCAATTAACAACATTTTGAAAGAAAGCTTTCAAAATGTTGTTTTCAAAGTGTTGTTTTAAAATGTCTCGTTTTGATAAGAAGTTTGGTTTCATAAACAATACATACACGCACAAACTTACACATCAACCCGTATTTTTTATCACTGTTGATAGATAATACGAGGTCAGGAAAGTTTTCATTGGTTACACAATTCGTACATCCACTTGTTGATTATTGCGTATGCGCCTATCACTCCTTTCATCGTAATCACGCCTACTCATTCATATTTTTTGCTAAGACCTCTCCAGTAGTCATAAATCCCTGGTAACAAACCAATAATTTAGTTAAGAAACTCCGCTTTGGAGACCGTAAAATGTTTAAATTATTAAGATTTAATAAACTAAAACGAGTTTATTTGACACACACAATGATATAAATTTATGACGTTATGTACACATAGACATCATAGTTGTAATTGGTTAACTCACACTAGCACAACCACCTGTTGATTATTGCGTACACGCCTATCACTATTTTCATCGTAACCACTCCTACTCATTCATATTTTTTGCTAAGATCTCTTCAGTAGTCATAAATCCCTGGTAACAAACCAATAATTTGGTTATAACTTTCCACTTTAGAGACCGTAAAATGTTTAAGTTACTAGGATTTAATAACCGAATAGGAGTTTATTTAACACACACAATGATATAAAATTATGACGTTACTTAAACATAGACATCATAGTTGTAATTGGTTAACTCACACTAGCACAACCACCTGTTGATTATTGTGTACGCGCTTATCACCTCCTTTCATCGTAATCACGCCTACTCATTCATATTTTTTGCTAAGACCTCTCCAGTAGTCATAAATCCCTAGTAACAAACGAATAAATTGGTTAAAAACGTCCACTTTGGAGACCGTAAAATGTTTAAATTACTAGGATTTAATAACCGAAAAGGAGTTTATTTAACACACACAATGATATAAAATTATGACGTCACTTACATTTTAGTTGTAATTGGTTAACTCACACTTCTACATCGACTCGTTGAATGGTGCAATTTTGTAATTCAACAGGTGGAAGATAATCTATATCTTTTGTCCCTGTCTGATTAAGCTTAGATTACGAATACATATATAACTGTTGAACTTTGCTCACTCACACTAGCATAACCACCTGTTGAATCTTGCGTATGCGCCTTCTTTGTCTGACCTCATCCTTCTCATTCATACTTTAGGCATGTATTAGTGACTTACATTTTTATAAACAACTGGCCATTTATTTTGTAATCCAACTTCAAGTAGGCATTAGGTATAATAAGTAGCAACTATTTACTGCTAGTGAAGCTGAACCTTGCGAGCACAATCACCCTAAAAACAAAAGTAACTCTGTGTGTTTTTTATATTTTCACGGTGAACCGCCGAACTGAAATTTGGTATACATAGAAAAACGTAGCTGAAAGTACCTGGAGACGGATATAAGTTACATTTCATAATCATCATCACCTCTTGTCATCAGTTCGCGGATGATATAGTTAGCCATTTATCACATAAATTTGATATACCTACATAAAAATCGTAGCTGAAAGTACCTGGAGACGGGCATAGGCTACATTTCATAATCATCATCAACTCTTGTCATCACTTCACGGATGATATTGTTAGCCGTTTATCACAAAAAATTAAGATCAATTTTCATCAAACCGGGGCACCGGCCCCGGGTGGCATTTTCAGGGGGCGCAATAATCATAATTAATATGATTAAAAATAAAATAACTTGCACCACAAAGCGCCTAGAATACGAAAGCTTGGTTGACTGACCGTTAACTTTTAAGAAAAAGGCGCCACATAGTTTTTTTTTTTTTTTTTTTTTAAGTAAGTTATTTTAAGCGCCACCGTCAACCACCACCACCGCTTCCGTTTCTGCCCCGATTGGAAAAAATCGTAGATCCGGGGCTGTTATTGTGGTATGTATGACAGCGGTTCAGGTCTGACTTACCACACGACTGGTGTCGTCAGGCACGATCAGGTATGTGTCGATGTTGTGGTCCTTCAGATACGTATTCCTGGAGCCTCCGAAGCCCGGCTCCACTTTGTACTCGTCTCCGAGGCATTTCAGCGTCTCTTTGGTGATATGGACTCGTCTATAACGTAAGATAAATTATAGTTAAAAAAACTGAAAAAACCGTCTTCAAAATACGGAATATGTATAACGCCTTCAGAAAAGTGAATGCACGCATATACGCGACTTGCTATTCACTTTTCTCTAAGTAGTTGTTTGGATGATACTTTATCATTTATTTTGTTATAAAAACCAAAGTACCTACTACATCGATTTTGATAAAATTCATATAAATAAAAATGTTATGTTGAATATTCCAAAAACTCGTACGAAACGGTTTAGCTGCACTTTTATTGTGCTTATATGTAAATGTGGAATGCGTTTCCTGGATGGGTCTTTCAGAATAGATATAGATAATCTAGATGTCTCCATATCGCGAAACAATAAATTTCTTCTAGGCAAGCTCGCTCCATCGTAGCTCCTTACTCTCGCTTAAAACCAGACCAGTTGACGGTCAAGCTCAGGCCAGAAAATGATAGACAAAACGAAGCGAAAAATTCAATAACATGAATAATTAATGAAGGGAGAATATTGGTGAAGGAGGACGGCAAAAAAAAAAAAAAGCTCAGGCCTTTTTCGACTTAAATAGACCGAGACCTCAAAAAGATTTGCGTGTAATACACTAATATATATATGTGAATTTGGAAAAAAGTTAGTAAGCTCTCTGATCCCACTACACAGCCTTCACTTACAAATATCTTCGCGCAAATTGGCTTCAGAGTTCCCGGAGCCCTATATCGTGCGCCATAGAAGGGATTATGTGGGTATAATCTCATAACTATAAGCAGGTATCTTGCGGAAATTTTCCTGTGACAAGCGTTACTATGCAAAAGATGCTTGTAAAGTAGTGGCAATTCGCAAGCGCAGGCCTTTATGTAGTATTCGTGTAAATGAGAGTTTTCCTCGCAAAATCTTAAGCTTTTCAATAAATTCCTTAAAATTTTGTGTACTTACTTATAATATTGCCTTTGTTACAAACTAAAAACTAACTAGCTGCAATCAAAATTACGAAAAATTTCAATCAGATTAAATGGAATGAATTTTAAATTGACTGCTGGTCAGTAAATATTTAAATTCTTATATTTTTTGGGTTTCTATTATTTTTCATATTTCTATTTTTACGTTTAAAAACTCCCGACAGTTCCCTTTTTACGTAATTCTCAAACAAAGAGCTAAAATTCCTGGTATTTAAGGAGAATTCCTGTCTACTGGCAACCCTAAGTTGACACTTACACAAATGTAACCCACACAACCAAAGAACGCGCAATAGTGACTTGCGAATCAAAATTAGAAATGTAAAAGTGTGCGTACCCCGCAATGCCACCGCTTTCCATGTGGTTAGCCAGCGTGACGTCATTGGACCACACGTCGAACTGCCACTTGCGCAATCCAAGCACCACGCAATGCACCCGCCCCGTGTGGATGCCTACGCGCATGTTGACATTCACCGCCATCACTTCACGTACTAGCCTGGAAATTCATAATCATTATTATCATCATTTTTGCCTTTATCGATCTACTGCGGGACATACTAATAGGCCTCTTCTTAATCACACCGTTTTTTACGGTTCTGCGCTGAGCTCATCCAGCTTTTGTCATTTGACTTACGGTGATACGATTTCCATAAAAAGTATTTTACCCGACAGCGTAAGAATGAGGGTTATGTTTTTCGAGTGTCTGAATGTATGTATGTTTCTATAAAATCGCCTACAGCCCAAACGACTTGACCGATTTTGATGTGCGATGTTAAATCTGTCTTAAGTCTATACTTTCTGGGTGTCTTATGCTATTTTTTTTAAATGGTTTTATTTGGCTGTTTGTTTGGGTCAAAATTTGTAATTGAAATTTTACCCCCTTGCAGTTGACGGATCGATCTGAAATTTGGTATACACCTTTAGTCCTGGTGACAATACAATTTAGTATATTCTGTATTATTGTAAATCCAAGATGGCCGCCGCCACAAAATGGCGGATTTCATATTTTAACACAACCCTCACAATATAGGTATCAAATGAAAGGGCTTTTCTAGTAAAATACAGTAAATACATTACCTACATTATTAACTTTCTTTTTAATAAAACCGTTTAACTTAAAAAGTTTTTTAATAATCTTCAGACTGTTTTGATTATACTTTTAAGATTAGACTTGCCTAATTGAGAGGATGTCTGACTTACGATCCTGATTCTGGGTTTAAATCCCATTACTATGTTTTATTAAATCTAATTGTGTTAAAAAAATGTTATACAAGAAATCAAAAAAATAAATCGGACAATTTTTAAACAATTATTTACTTACTGAAAAATTATATTTGAATTAAAAAAAACACTAAAAAATGGTTTGTAGTAAATTATTTTTCAATTCCTAATTTGCATATAATTTGTTATTCAAAATGAACTTTTTGCTGAAACTAAGTAGGTACATAGGAGGGAAGACGCTGGATGCAAGCCGCTTCCAATCGGTCTTTTTGGAAATCCATGGGGGAGGCCTATGTCCAGTAGTGGACTTCTTATGGCTGAGATGATGATGAAGTACATAGATTTTAATCATCACAATTTCAGACATAAATGGTCTATTTCTGGACATAAGAAGACATGGTTGTAAGCGGAGCTCATCCCTCATCTGACCACCTTGTGGACAGTCACACGCAGCGTTTACCAGTGTGTGGTCTCCATTGGAGCGTGTTGAGATGATGAACAATGGTGCCGAACATTGGCACCATTGTTCATCATCTCAACACGCTATTTGTTGCTATCCGCTGTGCGATGTCCGTGACTTCCGTACGTTTTCAGTAGGGGTATTCAGAACTCTTTCGGATTCGGAATCGATTCGGAATTCGAATGAGTTCTACATACCCCT
This sequence comes from Lycia hirtaria, assembly GCA_947563715.1. Lineage (NCBI taxonomy): Eukaryota > Metazoa > Arthropoda > Insecta > Lepidoptera > Geometridae > Lycia > Lycia hirtaria. Next base: position 17,650,594 of record OX387386.1, read on the forward strand.
ACAGATCTCCTCATTCCTCATTAATTCTCGCATAGAGACCCAGAATCATGTGCACATATTACACAATTTTGAGCTTCCCTGTAAGGCCCAGCTTCCCTGTAAGACCCAGCTTCCCTGTAAGGCCCAGCTTCCCTGTAAGCTATAGATTTTAGTAGGTATTGTGTAGTTACTCACGCAATAGCATCAATCATGTCGAGACCCATCTCGACGCAGCACTTGGCGTGATCATCACGCGCCTCCGGCAGCCCCGAGACGCAGTAGTAGCAGTCGCCGAGCAGCTTGATGCGTAGACAGTGGTGTTCTGCAGCCAGCCGGTCGAATCTGGACGAAATAATTATCTATTATCGCTATTAGTGATAAGGCCGCCTGTTGTTTCACTAGCATTTAAGCTCTTTTCACTATATAATTTGTGTTTTAGTTATGGTGTAAACAATAAAGAGTTTATCTGTCTAAATTATCTATTTTATAATTAATGGAACAGATACAGATTTTATTGGTTAAAAGAGCTCTTGGGTGATTCGGACCGCGGTTCGAACCACTTGCGGTGCGAAACGCCCAAGTACCCTAATCATTACAATATGTCATACGTCAAAAGCACTACCAACTTTTAAGTTCGAGATTAAAGCGCGCAGCTGTCTCTCTCGCACATCACAACATTTTTAAACATAAAAAAATCATTGAGTAGGGATATTAGAAAAGTTAGTGCTAAATTTGTTTATTTAGAGAGGAGAAACATTTTACTATATTTTACCAGTTATTTTGTTATAAAAACCAAAGTACTTCATCGATTTTGATACAATTTATACGGGACTACCTCTGAAGTATGATCTATCAAATACTAAAAGAGTCATCAAAATCAATGCACAATTGGCTGAGTAATCGATGAACAAACATACAAAAAAAAACATGCAAATCGAATTGATAACCTCCTTCTTTTTGGAAGTTAGTTAAAAAGAGGCAATTTGATGCAGGAGCTTTATCATACAAATACAAATTATACATACACAGTTATTTGTGTACAGATTTGCATTCTAAACATTTTCCTCCTTATAAGATAGCCGAATAAAAATAAAAAGTAATGGCATCTTTTTTCACAAGAGACTTTTCTCAACAGAAGCACGAAATTCTGTAGCTCATTAAAGCTCCCTCAAAAATATTATGGCGTGAAGCAAACCCTTAACACGGGTCTGTATTTCCTGTTTCAAACGAAGAGTGTTTATTTTGCGTGATACAAATTACATTTGTATCCGAGTGGGCGTTAAAAAAGTAGTCTGTTAATCCAAAAGTTAATGGAGGGTAGAATAATCCATGTTTATCAAGCTAGGGACGGGAAAACTATTAAATTAACCTATAAACTCATCAAATATTAACATTTAGAAACTAGTTAGGCAGATGAAAGGCGTTAATAAAATATCAGTTCATCAATTTGTCGAGTTATCGATCTTTTCAAATATGCTTTGTAAAAAAGGAACTTAATATTATTTCTTACGTTATAATTTTTGTGTTATTTAGTACGATGATAGCTTTTGTGTATTGGAAATGTGTAATGTCATGTCAGAACGTCTGTTGGAAAGGCGACGCATCGCTACCAGTGGTGCCGGCGCAGGAGTTTTAAAACATTACAAACTAATGAGAATTAAACAATAAATTAGATGTTTCACATATCCAAGGCGTCCTGTGACGGCCCATTAGTCAACTACGTATCCTTCTAATTCTAATTTGAGTTGGGGGTGATAAGACCTGCACTGACGTCCCGCTTGGGGTGTATTGTGCATTCTTGGGGTGTATTGTGCATTCTTAGGGTGTATTGTGCATTCTTGGGGTGTATTGTGCATTTATCTACGCATTTATGTACTACGTATCCTTATAATAAATTTCACCATGTCTGTAGGTCTGTTTACACGTTTGTTTGCGACTTAGCTCAAAGGCTCAATATATTAGTACTAGAAAGGTGTAATTTAGAATAAGTATATTCATCACGCCAACAAAATGGTAGAATAAAATCTTGTATAGTCAAATGTTAGTATTGGGCTTGAACGCTGACTCGAGACTCGCGACCGTTGTCTACGATGGAACCCTCTTGCCCAAAACAAACGATTCACTTACGATTAAAGACACTATTAATTTTTAATTTAACAACTTTATGGCATTTTTTATTTAATATAACCAGTAAATTCTAAGTAGATAGATAGATAGATAATTCTTTATTAAGAACCACATAATAACAAAAATTTCAGACAGATAACATAAATACTTAAGGCTAAGGTTTTTAATTGGCGGCCTTATCGCTTAGAGCAATCTCTTCCAGGCAACCATGGCAACCAGGTAGTATTCTATTGTTAACACTTTTGATTTGTTTGTTTATTGTTATTATCTTGCTCTTATTTATATACTTAACGTATTATTTTTTATTTAATTTTCTAATTAATATATCAATAACGATTGTATCAACCTAGAATTTATAAACTGACATTTAATGTTAATTTAACTTACCAATAATAAGCAATATCAATACTGAATAAAAAAAACTGCGTAACCATAAAAAAAAAAAACAAATATAAAGCTGTACTAACATAACGAGATGAAAACGCTGGCACGGGGCAGTGAAGAACGAAGGTCGATAACGGCAGAGTGATTGATGATCTAATCACCTACGTACCGTTTTATTGCCAAATAAAACGAAAAATATGCTCATTTAGAAATGCACGTATTTATTATGGAATTGTTACCAATGAATACAAATTGACACTCGTTCGGCAATTGAACTCTCTACTGATGTCGACAATTTGACTTAGGTAAAGTACAGTAATGACTCTTATCTCACACACAGGATGTTTCGATCTAAAGTTTGTCAATAAATATATCTATAAATTCTAAATAAAAACTACGGGTCACTCACGTCTGTTCTGAGCCGAAAAATCCGACTATAGTTTCAAACGCATTCGGCGGTCTTCTTCAAAGGAGCAGCGCAAACGTCACTCTCGGTCGGTGACGCGCCTCGCACTGGAACTATAGTCGGATTTTTCGGCCCAAAACAGCCGTGAGTGACCCGTAGTTTTTATTTAAAATGTGTGAAAACCACGTTAGTTTCCATACTTAGTCAAACTATAAATTCTTTTTCACTCCTCTTGCTCAAAAAGCCCGTCCGTCCGTGTAGAGTACTAGAGCGAGGAAAAAATTGCATATTTTGCTCTAGGGGAAAAAGTATTTTTTTTTTAATTTTTATCTGTTACCAAAGAGCCTATATAAACGAAACAGTCTTTATTCAAAAGTAGAATAATCATAAATAAAGACTCGACTTATTACTGTTTCATAAAAAAGAAGAACATCATATTTTTTTAAATGGAACTAAAAACGGCGATCTCTTTGGAGTATATTTACATTCTCTTTGCACTCATCTCGTTAAATATCCAGAATTGTACAAATTGTACATTTCATTTTTAATAAAATAAACTTTGAATTATTGTATTGGATTATTTTATTTTCTCGCAATCGTAGTGAAAAGTAGATTGTAACACACGGCGCTAAAAACCCATTGTAACTCGGTTTCTATGTACTCCCTCGCTAAAGCTCGGGAGTAAAAATCTACCTCGTTACAATGGGTCTTTTTAGCCCCTTGTATAACAATCTACTATTTCTAAACAGACCCTGTATCTTAAAACATGTTATAATGCATGAGCGGAATAGCAAGCTCTGATATCTTTACTTAATCCTAATATTATAAAAGCTAAAGTAACTCTGTCTGTTGCCTGTCTGTCTGTCCGTTTGTTACGTCTTCATGCGGCTAAACGACTGAACTAATCGTAATGGGCTTTGGCACAGGGATTCTTCAGGACCTGGGCTATATTTTATCATCATCATCGTCACGGTTTTAAGCTATTGCATAGCTTCTATCGCGGGCCTTGAGCGTGCAGACCGAATCCAGAAATTCCGTAACGAAAATAACCTAACACACCGCGCGTAAAGCTTTTATGCAATAGCTTTACCGCGGCAGTCTCCGAGTGCCACACGTCTTTTTTAACACTACGCGGGGTGCAGCTAGTAATAATAATTATAAAAGCAAAAGTAGCTCTATCTGTTTGTTTATTTTTCACAACCAAACGACTGAACCGATTGGTATGAAATCTAGTAAAGTTATATCTGAGGAGCTGGAGACGAACATAGGCTACTTTTTATCATCATCACCGTTCTTCATTACTACAAGGGTGAAGCCGTGGGACGCAGCTAGTATAGTTTGTTAACAAGAAGTTTGAAAATTAGCTAATTTAGAAAATGTTTCGTTTGAGAAAACACACCTTGGGCCTTACCGAAAAACGTTACTTAACTTTAACCAACGTCTTAAATTTTCTGTCTTCTTTTCGCAAGTGTCATTTCATTACGTGACAGCGAGAAGGAAGTTGACAAAATATGTTAAGCATTGCTTAAATTTAAGTAACGTTTCTTGGTACGGCTGTTAAAATTCAACCTACGATTAAGGTGTTACAATATTCAGTTAATCGAGACCGCTCCGTAACTGAACCACACGTGAACCGATTCCTGTCGGCCGCCATTTTTTTTTTATTCAGTCACTTTTAAGTCATATAATTGACACATTTCATGAAACGTGACACGTCCTTCGCTCGTTAATAAATCAAAAAAAGATAGCAGCCGACAGGAAACGCTTCGCACAAGGTTCAGTTACGGATCAGGGGCCCAATTCAGTTATTCAAGTGCGCTCCATAGCCGAACCATATGTGGAGCGTTTCCCGTCGGCCGCCATAGTTTTTTTGATTCAGTCACATTTATGTCATACTTGATGAAACGTAACACGTCCTTCGCTCGTTACTAAATCAAAAAATGATAGCAGCCGACAGGAAATGCTTCGCAAGAGGTACAGTTACGGATCGGTTTTGAATAACTGAATTGCCCCCCAGTTTTGACTAACTTACTTGCCCCCGTCGTTTTGCTATCACGACTCCCCGATAACTAGTTTATCGACAAGCAAACTCGACTAACGGCTTGAAAAGGCTAAAAAAGCTCGTTATGATCGCTCGCAACTTTACGAACCGATTGGTATCGAAGGTATCAAAGCTTGTGCAAGTTTATAACAGAATATCACAGATATACCTATATTAAACGGGGAAGCGCGCGCAGTTGCTTTTATTGGAAGTACATTCGTAGGTACGTTGAAAGCTATAAAGGCATGAGTGTAAACGAGCTCTACGCTACATATTATACAAGCTATAGCATCAGCTTCGTGTTGCACTAGCAGCCGTTTAAATTAACTTGTCACTTCACACGTCAGAAGTTTGTTTTTATTTTGGTCAAAGAGCCCAGGGCCGCCGGACTTTATTTGTTTTGTGACGTACGAAATATATCGTAGGTACTGTAGTACTTGTTTATAAGACACAGAGACTCATACAAATATTAGCCGCTATGGTATGCACCTTCTGTAAATAGAAATGCTATGTAGGCGGTTCCCGACCACCACAGTTAAGGTCAGCAGACTTGAACCGAAACCAGTTAAGCTCGTAATTCGACTGAGACAGTACGTACGTCAGTACTTCAAAGTGGACGTGTAACAATTTAATAATGCCATACTGTGCCATTTTAGAACGCGAAAATAGTAGCACTACAAAAATGTATCAGATGGAGGTATTTCATTTTACAAGTAAGTGTTATTTTATTATTATTTTTACGAAATAAAACAATTTCGGGAGGATCACAAATTAATTCTATTGTAACAGTAAAAATACAACTAAATCCATATCGTAATAAAGTATAATTTGCACTAATTGGGTTAGCGCTACTCAACTCAACATGAAGTTGCGTTAGGTAATTTTCGACTTTAACACTAAGAACTTAAGAACTTTATCAGCTAAAATTAATTTAGACGACATCTAGCGTGCAATGCAGAACTATTTTGTGTCATGTTGATTTGCAATGAAATAAGTTATAAGTATATAGAGATCTAATACCAAAATGAAGTCTCACGTTTAGAATTTAAGGTGTATTTTAAAATGAGCTGTATTTGACTATTGTGCTAAGTAAACTGAACTATAAAATGCCAATGTAAGTAAGGTAAGTTAAAAAAAGAAAAATTTTGTATTCTCGTAACAATGTATTTAATAATAGTTAGTAAAATTGGCAAAGGCCACGGACCCCGGTATCTGTGGAGCTAATACTCGAAGTGGCGGGAAGACGTTGGATGCAAGCCGCTTCCAATCGGTATTTTTGGAAATCCATGGTCGAGGCTTATGTCTAGCAGTGACTCTTCTTATGGCTGAGATGATGATGACAGTGAGGTTTTGGTGTTTTTCATTAATTGATAATAAATCATGTTTACTTTTAATACCGAGCGATGAAACGTAGTGTTATTGCAAGAAAACCACGGGCCAATGCTATTTTCAATGTTAGTAGCTCCACAAACGTATTTACCCCTGTTCGTTTAAAATAATCAATTAAATATTCAAATTAGAATGTTGTTTGCCCCGGCCAACTTGCGGAAATAATTCTCTTTTGGAATATACATAATTTTTTGTTCGAGATTGTTTTTCTTACCCACCCTCTAGGCAGGTCTCGAATCTCGAAGAATTTTGTTTCCAATTACTTACTTTTAATGCAAATTGCTTTTGATACCATCTGCGATGTTTTAACCTGGTTTCCAGGGTACTTGACAATGTAGAAATGAATACCAATGAAGAGAAATAACTAAATTGTCTCTCACTTTTATAATATATAACTATCACTTTTATAATATAACCAGTGATTTAAAAAAAAATGTGTAATGTTGTGCCAAAGAGCAATGGAACGCAGCATACTGGGTATTAAGAGGACAAACAGAGTCCGCAACACAATGCTGCGTTCCATTACAGGTATAGTTGATGTCGGTGAAAAAGCAGCCAAATTAAAATGGGATTAGGCGGGGCATGTGGCTCGCATGCATCCAGAAAGATGGGCTCAGATCGTCACGCAGTGGACGCCAGATGAACGACGCTATAGACCTAAGAAACGCTGGCGTGACGATCTTGGCAAATTCCAAAAAGATTGGCAGCAGATGGCGCAGGACCGTGACTTGTGGAGGGAAATGGCCCTTTGGCCTTTGGCTTGTGACCTAGCTTTGCCCAGCAGTGGGACAGCATAGGTTAGTAAAAAAAAATATATATAAGTATTATGTTGTGTAAAAAATACCGGTTTGCGGAATCAGAGTTGGTTTTCCATGTTCAATCAACAATGACCGTGAGCGTGCGTAAGCAATGAATGAATGCTAAAAGCCAGCCACTGAAGCTTACGAATATTAAACGTGAAAAACCATTTACAGCCAGTATTACCATAATTGGACGCAACATATTACCATATATTTTATTTATTATTTAACTTAGAAGAATCTGGGCACAATTGGTAAAGGATCAAGACAAATTATATTATAAGAGAGAAAGAGAGAGAGAGAGAGACTTACACCCAGGGATGGGATAGAGAAAGGTTGTGGATGATGATGAATCAGTGAAAATTTATCAAAGTTTCCAAAGTTTGTCATTCGTATGTACTACAGGTTCATCACTGACGAAAAATTATCTTTTTTTTACTCTTACCATACGTTGGACACTCCATACAATGGTTCGCTAATCAGTGACACATACCTACGCAAATTGACGTCTGTATATAACACACACTCATGTATGACGTTATGGTTGTCGTCTGATTGTCGCTCGATCGTGACGTCAATTGGAATTCGAACGTTTGAAGCCCGCAACGCTTGTCTTGACTGACAAACTCATAATACTTGACACTGGCAAATGCTTTAAGCGGGTCCAAATTTAATTAAAAAAACCGCACTGCAAACTCCGTCAACATACAGGGCGAGGAGTTTTGGCGGGAACGTCTTAGTAACGTGTTGTTGCTTTGTTTTATTTTCCTAAGCTTGTGCTATTTTGAACATTAATGCTATAAAAATGGTGGTGTTTTATTCATTAAGTGTTCGATAAAGTGCGTGAGTGTGGGCAAGTGAAATAAAGCAGTAAAACGTGTGATTTTAAGTTATCAGCAAAACTTCATAGATGCTTCTAGTAAAGTCGCCACCACTTTACTGAAGCAGGATTCGACTTATAAATTGACTGTATACATGACTTAGATTGTGACTAGAACATTTATAACTTGTTTTATTCAAGAAACTTGAAAAAATTCTAATACTTGACACTGGCAAATGCTTTAATGCGGGTCCAATACAAAAAAGAAGAAGAAAAAACAGGGCTAGCCCGGGAAGGGGGTGAGGTACCCGAGATTTGCATAAGCGGAGAGCATCCGTTCTGTATCTAATACTATTAATGACTATAACATAATATATAACAAATAACATAGATACGAAAACAAACATTCAGAAATCACAACGAGTAAATAAATCAAGAAACTCCACTTGTGTCACTTCGATATCTTAGTTTAACTTAGGTTGTATATTTTATGCACTTTCTACTTCGTTAACAAAACTGAAACTTTTCTTACGTAAGCTAAAAGTTTTGCAGCACAATTATTTCGCCACATTCAGTTTGTGTGAATTAGTATGGGACGACGCCGTGTTGATAAATTAATACCGATACGTTTTCAACACGTCATATATTTTTCACTACTCTTGCTCTAAAAGTCCGTCATTGTAGCGTAGTAAAGCGGGGCTAAAATAGCATTTTAAGTTCTATGGGATAAAGTATTTTTTTTTTATATTTATCTGTTACCAAAGAGCCTACATACACGAAACAGTCTTTATTCAAAAGTAGAATAATCTCTTTGGAATATATTTACATTATCTTTGCAAACATCTCGTTAAATATCCAGAATTGTACAAATTGTATCATTTTTAATAAAATAAACTTTGAATTATTGTATTGGATTATTTTATTTCCTCGCACTTGTAGTGAAAAGTAGAGTGTAACACACGGCGCTAAAAACCCATTGTAACTCGGTTTCTATTTACTCTACTAATCTCTACTATTTTAAAAATCTACCTCGTTACAATGGGTCGTTTAAGCCCCTTTTTTTATCGGCGTTAAGCGACAGTTACGGTCTACGATGGAGCGCGCTTGCCTAGAAGAAACATATTCACTCGCGGTTTGAAGACACTTAGATTAACAACAACAACCCTTGTATAACAATCTACTAGTCTATTCAGCTAAATAACTAATGTGACACTGAGGGCGCTGCTGCCTTATTCCATTAGTTTGTTCAGTCGAGGCCACAAAATACCATAAGTAGTAGTATATACTTAGAGAAATTAGTCCCTCTTTTTTACCACATTAGAAATAAAAGTAAACAGTTTTATAGAGTAATCAAGCGCAAATTACCGATTGGTAATACAAATGTGAATATAAAATATAAGTAAAATTGGTTATAGGGACAAAAAGGTAGTTCCAGTTAAAAATGGGAGAAATTTGCTACAAAGCCATTTTGTCCGGCCGATTTTGTTAATACTCATATTTAGCAAAACATTCGAAACTCAAATTTAAATAAGAATTTCAAATATGGTCATAATCGGTCAAGATGTCAAGATATTTGTTTGTGCCCGAGGGGTCTACTGATCGTAGTAACAGCAAGTTTTGTTTTGTCATTCCTCTTCCACCTATAAACTCCTTCGTCTTCTTCTCCTTTCCCCGTTTTCCTTTTGAGGCTTTCAGCATTTGTAGATATAAAAAAAAAAAACATACCTAGCAAAAAGTTCATTGAGTAGACGCACTAGTTCCTCAGCAGTGCACTGGTCAGATAGCGAAGTGAAGCCACAAATGTCAGCAAACAGAATACTGGAACAAAATCAGACAGTCATTTTTATAGTAAAAATATATATTATAACACAGGATAATGTTGAACAAACTAAGTGAACATCTTTAGGAATCCATTTAGAAAGAAAAACTTGACAAAAAAAGTCCCGGTGGCTCAATTGTAAACCTAATTACAAAAAAAAAATCTCTAGTATCGAATGTTTTATTTGAATTTAGTATATGTTCATTTTTTGCAAATGGGAAAGTATTTGTTTAAAGAGATAATTATCCGATTTTGATGATATTATTGTATCTGATTGAAAATATCATGCCTAGCTAATTTTAGAAAAATGGCTATATAAACATCAAACATCGCTTCCTCTAATAAAATAAAACTTGTAAACATTTTTATAAGCTGCCTGCATAGAATTCGCCCTATTACATAGGCTGCCTGGTTCCATAAGTACGAGTACAAGTTTTGTTTAATTTGGGCTAGAAGTCGTTGTATGAAAAATGTCCACCAATATGTATTTAGGTATTGAAAATTGGGGAAGGAAAACAAATTAGAAGTAGTTATGATATTATTACACATCTGCGAAATTATGAACGATATTTCGTTCATAAATTCGTTAAATTCGTTCGTTTATTTTTTCAACCACATAAAAAAGGAAATATTTTGGGGCAAATAATAATATTATCCTGTTGTATGGTAAGATATACGATATTCCGGTCTCAACATATCTCTCGATGTCCTCCATTTTTGTGATCCGTTAAAATATTGCCTCATTTTCGGCAGTAAACACATTTGTAATGCTTCCAATCGAATTGGGTCCCGTATAGGTACCTAAACTAGTTTGGCCTAAGATAAATTAGTTTTGCCAGTCGATATTTGCTGGCCGGAGGGTAGGCCCGTAACTATAATATTTATTGAGGTAAAGGTGGACACAGTTGTTACTACGAAAAATCCAACGCCATCAAGACACAAGCTTGTCTTTTCTCTGCCAAAAAGAGTCAGTTAGCGGTGTCTTGACATCAGTTTTGAGGTGCTAGGTCTCACGATAGCATCAACATTGAAATTCGGGGCCTACCTATACTCTAACGTCAAACTAATTCGTCATCCTCAATAAAAATACGTGTTATTTCTCATCGAGGCAGTTGCTCCTAACCTAAAAAAAAACACTATGACAAGGACAGGTCCGTTCGTGTGCAATGTACCATTGTTGACATAGTTGACCAATCAAATAACTATCAGCTGGAAACTTTGGACTTTTGGAGTCGGTAGACCAATAAGAGTGCGTAAGAGCTTCACGACCTTATTTCGCCTTCTTTATTTTATTTATTATTATAATAATAATCGGCCAAGTGCGAGTCGGACTCGCGCACGAAGGGTTCCGTACTATCATCTATAATACTACAAAGTTTAGTTCTGTTTATAAAATAACGAGAAATCAACGAAATTCCAAGTAGTAAATTGCAAACTTATAGGTAGGTTTTCGATACACATCCGGGCAGCATGACGACGCTCGCGCGAATACGCGCGGCTATGGCTCGCTCCGTGATGTTACCTCCCCCCGCTACCCGCGCGGCCTCGCGCTCGCGTCACCACCACACCGCGGCGCGGCGCTCGCACCGCGTTTAGATGCACGGATTATTTTCATTTTGTGAGTTTTTATGTATTAGATTAGGTATTTATTTTTATAGTTAATATATTTCTAAATATTTACTTACAAATATTCAAGTTTCTACCTGTTAATTAAGATCGAGTAAAAATTGCTTAAAAATTACGTTTGTTGTATGGGAGCCCCCCTTTAATATTTACTTTATTGTTATTTAATTATTTATTTTGAAAGGTAATATACAAGTAAATATTCTGTGAAAATTTGAAGCGTCTACCTGTTACCGTTTTTAATATTGAGCAAAAAAATACGAAAAAAACACGTTTATTGTATGGGGACCCCCCTTAACATTTTATATTTTTTAAGTTTTAGTATTTGTTGTTATAGCGGCAACGGAAATACATCATTTGTGAAAATTTCAGCTTTCTAGCTATCACGGTTTATGAGATACAGCCTGGAGACAGACAGACAGACAGACAGACAGACAGACAGACAGACAGACAGACAGACAGACAGACAGACAGACAGACAGCGAAGTCTTAGTAATAGGGTCCCGTGTTTACCCTTTGGGTACGGAACCCTAAAAACGGTTTACGGCCAATTACAATTATTATCAAATTAATTAAATTATAATTATTAATTAATGTAAGCTTAGTCAATGTCAAGTCTTTAACTTAAATGTTAATATTATTGAATAGATCCTCAAACAAAATGTTTCTCACAGAAACTCATTCAAGGCCTTAGAACAACGGCCCATTGATCATAAAAAATGTCACATTCAGGGTATATTTCCAAGAATGAGTTGAGAGCACGAGTGATGCGGCACATTGGGCTGTGATCGCGCGACTTCTTTCCACTTCAGGACAAGCAGAAGATCAGCTGATCCACTAACTATCCATTTCTCATTAGACATATTGGAGTTTTCAAGTCTACACCCATCTTTTTAGTTACCTATCAATCAGGACAGTTATTTTTATATTTACTGACGGTAATAAATACGAGCTTACTGGAACTTGTTTATAACTTATCGTGTAAGTAAGTATATCAACAGCTCTTCGATTCAGTTCGCATCCTAACGTAAGTTTCCGCCAAACAACTTTCATTATTTGATAACTCGACGAATAAAGTCTGGTTAATAAAGAAGTTTGATACAGTTTGTGTAGGAACTACTTCATAACTGGCATTCGAAAATAACTGTTTATTTTCGTGATTTTTTATGAGATATGTACGTATGATAATGAAAGTAATACACTAACGGCCTTAAAACGTTACTTTAACCATTGTCTTCTTTCCGCAAGTGTCATTACGTGTCAGCGAGAAGTTGACAAAATATGTTAAGCATTGCTTAAAGTTAAGTAACGTTTTTCGGTAAGGCTTTTAAATTGTGAGTCGCTTCTAGCTCAGTGAAGAAACTCTTAGCAAGCCTTTTAAAAGACCGTAGTCCGATCGTCCGTCTCGTTCGCGCATACCCACATATTTGAAGATATAAAATTATTGCATGAACTTATAAAAAAAATCGTTGTTTGTAAAACTAGAAAACAACATTACAAAATATTTCAATTTAATCCAAGTCAGTTTTCATTTATAAAAATCATTTTTGCTTTAATAATTACTAAAAATGTTTGGAGGAGGACGGCAAAAAAATAATCTCGAACAAGACTCGAATCCAGACACAAGACAACTTGATAATGGCAAAAGCACTGTCCGCGCACATCCCCGTGAGGGAAAAAAAGAAGAAAAAAGTGTTGACATAATTCAATAGAAATGTCAAAATTGAAAGTGTTTTTTTTTTTTAATAATTTGACAACACTGAGAAACGATTTTCCCTACGGACGAAAATTTGTGTTTTCATCCCTGTGCACAGGCAATTTCAAACTTACTTTCTTAGCATGACAAATGAAACAAAAAAAAAATAACATTAGTTTCCACAATGAAACAGTCTAGAAATATCTCCAATTTCATTCCTGTAACGAAATCTTGTTTCTATTTCCCTTAACCTCCACATTACGTCCCTCCAAAAAAAAACAATGCTTTTTTACCTTTTTTACCCACGACGCAAACAAGAAGGATGTTATATTATGTTTGACGTGAGTCGACGTAGATATTTTATCGATTTCTTTATTTTATTTTAATTTAGTGATAGGCTTGCACTTGGCTACTAGCTCGTCTGATATAGATCGTTTATGTTGACTTTTTTTTTGTTTTAAATGTGACCTGATCGAGAGTATTCATAACGGCTAGCAAAAAACCGGAAAAAAATAAAAAAATAACGGAAATTAAAAAAAAACATGAGCATCACATTAGTCAAATGCTGTCACTTTTTGGGGTTCCGTATTCAACAAGTGTTTTCGCTATATTCGTCTGTCTGTCCGTGCATGGCTCAGCTCAACTCTTAGTACTAGAAAGTTCTAATTGGCTATATACACACTATTAAAAACGTCGACTAAATAGTAAAATAAAATATGTATTTTAGGGTACTTCCCCAACACGTAAAGTCAACTTAGGGAACCGCTTGCGAAAATTTAAGCTTTAAAGTGACAATATTTAAAGTCAAGTGTTCCCACCCTATGCCAGCTAAATGATTTGTGTTAGATATGTAAAAAAAAAAATTTAAATTAAATTGAAAATTTAATAAATTAAATTAACGTTTTAAAATTTAAGCTTTAAAGTGTCAATATTTTGCAAAGTCAAGTGTTCCCACCCTCTGCCAGCTAAATTATTGGTATTAGATGTGTAAAAAAATTCGCAGCAGTAGCATATTAAAGTATATCTATAACAAAATGAAAATTCCGTGCAAATATTTAAACAGTTAACTCGTATGCTCGTAGTATCGATAAAAAGCTTTCTTATAAGTACTCATTACTGTGATATGCACCTATGGAACCCTACAGTGCGCGTGGCTGGACACTTGGTCGGTTTTATTTATCATCAGCGCAAAGGAGTAGTAATGTAGTATGCAAGTACATGCTATGTTCCGGAAGCATGTTTCCACGAGAAAAATCGATCTTATCGGAACGCAAAACATTTCGAAATAGATTTAATTTGTTGCAATCTAATGTTCTGAGTGGTACTAGACTCCACTGAATTTTAAAATAAATAAATATTTGTGGACATTTCACACAACACCATCTAGCCCAAACTAAGCAAAGCTTGTAATATGGAACTAGATGACTGATAGAATACTTTTTTTTTGTTGTAAAATCAGTCCAGGGTGCATCGAGAGTTTACAAGTGGTAATATAGTTTCAGCTTCGCTATGAAGTCACGAACCCATGTACCGAAGTTATCTTGTTCAGATGCTTGTCGGGAAATTGTTGCAGACATTATTATCAGATTGACGTACGTTATTAATCCGAATTCTACGAAATTGCGAAGGTCGAAGGGCGCCAATAAATACACAGAATTTATTATTAAAAAAAACATACAATAAAAAACAAAACGTCATACAAGACGGTCAGTTTTTTAGGGTTCCATAGTAAAAAAGACACCCTTATAGTTTTGTCATGTCCGTCTATCTATGCATTTGTCCATCCAAAATCTCTCAGTACCTACTAGAAATCTATAACTTCCTTCTAATTACCTTTTACAGTTATAGGTCAACGGGAAATACCCCATAGGTTTTGATTCCCTTGCGAGTGCGTTTTTTGTGACATATTCGTCTGTAGCTTTTTTTATGAAAATCAAGAAGTTTGATTTTTATCTCTGCAGCAAAATACTATGAATCTGCGTATATGATTTTAATTTCAACTCGATACCTTTACACGTTCCCGAGATACAGGTCTTGACAGACGGATGGATGGACAGAAGGGCAGACGGACAACAAAGTGATCTTATAAGGGTTCCGTTTTTTTCCTTTTGAGGTACGGAACCCTAAAAAGAAAAATGGTAGAAGGGAGGGGAGGCCTTTGCTCTGTTGCGGGAAAATCACAGCCAAAAATAAACATTTCAAATAACTACGTAACATTTCGTAGGTATTTATTGAAGCCTCACGTTCTTAACAACGAAGGTTTTCTTATTTTCCCCAGTAATTAATATTATCGGCATATTTTATACGGGTATATTTTTGGTACTGATTGTATTTCTAATTTACTTTCTATTCGGTTTCTTTGAGAAAAGATCCTAAGTGTACAAATTTAGATGAAAATTTTGTTTAGTTTAGGTCATAGGTAAAAAGGCCACAAGGACATTTTTAATTCATAGATAGATTTATATTGAAAATCAACTCTTTAATGAGAAACAGACCATTCCGTGGTCTATGATGTAAAACGACGTTGCAGTCTACGAAGAAAAAAATATTTACTTGAACTATATGGATACCTAGATTTATATATTCAAAAAGGATACACTAATACAGTAATTGAGATAAGTACCCAATAACCAGTACCGCTATAACTTTTACCATTTCAAATTGCGAACAAAAATCAGCTGGTTCATACTTCTCTCACGCAGGTCATTGAACTTGTGTGTGGAACAACAGTTTATTTTTTCGGTATTTCAGGAATGGTCACATGAGAAAAGTTCATAATGATGAGAAAGTTGAGTCATTAAAGTTTTTGGCATTAAAATATTAGTTTTATACCATCAATATATAAATGTGTGTTCAATTAAAAAACAAGTGAGATTTTCGTACTTTTTAATGTTCTTAAAATATCTTAATAACTTACCAGCAAAATTGAATTTTCAGGTTTAATACCGCTTACTATCTTTAACCAGGCTGTCAGATAATGTCCTGAATAATGTTTCGTAAAAGGTCCCTGAATACCTTTATTCGTCCCATATAATAACATTATATAATAACATTTTGAGGGCGAATTTGGGTCTTCCCCATTTTTTGTAGCGCCTCAGAGATGTTTGCGTGAAACAGAACGGCCTTCTAACCGTCATTCGTAAAAAGTTAATGTTACTGATAAGAATAAGAACGAAGGGGAAACAAAACCATTCTGAAAATCATGGTTAAAAATATAGCTCGGCATCTATCGGGAAAAACGGGGAGTGGGTAATCGGGACGAACTCGATTTAAACAAAATGACGATATACCGTCTTACTTATAAACGCCGAATAGGCGCATTTTAGTTAACAGTGTTTTGTTCCGTTTTCCCGCGTGATAGTTCACGTCTGACAGAAAGTGACAAGTCCTTATTCAGTGAGTAAAATTGTAACATGCGTTTATAAGTAAGACGGATAGTAAGGTAGCCTACTAATAGGCAACTTCTTGGCTAATGTTGAGTGTGGGCCGTGACCTTTTTATTCATAGTCTTATTTATAGTCTAGTTTTATTCATAGCCTAGTAAAAATAAATTTGTTTGTATGGAGCAGAACACAGTATTTGTAACTGGGGGGACTCTTTGAAATTATGATAGGAAAATAACTAAAAATCTTAAATCAACAATAATCCCCGATTTATAGACTAGCTGCGTTCCGCGGTTTCACTCGCGTAGTTATGAAAAACGGTGATGATTATGATGATGATAAGTAGCTTATGTCCGTCTCCAGGTCCAAAGCTATAGTATAGAGATAGTTTAGACGTAAGCTAATTTTCATAACGATCGGTTCAGCCGTTTGAGCGTGTAAAGGTAACAAAATTAGCTTTTATAGTACGAGTATCATTCTGAAATTGTGTCAAATGTATTTCAAAACACCAGTACATTCATTTAAATAACAATATAGGTACTTAGTTGTATTTTATGTTGTCACAGATATTATTTTTACTAGATTACCAAACGAACCCGAGATTACGTGGTCGTAAGCAAATGAGATCCAGGACAGCTGTATGCTGGCTTCTTGATCCAAATATGAATCAGATGTAGTGTTGATGACTTTAGTATCTTTACCAGAAGATCCCAGGGTCCTCTGTCTACCATTAGCGCTGGCTATCAGGGGAAATTTTAGTGGGTAAAATCTCTCAGCAATACCCCAGGTTTTACCAATCTTGCGGTTATAAGGACCGAAGCGCATTCTATCCAAGCGACTCTTTGCCATTTTGGACCAGCCCTTCTTGGATATTAGTGGGTACAATCTCACTTATCGATTATATTTTGAACTTTGGAATATTTCGATGCTTTCTCGCTTGTCAACAAAAAAAAGTTTAAACTTGTAGAAATCCGCCACCTACGCCTTGCCTATGTGACACCTGTGTTTCTTGTACCTTCATCGGGATGACCCTAAGCCGTTTGTAACCTTCTACCCCTTCCCTTGTTCATGATCTGTAAACATTTCGACGTATACGTAGAAAATTGGAAACCATACCTTGACCTAGTCTAACCTTACCCTTTCTAGACATTCAATTTGATCTTTTTTAGTAGTTGGTAAAAAACATTTCATCGTAATATAAATTTAGTCGCATGTACCTATAAAAATTAGACTGAGCATTTTTTCTTTTCAAATATATTGAAATATTTGGCCTCAAAGGTAGCGTAATAAAACTACGAGTATTTTTTTTGAATATGCGTAGACCAAAGGAATTTCAAATTTAATAAAAATATTGACATATCTTTTAACAAATTTATCTTTGAATATTCATTGCCCTTGCTAACTGCTTGTATAAAGGGCAATGTTTTATACACAAGTATATAAGCGTCTTTGAAATGGGTACTTTAATTTAAGAGGCTTGACGAACTTTGCAATCAGTTCAGTAGTTTCATTTTTAGGGTTCCGTACCACAAAAAGGAAAAAACGGAACCCTTATAAGATCACTTTGTTGTCCGTCTGTCCGTCCGTCCGTCTGGCAAGGCCTGTATCTCGAGAACGCGTGAAGGTAACGAGTTGAAATTAAAATCATATCAAACTTCTCAGAGATATATCAAACTTCTCAGTTTTCATAAAAGTTAAAAAGTTACAGCTGAATATGTCGCACAAAATGCATATTTCGACACTCGCAAGGAAATCAAAACCCCGTACTTCCCGTTGACCTATAACTGTGAAATTTGGCAAGAAGCATTGTCATATAGTACACATAAAGGAAAAATCTAAAAACTGTATATTTTTAAATTACAAAAAATTGAACCCTATTTTTTGTATTTATGCAAGGAAGGAGGGTCCACATTTTTAAGTGCTTTAACCGTATAATGTGGGGTATCATATGAAAGAATTTCATTAGTACAGACTAAAACAGGTTTTTTAAATATTTTTACGATGTATATTTTTTTGGTTTAAGAAGGAAAATATAAAAATATATATAATTTCCCCCTTTTATCTACTAGTTTGTACGGAACCCTCGGTGGGTGACTCTTACTCGCACTTGTCCGTTTTTAAAACAACTAACCATAAAATTGGTGGGTGATCAAGACAGGTGGCATGATATGAGAGGCTGAACTGAAAAATAGATCATCTAAGTTAACAAAATTGGGTATTTTGAAGTCTGTATATCAGTATTTATATACAGACAGACAGATATATATCAGTATTTTTAATTAACCAATATAATTATAATACAACATGATCTGTAGTATAGTGTAGGCATTTATGTGAAAGCTTAGGAAGGCTATATCTTTTACAATAAAAAAAACTGTTTAAATTTGTCTGCAGCCAAAGACCAAAAGCTAACAAAAGCTGAGATTTAAAAGTTTAAATTGTAGTTTTTTTACGTTTCACGTACAGAGAATTCTGCTATTAAAATACATAAAACATTTATGAAATGCTTTCAGAAATATCTTTATAATCCCAGTATTTCTATCAAATATCAATGGGTTTTTTCTCAATCGAACACATGTGTGTCCAAAAGAAATAAATAAATAAAAAAAAAAACTCAGAGCAAACCTTCGGTCCTGCAAATACAGCGTGTAAAAGTCATTAAAAGAAAATGGACAAAGCCGGCCTCGCTTCCCGTCCCCAGAGAGTACAGTGTGTGCGTTCGGAAAAATTAATGACGCAAATCATTCCGTAAGTAAATATACCTCTATAGGTCACTATAAGGTTAACCTTTGATCCGAAATACATTTGTGTGAATCTTAATTGCCCGAACCCGTTTCATAGAACTGTTTGATTCCAGATGTTTTAC
This sequence comes from Lycia hirtaria, assembly GCA_947563715.1. Lineage (NCBI taxonomy): Eukaryota > Metazoa > Arthropoda > Insecta > Lepidoptera > Geometridae > Lycia > Lycia hirtaria. The sequence goes on from OX387386.1 coordinate 17,669,927, forward strand.
TCATTTTAAATAAAAACTACGGGTTACTCGCGTCTGTTTTAAGCCGAAAAATCAGACTATAGTTTCAACCACATTCGGCGGTGTTTTTCAAAGGAGCAGCGCAAACGTCACTCTCGTTCGGTGACGCGAAGAGTTTCTGATTTCATTTTGTAAGCCATAAGTTTCGTTATCCCGAAAGATTATTAGGTTAGATTCAATAAGTTTCTCTTTGTTTTATTACATCCAAAAACCTTCTCATTTATAATGGTTCGGTGATAAGATATATTAATTAGTAGGTTAAAAGTAGCTTCGTTAGATTTCTGTTTTTATACACATAAACATAATTACAAAGATTAATGATAATATATCTTTTGAAAGAAAAATCGTTTCATTTCGTAAAAATGATATTCGATGTTTCATAATTCGGATAACTGATAAGTAATCTACTATAAAGCCTCGATTACAGTAAACGTTCAGTGTTTAAGGACATGGAAGTAAGCGGGACAGGGAAGTAAGCGACTGGATGGCCATGTGTTTTTCTTTTTTGCTTGACTGCTAACTTGCCCGATGTTAAACAGTTGTGGTCTTTAATGAAGCGTGCTTGCCTAAAAGAAACCGACTGATAATTGTTTGACCAAGTTCTTACTGATAGGAAGCGACAATCTTAACAAATAATACCGCAAGTACCTACCGCGTTTATAATGTTACTTGTTTAACATCACGTTGCATGCCCCGTCTGATTTATATTTTATATTTTTCTCCATCCCATGGTTGACTGGAAGAGATTGCTACTAGCGATAAGGCCGCCTGTTGTTGCACTAGTATATTTAAGTACTTTTTTTATAGATAAACTCTTTATTGTACACACCTTATAAGTAATTAAGGTGTGTACAATAAAGAATTTATCTATCTATCAAGGCACCGTATAGAAAAACTGCAGATTGAAATAAAATCATGCAGGTCCGATGCACATGCGCTGTAATGTATGAACGAAAAAAACCAATACTTAGAATTTTGTGTTGATGTTCCAAACTTAAAAAAATATTTCGAATTATTACCTCTTAGTCCATTTTTCGTTGGAATTCAACCGACGAGTTGTTTTTCAACCGATTTAAAAAAGGAGGAGGTTTTCAATTCGACTGTGTTTTTTTTAATGTTTTTACCTCAATTGGGTCACCCATTTTGACGATTATTTTTTTATTTGAAAGCTGGTGCTTCCCGTTTGGTCCCATTTCAATTTGGTCCAGTTCCGACAATGGCATCCATGTGAAGTCGGTTGCTTCAGTTATTTTAACTATAATTATGTATAGTTGGAACCGTATTAATTCATAAAGTTGAAACCATCTCTACGTAGACGAAATACTTATCAACGCAAAAATTCAAATTCATGTGAGCATCTGAAACGTAAGGCGAAATAAATGTGTCGTGATTTAGTGAACCGAGTTAAAATAAATTACAGCCCACGTGGATAACTTTTTCAATTTAAAGTGAAAACGAAAATGAAAACTGAGATATTCATCTCAGTAAGGTCACCATATTTTACTGAGGCGCGAGGTTTTGCTTTTGACCGTGACTTATTTTAATAAAATTTGACTAGACAAAAATAGTTACAACGATATAAATAAATAAAATAACGATGGAAATTTTCACACAGAGCCATATAAATATTAATATTAATTAAAAATACAGTCGAATTGAGAACCTCCTCCTTTTTTGAAGTCGGTTGAAAAATTACTCAATCTCAACCCCCACAAGACCAATAATGATTTCTGTGATACTAGAATCTAGATCTTCGACATATTATACGTAGCCCAATCTCAATATCGTTTTTAATCATTGAGCCAAGATTTCAGGCTTGTGGAATTGGGAGTTAAAAATATATCGTCGACGAATCGAAGGCCAGATATTAGATGGTTGGTGAACGTCGAGTCGGAAATACGGCTGTATATCCGGCTGCATTTCCAAATTCAAAATACGGGTGTATTGTACGGCTATTGTACGATATGCACCAGATAAACGTGGAAACTTCAAACAAACAAAATAATTCCGATCATGAAATACAAAGAGTTTGTATATATATACTCTGTCTACAAATAAAAATATTTTATTTATAACCCCGCAGTTGCAAGTAAAACGTAAACGTGATAAAATAAGATAAAATATCAAACAATAAATAAATCATTACAAATGGAATATCTGCAATAGCATCGTCATGTATTAAAAGAATTTACCTAATTTTGATTATAAAAACAATCTTAGTAAAAAATGTGTGTCCTAATAACCACACGACAGAAATGAAAACAAGGCAACGTTAAAAATAAGAAATTAGCATTAGAGGAGTGACGCCTTGACTATATTTATATCTTTCTCTTCTTTAGTCAATTCGAGTAGACTTTATCCAAAAGAGCGTTACACACTCGAGCGTGACGGCTCACTTTCATTCAAAACCTCACAAAACCACAAAATAATGCCATAGCATGAAAAAAAGCTCTCTTAAGGCGAGGCGAGTTGATGTGACGCTTAATAAAAAAGTTGGTAGCTATTGTTTTCACATAACACCTTGTCGAACTGAGACTTTTCCCACAATCTTCTAGGTCTCGTTCGTTCCGCTCACGTCCTACATCTCTCCCACTGTGCAATAAATTTTAAAATTGTAAATCTTTTGTAATGGCACGGTGCTCCTGGACGACACGCCACTCGCTTCGGGCTTCAGCGTGCGGTACTCTATTACCGACACTAACAATATGGCTTAAGTAAGTAGGTACAGCATTTTATTATGTGGGTATTGATTGAGGCTAAGCCGTCACGCTCGGCTACATAACGCTCTTTCGGGTAAAGTCGGCTCGAGTCGACTAAGGGAGCGAGAGAGATAGTGTCAACGCGTCACTGCTATACTGCTATTTCGTATTATTAACGTCGCTTAGATGAAGTTGTCACTTCTATCGTGTAGTCTTTTTTTTTTTTGTATTTGACTCATGCGATATTCTCAAGTGTCGAGATTTGTTCAAATTTTATGAATAAATATATTTCATAAAAGCTAGTACCAGTCTAACTAGCCACAATCTAACTCAAGTATAATAAAAGCTTCACCTTATTCTACCCTCTCTATTGCCCACAGGACTAGCAGAAAGTCGGCACACTAACACCCATGTCTCATACAACTGTCAAAAATGCGCTCTCAACGACGGTCTGTTCTTGACACGGACTGCATGGGAATGGAACTCCTTGCCGTATTCCTTATTACATATTCCTTATGCGTATCAGAACCTATATTAGAGATTACCTACTAAGTCAATGTAATATGTATACTGTTGGTGTTTCTAAAATAAATAAATAAATTACATGAGAACAGCAATAGGTCGAGATTAAAGCGCGCAGCTATCTCTCTCGCGCATCACAATTAACCTTTTTAAACATATAAAATCATTGATTAAGGGATATTAGAAAAGTGAGAGCTAAATTTGTTTATTTAGAGACGTGAAAACATTAAAAAAAGTTTTAATCAGATATTATTTATATTGGCGACGGAATTAGAATGAAATATTTCTGCTGTCTAAATAAACAAATTTAGCTCTCACTTTTCTAATACCACTATTCAATGGTTTTATATGTTTAAAAAGGTTGTGATGCGCGAGAGAGATAGCTGCGCGCGTTGAGCGAATCTTTAAGGCTAAAGTGTCTGTGAATATTTGCCTCGCTCTTGTGCCAAGGGAGTCTAGGTTCGACCCACGATATATTTGAACCAGAGGCCTCATTATTTACCAAAGTTCAATTATGAAACGAGTTTTTAAATGAATTTTCGGAATTAATGACAAACCTTTGAAAAGAAAAACCGGACAAGTGCGAGTCAGACTCGCCCATCGAGGGTTCCATACAAACTAGATTAAAGAACTACCAGGCGAAGCTAATCATTGATAAAGGGGAGAATTTATATATATTTTACAATTTTGATCATAACTGAAAATTACACATCGTAAAAATATTTGAAAACCTTGTTTAGTTTGTGCTAATGAAGCTCTCTCATATGATACCCAATATGATACGGTTAAAGCACTTCCTTCCTTGCATAGAGACCATATCTTTTTTGATTAAAAATGTACAGTTTTCGGATTTTTCCTTTATGTAAAAGACAATGTTTCTTGCCAAATTTCATAGATATAGGTCAACAGGAAGTAGCGTGTAGGTTTTGATTCTTTTGTGAGTGTCGAAATATGCGGTTATTTGCGACATATACGTTTTTTTTTTTTTTTTTTAATCGGCTGTAACTTCTTTTTTACGATAAGGATAACCGAGAAGATATAGGTCTTCCCATAGGTCTGGCAGTGGACTTCTTGAATAAAATAATGATAATGAATAATGTAGTTAAGTGCCAATTATGCGTGGTGTAGAACAACGGACCTGACATTTTCATATCGTTGTATGTAGATCTTGTGAAATTGCTCCTCCCGTGGTTGACTAGCGATGTCTGCCTTCATCTCCATGGCAACGTGACGTGGCAACACTGACAGCAGGAGACGTTCCTACGACATAAAATAAGTTAATTAGTTATAATATCCTTCTCATCACCAGAGGATTTTTAAAATAAGCTATGTATTTATTTAATTTCTGAATTTAAATTTTTAAATAACATATTTTAGCTTTGTGGGCTGCAACTTCGGACTTTTACCCGATTGTTATGCTAAGTTTTTCAAGTGTATATATGTATGTGAGTATGTTTCTATATGACAACCTACAGCCTAAACGGCTAGACCGATTTTGATGTGCGAGGTGTTGTTAGATTCGTCTTCACTTCCAAAGTATCATAAGCTATATATTTTTTGTAGTATTATGGCTAACTTGAATGTCTATTTTGACTGGACTAATATAAATTTTTGCACTCCTCGATAAGCACTTTCGAATTTCCTACTTGTTACTCAAGTGGAAAATGGTCACATTTGCTCAATGCTCAGGAGGCAGCCGTATTATCACTGAGCCATGACTGGCCTTGTGGCTTTTTTATATAGATTGGAATAATTACATTGGCCTCCGCTACTAATAGAGTAGCAAAACGTCAGAGACATACTTCACAAAAAAAAGCCTTACACCAAATGGTGTAAGGCTTTACAGGAAATTTTGGAATCGTCATTCCAAATCTCACCTCTCAAACCACAAATAAGTGCGCGCTACACCCATTCCTATTGGTAAATGTAATAAAGCATGTTTTGTTGGATAAAACTTTTCAGACATTTTCAATATTGAAATTACCAAAACAATCTAAGCCTTATGAAATAACACCGAGAGCGGTGATATGTGGAGCGGATATTGAAAGCTGGATGAGGTAATTGTGATGGATCGTTTCTGTACAAAGTAAACCTATTCGTCATAGTAATTGACAGTCCATATCGAATCGGCCAGGTACCGGGGTACTTGGTGCAACGTAAATAAGTACCAAATGTTTTTTGTACCAAAAAAAAAAAACTAAAAAAATGTCTTTATTTATTAAAAGAATTTTCATTGAAAGTATTTAATATGGTCTACTATTATGGGTATTCATAGAAATTCAGGGGAAGGGGACACAATTTTTTAACCATTGGCGGGCTATATCTCGCATACATCACATCTAAGAATAAAATTATATATCAAAAATAGTTTTATTAGTTAGTTAGTTTTATTATATTCAACGATACCCAAAACAATGACGGTGGGGTTGAAAAAAAAAATCATCCCTTCTTTATATTTTGTATGTAGGTATGTAAATTTGATACGGCATTTTGTACCGGTTTACAGAACACATCTACATCCCAAATTTCGTTTATGTAAGACTGATAGTTTCCGAGTGAATTGACTGTGACATACGGACAGACAGACAGACGGACATGGCGAAATCGTAAGGGTTCCTCGTAGTTACTACGAAACCCTAAAAATAGACAAGGTTAGAGAAATCTCACATGCGAAATTGAAGCTTTAGCTACGAGTGAACACGCATGTTCCTTCCATAATGTCTACTTCTAAAATGGACTGCCAGTAAAGGACAGAAGATGATAATAAATAATAATATAATCAACAGTTCCAAACTAGGTAAAAACTTAGGTAACAAAGCCGTGCCTATCATTTATTATTTCTTCAGCAACTATGTCCCTGATGTGTAGGTTCTACCGCAGCAAGTATCAAAGTTGCTTACTTCTGTGACAAGCAAAACAACGTTTTCGGTGACCTAATTCCCAACAATAATAAAATAGGCCAAGTGCGTGTCTGGCCATGCGCAATTTAGGGTTCCGTATTTGCGCATCATAATTTTCGGACCGAAAACAAGGCTTCTTGTTTGATACATTGTACATACAAATTAATTGTGAATTTGCACAAACTTTTCATTTTAAATTCTCTAAGTACAATTTAAAGTTGATCGGCTACTACTCGTTAAGGGCCTGGCCTCATCTCTACGGAACGGCGCGGCGCCGTGTCGTGAAATTTCCACGGCGCGGCGCCGGAACCCAACGTTTTGTAGTATGTGGCACATCTGTTTCAGGCACTGTGCGTGGATGTTTCAGGCACTGTGCGTGTGTGGATGTTTCATACACCGTGCTAGATATTTCATGGGGTCGGGCCCTAATTTGTAAAATCTTTTTAACTGTATTAGTTTTTGTTTCATCATCAAATTTTATTGTACCACTTGGTCAGTGTGATTAATATGTAGATGTACACGTGTACCAAATTACAGCTTTATTAGCACAATCTAAAACAGGTTTTTAAATATTTTTACGATGTATATTTTTGGGTTTATGAAGTAAAATATATAAAAAATATATAATTTCCCTCTTTTAGTCACTGCACAAAGCTGCGGATGGATCGATGGACAGATAGACAGACATGACAAAACTATTGTTTACTACGTAACCATAAAAATGATTCAGAAAAAATTTCTGCCAAAATTCGATTTTTTTACGACATTAATACATTCGGTAATTTAAAAGAGGAAATCAAAATCACCTGCTGTTGGTTCTCGCGCTGGGTGACGAGACGGGCTTCCACGCAGTCCCGGGTCTCGAGGAAGGCCCGCCGCTGCGCTAGTTCCCGCGGCTGGTGGGTCAGCATGCCGGCGATATTGCACGCGACCAGACAAGCGATGCTCGTATATATCTGTCAACAAATACACTATTCAACGAAAAACTCATTAAGTATTTTGAGAACAATTATGTTAAAATTATTTAAAAAAAAAGTCGTTTTATTCCCAAAGCGAAATAAATTGCCACAAGTTTATTGTACTATAATTTTCGATTAGTATTGCTTGCTTCGCTCGTGCACATTCTTTTTGTTACCTATAACTGTTTGAGCATATCTGGTGTTGTATTCCCCAATGCAATACCTTATAGTGAAAATAAGCGGCAACAAATCATCTATTCCACGAAAAAGCATTATAAAATTTATATGTATATTTTTTTTTTTTATCAGCCCTGTTTGTACAAACTGTCCCACTGCTGGGAACGGGCCATCTTCTCATTGTGAGAAGGGTTAGGCCATAGTCTGCCACGCTGGCCAAGTGCGGGTTGGCAGACTTCACACATCTTCAAGATCATTGAGAACTCTCAGACATGTAGGTTTCCTCACGATGTTTTCCTTCACCATTTGAAGTTGGCGGCAATCAAAAATACGCACATAACTTCGAAAAGACAAAGGTGCGTGCCGTGGGATTCGAACTCAGGACCTGCGGATCGCAAGTCAGACGGTCTCACCACTAAGCTGCCGGGAACTTCATATGTATATATTAGTATAATATTATTGTATTGCTCGTTTTCCTCGCACACGCAAATACATTTTGTTGCAAATATTTGAGCTTATTTAATGTTTTTATAAAAAAATAACTGGAAAAATATGCCATACAAGTAAACGAATTGCGTATTTTGAAAGTCGTTTTTTTTTTTAGTTTTTTTTTAAATAATACCTTTATGTGGACCATCTCGATACCAAGATTACTTGTAAGTTTTCTGTTCTTAATAGACCCGTCTTCTACAGGTATATCTACAAGTAATTCGGTAGATTGTCATATTGCCAGGCTCTACGGATCAAAAACGTAGAATATTTATATTAACACCTAATCCACTCACATGAGATTCTAACATACTCGGCAGCATGAAGTAAGCACCAATGTTGACCATCGCAAGTCCAAGGCCACCAAAAGAGGCTTCGTGAAGGCGAACCGGCAAAGTCGCATACGTCAGGTACGTGAAGAACGCCGCAGCGCCTCCGCTGATCTGAAGATTTCTGTAAAAATAATCAACATTATTGACAGTTCAAAAGAATACACGATGAAGCTGGCATAGGACCGGTAAGAGCACCAATGACGATACCAATAGCAGTAGGTAGATAATGTCCGATAATGGCTGATGATGATCAAAGTCAAAGTCAAAGTCAAATCATTTATTGCTCTATTATGTTATGTACATACATTGGTAGAAATAACACAATAACCCCATTAGAGGTATCGTAATTTTAAGTGTCTATATCGAGCGGCCCGATCTGTTGATGGATGGTGATAATAATTGATCACCAAAACTAAACTTTCGCGCAAACCATATTAATTATCCTTCATTGATCACCAAAGTTAAGCTTTCGCGCAACAAGCACACATAATTTGATAAAAAAATTAAGGGGTTCTACTATGGAACCTCCTTCCTGATAATGCGTATAAAACCAGCTATTTTATACACAAACTTCATTTATTTTTAATTACAAAATTAGCGGGTTATAAAGAACAAAACGCGCGCGATTCGCGAGTCTTAAATAAATCCTTTTTGACATCCACATCCCTGAGGCATCGTCTGGTCGGTGCCGTTGGCAAAGGTAAAAGGTATAATTATCAAAGTAATTTATTCATAATTTATTTTATACTATTTAAAACTTACTATATTTTTTACAACATTGCCCATGTAGAAAATAGAATTAATTTATACTCTTAAAATGGTTTTGGTAAAAAAATGTACTTATACAAATTTGTAAAGAAAACGATTCAGTCAAATCGCTTCCAACTGGGCCTCAAGGCTGCTAAGTGAACATCACTCGCTCGCCGCTCGCTGATACGATTCATAGACAATTTTGACGAATTGCTAGTCTATTACTATATAAATAGACTAACAATTTGTCGAAATTGTCTTTGAATCGTATTAGCGAGCGGCGAGCGAGTGATGTTCACTTAGCAGCCTTGAGGACCTGGGTCTTTTTGGAACTCCATGGGGGGCCTGTCTATTATTGGACTTGTATTGGATGGCATACTTATGATACATAGGATACATACTTATGTTAAAATCTGCAAAGACACAGACAGACTAACATACTCCAATACTCCTAGAACCAGAACAAAACATTTTCCTACTGAAAAATATCTCAATTTATTTTGTCCCATAAACACACGCAGCGCCTAAAAACAAAATTACATATCATCAAACCCTAAGACCCAATTGTAAAATAATAATACTAAATAAAGCAGAACTGTCAAACAGTTACCAATGCAAAGTTATGAAACCCTTTGTACCGACATTACCATTGTTAGATTCGGTACCGAGTGACATTCGGCCGGTCCGCGCTCCCTAACTTGTGTTTTGTTTATATAAAATTAAACTTTCTCCTCTGACTCAAACAAACCACAAAGCAAGGGTACATTTTATTTACTTGGAATTTTGAAAACTGTTTCGAATTCCCTTAGCTGGCCGGCCAAGCCTGAGAGTTTATCGCAGTACCACACACTGAGAGTTTATCGCAGTACCACACCTAGTTTGGGGCCCATAGGAATCAATTTTTTCGATAATTAGTAACTCTTTTTAATTGTATTCAATTGCCTAATTTGTATTTCTTAGTCAAATAAATTATTATTACTATAAACATTCTCGGTACTTATCGTGTCACTCTAGCCAAGACTTGAGCAAATTTTATCAAAACAGATGTAGTGGTTAGGCTTGTCTAGTTCGTGCATGCTGGCAAGCTGGGTACGCTGCCAACTGGCATTGGGTTTGAGTATTTGGATTGTTTTTAGGCCTATATCGGTCTGGGGTATCGATATGCTGTTTATGTAGTAGTTTAGTTAGTTGAGTTTATATATTGTTGTAGTTTATAAAGGCACTTTTATAGGTGATGTTGGCTCGTACATATTCCTAAAAAAACATATACTTATCCTTTTTCTTGCGAGACGAGTATAATTAATATTGTTATTATAATTAATTAATATTATTATTGTTAAAAAAAACTGAAACAATCGACATCAAAATCCGCAATTTTAATTTAAAAAATCAAACTATCTACTGAACCGTTTTTGATAATTTTCTATGAGACCAGTCTGAAAGTATAACTTCATTTCAAAAAAAGAATTTTCCAAATCGGTTTATAAATGACGGTAACAAAGTTTAAAAATAAATAGCTGAATTCTCCTATTTTGAAGTCTGTTAAAAAGGAGGTCAAATCGGCTACTGACGTGATGTTGAGAACTCACCATACTTTGTGAACTCGAATATCATCACAAAGCGAAGAGAACTGGTTTAATGCTGCTCTTTTACTACTAAATCAGTTCCCTAATGCTTGTGAATCGTCAAGGAGCAAGTGCCTGCTTACTACTACAGTGCACTTTTACGTAGTAGCCACGGACCACCCGTAAACATGCACCAAAACATACAACCCATGCTACATAGCTGAAAAAACTTCGTTTGCGCGATGCAGAACTTCTCCCTATATTTATATTAAAATTATTACATTTTTGTCTTTTTTCGCTACAAATTTTCTTTTTAGACCACAGTCCACTAACTGGTATTTGATTGTTGTGGTTTTACAAAATAATGTTGTTACAGATATTAAATGAAGTTTATTTTCTTTAGAACGCTAAACTAGAGCCATCTATGCAGTTACTTGAATACTACTAAGTGATTTGGTGATCTGATTGTCCCATTTACTTGTGAAATTAGCCTAAGTGCGCGTTTGTAACATTATTATTTTAGTACCTGGGCGACCGAGCTCTACTCGGATTTTCTATGACTAAAAATACGAGCAAACCCGGGTTCACTAAAAATAAAATATAGCAAGATCGATTTATCGTCCCCTAATCTACCTACAAGCTAAGGAAGCTCAAGACCAGCCACGAGATGGACAGATGACAGAAGCCGCTTCCAACCGGTCTTTTTGGAAATCCATGGGGGAGGCCTATGTCCAGCAGTGGACTTCTTATGGCTGAGATGATGACGATGATGAATCTACCTACAAACCAAATTTCAATAAAATCGTTGGAGCCGTTTCCGAGATCCGTGTGTGTCTGTCTGTGGCATCGTAGCTCCCGAACGGATGAACCGATTTTGATTTTGTTTGAAAGGTGAATTAGTCGAGAGTGTTCTTAGCTATGTTTCACCAAAATCGGTACAGCCGTTTTTTTTGTCAGGGGTTTTTGAGTTTTCTTAACTTTCACTTGTTTTATTATAAAGTACAATCTTTTTTAATCGACTTCCAAATAGAAGGAGGTTATCGATTCGGTCTGTATGCTTTTTTAATATTTTTTTTGTATGTTTGATTACCCACCGAATTGTGCATTGATTTTGATGATTATTAGTCGCATAATTATTTTAGAAACATTGCTTTACAACAAACAATGTTTCTAAAATAATTATGGGATCACCTCTGAAGTATGATCATATGAATGTTTTTTTTTGTATGTACGAGTATACATCATGAAGTATAAATACAAAAAAAACTGGACAAGTGCGAGTCAGACTCGGCCACCATGGGTTCCGTACAAACTAAATAAAAGGGGGAAATCATATTATCACATTCCTTACTCACCACTCGGATCCGAGTGGAGCGGGGCTATAGTAGCGGCGCTTCCTACTCGGATCCGAGCGAGCGTCCCGTTCATTTTGTAGTAGTCAGTAAACCGTCGGCGTTTGAGGCAGGCAACGTTGCTTTGCGCGGCCTCTCTGTACTTAATCAAAATTTGCCAAAAAAGTTTTGGTTCCCAGCTGAAGTGAAGGGTCTGCAGGGGGCGAAGAATGTGTTAAAAACCTGTTTTAGCTTATGCTAATGAGGCTCTTTCATATGATACACCACATGATACGGTTAATTCATTTTAAAGTTTGGGCCCTCATTCCTTGCATAGAGACACTATTTTTTTGTGATTAAATTAAAAATGACCAGTTTTCGGATTTTTTCCTTTAGGTGTACTCTAACACAATGCTTCTTGCCAAATTTCAGAATTCTAGGTCAACGGGAAGTACCACACAGGTTTTGATTCCTCTGTAAGTGTCGAAATGTTCGTTTTTTACGACATATTCGGCTATAACTTTTTTTACGAAAACTGAGAAATTTTATTTTTTCTTTCTGCAGCAAGATACTATGGATCTGCGTATATAGTTTTAATTTTAACTCGATATCTTCACGCGTTCCCGAGATAAAGGTCTTGACACCAGGACAGACGGACAGACAGATAGACATACAGACGGACAGACGGACAACAAAGTGATCCTATAAGGGTTCCGTTTTTTTCTATTGAGGTACGGAATCCTAAAAAAACATACAAACCGAATTGATAACCTCCTTCTTTTTGGAAGTCGGTTAAAAATTAGATAAACTTTTCAAATTCAGATCAGATTATGTCGCGGTTTGATATAATATAATTTCTCTGAGAATTAAATAACTTACTTTAAGCGCTCTTCTCATGACATACCCATATTAGTCTAGTAATAAAATATAAATTAAAATAAATTTAATATTGATGTAAATAAAAGCTTGTCGCGAGAACACAAACATATATAAATATATATATTTCAAAAGAACAAACTAACTTTAATTCTAAGCAAATGATAAGAATGCGTCTAAGTCTTTTGTTGGAATTAAATATTACTTAGTAGATAGGTACGATGTTGTTTGAAATCTCGCGACAAGCTTTTATTTATATCAATTTAAAATTTATTTTCTTCGTTTTAGAGCATTTAATTAAAAGTTTGTTTAAAAAAAAAAAAAAAATTTACTAGACTAAAAAAGAGTGCTTGTCAAGACTATTCAAACGAGTCCAAACTCGACGGTTTTATCTCGTTTAGGTAGTTTAGGAGTTCCGAGAGCCACCTTCCGACGCCATCTTGAGACCAGTTTCATGGTACCATATTATTGCATTGTCACCGAAGTTACGTAAGTAAACCAAATTTCAACCTAATCTAACGACAGGAAGTGGTTCTAATCTAACTCGCAAGATTTGTCGCACACATACTAACAGGGCAAATAGAATAAAAGCTTTTAAAAATAAATCCGTTTGTATGGAGCAGATCACAGTATTTGCAACTGGGGGGGATTCTTTGAAATTATGATAGGAAAATAACTAAAAATCAACAATAATCCCCGATTTATAGACTAGCTGCGTTCCGTAGCTTAAGTCCGTCTCCAGGTCCAAAGCTATCTCTATACTAATTTTCATAACAATCGGTTCAGCCGTTTGAGCGTGTAAAGGTAACACAATTAGCTTCTATAACTTCATTATGAAATTGTGTCAAATGTGTTTCAAAACACCAGTGCATTCATTTAAATAACAATATACTTAGTTGTATTTTATGTTGTCACAAATCTTATTTTTACTAGACTATCTGTAGTAGATTGTGAAGTTGTGAAAAAATATTTTAATTCAGAAAATTAATTTAAAAAACAAAGTTACTTTTAGTTTCAATTCAAAGTTACTCTGTTTTAGAATCCCTCGCTATGCTCCGAGTTCAAATAACGCTTTCGTATTAATTACCATTGGCTCTTTTGATAAGCAATCCGGTATTTCAAATTACTGTAAGAAACAAAGCAAGTCATCGGTTGTAGTATTTTCATGTTTAACTACCCGATTTCGTGGTTTGATCCCAATTTAGATCAAAGTATGCTTTACAGCTTCCAATTTATAATACTTTTACAGCGAGCCAATAAAGTGCTACTTTATTCGGTAATATTATTGAAATATGAAATTTGGCTATCGTTAATGGTTCACGGTGGTTTTTAGGCTTTATTTTCACAGTTTCATTTAAATTTCACTTTCGTTTGTTTAACTAAAATTTAAAAAACAACTTGAATCGTTTGGACTGTAGACCATTTTGGGTGAACTATATTTTTTTTATGAGCAAGTGTCTTTAATAACTACAACAAAACGATTTACAAACTACACATACTTATCTAACTAAACTGCTACACAAAAAGTAAATCGTACTCTATTTAACAGCTTTTAAAGTCAAAGAGTGCCTTTTTATTCCAAGCCGAATTATTATTATTACTTTACAGAAATAGATCTGCGTTTGTCCACCAACTCGCTTGATGTTAAGCGACTTCGTGGCCGACGATGAAGCAAGTCGTTCTAGATGTATAATAATGTCACCCTTAATATTCTCATTATATTTATATTATGATAGATAGATAGATAACTCTATAAAGACCACATTGTACAAACATATTAAAAGAAGACAATATTACTATGGCTATTCTTTCAATAGGCGGCCTTATCGCTTAAAGCGATCTCTTCCAGGCAACCATGTACGGAGTAGGATAGGTGGCACTGATAGTGGCCTTTAAAACTAAGACATAAAAAATAAAAATGCGTACACAAAAGTGAAAATACTATAGAAATAACTTATATCTATATAGTATTATTATATGTATACATATGTATATGAAAAAAAAAAAGGAAAAGTAATTATTTACTCATTTAAATAGTGTGCTTTTACAAGGGTTGTAAAAACATACACATACATGATACTTTTATTATATATTTAATTTTCTTTTTACCCGACTGCGTAAAATGAAGGGTTAAGTATTCCAAGTGCATATATGTTTGTATATATGTAGGTATGTATATATGTTTCTATATTACGTATTACAGCTTATCAATAACGAATCAAACGACACCTCATGTTTGATTCGTCTTCATTCCCTGGGCTATATTTTTTGTAATAATAATAATACGACTCCCGCAAAAATAAATTAAGTGTCCAAGACCATGTCGAGACACAGCTAATGCTGTAATTCAAAATAAAACTTCTTGGCTATTATTTTTGTTTAGACTACTTTGCGAAAAGGTCAATGACCTCGGTAGTATAATGATTTAAGCTTTTTATATATTTATCGTTATATCTCGAAAAGTTGTTATCACAGTGTTCAAAACAATTTTCATTGAAAGTATTTCAATGTAAGGTCTGCTAATATGGCTAATCACGAAATTCTAAGTCCAATAGTTTAGAAAAATTCACGGTGATTGTGCATATGCTTTCTCACAAAAAACAAACTCAACGGCGTATAAAGCGTAGTAAAATCGTAAGTTAGACTACAAAAACTACTTCTTTTAATATAGATACTTGTTACAACTTCATAATATCACTTTTCTATCCATTACTACAAAGGTACTCGTACATACGTAAACGAATCGATTACTATTAAGTCGATTAAAAAGTGAATATGACACTTCGAAAAAAGTCTGATATTACCACATGGCCAGTATCATATGGTGAATAATTATGGTAATGGAATTTTCAATCGATACTACTAGCACCCGAGGTAATAATTACCCTGATTGCGTGACAGTTGCATAAATAAAGAGAAATTTTACTTCAATATTATGCTTCAAATTGTCTTCGTGTTTCCAGCTTGGCGCCTATTATTAAATTGTACAAAATAGAATTTAAAATTACGTCAATTATGTTCGTCAATTTATTTCTCCAATCGAATGCCGTTTTTCTTAGTAAGTTTGTGTACTAAAGAAAAGTGGCATTTGATTGGATAAATAAATTATTGAACATAATTGACGTAATTAGAAATGTACAATTTAATAATAGGTACGTACTTCGTTGCTGCCTTAGTCTATTTTCTTTTGTCTTCATAGTTTGTCCGGAAAGTAAACAAATGTGTTTTTTATTTTTTTATTCATTATTTTGTTCCGACTATCAAAACAATCGAGACATTATGTTAGCTCCAATGGAGTTTTGGCGGGAACGTTACAGGAACATGTCGTCGCTTGGTTTTATTTTCCTAAACGTATGTTCTTTCGAATCTTATTGGTGTAAAAATGGTAGTGTTTTATTAATTAAGTGTTTGATCAAGTGCATAAGTGTGACCGAGTGAAATAAAACGGTTTAGATAACGTGTTTTTTCACGTCTAGCAAACTATTTACTACAACAAAGTACAATTGTTTAGGAGTAGGGCAGATATACACACAACAGGGTTGGTGGGAAAACACAACTTAAATGAATAATTTTTCACCAACGGCGGGTGCGAGGTTCTGGGATATTTTCTTTGGTATATTACCATCCGGTGAAAGTCGCCGGTGTGCGGGGGGTGACTATTCCTTTTTAGAAGGCCGGGCTTAGATACAATTTTTAAATAGGGCAGTGTACATACCAATCCGACACCGGAGTCCTAATTGATATGATGCGCAAGAAGGGCGGCTCCACTGGCAACTTGCTGTTCAGCATTCCACAGGCACTTGGATGATACTACCACTTATTTTGTTACACAAATTAAATCACTGCATCCATACCGACAAAATGTATGCGAGACTACAGGTATGATAAAATTGATGCCCTCCCACTTTTTGGAAGTCGATTAAATATGATAGCGGAGAATGTTGCCGGTTGCGTGGAAGCGAGGAACTGACGCCACCACTATTCGTAGGTCGAACGTGGATTGGTATGTTTTACAACTACCTACCCTTATTAAAAAAAAAGAACCAAAAGTTTTGATGAGTCCCGATGATATTTTTTTTAAACATATACCCCCCCCCCCCCCCACACACAACTATCCTACACCCCTACACATAAATTCATATCTACATACCTACTCCATCTAAATTTTGTATAATTATTAAATAAATTATATATTCTATTATGTTTGATATGTGAAATGTTCCTAATTTCAGGGGAAGGCACTGACTGTTACAACACAGCTCACGCTAAAGTAACAGTCAGGGTTTTCAAATTGTGTTTTTTTGTATATTTTTGGTCAATAAACTATTTTGTATTTTGTATATAAAATCATTGGTTAGGCTAAGGCCGCACTACGGTTAAGCCGCAGCGGTTTTTAACCGCGTGAGTTTATAAAACAGGAAAACGAATACAAGCGGCCGCATTTGCGGTTTTTCCCCGCGATTGATGTAGTACCGTCTCGAGTGGTTTCGCGGTTTATAGCGGTTAAGGCGAGGCTTGTCCAGAAATTTAGGTATTTTACGCTACCTCAGTTTACGACATAGTTCCGCGTTTTATGAGAGCGCGACGTCCGCACAAAACGTGGCGTACGTTTAGTGCGATACCGATCCGCCGCGCGCCGCGGCGCGCCGCGCGCGAGTCTCGCCGACAACAACCAACTCACTAACTCACATAAAACACAAAATTATCACATTTATAAAATAATAGCTATGCCCCTGCGTAGTGATGAAAAACGATGATGATTATGATAAAATATAGCCTTTGTCCTTCTCCAGGTCTTGAAGAATCTCCTTGCCAAATTTCATAAATATTGGTTAGAATTACATATTACAGGTCAAATATATCACGTAAATATCTTTGATAATAATGTAAAGGTCTATACAGAATGTTAGGTAATAAACACAAGCAGACACAACAAGGTTAATTTTAAAATTATATTGCAATACCATTAATTAACCGACTTCCAAAAAGAAGGAGGTTTTCAATTTGACTATGTTTTTTTTATGTTTGTTCACCGATTACTCCACCAATTGTGAATCGATTTTGAAGATTATTTTTTCTTTGGTAAGTGATTTCAGAAGTTGTCCCATATAAAATTTATCAATATCGGTCTAGTACTTTGGATTTTTATAACAAAATAACTTACAATTATTGTAGGTTTTAAAAAGATCCTGAGAGAGTTTCCTGCAAATAATATAAATAATAAGTTGTCTATTTTGTTTGTTTATCAATTAACAGATTTACATATTTACAGATTTGCAGATTTACAGATTTACATATTTACAGATTTATAGATTCACATATTTACAGAGTTACAAATTTAGAATCCGGAGTGTAACGAGGGATTCAAGCTCGCCCAAGACAAAAACACCTTTATCCCCGAAGTGCATACTCTACTTTTTACACCTAATGCGTGATTATAGAAAGAAATGGGTTTGAATCTACATTATTTAACAAAACAGAGCGCTTTGTATTTCTATTTTTAATGTAAAGCCTTGAAAAATTTCAGCATACGCTACCTGAACGGATTTTCTTTGATTCACATTATTATACCTACATTATGTAACAGAACGTCGCGCTTAAAATAGAGTTTTTCTAAGCAAACGCGCTCCATCGTAGCTCTAGCGTAGACCGTAAACGTCGTTCAAAACTAGCGTGATCGGTGGTCAAGCTAAAGTTTCCCATAACAAAAATATAAAAAACAACCGTAGTACAATATCAAAAAATTAACAGATCTTTCAGTTGTAGCATATTTCATCTTCTTTGTTTGCAGTATTCGTGCCTGTTTTATTTATTTTTTATGTTCTATTCTCACAACTATATCACAACTCACATGTCGATGTTATTACTCTCACATGGTGGAGTTCGGGACAGATTATGCGAGTTTTCACTGACGGTCGTTCAGTAATATCAAAGTAAACGTTGTAGCAACCACACATTTTATCATTACAACGAGGCTAATGCACATAAGATATATTTTAATTATACAAACAGGTGCATTATAATTTATTTTACTTTTTTGCGTGAGGTTTTTACATAAATTGGTCTACCTACCAATTCATACAAATTTGCAGTTACAAAAATATATGTGCATGAACGTCATTTTTGTAAAATAAATAAGGTGTAGTGCTCACTCAATCCTAGAAGTATTCAAATCAACTGGCTCTAATGTTATCAAAGACTCGTTGATTACTTCAAGATGCTTCTTTGATCTGCAATATACAAGAATAATGCTAACAAGGTCGATCACTAATAAATGTACCTAACTAACCTAGCCTAACCTAACACCCTGTATTTGTGGTGGAAATATAAATATTATGAAACTACCTATCTAAAATATTTTATACTCAAATACGTAATATATGTATACGTAAAATCGCTGTAAAAAGTTGTGTGTGTATTATTTATTCCAGTAAAATTACTTATTTCTTAGTTATCACGCAGAAGTTCTAGGTTATGAAAAAACATTTTATTTTATTTTTGCAAGAGTACAAAAAATGCGTTACAAAAAATTTAATATAGCATATGATATTCAGGGAGTAAAGACGAATCTAACGACACCTAGCACATCAAAATCGGTCAAGCTGTTTAGGCTGTAGGAGGTAATCTAAAAATATGCATAGTACATACATAGATATACACCCACATACACCCTTACATACATAAATACAAACATACATATACTCGATAAACAACCCTCCTTACGCAATCGGGTAAAAATTACCTACCTACGCGCGGCGCGGGCGGCGCGCTACAGACGGCGGTATACCTATATAGGTACTCTCAAAGTCTGTGACGCGTTCAAAGATGCCGCGCCATATGCCGCCTGCCGCGACCGCGGTGTATTTTTACCGGACTGTGCAAAAAGGTGGGTTATGTTTTTCAAATGTATGAATCATATAATATTTTAAAAACGAAATTATCTGTCGTCTGTCTCTCTGTCTGTTTGTTACCTAAACGGCTAAACGGCTGAACCAATAATTATGAAATTTGGAACAGAGATTCTTTAGGACCTGGAGAAAGACAGAATATATAATATATATATATATATATATATATTATTATCACCATTTTTCATTACTACGCGGGTGAAACCGCGGGATGCAGCTAGCATGTGTATGTATGTTTATGTATACATTTATTTTTTATGAGCCCTGTTTGTACAAACTGTCCCACTGCTGGGCGCGGGCCATCTTCTCATTATAAGAAGGGTAAGGCCATAATCTACCACGCTGGCCAAATGCGGGTTGGCAGACTTCACACATCTTTCATAACTGAAATATTTGAACATCAGGTAAGAGTAAGTACATTTTCTTTATACGAGTATGAATAGAACTCATAGGTTTATGAACTGCGAGTGCGAGTGATCTATATAAATACTTACATGCTTGCTACATGTAAGCTACATGTATATTTCTAGGAAATAATAACTTGCAACTGGGTATTTACCTTTTTCGGGATCGCATCATTTCTATATGAGCCAAAATTTGGCGCTTACGCGTTCGCTTATTTTTTGGTTTCTTTGTTCTATGATTTCCCATAGTAATTTGTTTTATTTGGCGCGCGATGCAATCCGACACAGTACCGTCGCTGACAGTGGTCACCGACAGACTGGCGCGGGTGAACAGCTGAAGCAAGGCGGCGGGACGGTTGCTCGCGAGCAAAATTATAGTAAAATAAATTACTATAAAATAATGCACTAAACGTATCAAAAATGTAAGTCTAGAGAACACTAAAAAAATGTAATAGATACTTAACATGGTAAATTTGGTTTTGATGGCTTTAAACACTTTGGAGATAAATGGGAAAAATAAATAAAATGGCATATTTTTCAAAAAATAAAGCTATCGAGATTTTTTTCAGCAATCGTGTTTTTGTTTCTAGCGAACCCTAGCCAACAGATCAAAATTTTACATACAAAAAATTTGAGCTTGAACTAATAATACAAGTATTTTTTGTAAATTTTCAAAAAGCTTTGTTTTACTGCTTTTGCGGACTAGCCGGGCCTTAACGCTCGCGGGAAAAAACCGTAGTGCGGCCTAGGCCTTAGGGATATTAGAAAAGTGAGAATGTGGATAAGTATATTTCATCATCATTCTCATCATCTCAGCCATAAGAAGTCCACTGCTGGACATAGGCCTCCCCCATGGATCTCCAAAAAGACCGATTGGAATGCGGTTTGCATCCAGCGTCTTCTCGCCACTTGTATGAGGTCATCGATTTATCTCGTGGCTGGTCTTCCTACGCTGCGCTTGCCGGTGCGTGATCCCCTCTCGATAACATGTTGTGATGCACGAGAGAGATAGCTGCACGCTTTGAGCGTATTCTTAAACACAACTTACCTTAATATAGACGAGCCTGACAGTGATAAGTCCATAATGATGAAAGTGGCGAGAACCACATAAGAGATGGTGAGGAGATAAATTTCGTTCATTGCTGGTCTCATCAGGCACAGAAGCAGACCTGGTGAAGAAAGAAAGAGTCAGAAATATGATGGCTACTCACTGAGATAAACCGCTATTAGTCAGTAAACACGAATATTAAAGTAAAAAAAATAATACAACAAGGATATTTTATTTTTCTTATAATCGAAAAGAAAAATAAAATATCCGACTGCAAAAAAGCAGTGTTTACAGTCTAACTTACGCTTGACACGCTGTTAAGTGTACGTTTTTGTGAGGAAGTATGCGTAATATCACTGTAAAAGATTATAAGTGCGCATTCTTTAGAATATTTATAGTAAAATCACTAACTTATTATGAAAATGTTCGTTGGAGGTTACGAAAAAAATCATTTCTTTTTTTATTTTTGCGAAATATGTATTATTATTTCAAAAAAATTGCCTATTGCCATCTAACGACACCTCGTACGTCAAAATCGGTCAACCCGTTTAGGCTGTAAGCGGTCATATAGACATTACATAGCCACTATATTATTATCTTATCTTCCTTCTTATGCAGTCGGGTAAAAAAGGCTGGAAGCATTTTAAATGTGGTGTTGGATACATAAAGAGCGAATACGCTGGATAGAAAAGAAATTAATTAGGAAGTACTAGACATCGTAAAGGATAAAATAAAAACTATGGAGAGGAACTTGAACAAGCAAGATATTAACTCAACGCCCTGCTTGCTCATCAACCAGATATTGATGTGTTTTTGACAAAATTGTATATGTTAGTTAGTGCTTGTATACATTTTTTGAGCCGATAGATTCTGTCAATAATATAATTAATTATATATCATTTTTTAGTTTTATAATTCAATTAGAGTATGAAATTATATTATTATTGATATTTATGATTTATATTAGTTCGCTTAGTAGTTTGTGTAATGAATTATTTTTGATTTTATTTTATTGTTATTGTTATATTATATTTTATTGCACGAATTGACATTATGCTGATGATTTAAATTTATTTTATTTCAATTTATTCAAGATTTTTTTTTGACCAATTTATTATTATTATCTAATTTTATAATTGTGTTGTGCTTAGTTATAGGTAATTAATATTGTTGTACATAACTTTATAATCAATTTTACTGGCTACCACACGACTTGGCGTAGCTGTAAGTGTGGTAGTATTTAAACAAATAAATAAATAAATAAATAAATTAGGCCACCTAGTTGACATTACATGAACTACAGAGAGTAAGATTAAGAGATTGAGGGCATGATTACAAAATTTGCAGGCTGAAAAATGAAAATGGAATTAAGGTGTCGTTACACATGCTCATTGTTAGCACAAAAGCATGCCATTATTGAGCGATTACTACTCAGTAGCATTGTGTCAAAGCATTGCTAGAAATAAGCAAGCTCATTTCAAAGGTGCTCGTCTTACGCATGCTAATAAACATACACTTTTAATAGCAAATGTATCAGTACCTTTAAAGTGTCTCTTTCTGGTTTTTGCATATTGCAAAAACCAGACAGAAAAAGATGACGCTATTCGAATTTAAATACAGTAGAGAGGGATACATTATCACTCACACAGATAAACCAAGCAGCAGACTCCAATCACAGACACGTTGAGTATATGCGCGAGTCGGTCCTTCCCGTAGATCAGAAGTGCTAAGTTGGTGTCATTCGCGCTGGTTATGAAATCACTGTCGTTTCCGTACACCGTGCCTGATAGCTCTGGTAAGAGATCTCTGCAACAAAACAAAGTAACGTGAATACAGAACTTTTAGGGTTCCGTTGTCACTACGAGGAAACCTTATAAATTCGGCACGTATCTGTTCGTATGCCACAGACATTTTACACAGCCACTATATGTACTACGTAAACAAAATTTTCAAGATATAGGTACATATACAATAAAACGCTACAAAACGCCATTGTAAAATTTAAAAAAAAGTATTAATTAACGGTGAAACTCTATACATGTAAAGCAGGGATGAAATATTTTTTCAACCCCATTATTCATGTTCTGAGTATCGTTGTTTTTTTTTTTTTTATCAGCCCTGTTTGTACAAACTGTCCCACTGCTGGGAACGGGCCATCTTCTCATTGTGAGAAGGGTTAGGCCATAGTCTGCCACGCTGGCCAAGTGCGGGTTGGCAGACTTCACACATCTTCAAGATCATCGAGAACTCTCAGACATGTAGGTTTCCTCACGATGTTTTCCTTCACCGTTTGAAGTTGGCGGCAATAAACAATACGCACATAACTTCGAAAAGACAGAGGTGCGTGCCGTGGGATTCGAACCCAGGACCTGCGAATCGCAAGTCATACGGTCTCACCACTAGGCTGCCGGAAACTCGTTGAATAGGTCTCTAAAAATAAGTAAAAAGATATCAGACATTATCTTTTCATTCTCAGATTTCATGAGTGCTGTAAACAATAAAATTGTTTACGTATGATGTTGCAGTTGTCCGTAGGTGACGGTTATCGCTTACCATCAAAAAAAAAACATAGAAGTTAAGTTATGAAAAGCGTGTTAATTGCAATAAAGTCAAACTACGAAATACCTAAGCGAATCAAATTATAGTTCTTACTGATTAGGCATGCTTGTTGAGGTTGTCAGCCGAATATTCTCGGCCATCGTCAAGTCTGTAATCAGCTGCTGAGCAATATAAACACAGTGCCCTTGCACTGCTATCAGAGACGCTGCCACCGCCAAAAGCAGCCCAAGCATGTGAGTCATGTTATTCTGGTTCATGCGGAGGAAATAGCGCTGATACAGCATCTCCACCTGTTAAAAAACAAGACAGAGTTTTTAAATAACAGTAGGTTTTTTTAATTCAATTTGGACCCGCTTAGAGCATTTTCCAGTGACAAGAATTAAGATTTCTTCAAGTTTCTTGAATAAAATAAGTGGTAAATGTTCTAGACACAATCTCAGTTACGTTTACCAGTCATTTTTAACACAAAGTTTTAATACAAATTCAAGTCATGCTTCAGTAAAATGGTGGCAACTTTATTGGAAGCTTCTATGGAGTTTTGCCGATAACGTGAAAACACACATTTCGCCTCTTTATTTCACTTACCCACTCTGACGCACTTGATTTAAAAAACCATTAAATTTTATAGCATTAATATTCAAAATAACACAGGTTTAGGAAAACAAAATAAACCGACAGTATGTTTCTATGACGTACTCGCTAAAACTCTTCCAGAGCCGGTTGACATAAACAACAATAATTTATGTCAAACTAGATGACCTATCAATGAGTGGACCCGATATTTAACGTTTAAACCTTCCCTGGACTACGACAAACATTACAAAACCAAAATCAATTAAATCGGCTCAGCCGTTCTCCAGTTTTAGCGAGACAAACGAACAACAATTGATTTATATATAGAGATAAGTATTTTTCAAATACAACCTATCTTTCATAAAAAAAAAAAAAAAAAAACCTGATTCAATATTTTTTTATATTAAATATCATTATTAATTACAAAAAAAATGAAATAGGAATATATTACGAACTATAAGTCGGTGATAATAAGCTACACCTATAATTTCCAAGAAGCTACAGTGTTGAGTATCCTATTCCTCTTTAAGTATTTATGAAAATCGCTTCACTACGAGTACCATCCGCTTGTCATGGAAATGCCAAAAATTCGTATTCCAGGATTTAGGTCAATGTCATTCATTCGTATTGCACTGTGACGGACCTCCTTGCCACCTTCATGTTTCCTGCGAACTACGATCTTAGAATTTCCATGGCTAAAGTGATTAGATGGTATACACACAATATAGTAATAAGTTAGGTAAGTTAAAAAAAAACTTGTCTTCCCGTAACAATGTATTAAGCAATATTTAGCAAAATGTTAAAAGTGACGGACCCCGGTATCTGTGGAGCTAAAAATCAAGACCTTTATCTCGGGAACGCGTGAAGGTATCGAGTTGAAATTAAAACCATATACGCAGATTCATAGTTTCTTGCTAAAGAAAGAAAAATAAAATTTCTCAGTTTTCGTAAAAAAAAAGTTACAGCCGAATATGTCGTAAAAAACGTACATTTAGACACTCACAAAGGGAATCAAAACCTATGGGGTACTTCCCGTTGACCTAGAACTATGAAATTTGGCAAGAAGTATTGTGTTAGAGTGTGTTAGATATGGTCATTGTGCAAGGAATAAGGGTCCAAATTTTAAAGTGAATTGACCGTATCATGTCATATGAAAGAGCTTCATTAGCGGGAGCTTTTTAAATGTTTTTACGATATATATTTTTCGTTTTATGAAGGAAAATATAGAAAAAATATATGATTTCCCCCTTTTATTTAGTTTGTTATTCCAAAAAACTACGTACGATTTTGAAAACAATCTCACTTTTTAAGAAGTAATGAAGAAATTTTTCTAGGAGATACTGCCTTGAACAAGCCTTGATCCGAGAAAGCATTGCACATCTCCGCCTTTCTCATTATGAAGGTGGAAGAGGAGCGCTTAGTGCATCTGAACGAAAGTTGGAAATAATTCTTTTATTAAAGCTATACGCCTCTATATCTCTGCAAAGAACTTTCTCTTTGCTTTTCAGCACTTTGAAAGCTGTATGAATCTCTGTAGATTTAGAGTTATTAAAATTTAGAGTGCAAGATTCCTATCATAGTGATATTTTTACTAGCTGCAGTGACTAAAATAGGACAATTTTGAAGTGATGTAGGCAAGGTGATCATATTTTCGGACAACCCGAACGGAAATATAGTTTTTCAATAAATCACCAAATCTCAAAAACTATTGTACTATAAGTTACATATGACAAGTGAATTTGTCATAATATGCAGAGATCTACTGAAATAATTTTATGGCTAGGATCGAAAAGGGCTCGAAAATGCATAATATACTCTATTTTCGCAAGGATATTTGTTCTATTATCTGGGTGTTTCTGTGTACCATAAATATGAATTTACAAAACATAAATAAATAAATAAATAAATATTTGTGGACATATCACACAACACCATCTAGCCCAAACTAAGCAAAGCTTGTACTAGATGGCTGATAGAATACATATATACTTTTTTTTTGTAAATATATACATATGATACATAGAAACACCCAGACACAGAACAAACATTCATGCTCATCACACAAATGTTTGCCCTGGGTGGGGATCGAACCCACGACAGCACAGTAGGCAGACATACTACCAACTGAGCCACAAGGCCAGCACATAAGCATCTATTTATTCTATCAGCTATCGGGCTTACATAAATAATAAGAATTGCTGAAGGTAGGACAAGATGGTGCTGTATGAAAGTGACCACCAATAATGTTGACCATACAATTTTCTAATTATTCGACCAAATTATAATAAGCAAGTATTGGTCTATTGGTACAAGATTTCTCACGACCGGAATGGATTAAGGTAAGTAACCTAAGATTTTTTTTTATTCCTAGGCGCATTTTCACCTGCAATTGTGAAATACTTTCTACTGTGATATATCCATTAAGAAACTTTGAACTTTGAAAATTACCTTTGGGTGGGGTTAGAGTTTACACTAGCAACTATAAGAGCTACTACTAACTGCTACTACTAAGAGCTGTTGTACATTGTCTAGTAGTCATGCAGTCCCTTAAGACAAAGCAAAGTTTTAGAAGAATGTAGGAATAAATATTATCAAAAGATTTTTACTGCATAAACGTATTAAGCAGGTGAAATTGCAAGTCTGTCTGGACCCCCTAGAAGAATAAAGCAAGGAGTCCAAGTAGAAGGTCCTATTTGAAGGACAGCGATCAATCGCCTGGCTTGTTTACAAATAGTCAAATAATTATCTTGCCACAAGGCTAAAGTCTTTTTGGAAATCCATGGGGAGGCCTATGTCCAGTGGACTTCTTGTGGCTGAGATGATGAGAGATGATGATGATAATGAAGGCTAAAGTACATGACCTATAACTTACAAAACTGGCAATAATTTAACAGGCTGCGTCTAGATACAATATCGCTATTATAAATTCCTCAGACCTTTGTTCAAAAAAATTGATCATTCCTAATATTCAAGGTTAATTTTACATCTGAAAGGGAAGCTTTAGAATTTAGCTGATATTTTTCATTGATTTACACAAAAGCTCTTAACAAAGCCGCCCGTTTTGACTCGACTGCCTTCCGCATTGTTAGAAAACCATTTTTTTTCATCATTTTCAAAAAAAAACATATGAAAGGAATTTTTTGAATTAGGCATTTTAATGCTTTTGTTAGATTTTTCGTAATTTTTACCTATATTTATTTACTTACATTTTATAATGAGATGGGCTTATTTTGTTTTAGGTACTACCAATTTACTTGTATACGGCTTTAATGGAATATGCATAGAGAAGAGAACAAATCACATGCCATTTATATAATATCCAGTTTATAAATAATCATTATTTGATTTTGATTTAATTTATTATTAATCGTCATTAGTAAAAGGCGCGACCTCCAATTGTGTAAATATAACATATAAGTATATAAGTAATTGGACATGCACATCAAACAGCTCATCCCTAAGTTTTACATTGCTAGAAAGCCCATACAGTTATGTTTTATCGCAAGTAAAAATTACGGATGGCACCCGGTATTTTTTTAGTATAATATATTCTTTTTTCAAACACGGATAAGTAGTATTTTTCTTGGGTATTGTTTACGAAACCCAACAATATGCAGTGCATGTTTTTTTATCAGCCCTGTTTGTGCAAACTGTCCCACTGCTGGGCGCAGGCCATCTTCTCATTATGAGAAGGGTTAAGGCCATAGTCTACCACGCTGGCCAAGTGCGGATTGGCAGACTTCACACATCTTCAAGATCATTGAGAATTCTCAGACATGTAGGTTTCCTTACGATGTTTTTCCTTCGCCGTTTTGATGTTGGCGGCAATCAACAATACGCACATAACTCCGAAAAGACAGAGGTGCATGCCGCGGGATTCGAACCCAGGACCTGCGGATCGCAAGTCAGACGGTCTCCCGACTAGGCTGCCGGAATGCACAATACACCCCAAGCGGGACGTCAGTGCAGGACCCATCGCCCCCACCTCGAATCGAATAGGCTGCTGGAAACTTCAAAATGCATGCATTATAATACAATTTCTTCTTCTTTACCGTAGCCTGAATTACGTTTTTTATAATGAAACTATGTGAAAAACAGGAAACGTCTGAAATTCGGGAAAACGAAACATCTTTTTCCTTATAATATTTTCAAATTAATTAAAAATATCAGCTCTATTCACTTTGGTGGGTGGCCGAACTGGCGGGACAACATCCTGTCGGGCTCAACTAGAAATCAATCAATGCATTGGCGTGCGCTGAAAATGCCAGTATTTGCAGCACGGGTATTGTTAAAATGGATTCTGAAAAAAATTGTTCTACCCCCTTTTCACTTAAAGTAAATATTTGGCTGAAACCTCGATACAGGTATAATTGGCTACTGATAAACAATCTTGAGCTTTCTTTTCGTTCATTCGTGAGTTTATTTTTTTTATTGTACCGATTTTAAGCAATTATGTTGTGCGGGGTCATAGGTTTAAAGTATATTAAAGTTAGATGAAAAAATCTACGTCAGGAACGGTGTTCTTAGGATTAAATACTAATTTTCATTAATATATATCTTTACTAATAGTGTCCCGCAGATTTAATCGCAAAGTGATGAAAAATAGAAAACAATTATGATGACGAATGTAGCTGATGTCTGTTTTTTAGGGTTTTGTAACCAGAAGGTAAAATGGGTCCCTATTACTAAGACTCCGCTGTCTGTCTGTCTTTCCGTCCCTCCGTCCGTCTGTCACCAGTCTATATCTCATGAACCGTGATAGTTAGACAGATGAAATTTTCACAGATGATGTATTTTTGTTGCCTCTATAACAAAAAATACTAAAAAATAGAATAAAATAAATATTTGAGGGGGCTCCCATACAACAAACGTGATTTGTTTTTGCTCGTTTATGCTCGATATTGATACGGCAACAGGTAGACGCTTGAAATATTCATATAATATTGAGTTATATTATTCACTTTAAAAATAAATAATTAAAATAAAATTAATATTTAAGGGGAAAACAACAAACGTGAATTTTTTGTCGTGAATTTTTTGTTTGTGTTTATAGATAACGGTACGGAACCCTTCGTCCAAGAGTCCGACTCGCTCTTGTCCGGTTTCCCTTAAGACGAAAAGTGGTGTTTTCTTCCCCGTGTACAGGCAACTTCAAGCGTACTTTCCGAGTATGAGAAATGAAAAGTAGTTTTTTATGGGTTGTATATCTTTTACTTTAAATAAAATTCCAATGAAAACGAAAGAATCCTACCTACATTTGTCTCCATCTAAAATTCGCAACGCTGGAAAGGCCACTAAGCATCGGTTTTGTACCGTAACTGCCGACAAACGACCGTCGCAAAAGATACAAAAGAAACTCGCAATTACAGGGCAGAAATAAACACAATAAAGGTTTTCGATTACGGACTGAAGAGCGCACGTAAAATTTCTTGTTGACAAATAAATAGTAGTGAAACGCTTTTTACCCGACTGCGTAAGAATGAAGGATATTTTTTTCGACTCGATTGTTATCCGATTTTGATCATTCTTTTTTATATGTTTGGTTTTTGGTTTTATATCACCATTACAAATACAAATAATTTATTGATAAATATATGTCATTTACAAGTCAGATGCTTTTAACCAATTATAAATATAAAAAAACAAATAATTATTACTTAGTTAAAATTGTGTACACAAGGTACTTCGAATTTGTCCTTAAAGAACTCTTCAGCGCTATAGCAAGCCTTGCTTTGCATTAATTGCCAAATCAATCAATACGGTTTGATTTTTTAAAACTTACAGTTTTAATTTTTGAACTTAGAAACTACAACGAAATTTGAAAAAAATAGACAAACCGTAGAGCTATAGACGTGATTTAAATCAGAAAAAAAAAGAATCAACGAAATCGTTTAGTTTCCTCCTATTTGTATAAAAGATCGTGCTACAATAATAGTTCTCTTAAAATAGTTCTAAGTTCCATACTTAATTAACATACCCATTGAGGCGTTACATTCCTCAAGTTTCCAGGTATCATAAAGATTATATTGACTTTGCTCAAATAGTTTAATAACTCCCCAATGATATGATTATTTTGTCCGAGATTGTGCTGATTGAAGTCAGTTGTTTCAAGTTTTTACGGAAATATTTGTTTCTACGACATTCACGTACTGTCGACTAAACACATACTCATACTCATATATTAATAACAAATTAGTTACATGTCAATAATAAAGTCATTGTAAAAACAATAATAATGAAAAGTAAATACTAAGTAACTAATTACAATAGATTAACTAAATACAAATTATGAATAGTCAAATTAAACATTATTATAATAATATGAAAGAAAGACCCGTTAACCATTATGGTTTCACATAGAAATCCTCAACTTTATAGAATGCTCTCTCAACAAGAAAGTTCCTCGTTTTTATTTTAAAAACACAAAATCTAATTTTGTTTCTGTATCATCAACTTCCATTTTAATTCATTTGGATATATTTAGATATTATTAGATTAATCAAATCTACAGATTCAGCACTTTATTTATTGTGAATTTATGAATGATTTGACTACTTCATCTTTAATACGATTTTATGAAGTTTGCGTAAAGCGGGTGATCCATTGGCGAGTCGGCGAGTTTATTATACCGCGGTCTTAGGATTTCAAGCATGCACGAAGAGCCAACGAGCCAAACCGTACTATTTAAAGCCGCGGTTTTGTAGGTGCTCCATTGGTGGCTTATACCTCTGGCTCGCCGGCTCGCTGGCGTACCAACGGTTTTACTCGCCAATGGATCACCCGCATATGAAACAAAGAATTCATTAGTACATATAAATCGTTGGTAAGAAATGACTGCTCCAAATTACTCGGGGCGGGTTCCGTTAACCGCCAATTAGGTACGCGAAATTGGATAGAAATTACCTGCAAAAGCAATGCTGCCCTAGCCAAGCCGAGTCGAGACAATTAACTTGGTGGTATCTCGTCACATGTAATGTACACATGTAAAATACCTCAAAAAGTGGTTCGATTTCCATACAAATGTACATTTACCAATTATTGTTGAAAAGAGTACTTAGCTATAGTTTAACAATAATGTAATTGTTAGCTTTAATATTGGTACTTAAATCATATTCGTTGAAGAAAACGGGAGATTAATATTATTATTATTCAAATAATTTTTTATCGAAAATTAGGTAAGTATAAATTAATGTTGGAGATTTTTGCTCTAAATCAAACTTTTTTCTTCAACAAAAACAAAAAAGCTTACCGCCAATAAATACCTATATTAACTATTACTAGCCATTATTACTTCATTGTAAAACTGTAGGTACTCCGTTCGATAATAAAAAAATACTTTTGTAAGAAAATCCAACCACCTTCATCATCATCATCTCAGCCATAAGAAGTCCACTGCTGGACATGGAGAATGGACTTCCAAAAATACCGATTGGAAGCGGCTTGCATCCAGCGTCTTCGCGCCACTTGTATGAGGTCATCTGTCCATCTCGTGGCTAGCCTTCCTACGGTGCGCTTGCCGGTGCGTGGTCTCCACTCGAAAACTTTTCGGCCCCATCGGCCATCAGTTCAAAGTGCTATGTGCCCTGCCCACTAACATTTCAACTTGCTAATCCGCTGTGCTATGTTGGTGACTTCATTTCTGATTCGACCTCGCAAAGATACTCCGAGCATAGCCCCCTTCATAGCTCGTTGCGTGACCTTGAAACCCAACTCGAAACTTGAACTTGAAATCAACCACTTTAGTAAAGGCAAACTTATTTCAGGCTCTTCTACGCGGTGATTAGTGTTACCGTCGTAAAATAGAATTCATCTGCTGAGACCAACTTTCTAGATTGCATATTATTAGTGCATCATCCCCAACTTCCTCTCAACCGTCATTTAAAGACAGTCAAAATTGCTTATAATTATTTATTATCCGCCTTACTTATAAACGCATGTTAAAATCCTATTCACTGAATAAGGACTTGTCACTTTATGTCAAACGGGAACTGTCACGTGCGAAAACGGAACAAAACACTGTTTAACTAAAATGCGCTTATTCAGCGTTTATAAGATTCAGATTCAGATTTTATTTATTGTTAACTGTGTCTTATGAATTACATCAATGATCTTAAAATACTAATTTGGGTATCAACAGTTAAGTTCATGGCGAACATACAATAAATCAATTTATAAACATTAAAATAAAACAATTACGCTATTGAGATTAAAACTTAAAAATAATAATTATTATTATTACGTAAGACGGTATATGTATTTCATTGTCTTGTGCACTTGATACACATGCAAAGTATAATAGGAACAGGATGAGTATTGAAAGCAACGTTTGAAAATGAGATAGAAACAAATAAAATTATCAGCAATAATAGTGACATATATTTATTATTTATCTAGGTATAAGGTATTCATATACTTATATACAGGTACAAAGAGGTACCCCAATTATCCCACGACATGCCAATATAAGGTCAGATATATATAGTCTATGTTCTTATGCATTCCAGATTAATTATGTTGCTGTCTTCTTTCAAAGAGTAAATAAGCTCGGGCGCATCAGAATAAAGGTCAAACGTCGATTAAAGTCTATTGAACGATCAATAAAAGAAAAAAATATAAAAGCAATAAAAAGTTTATACTTATTTGTTTCGCTTACCTCTACATTTTTACAATTACAATTCCAACTTAGAAAAACATTGGAACTCTGTTTAAAGGTACAAAAACAT
This sequence comes from Lycia hirtaria, assembly GCA_947563715.1. Classification (NCBI taxonomy): domain Eukaryota; kingdom Metazoa; phylum Arthropoda; class Insecta; order Lepidoptera; family Geometridae; genus Lycia; species Lycia hirtaria. Next base: position 17,702,760 of record OX387386.1, read on the forward strand.
TGGTATTCAGAACAATGTTCTCGACATCAGAAGCATAAGGTCGAATGCCTCATTCATCAAATATGGGACATCCGACCTTATGACACCAGAAATATTAGGTTAGAATGTGCCCGTTATAAAAATGGGACTTCAGTCCTTATGACATCAAAAATATTGAGTCAGGATGTCTCCGTCATGAAAATGTGACTTAAGACCTTATGGTTCTGATGTCTAGAGTTTACTTTTTAAGTTCAATGTGGTTGACTGAATCTTGTAAAAGGAATAAAAAAACGACGCCACGTGCCAGTACTAAATTAACCAAATTCACTTGTGCTCGCGAAGTCTACTGCTCGCATTCTGAACTATTGAATTGATTATAATTGAATATCGAATATTTTTGTCAAATATTATCAGAATCGACAAACAGTTTTAAAGGAGAGAAAGGATTACAAGGTAATGTAACTTTAATATAGCAAACTTCCCCATGTAATTCTTTCCACATTATTAAATGAGACAGTACTTCCGTGTTAGCATAAAAAAAACGAATAACCTAATTTATTAATTGAAACTCAAGACAGGATTTCCACAGTTCCGATTGATATTTAGGAGATGTATTGATATCCTAAGAACTGTGTCATCATCATCATCTCATCCACAAGAAGTCCACTGCTGGACATAGGCCTTCCCCATGGTTTTCCAAAAAGACCGGTTGGAAGCGGCTTGCATCCAGCGTCTTCCTGCCACTTATAAGAGGTCATCTGCCGAAAAGTTCTCGAGTGGAGATCACGCACTGGCAAGTGCAGCGTAGGAAGACCAGCCATGAGAAATATGTGTAACTGTGTAAATATGTGTGCGATCACGCACTGGCAAGTGCAGCGTAGGAAGACCAGCCACGAGAAATATGTGTAACTGTGTAAATATGTGTGCGCCCGAGCTCAACTCGGATTTTTTATGACTGGAAATATGAGCAAACATGGGTCAACTAAAAATGAAACCTAGCAAGATCGAATTATCGTCCCCTAATCTACCTACAAATCATTAAAATCGTTGCAGCCGTTTCCGAGATTCAGATTATATACATATATACAAGAATTGCTCGTTTAAAGGTATTAGATTTTGTATATTTCCTATCGATTTAGGAATTGTATACAATATGTTTCCTCCAAGTTCACAATCTTGGAGGTAACATAATACAACACATAACCTAGGTATAGAAAGCCGTATTCAATACAGTTCCAGTGATACACGTCCGTTTAATGGCTCAAATTCGTGATTGTCGTGTATAAAATGTAGCTCATTCTCTTGAACTGGCTTGTTCAGATTTTCATCTGTTTCTAATACTAGAAAATACAGTAAATACACGTTTTGAAAGCCCTCAGAAAAATCTAAAGTGATAGATGGAAAAAATATAAAATAAGTGCATATGGCTAGATAGTTTACGTCGCAAAAAAGTTTTGTGGGCAATATATAAAGTTTTTTGACAGGTCTGCAAACTTTCGAATCCATCTAAGTATTTTCGGAATCTGCTTTTGAAATATTATTTTTAAGGTTATCGTACTTACTTTTTTTTTTATTTAGCCCACAAAAAAGTAAAATAATGCAAGTATTAAAACAAAATGCATAGAAATAACTCTAGCTAGATATGCAAGAGTAGTAGTGTTTTTTTTTTTTATTTAGAAATAGGTTTGCGTTTGACCACCAACTCGCCTGATGATAAGCGACGTTGCGGTCTACGATGGAGCGCGCTTACCTAGAAGAAACCAATTCACTCTTGATTTCTAGACATCCAATTTATATCTATCGCGAAAGTCCTACCAAGTTGTAGGTTTTAGGAACGCGGCATTGAGTCCGCTGCTGTCCATATGTCATTATTTTGTTCGAGAACGAGGGCGCTATTTTTTTTTTTTTTGTTTAATCAAGACGTCAGTTTCCATTTTTTGTCACGATAGGTCTCAATATAAACAAACTTAAATAGATAGCATGAGGAAAATTGCTTTTATTTCTTTCATTCTTTTCTTGTCCTATATTTTTTTCCTTGATAATTTTAATGATTTTGACAATACACTTTTTTTTGTTTATATTACCGATAAGTATAGAAAAAAAAGATATTCACGACGTCAATATTTTTTTACTCCCTTCGCCCGAAAGCAAAACAAAATACAAACAATTTGTTCCCTTAAACAAATTTATCGTAGCCGTTTGAGCTCGATGCTATCTTTCAGCCATATCGCGGGGACAAACTTAATACTCGTTAATACTTGATAAAACTTTTAATGACGCCAGATTTAATCCTTGTCCATTGTCGTGGAATGAACTAACGTAAAACCAATGCTATTATAACTTTATTGAAATTATTATAATTTTTCTCTTTCTTAAAGTTTAGAGAACAAACGTAGTTTTATTGTATTTTTTGAAGTATATAATTTCTATTCTTTGAAGATTTGAATTAAATATTTGAAGAAACAAATTTTAATTTTCCTTGATGCGTTTAGAGCAGCCTGTGTATTTTTAGTTACTTTTAAGACCTCTGTGTCGGTTTTTAATATATTGTCTTAAAGCATAAGTAATAAAATACAACAGCACCGTTTTCTTTCGTGCATAATGCTTAACTTTTTATTTTATAAACTAAAGCACTAGTCATAATTATATATTGAGAAAACTGAAACTAAAACCGATTTTAATCAGCGCTTAAATTCCCTAAGTAATATTTTGATTAATTTTTAAATATTTATGTTAGCAGGAGGGCCTCAATTCGGCTATTATTTATTTTGGTTTGTTACCAAATAACTCCTTATTTTATAAGGCGATTAAAAAAATGGATTTATTTTAATCAGTATCAAAATTGATTTAATAATTTCGTAGTTAAAATAACTGGAAAAATATGTCATCCAGGTTTGATCCAAGTAAATGAAATTGCGTGTTTTGCCTTTTGTTTGTCGGTCATTTCAAGTTTTTAAACTATACTAAGTATTAATATGATTATATTCTATTATAAACTATATATTATAAAGTATATTATCATAATAATATGGTAATCGTAAGAAGTCTTAATATGTTATCCTCTTAAGAGTCTATTTGCTACTTTTTCTTGCACTGAAAAAAAAAAGTCCCGGAATAGATAAAGATTGATTTAAATAAATATAGTTTAAAAAACTGAAACGACCGACTTTAATATATGTATTTTCTTTTTACTTACACGACATATTTTTCAGTTATTTTGTTTTAAAAACCATATTACAGAACCGACTATGATAAAATTATATAAATAATAAAACTATATATATATATACTACCTCTGAAGTATTACCACAAAAAAAAATAACAAAATCAATTCATAATTGGCGAAGTAATGGCGTATAAAACTACCAAAAGAAAACAACAATAAAATAAGTAAACAGACGTGATTCTTGAAGGTTGCTCTCTCGAAAACCACAGGTGGTAAAATTGTGCTTCAACAGTCACGTGTGCCTCTAAACTTTTTGATTCCATGAATATTTCATGTTTAAAGTAAAATTCCGGCGAGCGTGCGCCCTGTTTTTACGAATCGAAAATCGAGTGGGTAAATAGGCTTACCCATTGCGATGAAGCTAAAAAGATTACGCCCCAATTTGCAGGAGACTTTTGAAACTGTCATAAAAAAAGCCTGAGCTAAAAAAAGGTTGAAATTCTGTGTTGACAAATACTTTTTGCGCTTTTCTTCGGTTATTACATACGGCACTCGGCTAAAATGTTATTCATTTACAATTTATAAAAACGTGTACGATAAAATATATCAAAGTATATTTGGATGTCTGTGATGTTACATTTTATACGTGCATTTTTAAACAGGACACATATTTGCAGAACCCATGGTGGCTCAGTTAGCTGTGTGATGAGATTCAGTGGTTGAGGACGTTGCTTCGAGTCCTTATAATGAACTTACGTAAAAGAAAACATCGCGATAGAACCATAGTGTAGTTGTAGGGAACTCTAGTTTTTAACCGACTTCAAAAAAGGAGATTCTCGATTCGACTGTATTTTTTTGTATGTTTGTTCCGCGATTACTTTACCAATTGTTAATTGATTTTGATGATTATTTTTTGTTTGGTAGGTCATACTTCAGAGGTGGTCCCATATAGATTTATCAAAATTAGTTCAATACTTTTGTTTCGTTTTTATAACAAAATAACTGGAAAATATGTCATCCAAGTAAACGAGTTGCGTGCATGGAGGTCTGTTTTTTCAGATTTTTTAAACTATGATTACATGTGGATCATCTCGACACCAAGCATTCAATTAAATCAATTATTTATGGCTTACACGACGCCAGTTGCTGGCGCCAGTATAGAAGCACGTAGGCGCTGGTAAAGTCCCGGCGCTGATAAGCAGTTTTTTGTTCTTTCCTAGATGGACTTCGCTCGCGACGACCTCATCCCTCGCGCCAGCTTTTAACAAGTCTGAACACCTCATTGCCAGATGCTGGCGCAATTGCTGTCGTTTACAGGTGTGTATTTTTCACAAAATGTCTAAATAAGTTCGAGAGGTTATTTTTTATGACATTCATATATACTATTATAAATTAGGTATACTAAAACTAATAAATATTTATAAAACTGAGTAATTGGAAATTATTTATAATATTCATAGGCATCAAAAGCTTAAGGATAGTTCAAACAATCTCCAGTTTCACGCAAAGTGCCCAAAATGCTGGCCGCATTTCCTCGCTGAATGGCAATGCTTACTTTTTGTCCAAAGTAAAGACCAGCATTTTGGGCACGCAAATAAAGTTCGTATAGACTGCGTGGCCAGCTCTAGTGTCAGTTATTAAGTCGCCGGAAGGCCAAAAATTTTGTGAAAATGAAATACTTAAGATTGTCAAACTTAATAACGAATAAAAATATGTATATTCTCACTTCTATTTCTTTCTCAGACAGAAAAATACTCGTTCCGCGATTCAGAACCATTTATTTATTATTTTTTTGACGTGATAACGTCTTATAAATTGATGAATACCGGCTGCACACACAAAAAAGCATGACCCATTGTCACGTTCCGCCTGAGCCGAGCGTGCAAGCAAGAGCGCGGATCAAGCGATAGAGAGGCACGATCGGCCTAAGCGTTCGGCTTGTGACGCATCTATCATGACGTTATCACGTAAAATTATCGTCCGTAAACCGACTTTATAGACAACCATTTTTTTTTGTCAGTTTAGCTATTTTTGATATATGAAAACTACGTCAATGATAACATTGCCCCCATCGCGGGTGGTAATAATATTCTAAATATCAGGTCTAAAGTTACCAGATTCTGTCAATCGTGTATATTACTAAAGCGTTACAATATTTTTCACTCCACTTGATCAAAAAGTTCGTCATTGTAGCGTACTAGAGCGAGGATAAAATAGCATAGGGGAAAGGCTCTAGGGGAAAAAGTTTCTTTTTAATTTTTATCTGTTACCAAAGAGCCTACATAAACGAAACAGTCTTTATTCAAAAGTAGAATAATCATAAATAAACACTCGACTTATTACTGTTTCATAATGAAGAAGAACATCATATTTTTGAAAATGGAACTAAAAACGGCGATCTCTTTGGATTATATTTACATTATCCTTGCAAACATCTCGTTAAATATCCAGAATTGTACATTTCATTTTTAATAAAATAAACTTTGAATTATTGTATTTGATTATTTTATTTTCTCGCAATAGTAATGAAAAGTAGAGTGTAACACACGGCGGTGAAAACCCATTGTAACTCGGTTTCTATGTACTATGTATGTAAAAAGCTACCTCGTTACAATGGGTCTTATTAGCCCCATGTATAACAATCTACTTACTATCTCAATTCCACGCAAGTGTAGCTGCGCTTTAAGTCATATAATAATTTTAATAAATAAAATAACACAGCAATACGCCAAATTTTAATCCAGCAAAATTGTAAAGACGTCGCCCGTCTTTGTGCCAATTTAATTTTGGGCATGTTCTTTTTTTCCTACATTGCGCGTAATAAAGATGCGAGTCTGTACCCGTCATTTGCATTTCATTCTTCATGTGGGTATAAAGATTTTTACAGGGGATGCGAAGCTTTGTTACTTGACTAATGAAAATAACGTACAATTTATCTACCGCATGTTACTTTCCTTCGAAACGATGTCGCGCGATCTTTTGCCAGTAAATTATGCATTTTTCATACAATAGGAGTAAAATATGTTTACTTAAAAAATTAATGTTCAAAATAGATTTAGATTTATTAGAATTTAGATTTATTTTGATCGTTTTTTTTTATATCGTTAGAAATATCAGCTACGCTTCTAAGGTTTGCTTTTTTTGAAAATATTAACCTTAATTAATTTCATTTTGGACCTTTAACAAAATTTTATCATTCCTTCGCCGTTTGAAGTTGACGGCAATAAACAATACGCATATAACTTCAAAAAGACAGAGGTGCGTACCGGGGATTCGAACCCAGGACATGCGGATTGCAAATAGACGGTCTCCCTAGGCTGCCGGAAACACTATTATTATTAATATAAAAATAAAGCAACACCTATCAAGCTGCAGGTTGCGCCAAAGAAAGATAAATTATCCATAAACATGCGCTCAAAAAATATAACCCTCATTCTGGCACAGTCGGGTATAAAGAGTCAAGTAAACGAATAAAACAATAAAATGGTACTCACATGAAGGTTTCTGAATCGGTTAGTATGGCACAGTTCTCGTAAAAGCGGTGGACAGCTCTTTTCGCAGACGGTGAAGCAACCGGATTCCACGTCTTCAACGTCCGTCTCCCCACCGCCCTGCCCCGCCCCCCCTGCTTCTGGATCTGCATCTGCTGACAAAATAAATTGCAAGCTCTAAAATTGGCAGAATCATCTGGCAGTGGCTTCAAAGCTCTAGGTTGTGGGTTCGATCCCCTAACAGAATAAACATGTGTGTGATGGGCATGGATGTTTTTCTCTGTGTCTCGGTGTTTTTATGTATCTAAGTATGTATTTAACAACTATAAGTTAAGAAAACTTAAAACCCCCCGACCAAAAAAAAATACTAAACTGATTTTGATGAAACACAGCTAAGAACACTCTAAATGGAATCCTCTTTCAAACAAAAAATACTAGATCAAAATCGGTCCATCCGTTTGAGAGCTACGATATGGCATAGACAGACACACAGTTAAACGTCACACTCACAATACCCCTCTTTTTGGGCCAGGGATTAAAAAATACATACAAAGTATCAGCTATCTGTTAAGTATAAGTACTTAACGCTTTAAGTGACACTCGTGGCCGTATCTTAACTACATAGGTGTTCCCAAACGATCACCTTTTTTTATCAGCCCTGTTTGTACAAACTGTCCCACTGCTGCGCACGGGCCATCTTCTCATTGTGAGAAGGGTAAGGCCATAGTCTACCATGCTAGTCAGCATGGTAGACTATAGCCAGGATGGCCAGGTGCAGGTTGGTAGACTTTCCACATCTTCAAGATCATTGAGAATTCTCAGATATGTAGGTTTCCACACGATGTTTTTCCTTCGCCGTTTGAAGTTGGCGGTAATCAACAAATACGCACATAACTTCGGATGTTAAAGAAAAGCTTATACTACGGAAACTAGATAGCTGATGGAATACATACTTATGATACATAGAAACACCCAGACACAGAACAAACATCCATGCTCATCACACAAATAATTGTCTTGGGTGGGGATCGAACCCACAACCTACAGCTTACCATACAGACATACTACCAACTGAGCTACGAGGCCAGTCCAGTATAAAGCAAATATGCAAATAGAAAACAATGATGCATCCATTAGAATAAATCAGTCAGTAAATTAACATGCGTAATGAATATGTGGTTTCATTACGCACGTTCATTTACTGACTACTGCTGAAACCAGTCGAAATTCAAACTTCGAACGATGGAAATCCCCCATGTTCTAATTTTAATACCAAATATCAGCATACATTGGTTAAATCACTGATACATCACGGCAAAAATAAAACCCTCGGGAAATATCTACTAATAAAACCGTTTGTTTGCTTTGCATCTCATTATGCCGCTTTGGAACTTCAAATTTGGGTTTAATAGTAACAATAGTAACAGCCTTTTTCCAGCGGGAGCCTTTAGTCTTTTCGGGATAAGAAGTAGCTTGTGTTATTTTAGGGTATAATCTAAACAAAACTGTTAATCCATACCAAAAATGTGAATCGGTCCAAGAATCAATCTTGAGGAATAAATTGTGAAACGAACCTTTGTTTGTTATATAATATAATAATATACGTAAAACATAGTCGTGTTAGGTTCACTATATATATAATTTTATTTACTTGACATTAGTATTCTAATGTAGTTTTTTTATTTCATTTTATTTTACAGTTTGTTAAAATTATCTGATTTAAATGTTTATGACTATTCTTAAGTGTTTTGTTCCAATACCAAAGTGAAATAAATGGAATTGAATTGAATATAGATTACTTTTGATTTTGGAATCATCCCTTAACTTTTCATTGGCCGAGTGTGTAAAGAAAGGCTAGGTTCACACGGAATAGTACTGCATATTTTTAACCGACTTCCAAAACGAAGGAGGTTATCAAGTCGGTCTGTATGTTATTATGGTGTTTGTTCACTCAGCCAATTGTGCATTGATTTTGATGATTATTTGTGTATGGTTGGTAGATTATACTTTACAGGTGGTTCCATACAAAATTTTATCAAAATAGATGCTACACTTTGGTTTTTATAACAAAATAACTAGTAAAGTATCATCCAAACAGCTGTAGAAAAGTAAATAGCAAGTCGCGTATGTACGCATGGGTTATACGCGACTTGCTATTCACTTTTCTACAGGCGTTATACATATTGCGTATTTCAAAGTCGGTTTTTTCAGTTTTTTAAACTATAATTATTTTTCTTGTGTGCAGTAAGTAGTCTTACCGAGTATGCAGCAGTACATACATTGTACAAAGAACCATTTTCACGTCCTGTACATTACAATAAAAGGAAAACAAGAAGTCTTGTACGAAAACCAAACGAAATTTATAACACGTTTTAAATTAGAATTAATGAGAAAATCGATCTTTGGATATATTTCGACTTCTTGAACTTTTCTAAACATTATCCTCAGATATTATCAAAATAGAATATATAATAGAATAACTTTATTGTACATCCAAAGTAACCTAAATGTAAATAGTAATCGTAACTGAAAGAACACGGCGACAGAGAATGTTGGTTAAAAATAATTTTCTGTTTTCTGTACTTAAAAAACAAATGCTCAGTCTACACAAAAACTTTCCAGTACTTTCCTTATCGGATCTATTTTTGGGAACATTTTTGTTGTCCCTAAGACAACAAAAAATTCTTATCTGAGGAAAGGTCTCTTTGAGGCGTTTAAAAAACAAATAAAGGCGTAGAAACACTATGAAATGTAATTATGTATTGTTTTTTTTAGTACTTACTATTTCATTCAATTGTAAATTCTGAGGTTTGCAAGCTGTAGCTCTACGAATTGGTGGCCAATTTAAATACAAATGGTAAAACAACTGATTTAGGGATTATTTCGTAGGTACTTATCCCAGCCAAGATATTTTTTTTTCTCTACGTTGAACAGATACCAGGCGTAGGAACGAAAGTCCTTCTCAAAGGTACGTCACATGAATGAAAAAGATAATATATCAAAAATAACAAGTATAAGTTTAGAAAATTCAAAAACACCCGAAAAATAAAACGGCTGAACCGATTTTGATGAAACGTAGTTAATAACATTTTCGCTGAAATCCTCTTTCAAACAAAAAACTAGATCAAAATCGGTCCATCCGTTTGAGAGCTAAGATACCACAGACAGATTTTTATGAAATATAGTCCTTTCAAACAAAAAAAAGTAGATCAAAATTGGTCCATCCGTTTGAGTCTGTCCGATGTCATAACACCCGAAAAATAAACAGATGTACATACGATACACACGTCAAACTTACAACTCCCCCGTTTTTGGGTCGGAGGTTAAATATGTACTTAACCCGTTTTTTAAATGTTTGTGCCCAAAACATCTCATGACATTTTTACTATTCGAGTGAAATATAAATAAATAAACTAAGTACACTAGTATTTTTAACCCCTGACCCCAAAAGAGGGGTGCTATATAAACTTAACGTGTGTAATGTGTATCCTGTGCATCTGTATACCTGAGTATCCACATACACGTGACATCGTAGCTCTCAAACGGATGGACCGATTTTGATAGTTTTTTTTTTCTGTTTTTTGAAAGCGGGTTCCATCGTGACTGTTCTTAGATATGTTTCATCAAAATCGGTTCAACCGTTTTTTTTTTTGTCGGGGGTTTTTGAGTTTTCTAAACCTATACTTTTGTTGTGCAAAATAATGTTGATTTTAAATAAAATGCCACCGACTTGTTTCACAAGAGGTTTACATTTTTACATTGTTTGCCTTTTTGGTTTAATAGCTGGCTTAAACATTAATAAAGGCCTTCCTATCCTCCTTCTATTTTTAGCGGTCTAATTATTTGTGTCCAATTTTTGCAAATGGAGTCTCGTTTATCCTGCCATCACTTTCTGCGCCTGCTGGGTTGTCTGACGACTTTAAGAATCCACTTTTTTTTTATTTGATACGACGATTGACCACCAACTCGCTTTATGTTAAACGACGGTGTGGCCGAAGATGGAATTCGTCGATCTAGAAAATAAGGCATTAACGAGCGCAGCTACTTTTCTCGCGCATTATGACTTTAAAAAAATATAACATCATTGGTTAGAGATATAGAAACGAATTTGTTTATTTAGATAATAGAGAAATACCTATTTAAAAAAGTTCTGTAGTGAAAAAACATAATTATATTTTTTTCTATTCTCAGCCAATTTTAAAGATGTCAGAGAAACCCTTTTTTTTTAACGTTGCTGTCCCTCCTTCTTTCGCAGTCGGGTAAAAATGGTGTGATGCGCGAGAGTGATAGCTGCGCGCGTTAAGCGAATCCTTAACTTATAAGTCGTCTGACACACGGAAAACATAACCGGCCCAAAATATTAAAAATCTAAACAACAGATTTTCCTTGACTCTTCATTTGACGCATTACTTCATTGCCAAGTGTAGAAAATTCAGGAAACTTCTATACATTCAGGGCATTACCGAAAAACGTTACTTAATTTTAACCAACGTATTAATTTCTCTATCTTCTTTCCGCAATTTTCATTACCTGTCAGCGAGAGGTTGTCAAAATATGTTAAGCATTGCTTAAAGTTAAGTAACGTTTTTCGGTAAGGCAGTTAATGAATATTTGTTAACAATAGGGCTGTAATGTTTTGTCACATTTCACCCATCATTAAGATTATTTATATTAATTGAGAGCACTAGTTTAATACAATAACTAATAGACTATTATTATTAACGGGATATTAACCGTGGTTTGCGTTAATTTTTTAACGCGTACCACGATAAATATCCTGTTAATAATAATAGTCTTTTAATGAATGACCGTGATAGTTTAAAAATGTGAATAACTAATAGTTTTCAATAACAGGTTTTTAAGAATCCTAGAGAACTGGGCTAGAAATTTTGGGTATTCGTCCAATTTTGCAAGAAATAATGCTCGATGTTACACAAATTTAAGCAACGTTCAACATATTTTGTCTACTTCTCGCTGACACGTAATGACACTTGCGGAAAGAAGACAGAGAATTTGAAACGTTAATTAAAGTTTAAGTAACATTTTTCGGTAAGGCTACATATTTTACGAAATCCATTTTATTCCTACCAGTTAACTAAAAGTTGCTTACAATAGCATTGTCATATCATAGGATAACAAGACTTTCTCTAACAACGGTTAGATAAATGGTAGGGATAAACTGGATTTCACAGAATATTCTGACCGACCTTAGTGACCTCTCACAAATCTATTAAGTAGTCGGTCTGTCAGTAGGTCGACTGGGTCAAATATAGGGTGCTCCATAAATTACCCGAAGACGTTGACTGGTTGGATACATTAAGTCATTTTCAGCACCTTTTTTTATAAAATAGGATGTAAATTCAAATTCAAAATATTTATTTTATAATCGATTAAAGAACCTTCAAAGCTTTGAGTCGACTTCAATGACAGTTCAATTGCTTAGTTATATAGTGCCTACTAATGGCACAATTTTTGTTTCAATTGTTCTATCATAGTACTACAAGGATAAAAAAAAATTGAACAGTTCTATGTGTCAACAGTTCTATAGAACAAACGAAAATTACCAAGTATTATTAGTTCTAGAGAACAAATGAGACAGATTTCTTTTTAATTGTTCTACCATAGAACTAAAGGGATAAAAAATTGTTGTCTGTAAAGTCGGTTTACGGACTATAATTTTACGTGATGACGATGCGTCACATGCTTAACGCTTAGGCAGATCGTGCCTCTCTATCGCTTGTTCCGCGCTCTCGCTTGCACGCTCGGCTCGGGCGGAACGTGACAATGGGTCATGCTTTTTATGCGTGCAGCCGACGTTCATCAATTTATAAGACGTTATCACGTCATAAAGTTTTAACAGTTTTATGACGTCACAGTTCTGTAGAACTAATGCGAGTAACCGCCATATACGACATAACACAAGGTGCATAACATACAAGATAGTTTGATTGAGAGATGTCTGTGCCAGAGGGTGCGGAATCGAATATCAAACACAAAATCGAGAAATCGGAGAACGAAAACATAGCAAAGCTGTAGTGTATTTTTAGTGACTATTTAACTAGTTAACACACTCAAGTTGAAAATCTGTGGGCAAGCATGTATATGGATAGCCTCACTTGTGAGTTAATTCTTTGTCCAGGCTAAGTGTGCTTTTCATCTTGAACTATGCGTTTTTAGAGCTCGGTAGTAATTACAAGGAACCCTTATAATTTTTTCATGTCATGTCCTATCTATTTATCTGTCCGTATGTCACAGCCATTTTATTTAGAAACTATTAGCACTACATAAACTCAATTTGGCAAGTATTATTAATTAAATTTAATAAGTCATTTAAATATATGGCTAAGATTTAATTAATATAATTTTCTTCTCAAATGTGATATTTGTGAGATAATATAGCCCGCTAATGGTAAATAATCTTCTCCTCCTCTCCTGAATTTCAAAAATAATTATTAGACCTAGAAATTCATGATAAATCATAATAATTGTAAAACATACCATGTTTTAAAATATTCAATGTAAATTATTCCTCGACACGGTCTGGGCCACTTATTAACTATGTAAATTATGGTTAAATTCCTAGCCAGGCGATAATAAAAAAATAATCGAACAGTACAGATATCATTCCGAATTATATCCCTCGTTAGACGATCATCCTGTATACAGCGTGTTTTAAACACACGCGCCGTGTTATTCGAGCTCTGTTATCATCTCGCACGGCGTACAAAATAGCGCATCCTTTACGACATGATAAGGAACGTGAACTTTTTTAATTATCACGTTATTGAGGAAAACTCTGTTTCGTAAGCTGCAAATATCACAGATCATCGTCACACCCCACAACGTCGGCCTACTTTAAATAAATAATAATATATAAATAAATATAAAAAAAGAACTAAGAATAAATAAGCGTGAAGCGCAATCCATCTCGCGGGGATTGGCCTAGGAATTAACATTAAGGTGGTACGATATCCATACAAAAGTAATTATACCAAATATGGTACAAAATAGTATAGTTTTACAATGAAACAAATGTAGTTATAGTCGTTGTTATCGGTTTCAATTGTCAACAAATCACATTTGTTGAAGAAACAGTTGAGATTAAAAAAAATACAAAAAAATTACAATAAAAAAGGGATTTTAAATTTGATCAGCAAATTTGATTTGCCGCCTTTATAGGCCGATATTAAAGCTAACCACAATTATTTCATTGTAAAACTATACTTACTCTTTTCGATTATGATTGGTAAAAATAATTTTATAAGGGAATTGTACCACTTCAAGTGCACTGATGTACAGTCCCACCAGCTGAACCTGCCCTACATACATCATCACTTCATCGTATCTCTGGCAGACTGGCCGTTCTGCACTGTGTTGGTCGATTGCTTATCGGCTTAAGTTTTTAATACGTTGTGTCATGTTGGTGATTTTCATAATATACATAGTTATCTGGTTATGGGCCGACGGCAGACATACGGCGGGAAATCCAAATATCAAACAGTTTTTGTCCTTGTAACTAACTCTGGTAATTATTGTAACTGATAGCAATGTTTTTTATGTTAAATACGATTGACCACCAACTCGCCTGTTATTAAGTGACGGTGTGGCCGAGGATAGAGCTCTTTCTTGGATACAAATACAAATACAAATGTTTATTTGATTAATTAAAAACAAATACATACTAAATGTGAACCCATTGGCTTCGAACTAGTATAAACTGTGTTTCGAAACCAATGGCCTTTCCAAAAATAGGGACTTATAGTTTTCTTATATAATTCAACAGGGATAGATGGATTGTTTGCGACAAAAAGCAAAGCGTGATTGTATGTATAAACTAACTTTCAAATCAGTAATTAATAATTGTGTGTCGGTAAAGCAGCGCCAATTAATATTCAACACAACCCTAAACTTTCAACTTCGCTCTTTAGCGACTAATAACCGCATTTGATTCACATTGTGACGCAGGATGGGGCACTGAAAGAGCGCGTATATAATACGTGACAAAATTGTATCGAGTCACGTGACCATTAGAGATAGAATAGTTAGTAATGGTGGCTTTCTGTGAGTTGCGACTGATGCGACAAATAGACGCGCGACCGTGTTTTTATTGTAGTGATAACTTCTTTAAGCTCGTTGAGCAGTTTTGTGAGTATTCAATCACGATGACGCTTGTGCCATGGAAGTTCGGACGGCCTCTTGTGTGGGACGCCACGTGCGTTGATACTTTGGCACCGTCTCATCTTCCTGAGACACGGAGTAGGGCTGGTGCTGCGGCTAATTCGGCGGAGCAGCACAAGCGACGTAAATATGTTAATCTCGGTAGAGGTTACATATTTGAGCCGTTTGGTGTCGAGACTTTGGGACCGTGGGGACCGGGAGCTCATCTCATTTTCAAAAATTTATCTGAGCGCCTGATCGATGCGACGCCTGACCAAAATGCCGCCGTGTATCTGGCCTAACGCATAAGCATTGCCATTCAACGTGGCAATGCGGCTAGCATGCTGGGTACGCTGCCAACTAGTAGGATTATCTTTAGACCTCTACGGTCTGGGGTAATCAATATGCTTTTTGTGTAGTAGTTTAGTTAGTTGAGTCTGTATATTGTTTTGCTGTAGTTAATAAATCACGTAAGAAACAACAAAATTAGATTACTCTCTAAAGCTTAAATCCACAATTGCTGAAATCTACGATACGGTTGCTTGTTTTCAAAATAAATGCTAAATTTACAATACGCTTGTAAAAAAAAATTAAGTCCATTGTACATTTCCACCTCTTTATTACTTCCTTTATGGACCCTGAGAGGGTACTCCATCGCTTTGCAAAGATTCCAACTCCACATTCACAAGCCCTAGCACATGAGAAAGAACGTGGAAAAGAACAACTGGCAAATACGATTTAGACTACTAATAGGTTCTCATCGCACCGCTGCCCAGAAAAGAAATGAAATTAAATTTATTTTGCAGAACAGAATAGAATCCAACCAACTAGCCAAGCCATCGCCGATTCCGCCCGCCATATTTAGCAAAGTAGAAAGAGAAATTGTTTGGTAAAGCGCAAGCCTATTTTCGAATAAAAAAAGAAATCTATTAACAACAAGTATGGCGCTTCGGTGGTGGATTTGATTCTACTGCTAACATTTTTATTTACATTAACACATTCTTGTAAACACTTAATGGTGAATTTTGACAATAAGATCAAAAATCATGAGAGTCAAGATAGAAATTCACGTCTCAAGCAACAATGTGCAAATATATTAGCGTCGCATTTTGAAAAAGTCGCACTTATGTACCTATATTTTATTTTACGGTACACGCACCCTTACGGACGGACCGCTCCCATCGAGTACAAAAGACTTTGTCGTCGCTTTATTACCCCTAAAACGATGTATTTCTTTTGAGGACATGATACTAATTTTATTTGACGCTATACCTATGTGCTTTAAAACGACGGTTATCAAATTTCCGGTTAACAAATGAAAGCAAACGAGACGTCTTTATCCGGTTAGGGTCGGATAAATTACTTGGACAATGTTTTTGGCGATCCGTAATTTTGAATAAACAATCTGAGTTAAATTTTATTCGATTTGGCCATATGAATGCGCTGCCTAAGGGGCTTTTCCCGTTAAAAATAACCTTAAAATCATGAGTGAATGGGTTTTATCTAGACATGCGTGTTTCATAATGGATCACAGCGTCGCTCAACCAAAGCCTACCAAATAGGAGAATTTCCGAAGATTATTTCAATATTACTACACTACACCTGGACATGCTAAACAAACACGAAGGCAACGAAAATCTTGGTAAAAATGCGATAAAAACAATGATTTCGCGTAACTTACAGCCCATAAAATACTGGCAATCTTCTGCCTGTTTCGGAACAAAAGGCTGAATTTATTACCTGAATCCCTCTCTTTTCACTGAAGGAATTGAATGAAACAATTTGTCAAGGCTGTTTCCAAAACAATGTCACTTTTCATGACTGATTTTCACGGGTGTAAAGGTATAAAGATGTAAAGGTATTGAGGGTAGTGTTACTGTATTTCTTTGTGTATGAAGCCTACTCTTCTAAGCTTACAGTAAAGAACTAGCTGTTCACAGCGGTTTTATGTGTTATCCTAAAGGAATTTAGGAATTTTTACTTATTTCCATTTTTTTACAATCAATAGATCTACGATTGCCCACAAACGCGCTTGTTGCTAAGCGACAGTGTGGCCGACAATGAGATTTCATCTATAGAGAGTTTATTCTCATTGAATATGAAGTAAAATCATGGCAAATCTCAGTTCTCAGCACTTTCGATGGACCGATAGTTTTAATCAACCGACACATTTTTTCGTTGTTTTTGAGTTTGTACTCGTATTAAAACTAAGATTTCTATTATATATTATACTAGTAGTTCTGCAAACAGTAGACCTTGCGAACACAGACTTTTTGTATTACAAACTTTTCTTTATTACAGAGATGACAAAACTTTTTATCTCGACAATGTTTTATCCGATTTTGCTCGTATATATATATCGACGGTTGCAGGTTCAATTAAAGTAACTGACAAAATACGTAAAATGAGTTGTATATACAGAATTTCTCAGCTTTTTCTGCTCTTTCGAATGGTATATTCGAAAAAATTCTAGCTCAAAAAAAAGTGCAGTTACAGTACAAAATTTTGCTGAGTATTTTTCAAATTGCCGTAAGAATTATAATGTAACAGACATTGTACCTATTATGATGAGTTAAACTAGTGTATCTCTATTTTAGAATTAAATAAAATTAGAGTAAAAGTCAAGTATAAAAATAGTTTATTTACACTGCTAGTATTAAATACAAAATTAAATCGAAATACACATACACTAAAATTAGGACAGCATTGCCTATTTACCGACCGTTACCTTGTTTTGTATAGATACAATTTTCGCAAGAAATCACATTTACTTTAATCTGACCTGAACACTTTATAAGCTTGATGTCGGTTACACTAATTTGCTCGTAAGAATTGAAATATAGTTTCAACTTTCAACTTAGCTTAATTTGCAAATATTGAGTTCCGAATATTATGATGCCGAGTTCTGACAACGTAACCGGCCAACACACGAGTATAACAAGTGCATGACAACACAATAACTGTCTCTTTTTTAAACAGTATTTATGCTAGTGAGCGTAAGAGACAAGTTATACTGTTTGGTTTATAATAACAATAATTTTAAGCACACGGTTTGTGACTTTGTACATTTAATTTTAGTAGTCAGTGAGTCAGTGCTATTTCGTATTTGGAAGAGGATGCCGTGTATGTGACGTTCGGTAAAAGTGTTTCGTTTTTAAATACAGATACATCTGTATTTAAAATGGAAGATAAGTTGATTTTAGAACAGTTGATGCAACGCAAACAAGAGTTATTAATGCTAAAAGGAAAAATAGAAAGGTAAGTGTTTTATTGCATGCGAATTTATTTATCTTTGTAGGAACGAATTGTAGGTATTTACAGTTTAAGTGATGTGAAAAAAGGCCACTATGCTAAAATTTAAACGAAATTCGCAGCTATTAGCGATCAAACTTTAATCATTTATTTTACTAAGTTTAGGACTATTTATTTTACAATTCGAAATTTAGAAAAAGTAACCCGTATTTCGTAAATCAGTAGATAATAATAATTTTTATTATTTATACCTATACTGGTATACCTACATTAGTTTTTTTTTTTATGAATTATGTTGATAGGTAGGTAGGTACTACATAGTAAAGATGCTCTGCAGTTTTACCTGCGTGATTTAATTGGTAAAATAATCCATAATGTACACAAAACTATCTCTTAGGCCTAATAACTCATTGGTTTTTCGATTATTCGTATTTTTCTCATGTTTTTAGGGTTCCGTGCCTCAAAAGGAAAAACGGAACCTTAAAAACATGACAAAAATACATTAAAAACAAAACCTATGGGGTACTTCCCGCTGACCTAGAACTATGAAATTTAACAAGAAGCATTGTGTTATAGTACACGTATAGGAAAAAAACCGAAAACTGGACATTTTTAATTTAATCACAAAAAAAGTGTCTTTATGCAAGGAATGAATATCCAAATCTTAAAGTGAATAAACCATATCATGTGGGGTATCCTATAAAAGAGCTTCATTGTCATAAGCTAAAACAGGTTTTTAAATATTTTTACGATGTATATTTTTTGGTTTATTAAGGAAAATATAAAAAAATATATGATTTCCCCTTTTTATGTACTAGTTTATACGGATCCCTCGGTGGGCGAGTCTGACTAGCACTTGTCCGGTTTTTTTAGAACCAGAGCTGCCGCTGTTATTTCTGACGACTGTCCAGAAGATAAATCTGCTGACCCAAATACTGAAAATCATGATAAAGAAAGCCCAAAATTTGACACAGATTTTATTTTGCACACGTAAGTTACCTTCTTATTTAAAAATAAATAATAGTGAACTAATCAAATAACAAAAGTAAATAAAGAAATTTAAAAATAAACCCTCTTCTTCGTGCTCCATCATCAGACCCTGATCATCATAACCAGTCGCATTTAACCAGTTTATTATTAAAAAATAACCATCTAACCTATCTTTTCAGATCCCGAGCCACCGATGTTATTTCTGAGGACTGTTCAGAAGGAAAATCTGTTACTATAATTGAAAATAGCGATAATGAAAGCCCAAAATTTATTGAAAAGTCCTATTTACACAGGTTGGTTACTTATTTAAAAGGAAACCATAATAGATAGATAGATCTATTGTTCACACCTTAACTAAAACACAAATTACATAGTGAAAAGTGC
Source organism: Lycia hirtaria (assembly GCA_947563715.1). Lineage (NCBI taxonomy): Eukaryota > Metazoa > Arthropoda > Insecta > Lepidoptera > Geometridae > Lycia > Lycia hirtaria. The sequence goes on from OX387386.1 coordinate 17,722,179, forward strand.
TTAAATTCCAGTGAAACAACAGGCGGCCTTGTCGCTAATAGCGATCTCTTCCAGGCAACCTTAATACTGGATTCTTGATTTTTTTTATAATTATACATATACAATACATACTATACTAATAATAAAATACGTCAAAATTACAACAGCACTTTTTCCTTCATTTTTACTGTAAAGCTTTTCAGGTTGTCAGGGCTTCGATTACCATTCAATTATTTTTATTTTCAGGTCTGCTTCTGCTCGAAACAGCAGCTTGAATTCGACGGATACAGTAAACGAAACCATTGCATCAGATAATTTAAGAAAACAGAGAAAAAGTATTGTTGTTCCAAATAGCAGTGACAGCAGCGATATTCTTAGTACTTCAACGATTTGTCTGGAAAGGTCTCATCCCTTTTTTAATGATTCTACTACTGATGAATCTTTGCATGTACCTGCAAATGATCAGAGTTCCACACCAGAACCCTCTACCAAACGTTCCAAAATTGAAATACTTTCAGTAGAAATTATTGCTAAACCAACCTTGAATATACCTGCTGCAGGAGCTGCAAGTACCTGTGCTAACGAATTACCTGAACCTACCTTCCCTACCACAAAGCTTTTGGAGTTACCTACATCATCATGCGTTAATTTAATGACTTCGAATCTACCTGACTCCCCCGAAATTGATACTGCAGGTTTTTTTTTACCTGATTTGTACAACACAGAGATTACTGAGTTACAGCCTCCTGCTCTTTCAAATAATGAAGTCCTTGTAATTGAAGATACTTCAAAACCTTCAAAATTAAACATAAAAAAATCTCGAATGAGACAATGTAAGAATACTCTCCCAAAAGTAAAAAAGGAACACATTGATTTCATATCAGATGATGAATTTTTAGTGGAGTTTGCTGAAGATGAAGATTTTTCTAGCGGAAGTTCTGAACTATGGTCAGGGAAAGAAAGTGATTTGTTGTCGGACTCAACAGACATAACAAATAGACGTGAAAAAAGAAGAACACCAAATAAGAAGAAAAAACTCAAGAAAGAATGTAAAAAAGGCATTGAATTTAAGAAAAAAAAGCCAGTGAACCAAAGAAAAGTTAGAAAAACAAAACGAGAGAAAGGCGATAGTTACGAGACGAAATCCGGTAAAAGTATAGAAGCTAAAGAAATGAAACCAAATCCTTGTGTACCGGGAAAATGTCCTAGAAATTGTTTTGATATCCCTGACGAAAGAAGACAAAGCATTTTTAATTATTTTTGGAATTTAAATTTTCAACGAAAAAAAGATTGGCTTATACACTGTTCGTCAAGAGTTCCTGTTAAAAGACCAAAATCGGACATTGTAACCAAAAGATATTGGACATATGAGTACTTCATTAATGAAGGTGAAGGGAGAAGACAAGTTTGTCAAAAATTTCTGCTGGACACTTTAGATATTCGTCAAACTTATTTGTTATACACGCTAAGCCATGTTGAGGAAGGGATATCTCAAGAAGAAAAACGACATAAATCAGTTACGCCAAAATATGACGAGACCGTTATAGCTTCAACAAAGAGTTATATTGAATCTCTTCCATTTCTTCCGTCGCATTACTGCCGCAAAGAGACGAACAAATTATACTTACCACAAGAGTTTAAAAATGTCACAAACCTGTATCGATTATATCGAAAATATTGTGAAGAAAAGCAACAAAATTATTTAAATGAACGCAAATTTAAGGACTTTTTCAAAACAGAATATAGCAACATCAGTGTCCATGTCCCGAAAAAAGATAAGTGTAAAATATGTTCCAAAAAGGAAAATAATATGAAAGAAGGCGAGGTTGCGATTGATTCCGAGTACGATCAGCACATTGATGAAAAAAATGCAACATATGAAAGATTTTCAAGTCATCAGAACATGTTACAATTTGGTCAATCAAATGACACAGTAGTAGCCAGTTTTGATTTGCAGAAAATTTTAAACACCCCCCACGGGGATAACATTTTACTATTCTATAGCAGAAAGTACACTGTGTTTAATTTCACAGTATACGAGAGCTCGACGCAAAATGGGTTCTGCTTTACATGGGGTGAAAGCGACGGAAAACGCGGCGCGAAGGAGATAGGTACGTGCATCTACAAGTACTTACAACATACTGACGAAAAAGGTGTGAAAAAAGTACTGTTTTATTGCGATTCCTGCGGTGGTCAAAATCGCAATAAAACGATTTTGTCTATCTTTCAATATTTTTTGACGGTTTCGAAGAATATTGAAGTTATCCAAATCAACTTTTTGCTGCCAGGGCATAGCTACATGCCCGTCGACAGCATGCACTCGGTAATTGAGAAAGAAGTTCGTAAACTAACTGTATGGAGTCCAACTCAATGGCCTAGTTTTATGGAGTCCGCAAGAAAAAATCCTCGTCCGTATCACGTGACAACCCTAGAACACAAAGATTTTATTGATTGGGACCCAGTAACACAAGAATGTTTTCCTCCTAACATGAAAAACTTGCAAATGTCAAAAATAAGGATTGCCACAATAAAGAAAAAGAACGTCAAGATGATTAAAACAAAACATTCAATGAAAATAGATGCATTTACTCATGAACTAGAACATGAAGAACGTGAAAAAAAGATCGTAGAGACTGCAAAGTATAAGAAGAACAAATTAAAAGGTAAAGGTAGAGGGAAGAAAAGTGTCAAGACGATTGAAGATTCTACACAACAGCCGATACCTACTGGTATCGGCCGTTGTGTAGAATCATTTGAGACAAGAATCAAAAACATATTTCTGAAACCCCTATATAAAAAGAAACTTCCAATTTCAACTGCCAAATACAAGGACTTGAAAAAACTCTGTGATGATGGGGTAATACCGACAAGGTATCAAAAGGATTTCTTAAATCTACCCTATGAAAAAAACGTAATTGACACCATGGACACCTGTACCGATGAAGAAGAAGAGAATGATTAATATCAAAGAGATTATAAATGAGAAACGTTGATTTATGAGTCAGTTAAAAATTTCAACCATTATAATGAGAGTTATTAATAATTTTAACTAAGACTTGTTGATTATAATTGTGAAAAAATAAATGATAAGTTGATTACTGACTCAAACAGATTTGAAGATGGCAAGAATTATGAAGGAAATAAGATTAAAGGGAGTGAAAGAAGATTATAATAATTTGATAATAGATGAAAAATGTTGATTACTGAGTCATATTATGACAATAATTATAAAGAGAATAATTACTAATACTAACGAAGATTGATTAATGATAATAAATGTTGATTATTGAGCCAGAGAGCAGATGATGATGGCAAATTATGAAGAGAGTAATTATAATAAATAAGAATATAGAGAGAGAATGGCTGAATTTAATTATAATATTATTGATATTATTATAATAATATTATTATTCTTTGTCAAATATCGTTATCAATAATTTTTGATAAGAATAATAATGTTTTATAAGAAATGTTGATCACTGAGTCAGATAAAGATGACAATGGTATTTGACAAAAAATAAATAAATAGTAATTAAGAAGGTAGAAGACTGATTGATTATAATATTAATATTTAATAATTATTACTATCATTTGGTAATAGAGCAATGTTCATCTAAGATTACTTATTATAAAATAAATACTATTTTGTTGATTATCTATATAAAACACCTTTTATTTAACTTAAAAAGTATAGAAAAAGCCCTCTTAAAATCAAAGTAAAAATTAAATTAAAATACATCAAAAAACTTTTTACATTTTCTATACAATCATAATCATCTTACTTTAAAATTGCAACAATAAATAGCGAACACACTGTCTGTTACGTTAAAATGAAAACAATAATTTAATCAAGTTGCATGGTTTGCACTAATTTGCTTAGTGGTATTTTAATAATATTTTGGAGTAAATTTAGTATAATCCGCAGAGAAAATTATTGACATCAAATTGTATAGTGTAACTAACAAGAGTTCGTAAAAATTTTAGTGTAACTGAAAACTATTTCCTAAATTATGCCATTTATAGACAAACTCCATTGTTGGCCTTAAACCCCCTTGAATTCTAAATGTTTCAGTCCAAACAGATCTAAAATAGGTCTTGTACATAAAAAAATATATTCCATTAATTACGAAAAAACACTTTAAATGCTCCTCCTGTAAAATCGGGTTTTGTCAGTTACTTTAATTGAACCTGCAACCGTCGATATATTGTTTCAATCTGAGTTCCAAACGCTTATATAAATATATAGTAAATAGCGCTGCAGTAAACTTCCCCGTTTTAGGAAAAATAACGCACTCACCAAAATTCCCCGAAGACAAAAAAAATGCAATTATGAAATCTGTATACCAAGTATAGTCAAAATTGATTGAAAAATGCAACCTATACAAACATCCGGACAGAATAGGGAAAATTTTGCTAGTTTATGGGGAGATTTTTGTTCACTTCCCTCACTCGTTTATTGCATGCTTTCTGAAGCCCAGTCTGCTTCAATCACATACATTTTACCTTTCCAAATGTGTTACGACTTCTGAGTATTGCACGTTTTTGGTTTTCCGTGCAATTAACCCGTTCAGCTCCACGCTACTCAAATGCGGCCCATACGAGCTAACCGAGCAGCCTAATTGGAAATGGTAGGTACTTTAGTACGCCACACCAGACGAAGTAATAGTACACTCGTACACATACAATAGGCCGCATGTCAGAGAGACAGAACTAGTCTGAGGCCACCGTGACCACAATGTCAGAAAGACTTATTTGACATACTAGCCGATTGCATGGCCCTTAGGTTTTTTGGCGGGAACGTCTTATTAACATATTGTTGCTTTGTTTTATTTTCCTAAGCCGTGTTATTTTGAACATTAATGCTATAAAAATGGTGGTGTTTTATTCATTAAGTGTTCGATCAAGTGCGTGAGTGTGGGCAAGTGAAATAAAGCAGTGAAACGTGTGATTTTACGTTGTCGGCAAAACTCCATAGAAGCTTCTAGTAAAGTCGCCATCACTTTACTGAGGCAAGACTTAAGTTTGAAAATGACTGTTTACGTGACTTAGACTGTGACTAGAACACTATATAACTTGTATTATTCAAGAAAATTGAAAATATTTCAATACTTGACTCTGGCAAATCGATAATCGCGGGGTCCATTATAAAAAAGAAGAAGAAGATTGCATGGCCAGTTCCGTTTGGGTGCGCATTTTTTTTTATTTCACTTTAAATATTTGCATACGAGTTTGACTGACTATTTTATTGAAATTGGGACCGCTTAGAGCATTTGCCTATGTTAACTGTTAAGATTCCTTCAAGTTTCTTAAATAAATAGGTAGGTAAGCTAAAAACGTTCTAGTCACAATCTAACGTAACGCCATTTTCAAATTCGAGTCTGCTTCAGTAAAATGTTGGCGACTTTACTGGAAGCTTCTATGGAGTTCTACCTAGAACGTGAAAAGACACGTATCGCCGCTTTATTTCACTTACCCATACTAACGCACTTAATCAAACGCTTAATGAATAACACCACCATTTTTAGAACATTAAAATTCAAAATAACACAATCTTAGCAAGATAATATAATACGACAACATGTTTCCATGATGTTCCCGCCAAAACTCCCAAAATAAAACGTGTGACTGACTTGTGAAGTACAATAACATTTTCGTAAAAAAAACCGATCCGTAACTGAACCTTGTGCGAAGCATTTCCTGTCGGCTGCTATAATTTTTTGATTTAGTATCGAGCAAAGGACGTGTTACGTTTCATCAAATGTGTCAATTGTATGACATAAAAGTGACTGAATCAAAAAACTACGGCGGCCGACGGGAAACGCTCCACATATGGTTCGGCTATGGAGCGGTCTTGAATAACTGAATTGGGCCCCTGGATATTGTTGAAAGGAGCATATTATGCATAAAATATGTAAAAAGAGTGTAAAAATTTACACGCTTTTTTAGTAAGAATGTAATATTTACAAATACGGCGTTACCTTTCACTAAAGCCTTTCGTCATAACAAATTCGAATATACGTAATTGTGCATTCATTTCGTTTCGAAATCAAAATGTCAATTTTGCTATTAATCTATGCTTGACTCAATGTTTCTAAATATATTTATCAAAATTACGCAAAGACATTGATTTTAGATGCTCGGATCACATAGAACAGGGACATTAATTTGTTAAGCCATTTCTTTTAATGGAGAAATATGTTTGCGCTTGACCGCCAACTCACCTGATGTTAAGCGACGTTGCGGTCTACGATGGAGCGTACTTACCTAGAAGAAACCAATTCACTCACGATTTAAAGACACCCAAATTAATATCAGAAAGAACGAGAACGAGAATTTGATATCCTTGTAGCATCTTTTATGACTCTTTGAGTAAAAGAAAGATACATTGAAAATAAAACCTAAGGTTTTTTTTAATCCAACCATATTTATTTCTATCCTCCCAACCTGAGGTTGAGCAGAAATGAGTGGTGCGAAATACCAAAATGATAAGACGTTCTTTTCAGCACTAAAACTACAATTCCTAATTGCGCTGAAATAAATAAAACAATTTTTTTCCTAGGGAATTTTTGAAATAAAACTGTTGATTTTATATGATAGTAAAAATAATAATGACTTCTCCTTAGATTTAATTCGAATAAAGTAATACAAAATTATGATGAAATCTTCAAAACGCAGTTTTTATCAGTTTATCAAAACGCTTACTAGACTTTTTGTTTTTGTTTAAATTCTCTCTCTCAACGCGTAATTGCCATTGCCCTTGTTGCATAATTGCCCGTGCTGGTCAACAGTGACCGCATGGGCTCACTTTGATTTGAAAGGAATGTATGGTGGTCACCGGTGTCTTCGACGTCATGAATGTGATTTTTTATTGCTCGGCGCTTAACATGTCCGGCTCCATTTCATTAATAAAACAAGAGTTCAAAATTGTACTTTTAAAACACATTTTTCAAAGTCAGTATTTAATTCTATATGGTAAATTTAAGAATGTTATTAAGGAAGCTTTTTGTACTTGTCTATTCATTATCTTCTCTGTCATTCAGTAACATGGACATGTACGAGTTTATTTTCCTTATATTTAGGCCTGACAGGTACAAGATAGAAAAAAAGATATCGTTTTATAAGCGATTACTGGTCCGAAAACTCGAATCAAACGCTTTCCGATTCCAATTTACTTTATTCCGCTTTTATTGTGCGTACCGCTAGAATGTGGAATACACTTCTCGAATGTTTTTACCGATAATCTTGATGTCATTAAGCCGGGAGTCAGTTTTCGCTAGATAAGCCGCCCTTACGTAAGTAAAATGCAATATTATAATACTTACCAACTACAAAATAATCGACTACAAATTAAAAATTTGTTGAAAATCCAGAGTAAGCCTCATCATCATCATCCCAGCCATAAGAAGTCCACTGCTGGGCATAGGCCTCCCCCATGGATTTCCAAAAAGACCGATTGGAAGCGGCTTGCATCCAGCGTCTTCCCGCCACTTGTATGAAGTCATCTGTTCATCTCGTGCCTGGTCTTCCTACGCTGCGCTTGCCGGTACGTGGTCTCCACTCGAGAACCTTTCGGCCCCATCGGCCATCAGTTCTACGTGCTATATGCCCTGCCCACTGCCACTTCAACTTGCTAATCCGCTGTGCTATATCGGCGACTTTTGTGCGTCTACACCTAACAACCTAATAAGTAAAGATTAAGCCTAACATTGAGCAAACACGAAGTTAAGGTATGCAGGCCTAGAAAACACCTATTATTCACTTTGACCTTAATTTGTTGGGTGAAATAGTTATTTGTTATGCAAGGCTGCAAAGTTGGTTTTTGGGGCGAGTACTTGTATTGAAACCTGAGCAAGCGAGGGTTTCAAAAGTACGAGATGCAAAATAACTTTGCTGCCGAGTGAAACACAAAATATTTCACCTCACTACAGCGAGGAAAACGCTAGTCCAGTGCTGCCACCTGTGGCTGGTCAGTTCGATTATTCAAAGAAAAAAGGTTGGCGCACTGACATGAAATAAGTATTTAATGCATTTTCAGTGGACTTGCGTATAGAAAAGTATGGAATAGAAAGGTTCGAATTTTAAAAACTCTTTCCACGCTAGCGGACAAAATGCACTTTTCCACTCAGATTTCTAATGACAAACAGAATCTTTCCGAGCTTGTGAGGTGAAAAAAATATTTAACTACCTTTAATTTGGTTTTTTCAACTATTTCTGTGCCTGTAATTACATTTTGCTAGTAAAATTTTACCCACTTACTGGTTTCTGATAGGGCTATAATCAATGAGATTTTATCTATAGAGATGTTATACTCATTGAATTTGAAGTAAAAGCATGGCAAATCTAGTTCTAAGCACTTTTGAGAATAAGACAATAAAACTCATGGCCTTTTAGTATCTTGGATTTATATATCTTGGTGTTGCATTTTCTAAGCACACATGATGGCTGTTTTGCCCGACGTGTCGCGACTGACATGCAGAAAACAGCAACTGACGAATCGAGCGATTACCTTACTTGAGGCTTGCTATGCTGAGGTGTGGAAAACCTATCTACTTGTAATACATCATTGGCTATAATGTAACTTTGCATGTACATATACCTATATAGAAATCGGTTGACAATAAAATATTATATTTTATGATGGCGATCTGATTATGTAAGTAATTGGGATGTAGGATCTAGTACTTAAGGTTGGAAAGTGTAGACAGTTAAGTTTGGACTCGTTAGGTTTACTGTCTTGGATACCTTCCATTACAGTGTATGTAGATGATTCCGAAAGATTACCACAGGAACTCTGTGTGAAAACTCCTAGGATAGTCGAGCTTAGTGCTGTCTGATGTAATTTAAAAACATACATATATTCATATCCACATACATACATACACGACGAAAACATTATCTACCTTTTGCACAGTTGGCTAGAAATGCCTTATTCTATCACATAGAAACAATAAATATAGTTTAAAGAACAGAAAAAACCGACTTCAAAATACGCAATTTGTTTACTTGGATAATATTTTACCAGTTATTTAATTATAAAAACCAAAGTACTAAGCCCGTTTTGATAATATTTATATGGGACTACCTCTGAAATATTACTTACCAAGCAAAAACAGAATTATCAAAGTCAATGCACAATTGACGGAGTAATCGATAAACTAACATACAATAAAAACACAGTCGAATTGATATCTTTCTTTTTGTAAGTCGGTTAAAAAGTAGGCAGATTTCCATGTATTTATCTCTTATTGATAAATTTTCATTCTAACCTCGCGACGGCACCCCTAAGTCACCCTATCAAGATACCCTTTTTACAACACCATCTAAGCCTAACGGCGTCGTCCTATATTATTATCGAAGAGATACGCACACCATATTGCTTGGGGAGGGTTCCGTAACGCTTACGACAATCAAGTGCCAGTGAGGTTTTATTACGGAACCCTTAAATAAAATTACGTAAACGAGCTCCATTACTTGGAGTGAAGTATACGATTGTGGATGTTCCAAATTAATAAAATGTAATGTAATAAAAATTTTCGGGTATAGGCCCGAAAAAAGGCTTAAATAAATAAATAAATGTAATAAAAATTATCATACAAACAAACTCAGAAACTTACACATCACACAAACAAACTGACAGACGAAATAAAATTTGGTCAGTTGATGCAGAGACGCTTCACTCGCTTTGCTCGCTCGGTCAATCAAACTTATTTGGACATTATCGCCATGAATTGTTGTAATGGCAGGGTCATGGTTTCTCTGGCGCAAAAAAATACGCTATAGCGGTTTAGGCAATAATTTATTATAAGTAGATGGGATTTTCCGGCTCTGCGGTGCAAGTCTCAAGAAAGGTAATTGCCCGACTTGTCTTCAGTTGTGACACGTCGGGCAACGCTGTTAGACGCGTGCCGTGACTTGTGAATAAAGGCGATGCCATCCGGTGTGTTTAGAAAGTGCAACACGAAGGTATATAAGGCCAAGATACTAAAAGACCTTAAAAATATGATCTTATCCTCGAAAGTGCTGAGAACTGAGATTTGTCATGCTTTTACTTCATATTTAATGAGTATAACTTATCTACAGATAAAATCTCATAGGGTTTACGTTATTAGTAGTAACATTAGGCGAATATAATGTCACAGATTGCGAGCTTCGAGATTTTTAATGTTTTGTTACCCAACTTTCATGTTGTCATTTCTTTTCTGTTTTCGAGAAGAAAATGCTGAAATTCGAGGTAAGCAAGATTTAATGTTTTAATCTAACTTTAGCAATCGTCTTTAAAATAAGAAACGTAAGTAACAGATCTAGTTCATATTTACCTATAGAGTCTTGTGGAAAGGGGTAGTGGAAACAACCATTTTAATTTTATTCTATTGGCATCGAATCGTGCACTTAATTATTGTTTTCATTTCTTTTTTTGGGTCCAAAAAGAGGTTTGATCTCGCACATTAATTTCTTATTTTTTTTTAAATTATTTACGCAAGCTCGTCTTGCTCTTGACAATTTTTTTGTATTTATAAATTTACCTTAAAGTAACAAAGTAAAGATACAGCCGTTTAAGTGAAGGACAGACAGACAGACAGACACCGTAGCCTCACGAATAGGCTTCCGCATCCTAAGTACGGAAACTTATAAGGGATCTCACAAACGGCTCCAACAATTATGATGAAATTTGGTAAGTAGGTAGATTCAGAGACGACAAATCGATCTAAATTATATTTTAGTGAACCCAAGTTTTCCCGTCTTTTCAGTCATAAAATAATCCGAGCGGAGGTCGGTCGCCTAGGTAATACGACACTAGTTACAGGCTGTAACTAGTCTTTTGGAAATCCATGGGGGAGGCCTATGTTCAGCAGTGGTTTTCTTGTGACTGAGATGATGATGATAAAATTTTCAACTTTACTTACTGAGCATCACTATAAACATTACTAATAAATCTTACTTGGCTTCTTAGCCATTGTTTTTATAGTGTTATGGAATATTTTGATTCTACAAATCATCATCACCATCATCGTCTCAGCCATAAGAAGTCCACTGCTGGACATAGGCCTCCCCCATGAATTTCCAAAAAGACCGATTGGAAGCAGCTTGCATCCAGGGTCTTCCCGCCACTTGTATGAGGTCATCTGTCCATCTCGTGGCTGGTCTTCCTACGCTGCGCTTGCCGGTGTGTGGTCTCCACTCGAGAACCTTTCAGCCCCACCGGCCATCAGCCGAGGTTACCGAGTAGGTTCTACGAGCTATGTGCCCTGACCACTGCCACTTCAACTTGCTAATCCTCTGTGCTATATCGGTGACTTTTGTACGTCTACGTATCTCCTCATTTCTGATTCGATTCTGCAAATACCTACAAATAATTCGACTTAATTCTCATATGATATAATGAAATAAAATATTTGTACGTCTGCTTGCAGACTGAATACAATGTCTTGAAATAATAATAAGAACTCTTTGTGTGATTATGTATTCTAGCAAATAAATGACTTTGATTTGATTTGATTTGATATACCTCCCCAAACACCTCACCTGTTCCCAGAAATCTCAATACACTTTTACGTAACAAACCGATAAAATAATATTACCCCTCCAAAAAGTATTAGAATTCTTTTAAGTGGCCTTTAACCCGTTCCCGATAACATCCATGAAATGTGAACGTAAAAGATTTATTTACCACGTAAGATGTTAAAGAAGGGGCGTGGTAAGTAAGTGGGGTCTCCCGGCACCGGCGACGAAATTATTCAGTTATTCCTCTGTTGATGGATACCATGGAGTTTTCTATCTTTTATATAAACGCAACATTGGATTAATCAAAATAAGGGTCTGATACTACTGTGCAGAATTTAAGTTAAATAATAATATAATTTATTTATTTATTTAACTAAAACCTAATATACATATTATTTTATAATTGACAGTATTAAAGTTAATAAAATCAAAATTATATATAAATAATTACTAAAACGTAATATCCAATAATAATAATAATGTCAAAACTAAAATTAAAAACGTCAAACAATGTCAAATAGATAAAATGATAAGATAAGATTAAACAATAAGATAATATAAACGGATGTAACGTTAAATCTACGTTTGGCCGACTTAAATAATTAACAAAATGCGAATTTGACCGAAAACGATAAAACAGCTTTTGACGTGACAACGTCTAATAAATCGATGAACGCCGGCTGCATGCACGCAAAAGTATGACTCATTGTCCCGTTACAACCGCGCGCGATGACTGAGGAAGCGGGGGGGGGGGGGGGGGGGGGAGGGTGCGTAGCGCCCGCGCCCGATCGTCGGTCGCTTCAATTATATAATTCCTCGGCGCTCACGCGCGGACGTATGTTGTCACGTTAAACTATCGTCCGTAAACCGACTTTACAGACAACCAATTTTTTTTTAATGCAATAACAGACTCACGCTTGACAATTTACTCACTCGAGCGGTCCACGATGTAACGCATTGTCTAAATTAAACCGATTCATTTGCATTTTGAAGATATCCAGATTTATATATCTGAGTGTTGTTGTTAAGATGAGTGTTACAAGCAACGGTGTATCTTTAATCATTCTTAACATGTAGTTTTCAAAAAACAGAGAAGGTAGAAGGCAGATCCTCTCCTATACAGCTGAGCGGATTTCAATGAAAAATATGAGGAATATTTGAGTACTTTTATTATAAAAGTATTAAAATTTCGTATAAATTGTAAACATAAATGGAACATGAACAATGAAAACGCAAAGCAAGAAGCTAACCCGAAAAATAATATTTAAATATGGAGAGAACAAAAGTACTAATTTGAAGCCAACGATTTCTACGCGAATGTACCTAATACATTGTAACTTAATATTATACTCGAGACATTTAATTAATTTACCTACTGGGAATGGGGATGATTTCTAAATTATATAACTAAGTTGATGTAAAACCAGAGTACAGGGCTGACGAAAATAAATTGTATAGGGAAACCATTGAGGTGTATGTACTAACGTACGAGAGCAGACACTACTCATAGCTATTTTGTTACATTCAACTGCGGCGAGAGCGCCGCACCTCACTCAGTGGCTTACTAGTGAAGTGAGTGCTTTCGACGTTTTGCTGGCGAGAAAACACACCATAGATGCAATTCTGCGTTACAAGTATCAATCGTATCGTATAATCGTAGGTAAACAGTGTAATTATTACTCCAGCGCTGTAACGCTGTTATGTTTACTATACCAAAAATGTGACAGTAATTTTGCTTCAGGTAGCTCCCCTGGCACATAAGTACATACGTGCCAGCTCAGTGAGGGGATCTCATAATTTTATAAATATAAATAAATAAATAAATATTTGTGGACATTTCACACATCATCTAGCCCAAATTATGCAAAGCTTGTACTATGGAACTAGATGGCTGATAAAATACATATATACTTTTTTTTTGTAAATATATACATATGATACATAGAAACACACAGTCACAGAACAAACATCCATGTTCATCACACAAATGTTTGCCCTGGGTGCGGATCGAATCCACGACCAACAGCTAGCTCGGCATGCAGACATACTGCAAACTGAGCCACAAGGCCAGTCTTTCGCCTATAGTTACAACTAACAGCGTATCATGCTTAAGCCTGTTGCTATACTAAACATGATTGTAAACCAAGGTCACAATAAATAGGAGAAACATAGAACCAAAGACGAATTCTGTGCATAGCACCTACTCACCAAAGTGACCTTTAAAGAGGCACATGTCTTTTGTAATAACAGCAATTTGTAGAGCATCACGGAACACATATACCTACCTAATATCAGCATAGTATGTAGTGCTGATAGTCTCGGAGTATAATGGTTATGACATACGAAGAGACAGACAAACGGGGGTGGAAAATTTATAAGGGTTTTTAGTAGTTAGTATTAAACCCTGAAATGTATTGAAATGTATTATATATATGTATTAAAACACTCAAATACTGACGCCGCGAAAAAAGTTGACAAAACAGACATCTCCGCACGCAGATGTAAACCACACCAGCCTCCGTTTCCGCAATATACAGATGCCCTAAAACTATGTTCTCACGTGGCAATAAGGCCCCTAGCACCCATGTGCTAACGGGCGCAGACGACGCGCTGGTAACGCACGTATACGCGCTTCAAACGAGATTTGAACGCAATCTTGTAACCTAAGCACACAAGCAAGGGGTGAACGTGAAACGTGCGTATACTGCGCGTATACGCGCAGATACAGCGTTACTGTATCTGCGGCGCGGGCGGTGCCATGGCATGAGCGCGCGCCCCTCTACTCCTCCTCCGCCCCTTTGTACGCGCATCAAAAGAGTTTCGAAAGCGCTTCACATGCGCGTTTGTATCGCGTTTTACGCGCGTTCGAATCAATACGAACGCAAAAATCAGCATCTACGGCACCGAAAACGCGCGTTCCTGAAACGCGCGTCGTCTGCGCGTTTAAAATACGCCATGTGCTAGCGGCCTAATACGCACCACTTGTATATCCGCTACGGAAACGGGCAATACTCGTCCGTATGCACTTCCGGAAGATAGGATACTGTGCAAACATCCTAACTCCAGTAATTAGCAATCAAGATACAATACTAGCGTATTCTCTGGAGAAAACTCCAGATAATTTTAAGGTCCGAGGGCACAAAATGAAACACCTCATTTATCGCAGTGAAAGTAAATATCATTTATTCAGTTGAACGCACACGAAATTAAAGCACGAACTGTTTGCGTGTGTTAATTGACCTGGAACGCCATCTAGTGACGAGATGTGATATCTCAAGACGATATTCGACTGAACATACCGCCCACCAAGGACGACATTGATCGTTCTTCACAACTATCGATTACGCCGCCCACCATGAAGGGGTGCATTAAATTACATATTTTGGATATGCAACTGAATATAATACATATACATTGCTTTAAGACAATGCAATGTAAACGTAACGTACGATGTGAATTTATACAATTACTTATTAGTTCACTAAATAATATACACATTGTAATATTTGCCGTTAATTGTTTAGTCAGTAACTGGCAATATACATAATTTGGATGTGGGTCTTTTGATAAGAGAGCCATTACATTTCAAAGTGACCACTCTAGTAATAAAATCCAAACCAGGATGCTTTGTAACCACTCTGCCTAAAAGCCAACGCGCTGGAGGGAGATTATCCTCCTTTACAAGAACCACATCTCCAATTTTCGGTTCTGGGTTTAACTTCGACCACTTGTACCTCTGCAAACAGTGCACGAGATATTCATCTGACCACCTACGCCAGAAATCTTGCAACATTCGTTGAGTCAGTTGCCATCGTGTCAGCATTCCGATATTATTCTGTTCGTAATTGCGCTCAGGGACTACAATCAGAGGTTCTCCAATGAGAAAATGACCCGGAGTGAGCGGAGAAGGATCATTTTGATGATTGGGCAAAATTGAAACTGGCCTTGAGTTGAGGCAAGCCTCAATTTGCGTTAGAACAGTCGTCATTTCTTCAAATGTGAGTGTTGAATTACCAATAACGCGTTTGAGGTGAAATTTTGTGGATTTTACACCTGCTTCCCACAAACCACCGAAATTGGGCGCATGAGGTGGTATAAAATGCCACGTGATGCATTGGGAGCTCAGCCACTCACGAATTTCCGTAGCTACGGATGATTCTTCTGCAGCGACTAACAGACGAAGTTCTTTGGCTGCTCCCACGAAATTGGTGCCGTTATCGCTCCAGACGTCGCTAATATGACCTCTTCTTGCCATGAATCGCTTAAAGCCTGCGAGGAAGCCTTGCGAAGAGAGATCACTAATTACTTCCAAGTGGATGGCCTTGGTCACCATACACACAAAGAGGCTTATGTATCCCTTATAGCTTTTGTTGCCGCGACCCTTGGATACGCGTATGTTAATGGGTCCTGCGAAATCTACACCACTATGAAGGAATGGTTTCGCTGGTGTTACTCTAGCCTTTGGTAGTTGACCCATTAATTGATTTTTGGTAGCAGCTGAATGTCGCGCACAAATTACACACTTGTGGACGTGCTTCTTTACCAGCCCCTTGGCAGATATTATCCAGTACTTACTACGTAAGCAATTTAGCATCAACAAAGGACCGCCATGTAGTGTCCTTCTGTGAGCATCGTCGATGATTAGATTTGTAAGGTGACTTTTTCTCGGAAGAATGATTGGGTGTTTGGCGTTTTCTGGAAGATTCGAATGTTCTATTCTACCTTGAGCTCTAAGAATTCCTTTGTCATCTCTGTATGGGTTCAGTGGCTTCAACTTGCCCTTGCTTTCATCCAGTTCTGTGACTTGACATTGCCTTATGCAAGTGTCTAGAGCATCGTTAAGTTCTGAGCTTTCTAGATAAGACATAAATTTGTGACTATTTGTTTTGACTTCCGTGATCTTCAGGAATCTTCGACAAAATGCCACCACGCGAACGAGTCTTTGTAAGGATGAAAATCTAGTCCATATAGGATCGTCTGTAGCCTTCACTGCTATGTGGGCTTTGACTTCGCGTTCTTCTAAATCTGTAGATATTGACTTTGATTTCTTATATTCCACAATAGTGTTTTTTAACCAGACTGGGCCTTGAAGCCACATATCATTCTGCGTTAATTCCACGGGTGTACAACCTCTTGAAGCAATATCTGCCGGATTTTGATTTGATTGGACGTGAGACCACTGGGAGTTGTCTAATCTTGTTAAGATTTCAGAAGTTCTGTTAGCTATAAATGTTTTCCATCGACTGGGATGACTGCTGAGCCACGCTAATACAACAGTCGAGTCAGTCCATCCATGAATATTCGATTTGTCGACGTTTAAAACCTTAGCAACTTCAGTGATCAATTTGGCCACTAAGACAGCACCCATCAGTTCAAGACGCGGTATCGACACTTGCATTGTCGGGGCTACCTTAGTTTTTGCCGCAATGAGGTTGACATGTACATTGCCTACTGCATCTACTGTTCTCAAGTAAACTACAGCGGCATATGCAGAGATCGAAGCGTCGCAAAAGCCGTGTATTTCCCGGTAAGTATCGTCATCTCTTGATTCTGTCCATCTTGGTATAGAGAAGTTACAGATGCTGATCAGTTTCGAACGGTAGGATAACCATTCTTCGAGTAGATTATCGGTAAATCTTCATCCCATTCGATCCCGGCTAACCACAACCGTTGGATCATTACCTTTGCAATGATTACACACGGCGCTGCCCAGCCCAAGGGATCGAACAAACGTGAGATATCCGAAATAACTTTTCTTTTTGTTACAGGATCCTGCAACACCGGAAGATGCACAGTGTAGGAAAATGAGTCTGATTTCTTACCCCACGAGAGTCCAAGTATCTTGATCACTTCATCCATTTTTATGTCTACTTTCTCATCCTGATTCTCTTCTCTAGCTATTATTACTTCTGCCAACTCCTTGTTATTTGTTACCCATTTCTGAAGTTCAAACCCTCCTTTCTTCAATACTCTTGTCATATCCTTGTAAATCCGTGTACCTTCTTCCACAGTTTGACATCCTGTCAGTAAATCATCTACGTAATAATCATTTTTTATTTTTTCAGATGTTCCAGGTCTAGATTCTTCGCATGATTCTTCAGCTTCATCGATGGCGAGCTGCTGCAGGGTCTTCACAGCTAGGTAAGGAGCGGACGCCGTGCCGAATGTAACTCTCACTAATCTTAACTCCTCTATTTCAGATTCTGGTCCATCTCGCCAGAGCAGCCGCTGAAAGTCTGTATCCTTCGGGGTTACGAGCACTTGACGGTACATTTTTACAATATCTGCGCTCAGACATATTGGGTAAGTACGCCATCTCATTATTATATGGCGCAGGTCTTGTTGCAAAGTAGGTCCCACCATCAATGTGTCGTTAAGAGATACTCCGTTGGTTCCCTTGCATGATGCATCGAATACAACACGAACCTTGCTCGTGAGTTTAGATTCACGTATAACGGCATGATGTGGCAAGTAGACACAACCGGAGTTGTTGTCATCTGCAGGACTCGTTAAACGTTCCATGTGACCAAGGTCTAGATATTCGTGTATCACTTCGGTATACCTCCCTTTGAGCTCGGGATCCTTTTTGAACCGGCGTTCAAGAAGGTGAAATCGTTTGAGGGCAATATCTCTAGAGTTCCCGTACTTGCACTGAGGATCGTCTTCCTTAAAGGGAAGTTGTACAATGTAACGTCCTGAAGAATCCCGCCTGGTTGTTTGTTTATAAAAATCCTCACAACGCTGTTCCTCTTGGGTGAGAATTTTTTCTTCGAAATTATCTGACTCTATTTCCCAAAATCTTTTAAGCTGTTCGTTGTCATCTACGTGAGCATGCATGCTTATTATTACATTGTGATGAGTTTGAGCTGAGGCTGATTGGTTGTACTGATGTGTGGAGCCTGATAAAACCCATCCCAAGGCTGTTTGTTGTGCTATCAACATGCCATTAGGACTTTTAATCAATCCCTCTCTCAAAACCTTACCATATGCGACGGCGCCGAGCAAAATGTCTATTTTGTTTGGCGTTTTGAACTGAGGATCAGCCAACTTGATTTCGGCTAGCTCAGGCCATTCTACTTTTTCAATTTTCTTGGATGGAAGTAGGTTTGTTATAGATCTTAAAACATGCGCTTGTATTTCTGTTTTAAATGTGGGATCATGGCGTGATTGAACCGTGATCATCACAATATGTTTTGATGCTAAGTTACCTTTGTCACCACCTAAGCCGGAGATAATGCTTCTGTTTGGAATCTTCTTGAGACCAAGTAGTTGAACGACTGCTTCTGTTACGAAGGACGCCTCTGAGCCCTGATCCAATAATGCACGTAACAAATGTGCATAGCCGTTCTTCGCTTCAGTTTTAACAAGCGCTGTTGCTAAAAGTATCTGGCTGGGTGCGACTTCCCTCGAAAAATGCGTTGTAATATTCGAAACAGACGCAGCATTTTCCGGGGATGATGAAACTGACTTCACTTCCAACACCACCTCTTCTTGCAAAGAATCAGAAGTCCGTGATCCTGGCGTTGGTTTTGGATGAAGGAGTGAATGGTGGTTATGCTTACAGATGCGACATTTGGTTGATGTTCGGCAAGCATTGGCAGAGTGATTTCGGCCCAAGCAGTTAAAACATAATCCGCTTGTTTGGACGAAACTATGTCGAGCGTCGGAATCTACATTACAAAAATCTTTACATTGCCATAATTTATGATTGCCATTATTGCAGAATAGGCATGAATCTGTCGCAGCGTCGGAATCAGTTGCAATTGCGTGTAACGCTTTTGGCTTTTGATTTGAAAAACTTGATTTAAATTTCGACTTAGGATCCAGAAATTCGAGAGAACGAAATCTTGCTTCTAAAAATTCCCGCATATGTTGCATGGTTGGCAGCTCGTCGAAAACACTGATTTTAGCCTCCCAAAGCCTTCGCGTTTCTGAGTCGAATTTCATAGCAATGATATAAATGACTATGATATCCCACGAATCGACGCTGACCCCTAAGTTTTTCAAACCATTAAGAGTATCATTAGTCGTGTCTAAAATTTCTTTGACGGCGTTGCAAGATTCAATTCCGACGCTTGGTTGATTCATAAAACGCTTCAACAGACCGTTGGCCAGATATTTTTTGTTGTTGTATCTCCCATTTAGAATAGCCCATGATTCTAGATAGTTATCCCCTGTGATAGGTACATGTCTCAGAATTTGCTCAGCTTCTCCTGAGAGATGTCCCTTCAAATAGTGCATTTTTTGCACGTTGTCAATGGAGGCGTTATTATGAATCAATGATACATATAAATCTCTAAAGCTAGGCCAATCTGAATACGTACCGGAAAACGTGGGAATGGTAATTTTCGGTAAACGAACATTGCTTTCGGTTTTACAAATATGTGTAGACTGCAAATTGCTGCTTGAAGAGCTTCTTGGCGAACAGATAGACAAAGCTTCCTTAACATCTGATTTATAACTGATATAAATTTCTTCAATATCTGCGTATGCATTGTTAGCAAAATATTCATGATTTAATATGGGATCGGTAATTTCGTTGTTTAGTTGAATGTGACTGTCGGTTATTAATTTCCACTGATCCTCTAAAGCCTCCAATCTAGTATGCAAATAAGATTCTTTAGCTAGACGGTCCTTAGGAGACTTCTTGTAATTGTCGTATGATTTTTCTAAGCTACGTTTTGAACACATAATACTCTTAATGATCGCTGCCATGTTTTTAATGTTATAAACAATTATAAATACAGACGTGTACAATGTTCAAAAACATTAAGTTCTATCTTTACTAAACAACAACTTAAACGAAATTATCGAAGCCAATATTTTCTGTAAATTTTACAAGTTAATGTTGAAATGCTTGAAAATTTTCTAAGTGTTTGAGATTTATTTCAACTCTGAGGGAAAACGGGCGTGGATTCCCCGTCTGAGCACTTTTGCAAAACTATTCTAAGTCCTTAATACTAGCATGAACACAAGAAAATTTTACAAGTCCAAGACAATATTGTTGAAATTATTCCAAGTCGATGAAGAACTTTGTCGCACTAACGTTTTAAGCACTTGAAGAACTTTGTAATAATCACAAATTGTACTCACGATTTTGCACTGGCAAACCTCACTGATGACGATTGATCGCTCGTTGATTGACGTCACTGCTGTGACGTTGCTGAAGACCCGAAGTCACTAGTTGCTGACTTTGCTGCGTTAGGTTGCTCCTCGGCTCCTTCCTTCCGGTTTCTTGTCGCCTCCTCGGTTGGGGAGTGAACCATTCACTTCACCACAACCAGTCGTACCGACCCTCTTCACTGGGTCGAACACGACGAGCACAACGTTCAGTGGCAATCGGCCACCGGTTTCTAGTGCTTTAGACAAAATGCCGGCTAGTATGCCCACAGACACACTTGGATTTCACTTTCCGATAGATCGCTGTCTATCCGACTCGATAAGGACCATGGAGAAAACTCCAGATAATTTTAAGGTCCGAGGGCACAAAATGAAACACCTCATTTATCGCAGTGAAAGTAAATATCATTTATTCAGTTGAACGCACACGAAATTAAAGCACGAACTGTTTGCGTGTGTTAATTGACCTGGAACGCCATCTAGTGACGAGATGTGATATCTCAAGACGATATTCGACTGAACATTCTCTGTTATAACTACATATTTTTATTTTATTTTATTTTACATTTATACATCTTAAATCTAAGTTTTTACAATACATATCTATAAAAATAAAAATAAAAACATTATAAAAACTTACAACTAGGGTGCCGCCGGCAGCGGGGCGGGGCTCATGCTGCCGGTGGTAGAGGCTACAGAGAGAGGAACTTCCTGACAATACGTGCCGTGTCTAGGATGACTGCCTTCTGTATCCGACCCTTTTTTTTTTTTTTTTTTTTTTAGCCGTCCTCCTCCACCAATATTCCCCCGAACTGAACGGGGACCTTGTCAAGGTTTTTTAATTTTGTTGTAAAATTTTGATTAGTTGCTATTTTAGCATTTTGTCCAAATTGTTTAAAATTTCCAATTTTCTAATTTCTTTCAGTTTATTTTGTGTTAATAATGTCTAATTTATAATTTTCTCTGTTTCAGGTAAAACTTCGTCATTTTTGTATAAGTAGTTATAGTATAATATTTATACCTCTATGTGTGATTTTTAGTTATTTGTAGGTTGTTATTATGTATTACTTTTGTTTATTGTTAATTTCCAGGTGGTTCAAATATGTAGATTTACTTTGTGTTTTGTCTTGTTTTATTTATTCTTAATTTATTTTATTTTTATTTGTGTTGTTTTTAATTTTTTATATTTTAGAGTACAATTGTTTTATTTTGTTCTTTATTATATATACCAATTATATCACACGTACCTATATATAATTTTCAAAATTACATATGTTACGTCCTTTTCATATAACTTGTAAGACAAAAGGTTTTTAGTCTTTTACAAATACAAATACAAATACAAAAATCTTTATTTGACTCTATTTACATACATTATTGTGCAAGTCCCTGACCCCTATACTAGGTTATTTACCTGTATTATAGGAGCCAGTGCCTTCCAAATGTCACATTTTATAATGAATATAAATATATATATTTTACACTCAAATTTAATTTCTTTTCTAAACATTAAATGAGATCTGTATATGTATGCGGTGAGAGAGAAAGATAATTTGTGGGGGTGTATTAGTGCGTGCATGTGTGTGTGTGTGTGTGTGGGTATGTATGTGTGTGTGTTTGTGTGTGTGTGTGTGTTTGTGTGTGTGTGTAGTGAGTGGGAAAAGTGAGGTTGTGTGTTCCTGTGTAATTGTGAGAGAATGTCAAGGAATTTATCTTTGAGTCTACGCTTACAAAAGTTTTTCTAACAGTTTTTCTGCAGAATCATAATCATTTTGTCTTGTTTCTTTTTATTGCATCTTTTGCTACTTTTGTACCCAGCGCTAATAGGTATGGTCTGGTTTCCTTCCCGGCCATCATTTCCCACAATGATTCTTCCGTTAACGCCATGTTTGTTTGAATTTCCAGGTCATACCTATCAGCGCCATATTTGGGACACTCAAGTAGCAAATGTTGAATTGTCTCATCTTTTGCAGGATCACATACACATGAGGGACTCTCTTTGCATTTAAAACGATTTAAGTACGCCGAGAATCCCCCATGCCCTGTCAGCACTTGCGTTAGTATCGGGGTGAGTTTAAATTTTTTAATAATTTTATAGGCCTGTGATGCATCTGGAAGAAAGAGTTTTGTGACCTTCGCTGTGCTGCCTTCGGTATACCTTCTGCTCCATTTTTCGATGGTTTTCCTCCTTATCTCGCTTTTTGCATACGAAATCGGGCATTTGTCGTAGTGCGCGGAGGTTTTTATGTTCAGAGCAGCTGCTTTGGCCAGTTCATCTGCCCTTTCGTTGCCTGGGATTCCAATGTGTGCCTTCACCCAATAAAGTTTAAGCTCACACCTCTTAGCCTTGAAATCGGCGATGTTGCGTCTTATCGCGAAGGCTAAGGGATGGAAGTTATCGGGGTTTTGCACAATTTGAAGGGCAGATCTTGAGTCACTCAGCACGGCCGCCTCGCCTTGCTTTCCTTTTAACAGCAATTCTGTAGCTTGTAGGATTGCATACAGCTCGGCTTGGAAGACCGTGCAGAATGACTCAAGTTTCAGCTTTTTGGTCTTCTTCTCAGTACCGTCCTCCCAGTACGAGTATGCTGCACCTACTTTCCCCTCCAACTTGCTCCCGTCCGTGAATATCTGGATATTCGGGAGCTGATTTTGTTCTAGGGTTTCGGGCAGCATATCGTTCAAACACCTAAATTCTATTTGTTCCTCTTCAGCAGGATGTGCGGCTTTTATGAAGGAGATACGTTCTTCTATCTCTCTTTTGCCGTAATCTAAAGTTGTCGGTCTGCCTCTTTTTGCTTCGTACAGTTGGGCTGCTTCCCACACCCTAAGATCCAGGGGAAGGAGCCCAGCTAATGTGAGTGCTGCATTTAGTGGCACCGTTCGATAGGCTTTGGAGATCTTCTGTGCGAACCCACGTTGTATAGTATTGAACTGTTTTTGTACCATTATTTTTTCTGCTGCTGGTGCCCATGCGCTCGAGGCGTACATAATTACAGGCTCTATTACAGCTATATAAATCGTCCTGATTATCTCCGGGTTCAGCCCCCATTCTATTCTTGCCGTTCTTGCTAGCCGCTTATAGATATCAGCGGCCTTATGACAGACATTTCCCACGTGTTTGTTGAAAGTGAGTTTTTTATCTATCGTAAGGCCAAGCAACTTTATCTCGTCAACGACAGGAATGTCCACCCCACCCATGTGCATGATTGGAGTGTCATATTTTAGTTTGTTCGTTACAATCATGGCTTGGGTTTTATGCGCCGCGAACCTAAGTTTATTTATGACACCCCACTCATGCACACACGCGAGGGTCTCGTTGACTTTTCTTTGTATATTAAGGGCTGATTGTCCGGAGATCAGCAGGACGACGTCGTCTGCAAACGCCTGCACGTATACTCCTCGTGCGACTAGTTTGTTCAGGAGTGGATCCAGCAGCAGGTTCCAAAACGTGGGCCCTCCGATCGATCCTTGAACGCATCCCTTATTTGTGGCCTTTGTTGATTTCTTCCCGGCGTAGTTCACTACAACCCTACGTCCCCCCTCGAAGTAATGATTGGCGAGCCGCCTTAAATTTGCTGGACATTTTAAGGCCATGAGCTGGGCTTTGATAGCGGGCCACCAGGCGCTATCGAATGTATCCGACCCTTGACCCAACCGTCGAGCGAGAGCCTCTTGAGATGTTGGTCGAGGCTCTTCGCTATGACACCGTACTCCGAAACGACTATCGGGACAATGATCATCGAGTCAACATCCCACATGACGGTTATCTCGTGAGCCAAGTCAAGGTAACTTGCTGACCTTGTCCTTCTCAGCCTTCACGAGATTCTCATCATGTGGGATGGTAATGTTAATAAATAACGACATTTTTTTTTTACACAAGATAGATCTACGATTGACCACCAACTCGCCTGATGTTAAGCGACGGTGTAGCTGAGGATGGAGCTCGTCGATCTAGATTCTAGATCTTCTAGATTCTAGAAGATATCTATTCACTCTAAGTACGTAAGTACGAGTAGGCTGGTGTATTTGGTTAGCGCCGGCCTGCTGCTATTAAAACAATTCTCTTCATTTCCAATCCCAACCCTCTCTAATAAAAAATAAATATAAAAAAAACTATTAAGTACGTATGTATAGACAGCAATCTAAATAGGTAGGTAACAATTAATTGAGCCAACCTAAAACATCACAAACACAATTACGATTATTATGCGTGTATTTATACGCTGTACTGGCAACACAATTTGTGGAGAGTAAACACACCGATATTAAACTACTACGTTGTTTAAGCGTGGTTGGTTACTAATACACTGGCAACTTTGGCCAAAACCAAGTTGCTGGTATATCAGTTTTTATCGAGTACGAACTTAGCCCGGCAGATGCTGTCCCGCCAATTAGGAAACATGTTAGCTCAGTAATCGGCATTGCGAAAGACTTACACATTTCTGAAAAATTTCATACAAAAATTGCGGATTCATAGAAAACAAATATACAGTCAATGTGGGTAACTTTGACTCTGCGTCAAACATTGTACGTAGCATTTTTAGAAGGTTCTCGATTTTTGCCAACAGATTAGTAGTCAAATTACTTCTATAATTAATTTACAGTAGTTTTTACTACTAATTTCTTGAGAAAATAATCGAGAACCTTCTAAAAAGACCACGTACAATGTTTGACGCAAAGTCAAAGTTACCCACGATAACAGTACTCAAAATAAAAACGAATAAAAATATTTCTAACATTTTAAAACAAAGAAATAGCCAAATTATTTTCAATCATCTTCTGCAGTTCTTAATTAATACGCTTAGTAGTCTTTTCCTACGCGTTACTCAAATAAAATGTCCTCTTTTGTACCTTTTTCTACCTGACTTGTTAGAAGGAGAGCTATGTTTCGAGTGTATGTACGTATGTGTGTTTCTATATGTTTACCTACAGCCTAAACGGCTTGACCGAAATGCGTTTTTTCGTAACCTTCAATGAATTTTTTCGTAATAAACAAGTGATTTTACTAGAATTATTCTAAAGTAGTAAGTAGGTATTCATAATCTTTTACGGCGATTTCACGCATACTTTCTCACAAAAAACATACACTCAACAGCGTCAATCCAGCGTAAAGTTAAACTTAAAAGAACTTCAAAAACAAATTCTGTTTTTCGTTTTCTATAACAAATGTCGTTTCAAATTTTGTTTTTACATTCGACGATACAAAACAATCTTAATTTCTATGAGCTGTTAGGAAATACATTTCTCCAAGACAACATCAGATGAATTAGTATCAGATCAAAGATACAAAAAGTAAATAATACATTCTTATTACAAATTCTATTGAAAAAATTTAATTTAATTAAGTACCTAGCTTAGTCTTTTATCTCATTCAATAAGTGTTCCTTTATATTCGTTCCGAGAAAAGGCTAAGTATCCCATAATTGCTTGGTATTCACTTCTCAATGGCTTATTATACTCGATTCTTATTTACTTTTCGTTTTTTTTTTAATATAGAATAGCTCTACGTTTAACCACCAGCACTCCTGATGGAAAGCGATACTGTGGCCGAAGATGAAGCACGCAGTCTTAGAAGATACTTATTCTAATTAATTAATACTAATACTAATTGATACTAATTTATTTACAAAGAATAATTTTATTAAGGTTTTGCTTAGGTTTGCGTTGAATTATACGAAACGAAAGAAATGCTTTAATTCCACTTTCATCGTGCGGACTGCTAGATTATAGAATACTCTTCCTGAGTGGGTATTTCCTGATAGATATAATCTGTGTGTCTTTAAATCGCAAATGAATTGGTTTCTTCTAGGTAAGCACGTTCCATCGTAACCTCAAAGTCAAACCTCATCGACCTCAAAGTCGCTTAACATCAGGCGAGTTGGCGGTCCTGAAAATCTTGAAAACGATATTAAGAAAATTTCTACGGCCCCATCATGCTGATAATTTATACGAATTTCATTTCGATGACAATGAGATTGTAATTATATTCAATCAATCAATAACACTTTATTGACACCACAAAAAAAACCATATAAAAACAATGGCACAAAGGGCGGTCTTATCGCTAACAGCGATCTCTTCCAGACAAACGTAAGATGTAAGAGATTATATAGTAATTAATTAATATTATATGATTATGATATTTTTTATTGATATGACTCAGGAGTGGAATTTCCAGAGGCCTGTTTTGTTTCCTGAGCACTACAATCTTGGAATTACCAAGAATAGAATGAATATTGTCTTCTAGATCGACGTGCTCCATTCCACATAGCCATTCGATAAGGTTCTAAGGAGTGAGTCGAAAAATGATCACAGAAATTTTGAATAGGTGTGAAGTGGACAAACCCGGAGTCGGAGTTTATAATCATCATCATACTCTTGTTATAATAGGTTCACTTCTGGACATAGGCCTCCCGTCGGATTTGAACCTATTATTTTAAGGTTCCGTGCCCACTGACTCTAATCGGAGCTCTGTTGCTTTCGCTAATTCATCCATTCGTATGTTTGGGTATGTTTGCGCTACATCAAATAACGCGTGAAGTCAGTTGGGCGTCAGCATTGCTATTATATATCAACTGTTCCATACCGCTCTCGTACCTCAGGAACAGACTCAGTTAAGCTAACTGAGCCAACTAAATAAAAGCTTGT
This sequence comes from Lycia hirtaria, assembly GCA_947563715.1. Lineage (NCBI taxonomy): Eukaryota > Metazoa > Arthropoda > Insecta > Lepidoptera > Geometridae > Lycia > Lycia hirtaria. The sequence goes on from OX387386.1 coordinate 17,749,431, forward strand.
ATATTATAACATTAAAAAAAAACGAAACATTACGAGAATTCTATCATTTTTTAATTAAATCCTTAATTTAGCGTTTGGATAAATGACACGGCTACGAGAGTGCTGCGCGCTACGTACTTTCGTAGAGGCGTAGCGCACTCTACCTTTCATAAGAAACTAGTACATGGCCAGCTTTACATTTTTTAGTTTTCAAGGTTCAAAGCAAGCAGCAATCTCTCTCACTCATCGTAACATTTTTAAAGCTACTTTTTTTACATATAAATAAGTTTGCAGGCGAGTTGCCGGTTAAGCACCGGCAACTCGCCTGATGTTAAGCAACGTTGCGATCTACGATGGAGCGCGCTTACCTTGAAGAAACCAATTTACTCGCGATTTAACGATACCCAGATTATATCTATCAGGAAAGATCCACTCAGGAATCGTTCTCCACAATCAAGGTTGCCTGGAAGAGATCGCTTTTAGCGATAAGGCCGCCTTTTGTTGCACTAGTCTATTTAAGTTCTTTGTTAGTACTTTTAAGGTGTGTACAATAAAGAGTTCATCTATCTATCAAGCAGTCCGCACGATGATAGTAGAGTTTCGTTCGGGTTTTTGTAATATCCACCATGAAACCGTGACGCTTTTTCGTGTTTCTGACTGTCCGATAGTAAAAAGGTCAAGGGGAATTAGATAACGCAGACCAGATGCACACTCACCGAAATGAATCCGAAAAAAAAAACCGATAAGCTAGAAACTTTGCGGCTTTCCAATCTTTAAAGATTTGCACGAATAAGAGAATCGTTGCCTATGAGTTCCTTAGCACGCTTCTCAAATAAACTATAAAATCATTCTGTTTATATAGATAGGAGTAATGTTTAAAAAAAAAGTTTTCTTTGATATCTTTTAAATTGGCTGAAGAGTAGGAAAATACATGATTTTTCACTACTCCGTTGCCATTACAACATGTGATACACACATCTGAAAAAAACCTTTTTTTATGGTTTATTGATTTATTAAAGGAAAAACAAAATACCTAACTGCATAAAGCTGATTTCTGTTATAAATGTGTATTTTCTAGTAAAATCACTTATTCATTACGAAAAAGTTCGTTTGAGGTTACGAAAAAGCCCATTTATTTTATTTTATCTATAGTTGTATTATTATTACAAAAAATATAGAACTTGACACTCGACTGGACTAAAGACGAATCTAGAGACATCTTGCACATCAAAATCGGTCAAGGCGTTTAGGCTGCAAGAGGTAATATAGAAACATACATACATATATACAACCATACATACACTCGAAAAACACAACTTCTCTTACGCAGTCAGATAAAAAATAGAACTAAATAATTTTACCTACTATAAACTTGCTTATTCTACATAATTGGTAATTCTATAAATTTGAATCAGATGGTACATAAAGTTGGCGATATTTGATACTAAAACCTATTATCTACCTGACAAGTTAATAACTTGTTCAAATTGGAATATACCTTCTTCCTTTCAATTAATTTCCTTCGAAACTGGAATCTATAGTACAACGTACCTAACTTCTGTGCTCTGTTCTGTGCTGTAAAACGAGATTTTTTTTAAGGCAGTCAAAAATATATAAGTATATATATTCCCTATGTCTATATGATATGACATAGGGGAGGCCCCTATGCGAAAGCCGAAATGAAAGAAAGAATAGAAGCGGTTTGCATCCAGTGTCTTCCTGCCACTGGTATGAGCTCGCAGTTTAGTGGTCTTCCTACGCTGCGCATGCCAGTGCGTGGGATCTTTTCGGCCCCATAAGTTCTGCGTTCTGTGCCCTACCCGCTGCCACGGAAAGTTGCTTTTCCACTGTGCTATATATGTATGTATAGTTTGTGGTAGACAGGATAAGCATTTCAGCATAGATTTCCTGATGTTTGTAACGGTGTATTAGAAAGTGGTCAAGCAATTCAAAACTGTAACGGAATTCGGCTCTTAAATCAGGCTACCAGAACTAAACGTCCGTTGCGATTCGGGACTTGATATTCAACTTTTTAATACAGACTTGAACTTAACCGCTACCTCTTGTGATCTACGTGTTTGCCTAGTAGAAATCAAGTTACTCCTAATTTCAAAGCACCTATATTATTGTTACTATTAGACCCATTCGAGAAAAACATTCTTCAACTTAGCGATTCGCAAAATAAAATTAATAAAGCCTTTTCTGGGTTTTTCGGATATAAACTTTAAAATGAAAAATAAACGATACCGGTTCTTCAAGATTTTAGCCAAAAGCATAGAGAGATTTTAGATAAAAGCAAAGACAGAATCGAATTACATATTTTTGAACTAATGAACCTGTATTGAAAGCATATTTCATATTTTCATGGTTCATCATTAAGTTATCCATGGTTCCTTCTCGATTTTTTCCTTTACGTGGAATACTTACACTTCCTGAATGGGTCTTCCCAAATAGATATAATCTGGATGTCTTCAAATCGCGGGTGAATATAGACATCCTTTTAGACTCGTCAAGCGCAAGCCTACTTTCGAATAAAAAAAAAGTTCGTAGGCCGTGCTCATTATTCTGAGCAACATTATATTACTTTTGTAAGTCTGTTTTTCGTGACGTACAATTTTCTTACACTCCAACAGTTTTAATACAAGACTCTTCCTACATTCCCAAGAATCTTTCCAGCCAATAAAATCTGTCTTTGTTCGCTCGCATAATGTGTTTTAAATCTTTGTATTGTTATCCTATACAATACCTAATCTTGAGCTGGGTACTCACTTAGCAGTGTAGCATGTAATGTATCAGATACGATATCAAGTGAGTACGTAGGCACGAGCCCGCTGCGAGCCGCTCGCGCGTGGAGCGCTGTAAGCTCGCAGTGACCCGCCGAGTGGCGGTATCACTGCGAACACAAAGGCGGCTCGCAGTAGCTATATACGCGATGGACCGTGGACGAGCCGTACCCACTTGCAGGTTGATACAGTATCTGCTACGTTACATGCAACACTGCTAAGCGAGTACCCAGCTTTAGAGTACTGTTCATTCGACGAGCTTAGATAAAGCGGAGTTTTCACTACACGAGTGCTCTTGGACCGGATGTGTTACGCATGACTACACAAACGAAATCAGCCACGCTACGGGGGTATTGTCCGAGTTCATCTGTTTACTATCCGTTGCCCGTATCGAGGAATACTCGTGTAGTGAACACACAGCTTTAATCCGTTGATAAGGATGTATCGTGAAGTGTAAACAAATCTGATTTAGAACGGAGTTTGTGTTTGTCCTAGTTTCAATTTCCGTCAGGAAATTACGCGTTTTTAACCGAGTTCTAAACAAGGAGGAGATTATCAATTCGGTTATTATTGTTTTTATGTTTGAATCATCACGACTCCGTCGTTTATGAAACCGAATTGAATTATTCTTTTATTTGAAAGGATATTATTATTTTCAAATTGGACCCTTAGATATGTCATGAAAATCTGTATAGTGGTTTGGATTTTTTAATCAAATAACTGGAAAAAATACGTCATCCAAGTAAACGAAATTATTTGTTTTGAAAAAATTAGAATCATCGAAATCTGTTTAATTTAGAAATCGATTTTCTCCTTCTATACAGATACAGATACAGATACTTTATTGGTAAATATAAAAATGTACAAGTCAAATGAACTAATTTCTAGACTCGAAAAATAATAATTTTAAGGTACACTAGAGGTACTTATAAATTTATCTGCAAGATATTCTGTTACGTCATAATATGCCCTGCTTTGCAGGAATATTTTCAGTTCATATTTAAATATATTGAAAGAAGCTGCGTTTCTGATGCTTTCCGGTAAATGGTTATATATGCTTGTACCACATTTATATAGACAGACTTAACAGATTTCGCTAGAGAGTGAGCAGGTGTTTTAAGTTTATCTTTCTGTCTATTATTATACGTATGGGTTGCACCTAGTCGGTCAAACTTATCCAGGTTTAGCCTTACAAAGGTGCAAACCTGATAAATATATATGGACGGTACCGTTAATATACCCAGTTTGGTAAAATATGGCTTTGCGGAAACATCCCATTTGACCCTTACGATGGTTCGGACAGCACGCTTTTGGAGTACGAGTGGTCGCTCATCATTATAAAGAGAAATAAACGATAAATATTTCTCTGCCTCTAAAGAAGAAATTTTGTCGTCGTATTGGTTAAATTTTGATAACAATCGAATATGGTGATAAACTTAAAGATACCTAATACTATTATTCTTATGCCTAATATAAAGTTCAACTTAGAGAACTTTGGAGAAAACATGCTGATGTCACAATTTTTTTAAATTTCATGACGTCTGCTTGTTTTCTCAATACTTTAAATGTATTCCTCAAAGGCAAATCAAGAAACTCAATTATTTTTATACACATTCTTGATGCTTACTGCACAGGAGTGCAACTCTCACCAACTTCAACTTCTGAACTGCCTTGGAATTTTCAAAGCTAGTGTATAGACATCTGCTAGATCAACGTGCTTCATCCTCGGCCACACCGTCGCTTACCATCAGGCTGTCATGGGAATCTTTGCGGCAGGAACAATCCGGGGCGGGCTTTTTTTGACTAGTTTTTTATAATAATTATTAATATTTTGTTTTTCCTTGCTTATTTAATTCGATTTTAAGTTAGTTATACTTTATTGTGAATTTTTACTTACTTTATTTAATGTGATTTCTTTTATTCAATGATAAGCCAGGGCTGGACGTCAACTAGCCTGATATTAAACGATGCTACGATCTACGATGGAGGGATCTTATCTAGGAAAAAAAAAGCGAGTCTCTCGCGATTTATAGGCGTTCAGATTATATTTATCTGGAAAAATTCTCCAGTGAATTTTTTGTATGAACACAAGGCCTTATGTTAGACTGGAGAGTCAATTGAACTGGTATGAACTAATAGTACAATGTTTACCAGGTTTGTTTAAATTACAAAATGACTACATAGGTATATTAATAAAATATTAATTTTTATTAAAAAAAAAAATTAAAAAAAATAACAAGCTTTTCTTGAAATGCTCTAAAACGAAGAAAATACATTTTATATTGATATAAATAAAATCTTGTCGTGAGAACATAAACATATATTTTTTTTTTTTTTTTTTCAAAAGAACAAACTATAATTTCAAATGATAAGAACGAGTTTGAGTCTTTTGTTGGAATTAAATATTACTTAATAGATAGGTACGATGTTGTTTGAAATCTCGCGACAAGCTTTTATTTATATCAATATAAAGTGTATTTTCTTCGTTTTAGAGCATTTAAATAAAAGCTTGTTTAAAAAAAAACAATCAATTAATATTTTATTTACTAGACTAAAAAAAGAGTGCTTGTCAATACTATTCAAACGAGTCCAAACTCGACGGTTTTATCTTGTTTAGTTTAGGAGTTCCTATGGCCACCTTCCGACGCCATCTTGAGACCCTGGCTGTCATGTAGCACAAGAGTGCTTGTCAAGAATATTGAACGAGTCCAAACTCGACGGTTTTATCTCGTTTAGCTTAGGAGTTCCGACAGCCACCTTCCGACGCCATCTTCATGGTACCATATTATTGCATTGTCACCGAAGTTACGTAAGTAAACCAAATTTCAACCTAATCTAACGACAGGAAGTGGTTCTAATTTAACTCGCAAGATTTGTCCCATACTAACATACCTACTAACAGGGCAAGTGAAATTTTGCAAACGCTTTTGAAAATTTAAAGAAACGGGAACTTCGAACTAATGAGATAGACGGAGATATTAAAAATGTTCTCTGTCTCTCTCATTTATCAGTTTGAGAATCTACATGCATAAGTATGCGTTTCATCGTGCATAAGTATTTTAATTTTTTGAACTTTAGATATATTTATTTAACTACTGACTCTTCGGTACGATGCCGATGCTTCGTAAACAGATGTTATCTTCCATTTCAACGCTTGCTTCGCGCGTTGCTTGGGGCGTTGAATTTAACATTTTAAAATACGTTAACTCGATTAAATTGCTAGCAATAATGCGAATAAAGCTTAACAGATGCTAAAATATATGCAGATACTGCGGAACCAACATGTGATAAACGAGATAGAATTAGACAGCAATGTTACGCTCTCTTTCTCTCTCATTGATGCACCACACCATATTCATTGATCTGTAAGTACTTTAACAAAGTGTCTTTAATATGTATCTATTAGTTTTTTTTTTTTATGGCAAGCGCCTTTATTAACTACAACACAACAATATACAGACTCAACTAACTAAACTACTACACAAAAAGCACATCGATCACCCCAGACCGATAAAGGTCTAAAGATAATCCAAATGCTCAAACCCACTATCAGTTGGCAGCGTACCCAGCATGCTGATAAATATCACCAAAACCGAAAATAATATAAATATTTCGTTACCAATTTATCGAACAAATAAATCTACCTCATAAAAATGTTACCTCCAAAATTGAATGCCGCAAAGAGTTTGATTTACAGGCGAAAAACAATATTCGGTGCGATAAAGTGTCAAATATTATGCGGGGCCACGTTCGATATGCGTGCGTGGGGTGGGACGGTAATGTGGCACACGGGCCCTTCCATGTGTATACAGGGTTGGCTCATACTTAGTAGTTCACGATATTTCATAGTGACAGGTATCGAAAACTAACTAGAAACAAACAAGGATTTAATTCGCATATCAACGCTTTCGTATGCCTGATAACCAAAACCACCAAACATTTTATTATTTATACCACACCACCGAAATGTTAGAATACGCTTTCTAATATGGGTCTTTCCTAATAGATTTTTTTATATTAGATAAATCTACGATTGACCACCAACTCGCCTGATGTTAGGCGTCGGTGTGGCCGAGGATGGAGCTCGTCGATCTAGAAAATATCTATTCACTCTAGCCTTAAAGATCTTAAGATTGTAGCTCTCAGGAAACAGGGATGGCGGCAAAGAATTCCATTCCTGTGCAGTACGCATCAAGGACGTGGACCGATATCGCTGAGTACGGATTTTGGGTATTTCAATGAGAAATTAGCGGTAATGTGCCTACTTTCTACTAGACCTGTAGTGAAACGGATAATAAATAATCTCGATTTCTTTAAATTACGAATATACCTATAGATTTCTTTTTGTGTGCTCCATTATTGAATAAATATATTACTTACACAAGTTTATAGTTTACATATATTGACATATTTTCCCCTTACTCACTCCACACACACACACACACACGTGTAAAATTTGTATAGATATAATAAATAAATGATCACTCGGACCAAATCAAGAGCGGCTACTAATGGCGCACCAACAAGACGGAGGTCTTGTTGGTGCGCCATTAGTAGCCGACATTAGTAGCTCGCCCCATCGCCGACACCAACATCGCCTTTATCATCAGAGAGCGAGGAGGTCCTGACCCCTCGCAACTCCAGTGGCAGCGTGTCAAGCATGGAAAGCGAGCCTCCGACATCACTGCCGCCACAAAGACCAGCGCGGCGAGGACGTCCTCCGCTGCCGACTATTATTATTATATGAATGTAATGTATATTAACTAATGTTATTGGTGAATACCGTTTTAGTTCATTAAATATATAAATAAATAAATTTACACACACACACACACACATTCCACCCTACATTACATTATCTATCACTCACAAATATTCACAACTCACAATAATATACATATATATATATATATATATATATATATATATATATATATAGTGCCACTTCTGCGAACTGTCTCAGAAAGACTGAGAAAATATATATGTATCGCTATGTCTATATTAAGTTTTTGTTTTATACTTTTATTTTATTCTTGTATTGTATAGTCCGGCGGAGGGTATTGTTATGCCATAGCACAGGATATTTCCTAGCTTGGGTAACAAGGCTTTTCAACTGACTGATAACGTCTATATGAGTTTTTTTTTTTTTCTTTTTTTTCATAGACTAAAAAAAAATATTAGTTCAGAGTGTTCAGAGATCATGTGTAATAAACACATACTCACCAAAAAAAATAAAAAAATACAAATAGACATGAAGAGATGGTTTCATATTTTCTTTCGAGGCACGGAATCCTAATAAGTACACAATGTATATTGTCCGTGCACTTTGATATTTACCCGAGGTTCAATAGCGCTGGAGAAGTTAGCAAATATTAGTTCCTGTTGAGATTGCTTTTAACTCAAACAGAGAAAAAAAAACTTCCGTTTCAGTGGTCTTATTTTTTTTCATTAATGTTTTACCAGTAGACGACCGCATACGGCGGTCTTTTTCAAAAGGAGCAGCGCAGACGTCACGTCCAATTCGGAAGATTCGATTTGGAGAATTCGGCTCAAAAATAGACAAGAGTAACCCGAATGCTCAAAATAAAAATGTATAATAGCCACGTTATATAAGTTTTCATAAATAAACTTCTAAGAAACGCTATACTAGCTGATCAAAACATTTTCGTAGAAATTATCCTGAGAATATGTTTTGGAAAAATATTATCAACCCAAATGTTTTTTATTTAGTAAAATATTATCAACCCAAATGTTTTTTATTTGGAAAAATATTATCAACCCAAATGTTTTTTATCTAAGAACATATGTTGTGTTTATTGAAGACAAGCGTGAGAAAATTTATACTTAGCTTATTTTCCTTTGTATTTTATTAAGACACACTATAATCACATCAATATTTAATTTTTATTTCATAAAAATCCTGTATCCTGTGTGAATTTGTGAAGAATATTTTAAAGTAGTTGTAAAATGGTAAAATTTATTGCTTATTCATGATTCAACTAGTTATCACTGCTAGAACTACGCAGTTGAACTGTAGACAACAAACAACTACTTTGTTGTAATTTCCTATTAATTGTATCTAAGGGTCCGACACGCAAGTTACTAAAACCCCGATCGTATACATCAATTAAAAGTAAAATATGGCGAAACGCGTTAAATAACACTAGCATAAAATTTCATAATCCAGCGTAATAATCGTAATCATCTTGTATTAATATCGCATTTTCCATGTTCTGTTTACATCAAAGGAAATGAGATCCTGAAACATGCCAGTACGTGACTCCCGGGAGACGCGTTATAAAATCTGAATAGACTCTGCCTCTGATATAGCAACGACGCGCTATAAAGTATCTCACAGGAACTACGGGAAATAATCATTATGTAAATGCTACAAATGCGAACGAAACTTTTTAATTTCACATTTTACCCGACTACGCTACGCTACCCTACTAGGAGGGCTATGTTTTTGTGCATGTACGTTTGCATGTGTGTATGTATGTTTATAAATGATCGTCTCCAGTCTAAACGGCTTGACCGAATTTGGTGAGCGAAGTGTCGTTAGATTCGTTTTCACTTCCTGAATGTCGTAGTCTATATTTTTTGTAATAATAAAAACACATCTCTCGCAAAAATAAAAATAAAATTGGCAATTGATCTATCTAGAAGAAGTCATATTGAGAAATGGAAACAGAGCAGATCGGTCTTTTATAGTCAATTAGTTTATTTTATGTAAGCACGGTCCATCTTGGACCGCAACGTCGCTTAACATCGGTGAGTTGACGGCTTGACGGTCAAGTGCAACTAAATAAAAAAAAACAGACAAGTGCGAGTCTGACTCGCCCTCCGAGGGTTCCGTGCAAACTAGTAGATAAAAGGGGGAAATTATATTTTTTATTTTTATTTTCCTTCATAAACCGAAAAATATACATCGTAAAAATATTTAGAAACCTGTTTTAGCTTGTGCTTATGAAGCTCTTTCATATGATACGGTTAAAACACTTTAAAATTAGGACAACCTTCCTTGCATAAAGACCCAACTTTTTGTGATTAAATAAAAAAATTATAGTTTTCGGATTTTCCCTTTATATGTATAATAGGTACAATACGGCAATGCTTCTTGGCAAATTTCACAGTTATAGGTCAACGGAAAGTACCCCATAGCTTTTAATTCCCTTGGGAGTGTCGATATATGTGTTTTCATCCGACTTCGAAAAGGAGGAGGTTCTCAATTCGACTGTATTTTTTTATGTTTGTTACCTCATAACTTTCAACTCGGTAAACTGTCCTCTGATTTGAATAAGTAGTAGATTGTTCACAACAAAATGGTGGAATGGCGCGCGAAGCGTTCAAGTACGATACTTCTTCTTTTTGTATTGGACCCGCATTAAAGCATTTGCCAGTGTCAAGTATTAGGATTTTTTCAAGTTTCTTGAATAAAACAAGTTGTAAATGTTCTAATCACAATCTAAGTCACGTATACAGTCAATTTATAAGTCGAGTCCTGCTTCAGTAAACTGGTGGCGACTTTACTAGAAGCTTCTATGGAGTTTTGCCGACAACGTAAAATCACATGTTTTACTGCTTTATTTCACTTGCCTACACTCACGCACTTTATCGAACACTTAATGAATAAAACACCACCATTTTTATAGCATTAATGTTCAAAATAACATAAATTTAGGAAAATAAAACAAAGCAACAACACGTTACTAAGACGTTCCCGCCAAAACTCCAAGTACGATACTTGTAGCGTCTAAAAAGTTTAATTCGGCACTAAAATACGAGTGTGGCAGTGTGACATAGCGAGTTACTTAGAAATGGCGGACGGTCGTTCGGATTATAGAAGCATTCGGATTAGCTTGGGTTCGGATTATCGAGGCCCTACTGTACATATATGCGGAATTCTATCATCGACTGTCATACCCTTAACATCAAATGAGTTAGACGATCAAATGCAAGTCATTTACCAAGTAAAATAATAAATATTTTACTCTAGGGAATTTATTCAAGCTCCAAAACTTGAAACTTCACCGTAAAGTTGCAATTTTATCGGTTTTCTATCGCATGCATTTCAATGAGTGTGCTCCAGATCTACGTAATCCTATTTCCCCTTACCTTAACACTTTTTTAATTTCACTTAGGTATCACACACATTGTGGTATCTATCTTATATGCTGCTAAAATGTATTATACCGGTTCTGATTGGGTTTTTCTAGGATGATTATTATTCAGATATTTATTTACTTATCTATCTATCTCTTGTTTAACGTTATCTTTACAGATAACGTTATAAAACCTCGTTCTGCTGACGATGATGATGAACGATTTTTGAAAAAAAAATATGCTAAGTCAATTAGGACGTTATTGAGCAAAATGGGTTGCTTTATTTAAAAATATTTTTATATATTCTTATTCTAATTAAAATGTTCTGTAAAAGTAAATAAAACACATACTTACCTGTTGTAATTGAAGATATTTAAAAAAATCGGCAATTAAAAGCCGACGGCGACGGCGGTCCGGCGGCACGCAGTGTAGACGCAGACGCACACAGATTTAGACACTATTTTTGTTAAACATACACTTTTCACTATTGTTTTAACACTTGTGTCGTATCACTGGATATATTTGGGTCACCTACCACTATTAACTTTGAAGTGTTTGGATGAACATTTATAAAAAAAAAAAAAACACAAATTTTTTGTCACATAAATTTTGGCACAACAATTGTCACTTGACGTTACAGTTCGATAAAAATATTTAGATGTTTTGATCACACTGACATGTATTTGACACCGTAATTAGGTTTTTCACTGTTTTTACCACGTGTTAAATATAAAATCATATGTATTTAATTGAAATAAATACTTAATAAGTATCAATAATAATAAGTAATAATAATAAGTAGTAGTAATAATAAGTATCACTATCTGTTGCCATGTGTCCTATCCGTGCAAGGTTGCCTGGAAGAGATCGCTCTGAGCGATAAGGCCGCCAATTAAAACACCTAGCTGTAATATTATTCTCTATGTATTTAATGTTTCTGTATTGTGGTCTTTTAATAAAGTGTTATCTATCTATCTATCTATCTTTATTTAATGAGCGAGCGGAAGACCGGCCGCCATTACATGTAAATGCCCGTCGCGTACTGTAGTGCTGGGCGTTTTTTACAATAACGGTTTTAAAACCTAGTAACTCTATGAAAAACGAACAAATTCTTATGCTGATATGACACAACCAGTTACAATAAAAAACGAACGAAACGAATTCGCGTCGCTTGACTGCTGAGTGCAGCAGTGATAACGAAACGAAGCAACGAAAACGTATCGACTTTATGAGCAAATTTATTATAATGTTCTATCTCTATTGCATACGGTCTATTTTTGATTGTATAGTAAACCCGTTTTTTAGAACTACATTTTGGCCCAAGTAAGAAAGTTCTCTATTTCAACTCCATAAAGTTTATTATTGACTGAAATTAGAAACCAGTTTTTTCTAACTACATAATTATACAAGGCAAAATATTCTTTAACGTAACTAAATAAAGACTAATATTGACTGACATAAGAAAAAAACCCGTTTTATTTACAACCGTTTCTAGAAACGCTTTTTTCTAAGGAAACCCCGTTTCGTTTCGTTTTACATAAAACTAAAAATAACCCAGCTCTAGCGTACTGATGGAATATTCCCAAAAAAATTATACGGCGTGTACCAATTCTAACGGTTTTATTTTGTGTCTTTGTCTATCATCTACTCTCGAATAGAGTTAGAGCAGCGTACATAGAGTCGGGGAACGTCTAGACGGGTTTTCCCGCACAGCGAAGTGGCCACAAATGGGCGCGACGCAGTTCGAGTGCCTTCCCCCCGCGGCCACATACGGGCATAGCGAACACGAAAATAAAACAAATGTAATCAAGACAGAGGGTTGAATATAAAATTGATGTAGGTATATATGATAAAATTATTGATGATTCTAGTAATAATTTTATTACAAATATCTTTATTACGCCTCGCGCCTTGCGCTTGCCACGCAAATACTTCAGTGTTCGTAGAGTACCGTAAGAACGGGCTGAGGCTTAAGAATTCGCTCAACACGCGCATCTATCTCTCTCGCGCATCACAACATTTTTAAACATATAAGATCACTGAGTAGGGATATTAAAAAAGTAAGAGATAAATTTGTTTATTTATTCTGTTTCCCGAACTATAATCTTGAAATTTTCAAGGCTAGAGTAAATAGATATACATATATTTTAGATCAACGAGCTCCATCCTCAGCCACAGCGTCGCTTAACAACAGGCAAATTGGTGGTCAATTGTAGATCTATCTTGCGTATTTTTTTTAAGTTTCTCTTTGATATCTTTAAGATTGGCTAAAGAGTAGGTAACTTATTTTTTTTCACTACTCCATCGCCAGTATAAGTGATATCAGAATTTTTTATTTTTATATATTTCTCCTTCCTAAATAAACAAATTCATTTCTCACTTTTCTAATATCCCTATTCAATGATTTTTTATGTTTAAAAATGTTGTGATGCGCGAGAGAGATAGCTACGCGCGTTGAGCTCCATCTTAAATAAAAGATTACGAGAGATTAACACTGATGAGGATTAGCGTCTCGTGTCGGCTCCACTCTGTTGTGGCTTTTTCCACTTCATCAAGCGAAAAATATAGCAGCTAAACGTTTTCAACTTGAGAGGTTGGCTTTTGAACAACACCTGATATTTTATCGTTTAGAGTTCCGTACCTCAAAAGGAAAAAACGGAACCCTTATAGGATCACTTTGTTGTCCGTCTGTCTGTCTGGCTGTCCGTCTGTCCGTCCGTCCGGGTGTCAAGACCTTTATCTCGGGAACGAGTGAAGGTATCGTGTTGAAATTAAAACCATATACGCAGATCCATAGTCTCTTGCTGCAGATAGAAAAATCAAATTTCTCAGTTTTCGTAAAAAAAAAAAGATACAGCTGAATATGTCGTAAAAAATCACATTTCGACACTCACAAGGGAATCAAACCTATGGGGTACTTGCCGTTGACCTAGAACTATGAAATTTGGCAAGAAACATTGTGTTAAAGTACACATATAGGAAAAAATCCGAAGACTAGACATTTTTAATTAAGTTACAAAAAAATTGTGTCTTTATGCAAGGAATGAGGGTCCAAATTTTAAAGTTCTTTAACCGTATAATATGAAAGAGCTTCATTAGCATAAGCTAAAAAAGGTTTTTAAATATTTTTACGATGTATATTTTTCGTTTTATGTAGGAAAATATATATATGATTTCCCCCTTTTATCTACTAGTTTATACGGAACCCTCGGTGGGCGAGTATGACTAGCACTTGTCTTATTTTTATGTTTGTTACCTCAGAACTTTCGACTGGGTGAACTGATTTTGATGATTTGTTTTTTATTTGAAAGCTGGGGCTTCCCGTTTGTTTCCATTTCAATTTGGTCTAGTTCTGACAATGCCATAAAAGAGAATTCGGTTGCTTCAGTTTTCTAAACTATACTTATTTATATCAGAATGTATATGAATTTATGTTAAGAAACTAACATAAATAATCACTTTTTATAATAATAGTCTAGATTTCCCAACCCAATTTTTGTACAATAATTCCATCCACATACCAAAAAACTGTTTTTTTTTATGTAAAGGGCCTCTCAGTGTTTGCTTCTGCTCCACTGATGCTCACCAAAAAACCGGGCTGTGACCCGAGTACATTTCTGAACAACGAATTCAAGAATTCTACCAGTAGCAAAATTTAAACAAAAACATGCTAAAATCATTTTTTCTTTGTGAAGACTAAGAATATCTTATCAGCTTTATTCCTAGCAAACAGACTACTCAAGTAATGACAGCAAGTATTATTACATAACTCATAATGAGCCCTTATTGTAAACTCTAACCAAAGTTTAGGCAGCACAGCGAATTCGTCTAATAAGATATCTCAGTCCCGAGATAGTTTGCGACTTGTCGTGTCTGTTCGGGACTTCATTCGCAGCTCAGAACTCGGAGATACACTATCCGATAACAAGTTTAGGCAAAACAGAAGCGAATTATATCATTCATAGTTTTAAAATAAATTCAAGCCAATAGTACAGTTAGTTATTATAAACAAATAAAATAAATGTCCGGGAATTTGGGATACAACACCATTTACTATAAATTCCGAGTTAAGATTCACGAGAGAATGAAGCGAAAATTCCATAGTGTGATTCTTTTATTTTCTTTGTATTGGATTTGGGATTTCTGTCAGTATTTTTTTTTTTAAACAAATCGTATCTTGTGGATCTTCTGTTAGTAATTCTTCAGTAAAGTGTCGGTGACATTACTGGAAGCGTTTACGGGGTTTCATTGAATATGAAAAAACAAGTCCTAGCAGTTTTTTCACTTGCCCACACTCATGGAAGTCAATGAACATTAATAGAATAAGACCACTATTTTAATCCATTAGTATTCGATTCCATTAGATTCGTTAAGAAAACTAAAAACGGGGCGTTTCATGTCTTTATCATATTCCGGCCAAAACGGCCATGGAGTGGTTTTAGGATATCTACCTTCCCGCTACGTACTTACATGCAAATAGAAAAACGGTTTGTTCTGCAACGTCACATGAGAACTAGTTCCTATAACAGTAAGAGCTATTCTGAAGGCACCACTTAACTAATTAAAATGTTTATACTATCTAAATTCAATAAACGAACGAAATTATCATACAATTTTCGTTCCTTTCTTGAATGTAGTAAGTTTACAATTTTTATTAAGCCTTCAGAAATGTCCACAGTCGGTCTGCACTCAGCATGTATCCCGTTACCTAACCATTAAAAATGTTAAACAAGTTTTTTGCCTTATGACCTAACTTTAAGCAATATGAACAATTCTTAGATGAAGCTGAAGGCTTTTTAGAATACAAAAAAAGAAACTTAACAAAAAAACGTATGAAAAATGACTCATAATTAATTAATCAGGCAATTTCTAACCTTTTTGGAAAAAATCAAGAAGCTTCTTTTTAGAAGCTTCTTGATTTTTTCCAAAAAGCCTTTTTAGGCTACGTATAAAAGTTACCCATGTAGACAGCAATAAATTCCATTTCCGACAAAACAGTATGTTGCACATAATTTTTTCATTGAAGTTTTTTTTTTATCTTGCGTATACTTAGCTGTTATTTTAAAAGCTATGCGCAAGATAAAAGAAAGCGTTTAAATTTCTAAAACTTCAACGTTTAGTTATAACTAATTATGTTTAAATGCAAATTGAAACTGTTGAGGAAATTACCTCTAAAGTGCACCTTTTATTTATACGTCATTCGCTACGGATAACGCATACACAGTATTTGCCGCGTGTTGGTTGCTTAGATCATATTTTTTATACGTTAAACGTATAGACCTAACAACACGTAAATTTGATTTAAATATTTCATCACAATCTTGAGTTATATTTTAAAAGGGAAAGTAATCTTGCTCTTTGTCTGTTTATTAACTTTACAACGAAACGGCTGAACCGATCGTTATAAAATTTAGAACAGATATAGCTAAAGACCTATTTTATTATCGTCATCGTTTTACGTCACTGTGCTGTGAAATATAAGTATATGGAAAAACACTTTCAAAGCAACAAATGTGGTACCCACTATATTTCTTACTTACTTACTTACTAAGATGGCGCGCCGACCCCAAAGTGGGTCTTGGCCTCCGACACCAAAAGACGCCAGTAAATATACATACCTATTCATTTTAACTGAAGCAGTTAACGCAATAAGTAAAGAATGCGATATAAATACAACGAAGATTAATTATTTTTAACATGCAATTAACGCATCTCACATTGCGGTTTCAGCAATATTCACCGCAAAAAAATGCACAATCGTTACCATTTACATGTATCGGAATAGTACCTACGCGTCTATCGCAATGCGTTAAACGCTGAAAATAACGCATAAAGAATGAGACACATACAATACATATTTATCAATGCGTTATACAGTAATGAGTTATTTACTAACCTTCGTTTAATAAGGGTTCAACTTCCACATCAGGCCGGCCCGCCGGGCAAAGTGGCAGAGCCGGCGAGGCGGTCTTATCACCACCCTCATTCTCCACCTATGGAAGAAAAAGTAATATTAACAAAAACAACACGTTAAAAATCAAAATATTAAGAACGACAATTTTATTTTATTACTGAAATATAATATTTTTCAATGTTTTGGCAAAAGGTTTCAATACAACAGCGTTGGTTTGAGAATTAAATGGAAGGAAAAGAATACGCGTTGTTAGAAGAAGAAGTTATGACAAGTCATCGAGGGTTTTCATCGTTATCATAGATTGAACAGCATAAAGCTTACAGTTTTTGCAACCCATGTTACAATAATTTTAACAAATTTACAGTTTTGTAATCCATGTTACAATAATTTTAACAAATTTACAGTTTTTGCAACCCATGTAACAATAATACCCAGAGCTAATTTCAACCATTTTCAAAATAATTTATTTAATATCCTCTATTACATCAATCACAGATCACTATTGTGGATTTTCCTTCTTCGGAAGGTTTTTCCAGCGAGCTTCAACAACGAACTTTATAAAAAAAGGTGTCATTGAACTGACAATTATACCTCTAGGACAGTGGTTCCCAAAGTTGACTGGACCACGACCCATCTAATAAAATCTTTCGAATTTAGGGCTCAACTTTTAATTTATTACTATTATGACGAAAACAAGGGTAGGTTATATTTGTTTCTTATAATAATAATTATAACTCTCACAAAAATTAAAAAACGCTATGGGAGCGCACTGAAAAAAATACACCTCATCGACTACCAGGATGAGACCTATAACAGACGATTTCGTGCTTGATGGGTTTTCTGAATATATTCAGTCATTCATTCATTCATTCATTCATTCATTCATATAGAATTGACTTCGCAAATCTTGAGCGTCTCTTGTAGAAGCCAGTTTTCATGTTGAGTTTTTGATGTTTTGTTTTATATGACCACCTACCTAGATATAAGTATGATTCCCGTAGGAGAGTATAACTTTCTACTCAAGCACGAAATTTGATATAGAATCACGGACTAAGGACAATATGAATAGCTGACATAAATAACAATGTCGATGTAAAAATGAGTATCGTTCTTTGTTCCACCTTCACATATTATATTGATACAAAAGCTGGGTAAGCGCACAATGCGGGCGAGACGCCGCCGACGACGAAACGGCGGGACGTAGATCGGAACTATGCCAATCATAGACCAGGACAAAAGTATTCATTAGCTGTTATTGACATCACATCTCCCAGCTTCAGGGCTACGCTCCAGTTCTAAATTATGCTCAGGCCACGAAACGGACGATCAGAGGGTGCTGTTTTCTACGAGTGACATTTATAGGTAGTAATATTATTGTAATAGCCATGATTAAAATTATGTATCAATCTTTTTTTCATGTTTTTTTCTACGACTTCAGTATAACTAATTTACAGTATAACTAATATACATAATATATTCAATATCCATGCCAAATTAAAGCTTACTGCTAACAGTGTTTGAGCAAAGGGGCGGATAGTAGGATATACAGACTGACTGAATCAGGATTCAGGATCAGCAACTTGTCGAATTCAGAATCGTGTCGAAAACTATACCTCCATCTCTGTCATTCTGTATTGAAATGACAGAGAAGGATATATAGTAGTCCGACCCGATTCTGAATCGGACTAGTTGTGAATAGCCCTCCTAGACCGAATTGAAAAACAAGTTGTTTTGTTTGAAAGGGGGACCGATTCAAAAAACTAGATTGTTTGTTTGAAAGGATACTTTCCAGGTGTTCTCATTGAAATTTTATCAAAATTGGTTCAGTATTTTGGCTTTTCATAACAAAATAACTGGGAAAATATGTCATCCAAGTAACGAATTGCGTATTTTGAAATCGGGTTATCTAGTTTTTTTAATGATTGATATCTTCTAGATCGACGAGCTCCATCCTCGGCCACACCGTCGCTTAACATCAGGCGAGTTGGTGGTCAATAGTAGATCTATGTATCTTGTATAAAAAAACCCGGACAAGAGCGAGTCAGACTCGCCCACCGAGGGTTCCGTACGAACTAGTAGATAAAAGGTTTTTTTTTTTTTTTTTTTTAATATTTTCCTTCATAAATCAAAAATAAACATCGAAATAATTTTATAGTTTAAAAAACTGAAACAACCATTTTCGATGTACGTTATTTCGTTTACTTGTAATATTATTAAGGATAAAAACAAAAAATAATTAACAAGTTTGGAAGTGAATCATCCGCTGTCGATGAGCTACATTGCTTCTTCTAGTTCAACGTCAAGTAGCGGCGTGCAGAACAAAGGAGGAGTGAACTCTGCGTACTTGGCTTCAATCGAAAGTCTCGACGATCATAGTGATGCAGACATGACTTCTGCTAACGGCAGCAATAACTTTGTGAATAGTGCAGGCATGCTGAACAATAGTGTTTCGGAAGAGAGAAATTCTGAGGATACTCCACGTAAGTAAATAGCGGTGCGTAATTCAAAGCATACGCCTGTAATGTAACAGTTAAGGTGCTAAGCTGCTTTGAATACAATTAATTGTAATTAAACAAGGCGCTCAAGCGTTGAAGTAACTCTATTTTCTCCTTATACACATTGGATGAGGAGTAAGTAGGTTTTACTTTTCAAGCTCAATAAATCCCTCACGATTGTAAACTTTTCAAAGAGACCTCTCTTTACCCGCTCGTTTCTTTTTCAAGAATGACATTTGTCATTGAATGTCAAATACTTCGTCGTCGCAAATTAGAAAATGTGCAAATGTCTATACGAAAAACCTCAACATTTGACACTTTTGTAAAGCAAAACGTGTCAGTGGAACTCTGCGATTCTATAATCTGACGCAGTCACTCAGGAATCCAATGAACATATTTTTACTTTTAGAGATTATTCAAAAAGTAATAAAGCAATGTTTCTAGTATAATTATGGGACAAACTTGGGAGCTTTCTTGGGAACACAAAAATTTGTTCAAGAATGAGCGAGAAATTCGTGTGCATACATAAAAAAAATATACGGTACGAATTGATAACCTCCTTTCCTCCTTTTTCGAAGTCGGTTAAAAATATTCAAAAACCTGTATTAGCTTATACTAACTAAGCTCTTTCTTAAGATACCCCACATGATACGGTTAATTCACTTTAAAATGTCGACCCTCATTCCTTGCATAAAGACACAATTTTTTTGTGATTAAATAGAAAATTACCGGTTTTCGGATTTTTGCCTATATGTGTACTCTAAGACAATGCTTCTTGCCAAATTTCGGAGTTCTAGGTCAACGGGAAGTACCCCATAGGTTTTGATTCCTCTGTTAGTGTCGAAATGTGCGTTTTTTACGACATATTCGGCTGTAACTTTTTTTTACGAAAACTAGAAATTTGATTCTTCCTTCTGCAGCATGACACTATGGATCTGCCTAAATGGTTTTAATTTCAATACGATACCTTCACGCGTTCCCTAGATAGAGGTTTTGACACCCGGACGGACGGACAGACGGACAGACGGACAGACGGACAACAAAGTCCTATAAGGGTTTAGTTTTTTTTCTTTTGAGGTACGGAACCCTAAAAATGATAACTTGTCAACGATTGCTTTTTATTTGTGACAGAATTTGTCCCGGCTTTAGCTCTAGGACTTTGCTGCATATTTATATTTCGCTACGAGTGTTAAACGCTCCTAGTAAATATTTCGTGGCCCAAGAGGTTACAGTATACTAAGTATGTAATACCAAGTCAACGTCTTGCCGTTCCGTGTACAACAGATTTTCCATTCGGTTAGGTAATTCCTTAGCTAGCTAGCTAGCTAGCTAGCTAAGCAATTTCCTTAAGCAATAGCTTCCCAAGCTATTGCTTTTTACCGACTTAAAACGGAAGGAGGTTGTATTTTTTTTATACAAGGTAGATCAACGATTGACCACCAACTCGCCTGATGTTAAGCGACGGTGTGACCGAGGATGGAGCTCGTCGATCTAGAAGATATCTATTCATTCTAGCCTTGAAAATTCCAAGATTGTAGGTCTCAGGAAACAGAGATAGCGGCAAAGAATTCCATTCTTGTGCAGTACTCAACAGGAATGTGGATCGATATCGTTGAGTACGTATTTCTAGTTAGTATTTCTTAATTTGTTAACGTATAACTCCGTCATTTATAAACTGATTTCAATTTCTTTTGTCTGAAGGTTTTGATTCCCTTGCGAGTGTCGAAATATGCGTTTTTTACAACATACTCGTATTCGGCTGTAACTTTTTTATGAAAAACTTAGAAGTTTGTTAATTTCAACTCGATATCTTCACGCGTTCTCGAGATGCAGGTCTTGACAAACGGACAGACGGACAAAAAAGTAATCCTATAAGGGTTCCGTTTTTTCTTTTGATGTACGGAACCCTAAAAATGAAAAAAAATGCAA
Source organism: Lycia hirtaria (assembly GCA_947563715.1). Taxonomy (NCBI): domain Eukaryota; kingdom Metazoa; phylum Arthropoda; class Insecta; order Lepidoptera; family Geometridae; genus Lycia; species Lycia hirtaria. The sequence goes on from OX387386.1 coordinate 17,770,634, forward strand.
CAGTTAGTGACAAAAGCTACAGTTACTACACTACATAAACTAAATAAAAGTTACAATTGAATATGTCGAAAAAATGCATATTTCGACACTCGCAAGGGAATCAAAACCTATGAGGTACTTCTCGTTGACCTATAACTGTGAAATTTGGCAAGAAGCATTGCTTGCTTTAACCGTATCATGTGAGGTATCGTGGGGTATCATATGAAAGAGCTCGAAATCGAATACACTCGAGAGCTCGAATACACTCGAAAAACCTAACCCTCCTCCTTACGCAGTCGGGTAAAAATACATACATACATACATACGAATTGAGATCCTCCTGCGTTTTGGAAGTGGGATAAACACATTAACAATCATAATATATTATATTAAACGCTCAAAAAACATAACTTCTAGTTAAGTGCAGTCGGATAAAAATACAAAAAATCCTATTGGCCTTCATTGCAGGATACGTCATTAATAGTTCAATAAAGTAAAACTAGATGGCGCTGCACAGTCTTAAAACGCACTAACGTTTGTCGCCTTTCAAATATGGTACGTTTCATAGTCTTTGTGTTCAAACACGATCATAACTCAAAGAATTATACATTTTTGAAATTTATGAAAGCCGTTCGGTTTGTCTAATGTCAGAAGGATGTAAACGGCGTGTTATAAACTTTCGCTATTGAGCGGAGTAAGGGACAGCTCTGTTTGTATCATACATTGCAGATAAACACAACACAAAAATCAGGGAAGTACGGGCTTCACTTGCACACCAAGGCTTCCGTACTATAATAATAATAATATGTTTATTATCATGCAAATGGCCATACAGATAGCAATATTACATTATCTAGAAAATATATTAAATTATGGCTATGGATCGATGAGTTAACTTGAGAAGTTGACAAAATATGTTAAGAATTGCCTAAAGTCAAGTAACGTTTATCGGTAAGGCCGACAATCATTAAAATAACGGGTACCTGCTTGGGCGTTTCGCACCGCAAGTGATTCGAACCGCGGTGCGAATCTTTCTGAATGGGCCCAAGACATATTTTGGGATATGTCGATTCGGACCATAAAGATATGCCCCGATGCTTTATTAAATATAAAAAAATTAAGGATTTCAATTATTTATTTGTATAGATGAGTGGAAAAGTGGTTAGTGAAAAAAAAAAAACTATATTATTCGTAATAATCATAAACGTCGTGGTTATTTATAGTGGGAGTTTATTTTATTTATGAGTAATTATTTTATGTAGAAATAGGTTTGCGCTTGACCGCCAACTCGCCTGATGTTAAGCGACGTTGCGGTCGACGATGGAGCATGTTTACCTAGAATAATCCAATTCACTCGCGATTTAAAGATACCCAAATTATTTCTATCGGGAAAGACCCAGTCAGGAAGCGTATTTCACAATCTAGCAGTCCGCACGATGAATGTGGAATTAAAGCGTTTCGTTCAGGTTTTTGGAATATCCACCATGAAATAAATTATCTCGTTAGAATACGTTTCAGTCACAGATCTTAGGAATATTTTTATTTTTTCGTTTATTCCAATATCTAAACTACTCCACAAAAGCAATCAGATTAGTTAACCACAAATATTGGCGGATGACAATATTCTGTCGGACTCAGGAATTAACCTAACCACTGCTTTCACGGAATGCGATGTAAAGTCGGTTGCACACTCTCGGTGTTATTATTTTAATTACGAACGCGCACCATAATATTTATAGGTCATTAAAACTAATAGGTACCGCTTTTTGCCTTATCTTAGTTAAGACTCGAAGATAAGGCGAAAAGCAGTAGCGTTTTCTAGTTAGTAGTAACCTTTTGGTTCCAAGGTAATGACTATCTTGATAAAAATAGTCCTAGATCTATTGCTCGCGTTTGTCAGGCCATAATGCTACGCGTCTACACGCAATCATAGTTAGCGAACAACTGAAAATGAAAATGAATGCGCATCCTCATTTTCCTCGAGATTTTGTGAGACCCTATGACTCGGGCGCGCAATCGACACGCAGCCGAGTGTTGCCGAGACAAGGCGAGGGCGAGCGTGAGACGATGAGAGAACAATACAATATAAAAACACTTTATTGAGACCATAATGACAATAACATTAAGTAAGTAGATGATTAGGATATAAGAAAGGTACAAAAGGCGACCTTATCGTTAATAGCGAGCTCTTCCAGACAACCTTTAGATGATGATGATGATACCTAAATGCTAACAGTGGTGAAATTACGTATGAAACAAATCTTATGACCAAATATATACCTATATACCATTTATAGAGAACCATGGTTCTCTAGTACCAGACGTCTCGAAAGAGAGTCAAAATATACACTCTCGTCCTTAACCTTATCGGCTTGTTTAACACTACACATGGGCTTCATGACAATGTCCATTCATTACTCTTCGTTTCTATAACCGATTTAATTGGTGGATGCGATGAAGTTTACTGCTCATTGGCTGTATGTTGTCTGGTAATGGTCATGAAGACCACGTCCAGTGTCATACAAGTTAGCCGACCATGCAGTTACCTTGGGGAGTCACATCGAGTGTACAACCGGCATAATGCGATACGTCAAAGTTATCATGCAATTAGCATGTATTCTGTCAACCCTAAATTAAATTAATCTTTTATTCGACTAATTGCTTGTACAAAATAAATAAATAAATTTTGGAGGACATTTTTATACAACACCCTCTAACCCCAAACTAAGCAAAGCTTGTACTATTGAAACCAAACGGTTGATAGAATACATTTATACTTTTTTTGTATATACATTCATTAGATACATATAAACACCCAGACACAGAAAACACATCCATGCTCTGCAGAAATGTTTGAGATGCAAAATGTCTGGGTGGAGATCGAAACCACAACCCACAGCTCAGACGACATACATAGGTACTACCATGGGAGAGGCCATGAGGCCTCTCTTATGAAATAATATGTCATACAATCGTGGCCTCATAAATAAATATATTTTTACAGATTAAACGTGTTTTATAATTTTAAAACGATCACGATTATTCACTACAATTGATTAAATGGGTATATTCCAGAAATCCCCTGAGACGATCCCCTGCGAAGGGGATTTCTGGAGTTTTTATTTATTTTGACCAGAAATCCCCTCACTATTTCTTGAAATTAAACATTTAAAATAGCAACTGCGCCAAATATCGGGAACTCAATAAAACTCCAAGCCACGGTACGGTAATATAATTGCAATTGTGTTGTATTGAATTTATAATAGTGTTGAGTTCAAAATATTCGACATTTTATCCAGACGATGGAATATTCACACCGGATAAGAAATTGCAATTACGTGTCCTTGTCGTTTCCAATTAAACAGTATATCTGTGGGTAAAAAGATGAAAAATCATATTACTACTTTTTTCAATATAGTTCAGTCACTGTATGACTTTGTATATTATAGTATTTTATGACTTTGTTCCTTAATAGGCACAAGTCATTGTTAGACTTGTATGAATGACACTCAAGTCATCAAAGTTTCTAGTCGTGCTTCAGGAAAGTGGTGGTGACTTTATTTGAAACTTCTATTCTTCGGATTTTGTTGACTGCATGAAAATTAATGTTTCACTGCTTTATTTCACTTGCCCACACCCGTGCCCATAAATAAATTATTATCGATAAAAAAAGAATGTATCAATAACATTCGAAATAAATCACAATTAACACAAATACACTAAAACACTAAGAGTGTTTTACCCGACTGTGTAAGAAAAAAAGCTTATATTTTCGAGTGTATGTATATTTGTATGTTTCTATACGATCGCCTATAGCCTAAACGGCTTGACCGTTTTTCATGTGCGAGGTGTCGTTAGATTCGTCTTCTCTCCCTGAGTGTCATACGCTATATTTTTTGTATAAATTAATTAATATTAATAATACATCTCTCGCATATATAAGAAAAATTGCGTTTTTTCGGTTCCGTACTTCAAAACAAAAAAACGGAACCCTTATAGGATCATTTTGTTGTCCGTCTGTAAGTCTGTCCGGGTGTCAAGACCTGTATTTCGGGAACGCGTTACCTACAAACCAAATTTCATTAAAATCGTTGGAGCCATTTCCGATTCAGATTATAATAAGTCACAAGCCTCGTGCTTAGTTTGGGGCTCACCGATAAAACTGAATATATCTTCTTTTTATTGTATGTATAACGTGCACATGTAATTTTTTCTGTAAGCATTTATTTTCTGCAAATAAATTTATCTTCATTATTATTTTCTTATCTTTATAATAATAATAAAATAAATATTTGTGGACATTTCACACAACACCATCTAGCCCAAACTAAGCAAAGCTTGTACTATGGAACTAGATAGCTGATAGAATACATGTATACTTGTTTTTTGTAAATATATACAATATGATACATAGAAACACCCAGACACAGAACAAACATCCGTGCTCATCACACAAATGTTTGCCCTGGGTGGGGATCGAACCCACGACCTACAGCACAGCAGGCAGACATACTACCAACTGAGCCACAAGGCCAGCCAAGTATATATATATTGTATATATATATATATATATATATATATATATATATATATATATATATATATATACAAGAATTGCTCGTTTAAAGGCATAAAATATACGCGATAAATCCATTAAAATTTGTTTCATTTCATTTTATGAGTGCGTTTATGCCTAGTGGCTACATCAGGGCTAGTGGATGTTTCCCTGATGTCAGTGTAGCATTCTGTTCGGCAGTACAAAAGACAAAAGACTTTGTAAGTAGAGCAACCGCCTACAGGTCACGTGACATGTAGGCGGCTGCTCTTATTATATTATTTTAAGTATGTTTATTCTAAAGCTTGCTCGTTTTATTGCTTTGTGTGCGTTGTTATACAGTGCTTAAATGTCCGAGGAAAATAATTCTCTAACATTTCAGTGACAAAAGAGAGTAAATAATGTATATTCTTTACTCTCATGAAACGAGCAAGCTACGAAACGAATAAGTACAAAAACGAACGCTTACGAAAGTTTTTTTTTATTCGACGATAGGCTTGCGCTTGACCGTCAACTCACCTGGTATTAAGCGACAGTTACGGTCTACGATGGAGCGCGCATGCCTAGAAGAAACCTATTCACTCGTGATTTGAAGACATTTTTTGTTTTTCTAATTCTACCAGAAACATGACCAATACTAATATGAAATATAATTATCTAATAAATATTAACAATAACATCCGTTTGTGTGTCATGTTTTGCTTTGAGTTAAACTAAATTGTAGTGAAATTTTGACTTTCATCATCTCATCATCTCAGCCATAAGAAGTCCACTGCTGGACATAGGCCTCCCCCATGGATTTCCAAAAAGACCGATTGGAAGCGGCTTGCATCCAGCGTCTTCCCGCCACTTGTATGAGATCATCTGTCCATCTCGTGGCTGGTCTTCCTACGCTGCGCTTGCCGGTACGTGGTCTCCACTCAAGAACCTTTCGGCCCCATCGGCCATCAGTTCTACGTGCTATGTGCCCTGCCCACTGCTACTTCAACTTACTAATCCGCTGTTCTATAACGGTGACTTTTGTACGTCTACGTATCTCTTCATTTCTGATTCGATCTCGTAGAGAGATTCCGAGCATAGCTCTCTTGATAGCTCGTTGCGTGACCTTGAGCTTCTTTATAAGGCCCATAGTTAGGGAGCACGTTTCAGTGCCGTATGTCATCACTGGTAACACACACTGGTTGTAAACTTTCGACTTGAGGGACTGGGGAATATTGGACGAGAAGACGCTTTTAAGTTTCCCGAACGCTGCCCAGCCGAGTTGGATACGACAATTGACCTCCCTCGTAAAGTTGGACCTGCCTAATTGGAAATTTTGACTTTAGTGTCACTATTCTGTGAAATCAGATTTAACCTACCTTTTAACTAATTTTTTTTTTATCAGTCCTGTTTGTACAAACTGTCCCACTGCTGGGCGTGGGCCATCTTCTCATTATGAGAAGGGTAAGGCCATAGTCTACCACGATGGCCAAGTGCGGGTTGGCAGACTTCACACATCTAACCATTGCTTGCAAGAAATGTCAATGACACGTCTATTTTATTTTAAGCAATCATTAGTGAAAAGATCGATTCATCCGGGATGAACGGAATATTGACAACCACAAACAGCATTAGAATAATTCTATTTAGCGATGAATTCTGAGTTAGTGACTTCTCTCTGAAGATTAAATGAAGTTAAGGTTTTATAGGTCGTAAATTGTCCGTCTTGCTCGTACATATCATTATTTTTAACGATATAAAATTACAAAAAATTTCTTAGGATAAGTAAATATATTTACAAAAAAAATATCCTAAGAAAAACTGTTTTGCAGTATAACTTATTTTGTTACGCTTGATACGCTGTTGAGTGTACGTTTTTGTGTGAAAGATTTAGAGTTCTTGATCAACGAGCTCCATCGTCAGCCACACCGTCGCTTAACATCAGCCGAGTTGGTGGTCAATCGTAGAACTATCTTGCGTAAAAAAAGTGCCTTAAGCACTTCATAATCGACAGAGACGATACTTCAATCGTACCTATAAAATACTTATTCGCTACTCGGGGCTTGTACATTACGCTTATAAAAGCAAAAATAATGTAATTCGAATTTCGTACTATCTTTACAACAAATTAAATATTCAACAGTTGTTTCACCACATTTTGCCGAGACTGACAGGTGACGCGACACGCGGGAGACAAGCGAGTATTCCAAGACTAGTGGCATCCGATATCGAATGTACGACTCACCATACAAATATAACTGAGATAGTCCTTGGCAAGTATTGTTCGAGACTCGCGTCTAAAAACATAGATTAAGAATATATAAAGTGGTGCTTCACACATGTCACACTACTTATTTATTGCTAAAAATATATGGACGTCTCCTATATTTGGGACAGCGATTAAATACCTATAAATATCGACGTACGTGCGTTTTAGTACATTATTTGTTAGGCGGCGTAAAACAATGCTTTAAATTATCACGTATTTTAGCAATTAAGTGACGCCAACTTGACGCAATGTCTTGACCAACAAGACGGAATGAAGCTGACACGTTTTATACAGCTGAGTAGCGACCGGCCAAAGTTTATGACTCCTTCCATTGTGATAAAACTTCCTTGTCTAAAAGTTTTGTAACCTAAGAATAGCCTTATCGTTTATAGCTATCACTTAATGTAGACTATGAACTCTTTAACTTAGTATTTTAGGTATTAAACAGAGACTTTACGCTGGCTGTAGCAATACTAAATTAGAGATTTTATTACTTCCAGCTCGACAGTTTTACTGTCAGTTAATTGGGACCGTGTTTACCGAGGAACTTATGAATAGACTGTTTTTAATTTAGTATATCATTAATGTAGTTTTTTATACAACACGTGTACCTTCTTAACGAAATAACATACAAATTGCATATAATTAACTAAACTATTACGCAAACCTACACCGCCAAGTTGCTAATTTGTCACCTTTTAACGGATTATTTTCGGTGAAAGTCCATCTGAGTTGCATGATTTTATTTCCCCTTATTTTATTTAGATTTTATTTAAGTGGATCCTCTCCGAATAATACAATCCGAGCGTCTTCAAATATTATGAAAAAATAATTTGAAATAAAATGTAATTTTTTTTATTTTTTATTTGACAAAATTAATCTCCACAGACTCCGGGGTCCGTACCTTTTATAAACTAATATATATATTCAACTACTTAAATTTTTCATCCGACTTCCAAAAAGGAGGAGGTTATCAATTTGGCTGTATTTTTTTTGTTTGTTACCTCATAACTTTCGACTGGGTGAATCGATTTTGAATCGAATTTGGTCCAGTTCTGACATGGGCGTAGCTATAGCTTTCTCATGGGGGGTGTCAGCGGGTACAAAATTTAGAAAAATATACTTACCTACTACTATTTGCCTCTTTATTTGCGCAGACTATACGCAGACGAGTACTGGTTTCTAAACGTTAATCCTAGTTATAAACATTAAAATACACGAAAATTATTAAGCTATAATAACTATATTTATTTTAATTATGCAAGAGGAAGACGAAATTCTAATTTACACTCTCTAGTTTACGTAAAATAGAGACGGGTTAAATAACAAATCAAATGTTTGTTAAAATAACTATCGTACCAAAAAATGGAAACTAACGTCTCCAATATGTTGCTGGTCGTACACAATAATGAAATTAGGACAACAGCGCCTTCAATGACACATTAGTTCACTTTCTAATGAAACTAAGCAAATTCTAAATTTTATGTATAATTTACGTACGTATTATTCATAAGATCTAGAATAGATATGTAAGCCGTAAGGTTGTATCATTTGTAACACTAGTTGAACTACTGATTCTGAGCGCATAAGGGCATAGTCGGGTTTTACATCTCAAACAACGCTTGTTTTATGTTTGTACTAAGAGATGAGTCGTAGTGAATTTTATTATCACTCGTATTTATTTTGTATTTCAATTGTATTGTATTGTTTCAATTGGTAATGTTTGCTTACAAAACGACAAAACAAAGAAGGAAAGAATATAAATAAATGTGCGTGTTTCTATGAGAGATACGAAACAAAATAAACTACGTGGTTTAAGAAAATAAAATGGATACTGTTTATCGAACTTAAATGTTTATTTATATTTTACTAGTGATCTTACTGAATATATTTGATATCTGGGCCGTGCCCCCGCTATGTGAGCCATACCGCTGGCTCACATATACCTAATCTTGAGATAGTTTTTGTTTTTTTAACCCCCGCCCAAAAAAGGGGGTTATAAGTTTGTCATGTGTATCTGTGTCTGTCTGTGGCATCGTAGCTCTCAAACGGATGGACCGATTTTGATCTAGTTTTTTTTTTGTTTGAAAGAGGGTTCGAGTGTTCTTAGCTACGTTTCATCAAAATCGGTTCACCCGTTTTAGTGTCGGGGGTTTTTGACTTCTCTAAACTTATACTTGTTAAACATATAACATAAATGAGTGAGGATATCAGAAATGTGGGAAATATATTTGTTTATTTAGACTGGAGAAATATTTTAAAAAAGCTTTATTTAGATAGTTTTATCATATTGGCGACGGAGGTTTGAAAAATAAAACATGTATTTTGGAACTTTTAGGCCAAGTTAAAATATTGTGTATTGTAAACTTTTTGTAAAATAATTCTCAAAAACAAAACTGTCTATCACTTTTCTAATCTTAAATGTTCAAAAATGTTGTGAAGCGCGAGAGAGATAGCTGCGCGTTTTGAGTCCAACTTTAAGGTCCGATTTTGGCTCTTTGCTTTAATTTATGAATTAGGTGTTTTCTAATCGCAATTGAATAGGTTTAAAGCAAGCTATAGCTATTGAATAGGTTTAAAGCAAGCTATAGCTATTGAATAGGTTTAAAGCAAGCTATAGCTATTGAATAGGTTTAAAGCAAGCTATAGCTATTGAATAGGTTTAAAGCAAGTATAAGTTCTAAGCAAGTGCGCTCCATCGTAGACCATAACTGTCGCTTAACACCAGACGAAAAAAAAATAACACCGACGGTACGACATCTTTTTTTTACGCAAAATAGATCTACGATCAATCACCAACTCGCCTGATGTTAAGTGACGGTGTGACCGAGAAGAAGCTCGTCGATTTAGAAGATATCCATTCACCCTAGCCTTTAAAGTTCCAAGATTGTAGTTCTCAGGAAACAGAGATGGCGGCAAACAATTTCATTACAGCAATGAAATTGTTTGCCGCCATCTCTGTTTCCGCAGTACGCATCAAGAACGTGGACCTTGAGTACGGATTCATTCTATACACCATTCGCTTAAAGTAAAAACCTATGCGCAAAAGGTATATAACCCAGTAAAAAATACTTTCAGGTGTGCGGTAGGTATCCAAAAATAATGTAATAAACGGTAACCCTTGTAACGATTATCAAGATGTCAGAGTCTGCGGCATTTAATATCCGTAGACATGGGGCGACCCTGGCGCGTGGGCGTCCAACCGCACCAAGGTACGAGTAAGACGCATATGTACCTCTACGCAAAGTCTATGCCATTATTCATATTAAGGTGTTACAGTTTTCATTTAAGGATTCGCTCAACGCGCGCAGCTATCTCTCTCGCACATTACAACCTTTTTAAACACATAAAATCATTTAATAGGGATATTAAAAAAGTGAGAGCTAAATATGTTTATTTAGACAGGAGGAAAGACAGGAAATATTTAAAAACAAGTTTTTCTTCGATATCTTTTAAATTGTCTGAGGAATAAGAAAATATATATTTTTTTCTAATTCCGTCGCCATTATAAATTACATCTGATTAAATCTTTTTTTTTAATGTTTCCCCTCTCTAAATAAACAAATTTAGCTCTAACTTTTCTACTATACCTACTCAATGTTTTTATATGTTTAAAAATGTTGTGATGCGCGAGAGAGATAGCCGCGCGCTTTAATCTCGACTTTATAAGTATTTTTGACCTACTTTAAAGAATAAGGAGGTTCTCAATACGACTGTATGTTTTTTTTTGTACTACTACGATTACTTCGCCAATTATGGATTGATTCTGATGATTTTGTTTTGTAGGTAGTTCAAAGGTGATCCCATATAAATTTTAACTTGGTTATGATATAATAACTTGACTAAGATTAGATTGGACTGTACTTATATGTCTTCTTCATTATTCAGGAAACTTGACCAAATCTCAATAATTCAAACTAGCAAATGTCCGAGCTTTCGCGAGAGTCCAATACCTACTTTAATAATTACTGGAATGATACAGGAATATTCAATTTTAAACTCTGTGACCTGAATCTAGGTTGTTTATCGCTTATTTTGTTTTATCTTGTTTACTACATTAGTATAAGTTGTGTTACTGAGCCTTGATCTGTCTTGTTTGATAATAATCGTATACAAAGACAAGGTAAACAAGATATTCGTCTCAACATCCACCCGAATAGAAAATTAGTCGTGGGTCGCGCATTATCAAATTAGTACATGGGCGAACGAGCTCAACTCGGATTTTTTATGACTAAAAATACGAGCAAATCCGGGTTCACTAAAAACGAAACCTAGCAAGATCGATTTATCGTCCCCTAATCTACGTACAAACCAAATTTAATTAGAATCATTGGAACGGTTTCCGAGATTCAGATTATTATATATATACAAAAATTGCACGTTTAAAGGTAATAGATAATTACCTATATATATCCATACACAAGAGTTGCTTTATTAATTAACGACTTATTGAACAATATAATGTGGGTAAAAACAATATGAAAACAATAATATATATAAAACACCTACACATACTAAATATATTAACATAATAATAGAGTTGCTCGTTTAAGGTATTAAATATTACAAATAAAATTGGAATATAAACTTAGCTTTACACGGGCTTACCTAAAATTTCTCAAGTCGAAAAGTAAATGAGTGTAAGTAGTAACCTTATTCCATCTTGCCTTGTTATTCATAGAGCTAGAAAAGTGGAATAAATCCGGTACTTAAAGTGCAAGTTTTACTCATACGCCGGAGCTTCCGTTCTCCCATACAACTTAGGAACACAGAAAACAGGAATAAAAAAAAAAGTGTTCTTTTTATCTATTTAATATTTATTATATCTGTATAAGAAGGAAGACGCTGGATGCGGGCCGCTTCCAACCGGTCTTTTTGGAAATCCATGAGGGAGGCCTATGTCCAGCAGTGGATTTCTTGTGGCTGAGATGATGATGATATCTGTATTATATTTGTAACTTTGCATAATATTTTCTATTCAGTAGGAAAAGCCTGATATGCTAGGTATTCACATACAATATAACATTTAAGTAAGTTAATGTTATAAGTAGGTAGTTAGAGTAATACAAAAACTCAAAGGCTCTTGTATCATTCACATCACATAAAAAACAGCAGCATAGCAGACCTATTTTTACAGACTTCCAAAAAAGAGAAGGTTCTCAATTCGACTGTATGTTTTTTTTCGTTCAGCGTTTACTTCGCCAATTATGAACTGATTTTAATGTTTTTTTTTTTTTGGTAGGTAATACATTAGAGGTGGTCTTATACAAACTTTATCAAAACCGATTCAGTTACTTTGGTTTTTATAACAAAATAACTGGAAAATATGTCATCCAAGTAAACGAAATGCGTGTTTTGAAGTAGTTTTACTATTTTTTTAAACTAGGTATAATTATCTCTGTCCAAAGAGATTGTAACACTATATTAAGTTTATGTCACATGGTACCAACTGCTAACGATATTTTTTTTCTCCTCATCAGAGGAATTTGTAACGATAAGTTCACTTACATCTTGTAATTCTTGTTTTTTTTTGTAATATCAAAGAGGTTTAATTTTGCAGTTCTTGTACAAAAAAATCATATTGATTAAAAAATTATTTACGCAACTTTGTCTTACGCTGGACCAGTTTTTAATATTTGTTCGCGTTCCGACCATCCAGGGCGTCCGCCCGCACTACTCTGAAATACAAACGTCGGCTGCTTGTCTTCGGGCCCCCGAGATTTGGCAGCAAGCGCTTGAAAACACCCGCCGTATTTATCAATCTGGGGACCTGCCGCGCGAAGTATTCTGGTCTAAGATCCCGCTATAGGACGACCTTCACCGAGCTGGTTAATGGATGAAAAGTATTTTATATTCAATTAAAGACAATAAATATATTGCAAATGGGTTGTCTAATAAATTTCAGTCCAGAATGATTAATGAATTTTTTTATTTTTTTTTTTACTTTTCACTGGTTTTTGTTAATAGACAAATTCCATACCAATCGAAAGTATGAAGCCCATAGAATATGCAAACTTTAGGTTGACTATTTTTTCCCCGTCACAACTCTTGGGTAGGCAGGTATAAACAGGTAAATCGATACTAGTATATTGCACCAGTCTGGTTAATGAATTAAAATTAAATTAAAATAAAGAGTATTTACACATAAATATATTGAATTTGTCTATTAACCAAAACAGTGAAATGTTTTTAAAAAAACTTTTTTTTTTTAAATTAATTAATAATATTCTGGACTTTGAAATTTTTTAGACAACCCATTTGCAATATATTTCTTGACATATTTAATTGACTATAAAATACTTTTCATCCATTAACCAGCTCGGTGAAGGTCGTCCTATAGCGGGATCTTAGACTATTCGCGAAAGTTCCACCTTCCATTGAGATGCAGTCCTAGATATTGCATCTATGACTGCACCTCGATGGGCGTCCATGGGATGGGAGCCCTATTTTGAGCCTTAAGAGCTGACGTCGCGAAAAAATTAGATCTGACGGAATGGATAGCTTCGCATCCAGATGTAATCCACTTGTATGTCAGAATACCATAATATGACAGAGGATGTCCAATGTATATGCAATTTCGCAATACAATTTATTTCTATACAGTTTTCTGTTAGAAGTTGTCATCTATATTGGCGGCTGTATAAAACGTCAGATAGTTATTAGAGCTCGTAATTCCGCGTCAGTTAATCGCGTGAGCAACATCAATGGATGACGCAGATTAGTTTCATTCATCTCCTGCCTACACTGTTCTAATATGGTCGCGATTAAAGCGCGCAGCTATCTCTCTCGCGCATCACAACATTTTTAAACATATAAAATCATTGAGCAGGGATATTAGAGAAGTCAGAGCAAAATTTATTTATTTAGAAGGGAGAAACATTAAATAAAGTTTTAATCAGATATTATTTACATATACTGGCGATGGAATTAAAAAAAACATATATTTTCTTATTCCTCAGTCAATTTAAAATATATCGAAGAAAAGTGTGGTTTTAAATATTTATCTTGTCTAAATAAACAAATTCTCCTCACTTTTCTAATATCCGTATTTAATGATTTTATATGTTTATAAAAAGGTTAGGATGCGCGAGAGAGATAGCTGCGCGCGTTGAGCGAATCCTTAAATGTATTTCAATATTTTGAAGGCAGATGTGTTTCCATTCAACTACCGAAGAAGGAGCTTATTGTTTTTCAAGTGCAAGTAGAATTTTAATGTAAAGCATCACTATTGCAGTAGTCGGTCACATTTGTTGGTACCTACTTATATTGTTTGCATGCAGTTGGGAGGAATATGAAATATTTTTATACTACAACCAACTTTTTATTTTATATTTACAACCATAGGAGGCCAAACGGTCTTTAACAACCCCGGCACATCACTGCAACCTTTGCAGATCTATTGTGTCAACCCCTTTTGCATCACAGCACTTCCCCAAGCCCTATACCGATCATGTAATCAGTGATGACCTTGGGGAAGGAGGTTTTAATCTCGTCAGGTGAGATTATGTGGCCTCCAAAGTGCCGGCTTCTGCTATGGTGCAACGGTTCGCACTCACACAGAATAATATGTATGGGTGTTTCATCTACTGTGTGACAGAATCTGCAAATCTTGAGTCACCTAGTGCTATAGTGTTGAGGTGTTTGTTAAGCTTGCAGGGCCCGCTTAAGGTTCTGGTCAGGATTCTTATACGAGCCCTGCTTTACAACCAACTTACCTGAAAACCGAACTGACGTGTGGCTAAACTAGCAGATTATCGGATGCCAGGGCCGCAAGTCTGAACTTTCATATCAACTAAACTCTTTTTTTTTATATATACATTATAGATCTACGATTGACCACCAACTCGCCTGATGTTAAGCGATGGTGTGGCCGAGGATGAACCTCGTCGATCTAGAAGATATCTATTCACTCTACCCTTGAAAATTCCAAGATTGTAGGTCTCAGGAAACAGAGATGGCGGCAAAGAATTCCATTCTTGTGCAGTACGCAACAGAAATGTGGATCGATATCGCTGAGTACGGATTTTTGGCATTTCAATGAGAAATTGGTGGTAATTCGCCGTCTTTCTGCTAGTCCTGTAGTGAAATGGGGAGGGTGGAATTAGGTCGTGAAGCTCTTGCGCACATTCCCCGAAATTAACTCTGTAGAAAATAGACAGACATGCTACTTTACTCGTTTAATAAGTTGATTCATACAGTCTCAGTCGGATTAGTACAGAACAACGATATTATAGCGATAAGGATTTCGTGTTAGCGCTAAAAATGACCGAACTCAATGAGGTCTAAAGTGGCAACCTTTAGACCACTTACAAGATAAAAAAATAAAATCGATTTTCAAAATAATTTGAAGCGGCAAAGATAAATAAATAATAAATATTTGTGGACATTTCACACAACACCATCTAGCCCAAACTAAGCAAAGCTTGTATGGAACTAGATGGCTGATAGAATACATATATACTTTTTTTGTAAATATACACATATGATAGATAGAAACACCCAGACACAGAACAAACATCCATGCTCATCACACAAATGTTTGCCCTGGGTGGGGATTGAACCCACGACCTTTCAGTTCAGCAGGTAGACGTAAACACACTACCAACTGAGCCACAAGGCCAGATGTCTCTAAACTTCTCAATTAAAATTAGGATTTAGCGCAGCGACACATAGTTTAAATCAAAATCGTTAAGTTCGTCATTGTTGTCATATCGGTCAACTCAAGACATTTTTTTCGTGAATTTTGTTTTAGACTTTGCATCTATGTGATAACAACACCATTGGCACAGAGTAAGTTAGTGTCGATTTATCTTAGCGTCATGGGTTTATGTTTAGGTATCTATAACCAAACAAATCAAATGAATATGGAATGTATATTTATAAATAAATAATGTTTAAATAAATTAATACTTTCTTAGCTTCTCTGACTGTGTCCAAACTTCCAATTATCAACCAATTTCGGTCGATACGTAAAATCCAGACTTGCACCCCAGGCTTAGATTTTATAGCTAAAATAGTTTATATTATTTCGTACCTTTCATTCGAAAGAAAAATTAAACTTAAAATACGAGATCGACATCGCTAAGAACCTTACGTTCTTAAGCTCACCGTTGAAAGATGGACAAAATACGAAAGTGGACTAACTGAAATTGAAGTGAAAAATGTATTTCTATTCCAGTAAAATAGAACACTGTACTCAACCTTTTTTCTTACCAAATAAGACGCACAATTCTAAAGTTCACAGGACAGTTCTAGCACTTTTCACAATAAGAATGCTTAGCAGAGAAACATGAATTCGTTAAAAGCTTTTTAATCGCGGACGATTTTTAACTCAATATAAAAGAAATTGATTGACAAGAGTTATTACATCGTTGGAATTGGATTTTATTCAATTTCAAGTGATTCAGAGCTGAGCATCATAGTAAGTTTGAGCGCTTTTACGTGTGGTCTTAGGTATCTCAAATTAAAGTAAGTGATTTTAATTTAAATATTTGAGGTCTTAGTCGGCGCAAGACTAAAGTGCTGGTTTATCTGGCCCAACGTATAAACATAATATTGCTTTCAACGTGGCAATGCTAGAAGCATTAACATAAGCTGATTAGTTTGTAAATTTTTTATAATTGGCTTGGGTTTAACAGCCAGCTCGCTTGATATTGAGCAACGTTGCAATCTACGATGGAAAGAGATTGATTGATTAAAGACACCCAAGTCATAACTATCCGGAAATCCCACTCAAACAATGCTGGTAGCATGTTGGGTGCGCTGTTAATCGGTGATAGGTTCGAGCATTTGAATTATCTTTAGACCTTCATCCCCCCAAATTTAATTTGAGGCGATCTTCTTTATATAAACAGTTTTTTTTGTATATTATTATTATATTTTTACCAGACTACATTTTCCTTCACGGAAGTCCATCGTATAAATAAATGTCGCAAAAGTAATAAAGCTTATACATTTCACACGAGACTACATACACCGTGTTGTTTTCACCTTCACCTTCTATTTTTAAATCAATCGTATGAATTTCTCAATTCGCAGACGAAAACAAACACATGTCTATTGAGAGTGATCCTAATTTGCGCGTTTCAGAATTACTCAGATTGTGGGTTACCTTGCCACTTTTCGCTAAATATTTAAAAATTTCCATTTGACGCGGCAACGAACGCGTAAATGTTTTAGAATGCATCTATTTTTATTCGCTTCGCAGACGATTAATTCTTCTTCTTTTTTTGTATTGGACCCCGCGATTAGCGATTTGCCAGTGTCAAGTATTGAAATATTTTCAAGTTTCTTGGATAATTCAAGTTATATAGTGTTCTAGTCACAGTCTAAGTCACGTAAACAGTCACTTTCAAATTTAAGTCTTGCCTCAGTAAAGTGATAGCAACTTTACTAGAAGCTTCTATGGAGTTTTGCCGACAACGTAAAATCACATATTCCACTGCTTTATTTCACTTGCCCACACTAACGCACTTGATTGAACACTTAATGAATAAAACACCACCATTTTTATAGCATTAATGTTAAATATAACACAAGTTTAGAAAAATAAAACAACGCAACAACATGTTACTAAGACGTTTCCGCCAAAAAAAAACACAGACGATTAGTGATTTTTATCAGATAAAAAAAGGATCATCGAAATCAGGTAATGTTCAGTGGTAGAAAACATTTTTCATCGATAAACCATCTGAATAGTATTCCCAGGGAACTGAAGCATATTTAACAAAAAAAAACGGACAAGTCCGAGTCAGACTCCAAGAATACCAAGGGTTCCGTACATACTAATAGATAAAAGGGGAACATTATATTTTTTTCTATATTTTCCTTCATAAATCGAAAAATATACATCGCAAAAATATACATCGTAAAAATATTTAAAAACCTGTTTGCTAATAATAATAAGCTTATTTATTTATTTATTTAATAATAATTAAAACGGCAGATAGCCAATTACATTAATTATAAAATATTATGTCAAGTCAATTAGATTAAAATAAATAAATACAATACCAAATGTAAAAAACCTACTAGGTTCATTTCTCTCACAATATGTCAAAAAAGCCGCCATTAAATCCGACCAATCATCTCCGAACACATCACAGTCAGGATTGGCCCTCAAAAGAGCGTAAGGCGACGCGAGAGTGTGAGGGATAGGCGAGTTGGAGTGACCTGCTGTACGACAACGGGGCTCGACAAACAGTTTGTGACGTCTCACACGACAATAGTTATCAGGCACATAGATTTTACCTAATTTGTCGTGCAGATCAGGTACGTCCATAAAGAATTTTAGACATGAATGTCAGTTGTTGTTTCTCCCGTCTGACTTTCAAGGAATTGTATCCCAGACAGCCGAGTAGGAAACTTGTTGGGTACATAAATGGATAATATCCGTAAATACGCTTATACAGGTATCTTAGAAACGCTTTTTGGATTTTTTCTAGTTTATAAATGTATTTTTTTTTTTCATGAGGTTTCCATACACACATGGAACTTTCCAACTTACTGCGTACCAGGGCTCCGAATATCAAACGAATGATTTGGGGATTATGGAAATCTTTGGAATTTCTGAGGATGAATCCCAACCGCCTGAATGACTCTTTCGCCAATGCAACAATATGGTCATGGAATGTCAACTTTTGATCAAATGTAACACCCAGATGATAACTGAGCGAGCCATGGTGGCACCATATATTTCGTAGTCAAAATGAATTGGATTCCGCATTCTACCAAAAGTGACTGCATAGCACTTAGAGGTATTGAATTCCATCCCGTTTATCTGACACCATTGGGCGACGGTATCAATGTCCTGCTGCAAAGCAATGCAATCTGCATGAGATCTAATTTCAGCAAATAATTTAAGGTTGTCTGCATAAAGAAAGTATTATGCATATTTTAAGACATTTGGGAGGTCGTTGATCATGATCAAAAACAACAATCGCCCAAGTATTGAGCCCTGACTCACTCCGGAACGCGTGTGATAGGGTCTAGACTCGTACAACCCGAGTCGGACAAACTGCTGACGGTCGCGGAGATAGTCAGCTAGAAGTTGAAGAAGTGCAGAGCTTGGTTAGCAGTATTTCATTATTAACCCTATCAAACGCCTTCCGGAAGTCGAAGTAAAGGACGTCAACCTGAGAGCCATTATCTAATTTTGATGAAATAAAATCAGAAATAGCCAGCAAGTTAGTTTCGACAGATCTCCTTTTCCTGAAACCGTGCTGCACGTTACAGAGGTACTTATCCACCTGGGCATAGATGTAATCAATTCACAATTGGCGGAATATCCAGCGAACTAACATACAGTTGAATTGAGAACCTCCTTCTTTTTGTAAGTCGGTTACCAAAATGGATAGTATGCTGACTGAATAAGTGCGTAACACATTTGCCCATTTTTTTTTTTTTTTTTTATTAAAAATAAAAACAATTACTTATTTTGAACTTTATTGTTTAAGTTTTTTAAACTTTAATAATTACATATAATATTACTACATCGAGTCCTGCTTCCATTATACGACACCAAACAGTAGTGCACTAGTTACGTATAACTCGGTTATCTAACAATAAAAGTTACCCCATTAACTCTACCTTGTAACATATTGTGTTACTGCTTGCTTCCAGATCATATTCACACACCGCTGCAACTGTGTTATTAATACCAGCTAAACAATAAACAAATCCTTTGCACGTCATGGAATTAGATTTGTCCCAATTTAGTTCTGTTTATATGCAATTTTATTTAGCTGTGTATTATTTATATAACTTTATGAATTGGAACACAACACCATCCAGCCCAAACTAAGCAAAGCTTGTACTACACAATACAATGGTATAATGTAGGCAGTGGCGTAGCAGTGGTGCGTAGCCAGGGTCTACACGGAGTAGGTACGGCGCGACGTAGACAGGACGCGGCGCGGAGGCCAAAACAGTACTTTGCGTGCAACAGGTGTTTATATACCTGTTTCACTCTAACGTTGATCAGCTTGCGTATATAGGTGATATATTATACAGGCTGACTGTTTGAACACTAGCAATATTCAAGGACATGTTAATTAGTGGTCATATGAAACAAATGAAGAAATAAAACCGAAACAAATTCAAAAAGAAAACAAAGAAAACCTCGGTAAAACTTTTTCCCAAGATTCCAGAATGTATGGACGCTCCGAGCGAGCACAAGTCACATACATAACTACGTAGGTACGTTGCGCAGTGATCGCGTGTACTTGAATGTACTCTCAGCGCGCGTGGTTTTGACTGTCCTTATTTTTTTGTGTTTGCTCAGGATAATTAGGTCAAATATTATCCACCTATTTTTTTTTTGTTGATTATTTAGAACGAGAATCGAGTACTGAACATCCTGTATCAATATTGCTAGTGTTCAATCAGTCACCCCGTATATATTATACTCACTGTCTTCAACGATAGCACACATCTATAGCATGCATTGAATCATAGACACCACTTCACAATGCAGTCCTAGTACTTTAACGATATTAGTAGTCATTTTTTAAAGCAAAACGGACTAAATTAATCTATAAATCGACTGTTAGTATGCAAATAACATCACCGTAGAGCACCTTCTACATTTATAAAATAAACTATAATATATTACAACTTCATACAGGCTACATTATGATATGGCATGCACATGAGTGTAAAGACTTGTATATTGAGACTCCAATATGCATACAATGTACTTTCACAATATGTTAAAATCATAACGCTCCGCGCAGTTGGGTGATAAAAGGCGACATTGTTGTTTTGGTGGTTATTTGCAATACCTCGAAGTAAACTCAACTCGATGTTTCCTCTTTTATGTACCAATAAGCTACATGAGTAGATCTTTAACTACTGATAAAATAAGAAGTCTCTAAATCGTGACTAATGGGGTTTCTCTCGCGAGTTCACTGAGATAAAGTAAATAAATAAAAAAAAAAAAAAAAAATGATAAAATTAAGACTATGATAAAGTATTGACAGAATGTCATTATGAGTACCCATTGAATTATTTTATATTTGTGGAAACTTAAAGCTAAGCACAATTTGTAATAATACGGCCTATTTAAAGTTTTCGTGGACATAATCACGAAAAAAAATCTGCGTGCATAGATAAAACTAACTAGGTAAAATAAAATAAAATAACTTTTTTTACATCCATACAGATTAACTTAAAAATAGGGAGTTTTGGGGGGAACGTCATCGAAACATGTTGCTTTGTTTTATTTTCTTAAACATGTTTTATTTTGAATATTAATGCGATAAAAATAGTGGTGTTTTATTCATTAAGTGTTCGATCAAGTACATGAGTGTGGGCAAGTGAAATGTAGCAGTGAAACGTGTCATTTTACGTTGTCGACAAAACTCCATAGAAGCTTCTAGAAAAGTCGCCACCACTTTACTGAAGTAAGACTCGACTTTGAAAATGACTGTATACGTGATTGTGACTAGAACATTTACAACTTGTTTTATTCAAGAAACTTGAAAAAAATCTTAATAATTGACACTGGCAAATGCTTTAAGCGGGTCCAATACAAAAAAAAGAAGAAGAACTTAAAAATAAAACACGAAAAAAATACTCGACGAAAAGAGGTACGAGTAAATACTAAAAATAAAACTCATAAACTGATGTACCACAGACATAGTAAAGAGTCGATATTGTTCAGTTCATCAAGTACACTATAAGTGCGGTTAATATGTGTGAATGATCATGATCATTCGTTCACGTGCGAAGCGGGAATGTGTGTTTCACTTATTTTATTAACTAAAAATATAAAATGTCTGTGAAATCGCTTGAAAACCATATTCACGAGTTGATACAATCCGTGGCTCGCCTTACCGATGAAGTGAGCTCGCTGAAAACCATGGTGCAAGGACAAGCTGGAATAATCACTTCCCAAAGTAAGATAATTGCACAAATTAAATCAAACATGGAGGGTAAGACCTCACTTGGAACCCAAAATACGACAAGTGCAGAGATTATTCCAGCAAAGCAGCGACCCGTGCGTCAAGTTCGACTAAACGCGATCGCCGCTATCGCAAGCGCTGCAGCGGCTCAGAAACCGAACACAGGGAAAGACCGGATTGCGACTATTGACATGACGCCTACATCGAATGTGAGTGAATGTATGAAGCAACCAGCTGACAAAGTGAAGTTCGCTCAAAAAATATCAACTACAATGACTAGTGATGGGACATGCTCGAGTGATACAGTCACTAATGACAGCGCAAAATTAATCGACGTTGATACGTGGACCAAAGTTGTAAAAAAACGTCCAGGCCAGAAACCGCGTAAAATCATAACTGGGTCAGGTAAGGCGGACGACGAACTCCAGACTGTGGAGCGAATGAAGCACATTCAGGCTTGGTCTTTTAAACCCGAAACAACGGGGAGTACTGTCCTAAAGTATTTGAATAAGATAAAACCGTGCGAAAAATACACCGTTGAAAAACGAGATATTAAGTCTAACAAGCACGCTGCATTTGTGATCGGATTCCCGGAGAGTATGTATGAGGTGATTAGTTCCCCGAGTACGTGGCCACCCCTAGTGAAGGTGTCGGACTGGTTTCTCATCCGCCGCCGCGGAGAGGGGGCCGACGCGGCCCGCGGCGGCCAGTCGTCACCCACGGAGCAGCAGCGGACGCTTGTCTGAGCCTTCGAATGCAAATGCGCTTACAATCGACAAGTCTCTTGTAATATGCCACCAAAATGTGCGCTCAATCAATAACAAGACTGGGAGAATCGAAGTACTACTGCAAGGTGACCTCAAGTGCGACGTACTCGCTATTACGGAGCATTGGAACAAAGAATCTAATCTTAAGTGTGTGGTTATAGACGGATACAAGCTCGCGTCGTATTTTTGTAGGAAACATCATGAACACGGCGGCTCGTGTATATTTGTTAGTAATAGTACAAAGTGTGTCGAAAATGCAGATTTGACGTCGTTATCGGTTGAATTAGTAATGGAAATATCCGCAATTAATTTAATTGACTTCGACATGACAGTGATATGTTTATACAGAACGAATTTAGTTAGTACTAGGGAATTTCTGAATCAGTTTGAAGGATTGCTTGAGAAGATAACAGAATTAGGTATAGACTGCGTAATAGTAGGAGATTTTAATATCAATTCAGCTTCCGCGTCTAAGAGTGATATAAAAACACTATCAAATTTACTGTCGGGACATGGCTTGACGAACGAGGTGGACTTCCCAACTAGAGTGACGGCAACGACGTCCTCTTGTTTAGATCACGCGTACACGAATTTGCCGGCAGGCGCGCTCGTCGCGGCGCCCGTTAATACAAATCTGAGTGACCATCACGGTATCAAATGTACGTTGGTACGACATACGCATATACCTACTCCTCGGTACGTTCGGAATTTCTCGCACACTAACCAGCGTAACTTCGTAGCCGCATTAGATAGTGTTGACTGGCATAATTTAATGGTATTTAAATACAGCACTGCTACAGAAAAAGCGGTGGCAGTATTAAATATAATTAAAAATAAATTTGAAATATGTTTCCCTCTAAGAAGGATATGTAGTAGTAAAAAATCAGACTCATCTTGGGTAACACCAGATGTAAAAAATTATAAATGCTTATTGTTTGACATCATTCAAATCAGTAAACAATATTCAATTAATGACGAACTTAATACTATTATATCTGACATGAATGATTATTATGACTCGCTTATAAAAAGTACGAAATCGAATTATTATAGCAATTTAATTTATAGACGTAATAACGCCTCTAAGGCTATGTGGAGTGTAGTTAACAAAGAGAGAGGAAAAATCAACACTCCCCATGTCGATATTACAGACTCGCTTAGAAAATCCGACGCTACTAGATTCGAGACCAAAAAGTCTGCACTTGACGAAATGAACAGGAGATTCACCATGGCTTCGTTAGCATGTGGGGCTCCGAGAGCTGACGTTACGCGAGTACGTTTCCTGCTGGCGGCTGCGCGC
This sequence comes from Lycia hirtaria, assembly GCA_947563715.1. NCBI lineage: Eukaryota > Metazoa > Arthropoda > Insecta > Lepidoptera > Geometridae > Lycia > Lycia hirtaria. The sequence goes on from OX387386.1 coordinate 17,794,386, forward strand.
GCGCCGCCCGATCGTTCTCTGAGACTGCGGAGATTCAGCGCGGATGAGATATATCGTATCGTTATGACGCGGATTCCTCCCAAAATATCTAAGGATATATATATATGATATCTCAATAAAATTGATTAGAACAGGTATTCTATCGCTAGCACCGGTATTAGCTGACCTTTTTAATAGCTGTTTGATAGAGGGTACCTTTCCAAGTCCGCTTAAGATCAGCAAGGTATCGCCGCTGTACAAAGGAAAGGGAAAGCGGGAGAACATCGACAGCTACAGACCTGTCTCGATTATACCTGCAGTCGCGAAAGTATTCGAGAACGGACTTAGCTCTCGTCTTGTCGAATTTCTGTCCGACACGTGTGCACTATCCGACCGTCAGTATGCGTACCGCGAGGGGCGTTCAACAACAGCCCTGACCCGTGAGGTGGTGCGACGTGTTATGGAAGCCCGTGATTCCAGACCCAAGCTGCAGGTGGCGATCCTCTGCTGTGACCTGTCGAAGGCGTTTGATGTCGCCGATCGTGACGTCTTAGCTGTTAAATTACAGCATTACGGCATGGTCGGTGCTGCTCATTCCCTTCTGACAGGTCTGATGGCGCACAGATCACAAGTGGTCGTCGGCTGTGGAGGATCACTAAAATCCGATCCCATGATGGCGGAAACGGGTGTGGCGCAGGGGTCATCAGTTTCAAATATTTTATTCTCCATACTCCTGAACGACCTGCCCAATGCCGTGACTGCCGCTGACGTACTCATGTACGCTGATGACGTGGCCGCCGTGGTTACGGCGCCGACAGTGGATGCGCTTGAGCGGAAGCTGAACGACGCAGCCTCCCAGCTGTCAGGGTGGTTCCACATGAATGGCCTCGCTCTCAACCTGAACAAGACTCACTTCATCCAGTTTAGTCTGTCAGGGAAGTCTCAGAGACAATTGTCTGTGTTTGTGGATGGAGTGAGGATTGAGGAAAAGCAAACTACAACGTTCCTGGGTTTTGAAATAGACCGAGGACTAAAGTGGGACCACCACATTGACAAGCTGTGTAGCAAACTCGGAGGTGCTTGTTTCGCGCTGAGTCGAGTGACGAAAGTGGTGCCGAGTGAGGTTGCACGTGTGTGTTACTTCGCTACGGTACACTCTCAGCTTCAGTATGGCACTGAAATATGGGCTCGAGCCGCGGACTGGGAGCGAGCGTTCCGCATGCAGAAACGTGCGGTGCGGTGCGTAGCGCGAGTACCGTGGGACACCCCGGCTCGCCCATATTTCAAAAAGCTTGGAATCTTGACGTTACCTGCCATGCTGATCTATCAAGTGGCAGTGTATGCTAGACTAAACATCGACAAATACCCGGAGCGTGGTTCTCAGCATCACTATTCCACTCGAAACAGACACAAACTGATGGCGGTCATGCGTTCCCTTGAGAAGTCCACTAAGCTCACACATGTCATGGCCCCGACCGTATATAATAATTTGCCAAATAACGTCACTAGGGCAAGAACGTTACAATCTTTTAAAGTAAAGCTCAAAAAATGGCTCCTCGAGCAGTCTTTCTATAATGTTAACGAATTTTTTAACACTAACATTTGACATTTTTCTATTATAATTTGTACTTCAATTGACATTTAATAATTCAATCTAATTATTTTTTTACTTTTTGACATGATTATTATTATTGTAATGTGGTATATTTACACAGTATTCTTTGTTGTATTTTTATACTTACAAATAGTTGTAAGCTTATACATAATATTTTATTATTATTTGTAAAAACTTGACGTGTAAAATAATATTTTATCAATAAATATATGAATATGAATATGAATATGAATATGAATGTTGTGGTAGACGTGTAGCATGTGAAATAATGTGGCGAAATAAAACTTTGCCATGTTGTTGACAAAATCCAAGAGAAGTTCTAAGTCAGCACTCTGCTAGGAATTGGCCTTGATCTATTTCACTCGACTTTGACCGTAATTAAGATTGTTTGATGACAATAATGAAACTTAAATGAGCTTTAGAATTTGATAATGGCAAATGCGCAACCCGCTCGAGACCAATTAAATATCCCGATAGAAAGAAAAGGGAAAATCATCCTGTTTGTTCGTTCGAAGTGTTTGAAAATTTAACTTGTCCCAGGGATTTAACGAATACAGACGTTAAGGACGAACATTGTTCTGGGTTAAGGACAGGTTAAAGGGGTTAAGGACAGAAGGAGAGCTGAGAGCTCTCCGAAGCTTTACAGCTTGTAACTTTTTACGCATATTGCACAAGCTTTTGCCGACGACTTTGCACGCGGGGACAAAAATCCCAATTTGTACCACTTTTTGATATATTTGCTCCAAACCTACCCTTACCATACATACACGTATTAGCTAAGAGAAAGGCCTCGCATATTAAGTGACCCTAGAAGTGAATTGGAAGTGTAAGCATTATTTTATTAATTATATAACATATTGACATGATAAAAAAAGAAAAAAGAGTAAAAATATTCAGCAAATTTAACATATATGTATTCTATCAACCATTGTACAAGCTTTGCTTAGTTTGGACTATATGGTGTTGTTTGAAAAGTCCATCAATATTTATTTATTTTTTTAACAGACGATTTAAGTATTTATTTTGATAAGAAGTATTATGATATACTAAATAATTACGTCCAAATATCACCAAATGTTTTTTTTTTTTATTGTATATTCCATGTAGCTTCCTGTATGTATTAACATACAATATACAATATTGCAGAGTTAACTCTTCTCGTAATATTACGTCAACCTTATCCAACCACTGGGTCAGCGTAAGCCGCAAAAATAACCAGCCGGCACGCTTTCTCTTACTTGCATTATAAAAATCCTAATAATGCACATAATGTAAAAATGCATAACAAGTTGGTGATCAATCGTAGATCTATATTGTGTAAAAAAAAAAAACTTGAACTTTATCAAAATAAAGCAGAACATTTTGTTAATGAGGCACAGAAAAATGTAACAGACTGAGGCATCATACTTCGTTCTGTTAAAGAAAGAATTTTTTTGAAGTCGGTTTTATCGTGATTTTTCAAAATTGTCTGAAATTTTATTTCTGCATAAAAATACTACATAGTTATTTATTCTTCTTGGATATTTTCTCAGATAGAGTCAAAACACGTAACTGATACAAAAACCGCTAGCTTAGTACTAATAGTTTAGTTTCTTATAATTTAAATCAGTTATAAATGATGATCTCGTGCGCTTTATTATCAAAATCAATCAAACGTTTGAAAAACATTTAAATAATATAAATTTATTTCGTAATATTAATTTAAAATCAAAAAACAATAAAAGTATACTCGCATATTGGTGCGATCACTTGCAATTCAAAGCGCACGCAAGTGCACAATATGGTAAAAAAGTACCTAAGTGCTATTTAACGCGTTATATTTCGTACTCGTATATTATGATAATGGCCATAGTTTTAAATAATTTTGAAGAATATAGAAGAAGCAACCGACTTCTCATGGATGTCATTGTCAGAACTGGACCAAATTGAAATGGGACCAAACGGGAAGCACCAGATTTCAAATAAAAAATCGGCCAAGTGCGAGTCGGACTCGCGCACGAAGGGTTCCGTACTATCATCTATAATACTACAAAGTTTAGTTCTGTTTATAAAATAACGAGAAATCAACGAAATTCCAAGTAGTAAATTGCAAACTTATAGGTAGGTTTTCGATACACATCCGGGCAGCATGACAACGCTCGCGCGAATACGCGCGGCTATGGCTCGCTCCGTGAAGTTACCTCCCCCGCTACCCGGGCGGCGCGGCGCTCGCACCGCGTTTAGATGCACGGATTATTTTCATTTTGTGAGTTTTTATGTATTAGATTAGGTATTTATTTTTATAGTTAATATATTTCTAAATATTTACTTACAAATATTCAAGTTTCTACCTGTTAATTAAGATCGAGTAAAAATTGCTTAAAAATTACGTTTGTTGTATGGGAGCCCCCCTTTAATATTTACTTTATTGTTATTTAATTATTTATTTTGAAAGGTAATATACAAGTAAATATTCTGTGAAAATTTGAAGCGTCTACCTGTTACCGTTTTTAATATTGAGCAAAAAATACGAAAAAAACACGTTTATTGTATGGGGACCCCCCTTATTATTATTTTTTTTTTAATTTTTAGTATTTGTTGTTATAGCGGCAACGGAAATACATCATTTGTGAAAATTTCAGCTTTATAGCTATCACGGTTTATGAGATACAGCCTGGAGACAGACAGACAGACAGACAGACAGACAGACAGACAGACAGACAGACAGACAGACAGACAGACAGACAGACAGCGAAGTCTTAGTAATAGGGTCCCGTTTTTACCCTTTGGGTACGGAACCCTAAAAATAATCATCAAAATCAGTTCACCCAGTCGAAAGTTTTGAGGTAACAAACATAAAAAAATACAGTCGAATTGAGATCCTCCTCCTTTTTTGAAGTCGGTTGAAATTATGCTACACGCACAATTACTAAAGTTTTCTGTTACCAGTAACCAGAATCGACTGGCCTTGTGGCTCAGTTGGTAGTATATTATCTACTTAGTTTGGGCTAGATGGTGTTGTGTGAAATGTCCACAAATATTTATTTATTATTTATTTAATAGTCCTCCAATTGCGCCAATCTTTTCGAAGAATTACTCAAATAACGTTACGGCAGACCTGTCAAAAACAGCTGTCAACATAATTTCAGTTAATATAAGTTTTCACGACTGTTGATTATAGAAAATTTAATTACGTTTGACGGATTTACAGGGCCTTACCGAAAAACGTTACTTAACTTTAACCAACGTTTTAAATTCTCTGTCTTCTTTCCGCAAGTGTCATTACATGTCAGCGAGAAGTTGACAAAATATGTTAAGCATAGCTTAAAGTTAAGTAACGTTTTTCGGCAAGGCCGTTAGTGTATATTTTACATAATTTTACAATCTGAGCTTCAAAAACGCTCTGGTGTTCGTGGTTACAGGCGAAACTACGCCACGAGGCAAGACGGGGCACGCACGAAACCTACTACGTATAATACGTGATAAATCTGTTAAACTTGTTTAATTTCAATCAGCTGTCAACTCCACATCGACGGGCTTTCACTTCTTGAGAGGCATATGTGTGTGCTTACAGGCGGCGGTTATTTTCGGTGAATTCGCAAGGTCTAATATTGATTTAGACCAATTTTATTGATCTTACGCGTGTAGTTTTCTTTAACAGTTAAGTAATTAGTTTAGTTTTAGTTGGCGGTAACAGATAGAACTCGATTGGTTATTTTATCGAAGCTACAATTCGGCAGATTCGAGCATAGCTCATTTGATGCTAAGAGATGGTATTGTTCAAAGTGATACGGACAGATAAACACAATCATATTTGTTCATCATAAGTAAATCATCATCGTGTAACTAAACATCCTCGCAGAAAATCTTTGTTGGCGCAGCGGTTCAATATATCTTGATCTTCGATACTAAAATGGCCACCTCTTTCTCCATCTTGTGCACGTTTACGCCAAGTATACGCGGTTGTAGGCTCAGTATGTTTTCGTCAGGAGTTTAGCTCTAAAGGTAGCATTCCACCAAAGTTGTGTTGAGAACATTTGCTAACGAACATATCGTGCAAAACTCCTGCGGTGCTCGAACCTAAGCCACAAAGTGCATTTATTATATCGATTTCTCTGCTAGAGATCACGTACATTTTGTTGAAGTTTGCCCGCAAAGAGTCTACCAAGAAAATAATTTGTGCTTTACTCTGCGCGATACAGTGCGGCACAGAGCCACTCACCTCACTGGTGGAATCCTACCTTAAGGCTAATTATCTAGCAGTTTAATGGTACAACTTCATATAACGCGGTTGCATCCTTAATAAACAACGCAGCCGGGCATCTTTCGAAGAATTTCCTATATCCAAGAAGACATCCAGCTACTAAAATAAGAAAAAATCTTATTTTATCTTTCCACCGCGCAAGTAAAACAACAGGTTAATACTAAGTAATGTAAGAAAACACGTGGCTCATTCTATTCGTAACCAAGACACAACCTTTCCCGGGCCAAAAAGCTTTTTCAGAAGAAATGAAAGAATAACACAGTTATTTTCAATCAATATTTTATAATCGGTTCAAAACTAATCCTTACTCCCATGGAGATAAAGCCTCTGACAACCAAGCAGGAGCAATAATTTTACTATTTATTTAGGACTCTCGAATAGCAAGTAGGTATACGGAGTGTTTTCACTCCTTTTGTTCGTACAAAGGTTATAAGTCAATGGATAAAATTGCTGCTGATTTCGAGAATACAACAAACTAACTAGACTCTTGTTGGGCGTGTTTCTTGGAAGAGATAAACACATCATTACTACGTTATGTTCCATGTTTTTCTATTATACAAACAGAATATTAAAGGCCACTCAGATAGTATTATGAATATAGATTTATTTGTATAATAGCAAAATACGCCTTTTGTAATTTATTATGGAGGAATATTTTGTTATCTAATATTTCTTGAGAAGCAACAACTATTAAAACCAAATATAAGATTAAAATTGGTCTACGTCTAGTCATAAAAGGATAGAGATGGGAAATAAATCGTTATGTAGAAAATTGAAACGTACAAATTCTATACATACATTTCATTTCGATATGTTTCAATAACGTAAATGCATCTTTCACAGAAAACGTTTACCGGAATCAGAGCAGAATGTGTATATCGTCTTTGAAATAAACGTTGACGTGTGTATCTGTGTGCCTGTCTGTGGCATGGTAGCTCTCAAAAAGATGGACAGATTTTGATCTAGTTTTTTTATTTTTTATTTGAAAGAGGATTTCATTGCGAGTATATTTGGCTATGTTTTTTTTCCGGGGGTTTTTGAGTTTTCTAAACTTATGGTAAGCTTTATAAGCTTGTATTAAAACATAGTTAAGAGCATTTGGCAAGAAAATCATCTTTCAAACAAAGAAAGATGATTTTATCGCAAATGATTTATTCAAAATGATGGTGATTTTAAAATTAATGTTATGGTGTGTACAATAAACAATAAAGAGTTTATCTATTTATCTATCTACATATGTTGACTATGTATCTTGACAGCCTTCATAGCTCAGTGGTAGTACATATATCTTGTAGATCGTGGGTTCGATCCCCATCCAGGCAAAAAAATTCTGCAGAGCTTGGATATTTGTTCTGTGTCTGAGTGTTTATTATTTAACATACATGTATTTACAAAAAAATCTGATAATACTCTTCAGCCTTTTATGAAGCCGCAGTTTCCGAGTGCATCAATTAATAATTTAATTTTTCACTCATTTACTTTAAAACTTTATTTATTTATTTTTACAATATAAATATAAACTAATAATAACATAAAAACTGTAAAAAAACTTTAATATAATTTATAATTGTTACACCAACAAAATGACAAGTACATTACAGTTTACCGGATACCTATTACTATTTTAAAACTGCGGTGTGGAGGGATCAAAGTGCCATTTACAGGAGCATTAAGCGCGGTATGGCAGTATTGAACCCTCATTAAAAGCCCGGTACGTCGAAAATGGAGGAATATTTGTACTTACCTCCATTGAGCTATATGTACTTACGTACGAGAGCAGGCACCGCTTATAGATACTTTGTCACATTCAACTGCGGTGAGAACGCCGCACTTCACTCAGTGGTTTACTAGTGAAGTGAGTGCTTTCGACGTTTTGCTAGCGAGAAAACACACCATAGATGTAATTCTGCGTTGCAAGTATCAATCGTATCGTATAATCGTAGATAAATGATGTAATTATTATTCCAGCGCTAAAACGCTGTTTTATTTAATTTACCAAAAAATGTGACAATAATTTTGATTCAGATAGCTCCTCTAGTACGTGAGTACATACAGCTCAATGCTTACTTACTTCCTCAGTATTACGCTCTGATATTGAATGTAATTTCCTCACCGTGTCGGTAATTACATAAACAGTAATTTAATTCATTTTTGTTTGAATATTTTTGGCTTAAAAATATTCAAAAAAAAAATAGCAAAATCGTGTATACAAATGTCGACAGGTAGAACACGTGCCTAGAAGGGATGGTGAAAGGTGGACGAAGGCAATCACCAAGTGGTACCCGACACAAAAAGCGGCTTCCGGTTTCATAATCAGATAATTATGTAAAGAAGGTGCTTTGAATAGCAATAGACTAAGCTGGCTCAGGGCTGCAAGTCTGGACTTTTCATATCGACCAAACTCGGTTGATAAGGTCGATAAGAACAATCGAGACTTACACCCTTGAATCGAAAGTGATGGAATGAATGATAAAAAGCTTAATGTGCCAGCCTAAGCCTGTATCCACCAAGCAATGGGTGAAATATCATGAATATTACAAACCGGAAAACGCTTCAATGCCATCCCTTCATGGTAGATTTGCCATCGGCTCGAACTAAGCGTTTTACTTACATCTTCGTAATGCAAACCGCTTGGGAATGTAATGCCTTGCCACCATCCTTGTTTCCTAAAAGCTATAACCCGGGTGTCTTCAATTCTAGAGTCAAAGAGTATATTCTAGGTCTACGTGCTTCATCTTCGGCCCCAGCATCGCTAGAGTTGCTGGTGGTCAAACGTAGAGTATTTCTAAAAAATAACCATCTGTGTGAAAGGTTTTACTTTAGAGCAGAAGTTGGCCAAGTCTGCTATACCAGTAAAAATCAGTAAGTAAAAGTATGCGCACTATTTAAACTTTTTAGAGGCTTACTAAACTAATCACTAATAAGAAAATCATATTATCTTAAGACAGCTCTTTGATAACGAATGACAAATCTCTGAAAGATACGGCTAAAATATTATGTAGCAGGTTTGTGTGACTTGATGGAATGAGAAGCTAGATTGCACGGATCACTCCTGTGCTATAACAATTTAACTGCAGAAACATTTCCGAGAGATTGCTCTCTCCATTCTCTCTATGACGACATGAGCCAAATCGCTTTGTGGTGTAGTTTGGATATAATGGCAGGTTATATTCAACCATGAGCTCAAGTGACTTACGTATCGCAGTAGTAAACTTGATTCTAACAAAGTTGTAAGTTAGAAAACATTTGTTTGCATGCGCTTCTATAGCGCGCATTCATTTTTAAAAGCTTTAATTCTACTTGCCCTGTTAGTATGGGACAAATCTTGCGAGTTAAATTAGAACCACTTCCTGACGTTAGATTAGGTTGAAATTTGGTTTACTTACGTAACTTCGGTGACAATGCAATAATATGGTACCATGAAGCTGGTCTCAAGATGGCGTCGGAAGGTGGCTATCGGAACTCCTAAACTAAACGAGATAAAACCGTCGAGTTTGGACTCGTTTGAATAGTCTTGACAAGCACTCTTGTGCTATACGACAGCCAGGGTCTCAAGATGGCGTCGGAAGGTGGCCATAGGAACTCCTAAACTAAACAAGATAAAACCGTCGAGTTTGGACTCGTTTGAATAGTCTTGACAAGCACTCTTTTTTTAGACTAGTAAATAAAATATTAATTGATTGTTTTTTTTTTAAACAAGCTTTTATTTAAATGCTCTAAAACAAAGAAAATAAATTTTATATTGATATAAATAAAAGCTTGTCGCGAGATTTCAAACAACATCGTACCCGTGCCACTTTTTAAAACCACCATATATTTACTAAATTGTGCCATGCCTGTAATCGCGGTATGCCTGCCTTACTTACTTTTTTAACCGACTTCAAAAAAAGGAGGTTATAAATTCGACCTGTATGTATGTAATATTGTCCGAACTGCACAGTTTTTGTATATGTTAGTCTATACAAGCTTCTAAACATGTGCCAAATTTTATAAGTGTATGTATGTTTATATGTCTGTATGTTTGTCCACGTATTACGCAGAAACTAGAAGTCGTATTGCAAAAAATCTTTATTGTTTTTTTTTTTTTTTTTTTTTTTATTGACTAAAGTATCTCTCAACTCAGGAGTCACTGTAAATTTATCAAAATCGGTTCAGTAGTGTTCTCAAGTTATGGACTTTTTATTTTTTTTACATATGAGTGTTTCAACGGCGCTATTTATAATACTAGGCGGATTTGAACGTACTTAGTTCGGTAGGTTTATCACTTAAACTATTTAAAAGGATCTAGCGTACTTTATAACGGAGATACGTAAACCAACTATTTTTGAGGTCGGTGTCTGTATAAGACTTAGTTGATGATAGTTTAGGGCCTGACACTGCCCACAAAAAATAATTGGTGTACATACCTACTTAGGTTTTGAAATTTTTCGTGTTTTTCTCCCTTTTCAGTTAATTTGATTGTTTTGTAGTCGGTTTCATTTTTTGAAACTACTCTTATTTATATAAAATTATACACGTTCGGATTATTATGTAGAGTTAAACACAAAATTTATGTTACTGGTTGGACAATGAATACATATCTTCTTCTCTTCCCGTGAATACATAGTCTGTTCAGCTAGAGAACTACTGTGGCATTCAGGGTGTTACTGTCCTTATTTCATTATTTTCTTCATTCAAGGTCACAGAATACTATGGTAGTATATACTTCGAGACGTCAGTTTTTCTGTTTTGCCACGATAGAAGTATAAGTAAACAGACTATAAGCGTTAAGCGCATCGCCCACACGAGCTGGAGTCGATGCGGCGTCGAGGCACGGGCGCTCAAGCGGCGCGCCGCTTCTACGTTTCCTACAGGTTCAAATGGCAGTGCGGGTGCGTCCACACACTAAGAGTCGCGTCGTAGGCGACGTGGAGTCGAGGAGCGGTCGCGGCGGTGTCGCAGCAGGGGTGCAGCGCGCGACCGCGCCGCGACTCCACCGCCATTTTGTTTCGTGCCTAGACGTGTTTACACTGTTGTGTGTGAAGGAAGCATAGCCGCCCGTGCCTCGACTCTAACAAAAACGCCACGCCTCGACTGTGCCGCGACGCCGCCGCGACCGCGCCTCGACTTTCCAGTGAGCGACGACGCGTCTTAGGTAAAATAAATATGAAAAATTACTTACCGCAGTTGGACTTCTTGTCCGGCTCCGGCTAGAGGAGAAGTGTTCGATAACCTCCCAGTTAGATTTTTTCGGCGCAGGGGTGTCTGCGGGGGAGGGGGAGGTACGCGGGACGGCAGACGGCGTGCTGCGGCCTGAGTCGTCGCCGCTGGCACGTGCCGCGTTCGCAGCGGACCGCAACGACGCGCAGCGGCGCCCGCGCAGAGCGTCCTACGGCAAAAGAAACAGTTTTTATACCGGACTATAAATTTAATTTAGGCGTTTTAGCGGTTACCTATCTTGAAAGTATGGCACTGTCTTATTTATTTATTTATTTATATTAATTCAAATGTTAAGTTCAATTTTGTATTTCTATATCAAACTTTGAGAAAAGATATTTCATTTTATTATAAAATGTAAGATACTAAATGAACCCCGCGGTAAAGGCCTAGCTGAAGTTGTTTTGATGATTCTAGTACACCCAATGCTTATATTTTTTTACAAAGTTAATTCGATATCTTAGTACCAAAGAGAGACTTATGACAACGATATTATGATGAGTAAACATAATGTTTGAAAATAAAACTAAAACGCGCTGACCTTTAACTCCAATCGTAGAAAAAAAAATCTAATTTGAGTACTTAAATAGAATTCCATACAAACACAAACCACAAGCAAAAAGTTGTTTAAATATTATTTAACTAAAAGGTGAATATCTTCCAGATTTATATATATATAAATCACAGAGTTCTCGGAATAGTTTCAAATATAACTTTTCAATACAACCTTTCATAATAATTAGAAAAGTTTTATACGCAAGCAAAGCAGAAGTCAAAAATTAGTCTACAAAGAAAACGAGCTGCAAAACTTGTTTTATTTTCAATTATAGCCGATGTCGTTTCAGAAAGTGTCCCAAACTCCGTTGGAAGTTTATATTCCAAACTCAATAAGTTCCGATCTTAACCAGAAATCCCCATTAGCCATTTCAATAAGTAAAACAGTAGAAACTCGCCAAGTTGAGAGATTATCACTGACTTCGAATAGTATCGAGAAGTGTCAAGGTCACATAATGACACTTCGGTCTATGATTGAGCGATCTAACAAGTATTAAAACAAAATACCCGACTGCGGAAAAGAGGTTTGATTTCGTTACGCTTGATACGCTGTTGAGTATACATTTTTTATGAAAAAGTATGCGTCAAATCGTTGTAAAAGATTATAGAAGCGCATTTTTAGAATAACTCAAGTTATTATTTCGAATTAAGTTTATTTTTTCGAGAGATTTATTTGTAGAAGGCCAATCTAACAAAACCTCGCACACAAAATTGATCAAGCCGTTGAGGCTGTAGGCGCTCATATAGAAATATGTCTACATACATACAATCGAAAAACGTATCCCTCCTTCTTGTGCAGTCGGGTAAAACACCAATTTAGACACGATTTAAAGACACTAAAGCCTCGATGACACTGAGCTAGCTTACAAGCTACAAGCCAGCGAGTTCGCGAGCAGCTTGTAAACTCGCTCCGTGTCATTGAGCTTTTTTACAATCTGCTTTTGATTGTGTCATCGACACTCGCTACTCGCTCACTCGCTAGCGTTTAAACTCGCCGACTAGCAGCTTCTAAGCTAGCCCAGTGTCGTCGAGGCTTTAGATTGTATATTTTTTTTTACGCAAGATAGATATACGATTGATCACCAACTCGCCTGATGATAGAACAATATAATTCTGGAGTACGACAAAAAAATAAAACGTTTCGGTTCGAGATTTTTGGAATATCCGTCATGAAACGATGACGCCTTTTAACCGACTTCCAAAAAGAAGGAGATTCTCAATTCAACTACCAGACAAAAAAAAATATGGGACCACCTCTGAGGTATTAGGTGCCATATCTCAGAGGTGGTCTCTTATATATTTTATCAAAATTGGTTCAGTAGTTTGGTTTTTATAAAAAAAAAACTGGAAAAATGTCATCCAAGTAAACGATATTGCGTATTTTGAAGTCGGTTGCTTCAGGTTTTTGAAGTATAATACCTATAAATATACAGAACTACGCAAAGAATTCAATGTAAACTACATATACTTATAAATATATATATATATATATATATACATATAGCTATATATATAGCTATAACGTATATATATATATATATATATATATATATATATATATATATATATACGTTATAGCTATATGTACGTTAGTACATGTAGATCGTTGGAACTAAGAGACTTTTTTAAAGTATTTTTTTATAATTAGATAATTTCTTAATAAATTAATAAATTAAATAATAAATTTTGGTACTAAAGTTAACAAATACAACCTGTAGATGAAAAGTTTTCTCTTACATTTTTCACATTATTTCTTTACCAAATTAGGTTTGTATTAATGTATATTTACAAATATATAGAGAGTAAAACTTTATTTAATTATGCAACAATGGTTAGACTATATTATTTATATATATTATTTACCCATATAAAACTTTTTACATAGAATAGCTCTCCGTTTGACCACCATCACGCCTGATGGGAAGCGATGCATATTACCCTCTTTTATATCAATCCGGTAAACTGTAATCTTTGAAACGCTAGAAATTTTCTAGACGTTAATAATATATCACACTTAGTGTGTTTGATTAAAGCGAGCAGTATTTTTCAGTTCAATGACTCATGTGCTAAACATCTGCATGCATAATTCAAAAGGCTTCAGGGCTAAACATCTCGCAAATAGAAACAATGTTTTAAGCATAGACGTCACTGAGGAAAGCTTGTTACACACAGTATTGAAGCTTATATTCTTAATAAGCATTAAAAATACGTGCGGTATTGATATATATTTGATAATTGAGTTCAGCAGGATTCTCTCCGTTAAGAGGGGCCGTACGTACACCATCAATTATGTTGCGCAATTTTAATTGAATCGGCCCTGCGCACACACAGAACAATTATGTTGAATCAATAAATTTGACGTGGCAATTTGCATCAATAACTCGGGGGGGCAACATGTCTGACGATCAATGTTTGCCTGCAACTGGAGTGACATTGATTTTAGTGACATATGGACATAAACGAATGACTCGCATTTAAGAGCCTAGTGCGAGTTTTACAGAATATTTATTACATGATCGTTTTGACGATAATTCAACTAGATAAATAAATAAATAAATAAATATTTGTGGACATTTCACACAACACCATCTAGCCCAAACTAAGCAACGCTTGTACTATGGAACTAGATGGCTGATAGAATACATATATACTTTTTTTTTTTTTTGTAAATATATACATATGATACATAGAAACACCCAGACACAGAACAAACATCCATGCTCATCACACAAATGTTTGCCCTGGGTGGGGATTGAACCCACGACCTTTCAGTTCAGCAGGTAGACGTAAACACACTACCAACTGAGCCACAAGGCCAGATACGATTTGTTTGGTTGTAATCAAAACCATGTAGCGTCAGGAGGTTTTGTAATAGACAATTTTTGTAATATAAAGCAAAGTTAAAAACTCACATCAGGGCTTAAGTATAATTTTAAAAGAAAGTCGATGTACATTTAATAGTTTTGAACATACACATAAAATTATTTAAAATCACTGGTACTCTCTTAGGTAGAACATAATATACCGTTGCATTGAGCCGGTTTGACGCCACATTTGACGAGTATTTGAAGATTCAAGAAATATATTTTTTCTCAGTGGACTTCTTATGGCTGAGATGATGGTGATGATGATATTTTTTCTGAAACATTATATAAGATACATTCAATAAGTAAGTCACAGCATTGGCTAAAGATAACTAGGTAGATAATTGGTTTGTCAGTCTTCAATACATATACCACTTGATGTCGAATTAAATAATGCAATTGCGAAAATTTTGCAATTTAATTTGAAGTTGTAACGTCTGCCTTACCTACATCAATGTATACAATTTTACATACGTACGTATTAAATACTGTTACAGGTAAGAAATCCTCCTCGAAAAATAGTTAGGGTAAGTACAGACCTACTTAAGTAGATGCCCAGTATTAATTTATTTTTTTGGTATTATGTAACGGCTGTTGTGATTTCTCCCTTTTCAGTTCATTGAATAGTTTTGAAGTCGATTTAATTTTCTAAAATTACTTTTATTAGGAGAAAGTATGTGCAAAAATAAACTATACAATTTATTTAAATCAATATTCTTTAGAATGGTTTGGAAAAATCACCTAATTATTATGAAAAAGTGGGTTGGAGGTTACGAAAAAGTGTAATTTTTTTATTTTGCAAGGGTAGTAATTATTATTTCAAAAAAATATAGCTATGACACTCAGAGAGTGCAGACGAGTCTAACGAAACCTCGCATATGAAAATCGGTCAAGCGTTTAGGCTCTAGGAGGTTAAATAGAAACATACATACACACACAAACATGAATACTGCATGGTAGATCGCGCGACAACTCTTGTAACACCAATTTTACACATATACGTAAAATATGAAAGTTTCTAACTATGTACCTTATAAGGAAGCTCAAGGTCACGCAACGAGCTATGGAGAGAGCTATGCTCGGAGTCACTCTACGAGATCGAATCAGAAACGAAGAGATACGTAGACGTACAAAAGTCGCCGATATAGCACAGAGGATTAGCAAGTTGAAGTGGCAGTGGGCAGGGCACATAGCACATAGAACTGATGGCCTATGGGGCCGAAAGATTCTCTAGTGGAGTCCACGCACCGGCAAGCGCAGCGTAGGAAGACTAGCCACGAGGTGGACAGACGACCTCATACAAGTGGCGGGAAGACGCTGGATGCAAGCCGCTTCCAATCGGTCTTTTTGGAAATCCATGGGGGAGGTCTATGTCCAGCAGTGGACTTCTTATGGGTGAGATGATGATGATGATGATGAAAGTTTCAGAAGATGAAACAAACCGACGAGACGTTTTCCACGCTGATGCAGACACCTAGTTTGTGCGGGCATCGAATTAGTTTCACTCGAAGTGAACGATCCCGCCAACTAAGGACACTCAAACTTTGCCTGTAGTCGTAGCTAGTCAGATAAGCTTGCTAACTTCACTGACTACATCTCTTCTAACGTGAAGTGAGTGTTTAAACGTGGAACACCAAAATAAATATAATTAATAATGTATTTGTCAGCGACCTATGTGTACTGTGTTTGCATATAATTAAATTCTCTTATCTCTTAATACTTTGTTGTTTAAGTCTTTGCTAGAACACTATATAATAAGAGAGGATCTCTTAATACACCATGGTGGTGAATTAACCAAAGACATTAAAATGTAATTAATTAATTCTGAGCGTAGCGAAAAAACTTATGTCTGTGGAAGTAACAGTCCTCAAATCTCAAGTCCTCAAATACGCTAAAAGTAATAAGTTCCAGGAAACTTTATGTATATATAATTTAATTGCTATTTATATTTTGCTTATGTCATTTTTATTTTTTACTGGCGCACATTAATTTGATACAAAAATTCGCAGAAGTTGTAATGTACTTAATGTTATTTATATTTTTGTGTAATTATACATAAAAATAGAATTAACATTAGATAGCTTCATCAATAATTACAGAATCCCTTATTGTAGAAATGTAAGAAAGTATTGTAGAAGTGTAGAAATGTAAAATAAGCCATACTTCCGTCACAATAAGACTATTAGCAATTTGTGCCTAAATGATCTGAAGAGAGTAATTTAACGGATATCTCAGTATTAGTGAATTGGAGCGTATTTCTACAGATAGGAATATCTACCTGGGATTGTGAATAATTTATAAAGCCTGGAATTTTGGTAATGAGAAGCAGTGTATGGGCGGACTGATGTTTCTATTAGATCGAGTGAGCGAAGCGAACAGTCTCAACAACAACTGGCAATATTTGCTTTCTTCTGTCCGGATATTCGTCGGGTCTCACGTACAGATCATATTTTTCAACTATATCGATTTCTAGTTAGATATTTGACTATAATAGGCAATTCACTTGAGAGCCCTTTTTCATTCTAGTTAATTTGTGTAAACTTATCATCTTCCTCTCCAACGTCCTAGACATTTAACTTTGAGTCGCGCCGTAATTTGAGAGCCTTTTTCAATGCGAGATCAATATCTTATAGGTATCTAGCAATCTATACCTATTAGTTTGAAAGGAGTCAATTTCATAAATAATACAGCTCTAATCAAAGAACAAGCTTACCCTTATACGGGTATATTTTTAAATTGTACATTTTTGTCATTACAGTTAACAATTTCCGGACTGTTTCCTTTATTTATTTGATATCATGTTTGTGCCAAATTTTGTGATTCAATTTGATCCAAGTTAATTTTCATATATTAAAATAGTTTTCGCGTTAAATATTTCCACAGACATAGAAGTCTATGAATATTTCTAAAAATGATTTTTATGTGTGAAAATTAACATGGAACAGATTGAAATTTATGTCGAAGATTTGTGATGTAGTTTTCTAGGATTACAAACGACGATTTTTATAAGTTCATGCAGTCATTTTATATCTTCAAAAATGTGGGTATGCGCGACCGAGACAGACGATGGTCGTACTACGGACTCTTAAAATAAAAATACCGCCAAATACAACGTCATTTAGCTCTGTCAAACAACTCGTCTCTATAATATTACTTCTAGTAATCTAGCCATACAGCTCCTTCCTCCCGCGAACCAGCAAAATGTGGAATGTCCTTTCTCGGAAGGTTTTCCCGCCGAGCTTCAACAAAGAGCGTTTTAAAAAGGGTGTCTACAAGCACCTTTCCGGGTTAGCAAAGCAACAGTAATGTCAGTGATGTTGCAGTTGTCCATAGGCGACGGTTATCGCTTACCATCAGGCGAGCCGTCTGCCTTTTTGCTTCTCCTATTATATAAAAAAAAAAGCCATACAAATAGGTACGAGTATACATAGGCGAGACATACTAGCCAATCAGTGACGTGGATTTACGCACACTACGTGTTTTTACTCACCATCGCGGATGTTTTTATCTCGTGAAGGCGACCTCACCTGTGCGATAATTGAGACTAATCCATGTAAGTTATATTTAAATTTAACTAATTCTTGGTGTGTGCACTAGGCCTTTTAGATTATTTAATCCGTTATGAAATAAGGAAGTTATTGAAGTACTTGTGCCACATTTAAACAGCGGGTGCTTTGTGGTTATAGAAACTGTCAGTAAAATGAACGTTTGTGGCAAGAAATTATAGTAGATTGTTATACAAGGGGCTAAAAAGACCCATTGTAACGAGGTAGTTTTTTACTCCCGAGCTTTAGCGAAAGCGGAGTAAATAGAAACCGACTTACAATGAGTTTTTAGCGCCGTGTGTTGTTATAATTAGAGTGTGCTCTACTTTTCACTACGAGTGCGAGAAAATAAAATAATCCAATACAATAACTCAAAGTTTATTTTATTAAAAATGAAATGTACAATTTGTACAATTCTTGATATTTAACGAGATGTTTGCAAAGAGAATGTAAATATATTCCTAAGAGATTATTCTACTTTTGAATGAAGACTGTTTCGTGTATGTAGGCTCTTTAGTAACAGATACAAATAAAAAAAAAAACTTTTCCCCTAGAGCTTAAAATGCTATTTTTCCCCCGCTTTACTATGCTACAATGACGGACTTTTAGAGCAAGAGGAGTGAAATCATTTTTATTGTGTTGCTAGTCTCGAAAAATAATTAAATAAGGACCCAAGCGCTCTCAATAAGACATTAATTGTCTTTCCGAAAATACTCAATCAAATCAAATGACGTTGGAACGTGAAAGCTGGACATATTTTTCTGGTATCTAAGGTCGATATTGAGAATAAGGTAGCAAGAGCGAGTGTCTAATATTGAAATTTTACAACGATTCGAAATGTACGAATTCAAGTTTTTCTGACGAGCTACAACTCAGATTGTGTGTGTATGTACTGGGTATCGAAGACAATCGCTTACCCAAAGATGTATTACATTCTATGTTAGCGCGGGGTATGCATAAACATGAAGGCCAACTTCTTCGATATAAAGATGCCATATAAAGGCATCACAACACATTTTGCATAGACTTCTGTCGCTGGTAGGATCTTACAGTATTGTAATAAAAGTCATTGTGGAAAAATACGATCTATGGGCAGGTCAACTGTTTAAAGAAACCCAACAAACGTCAAGTTCAAAAAGACTGAACGAAGCCCTCCAATAATACATAGATTTCTGTGGGTCAACTTTATTGTAGCTTGAAAATCTTTAAGACCACATTTGGACTAGAGAGCCACATCAGGGCTCATGCTAGGGAACATTAGTCCTAGCTCGTTACCTGTTATCAAAACAGATGAATATTGTAACGACGTAGTCGCTTACGCTCATTTGTCACTTTCAAATAATTGAAACAATGAATGAAAGAATTTCGACGTCAACTTAAGAGTCGGGTGGCTCAGTAGGGTAAACCCTTTCCCTTGCTTAAGCCGAAGACACGGGGTTCGAGTCCACACTCGGGCATCATTAATGATGTTTGGATTTTTGGTAGAAATTTCTAGAAAGAAATGCTCCCCGACTCTTTAAATAGGGAATATCGTCAACATTCTAGAAAGTTCGAAATAAATGATAAAAACAAAAAGACTATCGAAATTGAATGCTCTGGAAGAAATAAATGACGAACGAAAAGACTACTGAAAATTAAACTCCTAGAAGGTCCTGCGGGGTATATATAAGTAAGGAGCTTCAGTCGAGGTCAGAGTTCATTTCAGTTACAAGTGGTTTAAAGGAAAGTAAAAAAAGTTACAAGTGAAAGTGAAGTGAACCGTGAGTGAACAGTGAAGTAGACAGTGAACAGTAGAATAAAGTAGAAGTGTGTTTTGTCGGAACGTAGACTCAGTGTCGAAAGCGCGTCGAGACTGTAATTATTGACGGTGTACGTGTTTTAAACTGAAGTCCTCTGTAGAAGACAGTACGTGTCAGTGAATAAACGTGCTTGCAAATATCGTTGTTGCCTTTTAATCTCTGAACCCACTTCCCGTAACAATATCTACAAACTGGAATCAAAGAAGATGATATTTTTTTTAAATCTAATTCCATGATATTCAAGTTCGCTGTTCGACATCTTCGCCAACCTTGTACGAATTGATGTTACTTTTGCTTTTTCTTTTTAATTCAATAGATAAAAACCTTTCTACATTCGAGGTCAGCTTTCACCGATCGTAAATGGGTATGAGGCTTTTAGCTTCCGGCCTCACCATCTTGGCACTCTAATTGGGTTATAAATATATTAAAAACGCGTTTTTTGTCTTAGAAAGAAGAAAGAAATCCAGTCTTGTTTAGTACCTAATGAGAAGTTATGGTTAATGTTTTGGTCATACAATTACCATCGATGCTCTTTTTCACCCTTCCTTCTCTTGTCTCCATTACCTTGCAGTCTATAGTGGTTTGTAAGACAAATTCAACAAGTTCTGATTCATGAAGTCTCGTCGAATAGATAAATATCTTGATCGTCGTAATTAGCATTGAGGCTTTTTTTAGACCTCTCTTCTATCTCTTCCATTATAAGACCTTAAACAGGATCTGTGTTGTTGTAGTACTTTTTTAATACAACCTAAATTTAACTTAAACTCGATAGTGTTTTCTTGGGCAGATGAGTTATGGCCAATTCTTTGGACACAAAAAAATAGTATTTAGACACTTTTTACCCGACTGCGTAAGAAGGAGGGTTATGTTTTCGAGTGTTTACATGTTTGTAAAGGTATATATGTATGCATGTATGTGGGTATGTATGTATGTATGTATGTATGTATGTATGTATGTATGTATGTATGTACCTATGTCTGTTTCTATATTACCTCCTACAACCTAAACGGCTTTATCGATTTTGATGTGCGAGAAGACGTTAGATTTGTCTTAACTTCCTGAGTATCGGCTATATTTTTTTGTAATAATAATAATACATTTTCTGCAAAAATAAAACCTCCAACGAACTTTTCGTAATAAACAAGTAATTTTAGTAGAGTTATTCAAAAGAATACGCATTTATAGTCTTACAGCGATTTTACACATACTTTCTCACAAAAAACGTACACTCAACATTGTGTCAAGCATAACGAAAACGTAAGTTAGACTTCAAAAACTTCTTTTCTGCAATCGGGTGTTTTGTTTTTCTTTTAATATAGATATTTATTACCCACCTCTCCACTTAATTGACGCATCTTAAGTAACGCACCATGCTATTAGTAGTACTCTAGTAGTGAGCTCTTAAATCTCGATATACATAAACCGCCTTACCGAAAAACGTTACTTAACTTTAACCAACCTCTTAACCTCTCTTCTTCTCTGTCTTCTTTACGCAAGTATCATCACATGTCAGAGAGAAGTTGACAAAATATGTTAAGCATTGCTTAACTTGCTTAGTTAAGTAACATTTTTAAAGCCGTTAATGCGTAAACACCTTTCGCTTTTCATCGCTAATACCTCCTAAGACTAAGACCTCAGTAGAGAAAACTTTTTAAAACATTTTCAAGTTAAAAACGTTGCTATTACATAAATAGGTATTAGGTTCTCTTTAAAACTTAAAACATGCTTCAGTTCCTTCTAAGAAATACTTTTTTTTTTATATAGAAAATAGATCTACGATTGACCACCAACTCGCCTGATGTTAAGCGACGGTGTGGCCGAGGATGGAGCTCGTCGATCTAGAAGATATCTATTCACTCTAGCCTTGAAAATTCCAAGATTGGTCTCAGGAAACAGAGATGGCGGCAACGAATTCCATTCTTGTGCAGTACGCAACAGGAATGTGGATCGATATCGCTGAGTACGGATTTTTGGCATTTCAACGAGAAATGGGTGGTAATTCGCCGACTTTCTGCTAGTCCTGTAGTGAAATGTGGAGGGTGTAATTACGTCGTGAAGCTCTTGCGCACATTCCCCGAAATGAATCCTGTAGAAAATAGACAGACATGCTACTTTACGGCGGTGCTCGAGATTAAGTACTTAGTTTTAGTTACTTCCAACTGAAGCAGCCCGGAGAGGGCGCTTCATGCTTGAATGCTTTAAGCTAGATTAGGTTTTAAGTTAGCAGGTACTGCAGCATTACAAACATCCCATGTGATTAAAATTTAGCATTACAAAATCGAAATACCACAACAACTTTGTTGCAATATTTTTGAAGTGAAATCTTCTTTAGCGGCGTTGTGCATTTTTGGGATCGGTAAAAAATTTTAAAGTCGCGTCCAATTGACAGATCGTCAGATCGCAAGACGGACAGTCAGAAACCTATTCTAACGTTCTGCATTTAAAGTTCATTATTGTATGTACAAGTTTGTCCTTCTAGCTTGAGGTCATTTCGTTGCGCCGAATGCTTATTTTCGACACATGCACGTAAGACTCGTTACCTCAATAGGTTAGAGCACCGATATAAATTTCAATTTGTCAATCGGAGGGCGGACGTTAAAATCCTTCACGAGTCAGTCTTTTTGCTATTTTATTTTTTAGTTTTTACTTCTGCCGGCACTCCCGTAGCAAACCTTTGTTTTTTTTTTGTCATACTTAGCATGCACTCAGTTAAGGATAAGCTCAAAGCGTCTAAAAATGTTGTGATGCACGAGAGAGATAGCTGAGTGCTTTGAGCCCCACCTTAATTTAATTTTCGAGATCGATCATACATACAGCCTATAGATATGAACTTGCTTTAGTAATAGTGTAGTTTGGTTAGTTTTTCAGCTAATAGCTATTTTAATTAATGATGTACCAAATTCCAGGTCTAGTATGAATGGAGTCACCCCGAGTGTAGTTAATCTTATCGGAAACATTGATTACGGAACCCCCGCGCCGCTCCGGGGCATTTAACATTCAGGTGCTAAGTGACTAAAACTTTCACTACAATCATTCCAAACGACCCTTCCGGAAGGTACCTACCTCCCCCCTTTCCTAACACAATGGTCTTTTTCTACAGTATTTGATGTGAGAAATCTATTGGCGCACCTTGGCAGTAAAATCAACTCGTATGCCGTGACGAAAAATGACATGACGTTCTTTCATGTCGTCACATCCCACTATATTAACGCTTTCGATTTCCTTGTGTGTGTGCGTGTTCGTTACTTCTATGTATCGTGCGCGTATTCTTCGTTACTTCTAAATATGTGTATAATTAATGAACCCTGTGTATTACATTGTACATTGTTTGACAGGCCTCATGGCTTAGTAAGACGTCTGCCTCTAAGTTGTAGGTAGTGACTTCGATCCCCACACAGGGCAAACATTTTGTGTGATGAGCATTGCTGTTTCTTCTGTGTGGGTGTTTATATGTATCATATGTACCTATGTATTTACAAAAAAAAAGTATATATGTATTCAATCAGCCATCTAGTCCATAGTACAAGCTTTGCTTAGTTTGGGGCTAGATGGGAGTTGTGTGAAAATATCCTCCAATATTTATTTATTTTATTGTAAAATTAAATATTAGTTGTCCTTACAGGAACAAGGCTGTAGTAAGTTTCCGCCGATGTCCCAACAAAGTTTGACTTGTTTATTCGGAATGTAGGTAATGATGACACAGTGGTGACGGCTTGTACTACACTACGGCGTCAGATCCGTGCTCAGTCATGGTACGGTACAGCACGGTCACAGTGAACTGGACCCGGCTAAGTACACCATCTGTCAGAGCAACGATGTCGTGGAAAATACACGTCGCGCCAGCGTCGCCGTCGACTGGCGCACGTCGCTGTGCGGTCGCAGTTTTCCGACGTCGTGACAAGGCGCTGTCGCCGTTTTGAGACGCAAATATTGGCATAAGTAAATAATACTTTTTTTTATACATTTCTTTCTATCACGACTACAACGACCAGCTCTGGTTAATGTTTTTGGGGTCCACAAAAACTTTAGAAAGTCGTATCACAATCCAGCCCCTGTTCTCGAGAAAATAAAATGTACTAGTATGTCGCTCCGTTAAAAAAATAATTAAAAAGTATTTTTTTCTCGAAAATTATTCTTACTGTCAAATTATTTGTTGTATATAATGCAGGTAATAACAAAATAACTAGAAAATATTTATTTCACATCTATGTCAACCAAGTAAACGAAATTGAGATTTTCAAGACGGTTTTTTTTTTAACTATAATAATTATTACCGCACTGAACCGTTACGAATTTTATATAAAATTACTTAAATGAAAATATGTTCAAAAGCAGCTGCAAAATATATTAAAATGAGCATGTTCAAAAATCTTATTATTTTGAAATTACTTGTATGAGGAGATTACGATTAAGAGATATATTAAGTTTTTACAAATAATTATGTATACCAAAATAAAAACAAAATACTCAACAGCCTTGACGCCCTGATCATGTAAAGATCCATATAAATACGTCAAAATTATGATAATTCCTTAGATTGCTCTAGAGCTTTAACATATATTTGAACAAGCTTCAGCCGTGCTCGTTTTACACATCGGCCAACATAATACAGTGACATTGGCTGAAGGGACGTAAGTATTGTTCAAGGCGAAACTTCCTCCGGAAGGTGTCTCGTGTGAGGGCGGCCGCTGGGATGCCCGGGGCCTTTCAAACTTATTGTCATTTTGAAACTGATAACTTTTACATTACTGAAGGGGAACGAAAAAAATCTCCCTGATTCTCAACAGCCATACATTTTCACTGACTGGTAGAGAAAGTTTTGTAATTTTAAAATAGAGACAGGCAGATGTGAAATATCGAAACTATTTTGTATTGGAAATATAGAAAAAAATTAATATATATATTGTAGCGCTCGTGTCGTAGCTTGACTAGGTGTTCTCGAACAATCACCAATGTCAAGCAACGGACGGATCGGTCAGTCTTCCGATAGGTGACCGTGAGTGGCATTTCTATCTGAGCGGTACTGTGGGTTGGTTGACACGTTAAATAGAAGGTCTCGATTGTTTGTTTTTAAAAAACAGCAATCGTCAAGCCAGGTCAGAGGCCTTTCGGCGGCTTAATAACTCTGACACTAACCCGGCTGGCCCAGTCTATACTACAAACTTACATTTATTGAAAATATGCATAAAATGATGATTTATCTTTTTACATCTTCTTGGTTATTTATGGCCGAAATACTCAAACCTTTGAAGAAAATTCAAGCTACAGAAGGTTTTAAAAGCGCCTTACTCTTTGCCTTTCCTTAAAATGAATAAAACAAGCAATAAAAAAATATTAACATGGTAGATTTTTTATTTTATTTTTGGACCCGCTTAAAGCATTTTCCAACAACTGGAGTTCCTGTTAGAAAGTCAGAAACATAGATTATGAATATTTCGCTATGCTCAACGCAATTTAGTCATGACCGGAGAGCCGGACTGAAGCGGACACGTTTTAAATACAGTTGAGTAGCAAACAGGCAAAGTTTATGGCACCTTCATTGTTATAAAACTTTCTTAGTCAGAAACGGGCGAAAAAATCTTAATCTATGGCGAGAAACGCGTTTTAAAATGCTGCACAACATCAAAGACTCGATCGTATCTTGTCGTATTTGTCTACCGCATTGTTGAAAGACGAAACGACAAAATAAAAAAAACATTTTGTTCAAAGTTCAGATCAAACGCGCGATCAGAATTAGCTTTCAGTCTCATTGTTTACAAAACAGCAGCTACAGGAATTTAGGTCTCGTTTACTGAGTCGTAAAGTGTATAATTGAATGAAGGTGTGAATGACGGCCGTGGTGACCAGCGGTGATAACAGTAAAATTGGACTGTAAATCAATCTACCATAGCTTAACGAGTTACTGAATCGGTATACGCGGTTGCGAAACAAACACTGGAACTAGAGTTGTTTTGTTTGTGAATTACTCTTGTACTAAATCAACATCAGGAACTAATTACCGTTTTTCATTGTCTCCTCCGGGTTGTTTAAACACTTCAGCTGGAGTGAAGTCGATACGATAATGGGATATTATACAATAATAGACTGTATAAAAGGGAACGGAGTGGTATTCTTACGGTGAGTGTTTTTTGAATTTAAAACGAAGTACAAGATTCTAAGATATTAAGTATTTTAAAGGAGCCTCAGGATTCTACCAAAGAATCTTGAGTGATGTAAGAATTTTGATAAATGCGCCAGAGTTAAAAATATTTGTGATTGTATTACACTCAGTTTTTCATCATAAACATGGACATATTTTTATTTTGTGACTAAAACAACTACAATAATCATACAAATAAAAAAAAACGGACAAGTGTGTGTCATACTCGCCCACCGAGGGTTCCGTACAAATTAGTATAACTAGTAGTTCTACGAACAGTAGACCTCGAGAGAGCTCATTTTCAGCTCACTTTGGATCATTTGTACGGGTATATAATATCTACGTAAAGTTGGCTTAGGAGGCCGTATATAAAAATTTTGGCTGATTTCTCAATTTTAAATGATTTTACAGACATTATTTCACAGTCAAAAATCATTTTTTCCATAAGTTTAAGCACCTTTAAAGATCAATTTAATTTGAATACACAATTAATACAAAAAATAAGATATGTTTAGATGTCTTTAATTAAAAAAAACAATGTATATTCTTATAAAAACAAATAATAATATTATAAAATGGAGAAAACGCAAAATCAAGAAAATTATTCAGCGCTAAAATGCATCAAGCACATCCACATGCTCCCTCACTGTTACACGCAATCTGAAGTTTGTTGTCATATCTCGACAACCACTTGATCAATTCTGTTAATTTTTACCACAACTTGTAATAACTGTGTATTTTACCTACCTACTAAATATCATTCAAATTGGTTGGTAATTAACGCCGCAATAAACTTCCCCCTTTTTTATGGGAACCACCCGTCTTATCAAAAATCGCCGACGACAGTAAAATTTAAATAATTCATAAAACCTATACACCAAGTTTCATCAAAATTGGTTCAAAATTACGCCCTGTACGCGAGTACGAACATACAAACAAATCACAAACTCACAAACAAACAAACAAACTTACAGACGAAAGAAAATTTGGCCAGTTGATGCAGAGACGCTTCGCTCGCTCGGTCAATAAAAGGGAATTATATTTTTGAAGTGGACACTTTTTTAGCGGCGTTGTGCATTTTTGGGATGGGTAAAAAATGTTAAACTCGAGTCTGATCGTCAGATCGTAAGACGGACAGTCAGAAACCTATTCTAACGTTCTGAATTTAAATTTAATTATTGTATGTACAAGTTTGTCCTTCTAGCATGTCATTTCGTTGCGCCGAATGCTTATTTTCGTCACATGCACGTAAAACTAGTTACCTCAATAGGTTAGAGCACCGATATAAATTTCAATTTGTAAATCGGAGGGCGTAGGTTCAATTCCTTCACGAGTCAGTCTTTTTGCTATTTTATTTTTTAGTTTTCACTTTTGCCGGCAAACTCGATGTTTTTTTTTTTTATATTTTACTTCATAAACCGAAAAATAGACATCGTAAAAATATTTAAAAATCTGTTTTAGTTGTGCTAATGAAGCTCTTTCCTAATATGAAAGAGCATATAAACAATACTATAAACAATATTATAGCTTTTTTTAAAGGAGCACCATAATATTACACCGATTTGAGTATATTATTATTTTGAAGAAGTTTTTACTATTTTTTTGTGTGGAAAAGATCAAGATTAGCTTGATCTAATTTAAGATTGAGAACTGAAACTCTCCTTATGAAAAGCGCAAAATAAAATATACTAAATTGAATTAATTTACAATTTCATAAGTTTGTAAATGATTGGCATTTTGTATAATTAAATACTCAAACAATTTCTGTCTTAAAAACGCCTAGAATTATTTAATTTTGAGTTCTAACTTAAGTTAAAGAAGTTTAATGAAATAACTTTAAATTAGAGTTGAATCAATTATTATAATATTTTCATTAATTATTGAAATAGCGCTTAATTTTAGCAATGTTTTAAGGGACTACAATTGGTGTTGTAGACAATAAAAGACAAAGATCATAAACGGCCTGCATTGCGTAAAATCCGTAAGTGAGATATCTTAACACAAATATTTATACATACGAGTATGTACATATGTTTCACGTACTGGCTCCTAAGTACTTTGCTTTAAAGTTAGCATTGCCTTCCAACGTGGCAATATTATGCCTCCAGCATTCTGGCCACTTTTCCCATTACCGGTGAAATTTTTGAATACATTTTTATTTTTTATACATATCTTCTAGATTGATGGGTTCTATACTCGGTCACACCGTCGCTTAACATCATCAGGTGAGTTAGTGGTCAAACTTGGAACTAACTTAGAAAAAAATACGAATAGTAAGTAAAGTCTCGCTCACCCGCACTTTCCGGATATTTATCTATATTTGTTGGCTTAGACAAATGGCAAACGTTTTTTAGGGTTCCGTACCCTAAGGGTAAAAACGGGACCCTATTACTAAGACTTCGCTGTCTGTCTGTCTGTCTGTCTGTCTGTCTGTCTCCAGGCTGTATCTCATAAACCGTGATAGCTAGAAAGCTGAAATTTTCACAAATTATGTATTTCCATTGCCGCTATAACAACAAAAACTAAAAATTTAAAAAAAAAAATTAAGGGGGTCCCCATACAATAAACGTGTTTTTTTCGTATTTTTTTGCTCAATATTAAAAACGGTAACAGGTAGATGCTTCAAATTTTCACAGAATATTTACTTGTATATTACCTTTCAAAATAAATAATTAAATAACAATAAAGTAAATATTAAAGGGGGGCTCCCATACAACAAACGTGATTTTTTTGCCGTTTTTATATATAATGGTACGGAACCCTTCGTGTGCGAGTCCAACTCGCACTTGGCCGGTTTTATTTCTACAAATGCTAAGAAACTGTGTTGTGCCGTCACGTGACATTTCGTTAGCTAATATCAATCCCGTACATTTAGTTCTATATTCTACTGGCGTTCACGAAATTAGAATGCCACTTGTCTAAGCCCCCTATAGTGATTACTCGAGCGTAATTAGAATACGCGTATTCTCGTTAAGGTGCTACCTGGTAATTATACAACATTTTTATGTTAATTTAATTTTATGAATACTTGCTTGAATATTTTTTTTTATATATGTGTTTGTTGACTATATTACCTCCATTAATCCGAAGACAGAAACATGAAACAAGTAACTTTCCTTGATAGAAAAAAAATCAGAACTTACCTCTAAAAATATCATTTTATGAATTTTATGTCGTAGTCATGTACTTTCTGTCACATTAAAATAATGATGAATGTAGATAATATCTTATTAAACATTAATAATTAGAGATCAGTTTTTAAAGAAACATAAAATTGAATTTTTAATTATTTTTTTATTTAGTATGGCGCTTGCGTTATTTTTTTCGAGCAGGTTGCGTGTTTCCTCTCTCTATCTATTTACGTTGCTATCGCATCGTTCTATCACTCTCAACCATTTACCCAGTTCGCCCGTGAACATCGTGCGAGGTATCGTCTTAATTATTGAATATTTCATAGTAATATTATATATTTTCGAAATCTGCTGGGTGAATTATACGTAATGATGGTACTACATGATATGATATTTTCCCTCTATTTTTTTTGACGTGGTAACGTCTTATAAATCTATGATCGTCGGCTGCACGCACGAAAAAGTGTCACGTTCCGCCTTAGCCGAGAGTATATATAGTATATAGAGAGGCACGATCGGCCTAAGCATTCGGCTTATGACGCATCGTTATCACGTAAAATCATCGTCCGTAAACCGACTTTACGACCGTAATACGTCTTTAAAATTGCTTCCATAGGGACGCAATTCAAAAAAACGAATAATAACAAAATCGGGCGATACAGTTTCGTATTGTAGCTATATATCTATCATCCCCACCCAAATTTAAATTATACCACTGGATACCTAAAGAATCAAAGAATTTATTACGATGAGTAAGGACTGTAACACATCGCGCGCGGGGGAGGGGGCAGCCCCGCCATTTTAAAGGCCATTTTGCTGCGTATCGAGATTTCCATTTAGTATAACTTTCGACTCGGTGAAGCTACGACGTTCATTTCAGTTTTAATCGTCAGCTCTCATCAAAATCTATCAATTATATATATAACATTAGCAACAAATTGTGACTGTGAATATAATAGAATAGAATAACTTTATTGTACATCCATACAGAGTAACTTAAATATAGATAATAATCGGAGTTGAAAATACAACGGCGACCTATATAATAAAATATAATAAGGTGTTAATATAAAAAAATATATAATGTCGGCCTATACGCGTTGGAAAGCCAATTCAAAATACAGGAATCGTATACGGTTGGAAAGGGCATCTCAATAGCAATCGAATGGTACCAATAAAACACCATAAGATCGAGTCAAGCAGTGCCGGCAACATATAATAATGAATGCGGCCGACAGGATCAACGACCTGAACCCATTAAATGAAACAGTTGCCATCATAAACAAAACATGTATACCCGGAGGACTTCTTATGATTATGACATACAAAAATAATAATATTTTATATAGAAACTATTACCCGTTACGAGAAGTATTCACGTACAACAAACGGCCTTGTCCATAACACAGCCACACCCCCTTTTTTCGTACGTGTCATCTTAAACTATTGTATCCGTTGTGACTCCCACTATTATTACACACCTCACATGTTAAAATTCATCCACTTAGGTTGTAGGACGTGTCAAATAAACTCGCCAGACTCTCGAAAAACAAAGCTCTTTTTTTTTTCTTTTTTTTTATGTAGAAATAGGTTCGCGCTTGACCGCCAACTCGCCTGAAGTTAAGCGACGTTGCGGTCTACGATGGAGCGCGCTTACCTAGAAGAAACCAATTCACTCGCGATTTAAAGACACCCAGATTATAACTATCGGGAAAGACCCACTCAGGAAGCGCATTCTACATTCCAGCAGTCCGCACGATGAAAGTGAAATTAAAGCGTTTCGTTCGGGTTTTTGGGATATCCACCATGAAACGGTGACGCTTTAACGCTTTTTAGCTCTATTATATTCAATGTGGTCTTTTAATAAAGAGTTATCTATCTATCTATCTATATTCAATAAAAACTCCACATCAGAATTGCCTGACTAATCTGATTCAGATTCAAATTCAGATATTTTATTGCTATTCCACAGTATTAAAATGTTGGTAAATTAAATAAATGTATCTTATGGACCCTGTCGGGCGCAGCAACATAGGAGAGAGGAGGACTACCTTTTTATAATATCTGTTATTAATTGATTTTAATATCTGTCAACGGTTTAAATTCATACAGATAGAAAATAAACATGATTTACGTCATGTATTTCTTGTGCAACATCGTAAGATCATTCATAAATTTTAATAATACCATATTGATGGCAGTTGTCTCAGACTGTATGCATAATAACATTTTCAGCCTTTTAGAACAGTTTCAGGCGGTTTACGTAAGAGAAGAATAAAACATCAACAATTTTGTTCTTGAATAAATGTTAACAGTATTCATTTGTATAATGTATAATTGTGACAGACAATAATCTGCAAAAATTCACGAAATAGGATCAAAGATTTCAGTACGTGTAGCTTTCTCCTACGGAACACACACGCGTTTTCCTTGTTCCATTTCTTTTTAATTTTAAATTGTTGCAACAAGAAACGCTATGGAAATCTTCTAGGAAGACGAGCTCCATCCTCGGTCACACCGTCGCTTAACATCAGCCGAGTTGGTGGTCAATCGTAGATCTATCTAATTAACACTCTCGATTCGCTCTGGTAATATCCCCAAGGGCGTCGCCAAGGGGGGGCAAGAGGGGGCAGCTGCCCCCCCCCCCCCCCCCCCCCCTAGAGAATAAAATAATGTAGCCAACTGCAAAACAATCAAAGTCCTAAGGCCGTGCAATTGTACCTGTACCTACAATTCAACTTGCCCCCCCCCCCCCCCCTGGGCCATGGGCTGGCGACGCCCTTGAATATCCCCAAAAAATATACCTTACTTCTTGTACAGTCGAATAAATATACATATTGTACAGGCTCAAATATTTTTATATCTTGCGTCAAATGACTGCATAATTTATTTATTGGAATCATAATATTATTCAAAATTGATACTTTTTGAAATTCAAAGTGCTGTATAAAAAATAAGGTGCCATTTCAATTTGAAATCGAGTGTATTTCAATTTTCTTCGAGACTATTTACTTATATTTTAGAATTATTTTTGACGTGACAACGTCTAATAAATCGATGAACGCCGGCTGCACGCACGTAAAAGTATGACTCTTTGTTCCGTTACGCTCATTGTCCCGTTACATCATCATCATTTCATCAATGTTTTGTTATGACGTTGTCACGTTAAACTATCGTCCGTAAGCCGACTTTACAGACAACCAATTTTTTTTTTTTACTTTAAAAGACTGAATATATTAGTACGTTTTTATTTTTAGATGCTAGCTTTTAAGAATAAAAATGTACGTAAGTACGTTCGTACGTTACGTTTTACGTACGTTCTTCTTCTTCTTTTGTTTGTTTTTGAGCCCCAACTCGCCTGATGTTATAAGTAACCGATTCACTCGCGGTTTATGCCAATATATACATATTAATATATATGTGAATAAAGTCATTAAGTAATTTATTACCACATGGACGCAGTCTAAAACAAAATTTACGAAAAAAGTGTCCAGTATTCATATACCAACAACGACAAACTTAAGAACTTTTGAATTAAACTATATGGTCGCCTCGCTAAACCCTAATTTAGATTGAAAAGTTTCGAATTATTTTGAAAATCGAAATTATTTTAATCATGTAAGCGGTCTAAAGATTGCCCCTTTAGACCTGATTGAGCTCGGCCATTTTTGAGCTCTAACGCTGATTCCTTATCGATATATATCGATATCGTTGATATTACACACACTCATGTATTCCGAAATTAAAACACCCGGGAATTATATACACGAACGGACTGTACGTTACAAGTACGTCTACTGAAACGTTATCTGCAAATCAAATTAGTTAATCTTCGATCTTGTCATAGAAGGTACCAAGTGAATCGCTTTGATCCCCACCAAACAGGCCGAATCAGACTGTGTCCACAAAAACTAGGTAGAATACAGAGACATGAGTTCATTTAAAGTTAAGAAACTAAAATAAATTGCTTGAAACATGCCGTGAAGCTCATTACCTCATTAGTAATAACACGTCATTCGTGATTATTTGAACAAACGGGTTACTCACGTCTATTTTTGAGTCGAATTCTCCGACTATAGTTTTAACCGCATACGACGGTCTTTTTCAAAAGGAAAAAAATGTGTAACAACCACGTTAGTTTTTATAATAAAACGTCATTCGCGAATGACGTTTTACTATGATGATTAATAAGATTAATAACAAATTAATAATAATAATAAGATTCATAAGAAAATAATGATTAATTAGTACTTATATTTATATTTTTTCAGGGTATTATCCAAAGGGGACCCGTTTATATTACTTAGTTTTCGCAGCTGGTCATTTATGCCATTTAAAATGGCTGCATTTTTAGGGTTCCGTACGTCAAAAGAAAAAAACGGAACCCTTATAGGATCACTTTGTTGTCCGTCTGTCCGGCTGTCAAGACCTTTATCTCGGGAGCGCTTGAAGGTATCGCGTTGAAATTAAAACCATATAGTACGCAAATCCATAGTATCTTGCTGCAGAAAGAAAAATCAGAAAAATATTTCTCAGTTTTCATAAAAAAAAGTTACAGCCGAATATGTCGTAAATAATAAGTAAATAATGCACATTTCGACACTCACAAGGGAATTAAACCTATGGGGTACTTCCAGTTGACCTAGAACTATGAAATTTGGCAAGAAGCATTGTGTTAGAGTACACATATTGGAAACAATCCGAAAACTGGACATTTTTAATTTAATCACAAAAAATAGTGTCTTTACGCAAGGAATGACGGTCAACATTTTAAAGTTCTTTAACCGTATCATGTGAAAGAGCTTAGCATAAGTTAAAATAGGTTTCTAAATATATTTACGATGTATATATTTCGGTATAAGAAAGAAAATATGAAAAAAATACGATGTCCCCCTTTTATCTACTAGTTTGTACGGAACCCTCGGTGGGTGTGACTGACTCGCACTTGTCCGGTTTTATTAAGTTATAATTGACTGATAGGCAGTTGATATTTTCACACAATTTATGTATACCAGCCAATTTATTGAAAATTAAATTAAAATGGAAACTCCACAAAACAAAATAAAAACCAGCCAAATGTATGTCAAGCATAGGATACCGAGTGAAGAAAATACTTGCGAAGTGATACAAGTTTATAAACTCATAACTTTTTGAATTTTGAATGATAATCTTGTGACAAGTTTTTGACTAGTGATCAAACAATTGCGAAGTTTAGACACTCCGCCTTACAGGATGTATTGACAAGCGTTGTGTGTTTCAAGTATTACGTGTTTCAAGTGTTTAAATGTCAATTGATTTATCACGAGGGTTGGGCAAGCTAGCTACCTTGCTTTTATTTATTATACAGACGTAGTTTTGCGTATGTGTAACTACTTAGGTGACGTTTGTGTGCACACTTTAGCCTTTCTATGATCATTTATGAGGATACATGTAAATTTGTTTTACGCAATAAATGAATATGAATATGAATATACAGGCGTACACTATTAATCGGAAATCTAGAATCTTAAAAATCTTTTAATATACATTTTGTTGAGTATACATTGAGTCTCATCGTGATGGTCATATACTCTTAAGTATGACATGTGATGTTTTGATTCTCGTATCTTCTGGGCCAACTCGATCTACTTAAAAATATACTTAGAAAAGAAAAAAAGTAATAATTGTATGGAAACATAAAATTTTTTTACTTGTTTGTTTTAGTATCGAACAAGAATAACTTTATAAGCACTTTCACATGTTGTGATAATTGACTACGGAACTCTAGTCTGTGTATAGTCCGACACGCACTTTAATTTTATTCAGAATCCCTGTATTCGT
The DNA here is from genome assembly GCA_947563715.1 of Lycia hirtaria. Classification (NCBI taxonomy): domain Eukaryota; kingdom Metazoa; phylum Arthropoda; class Insecta; order Lepidoptera; family Geometridae; genus Lycia; species Lycia hirtaria. The sequence goes on from OX387386.1 coordinate 17,829,272, forward strand.
ATTATTGTGCATTAAATATCGTTTTAGTTTGTCATCTGAGCTTTCTTAGTCTGTGCTATTAAACCGATCCTTTGTGTCCATTGTGAATCCTACCTATTGACGTACGTGGAAAGCAGAATTGGGTTGAAATTATCAAATATATGGCAAACTGCATAACGAGTCGAAATATGTTAAAATATAAATCAATCTTAAATCTTTACATCTTCTTTCACATGTATGATGCGTACTATACGTGAGTGGATCTTTGTCACCATCTTGATTTTATGAGAACTACAATAATTAAATGTTCAAGGCTAGTGTAAATAAGTATCTTTTAAATGAACGTGGTCCATTCTCGACCACAACATAGCTTATTGCATCAACTGTAAAAAAACTTGTTCATTTTCAAATACATTAATTATTATTATTAGGAAGACGCTTGGATGCAGAACGCTTTCCATGCGGTCTTTTTGGAAATCGATGGAGGAGCAGTGGACTAGCTTCTTGTGGCTGAGATGATGATGAAATGTGAGGAAAAGATGATGGTAATTATTAATCGTACTGGCCGATCTGTAAGAAAATCTAAAAAAGTCTAGTTCTTGTTTATGGTAATATAAATTTTGCGTGGTCTAACTCGCACTTAGCCGGTATTTTTTCCCTACTGCCCAAGGAGGAATGTTTTGATTGTACGTACCCATATTTTAACCTCTCTGTCATGTTTTAAAAGTTTGTAATGTTTAGTAAACTAAGACTTTTTCTTATAGATAAGTTAGACTGCAACAACTGCTTTTCTGCAGTTGGGTTATTTTGTTACAACCTGTTACTATTCCTACAGTGGATAGAGTACAGTTAGAAAGAACCTGTGTTGCATCACAAATCATAATTTGTCTCATTTTTAGGGTTCCGTACCTCAATAGGAAAAAACGGAACCCTTATAGGATCACTTTGTTGTCCGTCTGTCCGTCCGTCCGGGTGGCAAGACCTTTATCTCGGGAACGCGTGAAGGTATCGAATTGAAATTAAAACCATATATACGCAGATCCATAGTATCTTGTTGCAGAAAGAAAAATAAAATTTCTCAGTTTGCGTAAAAAAAAAGTTACAGCCGAATATGTCGTAAAAAACGCACATTTCGACACTCACAGAGGAATCAAAACCTATGGGGTCCCGTTGACCTACAACTACGAAATTTGGCAAGAAGCATTGTGTTAGAGTGCACATATAGGGAAAAATCCGAAAACTGGACATTTTTAATTTAATCACAAAACAATAGTGTCATAGAGACACTATTTTGAGAAGGAGAAATGAGGGCCCAAATTTTAAAGTGAATCAATTCAATTTCAAAATTTCTTTATTCAAATAATACAATTTACATATGTACAAGTTACTAGTGTAAGTATAACCTAGTAAATGAACCGCAGAAACCATACATAACTGTTTACGAGCTCAGAGCTCATTTAAAACATTAAAAAATTAAGAATTTTACAATAGAATTTAGTTAGAATTATTCATTAATTATAAATAGTTTTGGCGAATTTTTTTTTTTTTTTTTTTATCAGCCCTGTTTGTACAAACTGTCCCACTGCTGGGAACGGGCCATCTTCTCATTGTGAGAAGGGTTAGGCCATAGTCTACCACGCTGGCCAAGTGCGGGTTGGCAGACATCACACATCTTCAAGATCATTGAGAACTCTCAGACATGTAGGTTTCCTCCCGATGTTTTCCTTCACCGTTTGAAGTTGGCGGCAATCAACAATACGCACATAACTTCGAAAAGACAGAGGTGCGTGCCGTGGGATTCGAACCCAGGACCTGCGGATCGCAAGTCAGACGGTCTCAGCACTAGGCTGCCGGAAACTTCTTTGGCGAATTATACATATATAAACTTTAGACACAGTTTTATATTTGTTGCCGAATATTTGAACAAAAATTAACGAGGTGAACAATTGTTGTCGGTAGGGTAGATCATAAATATTTGGCAAACGCAAATACATTCGCTCAGCCAGCAGCGGTAGTCACAGTAAGCAACGGGAACCTGTATTGCTAATGTATATTACACCCACACAAACACGCACGGATCGCCTCCGCCAGTCCCGCACGCCGACCTCACCTGTCATACCCAGGGGTAATAAGGGTGAGTTCGGCGCGCGCACCGGGCGGCAGCGGGCAGCGCACATGCATGCGAGTGATTCAGCTTAGTCATCGCGCTCGAGGAACAAGTGATGAGGTAATTTGTAGCGGTTGTAATTATCGATAAACGGTAAGTTTTTCTTGCGAGTTTTACATAATTGTTTGATTAATTTATTATTGCTTCTTGGATTTGAGTGTATGTAGAACTTTTCGGAAAGTTTGTAAATATACAAGTCAATCCTCGGTAGACCTACCTGGAGGTGTAACTTTTGAATATTTGTGCGAAAGGGAGTGTTGTATGCAAGCTTAAGGGTTTTGTGAAAAAGTTTAAAGTGAATTAACCATATCATGTGGGGTATCATATGAAAGAGCCTCATTAGCATAAGCAAAAACAGGTTTTTAAACATTCTTCGGGGGTTTGGTTCCCAGCTGAAGTAGAAGGTCTGCAGGGGTGCAGACCCTCTACTTCAGCTGGGAACCAAACCCCCGCCCTACTCGGATGCGAGTGGTGAGCAAGGAATGTGTTAAATATTTTTACGATGTATATTTTTCGGCTTAGGAAGGAAAATATAAAAAAATATATATGATTTCCCCCTTTTATTTAGTTTGTACGGAACCCTCGGTGGGCGAGTGATTTTTTTATCTACTAGTTGCTTACGGAACCCTCGGTCTGAAAGTCTGACTCGCACTTGTCCGGTTTTTTATCTCTCGACGCAAAAACGACGGGGTGTTATAAGTTTGACGTGTCTGTGTGTCTCTGCCTGTGGCATCGTAGCTTCCGAACAGATGAACCGTTTTTTGTTTTTTTTTTTTTGAAAGGTAAATTAGTCGAGAGTGTTCTTAGCTATGTTTCACCAAAATCGGTTCAGTAGTTTTTTTTTGTCGGAGGTTTTTGAGTTTTCTAAACTTATACTTGTTGATACTGTGTCTTAATTTAGATCGCGGCAAGAACGCAACATTAGTTGAACAAAGATAGAAGTTTGTTTACCATTCCACAGGTGAGTCGACATGTCTTGCCGAGTCAAACAATACGTACCTACCCATACCTGGCTAGCCGATATATTTTAGTAGCAGATCTTCTCTCCCGCTCGCGCACAAAATTAGTTTTACCCGACTGCGTAAGAAGGAGAGTTATTTTTCGAGTGTATGTATGTATGTCTCTATATGACCGCCTACAGCCTAAACGGCTTGACAGATTTTGATTTTCGACGTTTCTTTAGATTTGTTTTCAGTCCCTTAGTGTCACAGGCAGTGTTTTATAATAATAATACAACTCGCAAAAATAAAAATAAAAATGTTATTTTTCGTTATCTCACAACGAACTTTTTCGTAATAAGTGATTTTACTGGAATTATTCTAATAAATAAATAAAGCACTAATTCCAGAAAAAATACTTATTATTACGTACATAAATTTTCTGCCAAACTATAAAATAGTTTGTTGGCAGATAAGCTCTCTGTTAGACTATAATATACGGAAAATAATATTAATGAATGAATGAAACAAACAAAAAAAAAACTTAGAGTCGAATAGAAAACCTCCTCGTTTTTTGGAAGTTGGTTAAAAAGTAGTAACACTTACCACACTATGTCCACTTCGGCTTCTCAAGCTGAGTCTCATCTTCCAGTCTCGCTTGGAAGATGAACCTCCCTCAGAGCTAAAGGAACGTTTCATGGGGAGCGACATTTCTCCCTCTCACTTGCACTCTAACCGTCTTTGAGCATTGCGTCCTTGTCGCATCTACTGTACCATCTACTACTAACACTTTAACGCCAAACACTGCACTTGAAGAAAACTCAGTCACTTAAGTTGTTGTATTACAATTATGATAAGGATGACCTGAAACAAAAGATAAGTTTGGATTATTATCATGAATTAAAAATAGAAACTTCGAGTAAATAGATATCTTCCAAGAATTCGGGTGGTTGAAAAGGTAAAAAGCCGACAACGAATTACATTAATTATTCAACACAATATCGGGAACTTTTCAAGCCACGGTAAATATGACGCAAAAAGTAATAATAATTGTTATTTACTATTTATTTTATCGAAATGCAATAATTGTCAGTAAGTAAAGCTTGTCTCGCGCTTGACACTTGACAGCGCGTTAGTTGATTTATGTGTTTCACAAAACATATTCTGTGAAAATGTAAGCGGTTCAAAAGATAAAGCGGTTTAAATGTACGACAGACAGACGGACAGTAGATTCATGAATATGCGCCCGCACCTCTACTACGGAAGCCTAAAAAAGTAGATAAAATGTTCAAAATGCTAAATGGCTTTTACCGACTGGCCTTGTGGCTCAGTTGGTAGTATGTCTGCCTGCTGTGCCGTAGGTCGTGGGTTCGATCCCCACCCAGGACAAACATTTGTGTGAAGAACATGGATGTTTGTTCTGTGTCTGGGTGTTTCTATGTATCATATGTATATATTTACAACAAAAACAAGTATATATGTATTCTATCAGCCATCTAGTTCCATAGTACAAGCTTTGCTTAGTTTAGACTAGATGGTGTTGTGTGAAATGTCCACAAATAAATATTTATTTATTTATTTGTAAACAAATATACTTTAGTTTGAACAATCAACTCCGATGAAATCAAAAGCAGTATTGCAGTAGTTTTTGTTTAATTTTGAAAAGTGTCAGTTACGAAGAAACTGAAAGTGTACATTGGATATCAAAGTAAAAATAAATTAAAGCACTATTATTATTAACGGGATATTTACCGTGGGCGTGGTTCGCGTTAATTTTGAGCTACAGATATTCATACAGTTGCCCGTGAACATGGTGCATGTAACTGTGTCGAAAATATCGGGAGCTCAAAATTAACGCGAACCACGGTAAATATCCCGTTAATAATAATAGTGTTTTAATGAATGACCGTGATAGTATATAAAAATAAATTGTAGAGCTGTGCTGTATATTTCTCACGGAAACGTACAATTGTACTATAAAAACCGGTTTTATTTGGATAAGAATAAAGGGCTTTCAATTTGAGTGTTCGTTCAGATCGCACTGCACTGTAGATATAAAACTTTTTTTTTTCTACATTTTCCGTGGTAACCAGCGTTGTGATATGATAGAAAACGCTGTAGTATGTTAAAAAAATAAGTGCTGTTTCATCAAACTAATCAAATCTGTTTAGTGTACTTTTCAATTAAGGTAAGTTTGTATAGACTTCGTGGCCAGCCATAATTACTAAACCACCGGAAGGCCTCTGACCTGGCTTGACGAGATCTACAATTGAATAATTTAAAAAAATATTGCTTAACGACGGTTAATCGATCTTAGCCACAAGAAGTCCAATGCAGGACATAGTCAACCTCCTTCATGAATTTCCAATAAAACTGGTTGTAAACAGCGTGCAACCAGCGTTTGGTGCACTTTATGGTTGGTCATCCTACGCTGCTGATACGTCCACTCAAAAACTGTTCGACCCCATCGGCCAACAGTTTTGCGAACTATATGACTTTTAACTTGCTAATTGCACTGGCATTTTAACTTGCTAATTGCACTGGAATTTTAACTTGCTCATTGCACTGGAATTTTAACTTGCTAATTGCACTGGCATTTCAACTTGCTAATCCAATAGGTTACTTCATGTATGATCCGATTTTGCAACGATTCCGAAAAGCCCTTTCCACAGCTCGTAACGTGACTTTGAGCTTTCTGATAAGGCTTGGCCATTTTTTGTTTATATTAATAATAGGTATATAAAATATATCCAGTAGAATTGAAGATATTTTTTGTCGCAACCACAACGCTATGTTTTATTTCTATGTTGTCATCCAAAGGTAAAAAGGAAATCGACACTAATGGGAAAACTAGCGCAAACAAAAGAAATGTCATAAAGAGAAATGAATGCTGTGCACGAGTTGTGAAAAACTAGAATAATGGCAGAAAGTTTACTAGCAAAGATAGAATTTTTTAAGCAACAGAAGGGCATTGAGAGCTGCGTTTCCTTCTCTAGATGATCAAAAAGTTATGAAATTGTTTCAAAACGATCTTGATTCCTTTCAATGTTCCGAGAGATGTTTTGAATATTTTTGATGATGCAAAGAAAATAAAAGATGACATTTGTCCCAGAACTGGTAATTGGATAAAACCATAATTTATTTTAGACATAGAGAACGATAGTAAATAGAAAATAGTAATAAATATATGACAGTAAGTACATAATAAAATATAATTTAGAAAAATAATTAAAAACAAACTTTTATTTAAATGCTCTAAAACGAAGAAAATAAATTTTATATTGATATAAATAAAAGCTTGTCGCGAGAACACAAACATATTTTTTTTTTTCAAAAGAACAAACTAAATGTAATTCTAAGCAAATGATAAGAACGCGTCTAAATCTTTTGTTGTAATTAAATATTACTTAGTAGATAGGTACGATGTTGTTTGAAATCTCGCGACAAGGCTATATATTTATATCAATATAAAATTTATTTTCTTCGTTTTAGAGCATTTAAATAAAAGTTTGTTTTTATTTTATTTTTCTTAATTAATATTTTATTTACTAGACTAAAAAAGAGTGCTTGTCAAGACTATTCAAACGAGTCCAAACTCTACGGCTTTATCTTGTTTAGTTTAGGAGTTCCTATGGCCACCTTCCGACGCCATCTTGAGACCCTAGCTGTCATGTAGCACAAGAGTGCTTGTCAAGACGATTCAAACGAGTCCAAACTCGACGGTTTTATCTCGTTTAGTTTAGGAGTTCCGATAGCCACCTTCCGACGCCATATTGAGACCAGCTTCATGGTACCACATTATTGCATTGTCACCAAAGTTACGTAAGTAAACCAAATTTCAACCTAATCTAACGACAGGAAGTGGTTCTAATTTAACTCGCAAGATTTGTCCCATACTAACAGGGCAAGTAGAATAAAGCTTTTAAAAAAAAGAAAACAAGAGAACTAATTCAAGTGTTTACAAAGACTAAAGAAGAAAACAATGAGGAATCTAAGCTAAAATTATCTATTACGGATTAATAGGCAGTCAATTTAAAGAAAGATTAACTTAATACGATTACAGACTAATTAGGGCTCCGTGAAATACTCAAATATTTAAATAACCATTGCCAATAATCAGGACTGACAAAAAGCCACCCTAAGCCTCGTGTCTCACCCCAATATTGAGGGGGAGGAAGGAGGAAAACTATGTCGGTAATAATTAAAATTCTACGAACTATAAACTCACACAATAATTTTGTCTCATGTTATTGGCCGCCATATGGAAGTACCACACCTTTTCCCATTCATTAATTTTCTAAGAAGTAGTGTACTTCAATAGAGTACAAATTTTCCAGGGAAATTTCTGGACTTAATGAGATTTTACATCTAAGATCTCAAAGTAACAAGTTGATTGGACTATTGAACTTCACAATACTTTATGGCATTAAATTTTTATGTGTAACCGTGGCTCTTAACATCACGCAGGCGTCTTGCTCTCCTTTTTACTTTTTTAAGTTGTGTAATAAGGATAAAATAAATGTAATGCGAAGCCATAATAATTACTAATCTCCAAATATATAATGTACAAATATAATGGGACGCCACGTGCGTTGATACTTTGGCACCGTCTCATCTTCCTGAGACACGGAGTAGGGCTGGCGCTGGGGCTAATTCGGCGGAGCAGCACAAGCGGAGTAAATATGTTAATCTCGGTAGAGGTTACATATTTGAGCCGTTTGGTGTCGAGACTTAGGGTCCGTGGCGACCGGGAGCTCATCTCATTTAAAAAAAAATCTGAGCGCCTGATTGATGCGACGCGTGACCTAAATGCTGGTGCATTCAACGTGGAAATTCAGCATGCTGGGTACGCTGCCAACTGGTAGTGGGTTTGAGCATTTGGATTGTCTTTAGACTTTTATCGGTCTGGGGTAATCGATATGCTTTTTGTGTAGTAGTTTAGTTAGTTGAGTTTGTATATTGTTTTATTGTAGTTAATAATGTACAAACGATACAAAAATCCTTCCTCACAAAATGATTTCCACAAAAATTCACCAAACCCGAGTTGTCCTAATTTCTCTAGGGTGTTTTTGCTACGCTACGGCGAAAAATTGCGATGTACACACCGCCGTTTAGACTTTATTTTTGGTGTTGAAATTTAGTATCCGTTACGTAAAGAATGTCTTAAAATAATAACAACCCATCACATTTTGTATTCGGAACTGTAATTTTACCGATCTGGAACATGATCAGGATCGGAAACGGGTGAACGTATCGAGTTGAAATTAAAACCATATACGCAGATCCATAGTATCTTGCTGCAGAAAGAAAAATAAAATTTCTCAGTTTTCGTAAAAAAAAGTTAGACCCGAATATGTCGTAAAAAACGCAAATTTTGACACTCACAAGGGAATCAAAACCAATGGGGTACTTCCCGTTGACCTAGAACAATAAAATTTGGCTTGAAGCATTATGTTAGGTAGGAAAAAAAATGTAGGAAAAAATCCGAAACTGGTCATTTTTAATTTAATCACAAAAAATAGTGTCTTTATGCAAGGAATGAAGATCCAAATTTTAATGTGAAGTAACCGTATCATGTGGGTTTTAAAACAGGTTTTAAAATATTTTTATGATATATATTTTTCGGTGTATGAAGAAAAATATAAAAAATTATATGATTTCCTCCTTTTATCTACTAGTTTGTACGGAACCCTCGGTGGGCGAGTCTGACTCGCACTTGTCCGGTTTTTTCCTATTGAGGTATGGAACCCTAAAAATCATAATAATATTTAGAAACACAATGATTCACTTTTTACCGTGACGCATAAGCTGTACGGCGTTAAACTCATCTCCGTCTCCTTTCGCTGGTCGGCGATTGAAAAATTTACGAAAATGTGCGACTTCTCTAGGCGGTCTTTACGGAACAATCTTACCGCTAAAATAGTAAAGTTAGATATAATGTTGTCTTTTTGGGTGAAGTAAATGGTTGATACTAATGACATGTTACAGAAAATGAGTGGGATTATTACTTTACCTGGGAAAACCTATCTGGGTGTACCCAGATAGGTTTCCCAGGTAAAGTAATCGCCCGACTCAACTTCAGTCGCGACACGTCACACAACGCTGTTAGACGCGTGTCGTGACTTATGAACAGTGACAATGTATGCTTAGAAAGTGCAACACCTAGATTTATATAAGACCAAAATACTAAAAGTCCTTAAGGATGTGTCTTATCCTCGAAATTACTGAGAATTGGGATTTGCCATGTGTTTACTTCATATTCAATAAGTATAAACTCTCTATAGATAAAATCTCATTGGAAGATACCACAAATCGTTGCCTTAGTGCTTATTTGCCCTATCTACCATTGGCAAATTTCACAGGAGAAGAGTTTAATGATCAATATTTTCAAAAAAAAACTCGTTGTCTGTAAAGTCGGTTTACGTACGATAGTTTAACGTGACAACGTCATAACAAAACATTGATGAAATGATTGCATACTTTTATGAATAAAATTGAGCTCGGCAATGAGCGTAACGGGACACTTTTTCGTGCGTGCAGCCGGCGTTCATCGATTTATTAGACGTTGTCACGTCAAGAGCTATAATTGTAAGGCTTGAAAGTATTTTTTATAGGACAAACAAGCTCTGAGGGACTGAAGGCAACGAAATGTTGTATTACAGCTTCGTTTGTCACGGCCTTAAATGAAATATAAATATCGTACATCAAGAGAAATGTTCGTTACAGTGGCTGGCCTTATGTATATACCTATCTCCTCTTATTTAGAAATGGGTTCTATTAATACCTCCTTATGTTTTGTGTGGTCGCCTCCAGCGCTTTGTATATGTTTCTCTTATAATTTACATACACATAATAATGTAATTATTGTGCCATTATATAATTGTCGAAACAATTATAATTTATTTTATCTCCTGTTTTCTTCAACAATTATGATTTGCCACCAATAAACACAAAACACCGATATTAAAGCTAACCAGAAATACTTGATTGTAAAACTATACGCTTTTCGACCATAATTTGTAAAAATACTCGGAAATCGAACTACGTTAAAGTAATATTTATACTTTGCTTACAAAAAGTTTTAACAAACAATACATTTTAACTTTGCTTTTCTAAGATCGTAGTCTCATCACAAAAATGTTTATTGCTGCCAATAAGTCTGATACTTATCGTGATCGTAGATCAGCCCCAGCGCCTGGTATATCTCAAAAAAATTGGTTGTTGTAAAGTCGGTTTATGGACGATAGTTTAACGTGACAACATCATTACAAAACATTGATGATGTAATGAGGTAACGGGACAATGAGCGTAACGGGACAATAAGTCATACTTTTTCGTGCGTACAGACGGCGTTCATCGATTTATTAGACGTTGTCACGTCAATAAAATCCTTCCAGACAGCATGGAACGTAAAATAATAGTTCATAACATACACAAAGTGATGTGTTTGCTGATGAATGGAAGGTAATGTTAACTAAATGCCTGAAATTTTGCGAGAAACGCGTGTGAATGTTGATGACTGTTTTATAGTATTATTATTTGACATAATTCAATAATTATTACTGTTTGTTACGTAGTTTGATTATATAATTGTTATAGTGTATTATTCTGATGAATTTTGTTATTAATTTTAGGTCATGTTATTTAATTTGACATGAATATTTCTTATTTTATAATTTTATGTAATTGGTGATGAACCGTACTAATGATAAAATAAATAAACAATTCAATAATTATGTTTCTATTATAACCAATTGATTGGTGATGGTTAAATCACAAAACTAAAGAACAACAAAACAATTCAAATCTGCTTTAAATTTATTGCAATGATTTCAGTACTGGTACTAACATCTACCGCCAAACTGGAATCATATAAGAAGAGTTTAAGATTATTAATGGTTATCCTTCAATAAATTATTTTAAATGTATTTAGCAAGAACGGACCGAGTGTTCAGATAGCTCTTCCACTTTATACTTACCGCATTTTCTTAATGAAATCTAAATTAGCAGATTCAGACAAACGCCCTTACCGAAAAACGTTACTTAACTTTAAGCATCATCTTAAATTCTCTGTATTCTTTCCGCAAGTGTCTTTACGTGTCAGTGAGAAGTTGACAAAATATGTTAAGCAATGCCTAAAGTTAAGTAACGTTTTTCGGTAAGGCCGAAAATGTGTGTATAGAACTGGCTAGCTCTCCAATGGAACAGTAAATTGTGGAGCCACCAGACCAGAAAATATTTGCTCAACGAAGGTGAGGTTGAGTTGAATAGAATTTTCTGAGTTCTCTCGATTCAATCTACAATTTGAGCTGAATTTTCGTTTCCTTCCTCAAAAAGATTCCTTTATTCTTCATGCCTCAGATTTGTCCGATCACATAGCAGAGGTAAATGGTTTCTCATGATTTTTATCCCTAAACATCCATTTAGAAGTCAACAATCTATATAATTTAAGGCAACATTAGAAATCGTAGAAAATTGTCGCACGATGTTTTTTCCTCTATCTACTACTCAATTTTTCTGTGAAACGCGATATTTTAATTTCGCTCATAAAATAATAATGAGGGAAATCTAAGCAAGAAAATTCATATTTGCTCTTTTACTTAGACGTATATTTTTTTATATCAAAACATTCTGATTCTGAGTGACCTAGATATGGACGAAATTTTGAGCACTAGTCACTCCGTTAACACGACTATTTCGAGAGCTTATTTTCGTAATAACTTTTAGGCCTTGTGCAAAGGTACACTTTTCATGTTAGCAATCACTAATGAATATTTTATGTCTAATCAATCGACATCGAAATAACTACTAGCTGTTTACAAATATGCACTTTAGCCACATGCTTTTTTTTTTAAATTACTGATTGCCAATCAATTGTCAACCAAAAAGTTTTCTTTTAAATAGGCTAGTAGTGACACACACTGAAAGTTTGCTAAATAAGTAACTAGTACATCTACGAACAGTAGACCTCGCAAGAGAGCTTAATTTGCAGCTTACCTTGGGTTATCTGTACATAATACCTACATAAAGTTTGCTTTTAGGAAGCCGTATTAATAACAAAAGAAAATTTGGCCAATTGATGAAGAGACGCTTCGCTGGCTCGATCATCAAATAATTTTATAAATGGAGAAAACATAAAATCAAGAAAATTATTCAGTGCTAAAATGCATCAAGCACATCCACGCGCCCTCACTGTTACACGCAATCTCAAGTTGGTTTTCATATCTCGACAACCACTTGACCATTCTGTTTATTTTTACATCATTATCATCATCATCTCAGCCATAAGAATTCTACTGCTGAACATAGGCCTCTCCCATGGATTTCCAAAAAGACCGATTGAAAACAGCTTGCACCCAGCGTGTTCCCGCCACTTGTCAATTGTTTGTGTTGTTCTTTGTTGTTGAGGTCAATTATTATTATTATTTTTACATCAAAATGTAATAATTATAAGTAGGTATACTTAATCTACCAACCAAATATCATTAAAATCGGTTGGTAATTAGCGCCGCAATAAACTTACCCCCTTTTTATGGGAACCACCACTCCTATAAAAAAGCGGCCAAGTGCGAGTCGGACTCGCCCATGAAGGGTTCCGTAGCAGCAAGTAACATAGTATAAAAGTTCTTTTAGTTCGTTGTAACTTTGATCGATGTTTTAATAATAGTGTATCAATTAAGTTATTGATAAGTAAACATTATAATTAGGTAGGTACCTAAATTATGGGATTTCGATCTAACTATATGCGAGCCCATATAGGCTTGTTATAGCTAAACAAGCTAATATATATTCCAGTTTGACAAGAAATATTTCCAAAAATATTATCAATTTGTGTGCCTCCTCGCGTAGTTGGACAAGGTGGTAATAAAGTCCTGTATCCAGCGTTCTGCATAAATGACAGTATACAATTATCTTCTACAAAATCTTCGTTGAAGTCTCCAAAAAGTAATGTTGGCATATTGTTGTTGCAAAATACATAAACGTGTTTGCCCGCTCGGGTAGTCGGGAACCTGCCCCCCGCGCGCTCGCACCCGCTACCGATCAAGCCACGCCCCGCGCGAATTATAAAATTATAATTTACTTAGGCACTTATTACAGATTTATTAATAGAAAATAATGGTTCACGACTTATGCATAAGGTTTATGAAATTAAATGTTTTTTTTTTAATATTCGAGTTGATTGAATGAAAGGTAAATTGCGGTTATGACGTATTAAAGAAACTACTCACTAGATCTCGTTTTAACCAATTTTCGGTGGAGGTTTGCATGTTTATTTTTTTAGTTTTATCATTTTCTTATTTTAGAAGTTACAGGGGGGGGGGGACACATTTTACCACTTTGGAAGTGTCTCTCGCGCAAACTAATTCTCTTTTGAGTTTCAGGTCTAAGTATGGGGAACCTCCAAAATTTATTGTGTTTCGAAAAAAAGTGGCTGGGCTGTGACATACGGACGGACAGACAGACACACATGACGAATCCATAAGGGTTCCGTTTCTTGCCATTTGACTACGGAACCCTAAAAATCGCCAACGTCAAAAAAAAACATAGAACCTATACGCCAAGTTTCATCAAAATTGGTTCAAAATTATGCCCTGTACGCGAGTACGAACATACAAACTCACAAACAAACTGACAGACGAAAGAAGATTTGGCCAGTTGATGCAGACGCTTCGCTTTGCTCGCTCGGTCAATTATTTAGGAAACTAATAAAGGCGGTTATTTTAATTTATTTTTTTATTCGAAACTATTTTAATAAGCAAATGTATTTCAATATTATAATCACAATATATATATATATATATATATATATATATTATAGCATGGTGTATTTTTTTTATTAGACTTGTAGTAAAATTGGTTCATAATTTCAAATTCAATTAACTGGACTTACAACTCAGTGTGCCCTATAAGCAGTACTTAGGTTGTGAGTTCGATTTCCATCCAAACATTTGTGTCATGAGCATGGATATTTTGATTTGTGTTTCTTTGTATCTGTGTATATTAAAAAAATATAGAAAAATCAAGTATATTTTATCAGCTATTTAATCTCTATATTACAATATATGCTTAGCCTGGGATGCAGCAGTAAGTGAATATATCCAAAAATATTAATTTATTTTAAATGAACTCCTTTCGACCTTGTATGTTTAATCTGCGTGTCCCACAGATCATAAAACAAGGTTTGTTTTATGATCTGTGGCGTGTCCCATTATAGAAAAAAAATAAAGATCTTCGTATGCTTCATTCAGTCATCCGATTCTCTTAAAACAAACATTCCAACCTCGTTGTAGTATTGGAAAAAACGCAATTTCCGGATATTTCCTTACCTCGTTCGAAATGATATCACAGCGCGATAAAAACGATTCCATAGGAACGAATATTTTTATCCAAGCTATATTTCTGTAATCACCGCTTTTATTTTACAATAGGTATATAAATATATTCACTTTGATTCATCAAGCTTTTTTAATTATTAGACATTAAACATTTTAAGTTCCCGGCAGCCTAGTCGGGAGACCGTCTGACTCGCGATCCGCAGGTCCTGGGTTCGAATCCCGCGGCACAGACCTCTTTCTTTTCAAAGTTATGTACGTATTATTGATTGCCGCCAACTTCAAACGGTGTAGGAAAACATCGTGAGGAAACCTACATGTCTGAGAGTTCTCAATGATCTTGAAAGATGTGTGAAGTCTTCCAACCCGCACTTGGCCAGCGTGGTAGACTATGGCTTTACCTTTCTCACAATGAGAAGATGGCCCGCGCCCAGAAGTGGGACAGTTTATACAAACAGGGCCGGAAAAAAAACACTGAAATAACCGACATCAAAATGCCCATTTTTGTTTTGAAAACCAAACCACTGAACTGATTTTATTAAAATTTGTATGAGATCAAACTGAAAGTAATATCTGGGGGGCAATTCAGTTATTCAAAACCGATCCGTAGCTGAACCTTGTGCGAAGCATTTCCTGTCGGCTGCTATCTTTTTAGGGTTCCGTACCCAAAGGGTAAAAACGGGACCCTATTATTAAGACTTCGCTGTCTGTCTGTCTGTCTGTCTGTCTGTCTGTCTGTCTGCCTGTCTGTCTGTCTGTCTGTCTGTCTGTCTGTCTGTCTCCAGGCTATATCTAATAAACCGTGATAGCTAGAAAGCTGAAATTTTCACAAATGATGTATTTCCGTTGCCGCTATAACAACAAATAAAAAAAAAATAAAAAATATTAAGGGGGTCCCCATACAATAAACGTGTTTTTTTCGTATTTTTTTGCTCAATATTAAAAACGGTAACAGGTAGACGCTTCAAATTTTCACAGAATATTTTCTTGTATATTACCTTTCAAAATAAATAATTAAATAACAATAAAGTGAATATTAAAGGGGGGCTCCCATACAACAAACGTAATTTTTAAGCAATTTTTACTCGATCTTAATTAACAGGTAGAAACTTGAATATTTGTAAGTAAATATTTAGAAATATATTAACTATAAAAATAAATACCTAATCTAATACATAAAAACTCACAAAATGAAAATAATCCGTGCATCTAAACGCGGTGCGAGCGCCGCGCCGCGGTGTGGTGGTGGCGCGAGCGCGAGGCGGTTGCTAAGCAACGGCCGCGCGGGTAGCGGGGGAGGTAACATCACGGAGCGAGCCATAACCGCGCGTATTCGCGCGAGCGTCGTCGTGCTGCCCGGATGTGTATCGAAAACCTACCTATAAGTTTGCAATTTACTACTTGGAATTTCGTTGATTTCTCGTTATTTTATAAACAGAACTAAACTTTGTAGTATTATAGATGATAGTACGGAACCCTTCGTGCGTGAGTCCGACTCGCACTTGGCCGATTATTTTGATTTAGTAACGAGCGAAGGACGTGTTACGTTTCATCAAATGTGTCAATTGTATGACATAAAACTGACTGAATTAAAAAAACTATGGCGGCCGACGAGAAACGCTCCACATATGGTTCGGCTAAGGAGCGGTCTTGAATAACTGTATTGGGCCCCAGATCCATTCCAAATAAACAATCAAATCGTCAAAAAAGTATAAAAATGTCGAAGTTATGCGGTAACAAATAAAAAATACAACCGAATTCACCTTTTTTGAAGTATGTAAAAAATTAAGGTTTTTAATAAAAAATTACCACATTTTTGATCAAATTTTCTGAATTCCTACCTAAGTATACGTTTATACTCTTTCATAAATGTAATATCCAAAAAAAGTCGCTACGTTCAGCGACTACGACTTTGCGCTGTGAGGTGTCAGTCAGTCATTCACTCATGACATGACAAAACCTTTTAGAGTTGATAAATTTAACACGTGACAGGTATTCGCTACTAAAATAGAAAGATAATAAATAGAGAGTGTGCCGAGCCTTTGGATCGAGGTGATCTCCGACACATGTGATTTATCAACAGTGGGGCGCAAGATCCCTAAGACAGCTATCAATATGTCTCGACGTAAGAGTCAATAAGATGCTGTAGGTAAAGGTCTCAGTAAATTTCACTAAGGCACGATGTTGACCTAAGCAATGTGGTATTGCTTACAGGTGCGGACCCATTGGCAACCCCAACCCAAATAGTTATTTTAAGTTTTTAGTTTATTTTAGTTAGTCTTGACGTGTGTTTTTCTGTGTGCTCTGTGGTCGACACCACACACTCCACAGAGCTCTAAAACGGATTAACTAATCTTGATATAGTTTATTTTTTGTTGGAAAACGAATTTAATAAAATGTGTTCTTAACTAAGTTTCATTAAAATTGTTTCAGCTGTTTTTTATGTCCTAGGTTTACTTACTTATACTGTTGTCTGTTGTGCTAATGTTGACAATATACAGATTTATTAAGATACTAAGCCAACTTTCATACCATTTTTTCGTGACATTAAACTTAGTTTTAATAAACCTCATAATTTATTCCTGTTACAATGTATGGCAATACTATTGTACACCAGATACAAGGGCGTCGCCAAGGGGGGGAAGGGGGGCAGCTGCCCCCCCCCCCCCCCCCCTAGAGATTAAAAAAATGTAGCCAACTGCAAAGCAATCAAAGGCCGTGAAATTGTACCTGTACCTACAATTCATATTTTTCTCACCCTCCATAATATTAACTTGCCCCCTGGGCCATCGGCTGGCGACGCCCTTGACCAGATACTTGCAATGTTTAATTAATTTTGAATTGTGCCCAAAAAGTAAAAGCTGTGCAGTGATGAGTGCAATGACCTCGCTTCGGATTAATACATGTCACTCTAATAACCCTGTGAACAAATGCATAGATTTTTAAAGTCCTCAGAAGCGTCTCCGATGTTGCTCAATGCGTTTGTATAGACTACGTCGATAAGGCAGTTTAGCGCGGCAACAAGTATTGAAGGGTGTTGGGAGTAGCGATCAGTCAATCAGCGTGGAGTAACCAGCTGCAGTGGAAATGTACCTAATAGACCCACCCAAGCAAGTAATTTACGCGCATCGTACGCAGCAATGTAACCTTAGCTTAATTTTGAAACCGCCCTCCCCTGCCCTCATGTGGGAGGTCTTCGCTGAAAGGTCATAAGAGCATTTTTCGGTAACGAGATTCTAAGAACCGTCACTTTACATAAATTATTCTCACCGGTTTGGCTAATGGATAACACTCTAGCATCCTTATGCCTTAAGTGCCTTAACTGATTTTCATATACTTAACACTAAGAGACAAAAAAAAAGCTTTTTTATCCGTATAAATTTTATTCCAAGAAGAATAATAATATTTTCCAACGGGGTACTTTGTCTACGCTGTGCTTAATTTTGACGAATTTTAGATGTTAAAATTGTATATTTTTTTTGTTTTTGTTTTTGTACAATCCATTATTAAGCCGACGCTGTTTATCTTTCATACTTCCTTAACTGTCTCATCATGAGAACGGTAGAATAAGTTGAAATTTGCACAGAATATGTGGCATTACAGCGTGTTTATACAAAAATAAAAATAAATAAAAATAACGGTCCCCATAAAAATAAGAGATTTTTTTCATCTACAATTTATTTAGCTCAATATGAAAACGGTGATTATAGACACAAGTCTTCTATTAACGTTATAGTTTCCGTCACGTAAAAAGCATATATTAAAATTAAATAATGTATATGTCTATGTCCCCGTCACAATGAGAATAGTCCCACAGAACACTAGAAAGTAACTTTACAAAATTTCGACAAAAATTTCATATTGATCCAGGTAAATTTTGAGAGATAAAAATGATATTTACAATTTTTAGGGTTCCGTACATCAAAAGAAAAAAACAGAACCCTTATAGGATCACTCTGTTGTCCGTCTGTCCGTCTGTCTGTCTGTCTGTCTGTGCGTCCGTTCGGGTGTCAAGACATTTATCTCGGGAACGCGTGAAGATATCGTGTTGAAATTAAAACCATATACGCAGATCCATAGTATCTTGCTGCAGAACGAAAAATCAATTTATCAGTTTTCGTAAAAAAAAGTTACAGCCGAATAAGTAGTAAAAAATGCACATTTCGACACTCACAAGGGTATCAAAACCTATGTACTTCCCGTCGACCTATACTATGAAATTTAACAAGAAGCATTGTGTTAGAGTATATATAAAAAAATCCAAAAACTGGACATTTTTAATTTAATCACAAAAAAATAGTGTCTTGACGCAAGGAATGAGGATTCAAATTTTAAAGTTGTTAAACCGTATCATGTGGGGTATCATATGAAAGAGCTTAATTAGTTTAAGCTAAAACAGGTTTTTAAATATTTTTACGATGTATATTTTTCGGTATAAGAAGGAAAATATAAAAAAATATATGATTTCCCCCTTTTATCTACTAGTTTGTACGGAACCCTCGGTGGGCGAGTCTGACTCGCACTTGTCCGGTTTTTTAACGTAAAAATGATTTTTATGTATATAAAAAATTAACTTGAAACAAAGTGAAATTTTCGACGAAAACTTGTAATGTTCCTTTCTAGTGTTCTGTGGAAGGTCTTTTTTTAGGTTCATTCAGTCATTTAATCTACAAAAATGTTAGAAAGCGCGAGCAAGACGGACGATGGTCGAACTACAAACTCGTAAACAAAATCAAAGAATATTCGACTGGCCTTGTGGCTCAGTTGGTAGTCTACCTGCTAAGCTGTAGGTCGAGGGTTCGATCCCCACCCAGGGCAAACATTTGTGTGATGAGCATGGATATTTGTTCTGTGTCTGGGTGTTTCTATGTATCATATGCATATATTTACAAAAAAAAAGTATTTAAGTAATCTATCAGCTATCTATTTCCATAGTACAAGTATTGCTTAAATTGGGCTATAAATAATACATAATCGATTATTATTGCTTTAACTGGGCAGAGTGCTCAAGCTATAATTCTCGGAATCAGGTCATTGTATGTGAAGTTGTTTGTTATTTCTATAGTACATTTTTATCTTTTTAGATTTATAATTCAACTGAATGAAAACGACGATGATGATGACGACGAAAGTGATGAAGTAGATCAAACAGAGAGTGAACATGAAAGTGATATGGAAATTGATTTATAATAAAACAATCTATCATAATTTTAGTTTGCCTAATAATTTGTCCTCAAGCATAATAAAAAATTATAAGCAATAAAAGTAGTTCTATCTTTTTATTAATTCCTATATTACGTCACAAGTAAGTACAACTTATCGCAAGATTTATCCTGGCACACTTCTCTTCGTGTGTGGCCGTGTGCTAGAATGACGCGCTACCTCGTCCCCGCCACCGTCTGTCACCCCGCAGGAGGGTCGCGCACGAGATTGCCGGGCTATAGATGTTATTGTGTGAAAAGTATTAAATTAGTATTAAATTGAAATATTATTTATTTAAACAAAAATCGCTGTTTTCTACACGAACTAATATGCGATAAAAGTGTTTCTTAAACCAACACACAGTAAGTAAAACACTCATTTAAATATCCATCACTAATTGACAATGAACCGTTTCTTATTGAAACATAACCCTAAACAAGTGGTCGTAAAACATACATATGGCGGATTATGGCGGCGTGTCAACATGTTTACGACTGATCCGTATTCATTAATAAAAGACGTCAATTACGCCATAAACCCTCGTATGATACCCTTAATATAATATATAGATAAACAAACTCATCTGACTACTGAAATTCAGGGTATCTTCTTGTATGCAATGACAGTTCCAAAGATAAGAAGACAAGTGACGCGCTAATATCAATCCAGACTTGATAAAGACCTTTTTGACGCCTAGAGGAGGATAACGTAAGTATTCCTATTCAAGTTTTAGTTATTACCTGATTGCGTAAGAAGGAGGGTTATGTTTTTCGAGTGTATGTATGTTTATATGTATTTATGTATGTGGGTATGTATGTATGTTTCTATATGATTGCCTACAGCGTAAACGGCTTGACCAATTTTAATGTGCGAGGTGTCGTTAGATTCGTCTTCACTTCATGAGTGGCATAAGCTATATTTTTTATAATAATATTAATATATCTCTAGCATAAATTAAAAAAATTGCCTTTGCCTAAAAAATGTCTTTTTTCGTACTCTCCAACCAACTTTTTTCATATTAAACAAGTAATTTTACTAGAATTATTTAAAAGAATGCGCATTTATAATCATTATCTTTTACAGCGATTTTACGCATACTTTGTCACCAAAAACGTACACTCAATAGCGTATCAAGCGTAACAAAATCGTAAGTTACACTGCAAAAACGGTTTTTTGCAGTCAGGTATTTTGTTTTTCTTTTAATTTAGATACTTGTTTACGACTGTTGCCACGAGCATTCTTGGGCAGGGTACATAATATTATAGCACGCAGAGCTATTGGCCGATGAGGCCGAAAAGTTATAGCATAGAAACCACACGCCCGCAAGCAGAGCGTAGGAAGACCCGCAATGAGGTGGATAATTCTTTGTCAGGAAGTTTTGGATGCAATCGGACTTTTTGAAATCCATGAGGGAAGCCTCTATCCAGCTGTGGATTTCTAGATAAGAGATAATCATGATAATGTGTATCTTATGTGTCCAGAGGGCTCGGTGCGCTAAGTCCAACTTTGAATTTTCTTCTAAATGAAACCGTCATTGTTCTCTCGTATGTCGCTCTTTTGCGTCGGAATAATTGTTTAAGTATATTGTACAAAGCACAAGTTCAGTCTTGGCATGAAAACCATCATTTAAATAAATCGAATATAAATGGCAATTCTTGTCCAATAGCTGACTTAGATTTAAATATAAAATGCTGCCATTGGACAATATTTGTCATTCACATAGATTTATTTAATTTTAAATGGAAATAGCGAATGGCGCACCTACGGAATAAATAGGTCCAGTAGCGTAGTAATCTATTGAGTGTCAACAAACTCGTTACCAAATATTTACTTGATTGGAACGGTCTAAGGCATCGTAAAACAAAAATCATTGTATATTTAGTAATAACTAATAAGTGTAAGTTTAAATCAGCTAAGCTGAGCCCCGCGGTTTCACCCGCACAGTGAGGAAAAACGGTAATTGATGAATGATGATGTACAGACATAGGCTACTTTTCATCGTCGTCATCAGATGATGAAAAGTAGCCTATCTTCATCTCCAGGTTCAGATCTATCTCTGTACCAAATTTCATAACAATAACTTCAGGAATTTGACCGTGGAAAGGTAACAAACAGACAGAGAGACAGTTACATTCGCTTTTATAATATGACTATATCTTCTTGATGACTACGGAATTCTAAGTAGTAAGTATATGCTGAAAAAATGCTGGTCAGGAACGTCACGTATACGTGACACGACACGTTTCTGACCAGCATTTTTTTTATACTACAATTTTATTAGTCAACGTTAAAAGTATTGTTTCACAATCTCTCCATGATCATTCAATAAAGTATGTTAATTACTATAGCAATTGCATTGCAATTAAGTTAATTTGTTTCATAATTAAGTCAGTCTGTGTAGAGATTGGCTTGTATTGTTTACAAACAATGCCTACACTTTGTGCGTGACTAAGCGACATAATAACAATTTTTATGTTTATATTTTTAAGTGTGAATGATTCTACGCTCAATGCTCAAAAATTACACCCATCCAATGGGACTTGAACCCGAATATCCCGATCTGTACTAATTCTATGCGGTTGAAAATTATCACGAACAACAATGTTTGTCATAGATTCTATTTCGAAAGAGAATATTCGTGGAAAAAATGAATTCTCATCATAAAGTTGAAATCCCAAAATGTATAATTTCCCAAGACGACGATTTTTTTAGTTTCGCAAAATGCCGCCAAAAACCAGACTTTGAGCGTATTCCTTTTATCATCAGCTCGAACTAAGCGGTCCGCTTCCAACTTCCTAATGCGAACTGCTCGGGAATGGAATGCCTTACCACCGTTCTAATTTCCTGAAAACTATGACCCCGATATCTAAAACTTTAGATAAGTATTATCTAGGTCTACGTGCTTCATCTTCGGCCACAGTTTACCATCAAACGAGCTGGTGGTCAAACGTAGAGCTCTATTTAGAAAAATAAATAAATTAACTGCCGCCACTAAGTTCGGGGCGAATTAGCCTATTAATCTACGAGTTTATGATCGACATTTCAAGGTACACGTGTCGACCCGCTAATTTTGGGACTTACTAAACCTTAATGCTTTAATAATTGATTCCACACAACCGTAAAACCAATACAAAAGTGATACTTCTCAACCGTGTCGAGTTATCGGCGTGTTATCATAATTTTCAGATGTTTTGCGATAACTCGAGGATTACAAGTTGTAAATGTCTGTCGATTGATTTGAGATAGCCGATTATTAGTGATAAGGTGTAATCTTAATACTATCTCGGTAATATTTCTGTTCTATACACAGGACGGCTTGACTTGCAATTTTACGATTTAGTGTATTTTTTCAGTGATAGGTACTTGTGCTGTTACTAACTCTAGCTCTGTTTTTTTTTAGTTTTGCGCTCCATAAGTATCAGATATATGTGCTCCGATTTTTTTGTTGAACTAGACAGGTTTTTCCAATACAAACGTCACTTTATTGATACGGTAGCTTGTGTGCGAGTCTCTCGTTCAAACTAATTTGACCTACATTTCAAAATGCTGCCACAGATGTTGCAGACGTGGTCTTGCGGATTCGAGGACTTCCGTGAATTTAATGTCACTAATGTCATTTCAATGGACACTCGTTTCTGTCTTCGACGTCAAACCGGTGATAATCAAATAGTTATGCATGAATATCATTTGACAGCCATTTGTCCTGTAATTAGGTCAGTGGATTAAATCTATAAAATATCTTAATAATAATAATTGTAAGCTTATATAAATAAAATCATGTCTATTCTCCCTCACGGGGTAGTCAGAACATAATAGAATATCTTATAGGCCTTTTGACGCCATATTTGACTGTTACTAGTGGGTAAGATGTGCAAAATGTTGGCTTGGGGCAACAAGGATCAGCCTATCCTGCTACAAAAACTTTTTTCCATCAACTCCTTTAAATGTCATATACAGTATGCCCGAGAAGAGAAGCAGCTGGTATGTTTTTGACTAGGGATGTGTTCCAGTAATATAATCCTTGGTTAACTTACCTACTACACCGTAATAACATTAACCTCTTTTACGGATAGTCGGGGAAATAAGTTACAGTAACAATGAAAATATTTTATCTAAAAAAGAAAGATCAACTTAATTTAAGTAAATAATGAGAATGTCTACTTAGGATCACAAAGAAAAGGTTTTAAGTGAATACAAAAAAAATTAAAAACTTTTAAAAATAGAAGCTGTAATTCATTAGACTAGATCAAAGAGCAAACTCCTCAAGTATTTTAGATTACTTTGCAATCAACAACATTAATGAAATCAACTGAAATATGGTATTTTAGGAAAGAAAAGATTCTAAGAAAATATATGAGAGTACTCAACAACGTTTAAATGTGGAGACTCCCTAGGCCCAGTTAATTTGTATAACAGACGTCGCAAGTGGAGTGGGTAGTTTCCGGCAGCCTAGTCGGGGACCGTCTGAAGTTTCCGACAGCCTAGTCCGGGAGACCGTCTGACTTGCGATCCCCATGTCCTGGGTTTAAATCCCGCGGTACGCACCTGTCTTTTCGAAGTTATGTGCGTATTGTTGTTTGCCAACTTCAAACGGTGAAGAAAAACGTCGTGAGGAAACCTACATGTCTGAGAATTGTGTGAAGTATGCCAACCCGCACTTGGCCAGCGTGGTAGACTATGGCCTTACCCTGCTCACAATGAGAAGATGGCCCGCGCCCAGCAGTGGGACAGTTTATATAAACAGGGCTGATTTTGAAGTGGAGTGGGACAGGTCACACTCTGCGTACCGACCCTGCGTCCTTCCAACTTCTTTCCAATGGCATTCTCAGATAAGGTAAATATTGGAATTCGGAAGGCCAATGCAACCGCAACCGTCCCAAGACATATGTAGACAAGTTTATATCAATTCAGTGTATCACTCCCATCACCACAACCCAATTACCATACTGGTGACCCCGACGTGATAGGGCTATCTCTAATAGCGATTGTCAATATTTACTTATTACGACTCGCCGGATGGTAAGTAACGGTATGGCAAAAGATGAAACAGCTCGTCAATCTATTATATTCATTCTAGCCTCGAAAATGACAAGACCGCTGTTATCAGGAAACAAAAAGGACGGCAGGGAGGTCCACTCCTGTACAGCACACATTGAAAACGTAGAGAAAGAAATCATTGAGTACGGATTCTTGGCATTTTAATGAGAATTTTTTTAACACGAATAAGTCCGCGTTTGACCACCAACTCGCATGTTGGAGCGAAGATGTGGTCAGAGATGAAGCACGCAGACTTAAAAGTTACCTATTCACTCTGACCTTGAAAATAACGTTGTAATTCTCAGGGAACAATGAAGCCGGCAATTTGTTCCACTCTTTCGCTGTTCCTATAAGAAACGTAGAATTAAACCGTTTAGTACGAATATGAATTTGTGTCAACTTTCTCCTAGTCTTGTAGAGTCTTTGTATTAGGGAGGGTGAAATATGCTGGCATAGCTCTTGCAGCAATCTTTCACTTTAATTCACGTCGCATTTCGTGCAAACCATGGTTATTGAAAACATCAATTGTGCGAGTAAACAATCACCATAAAATAAAAGGGAGTGGCTCAGCCTCGTATAATGGATAATATGTATGTGAATGTGTTTGGATTTTTTGTAGTTTCTACTAACAAGTATTGTATTTTTAACTCCTGACTCAGTTGGTGAAAAGAGGGGTATTAAATAAGTTTGACGTGTGTATCTGTGTCTGAATGTGGCATCGTAATTCTCAAGCGGATGCATCAATTTTGATTTAGTTTTTTTCTGTTTGAAAGAGGATTTCATCAAGAGTGTTCAAGAGTGTAGCTATATTTCGTCAAAATCAGTTCAGCCGTCTGGTTTTTTTTGACGGATGTTTTTGATGTTTTGCTAAACTTATACTTGTATGTTATTTTTAGTCACATTGAAGAGATGGCAATTAAGAGCATATTATATTAATAGCAAGGTTCTATAGAGTAACATTTAGTACGCTATATCTCACGTACGGTATAATTTATGCAATTACTGCTTTGCTTAAAGGAAGTATAAGGTATAGTCGAATTATTCCGCGAGTTCTAAAATTGGAATGTAATTCGAAGGTAAAGCCGGCGTTTAATAACGACTAATAGGCTCTTTTTACAGCAAGATCTCATATTTAATCATATAATATCAACAAAGGAATCTCACTGAGTCCGCTTAGGGAAGTACAAGCTGTGGTTAGCAAGCATTGTTGTGTACGGGATTGAAAGCCAAAATTGCTTACAGCGGAATTCCTGGGAATAACGAGATTTAGTATGTGTGCAACCAGAATGACGAGCACAGCGCATTGCCACATACAGTTTAGAATTGATATTTCAGACAACTTGCTCTTTTCTTCACTTATTTTTACTAAAATAATAATTTTGACACTTATTGTGTTAAAGTAACGTTTTAATTCGACTTGCTCAAAGACTAAAAATCTAAGTTTTTTAACCGATTTTCGAGCATTTACACTAAATAAATAAATAATTATTAAATAAATATTTATTATCATTTATTTATAATAAATAAATAAATATTGGAGGACATTTTCAAATAACACCCTCTAGTCTCTAAGCAAAGCTTATATATACTAGGGGAACCAGACGGTTGATAGAATACATTATATACTTTTTATTTGTAAATGCATATAAATAACCAGAGACAGAACAAACATCGCAAAAATGTTTGCCCTGGGTGGGGATCGACCCCATGGCCTACACTTCAGAAGGCAGACATACTACCAATGAGCCTGGCTCATATACTTCTATATAAGTATCTAATTCTTTCGCATGCTCTGTAGCCTAAACTGTTTGTCGGATTTTAACATATGTGATGTCATTCGATCTCAGTTGCGTAAGTGACATAGAATATATTTCCGATGGTGTTCATGAAAATAAAGAGAAATAAAACAATGTAAATAATAAAGTTACAAGCGTTACAAGAATACAAGTATGACTGAGTATCGGAATTCGGAAAATCGATAGTGTGTAGATACTGAGCGCGGCTATAGTATGAAGTCAGATATTTTTTGGATTAATGAAATTCGTATTAATATAGCCACTTTATCATCACCATCATCATCTCAGCCACAAGAAGTCCACTGCTGGACATAGGCCTCCATAGATTTCCAGAAAGACCGGTTGGAAGCGGCCTGCACTTCCTGCCACTTTATAAAGTGAACTAATTAATTACTAGTGAAACTGCAAACAAGGCGAAATCTATTCTTACATAGAACGTCGAGTAAATTTGCTCTAATTATTCCTTGACCCGTACAGCTCCCATGGGCAGAACAGCCGCACTGCCCGGGAGTGAATGACTCTACGCATTTACAACGTTTTAAACCTATTAACTGAGAACAAAGCTTGGTGTTTCCCTGAGATTTATTTTCGTTAGAAAGCTATTACAACTTAATAGTTTTGTTGCGAAACAAACGCACTGAGGCGCTCAGTTCTGGTTTTTAGGGTTCCCTACCTCAAAAGGAAAAACGGAACCCTTATAGGATCACTTTGTTGTCCGTCTGTCGTCCGTCTGATAATATAAAAAAAATATAATTTCCCCCTTTCACCTACTAGTTTGTACGGAACCCTCGGTGGACGAGTCTGATTCGCACTTGTCCGGTTATTTTTTCAAGTACAGAGTGAATAGTTTATAGTTTTATGATGGATACGAAAAGTCGTACGAAACGCTTTAGCCCCACTTTTATTACGCGTACCGCCAAAATGTGAAATGCACTTCCTGAATTGGTTTTCTCGAATGGATTTATTCTGGATGTTTTCAAATCTCGAGTGAATGACTCTCCATCGTAGACCACAAAGATTACATAAATTGGGCGAGTTGACTGTCAAGCGCAAGCCTAGTGTTGAATAGAAACACATCCTTCTGGCGAGGTGGGGGCAAACGTGGACGTCGTGTTAAAAAAATGTATAAGATTCTCCCGACCAGTCACACAAAAGAAGTATATGTGATTTTTCTTTTTTAGGGTTCCGTACTTCAAAAGAAAAAACCCTTCACTTTGTTGTCCGTCTGTCCGTCCGTCCGGGTGTCAAGACCTTGATCTCGGGAACGCGTGAAGGTAACGTGTTGAAATTAAAACTATGTACGCAGATTCATAGTGCCTTGCTGCAGAAAGAAAAATAAAATTTCTCAGTTTTCGTAAGAAAAAGTTACAGCCGAATATGTCGTAAAAACGCACATTTCAACACTCACAAGGGAATCGAAACCTATGGGGTACTTCCCGTTGACCTAGAACTATGAAATTTGGCAAGAAGCATTTTGTTAGAGTACACATATAGGAAAAAATCCGAAAATCGTTTTTTTTTATTTATTCACAAAAAAATAGTGTCTTTGTGCAAGGAATGAGGGTCCAAATTGTAAAGTGATTTAACCATATCATGTGAAAGAGATTAATTGGCATAAGTTAAAACAGGTTTTTAAATATTTTTACGATGTATATTTTTCTGTATAAGAAGGAAAATAAACATATATATATATAGGTATATGATTTCACCATTTAATCTACTAGTTTGTACGGAACCCTCGGTGGGCAAGTCTGACTCGCACTTGTCTGGTTTTTATTTATTATTAACTACAACAAAACCATATACAAACTCAATTAACTACGACACAAAAAGCATATCGCTTACCCCAGACCGATAAAGGTCAAAAGACAATATAGATTTGGTGTTGTGTCTCCCACAAATAAATTTATGTCTATGTCTATGTCTATGTCTATGTCTATGTCAATACAAATGTGATTTTTCTTATTTGTATCAAATGAAGAACAATCGCATTAAATAAGAAGTACCTACAAAAGTTAGTTGGTACGTTCGTCACTTATTTTTGGCACACAGAGAGATCTCTAATTACTTTTTAGATTTCTTTTGAGATTTCTAATTACTTTTCTAATATCATTACTAAAATTATACGAAAAGAGTACCGAGCATGGATCTACGAGTAGGTTTCAGAAGGTTTCTTGGATATAAACAAAGGGACTGCGATATTGAACTGGAATTGGGCGTGCTTCGAGTACGTCTGTTGTACGAACCAGGGACAGTGTGCAAAACCCTCAGTTGGTACCTAGACAGCCATGGAGTTCAGGAAAGGCCCAAAAGTATTAACACGATGTCAGGTAGGTAATTTTTTTTTTTAATGTTTGATCTAAGATTGTTAGAAGAAGATTGACTCGCCTGATGTTAAGCGGACGGTGTGGCCGACGATGGAGCTTGTCGAACTAAAATATATTTATTCACTCTAGCCTTAAAGATTCTAAAATTGTAACTCTCAAAAAGAAAAAAGGGTACTAATGTTGTGACTTAAGTTTCTGAATGGTGAGTTTGTGAAAACTAATATTTTAACCTAAAATTATGTGATCTAGCAAAAGTTGTTACCTTAAATTTGCAAAATTTCACTAAGCGCAGAAGGAAGTTCCGGATATTTCTCGATTGTTCGCTAATGGACAAAGGACGGGTTTGTTCAAAAATGTACAAAATAAATAGTTATTTGTTATGCAAGGCTGCAAAGTTGGTTTTTGGGGCGAGTACTAGTATTGAAACCTGAGCAAGCGAAGGATTTTAGTATTGAACCACGAGCGAAGCGAGTGGTTCAAATATAGAATCCTGAGCGTAGCGAGGGTTTCAAAAGTACGAGATGCAAAATAACTTTGCTGCCGAGTGAAACACAAAATTTTTCACCTCACTACAGCGAGGAAAACACTAGTCCAGTGCTGCCACCTGAGGCTGGTCAGTGCGATTATTCAAAGAAATGAGGTTAGCGCACTGACATGAAATAAGTATTTAATGCATTTTCAGTGGACTTGCGGTATAGTAAAGTATGGAATAGAAAGGTTCGAATTTTAAAAACTCTTTCCACGCTAGCGAACAAAATGCACTTTTCCACTCAGATTTCTAATGACAAACAGAAACTTTCCGAGCTTGTGAGGCGAAAAGGTTATTTGTTTTATATTAACGCGTCGAGTGCTTGACAATTGAATCCAGAGCAAGAAAATACAATTTTTTACCATGTAGTTCTAAAAGTATGTTTATGAATGATTATATCTATATAATAAAATAAAGATGGATTATAGAAGGCACAGGAACAAAAGAAAAGATCCATATTAAACGAATTCGTGCACGTATTTATACGGAGAAATATGCACAAAACCGCTTTAAAATGCATGTAAATGAACTTATTAGGATAATTATAGTCAAATCAACTACTTGTTTCAAAAAAGTTGTTGGAATTTACAAAAAAGCGCAATCTTTAATTTTTGTGAAAGTAATGTTATTAAATCAGTATTTCTAAGTGAAATATTACACACATATTTCTTTTATATTACATTGAAAACTCCTTAAACGTATTTATATTCGGTTTGAAGAGAGTACAAAGAGGCGCCCAAATCAGTCCTGTTTTTATAAACTGTCAAAAGCTGTTCTTTTATGACAAGGGTGAGGCCATAGTCTACCTCGTTGGCCAAGTGTGAGTTGGCAGATTTCGGTCATAAATGTACAGAAACATTGGACACTCAAACAGAAAGATAAGAAAATTTTAATAACCCAACTGCTGAAGGAGGATTAAATTTTTCGCGAGTATTCATGTATGTATGTATGTGAGTATGTATCTTTGGATGCCCTACAGCCTAAACGGGTAGATCGATTTTGACATGTAGGGTATCACATGAATCGTTATAATAGGGAAATTGATACTGGGTACAAGGATTCAAGAAGGCTGATGCCTTCTTGAATCCTTGTACCCGAAACGAAAAAAAATAGAGGGAAATTTTGTGAGTGAACTTTTATTGGTTTGAAAATTATCCCTATTTCCTGAGACTCAAGGTTAGAGTGAATAGATATCTTCTAGATCGACGAGCTCCATCCTCGGCCACACCATCGCTTAAAATCAGGCGAGTTGGTGGTCAATCGTACATCTATCTTGTATAAAAAAAAATATACCAAAAAAGAACTCACCCAGTTGATTTCAAAAATATACAATAACACTGAAATATCCAATAATTATAAAAGAAGTTCCAAGCGACTTTCCCTTCAGCCATCTACGAAATCGGAGCTTCGTAACCAATTGCAATTGAAGACATTTTTATCCCTGTACGAAACTTGGTTCTTTATTGTCCTCAAATAAAAATAATAAATTAGAGGGATAATTTTACATTTTTAAGTGAAAACTTCTTTAGCGGCGTTGTGCATTTTTGGGATGGGTAAAAAATGTTAAACTCGCGTCAGATTAAACTCGCGTCGTTAGACGGACGGATTATTTTAGTCAGAAACCTATTCTAACGTTCTGCATTTAAAGTTCATTATTGTATATACAAGTTTGTCCTTCTAGCATGACGTCATTTCGTTGCGCCGAATGTTTATTTTCGACACATGCACGTAAGATTCGTTAGCTCAGTAGGTAGGTAGGTAGGTAGGTGGTTTGGTTAGCTTAGGTTAGAGCACCGATTTAAATTTCAATTTGTCAATCGGAGGGCGGAGGTTCAAATCCTTCACGAGTCAGTCTTTTTGCTATTTTTTTTTTTAATCGACATCTCAACAAACGATATAAAGTGTTTAAAATATGGAAATTGAACAAAGTGCATCTATTAATTAAATATACGGGAAATTAAGTATTTAACCACATAAATGATAGTACTTTTATACTGATAAATAGAGCAGTTTTCACTTCTGCCGGCACTCCCGGAGTGCAAACCGTTGTTTTTTCAATCGGTTGTTTTGTTTTTCTTTTAATAATATAACTTGTTATTATTCATAAACGTGTAAAGAATTATATATAGTTATAATAAGATGTTTTGTTTTCGCGTCTGACAAAAGTTAACAAAGAACATTTCAACTAAAATGAGTCTATTAGACGTTAAGAATGAAGCCGTTAAAACAGTGGGTTAAAATGTAAAACGCCGTTATATTCATTTTGAATTTACCTTCTAATGACTCGCTAAGAGCGTGTTGACACTTGACTCGCTTATTGTTTGAATTAGGATGCAAAGACATGAGTCAGCTCCATGGCCGCCTAAGTCTAATAATTTAGAAATGATGGAAACGTTTTTGAAATTTGACGAACCTTATTTCATAAAGCGTTCACCTAATGAAAAAAGTGATGTATGACAATACCTACCTCATATAAAAATATTCAGTGAAAAAAAACATCATGTATCAAATACCACCTTTCTGGAAACCCATGGCCTATGTTCAGCAGTGGACTTCTTATGGCTGAGATAATGATGATGATTAAATCCAGCCCTTAAAATGTGATTTTGCGTTAAAAAAATATTGTGTTACATTTAAGATCAAAATTTTTTTTTATTAAAACTATACAACTTATATATGTATATATTATATACTACTGCATATTAAAACTTTAATGGTGACAGGTTTATTCATAAATTTAGAATGTATATGCTTTTGAAGGATTAATACGAACAAATAAAAAAAATTATACTCTAGATCTACGTTTGACCACCAACTGGCCTGATTACCATCAACAAACACCGACGGTGTAGCCGAGGATGGAGCAAAATGATATCTATTTTATCTAACCCTGAAAATTCCAAAATTAAACAGAAACAGAGAAGGTGACAAGAAGTTCCACTCATGTGTAAAATGTGCCGACTTTCTGTTTGTCCTGTACTGAAGTGGGGATTAACATCATGCAGACTATTTGCAGACTATGCTTCTTGGCAATTAGGTTGTCATTACCAATGAACCTTTTGGTTTACCGGTGAAGACTTCAAAGTTTCCAACTAATACTTGCCTTTGCCCAGCAGTGGGACACTCACCACAGACCGAAAAAACAAACATCTCGACTGATCTATCGAAAAGTACACACACGATCGGATCTGCGCTCAAGTTTTGTGGTTTCTTCTAGTTATAAGGAAACCTACTCGTAAACCTAAGTTATGCTAAAATTAAGGTCGTCAAAATTTATTTTCGTTGACGTTTCTTCAATGAACATACTAATATATTTATTTATATTTATTAAATATATAAAAAAACCGTCAACACGAACAACGAATGAATGAACTGTTAATTTGAGGTGAAGATGCAGATTCTATTAGAGGGTTTTCAGAGCTCAAGATTACGAGGAAAAGAGATAATCGTAGAGTCACCCATTCCTCAAAATCTAAAGATGAAAATCAGTAGTCTCAACCCAGTGCGTTCTACCTATGACAGATAGAACGCACTGTAACCTACGGTACTAAACCGTGGTGCAGTTCCCAAACTCAAAGACGTTCGACTAACTAAGCTCGGCATTTCTCTGGTGGAACTTATCTGGAGTAAATAATTCCGCTAACGCCAGCCTGTTTTCGAACTAAAGTTAGCGACACACCTACTAGTAGGTTGAATCGGCAGCGAGCCGAGCATGGTGGTCGTATAAACAAATAGCGTGTCTCTAAAATCAGTATATCTTTCTATCAGCGCCTCCTACTCCTGAAACTGCTCTAAATATTAGATATGTCGAAGTTTCTGGAGCGTGCAACTTTGAACGTGAACAACTAAGGTTGTTCATTCACGTTCAAACAACCGTAGTTGTTGTTGCACGCTCAACCAACACAACACAAAGCGGAGTACCTACAGTGAGATTTTTTCAGTGCTTGTACCGTTTCCACTGAAGCAATTTCAGGAATTGATAAGTGCCTCTATTAACTACAACAAAAAATATACAAACTACACATACTTAACTAACTTTACTACTAGACAAAAAGCAAATAAATTACCCAAGACCGACAAAGGCCTATTTGTAATCCAATTGCTCAAACTCAGTACAACAACTACCACAGTAGCACAGGTAGCACACTGCTAGCATTGCCAAGTTGAATGGCAATGTTTATGTATTGGGCCAGAGACAGTTCCAATAACCACGGTGTCCCCTAGAACCTGTAGATAAAACATATGTTGCAAGGTCTAATCATTATTTTAATGACGGTGCCACTTATAAGGCATAATTACTTGTTTCATTCTATGAATTACATATTTTTACTAAGGAAAACCGGTTAGATAATATAATTAACCTTTCAGACAAATTTCGATACTCGTCTACATAATTGTTTTTAAAGGGCAAAATCTTTAATTAACTACAAAAAACAGTATAAATCTACCTAAACTACAACACAAAAAAAGCAATTGGAATACGCTAAACCGCTAAAGCGTATAATGAAAATGCTCAAATACTCAAACTCACTACGTGGCACAATACAAAAGCTGCACGTTGCCATGTTGTATGGCATTGTTTATGCGCTGGGGTGGATAAACACTAGCCTTTTGGCCTGCGAAATTAAATAGTGCACTATACTCTATCATTTGACAATTTTCTTTTTGTCAAAATAGATCCGCTTATTTGTTTTTTTTTTAAATTTAATTTTTATCACCAGAGACACCAGGGTCCGTGACTTTTGTCTGAATTACAATCTATGTTACGAGAAGATTATTTTAATTTACTCAAATAACTTATTACTATGTTGTGTGTATGCCGCGAGCAGACCAACGAGCAAGCAGCACCCGATCACGAGTATGACACATGTGCCAGCCATCGCCCTCCTCAACCATATGTTAGGGAAGAGGGCGACCCGCCACACGACGCGAATCCGTTTGCTTGGAGGAAATCATATTGATTGCAACTTAGGGGACTATTTGGAATTATGAAAGGAAAATACCTAAAAACCTAAGATGTTATATACCCGATGTATAAACTAGCTCCGCTCTGCGGTTTCACCCGCGTAGTTATTAAGAGCGGTGATCATGATGATAACGTAGCCTATGTCCGTCTCCAGGTTCATAGCTATCTCTGTAGGTACTAAATTTCATAACGATCTGTTTAGCCATTTGATCGTGAAAAGGTAATAAATTTCGCTTTTATAATATTATCGTTAGGATGATTATGAAACAAGCTTCGCCCCACGGTATTACTCGCGTAGTGATGAAAAACGGCGATAATGATGATGATGATGATGGTGGTCAAATATAGCCTACGACCTTCTCCAGATCCTAAAAAATCATAACGAAATATCATAACGATTAGTTCAGCCGTTTAGCCGTGAAGTGGTAACAAACAGACAGAGTTACTTTCACTTTTTAACCGACGAAAAAACGGAGGAGAACGACTTAAAATTACTTTGGTATACTTACATTACTTTAAGAACTTAGTTATTAAGGATAATTAGAAACACAACATAATTACAAAAATATATACTTATGTAGATTTACATTACTTTAAGAACTTAGTCATTAAGGTTAAATAAAACAGGTTTATTATTTTTGCTTCTCAATTTTTTCGACGGTTTAATTTGTTTGTTCAAAGTTTTTATATAATGTTAGTCAGGATTGTGATAAATGTATTTGAAATCACCAGTATTTTCGTTTAAATAACAAGTTTCTTAGTTGTACATATTTTTTGTTGTCACAAATCTTATTTTTAACTGACTTCCAAAAAGGAGGAGGTTCTTAATTCCACTGTATGTTTTTTTTTTTTGTGTATTTGTTCAGCGATTACTCCGCCAATTATACATCGTTTTTGATGATTATTTTTGTTTGGTAGGTAGTCAGCGGTAGTCCCATATAAATTTTATCACAATCGGTTCAGTGCTTTGGTTTTTATAACAAAATTACATAAAAAATGTCATCCAAATAAACGAATATACGAAAATACGTATTTTGAAGTAGGTTTTTTTTTTCAGTTTTTAAAATATTATTATTATTATTTATTTATTTTTGGCGTCTTTTGACTCAAACCCCGTACGAATCTCTCACTATATTGTTACTTGCAACATACTTTCGCAACAACAATCATTGATTGGACAAAATTTCGTACTCTTGTTTTAATTAGCTATTCGAGAAAGTAGCGCAACTAATTATGCTTCCTGCTTTCGTAGGTGTTAGGTGAATGATTAATCATCTTCCGTTCCCTAATCTATTAACGCCAACTTAGCATTAATGAGCTTTCTTTTAGTTATCTCCTGCAAAAGTATCATCAATTCACATTGCAGATTTTCAACTAACGCTCAATCCGTTGATGCAATGTTACATATTTAACAGATTTAATTAATCCGTTCATCGTCAATTATTTATGTGTATATTGTATTAATTTTTACTTCATGTCAATATAGTTATCCTTTCGTCGTCAAATAATTGTATCAATTGTATTTATAAAAGTTTCGTTAAAAGTTTCGTCAAATAAGTCCTTATGTGTTATTTTTTTTCAGTTTGGTGTAGATGTCGTCTCTTTAGCGTAGGCCTCCCCCAGTTTTGACCATAGTTTTCTGTCTCTTGCTAATCTCATCCACTCCATAATATACTAACCTCCAAATATATAATGTACAAATATAATGGGACGCCGCGTGCGTTGATACTTTGGCACCGTCTCATCTTCCTGAGACACGGAGTAGGGCTGGCGCTGCGGCTAATTCGGCGGAGCAGCACAAGCGGCGTAAATATGTTAATCTCGGAAGAGGTTACATATTTGAGCCGTTTGGTGTCGAGACTTTGGGTCCGCGGGGACCGGGAGCTCATCTCATTTTCAAAAATGTATATGAGCGCCTGAACGATGCGTCTCGTGACTAAAATGCTGGCGCGTATCTAGATTCTAGCCCAACGCATTGCCATTTAATATAGCAATGCGGCTAGCATGCTAGGTACGCTGCCAACTGGTAGTGGGTTTGAGTATTTGGATTAACTTTAGACCTTTATCAGTCTGGGGATTCGCTTTTTGTGTAGTAGTTTATTAGGCAAGTATGTGGTCTGTATATTGTTGTGTTGAAGTTAATATAGGTACTTGCCCCTTTAAAAAAAAGCAAATGCACCTATACCTATATTTATCTGACAGTCATCACAGAATATGCTATCCCTTATTCAGTAGAAAAGACTCACGTCACAAACTCAATTAAATAAATAGCGACTCTTGTTTCAACGCAATAAAGCACAAGTCAGCTTTCACTTATGAAATTGCAAATTTCGTTCATGTAGGGTTGATAGTCTCTGAGTAAAATAACTGTGACATGGACAGACAGACAGACATGGCGAAATATAAGGGTTCCTCGTAGTTACTACGGAGCTCTAAAAACGAGCGATGATCCCCCATGAAAAACTTTAGATGTTGTCTTGGTAGAATATCGGCAGATTTATTTTTTGTACTAGTTATTAATTTACATTTTCGTATTATCCAATAAACAATATAGAAATAATATTTCTATTAAATACAATTTATGCATGTTCCCAGGAGGTTCAAAAGAGGTACGCTCCCCGATTTACGGTTTCGGCGTCGACCCGTGACCTCGTGGTTTCCACCTACCGTCATCGCAACCGAGTTTCACAACTAATTGCGATTTAAGCTGGCTCTTCACTGCAAGTACTTGTAACTAATTGAGTATTCACCGTGAATGAAACCTTTCTTGTTTGATATACCGAAAACGCAGTTTCCTTAAATCGCATTACGCAAACTTGAAGTAGGCGTACTGAGAAATACCTATCTACCAATCTATTGATCACAATTGACGGAATAATCGGTTAATACACATACATAAATACTTAAAAATAGTTTTAAAGTTAAAGGGTTTTACCTCAAAGAAAGGTAATGATGTAGGTAACGGATATTTACTGTATTATATTAGAAAAGCCGAAAAAGCTTAAAAGCGTCTTCTCGTCCAATATTCCCCAGTCCCTCAAGTCGAAAGTTTACAACCAGTGTGTGTTACCAGTGATGACATACGGCACTGAAACGTGCTCCCTAACTATGGGCCTTATAAAGAAGCTCAAGGTCACGCAACGAGCTATGGAGAGAGCTATGCTCGGAGTCTCTCTACGAGATCGAATCAGAAATGAAGAGATACGTAGACGTACAAAAGTCACCGATATAGCACAGCGGATTAGTAAGTTGAAGTGGCAGTGGGCAGGGCACATAGCACGTAGAACTAATGGCCGATGGGGCCGAAAAGTTCTCGAGTGGAGACCACGTACCGGCAAGCGCAGCGTAGGAAGACCAGCCACGAGATGGACAGATGACCTCATACAAGTGGCGGGAAGATGCTGGATGCAAGCCGCTTCCAATCGGTCTTTTTGGAAATCCATGGGGGAGACCTATGTCCAACAGTGGACTTCTTATGGCTGAGATGATGATGATTAGAAAAGCCGACTACAAAAAGGATGAAGTTCGCAATTTGACTTTGTTTTTTGAATAGTTTGTTACAGCTCAACTCCATCATTCTTTGATAAAGTGTCAACGGGATGTAGCTTTAAACAGTCTTCAAAAACCTCCGAGCTCAATGAGAGTTAGTTAGTTAGTTAGTTACTAGTTACTCGTAGATCCCTACACGATTAAAATAATTCGAAGCGGCAAAACAGACAGGTCTCGACACCCGGACGGACGGACAGACGGACAACAAAGTGATCCTTTAAGGGTTTTTTCCTTTTGAGGTACGGAACCCTAAAAACATGACAACAAACAAGGCAAGCTAAATAAAACCGTTTAATAACAAGTATCTATATTAAAAGAAAAACTAAATACCGAACTGCAGAAAAGCGGTTTTTGCAGTCTAATTAACGATTTCGTTACGCTTGGTACGCTGTTGAGTGTATGGTTTTTGTGAGAAAGTATGCGTAAAATCGCTGTAAAAGATTATAAATGCCCATGATTTAATTAGAATTATTATAAGGAATCTTATAATAATTTTAATTAAATCACTTGTTTATTACGAAAAAGTTCGTTGGAGGTTACGAAAAATCGCATTTTTATTTATTTTTACGAGAGATGTAGTGTTATTATTACTACAAAAAATATAGCCAGTGACAATCAGGAAGTGAAGACGAATCTAACGACACCTCGAACATCAAAATCGGTCAAGCCGTTTAGGCTGTAGGCGATCATATAGAAACATACATACGTGTTGTTTCTTTACAAATAAATATACAATCGAACATCAAACCTCCTCCTTTTATAAAGTCAGCTTAAACATATTATTGTCACATCTCTTCTGCTCGTTTAGGACTTCAAAAAAAATTGCTTTATTAAAATTTTCAAGCCGAACTGCAGACAAACTACGAAAATGAAGTCTAGTCGATTTATCTTGTGCCACGCTACGGTGAACATCTCTAGAGAACGCACCCCAAGGCTGGTAATAGGCGACATTTACAATAATTTTACAGGGACTCAGCTCCTGCCC
The DNA here is from genome assembly GCA_947563715.1 of Lycia hirtaria. NCBI lineage: Eukaryota > Metazoa > Arthropoda > Insecta > Lepidoptera > Geometridae > Lycia > Lycia hirtaria. The sequence continues at coordinate 17,868,080 of OX387386.1, forward strand.
CCGCTGGCTACCCCCTCACCCCCTGTCGTCCCTCGTCACGTTGCATTATGACAGGTAGCAGTGTGTCAGTCATGGGCTTTTACACTCAGCAACAATACGTGTATATATACGTAGCATAAGTATATATAAGTACTTTTCTGCGATATAATATAGGATGTGCTATTAATGGATACAAAGACTCGAGAAGTGATAGCTAACTTATCTAGGACAACATATGTGATTTTTTTACCGACTATAAAAAGGATGAAGCCCTCAATTTGACTTTGTTTTTTGAATGGTTTGTTACCGTATAACTCCGTCATTCTTTGATAAAGTATCAACGGGATGTAGCGTCAGTCCTCAAAAACGCCCGAGCTCAATGAGATCTAGTTAGATCCTTACACAATTAAAATAATTTCGATTTTCAAAATAATTCGAAGCGGCAAAATAGACGTCCCTAGACTTCTCTATCTAAATTAGGCTTTAGCGCGGCGACATAGTCTTTATAGGTATTAAAATCTTTAAGTTCGTCATTGTTGGCATATCAGTATCGGTCAACCCAGGACTCTTTATTCGTGAAGTTTGTTGTAGACTTTACATCCACGTGATGGAAAGTCATTGCCGTCATTCATAAAAATATTAAAAAAAAAAAATGCTTCCGTACTAAGGATGCGAGGTGTCTAAGGTGTCTGTTTGTCTGTCCTACACTTAAACGGCTGTATCTTTTGAACACAGCAAGTCTCAAAATTAGCAATATTGTAGGGTTTACTTTGATGTAAATCCACAAATACTAAAAACTAGTAAAGAGTGAGATAAGCTTGCGTAAATCATTTATGAAATGTGTTATTGTACGAATGTTCACATACCTAGCATTTCAAGCAATTCCTACTAAAGAAAATATATAAAAAGGAAAATTACAAAATGTATTCTTAGATACAAAGCACATTTTGTTGAGTAATTAGCCCTTCAATGTCTATGTTCCTATATTGTGTCATGCATTAGGAGTACGGAAGCCTTGGTGTGCGAGTAAAACTCGTACTTTGCCGAATTTATTTTAATTGTCAACAAAACTTGTAATTCTTTTTTGTTTGAAAGGAAACTCTTAGATGGGTCTCATAGAAATTTTATCAAAATCGGTTTAGTGATTAGGGTTTTAAGACAAAATTGCTCATTTTGATGGCATTTGGTTCAGTTTTTTAAACTATAATTATTTAGTTCACTAATTTCTATAGAAGTTATTATGAAAACACAAAAAGGAAGGTATGACAGTTTAAGTAATCAGTTTAAACTTTCATACCTTCCTTTGTGTGCAGACGGTAAAAATCCCCCAAAATTTGGTTGCTTTGTTGATATATATTTAGTTTCAGTGGTATTTTCTATATTGTATACAAACAATGTCCAGTCCAATCAAAATCATCAAAGACTCGACTGTTTTCCTTATCGGATAATATTTGTAGGGGCTCACAAAATGGCTAAAATTTCTGATAGGAAGAGAGGCAGTCCGTTTAAGACGTTTATTAAATAAGAAGTGTTTTTACCAGACTTCATAAGAAGGCGGTAAAGTTTTTGCGAGTGTATGTATGTATGTGGGTATGTATGTATGTATGTATTTCTATATGTCAACCTAAACGGCTTGACCGATTCCGATGAACGAGGTGTTGTTAGATTCGTCTTCACTTCCAGAGTGTCATAGGCTATAATTTTTTTATAATAATAATAATAAAATGTGGGATGTTGACTCGACGATCATTGTCCCGATAGTCGTTTCGGTGAACGGTGTCATAGCGAAGAGCCTCGACCAACATCTCCAGAGGCTCTCGCTCGATGGTTGGGTTAAGGGTCAGATACAGAAGGCAGTCATCCTGGACACGGCACGTATTGTCAGGAGGTTCCTCTCTCTGTAGCCCCTACCACCGGCAGCTTGAGCCCCGCCCCGCTGCCGGCGGCACCCTAGGTTTAAGCTTTTTATAATATTTATATTTATATTGTGTATATGATATAATAATAATACATATCTTGCAAAAATAAAAAAGTGATTTTTTTCATAACTAAATTTAATCGTTAATCTAAGAAAACTGACTTGTCCCAGCAGTGAGACACGTAACAGGTCTTTTCCTATCATTTTAAGTATTTTTAAATAAAAGCTACGGGTCTCTCACGTCTGTTTTCGTCCACCTCGCACGAGCGAGAGACATCCCCGACCTAGAGTGACGTTTGCGCTGCTCCTTTGATAAAAACCGCCGAATGCGGTTGAATCTATAGTCTAATTTTTTCGAATCAAAATAGACGTGAGTGACCCGTAGTATATAAAATGTGTGAATACCACGTTAGTTTCCATTTTAAGTATTATTTGTTAATGAATTAATTATTAAAGTTTCCGGCAGCCTAGTGGTGAGACCGTCTGACTTGCGATCTGCAGGTTCGAATCCCACGGCACGCACGGCTCTGTCTTTTCGAAGTTATGTGCGTATTGTTGATTGCCGCCAACTTCAAACGGTGAAGGAAAACATCGTGAGGAAACCTACATGTCTGAGAGTTCTCAATGATCTTGAAGATGTGTGAAGTCTGCCAACCGCCACTTGGCCAGCGTGGCAGACTATGGCATAACCCTTCTCACAATGAGAAGATGGCCCGTTCCCAGCAGTGGGACAGTTTGTACAAAAAGGGCTGATAAAAAAAAAAAATTATTACAATATTTCTGTTTGACTGTAGTCCAATCTAGGAAATTATACTTGTGTGTTTCAGATCACTTTCATGTAAGCAATCCATCTTAGTTCAGCCCTATCTTCAGTAAGAACAAGATATTTTGTTAACTCCCACATTTATTAACTAAAGTCACTGACCTTCTAGAACAGTGGTAAAAAACACTATAAATTAATAAGTTTTGACCAATCTAAATGTCAAATATTTGATAGTCGTCCTGCTTTACAGACCATCTCATAATTGGACGTATTGCTACATGGATGTTTAGCCCACTACTTATTAGACGTTTTATGGTGTTGGACGTTTTACGTATACTTTCTCACAAAAAACGTACACTCAACAGAGTATCAAATCAAGCGTATCAAAATTGTAAGTTAGACTGCAATTACTGCATTTTTGCAGTCGAGTATTTTGTTAGTCATTTAATATAAGTATATACTTGATCAAGCATTAAATTATAAAATAATATACGAGTATAATACATTTGTTTATACTATTTAGTATTACGAAAGTTTAAGGTCATGATTAATCATTTATATATTAGCTCCACCCAGGAGTTACTCTCGGAGAAGTTTTGAAACAGACTAATTACGAACAAAACAAAAGTACATTTGAATAAAATACCTGCAGAGTCACAAACATGTAAATATATCCGAGTCGAAAGTTTAGGCACGCAACTCGCTGTGCCGCGCCGCTCCGATTAGTTTCGAAGTATCTTCACTATCTGCAAGCCTAGTAAAACGCCGCACGATGCTGATTTGCTTGCCAAGAAACTGTCGGCGACATTGAATACTATTGAAGGGTAATAACGTCTAAATTTGAGTAAAGGGGTATTTAATGACTATTCAATAGACATGGAAGTTGGGACGGCCCCCTGTGTGGGACGTGCTGGCCACGTGCTTTTATACTTTGCCACCGTCTCATCTTCCTAAGACACGGAGTAGGCGCTGCGACTAATTCGGCGGAGCAGCACAAGCGGCGTAAATATATTAATCTTGGTAGAGGTTCATATTTGGGCCGTTTGGTGTCGAGACTTTGGGCCCGTGGGGACCGAGAGCTCATCTCATTTTCATAAATTTAACTGAGCGCCTGATTGATGCAATATGTTGGTGCGTATCTGGCCCAACGCATGAGCATTGCCATTAAACGTGGCAATGTGGCTGTCATGCTGGGTACGCTGCAAAATACTACCATTTGGTCTCATTTGGTCGTTACTTTAGTTAGTTAAGTATGTGTAGTTTGTATATTGTTTTGTTGTAGTTAATAGATGAAAAAAACAACAATAGACATATAAGTAATGTATATAACGCTGCTCGGTTTTTTTTTGCTGTTTTTACGTAAAGATTGTGACTCTGTAGGTAGTTTGGCTCACTGGTACTTATACAGTCGTTAAAACTTTTCAACTGTTTCCATTTGGATGAATATTGTTTTATTTGATTGGAACTATACAATTTTAGCATCTAGTCCGTACAGAGACTGTATTTCCTTATGATAGGGCGCTGTAATCGCATTATGAATTATGAATGAAATCATGCAAGAAAGAATATGTTTGAGTGTTTCTTTTTTAACTTTAAATATTCAAATTGTCCAGTCCAGAAGATGTCGCCTTGTAATCACATAAACAACAACATATAGTTTTGAAATAATTTCATAATATCACATATGAAAATAATTATAGTAAAAAAAATATTGAAAAACCCGACTTCAAAATACGCAATTCGTTTACTTGGATGATTTTTTTCAGCTATTTTGTTATAAAAACCAAAGTACCGATTGCGATAAAATTAACATGGGGCTACCTCAGAAGCTACCTTACCTACCAAACAAAAAAGAATCATCAATAATGATAATAATAATTGACGGAGTAATCATACAAAAACAAAAAACCAACAACAAACAACAAGAATAAACATGCAGTGGAATAGAGTGGGACGTTCTTCTTTTTGGAAGTCGGTTAAAAATCAAGCTCAACTTAGATCACTTTTTCCGCACTTTAAAGTGTCTGGAAGAAATTAACGCCAACGTAAAGTATTTGATTTTTTTTTAATTCAAAAATTGGCTTGCACTTGGCCGTCATCCCACCTGTTAAGCGACAGTTACGGTGTACGATGGAGCGCGCCCGCTATAATCCGAATTATTAACTTTTAATAATATTATGTATAACACACATAAAAACCAGCTGTCAAAATGTAAGTAAAGTTATGTTTTCTTGCACCTTTAGCGGCTAATATATGTAAATTGGCCAGTGGCACAAGTTAGCAAGTATTTGTACCTTCAGAGTCTGTAAAAGTATTGCTCGGTACTACAAATTTCGTTCGTTACAAAATAAATAACGTCTGGTTGCCTTGGGCTCTTCAAATAAAGGGAAAAAAAATTTAACAGACTACAGGCTACCTTTGAATGTCAGACCAGTGAGGGGGCGTTTCAATGGAATAAACATGCTATTTCTAATTAATATTTGACTCTAGCAACACTATTGTTACATAATTTCCAATGAAGCGATCGTAGAAAATACAAATGAGTTTTATTTATATAAAGGTATAGTAAAGGTAGGTAACTTAGCTAGAATATGAAGTAAAAGTATGGCAAATCTCAGTTATCAATAATTTCAATAAGAACACATCCTTATGCCATTTAGTATCTTGGCCTTAGGTATATTGGTATTGCACGTTCTAAACACAGGATGGCATTGTCACTGTTCACAAGTCACGACAGCTCTGCGCGACTTGTCGCGACTGAAAAAGAGTCAGGCGATTACCTTACTTGAGGGCCACGCAGGGCCGGGAAAACCTATCTACAATAATATATCATTGGAAAATACATTTTATATTTTCTACATAGTTCTTCATCGTTCAGATTATGTTTAGCATGTTTATGTTAGATAACTAGTCCACTTCTTGTAAAACAGGAATAAAAAACAAAATACTGGACCGCATAAGAGTGACTTTCGCAGTGTACCTATAACTTATGTTTACGTTGCACATAATAGTTACGGTGCTGAGGATATGTTTTAGAGAGAAAGTATGCATAAATCTACTTTATTATATAGAAAATGATATGTAAGACTTACGCATTAAATAAATATAAAATAATTTATTGCAATGAAACATTTTTAGAATACTTTAAAAAAAAAACTATTTGTTACAAAAAAGTTAGCGAAAAAGTTTACGAAAAAGCGCATTTTGATATCTATCTTTATCTATATCTTATCTTTGAGTGAGTTGTATTCATCATCATCATCATCGCAGCCATAAGAAGTCCACTGCTGGACATAGGCCTCCCATGGATTTCCAAAAAGACCGATTGGAAGCGGCTTGCATCCAGCGTCTTCCCGCCGCTTTGTATTATTATATAAAAACTAGATATCTTAGGTCTCCGTGCTTCATCTTCGACCTTATCGTCGTTTTCCAACAAGCAAGTTGGTGGTCAAACGAGGAGTTTTTGGCGATAAAAAATCAGCCTATTACACACCAGGAGAGAAGATGAATCTAACAAAACCTTGCACATCAAAATCGATAAAGCCGTTTAGGCTATAGGAGGTAATATATAAACATATATATATATATATATACATACACTCGAAAAAATATAACCTTCTTTCTTCGCAGGTGGGTAATAAACATGTCAGATTGTTGATGTTGTCTTGGAAGCCGTACACTGAGCAATGGCTGGGAAAACCGGATTTCACACAATATTACCATCTACATCGCAGGAACGATTGAGTTCGCTCTCGGAATACAGCAACGTAAGTGCCAAAACACATTTAGTTCATTAAAAGTTAATAAAATATGAGAAAAATAATGAAGCCTAGATCTCCAATAAAAACATCTTCCATTTTTGACGTGACAACGTCTAATAAATCGATGAACGCCGGCTGCATGCACGAAAAAGTATGACTCATTGTCCCGTTACGTTACGCTCCTTGTCCCGTTACGCGCGCGCGCTCTTGCGGTGGCTGAGGAAACGGGCGGGTATGCGCCGCGCCCGACCGTCCACGACTACGCGTCGTTTCAATTCAATTATCATTCCTCGGAGCTCGCGCGCGGACGTATGTTTTCACGTTAAGCTATCGTCCGTATACCGACTTTACAGACAACCAATTTTTTTTATGATATATATCGTTACCTAAATTGAAGGCGTAACACAATAAATAGAACAAGTCTCTATATTCAAATAAAAACAAAATATCCGACTGCATAAAAAAGGTTTTTGTACTCCAACTTACTATATGCTTACTTACGCTTGATACGCTGTTGAGCAAACGTTTTTTTGTGCGAACGTATGCGTAAAATCGCTGTAAATGATTATAAATTAAAAAACGTGTTTATTTTTTATTTTTGCGAAATATTATTTCTACAAACAATATACATATAAAACTCAGGGAGTGAAGACCAATCTAACGACACACCGCACATTAAAATCGCTCAAGCCGTTTAGGCCGTAGGCGCTCATACAGAAACATACATACCCATATACAAACATACATACACGCGAAAAACCTAACCCTCCTTCTTTCGCAGTCGCGTAAAAATGAATACCATATATATTGCTTGCATTACTATCGATACAGAAACCAGAAAAAAGGTTTTGGTGGGAACGTTATAGTAAGTCGTTCGCTCTGTTTTATTTAGCTAAATTTGTGTTGTATCGAATTTCAATGGTATATAAATGGTGTTGTTTTATTCATTAAGTGTTCAGGAGTGTGGGCAATTGAGATATAGCGGTGAAACGTGTCTTCCGTGTTGTCGGCAACACTCCACAGAAGCTTGCAGTGAAGTCACCTGCATAATGAGCCGTGACGACGACGATTTGGCCGTGACTAAATTTTACTTGATTTTGAACTATTTAACGTTTCAATATCTCATCATCATCATCATCTCTGCCATAAGAAGTCCACTGCTGGACATAGGCCTCCCCCATGGATTTCCAAAAAGACCGATTGGAAGCGGCTTGCATCCAGCGTCTTCCCGCCACTTGTATGAGGTCATCTGTCCATCTCGTGGCTGGCCCTCCTACGCTGCGCTTGCCGGCAATCTTCACTTTATATCTAATAATTTTTAGTTGTCACTAGAATATACTTAAGGATTTACAAATATGTAGACAGCTCAAATATTAAGTTAATTAATTAATTTTAGTTAATTTAGTTTATGAATTAGGTTAGTTAGTCAGCTATATTAGTTTTGTATAATGAAAACTAAGTTTCCTAAGTTAACTAAGTTTTCGGCAGCCTAGTGGTGAGACCGTCTGACTTGCGATCCGCAGGTCCTGGGTTCGAATCCCGCGGCACGCACCTCTGTCTTTTCGAAGTTATGTGCGCATTGTTGATTGCCGCCAACTTCAAACGGTGAAGGAAAACATCGTGCGGAAACCTACATATCTGAGAGTTCTCAATGATCTTGAAGATTTGTGAAGTCTGCCAACCCGCACTTGGCCAGCGTGGCAGACTATGGCCTAACCCTTCTCACATTGAGTAGATGGCCCGTTCCCAGCAGTGGGACAGTTTGTACAAACAAGGCTGATAAAAAAAAATATGAAAACTATAATATTAGTTTTGTAATCTAATGAAAACCTTTACTTTCTTCGGAGAGTCGATCTTTAGTAGAAAGTGAATTGACAGCGAAATTTGTTTATAGGAAGTAGAGTATCATGTACTACATGTGGCCTGCATTGCGCCCGGCCAAGTATCGATCCTGCAACAGTGCCAAAAAGCAAGAGATAGTGACGCCAGTAGCTGCGCCTATATTATCTTATATTTACATACAGGGTGCCTGGTTTTTAAACAGTCTTTTCAAGCGCTATAGTGATACGTGAGTGAATATTAAACGTTATCGAGTGATTTTAGGTTTTGTATTTGGTAGATTCGCATTTTAGTACAGACATCTCGACTGATGTTAAGCGTCAGTGTGGCCGAGGATGGAGCTCGTCGATCTAGAATATATTTATAAATTCACTCTAGTCTTGAAAATTCCAAGATTGTTGTCCTTATAATATCACATATAATATTATTTATTTATTGTATATCATCAAAAACAATAAATACAATAATAAAATATACAAGAACAATATTTAGCAATACAATGGCACTGGTCATATCGTCTAAAGCGATTTCTTCCAGGCAACCTTAGGGTAGACTGGGTGAAAAAGAACATGTTAGTGTAAACCAAACAAAACAAAATATCTAATGAATGCTTTGCTCAACGCGTGCAACTATCTCTCCCACGCATCACGCATATAAAATCATTGAGTAGGGATATTATAAAAGTAAAGCTGCTCGCCTTGATCTCCAGCTTAATTAAATTGATCCAATTAGCTTTTTTATCTCTTACTTTAGGACTATTAATTTTAATGTTGCTATTTAATTATATTACTAAAATTACCGTTTTTGTATCTTACATCAAAACTTTTACAGTTAGTGTAATTCCCTAATTAATACACGTATATAATATGCTTGAATAGCTCTGATCTGACGGTCTAATAACAAATCACCATGTATATAGTAAATATACACTGTAGTGAATAAGCCAAGTAAGAAATTAGGGGAGTGACATGCTGACTAACAGTGTTATGTTTGGGGAACGTTATTTCAGATGCGTACCTACTTACTTAAACTGCATATATCATCATCATCATCATTAGCTTACTGACGGGCTTAGGCCTCTCTTCGGTTTTCTATTCACCTCTGTCCTTTTCCAATAATCGTTATTTGCTAGGTGTGATATCACTTTTTACTCGACTGTCCAAAAAGAAGGGCAATATTTTTCGGGTTACGTATTTTTTTTTTACCTCATAGCTGGCCAAAAAGTAGGGTAATAGTTTTTGACTACATCTCTGTTCCTAAATATGGAGCTTATGAAAATTTGTCCTGAATCTATAGCGGCTTGACCAATCGTTTTATTTTTGACCCCCGACTCAATATATATATATATATATATACTATATATAGTATAAATGTAAGAGTTTGTAATATAGTATAAAGCGAGCTGCAGCTTTTGAAATACTAACACTCAGCGCCTGATCGACGCGACGTGTGAAAAATAGTGGTACGTATACGTGGCTATGCTGTGTTATTGGGTACACTGCCAACTGGGAGTAGGTTGAGCAAGAGTAGGTTGAGTATATATATATATATACGTTTTATACAAGATAGATCTACAATTGACCAACAACTCGCCTGATTGACATCAGGCAAGTTGATGGTCAATCGTGACGGTGTGGCCGAGGATAGATATACCTATAGTAGTTTTATTAAGCATAACATGTAGTTCGTATATTGTTTTGTTAAAGTTAATAAAAGCATTTACCCTTTTAAAGTAAATACTCAGACATTACCTTTAGACATAACACTTATGGAACAAGTGAGACGTGTGTACAGTGTGAATCAGCATTAAATGTTAATGAATATTTCATAGTACGTTTACATGTGGATTATTCTTTATTATGGAAATCATCTCATGCTTATCTATTATTCTGGTTAACATTCTACAGATCAAAGCAACGAAGGTTTATTTTGAGAATAAGAATGTATTTTACCTTAGAAACGAGTATTAAAAGTATTTACTCAAGAACCGTGTAAGCTTCTTTAAAAAGATCAGAGCGCAGGACAAGCCGCATTGGTTAGATACGTTTTACTTTATTTAGGTAGAAAATAAACTAGGTTTCAGAATTTTATTCCAAGGGGCTACAATTTATTTTGAATAATCTACCTACGCTAAAGATATTTATCGACATAAATAGCGCAATTAACCAGAAACTCCCGCCCTTTTGTATATTATTTCCAATAATGTACAAGAGTTTTGTTTACAATAATATTTTGAGTAAAATTCTTGATTTAAATCTTCTATTTGTATTTGAGTATGCTTGAGCTATTTTGCACAAAACATCTCATTAAATTTTCCTCGAGAAAATAAACCTACACGATCTTGAGAATTTTGATAAAATGTCTGTAATTTTTGTGGAAATAACCAATAGGTGGAAGGAAGAGGTGGAGAGATGAGCTCGATACCTATAACAAGGACTAGCGCTCAATAACAGCCAATAGACAAATTTGGAAGGAGGGAAGAGAGGCCTTTGCTCAACAATGGGACAATACAGGCTGATATAATAATAATATTAATTATCGCTGGTGCGTACTTGAAGTGTACTACTTGTACTTGTACTACTTTATCAGTACGCACCAGCGCCGGTTCTTGAGAATGGCCGTGCTTTGCTCTATTGGGACCGTTCTATTATCACGGATAGGACTATTGTTGCCAATAAGCCTGATATTGTGATTGTAGATCGTTCCCAACGCCGGGCAGTGCTCGTTGACGTCACCATCCCACATGATGAGAATCTCGTGAAGGCTGAGAAGGACAAGCTCAGCAAGTACCTTGACTTGGCTCACGAGATAACCGCCATGTGGGATGTTGACTCGACGACCATTGTTCCGATAGTCGTATCGGCAAACGGTTTAATAGCGAAGAGCCTTGACCAACATCTTAAGAGGCTCTCGCTTGATGGTTGGGTCAAGGGTCGAATGCAGAAGGCAGTTATCTTGGACACGGCACGTATTGTCAGGAGGTTCCTCACTCTGTAGCCTCCACCGCCAGCAGCTTGGGCCCTGCCCCGTTGCCGGTGGCAATCTAGGTGTAGGTTTTTATAATGTTTTTAATGTGATTTTATAAAAATATTGTAAAAATTTATACTTAAGAAAATAAATAAATACATGAATAATAATTAAAGTAAATATGAAGGGGGACTGGCAGGACGGGCACTGCCGGGCAGTGCTCGTCGACATCACCATCCCACATGATGAGAATCTCGTGAAGGCCGAGAAGGACAAGCTCAGCAAGTACCTTGACTTGGCTCACGAGATAACCGCCATGTGGGATGTTGACTCGACGATCATTGTCCCGATAGTCGTTTCGGTGAACGGTGTCATAGCGAAGAGCCTCGACCAACATCTCCAGAGGCTCTCGCTCGATGGTTGGTCAAGGGTCTGATACAGAAGGCAGTCATCCTGGACACGGCACGCATTGTCAGGAGGTTCCTCTCTCTGTAGCCCCTACCACCGGCAGATTGAGCCCCGCCCCGCTGCTGGCGGCACCCTAGGTTTAAGTTTTTTATAATATTTATATTTTTGTATTTCTATCGTAAAAAATTTAGATTTAGGATTTAAAATGAATAAAGTGTATAATCAATAATATTATTATCGACGAGGCTTTCACGTCAACGCTCAAAAACGTCCGATCTCAATGTCTAAAGCGGCGACCATTATACCACTTACACCATTAAAATAATTTAGATTTTTTTAATAACTCGAAGCGGCAAAATAGACGGCTCTAAACTTACCGATCCTTAATATGTTTTAGTGTGGCGACCTTTGATTTGGTGGCGACATAGAATCTTTAAATTAATCAAAATATTTAAGTAAAGTAAAGTAAAGTAAAGATTTATTTCCAGTCAGATTTAAAATAATATAATGGTTTCACAGTGGGCCCCAAACTCGGCAAAGCCGGTATCTTGCCGAGGCAGATGTACCTACATGTTATGTAACAAGTTGACACGCGCTAATAATAAGTAAAATATAATTAAGTTAATTAAGTTTTAAAACATTTGAATAATAATAATTGAAGTAAAATAGAATTAGATAGTTTTATATTACATTCAAAAGATAAAAGATAAAAAAATCTACTGCCATATCTTAGCTGTCCTGTCAACGTGGCAATGCGGCTAGCATGCTGGGTACGCTGCCAACTGGTAGTGGGTTTGAGCATTTGGATTATCTTTAGACCTTTATCGGTCTGGGGTCATCGATGTGCTTTTTGTGTAGTAGTTTAGTTAGTTGAGTCTGTATATTGTTGTGTTGTAGTTAATAAAGGCGCTTGCCATTAAAAAAAAATTAGTTTATACAGTTATAATTTCTTTGCAGAATAAGTTGTTCATTATTTGTATGAGTGTCAGACAACTCAGGTCTGTTCCTGAATTTTGATCTAGACTGTTTTCATTAGATAATAACAGCATTGGAAATAGCTATGATATTTTATGAATCACTTTTTAATTTATTTTTATATAGAGAATTTATGACGTTCAAAATTGGACCAAAATGCATGTACCAAATTGAAATAATTGAATTGAAATTGAAAATTGAGATGAACAAGTCACCTGATGTCAATGGTGTTAGATAGGTTTTCCCCGTCTCTGCGTGCCAGGCCTTAAGTAAGGTAATCGTCCGACTAGTCTTCAGTTTCCCGACGTGACGCAACTGAAGACAAGTCGGGCGATTAATGAGTGTAAACTCCCTAGTTAAGCGTCATGCCCGTAACAGGTCGATGTCATTTGAAATTTGGATGTTAATAGTTCAAAACCCTGTGTGGCAATGTACTGAATTCGTTACCTTTTTTTATTCAACATTTATATATATTTAGAAAACGAAAAAGCGCTTTTTTTATTTTTGCGACATTTATATTAGAAATAAATATAACCTATTCACACTCAGAGTATGAAAACGAATCTAACACCTCACACATCAAAATCGGTCAAGCCGTTTAGCCTGTATGGGCTCATATAGAAACATACATACACTCGAAAAAAATGACCTTCCTTCTCGCGCAGTCAGGTAAAAATAGTCTCGCGGTTAGCCATTAACTGGCCTAGTTACTCAGTTACTCTGAGATATCGGATTCTCAACCTTGTTAATCCTTATAAAGTCCGCTATAAACATTTACCTTCAATCCAGGACATTGTAATGCTTGTAGTAGTGTGCAAGGATAGGAGGTTGAATATATAAAATACTTCTCTAGACAGACTCTGCATTAAGTCCCACTAATTCTGATCATATTACAAAACCTAAATTAACTCTGTCTAAAAAGTAACTTGTAGAATTAATAAGTAATTTAATATGTATATTGTGTACCTACTTTTATTAAATACTTAAATTTAAATAAAGTTAGTTTAAATAAATAAAAATAAAAGTTTTTTTTTTTATCAGCCCTGTTTGTACAAACTGTCCCACTGCTGGGAACGGGCCATCTTCTTAGTGAGAGAAGGGTTAGGCCATAGTCGGCCACGCTGGCCAAGTGCGGGTTGGCAGACTTCACACATCTTCAAGATCATTGAGAACTCTCAGACATGTAGGTTTCCTCACGATGTTTTCCTTCACCGTTTGAAGTTGGCGGCAATCAACAATACGCACATAACTTCGCAAAGACAGAGGTGCGTGCCGTGGGATTCGAACCCAGGACCTGCGGATCGCAAGTCAGACGGTCTCACCACTAGGCTGCCGGAAAGTTATAAAGAAATAAATATTTGTGGACATTTTACACAACACCATCTAGCCCAAACTAATCAACGCTTGTACTATAGAAACAAGGTGGTTGATATAATACATTAGTTTTTTTATTAATACATACTTATGATACACAGAAATACCCAGACAAACATCCATGCTCATCACATAAATGTTTGCCCTGGGTGGTGATCGAACCCACAACCTACAGGAGGCAGTCGTACTGGTACTGAACACATAAGGCCTGTCAAAAATGGATGTATTTTTTCATATCTTATTATATTGTATATAATGGATGTTTTTTTTATTACGCTATTTATTATCGTTATTAGACACTTGTAAAAAGATATATTGTGAAGGCTACATTTCTTCATAACAATCTAAGCAAATAATACTATACCTCATCTAAAGTACGGACGCCGAGCAGGAAGAATTTCGTACATTGACCTATGATTAACTATCTATGTCACTCCTGCGTGATTATATTGCTATCGCGCAGATTTTAGGTAATCATAGGTCAATGTACGAAATTCTTCCTGCTCAGCGTCCTTACTTTAGTAATAATATTAAATTACACCATACGCTACGTGATACACTTTCTATAATTATATAAGGAATAAAATTATTTAGAGCGAGTTTCAGACAAGTTCATAACACGAGCTTAAACCACGCACCTTTTCAGTGGGGCTAGCATGGAAGGTAGACAAATAGTCTTTCCACCATTTTATCCACCTCTCAGAGGAAATAAAGTATGGACTGACATTGACAACTGACATAACAGCGTGGATAAATATGGTTTATCTCCGTATCGTCATGGACTCTGGCTCTGTTAGAGCGGGTATTTAGATAAAAATATAAATAAATCTCTTTTTTTTGGACAGATTTCCAGTGAACTTGTTCATCTGGCCGAATGTGCAACTGAACAATTAGTGGTAAGGAGGAAAAATGTAATGTAGTAAATAAAAAATATATATTAAAGTATTTCAAAATATCATTCACTTCCTCTTGTATGCTAGTTTAAAAAAAATGTAAACTTGGTTAAAAAATAAAATGTATTAGCTAATAAAAGGCACGCACTTTGGAGTCTGTGGAGATCAAATTTTTCAAATAAAAAAAAATAATTCTCAAACATTTCAACACAAATTTAACTAAAATATTGTAGCACTCGTGGTGTAGCTTGACTTTTGGCAGCTTAATAATTCTGACACTAGAGCTAGCCAATCGGTCTATACGAACTTACGAAAATATTCTGTAATTCAAATAAAATCAAATCAAAATCATGTATTTGCTTGAATATAGGTTTGTACAGATCTTATATATTAACACGCCAGTAGCACTATATTCAGGCCCATAGGGGAGCATGCAAAATCATTTCTAATAATACAGTGTATAAATATGAACAGAACACTTTTTAGTTATCTTTAAACATGCAATTTTACATTATTATCTACAAAATTCATCAAGGCATTAATATCGGAAAATACCACATACAATATTAACAAATAAATATTCGGAATAGAATTGTCAATATTAAAAAATAATATAAATAATGTACGTCAAAGTCAAATTTCAATCAGCATAATCAAAAGTCCATTATATATTAGATATGTCAAAATATTACATGATTATTTACTATAAGTTATTAATTATATCACATTCAGATATTTATTGGACGTTAATTCCTAATAGCGCTGCATTATATCGTTTTATCACGCAGGAATTCGAATTGAATAGTAAACTTTTTCTAAAAGAAACGCTTTCGACTTTCTTTTAAATATAGATAAGGAATTTGTCTCCTTGATCTCAGACGGCAATTTATTGTAGATTGGGATTCCCATACTGAATATGCTATTCTTGTGGGGCTGGGTTCTACTATTTACATTGCATAACTTATTTTATTTGCCTATATAATTAACTTTTCTCTGATACGGCTGACTTTCATGTTTGTTGTCATATTAAACAAACAACATAAAATGGCATAGCGTCAGGTGAAATTGCGAATAAAGGCTAAACCGCGAATTAGCTACTTTCACCCCTACGAGCTACGGCGCCGGCGTAGCGAGAGCGCTACGCAACGAAATTGTGTAGCACTCGGCTTACGCAGCGGGGTAATTTTTACGAGCTTTAAAATTCACCTATGTTTTGTATAATAAAAAGAGATTTTCATTTTGACTGTTTTTTATTTTTGTTTATTTACTATTTTTACTAAAAAGTTTTTATGTGGGTATTAACTGTACAATATTTAAAAATAAGAATAATGAATACATAGTAATTTAAAAAGTAAGAGGGCTCTTAATACAACACTTTTATTTCTCGACTTGACCGGAATTTATTATTATCGTTGAAAAATAATGAAAATACAAGTCTAAAACTTGATACAATTACAAGATCTAGCGCTTAACTGAGTATATTCCTGAATTATGGGAGCGGTACGGGAGGGTTGACATATAATAGCAATGCTGACGCCCGACTAACGTCATAAGTCATTTGATGACACACCTCACCCGTGCCGGTCTCATACTTCTAGAACAGACGCAGTTAAACGCTAGAACTGTAATTCTGAAATTAAATATCATTAAACTAGTAGTTCTACGAACAGTAGACTTCGCGAGAGAGCTTATTTGCAGCTCACCTTGGGTAATCTGCACATAACACCTACATTAAGTTGGCTTAGCACATCCACGCGATCTCATTGTTACACACAATCTTGTTGGTCTCAACAACCACTTGACTAATTCTGTTCATATTTACTAAAAGTTGTAACAATTGTGTACTTTTCCTACCTACCAAATATCATTAAAATCGGTTGGTAATTAGCGCCGCAATAAACTTCCCTCTTTTTTATAGGAACCACCCCTCGTATCAAAAATCGCCGACGATAAACAAAAAAATCATAGAACCTATACGCCAAGTTACATCAACATTTGTTTAAAATTACGCCCTGTACGCGAGTACGAACATACAAACAAACTAACAGACGAAAGAAAATTTGGTCAGTTGATGCTTCGCTCGGTCAATAAAACAAAAAACCAACAACTTTTCTAGCATCTACTAAGCGTTGAACTTACGCTAACGATCCAAAATTGAATGAATAATATTATGTAAAGATATACAAAATACTTACAACCTTCTTTAATATAGGCTCACCTAAATACTCTCTGTCACAACTTTTCAGAGCGCAGAATGATATCTTTCTCCAAGTTTAAAAAACGATTTCAACTTTGCCATTTTTAATAAAAGGATATTTTGGCGTTTGACGCGGCGCTGTTATTGTTTGTTGACAGAAATTATAATTTTACATAGTTCTTGTTATAGCTACAAAATGGTGACGCGCCAAAATAGCCCTGTGCATTTATTTATGGTGAGTGGCTAGCCTTAATGTTTTTTATCTCTTGTTTACGGTAGCTTTTTGCATTATTATACGGACGAACGCCTTTATAATATACAAACCACATGTATTCGGTTCAGCAATAGCTTAGAAAAATAAGATTTGTGGCAACATAATTAAAACACAACTAAGAAAAAGACGTGTGGCACTCGGAGACTGCCGCGGTAAAGCTATTGCATAATAGCTTTAGGCGCGGTGTGTTAGGTTATTTTCGTTACGGAATTTCTGGATTCGGTCTCCACGCTCAAGGCCCGCGATAGAAGCTATGCAATAGCTTAAAAATTGTTATTGAAATGAAAGTATTGCTGTTTTGGAATACTGAAGAATGTGCTTCAGAACGTGCTAGTAAAATCACTGTAACACTGTGTCACTGTGTGTGGGATTTTACTATAATTATTCTGAAGAATGTGCTTCGTAATAATTTTAGCAAAATCACTGATTTATTACGAAAATGTTCGTTGGAGGTTACGTAAAAAGCGAATTTTTAATTTTACGAGAGTCATATTATTATTTACAACTTTTTTCAGCTATTTTATGCATACTTTGTCACAAAAACCGTACAATCAACAGCGTATCGAACGTAACAAAAAAGATAGACTGTCAAAAACTGTCTTTCGCAGTTGAGTATTTTGTTATTTTTTTTAAATATAGATACTTGTTATAAGCTGTTTCTTTTATTTTCTCAGCAGCACATTATACATGTAGTATGTATGTAACCTATATAATTAAAACGCTCTGCTGGCGTTCTAGCCTTATAATAAGTAATTATAATTATTTATTAATAGGCTGGTAAGTAGGTTATTCGTAAGAAGGTTATAGTACCTGTTATTTATATGCCGCTGGTTGTCTTAACATCTGGCGCTAAACATAGCCAACTCAAAAATATCGATAGCCTAGTTATAAAATGAGAAGATCGTATAGGTTAAACGGCTAAGCAAAGTAATATTTCGCCGAAACGAAATGGCATTACTGTTATTGTAGCGAATATAGTGATGTTTGTTTGTTTTTACAATAGTTTTTTTTAAATTGGAATTGGACTCGCTTATAGCTTTTGCCATGGTCAAGTAATAAAATTTCTTCAAGTTTCTTGAATAAAGCTAGTTATAAATGTTCTAGTCACAATCTAAGTCACGTAAACAGTCATTTTTAAATTCAAGTCGTGCTTCAGTAAAGTGGTGACGACTTTACTGGAAGCTTCTATGGAGTTTTTATTAGATTTTTTTGGAGACGTTCCCGCCAATTTTCCAAATTTAATTGTGTCAATTATGAGATGATTCAAGAATTACGTTGGTGTGCCACGCAGGCAGTGAGGAATTCAAACTCCATTTTTAGGGTTCCGTACCCAAAGGGTAAAAACGGGACTCTATTAATGAGACTCCGCTGTCTGTCTGTCCGTCCGTCCGTCCGTCCGTCTGTCACCAGGCTGTATCTCATGAACCGTGATAGTTAGAGAGTTCAAATTTTCACAGCTGATGTATTTCTGTTGCCACTATAACAAATAATACTAAAAAACAGAATAAAATAAATGTTTAAGGGTACTCCCATACAAGAAACGTAATTTTTTTGCTCGTTTTTGCTCGATATTGATAACGGCAACAGGTAGACGCTTGAAATATTCACTGAATATTGAATTATATTATTCACTTTAATAATTCAATTAAAATAAAATTAATATTTAATGGGGGCTCCCACACAACAAACGTGATTTTTTTGCCGTTTTTATAGGTAATGGTACGGAACCCTTCGTGCAACTTCGTGCGAGTCCAACTCGCACTTGGCCGGTTTTATTTTTTTTGCTGCCTGGTCAGGTAAGTAATGTAAGAATGCTAGTGATTATAATGTTTGCGACAATCTAAGATTATTCTTAACATTGACACATGAATCCATTAGATACATCGTTAGTTATACTCGTATAAGTCTAAATTCTAAAAATCCAATTTTACTCATTCCAGCGGCTTTTAGAGTTACGCAAGCAATGAGGTTTTATTATTGATAGTTAAATTGACGTGATAATTTAAAAAAAACGGACAAGTGCGAGTCAGACTCGCCCGGTTCCGTAGAAACTAAATAAAAGGGGGAAATCATATGTATTTTTTTATATTTTCCTTCATAAACCGAAAAATATGCAACGTAAATATATTTTAAAACCTGTTTTAGCTTATGCTAATGAAGCTCTTTCATATGATACGGTTAATTCACTTTAAAATTTGGGCCCTCATTCCTTGCATAAAGACTCTATTTTTATGTGATTAAATTTAAAATTTCCAGTTTTCGGATTTGTTCCTATATGTGTACTCTAACGCAATGCTTCTTGCCAAATTTCATAGTTCTATGTCAATGGGAAGTACCCCGTAGGTTTTGACTCCTCTGTGAGTGTCGAAATGTGCGTTTTTTACAACATATTCGGCTGTTATTTTTTTTTTACGAGAACTGAGAAATTAGATTTTTCTTTCTGCAGCAAGATACTATAGATCTGCGTATATGGTTTTAATTTCAACACGATACCTTCATGCGTTCCCGAGATAAAGGTCTTGACACCCGGACGGACGGACAGACGGACAGACGGACAACAAAGTGATCCTAAAAGGGTTCCGTTTTTTTTTTGAGGTACGGAACCCTAAAAATAATCTTAGACAAACATTTTGATCAATTACTATAACCCGAGGCACATACGAGTATATAGCTACAAGAACAAGAAAACTGATTTCACATATTATATCCGTTAAATAGTAAGCGTAATAGATTCTATCAAGGTTTCATTCATGACAAAGTAGAGGTAAGCAGGTAAATATCTGCGATGACAAACTGTATAAAAAATCGGTAACTCCCATTAGTTCTATAGAACTGTGACGTCATAGAAATGTTGAATTTTTTTTATCCTTTTAGTTCTATGGTAGAACTATTAAAACGAAATCGCTCTCATTTGTTCTATAGAACTAATAATACATGGTAATTTACATTAGTTCCATAGAACTGTTGCCACATATCATTAATTATGTTCTCCTGGAAGTGATGTAATATCTTTATATGAGAATAAATAATCTTTAAGCCTAAGTAGAGGCAACAAGTAGTTATTATAAAGCGTTTGATCCAGTACAAATATTGATCAGGTGTTACTACACCCGAGGGTAATTCGATTAAACAATACAATTAAAACGTTGATTCAAAACCATCAAAGTCTTAGGATTAAAGGCGTAAATACACACCTATCTCTATAGTAAAGTAACACTTAACTCTAATCTAATATGGTCGAAATTGGGTTATGTACACGTATGTGTAAAGTTTAAATTCCTTCGGGAATGACACCAATTAATAAGCTCACAAGATTCTAGTCTGGGAGTATAACTCAATCGTTCTAAATTTCCTTCAATTATGGTCCTCCCGTGCCGTCCTCCTCTCTCCCCCTACCTTTTCTCCCCTCTTCTCCCCTCTGGGATCGTATCCTCGAATACATGGCATGAAGGTAGCTAATTAAATAAGTGTTTGAACAGGATAAAAGCTTCGTAATTTGTAACAAAGGCGGTTATGACCAGGGTTTCTTTCAGTTTCGTTTTGAAATGTAAATTTAAAAATTATTTTTAAACTGTAAATTTAGAATCATTTGCAAAAATTTTAGCACATATAAATGATGTATTAACTTTGGGTCACAGGCCCAGCTTTCTGTGAGGTAAAAAGTGTAAAAAAATCTTTACAAAAGTAGTTCTACGAACAGTAGACCTCGCGAGAGAGCTTATTTGCAGCTCACCTTGGGTCATCTGTACATAATACCTCCATAAAGTTGGCTTAGGAGGCCGTATGTAATATTTTAGCCGATTTCGCAATTTTAAGTGATTTTACAGACGTTATTTCATGGTCAAAAACATTTTTTCCATAAGTTTAAGCACCTTGAAAGATCAATTTAATTTTAATACACAATTAATAAAAAAATAGGATGTGTTTAGATGCCCTTAATTAAAAAAACAATGTATATTCTTATAAAAACAAATAATAATTTTATAAATGGAGAAAACGTAAAATCATGAAAATTATTCAGCGCTAAATAAAATGCATCAAGCGCATCCACGCGCCCTCACTATTACACGCAATCTGAAGTTCGTTGTCATATCTCGACAACCACTTGACCAATTTTGTTCATTTTTGCCACAACTTGTAATAATTGTATACTTTACCTACCTACCAAATATCATTAAAATCGGCTGGTAATTAACGCCGCAATAAACTTCCCCCTTTTTTATGGGAGCCACCCCTCTTATCAAAAATCGCCGACGAGAAAAAAAAAATCCATAGAATCTATCCACCAAGTTTCATCAAAATTGGTTCAAAATTACGCCCTGTACGCGAGTACGAACATACAAACAAACAAACTGACAGACGAAAGAAAATTTGGCCAGTTGATGCAGAGACGCTTCGATCGCTTCGCTCGCTCGGTCAATAAATAGGATGTTGTTTCTATAAATACTTTCTCGCGAAACAGTTACACTACTGAACCGCTGTTATTTTGGTACGGAAATAAGTCGGGTTTTATGAGAAACTTTTATTATTCACTTACACATACAAGAGGAGAAACGTAATCCAATTCTGATGATTCTTTAAGTAATTGAAAGCAAGAAAAGGCATCATCATCGTCTCACAGCTAGACATAGGCCTCCCCCATGGACTTTAACAATTAAAACGTTTCCATATAGAAAGGTATACTTATCCTATTAGACTAAACAATAAATTGAATGGCTAAAATTACTTTTTTTTTATGTTAGAAAGATCTACGATTGACCCCCAACTCGCCTGATGTTAAGCGACAGTGTGGCCGAGGATGGAGCTTGTCGATCTAGAAAATATCTATTCACTCTAGCCTTGAAGATTCCAAGATTGTAGCTCTCAGGAAAGGAGATTCCATTCCAAACTTAAAGTGAAGCCAATCATTTTATCGTTTAGTCGATTAATAAAAATAAAAATCAAATAAAAGTTTTCAAACTCTTTTTCTTATTGCATGTATAAAGTCGCAAATGTGTTGGCGAATTGGCGGCAATTGCTTGCTAAATCGCTATATATATATATAGTAAAATATTTTTTTTTACAGCTTACTGGTCACGGGGGAAATGTCCCAAATGCTGGCAGTGTCATGCTGTATGGCAATGCTTACTTTTTTTGGAGCCAGTATTCTGGGCGCTTGTCACCTCCACTAAGAACTATCTTGCTAAAGTTTTGTTGGGTGATGTTTATGTTTAATTAATTACAAAGTTATGTCAATAGCTACGCCAATTCTTTTATAATAATAACAATATAATAATTTAAATACAGAAAAAATTGCAGGCTCTTATAAATAACAGTGTACTTATCAGCTTAATATTATAGGCAACTACAACGGGCCCTAAACTAGGTTGAATATAAACCTGTATCTTTGGTGCCTTGACCTCTTGACTAATAATTCCTATACAGTGTAAAATAACAACACTATACATTATATCCATAAGCAAGGTTTTTTTTAAATCACTTTAAGGTGTCAAGAGACGAAAATTGTATTTTATTTAGACCAATGAAATGAATAAATGTACAGCACCTTATTAATGCTAGTAGTCAATGAGCGTCATTAATCAACCACATTTATCTTTTGACGTTGAGTATTTTCTCACTTCAAAACTAAAGTTTTTTTTTCACAAACCAGCACACAATGTCTGATTACTATTGTTTTAATATTTAGTATTCAACCGTACACAGAGTAATGATATGTGTATTGAGTTTCAGTGAGCTCGCCTGAAACAATAAAGGCTTTATACCTAGTTTAATTTAGGACTAGACTTGCTAAATACCTCGGGTTATAGAACTGTTAGTTTCGAGATAAGTCTAAACATTGTTCCTTTGCAAGTCGGACTACTAGAACTTAATTAGGACCGAGGCATGACATGATGAGAAATTCTATCTAAAGCCTCGATGACACTGGGCTAGTTTAGAAGCTACAAGCCAGCGAGCTCGCGAGCAGCTTGTAAACTCGCTCCGTGTCATTGAGCTTTTTTACAATCTGCTTTTGAGTATTCGATTGTAAAAAAGCTGCTTGTCAAATCTAGCAGTGAAATATAGAAACCTCTGACTGACGTCGGTATAAACCAGTTTTGAGTAATATGTTAGTCACACACACGCCCTCACTCGTGCGCGCGTATACACGTACACATTGAAAAACTCACACACACTTTCAAACTTTACTTGTTAATATTTGTAAGATTCGGTGAGATTTGATCTTAAGGACAAACAATAAATAACGTAAATTACGTCCTACGGCTATTCGAACTTTTTCGTTCTAATTTTCTAATTCTAATAGAAGTTTTCTTGACTGTATTCCTTCAAGGTAATTAACAGAGCTGCCCTAAAGTTATTTTATAATAACTTCCCCAAGATAGCACCACAGAAATACGGATCCACCTTAAAAGGCCGAAAATTTTCCGCTGTTTCGTACTTACAAAAGCTTTTTCTGAGTTTTTAAATTACTCGCCAGTAATTACGCTGTTGGTATCAACACCTCTTCCAAAAAAAATATAAGAAAAACATAAATCGTTGGCCAGAAGTTCGAGACGAGTAGCAAGCCCTTCGTCGGGAGTGCCGAGAGATCCGAACCCACAGAGGAAAACACAGAGGAAAAATATATATGTTATTTTCATAGTCATGAACCTAGAATATCCTTTAGTGTGATTAAAAAGCTATCTTAATTCTGGCATTCAAGATTTATTTATTTATTTTATTTTTTGATTTTTCTGGTATTCCCTGCCGATTGGCAGTACCTTGTCTCGTAGAATAAGAATGAATGGCGTCCGTCCATACATATGCAGTACGCACTGTAAAAATAATACAATCTGTATCCGTAAAATTACAAATATTTATTATTATTTACACTTAATAGTAATGGTTTCTTACGTTTTCGCGATTGGTAGATTTTGTTACGCGAGTACAATACAGGAGTAGATGAAGATAAAATAAAGTTGTTGAGTTCTGAACAATTCAACTTGGAATGATACTTAGATGTCTTGTATTAGTATTGCATTTTTCATTGCGGAATACAACACCATGTTGTCCGACATACCATGCGTTAGTAATAGGTATAAGATTCCAAAGTAGAAAGGTTTTTGCTCTGGAAACTAACATGGTTTTCACACATTTTAAATAAAATCTACAGGTCACTCACGTCTGATCTGAGTCGAAAATTCCGACTATATTTCAAACAACATTGGGCGGTCTTAACTGTCTTTTCAGAAAAAAAACAGAAAAGACCGTCGAATGCGGTTGAAACTATAGTCGTATTTTTCAATTGAAAACAGACGTGAGTGACCCATAGTTTTTATTTCCAAGGTTTTTTCTCTCTTCATGAAACAGAGCATAGTTGTCGCGTCGATTTTCACCCATACATGTTTTTTTTGTACCCTTAAATTATTATCCGATTTTATATTTAACTTCGCAGTTATAAAGAAATTTAAAAAAATCAAAACTTGGATACATCAGTGTTCTCTTCTTTGTATGGAAGAGCGCTCACCAATGTTTCTATTAAAATCCGAAAGGTAAGTTCGTTTATACTTATAAGAGGCAATTCATTTATTACGTAAGACGATTTATTGATCAAATCGTATATTTTCTTTCAAAGGGGCGGGATAGTTTTTTTTCTTTACGTAAGATTACAAAGATGCACAATGTTTAGATTATATTTTTTAAACGTGCGCAGATCCAATCTTCTAGAGGGTATTGAGCCCCTGGACTGATCAATTTTTTTTTTTTTTTTTTTTTTTTTTTTTATCAGCCCTGTTTGTACAAACTGTCCCACTGCTGGGAACGGGCCATCTTCTCATTGTGAGAAGGGTTAGGCCATAGTCTGCCACGCTGGCCAAGTGCGGGTTGGCAGACTTCACACATCTTCAAGATCATTGAGAACTCTCAGACATGTAGGTTTCCTCACGATGTTTTCCTTCACCTTTTGAAGTTGGCGGCAATCAACAATACGCACATAACTTCGAAAAGACAGAGGTGCGTGCCGTGGGATTCGAACTCAAGACCTGCGGATCGCAAGTCAGACGGTCTCACCACTAAGCTGCCGGGAACTTCGATCAAAATTATATATAATAATTATGGGACCAACTTGGGAGCTTTCTTTTACTCCAATTCACGAAACACAAAAATTGGTTCACGAATGACGGAGAAATTCGCTACGATAAAAATATACGCTACGAATTGATAACCTCCTCCTTTTTTGAAGTCGATTAAAAATGAATTAAAAAGGACTTTAAAATATAACCAAACTTGATTATTACCAAAAAAATAATTAGTACTAACAAAAATTAAGTTCCTGAAAATTGTTTCTTTAAAAAATAAAACAAACCAAACATGTAAGCATATTTTCCTTGAGATTCTAACGTAATATATAAACCAGGGAGATTGGTCGATTCTTATTTTTCCTTATATAAAGGGGGAGGGGGATCAAAAACTGGCAAAAATCGTCTTACGTAACAAATGAATGGCCCCTAAATGTACTCTTACCTAACAGATCACGTCACAGTACCACAGGTCTGAGAATTAATTAGAAACCTTCTTTATAAACCCAGAGCTTTCGAATAGAACACTCATATTAAGTTACGAGACTCCTGCCTCTTAATTAATTGTAACGGGTCACCAATGGCCGATTACGAGAAAATATCGAGTTTCTGTTGTTGGAATTTTTCTGCTCCATTGGAATTGGATATCTCATTTTCCGAATCTGGAATTAATTAAACTAAAAGAATTACATTGTTTCCTGTATCAAATGAGAAAATCAGCCAGTTTATTTTACAAAACTATTGGAGTTCATGTACGTTTTTATTTATTGTGCAAATTATTTGTAGTGATTGATAAATCCAATCACATCTGTGAAAAAATATCAAAATTTGATGAAAAATTACGAAGCCACAGCGATTTCAGTGTGCGAATGTGGTGAAAAGAGACAAAAATCACGCGATTGTGACGTAGTCATCCTCTCACTTACTCACTTAGACACTCGCATACCCACTCACGTAGTGTGAGTGAGAGTGTCACCAGAGCTGTCACTTTCCAACGTCACAGACCATAACTTCAAGGCGGTCTCCTTTTAAACGAGTCAAAAAGAAAATTTTAGTAAATTTGTTATTTGTAAACGGATTAAGCTCAACCAAAAAAAAAAAGTAGTCTAAAAGTTTATGTGCGTATGCACATGAACTTTATTAGAATTTAAATGTCTCTTGCGTGCATAAGCTTCATTATGAGTACGAGTACCTACGAATTTTCTAACGTACTCGTACACACGTGTGAAGATTCGGGCTAGCAGAAAGTCGGCGAATTACCTCCTATGTCTCGTTGAAATACCTATAATCCGTACTCAGCGATATCGATCCACATTCTTGTTGCGTACTACACAGGAATGGAATTCTTTGCCGCCATCTATGTTTCCTGAAAACTACATTTTTTGAACTTTCAAGGCTAGAGTGAATAGATATCTAATAGATCGATGAGCTCCATCCTCGGCCACGCCGTCGCTTAACATCAGACGAGTTGGTGGTAAATCATAGATCTATCTTGCATAAAAAAAACAACGGGACGAGTGAAATAACGAGTGAAAACTTGAACTTAACATTAAACACACACACACGCACACTGGCGCAAGCGCCCTGCGCCGTCTTACGAATTTTCGATCAGGCGACGTGTCCTGACGCGAATTTATCATTTTTTACCCATCCCAAAAGTGCACAACGCCGCTAAAGAAGTTTTCACTTCAAAATAGATTTCTTGTCTGTAACAATGTCAACCAAAAATTTGGTATAAAGATAAAGATAAAGATAATTTATTTGCATACAACACGAGAATTTTATACAACAAGTGCATAAAAGATGTTACACTAAATTTAGTCGCTTAAAATCATGTTGTGCCGATTAGGCGTACAAATGTCAGGTAGACAGCATCATGCACATGCGAAAAATTAAAAATAATAATAATTATTATTTGTTATTAGATTAATATACAAACCAAAAATATCTATAATATGACAAAGCAGAAGCAATAAAAGATACACATAATGTCAAATAAAATTAAAATTTGTCATTTAAAAAATCATTGATAGAATAATAACACTTCTGCAATAACAATGCCTTCAACTTTTTTCTAAATAAATTACTATTCTGGTCTCTTATTGACTTAGGAATCTTATTGTAGATTTTAGGACCCATACATACGATGCTATTTTGCATCAGTGCTGTCTTTCCTTCATGTACGCGCCGTTTGTCTTGGTCGCGCC
Organism: Lycia hirtaria; assembly: GCA_947563715.1. Lineage (NCBI taxonomy): Eukaryota > Metazoa > Arthropoda > Insecta > Lepidoptera > Geometridae > Lycia > Lycia hirtaria. The sequence continues at coordinate 17,895,689 of OX387386.1, forward strand.
TATTTCTTACAGTAGTATCAGATAGTGTAGGGAATCGCTCCCGGTTTGTTTTTACAAAAAGGGCCGTTTCTAAAATGTATAAACGTATTAAAAATAGTTTAGTTGATAAAGGTAATCACTTTATCAAAACCGGTTAAAAACATTCTAGACTAACAATATTTAGTGTTTATAAACTGACGCAATTTAGCAGATTTCTACACAGATTACCTGTATAACAATGTCTTAGCTACGAACTTCTCAAGACCTTATCTCGGGGGCGTAAGGTTCAATTCAGATTACCATCTCACTGGAATTCGGCTATAATGCAAAAACCATAATAAGGTCAAGGGTGTTTAGTGGCCGATGTGACTTGAAGGTCTTTTAGATATAATATGATAGATGGTACCGTTTTTGCTCCACACCTTGGCTTATAAATGTTAAGCCAGTTTCTCTGCAGATAAACGTTTACCGCGTAAATTGTATACAAAAGGAGAAAAATGAATTACACCAAGATTGCGACGTTTCTTTTTACACAACAGTGCAAAAAGAGGGAATTATATTTCGGATGAACTTTTAAACGGTTTGACCATAGTCATATTTTTTGGGTGCCGTAATAAACAAGATATACCTTTATAGTTTCACCGTATCAGTCTGTCTGTCCATTTGTCCACCCGCAGCTTTGCTCAAAGACTATTTTTTTATATTAAATGGGTTTTTCAATATTAAAATAACGAATAAGTTCTAAAAAGCTGTAATTTAGTACAGGTTTACATAGTAATCATACCGAAATACAATAAAATCTTGAAAAAATAATATTTTATAGTATTTAAAAATATTTTATAGTATTTAAATCTCTGACATGTAAAGTAGGGATGCTCTTTTTTGTTCGTACGGTGTTAGGAGTCAGTGGATAGATAATTCGAATAATTTTTCTATTAAAAAACCGACTTCAAACGCTACTTACTAAATCCTTCACGATTGTAAACTTTTTAAAGATACCTCTCTTCACTCGCTCTCTTTTTCTTTTGTCAAGAATGCGATTTGTCATCGAATGTCAAATGCTCGTCTTCGAAGATAAGAAAATGTGCAGATGTTTAAACGATAATCTTTAATATTTGACACTCATGCAAAGAAAAACGTGTAGGTGGAACTCTGCGATTCTATAATCTGACGCACTTACTCAGGAATACAATGAAAATATTTTAATTTTTAGAGATAATTCGAAAAGTAATAAAGCGATGTTTATAAAATAATTATGGGACCAAATTGGGAGCTTTCTCTATACACCGATTCAGGAAACACAAAAATTGGTTCTCGAATGACGGAGTAATTCGTGTACAATGTGTACATACATAAAAAAAATACGGTACGAATTGAAACCTCCTCCTATTTCGAAGTCGGTTAAAAAATAGGGGTGTCTTTCCCATCCCCCACTGCTAGCCATAGCAGTAGCATATATGATGAAATTAAACTATCACAGCAAAGTAAGTTTTACAAGTAACTAAGTAATAGTCAATCATCTTAAAAAAATGTAAATAGAGAAGTAAAAATGAAAATTTCGTGTAAACATTTAAATCTTTTACTCTGTTCATAGTGCTAAATAAAAAGCCCCATTTTAAGTCTACATGCAATGACGTGTAGGTACTAGTGCACTACGCAACCCTACAATGCGCGTGGCCAGACACACACTGGGCCGGTTTTATTTATCACTGCACGGGAGCAACCGTGGATCACAGCTATTATACAGATAACACAGCATTTGATTGGATATTTGACCACTAGAGCGATTGCAAACTTTGATTGGTTGCACCTGTGATTGGTTCTTGAATTGGAGGTAGGATAATCTTGTTTGTGTAAGTGAGATATCGTCTAGGTGCTATGATTTATATTTATTTAGAGATCTTTATTAATGTTTACTCGACTGTGCAAAGAAGGAGAGATTTCTCGAGTGTGTATATATTTTTAGGGTTCCGTACCTCGAAAGGAAAAAACGGTACCCTTATAAGATCCCTTTGTTGTCCGTCTGTCAAGACCTGTATCTCGGGAACGCGTGAAGGTTTACTCGCAAGGGAATCAAAACCTATGGGGTACTTCCCGTTGACCTATCTGTTAAATTTAGCAAGAAGCATTGTCATATAGTACACATAAAGGAAAAAATCCGAAAACTGTACATTTGTAATTTAATCACAAAAAGAAGGGTCATTATGCAATGAAGGAGGTTTCGAATTTTAGAGAGCTTTAACCGTATCATGTGGGGTATCATATGAAAGGGCTTCATTAGCAAGAGCTAAACAGGTTTTTAAATATTTTTACGGTGTATATTTTTCGGTTTATGAAGGAAAAAAAAAAAAAAAACGCCTCTTATCTACTAGTTTGTATGGAACCCTCGGTGGGCGAGTCTGACTCGCACTTGTCCGCTTTTTCTACTCAGCTTAGCTTGACCGGTTTTATTATGCGAGACGTCGTAACGTCTGAAATGGCGTAGGCTATACTTTTTAATAATAACAATATCTAATAGATGATCTCGTTAGATAGTTGGGTCAAGGGTCAGACGCATAACGCAGTCATCCTGGACACGGCACATATTGTAAAGAGGTTCCTCGGTCTGCACCACCAGTCCCTACCACCAGCAGCTTGAACCCTGCCCCGCTGCCGACGGCACCCAAAGCTTATGTTTTTTATAATTGTTATATTTTTATACTTTTATTGTAAAATACTTAAATGAAAGAAATTAAATAAATATATGGAATAATAATGTAATAATAATATTTTATTACTCTTTCAAAAAATTAATAAGAAAATGCTTTTATAAAGCAAACAAATGTAGATTATACAGGAATGATGTTGGAATGGAATGATGATGTTTTGCTTTCTTAAATTTATCAATAAGAATGTATTATCGGAAGAATGCGATTTTATACAAAAAATATACAAAACCATTACCGAACAAGCCCGTACACTGTGCGTGGTTCAACTCGCACTTGACCGTTAATTGGTAAAGTCAATAAACAGCATCTTTAATTTCTAAAAAGTCACCTAGGTAATTCCAGGTGAGTTTTTAGAAATCGAAGATTTTAAGAGTTGCAGTAATCGACTTTTGAGTCAATGATATAAAATCTTAATGAAGATATATATAATTTTACATATAAAACAAATTAGTGTCCGTTTTAAAATCAAAAATTATTAGCATCTCTATAGAATTATTAATAATTTCGAAAACCCGTCATAATAATTACAATAATGTGTAATTTTTTTATGGTTTGCAAACTGGATACATTATAATATACTCACTAATCACTAAGTACACCTACTTAGTGATTTTTTCCAATTAATGACTTATTTCACAAAGCCGATGGGTTACATTAACCACGTGTAGTGTAATCTCTGATTACTTTGATTAATCTGTGATTAGTTCACTCCTGTCATATTTTCCCTCACTCTTCCAATAAAACCATTGTACCAGGCACATGTGCTGAAGTTTATTTTTTTTACATAATATAATAACAACTGAAGAAGCTTACTCCTCAAGCCACAGCAACCAAGATCTGTCCATAGTGAATATACAATTAAGACTAATTTATATTTTGAAAGGTCAGCTCACGAAAATTCATGGATTAGTACATTAATATTCGATTTAATGACGGCTACCTGATATAGGTCCAAATGTCAGTTGGAACGCCACTGACAGGCTATATAATTTGGCGTTGAGAGAGCGTGAAACATTTGAAGTTTCGTTTTCATGTTGCTATAAGGCCGGTTTTCACTTTGATTAGTGATTAGTGCAGGTGTTGAGTGATTAGTAGCAAACACGTGTGGACACCGATTGATTAGTGCAAGTGTGGAGTAACCTGCGTAGTCAACTGATTAGCAACGTGTTCTATTTTTTTGCGAGTAGACTGCGAGTAGCCACGTCCCGCGCGCTCTCCCTTCCCCCTCACTCGCAGCGTGCTTGCCACAGTGCCACTAAACACGTCTGGACAGCAGTGTTTAGTGTTTAGCGTGTACTTTTGTTTAGTGTTTTTAATTTTTCTTTCACAATTTCTTGCAACTGCAAGCGCGTTTCTTGAGGTTCGTCTATATTTTTTTTGACGTGACAACGTCTAATAAATAGATGAACGCCGGCTGCACGCACGAAAAAGTATGACTCATTGTCCCATTACGTTACGCTCATTGTCCCGTTACATCATCATCATTTCATCAATGTTTTGTTATGACGTTGACACGTTAAACTATCGTCCGTAAGCCGACTTTACATACAAACATATTTTTTTTTTGTTTTATTCATATTTATTTTTGGGACTTATATAAACATGACAGTCCCATTGTATATTCCTAAACTATTGATCACTTGAGATGACTTACACAGTCAAACAACTCTTTAGCTGCGTCAGAGTTAGGATCCGCGTTCGTCCACACTTGCGGGCCGACGGCTGACAACTGAATCTACTAATCACAGCTACTGAACAGAATCGGACATTACTCACACTACACACCTGCACTAATCAGTCGAATTAATAATCACCTGCACTCGCACTAATCAAAGTGAAAACAGGCCTATAATATTAATTTTCTAATATAAATATAAGCTCCCTTCTCTTTATACCTTCCTAGGTAGAAACTAGGAGCTCTCTGACTTATTTAAAACCTTTTACGTACCTATTAGCTATATATATCCAAATTTTCGGACAAATAAAGAATTGAGTTGAATTGAATTGTAATTGTAATTGTCATTTTGTAATCGCATTTTTATCTGTAATATGCGGATTTTATCTTTACTATTTATAGATTTTCATGATTCTAGGTCAACGAATAATACTCTATAAGTATCAATTTACTTGCCAGTTACAAAATAAAATTTTAAAATTACCGCATTATTTCATATGTTAACGCTTTGACTTTGTGTTCTCACTGGGACTCACAGTAGCTTGCTCACAATTATCGTCAACTGTTGACTTAAGTCAGAGAAAAACGAGCCGTCTGATTGGGTTACCCGATTATACTGCTTATTGGGTTGGTTAAAAGTTAACCTATTGTTTCTAAAAAGTGTTGGTTTTGAGTATATCTACAAAAAATATTATGATATATGTATTGAGAAGCACAATTACTGTTTTGTTAAAAACACTACTACGCAAGTGGAACCGCGCAACGCAGCTAGTCGTTAGTAATAAAAGTGTAATAAGCTAAATTCCCGTCAGAAAGCAACTACAGTGAAAATGAATGAATAAAGCCTTTGAAGCGATGGACGAACATTGGTTTCTCTTTTTAATTCAATTTGTCAAATTAATATCATCCCTTTTCAAATGTTAAGTGCTCTTAAAAAGGACTAGAGGTAGCTTTCAACAATTTCATCACTTTTTTGTTGAAACTTTGAATCCTCAGGTAATTATTTTGTAAGTGTCCCAATTTGTGTTAAGAGTAACTTTATGCGCGCAATATACAACAGTAAGTACATCGCGCAATTTTCCATACAATAGGATAGAACCGTTCTACTGATTTTTGACGCACCCGGTTCAGAGGCGGAAAGATTCACTCCCGGCTAGGTTCATTTCCCGGCTGAGCAGGTGCTTTAATTATGATTTTAAATGTGTTCGGGGTCTGCGTGTTAATTGTCCTTGTTGTTATATATCAACGTACGTATAAAATCACACGGTTGTCAGTATGTTCGTCACAACCAATTCATTTGGAAGATAAGTTAAAATTTGGTCAGATACGAATTTCTGTAAGGCTACTGTTGGAGGACAAAATAGAAGATTAACATTTTTTTTTTTATAAATATGAAACTTAATATAGGTGAACAAAATTTATTAATATCACCATTCCTCTTTAATTCCGCTTATTAGTCAATCTTGAGACAAAAAATACGTTTAATACTTTTTTAATTGAATTCAAAAAGGAATTTCTCATTTCAGTTCTAATTTTAACCGAAAAGAAGGAGGTTATCAATTCGATACGTATGTTGTTTTTTTTATGTATGTTCACCGATTACTCCGTCATTCGTGAACCAATTTTTGTGTTTCTTGAATTGACATACAAAGAAAGCTCCCAAGTTGATCCCATAAATATTATTTAGACATTGCTTTATTACTTTTTGAATAATATCTAAAAATGAAAATTTTCATTGTATTCCTGAGTGAAATGCGTCAGATTATAGAATCGCAGAGTTCCACCGACACGTTTTTCTTTGCAAAAGTGTCAAATGGTAAGGATTATCGTATAAATATCTGCACATCTTCTAATCTTCGAAGACGAATCCTTTGACATTCAATGACAAATCTCATTCTTGACAAACAAAAATAATGAGCGGGTGAAGAGAGGTTTCTTTAAAAAGTTTACAACCGTGAAGGAATTAGTAAAAGTAAAACCATCTTACTCCTCATCCAATGTGTACAAGGTGAAAATAGACTTACTTCGTCTATTGAGCGTTTTGTTTAATTATTACCCGACTGAGCATGATGATATGAACTTTATATATCCTAATTGTTTCTAATACTACAAGTAACAAAGTAGCGTACTGTGAAGTCAGTTGTTTCAGTTTTTTAAATTATAAAATTATATAATTTTTTGTTTTTTTAAAAGGACTAAAAGTCCTTTTAAAAAACAAAAAAATTATATATATTTATATATATATATAGTTTGGTCCCATGGGAGTTTCATCAACATCGGTTCAGAAGTAAAACAAAATTGCGCATTTTAAAGTCGGTTGTTTCAGTTTATTAAACTATAATCATTATTAAATATAGTTATTTGCTGATATATTACAAGGAAATTACAATAAGAAGTGTATGGACATAGAATATTATTGTGCTACGTACTTTGTTTACGTTCCGACTCCACGAGAAAACATAGACCATCCAAGCGCAAGAATATATTTCCGTTAAGTTTCCTAAACATAATTTCTATAGAAATTGAATTATTCCATGTACTTTCTACGCCGGATGCTGTTGAAAGAAAGACCAAAGGGTCCGATCCAAGGAGACTTCCTCCATAACATATATCTATCTAATATGTTTTTTTTTATACAAGATCGAGATACGATTGCCCACCAACTCGCCTGATGTTAAGCGACGGTGTGGCCTAGGATGGAACTCGTCGATCTAGAAGATATCTATTCACTCTAGCCTTGAAAATTCCAAGATTGTAGGTCTCAGGAAACAGAGATGGCGGCAAAGAATTGCATTCTTGTGCAGTACGCAACAAGAATGTGGATCGATATCGTGTGCTACACAAAAATAGCGATCGGATTAAGCTAGTTCGATAAAGTTCTAAAGATAATGCAAATGCTCAAACCCACTGTCGATTGGCAATTAATTAGTTAATCGCTCAGTTCTTCCATTCCTTTTCTTATAAAAAATAAGTATAATGGAATAAAACTATTCAAAATTTTATTTTTAATTAAACGTTGATATTGTAAGCTTGGTTTCGGTATACTGCGATAAACTGTCACAGGATAAATCACATAAATATGTCTTTCACGAAAATGAAATAGGTGGAGTGGCATATAGTGTGTATGGCTATATATGATTGACAGTCATGGCTCAGTGGTAGTACGACTGCCTATATAAAAAGTGCTTGAAATTTAAATTAAACAGTTTTTAACGGATTTATTGCGTATATTTTATTCACACACTTCTCACACTTCTCACTTCATAGCGCCCATAGTCACAGGTGAGAATGGAATTATAATTATAATCATATACAAACATACATACACTCGAAATACATTACACTCCGTGGGCGCAGTCGGGTAAAAAATAATAGAAAAAAACCAGCACCCACTTAAAATTTCCTGAGATTATAATAGAATAATTACAGTTTAAAAAACTAAAAAACACGCTTAAAATTACGAGTATTGTATTGACATCGATCCTCGATAAGTCTACAAAGTTTGAATGAAATCTGACCGTTTGAAGTGGGTCAAAATCAAGTCCAAAGGAGTCGGTTACAAACAAACAAACAAACATGCATACAGATGATGCTAATAAAAGCGTGTTAAAAACACAACTTCTGCGCTTACAATTAAGACTAGTCATTATTCAGTACCTACATTATTGAATACACTAATTCAAACAATTAACATAGAAACAACAAATAACTACTAAAGTTTCTACTTATTTTGATACAACAACCATAATGTGCCTATTTTCTTGACAAATGTAGCGGACATTATTTTCAAGAAGAGAGGAAATATAGGGAGAATATATAATATGGGTGCGAACCTGCGTCATGACTTTTTTCTTATCGATGAGCGGTATGTACGAGTATTTATATAAACATGTATGTATGTATAAATAAATCATAATAAAGCACCAGCAAACACAGTAGGAAGAGCAGCCACGAGATGAACAGATGACCTTATACAAGTGGCGGGAAAATGCTGGATGCAAGTCGCTTCCAATCGGTCTTTTTGGAAATCCATGGGGGAGGCCTATGTCCAGCAGTGGACTTCTCATAGCTGAGATGATGATGATGATAATATGTATATAGCAACGAGAAATTTAACTGTTCCTGAGTCTAGCTTTAGTCACTCAAAATGTAATTAATGTAGTTGTAATGTATGCAAAATGTTATATGAAGAACGTGCTTGTCATAAATATTTGAATAATGTTACGGTTTATTCACGTCTATTTTTCAGTCGAAATCTCGGATTATAATTCCAACCGCATTCAAACTTTCACCATTCATTTCAATTTTTTTTTTTTTTTTTTTTTAACAGCCCTGTTTGTACAAACTGTCCCACTGCTGGGAACGGGCCATCTTCTCATTGTGAGAAGGGTTAGGCCATAGTCTGCCACGCTGGCCAAGTTGCGGGTTGGCAGACTTCACACATCTTCAAGATCATTGAGAACTCTCAGACATGTAGGTTTCCTCACGATGTTTTCCTTCACCGTTTTTGAAGTTGGCGGCAATCAACAATACGCACAAAACTTCGAAAAGACAGAGGTGCGTGCCGTGGGATTCGAACCCAGGACCTGCGGATCGCAAGTCAGACGGTCTCACCACTAGGCTGCCGGAAATTTCAATATTATATCTCGGTATTTTTTGAGATTTCGACAGACGTTCTGACGTTAATAACCCTAAAATTAACTTAAAATGTAATTGTCTTAGCAGTCTATAGAGGACTGCCAAGACAAACTTAACTAAACTAGGCACTATACAAAAAGCAAATTGATTACCCCAGACACCCTCTCCGTCCCATATATTTACTAGCTGCGCCCCGCAGTTTCACCGGCGTGGTGATCTATTAAGTTGTTATTGTTTAGTGTATCCCACAGGAACTGTAACATTTTTCGGGATAAAAAGTATACCAGATCCTTCTACATGGTATAAGTTACTACTTATACTATCCTGCCAAATTTCGTCCAAATCCGTCCAGTGGTTTCGGTGTTCATTGGACACACCGTACAGACAGACAAACAGACACACAATTTTTTTGAAAATTACTGGTTTGGGTTCTGTATGAAGTACGATTGTGATGAATACTCCAATAATTTTTTTTCAAAAATATTTAATGTACAGATTTTGACCCGTTACAGTCTTAATATATGTATAGATTTGTACACTCATTTTATTTGAAATTGTAGCCACACTGCTCCACTATATCTCCACTTTATCAAGTCGTTGCTAAAATCGTTACGGAGTGAGTCTTCTTATAATAGTGTATGCTTTGATACATACACATCAAAGCATACACTAGTATTAGAAGACACTTCGTAACGATTTTAGCATTTTGATAAAGTATGGAAAGTCATTGGCTACGACAAAAAAAATATACAGAGCAAATTAGTGCGTAAACAAATGCGCTGTATCGCATACCGAACCTTGCTACACACTAAGCAAAGTGGCATTTAAAACCAAACCTATGAAAACAAATAAATCCGAAACATTAACAAGTGGTTTTTATCCAAATGTATTTATTACCTTCATTGAGTGGCAGTTGGGAACGTTTAAAAAATAAACGTCAATATAAGGTAACTTTTAATTAAATTATGGTAAATCTACACCAAACAACTTAATGCTTTTGTAGATATTTCCTAATCCCCGATGAGGCAGTCAATAGCCGATATTCAATATCACTCTGTAGGTTTCACCCCTTAATATACTTAATGTATTTGTGTTTACCTTTTGTTCGATTTTCTTTTTGTACCAATTGGTACTTGTAGATTTTGGGTATTTGTGAGAAGAGCCTTTCACAGGATCACATGCTAAGCTGTACTATGTATGACTTCGTTTACCCCCACTATTAAATAGTATTGAAGACGTTAAGCTAATCACTAAATTAAGCGTTTCCGCTACGTGAGTGAGAGGTGTAAAATGCTCTCCTTTCTTCCCTACTAAGTACAACTCGGGTTTGTTGGGTCGTTTAAGTAAAAAGTGAGTAGGTATTTCCTAAACAACATCTACGATTGACCACCAAGTCGCCTGATATTAAGCGGTGTGACCGAAGATGGAGCTCGACGATCTAGAAGATATGTATTCACTCTTGAAAATTCCAGGATTGTAGTAGAAGGTGGCAATGAATTCCATTCTTGTGCTGTACACATCAAGTACGTGGACAGAATTTGTCAAGTACAGATTTTTGGCATTTCAATGTAAAATGATACGGGTGGTAATTGTACTAACTTTCTGCTAGTTGTGAAATGGAAAGAGTACTAGATCGTGAAACTCTTGCGACGATTTTTCGTCTATACTTTTTCTTGCGCTCAAGCTTTGTAGCTTTTTCTTTACTTCTGGCCAGCCTACCGTCGTGCTTGAACGTATTATTACGCCAGAAGCATGGAACATAAGCGTGGTGACGCCGTTCTTCAAAAACCGGCCAAGTGCGAGTAGGGCTCGCGCACGAAGGGTTCCGTACTATTATCTATAAAAACGGCAAAAAAATCACGTTTGTTGTATGGGACCCCCCCTTAAATATTAATTTTATTCTGTTTTTTAGTATTTATTGTTATAGCGGCAACAAAAATACATCATCTGGGAAAATTTCAACTGTCTAACTATCACGGTTCATGAGATACAGCCTGGAGACAGACAGACAGACAGACAGCGGAGTCTCAGTAATAGGGTCCCGTTTTTACCCTTTGGGTACGGAACCCTAAAAACACTTTGCTGACGAATTACAGACCTATCTCGCTTTTGAATTATGTTTATAAGATGATTTCGAGCCTCGATCGAATCATCTAATCGTCATGAACGCAAATTTGGTGACTTCCAGCCTCCCGAATAAACCGGGGACCGAAAAGGTACCATATACCACATCCACACGCTGCGGCAAGTGATATAGAAAATCAAATATTACAACTTCGATGTAGTCTTATACAAAATAGTAATAAGAAGGCTATACCAAAAGAGTTCTTTCTCTCACTCACAATGCTCAATTTTTAAAGATATAATAAGCTGACTGAATGTACTCACGACTAATATGTACGTAAAGGATCTCGGAAACAATATTGCACACGTATCACACAAAATTCCATTTTGCCTCAAACGAGATTTTCACACAGATAAACAAAATCTATTTTTACCTCACATAAATTGATTTATGTCTGAAAATATACATATACGTACATGTATTTACATATATACAATACAAAACACTTTATTGACACCGTAATAAAAATAACATTAGGTACATGATTAGGGCATTAAATACATATATCTTAGGTCAATTTATATCTAAAAAAAATAGTGTACCGTTAGCTCGAGAGCAAACTCTATCATTATTTATCGATAAATCGAATGATAAAGATATATCGATCGATAAATTATAATATATCGATTTCATTCCAAAGCGAATACTCCAATTTTTTTTATTGTACTAATTGAAATGTTTGGGGCACTCGATACATTACCTGATTAGCGGTGAACAGCAGTCACGTGGCTACTTTACTATCAGACCATGGTTTCAGTAGATGCAATTAATTTCGTGCAAACGGTGAATAAATTGTTTGAAACGCGTGGAAAGCGCATTGCGATCTTAGCAGCCATCATTCGCGCATGTGGTCAGGGTAATAAATTACAAATGACCATTCGAGCCGCAATCATCTCACAAAACACTTGAGGGCGTATCGTGAGATAATCACATCGGGTTATCTCTACCACGAACCTACGGTCTCGTGAGTTCTGAAAAACACTGTTCGGTGGAATCGTAAAATAGCTTAGTGAGTTATTACAGAACCACCGGTCCCTACGACGCTAATCAACATCAGCGACATTGTCGCAGACAGTATTTGAGGCGACCCATGTCGCGGGACACTTGCCCCATATAAATACGAGCCTATAACAGAAAAAACAACCGCCGCGCCGAGCCAAATATAAATTCAATAAGGAAAATTAAAAATCTTTAGCGGATAGGAAACAAATGAATATGAACTTTTGTTGCGCTTTCATTCATAGACAAGTATCTTTAGAGGACATGAAACAAATGAATACCTATGAACTTTTGCTGCGCTTTCATCCGCAAAACAAGTATCTTTATTAAAATAAAAACAAAATACCCGACTGTAAGCTGAAACAATTTTTACAGTCTAACTTACGCTTTCGTTGCACTTGATACGCTGTTGAGTGTACGTTTTTGTGAGAAAGTAGGTATGCGTAAAATTGCTGTTAAAGATTATAAATGATCATTTTTTACAATAATTTTACTAGAATTATTGTACACTTGTTTTTTACGTGACAACGTCTAATAAATCGATGAACCCCGGCTGCACGCCAGAAAAGGTATGACTCATTGTCCCGTTACATCAACATCATCATCACTTCATATTTTGTTATGACGTTGTCACGTTAAACTATCGTCCGTAAGCCGACTTTACAGACAACCAATTTTTACGAAAAAATACATTTTTTATTTTTGGGAGAGATGTATTATTTATTAATTCAAAAAAGATGACACTTGGGAAGTGAAGACGAATCTAATGACACCCCACACATTAAAATCAGTCAAGCCGTTTAGGCTGTAGGCGATCATTTAGAAGCATACATACATACCCACAGACAGACACATAGACAGAACTCTTTATTTTTTACACCTTGAAAATAAGACTAATTAGGTAACAAGAAAAGGATTACGTGTTGGTGAAACAACAGGCGGCCTTATCGTTAACCTTTTGATGGAAATACGAAACGATAAAAATAAATTAAACAAAGAAAAAGTAATAATTACAAAATAAATAAAACCCGATTGGATAAATAATATACATATTTAAAAATGAATATACAAGTCCTAATATAAGCAAATTAAAATATCATCATTTTAAATAATACTTCAATTTTTTATTTGATAATGTTCTTTTCATAAAAATATGAAAACATAATTATTTTTAGCATCACATATTTAATTAATTAAATTCGTGAGTCACTTGATCTGCGGGAGAAAGCTGTTATTTGACGCAAACATAGCCGCTACAACTCGGGCGGCTTACCAAGGCTTAAATTGTAATTATTACTGCAGTGCCATTAATTAAAAGGGAAAAACAGCAACACAGAATACTAAGACCCACATTAAATTCCACAGTAGCAATGGATTGTGCGCGCCATCGTAAATTAACTTTATATTTAACAGTGATCATTTAATTTATAACAACTTATGATACCCCAAAATTATTACATACATTTTACGACAATTTATATGGGATTTCCTTAATAAATTTTATAACAGATACATGTACAGATCCAAGTTCAGAGTATCAGCGGTGCTAATTGAATAATATAAATAAATAAGTTAATTTTCATACATAAAAAATATTTTTTAGAATTAACACGTACATAATTTTTATGTATGAAAATTGACTTGGATCAAATTGTTTTTTTTTTTTAATATTTGTGATGTTCTTTTCTAGTTTTACAAATGACGGTTTTTATAAGTTCATTCAATCATTTTATATTTTCAAAAATGTGGGTATGCACGAGCTAGATGGACGATAGTCGAACTACAGACTCTTAAGGATTAACGGGAAGTTATCCTAGTTTTAAGCAGCGTTTATAACCGCAATTGATCATGAGGCTATCTCAAAATTGAAGGGTTGCAAGTCTAAAGGGTCTAAGTGCCATTTTTTTTTTAAATGTGGGTATGCACGATTTACATGGACGATAGTCGAACTACAGACTCTTAAGGATTAACGGGAAGTTATCCTAGTTTTAAGCAGCGTTTTAACCGCAATTGATCATGAGGCTATCTCAAAATTGAAGGGTTGTAAGTCTAAAGGGTCTAAGTGCCATTTTTTTTTTTGCATATGATTGTATAGGCATGGCACATAGATCGTATTTTTGTAATAATATTGTTTATGGTTTTTTTTTGGCACTTGGACCCTTTAGACCCTTCAATTTTATATATCAGTCAAATTTAGCGAGAAAAAATATGTCGGTTATGATGTGGGCGAAATTCGAGCAAGTAGTTCTAGTAATGTTAATACTTATTAATATAAATAAATTATCAGCGAAAACATCTTTTTAATATGTTTATTTTCTGGTAAATGCAATTTTCATATCAGTTTGATCTTTAGTTAGAACATAAAATAGGAAAAATATCGACTCTGATACCTCTAAATCGGCATAGTTTCGGATTTGGATATGATCGAGCAAAGTAAAATGTATCATGTTTTGAAACGCGGAAATAACTAAAACAAAGATGATTATTTTTTTTTTTATATAGGAACTGCATATTAACAACAAACAATCAACAAATAAGAATCATCCTCTTACCGCGGCAATACCTTTCAGATGTACTATAGGTTTCCGTTCCAGTTTCACTGGTTTGGAATGCGCTCCCGACGTCAATTTACCCTACCTGGTTGTTAACAAAAGTGGATATTTTTTTTATATTATAAAGATCAACGATTGACCACCATCTCGCCTGATGTTAAACGAGGGCGTGGCCGAGGATGGAGCTCGTCGATCTAAAAGATATATATTCATTCTAGACTTGTAAATTCCAAGATTTCGATTCTTGTGCAGTACGCATCAAGAACGTGGATCTATATCGCTAGATTACGGATCCAGACGGTTTTTTTGATATTTCAATAAAAAATGGTTGGTAATGCACCGACTTTCTGCTAGTCCTGTAGTGTTATGGGGAGGGTGGAATTAGGTCGCGAACATCAGTCCGCACTTCTTGAGCGCGGTGTTTTCATGTACGCAGCACAGAAGTACGTACGACGCCGCCACGCCACGCGCCGCGGAACGGCTGCTCGCAAGCAATATTATTGTAAAATAAATTAATATAAAATAGTGCACTAAACGTATCAAAAATGTGTTCCAGTAGAACGCAAAAAATCTAATAGCTACTTAACATGGTAACTTTGGTGTTGATGGCTTTAAACGACTTGGAGATCAATTAAAAAAATAATTAAAATGGCATATTTTTCAAAAAATAAAGCTATCATTTTTTTTCTCTTCAGAAATCGTGTTTTGGACTACAAGAATCCTAGCCAATAGACCAATATTTTACATACAAAAAATTTGAGCTTGAACTAATAGTACAAGTATTTTTTGAAAATTTTCAAAAATCGGTTTTTAACTGCTTTTGCGTGTGAGTGTGGCCTTAATCTTATAGAATATAGACAGACAAGCTACTTTACGGCGGTGTTTGAGATTAAGTAGCTTCTTGACGATCAGTTTATCGTCACCAATTAACTTCACAGCCCCCCCGGTCGACCAACTCTAAAGCTAGTCTCTAAGCCTAAAGTTATGTTCAAGACGAGCCCGCTACATTTTCGATCACATCGTCGCTTCCCATCAAGTGAGACTGTGATCAAACGCAGTTCTATTTTGTTGTTTAGAAATCTAAATTTTAAAACTACATTTCGATTTTAGTTAGTCTATTTTCAAATGAAGCTAATATATAAGCGGTGCTAAAAAGGGCTTTTTGCTATTTTTTCCAGACATATTGTGGTGTCTAGAAGTGTACTTAATCATAATATGCCTCATTACCATTAATCTAATAATAGAAACTATATATTTTGGTTTTACTTGATATTATTTATGTATGAGAATAATTTAAAACTGTATTTAATTTGTCAAGAAAAGTAGAGAAGGCAATAATGCATATTTTAGCTACGCAGCATAAATATTTAATCCCTACGAGTGTTTAATGTAATGTAATGCTAAGAAGTGTATTTATTTATTTGGTAAAATGTTTTCTTATATCACCGGTTTCTACAGAAATATATGTAAGTATATTATAAATAACAACATAAAATCTCAAGTGAAAAATTGTGTGTTAGCGGAATCGAGCGCATTTTTTTGTATTCATTTGTAAGTATGTTTTCACATTTTTTGGACGCCATTTTTAGGAGTTTTTCATAAACTGTATCTGTTAATCAAAATATAAATAGAACAATACAAAGTATTATTTCTGTTTTATTTTTAATGAACTGTTCTTACAAGGACAACAAAGCACAAAGAATCTGAAATAAAAAATGTACTAGAGCAAAGCGAGCGCATCTTTTTATATTTAT
Organism: Lycia hirtaria; assembly: GCA_947563715.1. Taxonomy (NCBI): domain Eukaryota; kingdom Metazoa; phylum Arthropoda; class Insecta; order Lepidoptera; family Geometridae; genus Lycia; species Lycia hirtaria. Next base: position 17,912,119 of record OX387386.1, read on the forward strand.
TTATATAGACCTGTGACTGATAGTAAAAACTATAGTTACATATGCGGCCAAAGCGATATAATCGATAGCGATTTGTTTTTGTATTTTTTGCTAGTAAATATTCCTTACTGCTTAATTGGCCAAAGCGTCAGAAGAATTCCTTTCTTTTTGTGCGTGAACTACCTTTCACATTAAGGTAATAATACCTATATCCAAATTTCAACACTATACGTCCAGCTGTTTGGATTATACGTTGTCTGTCTCTGTCACTCAGTCACCATAAAGTATTCTATATGTATATATGTTTTTTTTTAATATTTTTTTTAATTTGGAACTTATTTAACGGCGTTTCCGGATTTGTACGTTTTTCATTGGTTGAATAATTTATTTGAAAACGGATAACAATCTGACAGAGAGAAAGAAAGAGAGAGAGGGAGGGAGATGGGGAGAGATACAGAGTAATCAGTAATACTTAAAATATATTCTGTAATTAATCTCCAATATCTGGGTTCCTGAGGAAAGACATTGCGCTGGAAGGCCTAGACTTAGGCCGCGATTTATGGAGGAGGGAAGTGGGGGAGGGCTTTGTCCAGGGGTACCACTTGGATAGTGTAGGTTAATAAAAATATCCCCTTTATAAGTTATTTTTATTGATCGAAATTTAGGGACGTTAAGGAAAAATTATAGATTTTCCTTACGTTCAGCGAATTCAGGGGAAATTAAATTTAAATATAAGTGTGAATGTGTCTCCGGTGGGGCGGGGGGGGTGGGTTGTATTGTGTTTTCTTATATTTTATGGTAGATGTGTTTAATAAGATAGTAGTGGAGGTCTATGAGTCTGAAAATAGTATAAAAATAGTTTAATTTTTGTAATTTCTTTTTAATTATTAAAATGACACGTTTCTCGCCACCATCTTAAACGCAAATAATAATAAATGTGACTTGAGATTATAAATGAATAAAGGGATAATACTAATAAAAACAAAACGTTTATATGTTATTTTAATAACAATTGGTGTAGGATCCCTATTATTTTTCTTTTTTATATTTTATGTATACCAGTCATAAAATATTATATTATGTTGTATAATTGTGATAATACTTTATTTTATTGAGTTTAGTTCTTGATATACGTAAAAAAAATACAATGAAGTCTTGATTTTTTTATTTCCATTTATGAGAACTTCTTTTTTAAATGACAGTGTTGTCTAGTAGACGTTTATTTATCACACACAGAATAATCAATATATTCCAATTAAAGTACAACATACTGTATAATGGCAATCGAACAATTAAAATCAAATAAAAATTATAAAAAAATAACACGCCCTAAAAATAAACAAACACATTTATTAAACAAAACCACAGACACAAGCATAATAATAAACCAACTTACCAAAAACACGAACCGACATCGAAGAAGAGAAGCGAATAGTTTCAAAATCCCGCGCGGAATCGTCACTATTGAAGTTGGTAGTGATTCTAGACTTCTAGACGCGACTAGACAGCGTGACGGCCGCGACGCGAATGACGGCGGGGACTGGGGAAGATGGGATGGGACCAAGTGACTCGCTCCACCAATCTGTTGCGTCGCGCTTGCGCGCCCAGGACCCGCTGCCCGCTCCTGAAACCCCATTCGAATTTCAAAAGGGTACCTCTATTGCCTTTTAAAATAAAACTGCAAAAACATTTTCTTATTCAAACGATTGACGTAAATGCTGAGAAAATTATATGTGCCGGCGACCCGCGTGCCTACTTGCAATGCAAAACGTACTTTGGCATGACATTATATATTCGAATATATTTTCACCACCTGGAGAAGAAAAAACTGTGTATCATTCCAGCCTATTTATTTGTATGTAACTTTCAATCTCACGTCAGGGAAAAGAACAATTATACGAGTGAAAGCAACTTTTAGAATAGTACAAAACTGTATTTACCTCTATCCAGAGAACGTGTGCTAATTAATCAATATAGGCAATGATGTATTATACGTAGATAGGTTTTCCCCAGCTCTGCGTGGCAAGCCTCAAGTAAGGTAACCGCCCGACGACTCGTCTTCAGTCGCGACACGTCGGACAACGCTGTTAAAAACGTGTCGTGACTTGAGAACAGTGACAATACCATCCTGTGTGTTTAGATAGTGCAACACTAAAATATATAAGGCCAAGATACTAAAAGGTCTTAAGGATGTGGTCTTATCCTCGAAAGAGCTGAGAACTATAACTATAAGTATAATCTTTCTATAGATAAAATTTGATTGAATATAGATAGGTATTTGAAAATTACAAGATGTGCTGCCATAACATTTGATAATAAAATTTGACATGCCTCGTGGCTCAGTGGTAGTACGACTGCCTCCTGAGCTGTAAGTCGTGGGTTTGATCCCCTCCCAGGCCAAACATTTGTGTGATGAGCATGGATGTTTGTTCTGTGTCTGGGTGTTTCTATGTATATTTACAACAACAAAAACAGAGTGCCGGCAGAAGTGAGAACTGAAAAATAATATAGCAAAAAGACTGACTCGTCGGATTTGAACCTCTGCCCTCCGATTGGCAAATTGAAATTTATATCGGTGTTCTAACCTATTGAGCTAACGAGTCTTACGTGCATGTGTCGAAAATAATTAAGCATTCGGCGCAACGAAATGACGTCATGCTAGAAGGACAAACTTGTACATACAATAATAAACTTTAAATGCAGAACGTTAGAATAGGTTTCTGACTGTCCGTTTTACGATCTGACGTTCTGACGCGAGTTTAACATTTTTTACTCATCCCAAAAATGCACAACGCCGATAAAGAAGTTTTCACTTGAAAAAAGTAAATATGTATCCTAATTTCTATCAGCCATTTAGTTCCATAGTACAAGCTTTGATAGTTTTGGGCTAGATGGTGTTGTGTGAAATGTTCCTAAATATTTATTTATTTATTAATAAAATAGTTCATTAAATTAATTAGCTGGTTAGTTATTATTATTGTTAAAAAGGATTTCGTAAGCTTTAGAACGAGCATTGCTAATTTATAGAATGTTTTTTAACACTATGTGTATAAGAATATGAAACATAGCGCTAGGGCCTGAAGTGCGGACGATTTCTTGCGGATTGCGGGATGCGGAACGTGACCATACTGATTACCGGCCTACTCACGGGGTGCGATTATCTCTCTCGTACTAACATTAAAAAATAATTTTATAATTTATAAATTACTTACTGTACTTGTAACTTTTAAAGATACAAAATCAGATAGTGAATTAAAAAATGAATGTTCAATTGATTTATATTGACACTAGAAATGTTTTGGACAAAGTTTTGTTCAGGTAAGTACAAATAGATCGCTGTTCAGGTATCATTTATTTTGGCGTCGGAGATTTGAAATATATTTATATATTTTGACAGTCATAGGCAAATTTTAAAGATATTGAAAGAAATATTTTTAAGCTATTGCATAGCTTCTATCGCGGGCCTTGAGCGTGGAGACCGAATCCAGAAATTCCGTAACGAAAATAACCTAACACACCGCGCGTAAAGCTATTATGCAATAGCTTTACCGCGGCAGTCTCCGAGTGCCACACGTCTTTTTTTGTTTATTTTAACTAAATAAACAAAAGCAACTATCACTTTCATAAAAATATTCCTTCCCTCTAACTTTTTGTTAATAAAAAACAATGATCGAACACTCCACGTTTATTACCGGATGTAAGCACAAACATACATACATACACTCGAAAACATACAATTTAATAATATCAAGCGTAGGTAGCGTCACTACGAACATTTCTTAGAAAATTTTATTTTTAACTTCAAACATTCTTGTGCATTATAAATAAAACATTGCAATCGTATAATATTTTCCACATAGCTGTCGGCAACTCTTCAATGTTATTTAATAAAATATGTACAAGTCACTAGATATCAAAATTTAAAATATTTATTTAAGCGCTAAGCTACTTTCAACATAGCAGTCGGACTTCGAGCCTGCTAATTATAATATTAATATTAATTATTATATTATTATTTATATAATACGACTACTTACAATATATATTTTTTTATCAAAATATAATGAGCATGGATGTTTGTTCTGTGTCGGACCCCCTTCCCCGTCCTATGTGTATTATATTGTATGTATTGTATTCTTATCACATTTATTTATTTAAGTACTTAATATTAAATTTTTTACAATACAAATATAAACGTATAAAAAAGAACATAAATATTGTAAAAAACTTAAAACTAGTGTGCCGCCGGCAGCGGGGCAGGGCTCAAGCTGTCGACGGTAAGGGCTACAAGCTGAGGAATCTCCTGACAATACGTGCCGTGTCCAGGATGACTGCCTTCTGTATCTGACCCTTGACCCAACCATCGAGCGAGAGCCTCTTGAGATGTTCGAGGCTCTTCGCTATAACACCGTTCACCGAAACGACTATCGGGACAATGATCGTCGAGTCAACGTATGTATTATTATTATTATTACAAAAATAAACTAAACTTTGACAATCAGGGGATGTAGACAAATATAAACGACACCTCACACTTCAAAATCTATCAACCTGTTTAGGCTGTAGGAGCTCATACAAAAATATACATAAGTACATACATACCCATATACATACATTTATACAAACAATAAACACTTGAAAAACATAACCCTCTTTCTAACGCAGTCGGGTATAAATATGTTACCACTTGTGCCGCTTATGTCAAGTCCTTTGTGTTTCAGGAAAATGAGATGGTTCCAAAGTAACATGTTACGTAGCGTCCCACACAAAGAGATGTTCAACTTCCAAGTCATAAGGAGCTTACCGTCTACTCTTCAGCCATGAATAGACCACTCAGTCGTAATACTAATTGGTGGATAAAATCAGATTGCAATAACCATTCGATTGGGGTGTATATTTCTTCCCGCCAGTCTATTCTTTCATTTCGTAGAATGCATTTGCGTAACCTATTCAGGGCATTGGAAGGAGCCATAAAATTTGCTTGTTCGCTACTCAGCTGTATAAAACGTGTTCGCTTCATTCCTACTTTTCGGTCATACATTGCGTCAAGTTGCCGTTATGTAAAAGAAAAATTAATTGCTAAAATACGTGATAATTTAATGCGTTAGTTTATGACACCTAACTAGTAATGTTCCAAAACGCACGTTCAAAAATATGGACTAATTTTTGTAACCGCTCTTTATATAGCTAGCAATATATAACAATAGACAAACGTGGGTGTAGCATGCAATGTAGTGTCAGCTGACAACGGACTCTTCTAACGGCTTTCAACTCAGTTGGAGTCCACCTTAGTATGCCAAAGGAGTATAACTGTAGAGGCATCACCCAACCGTTGAAGGCGCGTGTCTTATTGCTGCCAGACAAAAGACTATTTCGATATATTTTTGGCAATAAATAGTGGGCATGGTGTGAACACACCGTAGCGAAGCGAAAAATTCTTCATTTATGACTCAGCGTCTCAAATTCTGTGGATAAGACAAAACGCCAAAATATTTGACAGCTTGAAACTAAAATTATAATTCGAATACCAATTATGTCAATATTGGCTGTCATTATTTTATTCTGTTGTCATTTAATGTCAAAACAGCGCCATTATTTTAAACAAATGTTGCAGAAATAATATTAGGGTTTTTCTAGTTACTATAAAATATAATTTAGTCCAACGCAACTACTACAAAAATTCAGATTGCTCTCGTCAGCTTGTGATCCAGATTTTTTTTATTTGCTAAAATAAAACCTTAACAATGGCTTCTGCTGTGAAATGCTTGATTCCTTTGCTGGATCGTGTTCTCATCAAAAGAGCGGAAGCGATTACCAAAACCACCGGAGGCATTGTCATCCCTGAGAGAGCTCAACACAAAGTTCTTCACGGTGAAGTAATTGCTGTTGGATCCGGCACAAGAAAGGAAAACGGCGAATTCATTCCACTGCTAGTTAATGTCGGTGACAAAGTTCTGCTGCCAGAATACGGTGGCACTAAAGTGTCCGTGGAAGACGATGATGAGAAAGAGTACCAACTGTTCAGGGAATGTGACATTTTGGCGAAGATTGAAACTGAATACGTAGCATAGCTTTGATTTTGTGCAGTTTTGGTGATTTTAGGCCGATAACAGACTAGCGTTTATCGAGCGTGCGCTTTCTTCCGTATAACCATTGGTTGTGTTACGTGTAATTGACGTGAGTTATGATAATGAAAATTAGACTTAAGATTTTTAAACGTAAAGTCTAATTTTCATTATCACACACCCACGTCAATTTCACGAAACGCGGCCGATGGCCACAGAGAATCAGACAGGTTTTGCGTCGTTTTCGCGACATAACGCTCGTGCGTCGCGATAAGTACGATTATGCTCAATCGATTCCATTTCTTGTTTCGCCAACGTTTCGAACGTCCGGCGTTGATGCAATCAAACGTTCGGGAAAGCTCACGCTTGCTCGACAAATGCTAGTTTGGTAGCGGCCTTAGCTTAATTTCTAGAGAATTGATGCGACAAAATGTTGTGATTGTGAAATATTTATTAAATATACAGGTTATTAGAGATATAATTTTTTAGTGAACCGTTCCTTTTAGCAATACGTTCACCTTTACAGTTTATCGCTTGGGATATACTTAGGAAAATATTACCCCAGACTAGTGTGTATAACGGCGATATGTTATTTTTTTAATTTTTCATCCCGCAAACCCATAAAGAATTATTATTTTGCTCAGGGTTAATGTGGACTCTCAGTTAACACTCACATGAATAATAAAATAATACATGTGTATTACTATTGCATGGACATAATATTGTACGCATAAATCCAATTTTATTTTTTTCCAATTCTTATTAGTTCTGTACTAACATGGATCTACTAGTTATTATAGTATCAAGTATAAAATTAAAAATCGATCGGTCCTTGGCTCTGAGAAAAAAAATAAAGTAGATAAAAACGGTCAAGTGCGCGTTGGACTCGCACACCGAGAGTTCTGTAGAAATTTTCCTATGTAACTAATGAAACTACCGAAAATCCTCTTAAACTATACTATACTAAAGGACTAACTTAACTTTTCCGTCGAAATTTGTTTTCCCATATCGGTAGTCATAGTTACATAAATCAAGATTAATTTACTAAAATAAGTATATAGTTTTCGGACTTTTTTCTATACTTGTGCTGAAGTTGTGCTACATGGCATTGGTTCTTGCCAAATTTCATGATTTTAGGTCAACGGCAAGTCCCTTAGGTTTTTATTCCCTTGCGAGCGTCGCCATGTGCACCATAAACGGTCTTACCTTTAGATTGTGTTTTAAAAATTTGTTTTCTTCACTGTTCTAAAGGGTAGCTGATTGATGCAACGCATGACCGAAATGCTGGCGCGTATCTGGCCCAACGCATAAGCATTGCCATTCAACGTGGCAATGGCAGCATGCTGGGTACGCTGCCAACTGGTAGTGGGTTTGAGCATTTGGATTATCTTTAGACCTTTATCGGTCTGGGGTGATCGATGTGTTTTTTGTGTAGTAGTTGAGTCTGTATATTGTTGTGTTGTAGTTAATAAAGGCGCTTGCCATAATAAACAAAAAAAGGGTAGCAGAAGATATTAATTTCTGCTCCTCCACGCGTTCCTGAGAAAAAGTAACTTGACAGACGGAAAACAAAGTGATCCTATAAGGATTCGGTTTTTATCGACAGAGGTACGGGACCCTAAAAATAAAGAATTTAATACATTTTCTCACTAAACCCCAAAGACTGTAAATAGGGTCACGAATTCTATGCTGAAATCCGTTGAAAAAGTTTTACGTGCTGGTGTGATTGATATTCACTAAAATATAAAATTAAAAGACGCAGACAGGCCTCATAGCTCAGTGGTAGTAAATACATCATAAATACATTAAGCCCAGAAAGCGCGATGGATTTGCAAATACTTTCGTATTAGGGGTGTACAATAATAATACTTCTTTCTATAACCCTATAGTAAGAATGTGTCGCCAATACAATGAAATATCTAAAAAACACTATGACTCAATTGATGTCTTCAATCAAAAAAAATTAAAATTTAAACATGACGTTAAAAATATTGTGTTTGCTGCATATGATGATTATGATGATGAAGTTTACCAATTTTCTTTTTATTTCTTTTACTTTTGAAACTGAAAATCTTATTATTGTGATTGTAATTATAACATGTTGTGTAAGTATACGTTTAAGGAATATAGTTTAGGTCCAAATTATCAATTGTACATTGTAAAAATTGTATTCTGTTTCGTGTACCAATAAACTGAATAAATAAATAAACATCTGCCTCTAAGCTGTGGGTCGTGGGTTCGATTCGTTTTGTAGATTTAGCGTTTTTTTTTAATTATATTTTTTTAGACCTACTACAGTTTTCCTCCAAAGCAAGTTCGACAATACAGAAGCGATGCTATGACATAGTATGAGCCATAGGAATAAAAAAAATGTCAATGAACTGGGCTGTAAATGTTAAAGGCAAACGTAATGCTTGGTAGAGTCTGTTCACTAAGAGAATCATCGTGGGATGAGGGCGCCGCTGTGCTTAGTTACACAGAGTAAACTATTTTTGTTGAATCAAAACGTTAGTTAGCAATTAAGCCGCGACGGCTCTCTTTGCGAACAGTGTTTATCAGCGTTCATCGAAAAAAACTCGACGTTACTTAAATTTATACCGTTTTCTTGAAATATAAAATATAACGTAAAAGCTGCGCTTAATCAGCTAAAATTCATTAATTAAGTATATAATAAAAGCAATAGCCTCTCTATCTGTTACCATTTCACGACCAAACAGCTCAAATGATCGTTTTAGTTAGTACAGAGATAACTGAAAAGCTGGCAATGCGGAAGAGATCGCTTTTAGCGATAAGGCCGCCTGTTGTCACTCTAGTTTTGTAAGTTGTTTGTAATATTGTATTTATTCAATGGTGTACAATAAACAGTTTATCTATCTATCTATCATTTTATCATCACAGTTTTTTATTACTACGCAGGTAAAACCGCAGGGTGCAACCAGTAAGGTATAATTAAAGGTTAACATTACAAAACGTGTTTCATTTTGAACATCAAACCTCCTTTGCGCCTGTTAATGCAATGAGACCTGTGTAAATAATTTACGACATTAGCTCAGTCTGGGGTTTTTGAACCCTCTCTGCTATTAATCTATACTTTTTACCCGAGAACCCGAAAAGGAGGGGTGGAGTAATGTTTTTCGGGTATATAAAATGTAAGTTACGTCAATGAAATAGTCGCTAAGTAAAAAGAACTTAGTAAATATAACAATTTTTTTACTGAGCTAATACGATTGTTTTGTGAATTCTACAGAGGCGTATAGCGGCATAATAAGAAACAACGAGGAGAAAACAATCCGATATTTAAAGTATATATTTGTTTGTTGTTATTATACACTAACAAAAATATACAGATACACACACACGTCAAACTTATAACACCTCTCTTTTGGGCCGGAGGTTAATTAGGACTTGCCGAACGTAGCTTATCAAATTTAATCCAAACATGGTGGCCATTTCTGATGAAAATACATATTAAAGTTTAACGGTTAACGATGATTACGAATATTAAACAATAACTCAAAAATAAAACATATAATATTGGTGTTTACATAATTTACAGGCGTTTTTCACGTTTAAATCTGTTTAACGTAAACAATGCCAGGAAAGATAGCTTTCGGGTGAGCATATAAATATAGTCGCCCAGGGTTCCCACGAAATACTAAGGAAGTTGTACTCAACAATAACTCCTCTCTCTCTGTCTCTCTCTCTCTATCTCTCTTTGTCTCTCTCTCTATCTCTATCTTTTAAGTAGTTTTTTTTGTTGTATAATATTGTATTTCAATTATTTTTGTTAATTATTTGTGATTTTCTTATGTTATATTTGATTAATTGATTTTTAATTGTATTGAATTTGTATTGTTATATTATTATTTTAGATAACTACTGATACTGATGGATTGTCATGCGATTTGGCCTACAGCTGTAAGCATGACAATCATTTGTAAATAAATAAATAAATCTCTCTCTCTCTCTCTCTTTGTCTCTCTCTCTCTCTCTCTATTTCTCTCTCTCTCTCTTTCTCTCTCTCTCTCTCTCTCTCTCTCTCTCTCTCGCATACTAACATTATTAAAAATATAAAAACATTTAACAGACTTTCAGAAAGGAGAAGGTTATTAATTCAAGTGTATGTTTTTTTTTGTTACACGATTATTTCGCCATGATTATGAATTGATTTTGATGATTCTTTTTTGTTTGATTACTTCAAATTTTATCAAAATCGGTTCAGTGTTTTGGTATTTAAAACAATATAGGTAACTGGAAAAAAATATGTCATCCAAGTAAACGAAATTGCTTATTTTGAAGTTGGTTGTTTCAGTTTTTTAAGCTAATTATTATGGAATTAATTATCATGCGATTTTTTTATGTTATAGATCTATGACTAACCAACTCGCTTGACGCCAAACGATGGCGTGGCCGAAGATGGAGCTCGTCGAAGAAGTAGTCTAGAAGATATCTATTCACGCTACAATTGTGGTCGCTCCTCTACCCATAAAATTGATAATACTTTTTAGATACAAAACATAAATAATTATACGCTTGTTACGTCATCAAGCCCTTTGTCTATCGCTGACTGGCAACTGCATCGCCTGAGTACCGAGTACCCCGAGTCGACGAGTCAGCGGTAACAAGATACACCCGTGCGACCCAACGTCTTAGATACGGGTGGAACATTTCCATCCGCCAGTGTTAATCTAGCATCGGTTCCATTCACATAGCTCTAAAATAACTTTAATTGTAATTCATAATTATCGTAATTAAATTAAATTTAAATAGTTTTTGGTTTTTTTTAATCACAGCCGAAGGGCTGTGGCCTTTGTAATTCGCTAATATATATTTAAAAAAAAAAACATAATAAATAAATATTTTAACACGAGGCTTTTAAAATATTGTTTGGTTAATTTGGTTATAACAGTTATACATTTATTTTTACCATCTTCGATTTTGATGTACGAACTACGAGGTGCTAAGCTCGTCTTTACTTCCGGAATGTCATAGGCTATATTTTTGTAATAATAATACTTATCAGTAACTCGATCAACATCTCAGGAGGCTCTCGTTAACGTTAACCTCCTGACAAAGCGAGCCTAAGCACGGCTCCCTTTATCAAGAGGTTCCTCTGTCGTCTGTTGCCTTTGCTACCAGCAACTTGAGACTTTCCTCGCTGCCGGCGACACCCTTGGCTTAATATTTTTAATAGTTATGTTATTACATTTTTATTGAAAGTACGCAATTCGTTTACTTGGATGATATTTTTTCAATTATTTTGTTATAAAAACCAAATTACTAAATAGTTTTTGATAAAATTTATATGGAACCACCTGTGATGTATTTACCTACCAAATAAAAAAATAATCATCAAACACAATTCTTAATTGGCGAAGTAATCGCTGAACAGACATACGAAAAAACATACGAATTGAGAATTAATATAATAAGATACTTGTAAAATAAGAAAAAAGTTTCGTCATGGTTCAATAAAAATGACAAAATAGAATGTGATTTTTTTAATATTTTGACAGTACGGAAAAACGATTTTCCCTAGAAACGAAAAGTAGTATTTTCGTCCCTAAAAATACAAAGTAGTATTTTCTGAGTATGAGAAATTGGAAACCGGAGCACCAGGCTATTTTCCAAAATGCATTTCTATTTGTCGCTTTAAACTTAATTCCGTTTTATTCATTTTCTTCATATGTATGAAGTGACATCCCTAATATTTACGCTTTTATAATTATTATTACTTCAAAATTTTGCTTATGGAACACATCCATCTGCCAAAATTTGTTGAAGTAGTGCTAACATTTTGGGAAGGCGCTGGATGCAAGCTGCTTCCAATCGGTCTTCTTGGAAATCCATGGGGGAGGCCTATCTATATCCAGCAGTGAACTTCTTATGGCTGAGATGATGATGATAAAAATTTACTATATGATGGATATCTAATAATGGATATATTTGGCTATAAAGGTTCCGTACTACAACGGAAAAAAAAAGAATAATGGTTTCCATCAACGATATTATAGGGACAAGGATTTCGTGTCAGCGCTCAAAAACGTCCGAACTCAATGAGGTCTAAAGCGGCAACATTTAGACTACATACACGAATATAATAATTTCGGTTTTCAAAATAATTCGAAGCAGCAAAATAAATGTCTCTAAACTTCTCAATCTAAATTAGACTTTAGCGCGGTGACATAGAGCTTAAATCAAAATGTCTAAGTTCGTTATTGTTGGTATATGAGTATCGGTCAACCCAGGACACTGTTGTGAATTTTGTTTTAGACTTTGTGTCCACGTGATATTACGTCATTAGATTCCGTCGTAAATCGTTCGATAGTGTTCCAGATAGTTGCGGGACAGCCCTAAGTATATCTGTGCCTGAATAGATATCCGTACATTCTCACATGATGGATAATAAATTGGTTGCTGACTGTATTATATACAGAAACATTTAAAAATATTTTCGTCAGTATTCTATGCTTTTACGTTAAAACTGAATGTAAACAATATTACTTTCAAGTATTTGAAAGCAGTAAAACTTTTCAATGCCAAACTTAAAATCAGTTGTTCAACTGACTTTAAGCTATTTTCTATTCTTCTATATTTTATTTTTTTTCTTTTCATATGGCCTGAGTATCTCCCGAAACTAAATGGCGAGACAAGCAAGTCACTTGTTTAATAGTAAGCGCCACCATTAACCTGTAGCAGTCCAATGCCATTAAAAATTTTGAACAGTTCAAAACTGTGTGGCAATGCACTGCGCTCATCATTCTGAGATTTTAGTAACGTCGACTACACGTGACGTCGGACGAAGAATTTCGGAACTCAAGTCAAGGTTAACAGGACACATTGCAAGGCGAGGTGTCGTGTGGACGAAAGTGGAAAAGTTCGACGAGCTCGAGTGGAGACTCAAGCGCAGCATAGGTAGACCAGACACAAGATGGACAGAAAACTTCATACAAGTGGCAAGAAGACGCTGGATGCAAGCTGCTTCCAACCAATCTTTTTAGAATTCCATACAACTATAGGCCGATGTCCAGCAGTGGACTTCTTGTGGTTGAGATGATGGTGATTAGACTTAGAAATTCTGTATTGCCTTTCAATCCGAAAGACAGTAATGCTTCAATGCTTTCACACTACTTCATAACCGGAAAAGATGTGGCGAGCAAAATTCTTGGCACTGTGAAGTTTTTTTTTAAAGTTTGAAGGTTTCTTGACTAGATCAAACGATAATATTATAGTATACTACTGAACCCACTTAGGTAAATATCAAAAACTGATTTTATCTAACTTTCCACGAAACTTAGTGGCATTTTGCATGTCAAGTGGTAGACATGAAACAAATCGACACTGAATTCGGAAGCGACCGACCTCTACAACCACACTGATAAATAATGCACTAACTGAACCATTATAGAATGATTGAAATGCGACTTAGCACCGCTGCGTAAGATTGAAAATTGTTTAAAAGTGTGGAATACTTACGGCTGTATTTCGTTAAGTAGTAAAAAGAAGGTGCCGCCACGCCGTGATGTAAATCAGTGGGGAGAGACAAAGATATGATAAGCAGAGTAGCACTTAAATATTACGAGCCCACCCATTATCGGTGTTAAGCTTAGATTCCACGAGTTCTAAATGTAATCAGTCACTTTAAAACTACGATTAAGTTCTAAATATCGTGTCATTGGTAAAACAAGTTTTTTTTTATATTGAATTTGGTCCCGTTTAGAGCATTTGCCATTGTCAAGTATTAAGTTTCAAGTTTCTTGAATAAAATAAGTCATAATAATTCTAGTCACAATCTAAGTCACGTATACTACAATCATTTTCAAATCCAAGTCGTCCTTCAGTAAAGTGGAGGCGACTTTACCAGAAGCTTCTATGGAGTTTTGCCGACTACGTAATAAGACACGTTTTGCCACTTTATTTCAGTTGCCCACTCTCACGCACTTGATCAAACAGTGAATAAAACACCACCATTTTATACCATTAAATTTCAAAATAATACAAGCTTAGGAAAATAAATTAATATAAAAACATGTTTCCATGACGTTCCCGCCAAAACTCTTTACAAAATTGCAAAAATCTTTTACAAAAACACATAAATTTTACAAAAATCTTCAACACTCCAAAAATATCTATTACAAGTATCTTTACTAGGATACCTGAATATACTATTATACATACCCGACTATATTATAAGCAATATTTTCTTAGTAGGTATAACTTACGCTTACGCTTTATATACTGTGAGTTTACACTTACACAAAAACAATAAGAACCATCGATCTGCATTTTGAGAATAATTTATTGTAAAAACACTTGTTTACGGGAAAAGGCGGTTGAAGGTTACGAAAAAAGTACTTTTTATTTTTTGCGCGAGCTATATATATGTATATATTTTTTATTTGAACACGAATAAGTCCGCGTTCGACCACCAACTCGCCTGTTGGAAAGCGACGATGTGGTCGGAGATGAAGCATGCAGACTTAGAAGGTACCTATTCACTCTGACCTTGAAAAGACCGACGTTGTAACTCTCAGGGAACAAAGAAGCCGACAATTTTTTTCATATTGTAATTATTACAAAAAAAAAAGTACAACCCTTAGAACGAACTTGCATATCAAAATCTGTAGGTAATTAATTAAACATAGGTACATACATACAGTCGGAAATCATAACCCTACTTCTTACGCAGTCGGGTAAAAAGGTGTAAAAGGGTGTGCCTGACTATTGACTACCCCAACATCAAATACAGTTTACGTGTATGACTTTAGTAGTTCATTCATGATAAATAGGTATCGTACGGCACCGATTATAATCTTTACCTTCTATTCTTGTTCGGGGATCAATGGCACAGATCATCTCGAGTCAAAACTGTTTGTAAGACATCAGTTTCAATGCACTCTTGTGATGTAACCAAGGAGTACCTACCCAACTGTTCCGTTTTATATGGAAAGTTGACTTTCCATCATGTGGACGTAAAGTCTATAACAAAATTTATGAATACACCAATACTTATATAACAACAATGACGAACTTAAAGATTTTGAGCACCGCTGTTTCTCTCACTCTCACGCGACACATGTCGCGTGCGAGCAAGACTGCGGCAGATTTTAGCAAGTAGATGTGTTTAGTAAACTAACTACTACAAAATGCTGAAGTAAAGTTTTGTTTGTCTCGACACGGTATTGGCCACTTTGAAATAATAGGATAAATCTGTCATAAAATAATAAAATCCTCTTTTTTGTACTGTCATCATGGGTAACTTTGAATCCGTGTCAAACTTAAATACTTACTACTTAATCCGTTTTCTAATATGATTTGACTATGAATTAGATTAAACCTCGTATATTTCTGAATTTCCACCAAAATCTAATATTTATGTTCGCTATCACTTCCTCCCATAAAAATTCTTTTTGATCCCTCCACCGTCGTCCCAACCCAACCTTTTCTGCAGTAAGGCGTTCACTGTACAAACTATATCGATGTGGAATGCGCTGCCTCTGTCTATCAAACAGAGTAATTCACTTAGCATATTTTTACCATCCCTATCCATTTTCTTTCCATATTTTGTTGAACCCTCTCAGCGTACCTAAATCAGTGACGAATTATTCACAAACTTTCGCATTTAAAATTATTCGTGTGATATTGTGAAACTTGAATCATTCGACTTTGATCCCAATAGATAGCTAATCATTTTTGTATCTTTAACAGTTTTTTTACAACTTCTCATACGTCGCTGCACCTTCCGATACCAAATGCGTATTTTTTCCAGAATATGTGCCTTAATTTACTAATTAACGCGAACCCAAGTAAGTTCGTATAGACTGAATGGTCAGCTCTAGTGTCAGAGTTATTAAGCCACCGGAAGGCCTCTGACCTGGCTTGACGATTTCTGTTTTTAAAAACAAACAACTGTGAGGTATAGTCCGACCCACGGTAGTGCTCAGAAAGAAATGCCACTCACGGTCGCCCATCCAAAGACTGACCGGTCCTTCCGTTGACATTGATGATCACTCGAGCCAAGCTACGCCACGAGCGCTACCAAGTTATATAGAAAATTCTAGATGCAGTCAACCAAGTTTACAATAAATAAGTAAATTAGATACCTACTTTTCGAACTATCATGATAAATATTTATATCTTAATCATCTACGAAGCCTTTTCATTACGCATTATTTTTAATAATTTATGATAATTTTGAGAACTATTTTTGATAAATAAATTACAGTTTAAAAAACTAAAAAACACGCTTCAAATGATTGTGGTCAAAGTTCATTATAAGACTTTTGTAATAAATCCAAACACAGCTATGATACGATGTTCCATCATGAAGTTCTAGTTCACATCTTCCGGCTCCATCATCAGATCAGTTCAACAGTACTATATTATTGTATTGTCATCAGAACTACATACAGCTGCCAATTTTAATGACGCTACGATCCTTGGAAGATGGTTAAATTAGTTACCTTAGATTTCATTACATACAGGTCGACCTAATAAAAAAATCATGGGAAATAAACTCGCATGTTGTGTTGATTATAGCCATTAGTCGTTTCCATATAAAAGCCCTTTGCCCTCTTCTTACACATGCCCCAGGCGTGGTGCAGCAGTTTTAATTAAACTATATGAAACATTTCAACATTTTGTTTTGTCACAATCCGTGCACACATAGACATTCAGTTAGTATTCAGTTGTAGAAAGGCCACAATGAAAAAAAAAATCACCCTTAGAGGCAATAAATAGATGTATTCTCAACAACCAAACACACATTTTTGAGTTAGACAGACGCGTAGTTCAGATTGGATGATAAACATCAATTATTAAAATAATATTATTCTAAAGGGACGGCCCTTTGTTTTCCGAAAAAAAAACTGTAAAACACAATTTCGTGTGATAGTTCCCAGTATCTGACACAAAATACATCTGACACAAGACACGGTCTGCGCAGCACCTTAAAAACCACCGACAAAATGAAATTGGAAACCATGTGATCGGTCATGTAACCTTGACAATTAAGTAATACACATTTGTTAAGTATTTTCTAGATAGCATATAATCATCAAAAAGTTATAAAATACGTCTCGCTTCCGGTTCCTGCATCATTCTAATGACTCACAGAAGTAATTATCCTAAATAGTAGATTATGCATGAAGGAGATAGTTTTTTTGTCACGGTGACATATTGAATCCCGAGTGTAACGTAAAGACTCTAGGGTTTTAACTCTTGAGCGTAGCAAGGGTATTAAAATATAAATCCCGAGCTAAGCGAGGGATTTAAGACTATAATCCGAAGTGTAACGAGGGATTCAAGCTCACCCTAGACAAAAACACCTTTATCCCCGAGATGCATATTCTACTTATTACACCTACTGCGATATAATATTTTATTTTATATAATATTTTATTTATCCAAACGGACGCTTTGTTGTCACTTTTATTGTACAAACTTTAAAAAAATCAGGACCTTTATCTTTCCCTGATAGGTATACGTATATGGACGTCTTTAAATCGCTAGTAAATTATGTCTTTTCTAGGCAAGCGCGCTTCATCGTAGATCGTAATGTCGTTAAAAACTAGCGAGATCGGTAGTCAAGGGAAGCTTCCCATAGTAAAATTATATAAAACACCTCTAGTTTAATACCAAAAAATCAACAAAAATATTTACATCCTGTTTAGTTGCAGTATTCATTCCTATATTATTTTTTTCTTTTTATGATTTATTCTCGGACAGTTCGATTTTAGTAGTATTTGTTGTTGCTGCGGGCCTTTATGGTAGAAATATTGATTTGTGTTAGTTGAAACGTAGACAATCTAGTAGGTTTAGGTTCGAAATTCAAATCATATTATGTCGCAGTGTGATATTTAAGAAACCCCATACAATATTAAAGCTAAAATTAAATGGCTTGCTTTACAAAATATAAAAAGGAACATTATTAACCAGGTGATGTAAAAATATATATTCATCATCATCATCTCAGCTATAAGAAGTCCAAAGCTGGGCATAGGCCTCCTCCATGGATTTCCAAAAAGACCGATTGGAAGCGGCTTGCATCCAGCGTCTTCCCGCCACTTGTATGTCGCCTCATATGAGTCACACGGAATTATTAAAAACGCAAATCAGAGGAAAGTTTGTATCAATAGAAATAAAAAAGTCCAGTGCCGAGCAAATGTGAGAGTACAGCAGTATCGAAAAGGAAAATCTTTTCACGGAAAATCTACGGCGTGGACTTTGGCTACACCTTAACCCAATCATTGCCTCAGTGCTTATTTGTCCTGTCTACCATTGGTAAAATTTCACAGGAGGCTTGAAAGGAGGCAGTAAAGCTTGAAAATATTTTTTTAACCGACTTAAAATGAAGAAGGTTTTCAATTTGGTCTGTGTTTTTTTTTGTATGTTTGTTCACCGTTGTAATAAATAAATTATTTCAGAGAATATGTATCATACGTATCATATGTATCATACGTATGTATTTAGAAAAATATATACCTATATATGTATTCTATCAGCCATATAGTTCCATAGTACAACAAGCTTTGCTTAGTTTGGGTTAGATGGTATTGTGTGAAAGGTCCCCAAATATTTATAAAAAATATTGTAAAAAATATTATTAAAAATTAATGAATTTTGAAATAATATTTCAATCGTGGCTTATTTGTTAACTTATGCATTCTAGCAGTAACAGCATACCCAGCATGCTGCCAGCATTGGCCAGTTAAAATGGCAATGCAGATAACATTATATAGATCAATCTTCGCGTCAATCAGATACTCTCAAGTAAATATTTGAAATTAGAATGAGCTCCCGGCTTCGATGGACTCAATCTCTCAACTCCCTCTAATATATATATATATATATATAATCGTTACAAACATATAGAACAATATATAACATTTACCACATAAACTATTCCAAAATTATTTTTACAACACTTGGCCCCTTTTAAAATTACGTTTGACATATTAAACAGGATAATAAAAAGACAATTATCTTTAAGCGAAGCCCCGACTTACAAAACAATAGCGCCTTTTAACAGTACGACAATAATTATATAACAACTGTCATGCAATCTGTGACTATAATCACAAAACCAAGTTACTATTATGTAAACCACGGCAATGGTAGCGTAGAGGCACATGTACTCTGGCAAGTACCTGCAAAGCAAGGTTGTAGAGCTCATCATAGTTACTACACTTGAAAAACTACAATGACCTCGACCGGACCTGTATTTATACTGAAGTATGGACTATGTTTTGCGCACAACTAATTGTGTTACACCGCGCACCTAACCAACCACCTGTTTAAGGGGCTATGTAAATGAAGTTAGTTAAAATTGATAATTTATACTGATTTATAGAAGAAAAAAAACTAAACTAAAATAACCTAAACAACTTAAATTGAAATTGATGTATAGATTGATTGTATATCTGTACGTAAAGATCGGAAGTTATATTATTGAACAAAAATCAAACAAAAGGTTTCATACAAAGAAATTGCATTAAGAATGTATGATTTTTTATTTTATTGAATCCATTTTAATATTATGAAAATTTGTCTAAATTTTAATGTGTTTTTATGTGATAGATGTGCAATATTATAGACAAGATTCTTTAGGTACATATTTTTAGTAAGTACGTTGAATCAATATATTTATGTCTTTAAAAATGTAATCATTCATAAAGCAATAGGGACTTCTATTCTCATAACTCCTTAAGAGGAACGTTTAGTCGCCAGTATATTGGTATTTTCTTTTTTATCGTAACCAAATCTGTTATCGATGATAACTATGAGTATAAAATAAATATTAACTACATTTTATCCGTATGCAATTTTGACGTATTAGATTTTTGCAAACTTTGATTTCGTAAAAAAGTTATAAGTTAATTTAAAAAAAAACTACAGATCTCGCTAATTGGATTAACGTATAAAAAAATAAAGAAAGGGCTTACTTTTTAGGATAAGAAAATTAAAAAATAACTATAACAAAAATCTTACCGAAATATTATATTTTATCTTTTATCATAAGTACTTCGAGATCGTGGATTAAGCTACCTGACTAGAATTTCACCGATAGATGTAACTTGGGTGTATATGTGTATGTGTCCATAATGCATAGATCTTCTAAGCAAACGCGCTCCATAGCATCGTCGCTGAAAAACAGGCGAGTTAGCAGTCAAGCACGAGCATATGTTACATGTTTAAAAAAAATCTTTTTACGCATAGCTTCTCACAGGGATTATATGTATGTGGTGTATGTGTCCATAATGCATAGATCTTCTAAGCAAACGCGCTCCATAGCATCGTCGCTGAACAACAGGCGAGTTGGCAAGCAAGCACGAGCATATACATGTTTAAAAAAAAATCCTTTTACACATAGCTTCTCACTGGGATCCCCTGTGTCAGAGATGCCATCAAACTCATACAATTATAAGGACAATTAACACGTAAACCTTCGAGCAAATTTATAAATTCTTCATTCAAATATCGCGAAACTAACCCAGGACCTTTTAAAAGCAGAAGGCCGACACACGAGTGAGTCAGGTCGTCGTGGACGTAAGATTCTCTAGTCTAGTATATTCTATCAACAGCGTAGATATATCATAGCGTTCTATCTTTATATATTTGTTTAGCTTTAACTCATAACAAGTCAACATTCCACTTTATAACAAAATGTATTGTGGAAACAAAGAACTGAATCTCCACAAATATCATGTTTTAATTCGGTTTCGGACTATCTCAGACTTATATACGTGTTTACAGATAAACTTTAAGGTTTCACTGGCTTACGAGGACTCTGAAGCAAACAGGTTTTGATTTTCAGTGTTCTGTTTGCATCATTATAGTCATATTGATATACTGAAGATCATTCTGGATAAATTTGTCATTTTATTAAATTCGACCCTAATCACACCGTACACTTTCCTAACTCGTCTCATTTTTAAGTTACCTTTGTTTTATTTTGTAATTTTCCTATATAGCCTTCTAATTTGAAAAGAAAATGAATGAGAATAATGAACAAAAAATGTTAATATATCTTCCTTGTACAGCACAGATTACACAGAGAGAAATGTCCAAGAAATTTAAATTTAAAGAATAAAAACCAAAAGAGAGTAATATGGATACAGAAGCCAAAATGGTAGTTTAAAAAAGTTACCTATAGGTGTATATTATATAGTCTGCACAAGTTGTCTTTATTCACGCGAAAAGTGTTGGGCAGAAATGAACTAAATTTTGTATAATCACGCATATCATTTCCTTGCCCTTATCCTACTATGTGGGGTCGGCATAGCATGTTTCCTTTCGGCACTTCACTCTATCAGCCGTCATTTCTACATTCACACCCCTTAGACACATATCCTCTTTCACACAGTTCATTCACACTTTTTATGGTTCCGTGTAGCGCTCGTGGCGTAGCTTGACTAGGTGTTCCCGAACGATCACCAAAGTTAAGCAACGGAAGGACCGGTCAGTATTCGGATGGGTGACCGTGAGTGGCATTTTCTTTCTGAGCACTACCGTGGGTCGGATGACACGTTAAATTGTAGGTCCCGGTTGTTAAGCAATCGTAAAGCCAAGTCAGAGGCCTTTCGGCGGCTTAATAACTCTGACAATAGGGCTGGCCACTCAGTCTATACGAACTTACTTACTTACTTTATAGTTCCGTACCCAAAGAGTAAAACAGGACCCAATCTATTACTAAGACCCCGCTGTCTGTCTGTCCGTCTGACTCTGTCACCAGGCTGTATCTCATGAACTGTGATAATCAGTTAGACAGTTGAAATTTACACAGATGATGTATTTCTGTTGCCGCTATAACAACAAATACTAAAAAACAGAATAAAATAAATATTTAAGGGGGCTCCCATACAACAAACGTGATTTGTTTGCTCGTTTTTGCTCGATATTGATACCGCTTACGAAATAAACCTAGTTCTAGCATCCATTACTTTTACCCGACAACTCAAGAAAGAGCTATTGAGGTTATCTATGAATTTTTTCTACATCTCCAGCTCTAAAATTATCAGTGCGAAGATCCTGTTGGCCAGTATAGATATAAGTAAAAAAAACTGCGAAAAAGTATAGATATAAGTAAAAAAATAATAAAAAAACAGGAAATAAATAACCTGTGTCAACAGATCATTCATTAATCATAACTCACTGTTTCTGCTTACACCACATAGCTCAATTGCTCCAATATAAAGTAACGGTATTCAATCCAAATCACTGCTTTTGAATCAAGAGCTTCACGATCTAAGTCCACTCTCCCCATTTCACTATAGGACTTGCAGAAAGTTGGCACATAACCAGTATTTCTTTTTGAAATGCCAGAAATCCGTACATAGCGATATCGGTCCACGTTCTTGATGCGTACTGCACAGAAATGGAATTCTTTGACGCATCTCTATTTTCTGAGAGCTACATTTTTAGAATCCTTAAGGCTAATGAATAGATATCTTCTAGATCGACGAGCTCTAACCTCGGCCACACCGTCGTTTAACATCAGGCGATTTGATGGTCAATCGTAGAACTAACATAAAAAAAAGTTATTCGCACCTATTAAAAACTCTCAAAACTTTGTTTTATCCAATTTTATCACCATAATTTTTGCCCGACTGCGTAAGAAGGAGGGTTATTAGTTATTAAATGATAACTAATGTGCAATGAAGTAACTCTATAAATCATGATAATTTAATCAAAAATAAATATTAGGTAAGTAACCAATAATATAAAACTTTCAGCTAACAGACAGACAACGGAATCTTAGTAATAGGGTCCCGTTTTGCCCTTTGGGTACGGAACCCTAAAAAAATGTTACTGAATTTTTTGCTATAAATCTCTACTTGTACCACCTTAAAGATATTGCCGCGGAATAAACAAACATTAAGTCGCTATAAAGGATATTGTAGTGCCTCCAAAGAAGCGCGCAGTCATAATATCCGGCCCGAGGCAAAGCCTCCCTGAGAACAGAGTACATTTTATATTGCCCCTGCCAATATAAAATTTTAAATTAATAACGAATATTAAAGAATACATATATGTACTAGGTAAATGCAATTTGTTATTGCGTTGTCCTGGCGATATATACGGGCAATGGGATTATAACATAAGAACTCGGTATGAATAAAAAACGAGATGAAAATAGTAAAGATATTCACGCAGCGGAAGGGCTAATTTTAGCTCATTTTTAGGGTTCCGTAGTAAACAAAGTGATGGTTTCTGTTAGCGTCAAGTGTGCCGGCTAAATGGTAGACCTAGGCACAGGAAAGGCACTAGGCACTCGAACCTTACCATAGTTCCGCGCGTGCGCCAGTCTCGTTCCATCATTTGGGTCTTGTAGACCAAATGTAAATAAGGAGAGACGGACTATTAATCAACATCATAGAAAGTACAATTGACCAGAATATAGCAGTTAACCTCAACAATAATATCAACAACAATTGGTAAGGAAGTAGAGAGGGAGAAAAGTGTTAAACAGTTTTATGTGCACTAAAATTAAAAAAAATATTCGCCAGAACAAGCATTCTTCAGTCTGTCAAAATGATGCTTGCATCTGCGCCAAAATATCAAAAACACAATTCTAAAACAATTCACAACAATTCATAATAAATATCTAAAATGTTATAAATAAATATCTGAAGACCATCAACGCGGCGGTAGTGGAAGCCCTGAATAGGAAAATTAGTTATCTGGAAATTATTTTTCCATTAATTGTCTGTCCAATTTGTGTAAAAAAAAAGTTCTTATATTGTCCCTTAAATAGTAGTAGGAAAGCGTGTGTACCCAGAGCACTCACGCTCGCTTAAAGGCTTCTACTTGCGGCGGCGTCGTGTGGCGAGTCGCCCTCTTCCCTCAAATATGGTTAAGGAGAGCGGTGGCTGGCACATGCGTCAACTCGTGAACGGGTGCTGCTTGCGGGAGCTGGACTGCTCGGCGTATACACGCATGCATGTTAGTTAAGTGTTAACAGTTATTACATTATATCAGTCTTCCTTTTGTATCCTAGTTTAAATTTGTTTTTAACTTAGTTAAAAAAAATAGTTTATAAAAGGCACGGACCCTGGAGTCTGTGGTGCTAAATTTTTTCAAATAATACTTATAAATATCGCGTAAATGTTATGTGCAGCTAATTTACGAAATATTCACTACAACAAAGCGTTCTTCAGTCTGTCAAAATGATGCATCTGCACAAAAATATCAAAAACTCAATTTCAAAACAATTAATAATAAATATCGTGTAAATAATAATTTAGGTGCTCTTATAGACCACGTAGAGCAACCGCCGTCAATGTATAATTAAATTAATTGATAATAAAGTTATTTATTGCTTATTTCTTACTCATCCGAAGGCTATCTATTGTTGTATGAACTCTAAAGTCTTCACATGCACTTATATTATTTTAGTTGTGTTCAACCACGTAGAGGTGAAATATGATGATGATGATGAGACGATGTATATGGTGATGATGATGAAAAAATTTAACATATCCTTGTATCAAATTTCCTCGTGAAAAGGACAAAGTGACAGAGTTAGACGACTTTTGCTTTTATTAGTTAAGATCTCTGATAAAATATCAACGGGATGGTCCTTCCGTCAGTCAGTCCAAAAGATCCAATCAAACCCCTTAAACGATTAAAATAATTTTGATTTTCAAAATAATTCAAAGCGGCAAAATAGACGTCCCTAGACTTCTCGATCAAACTTAGGCTTTAGCGCGGCGACATAGAGTCTTTATATCAACATCTTTAATCTCTAAGGTCGTCATTGTTGCCATATGAGTATCGGTCAATCCAGAACACTATATTCATGAATTTTGTTTTAGACTTTACCTTCACGTGATGGAAAGTCTTTGGTTAGAATTAAAATTATTGTGGTGTCAATATACTATTTTTGTTATGAATTGTAGAGCTAATAGGTAGCCTTTAATCGAATTTCAATATATGTATACAAGACCAATACCGGTGACATTAAAGCCATCTTTGCTTAATAACGATTAATTTAGCATCTCGCAAAATCGACAAAAATCTAATGAAATTCTGCGTATTAAAGGTTTGTCGCGGGAAGACGCTGGATGCAAGCCGCCTCCAATCGGTCTTTTTGGAAATCCATGGAGGAGGCCTATGTCCAGCAGTGGACTTCTTATGGCTGAGATGATGATGATGATGAAAGGTTTGTCGAGAAAAGCCACTCAGATAACACAGTCTAGAGAAGACCTGTGTCGAGAAATATTTTCACAGTACACATGCAGTGCTGGGTTGGCATAAGAACTTGTCATAAGTGAACAGATATTTTCTAGATCCACGAGCTCCATCCTCGGCCACATCAGGCGAGATAGACCTAACAATACTCTCGTATAAACTGAATGTGTACACTACACATTCAGCAAACAAGGTCCATTCTGTGGCGCACTGACACTACATCTTAGATAGGACCTAAAATTCATATTTGCTTGTTACTGTCGAAGTCGGGTAAGGGGTTATTATATACACCATGGGTAGTCAAACCAACTTTCGCGAATGTGTAACAGAAATGGTCATTCTCAGTTTTTCGATTTAACATACCTTTAACTACTTGAATGCATTACTCTAAAAAAAGAAAATGAGTTCATTGTGTACAATAAATGAGATTTTATCTATGGAGAGGTTGTACTCATTGAATATAAAGTAAAAGGGAGGTTTTTGGCGGGAACGTCTTAGTAACGTGTTGTTGCTTTGTTTTATTTTCCTAATTTCTGTTATTTTGAACATTAATGCTATAAAAATGGTGGTGTTTTATTCATTAAGTGTTCGATAAAGTGCGTGAGTGTGGGCAAGTGAAATAAAGCAGTAAAACGTGTGATTTTACGTTGTCGGCAAAACTCCATAGAAGCTTTTAGTAAAGTCGCCACCACTTTACTGAAGCAGGACTCGACTTATAAATTGACTGTATACGTGACTTAGATTGTGACTAGAACATTTACAACTTGTTTTATACAAGAAACTTGAAAAAATCCTAATACTTGACACTGGCAAATGCTTTAATGCGGGACCAATACAAAAAAGAAGAATAAAGTAAAAGCGCGGCAAATCTCAGCTGTCAGCACTTTCGAGGATAAGACTACATCCTTATGATTATATAATTTTATTTATGATATTATTATAAAGCTTAGTTAATTTATCATAATATGTGTAATTCTGACTTACCTGTAACATGTATGTTATTCAAGGTTAATAGATATTCTTATTCTCTAAGAGTCAGTCCACACGGCGCGTTGCGTCGTCGCAACGCAAATATTTTAACGCATAGACGGCCAAACGGGCGCTGCGCCATCGCAGCGTTACTACGACTGAAAAAACGAAATGAGCTTGCGTATGTCCTCCCTCCCTATCAACGCACAAACAACTGAGCGCTGCCGTTCCGGCGTCACAATGAGTACACCCCCTCCCGCTTAATCTCGGGGGCTGCAGTTCCGTCGTGTGTGCGTTGCGTCGACGCAACGCGCCGTTTGAACATTATGATTATTAGTATGTAAAACGACGGAGCGACAGCGCTTCGTCGACGCGACGCCGACGCAACGCGCCGTGTGGACCGGCTGTAAGGCTTTTTAGTATCTTGGCCTTAATATCTCGGTGTTGCACTTTCTAAACACACAGAATGGCATTGTAACTGTTCACAAGTTACGACGCACGTCTAACAGCGTTGCCAGATGTGTTGCGACTGAAGACGAGTCGGACGATTACCTTACTTGAGGCTTGCCACGCAGAACCGGGGAAAATCTATCTACATATAACACATCAATGTACAATAGCATCCAAAAATATTGATGTCCTACTTACAAGAACTAGATTGTTTCCTCTATATTGAACAGGTGAATTCGGGTAAAACCTAGTAAATACATGTGGCATGGATATTTTGGCATTTCACTGCGAGGCACTGGTGTTTATTTAGTCAAAATGTGTCACCTTACGTAGTTTCACAATGTAGACACTGACCAAAATATCCTTAATAAATATATTCGTTATACTAGAATAAATATATTTGTTCATGACGAATTGCTAGACCTGGTTTCAGTGTATTATCGCATAACCACGCGTTTAAAACTCTCACTGTGACGGGTTTTATTTATTTCAATGATAGACGTGAAAATTAAAAATCATACTACTTATATGGTATAATATATTATAATATTAGTTCTCCAGACTCAAGATGGATAGACAATATTGTCAGAATCACGAGTAGCAATTGAATAACACAGAATTATTCCAGATGGTGAGAGAAACATATTTATAACTGGCAATGGAGAAAAAAGGCTGACAGCGCACAGCTGACACAGTCAAAATTACAAGTGTCATTATTTTTTTTAAGATCATCATTTTCATTCGACGATATTTTTCGCTAGAGCATCGAAGAACGAGAGGTCGAAAGACACGACAATTATAATTCTCACGCAATATTTGTCCTCGAAACCGTGACGAAACTCAAGCGCAGGCTTCGTCGCTAATGAGAGATAACAATATCCAATCTTGTATTAGACGAGACAAATTTACACTGGGATGAGTCGACCTTGATACATTTCCATGACTCACGAAAGAAATTCACGGTTTAATAACGTTATATCGTAATCGTTTAACAATAAAAAAATAATCAGTAAACAAATCCACGTTAATCTCGCGCGCAGATAGCGCTTAAGTTGAATGTAGTGTATGTGTAGCACTTGTACTTACGTGAAACGGTTTCACGATTGCTGTAATGGGTTCGCGATCGTGGGTCGTCGTTAGGTCGAGAGGGGGTCGATGCGCGTGCGACGTGCGCGCGCACCGGCCTTTAGCGCGCGACTGAGGCTCGAGGGGTGATAACCGCACGCTGATAAGCGACGCGTCATAGCCACGCTACAAATACGCCAAAATGACGGTTGTCTATTGTCGAGCACTTGACTTATCGACGGGTTTGCGGTTAACGGTGTGTTAATCAATAACCACCTGTTGTAAAATAGCTGTTCTGGTGTCTCTGTAAGGCTTCGCTCTATGTTGCTCTATTTTCAGATCGGTTCGATTGTTTGCTGAGATTTTGTGACGTTTCTGGTAACTGTGCGGTGCGATTGATCGGATTTGGAAGGCTTGGATCCTTTTCATTTTTAGATCCCCAAATAAGAAAATCGATGATTCGCAATATGCCCTGCCATGGGCTGTTCTCAGTCCGTGTATCGCTTTTCTTTAGTCATAATTTCTTTAGTATCTCAGAGCCCAATTCAGCTGTTTAGTTAAGACTTATAATAATTACCGTCAATCTATATTTAAAATGTCTTACATAGTGACAGTTTACAGTAGACTAGCTCCATCCCACGGTTTCACCCGTGTAGTGATGAAAAACGATGATGATGATGATGATGATGATGACAAGTAGCCTATGTATTATCCGTCTCCAGGTTCACAGCAATTTCCTTTTATAATGTTTGGTTCAGCCATTTGATCGTAAAAATGTAGCAAACATAGAGCGGAACATCTAGAGTTACTTTCACTTAGATTATATGATTGTTTTATAGATTATATTATTGTTTTATAGATTATATGATTGTTTTATAGATTATATTATTGTTTTATAGTTTATAGAAAGATATGGCTTTGACTACATTTATATCAAAACTAAACACTTTACTGCTAGTTTTATTATACAAACTTGTAAATTTAATTTGATTCTGCTGACTGCTTTAAATCGCAAGTAAAATAGGTTTCATCCAAGGAAGCACGCTCCATCGTAGATTAAACTATTCGAGTTGAACTTCCTAATTATTTAAAGTCGATTAAAAATACAAATTACCAGCCAATATTGAGGAATCTTGAAATTCCTCAGGGCTAAACCTGTACCTATCAAATTTTATAAGAATCGGTTCAACTGTTTACTTACTTTTTTAAAGGACTTATGTACTTACTTCTAAGTATGTTTCTATGTAACAGAAGTATGTATTTACAAAATAAAGTATATAAATATTATATCAGTCCTCCGGTACCCATCCATCTTTGCTTAGATTGGGACTAGGTAACGTTGTGTGAAAAAAAATCCCATTAATATTTATTTATTACCGTATATCCCGGAGCTTGGGATCACGGAATGTATTTACAGAAAATTATATCCCCTTTAATATAAAAGGTGCCACAATTTTTTTTTTTATCATTTACTACTGTTTTAGCAAATAATAAAAACGGCCCGGGAAAAATTCGAATTCAGCCAATAAAAACAATGTCGTACGTAGCCAAAAGTTTCATCAAAGCGTTTTGTTTGACTTCCTCGCAATCGAAGCGACCGAACTTTCTATTACTGCTCAGTTTTTGTTTTCGCGTGTGTTTTCCAAGTACCCACAAAATGTTTTGACTTTGATAACAAAAATTAAATATTAAGATTAATTTTCCCCTTGAAGAACATTTCATTGTGAAACTTCTCAGGAAAGTTAATGTTATTTCGCGGAAAGTTGGAGCAAAAACCAAGACTACTTATATGTATAAAACAAACTTTATTAGAACCAGAAAGGGAATATTTCGAGTTTGGTTTTATTGAGCAAAATCAGCCAAGTGTTTGGCATGACAATACATACATTGAATTTAAGTCGTTCGGATCAGCAGGAAATCCAGTTTCGTTAGAGATGATTGTAGATGGAGTCGATGTAGATGGTGGAAAATTAGTAGGCAATAATAATAATAATGAACATTGGCATAATTATTGTGGTGGTGTATGATATAACGGTGCCATATATGGGACATACCGCAATACTACTGACATATTATTTACACAGCCATATTTGGACTGAGTATTTGATTTACTGTAGGTATAACTAAGTGGATATCCAATCCAATGTTTCTTAAGTTGTAGTTTAGGACACTAGATTGCTTACTTACGTACTTGATTGATAACTTGCCTGGTGTTAAGCTACCGTTGCTTTCTACAATGAAGCCTAAGAAATCATTATTATTAAAGACATTCAGTATTATATCCATTGTAGAAGGGGTCTTCGGTATCCGGTACTCAAACTAAAGTAGAGCCAGAGCGTTTCGTCCGGGCTTTTGGAATATAAACCATAAAACGATGCAACTACGAGCAACTCAATATTTTTTGTAACTGAAACCCCTACTTCAATCAGCGACCACCCGAAGAATATATTCAAACCCATTATTGGTACACCCTTGAGGTATCTTAACAAAAAAAAAGGATCCTCGAAATCGGATAACATGGCTCGGAATTATTGCTGAGAATACACAAAAATAAAATATTACGATGATTTGGGATACCTTCTTTGATCTCAGCCATAAATAGATTTTGCACGTCGGATCATGTCTACTTTTACGCAACTACGCAAAAAGAAGGTTGATGATTTTTAATAATTCCCTACCGTAAAACTATAATTACGAAAACAAAACAAATTATGACGGATTTGTATTATACGCTTAATGGCTAGTACATTTGTATATTATGCTATTTTGTATATAATGTTTGTGTATTATACTTATGAAAAAGATAGTATATTAGAGGTGTTAAATTAAATTACAAGTTACCTACTCGCGTCTATTTTGAGTCAAAATGTCAGACTATAGTTTCAATCGCATTCGGCAGTATTTTTCTTAATTAATCACAAGCGCACTTTAGTTTCTACTCAAATTATTAGTACTTATTCAGTTTCGTTCCTGTCTGAGTTCATAAAGAACATGAGTCGATATACAACAAATATAATGGGGAATTCTAGGTAGAGTCCCGACCTAAAAGGGTACCGTGGTATCCCGACCGTCGGGGTACTATTATTACTCTCTATCGAGAGTAGGTACTCACTCTGGGCACTATCAAAATCGCATTTACGTGTTCCATCCTCGGCCACTACACCGCTTACCATCAGGCGAGTTGGTGGTCAAACTTAAAAACTCTCGAGTGATGTGCACAACCGGAGTTCGTCATCACCGGACTTCTGACACTAGAGGGAGCTCAAAAGTCCGATTGACAAGCTCAACCAGATTTCTGAGCCATAAAAGTATCATTGGTTCAGTTAACCGGATTAATAACTGAACTACTAATACTAACTACTACAAAAAAAAGGTGTAATCTGTTCGGGAAGAGAACTAATGTGAAATTGAAAGCGAAAGTCCTTATTTCAATATTGTGTTCAGCAAACAATACAATCGAGATGAGATATTAGTTCCCATTTTGCCACAATAGCTCTGATACCAAATCCCGCCATCCCGCTAACAAAAAAAAAAAAAAAAAGATCCCGCTATAGGACGACCTTCACCGAGCTGGTTAATGGATGAAAAGTATTTTATATTTAATTAAATATGTCAATAAATATATTGCAAATGGGTGGTCTACAAAATTTCAGCCCAGAATATGATTAATTAATAAAATAAAAATAAATATTTTTGTAAAACATTTCAAATAATCTTTATTTTAATTTACATTTAATTCATTAACCAGACTGGTGCAAGTTATTAGTATCGATTTACCTGTTTATACCTGCCTACCCAAAAGTTGTGACGGGAAAAAAATAGTCAACCTAACGTTTTCATATTCTATGGGCTTTATACTGTCGATTGGTATGGAATTTGTATATTAACAAAAACCAGTGAAAACTAAAAAAAAAAAAAAAACTTAATCATTCTGGACGTTGACGAAGACGTTGCGCTGGAAGGCTAAAAAACGCGACCTTGAGGCATTTCGTGATGATTGGCAGGAGGCAGCGATGGACCGTGATTTATGGAAGGAAATGGGGGAGACCTTTGCCCAGGAGTGGGACAGTATAGATTAAAAAAAAAAAAAAAAAAAAAAACATTCTGGACTGAAATTTTTTAGACAACCCATTTGCAATATATTTATTGACATATTTAATTGAATATAAAATACTTTTCATCCATTAACCAGCTCGGTGAAGGTCGTCCTATAGCGGGATCTTAGACCAATACGTCTCCTTCTAAATTCCAAACACACTTTACTCCCCTTCGTTAGTTGAGATAAAACAATATTTATTAAGATAGCAATTTTTATTCGGCGACATATTTATTTCTCTACAGACCATTTCTATCAAAATTAAGTAAATTTCGGACTATACCGTTTTAAAACAGCCATGACTATTACGTCACAATGTATATTTTGTAATCAAAAACCTCTAAATTTAAATAACTACTTAAAAACCATTTCTGCATTAAGATTTAACCATTCAAAACTTATATGCTGCAAAACTTAAGCGGGGTGTCCACTGGAAGAGTGGTCCTGGACCAAGAGCCACTCAAATCACTACTTAAGACACTATTAGACTGTGTGATTCGATAAAATAAAAATGTAAAAAAAATAACTGTGGCTCAACAATGCTGAAACCTGTTGCATCAAGTTTGTAATACAGGAAAAGAAAAGAAAAGAAACTGAAAAGGAAAGGCACGTCTTGAAAACTGAACAAAACTGAGTCAATAATCTCTATAGCAAATATTGTTTGACAAAAGCTAAACACAAGAATAGCTTTTTCAGAGCAGAAACAGCGTAAAGAAGTTAAATTTATTGCGATAAGTCCTAACAAATCATCGCTCAGAATAACTGGCTAGAAACAGTGACTCAGCGACTTCTTTTTTCCCGCCTTACAGCAACTTTTACATAGATTGATAAAAGTCGTATTAGTAAATATACTGAAGATTGTAACTGTATTTTTTTTTAATATATGTATAACTTAAGACATTTCTATAGTGGGACAAATAGCTGTTAGAAAGAAAAACTGCGTTTAAATCTCAGAGCCTATAAATTTCTAGAATAACTAATCCGCTACCCAGTATCGGTCCCCAGAAGTTTTCAACTACTGTAACTTTAAATACTGGTACCAATCATGGGTTGTCGAAGAAACTCTTGCAGGCACACTGCTGAGCATCTTCTTCGCCCCCGTCGCCTTCACCAGTACTGGATACAGTCCTCCTGAGGGTTGCAACTTGGGTCTGCAAACCCAGGATACGCAGCGAGGCCTGCTCGAAGTTCTCGTTTAGCCGCTTGATCTGGCATTGCATGCGGCTTTGGATCTGCAGAGATATTTGTGGGTATACTAGCTGCGCCTTGCAGTTACACCCAACATCTCCAAGGAACTTTTTTTTCATAATAACTTAAGTATGTGTTACACGAGGGCAAAATGGTTAAAAGCTGAGAATAGATCAAACCATACAAAAAAGCAACAAGAAATTGCACTATATTTAAGACCAAACAGTGTTCTCTTATTGGAAATGTGCGTAATGTTTAAATGCTGTACAAAGGTAAATTACCTCTTCACGCTCCTTTTCAGCCGTCTTCACTTGTGCTCTTGAAGCAGCCAACTGTCTCTCAAGCTCGCTTACAGTAGTCTGCATACATCTAAAAAAAAGGCAGGATTTTATGAAATCAAGTAACTTTCATAAAACCAGTTATCTCGATACGAAAAGCAGTTTTTTAGCAATTCACTTTATTTTTATTTCAAACTGACTATTTAAGACAATTTGCATTTATCAAATTTTTACATTTTGGCAATCATTCTGTCAACTTTTATCTTAACTTCTTGAGACAAACTGCTGCAGCAGTTATCTTCAAGCAGTTAACTTTCACTGTATGAGCAATCTGTTTACGTTGATCACTGACTATCTGCTCGAGTAGTCCGTGTATGGTCAGCACGATTTTCCAGACAGGTCAGCTACAGCTATAGCTGCAGGACAGGTCAGTCGTAAAGTAGCATGTCTGTCTATTTTCTACAGGATTCATTTCGGGGAACGTGCGCAAGAGCTTCACGACCTAATTCCACCCTCCCCATTTCACTACAGGACTAGTAGAAAATCGGTGAATTACCCATTACTCGTTGAAATGCCAAAAATCCGTACTCATCGATATCGATCCACATTCCTGTTGCGTACTGCATAAGAATGGAATTCGTTGCCGCCATCTCTGTTTCCTGAGACCTACAAACTTGGAATTTTCAAGGCTAGAGTGAATAGATATCTTCTGGATCGACAAGTTCCATCCTCGGCCACACCGTCGCTTAACATCAGGCGAGTTGTTGGGCAATCGTAGATCTATAGTGTATATAATAAAAAAAAAGCAGCACGAAGAAATTCCAACCAAACAGTCACATTATCCGTGCAGTCACGCTATCCGAGCAGTCACGCTATCCGTTCAGTCACGTTATCCGTGCAGTCACGCTATCCGTGCAATTACGCTATCCGTGTAGTCACGCTATCTATGCAGTCACGCTATAAATGCTGGAGCGGTCCGTGTGTCTTGTTCAATAGCTAACTGTTTGATTTGTCTGTGTACATCTTGTGTAAATGTGAATAAATTGTATGTCAACGGATTTTGAGTTCTAAAGAAAACTATGTGAGAGATACAGAATTACGTCAGTTGCTGCGCACTGGCAATATCAAGTACTTGTGTGAATAAGGATAGATTTCGTTATTTGTGTCATACTTGAATGAAGTTTTATTTGTTAAAGTGTACACTCGCATATCCTTTGGCGTCAGTGCCAGTAACCCCAGTACAGTTAGGAACCCCACACTTATTATGGTCACTAGGCCAGTCGCAATTTATTAATAAATAGATACGTAAGTACAAAGAGGTAGCCTACAATCTAAACTAAATTGAAATAAGCTCTTGTGTGTAAATTTTTGTGTATCTCGGAAACGCATCTAATTTGAATCAAATCATGGACATAGATAAGGCTTTGCTTCTTATAAAGGTCCTAAAAAAATACACAAAAAAATTATATTTTATAAAGCGCCATCTTGTAAATGCCGACGGAAGCTCGGTGCCTTAGGTACTATAGTATTGTATACGCCATAGTGTCGTTCCCCACTCACTTGCGTATAGTGTCCGTGCGCTCGTTAGCCCGCTGCAACGCGCGCGCAGCCTCGTCCCGAGCGCGGTCCAGCTCCCCGCCAAGCTGCGCACACTCGTGCATCTTCTCTTGGAGCCGCTTCTCATTCGCCAGCACCGCCTCTTCCATGTGGATCACATTACCCCTGCGGATCACGGTTCGTTACACAAGTTCTGGTCGTTTACCAATCTATAATCCGAATTGTGAAATATCGAATATCATTTCCACAAAAACGTTATTTTTTTCAACATACTATCAAAATCCCGAAACCTCATTTGACCACTTGTCTCATAACCGAATCTTTTATAAGAAAGATTATGTATAAAATAAAAAAGAAATCTAACAAACCCAACACTGTTCGGGCAAATGAAACTGATGGCTAAGCTAACAAACATGGAATCAGACTCTTGTACAAGACACTATTTTATAAGCTTTTTCGATACAATCAACACATTTTCTGAAACTGCTATTAAAATCGCAATCTTGAAAAAAATTACAAATGTCCAATAGCAAGTTTTATATTGGTAAATCTAAGGCTGCTATTGGGCAACATTTGAAATAGCAACCTCGACATCACTGCTGTGGTCACAATATAGACTACACAAATGCACACGTCCCGCAACTAACTCAGCCCATGTCAATATACGTTGGACAAGCCATTACTAGTTCATTATTATCCAAGAGCGCACTACAAAAAATACACTCATCAACCAACATTAAAATAATATACATATATCTTACAAAAACAGGGTCAAGTAACCCTGTTTTTGTAAGATATATATTATTTTAACTATCTTCTGGTATAGTTTTTTCATCTTGGTCATTTAAGGGTAGCTATCACAGGTGAAAAAACACGAAACTGTATCCCCCGATTTTGTTATCATTCGTTTTTTTGAATTGCGTCCCTATGGAAGCAATTTTAAAGACGTATTCACGTCAAAAAATCAATACTAAAATTGGCTCCCACAAAAAAACGCTCCAGGATTTGCGCAGTCAATCCTTTATAATATATTCAGGAAGCCCATAAATCACGGAATCATCAATCATTCTGCTAGTCGATGTATACTTTTTGCAGTGCATTCTCGTAATAATAGACAGCGACTGTAAATGCGTTCAATAATACACCTGACGTTTTGGCGGGAACGTCAACGAAACATGTTGTTGCTTTGTTTTATTTTCCTAAACTTGTGTTATTTTGAATGTTAATGCGATAAAAATGGTGGTTTTTTATTCATTAAGTGTTCGATCAAGTAAATGAGTGTGGGACAAGTGAAATGAAACAGTGAAACGTGTCATTTTACGTTGTCGACAAAACTCCATAGAAGTTTCTAGTAAAGTCGCCACCACTTTATTAGAGCAAGACTCGACTTATAAATTGACTGTATACGTGACCTAGATTGTGACTAGAACATTTACAACTTGTTTTATTCAAGAAACTTTGAAAAAAAACCTAATACTTGACACTGGCAAATGCTTTAATATGGGTCCAATAAAAAAAAGGAAAAGAAAAACAATACACCTGACGTTTTGAACAGAATATATTCTGCATAATATAGAGCTGCAAACAATCAGACAGCACGCCTGACAGTAAGCTATGGTCTACTGCTACTAGAGTTGACGCTGATATTTCGTCAACCTAGAGATGTGTTACAAGACTTATAACAACATTCATATTTGCACTTTTCTGGTGGGTCATGGCGGGAAATAATACGAAAACAGCGACGTTTGAAACCTACTACGAAGTTAAGGAAACGTCGTAGCCCTACTGCTACGAAAATTTTGAATAAAGGTAAAACCTCATTTTTCTGCTGTTAGGTTGAAAAACATCGGAAGCTTATATAAAGAGGAAAACTTAAAATATATAATTTGCTACGAGCATGTCGCCTAGTCATAACAACAGTCTTACTATAATTAGCTTAACCCTTTCCTAACGGCTACCTGATTTCTTAACAAATTACAAGTTTTGGCGTTAAAATATTAATAAATAGCTTCAAAGGAAACACATATATTTTTTTTAGATTTTTATTAGCATTCTAGGTATTATTTTCAAAACCTGGACTTTTTGGTACCGTCAGTTACTTTTGGTTACCAAAAAGCCGAAATATCAATGTTGACAACTCTTCTCTTATTTATTTTCTAAAATATTACGTTAAACTTTTTACTAAAATTTTATTCCACGATATTCAGAAAAACAATTTTTATACTCATTCAAACATAAAATGACATCACAATGAGAGTATTTAGTGTGTGGCTTGGTCTGAACGTTGTTCATGCTACACACTTCCCATTTTCAAAAAAATTTCTCAAGCCGAGGCCAATGGATCGCTCTGTTTCGAATTTATGTATGCGTAATATAGGAATTAACAAATGCTTCAAATATCCAGCTTGCCCTAGAATAATTGATGTCACTACTCTGGAACTTTTTCTCGATACTATATAATACTCGTAGAGGAACTGCGGTATTTAGTCCTCCCATAAATTGATTGTAATTGTTCACATATGGCCAGGTCACTGTAGATTTCTTATAAACTCTTTCTTTTCGTGAAATTGTAGCTTCCTAACTTCCGTGGAAATTGGACAGTAAAGAACTTTATTATCTTTCCATTTCCCACATTCATTAGAATCAATGAGGACCAGAAATGTGTATGTAGGCGTTTCAAAACCAGAAAAAACGTTTCGACTGCTCCAGTGTCATCAAAATAACCTGGTAATTAGTCTATCAAATTTCTTCCACTTTCATTCTACTTCAGATCTTTTTCTTGAATATGAACTGGTTGCTAATGAAACAAGTGTTTTTGCCGATTCTAACGTGTATCCAATATTCAAGTCAGATCTAGACCTAAGTGGTGAAGTCTGCTGAGAATTTCAGGGTTACACTTCATTGTTCAGATGCTCATGCTGATTGAAATGATGCTCTCTTTCCAAGGCTTCTTCTAAAACCGTATTAAAATTTTGCAACAGCGGTGGGAATGAGTGAGAATCAAGAATAACTACAAGTACTTCTGATGATTGTCATCATCAGATTTTTCAACATCAAATTCGGCATGATAGCTGGTGAAGTTCTCTAAGAGCCACGCTTCAATTAGTGCTTTCTGTTTTTCATCTTTATCCATAATAAAATACCTAAAACAACTTGTATAAAAACATTATATCTTCTGAGAAATAACAGAAATTTTATTTGAAAAAATAATCTTCAAGTTACTGTCGGTACTTTTCAGTCCTCATCAAAATTTGACATTTTTTGAAAAGAAATAGCTTGAAATATGTCTATTACTTATTATCATAGCATTATTATTAGATTTATTTAACTAATTTCCAAGGAAAATCGTATCTTGCTTCAAAAATGTATTTTTTAAAATTTTTTGAAATTATCTCGCCAAACTTGTTCTAGCATTGGTGTAGGTGTCAACTTGCAAGCTCCATGGATTGGCTGTTTTCCGCTATATTTCAAATAAAATGCCCTGATTGGTTTAATGAAAGGTACTAGTATGGATCAACAGGAAGACTAGAACGTTTCGCGATCGGGTATTTGTAGTATGAGGCGGTAAATTTGATGGTACGATTATGTACCGTCAGATAGGAAAGGGTTAAAAAACAAACAACGTACTTTACGATAGGTACACGATTGCATTTACGAGTACATGCACGATATTTTTTCCGGTTATTTTGTTTTAAACCCAAACTCACAGGTCTCAGGTGAAGCGCAACCCTATTTTCGAATTAAGAAAAACTACTAAGCCGATCAGGATGAAATTTCTTTGGGACCATAAATTGTTTTTTTTTTCTAAATTATTATTTTATTTCAAAGGAGATACCTTTAATAGGGTACCTCCTATGAAATAAAAGTTGAAAAAAATTATAAATAAAAAAAATTGATAAATGGAGAAGTTATGCGATAAAAAACATAAAAGAATACAACTGAATTGAGAATCTCCTCTTTAAGTCGGCTTAAAAAATGTATTCAAGCATTGCAGAAAACAGCCTACCGGTATCTAAGCACGATGTGTGGATTTCGTTGTTGTCTTCCCTAATGTGTTTCAGCATAATTTCTCATTACTCCTAAACGACTTACTTTAGCCTCTCAATTTCACCCTTGAGAGATTGGTTATTTTCGGTGATCTGCGCGATTCTCTGCTGCAAAAGCGCCATCGCTTTCTCATCGGCGTTACGTTCCGCCGGCTTGTCAACGGGCTGCTTAAGAGTGTTGTGTAGAAGTTGATGCACCTGAAGGAAGATATATAGTAGATATGTAAGTTTCCAAGGACCACTATCTGTGCCGTTTTTCTAAACCGTGCATGGTTGCCTGGAAGAAGTTGGCTTTAAGCGATAAGGCCGCCAATTAAAAGCCTAGACATGATCTTATTTTCTGTGTATCTTTTTCCGTGTATACTGTGGTCTTTAAATAAAGAGTTATATATATAACTATCTAAACTCTTACACACTAAAATTATAATAGGCTCGTTTCCACTAATAACAAATTGCTTGGTTTATAGTTTCTAATTATAAATGAAGTCCCATAGATAAGAAAAAAACAGTCTATTTCTCATAAAAGTTAGAGATTATTAATATTTTTAGAAAATAAATTCGAAAAAAATGGGCATTAAGTGACGTAACAGCGAACACCAATCAGAAAGTATTACGTCACGCAACGCAATTTGTTGTTGACATTTTCCTACAACAGAGCAGGTTACTATGGTTACTCCGTATTGTTTTGACACTTGACAAAGTAGTAAACAGTTTGATTTCGCATGGATTTCGCAGACTGTGACGTCATTCAAGACGCCATGACACTATTCGTCGTTTTCAAGGGAAATCTAAATTATTTTTTTTTAAATACAAAATACGTAATGTAAATATTACTTTTTCTTTAAAATATAAGTTTTTTGGAATAATAGTTAAATAGTTTTCAAATTTAGTAAACTAGCCTATTATTGCATCAAGTAGCTCCGCATTAACTGGCAAGATTTTCGTTCATCTGTCCAGATGTTTGCTGGTACCCGCGTACAGGTCGTGTTTTTCAATCAATCTGGACGAAATTTGGTGTAAAGGTTCCACAATTATTATTTTTTGTGTCGTCGGGAATTCTTGTAAGTTGGGTTATTTCTCCTAAAAAGACGGAAAGTTTGCTGCGGCGCCATTTGCTGATCGTTTTTAATAATATTAGCTAAAAATGTATGGTACTTAATTCTAAAAAAAAGTATTTAATATGAGCAATATAGATAATAAAACCAGACAAGTGCGAGTCAGACTCGCTCACCGAGGGTTCCATACAAACTAGTAGATAAAAGGGGGAAATCATATTTTTTTTATATTTTCCTTCATAAACCGAAAAATATACATGGTTAAACTGATTAAAAACTTGTTGTACGAGTAGCTTATACTAATGAAGCTCTTTCATATGAATCCCCACATGGTATGGTTAATTCACTTTAAAATTTGGACATAAGACTTGCATAAAGACGCTTTTTTTCTGATTAAATTAAATATGTCCCGTTTTCGGATTTTTGTCCTATATGTGTATTATAAAACAATGCTTCTTGCTAAATTTCATAGTTCTAGGTCAACGGGATGTATGTATGTACCCATAGGATTTGATTACCTTGTAAATGTAGAAATGTGCGTTTTATACGACATATTCGGCTGTAACTATTTTTTACGAAAACTGAGAAATTTTACTTTTCTTTCTGCAGCAAGAGACTATGGATCTGCGTATATGGTTTTAATTTCAACTCGATACCTTCACGCGTTCCCGAGATAAAAGTCTTGACACCCGGACAGACGGACAGACAGACAGACGGACAACAAAGTGATTCTATATGGGTTCCGTTTTTTCCTTTTGAGGTACGGAACCCTAAAAATCAAAGTTATGTATATTGGATAAATGATGAAAACAGTTCATTAAATTCGTGTACAAACTATACAGTGTTGCTCCAGTGAGTCCCAAACTAGGCTAAGCCTGTATTTTGGTGACCCTATATTATAAGCTACATACATATGTATTCTTCACGTCAACTCATAATACAATAGAACATTTGAGAAGTAACCAACTGATAAAACTTTTTACGCAAAATCGGCAGATGCGATCTGAATGGTGTATTTTTGATATTTTGCGGGCAAAGCTTTTCCTGGCCGGCTTAAGCCGATTATGCGTCGGGTTTAGTCACTCTTTAATGTACCATAAAATTGTAATAACTTTTATCGAAAATTTACCTTTTATGAGTTATATCGTTGAATAAATAATAATAACACAGTTGTCGATACACACGATAGTTGACGACTTAGTTCAGTTGATTTTGACTGGCCTTGAATGGCTCAGTTGGTAGTATGTCGGCTTGCTGAGCTGTAGGTCGTGGGTTCGATCCCCACCCAGAGCAAACATTTGTGTGATTAGCATGGATGTTTGTTCTGTGTCTAGGTGTGTCAGGTGTCTATGTATGATTTATTTAGATTTACAACAAAAAAGTATACATATATTCTATCAGCATTCTAGTTCCATAGTATAAGCTTTGCTTAGTTTGAGCTAGATGTGTTATGTGAAATGTCCACAAATATTTATTATTGAATTATCGCTGTTGTGTCTAAAATGATATCTAAAAGCTATTCGACAAATTCCATCCAAATAAGTCAACATATGTATTTTTTTTTTAACCTTGAGGAGGAGGCCTTTGCCCAGCATCAGGGCAACTGCTGGGCAAAGGCCTCCTCCTCCCCCTCCTTAGTTACCCGACTGCGTGAGAAGGAGGGTTCCGTTTTACTCGAGTGTATGTATGTATGTGGATACGTATGTATATTTCCATATGATCGCCTACAGCCTTAACGGATTGACCGATATTGATGTGCGAGATATTGTTAGATTCCTCTTCACTCCTTGAGTCTCATAGGCTATATTTTTTGTAATCATAATAATACAGCTCTTGCAAAAATAAAACGAAGGGTTTTTCGTAACCTCCGACGAAGTTTTTCGTAATAAACAAGTGATTTTACTAGAATTACTTTAAAGAATGCGCATTTATAATGTTTTATAGTGATTTGACGCATACTTTCTCACAAAAAACGCACACTCAACAACATATCAAGAGTAACTAAATCGTAACTTAGACTGCTGCAGTCGCGTATTTTGTTTTTTTACTTGTTTTCGAATACGTTCAGGACGTGGGATTAACGCAAATGAAATTGCACGTAATGTTAATGCAGTGCTCGATGATTCACGGCTGACAAACGCACCGAGCATTACTGGTTTAACCGCTTGCATAGTGGAAACTTCGACTTAATGAATGAACCACGAGGAAAACCATCCGCTAGCGTGAATAACGCTGAAGGTGATGGTGCAAGCCGAACCGTTTCAAACTATCAGAAAATTTATTTATTTGGTCATAAAAAACTTACCCAAATCCGATCCGCTCCAAAAAAAAAACAAGGCATGTCCCAAAAAAAACCGTCCCCAAAAAAAACGTTATTAAAATATCTCCAAACACAACAAAGCTAAGAAAATTCTATTTCATGTTAGACAGAGAGCACACCATCGCGGAAGATGACGTCATGCATCACATGCGCCGCACAAATTCAATACAAACTTGTTTCTCGGAAAAGAGACTAAGCATCCCCACCAAAAACTTTTAATCGCGAGTGAATTGGTTTCTTCTAGGTATGCTCGTTCCATTGTAGAACGCAACGTGGAATTCCGTGAACAACTAGATATTGACACTTTGGTTTCATTCTCAATAATTATAGTTTAAAAAACTGAAAAAAAAACGACTTAAAATACACAATTCGTTTATTTAAATTAATTTTTTTTTATTATTTTTTTATAACAAATTGTATTTTGTTATAAAAACTAAAGTACTGACACAATTTTGATAAAATTGGTATGGGACCACCTCTGAATTTACCTACAAAATAAAAGGAGTTTCATCAAAATCAATTCATAATTGGCGAAATAATCGCATAACAAACATACAAAAAAAAGAACATAGTGGAATCGAGACCCCCGCTCCTTTCGGAAGTCGGTTAAATACATGTGTGTTACCTTCTCCCTGGCACAGTTAAGCTCCCGCGCAAGTTGTTCGGCATTATGCTCGGCAATAGCCTGCGATTGCTGCGCGTCTT
Source organism: Lycia hirtaria (assembly GCA_947563715.1). Classification (NCBI taxonomy): domain Eukaryota; kingdom Metazoa; phylum Arthropoda; class Insecta; order Lepidoptera; family Geometridae; genus Lycia; species Lycia hirtaria. The sequence continues at coordinate 17,955,083 of OX387386.1, forward strand.
TCAGGCGCATCTGAGTGGCCTTCAACAGGTCAGGGATTGGCGCCAGCTCTTGCAACTTTTCTTGGAACTTCAGCTGTACAAACAGAGACGTGTTATACTGGCGGCACTCCAGGAAAACAGAGATAAATACAAACATAATAAACGCCGTGCGTCAGCTGCGTCACCGAAAACCATCAGAGAGAACAACATAGAGATGGCCACCGGAACGCGGAATGCGGTAGTGATGGAGGCCCTGGGCCGAGAGAAGGCGACAAAATGTAATTTAAAAAAAATAATGTTATTTGACAACATAAATGCAGTCGCTGATAGAGTCAGATCAACCGGTTGACATACAACCTATCTGGGAACCCCGTCCAAAACCGGGCTTTACTAGTGACTGCACAAACAGAAAAAATGGCAATTTAGAAATAAAGATTGTGTGTACAATTGTACATCCTGAGCATTCAAGCTCACCATAGAAGGCTCCTTTTTAAGGCGAGTCGCCATCTTCCCTAACACAATGGTTGAGGAGGGCGATGGCTGGCACATGCGTCATACTTGTGATCGGGGACTGTATGCGGGTCGCTGTCTGCTCATGGTATACACGCAATATAGTAAAAGTTAAAAAGAAAAATCTTTTACAATAGTTTGTAAATCTGGTAAAGGTCACGGAGCCCGATGTCTGTAGAGCTAAAAAAAAAAGATAACGATATCTTCAACTAATGCGACGCTTAGACAAATAGAATTCAACTGAGCAATGTAGTTTTTTTCTAAGGTACGATTATATTATTAATGTTTATCATTATTTCGATTTACTAAAAAATAAAACATCAAAACGACACAAATATAGGCTTTACTGTTTGCTCATTATATGAATGCTATTTGTTTTTGCTCTTAAAAGTTTGGCTATTAGAAAATTAAGTATAAGAGGTACCTAAAATTGACAATCCTTGACGTGCGAAGAAACAATTTCTATATTTGTCATCATCATCATCATCTCAGCCACAAGAAGTCCACTGCTGGACATAGGCCTCCCCCATGGATTTACAAAAAGACCGGTTGGAAGCGGCTTGCATCCAGCGTCTTCCTGCCACTTGCATGATATCTTCTGTCCACCTTGTGGCTGGTCTTCCGGCATAGCACAGCGGATAAGCAAGTTGAAGTGGCAGTGGGCAGGGCACACAGCACCTAGAACTGACGGCCGATGGAGCCGAAAAGTTCTCGAATGGAGACCACGAACCGGCATGCGTAGCGTAGGAAGACCAGCCACAAGGTGGACAGAAGATATTTTTGTTATATTTGCTTCTAGTTCTAATTGAAGCAAATGAAGCAATAAAAACTGTGTTCAAAAATTGCGTGGCTTATTTGAGTTTTGTTTTATACTTTCAGAAGCATTGTGTTGGAAACTTTTGGACCTCATCCTAATACTATAAAATATAAATTATAGTTAAAAATAACTGAAAAAACTATTTTTTTTTATTCGTCGGTAGGCTTGCGCTTGACCGTCAACTCACCTGATGTTAAGCGACAGTTACGGTCTACGATGGAGCGCGCTTACCTAGAAGAAACCTATTAACTCGCGATTTGAAGACACAATGCGTTCAATCATTGCCATTTCAACTTGCATTAATTTTAGATTTGATAGACATTAATTTTATCAAATTAAAAAAAAACTATGATGATCAAAAATTAAGGACAATTTCATCGGTAGCAATCACCTTGACTCTCTGGATCTCCATATTGATTTGTTCGCTGATTCTGGTATTGTCCATATCCATCATGTCCATTTGGCGACGCTGCTCTTCAACCAACTGCTGCGCTTGTAAATACTAAAAGAAAAGTATTTATATTAATAGATATAGGATATATCTTTCTCGCTCTCTTAGTCGACTCGAGCCGACTTTACCTGAACGAACGTTGGATAAAAGAGCGTAACGGCTCAGTCTTATCCAATGCCCACAAAATAAAGTGCCTGAATAAGTTTTCACTTCAACAAAAGTTAGGAAAATAAATTAACAATGGAACAAGAAGAAACAATCGAATGATTTGATAGCAATTTGCTAAAGTGCAGACTTACCTTGACCCTATAGTCCTGGAGCTGGTCATTCTGCTCCTTCAAGAGCACACGAAGCTCGTCGATCTCTTCCCTCGCCTCTCTGTAACACTGCTTCAAGGTGCGTACATTGACTTCATTCTCAAGCGCCTGTTCCTTTGTACCCAGCATCATGTTTGTGTGGGCGGTCAGACCTGGAAAAATTATCACTTTTTTATCGCTGACACGCTTTCGCTTGACCGCCAACTAGCCCGGTGTTGAGCGACGGAGTTGCAACTGTGAACCCATCTTTACATGTGATTCATTTAGATACAGGTCTCAAGCTAGGTCTCGAGCGAACACGCGTCAATGCACGCTTATTGTATTTCGTTCAATACAGCAACAACGGGCACCACCAGAAATAATATCTGCCAAGCAACCATGAAATGGAGAAAAAAAAATTAAACCAGATATGAGTTAGATCATGAAAAAAAACCGGACAAGTGCGAGTCAGACTCGCCCACCGAGGGTTCCGTACAAACTAGTAGATAAAAGGGGGAAACCTTATATTTTCTATATTTTCCTTCATAAACCGAAAAATATACACCCGAAAAATATTTAAAAACCTGTTTTAGCTTATACTAATGAAGCTCTTTCATATGATAACCCACGTGATACGGTTAATTCACTTTAAAATTTGGACCCTCATTCCTTGCATAAAAACACTATTTTTTCGTGATTAAATTAAAAACGTCCAGGTTTCGGATTTTTTCCTATATGTGTACACAATGCTTCTTGCCAAATTTCATAGTTCTAGGTCAACGGGAAGTACCCCATAGGCTTTGATTCCCTTGTGAGTGTCGAAATGTGCGTTTTTTACGACATATTCGGCTGTAACTTTTTTTTACGAAAACTGAGAAATTTTATTTTTCTTTTTGCAACAAGATACTATAGATCTATGTATATGGTTTTAATTTCAACTCGATACCTTCACGCGTTCCCGAGATAAAGGTCTTGACACCTGGACGGACGGACAGACTGACAGATGGACAGACGGGCAACAAAGTGATCCTATAAGGGTTCCGTTTTTTTTTCTTTTGAGGTACGGAACCCTAAAAATGAAAAAAAGAAACGAGCGCAACGGATCTGTAACACAGGCTTTAGAAGGAAAAAATTAAGTTCTAATTTTAAATTGCATTTACTGTTATGGACAAGCATTAAGTTTAGCATCAGACGTATGATACGTTTGTCTCGTCATTCAGTTGCACAAAAAGATAACCTTCGAATCTCATTTCGAGTTCCCGCAGTCGGGCGCAGACCTCCTTATGCATGCATTTTTCTTTCTCCAACTCTTCTTTCTTCTTCAACAGCTCTGCGCGAAGCATTGCGCACTGGACAAAACGAAACGATGTCACAAAATATTTAATAATGGAAACAATTGTTATATAACGAGCTCCAGCCTCGGCCACACCGTCGCTTAACAACAGGCGAGTTGGTGGTCAATCGTAGATCTATCTTGCGTAAATTTTTTTTTAGTTTCTCTCTCTTTCTTTTATCTTTTAAATTGGCTGAAGAGTAGGTAAATATTTTTACCGCCAATATCAGTCATATCAGAGTAAAACTTTTTTTTATATTTCTCCTTCCTAAATAAACAAATTCGTATCAAATCAAATCAATCTTGCATTAAAAAAAAAAACTATTCGCACATCAAAATCGATCAAGCCATTGAGGTTGTAGGAGGTAATGTAGAAACATACATACATACCCACACCATCATCATCATCTCAGCCATAAGAAGTCCACTGCTGGACATATGCCTGACTTCTGGACTTTCAGGACTTTTAAAAAGACAGATCGGAAGCAGCTTGCATCCAGCGTCTTTCCGCCACTTGGCATACCAACATAATATAGAAGTAAATAAATAAATACACTTTAAAAACGTAACCCTCCTTGCGCAGTCGGGTATAAATTGACAGAAACAAAAACGCCACGTTCTCAATTTCGGGCGTAAAAGAAAGAAACGTCTCCGTGACGCGCCGATCCTTCAAGTTACTTAAAAATAAGCATTTTCAATTCCAATTGCAATATTGAAATGGTAATGCCGACGAAGGATCGACGCAAATCCGCGCATTTCCAATTCCAAATGAGAAAGTAGGTACAAGTAATCCCCCAGCCGAGAGGTAATGTAATTCATCAGAAATCCTTCCCATCACTACCGGAAAGGTGAATACACGACTCAGGGGGGTTTACCGCTGTGACCATTGGCCGCGTAACGCGAACACAATGACATTTTAAAATTAGACTTTAACGCTTCAATCATAAAGTATTATACTGTTTAATCGAAAAAGTCAATTACTTACTAACAATTCATACTTAAGACCTAAAAAATCAAAATACAAATGTTCAACAAAAGCAGATAAAATATCATACATGAAAATCAATTTCAATGCCTTTCTTCTTCTTTATTCTTTATCCAATAACAAACACGACAGAATGCAATACAATAGGAGAAAGTACACAATTCAGATACATATGTATCGCATCCTAAAATTATGTATGCCTAGCTAGATAAGGTAAAGTAGGTTAGATCCTTTTTATCATAGTTTACTGTAAATCAACAAATACTAAAAACTGGTCAAGTGCGAGACAAGCTTGCGTAAATAATTATTTAAAATAACTGAAATACTTGTGCAACTCGCACTTAGCTGATTTTCTAGTAGCCGTGACCACCACCTTTTTTGAGGACTGAATCCGTACCTGCCTGAAGTTTGCAACAGATATACAAGTACATTAGTACATACAATTTGCCGGCCTGACCGGACACTTGGGCACTATACCGCGCGCCAGAAGAGATAAGACCTACACGATAGAACGAGATGCATCGTCTAAGTGTCTGCCAAAGAGTACTTTGTAATATGTGTCTGCAGAGGGTACTTAACACCTGTGCAAGCTAATTTAAGCTTTATTGTTTTGTAGCAAGAATTGTTATTTCATTCAATGAGTTTGTGGAGTGAGTCTTCTATACTTATACTAATAAAGTTTTCTATGATAATCCTTACTTTCAACTTCTACAACACTTACTTCTGTGACTTTTGTCTTGAAGTTTTCTTCAGTTTGTTTTAGTTGTACAGTCAATTTTGCAACTTCCCTTTCGGCTGGAGTCTAAAAATTAAAAACCAAAATGCATCATTTATCATATTTTAGATCATATTTTAAAACGAAATATTGTAATGTAACAGTAGGAGACCTCGCACATCGAAATGGATAAAAACAGAAACATACGAGTACATACTGACTCACATGCATAAACACATACATTTGCCCGAAAAACTTAACTTTTTCTAGCGCAGTCGGATAAGCCCCTTGAAATTCGTAACACTAAATCTAAAATTTCACAAAAAAAATATATTTATCGGTTATCGACAAAAATATAAAATCGGTTTCTATATGACGGAGCTATGATATAAGAAAAACAATCGAATCGAAAACCTCCTTTTAGAGGTCGGTTTAAAAACGAAAGCCTCTGTCTGTCTGTCTGTTTATTTTTACACAGTCAAACGACTAAATCGATTATCATGAAATTTGGTAGAGATATGTACATGTATCTTCAAACCTGAAGTGGGACACATCATCACTACGCGGGCGAAATGTCAGCTAGACAGACAATAATAGGAAAATACTGTAACCTAAATATCATTGAAATAGCTGGCGAAACCCTGTTATATTCTAATCCAACTGAACCCTCCGTTAATTAATAAATAAGAGAAAGTCAGTCAGATTCTCACCGGTGGTGCGTTGGGGTTGCACGGAGCTGGACACGGGGGACAAACTCCACACTGGTAAAATACAGAGCTTTAGATTCAAATCTTAAATAGCAAGTTCTGTAATTACGAGGCTTAAAGAAATATCGATAGCTTATTAGGGGTTATTCCATTTTCAACCAAGAAAATCTCAACCTTTTTTTATTTTTTTTTAACTCAACCCATTTTCTATTCTTAATTTCACTACAAAGTCTCTGCTTAATTTAACCCAGGGCATATTTTTCAATTGTATGGTCTTACTCAACACAATTACTATAAAACAAGTATCTATATTTAAAAAAAAAAAACTTTTTAAACACAAGTTTTTATTATGTTCTTGTTAATAAAAAAGTACTCGCTAAGACGAATCAAACGAGCCGAACGAAACTCGATGGAGTTGCGTCTTTTCATTACAGAGTTCCTATGACCACCTTCCATCTCCATCATCAGACCCTGGTTACCATTGAAAGACAAACTACTCGTCAAGACGATTCAAATGAGCCCAAACTCGATGAGGCTGTGTCATTTCATTGCGAAGTTCCTTTGGCCACCTTCCAGCTCCATCATCAGATCAGCACCATGTCATCATAATATTGCATTGTCACGCGATTTACACATGTATACAAAATTTCAGCTCAATTGGTAACCGGGAAGTGGATCAAATTTAATTTGCAAGATTTGATGACAAACATCGGGACAGGTGAAACTAAATAAAACCTTGTAATAAGGAAATTTATTTTCGGTTTCTGTACGTTTTGTGGGCAAGATGGACGGTGAAAGGTCGTATACACTAAAAGCATGTGCACCGCGAAGCCACGTGCACTTATTTCCGCGACCTAAAAAAATTGCGCGTATACCTACGTAAAGAACCTATGTCTCTGCGCGTGTAGTGTTTCCAGGGATTCTGTGAAATTATGAGCATTGACAATGGGGTATATAAAAAAAACAGTTTTTTTTTTTTTTTTTAGATTGGAACTTCCTAAAGAACTAATTTCAATGTATTTCATTTTAGTTCTGTTGAGTGGTTATTTTTTCAATACTTTTTTTCAAGATGAAATCGTTAATACGTCACTGAATAGGAAAATGTCATGATTACTAAAAAAATGTTTATGAATATTTTAGTTGACATGACGCAAGGTAATTATTAGTTCAGTAAGTATGTTTCTAATGCTTTGCTGCCAGTGTCAACTTTTTTCAATTACTTTTGGCACAGATAAAAAAGCGGTTTTATGTCGTCATTTAGAGATCGACTGAAGGTCAAATATGTCTTATATTTACGCAAAAATACGCATCATTTTAACATTTTAAAATCCCAAAATAAGAAATATGGATTAGATACATATAATCTCGAAATAGTTTAGTAATCATCATATGTTACATCATCGCTTTTCAACAGGCGAGTTGGTGATCAAACGCAGATTTATTCGTGTTAAAAAAATATGTTACATTTTTCTTTACATACCCCATTCTGTTACATACGTATGTGAATACCTGTGGAGGGATAACATACGTAGGTGCCTCTTTCTCTCCTCTTTCTAGAGAGCAGTAATCTAGGGTTAGCCGGACCAGTGCTTTGTGTCGCAACAGTCATCGTGGCTTTTGTTTGAAACACAACACCACTTCGCCTTATTGTGTGTTCCAAATTTCTTAGATTCATACATGGCCTTACTTGTTACGAAGCATACGCTGCTAGGCTGGGCTCCGTATCCGACAGCTTAGACAGACAAACAGTTTATACAGGGGCTTATCAGTCCATCCCACTGAACACGACTCTCCCTTATCTGTTACCTTAAGAGTAGGCAACCCTCTGTACTTTGAATACAAGAGCTCGTACGTTTTCATGACTTAATTACAAAACCATATTCAAATTTGTTTTTACAATAGATATCTTTCGTAGTAGATCTAGGTATCTATCGATGTAAAAAAATTAAACTTTAAAATTTATCAGGCACATATCCAGGACAAGCCTCCAAAAGTCCGCTTTTTTACCCAAACTTAGGCCGCTATAACATACTCAGAAATTGTAAACGTAAAAAAATATTTCAATACAAACTTAACCAATAAATTTGAACATATCAAATTCAGATTTCAGGTTTTACAAAAACACGTATTTTATGAGGTAACGTTCGGTTCAATATCTTGTGATTTCGTGACTATATCGAAAATTTATGAATAGAGACCGAAGGATTCTGAAGCTTTATTTAGTTGAAACAGCAAACTTTTAAGTAACGCCGGGAAGGGACTTCTGAAGATTATCAACACTACCATACATTGTAGATTATCCGAATTTTCGTACTAAGCTGTTTAATATTACATTTCTAATCCGAACTTACGAGGTATGGGACAAATTGGAGGCTTCTTTGTTCCCTAAGACAGCTAACAAGAGTTTACTCAAGATCAGGTCGAATAAGTAACTTCTAAGACTGCGTGATTTGTCTTTGACCTTATCGTTGCTTTCTTATAAGGTGGTGACACGCGGACTTATCACATACATACATATATACAAACATACACTCGAAAAACATAACCCTCCTTACGTAGTCGGTTAAAAAGAAAGTTAATGAGTACGCTGAAAGTCGGCCTCCTGTCAGGAGTACGTCCTAGTCTAGAAGTAACTACCTATACAAGATGTAGAGATAAAATTATTTATTTATTTATTTATTGGGTACCAACATGTTATACATTCTTACATTGTTAAAAGTAATACATGAACATAAGTCAAAGAGCTAAATGCTAACATAATTATAGGCACCGACAACATGCAATTAGGAAACAAGCGGTCAGAAAATTTATTAAATAGATTTATGTCAAAACGAATTACATAACTTAAATTTATGATTTTATTTATTTATTTTGAATTAAAGAAAATAAAAAATAAAAACTTAAAGAAATATAATATATATATATTTATGAATGAATATAAAGAAAATATGACACAACAATATAACATAGATTTATGACGAAAGTATCGTTTCAAAACATTTTCCCTCCATATAATAACAGATCTCTGTCTATATATAGCTTTGTAGTAACTAATGTAAATTTAATTCCATCGGTCTGGCAACATATCTTTTTCATAAACCACTCTTGTGAAACAACAACCAATCTCAAAGTTACGTAGTTTATTCTTAGAAGATATAATTATATTCACGCGCAAGCGATTATTTTATTGTTTTGTCTAAGGTAGATGTTTATATTAAAAAACTTGTTCTCAAAACATTATGACGTTGTATGGTTTTGTGAAACTTTGATCGAATCGAGTATCGTATTTTTAATGTATGCATGTATGTGTGTTCGGCGCGAATGCTGGAAGCTAAATTAGAACCACCTTCCAGATGGTCCCGATTATCTTCGGTGACAATACAATAATATGGTACCATGGAGCTGTTCTAATTATGGAGCCGGAAGACGGACATAGGATCATCTTAACTAAACAAGATAAACCCGTCGAGTTCGGGCTCATTTGTGTTGTTTTAGTGAGTACTTTGTTGCTACATGATATGCAGGGTCTGATGATGGAATCGGAAGTTGGCCATCAGAACTTCTAAATGAAACAAGATAAATCCATCGAGTTTGGGCTCGATTGATTCGTTTCGAGAAAGTATTTAATTGCCTCCGTCGTTTTTTCTTCAGTTTTACTACAAAATGTGTACAATATCGGTCGGCATAGTACGTTTCTTTATATGTACTACTGAACTATGGCAGACGTCATCTCATTTACACCTTTCGCACACATATCATCTATCACACAGTACATACATATTTTTACCTCCTTCGGTCGCCCTCTCTCCTTCTACTACTTATCATCACATCTTCTGTGAGGCTACCTTCTCTTGTCGTCAAATATACATTCCAGTAAAGCCTACCACTTTTGACTGGCCGCGTAGCTCAGTTGGTAATATGTCTGCCTGCTAAGCATTGGGTCGTGGGTTCGATCCCGCCTAGGGCAAACATTTTTGCACACTTTTTTTTTGTGATAAGCATGGATGTTTATTCTGTCTGGGTATTCCTATTTATCATGCGTATTTACAAAAAAAAAGTATGTAATACATCTAGTTTCCATGGTACAAGCAATTTTTTTAGTTTGGGCTAGATGGTGTTGTGTGTAACGTCCACCAATATTTATTTATTTACTTATTTTTAAGCCTACCTCCTTATATTTTTTTATCCCTAGAGTAGTGTGATTACAACAGTAAACAAATCGTTGTCTTTTTATTTTTCGTCCTTCTTACACCTATGCTCTTAATCTATTATATCCCTTTCATACTTCTCTCTAATTAACTATCTCTTTCTCACTTGTAGGTATTCCCACATCTATGCATCATCCGATCATAAAACAAAACGGTAGCGACTGCTTTCATGTTCTGATCAGTAATAGCTTCAAAAGTTAACTATAATTTAATCTCGCAATTTTGTTTTAAGCATTATTTTATAAATTATAGTGCATACAAAATTAACAGACTACGTTAGTGCTTGAATGCCATTTATTAATTAGGTCTCATTAACGATATTGAAGTCAGCAGTTTTTTTTTTTTGTAAATGTAATTAGGATAAGTACTAACCGTAGCTTTAAGCCCTTAACTTACGTAAATTAGCGTAGCTTTTGTTTAAGCCCTTATATTTTGTTACTAACACTTTGGACTAAGAAGTCCTTAAATAAAATATTTTGAATTTGAATTTTGAAAACCAATCAAACCCTCTCACATTTGGCGATTTCAGAACCGCGCAATTTCAACCTTCCACAGTGTGGAAGGTTGAAATTGCGCGGTTCCACAACTTACACTGCACGGAAATTCCAGCCTGCCACTAATACTTTCACATACAACCCTTTCGTCACCAAGTAGAGCTTGGTTGTACATGTGCAGCAACGAGGGCACGCCTCAGCGAGGCTACACAACCGCCGTTTATTCCCGTTGTCCCCCATCGACACCTCTTTTTACATTGTTCCCGTTGTCCACCTCTGGTGGACACTGACGCGCGTTTTATAATCCATTCCCATTGTCCGCCACTGTTTTCCTTCAGAGTCACAAGGTCTAGTAAGCCAAAAGGTCCAATGAGCAAAATTGAAAAGACCCAAAAAGTCTAGTCTGAAATTCAGTTGTAAACCAAAGCCGTGCATAAGTCAAAGTTGCATAATTCATACCAGTTCAACACTATGAAGAAGTTTATCACTTGTCAAAGTGCAAGCTGTCAAATGCTGTCCCCAGTGGGGGACATCAGCACAACTTTTTGAAACAGGTGTCGATGTCCACCAATGGTGGACACGGAAGTGGGGGGCAACGGGAATTGAACGCACAACCGCGACTTTAGGCGGCCATGAGGCTACGCAAACACAAGGCTACGGGCTCAAGGAGCTACGCCGCTACGCCACCGTGAAACTTGGAGTAGTTTCATGACGCGCCTACCCTCAAAGCTACGGTCGCAAGGTTACCGCCACCGCAACTATTCACAACAGTATATTAGAGTAGTTGCGCCGCAACTTTAGCACGACTAAATCGCTAATGAGGAAGTATCCGTAATTAAAACAATTACTTCTCCTTTGTCAACGATCGATATCTCATAGGATACATGAAATTTTGAAATAAAAAAAAAACCATCGAAATCGAACATTAGCTTTTGCTATAAAAATGACGACATAATTAAATCTGAAAGTGTTTCCCTTAAGTATGTCTCCGTACATAATGGCTTTTTAGCGAGAATCTCTTATGCGACAGCTGGTTGTCAGAGTGTTTGTGACGGGATGATCTGTGTCTTAATGGAATCTGATGGGAAAAAAATGTTAGCACAGAGGGGGAAAATATCCCAAGTGCTGAGATATTTTTTATTTTCGCCATTTTGATCGATCATTCTGATCATTTTGCTGCAGCTATTATTCGTATAGTTCACAATGTCTAGTTAGATTTATACGAGTATTTATATTATATATCCTATTATTCATGCTAAGCCACAAAGTAACCGGAATATGATGGTTAAATCAAATTAAAACAAAAGATTTACTTTTATTTCACTCGAATAAGGGTGCGTTTTCTCTGACGCAGAGCTGAGCGGAGAGGAGAGGAATTGACCAATCACAATGCTCGAAAATTTTTGCTCGGATATTTCGAACATTTGATTGGTCAATGTTGCGCCGCTATGCTCCGCTCCGCTTCAGTGGAAACGCACCCTAATACCGTAATAAAGCTTACTACCAAAAAGAGGCATTTTAAAGTTGACATTAACCTGTTAAGACGGCATTTGAGGCAAATAAAGTGTTTATCTGTTAGACAAATAATACATTTTAAAATATTTACAACAAAAAACTTAATATTCGATGGAAATAGCAGCGGACTTGGATTAGAATGTTGTCTTTAATTCGAGTAACTTTAATGAAACTCACATTATTTTTATGTATTCGCGTTGAGGAAAAAAATGTATAGGTACTTACGGCTCTGCTCATCGGGGGTACAGGTGGAGCACATGGCTGAAATAATAATAAATAATAATCGTTTATTGTAATAAATATTTTGAATTACGGATGTATAGTAGTTGCAACACATTAGCGTGTGCGAATCTTCACAAACACTTGTGTAGTATTCGTCTGTAAGGGCATTGCGTTAGTTTACGCCACTTAGGGCGCCACTCACACATAGGTAGACAAACAAGACTCAATCACAACCACAAACATTGGAGTTTTGGCGGGAACGTCTTAGTAACGTGTTGTTGCTTTGTTTTATTTTCCTAAGCTTGTGTTATTTTGAACATTAATGCTATAAAAATGGTGGTGTTTTATTCATAAAGTGTTCGATAAAGTGCGTGAATGTGGGCAAGTGAAATAAAGCAGTGTAAAACGTGTAATTTTACGTTGTTGGCGAAACTCCATAGAAGCTTCTAGTAAAGTCGCCACCACTTTACTGAAGCAGTACTCGACTTATAAATTGACTGTATACGTGACTTGGAGTGTAACTAGAACATTTACAACTTGTTTTATTGAAGAAACTTGAAAAAAGTCCTAATACTTGACACTGGCAAATGCTTTAATGCGGGTCCAATACAAAAAAGAAGAAAAAGAACCAAAGACATTTGATTTTGATAACAGACTCGCGCTTACCGGTTGCTGGAAGCAGGTATTCTGGCCGCCGCCGCCGCGGCACGAGGTTTTTGTCGGTTCAGACATCTCGGCTCGAATGTGACGAACTTCAAATTCTAGGTTTTCCAGTTGCTTCTCCTGCAATCCAAATCTCTATATATATATATAAATCAATTGCTGTTCGTTTGTCTCGCTAAAACTCGAGAACGGCTGGGCCGATTTAGCTGATTTTAGTTTTGAATTGTTTGTCGTAGTCCAGGGAAGGTTTAAACGTTGAGAAAATATCGGGTCCACGCATTGATAGGTGATACGAAGTATGCCAGGTCAGCTAGTATTATTATAAATATATTTTTTATCAGCCCTGTTGGACAAACTGTCCCACTGCTGGGCGCGGGCAAAAGGAAAAATTGGTCTTACCGAAAAAACATTGCTCAAAATATTCTGTCAACTACTCGCTGGTACGAAATGAGAATTGCGAATAAAAAAGGGAAGTTTATACGGATCTGTGATATTGATAAAAGTAACGTGTTTTAGAAAAGCTGTTTGTAAAGTCAAGGTCAATTCAGATCAAGACACTCTTAAGCCGCTTTTCTACCAATGCATAGCTACACAGGTGGCTCACGTTATATTAGTCCAGTAAAAATAAGATTTGTGACAACATAAAAGACACCTAAGAATATTGTTATTTATATGAATGTAGGTACTGGTGTTTTGAAATACATTTGACACAATTTCATAATGATATTATAAAATAGAAGTTTTTTACCTTTACACGCTCAAACGGCTATGCCGATAATTATGAAATTTAGTATAGAGGATAGCTGTGGAGACGGACATAAGCTACTTATCATCATCATAATCATCACCGTTTTTCATAACTACGCGAGCAAAACCGCGGAACGCAGCTAGTCTATAAATCGGAGATTATTGTGGATATATGATTTTTAGTTATTTTCCTATCATAGTTTCAAAGAATCCCCCAAGTTGCAATTAATGCGATCTGCTCCATACGAACGGATTTATTTTTACTAGACTTTAAAGCTGGTGGTTGTCGGTGTGTGGATAGCTTCGATTTTTGTTGCATATAAAAAAAAACTCGAACGAAACGGTTTAGTTCCACTTGTATCGTGCGTACCGGCAAAATGTGGAACACGCTTCCTGAATGGGTCTCTCCGGATTGATATAATCTGGGTGTCTTTAAATCGCAGAAATCGCTTTCGAATATGAGCAGTAGTCGAAATTTTTGTTTAGAATTCTGTAACGAACGTTTTTGCAAAGCATTATCAAAATTAGCCGAGAAAATCCTCGTAACGTCTTCTCTTTTCAAATGAAATTTCATAAACATTTATCTCGCCAATCTCTGGACCAATTTTGCTCATATTTAAAATTCTTTAGAAGGACCAAACATTTTCAGCGAATATTATGAAAATCGGGTAAATGGCGCTGCACAAAACTTTCCCCCTTTCCTGGAGAAATACCCCACTTATCAAAAATTCCCAACGACAAAAAAATAAAACTGCATTAGCCGAGTACTGACTAAGCGAGCAGCCTCGCGAGGCAGCCTCGGACGTTTGCCGCACAACGTTTGCCGCGACCGAGGATTTGCCTCGCGCGACTACCTCGCGAGGCTGCTCGCTCAGTCAATACGCGGCTATTGACAAATTCTAAGAAAAACACCGTACAATCTTACTATTTCTGTTGTTGAGCTCTTGTAGGTAGCGAGTTTGTCAAACAGATCCTTTGCTTTTGTAGCGTCAAACTGTTTCGTGCCCTGCAAACAAAGAACAGAAATAAAAACCTAAGAAAATTCTCAAACCATAATTTCTTTATAAAGCGAGCCTGGACGGCTACGTTTGCTTTTAAAAACTTTTCTTAAGCAAATTGCGGTTTTCGCTGGCGCATTCTTTATCATAGAATGTTTATAAAATTCTACTTGTATTCATTTATTTTATTATTCTATTAAAGCTTTTCGGACGGTCGAGATGTTTGGATAGGAAACAAATTAAGATCAGATGATCCGGTTATATTTAGCTGAAATATTTACCTACGTATGTATGAAATTTAGACCTTAGCGAAGTATTTCTTGCTACTAAGAATACTGTTAGCAAGGAAAATTAATAAAAACATAATACAATAGTTATTTATTGTACTAGGCTGGAAAGTTGTATTTTACCATCGAGTGTCTGACAGCTCAATGCAGAGCAAGCGAAGGATTCTAGGTTTGAACCACGAGCGCAGCGAGTGGTTCTAGTGTAGAATCCTGAGCGTAGCAATGGATTCAAGAAGACACAAGATAAAATAACATTACAGCCGAGTGCAATACAAAATTTTTCATCTTAACGTAGCGAAGAAATTTTTTAGTTCACCTATTTTCTCGAGTAGAAAAATCTGCTTGGCATTTATGCAACTTTACTGGTCCTAAAGTTACATTATAATCACGTGAGTTCACTTACATATATACATTTAATTAATTTTGAACATTATTTACAACAAAATTACGTAGTACAAAGTTTTTTTTTAATCTATTTTTTTTCTTCTATTAGGCTCTTGACACAACTCGCATAGGAAATATTCTTCTTTACTCATAAAAACCTTTTTCGTGTAAATGGTTCTAAAAATTCAAAACACTGCTAAGTAAATTGTACATTTAAGTTATTTTAATATAATAATTAGTGTTTCTTTAAGCTAAGATAGCAACCTACTTGAATCAAACTATTTTTCTTCATTTTGTGAAGGTGTTATACAAAGAGGTTGGAAATATTTTGTATTGAAAATGTAGAGCTCCGTCGTGTTCAAATTTTGAAATTACTTTCCACCCTAGGAAGCAAAATGAACTTTTCCACGCCAATATTAGCCTTGGAAACCTAACTTTACGAGCTAGTAAGATGAAAAGTATTTTTACCAAGTATGGTCGAAAAGAGTATAGTTTAAAATGAAGTAATAAAAGATTAGTTTTAATATCGGTCTGCAATGACGGTAAAATCACATATGTTGATAAAAAAGGCGAGATTCGTAGCAAGAATTACAATTTATCCATGAATTTGGATAAAAAAAGTATTTGAATGAAATTTGCTATTAATCTCATTTTGCCTCCAACAATATCAACAATTTCAATATGATTTATTTAATTCATATATCATACGAGTATATACAAATTTTAATTTAATAATAAGATTAAAGATATAAATAAAATACGTATTAATAGATAAAAAACAGAACTAAGGTCACAGTCCAAAGTTCACAGGTTGCGACATTGCCTCAAAAATTCAGATTCAGATTCAGATTCAGATTTTATTTATTGTTAACTGTGTCTTATGAATTACATCAATGATCTTAAAATACTAATTTGGGTATCAACAGTTAAGTTCATGGCGAACATACAGTAATTCAATTTATAAACATTAAAATAAAACAATTACGCTATTGAGATTAAATCTTAAAAATAATAATAATTATTATTCGAATGTCAATAGTAATAAAATAATAATATCTAATGTCAAATTAATGCTGATTACAAACAAAACATTGGGAATGTTACACAATATATACAACTCATACCGAATATTACGTTTGTCAAATATAAAATGTCAAATATAAATTTAATAATAACATGTCAAACTCATGAATTTGTATTAAGTTCTCAAAGTTAAACGACAGTGTTTCAAATAATTTTATAATATATCGTTAAAAAATTCCTCTAATTTATAATAAGCCTAAAATTATAAATTATAATTAAAAGATTAACCTGCTTGAGAGATTCAGATTCTTTTGTGCGTGTGGTGTCCTCTGCATCGTTCAACGAAGTTGCATCTCCCTGTTTCAATAATTAGTAAGATGTTATCAGTTAGTAAGATATTAAAATATTGTGCAGAGTTATTATGCCATTTTTTATGTGAACAATCGTCTAAGCGTTAACGTTTCCTTCAGTCAAAATAACTAGTATTAATATAACAATAGCTTTTATATTACGTTGTAATAGTTTTCTCTTGAGGTTGAAGAACGCAATTCTTTCGAAAATACATTCAATAAATTCATATCTTGATAAAGACCAATTTCTTTGGTTTTAATATTTCTAATAAGTAGGTACCTACGTTACCGTTTCTTGCCGCCCATTTAACATAGTATTTGATTTGGGCTGTGAGCAAGGCGCTTTATTTTTCTGTACTACTATGCCTTGGTAAAAGCTTACCCAACACGATAATATAATTTATTTTTTACTTTCCTCGAAGTATATTCGCAAAAACTTGCTAATAATCTATGTAAACATCTTACTAATATATTTTACTACTTAAGATTGAACTTCACACCTTTAATAAAAACTGGCACATCAATGCACAAAACCGTCAAGACTGGAAATGTCGGTGGAGGCCTTTGCCCAGCAGTGGGACACTACAAGTTACATCATCATCATCATCATCTCAGCCATAAGAAGTCCACTGCTGGACATAGTCCTCCTCCATGGATTTCCAAAAAGATCGATTGGAAGCGGCTTGCATCCAGCGTCTTCCCGCCACTTGTAAGAGATCATCTGTCTATCTCGTGGCTGGTCTTCCTACGCTGCGCTTGCCGGTGCAAACAAAAACAGACAACTGCCATCTAGTCTCACCTGTGACCACGAACGCTGCAGTGTTCTTAACGTCAGCTCATAAAATTATGTAAAATATACGCGATAAATCCGTTAAAATTTGTTTCATTTCAATGAGAAAAATCTCACATTTCTTCATACCTGGGGATTATTTTTACACATCTTCTCCTGAAGTATGGTGTTCTCTTTGTGCATCATCTTCAACTCTCCCTGCAGTCGCTTCACCTGCGCGCGGCACGTCTCCAAGTTCTGATCTTTCGTCATAAGTTCTTTGTAAAGTATATACCTGCAAACGTACCTGAATGTATCCATCCTTGTGGATTCAAAAATATTTCAATTAATAAACCATAACTTTTGTTTTGTTCGCCCGGCTTGGCTGTAGAACATTGACAGATTGCTGTATACAGACGCCATATCGTTTTGTCATTCTATTTTCAAAAATGTATATGGCAAATTATTTATGCAAAACATTCTTTTTTTTTCAGTTATGTTGTCCAGTTTTGAAACCTTTTTGTTGTGTTTAGTACAATCATTATCGTGTAGAATGCTTAGCGTTGAGGGTAGCGAAAAAAAATGTCTGTGGTTTAGCTATAGAACTATTCATATGGCATTGAGGGCAATGCTGTCCTTATTTCATTATTTTGTTCAGTCGAGACTACTTAATTCTTTATTTGCCACGATATAACTATAAGCAAACAGACTAAGAGTAAATCCGTTCGGAGCATAGAGGTTATAATATATGTTCAAAGATTGTGGTCCCTCCAGACAGCGTGCTGTAATCGTATTATTTATAAATTGTTAAGTGATCACCCCAAAGCTCAATCAAGTATCAAGTTAGTGGAGTTACGTGTACCTAAGAGAGCATAGATTCAAAAATATATAATAAAGTGTCGACTTCTACGGGCTCGAATCTTATACCTTCAATCTGACTTTAACACTGCCATTTAACATGCCATAATTGTTTTATTTTTATTCGAAAATAGGCTTGCGCTTGACCGCTTACTCGCCCGATGACATGTAACTGATAGTGTGCTTAGGAATCTATTCACTTGCGATTTGAAGACACCCATATTAAATATGTATATCTATTCGGAAAAACTCGTTCAGAAAATATTTTCCACATTTTGGCGGCACGTACAACGGAGGTGTAGCTGAAGTATTTCGTTCGCAATTTTGGAATATCCACCATAAAACGACGTCAAATTTACGAGAGTCTTGCCATATATGTGTTTATGTGCTCCTTAAGCCCTTTCCTTTGATATCAAACAAGACGTAAGCACCCTGTAATACTGTTTTTTTTTACTACTAAAGTTAGATTACCGTGACAGGGTGTTAGCCCATCGCCTACATAGACGTCTATTTACCTAAAGTTGCTTAACTGACTTTTCAGTATCCTCGGAAAGAGAAACAGTACATTATGTCAATCTTATAAATATCAACATATATGTACTGCTAAAATCATAACCCTTCGTTTTGACTTCGCCGAAGTCGGGCAAAAATAATTAATAAAAAAAATCACCTCTTGACCTCCAAGTCAGCGTTATCGGCCACCAACTTTTCTTGCATGTCATAACTCTCACTTAACTTCCTCGTCAGGTCGATCTCCTTTAAAAGAAAACTCAATTTTATTCAAACCTGTTTATTGACTATTTTAATATAGGTTATAATAGAATGGTATGTAGGTACGGTTTTCAATGTTGATTTTGGTAAAAATATTTTTTATAAGAAGTACTCCTAAATTAACTTTTTTTGGCCAGCTAAATTATTATCCCTTTAGGAGCACCTAAGGCCTGATAAAAGTTTAATCTAAAAAACGTGACAATTTAGTTCAATTTTTAAAATACACAAATCAAGCCTTGCAAGACAGATGTACTTAAGTTTGCAACTATATTGGCAATAATAATTATAGTAAAAAAAACTGAAAAAACCGACTTTAAAATACGCAATACAATACATAATGATGCAACTTGCTGTTCACTTTTTTACAGGCACTTGGATGATATTTTACCAATTATTTTGTTATAAAAACCAAAATACTGCATCGATTTTGATAAAATTTATATCGGACCACCTTTGTGATCTACCAAATACAAAAAGAATCATCAAAGGTAATCGGTGAACACATACAGACCGAATTGATAACCTCCTTCTTTTGAGAAGTCAGTTAAAAATAGGACAGCAGCGCACAAATGCCACATTAGTTCACTATCCAACCAGATTAGATTATATACATAGGTTATATGTATAAGAATGCAAATTTCATACACTGCTACGCGTAGCATGTTTACGTAGCGCACGTGTTCACGCGTAGCGTATATAGGCGCAGAAATGGATCCGCGCAAACATTTTTTTTAAAATATATACATACATAAAAAGGCAGATGGCTCGCCTGATAGTAAGCGATATCTGTGATCGCCTATAAACAACTGAAACATCAGTGATATTACAGCTTTGCTAGCCCGGAGAGGTGATTTTAAACACCCTTTTTAACCAAAAAGAAGGAGATTATCAATTGGTCTTTGTTTTTTTTAAGCGCTCTTTGATAATACCATGCCATAATGCTAGTAAGAAACCGACAAAGAAATATTTAGTGAATCAGCTTATCATAAGATAAAAACAATGATAAAGTATTAAGTTATCACACATCACAGAAACGCGAATCGTCCGTGAAAATGTATGATAAGTAATTTAAATTTTATACAAAACCTAATGGCATTTTACTTTTATGTATGTCAAATATAATTTGAAGTTTTTTTGCATTAAAAATGTGGATAAATCAGTATAATTCTCGTAAACTTTGACGATCCGAAGACAAGCGTATTTTACAAGAACGGTTTTTTCTTTTGCCACTCGTTCGTCACTCTTAGTTTTCATTGTATAAGTTACAATGAAAACCAAGAGTGACGGACACAATGGATTCCCACAAAGGGTTTGAAATCGGACTGTTATTAGCAATGGTGCCTTTGCCTTTTGTGCCATTTTCTTATGTGTTTATTGTTTTATTACTTTATGTGGTATCAATAGAGTGTTATTGATTGATTGATTGGTGAAGATTAGTTACTCGTCTTGTCTTGTCAGAAGAGGAATACTTTTTTAACTCGCCTCTATAATTTTTAGGTCCTAATCTTTTTTCTTTTGGTCCAGTTTTAACTACTTCAGTTAGTTTTAACTAATGTCATTCAAATTATGAAGGCCTATTTTTCTTAACGAAAACATGACAGCGTGTCGCATCCGTTATTTTATGTTTGATGTAGTCACGTACTGATTTGCTCCTGACTGGCTGATCTGACACGACCAGCGTGGGGGGGTGTGTCTCAGCAGCAAGTACCACCGTGGGGTGGTTCATCTTCATCTCGTGGTGGACTGCGGGCTCTGGAGATATACGAGATGGATATGAAGGTACAAGTCCCAGACGGACAGTAGGTTGCAAAACTGTAACCGCTCTACTGGTTCCTATGAATCTGATTCAGAGCAGAGCGTCTGTCTCGCGTGAAGGTACGGAAACGAGTGAGATCAATGGATGGGGGATGTGCGGTCTGCAATCTATCTCGGAATCAATACCAATCTGGGGTGTGTCGGCAGGTCTGACGGCAAACGGCGCGGCGACCAGACGAGCTGACCGTCATGCTGTGGAAGAACGGTAAGTGCCTGGTTAGGTGCGCCACGTGCATCAGCACTGTAGCCGCAAGTCATGTGGGTCGCACCGTCCACTCCCCGGCACCAGGCCAAATAGATCATAGGTGAGTTAGGCCATAGAATAACGGAAAGGATAGCATGTGAAAAGACTGGCAATCGCCATTTAGCGGGGTAACGTGGCAAGTATTATGGGTAGCTTTGCACCAGGAACAGTTAGGGGTGGGTTATTTGACTGATTTAGCTTTTGATAATTTGTAATTATATTTGTATATGACATGGCAAATGCAAAATACAAAAGAAATATCGAATAAACGGCTACTGGGGATAATTAAAAAAAATCCGGGGTGTCTTCAAAACACGAGTGAATGGGTTTCTTCTGGGAAAGCGCGCTCCATTGTGGACCGCAGCGTTACTCAATATCAGATGAGCTGGAAGTCAAGAGCAAGTCTGTTGAAGGAAAAAAACTTCCGACACTGAAGGCGGCAAAGTGGTCGACGTGGTTGCAGGCCTCACTGTTCCCTGGGGCTGTGATTTACGGCTCTTGAACCTAATCTGCCGTGAAAAATGTCTCGGAACCGCCGCGCGATGCTTAGCAACCATTCTACACGTCTAATGTCAGTGTCATCAGAACCATGAAGCTCACCGAATGTTGAGCCAGGTAAGTACTCCATTCGCACCGGGTCTTCCTTCAGTTCTTCTTTCGATTTCTTCATGTAGAGAAACACTTCATTTCCGACCAGCTTCTGCATGTTCCTGGTGAGTTTATCGAACCGCTCCATCTCGCGGAGGAGCATGTCACTCCTCTCTCCCAGCTCTTTTACGTCGGATTCTGTTATGGTTGTTTTCTGAAATTACATTTTCATATTTATTTTATTGCTTATCGTGTCCCGCGGTTTCACTCTCTTTCTACAGAAACCGTTTATTATTTCGGGGTATATTATCCATGTGTTATTCCAAGTTATAAGCTGTACCCGTTCCAAATTTATTCTTCGCTTTGCTAGTGGCTAGTCCTAACTGCGATATTTTAGCTCCAACCTCCCGTTTACACTGAGCCCTTGCTGCCTCTGCCGCTGCTCTTCGATTTGCCAGTTATATCCTATACACTTGTGCAGCAGCATCGACGCTGAGAGCTAAGTGTTAACGGAGGGTTATGGGAAGTGGAACAAAAGCCTCGCTATATGATTCAAACTGATAGATACTTGGTCAGTTTAGTAATCTTACAACTACTTGTCAATAGATCAATTGATCTTACCTTCTGTATTTCGAGAAGTCTAGCTCGGGAGTCTCTTATTTTCCGTGCACTCTTTCGTGTGTCGTTGTGGATGTCACGGATTTGACGAGACAAGGAGTCATCGGTATCGTAACACGGCGGAGAATCTAAAAACACAAATATTTCAACCCACCCCCAAAAAGAATTATTAATTTCAGCCCATATGTATTTATGTTCATCTGTTCCCACATAACTTCAAAACTACATAATTTGACAAATGAGGTATCGAAGAAATGTTTTTATCGTTTGGTATAAAATAAGCACACAAAATAATAATAAAGACACATTAAAGAAGACAGTCCCGAATGTAAAAATGTAAAAGACATGATGACAAATGGGTTTAATTAAACAACGAACGGAAATAAACTTCCGGAATATTACCACGTGGTCGGGATTTCATTTTTCAAACTATAGTTTGCTTTTATACATATGGTGTGGACCGTAAACATTAATAAAAATATTTCTTACATTCTCCTGATTTCTTGTAACCATATTTTCCTGGCTTATCTTGCCTGACTGTCATTTTTTGTCCAGCACTGAATTCTTTATGGACACAACCCTTGCCACTTCTTCGGTAGTCTTCTCGGTTTGGACTGATTGATCTCATGTAACCAAAGTGTCCTGAGCCACTCTGGTCCCCAGGAGACAGGATCTTTTCTAAGCGCACTGGTTCTTCTTTTGAGCCATCTCTTGCCGACTTCAAAAATAAAAAAATGCTTTGAAGATAAAAGAAACACTAAGAAATGACGTTAGCTCAAGAAGGAAGATAAGAGTACGACGTCCCAAAAAGAAAAGTAACCTATTTTTCGTTTGTCCCAGAAAAGACAACAGCTTAAAACTCTCGATTATCTCGCTCATGCGTTATTCATTATTCTTACTAAAGCTTATAATTTTTTGTATCGCAGGGCAAAGGCCTCCTTTTCTTATTTTTTCCGGTCCTGTATATAGAACCCGACACGCGGCCTATCGCGCGCATATGAAGAAATCTGGACTTGGTGGTAAGATAACTTTTTATTTATTTAATTTTCCGGGGTCATTGGGTGATCTTTGTTAAATTTACAAGTGATTATTTACATATCACTACAGTACACTACACAACAGTACTTACTATTGTTACAGGATTATTGCAATGAGAACTTTG
The DNA here is from genome assembly GCA_947563715.1 of Lycia hirtaria. Classification (NCBI taxonomy): domain Eukaryota; kingdom Metazoa; phylum Arthropoda; class Insecta; order Lepidoptera; family Geometridae; genus Lycia; species Lycia hirtaria. Next base: position 17,978,592 of record OX387386.1, read on the forward strand.
TTCCACTCTTCAAGATGTACAACATATGCATATATATATATGAAAAAGTAGGAAATCCAGTGAGGTCAATTTTGAGGTCCATAGATGATGGTTATCGCTTCCCATCTGGCGAACCGTCTACCTTTTTTCTGCTCTTTTTTTTGTTATTTTTTCTGTTCTTCTACATTGACGAGCTCCATCCTCGGTCATACCGTCACATAACATCAGGCGAGTTGGTGGTCAATCGTAGATCTATCTAGTATAAAAAAACCGACAAAAGCATATCCAATGAAAATTCTTACCAACTTAGATTCTGAAGCAGAAACACCATCCAATAGATTCTTAGAAGGCTCCCTAGATGCTTGGTTTGCTATTTCCGGAGAGCTGTTGCTCTGGTCCAGAAAGGAAGGTTTCATATACGGCGTGCGAGAAGTCGGACGCTGCCGGGAAACTGGCTTGAGAGACTAGAATAAGATTCAATTAATCTTAATGGAGTTCGTGTACATTTTTTATTTACTGAGATATTTATATCTAATAGGTACCTTTAAACGAGCAATTCTTGTATATATATTATGTAATCTAAATCTCGGAAACAACTCCAACAATTTTAATGAAATTTGGTTTGTAGGTAGATTAGGGGACGATACATACATACATACACCGAAAAACATAACCCTCCTTCTTACGCAGTCGGGTAAAAATTACTCGGGTCAACTCGGGTTTGTCGGGTAATTATTACATGCTAACAGCTCATACTGGAACAGTTTAAATACAAATCAACTCATTCTTTAGATCTTATATACGGAATGCAATGAAGAGGTTTTATTTATAACACTTTATTTTCTAATTCATTTCATTCAGCTGGCTTTTATTATTTTTTGTTATACTTCCGCAAACTTTGAGGCTTGCATGTTCTACAATATACCAATAGTAAAGAATCATACTATAAATAATGAGCTAGCGCGGGGAGCGGGTGAGGAACCCTAAATTGGTGGAATGCGGAGAGTGCCCATTTTGTTTTTCTTTGCTTCTGCATTCACATTACCTGCGATTTTATTGTATTTTCTGCTGTTGCTTGACCAACTCATGTCAAACCTATGTTCTTCAATTCAGATCAAACAAACAATTAAAAATAGGGCAACAAATATTTTATTACACTGTCTCTTTAATTATTAGCTACTTGCCTTAGGTTATTTTCAGTTGTCAGGTTTGAGGTTTTTCATAAAACTGAATTGCATTGCCTACTCGTTGTTGCATAGCTTTATTTTTTTTGCCTAAAACAGGTAAGCTTAAGCTAAGTATATAAGCTGAGTAATATTGGCATTTGTATATTTCAATCTTACAGAATATTTCACCGACTCCTTAAAAAGGAGGAGGTTCTCAATTTGTTGAAATCTTTTTTTTATAGTATGTTCCCCGATTACTCGAAGACACCCAGATCGAATTGATAAATTGTTTTTTCGTTTGAAAGGGGATATTTCCCAGGTGGTTAAATAGAAATTTTATCAATATGTGTTCATTATTTTGGTTTTTGTAACAAAATAACTGGAAAAATTTGTCATCCAAGTAAATGAATTGCGTATTTTTAAGTCGTTTTTTTTTTAGTTTTTATCGCTCTATAGTATTCCATTAGGTATCTATTGAGATACTAATGATAATTAATTATTAATGATTAATTATTGAATTAATCACTATTAAGAAAGAAAGAAGTTTCCGACAGCCTAGTCGGGAGACCATCTGACTTGCAATCCGCAGGTCCTGGGCTTGAATCCCGCGGCATGCACCTCTGTCTTTTCGAAGTTATGTGCGTATTGTTGATTGTCGCAAACTTCAAACGGCGAAGGAAAAGAAAACATCGTGAGGAAACCTACATATATGAGAGTTCTCAATGATCTTGAAGATGTGTGAAGTCTGAGAACCCGCACTTGGCCAGCGTGGTGAACTATGGCCTTCTCACAATGAGAAGATGGCCCGCGCCCAGCAGTGGGACAGTTTGTACAAACAGGGCTGATAAAAAAAGGTATCTCAAATGACTCGTACACAATAGAATCTGTTCAGTTAGAGAACTACAGCCTTACCGAAAAACGTTACGTAACTTTAAGCATTGCTTAATATTATTTTGTCAACTTCTCGCTGACACGTAATGACACTTGAGGAAAGGAGATAGAGAATTTAAGATTATGGTTAAAGTTAAGTAACGTTTTTCGGTATGGCGACTAATGTGGCATTGAGATGAGAGAGCTGCTGTTCTTATTTCATTTTTTTAGAGTTCCGTACCTCAATAGGAAAAAACGGAACCCTTATAGGATCACTTTGTTGTCCGTCTGTCCGTCTATCCGTCCGTCCGGGTGTCAAGACCTCCTTTATCTCGGGAACGCGTGAAGGTATCGAGTTGAAATTAAAACCATATACGCAGATCCATAGTATCTTGCTGCAGAAAGAAACATAAAATTTCTCAGTTTTCGTAAAAAAAAAAGTTACAGCCGAATAAGTCGTAAAAAACGCACATTTCGACACTCTCGAGGAATCAAAACCTATGGGGTACTTCCCGTTGACCTAGAACTATGAAATTTGGCAAGAAACATTGTGTTAGAGTACACATATAGGAAAAATCCGAAAACTGGACATTTTTTATTTAATCACAAAATAATAGTGTCTTTATGCAAGGAATGAGGGTCCAAATTTTAAAGTTCTTTAACCGTATCTTGTGGGGTATCATATGAAAGAGCTTCATTAGCATACGCTAAAACAGGTTTTTAAATATTTTTACAATGTATATTTTTCGGTTTATGAAGGAAAATATAAAAAATATATGATTTCCCCTTTTATCTACTAGTTTGTACGGAACCCTCGGTGGGCGAGTCTGTCTCGCACTTGTCCGGTTTTATTTTCAGTTGAGACCACAGAATATTATAATAGTATAATATGTACTTCGATATGTTAGTTCCCCCTTTTAGCCACCATAGGTATATGTGAACAGATTAACTTAGATAAACTACGCCTGACTGAATCCATCTCAAAGCTTCCGACTATCCTGTACTTGCTACACAAGGGTTTATCACTAGATATGTTCTGCCAATCCGGCTTAAGATGATCCTGGTAATAAAACCATTTTTTTAATCTGGATTGGTTGGAACTAACTCTAATTCGAATGAGCTGATCGCGTTGTAGTGGATGAATCTCTATCATAGATCCTAATAATACGATGATTGGAATCGAAATCACAATTAAGACAAACCTCTACCATTCTCTTGATCTAGAAATTGAGAAAACTGGTTAATATCGTTAAACATTATAAAATTGTTCGATGATTATATTTTTATCTAATTGGAATCATATATTCTTATTTTACTTGGTTTTAGATTTTAGTGTTGAATAAAAAACAGTAAAGTTAAAAATATGAACAAAGCAAGACATTGAAACTTACTTAGGAGTATCATGGGCGTAGCTAAAGTTATGGGGGGTTTTGGGGGTTCAACCCCCCCCCCCCTCGAAATTTTAAGTATTTGAGGGTTGAATCCGCAACTGCATTTTTGTTATTTTCTATATGTACTTTAAATTCTTTGGATATTACAGAAAGAAAGAAAGAGAGGGAGAATTCAACGCTACTACAGTATTGGTAATTTCAAGGCTAGAGTGAATAGTATCTACTAGATCGAAGTGCTCTATCCTCGACTTTCAGTCGTTAAGCTAGCCATCCGTGGTCAAATCACGGACAAGTATAATTTGTTTTGAATAAAAAAAATATAATTTATTGTTCTGGATAGCTGCATAATGACTATTGTTGATCTTTTTTATTTAATTAAAATATATATTACTATGTACTTACCTTCATTTTTTATCTTGTATGTTGTACAGTCCGTTTATTTACGGTAAAAATTAATATTGAAATAATTAAGACAAAATTATTAGTAAGAAACAGTAGGTATAACACAAGTAAAATAAGCTATTGACATAAAATGACAGGCTTTGTAGTAAAATTGACAATTTATTAATGACTTGTAAATGACGGTAAAACGTTTCCATAGATACTTTTTTTCAAACGAAAAAAATATATACTTGTTTTACCTACAACAAGTATAATATTTGCAAGGCAAGTTGGCGCTCAAAGGCAAACTTAATTCTACGTTAAATAAAACCAGACAAGTGCGAGACAGGCTCGCCCACAGAGGGTTCTGCACAAACTAGTAGATAAAAGGGGGATATCATATATTTTTTAATATTTTCCTTCATAAACCGAAAAATAATACATCGTAAAAATATTTAAAAACCTATTTTAGCTTATGCTACTGAAGCTCTTTCATATGATATCCCACATGATACGGTTAAAAAACTTTGAAATTAGGACCCTCATTCCTTTCATATTCCTTCACAATTTTTTTGTGATTTAATTAAAAATGTCCAGTTTTCGGATTTTTTCCTATATGTGTACACAATGCTCCTTGCCAAATTTCATAGTTCTAGGTCAACGGGAAGTACCCCATAGGTTTTGATGCCCTTGCGAGTGTCGAAATGTGCGTTTTTTTCGACATAATCGGCTGTAACTTTTTCTTACGTGAACTGAGAAATTTGATTTTTCTTTCTTCGGCAAGAGACTATGGATCTGCGTATATGGTTTTAATTTCAACACGATACCTTCACGCGTTCCCAAGATACTCACGTACAGGTCTTGACACCCGAACGGACGGACATACAGACAGACGGACAGACGGACAACAAAGTGATCCTATAAGGGTTCCGTATTTTCCTTTTGAGGTACGGAACCCTAAAAAAAGATTAGGTACTCCACAGACTGATGAAACTCTAAAAATTATCCTAATTGAAATAAAACTAATTTTAACGGATTTATCGCGTTATATTTACATAATTGTATGACCTTCGTCAGAGGTCATAAAATTATGTAAAATGTATGCGATAAATCCGTTAAAAATTGTTTCATTTCAATGAGTAACCATCGTGAAAACCTTAGAAAAAATTATCCTAATGCTGAAACTCACTAATGGTTGGCAGCGTACCCAGCATTCTAGCATTTCAGCATTGCCAAAAGTCAGATGCGCAACACTAACAATAAAACTATTGTTTTCGATTTTTGTCAGCGCGCAATATATTTACAGAAATACAGTACGTCCAAAAAACATTCTTGGTAAAAAAAATACCTAATAGTGTGTAATTAATGTTACTTCTCCTGATGATGGCTAAACACTGATCCTGGGAACCGGTGACCAATTTAGTTAAATAATGCCTACTTAAAACAGAAGATTAACGCGGATAAAGCAAGGTCCCGCTCGCACCGACCTAATTTACAAAGTTTTACCCTTTGATGTAAGGACTCCATTCTGTTTTGTGCTTAGCCTGAGGGCAGGCGGATTCTGGAACCAACCTTCTGACTTTCAGGAAGTGCTTTTGGTCTGGACGGACAGCGAAACTAATGCAAAGACCATAACGTTAATTATACCACTTTGAGATTATACCTGGTACGAACCCGCCATTAGCGATAAGGCCGCCTTTTGTACTTTTGGTACGGCCTAATCATGTACATATTTTTATTATAATATGGTGTCAATAAAATATTATTGTATTTGTATTGTATTGTAGCCCGCCTCTAACTTGGGGCATGTTTTTAACGCAGATCAATTTCTGAACTTTGGAATTAGTCTTGTCTGAGTTTGGATTAGAGTTTTGTCTGAGATTGTGGTCTCGCTACAATGCGCTGTAATTGCATTATCAATAAGTGTGTTAAGAATATTTTAGATTCTTTGTAAACAATAATCTATAGTAAAAGAAAAACAAAATACCCGACTGCAGATAAACATTTTTGTAGACTATCTTACAATTTCTTTACACTTGATAAGCAGTTGAGTGTACGTTTTTTGTGAGAAAGTATGCGTAAAATTGCTGTAAAAGATTAGAAATATGCATTCTTTAGAATAATTATAGTAAAACCACTTGTTTAATGCGAAAAAGTTAGTTGGAGGTTTCTCGTTGAAATATTAAAAATCCGTACTCAGCCAGGGCGTCGCCAAGGGGGGGCAGCTGCCCCCCCTTGCTCCCCTAAGAGATTTAAAAAATGTACCCAACTGCAAGGCAACCAAAGTCCTAAGGCCGTGCAATTGTACCTGTACTTCTCTTCCTCCATAATATTAATTTGCCCCCCCCCCCCCCCCCCCCGGGCCATAGGCTGGCGACGCCCTTGATACTCAGCGATATCGGTCCACGTTCTTGATGGAATTTTTTGCCGCCATCTCAGTTTCCTGAGAGCTAGAATCTTGGAATTATCAAGACTGTAGTGAATAGATATCTTCTAGTACGACGAGCTCCGTCCTCGGCCACAGAGTCGCTCAACATCAGGCGACTTGGTGGTCAAACGTAGATCTACCTTGCATAAAAAAAATTGCGATGTATTATTATTATTACAAAAATATGTATAGCCTATAACAATCAAGGAGTGAAGACGAATGTAACGACACCACGCACATCAAAATCGGTCAAGCCGTTTAGTCTGTAGGCGGTCATATAGAAACATACATACATACCCACATATATAAATACAAACATATATACACTCGAAAAACATAACCCTCCTTCTTACGCAGTCGGGTAAAAAAAAGCTTCAAGTTAATGTTAAAACTTTTATCTAATCCCGTTGAAGTTAATCTAAACAACGAATATAATTTATTGATACAAATACACAAGTAAGTTAAGTTTTAATAATCCTCGACATAAAATGCGGCTGAATCGATTTCGATGAAACAGCTCTCAACTCACCACATTCTTTTTTTGAATTCGTTTGAATTCTTTCAAACAGGACTTTCACCAAAAAAAACAGTCGTTTGTATGAAGATACAAACGAAAAATATGCCTTTAATTTATGTACTTACTTAATATAAGCAAAGATTCAGTGTTTTATCATTATTATTTAGGTAGGTAGATATACATCCATAGTTATCCATGAACAGACGACAATCCTTTCTCGATTTTCCTCTATTTCCCCTCTTTCAGAGAACTTATTAAGATCCTATTTTATTATACTACAAAGGGAAAATTATATCGCAAGATTGAAATATATTCTTTGAGATGGATCTGTGCGTTTTATTTCAATTCTTTTCATGGATATTTTTTTTACAAAATTACTTAGGTACTGAGCAGTTGTGGGTTTTATAAGAGCGAACAAAACAAGCTACGAATTTCTACATCAACTGAAACAGTGCCTATGTTTGTTTGGATGTCAGTACCTATTCGCATACAGGTTTACTCTCATCTCTTTTTGCAAAGTTAGATCGCGATCATTTTTAACCGACTTCCAAAAAGAAGGAGGTTATCAATTCGGTCTGTATGTTCTTTTTTGTATTTTTGTTCACCGATTACTCAACCGTCCAATTGTCCATTGATTTTGATGATTATTTTTGTATTTGGTAGATCATTGGTTTATATAACAAAATAACTGGTTAAATAATTATCATTCAAGCGCCTGTAGAAAAATTAACAGCAAATCTCGTGTGTATTGTATTGTGTATTTTAAAGAAGGTTTTTTCAGTTTTTAAAACTATAATTATTAGTATCTTGATTTTTCTGCTGAGAGTGACACAAAAGTTGTAACGGTTATTAAAAATATAAATTAAGAGTTGGTTTATTTCAACTTTTCTTTCACTCTCTTTACTATGCACTGCTACATGATATGAGTGTAAGGCCCCAGACCGGCGGGCGGTTTGCGTTGATAAAGATAAGTACCTGGGCGACCGAGCTCCACTAGGATTTTAATGACTGAAAATACGAGCAAACCCGGGTTCACTAAAAATGAAACCTAGCAAGATCGATTTATCGTCCCCTAATCTACCTATAAACCAAATTTCATTAAAATCGTTGGAGCCGTTTTCGAGATTCAGATTATTTATATTATGTATATTATACATACTTATTTATTTATTTATTGCACATTGTACAGTTTATACAAGAATTGCTCGCTTAGATGTATTAGATAGATATATATACTTAGTCTGGCCATAAATACTGTTACAGTTAAAAATAAGAAAGATATTACATTTGAATTTGGAATCTGTCATTTTTATACGATTGTTCATTGCGTTTTCTAATTTTGGCGCCAATACATTGTACAATATTTTGCGATATTAAAATGGAGTGGGGTGATAAAGAGAACCGAATCGCTGTGATTGCATTACACAAAGTTGGTATGGAGTCAAATGCAATTTTTAAAACTCTCCATACGCTTGGTATTAGTAAAATTTTTGTGTACCGGGCTATTAATAGGTACAATGAGACCTCCTCTGTTTGTGACAGAAAAAGATCTGGCCGTCCACGTAGTGTTCGTACGAAAAAGGTGGTCAAAGCAGTAAGGGAAAGAATTCGAAGAAATCCTGTCCGAAAGCAAAAGATTTTATCTCGGGAGATGAAGATAGCACCCAGAACCATGTCGCGTATTTTAAAAGATGACTTAGGACTTGCAGCCTATAAGAGACTCACTGGTCATTTTTTAACTGATAATTTAAAAAAGAATAGGGTGGTAAAATCGAAACAACTACTGAAGCGGTACGCAAAGGGAGGTCACAGAAAAATTTTGTTTACGGATGAGAAAATCTTTACAATTGAGCAACATTTTAACAAACAAAATGACCGTATTTATGCTCAAAGCTCTAAGGAAGCTTCCCAATTAGTCGACAGAGTGCAACGTGGGCATTATCCGACTTCTGTAATGGTTTGGTGGGGTGTTAGCTATGAAGGAGTGACTGAGCCATATTTTTGTGAAAAAGGTATCAAAACATCGGCACAAGTATATCAAAATACCATTCTTGAGAAGGTAGTTAAGCCCCTTAACAACACCATGTTCAATAACTAAGTATGTTCCTTCCAACAAGACTCGGCGCCAGGTCATAAAGCTCGGTCCACGCAGTCTTGGTTGGAAGTGAACGTTTCGGACTTCATCAGAGCTGAAGACTGGCCGTCGTATAGTCCTGATCTTAATCCGCTGGATTATGATTTATGGTCAGTTTTAGAGAGTATGGCTTGCTCTAAACGCCATGATAATTTGGAGTCCCTAAAACAATCCATACGATTGGCAGTGAAGAATTTTCCCATGGAAAGAGTGCGTGCTTCTATTGATAACTGGCCTCAACGTTTAAAGGACTGTATTGCAGCCAATGGAGACCACTTCGAATAAGCTTTTATATTTTAAATTGTTTTATATTTATGTATTAAACTAACACACTGTAAAAGTAATAAATATTATTTGCAATAAAAAAAAAATTTTTTTCTTCGTGACAATATTTATGGCAAGACTAGGTATACATTCATAATATATTATAAATTTATAAGAATTGTTAAAAGATAATATTAGAAAAGAAACACATGTAACGTTGGTGAAGCGTCATCTATGTGAAACTTACAATATTTCTGAAAACGTTAAAATGGTTCAGTTTACGTATAATAGTGTAAGTAAGTTTCGCTAGATGACTCTTAACTAAAATGTTTCAAATTTGCCCAGCGTCTCACGACCAAGATTCCCGTAGCGGTCCGTACACCTTCGTCTGAGGTATTATTGAATAAATATTTTAAAACTGGTTTTATACATTGTTTTCATCTCAAATGTACACCGTCACTTACTTACATCAGGTGAGAAGTAAAATGTATTTAATTAATGTTTTCTAAGATTTTCGCGATTGCTATTTATTGAAATGAAACAATTTTTAACGGATTTATCGCGTATATTTTACATAATTCTATGACGTGCTTGACGTTTTAGCGACCGTGGTCACAGGACGATAAATCCATTAAAAATTATTTAATTTTAAATACTATTAAGAAAGAAAAAGTTTCCGGCAGCCTAGTCCGAAGAGTTTTTAAGCAAAGCCGGGGACAGACAGACGGACATGGCGAAATTATTAGGGTTCCTTGTTTAATACGGAATCCTAAAAAAGGTGTAAATACTATTTGTGACCTAGTCTGACCAAGGTGAATAAATTGACCCTCTGTTTCGATACACTTCTAAACTATAGACCTAGACATTCAGGCGCCATATTGTAATAATTAACAAATCCCATTAAAACGCAAAAAAAATGTGATTACAGACTAACGGTTAAGTAAATACATACATAAAATCACGCCTATTTTCCGTTATAGAGTAGCCAGAGGGCCAGAGCATCTACGACCATGAGGCAGTTTTACGCCACATTTGACCATAGGTGAAAAAGGGTTAGACGGAATAAGAGAGTAATTTAGATGTAATATTGGCCTGCAGTGACAGCCATCAACCCATCGTAATTAGCACACGCGACACGCGCCGACACACCACGCACTCACACTACTCAACGCTCTGACTATCCGCCAACCAGATTTTGATTTATTTTTTACTAATCATAAAATGTTTATACAACATTGTATACAACTGCTGTCTGAGCTATGTATTTACTCATAAATTAAATTTAGTCTGTGTAAAGTGCTTCAGAAATGTTTTGGTTTAGTTAGACTGTAAGTTTCTGATAGTTTTTGTATAAATAAATAAATAAATAGCGTAACGTAATGGTGTTGTGTGAAATGTCCACAAATATTTATTTATTTATTTATTATCGTATCGCCTACGTAAACGCCAAGTCCCTTAACTGACTTTTACAGTATGCCCGGGAAGACAAGTAACTGGTACATTCTGTTTTTCTTTCTCTCCTAGTCCAGCATGGAAAATGATTGGGTACTTTAACTCTCAAAACGTTGTTGATTGTTGTAGCTGAGATGATGATGATAAATAAAAAATACTACTTCGAAAAACAAAATCGGTTTATTTCTTATAAATTGAACAAAAAGAAAAGATCTACAAACAGTAGATAAAAACAAATTAACATATAACACGCTTAACTATTTTTCGAATGTCTGTTTGGATAAAAAACTCTCGTGACAAATGGGAACTAAAGCCCGCTCCACATTCCCGTCAAAATTAGACGAACCTTCCGAATACGTGAATGTAGAGAGAGTATTCTATACTCGTGTGCTCTCGGCAATGCTCGTTCTTCGACAAAAGTTTTGCCTCTCGGCAAACTCCGGGAATGTGGAGCGGGCTTTACGTTTCGAGTTTCGATTGAACAAAATATCGAAATAAGGACAGCAGCGCCCTAAATGCCACGTTAGTTTTAGCGGTTAAGAGTCGGTAAACTATCGGCAGCCGCCTTGCTCGCGCACGATTTTTTTTTAATAGTAAAATTAATCAACTATTGAATGTATCTACGTTTAAAAACTAGTAAATTCATAATCTCGGTAAGTATCAGGCAACATGACAAGCCATATATCAAATTGTTCGTGACGACATTTTATCACTCATAATTTTATTTATATATAGGTTTTAGAAAAGCACATTCAATATTATAAAATAAATATCGCGCAAGATCGAGGCTAGTCATACCGTACACCGCCTCTTAAAAAAACCTTGCAGACATCTAGAAAGATAGAAACTAAACTATTATTTTTGAAATCAAACTAGAATACTATAATATACCTACCCTTGTAATAAATCACAGCGATGTAAAGTCACTAGCCTTTGAACTAACATGCCTCAAAAACTATTTGTAATTAAAGATTTTCCAGACATATGCGTCTGCGTACGACTTACATCAGGTACTTATGACACAACAAAACAACTTAATACTATTTAAACTCTTCATACTCTCTTAAGGACATTGCACTTTTTTAATAAATGGTCGTTTATTTTAATCAATGACTCTACGGTACGAGTTTTTTTTTTTTCAAAATTTTATGAATTTTATCTTCGGAGTTATAACGAAATCCTAAAAAAGCAAATCATACAGATCCATTCATGATTCTAATCAAGTAGAAACAAGTAATCACCGACATCGATAAAGTTTAGTCATTAACATCGTCATCATGATGATGATGACTAAACATTATTAATCATAGAGACAGCGATACATAATTCCGATCAGGTAAAAACAAGTAATTATCGAAATCGGATAATGTTTAGTCATCAACATCGTCATGATGATGATGATGATGATAACTAAACATTAAAGATATTAATCATAGAGACAGCGATACATAATTCCGATCAGGTAAAAACAAGTAATTATCGAAATCGGATAATGTTTAGTCATCAACATCGTCATGATGATGATGATGATGATAACTAAACATTAAAGATATTAATCATAGAGATAGCCATTCATGATTCCGATCAGGTAAAAACAAGTAATTATCGAAATCAAATAATGTTTAGTAATCAACATCGTCATGATGATGATGATGATAACTAAACATTAAAGATATTAATCATAGAGACAGCGATACATAATTCCGATCAGGTAAAAACAAGTAATTATCGAAATCGGATAATGTTTAGTCATCAACATCGTCATGATGATGATGATGATGATAACTAAACATTAAAGATATTAATCATAGAGATAGCCATTCATGATTCCGATCAGGTAAAAACAAGTAATTATCGAAATCAAATAATGTTTAGTAATCAACATCGTCATGATGATGATGATGATAACTAAACATTAAAGATATTAATCATAGAGACAGCCATTCATGATTCCGATCAGGTAAAAACAAGTAATTATCGAAATCAAATAATGTTTAGTAATCAACATCGTCATGATGATGATGATGATAACTAAACATTAAAGATATTAATCATAGAGACAGCCATTCATGATTCCGATCAGGTAAAAACAAGTAATTATCGAAATCAAATAATGTTTAGTAATCAACATCGTCATGATGATGATGATGATAACTAAACATTAAAGATATTAATCATAGAGACAGCCATTCATGATTCCGATCAGGTAAAAACAAGTAATTATCGAAATCAAATAATGTTTAGTAATCAACATCGTCATGATGATGATGATGATAACTAAACATTAAAGATATTAATCATAGAGACAGCCATTCATGATTCCGATCAGGTAAAAACAAGTAATTATCGAAATCAAATAATGTTTAGTAATCAACATCGTCATGATGATGATGATGATAACTAAACATTAAAGATATTAATCATAGAGACAGCCATTCATGATTCCGATCAGGTAAAAACAAGTAATTATCGAAATCAAATAATGTTTAGTCATCATCATCGTCATGATGATGATGATGATGACTAAACATTATTAATCATAGAGACAGCCATTCATGATTAGGTATAAACAAATAATAATCTAAATTGAATATGTATAATTGTAGAAAATAGTTATCTCCTTTTTGTAACGCGCAACATTTCTCTGAAAAGATTTTCAACTTATAAATATATAATATTTTGGCACACCTTCGGAAAAATACAAAAAGAAAAATCACTTATTATACAAAAAACTAACAATCAAAATAACATAATACACGAAGGTATTTATACTCTAAAAAAAAACATAAAGATATTTTTTTAAACGAGGTATAAGGAATTAAAGATTTTATCTCACATGATTTCACGTAAGGTGTAAAGGCACTTTCGAAAAAGGGTCTATTATACAAAAGGAAAGCCCTTCTTATACAAAACAATATCAACATATTAAAAATAACAAAATACACGTAGGTAATTGTACCTACTCTAAAAATAAACAAAAAAAATATGAAAAAGATCACTTTTCAAACGAGGTATATGTAATTAAAGATAATCATGACTACACTAAGGAGTTAAGGCACATAATATTCGAAAATCTCCTATTATACAAAAAGGAAAACGCTTATTGTACAAAAATGGAAACAACATAATAATATTCAAAATAACAAAATAAACATATGTACTCTCAAAATAAAGCAAAAAGTCGAAAAGTTCCCTTTTAAAACTAGGTACTTTATATAAATTCGTGAATTCATGTGCGTGTTAGGCACACCTTCGAAAAAGGTCTCATTATACAAAAAGGATAAAGACCTATTATACAATAAACACTAACATACTAAAAATAAACAAAAATACGTATCTGTACTGGGGCCGTACCACAAGCGTCCAAGCAGTCTTATTTCAATATTACTTTTGTCTCGCTCTTTCTACAGTAGAGAGAGCAAGACAAAGGTCATAGTAAGAAATAAGATTGCTAATAGCAGTATTAACCGATTCTTTACGGCGGCGAATTTCACATACTTACGTCGGTAGCTACTAACAAATATTTCGTGACGCGCTAGTCTCCGACTTTTCAACCGACTTCCAAAAAGGTGGAGGTTATCAATTCGACTGTATTTTTTTATTTTTTTGTGTTTGTTACCTCATAACTTTCGACTGGGTGTACCGATTTTGATGATTCTTTTTTTATTTGAAAACTGGTGCTTCCCGTGTGGTCCCATTTCATTTGGTCCAGTTCTCACAATGACATCCATGAGAAGTCGGTTGCTTCAGTTTTTTTTAAATATAATTTATACAAAATATCGTTGTAATTAAAAACGAACACTAAATATGTAATTTTTTTTTAATGGGATGGGGTTGTGAGGCCAAACAGCTCATAGGTGAGTTGGGCCACCGAATATATGATAGGACAGAGAATAACGGAAAGGACAGCATGTGCAAAGACTGGCAATCGCCATTCAGCGGGGTAGCGCCGCAAGTATTATGGGTACCTTTGCGCCAGGAACAGTTAGTGGTGGGTTATTTGACTGAGTCAAATTTAGTACGTTTTTAGCTCTTTTATAAATTTATGTTACTTGATTAATTCAGAATTTCATTAGAAAAATGTTTACTACATTTTCTTCAAAAAATTCGAAAAATCAATGATAAATAATATGGATTTAACTTAGGGTAAACCTCCCAAAATATCATTTAAGTAAGTTTTTCCAAATTACATGATATTATGACACTACAGTTGTCGCCCGCCACACAATAAATATGGCTTGGACACACCTGTTGTGCCTTCAGCACTAAATCGGTTAAGATGGTGGTAAGCCCCCTGTACTCTCAAAATAGACGAAACTCTGATAAAGGTTAATTTATATAGAATCAAAGATATTCGTACTTTGATACGATTTACAACGTATTACACTTACACTAATTTTTGTGTAAACTTACTAATATCAATGATAATTTCTAAATAAAACTAAACATACAGTCTTTTCAAAACAAACAGTCTTAAGATATCATATTTTGTTCAAGATTAGAACAGTGGAGTCCGTGTAAAAAATTTAACAATCTTTTATATATCTTTTTTATCTTCTATATATCTTTTATATCGCCGACCGCCGAGAGGCCCGCCCAGTGATCGACCCTATCATCGAGATCATCGATTACATTTTCTACTAACTACAATTCAAAAAAAAAACATGCACAACAAATGAGTTAATAAAAACATTAAACAATCAACAAGTAAATACTTCGCCTGTCTCATTAAACTAGCTGCATCCCGCGACGTTAGCTCTATCTGCATCCCTATTTTTATGTGCAGGCTTGATGTAAAAAAAGTTCGTTTATAAGCTCTACAGCATAATCCGCCGGACAGAGAGTAATGTTTGAAGGGTGCTAACCTCGTAAAGTGTCTAGGTACTAAGAGGATTCCTCGACCGCGGGTGAGGAAAGGCTCGTAAAGAGAGTTCACGTAAAGACCGTAATGAGTTTAAGTAAATTCACATAAGCGAGAAATATCGCAAAAAAAAAAAAAACTCTACAAGCATCAACAGTAGGCGGTAGGTCTCACACGAGGCAGATTCATGAGGCCCGCCGCCCCCGGGTTCTTGAACATGACAGGCGCGGGATGCGGACCGAGGAAGGATCCATGCGGGATGTGCCCGTTGTCCTGTGTTGTCGGAAACACGGGTCGCCTAATTGGGGCAATGGTGCGGGAACAGAGTACGAGCGGTCGTGGAATCGGTCCCGCAGAGTCGTATGCGGGAGTTCCCCACAGGGAGGACTCTCGGCTGAAACTCAAAGTTATAGAAGGAGCGCGCGGTGCTGGTGGGCCAATACCCGCTCGCCACCCAGGCATTGAGGTTGTAAAGTCCGCTGCTCGCGCTGGACGTCATCGCATCTATATTGTTCCCCGACTTCGGAGACCCGTACATGGACAGCGAGCGACTCCCGTCCACCTCTGGATCCGGACCGTTCTTAGCCTCAAAGATTGGCCTCTGATACCTCTTAAAAGCCGACTTCGCGTTCCCCGTTCCGGTCGCATCCGAACCCGTACGCAGCAAAGTCGGTTTGAGTAGAGGTCTACGGAATAGTGTGTTGTTTCTGGGCGAGACATTTGTACCGAATAAATTCTCATATGTCGGAGAAACGGATTCATTAAGGGAATCGGTGTAGCTGCAGATGCCAAACCTGGACAGCGAGATATCGTCGTCCGAGGATTCTTCAATCTCGCTCGGCTCGCTCTCGTCGTCCCCGACGCTCGCCACAAAGATCGGAGATTTACGTCTCTTGGAAATGTTTGTATCGAATGTATTTATCCTCATAGACACCAGCATAAGAATACAAACGCTCGTCACCTGAAATCAATAATTTTTGACTGATATTAACTTTCCTAATTATAACATTATTGAAATACTACTAATATAAAATATATGTATATATATATACGCGTCGACTTGATAACCTCCTCCGTTTTTTCGTCGGTTAATAATCTTACACTAGCACTCTTAATAATAATATATAATGATGATAATATCCACATTAAGCACAAAAGAAATTAATACTATTAGATACAGAATGGACACTCCGCCTCCCGCCAATCTCGAGTTCCTCACCCGCTCCTCGCTCTCGAGTTATAGTCCAGTAAAAATAAGATTTGTGACAACATAAAAGACACCTAAGAATATTGCTATTCAAATGAATGTGCTGCTGTTTTGAAATACATTTGACACAATTTCATAATGATTTTATAAAATCAACGTTTGTTACATTTACACGCTCAAACGGCTGAACCGATCGTTATGAAATTTAGTTAGAGAGATGTGAACCTGGAGATAGAGATAAGCTATTTATCATCATCATAATCATCACCGTTTTTCATAACTATGCGGGTGAAACCGCGGAACGCAGCTAGTTTATAAATCGGGGATTACTGTGAATCTATGTATTTTCCTATTATAATTTTAAAGAATCCCTCAAAGTGCGTTTTATGTGATCAGCAGCAGGGCTAGCAAGGAACATGGACAAATAGTTTTTCCCCCATTTTATCCACCCTTCAGAGGAAATTAAGTATGTACTGACATTACAACTGACACAACAACGTGGACAAAAACGTTTTATCCACCTTCCATGCTAGGCCAGCAGCTCCATACAAACGGATTTATTTTTATTAGACTAGTAGTTTAAGACGCGGTTGTCAGTTAAGACAAGCATTGCGGACTTCAATTCGAATTCCACTTAACGTCACGAGCGAGTGGCAATCAGACGACAACGATAACTTCATACATGTGTGTGTGTGTGTGTGTGTGTGTGTGTGTGTGTGTGTGTGTGTGTGTGTGTGTGTGTGTGTGTGTGTGTGTGGGTGTGTGTTATATACAAACGTCAACTTGCGTATGTATAACTAATTAACGCGTCATTGTAAAGAGTCTCAGACGTGTGCTGCTAGTCAAAAACTTAATGTTGAGTTGGAATCAGATCATAAGTCAGAATAGGGAATATGCATAAATTTTATTTCATAGGAATAATAGTTTTAACTAATAACATACTAAAATGTAACACATATATTAAAAAATAAATTCAATCGATCGATAAACTTCCAAGATATAAACATTTAAAGTGTTAGGGGAGGGATGCTCTGTCCCTTTCCCGCGAAACAAGTTTGTATTGAATTTTTACGGCAAACACGAACCATGACGTCATCGTTTGCCATCGCGTACTCTATATCTAACATGAAATTAAAATACTTGTAACTTTCTTATTTTTAAAGATATTTCAATTTTGTTTTTGTGGAACGGATTTAATTGTGGATAACTTTTATATGACCAAATTAAAATAAATCATGTATATCGGGGTACTGTCTCTCAACTAACCTGTCGAAAAATAGATAAGAGAATAGAAAAAATGATACAAACCTTAATTGCAATAGCGAGTAGTGGATTCAAGTCCAGAATCGTTTCAACTCCACAAATTCCAAATGCTAACCAAAGCAAATCGATAGTCGTTTGAGTTAAATATTCCTCAATTTTATACCAAAATTTACACAAAACCAGTATCAAAGGAATTGCCGCGATCAGCATCGAGGTAATGCTTATCATATCTCTCGCAGCTTTATTCTTATTCGGTTGTGTCAGTTGTTCCTTTTTCTCAGACAAATATCTCTCTAGCAACTTTGTATTGATCAAAGTTTCTTTGTCTCTGCGCAGTTTCACTTCGAGAACAATTTTACATTTGCGGCAAAGCGTGTAACATTTTTCTACTTTCATCCTAAAAATACAACAATTACACTTATTATCTAAACTATCTAATACCTTTAAGCGAGCAATTCTGGTATATATGTATTATATGTATATATATATATATATATATTCTAAATCTCGGAAACGGATCCAACGATTTTAATGAAATTTGGTTTGTAGGTAGATTAGGGGACGACAAATCGATCTTGCTAGGTTTCATTTTTAGTGAACCCGGGTTTGCTCGTATTTTCAGTCATATAAAATCCGAGTTATTTATAACAACAAACTGCATAAATTGAAATTCAAAACCAAATGTGATGAGCTTTCTTTGAGGTGCGTAGTACAATCGAGAGCTTAGCTTACAATAGCCGCCATGATCAAGTTTTTAATTTTTAGCCAACTGCGCAAGAAGGAGGGTTATTATTCCTATTTGAAGCTTTGATGATAATATTTGTGAAATCGGTGATTCAAAAAATTATTATATAATATTCTAGTACATACTAAATATTATTACAAACAACAAGAAAAAACCAACTACGAAGATCAGGATTCCTGACACCCAGTTTGATGGTTGATACTAGTACCAAAATGCTTATACTCAACCCTCAATACATAATTTTGATTCTTTTTTTGCTGCCGTATTAAGGGTGCAGGAGCCTATTCGTGAGACTATGGTGTCTGTCTATGCTACACTTAAACGGCTGTATTTTTTTTAAATATATACATTTCTCAAAATTGGCAAGATTGTAGGGTTTACTTTGATGTCGATCAACAAATATTAAAAACTGGTCAAGAGCGTGATAAGCTTACGTAAATAATTATTGAAAAAATGGGAAATTATTGTGCGAAATTAAATCTCCTTGTTGATTTCACATAAAAATTAAAATGAAAAGTGAATGTTTCATTGACAAATGGTGCCATGTGACGTAAACTTAAAATAGAGTAATTGATTGTATTAAAAAATCTTTGGATAAAGAAAACAGTGCCGCCCTGTTCAGTTCATTCTTCATTCATTCAGATATTCAAAACCGATCCGTAGCTGAACCTTGTGCGAAGCATTTCCTGTTGGCTGCTATCTTTTTTTGATTTAGTAACGAGGGAAGGACGTGTTACGTTTCATCAAATGTGTCAATTGTATGACATAAAAGTGACTGAATCAAAAAAACTATGGCGGCCGACGGGAAACGCTCCACATATGGTTCGGCTATGGAGCGGTCTTGAATAACTGAATTGGGCCCCTGGTCTTACTTACTTGAATTTGATCTATGTAATAGGGCGAATTCTGTGTGTGTATGGCATTTCAGGCTATTCCTAATGTAGAAAATATGTGAAGATACAAATATTATTAGATATAAATTATGTTGAGTAATTAGCGATGTTGTTAGCAATTATGTTCATATATTATGTCATAAATAGGAGTACGGAAACATCGAACGAAACTCGTACTTTGCCGGATGTATTCAATTATAACCACTATACCAACTCACCTATAGCTAGCAAATTCTTCATCGTGATTCTTCTCTTTTATAGGAACAAAATTCAATAGCTGCATTAATTTCAGTTCCTGTTTGATATTACAAATCCGACAGAGAGTGTATCTCGGTGGGCTCCTATTGAATTTCTTTGATGTTTTCTTAACTTGACAATTAGTAGTTGTGACCTCCTTATTATAGTCTCCGTCCTGAAAGGATTGTATAAATGTAATCTGGGGGCACGGCAGTGGCCCCGGGCAAGTCGAGCGGCAAGGCCACGCCGTACCATCCTTTTCTCGATTTAGTATTACATGTATTTCTTAATAATATTTGACAATTGTGTCCAGTTTATTGCACACTGAAGCAAATCCCAAACTCGGGAGTTTTGGCGGGAAAGCTTAATTAATAAAGCACCACCGTTTTTATTGCATTAGTATTCAAAATAACACAAGTTTAGGAAAATTAAAGGATAATATGTATGTTTCCATAACGTTCCCGCCGAAACTCTGACATTATTAAATGTTTAATTTGTTCTAATCGTCAGGCATAAGGGCTGACAATATTATGAAAGGTTCGCATATTAAGTTAGTTATTTAAAGAATGCTAGCGTCATGGGTACTTTTGCCCGCCGTACTTTTACAGTTCGGGGCGGGCAACATTGTCATTTCATTAATATATTATTAATGAAATGACAATGTTGAATTTTATTTAATAAGAATAAACGAAAATATTATTTACATGTTAAAAACCAATTTCAATTTCAAGAATAAACAGTCCACATAGAGGAGATATATTATACTTCCCTTTGATAGATGCAAGTATTATAATTCTGCATTTATTCCTGAAATTTGATTGATACATTGGCAACTTGAGATAGATAAATTCTACCTAGTTACTACTAAGCTAATTTTAACCTACCAAAATTAACATTTTACGAAATTATAAGGGTTCCTCCTAGTTAATATGGAATTTCGCCATGTCCGTCTATCTGTCCGTCTGTATGTCATAGTCATTATACACAGACTATCAGAAATTGAAATGAACCTAGCAATGAAACTAAGGAACTTAAGGAAAAAGTATAGTTTACCTTTGTGAATCCATTGTATTGCTCACATTTAGGGCAAGTCCAACAATTATGTTCAGGATATTTAACCCATGTATTACTGCTGCAAAACCAGCAGTTAACGCGCCATGGTAACGATGACCTAAAGAAAAATAGTTAACATATTATTTAAGTGTCCGTAGTTCGCCCACCGTCCATCTCGCTTGTGCATACCCACATTTTTGAAGATATGAAATGACGAATGAACTTATAAAAATATTTGTAAAACTAGAAAAGAACATCACAAATATTCGACAAACATTTCAATTTGATCTAAGTAAATTTTCCTACATAAAAATCATTTTTGCGTTAATAATTTCTAAAAATGATTTTTATGTATGATAATTAACTTGGACTAAATTTAAATTTTTGTTGAATATTTGAGATGTTGTTTTCTAGTTCTAACGGCCAAATAATAATTAAGCAACGTGACATTGGCGAGAACATAGGAATGCCATAGATAAGGATTGAATAAAATATTGGAAAAGACTATTTGTCTATGTTCTATGCTATACTATGCACATGAAAATAGATTAGATATTGATGGTGAACAAAATTACTGCCTTTATTTTTAACCGACTTCCAAAAAGAAGGAGGTTCTCAATTCGACTGTATGTTCTTTTATGTGATTACTCCATCAATTAATTATGACTCGATTTTGATGATTTGTTTCGTATTGTTTTGTAGGTTAGTTCAGAAGTGGTCCTATATATATTTTACAAATTCGAAACTGAAAAATAGCTGGAAAAATATCATCCAAGTAAAGAAATTGTGTATTTTGAAGTTGGTTACTTCAGTTTTTTAAACTATAATTATTTAAAACATTACATTATACATATTTATTCTAATAACCTAAATATACTGTTTCTGTTTCCTAATGTTTCAGCATTATAATATAAAATTTCCTGTCATAGTAGAAGGACAGGAAATGGTTGAAAAAGCCAGTTGCAAATTTTGAAATTTTTAGCTGAAAAGCTTTTAAAAATTAAATAAAAACACAAAAAGAGCAATCACATGATTTTTGAAATGATTGAAAACATACATATTACTTTAAGGCAGAGATTAACTTGTACCATTTATTTGTAATGTAACATTTGAGACTACCTCGTTAGCTACCAATATGAGACTTATTTCAAATGATTCTGTGACTGACCTTCCTGCATAAATAGGGTTTCCTGCACAAATCCTGAAGCATTTCTTGTGGGCCCCAATTTTCATGTTAATTTTTTGTCCTATGGTAGCTATCAGTAAATGACCACCTACCAAGATGAAAACTATACCAAGAGACAGTTATAAGAGTGGTTATTTAAGGGTAGATATCTTAGGTAAAAAATCAATATGAAAATTGGTTCCCACAAGAAACAATCTAGGATTTACACAGTCAATCCTATATATTCAGGAAGCCCATCAATCAAATCAAATCTTCTGAAATAGGTATCATTGTGGTAGGGATGAGGTATACTTTTTGCAGTGCGCTCCCCCCACACTGGCTAACCTAAAATACATATGGCTAAACCTAAAATTAACACTGACAGATTAACCTGTACTGATATGTATACAGACACAACAACAGTTCCACCAAGTAAATCTGCTCACAACACAACTTATTTGTTTTGGAAAAAAGCCGATAGAGAGTGAGACGTGCGAGTGAGAGATAAAACCCAGCTGTTGCATGGAGCAGCACTGACTAGTGCAACCTGTTGGTAAAACTTGGTACATTACAATAAAAACTTTACAAGTCAGTCTCTACCTTTGCACACACTATCTTTTCAAGCCATGTTCAATCCCAGTATAAATCTATAAAATCAAAAATTTGATCTGAATTGGTTGCAAAGCTTTGGCTTCCTATATGATTGAAGGAAATAAAAAACTATTAATTCAATTGTCAAAATTGGTTTTGATCAAACAATTCAATACTACGCCATGATAAGTTTAAAGCAAAGGAAATATAAAAATAGTGTATATTGATTTTTTAAATGGTAAACCTGTTTAATCAAGAGAAACATCATTGATCAAGAGTCGATTTCAAAGCAAAAGAAATCATTACTTGAAAACCAGATCAATCGAATTTACAATATGTAGGTAGAACCAAAAAACTATCTTTCTACCTTACTTTATCACGAATTAAATATTAAAGTTTGTAATAAAAATTGAATAAGTATGTGATATTCTTGGTTAGTGAGGGAGCCGACTTACTCATGTATGTCTGCTTGCGCCTCCCTAACCTAACCTAACGCCTTAAAAAATGATGCCGGCTATGGAATAAGCTGATTCTAACTTGGCCGCAATCAGGTGCATATTAACCTAGCATAGCACTTACGATAATCTATACAGTAAGTATATAAACTACAATGAACCAGAAATTTGATAAAATAATGACACTAATAATCAAAAAGTATTACAATACTTAAGCAGATACTCACAAAATTGATAAAAAGTGCATTGTCATTTATGTATCATTATTAAAAACAACAGATATTCAAAACTCGTATCGAATTGTAACTATTATGTATTAAAAACAAAGATTAAAAGTAACAAAATTTGTGATATAGAGTGCAATCCAATTGGCAATCCAATCTGCAAGTTCCGCAGATAGGTATTTTTAATTTACTCTCACTCATCTCACTCAGCATTTCAGCGAGCAATTACAAAGTACTCTTTGGCAAGCACAGACTAGTAAGTATAGTATAAGGCTATGGAATAAGCTGATTCTAACTTGGCCGCAATCAGGTGCATATTAACCTAGCATAGCACTTACGATAATCTATACAGTAAGTATATAAACTACAATGAACCAGAAATTTGATAAAATAATGACACTAATAATCAAAAAGTATTACAATACTTAAGCAGATACTCACAAAATTGATAAAAAGTGCATTGTCATTTATGTATCATTATTAAAAACAACAGATATTCAAAACTCGTATCGAATTGTAACTATTATGTATTAAAAACAAAGATTAAAAGTAACAAAATTTGTGATATAGAGTGCAATCCAATTGGCAATCCAATCTGCAAGTTCCGCAGATAGGTATTTTTAATTTACTCTCACTCATCTCACTCAGCATTTCAGCGAGCAATTACAAAGTACTCTTTGGCAAGCACAGACTAGTAAGTAGTAAGTATTAAGAGAGAAAGCAAGGAACAGTGTTATTCTTCTTTTTTTGTATTGGACCCGCATTAAAGCATTTGCCAGTATCAAGTATTAGGATTTTTTCAAGTTTCTTAAATAAAACAAGTTATAAATGTTCTAGTCACAATCTAAGTCACGTATACAGACAATTTATAAGTCGAGTCCTGCTTCAGTAAAGTGGTGGCGACTTTACATGAAGCTTCTATGGAGTTTTGTCGACAACGTAAAATCACACGTTTCACTGCTTTATTTCACTTATCCACACTCACGCACTTGATCGAACACTTAATTAATAAAACACTAAAATTTTTATAGCATTAATGTTCAAAATAACACAAGTTTAGGAAAATAAAACAAAGCAACAACACGTTACTAAGACGTTCCCGCCAAAGGTCAGGAACAGTGCTGCCAATGCCAACTGTACTGTACCGTCCCCTGAAAATGTATTGGACCCGCATTAAAGCATTTGCCAGTGTCAAGTATTAGGATTTTTTCAAGTTTCTTGAATAAAACAAGTTGTAAATGTTCTAGTCACAATCTAAATCACGTATACAGTCATTTTATAAGTCGAGTCCTGCTTCAGTAAAGTGGTGGCGACTTTACTAGAAGCTTCTATGGAGTTTTGCCGACAACGAAAAATCACACGTTTTACTGCTTTATTTCACTTGCCCACACTCACGCACCTTATCGAACACTTAATGAATAAAACACCACCATTTTTATAGCATTAATGTTCAAAACAACACAAGTTTAAGAAAATAAAACAAAGCAACAACACGTTACTTAGACGTTCCCGCCAAAACTCTGTACTGTACCGCCATCGCAGGGCTGCCAATGCTAATTCATCAAATTCCCCAAAAATCTGGATCGAATTCCCCAAATTTGGGGACAAAAATCCGCTAATTCCCCACAAATTACCCTCAAAAGTTTTTTAGGAAATGAAACTATATTCAATTATTTAGATTATATTTATTTAAGCTTTCGATGATGATCGGGATGATGAATCGGGTGGTGGTTCATGCTGCTTTGAAAGGTTTTTATAGAAATTCTACTCGACTATGTCGCTATTTGAGACGTAGGTACTGAAGTAATAGCATTGGAGAAATTTATGTGGTAATATTGTATTTTTAAATACACTATAGGCATGCAGAGGATGCTAGTATGTATTCTGTGGTATTAAACAATTGTACTAGGCTATTGTATTGGTGGTGACGTACTGAATTAGCATTTTATTTATTTATTTAGTTATATTTATTAGCAACAGAGTTCAGCGATTGGTTTGCTGCTGAGCGGGATCTATATAGAGTATATGGAGCGGGGCTCCCGACAGCAGACTACGTCCACTGGCCCTTGTCGTACCAGTCCTTCCAACCATCCTGGCAGTATCCAATGAACGCGATGTATTGATACCAAGAAGCTGAAATAATATGAAACAAATTATATATCGTACGTGGTATATTCGACAAACTACAAAACGCTCGCGAATTGAATACAGTCGGGCCCTAGCTGCTCAAAGGGAGTTAGACAAGTTTAGTGTTATTTTTAATTTCGTGAACGCCAGTAGAATCTAAAAGTATATGTATGGGATTGATATTAGCTAATGAAAGGTCACGTGATGGAACGAAACAGTTTCTTGGCGTTTCGAAGCGTGAGCGTTTGTAGAAATAGAAACGTTTGCCACTGACTAAACCTGCTAAAGTGTTATCAGAAGCACCCCTTCTCGACATCAACTCTCCTTTCTTCACATTGCATACGTCATGTGAAGAAATACGAGTACCTCTACCCACATTTGTTATTATTTTGAGAAGTACTTTTCCATTTCTATGCGGACAAATATCTTCAATAAATTCACCTAGACGGAAAAGTGCGTTTTGCGATCTAAGGAAAAAAGTAACTTTTTCATTTCTCATATTACTCGGAAACACAGAATTCGTGGCCCTAATTATAGCAAGTCTTTACTCAGAAAGTACGCTTGAATTTACACACAGATAAAAACAGTATTTTTGACCCTGAAAAACTATCTTCGCTGATGCTTCAAACGACTAAATTATCTTTCAAATTTTCATTACAGATATTAAAAAACATCTAATTTCATGACCCCTGGTTTTTGGATCGGTTTATCGTGATTAACTCGTGATTTTCCCTAATTAGTCGTTAACTTATCAGTTTCCTTGTTAGTCTATATCGTGAATATCTTTAAGTAATTCACTAGTTTCTTTAACTCCGCATACTCCACAATGATCCTTGCCTTGACAAGGCAAGAAATACGACTAGCAGTGCCAAGCTTAACTTCATATTTTGAAAAAATGTGTGAGGATCGGGCAATTTTGGTGGTCACACAAATGTCTCATTGATTTAATACAGTATCGTTGTGTGTAGTTTCTTATACTTATTTATAAAATAATAACAAATATTTTTATTTTCTTATACTTATTTCTTTTTGCCGACCCATCTATATAGTATAAATGTACTAAATTTTGATTGCCTAGATCGCTGCGCCACCGGCACAAAATTCTAAATCTGTAAGTAGTTACGCCACGAGCTGAAAAAGTTTGGGAACACCAAATATAATCTATTGGCCAAAATAGCGTGGAGCAAGAAGTGCCCGCGGTGCTTAGATACTCTGATACCTGTGTAATAACCGAAGCCGTCGTGGCACATTCGTTTATCCATGGCGCAGTAAGTCTCGAAATCGTAGTGGTCGCTGTATTCGCTAGAGCAAATCACGTCCGGTCTGTGAACAAAGCATACATAAGCAAACGTATTGTAAGCAAACTCAGAGAGAGACAAATATCTCGAACTCCTACTCTGTAAGAGCAAGAGGCGTCACGAGTAGAAGGCGCTCTCGCAAAATGTGTCAAAAGGTTATGTTATCGAGACAGATAGTTGTTAGCTCCCCGTGAAAGAGAAGAGAAGTTTGCTATGAGACCATTTATCAGCCAATTTTGATTATATTTGACAAAGAAACATTGCACAACCTAAGTTTCAACAAGAATTTAAAATAAGAGCAATCAGATTTCTATTCGCTTGAAACATTATTCAAACGATCTTGTACAAATATACCTACATGAGAGTAGCAGAGACGAAGAAAATACTTACCTAAACAGTAGAGTAAACAGAGTGCGGCTGACACCTTGGACATACTTAGTAGATCCATATCGGGGCGATGTTGCACCTACGCTTGATGCTCAAAGACGGAACGGCGAAGTACACTCCCGAGCCCGAGTGGCATGTGCAGCTCTATAAGCTAGACGCCCACTAAACTAATGTTGACGAGATTATTTATTTAAATCGGTCGAAGAGCATTTCTTTCTAGAAAAATCCAACATAATAAACGATATCTGAGTGTGGATTTGAACCCCATCCTTCGGCAGCCACCACTGGGCCATCCGGCTTTTAATTAGAACGTCGAAATTCTTCCATGCATTGTGTGTTCTTCCATTCTTCTAATTACTAAGTGACAAATGAAAGTAAGCGACTACGTCACCATAGTAAGAAAACGTTCGAATGGGCAGACTGAGGTAAGAAGTGATGAGGTTGTATTTCTATGTCTATGATTAGTCTATTACTCATGTATCTAGGTAACGGTTGTTTTGTCACTTTGGAAAAATAAGAAATATAATAGTTGATTTGTAAATTGGTTTTATTCTAATATTTAGGAATATGGAGACTTCCATGTGTTAACAGTTATATAACAAGAAGAACACGACACGGCCCTCCCTGTCGCGTTCTTCTTGCCGTTGATAACACAGTCATGGTATGGTACGCAGCAGTGGGCGTCCACCTTTAACATTTACTGCAATTTTTAGCATTGTAAACCTTATCTGTTGCTGATCGATCAACTCACTCGCCGGATTCATCTGCCACGGCTCTAAATAACGTTAATCACTTCATCACTCGACGTTAATTAGCTAACTGCAACGAGAGTACCTATATGCGCGGAATGTACATGCAACTGGTATTATTTTTGTAATTAAAAGAATCATTGGACTTTTGCATAATCAATAGATAAAATGTACCAAACATAAAAAGTGCCTTTCTTGCCAGCCATTGACAAAAGACTAGACAAGTGTGTTGTGTAAGTACAACATATTACAATCTTAATACCCTCTTTTATATAATCGGGTAAACCCTACAATAGCATCATCATAGTACAATACTCTTTGGCCACCATCAAATTGCTATTATTCTAACCACTGCTAGTAGGTATAGGTCTCTTTAACGCGTCACCTATTCTGACCCCATATTCTGAACCCATTCGGTTTCGGAATCGATTCGATTTATATATCTCCGCCTTTGACATTTCCATAGAAAATGACAGAGACGGAGATATACAAATCGAATCGATTCCAAAACCGAATGGGTTCAGAATACGGGGGCTGGTCCTGTACCAGTCTCATCCACTGTTTTCCTCTAACCAAGCGTAACGTCCATCACCACTAATTGACTCTGGTGATCCATCTATCTACGCCTTCGACATTTGTTGGATTCTACGTTTGCTATACGGTCCAGAGAGAGAGAGAAAGAGAGAGAGAGAGAGAGAGAGTGAGAGAAAGAGAGAGTTGCCGAATATGATCTTTTTCCTGCCTTTTTCATTCTTCTTCTTTTTTGTATTGGACCCGCATTATAGCATTTGCCAGTGTCAAGTATTAGGATGTTTTCAAGTTTCTTGAATAAAACAAGTTGTAAAAGTTCTAGTCACAATCTAAGTCACGTATACAGTCAATTTATAAGTCGAGTCCTGCTTCAGTAAAGTGGTGGCGACTTTACTAGAAGCTTCTATGGAGTTTTGACGACAACGAAAAATCATACGTTTTACTGCTTTATTTCACTTGCCCACACTCACGCACTTTATCGAACACTTAATGAATAAAACACCACCATTTTTATAGCATTAATGATAAAAAATAACACAAGTTTAGGAAAATAAAACAAAGCAACAACACGTTACTAAAACGTTCTTCTTCTTTTTTGTATTGGACCCGCATTAAAGCATTTGCCAGTGTCAAGTATTAGGATTTTTTCAAGTTTCTTGAATAAAACAAGTTGTAAATGTTCTAGTCACAATCTAAGTCACGTATACAGTCAATTTGTAAGTCGAGTCCTGCTTCAGTAAAGTGGTGGCTACTTTACTAGAAGCTTTTATAGAGTTTTGCCGACAACGTAAAATCATACGTTTCACTGCTTTATTTCACTTGCCCACACTCACGCACTTGATCGAACACTTAATTAATAAAACACCACTAATTTTATCGCATTAATATTCAAAATAACACAAGTTTAGGAAAATAAAACAAAGCAACAACATGTTTCGATGACATTCCCGCCAAAACTCTACTAAAACGTTACCGCCAAAACTCCAGCCTTTTTCATTCTTCTTTTTTGTATTGGACCCGCATTAAAGCATTTGCCAGTGTCAAGTATTAGGATGTTTTCAAGTTTCTTGAATAAAACAAGTTGTAAATGTTCTAGTCACAATCTAAGTCACATATACAGTCAATTTATAAGTCGAGTCCTGCTTCAGTAAAGTGGTGGCGACTTTACTAGAAGCTTCTATGGAGTTTTGCCGACAACGAAAAATCACACGTTTTACTGCTTTATTTCACTTGCCCACACTCACGCACCTTATCGAACACTTAATGAATAAAACACCACCATTTTTATAGCATTAATGTTCAAAATAACACAAGTTTAAGAAAATAAAACAAAGCAACAACACGTTACTTAGACGTTCCCGCCAAAACTCAGCCTTTTTCATTGCTCATTGTGCATGGTTAAAGTCTTCTTCTTTTTTGTATTAGACCCGCATTAAAGCATTTGCCAGTGTCAAGTATTAGTATTTTTTCAAGTTTCTTAAATAAAACAAGTTGTAAATGTTCTAGTCACGTATACAGTCAATTTATAAGTCGAGTCTTGCTTCAGTAAAGTGGTGGCGACTTTACTAGAAGCTTCTATGGAGTTTTGCCGACAACGTAAAATCACACATTTCACTACTTTATTTCACTTGCCCACACTCACACACTTTATCGAACACTTAAGTAATGAATAAAACACCACCATTTTTATAGCATGAATGTTCAAAATAACACAAGTTTAGGAAAATATAACAAAGCAACAACACGTTACTGAGACGTTCCCGCCAAAACTCCCATGGTTAAAGTCAGTCAAAGTGGAAGTATATAAAAGGAACAAAGTTAATACTGCTCGCAATTCGTTTACCCATTAATTACTTTAAACTGGCGCAAAATTTGTTCTGTCCTGTCAAACTCTTTATTGATATTCGGACATGACATGTATACCATACATTTAGTGCGTGTATATTTTGTTACTGTTGTTTATTTTTTTATTAGGATGAGCAAATATTTAATATAATTTGCGTTAAACTTACGCAAGAAAACACACACAGCGTTTAAAATAAGTGAGTTCACCTAAATAGGTGTACCTTACCTACAGGTAGGTAATTAGGTATAGACCGTACCTTTATTTGTGATTTATATATACATACAGAAATTACTGAATATTTCCATTAATCTTTAGGTTTTAAGAAAACTTATTTCTTACGTTATTCACTAGGTGGCGCTTCAAGCGTGGCGTGGTGTTAACATCATATTCAGTTAATAAGGACTTGTCACTTTCTGTCAGACAGGAATAGTCACGCACGAAAACGGATCAAAACACTATCTAACTTAAATGCACTTATTCAGCGTTTATAAGTAAGACGGTTAAATTGCCGATAAATGTCCATAGAATTGATATTAGCAAATGCGCTAATATCTTCTATTCTTACAGTACGCCAATTATTTGTCTTACAAGTGATTTTACGAAAACATAAAACTCTGGCTATTGACTTTACTTATCATGAAAATAAAAGAAGGATGGATCGAGTATGCGTTATAAAAAGACAGAGAACTGCTCTGGCTTGTCGACATTTTGACTCTATCAGCTCTCGTGTGTATAATGTTGTCAGTGAATCCATTTGTATCTATCCACTTAATTTAATCGAATGTAAAATAACATTAACAGGTTGGCTCAAAAATCTGACTTATCAGGAAACTGAAAAACTGCTTAAAATTGTACAATAGCCTAATTTACACTGAAATTAACTCATACCATCTGCTATCATTGTTAAATTCATTTTATTATTTAATATTTTTTGACAACTAACTAAATTAATCTAAAATCTTAGCAAATCTATTTTTATCATTATTATTTATGTATATTTACAAATAAATTAATTAAAAATGATGAAAATTGTAATATTAGACATTGGAAAAATAAAACTGTTAATTATAATATAATAATAATATAATAATTACTTATCATTATAGTCTAGTATATAAAAATAAACCAACTACCAAGACACGGGTTCGAGACACCCAGTTTGGTGGTTGATGCCAGTACGAACATTTGTATTATCCTACGTGAATAAATTATTTTGTATTGTATTTGTATTTGTATAATCTTTCTGGTCCAATATGAAGCTTATAAACAAAGCTGGAAGGTATTTATTTAATCAAGTTGACATAACGAATCATGGCCCACTTTATGCAAACAAAATGGATACAAGTACCTTGTAACCTGAGAGTTACCTTGTAACTATGAGACGGTGATACTGATACTACTCTAATAAATTTCCGTAAGAAACTGATAAAATATTGTCCCCATACTGGCATCATGTTGTAGAATTCTAGTACAAATATATGAATCAGAAAAACTTTATGGTGACAGTTTAAGGGACAACCGGGCTACACCGATAAATATACACACACAAAAAGCGTACATCTAATATCTTTTACGCTTGCGGAGTAAAAGAAAAAGAAATGTGAATACAACACCGAAAAGGTATGGTATTATCAGTTGCCAAAATAAATCAGAAAAAAAAGAAAAAATAATGGATGTCTATTCTAGGGATGTGTCAACTGGCAACACTATAATTTGCTGCGCGTCCATTGTCAAGAGATTTTCGTCTGTGTAGACACGGAATCAATATAGAATAAAAATGTGGAATCCTGTCAAGGAATAGTGCTAAATGTGTTAGTTTTTAACTATAGAATACAAACAATAACACGAGATTTCGTTCGACAGTAAAACAACTTGGTTTTCGTACACATTCCATTCTCCGATCGCAATACGACGAAACGAGAAGTGACTGGGCCTCTATCTGTTGAAGTGTCGAACGGGAACTTTCGCCGCACTATGTAGTGGTGTCGCGTTGTATCTTCGTGTTATCAAGTGAGTCGTTTGTGGAAAAGGGCGTGAGCGGTGTGGTGGCGCATGATTATGCGGAGACGATGATGTGGTGGATGTGGTTGGTGGCAGCGGCGGCGCTGGGCGTGCGCGGGGAGCAAGTCCTGTTGCTGGACACGACCACAGAGGCGACACTGGGCTGGACGCGTTTCCCCTACGGTGCGCAGGCCAGCACGCCCGGCTGGCTCGAGGAGTCCTATACTAACTTCGAGAAACAAATCAACTGGCGGTCATATGTCGTCTGCGATGTCGCTCATCACAACGTCAACAACTGGCTCTGGACGCCATTCATCGAACGCCGGAACGCTAACCGCATTTACATAGAGATGAAGTTCACCATTCGGGATTGCTCACTGTTTCCAGGTAATGCTCTGAGTTGCAAAGAGACATTTAGCTTACTGTACTACGAGTTCGACGTAGCTACGCGTGAACAGCCGCCTTGGGAGCCAGATAGCTACAAATTGGTTGGTCGTATAGCCGCTGGTGAGGGACGATTCAATACTAACTCTGATGTAGATATCAATACTGAAGTGAAAAGTATAGCGGTCACAAAAAGAGGTGTTTACTTTGCATTCAGAGACCAAGGAGCTTGTATATCTATCCTAGCTGTGAAGGTGTATTATATCACTTGTCCAGAAGTGACTGTCAATTTTGCTAGATTTCCAGCAACCCCTACGGGCCGTGAAGTTACTGTTATTGAAGAAGCAAATGGGACATGTGTGGAAAATGCAGAGAAGACTCCTGGAGAGCCTCCTGTATACATGTGCAAGGGTGATGGCAAATGGACTCTGCCAAGAGGATCCTGTAAGTGCCGAGCTGGGTTTGAACCAGACCATGAAAACCAGATTTGTAATGAGTGCTCTCCAGGTAAGTTCAAATCTCATACTGGAGATGAACCTTGTATTCCATGCCCAGATTATTCAGAATCAAAAGCCTTTGCAGCAGCAGAGTGCAAATGTGTTCCTGGATTCTTCAGAGCTGCTAAGGATCCCAAAAACTTGCCATGCACACAGCCACCATCTGCACCTGATAACTTGACTGTTACTTTTGCTGACCAGTTCACCATTTCTCTAGCATGGCAAGCACCCCATCAGACTGGGGGACGCAATGATATCACATACAGAGTGCTCTGTTCTAACTGTGGCCCCAGTGTTGAATACAGACCAGCAGAATCAGGGCTCAACTCTACCAGGGTCACCGTTCATGGCCTAGATCCTGTCACTGAGTACAAATTTCAAGTTTTTGCTGAAAATGGTGTCAGTGAATTGACAAAAGAACCAGCTAGAAGTAAAGAAATCACAGCCATCACTGAGGCTACAGTAATCAGTGTGGTGACTAAACTTAAAGTTCTAAATGCTGAAAGTGATAAATTGTCTATTTCTTGGAATCCACCACCAATTGACTCAACAGACCCTGATGATACCATAGAGAGTTATGAAGTTAAGTGTTTCCCTAAGGATAGTATTGATAGAATGGCAAATGTCACACTGAAAATCACAAAAGAACCTCATGTTACAATAACAGGATTGAAAAGAGACACAGAATATGGTATAAGAGTAAGAGCCAAGATGAAGAGAGGATGGGGTGAATTTAGTGGAGTAGTATATGCAAGAACTGCATCTGTACTTGAAACTACATTTGTTGGTGAAGAAGAAGGTGCTCAAGTTCGACTAGTTGCGGGAGTCATGGTGGCATTAGTGGTGTTGTCTGTGGTGGCCATAATTGCAACTGTTTTAGTACTGCGTGCGCGCGCCGATGATGAGTGCGATAAGAAACAACCAAGCGATTGCAATGCCCTCAACTATCGTAATGGTGAAGTGTACACAGGCCCTGAGCGACCCACTAAAACTAGCAGCAATGCCACAACTCCTCTGTTTGCAGGAACCGGATCACGCTCATATATTGATCCTCACACATATGAAGATCCTAACCAGGCTATTAGAGAATTTGCTCGTGAAATAGATGCCTCTTGTATCACTATAGAGGCCATCATAGGGGGTGGTGAGTTTGGAAACGTTTGTCGTGGCAAGCTCAAATTGCCAACTAGTTGTGGCCAAGAGATCGACGTCGCCATTAAAACTCTTAAGGCAGGATCCACAGACCGCGCACGTCGAGATTTTCTCGCCGAAGCTTCCATAATGGGTCAATTTGAACATCCTAATGTTATATTCTTGCAAGGGGTGGTAACTAAATGCAATCCAATAATGATAATTACAGAGTTTATGGAAAATGGGTCACTTGACACTTTTCTTCGTGCCAATGATGGGAAATTTCGTGTTCTGCAGTTGGTAGGCATGCTCCGTGGAATTGCTACTGGCATGCAGTACTTATCCGAGATGAACTATATTCACCGCGACCTCGCCGCTCGCAACGTGCTTGTGAATTCGCAGCTTGTGTGCAAAATCGCTGATTTTGGGCTTTCGCGTGAAATAGAATCAACTGCAGACGGCGCGTATACCACTCGCGGTGGTAAAATACCTGTGCGATGGACCGCACCTGAAGCAATTGCTTTTAGGAAGTTCACTTCAGCAAGTGACGTTTGGTCAATGGGTATTGTATGCTGGGAGGTTATGAGCTTTGGCGAGAGACCTTACTGGAACTGGAGCAACCAGGATGTCATTAAATCTATTGAGAAAGGGTACCGGCTACCGGCGCCCATGGAGTGTCCTGAAGCAGTATACCAGCTCATGCTGGACTGCTGGCAAAAGGAGCGCACCCACCGACCGACATTCGCAAGCATCGTCAAAACTCTAGACAAGCTGATACGTTGTCCAGAGACTCTGCGAAAGATCGCTCCTAACAGGTCTGCAGATCCACTTGCAGGAGATACCCCAGATATGATTCAATTCACCTCAGTGGAAGAGTGGTTGGAGTGCATCAAAATGTCGCGATATGTGGAGAAGTTTCGGGCGGCTGGGATCAATGACATGGATGCAGTAGTGGACTTGACAGTGCATCAGCTGGCCTCCCTTGGTGTAACTCTCGTCGGCCACCAGAAGAAGATCATGAACAGCGTGCAAGGCATGCGTGCGCAGATCCGTGGCAATGGACCCTATGGCTTCCTAGTGTGAGTGTTGTGGCCCTGTGTCTTGTGTGTGTGAGTGTTAATGAGTGGGACTCTGAGGAGATCTCATGTGATCTGCGATGGTTTCAATCGCTGGTAAAGCTATTCACTAGCAGACTAACTAAAGAAAAGGATGCATTTTGTATATTTTTTTAAAAGAACTGCCATAGTATTAGAAATAGGTTGTTAAGAGAACTTCTTGTGTAAGAAAATAGGTATCTAATAATGTCTATATTTTACATTTATGTTGTAAAAACTGTAATGAACTAAAATTTGACACAAAGTTTATATGAAAAACCGGCCTATCTGTGACTTTGCTCATCCATCGTATCTCAAAGCTTTATTAAAACAACCGTCTTATACATACTCTACAATACAACGAACTGAATAACCAATAATAATTATTGAAAGTACTTAAAAATCAATGTATTTTTATTGACACACAGGTCAAGATGAAAGAAGTTTATTAGAAAACAGAAAGTTATGGTGATAATTAAATAAATGTAGGTAATAGCTATTTTTAGTTAATGCTAGCCATTAGCTAGTACATATTACATCTGATTATGAAAAGTAAAGCAATCAATCATGCATACTGTACTCCAAGAAAGTGTTCAGAATTATTGTATACAACGGATAGACTATTTTTTTGATATAAAAGTGTTACATACACTTATAGGACATTGCTCTGATAATATTTGGAATTTTCTAAGAGTAAGGAGGTATATTGAACCATCAGTCTGGCCTCAAATCTCCCTTGAATTGTCTAAAATGTTATCAGATTAATTAAATTAGTACTTTATCCAGGTGATGCTTTTGAAGAATGATTTTTACATTAAGAATAGATAATAGTACAAGATGTTAAGCAACCAAGGCAACTGTCAATTTTGCTCATGAATGCAGAAAATGTAGCAGTATATTAGAAAATAATCTGTAGCTAGCTAATTTGCCATTAATTATTTAAGAGTACATACAGGTTACATACTTTTTGTAACATCTTATTTCAACTTTGTAAAAGTAAGTGCTTGAATCATTCAGAGTTGTTTTCCCTTCTTTCCTCAGTGTTATTTTTAATTCATATTTTTTATGCAGTTTGTTATCTTTAACTGCCTTCCTCAAATTTGCTATTCTTTGTGGGGTTCCTTTCTTCATTTTTATTGTTATTCTTTTTTTGGAAGCGTTGAGTATTTTTTTTATGGATTTTGTGTTCCAAACTGCTTTTGCATAGTGTTCAATATTCAATGAAACAATAATATCTGAAAGGTACTGGTACAGTTAACAATGCATACTAAACTTTAGCTGGTTGTTGTAGTCATTGCTATGAACAACTACTATTATGAATTTCAACTTGAAATTGAGAAAACTGACAAGGTACTACACCTTCAGTTTTCTCCTTCTACATACCTTTTGTCCAAGGTCAATAAACTCTTTATTTGCCAATTAAAGGGTAACATTCTTAAATTGGCTCTGCAACTACTATAATAGTAATAAATATTAAATAGATGTCAATAAATGTCAACAGTTATAAAAACAAATCAAGAAATGTGCATAAATAATATTTGATAATATATATATAAGTCTAAGATGATTCCTTTTATAGAAACGCCTTGACAGAATAAATACCTTCACTCACTAATCAGAATTTCAGCTGTGCACAAATCTTATTGTATGTTAAGTCAACCAATCTTATAGGCTTGGAATTAGTAACGAGATGCACTTAATGTAACTTTTGAGATTTATCTAGCCCTATACATAAGCAAAGCTTGTACTATGGGTACCAGATAGCTGATAGAATACTTATATACTTTTTTCTAAATAAATACTTGTGATACATAGAAACACCCAGACACAGAAAAAAACATCCATGTTATTCATACGAATGTTTGTCCTGGGCGGGGACATTGAACCCACAACCTACAGCTTAGAAGGCAGGCATACAACAACCACTTAAAGTATGTCCATTAATTACTGTTTCATATATATAAATATATTTATTTTGCTGACAGTTTTTTGGCACTTTATACTATTACTATGTTTTTTGCAGTAAATATAGAATCATTTGCAGCCTCACCGATAAACGTTGCTTAACTTTAAGCAATGCTTAAGATATTTTGTGAACTTCTCGCTGACAAGTAATGACACTTGCAGAAAGAAGACAGAATTTAAGACGTTGGTTAAAGTTAAGTAACTTTTGCGGTATGGCGCTAAAAGTTTTAAAAAAAAGATTAATAATTAACACAACAATGAGATCATGTAATTTCGAAAACAAAAGCTTTCGTTTGTGACCAGTTCATCTGCATGTTGTTTACGTTATAAAAGGGTCAATTTTATTATGTATATCTTATTGTATTTATTAACTAGTTACAACTCTTGAGTGATATGAGCATGCATTTAATACTCATTTCTTTAATTTCTAGTGATTTTACTTTTTTCGTGATGAACAATTGAGTACTTAATTGAACTAAGATAAGTATGTAATGCCACAATTACAATTATTGTATTGCAACTATTTTTATCCATTTTTAAATCGCATGTATATAAAGGCTGAATGTATTTAGTAAAATAATTATTATTTTAAAACTGTGTATTTCTTTGGTAGTGTTTTGATAACAATTTAAAATGCAAACATTTATTGCATAAAATACAAAATAATGTAATCTATTGAAGGCCTTGTGGGACTGATCTTTCTTTTTTAACCGACTTCAAACATCAAGAAGGAACTATGACGACAAGCTGAGAACCTTCTTGTTCTCAGTTCGTCAAAAGCTTTTTCTTATTACATTTTTTACCCAACTGGTTCAAAGGGTGAATTTATAAACTTATGAATGTTTGTATATTTGGTTAATTATGTATTACTTCTTGTAGTAATATTTTTTTTTTAAATGGATTTTATTATGTGAACATGACAGACTACATTATATACTTCTGCATTTATTTTTTAAATAAACAAAATGAGAAATCACAATAGCCACAATCACAGTTGTCTAGTTAACCCAGATGATATTGTTTTAGTTTTGACATACATAACATTTAATAAGTTAAAATTAAAATTTAAAAATCATTTACTAAAAAACCAAATGAGATGTTTAAACCTAGAGTCTAAACTTAACACATATTTGTCTTGATCAATCACAGTTCAAGCATGCAACTTATTGTGATCAACTTTTTTTTTCTGTAATTATCTTCTTTTTTTATCTCATGTTTTTTCTTAAAATGTAGGAATGAATTCCATTCGAAATGTCTCAAATCCTAATTTAGTTAATTCAATGAACAAATTATGGGGTATTTTATTTAACAGCAATGTTTGAGTCTCTCAGTTTTATTTTTAGCATTTATAAAATGTGAATCTTCCTAAATGTATGATATACTTAATGTATGTCACATGTTGGATGTTATGTAAAAATACGAAATTTTGGTTATTTCCTTCATTGATAGACCCTATATCGGGTCAATCTCTAATCAGGGCTATCTCAATTAGAAAAAGGATCTATTTGTTGGCCGATTATATAATTTTGAGACCTATTTTGATTCATAGATCAAGATATTAATTATGGTATTCAAAACAATAGTGTATTTTACATATTATTATCCTTCACACGTTCTTGATGCTTACTGCACAGGAATGGAATTATTTGCCGCCATCTCTGTTTCCTAAGATTACAATCTTAGAATTTTCAAGGCTAGAGTGAATAGATATCGTCTAGATCGTCGAGCTCCATTTTCTGCCACATCGGCGCTTAACAGCTGGCGAGTTGATGGTCAATCGTAGATCTATCTTGTATAAAAAAAAATATATGTATGCTATATTAGCTAATGTAATTAGTAAATACCGTTTTAGTTAAATAAATAAATAATTTTATCACCTGCTCAAAGATAATAGTATAGGCCTCTAAGCTTTGCTTAGTTCTGGGTATCCCTAAATTATCTATTCATAGTTTTGTGGGAAAATATCCACTAATATTATTATTCTTTATTTATACAATATTCGTGGTCGCAGACAAGACTAGATAGCCAGTGTCACATTTGATGATCGGGTTCCATAGTATAGTAGTAGACGACTACCAACTATCATGTCTATTCCAATTCGGATATTCTTTGATGTCGAATAGCCGGTATAATGTGGCACATAACTAGTCCCTCTAACCAAAATTTAATAACTGTCCAACTTGTCCAAGCATAGCTCCATCGTAGACCTTAACGTCGCTTAACATCAGGCGAGTTGGCGGTCAAACGCAAACCTATTACTACATTTTTTATTTATTAATTTCGCTTATTTTGTGCACGTACAAATACAGCAGACTTGTTTGAGCGTCTATTTTTCATATCAGCCATATTATGTTCTATTACGCGTGTACCGATACACCTCTTTGTTTTCCTTATATATGATAAAGCGCATCCAAAGTCAGAAGCAAAGTTATTGAAACATTAGGTCTCAAAATTATAAAGTATACGTCAGATCCGATAAAAGCTGGTAAACTTTAAGGCGGTCTATTTCTTTATTAAGCTGTGATAATTTGACACAGACCGTTATTTCTTTAATAAGCTGTGATAATTTGACACAGACCGTTACATGACATTAGTTAGCCCTTATTCCGTATGACCATCGGTTGCGTTACATGAACTTGACGTGGGTGCGTTAACAATGCAAATTACCCCTTAAAACTTAAGTCTAATTTTCATTGTCACACACCCACGTCAATTTCACGTATTGCTATGGTCATACGGAATCAGGGCCCTGATTGTACGTACGATCCACCCGGGGTGTCCTATATGGACCTGTGGACGTAATCTATCGAACAATTTGTATAATATTATTTGTGCACTCATAATACTGAACAATTAAGTGATTAGTGTTACATGTACACTTGCCAGTATTATTGTTTCGATTTTATGTTTTTTTTTAATATTCTTTATTTGACTGATTATGAGGGTTTGTGATTTGAATAAGTTTACAAGCCCGATTGCCAATTGCATTTTTATTCTAAAGTTTTGAAGATATTAAATTGTCTTTATTTTTACCCGACTGCGTAAGAAGGAGGGTTATGTTTTTCGAGTGTATGTATGTATGTATATTTCTTTGACACGCCCTAGAGCCTAAACGGCTTGACCGATTTTGATGTGAGTGGTGTCAATAGATTCGTCTTAGTTGTGAGAGTGATACTGGGTACATCAAAATTAAAAAAAAAGTTAGGCTGCAAAAACCTCTTTTCTGCAGTCGGGTATTTTGTTTTTCTTTTAACATCGATACTTGTTTCAGAATGGAAAATTGATAAACTAATATACTATAACTAAATATATTGTATTCAAAATTTTATTGCGATTATTTAAAAACAACATTTATGTTTATAATTTATTTTTTTGGCTAAGAGGATAATAAAACTTTTTTTTATTTTCGCATTTATATATATTTTTTATTTTGCCAATAAGTATATCCATTTCTTTTAGTATGAATGTTTTTTTTTCTATTATAAACTATTTCATCATTAATATACATATTTATAATGTTAATATTACTAACAATGAAGTCCGCGTTTGACCACAACTCATCAATTCCTATTTGATTTGTTTAATTTCATCATCTGTCACTATCTAAACCAGGGGGGTTACGCTGACTTTTATAGCGATGCAAAGTTGGCTCGCGCTCGTTTTTATCTGTAATTAAGAATTCAAGTGAACCTACTTTAACATTGTGATATTTTAATAGTCTCTTCATGCATTACTC
Organism: Lycia hirtaria; assembly: GCA_947563715.1. Taxonomy (NCBI): domain Eukaryota; kingdom Metazoa; phylum Arthropoda; class Insecta; order Lepidoptera; family Geometridae; genus Lycia; species Lycia hirtaria. Next base: position 18,019,614 of record OX387386.1, read on the forward strand.
TCTTAATTGCAGAAAAAGCAATATAAAAATGAGCGCGAGCCAACTTTGCATTGCTATAATAGTTGAGCGTAACCCTGCAGGTCCTATTAGTTCCTTAATTGGTACTAGTAGCTTCTAAATTGTTTGATTTTTCGACATTAATTCATTGAAAAAAATAATTAAATAAAATGTGAGCTATTGGGAGTTAAAAATTCGAATAGTTCGATCGGAACATAAAAGTTCCACCAGTATATTCGCGACGAACCTACTGGGGCCAAATGGAAAAATTGCGTACGCAATAGAAGTAAGATTTAAATGATGTCTGTACCCTTAGTCTGCATTGAAAGAAACATGAATCAAATCATAAAAGCTGTGCGTTATATTTATCACTCGTATCACTTCGTTTTTTTATATTTCTTGTCTATTTATAATATGCATGTAAAACAGTTAAATTTATTTAGCTGGAAAGTCTATGATCCCAACTAACATTTTGATCAAAACTGAGTTATTTGCATTCTTGTATTTTAGATAATGGACATTTCAGCAACACAGCCAATATATAAGTGAGGAGAATCTTTTGATGTCGACCGCTACATACGATTAGTTAAACTAACCTCGTCGCACAGGACTCATTGGACGAAATTGATATATGGACAAAACAATTACGGGCACCACAAAGAACTTGCCAGCAGAAGTTTTTCTAATTCTGGATTCTGAAAATTTTTGAAGTCTGGACATCGATTGATGAGATTTTAACTTCCTAACGGGTTGGCGTCCATTCATTGCGCCTTTGTTCGACATAATCTTCCAAAATATTTTGGCAAGAGACGCAATTGCCAGACTGGACACTGTAACCTGAAGCAATATAGGTTGCTCATAATCTCTAGATGTTCTCTTCACGATGGGACCCAAGAATAGACCTGCGTCGGAGACATACAGAAGATGCCTGTCTTTAAACATGTAGACTGGAATATCATTATAAATATGCAACCACATTAATTATCAAAGTCTGACAACAATGCATTTGTCTCTTCAGTTAGATGATGGACGGAAGTCAATATTTTTTAAACTTTTTCAAAAAAGAAGGTACGTATCACATAACTCAATATTGGCCAAATGTTAGTTGGGTCACTTGGCTTGCAAGCTATCTGCTTGACATTATCCGTTGCATCTTAATTCTTATGAATAATTGAAGTTGTGTCTATTATTGCGCCGTTTATATAATTAATTTAATCGTTCTATAATATAGTAGAATTAATATCTCGCTCGATGTCATGACTCGAGGTGATATCTGAGTCGCCTAAGTTATTTTAATAAATTGGTTAAAATACTAGTAATTATATAGTTTTACCGTGGTACCTATATCCTACTATAGATCTAAATATATGTAGTACTTACTACAATTTTAAACTATTTCATCAGTAAAACTTGTACATGATATTAGAGTAATTTACCCGCAGCGAGATATTCAGTTTACTTATTAGCTCAGCGCATTTGACTCTAGTACAATAGACTTTGCCATATGCTCAGCGATTATGTCTATGCACATCAACAAATATATTAGCGAATGTTTTTAATGAAATATTGTCCTATTGTTATAATATGTGGAATATGTATATATTATTATTTCGGACTAGAGAAGAGACAGGCAGAGACAGACAGACAGGCTGGAGAACAGACAGGACGCAAATCTCGAAAGTGGACTAGATTTTTACACGATTTATGTAGTATTTATGTAACATATATTAAAGAACATGTTAGGTGTGACGCAATTTCTCTCGCGTTCCAATCAAAATAAAGTTTATGTCTTGTGATGTCTGATGTTGCTTTCTAGGTTTTAGATGTTGCGAATTTTTCGACAGTCAGTCAATTTATATCTTCAAAAATGTTGGCATGCGCGAGTGAGACGAACGATTTGCTATCTACATACTTGAGAGGAGTGTTGTCGATACAAATAGAAGAAATCTGTTTTCTACCTCTGAAATATGCGATAATGGAGATTAATATCTTTTTATTTGAAATGAAATCATAAATGTCCATGCCTCTACGGAAGTTCTAAAATGAAAATTTAAATTTTGAAAAATAACCGCTGAGGCCGTTAATGGTTACAACCTTCTAAAACATATAGAAAATAGATAATATTTAGGGGCTTACCCCTTAACAGTTTTTTCCTGATGTAAAACGAGTAATTTGCTGGCTAAAGATAAAATAATACATTTATAATAAATTTTGCATCTTTGTTAAATACGTTTAATATAATATTATGTGGTTCCAAATTTGCCTTTACTCTAGTTAGCTAGTCCGAAATCGATTTATTAAGCTGACACATTCAAAAAGATAGCGCGCCGAAAGAAGAGATTTAGAGTTTGACTGTATTCACTTTTGATGCTATTAAGATTAACTATTTGTTTTTATTGGTAAATAGGTTAGGATGGAGCAGGGGTAGACCTAGTTAAGGTCTAGCAGCACAACATTTTTAAACATACAAAATCATTGAGTAGGGATATTAGAAAAGTAAGAGAACAATTTGTATAATTAGATAGGTGTAACGTTTAAAAAAAGTTTTAATCAGATATCATTTATATTTGCGACGGAATAGTGAATAAAAAAAATTTCACTTCCTCAGCCAATTTAAATATTATCTTTAGACCTTTATCTGTCGGGGGTAATCGATATGCTTTTTGTGTAGTAGTTAGTTGAGTCTGTATATTGTTGTGTTGTAGTTAATAAAGTCATTTAAATAGATATGGAAGAAAAACTTTTTTATGACTTCGTAGTACGACCATTGTCCGTCTCGCTCGCGCATAAAATTTTTGAAGATACATATAAAAAGACTGCATGAACTTATAAAAAGATCGTCGTTTATAAAACTAGAAAATAATATCACAAATTGTTGTCAAAAATTTCAATTTGATCCGAGTTAATTTTCATTCATTCATTTTTAGTAGTTATTAACGCAAAAATTATTTTTAATTATGAAAATTTACTTGAATCAAATTGAAATTTTTGTCGAATATTTGTGTTCTTTTCTAGTTTTACAAACGACGATTTTTTATAAGTTCATACAGTCATTTTATATCTTTAAAAATGTTAAAAATATCTATCCTAAAATCTTAAATATCTAAATCAAAATCAAAAAAATCTAAATAAACAAAATCGCCTCTCACTTTCCTATCTAATGATTTTATATGTTGAAAAAGGTTGTGATGCGCGAGATAGATAGCTGCGCGCGTTGAGCGAATCCTTAAGAACATTGAGTATTAATTTAAAATAAATAATATTTGTCAAGACCCTAAATTACCATATCTCGGATACTATTAGACGCACATAACATTGGTTAGTGACTAAAATTGGTTGCAAATGTAGTATTCTTTTAAGCGTAACTTATAGTGAATTATGAGCTCGTTAATTATATTTGGAAATTAAAAAAAATGCACTTAATGAATTAGGTATACAAAATATCAGTTATTTTGAAGCAACAAAAATTTAACGTATCAGCAATGATAAATACATCTCAATTTGTGATTTCAACTATATATATCAAGTCAGTTGACTATCATGTTTTAATTTTGATATTACTTTTCTTAGGGGGTTTAGGGGGTCCGCCTAGCTAGCCATTACACTTTAAAAAAATGTTGCACGTTTGTAGAGTCGAATAATATTTGTAATTTCAAATATCCTGATATATGAACTGGTTCTCAAATGGGATTGCTGGCCAAAGTCAAATAGCTAGATCTTCTTTGTATAGAATAGAAAGGCTAGTTAGGTCAGTGTATCGGTCACCACTATTGTAACCGGACGGTTTACTAGCTCACACCGCAATAAAATAACAAATACCTGTGCCATAAGAGATGCCAATAATGGAATAAAACGTGACAATTATTTAAAAAAAAAACCCTTGAAATCGTAATTTTTGCAAGTACATTTTTCCAAACAACTTGTGAAAGTTTTCCGCTTCATATCAGTAGTTCTACTGAATTTTTTACTTTTTTTTTCTAACCTAAGCTGTTCTACTGTTGAAGGTCAAAGGTCTCCATATCACACTACATATCTCAGTCTTTCCTACCTTTATAACATAATATTATCCCGTATCGATGATTGTTTTTTTAGATTGTTGGAACCACAAATGACTAATCTTCTGAAGTTAAAACGACATTTGAAAACTTGTTTTATATGCAATCAAACCCAAGTCATAAAATCAGAACCACGCCATCTGGCGGTTGAGTATAGTCACATGCCGTGGTTAGGTTAGTTTCACAACTTATGTGACAGTTATATTATTTAGTTTTCTTTTTGGAGATAGGGCGTAAGGTTGAATCGATAGTCAACACGAGCTTAGATATCATACCCAGCATATAATATCTAAGCTTTTGTCACCGCTAATGTATCAGTTGGGCTTGAAATAAGCGTTCTTACGCGTGACGATGGCAAAAGACCTGACAGATTAGCGCTTGTGTCATGGAAGTTAGTACAGCCCCACCGTTGTTGGAACACCAATGTCCCTTGATCATCATCATCTCAGCCACAAGAAGTCCACTGCTGTACATAGGCCTCCCCCATGGATTTCCAGAATGACCGGTTGGAAGCCCTTGATACTTTGGCACCATTAAACTCGGCAGTGGTCGTTTAATGACACACAGTACCATTTCTGTCACGCGCTTATACTATGTATATGCGACATACATACGTATGCTGCGAACAGGTAATGGGGGTTGAGCATTTATATTCAGATTCAGATTTAGACCTTCATCAGTCTTGGGTGTTTCTTTTACTTGTTGTGTACCTAGTACTGAAGGTAACTGTACTCTGAGACTAGATATACTCTATGAAGCCTTCGTTGTGTCTCTTGACATTTCAAAATCCTGCAAGGTCAGGACCAGTATCCACAACATGCATTGATTTGACTTAATACATGTCTCTTTGTTCTTGGAATAAGGGGTTTTTGAGGAACGATCGATTCGAGGTGTTGTTGACGGATGCTCATCTGATGAGTTGACGATTAACGCCGGTTCACCTCAGCGATCTCATTACTCTTCATAACTATTTCCTTGCTGCACGTTATCTTCTGAAACCCGGCTGGTATTTGTAATGTTCATACATTGTACTATTGTAAGTATAAACGTAGTATCAAAAACAATATGCTAGGCACATTATCTGTAGCTATACTATTATCCTATCTTTCTAGGTATAGGTACAATTCTACTAGGTATATTCCTATCTTTCGTAATAATTGATTTTGCCTGTTTAGATAAAAACATATTTGTTGATGTGCGTAACGCTGAGCGTATGGCTGTTTATATATTCATACACACTATTATATACGAGTATAACATAAATATTCTGACACATTTGAGTTATGTATATTATAACGTATTTATTTGTTATATAAAACAAGACAAGCAAATGCAATCGTAACCTATTCGTGGTAAATTAATCTTCCACCTTCAGCTTTTTGATTCAGTGGCCAACTGAACCCGCATCTCACTTTTATGTTTTTTCATGTAAAATATTGCTTCAAATAATTATGATTGGTTTATTTTCCTATTCTAAAAACACCACTCCCTGCAGGCCGATTCCCAACGATGCTGTTAAATTTCAATCACTGGTCAATAAAAATACCTATTTCTCATTAAATAATTTATCTTATAGTATCTATATTAAAAAATAATAGATAAATAGTTATTTCTAACACGCGTGTGAAAATTCATATAAGTGTTTATGGTTAATGCCTAGGCTGCCTAAGCATTAGCTTCTGCGAGATTTTATACAAATATACATAGATTGCATTTGCTTGTATCATAAAATACATATAAAAAGAGCCTCAGACATTTTTTTGTTTACTCTGTATATCTACGTAAGTAAGGCGTTGTTATTTTATACAATAAATGGGAATCATTTGTCACAACTATTAGGCATTGTTTGTGACATCTACGCTTTGCACCACAAAATAAGAAAAAATATTAAAAAGTATATAAATCGGAAAAATGCTAGATTTCGTTTCTTAAAATAGGTAGGTAGTTAAAAGTTTCAAAAGACAAAATAAATACCAAAATAATTCTTTATTTACCCCAATGTCACTAACTTCAAATAGTAAAGGAAAACATTGTTAGATAACCTGCATGTCTGAGAGTTTTTATCGAAAATCTGTGAAATCTGCCAATCCGTGCTTGGAATATACGGCAATTCATTTACAATAAATGTTATTAATAGGTATGCAATTTGGCTTTTCCACGGTGATTTTTACATAATGCATCAGAATTTTCGTTCAACATTTGGAGTAAAATTTGAATAATTTTTTGAAACATTTCAATCATTAAAAAAAAAACATTTTGAAGGAAGAGCAGTGCACTTCGTCAGGTATAATTGTGTTGTAATGAATTATATTGCATTCGGTATGGTTATATTACCTACCTTTATTATTTAGTCCAAAGTTTTTACTTAGCACGCTTAAGAGTTTTAATTTTCACTTTTTCAATTTACCCATGATACCTACTATGTAATGTGATAAGTAAGTAATCGGTAACCCTTCAAGTGTATATGTCATTCTTGAAGCGCTGTGTACTTATAATTTATTGTTTTTAGGGTTCCGTACCTCAATAGGAAAAAACGGAACCCTTATATTTTTATAAAGCGCACTCGTAATCTTCTGCTGGAATGACTTGGTTTCACTTTGTGTAGATTTTTTTTTGCAAAGAAATGTCTTAAATTTTTATACGTAAATGAATAAAATCAAATTTAATATCACTTATTCTTGCGATAGACTTGTGAAAGAATTTTAGAACTTCTTCGTGAATGTAAATTATATTTAAAAATAACTTCGTTTGATATATTAATGTATATATAAATAAAATGATCTCTCATTGTTTTATTATCCACATAAGTGATTTTGAAAACACTTATATTAGAGAAAGAGATATCTGTGCGCATAATTTGGGCAGTCTGTTCTACGATCCTTGTTTTCTAAGACTTTTATATGAATACATATATTAAAAACACTGCTCTAATTGTGTTTAAAAAATGTAACTTTTTATGGCAGCTGTAATAATGTATAATTAACAAAATTATGTTCTTTCTGTTAAATGTTTACTGTGATTGATATTTTAAAATGTACATTACGGTTTGTAACGAAATTTATAATTTAAACGTAATTATAATTATCATTTAAGAATGATTAATAATATAAGTAGATATATTTATTTCAAATTCATTCACAATGCAAAATTACCGCGTATCTATTAAATCAAAATATATTTGTTCATGGTGTTTTCTAGAGGTGTCGTTCTAATAATTTTTTATTTATGAAAACGTATCAAAAGCAAATAACGCCACTATGATTTGTAAATATTAGAGGCAGATGTCCACTTAATGCATTAGATAAAAATAAATTACAAAAGAATGAAACAATAAAGAAAAAATCGTTACTAGTGGACATAAATATTTTAAAAAGTTTTATCTTAGAATACTTTTATTTTAAAATATTAGTTAGAATATAAAAGTACGCATTTTATAAGGAGGATACGAGTTGGACAAATATGATCTAAGATAAATTAAATTTAAAAATCTATGTCCGATATAGAAGTAATTGTGGTAAGATCAGAAACTAGTTTTTTTTTTACTACACGAAATATTTTAGGACAAGCCTCTCACTTTTGCTGTCGTTGTTGTAAAATCAAAGTAAATTACGTTTTGTATAGATATTTATAATTATTGTCCTGATAATAAATACAAAAGCAATATTCATGGCCTCGACTAGATTCGTTTTAGTCATACTTGACAGTAAAGCAATGTGTTAAACGAGTAATAATTTTTGGTTCTTATCGCTTAATGAAGTCGCCACGAAGTACTGGTAGCGCATTATAAGTTCAGAATGATTTTGTCCTATTGGTTTTCTGCGGCTTTACCTAATGTTTTCCTGTACTTCCCAGGGAGATAATATCCATTGTCCTACTATCTTGTCAAAGTTCATCACCGTCGTTGAAGGTAATATGTATAATAGTTGCTTTATAAACATAACGAAATACTTTTAGTTAGACATCGCGACTCACACAGCTGTGAAGTACGTATTTGTCGTTACAAGAGGAGAAAGCTAATTTCTATCTGTAAATAAATGTAAATTTATTTGCGCGAGCGACACATTGAATCGATAAGAATCAACACAAAGCATGTGATATAGGTACCGATTTTTGTATCCCATAATATACCTAATCATAAAAATATTTGTACCTACTTAATGTAAAGCTTACGCAGAGACTTAGGAATAACGACATTCTATTAGTTGAACTGTAGTAACACCAATTTATAGCCTAAATGAATGTAAACATAGTGATGTTAATTTTATTAAGATTTTTTCTTTATACATAGGGTCTGCGGAGGAGCCAGTAGTCTCGTTTGTTGACAGACTCTGATCATATTTTCGGCTAGCGCCTCCGTGCCATATTCAAATTATAGTATAACATTAGACAGTTATTTATATATTAAAAATAAAACAAATCGATTTAGATGACAACAATGGAAATGTAAGCTTGGCTATAATTTATGTAATAAACTATTGATATTTACTTGGTATGTTGTTTTATGAACGAGTTGGCTGCGCCTCGCAGTTTCACTCGCTATCCTCCGTTGTTTGATAACCTCGGACCCAAAATGAGGGAATTTAAGTTTGACGTGTCAAACTACGTTTAATTTTAAGTCTTTCTGTGGCATAGTAACTCTCAAACGGATGGACCGATTTTAACCTAGTTTTAGGACTTCATCGAGTGTTCTTAGTTGTTTTATCTAAATCTGTACAGCCGTATTATTTTTAACTTTCTAAACTTGAGGATTGAGAAAAGCAGTTTCATACTTACCATAAACTTTTATTAATCTGGATATAGAGATATTATTATATATACTAAAACAGAGGATGCTGTTCGCGCATCCGCGTCGGGATAAACTGTACTTACACTTAACCCTGGTAGCATTTTTGAAACTGTTCATAATTTCTACAAAATTCCACAAATGACAAATGTTAATAATTATTGTCGTTTTTATTTGTTCGATATGGACATTAGACCAGTGGCCTCAGCCACCTTTCAGGTGTGACCTTGGACATAGTCATCATGACCATTGCCAGACCACAGCAGCCAATGACCATTGGCGGACTTCATTGAATTAACCAATTAGGTTATTGAAGCTCACATTAAGAAATGGTTATAATGACCATTCCCAGTGTCCTAAAAGTAAGCAGATCGGGTCGCCGAACTAGTTTTGATTTTTAAAAACTTTTTTTTGTCAACTGTTGATGGATTCTTTTTTTTTTTACAGACTTCTCGGGGAGATAGGGGCACCTATGTCCAAAAGTGGACTTCTTGTGGCTGAGATGATGATGATGATTGTGGTAAAATTTTGAAGGAATCACTAAACTAATAAAAATGGTAAGTTCATAGAAGGACCAAAAATTTTACATGAACTGCGTTCGTTTATTGAATTTAGTTATTTCAAACATTTTAATTAGTTGAGTGGTGCTTTCATTCACCTAAAAAAAAACATATATATTAGGTACATGGTGCCACCTATGATTACACTGCCATTTAGAATATAACGCTATTGTGAGTCAGATTAACTGTTTATCTATTACCTTACATATTTCAATATATGTAAGTACATATATATACCCGAAAACATAACCGACTATCTTATTCAGCCGGGTAAACACTTTTTATAGTAGTACTAATACCGAAGTTGTCAGTTCTTTCAGACTTTCGCAAACTTGAATTGCGTACTTCCATTTACTTGTCAAGAGCAAAGAGAAAAAAAGAATAATAACAAACTTTTATTGAAGAAATTCTATTTTATTAAATTCCTAACTCTTGAAATAAATAAAAAAATTAATGAACAAAAATTTCGAAACACCATGTTGGATACACATTTATATACAATCATATACTCTTATCTAGGACTTACCCTACAAATAGTGTGTCCTAAAAAGACCTATTCACTTAATGTATGTATGTGTATGATCCACGTGTATACACCCTTCATAGTATTTATAATAGGTACAACGTGGCTAGGATACATGAATACCTAGATCGCAACTCGAAGGACATACAACATACCACATTACATATTATATTACTGTAGTTTCCACCTACACACTAATGGCCTTACCGTAAAACGTTACTTAACTTTAAGCATTGCTTAACATATTTTGTCAACTTCTCGCTGACACGTAATGACACTTGCGGAAAGAACACAGAGAATTTAAGACGATGGTTAAAGTTAAGTAACTTTTTTCGGTAAGGCCGTAAATATCGAATATCTTTTTACGATATTTTCCAATCATAAGTACAATACTTACAGAAACCTAAAAAACATGCTAGTGTATTATACCTATAATCCACGAAACATTACTCGAAATAGTAAGAGATAACTCATATATATGTAGGTATAGCGGTGCGCTGATCGATTGTAAAAGACCAATAAATTAGCCATTCTACAGAAACGACATATTAAATTAAAATTTATTTAGAACGGTATCCGCGCCCAAAGATTGTATTTTATATGACCGTTCAAACCAAACACCAGTGTCGGTCGCTCAAATTTGAACGAGTCGTATTAAGGGACAGTTAAAAAATAAACTATTTTTAGGATTGGATTCCACTTGCACCTAAATTTTAAATTTGTCTATTTGCAGACAAGATACAAAATTTACTAGCCTATTTGGCTAATATCTTGTCCTATATATATGGTCTCCATTCTGATGTTAGCGACTGGGATCGACGATTTTGTTTCAATATTACTTTGAGCTTTGTTTTGCTCTCTCAACTGTAGAAAGTGCGAAACAAAGGTCAAAGTAATATTGAAATACGACCGCTTAAACGCATGCGTTACGGCCCCTGATCGTGAATTTATATAAACTGAACTGAATTCTGATGTTGCCGACAGTCGATCATGGACTTTTATGACCGCAGTGACCGTTTATTGTTTTAATTTAGATGGTGTGGATTCCGATATTGTCGACTGCGACCCATTCACTGATTTGTTTGGTATTTGATATACATTCCGATGTTAGTCACATTATAATTTTAGGTAGGGCGATAAGACTTGCACATACGTCTCCCTTTTGGGTTTATTGTGTATCTCACCAATTCCCCCCCACTTTGGGGTCACATTAAAATTGGACATTTTATACAGAGTTAATAAAGCCTTATTTGCGCTTATTAAACGACTTAAAATCCAAAACTAAATTATGTCGATGAAATAATCTATTAAAAACAGTACATAATATCTAAGGGAATCGGAAAACACACTTGGAGACAGCCTTCTAAATAACAAAACGCAAAAATTTATATTTGATCCAAGTTAATTTTCATACATAAAAAACATTTTTACGTTGATAATTTCTAAAAATGATTTTATGTATGAAAATTAACTTGGATCGAATTGATTTTTTTGTCAAAAATTTGTGATGTTATTTTCTAGTTTACTAAACGACGATTTTTTTTATAAGTTCATTCGGTTAAAATATCTTCGAAAATGTTGGTATGCGCGAGCGAGCCGGACGATGGTTGAACTAAAAAACTTAAGAAAATTGTTCAGGTACACCAAATTTGTCCAAGATGAAAATAGATTTGGATGTTTCTTTACAGTTATTGGAACCACAGATGACTTTTTTAATGAAATTTCATTATGATTTCGAAATCAAAGATCATAGAAGGAAATCAAAACACATATAGCCTAGGCATTAATAATAACCCAGCTTTTTAATTGAAATCAAATTATGTATGTTTACGAGTGGAAATATTTTACTTATTTAGGGAAAAATTTGTGCCTGCCGTTGTTAAAGTCTGATAACTTTCTCTACAAGAACAAACTTTTTTTTTATTGGGACGAATAAGTTATTTTTAAAAGTTCATTTAAATGTGGTCACAAAACCGGAGCACATTTTTCAAAAGTAGCAATAAATATAACGGTGTTTTGACTTTAAGCAAAGTCACAATGTCGCAATCTTTTACACTTTATTTGAACACATTTTCTTCGTTTTTTTTATAATATTTATTTTATACAATTTTAATTTATATATTCTCTAAAAACATTCCAAAATGTCGTAAAAAATGCACGTCACCAATATACCAGGTGTAAATACGCGTTTATTTTGTATTAACTATAAATATAATATTACAGACGGGACATGTTGCCCGTCTCGAATATTTAAATTATCTTAATCTACTTTACATTTATTTCATTTCGGAATATTAGTGTATAGAGACAATTTCATTTTCACTTCACAAGCTCGGAAAGATTCTGTTTGTCATTAGAAATCTGAGTGGAAAAGTGAATTTTGTCCGCTAGGGTGGAAAGAGTTTTTAAAATTCGAACCTTTCTATTCCATACTTTTCTATACCGCAAGTCCACTGAAAATGCATTAAATACTTATTTCATGTCAGTGCGCCAACCTCATTTCTTTGAATAATCGCACTGACCATCCACAGGTGGCAGCACTGGACTAGCGTTTTCCTCGCTGTAGTGAGGTGAAAAATTTTGTGTTTCACTCGGCAGCAAAGTTATTTTGCATCTCGTACTTCGCCCCAAAAACCAACTTTGCAGCCTTGCATAACAAATAACTATTGTATTACATCTGTACAAAACGATATTTTCAATTATTCGATTTTCGACATTATAAAATAAGTAACGAGTAATTGATGAACACATACGTTGTGATGTAACGTTGCTGCTTTAGTCCATAAAATTAGCCGAAATATTTCGTGTATTTTTGAAAGGAGAAGTTACGTCATTGGCTATCGAGGTGTATGGTATACAAAGTAGGCGATGAAGGGATTTATTTTGAATTTTACATTTTAGCGCAAAAATAAACGATGTCTAGATGCACCTTTAAGTTCCAGTTAAAACGGAATGGTCAATGGATTTTCTTGTAGGTAAATAAATTTAGCTTCTTTTAATCAATATAGATGGCGCTGTGTGTGATGTTGAACGTATGGAATTATATGGAACGTCCATGGCGAAGGCTTATGTCCAGCAGTGGACTTCTTGAGGCTGAGATGATGATGATGAAGGCATAGGTAGAGGTGATTTTTAACTGCACTCTCTTGTGATACGTTAAAGATACCACGTTGGAACGTCTTTTTAAAATGAAAGAGTAAGATTACGTACTTGAGATGTCCGCTAAAATGGGAAAAAATAGAAAGGTAGTTAATTTATGTAGAATTTAACGTAACAATATTCTTACGTTTTTCGAAAATGTTCTCATCGTCTCATCCCCACCACCGAAGACTTTTCTGATGTGTAACAGAATACCGCTAGGAATAATTATTCGTACGAGATTTCATAATTAAGTACACGAATTATTAAGGCCGATTTCTTTAATTTTCCTGAGCTAAATAAATATATAAATGTATTGAAAAAAAGAGGCTCATGGCACAAATATTTAAGATAGCAAACATTAAAAATATTCTATTTGTACGTTTTTATTTAGGCCACGATAATGGTTGCAAGTCACGTTCTTGTCTGATACGTGAAGGGCAAGATAGATATTTTTCCAGAATGAAGTGTACTTTGGCACCCTGTCATTCTGGAAAAATCTATCACGCAACGCAACATTACGATTACCTTAAATGCTAGAAATGCCAATGGGTAAAATTGGTGTCGTCCATGAGAATGTATAAGAAATTGAAATGTATGCGCTTTCTGATAGGAATATCTAATTCCGCAGGAGATGGTGGTTAGTAGTCAAATATAAGTGTTTGTATCCATTTACTACAAAAAAAATGATACTCACTCAGGTATTAATGAACAATTACATCTTGCTTAAATTATTGAGATATTATTCAGTTATATTGGAACTTTTTGCTAAATCTACAAGAATCGGCTTGTTTCTCTTTAAACAAAATTGAAACAACATTTTAAGAAAATGTTGTTTCAATTTTGTCTCTAAAAAAAAAGGTGATGTCATTGATTATTCACTAACAAACCATAAAGTATAGAAGCCGCGAATAAAATATTTCTGTACGCAATTGAGACGCGTACTGAAATTAGTATGTTATAAAACGTGCATTTGAACATTGGCATACTCTGAAACGATACAATCCATGGTATTTAGAGCTAATTTTACATTTAAACTCCAACCGATAGAATGAAAATGTATGGCATGAAAAAAAAAAAAACGACGCCACTTACCCATACAAAATTACTCAATGGCATTTACACTTTTTATTCCATACGACTAGTGTATATTTTCAATTAAAAAAAATGCAGATGAATAACTGTACAGAACAATAAAACACGAGAGGCATATACTTCGCAACTCTTGTGATTATTTGTCAAAGGACAAGACAATGTACAATTGTATTTGCTCAATAATTACATAGACACTTCACCCTAAACACTGTTTTAAGCTATCACGGTTGTTCACTACACAGACATTACCATTAACAGGACATTACAAAGGTTTATTATGAAATTGAGCGTCTGATACGGTGCAGAATCATGTACCGTGTTCGCCAGGATTGTCACCCGCCTCATCCCTTTAGCAGTACACTGACACATGCTGGCTCAGATGTCTAGAGTAGCTAGATATAGCTTTCCCAATCTTAAATGACGCTGTGATTGATTATTTTAAGTACGTACTTAAATAACCAGGAACCGAAAATTGGCTCAGTGTCGCAGTCAGTAAAATCAGATTACTTGCTCGATGATAATTTCAAGTATAAATGTGAAAAAAAGTGCGTACGCGTTTCGTTAAAACAGACAAAACTACAGTGCTCTCTTTTTTTAAAATTTGAATCACCGCGATGAGATTCTTCGTCGTTAAGTGCCTAGTTTGTCTCTTTCTTGTCGACTTTTACACGTTCAAGTTATCCCAAACTAAGTCGAGGATACAATAGCAATACTAGAAAAAGCTTAGATCAGGAAGAAGAATCTGTACAGATAATGAACATATAAATGAAAAAATATATATCTTCAATAAGACAACTTCGCCATCTATTTAAAATTCAGTGTTGTTTTTTGTATTCATCCTACTGCATGTATTTCAAGATATGCAGGACAAGTGTTTGTTAAAACATCCTTGTATTGGATTCCGTCATCTTTAAATTCAGACATTTCTAGATTTCGACATTTTCCTAAATTAGCCTTCGTATGTAATGGCGCTCCGTAAACAGGATTTTCGGCTTATGCAATTCTATTCAGGACACCGAATCTAGGAGATGCAGCAAAATATCTGTCATAGCAGACTATAACAGATTGTTTTTTACTGAATTTGTGTTCTTCGAATCGCTTCACTTGGCATTTCTATGTACAAACTTATGCAAATGTAACTAACCTTTTATACATAGGGATGATCAAAAATAATGTTTTTAGATAGCGTAAATCGTTGAATAATAAAGCTATATGTGTGTTCAAAATAGCATGAAATGAAGTGAAACTGTTACTATATTTGTCGAGAGACGAGACGATGCATGCGACTGCGCCAAAATACCAGGAGTTCAATTTCAAAACTAACAATGATCAACTCTGTTAGTGACACATTTTTAAAACAAGATACTATTTGAAAGGCACTTTAATCAAATAAAATATTTTTAAACGCACAAGCGGAATATATCACTAAACCTATTCTATACAAACATGAAACAGCGGATATAACAAGTTATATTTAAGATACGGGTAGGGGACTCCAATCTATTTCATATACAATCCATTCACTCGAATACTAACACAAATCATAAACATGATAATTGTGATTTAAAAAAAAAACAGGCGACAACAGATTATTTATTCATTTATACTGATCCATCTTACAAGAATAAATTCTAAATTATTTTTTTAAGTACAAGCTTTTATTTATATAATGAAAATCATTTACTCATGTCTCGGAAATGAGGGCAGATTCCATGAATTCACCAATTACTATTTATTACCGTTATTACACATGCATGCAAGATTTCACAAGAGTTCGGACCAGTGGAAGCTGATCTTTTATTTTCAAGTGTTTTTACAGCAAACATTCGCGATGTAATTAATTAATTTGCATATAACAAAAGCTTGTAATAAAAAAAATACTACAATGTTCAACGTATCTATAAAGCTGAATCACATAACTATTTTAACTAAGTTATACAGCGTGTTCCGATTAAGATATAACGTAAGAAAGCGGCCGAGACTAAACCAAAAGTTGGAGAAAACACCATCAAAAAGTATGGTATGTATGTTCATTCATATTCTAGCCATTTTTGTATATCAGAAAACTAAGTTCGTCTTAGTAATTTTCGCTTCGATTGTTCGCTTCTAATACATAATTTGAATCTCATCAATCACGACATTAATTGCAAGGCTTGGGTCTACGCAAGAAATATAATATTTAAACATAATGATTTCCGCTTTCATCGAGCGGACTGCTAGATTGTAGAATACGCTTCCTGAGTGCGTCTTTCCCGATATAATTTAGAAACCATTTCACTCCCAATTTAAAGACATCCTTAAATTGCGAGTGAATTGGTTTCTTCTATGTAAGCGCGCTCCATCGTACACCGCAACGTCGCTTAACATCAGGCGAGTTGGCGGTCAAACGTAAACCTATTACTACGTAAAAAATATAATATATATTTCAACGTGGGTAATCCGGGTATCTCCGTGTAAAATAGTACGTAGTCATGTTAGAAGGTTCTTGATTTTTATCCCGAAAGATTTTTTTGTTATGCAAGATAGATCTACAATTGACCACCCACTCGCCTGATGTTAAGCGACGGTGTGAAGCGATCTAGAAGATATCTATTCACTCTAGCCTTGAAAATTCCAAGATTGTAGGTCTCAGGAAACAGAGATGGCGGCAAAGAATTCCATTTCTATGCGATGCGCATCAAGAATGTGGATTGATATCGCTGAGTACAGATTTTTGGCATTTCAACGACATTAGTGAACAAAACGACTAACAATTAATTAATCAAGTAATTTGACTACTAATGTTTTCGGAAAAAAAACAAGAACCTTCTAAAAGCTACATACAATGTTTAACAGAGTTCAAAGTTAGCCACATTGACAGTATACCACGGAATAAAATTATTTTTAAATACTTTACTAAATTCAATTAACTTGTAAGTAAATATACATGGCAATCAGGTAATAAATTAATAAAGGATTACGACAATACTAAAAAATAACATTCATAAATTATTATGCAAAAAAATATCACTATCAAGACTTATTTATTGATTATTATCATGCATTTATATTAGTGGCGTCGATAATTCTCAAAATTATGTACTTTAACAGCAGGAAATTAATAATTTATCATAAATAATCTTGAGTTAAGTATATGGAGTTTTGATAAAAATTTGCATCGCCGGTACATGTAAAATAAATATATTTTAGAATTATATAAATGTTAAATAAAATAAAATATTGGCGAACACTAGTTTTTTCATATTCATATTAAATAATTATTGCAAATACTCGTTACTAATTATCACAACAAATAAGTGAGGTCAAGCGTAGGCCTATTTTTGGATAAAAAAATATATGAAAAGAACGTTATTATTTTAGCTCGAGCAAGTTTAGAAAACTTAAAATGCCCCGACATGAAAAAACGGCTAGACTGATTTTGATGAAATATAGACCACTCAAACTACTCCTAACACTCCTGTTTTTGAGCCGAGGGTCAAATAGGGCAATATTTTGAATTATTTAAAATTTTGCTAAATTCGATTAGTCTAGTTTAACCGTTCACGCGACTTTCTCTTAACAGAAACACGCTTCATTGAGTATAACTTAAATACTACATGCAATAATACTATAAAATAAGGCATGTTTGTGACTAACATAATTATTATTTCATTATTTGATAACAGGACACGTAAACATACAATTCTAAATAAAGACATAAATATCAGGCATCAACACAAGGAACCTTTTTTGGCGCGATGCCAACAGTGAATTCCCTATAATAAAATTAGTTGACCAAATCAGTTAAAATGTATCGTATTAAACATTTTGGCAAATATGACATATCATGGCATGTGTAAAGTAGTTTTTTTTGGCTGCTATTTTAAATTAGACAACTCATAAATATAAGAAGTACGGAAGCACATATAGAAGACATTAAATAAAAAATTATATATATTGTACATATACAATGGTAATAATACATAATTATAACATCCTCGCATAGACAGCTTCTGTACATCGTAACAAATAATTTTTTGAAAATTCACTGAAATGTGTGAGGCAATATTAAAAAATAAAAACACGAAAGTCATGCCTATTTTACTTTATGACGTAGACTGAAAATCTGCGTGTGGGTTAGCCTATCTCCTGCAAAAACGCTAATTTGCTGCAAAAAACTAACTAATTTATTGAAATAAAATTTAAGTATATTTATCGATCGATAAATATTATTTCTAAATAGTAAGAACATCAAAACATCAATTGAATAGGCCAACTTTTTTATACTAAATAAAGGGCATATGATTGAAGTGTTTCAACAATGAGACACAATATATGGACATCATGTATTTCATACAAATAATTTGATTCGTAAAACAATAATATCTCATCAATAATAATAAATTCATTCATAATAATAATATAATAATTAAAAATAAAAATAAATTAATTTAAAAACAAAAATAAGGGTATAAATTGGGTATATAAATAAGGGTATAAATTGCAAGTCAATGATATTTGATAAAGATATAAATTAAAAGTAACTGTATGTCGTCAAATTTTTAATTGATATCGACTTTGTGTCATGTATATGGTGTATTAATTTTAATTCATTGAAATAATATAAAATCAAATCAAATTAATTAACATATAATCATTATTATTTACAATTCACAAAATAAATGTCTGATATAATTTGGTTCGGATATATACATCTAGTATGCCGCTAAATCATTTGACACGAATTAAATAAAAATATCAAGACAATAAACAATATTGTTACGAGAATAAAATAACCAACTGCAAATGTGTTATATACCATATGACACTTACGGGTTAAAGAAGAATAATTTGATATCATTCTTTGGATATCAAAATTGGCCAAGAAACATAATATACTTGGGAAACAATGTCGTGGTCTGGTATTTAAATGTCCAAACAAAAGGAATGAATATAATAAAACAATAATGTCATCGATAATAACATTTACGTAAAAGCTGACTTGTTCTTAGTTTTACAAAAGTACTAGCATAAAAGTTTGTTACTTGTGATGTGAAGAAGCTGCCCTTATGGGATAAGGTAAATACGTTATGATTATTATTGTAATTGGTCAGCGAAGTTCATTTGTTTTCTAACAGATTTCAAAATAAGAAGGTTCTCCATTTGACTGATTTTATTTTGTTTTTATACCCTTATACATTTTTTTAATGGGGCAACTGACAAGTCACACGTTAAAATAAACTTCATCGCAGTCAACACTATTTATTTTTTATATAAAAAATCTATATTCGTGCTATTTTTATTAAGGAATCACATTTCTGTAGTCACATATGAAAATTATTAAAAAGTCGGGTGATAAAATTGAATAAATCCGTCCAATCTCTTGTCGGAAAGCTTTGATGGCATAATCAATAATATTGTCACATAAATTATTTGAGGCTTATGTTATTACAACATACAATGACAGTTACGAATAACTTTTTTTTCTAAGCTGGAGGCTATTTTCGCTTTTATCATTAGCCAAGTAATGCAATCTTGTTGTCCTTGAAAAGTAAACTTTAAAATGACATATTTAAAGTCTAATGTTTTATGTTAACACGTTACCTGCCAAATTCCATAAACAATAACGCCACTGTAGACGAAAAAGTAAACGGGCGATGACAGGTCGCCGTCAATCCAAACAAGTTTGTTATAAAGGGCAAACCATTGTTATCTTACGTGAAATATTTAATTAGGTACAGGAAGTACAAAATATTTCTTTAAAAAGACTTTGTAAAAGCACGTTTTCGTACATATAAATGGAGAGAACTGTTTTATACCCCAAACATTATCCAATTTTGATGAAACAGTTTTTTTCACTCGATTAGAAATATTTATAAGTTGGTTTGTATTTTTTCTTCTTTAAAAATTCATTATGATTTCAACAATCGATTATACAAAATATATTCGCAGTTCTGGTAATCATCAAAATCTGCTTATATTTAGGGGGAAAAAACAGTTTTCACCCTGTTGTGCGCAATAATGCGCGTTGCACTGGCGACGATTACGAACTTAACGTTAAATAATCTTAATTCATTGTTTGGTTAATTAATTCACATGAATACATAACTACCAGCGAGACAAGTATTTAGGCCGTATTGGTGAATTATATATAAAATAATAATAATAATAATTAAATAATATTTCGAACGAGCGAATAAAAACAAACTTCATATACCGCATGTAGCAGTTACAGCGCGATTGTCAATCGTCTCTCTCACTATTGTTGCCCGAAACAGAATACACATTGCTGAGTTAGTTTTTTTTTACATTCTAGGAATAAGGGAGTTAAATGTACGTAGTTCTATTATGGAACTCGATGAGGGAGAGCGCTCGCTGCGATTCACTTGGACAGTTTGCTAATAACTCTGATGAGAGCTCCGTTCTCGTCCTTCAGCCGCTGGTTCTCAGCTTGCAACGATTGCTGATACTGAAAATTATAAACGGACATATTAAGAGCTATTCTTATTTCTTAAGGCACCACTAAATAATTAAAATGTTTAAAATGACTAAATTCAAAAAACAAACGTGATTCCCATACAATCCTTGTTCATTTTTTGATTTTAGGGAGTTAAAGAATTGTAATTAATTTAGTGGTGTCTAAAAATTGATCACATTAGCATATTACACTACACTTGGTAAAGTGACGTTCATGACACAAAGTCGGGCATAGACGGGATCGGAATAGAACAGCAGTGACATGCAACTAGATCTAGAAAACGACATGGCGATACGACAGTAAAATATCAGAGAAATGAGCACCGAATCTCTTGTTTATTCACGGAAACTGCATTTTTTAATACCGTGCTTATCTAATATCATCATTTATAATACGTACCAAAGATATAATAACCAACGATATTATTATCGACAAGGATATCGCGTCAGCGCACTAAATGAGGTACAAAGCAGTAACCTTTAGACCACTTGCAGTTTACACGATTAAAATAGTTTCCATTTTCAAAATTATTCGAAACGACAAAATAGATGTCTCTAAATGTCTCAATCTAAGTTAGGCTTTAACGCGACGACATAGAGTTTAAATCAAAATCTTTTTTTCAAAACACTCAGAAGGATAAGATGATATCGACAACTAACATATAAAATTTTAATCTGTGTAAGTTACAGGAACACAGAAACATGCATACACATAAAACTCGTTCTTGGGCAGTCATGTAAAAGTAGCAGAACATCGTCACCGTGAAGATTTTTCCTGGGCAAGCCTGCCTCACCGAAATGTGTACAAAGTTTTGCTGCAAATTACCATAGACCAATATAGAACTACAGACCGCCAGTGTTAAAGAAAAAATTGTCCGCCGCTAAAAACGGTCTTATAATATGTAGATGGCGCTAGCATATTGCTTGAAAATTCTGATTTCTACAGTTTAACAAAAGTTTTACAAAAAGTTTTACAAAAGAATGTTTCTTTCCCAATCAAGCCTAAAAGTTATCTATTATTATTGAACTACTTTATATTGTTCACAAAACTTGCTTTAATAATGTTTATTCACATGGATATCTTAGTTACGCGTATCATGGTGCTTATAGATAGACGTCGTTATGATCGACCGAGCGATATTTTTTATTTACGCAAGATAGATCAATGCTTGACCACCAGCTCGAATGATGTTAAGCGACGGTGTGGCCGAGGATGGAGCTCGTCGATCTAGAAGATATCTATTCACTCTAGCCTTGAAAATCAGAGATGGCGGCAAAGAATCCCATTCCTATGCAGTACGCATCAAGAACGTAGATCGATATCGCTGACTACGGATTTTTGACATTTCAACGAGAAATAAGCGTTAATTCACCGAATCCCTGATAGTCCTGTAGTAAAATGGCGAGGGTGGAATTAGGTTGTGAAGCTTTTGCGCACACTCCCCGAAGTGAATCCTGTAGAATATAGACAGATATGCTACTTTACGGCGGTGCTCGAGACAAAGTAGCTTCTTGGCAATCAGTTTTTTTAGTTTAAATCTGAAAATCATGCTGTTTTTCTACTTTAGGTTACGCTGTTTGTTATTATTGTGATGTGTTCTTGAGTGTGATTAGGATACGATTTTACTATTATTTTTTTGTATCTGAGAAATGGTATAATCAGTACAATTATAAAAGCGCCATCTAGTCATTTCTGTTTGTACTCACACGATAGCAAGGTACGATTTAGACAATCATCCAATTATGTCGTACAATTTAAGATGATTTGATAACTTAACAACGGACACATTTTTGTTCAACATTGACATTCTATAGTTCTGTAGTCTATGATATTACATAACCATTCAGTGTCACACGTATGGCACTTGGAGAGGTGCAAAGTAAGTATTACCTTTTTATATTAACGCTCTTTATTTCGATATTCTAAGTCGTGTCGTCTTCTGCGCCCGTTGTGTAATGTCTGTGAGGAACGTCACTTCGTATGGCATAGCTTAAATGTGTAAATATCTAAGCTAGATTCATACTAATATGTTACAGTCAAAACTATTTTAATTTGATCAAGAGATAATACATTGATTTAATAAATAAATAAATGTATCCAAAGGCGCGGGCGCATAATTACAAGCCTACTCTTCTGTCTGTACCCTTATATGCCTGTATTTGGAACCGTCATAGTAAACAAGTTATCATTTTCATACAATATGTGACATTATAACAGATTTATTATAGTATAAATTTAACAAAAAGCTTAAAATTTTCATACATATGAGCGTTTTCAACAATTTTGCTTTGACTCTTTAGTGAAAGATAAAAGTCTTAAATTGGTATTATTAAATTAGCATTACCTAGTAATTAATATCAAAAAGTACAAAAAATCGGCCAAGTATGCGTCGAGCACACTCAAACGAATCATCAATTAATTTCGCCTTAGAAATCGCTTCTGGAGCCATTCCAAGTGATATAAATATGATTTTTGTCGTGTGATTAGCCCTACTGTCAGTGTTTACCTAATCTAGGAGTACGGAAGTTTCGGTGTGCGAGTCAAACTCATACTTTGTCGTATTTAATAGGTCCGACACGGCTGAGGTAGGTTAGTCGCGGTGTACACGCGCGGAAAAAAACAACAAGGCACTATAGTAGTTTTGACTGTAACACATACACAGATGCACATGTATGTATGTCGACAATCCGTGATGCTCACAACAAAACAATGTTTGGACTTAAATGGTAACATCTGGTAGCACGCTGATGTTGACCTTGAGATTAAAGCTATATGTACAGGCGCGTAAATATGTCGATAATAGGTAGGTTGAATTTAACAGACTGTTAGAATTTGGCCAAGGATACTAAAGCGGCCGCCGAATCGTGTCACAAATCCAAATTTATACATTTAAAAGCTCTTCACATATTGGTAGTAATTTAGTTTGCGTGGTCGGACCAAAATTAGTAATAGCAACATCCATATACAAACCAAATATATTTTTATTCACAGTTTTTAGCTGCAAATGGGATTGTTCGAAGGCAAAATATTTTCCTTGAACAAAATTGGTAATTTCGCTTTGAATTGTCATTTTAATTGGACATCTGTTAAAAATTCACTATATGCCTTTACTGCAATTTTATTTCTTTTAACTCGTAAGAACATTTTTAATGCAAAGTAATTGTTGCACTACTTTAGACCTCTATTTTATGGGTTAATAAAACAGTATGCCGTAAAGAAGAAGCGTCTTTCAGTGACACAATATTTAGTTTAATTTTAAAACAAATTAAAACAACAACACGAAGTATTAAATACGTTACAAAGAGACCGGAACCTACTATAGGTTTCTGTAAAAATAAAAACCTGTGGTAATATCTTTACACAGTCATTGTAGTTGTAAAATGTTACGTGTGGCTGAATGTAGCTTGATAAAACGAAGGAAATCAAAAAAGTCTATTGCGCATTGTCATCTCGGCACCGGGTCGGTGTCGCCTCTACTCAGAAGCCCGTAATTATATCTGGGGCACGGTCTGTAACCTTGTTGTGGATAAAGCTAGAAGCCTGAATAGTTTTATGAAATTTCGAGCTTGCATAGACACTTTTTCACAACAAATTCGATTCGATTCAGCAACGTAACATCAATGGCTCTTCTCGAAATTAGTTAATGCAGACATTATATGATTATCAGCAATGAATATGTGGGATCCTTGCCGCTCACATTTAGTCTCTGTCATAGATAGCACGCAGACAACTTTTTCTTCCAGTGCTTATAAAAGGTTTCGCTTCAGGGGCAACTACACAGGTGGGGCGGGAAATTCAAATTTCAAACAGTTTTTTGGTCTTAGATATAATGTAAGTGATCACAATGTTTGAGAAAATCTAAGATTATGCTTTATATTTGTACGTCGATCAAACTATGGATCATTGCTTATATACATCTAGAAACAGCTTGAATTAGTAAAAAGGGATTACAAATAATAACGTAATAAGGTGCATTATTGCTAAATATGTTGATATAATAATATAATAACCTCCTCCTTTTTAGGGTTCCGTACCCAAAGGGTAAAACGGGACCCTATTACTAAGACTCCACTGTCTGTCTGTCTGTCCGTCTGTCACCAGGCTGTATCTCATGAACCGTGATAGTTAGACAGTTGAAATTTTCACAGATGATGTATTTCTGTTGCCGCTATAACAACAAATACTAAAAAGAGAATAAAATAAAAAATTATATTGATAACGGCAACAGGTAGACGCTTGAAATATTCACAGAATATTGAGTTATATAATTCACTTTAAAAATAAATAATTAAATAAAAATATAAGTGGGGCTCCCATACAACAAACGTGATTTTTTTGCCGTTTTTATAGATAATGGTACGGAACCCTTCGTGCACGAGTCCGACTCGCACTTGGCCGGTTTTATTTTTAATTCGGTTAAAAAATAATCTTAAACTGTCGCAAACACTGCTATTTTTTACAATAAATAACTGGCCTGACTACAAGGACAAAGAAACAGTTCAAAATTCGAATTTGCTGTCATTCGTCTTCTGACTTAAGATAAGACTTGATTCAGGCTTAAATCATTACACATTGACTTGAATCACTTTGGTTATTCAGATCTGAGTTTAGACGCCTGTTTACGAGTTAATGCCGGTGCCACAAAATATTTAAAACTAATAAGCCGGTGCCGAGCGGGTATGTTATGTTCTTGAATGTCAGTACAGACACAAGGCATGCAATCACACTATACACTCGCTGTGCTTGTATTGTATGTGTTTTGGTCAGATTGCATATAATAATGTGCATATGGAGTTGTGACTTGATGTTGACTTCTTTGTGAAAATAACTAATGCTACAACGCTATACTTAGTTGCAGTTGTGGTTTTAAAGTAATAATTCGGATTATCACTCACACTAGGACTATATAGTTATATGAATCTTATTTTATAAAAGTTACGAATCTATACAGTTTCATAATATATCTAAAATAAAATCAATAAAAATGAGTGCGGCTTAAACTAAATTACAAAACTGTCACACTTTGTAAATACAAACGAGGGGAAGTCTGAAAATGATGGTGATACTTCACACGCTAACAATGTGATGATGCCGGTTTTGAAGGTTTTAGTTGACAACACGAAATCAACTAAAAATATTGCTGTCATTTATTAAGGTTCTCCTTCAACGGGATCATTCGACTGTAATGCAACAGTTGAAACTCGTAACATAGATTAGCATTCAATTTGTAATATCCGCGATACAATTTCCAACAACCGTCATACAATTTGTAACACCCTTGATACAATTTGTAACACCCGCGATACAATTTGTAACATCAGTGACACAATTTGTAACACCCATGATACAATTTGTAACACCCGCGATACAATTTGTAACATCAGTGACACAATTTGTAACACCCATGATACAATTTGTAACTTGCACGAGTATGAACGGGTCAATGAGACTAGGTAACGCAATGCTCAAATCGAATCTTTCTTACATTACACGTTATAGGCGAATGCTCCCGGTGAAGAAGCTCCTTTATATACAAATTGCGAAAGAGACAGCTACATTTCTGGTTAAATTTATCATCAAAAGCGTTTAGATCGGCATTAGGGTCCTTATTATACATGACGAGATCAATGCCAATATAACACATAAAAATTGACATAGAAAACCACACTTGATGTCAGAAGTGATAAGACTAGCACAGACGATCAATATACTCTAAGGTTTACATTACATCATATTTCGATTTCGAAGTTTCCGGCAGCCTAGTCAGGAGACCGTCTGACTTGCGATCCGCAGGTCCTGGGTTCGAATCCCACGGCACGCGATTCTATCTTTTCGAAGTTATGTGCGTATTGTTGATTGCCGCCAACTTCAAACGGTGAAGGAAAACATCGTGAGGAAACCTACATGTCTGAGAGTTCTCAATGATCTTGAAAACGTGTGAAGTCTGCCAACCCGCACTTGGCCAGTGTGGCAGACTATGGCCTAACCCTTCTCATAGTGAGAAGATGGCCCGTTCCCAGCAGTGGGACAGTTTGTACAAACAGGACTGATACAATTTTTTTTTTCGATATTAATGATATATTATATTCAACGTGTGTAGTCCGTCAATGAAATGTTTGGCTAGCGATATTGAAATACGTGTGATATGATATGAAATCTTAGAGTATATTAATTGTCTGTGACGGCCTTTAAGCTCCGTTCACATTGGCGCAGAATCGAGGCGTCAATCATGAACATGTATAAAGCATAACGACTTCTGTTACCACGCTATAAAACACAAACTTCTGCCGGAACAATAGTCGCACGAATGCGCATCGATCTTACGTTATTGTGAACCGAGTCATATTTACAATGTCAATTTTTCCGCGTTATATAGCTTACCAGTCTACCGCTTAACTGAGACGGTTACTTGAGAGAACTCAAAGCAAAAAAAACTGTGCACATTTAACCTATATAACATATCAATCTAGATTTGTACTCTTAAATATTATATGATTTCAAAAGATTTTCTTTTTATCTCATTGGAATCATAAATGGTTAGGCTTGTAAGTTTTGAAAAAAAAAATAACACAGAAGCCCAGTTATTTATAATTCTAACAATAAAAACGACACCTATCAGTTAATAATATAGAGGTTTTGTCTAGAAAACAATTTTCTCCTGTTGTATGAAAAAATGTGATAATTTTTTGGCGCAAATTCAAATTTACGGTCTGAATGATTCTCTTAAATTGGTGCGAGGTTCAGTAAGAATAACTGAGCTCTCCCCACATAATGGTCAATAGTTAGTACCTCTCACTACCCTGCACTTAAGAAATCATCCCAGTTAAGCAATAGACTTCATAAGTCATAGAAAATAAGGCGATATTCTGATAAAACACAATGCGTATGGTGTACAGTAGACGTGGGATGCGCGGGCGCACGCGAACAACCGCACTGGATGCGTGTTAATCACGTAAGTAACAAAACATGCTCGCCACTGTGTTAATGTGGGGCCGCGCGACACTAGGTGACGCCACGTGATGCCTCACATACCTACACCAACTCAATTTCACAAAAACAAAAAAAAAACAAATACTATCAACGCGGGTAACTTTGAACCCGTGTCAAACATTGTACAAATAAATTTGAATTTGTACATAACCCTACTGGTCTTGATTTTTTCCTCCTTTAAGATTAGTAATCAAATTATTTCATTTATTTTTGTTTTGAATACCAATCTTTTAGGAAAAAAAAAAATCAAGAACAATTGAGTAAAGCTATGTACAATATTTGACGCGGAGTCAAAGTTACCCACTTTGACAGTATTTCAGTTATATAACTGTTTTGTCTCAATTTTCAAGTCATAAATGTAATCAACCTTTTACGCGTAAGCGCTGAATAAGCTAATCCGTTCTACAAAACGACGTGTCGCCTTTCCGCTGACGCGACATATCACGCGCGAAAGAGACAAAATATGGAACAGTTTAGCTCATATAGCGTTACTGCATAAGAGGGTACATCTTAAGGGCTTATACGAATAGAGTCAGCTATTCTGTGTGTTTGTCACGCATTATAAGATTTTTGAAGATATGCATTGACTGAATGGATTTACGACAAATCAGGGGTTCAATTTTTGAATAGCTCGCAAAGATTAATTCGCTCGCAATATTGCACCATCTTTGTGTGTCAGTGTATAAAAACGACTCTCATGTTGTATGCAAATAAATGATCTTTATCTTTAAGATTTCACGTGTAAATTTGCCTAACTTTCGAACAATATCAATGATGTGTATAGATTATTTGTTGATAGCATTAAAATTTGAACGGTTGAGAGCAATAGTTGCGTTAGCGAGTTATATGAATGACTGAGCGAACAAATTCTTGAATATCGTTCGAAAAAAAAGTCGTATGCGATAAATTTCGAACGATTAAAAAATTCAGTTTCCTGTATGCAAAGAAACTTGAGAATGACATTACAAAAGTTTACCAAAAAAAATATTAATCACAAATTAATAAATTATTACAGAAGTTTCACAAAAAAAAAAAAAAAACTCTTAGATGTTTGTTTAAAATTATTTATAAGCAAGATTACATACAAAAATTTAAATGTTATTTTCTTTTCTCAACATTTTATTTCTGTATGTGATAATGCATATAAATAGAAAATATTTTTGAAAACGAAACATTTCTAATATGATTGTCCCGGTTCATTATATCTTCAAAAACTGTGGTAACTAATATGTGAACACACGCGATGGCGAACTCTACTTGTGTAGGCACTTAAACCTAAATTTGAAAAAAAAAAAAAAAAAAAAAAAGTTAGAAAGATAGCGTAGTAAATATTTACATTACAATTATAGACCGAAATTATATATATATATCACCACGTGACGACACTGTTGAGCGCATCTCACAAAGTTCACATTTACCTATTTGGCGGCAGAGTTTGTCAGTTTGCTGACGACCCGCGTCAGAGCGCGATTCTCGGCCCTCAGCCTTTCGTTCTCGGCTTTTAGTTTTTGCAATTGCTACAAACATCAACAAATATCAATAACTATACTCGGCGACGGCTGATCTCTCATATTCTCACAAACAACTCTAAGGACTAATTGTAAAAATGTGTATATTATGTATTTGTATGTAGTGTCAGATTAAGGTTATGTGGGATACGATACCTTAAGTTCCTCCTCCATTTCGGACAATTTTCTCTCCATTGCTCTCTTTTCCCGTTTCTCAATTTCGGACAACGAATTTTGGCTCTGAAAGCGGAGAAATGCGAATTGCATTAGCGGACGCTCTGTTGTACATAATATATTATATTCGGTTTTACGAGTCAGATAATGTATATTAGCAAAGTTCGCTAAAAGCGGCAATGCGTGCGAGCGTACATTTAAAACGGAGAACGGTCTTATGACCTTCTTCAACCTGGCAATATGTCAGCTGAGACGTGCTTAATTAGTGTCACGTGGGTTGGAATTAGTAATAGAGCTAAAATAGTCGCTGGAATATTGAATTGAAGGAAAAACTAAATTAGTACAATACGTCAGAAATATTGAATTACAATTTTTATCTAAAATAATCGTATAGTATTCCAAAAACAATTGACCAAAGTTATTTGATCCTATTTATTCTTAAGCTATGTATAATCTTTAGCGGATAAAGGTCTGTCCAGACTTAAGCGTAACGCTTAAGACGCTACTGTTGTAAGTACAGAGAGACAAACGTTTCGATTGATATATATGAAGTTCTGTGTTTCAAATTATTTGTAGACGTGTGGGTTAATGTATAACAACTCGGATACCACAGGCAGCTCCGAATAACGCTTAGATCTAAACAGGCTTTCATAAGTATAAAACTTATCTTAGTATAAGAAAAATGAAGCAACCGACTTCAAAATACGCAATTTCGGTTACTTGGATGAAATTTTTCAGTTATTTTGTTATAAATACCAAAGTACTGAAACGATTTTGATGAAATTTACATGGGACCACCTCTGAACTATTACCTACCAAACAAAAAAAAGAATCAGTAATCGCAATCGTAACACACATAGAAAATTGAGAACCACCTTTCTGGATGTCGGTAAAAAATTAGAAAACAACATAATAAATATGTGATGTACATTTTGGTGTCAATATTTCAGTTGACCGAGCGAGCGAAGCGTCTCTGCATCAACTAGCCAAATTTTATTTCGTTTTGTTTGTGAGTTTGTATGTTCGTACTCGCGTACAGGGCGTAATTTTGAACCAATTTTGATAAAACTTGGAGTATAGTTTTTATGCATTATTTAATTATTTTTTTGACGTCAGCTATATTTGATAGGAGAGGTGGTTTCAATAAAAAGGGGGAAAGTTTATTGCGGCGTTAATTACTAACCGATTTTAATGATATTTGGTAGGTAGAGATATAGTACACAATTATTACAACTTGTGGTAAAATGAACAGAATTGGTCAAGTGGTCGTCGAGATATGACAACCAACTTGAGATTGCGTGTAGTGAGGGCGCGTGGATGTGCTTGATGCATTTTAGCGCTGAATAATTTTCTTGATTTTCGCGAGGTCTACTGTTCGTAGAACTACTAGTGATATATTATAGTGTAACACCACAAAAAGACAAGCATTGTTTACAGTTCTCCGTCTGATGCTTAGCATTCAGGTACTTACAGACAAACCGAGCCGACTCCGGAGCGAAAATTCAAAATTGCTGTGACGTCACAGCGACACATTCAAAGTACTGGGAATTTCGGCGAAAATGCGAGCACACTATGGGGTTTTGAAGGTTCGCTGCATGTTCGGAGCGAACAATTAGATCGTCTGTTAGCAGTATTAGTCGCGAGCATTGGTTCTTAATTTGTAGATCGCAAAATTGCTTAACACAAAGTTGATTAGCAGCTAAACGCAAGCATGTACTGACATTCGCTAATTTATATAAAGCACATTCAATAATTTTATATCTAGATGAAAGGTTCGCGAGTGTGACAGCTGCATCAGCTCTGAGCCTAAGGTGGGGCTTAAAACGCGCAGCTATCTCTCTCCATGAGCGAGAGAGATAGCATTTTAAACATATAAAATCAATTAGATGTTATATGTTTAAAATGTTTAAACATGTAATATATAAATTTAAATCAATTAGAAAAGTGAGAGATGATTTTGTTTATTTAGATATGATAAATATTTATGTGATTTTGTATGTTTAATAATTATAGTTTATAAAACTGAAACAACCTACTTCAAAATACGCAATTACATTACTTGGACGACATATATTATAACCAAAGAATGAACCTCTCTCTCTCTGTCTCTCTCTTCCTAGCTATTCATATGGTAGTGGGGTCAGCTTTTCTACTTTTGTTTCTCCACTTCGCTCGATCTTCGACGTCGTTGTTGGTCAACTCGCATTCCTCATGTCCTTTAGCACTACAGCTTTCCAAGTAGTGATAGCTGTGCGCTTTGAACCCAGCCTTAATTTATAAGTAGTGTGTTTATGTTAGGATGGTGACTGACCACTTGAGTGAGGCTGGTAATGGTTGCTCGCGCGTCACGCAGCTGCTGCTCGGAAGTGTTGAGAAGCGAGCGGAGGCGGCGCACCTCGGCCGATGACGCCTCGTACAGCGCCTTGTAGTCGCACTCTTCCGTCTCCTCCGTACGCTCGCTACCAGACTGAAACAGCAACACACTACTCTGAACCGTCTTTCAATTTTGAAGTATTTTGATCCATTTGATCAATCACCAAGAGATATAGGGGCAGTACTGCACAACAGCGGCTTGCATCATATGCATTATCATCATCATTTCCATCCTCACCACTAGAGCTGTTGTGTCAGTTCCCAGGGCCTCGCTACCTTATTTTAAGGAGATATGTTGCCTCGGGTAGATGCTGACTAGTAGGAAAGGCACAATGCACCCAAGCGGGATGTCAGGACTTATCGCCTCCAATTCGAATAAGATATAGAAGAAAGAAGAACTGGAGAAAGAAATAGGCTATATTTTACCATCATCACCGTTTTTCATCACTAAGCTAGTTTCGAATATTTATAACATTAGCTAGCCCAATAAGAGCCCGGAAGAACGACTATAGAAGCAATAAGTACCGTACTTTAATAACGCGTGCGCATATTTTTTGTATCGTTTTAAATTTACACAAATTCCTGTGTCTATTTGTCCACATATTCTTGTCATATATGTGAACGATTTAATGGTATGCTATAATAATTTGTCTGAATTAATACGAATTGAAGAAGAGAGCCAATATTTTCAAGAAATATTTTGTGGTAAGGAATTTACGAATAAATAATAATAATAATATAGAATAGAAAAAGTATACAAAAGTACATTCGTACGACGCAAGAACAATTTCCTGTGGTATGTCGGCAACAGGCAACCCGCGACGGTGTCCGATTGTGTGATGTGTGATAAATTGCGTGAGTGTGGGCAAGTGAAATAAAGCAGTAAAACGTGTGATTTTACGTTGTCGGCAAAACTCCATAGAAGCTTCTAGTAAAGTCGTCACCACTTTACTGAAGCAGGACTCGACTTATAAATTGACTGTATACGTGACTTAGATTGTGACTAGAACATTTACAACTTGTTTTATTCAAGAAACGAAAAAATCCTAATACTTGACACTGGCAAATGCTTTAATGCGGGTCCAATACAAAAAAAGAAGAAGAAGAAGTCAACTAATATTTGGCTGTCACTGTCAAAACACCCAAACGAAACAAAACGAATTGAATTTCGGTTTTCATTTCAGTGAGATGTTTTAGTGAAATGGTATCTTTCGTATTGTGATGTATTTATTTCATTTCATTGTAGTTTTAGCAATTTAGATGATTACAG
Organism: Lycia hirtaria; assembly: GCA_947563715.1. Classification (NCBI taxonomy): domain Eukaryota; kingdom Metazoa; phylum Arthropoda; class Insecta; order Lepidoptera; family Geometridae; genus Lycia; species Lycia hirtaria. The sequence continues at coordinate 18,052,537 of OX387386.1, forward strand.
AGGTTCACGTGTTGTTTTTCTATTAGATTAATTGATGGCCAAAACACCGAATGGCTGGATTCAGCTGGTAAGCGCAACATTAGTTTGATATTTTTGTTATGAATTCGATCTTTATATTTAGCTGTTGTTTGTACTCTTGTTTCATCTTCTTTAATTGAATCAAATTGACCAATTGACTACTCTTTGCCCTCTATGTCGATATTGAGACATTCGTGAAATCATTCAATTTAAATAAAAAAGTTGATAGAAATTCAACAGTTTAGTGAAGAAATCCATTGAGCTTTTATATGTATTCGATCGATCTAAATAGGTCCGAATAAATTGTAACCATAACTTGATCTATCATTACGTGAATTAAGTGCTTAGGTACTGTTATTTGTAAAAATCTTCAAAATTCATTATTGTAAATAATAATTATTAGACAATTCTGTGCCATTTGAAATATTCTCAGGTCCTGAATATTCCTTGCAGGTATCTCTCTGAAGGCTTCCAAGTTATAATTGAGAAGTCTACAAAAGAGGCAAAATGCTCTCTGAAAGATGTTCAGTTACGTTTTCTGTGCCCTGATGACCTAGAAGAGGTAAGTATTTATTCATTTAGAATAGAAACACATCTATAAATACTTAGCTTGTATTCGCTGCAGCTGTGTGATTTTATTTCATGCTGATTCTACATATACTCTGATCTACCCTAATACTAATTAAATAATTTATCCTTGACTATAGATGTTACATACTTGATAAAGTAAGTTTCTGTATGAACTGAGTTTTGTAATATCCTGCATGCCTATTATGCATTTCAACATCTGATTCATAATATAATGGAAGAATTATAAATCTATTAGACTTCTACTATAATATGTTACTGGATTATAATAGATTATAAGTTTGTGAAGATCATTTTTAAGAATGTTTATTACTTAATCATGTGAAACATGATGCTCAAACTAGCAAATTATTATATTAGCAGATTCTATCCCACTGCTGGACAAATGTATCTCTGTCCTCCTTCTATTCTTCATGAGCTAGTGCTTTTTGTGTTCTGTTATTGCAACTTAGTTTAGCAATAAACTTGTTTCATGAAATAAAAACAACTTGAGAAGTCTCATGTGTAAAAAGATAAATAAATACCGATGGACATTTCACACAACACCATCTAGCACCAAACTAAGCAAATCTTGTAATTACTTACTTTTTACTAATTAATTTATATAATCACATTATGAATTCCAACTCTATTATTTTGACCCTATCTATAAACTCTATGACTTAAGAGATACTATTTGCTTATAATATGTTCTACCAAAACTTAGATATAAAAAAGTGCCTAGTCAGACCAATATCCATCTCACTAAAGCATACCTACATTTTTGAGGATAAAAAAAGATTGAATCGAATGAATGATTGCTACCGGACACAACCACTGTGATGATGTGCTGTGTCGGCAATAAAAAGTGACCACGTTTGCACCTCAGCGGTTTCGTTGACGATGATTGAGCCATTTGAAAATATAGAAGTTCCACACGGGATACGTGTTTTTTTTCATGAGAGTGTAAAAAGTAACTCACGGTCGACGGTGACATTGACGTCAACAAATGCAGAATATACGTTCGTTGTCGTCAGCATCAAAAGAAGCTCTCTATTTATGACGTTTTCTAAATGAAATAACAGGAAAATTGAATTTTGTAAGATTAATCAGATCTGTGTAACGGCATGACTGGTTAACAGAGTCCATTTAAGTTAGCATGCAAATTAATACATCAGTTTACAGCGAACAATATGTGTAATAAAGAATAAATTCCTCGTAGCTCAGTTGGTATAGTATTTCTACCTGCTAAACTGTGGGTCATGGATTCAATCCCCACTCAGGACAAATATTTGTGTGATGAGCATGGATGTTTGTTCCGTGTCTAGGTGTTTCTATGTATAATAAGTATGTATTTACAAAAAAGAGAATATATGTATTCCATCAGCCATCTGGTTTCCATAGTACAAGCCTTTCGGCGGTTTAATAACTAGGGCTGGCCACTCAGTCTATACGAATTTACTTTATAGTACAACTTGCTTACTTTGGGCTAGATGGTGTTGTGTGAAATAACCGCCAATTTATTATAAATAAAAATAATACCCTCAATATTGCATATTTGAGCACAGAAAATATATGTGCAGACGTATTAACAACAAAGTTCCAATTCCAATTTATTGGTCTTGTGGCCCTAGGTTACATGGTAAGTTGGTATAATTTGATAGAATTCGTCCTCCAGGTCTTGCTTTAAAAGCGTACAAGCATTAGTATAGACTATTATTACAATATATGTATGATTAATTACATTGAGATATAAAGATACACTGATAAATGTATGGTGACAATGTTGCTTTAAGCTCTATTCACATCATGTTAGTAGTAAGTTCATGATAAATATTGCAAAATATAGAAAGAAACTACCGACTAGAACATTTACAACTTATTTATTCAAGAAACTTGAAAAAATCCTAACACTTGACACTGGCAAATGCTTTAATGCAGGTCCAATACAAAAAAGAAGAAGAAGGTATTTAGGCGACTTCCTGCGACTGCATAGTTCTCATTTTCAGGGGTTGCTGTTTTAATTTTGTTTGTTGTTGTTGTTGTTCATAATGTTATGTTTGTTGTTGTTTGTCAACAGGCCTCATGGCTTAGTGTTAGTACGACTGCTTCTTGAGCTGTAGGTTGCAGGTTCGATCCCCACTCAGGGCAAATATTTGTGTGATGTGTTTGTTCTGTATCTGGGGTGTTTCTATGTATTTACAAAAAAAGCATATAAGTTCTATCAACCATTTTCCATAGTACAAGCTTTGCTTAGTTTGGGCTAGATGGTGTTGTGTGAAATTTCCGCCAATATTTATTATTTATTTATGCTTATTTTGAGTACAGTGGGTCAAGTTTACAAGTTAGTACTGATTAAAACTGTATTATTTTGTTCGAGATACAGTAATATCTTAAAAAAATACAACGGTCAAGAGAACGTACACATTTACGCTGTACGAGCATTTTGTAATGGGTCGATTCGGACCGCAGTGGGGAACAAAACGGTTCTCTTTTTGGGTGGGTGAATTCGGGCAGAGAAGATTATGTAGTTTGAATAAACTTGGCAAATTAAGGTGAGAGGTGCCACCTGACTAGAACTCGGTCATCAATGAGATTTTATCTATAGTTAGGATATAATAATTGACATATACAAAATTTATGTATTCCCGACTTCAAAAAAGGAGGAGTATCTCAAATCGAATGTTTTAAAAAAAAAAAATTTATATTTGTTACCTCATAACTTTGGACTGGGTGAACCGATTTTAATGATTCTCTTTAGGGTTCCGTACCTCAAAAGGAAAAAAACGGAACCCTTATAGGATCACTTTGTTGTCCGTCTGTCTGGGTGTCAAGACTTTTATCTCAGGAACGCGTGAAATTATCGTGTTGAAATAAAAACCATATACGCAGATCCATAGTCACTTGCTGCAGAAAGAAAAGTCAAATTACTCAGTTTTTGTAAAAAAAAAGTTACAGCCGAATATGTCGTAAAAAAACGCACATTTCGACACTCACAAGGGAATTAAAACCTATGGGGTACTTCCCGTTGAGCTAGAACTATGAAATTTGGCAAGAAGCATTGTGTTATAGTACACATATAGGAAAAAATCCGAAAACTGGCCATTTTTTATTTAATCACAAAAACAAGGAAGGAGGGTCCAAGTTTTAAAGTGATTTAACCGTATCATGTGGGGTATCATATGAAAGAGCTTAATTAGCACAGGCTAAAACCGGTTTTTAAATATTTTTACTATGCATATTTTTCGATTTATGAAGGAAAATATGTAAATTACCCTTTTATCTACTAGTTTGTACGGAACCCACGGTGGGCGAGTCTGACTCGCACTTGGCCGGTTTTTTTATTTGAAAGCTGGTGCTTTCCGTGTGGCCCCATTTCAATTTAGTCCAGTTCTGACAATGGCATCCATGAGAAGTCGGTTGCTTGAGTTTTTTAAACTATGTTAACATCATTTATGTTTTTAAGTATTTCTAGTTATTAGTCATTCGCGCGATAACTTGTTCATGACCATTAGTGACGCGACATACAATAATTAACATTGAAAATTAGAAATCGCGGCTTAATTTTTAACAGACTTCATTTAATTTCAATGCCAACCCCTACGCGTTATGCGGACATGGTCATAAAGTATTGCCCGAGACTAATGTAATAGTAAGTGGGTAATAAAGATATTTTGATATAGCGAATGTTCTTACTATTTAACTTTAGAAGATGATTAAAAAAAAAACGAAAATAAAAATAATAAAAAAAAACCCCGACTTCAAACTGAAAATTGAGAAATAACACGAAGAAAATCAATACTGGGCGTCTACCTAAGTATGTACGTACAACCTCCTTTTTTTGAAGTTAATAAGCTTGCGCTTGACCGCTAGCTTGCCTGATGGTGCGATCTGCGATGCAGCGTGCTTACCGAGAAGGAACCTATTCAGTCGCGATTTGAAGACACCCAGAATAATCTGGAAGTAAATATGAAATGCGTAGAATAGATATAAATCTATTCTACGCATTCCATATTTACTTATTATGAAAAAACGTCATAATAAGTTTTATCACTCAAATTTTGACTGAAATGAATCCCTTTGATATTAAATATTCAAAATTCTTTCGTTTCTTAGACCACTCCTTCACACCTCTACATGATAAAACAAAAAACTGAAACAAGACTGAACTGATCCTATTTAAAACTTATATGGAACCACTTCTGAAATATAAACCTGCCAAACAAAAAAGGAATCATCAAAATTAATTCATAATTTGCGATGTAATCGCGTAACAAACATACAAAAAACACATTGTCCTCTTTTTTGAAGTTGGTTAAAAATATCTTCTAAATTAAGTTTGTATGTTCAGTGTAGACTGGACACTTTGTTAGCGTATCAGTTACTCAAATAAAAGCTTTGGTACTCTATCACATATCTTTTCTATAAACGTGAACGGGTAAACAAATGTTTTTATGTGCTTCTAGTTCAGTTCGGTTCGATATGAAAAATCTAGTGTTTGAGTAATTTTTCCCCTAACTCAATTTATTTCGAAAGCATGTTAAATTTTTTAAATAAAATATAATTATATGCAGTACTGGAATTAAAGAGTTTCTAACTCGTATGCAGATACAAGTAAAAAAAAACTTGAACTAACAAAATTACTAATAAATGTACATAGTAGCGCTATGTTCGAATGATCATGATGCTACAATTAACGACATTTTTTAATTTTAAATAATTATACCTTTAGAGAACCTTACACAGCGCAACGACAAGTGTGTTAGTGTCAAATATATTTCTTAAAATATTTTATTTTTATTTATTTGGACAACCAAACAGCTTTTTACACAATATCATGGAAAAAAAAATAACTAAGCACAATTAAGCCAAATTTAGGTTATCACTAGTAATTCCTGAGACTGATGTTACAATGCTAATGTGCAGCAACAGAAATGTGTCAAAAGATTAGAGTAAAACATACATAATATATAATAGAATCACATACCTACCTACCAAATAGAACAAATCCGCACAACATGAATGTATATAATAAAATAAAATTGCAACACATTTTTTGTGAGAACAACGCTATTAGAACCATTGCTGTAAAATACTACATACCTACTTATATATTTATACGTGTATTGCTCGTTTGAATATATGTATACTACGTGTTATAATGCTTTTTTATTTAAGTTTAGGACCAAAGAACCGACTGTTAATCAAATTTATAAACACATTATGCCTCGTGGTAAATAAGTCAATTGACTCTGAAAATTTGGAATTAAAGTTATTAAAAGTACGCGAGAAGAAAGAGTTGGACGAGAAGAAAAGTTAGTAAAAGTACGCGAGAAGAAAATATGACGTATAAAAGACATACACAATATCCATCGGACGCTAGCGAGGTGAGACTGAGAGAGCGGGAGCCGAGCGCACCCGCGCTGTCGAGTGAGCTAAGTGAACGAGAACGCTCCTTGTTCAGGTTCCCAGCTTTGTTCGACCGCGCCTTCCTCTCCGGCCTGACCGGGGGCGCGGCCGCGACGGCGGCTGCAGGCTCCGGCGCCTCCGCTGGAGCTTCCTGCACCTTGGCAGGCGGCACCGGCTTAGGTTTAAAGTTCGTTTTGCTCGCTAGCAACTTTTTATCCAACTTTTTTAACACTGGCGTCATCAAATTCAACGAGCCCAAAGACGCGCCGCTCAAGTAAACCCCCCCGTACCCAGAACTCGTGCCCCCGTATATGCCGAGGTTGGAGGAAGCCCTGCCGAAACCCGTCGTATACGGATTATAGTTCCTGTAAGTGCTCGGACTGTAGCTCGAGTAGTTGTTCCCGTAGGAGCCGTACTGAGCGCCGAGCACGGAGCCCAGCATGCTTGGCGACGAGCTATACTGCGTGGTAAGGCTCCTGGGCCGCGACGAGTACATATCCTGTTTACGACTCATTTCGATCGCATCTCAAGCTCGAGATCATCGGCAGCGGGCGGGCGGACGCCACACGTTGCGAAAACACACTGACTGTTCCCAGAATTTTAATTCTAGTGAGATGATTGTCGCTGCCCACGCCGTGCGCGGCGCGGCGCTCCGTCAGGAGAGAGCGACTGAGACGCCGCCGGTGACGCACCGGGCCCGGGGGGCGGAGTCGCGACACGGCGTGCTCCCTCACATCACCTGTAAATATACCGACATCGCATCGGGATCGACGGCCGATATCTTCGAGTGTGGTCAAGTCAGCGGCACAAGGTCGGACCTACTCCAAATAGAAATGACGACCACCATAACATCGTCAGTTACGCCTCATCGATCAGATAACAGTTTTGCTAAAACTTGGCAGGCGGGCGGTTGGCGCGTGCGGCCCTCGCCTTTGTACAACAGGTACGCACGAGTGCATACTAAAAATAAGCATTTGTGCCTCTTGTAAACATTAGTTTTACTCAAACAACCGATCCATCAAATATAGTGAGTTATATACTCAACGCAACATATCGGAAACCACAACTGCCAATAGTTATTCACTCGCATCATCATCTCATAAAACTCGGCCACATTTTATCTTTGACTGTTGAAAATAAAATCTATTTTCAAGTTTACGCGTCCGTTTAGAACAGTGACCCACATTCCGAGTTGTTTGGTGCACTGGAAAGTTTTAAAGAAGTTTAGAGATGTCGACGTCGACAGATGGAGTTACAGCGGCTCATGTTGCCCAAAACAATGTCAATAAGTTTTGTATTTCAAAAGAATCTTCCCCCATATCCCATACACGAATAAACTTGCCGAGTCAGTCTATAACTCGGAACTGCGTATTTCAGTTGCGCATTTACCCTACGAGATCTACAAGGGAGTGTAGGTATGTGGCAAGGATTTCGCTGGAGCGCGCGCTAATCGACGCTGACCACGTGGTGTGGGCGGGACATTAGTTACTTTGTTATATACAGAGCGCATATAGCTCTAATAAAATACACATTTCAGATGAAGCAAATGTACCAAAAAATGAAATAAAATATAAAAATAAACAATTTAGAAGATAATATAATTAATTAATTTCATATAATTAATAAATAAATATCTTAATGAAAAGGAACATGAAATATCTTATTATGAAACAAAGGAATAAACGATGCCTACGTAATAAAATAATCTTAACAAGTTTCGTTAATGAGTGCAAAAGATACTGAATTGGAAACTAAGTCAGAAAATGTAGAAATGTTTTTCTTTCTAAGTAGAAAACATTAATAGTTAATAGCATAAATCATTAATTGATCCAATCCAAAAATAATGTTTGAACATACGACATAAGAATGCGTAGTTGGTATTTGATTATTATATTATATTATATATATTTTATAAAAATATAATATATATAATATTTTTAATGTAACATCATTAATTTGACAATTGTGACAAAAAGAAACAGAACTTAAGACAAAATTCCCAGACAGTTCTAAATTGTAAAAATATTAAAATAAAACCCTACTAGCACGCATGACAAAATAAATTGTGCAACGGAAGAATATTTACAAAACAGTGTAAAATTACTCGATGGAGAGATAAATGAGCCAACATTACATGATTCATTGACTGACGAAAGCATCGGCCAAATTTAACCCAATGACTAATATGCAGAAGCCATAATCCCACCGGAATGATCCTAAGCCGCATTGGAATCTTAATCTTAGAATAAGCAACAGAACGGAGACTTGCTTTACCTAAATAGGGATGTAATCTCACTTTCCATGATTAGGATAGTAAAATGAAAAAATAAAAAACGGATGGCTGAAGATGTGCCAAGTGGCAATAAGTACCTACACCACCATATTATGCGAATGGAGAAAACAAGATAAAATATAATTTGGGACAGGACGCTATTGGATTAGATAAAAAGCGGTTAAGTGCGTGTCGTGCCACTTGCAAAGTAGAATTCCGTAGTTGCACATCAAAATTTATGTGAACTTAAAATATGACAGAAGTACATTTTTTGGGTTCCGTACCACAAAAGAAAAAAACGGAACTCTTATAGGATCACTTTGTTGTCTGTCTGTCCGTCTGTCCGTCCGTCCGGGTGTCAATACTTTTATCTCGGGAACGCGTGAAGGTATTGTAATAGTCGATCAACTTAAAAAAACCGGACAAGTGCGAGGCAGCATTCCTTGCATAAAGACACTATTTTTTGTGATTAAATTAAAAATGTCCGGTTTTCGGATTTTTTCCTATTCCTTTATGTGTACTATAATGCTTCTTGCCAAATTTCATAGTTCTAGGTCACCGGAAGTACCCCCTAAGGTTTTGATTCCCTTGTGATTGTCGAAATGTGCGTTTTTTACGACATATTCGTCTGTAACTTTTTTTTACGAAAACTGAGAAATTTTATTTTTGTTTATGCAGCAAGAGATCTGCGTATATGGTTTTAATTTCAACACGATACCTTTACGCGTTTAGACCGACAGACGGACAACAAAGTGATCCTATAAGGGTTCCGTTTTTTTCTTTTGAGGTAAGGAACCCTAAAAATGGTTTTCGCACACCCCCAATGTTTTTTTAATTACCTATCTAACAATACCCCACACGATAGGATAGATGAGAAAAAAATCATTCGTCCCCACTCTACGTGTAGGGGAAGTAGGTACCTACCACAAAAAATATTTCAAGAATTTATTCTAAGACTTTTATGGCGTTTTTAATATGTTTATACATACCAAATTATAGTTTTCTTACTAAGTCTTTGACAACGGAACCCTAAAAAGGTATAGAATGAATACAGAATAAAGAAAGAAATTTAATTTAATACAGAAACGACAACAATACAGTGAAAGAATATTACAAACAGTAAAGAAAAAGCAATAAACAAAAAGGAAAAAGGAAAAGGGAAAAGGTATATTATATCTTTACATCATCGAATGACGTATTAGAAGTAAATTTTACTTTACACGACCGTAGCAAAATGCTTTGACGTAATAAATCAAGATAATCACGAAGACGACAAGTGACAAAAAGAGGAGTAATTAGTATGAACTATTCTAGTTATAACAACTAATAACTTGACTGGCCTAGTGGCTCAGTTGGTAGTGTGTTTACGTCTACCTGCTGAACTGAAAGGTCGTGGGTTCAATCCCCACCCAGGGCAAACATTTGTGTGATGAGCATGGATGTTTGTTCTGTGTCTGGGTGTTTCTATTTATCATATGTATATATTTACAACAAAAAAAGTATATATGTATTCTATCAGCCATCTAGTTCCATAGTACAAGCTTTGCTTAGTTTGGGCTAGATGGTGTTGTGTGAAATGTCCACAAATATTTATTTATTTATAATGTTTTCTAACGTTTTCCCGATTGTACTCATTGATACTCATTGAAATGAAACAAGTTTTAACGGATTTATCGCGTATATTTTACATAATTCTATGACTTAACCGAACGTTAAAATTTCTTTCATTTCAATAACGAATAGTTAATTTTAATAGGGGCTACTTCAGATATAGGAAAAATGAGTAGGTTTCTTCTGGGCAAGCGCGCTCCATCATAGACCGCAACTGTCGCTTAATAGCAGGCGAGTTGACGACAACTCGCAAGCCTATTTACGGATAATTTAAAAAAACTCAGTAAAATAATCCGGTTATTAATAATAACCGGGTGAAATACTAACCCACCTAGTTAATTAGCCGAACGAAATTAGGTTTTACAGTCGACTAAATCTACTAAATCAACTTTTGTATTTTTTTCTTCGACGAATTTGCCCCCGCATACATTAATCTCTGCGCACAGTCTTATTTGAGTAATGCTATGTCTTCTCTTCTACGTTTTTTGTAAATCTGAATTTCTTTTAGGCCTCTGTGTCTGCAACATCGATTAAAATGGGGTAATGTGTGAGGCAATCAGTCAGGTAAACTGGTCTGTCCAAGAGCGACATGACAGTCCACATTCGTATACAGTAGATCTGCAGGCTTAGACAGGTGGTAAACGTTTCTGTTTCTACAAACGCTTACGCTTCGAAACGCTAAGAAACTGTCACGTGCAATCACGTGATATTTCGTCAGCTAATATCAATCCCATACATAACCAATCTATTCTACTAGCGTTCACAAAATTAGAATGCCACTTGCAACTGCAACTTGCACTTTGCATTGTCCAAAATTAGCTTAATTAAACTGTTGACACAATGGGGGCGGTATGAAAAATGGCTTAGGATATAGTGAGATATCGTGATTCATGCAAAAGTGCGGATTCTATTTCGTAGGAAACATTTTTTATGTGCCAAACTCTGATTGTTGCTACGTAGGAATGCTGTTGCATTACATTTCTAGCCTGAATTATAATACGTGTCTATAGAAACGCAGGCAAAGCGGCGGGTAGGAACATGAGTACTAAAATTACGCCAAGCGTTTACAATACGCATATACACATTTCACAATACACAATAAGTGAAATATGTTTTGTATACACAAAAATAATAAAAATATTTTTAGTTTGTTTGAGTTCGTATTGGGCACATATACATATGAAACGAGGGAATCGCCCTTATGAATGCGCCATGTCCGTCTGTCTGTATATCCCACACCACATAAATTTAAATAATAGATGACTTTTTTAATCCACTCCCTAGTGGATAAAACAACGCTAGGGTTCATATATAATTTTCATCCCAAATGTAATAAATTATAGCACATTTATGTGAGGGACATAGCCCGCCAAAGAGAAAAAAAAATCAATGAAAATTATTTTGAACACAAAGTAGAAATCACACTACTTTTCGATTATATTCCATATCTATATAAATGTAAAATACTTAAATCGTTATGGTGTAGAAGTCATTGACCTTTTTGCAATGTGTCCTTAACGAACAATACCCGTCAGCATTAGCTACCATAATAATATGCGTGATTCAACACGGTTTTGGCCACTTATTTACTGTTTCGAACCTACGACCCCGCAGCTTTGTTCGTGTACCTTAGACAAACATGTTATAAAACACACAGGCAAAGCCGCGAGAAGAAGCTATAAATGCACAAAACCTGAATGTGTTGAAAATATTTTAAGAAAAGTCAATTAGCAACTGAACGGCACATAAATATCCATTATTGTCTTTGAAACACAACAAAAATAGTGTGATAAATTTGCAAAAAAAAAAAAACAAACACTGTGTCAAGACAGTTGTCAAGCTGTCAAAATAACGCAGCATTAAGATGTCACGTATCAATTACAGTGTCAAAAGGCTTGTCAAACGGCACTGGTTTGACGAATCCTCCATCGATATAGTGAAATATCCGACGGAGCATTGTTTGCTTACGTCATTACGTGGCGTGATTAAAATAGCGAGTTATTTTAGAGCGTGATTTTCGTGAAAAATCACAAATTATAACGCGGGTTAATACATCAAGACGAGGTCGAACGAAACTATAGCTGCGAAGATCTTTACAGACGATAACGAAAGTGATTATAACAATGCTAATTTTGGGTAAATACATAATATACGTGGAAGAAACAGCGATACAAACTTTTTTTTATGTTAGTCAGTGTCTCCAAGTAGTTAATTAAAAAATACGGTGTTATCATATGAAAATTACGGTAGATTTATAGTAGATTGAAAAAAAAAAAAAAATGCCTATTTGGCAAAAAAAAAATAAGGACTGATGGCAAGTATTGTATATACTCTCTTTGCTGATGGCTTTCAGCCATTAGTTTTTATTTCCATCATTATATATTTTTAATATCTATTTTTATACATATAGCTGTTCATAATGTCATGTTTAATCATTTTGTCAGTTGGGGTGAAATCTACGCATTTTTTGCCGTATCTTTTAATTTAATACTAAAGTTTGATTTTTGTGAAAACAGACGACTTATTCGCCTGATGGTAAGCGACGGTGTGACCGAGGATGGAACACGTTAATTTAGAATATATCTGTACACTCTAGGCTTGAAAATTCCAAGATCATAACCTCTCAGGAAACAAAGAAGGTAATACAGACACAGTTTCTATCAGATTATCAGTTTCCTGAGAGCTACAATCTTGGAATTTTCAAGGCTAAAGTGAATAGATATCTTCTAGATCGACGAGCTCCATCCTCGGCCACACCCTCGCTTAACATCAGGCGAGTTGGTGTTCAATCGTAGATCTATCTTGCATAAAAACAATTACTTGTTTTAGTTTTAAAAAACCGAAAAACCCACTTCAAAATGCGCAATTTAGTTTTAAAAATCAAACTACTGAACCGATTTTGACAAAATTCCTACGAGACCACCTGGAAAGTGTACCCTTTCAAACAAAAAAGAATTTATCAAATCGGTTCAGGCGTCTTCGAGTAATCGGGGAACATACATAAAAAAAGATTCCGATGAACTGGAACGTCGGTAAAAAAATGGGAGACGCGCGCGACCGAGATAGCTACGGCACTCATTCGGCTACCTTTGATGGATTTACATGTATGTAGGTACCACAGACATCATTTTGTTTCGATATGATCACAAATATACAGACATAATTTTCTTTTGATAGGATATTTGGCAGGTACATGTCACATGGAAGTCCAAATTGCATGTCTCCAGGGCCAATGGTTTTTAAGCTGTACGTTGTCTATACGTCAATCAATAACTCAGAACAAAGCTTTTTATATACATACATATAATCACGCCTGTTTTCCTTTACAGGGTGGGCAGAGCATCAAAGACCATGAAGCCGCTTGACGCCGCATTTGACCATGGTTATAGGGTAAGGTGGAAGGGAGACGGTATTAGAGAGTGAGAGGGTAAGATGTAATATGTATTGTACTGCAGTGACAAAAAGTCACCTATCGCCTACATAAACGCCAATTTCCCTCAAAACCCTAAACTGACTTTTACGGTATGTCCAGGAAGAGAAGCAGCTGGTACATTCAATATCTATGTTATTCTTTTCCTCTCAGTCCAGCAAGGAAGGAAGCTTTTCTTTATGCAGATATAAATTTAAAAAAAATACACGAGTGTATGTGTCCTATTTTGAAGCAGAAGAAGCATCGAATCGCTGAATTTGATTTTCGCACGGGTATACGTAGTATATGTAGTTATAATTCGGAAGGAGATTGAAACCGCGATTTCTCACTGATCAATTTAATATGTATTTGCAAATATGTAATTTCCTTCGTGTACAGATTCGTCCACATAATAAACAATTCAATTCACAATGAAATATTGCAACACATGGCGCTGGTGTTAATTGAGACCAACGTTTAATTACGCACATGTCCCACTAAACGAACAATATATTAATCTGACAATGCTACATACATTGATTTATAATAAGCCATAATGGTCTAAATACTGATACAGTGTAATTGACGACCTTGTGTTAAAAATATACGGTTACAGAAGCAGACCAAATGGTGATATGCATCTGTGATCGGACGAATAAATCATAATAACATGTATAACATTCGAAAAATCAATTACATATATACTTTCCACCAGAGGCATTATCGTAGTTCTATTATAGACAGTAAGATGTAAAAGATGTATAATGACAATTGAAGTCTGTTACCAAAATAATTTGTAAATTCTATTAAAATACTCTTATCACATCGAAACTAGCATAAAAAGGACATTGGCAGAATTTACCTAAGTCAATGAGGCCATCAAACCAAGAAGTCAAGAACCAAGAAGGATAGACTGAGATCCATATAAACTAAATAACATATTTTGACGGGTTAGGACAAAAATACCTATTTAGGTTGTAGCGAAGTTCGAGACGTTGGGATTTCGTAATGAAATTAAAATGGAATTGGGCAGGACATGTTGCTAAGCGAAGTGATAACACATGGAGTAAGGTTTTGACGGAATGGTGGCCAAGGCAAGGTAAGCGGAGTGTGGGACGTCCAGCAACAAGATGGGTTGACGATATGGTAACAATCGAGGGTAGAACCTGGACTCGATTGACACAGGACCGAGGAAGATGACAAGATAAGAGAGAGGCCTATACCCAGCAGTGGGATAGAGAAGGTTGTGGATGATGATGATGAGGTTGTACTATTTTAAAGATGGTAATAAATATGGGTTGTAATTATTTACGCGATAAATTTGGTAACAGTTGTTTGATTTTCAAAGTGTAAACATTCAGTTCGCAATCGTCAGTGCTAGCTCGATTCACACACAACAGTTTTTATCGTTTGTTGTTTTTCTTTAGAGTCAATACTATAAATTACAGCAAGCCCGAGGCGTATATTTATTACGGTTTTTACAATATAGATAGAGTAAAACATCAGATGAAATCGAAATAAAAGATTGTTGTAAGGATAATTATTTTGAATTTTTATCTCATCTTTGTTATAAGCAAATAATGATAAAAAAACTAAGATTCGAAGTAATATTTTTTTTCATTATGTGACAATTTTATCTATAGTTAAACGTTACAGCCTTTTCAAGGTAAGACAAACAGACAGACAGCGTCTCATTAACATTTATACTAAAGAAACTTGATTGACGTTGTTTTTAACTTGAACAGTCATGTCTATGTTGACTAGAAATCTTCGTTTATTATATGCGCTGCAGATGTTTCGAAAAAAAAACAGCCGAATACGGTTGAAATTATAGGTATATTATATCCAGAGTCAAAATAGTCATGATAAACCTGAGTTTTAGTTAAAAAAACAATTAAAATTCTTTGGGCACAGAAGCCTAATACGAAGAGAATAAAATCAAAGAGAATACTTGAAAGAGAACAGCAATAATTTTATGCTCCTTGACATCCACAACCGTACGATGTAAGTACCTATATTTGAGAAGAAAATTAACTGAACACATGCGAACTGGATATCAAAGACCTTCGTCGCATCTATTTCGGTTGTTTACTCTTCGATATTTTCGTAACGAAATTTACGCCAAAATTAAATCTTTGTAAATTACGAACACACGCTTCTGTCTGTACAGGAAGTGGAAAGGATGTGTTCTACATGCTTTATTGCAAACAAAGATTGTGGACGTCTCTGTTTTTTTTATAGATACGGCGCAATAATTTTGAAATATGAATACGCTGTACTTACTCGTACCATAGAGTTAGTTCTTTCTTTCTACGCAAAATAAGCATGGGAAAGATATGCCACAATTTATATGAATATTTGCGAGAGACTAGCCACAATAAAATGTTGCTAAGCGATAAGCCCTATAAGCCTGCTAGTAATGAAATAACTAGCAAAATTGTTCTTTAAATACTAAATAGCTTTCAATAATAAGTACTATTTTCTGTGTACGTTACTCATTCATGCACATATGCTTTTTATAAAGTTAAAATTGCATTTATTTATGATAAAATGGGCCAACGTTTGACAACAACTCACCTGATAGAAAGTGGCGAAGTGGTCGAAGATGGAGCAACGGGTTACCTACATAATTTTTTTTACTTATGTCGTGAACACTACCGTTTACTTATGTCGTGAACACTACCGTTTACTTATGTCGTGAACACTACCGTTTACTTATGTCGTGAACACTACCGTTTACTTATGTCGTGAACACTACCGTTTACTTATGTCGTGAACACTACCGTTTACTTATGTCGTGAACACTACCGTTTACTTATGTCGTGAACACTACCGTATACTTATGTTGTGAACACTACCGTTTACTTATGTCGTGAACACTACCGTTTCGATATCTTAGTCACGATCCGTTCAGCTTTTCAACCGACTTCAAAAAAGAAGGAGGTTCTCAATTCGACTGTATTTTTTAATTTTTATGTTATCTCAGAATTTTCATCTGGGTGACGGTTCACTTTGATGATTCTTTTTTTTTAAAGCTGCTTCCCGTGTGGTCCCAATTGGTTCCCAATTTCAATTTGATCCTGTTCTGACAATGGCATCCATGAGAAGTCGGTTGCTTCAGTTTTTTATTAATTGTTAACAAGAACAAATAGACAAAGAAAAAGGACATCTAAAATATTAGTTTGGAAAAATTATTCATTAAAAATGTATGTATTCGATTTTTTTAATAGTCATTGTTTACTTTAAGATAAATTTACACAAAATCGTATTTTGCGTATAAATAAATTACGTTCACGCCGACGTATGTGAATCGGTTGGTGTCGACTGATTTATGGCAACAAATATTGTTTCAAAATAAACAAATAATGTTTTCTAAGGTTATCACGATTGTAGAAAAAAAAACAACTGTCATCTAGTATCACCTGTGACCACGGACGCTGCAGTGTTCGAAACGTCAGCTCATAAAATTATGTAAAATATACGCGATGAAAAGTTAAAAAAAAACGTTAAAAAGTGTTTAATTTCAATAAATATTAACACCATAAATACGATGAAACGAGTTTTTAGGGTTCAGTAGTACTACAAGGAATCCCAATAATTTCGCTGTGTCCGTCCTAATTATTTAGAACACCACTACTTCTGCATTTATAAAAGTATGTTAATATATATTTTTTTGAATTATATTTTAATTACATAGCAAATATAAAAAAATATACTTTATAGATTTTTCTTCGAGGTGAGAGGAATTATCAAAGTTATGCAGCTCTTACTCATGCTCGCCGATATGTACTTATCGGATAAGTAATTAGATAAGATTGTATAGACTGAATGGCCGGCCTTAGTGTCACTTACTAACCCGCCGGAAGGCCTCAGATCCGGCTTGATGATTGCTGTTTTAAGAACAAACAACGTAAACAACAACAAGTCCGGAAAAACGGTAATGCTCGAGGCCTTCGTAGAGAGCTTTTTGGCAAGTATTTTAGCATCGCCAATCGACCTCACTATGGCAGTATATTTGGTCTACGTTATCTAAAGCTTCCAGTCGGTAAAGGTGAACGTAAAGGTGAAATCACTACCCCGGTCAAAGTTACCGCTTCTAGTATTATCAAATTATCGATACCATATTTTTTGCTAGCCAGTTTAGCCCAAAATACAGAGTAAGCTTCAAAACATAGCGTTGAGCTGAATTCAAACAAAAGAAGAAAATCAGTCAGTATTATGGGTATATTCCTCGTAATCTATTTCATTCTTTTCGCTTCTCCATCATAAGTTTGCCTGGAAGATATCGTTTTTAGCGATAAGGTATCCTGTTGGTTTACTATCACGTAAATATTTTCTTATATATTAGTGTTATAGCTAAGGTGTGAATAATAGTTTTATCTATGTATCTATCTATATTCCGGAAAGTAGATGCATTCACAAAAAAAAAAAAAAAAAAAACGATTAATTTAAAGATACCAAGATTACTCGGGGAAATAGATTGCGTCATAAGCTTTTGTGATATCGAGAGACCTAGCCAAGGCGTCGCCTAGTCGCCTAGACGGTCAAGCGCAAAACTATCGCCTAAAAAAAAAAAAAAAAAAGTATCTCGATAACCTCGCTCAGAATGTGAGTGACGTGAGAAAATTCTCAGTTCCGAGTATAATAATGAAAATGAATTACTCTCTCCTTTGTTCGCTCTCGACATTAACAATGACGACGTGACAACGTAGGTCACTGAACCGACACGCACGAAAACAAATCTAGATTTTCTTTATACATTTCCGGGCAACCGGGCCCATGGAATGTTAGGAGACATTTCCAGATCTATGATTCTTAGATTCAATAATGATAGTGTTATGAAAGGCTTTAGTCGCCTAGGAAAAGAGAAGAAAAATAATATCGCGTGAGAAACGAATCCAATGTACTCGTAGATTAACGTTGGATCATCAACTCGCCTGATGTTAGGCGACGGGGCCCAGAATGGCGCAAGATGTAGAAAACATAGATGCAATATAACTTGAATAAAAAGTGGTAAATACGTTTTTTTTTTTTTGTCAGCCCTGTTTGTACAAACTGTCCCACTGCTGGGAACGGGCCATCTTCTCATTGTGAGAAGGGTTAGGCCATAGTCTGCCACGCTGGCCAAGTGCGGGTTGGCAGACTACACACATCTTCAAGATCATTGAGAACTCTCTGACATGTAGATTTCCTCACCATGTTTTCCTTCACCGTTTGAAGTTAGCGGCAATCAACAATACGCACATAACTTCGAAAAGACAGAGGTGCGTGCCGTGAGATTCGAACCCAGGACCTGCGGATCGCAAGTCAGGCGGTCTCACCACTAGGCTGCCGGAAACTTAATACGATTTAACTCCTATTTATATACGATTTATATTTAAATACGATTTAACTCCTGTTAAAAATAAAACCGAATAAGGGCGAGTCAGGGTATACATTTGTGTGATGAGCATGGATGGTTGGTTTTGTATTTGGATGTTTAAGTAGTATAAGTAATAGTAATAAAAATAAAACCGGCCAAGTGCGAGTCGGACTCGCGCACGAAGGGTTTCGTACCATTATCTATAAAAACGGCAAAAAAACATGTCTGTTGTATGGGATTAAATATAAATTTTTAATTATTTATTTTTAAAGTGAATAATATAAGTCAATATTCTGTGAATATTTCAAGCGTCTACCTGTTGCCTTTATCAATATCGAGCAAAAAAATCATGTTAGTTGTATGGGAGCCCCCTTAAATATTCATTTTATTCTGTTTTTTTGTATTTGTTGTTATAGCGGCAACAGAAATATATCATCTGTGAAAATTTCAACTATCACGGTTCATGAGATACAGCCTGGTGACAGACGGACGGACGGACGGACAGACAGCGAAGTCTCAGTAATAGGGTCCCGTTTTACCCTTTTGGTACGGAACCCTAATAAATGTATTGAAAAATGGATATGTGTATTCTATCAGCCATGTAGTTCCATAGTACAAGCTTTGCTTAGTTTAGGCTAGATGGTGTTGTGTAAAATGTCCACATTTTTTTTATATTTTTTTTATACATTATAGATCTACGATTGACCACCAAATCGCCTGATGTTAAGCGACGGTGTGGCCGAGGATGGAGCTCGATGGATTTAAAGGCGACAATTGCGTGTTCTCGTCGAAAGTGATTTCTACCAAGCGACGGTGTTATATAAAAAAAAATTGCTATTGCTCACCTGTACCGTGTCAACGTCGCCGTCGCCCTCGCCGCCTCCGCCACGATCGTTCACGATGTCCTACAAACAGAAACACACAGAATAAGCTCCGTTTTAAGATGACTCGTAGACGCCCCTACATAAGACAAAAAAGTTCCCTACGCCCGATTAACTGGACAAAGCAGTCCGATCACGTTTTCAGAGAGAAATTAACGTGAGCATCTATTTTTACCACTGCACCGTAAAACTATGGAGCAACAAGAGAAGTTTTTATATAATGTAGTTTGGAAAGCTTCAGTATGTTATTTGACTTAATTGAGTGACGAAACTACCTAGTGACCAACTACCATGATCATGAGATTTTCGCGAAATTTCACGATTAAATCTACCAACCCATTAACCGAAGTCTAATGTCACTCAAAACTTTGGAAAAAATTTTTTTTTTTAGTTTGGACTCTGTTTGACAATGTACTACTCTCATCACTAAATTATAGTTTAAAAAATTGACTTCAAAATACGCAATTCGTTTACTTGGATGACATATTTTTGCAGTTATTTTGTTATAAAAACCAAAGTACCGAACCAATTTTGATAAAATTTATATGGGACCTCTGAAGTATGACCAAATAAACAATAAAGAATCATCAAAATCAATTCATAATTAGCGAAGTAATCATTGAACATATTAAAAAAAATACAGTCGATTTCAGAACCTCCTTCTTTTTGGAAGTCGGCTAAAAATGAGTCATATTTATGAGTATTGTAAAAGCATTCAAAAATATTCAAATATTGTAAAAGAGATAGTAACTCTGTCTGTTGATTAAATTTTCACGACCAAAAGACTGAAACGATAGTTACGGTGATGATGATGCAATTCAGCCAAATTTCATCATCATCACCGTATTTCATCACGGCGGAAACCGCGGGGCATAGTTAGTGGTAAATATAACAAAGGGCACAGTCTGGCATTGGTCTCTATCCAAATGACTTCTCATTCAACACGACTTAAAAAACACTTGGATATCATTTAAAGCATGAATCTCTTCTCTTTCAAATGTTTCAATCTTCTGCATCCATTACAATTTAACGTAACTCACATTAAATAGACCAAAGCATTATAAACTCTGGTGTCAAAATATTTAGATAAATTTTTGTATGATAAATGATTCATATGATAGAAGGAACGCAAATTCGTGATAGGTATATCAATTTGACATTATGCAACGTAGTATTTTCGTATAAGCGACTCGGTCCTTGACATGGATTTGTGAATACTTTTAACCTGTATTGTGTAATACGTAGAATTTCGAACAACCGTTGCCTCTAATCTTCGATTCAGATAAATTTGTAACTGTTTACAATAAAATTACTCCACGGACAAACGCTAAGCTCTTAAATACCGAATGGATTAATGATTGTTATCATAGTTACGGACGGGCATAGAATACATTATACTCAATGGCTATCTGTGTTTAATACTTCTGATAAATGTATAAAATTCTTGCTATTGTAAAACTGTAAATTTAAAAAATTGGTTAATTATATACTTTAATATCTATTTTATTCCAAAAAACCTATATTTGAAAGAAAAAGTAATATTTACATTACGTATTTTGTATTTAAAAAAAAAACTATTTAGATTTCCCTTGAAAACGATTAATAGTATCATGGCGTCTTGAATGACGTTACAGTCTGCGAAATCCATCCGAAATCAAACTGTTTACATCTGTGTCAAGTGTCAAAACAATACGGAGTAACCTGCTCTGTTGTAGGAAAACGTCAAAATTGGCGTGCGTTGCGTTGCGTGGCGTGACGTAAGACTTTCTGATTGGTGTTCTCTGTCACGTCACTTAATGCCCATTTTTTTCGAATTTAGTTTCTAAAAATATTAATTATCTTTAACTTTTATGAGAAATAGACTGTTTTTTTCTTATTTAAGTCTCTTCATTTATAATTAGAAACTATAAACCAAGCAATTTGTTATTAGTGGAAACAAGCCTATTCCCTTACGAGGTAGGGAGAGATTCAAAGACCATGAGGCCGTTTAGAGCCACATTTGACCATGGATACAGGATCAGATGGAAAGGAGAGAGTATTAAATGGTAAGATGTACAAAATGTTGTCTGGCAGGTGGTCAGCCCATCGCCTACATAAACGCCAATTTCCCTCAAGTCCCTTAACTAACTTTTACAGTATGCCCGAGAAGAAAAGCAGCTGATACATTCTGTGTTTTTAATTTTTTCCTAGTCCATCGTGCAAGAGAACAGGTCTTCATCTAAAAATCCCATGGCACTAAGAACATTCATTTTTTTACGAATTTTCCGTGCAACTTTTATAGATTATTCGTTTTTTTTTTGTATATTTTTTTTTTATCGGCGACAGGCTTGCGCTTTACTGCCAACTCGCCTGATATTAAGCGCAGTCGCAATATACGATGGAGCGCGCTTGGCTCTAGAAAAAACAACCGCTCGCAACTAATACTCGTAACTTGGCATTTCATGAAAGGCGGCGCCTGCACTGGATGACGTTAAGCGGTCCTTGACGTAACTAACATTTTACATGCACAAAATAAAGCATTAAATAAAAGTTACATCCTTGTCCACGGGTCCAAATACGGTGGAACGCCGTTTAGGCCGGCGCTTACGCTGGATCATGTTAAGCGCCGCTTGACGTAACTGACGTTTTACGTGTACAAAATAAAGCATGAAATAAGAATTTACTTACATCCATGTCGACGTGTCCGACGCCGGTGGAACGCCGTTTGGGCCGGCGCCTACGCTGGATCACGTTAAGCGCCGCTTGCGTGCTCGGTGACGAGTTATTCAACGTTTTGCTCTCCAAGCTGCTCTCGCGCTCTTTTTCTTCTTCGGCTGGACATAGTAACAGACACATTTTATAGTGAGCACTTTAAAAAAAAAACATAACCCGATGTGACGAAAATTAGAAATTTTCTACAATATTAATAATGAATTTAAAAAGTACAACATTATATTGTAGTCAATGTACATGTTTTTTTTAAATGAGTAATAAGCAAAATCAAGTGAAACATTTTCTTTCAGATAAGCGTGCTCCATCGTAGACCACGACTTCACTTAATATCAAGTGAGTTGGCAGTCAAGCGCAAACCTTGTATCTTGTATAAAAAAAAATTACAAACCGGGCCGCGTATCGTCTTTAAGCGGTGGTGAAGTGGTGTTCGCAGTGGAACCGGCGGGCGCGCGCCGTAGCGGCAGCGTCACCGTCGGCGTCGCCTCACCAGGCGCGCCCGTTCTCGGCGACGCCCGACCCGCATCTTCCAGCTCGAACTAACATGTACAAACATTCGTAAGGAGCATGCAACTACTCCGGATTCGTATGTTGACGAGACGCAGTTAAAAGCGCCGTTATTAACATTTTCATAGAAATCGACCATCTCACGTGACACCTCTGTGGCCAAACTGGTAAAGGCTCCCGAGTATTGGGATGTCTATAATGTAGGAAACTTTTAAAAAGTATCGAATATTCATACAAATTACATAGAAATGGCGACAACCGGACCCATGATACACAACATAAGCGCCTCGCCTAGCCAATTGGAGATAGTACATAGTGGCAAGTCTACACTTGCATTTGAGGGACGGTTATATTGGAGATCAATAGATAATTGTAGGTCTATTCGGCCGTTTGTAGAACCGTTATATTGGCGGTTATCAAACTGTTATAAGTCTACACTGACTCTTGTAGGACGTTTATATTGTAAGTGACTGGAAAGCTGCAAGTGAACCTATCAATTTTAGGATGGTTAACTTGGCAGTCAGTAGAACTGCAGGTCTATACTGACATGTAAGGACAGTTATATTTGCGGTCAGTGGATAATTGTAAATTAATATATTGTTATTTGTAAGGTAGCAATATTGGTAGTCAGTAGAATTGCAGGTTTATACTGGACATGTGAAGGAAAGTTATATTGGCAGTCAGTAAATATTATTGTAAGTATATAATATTATTTATTGTAGTTATATAGTCATTTGTAGGATCGTAGAAAACAGAAAACAGAAGCAGATGTATACTGTCATTGAGTTAGTTGATTGAGAATAGAATAAGACACTTAAGATACGTGCTTGGCGGTAGGTTTTCAATGTGACGGTTATAGCTTACAAGCCTTTTTCTCGCCTTTGGCGGTTAGGAATATGAATAAAATAAAAAACAAACGCGATTTAAAAAACGAACATGCCTCGCAACACAGTAAAGATGTTTTAGTTATTATTATAAGCCTTAGTATAAGGCAAACCAAGACTCTGTGGTACCTAAAATATACAAAAAGTATACTTGTACCATTATATACACTTTCGAGTCGAATTCGTCCATTATAATGTATTCGCTAAATTTATATCTGCAAAAATAATTACATTGCGCACGAGTGAGAAAGCTATATACTGTGCTTATCGCTAATGTGTCTAGCTAGCGTCTCATAATTACGACAATCACATATAGGATTGTCGTAATTATGAGACATCTTCAACAAAAACCTTAAGAAGATTGTCTCTCTGTTTTCATACGTACAGGTTGTTCCAAAATGATATTTCAGATAAATGTTAATGATTTAATAAAAAAAAATATCTTGGTGATCAAGCTTCGCTGGGCATTCGAAATACTGCTGATGATAGCATAAACAATATAAATACCCCAAAAATGTATGAGATCGCGCTACATAAGAATATTTTTTTTTAAAATAAAATCGCATTTTACTGGACACACCTATATAGAGAAATTTACTGTATCTAAAACCAAAATTGCAAGGTTTTAGAGGCGCACGTCACGACAACTTTACATATATCGCTACGCCTTTTAAACTTCTTCGGACAATACGATTTTGCAAATGTACAAAATTCGGCATAGAAGCGATATTAATCTTTACAGCAAAACTGGTTTATATGAAAGGATAACTGTCACACCATTCATAAATTTCACGACAGATAACACGCAATAAACAATGTGGCGCCACAAAGCATGCAAAATGGTTAATGAAAGATGACACTACTTTGTGTAATTTAGGATATGAAGTTGGTAATGTCAGGCCATACTTTAATTTGGAATTGGAACACCGAAAGCTTCGTCGTCGCTGTACGTGCAGCACACCATGCGTGTTGCTATATCGACACGATAACTAGCAAGATTTTCGATCCAAATGGTAATTTTTACTACTATGAATGTCTTCTATAATAGAAAATATGTCGCATTCGTGCCTCTAGACGTTTGATAGATGAAAGAGCAGGATGGATTAACATCATGCAGATCTTGGATATTTAAAGAATGTATTCGATAAAAAAAACTGATAGAACGCCAACTTTGCATCTATATGTCCTTCCCAGATTTTCGAATTCAATCTCTTGAAGACTTCTATTAAATTATTTGATTCGGGATATTTACTATGCATTGTTTTGAGCTCTTGATATTTAGGCACAGTATAGCATAAGTTTACGGATAGACAGAAAATTTGAACAGGAACATGAAAAACAATGGCAGTTAAAAAAAAAAAACAATAAATGCGATTTCTATAGATATCACCTTTACGAATTATCTACACCATTCATGGAAAATTATTCGTCCCGTGATAATTTTCATTCATTCATCATAAAACAATTAAGGTAGCTCGGGCTGTACGTAGACCCCGCATTATACATAGAGTCCACGCCATCACTGAAGTCCGATGGCGAATTATGGAACTAAATTCGACAGGTCACGCTTTTTATTTGCACGTTGGAATTAAGAATATCCTATTAGTATGTATGGCCGGAATGCTATTGAAGCGTCGCGTTTAAAAGAGAGTGGTGGCGCGGACTCTATATTTTAACCGACTTCGAAAAAGAAGGAGGTTATCAATTCGGTCCGTATGTTTTTTTTTTATTATGACACAATTGTGATCGAAAATCTGGCTCGTGTCGTCCGTCGGCAGCGTAGCATGCGGACCTTATTAGTGGGGTCGAGTCGCAGCCGCCACGACGGGCGCCGCTCGCTGTTGGCCGCGATGGTGGCAGTCGCGGTCGCGGTCGCGCAAGCCAGCGCCACCGAAACCGCTACCTCGCCGCTGTTGATCGCTCGCGCCTAACAAACATCCCACATGCTTATCTCATACCCTATTACTAGTAGCGCTCGTTACTTAGCTTGGCTAGGTGTTATCGAAGGATCACCAAAGCAACGGATGTACCGGTCAGTCTTCGGATGGGTGACCGTAAGTGGGCATTTCTTTTTGAGCGCTACCGTGGGTCGGATGACACGTTAAATTGTAGGTCCCGGTTGTTTGTTCTTAAAAACATCAATCGTCAAACCAGGTCAGAGGGCCTTTCCGCGGCTTAATAACTCTGTCTCTGGCCGCTCAGTATACACGAACATACTTACTTTTTTACCCACCCACAACTATTAAAAAGTGTTGATTGATATCCCTCCGGTCGACTTTGTTCACTTTTTAATTAGTCCACTATACTAGTTATCAAATTTTAATTTGTTCATTCAAGACGTCCTTAAACGTACACGTATCTAAGCTGTCCTAATTCATCCATCCTATATTATATAAATCTATTTATCTAATGTCTATATTTTTAACAATAACACTACATAATAATTAATACAACCGTACGATGTTAAGTAGTAGAAATAAAGGCTACATTTTTATTTCATTTTCATATTACGAGTATAAAAATCTATTTATTTATTTAGGCGTTCATATAGAATCATCCATACATACCCACATACATACATACACTCGAAAAAGATATCCTTCCTTCTTACACAGTCGGGTAAAGAAGGAATCTGCAACTTACTAACGTTTGAACGCTATTACATTAATAAATAGGGATAAAGTAAGCATGGAATCTATAGAGAATAAATGTTATATAGGGTGGTTCTAAATGTATATTATACATACAGCCTATGTTTCTATAAATCTACTATTGCGGTAATAAATCACTCATCTAAGTGTCTTCAAATCGCGAGTGAATGGGTTTCTTCTAGGCAAGCGCGCTCCATCGTAGACCGTAACTGTCACTTAACACCAGGTGAGTTGACGGTCAAGCGCAAGCCTATTGTCGAATAAAAAAAAATGTTATCAAAAGTACCGATACGTTACTGTGAAACCACAACAAACACAACGTATATACAAATATGAGACAAAGATATAAATAATAACAATAAAACTGTCAACGTGGGTAACTTTGACTCGGTATCAAATATTGTACATAGCCCGATACAAAGATTCTTCGATTTCCCCCCCAAAAATAAGTAGTCTAATTACTTAATTAAAAAAAAAAAGGGTAAAAATCAAGAATCCTCATACATTTTAATTTAATTAAATTTAGTGATTATCAAAATATTATTTGATTTATATTTATTATATTTCCTTTAAGTGTGTGTTGATTATCTTCTAGAATAGCTGAAACTAATCGAACTCCTTTTGATTTTGCTTTTATTTTGCTTTTTTTGGTTTTATACAAACACCAACGCCCAATCTCTATATGTATATAAATCTCGTACATCCTAAGGTTGTCTGGAAGAGATCGCTGTTGGCGATAAGACCGCCTTTTGTGCCATTGTTTTATAATTATTATTTTTTGTTATTTTTATTCTTTTTGTGGTGTCAATAAAGTGTTATTGATTGATTAAATCCTCGAATCAGGCTGTACTAAAGTTACATTGACAGTATGTAGATGATATTTTTTATATAGATACCTATCACTACACTCATCATCATCTATCATACTATCATGGTTGCCTGGAAGAGATCGCTCTAAGCGATAAGGCCGCCAATAAAAAATCTAGCCCTAAGTACTTAATGTTATTTTGTTATCATGTGGTTTTTAATAAAGTGTTATCTATCTACACTATTTACAAAATAGTTGTCTTGCTTATAAACGCTGAATAAGCGCATTTTAGTTAAACAATGTTTTGTTCCGTTTTCGCGCGCGACAGTTCCCGTCTGACAGAAAGTGACAAGCCCTTATTCAGTAAATAACATTTTAACATGCGTTTATAAGTAAGAAGGTTTATGTTCGAATAATTCGTGGTCCCACCACGATGTAAGCGCATTTTAGTTAAACAATGTTATGTTCCGTTTTCGCGCGCGACAGTTCACGTCTGACAGAAAGTGACAAGCCCTTATTCAGTAAATAACATTTTAACATGCGTTTATAAGTAAGACGGTTAATGTTCGAATAATTCGTGGTCCCACCACGATGTCTCACGAGGACCACACACCCGTAGCCCCGCAGTAGTTAAGGCTCACAATGACGTCCAGTGTTTTAATATGCCCAATAGATAATGTAAAGTTCCCTATTATGTCCAGTCCAAGAAAGTCCAGTGTCTGTCATGTCCAGTCCGAGAACTTTCTGTGTAATATTATGTCCAGTATGAGAATGTAAAGTGTCCTATTATGTCCAATCAAAGAATATTCATAACCTTTTACGTACTACATGAGTGAGGCTCTGGACTGTTGAATGTGGTAAAAGTGGTGAAAAAGGACTAAGAATAAGATCTTAATACATTCTATAACGTAAATAATATAGGTGCAGAACCAGCTGTTTAAACAATGTATTGATTGTACATTTTACTTGATTGATTTTTCTTCTAAAAAATAACCTAAATCGAATGATCGAAAAAAATTTATTACGTAGCTCCAAAAGTGTAAGCATTTTAGTTTCACGACAGAGGGAAAGAACGCATTATACTAGAAGTAATATAAGATTATAATAATCGCGCTATTCAATTCTATATAATCTTTATGTGAAGAAAGATCCCCTCCACTATCCAACCAGAAAACTTTTAAAACCTTTTACGTTTACTATTTTGCGTAATACTTTATTACATTATTTTCTAACTGTGAAGGTAATCAATGACTTATGTGGAGCGGCTGACTAGCACTTCAACCGGGTGTAAGAATTGACAGCTGTAAAGAACTCACAACTTTGTTAAAGTTAAAACAAATATATACAAATTACTAAACAAGGCAATACTTTTCAATATACACGTGTTACTCGGATGCTATATTATCCGAGAGATTATTGTACTCATCATAACAAACAAATTTTACCAAGTGTACAACTTTGAAGTCGCGAAAAAATAAACCATCTGATCCGTAAAGTTTGTTGACCTTAAGAAAATGAAACAATATATTTTTCGCAATTTCCGGGTAGTGCCCTTATTAATAGTAGTATGTTACGATAAGTACAAAGCCCTACGGCTTAGTACAGTACCCTAATAAATATAGATTTTACGAAGTAGACAGGGAATGTTTATTCAGCTATTCAGTTTCATACAGGTTGTTGGTAACTTACAGCGCCGTTGTCTGTAGTCGCCGGCGCCGGTGTATTTTCCTCGTTTTTCTTTTGACTAGCCGGCGTGGTTTCCGCGGTTCCGTTGCCCGTTTTCTTCTTGACGAGTTGCTCCGCGGATTTGATCTCGTCTAGCGTGACGCCTTGTGTCGATCGCCGCGTTTCGCGCACTCTCTTGGCGTGAGCTTTGCGCTGCGTCTCGCTCTCTTCGTCACGTACAGGGGGCACGAATGACCTATAACATAAAACACACTGACGCTATATAAAATTTCAAATAATCGAGTTGGGCAATCAAACGGGCTCTCTTGAAAACATACACAATTCGTTCTCTCTGGGTAAACGTGAGCCAGAGAGAGAGAAAGGAGAGAGAGAGAGAAAAGAGAGAGATAGAGATAAAATAGAGAGAGAGAGAGACAGAGAAAAAAGAGAGAAGAGAAGATAGAGACACCAAAATCTTAAGCATGTTGACTGAAATTTCGTTATATTTATTAATTAAAGTTTTAAATAGAGACAGTGCAAGAAGAAAGCAAAAAAGCTGAAAGTAGGGCTGAATAGAAGTGGCCTAGCAACTTTAAAGGAAGGTAATATATTTAAAAATCAGTCAACACCCCTACCATAGATACGAAGATACAATTCTGTTATCGGCCAGTAGAATAGTCTCTAGGAGTAATGTGGCTAAACACAAGGCTTAATTTTACTTTATGATTTGGAAAAGTAAAATGTGAAAAATTATAAGGTAATTTAACGGACTGTAACTTATTCTCTCTCTCGCTCTCTCTCAATTGAAAATAATTTAAAAACTAATATGTATATGTAAAAACGAAAAGTATGCAATACGGATATTCTGTTTCGCAAAAAAATAAAAGAAAATTGGAATAATCATAAAGAAACCAATAGGCAACATCAATTGTGACACAGATGTAGCATTTTTACTTTTGGTTGCAATCTCTCATGCTTGTTCTTACTGGAAATAGATAAAGGAAACATGAAATTTTACGAAATGAAACACAAAAACACATGCATTTAGTAAATAATAAGAAAAATCAGTTGATGTGCTCTGAAAACAAACACTTCGTTAATCTAGCACAAACTAACATATTATTAAGTTTTATAAAGAATTCATTAAATTTGTATACTGCTGTTGTAAAATACAAAGCGATACATGCATAAAAAAATACAAAAAGATACCGTACAATTAATTAATCAAAAAATATGGCAACTGATTGAAACTAATTACAAATAAAAAGACACACATTAGTACTTTCTTTGCTTGAACACTCAATTTATTTAGCGGGATCTTTATATAAAAAGAAAAACTGGCAACACCTCTAATTACATTTTTCTTAGCTGTCATCTGTCGACAATCTGTTTCGCAAAAAATAAAAGAAAATTGGAATAATCATAAAGAAACCAATAGGTAAAATCAATTTGTAGCATTTTTACTTTTGGTTGCAATCTCTAGATAATAGAAACATGAAATTTTACGAAATGAAATACAAAAACACATGCAATTAGTAAATAATAAGAAAAAACAGTTGACGTGCTCTGAAAACAAACACTTCGTTAATCTAGCACAAACTTGTTAGTTTGTGCTAGATTAACGAAGTGTTTGTATCATTAAGTTTTATAAAGAATTCATTAAATTTGTATACTGCTGTTGTAAAATACAAAGCAATACATGCATAAAAAAATACAAAAAGGTACCGTACAATTAATTAATCAAAAAAATATGGCAAATGATTGTAACTAATTACAAATAAAAAGACACACATTAGTACTTTCTTTGCTTGAACACTCAATTTATTTAACGGGATCTTTATATAAAAAGAAAAACTGGCAACACCTCTAATTACATCTGTCTTAGGTGTCATCTGTCGACAATCTGTCATTGATCTCACTTTATCAGATGGGTCGAAAAGCACATATTTTACGTTATAATGATGCGGTATGCAATCACCGTACTTTTAGAACTTTCTGAACTAAATCTCGGACTTGACAGACAGGTCACAAAAAATTAAAAGCAAATCATAATTTCCGTGTTCAAATAAAGATAGTCATTGCTTGTATGTACTTGAAGAAGTTCTTGAAAATGTTGCCAGGTGACAGTTTGGTCGGCGTAGCGCTGCTAGGCGTCGAATTGCTACTGTTCGACTCTGATTCCGTAGTGCTGGCGTAAATACAAATACTTAACTATAGATATTATATATTGTAACACAAACTTTACATAATTCTGCGTAATATCATGCTGAGAACAAACAGTCACTATAAAACTAAAATAATATTTAGTTAAAAAATTCAAGTACGAAGTTTGCAGAAAACATTAATAGTATTCATACAGAACGGACACTCCGCCTCCCGCCAATCTCCGGTTCCTCACCCGCTCCCCGCGCTCGCCCTGTCGTTTTGTGGAGTTTGGCGACGATCATCATTGCGGGGGTCAAGCACTCGAATCCCAATAATTGACGACACGAGGGACTGATAATCAGACGAAAACCATAACTTCATACATGTGTGTGTGTCACGACGTCAACTTGAGTATATGTCACTAATTAGCGCGCCATTGTATGGAGTGTCCGACGTATACCTAAAGTGACTTTGTTAAAAACCCGTTACAAAACATAACTCAGAATCATATTACATACCTTCTGACTGTGGTCTGTGCATTGCTAGACGGACTTGTGTTTGGAGTTGTGTTTGGCGAAGACCACGTGTTTGCTTCCCGTTGCGGCCGCTCCGTCCTTTCCGACGGACTAACACTGTATAGATAAAATATGTTACTTGCATTCTAAACGCGAACTTTATAAGAGCATGCATCGTTTATACTACTGAATCGAGGCTAATAAACTAAGGCGTTGTTCTAGATGAACGACAAACGTGGCGAGGCGACGCGATGCGATACGACGCAGCGCTACAGGAATTAATATCAAACAGTAGGTAGAAGCGATATGTAGCTCACGTTGTTGCGTACACTATTTCCCAGTTTTTTTAATAAGCAATGACTGGCATCACATCGCGACGTTGCTTTCCGTCGCTCACCTAGTACTTACTAGACATTATGAGAGAAGGTCACGCACTACACTTTTCCCAAACCTTTAAAAGGGTGCGAACTATACATAAGTCATTTTTAATAGGGTACCCCATAAAGCTAGTGTTCTGAGGGTTGCGGCCGATGCATCTGACTCGCGCGGCCATTGTGAACATGTAAATGTAAGGGTAGCATTATGAGGACTAACAATTCGGCTAATGACAAATTGGATATATCGAGATACTCAGGGAATGGTCAGGAGACGTAGCTAAAGCCGGGTATCGACATTCCGAGGCTGCTCGCGAGGCAGCTCGTCAAATGTTCGCATTGAACGGAAGTCACAGCGGAGTGCGAAGTGCGAAGCGAAGTGCGGAGCGGTCAATTCCTATCCACAAAGGCAAACCGAGCCACGATGAGCCTGCGCTGCGTCAGTATATAAAGTTCCTATTTGTCTTATAAATCGCGAGCGCGCGAGGTATAACACATGCGTGTCTTCAAATGAGCGTTCATTAAGCAATGTCACTTTACCGACAGGGAGTGGCTCGTGAGAACCCTGCTTGTGTGCAGCAACGTTTAAATAAGCTCTCGAGGCACAAACACGTCTCCATACAGGGAGGCTGCGTCGAGAGGCTGGTTTCGCGAGGCAGCGTCGCAATGTCTATAGCCGGCTTTACGCTCGCATCATGTAGCTCACGCTCTACAAATCTATTTAGTATCTTGACCACGGCTACGCGCGTCCGCCGCATCATATACTTGTTTCGGCACGATTGATATCATATAAGATGATATCAAATGGTCCGAAATAAAATTACTGTGAATATACGCCGAATGAATGTACGCCGGAATTTCTAGTACCTACATTTAAGGGACTATAAGAATAGAGTTCGCTATCTCGAATACACTTTACCACAATTTTGAAGATATTGAATGTACTTTTAGTAGTAACTAAACTTTAAACAAAAAATCTCGGAAATAATATTTTACAAAATACATTTCAGCTAAAATTCCATTTTGTTTCAGATTTTCATATAAAAATATATGAAAAAGAGTAACTTTCTATATTTGAGCATACAACTTTGAATTGTGAACAATTGTGAATTTTATATGTGGTAAAGTGTGTATGGGTTAGCGGACTCCACCTTATAGCCCCTTAAATACGTATCATAAACTTACTGTTCTTTACCAAATGACACATTGGTTTCATAAATGTTCCCCAACACATATAATATACACATATTAACACATGCAAGTACATATTTACATAAGCTCACATTTAATACACATACATAGACTAAGCATGATTGCGATAAATAGATTACTTGAACAACCTATACTTGGTTTTATTTAGTGTTTAATTGTGAAATCTATTTTTATGATTCGATTAAAAAAATCGCATACCCAGGAACTTAGAAATGTGAACTAAGTAAAAAATAAGTTTAGCGCTATTTTCATCGGGTGTGAACGGATTCGGATTTTTTTTTACCGATTTCAAAAAAGGAGGAGGTTATCAATTCGTACCGTATATATTTTTTTTAGAATGTAGATATATCCCAGGTGGTCCTATAAATGTCAATATTTGATTCGGTGTTTAACCAGCTCCAATGGTATGAAATTTTATTGTTCGGGTGTGCTGAACTAAGTTTTACAGATAATTTTAAAATATAGTTATGTGCAGCTTTATACTTTGAAATATAGTTATTATGTGTAGCTTTCACTTTAAAATATAGATATTATGTGCAGCTTTACACTTTAAAATATAGTTATTACGTGCAGATTGTGCAGCTTTACACTGTCGCTGAGGCAGACCGCGAGAGTGAAACTTTATTAGAATGCTTCGCCGCGAAATAGACAAAACTCGCGATATGTTTTCCTCAGAGAGAGGGTATAACCGGCTTTAATTGTGTTCTGTCATTATACAAATAATATTACAAGGAAATATGAGTCATACAGAATAATTTACAGAATACAGCAGCTAAATCACACAACACTTGAATATGCCTAGATTCATTGGAATTAAACAACTTTTAATAGACCTTACGTTCCCATTCCCAACATGTCTGCAGTATGTAAGCATGCAATAGATATGTTAAACTACTGCATAACCTGGCCAGATATAATTTTCATATGCTCAGAATGCTATCGATATTCAAAAACACCTAAAATTCAATACAGAGAACGATTGGCAGCTAACGCCTGCATGGGACCCGATTTTATTAAATTAATAAAAGAAAAAATTCAGCACAGATCTGCGACACGTCTTCACGCCGTGAGCGAGCATTTTATGTTATGTAAGAATCGTCATATGCGGTAGTGTGCTAGACATTTAGACATACATTCCCAACCAATGGTAAGGACATCGCAGACAATAACGGTAAAAAAAGCAAAATAATGTTTTAATACCTATTACCACGTCATAAACCATAGTCGTTCAAATTATGCAATAAAAATGTATGCTAAATTTGCGAATAACGAATTTTCGTCGGGTCTCGTAAGATATTATTGCAGCGTCGCTCATATGGTGACCCCCATGGAGTTAAACGTGTTAAGTATCATCCTAGTATGAGAACTATTTCTGCACATAGTTTTGACGGTTATATATTTAAATAACTCGTGTGATATTATTGCTGCGTCACTCATACGGTGACTCCCATGGCGTTAAACGTGTTAAGTACTATCCTAATATGAGAACTGCCGATTTCTGCACATCATAGATATCGTCTAGATAGACAGGCTCCATCCTCGGCCACACCGTCGCTTAACATCAGGCGAGTTGGTGGTCAATCGTAGATCTATCTTGTATAAAAAAGAAAAACATTTTGACGGTTATATATTTACATAACTCGTGTGATATTATTGCAACGTCACTCAAACGGTGACCCCCATGGCGTTAAACGTGTTAAGTAGCATCCTAGTATGAGAACTGCCGATTCCTGCTCAGAATGTTGACCGGTGTAAATTTACATACTCATATTTCCTTGTGACATTATTTCGATGAGTGTGAGTATGAACCTCGTGTGAACGTCTTCATTAGTGTCAGTCGCGTTAGTCGGCTGCTTTTTCCTTAGCTCGATGGCGGCTAACGTGGAGTGCGGCAGCGGCGGTATGGAGGGGCAGGAGGACGCCTTGATTCGGGCGGTCACGTCTCGGTACCGCTGGTAGAAGCTGTGCACATACAAGCGGGCTAACGGCTGCTGCGCCACATGACCGCACAACGGAGTTAACGTTGCGAAGCAAACGTGCTTGAGCGCGTTCCGAATACTGCTAACAACGCTCGTATTGCCAATGCCAACGACCATTCATTATTATTGAATTTAATTTATACGCGCATTCACACTCACAATATTTATTGTTATTTGTATGAAATTACTGAGGTTATAAGATGATGATGGCGATGATTTCCATGCCGTTTTTGTTTGCTATTTTGATTTCTTGCTTTTAACACGGTAACGCTCGCACGTGGAATGCTCCAAAAGCAATATAAAAATATAACGTGAACAACGTGCTTCCATTGCTTAAATGTCAACAACACATGAGCGGCGAGATATTCAAATTTCAAACAGTTTTTTGGCCTTGTAGCTACATAGTTCGGATAAGTAAGTGATCACAAATGTTTGTGACAAGCTAAGATTATTCTTTATATTATTATGTCAGTCAAACTAAATAATAATACACAAACTAATACACTTCATTGATTACCTACATCTAGAATCTGCTTGAATTAGCAAAAAAAAAATCATAGACTTATATCAATAATAAGGTGCATTATTGATAACTACACTGACATGTAATTCAATTAAGAATTTTATATTAATGTGACCACTTAAAATAGTCACCTAGGTTGGCTACAAGGACAAAAACTGTTTGAGATTTGATTTCTCGCTGTACGTGTGACATTACACCTTATAGACACTTCATGTTCAAGCCTGTCCAATGCATGAAAACGACATCGCGCTGTAGTAATGTTCGGCGTGATGGCATGATTCGGAACTCACTTTTTTATGTTCATGATCATTATGTTGTAATTCAGATTATGATATGGGATCGTATGCCATCCTACTCACGTCGATTATTCGCAATATATGCGTGAAAGGGATGAATTATAATATCCATGTGAATCATTCATATCTTCATTCGTCGAAATCAAATTCATCCAATCGATTTTTGAATCTAAATTACGACTAGCGGTTCTGCGAATAGTAGACTTCGCGAACACACCGATGAGTACAATAGGCATACATTATGAAATAGTTCAATGTACGCTCGACAGATGGCGCGCGAAGACTGGACGTCTTTCAACCCACACACGCGAATAGCAAACATCATTTATCGAATTATACGTTTCATATTTTATAACACGCTCACTTCGCTCGCTCGATCACCGATACAAGAAATGTTTTGTTTAAAAAATTCTAAATGTATGTATGTATGAATCTATGACAAAACTATGTATATCATCACAATTCACAATGTCTCACACCACCTGCGCCACCGGACAACCTACATACACTCACACAAAAACTAAACACAGATTGTCTAACATATAGGTACATAATATAACATATATATTGCTAAGAACTAACTCTGCAATCTGATCTTCGAAAGCCCCGTAGGAGCGCGTTTGTTTATCGAATTTTCGAATTAGTAAGGCGATGGATTTTTGCTCTTTTGTTCTGAAAATAGCATTAAATGAATGAAATAAATTGAAGTTAGCACAATCCGTAGGCCAGTCAAATTAGACATAAAGGTTGTGGTCGAAGCGCGCAACTCGAAATTTTTTATGAATATAGAATCACTGAGTAGGGACATTACAAAAGAGAGATAGTCAGTTTTGTTCATTTCGATAGACGAATTTTTAAAAAAATAATTCAGATATCATTTATATTGACGACGGAATTTTAAAAAAAAACGTTTATTTTGGAACTCCTCAGCGAAGTTAAAAGACATCGAATAAAAACGTTCTTCATTTCTCCTATATAAATAAACAAAATTGTCTCACACTTTTGTAACACACATTTAAAATATAAAATCACGTATACACAGTGATTTTATATTTTAAAAATCGTTGTGACGCGCGAGTGCTGCGCGTTTTGAGCAAAGCCTTAAACTCGCAAAGCATGATGTTTACATTTTTTATTATGTTGTTAGTATCAGGTAAGGCCGAGTTTGCAGCTTTGTCATTTGAGCATTTTTTGTTCGATTTGATTGGCCTAACACGTAATTACGTATGTTCAAAAACAGTGTAGATTCAATGCTGTTTTATATTCCGAGAGCCCAGTGCCGCCAGACGTTACTTATGAAGTGACAAACGAAATGTGTCTTATTGAGTAGTACTCGTATAGACTATGAATGCTTTTTCTACTCTAACCTTGTACCGTGGCCTAATTTCGAGATATTAGCCACCAAATCTGAAACAAATTATAGCTAACTTCACTTATTTACTTGACGGCTTTTGATTTTTATGTGTGGTATTTAGGAAACTATCTTAAAGCTATTTATAAGCATACAAACGAATCCTATGGGACAATTTTCTTCCAGACGCATTTAAAAGTCGCGCTCACTATATGTTTAAACATATATAGGATTCGTCTGGTTGCTTACAAATAGTTTTCTAAATATCATATATAAAAATCCGTTGTCACTAAATAAGTAAAGTTAGCAGTTTTTTTTTTCAACTTTGATGGCTAATATATCTATTGGCCCACGGTACAAGATTCGAATAGAACAAACATTTATAGTATATATGAGTACTACTCAGTAGGACACACTTCGTTCGTCACTAAATAAGTAATGTCTGGCGGCCCTGGGCTCTTGGGCTATTACTAAAAACAGTAATGCTGGCAATCGCTTAGTGCTGGTAACAATAAAAGCGAATACGAAATATAAAAACAACGAATACCCAGAGTGCAATAAGCTGAATGAAAGTGACAAAACCAAAATAATTTTACCCCAAAAACTAGAAAATTTGTACAAATAATATAATCAATAAATTTAAACCAACATAACTGAATATGTAAACTATTTTTTTAACGTCTATTTTACCTACTTATTTGAAACTTCTATTTTAAGAAACTAATTATAAATATTTTAGTGGTTGAGGCTGTCTTTATATTTTTTTTAATAATATTTTAAACTTTGACCATGGTATGTTATCATTAACATTTAATGGTCAAAATCTAAATCTAAAATATTGATCTCGATAACGTCATAACCCATCTAGTCAGTTTGATTAAAAATAATAAGGTGTATTATTTAATTTATAGTATAAAATAGTCATTAAAATCAGTCAAGTATTTTTTCCTACCATTGGAACCTGAAATCAAGGGGTAAACAATAAAAGAGAATGGTAAAAGCAGAATTTTGATAACCCAAGGGTAAACATTTAAAACTAATTAAAAATATACGTCAATCTCTCCCTCTAATTCGTACTTGGCATATTGTAGAAAACACTCGTTGTCCACATCAATATCATCCAATTTAAGCAGAAACAAAAATATTATCTTGTCGCAATTTCGAGCACCAGTAACAATCACGCCTTCGGCCACCTTCGAGACTAATGATTCGAAAACAGAATTATTTTTCTTTAATCGAAACCCGTTTTCCAACAAAGATTAGCTATAAGACTGTTAGACTAGCAATATTTTCGAAGAAGTGTGGCTTAAAACCCCTTTCAGTCCAAAATTCACACTAACATATTGCATATGCCTTCAAAAACGCGGCCATTTTATCGATATCCCGATCCTGTGTACTATTGATCGAATAAATAAGTATATATGTGCATACATAGACATACAAACATATATACACTCGAAAAATATAACCCTCCATAAAAATCATAACCCTCCTTCTTGAACAATCGGATAAAAAATAAATATTTTAATAAAAATAATAAACTATTTTCTATTCAATTTCTGTTGCATAAGTTTTTGAACACCGATATAAAGATGGCCTCAATCGCAAGAATATTGACATTAATTTCTAGTAATAGTTCAAAGATTCAAATGAATAAGCAAAATTATTTACAAATTCCGTTGAATTTTATACCAGCAATAGGCGACATGGCATCGTGGAGAAAATGCAATGACCTAGTAAGAATGCCATAACTAATAAGGCATTATTAGTTATCTTTTTACAAATTTACAGCAATTCTCAAATAACAACAATACCATTATAGGTAGTTCTCTATCTGTTCCTTTGGCGTTGATGAGAACCGAAGTGAGCGCATCAAAGTACTCACGTTTTGTCATTTTCGAAGCTGTGTGTTCTGCGCAGGATTGTGTCGTCGGCGTTGTTATTCGTTGGTTTATTGTTCTCTTCTGAAATATAAAGTTAAATAAAGATACATTTATTTGAAATATAAATCAAAATACGACAAAGAATAACATTGAATCCGTTATACTGACAAATAGCACATTGTGCTATTTAAGGATAGTATCCGTCTTACTTTTTAGCGCATTTTACTCGTTTTGTTCCGTTTTCGCACGTGACAGTTCCCGTCTGACAGAATGTGACAAGTCTTTATTCAGTGTCCGTCTTACTTATAAACATGCGTTTATAAGTAAGACGGAGGTCAATACTGCTGCCATCTCTGTGGCTTCCTACTGGTCAAATACAGTATAATAATAGATTAAAAAAAAACAAAAAAAAAACGAACCGTTAACACTAAAAGAAGAAGAAGTAAGACGGTAAATGTACGAAGATAGCGCAAAAAGCTGGGCAAGAAAGGTAACCTTTCGATGTACGGAAATACATTACTTGAAGAATCCGTTTCATAGAACTGTTTGTTTCCATATGTTTACCTTGACGCGAGCTTCTGATTCCATAAGTTTGCTCGAACAATTATTATGTTAGGTTCGTTAGGGTTCTGTTTTATTATTTCCACAAATCTTATTATTTACAAAGATTTATTTATCTGATATATCAATTTATTAAAGTTAGGTTTCTGTTTATTATACATAGAAACTTTCGTATTACAGAGACTCGGTTATCAGACGAGTAGGCAAGTGAGCATTATGGATAAGGAAAACGTATCTTAAAAAAAATGTTTTAGGGGAATTTCGGGAAATTCGATATATCGTAATTCAGACTATAGATAGGTAAGGTATACATGCGTTTACATATAGTATATACATGCATGTGTATGCATATATAATATATATATGCGGGGCGATGATTGCATAGGGGAAAGATCTCCACCGGAAGGCCCTGCACTGACCCACAAACTCAATTCACAATTCAAAAACTCAACTCAAATAGAGAACTATCGTCTCGATAGAACAAAATAATAAGATAAGGACAGCAACGCCCTCAATGCCACAATAGTTATCCATCCGAACAGAATTCAGTTGCGGCGATACGCAAGATGCAGAATAATATATCGAGGAGATTTTACAACGATAGCAAGGCAAACTCATGCACACTCGTGGACATAGCCCCAACTACTCATAAATTTTTCGTCGCCAAAATCACAGTTT
The DNA here is from genome assembly GCA_947563715.1 of Lycia hirtaria. Lineage (NCBI taxonomy): Eukaryota > Metazoa > Arthropoda > Insecta > Lepidoptera > Geometridae > Lycia > Lycia hirtaria. The sequence goes on from OX387386.1 coordinate 18,092,807, forward strand.
GACAACATATTTCAATGCAGCAACGTTAGCATGTATGTTGTATGAGCGTTACTCACTGGGAGGTTCTTGGTGGCGGTTGCGGAAGGAGGCGGAGCGTCGCCATGAGGGCGGCTCGTCCGCGGGCGGCGCTTCCGGGTCCGCCCCCTCGGGCGATGGCGCGCGCCCCTTCGGCGGCTTCGAGTCCGCTACCTTCATGATCTCTGCCGCCGGCGGCTTGTCTACGTTACATGAGGCGACGGGTGAGCACGTTAGATCACAACATAAAGCACCATAACTCTGATAAATTATTCCGTTGACGTTCGACCATCATTCAATTATTATTAACACTGAAATAGGGAATATGCTTTAATTTATTAATAATAATTTATTTACCAAAAAAGCTTAATTTTCTAACTAACAAAAGGTCATAATACATATTTACTGATTATTTATCAATACAAGATAGAATATAGCAACGAGCCTCAAACTATGCTAAGCCTGTATCTTGGGCGCCCCAAACACGTTTGCCTGTACCAGCTGATTATACGCTGAGAATATAATATTTTTATTTCATAGGTATAACAATTTTAATTGATAACATACTAAAATGTAATACATATATATAAATAAAAAATATATTTTAATTCTAAGGTGTGACTGAAATTTATTTTTCATCTTACTAGCTCGTAAAGTTACGTTTCCAAGGCTAATATTGGCGTGGAAAAGTTCATTTTGCTCCCTAGGGTGGAAAGTAATTTGAAAATTCGAACACGACGGAGCTCTACATTTTCAATACAATATATTTCCAACCTCTTTGTATAATACCTTCACAAAATGAAGAAAAATAGTTCGATTCAACGAGGTTGCTATCTTAGCTTAAAGAAACACTAAATATTATATTAAAATAACTTAGATATTTTGTATATTTACGTAAAATGTGAATAAAAATGTACAATTTACTTTCTCTTAGCAGTGTTTTGAATTTTTAGAACCATTTACACGAAAAAGGTTTGGATGAGTAAAGAAGAATGCGACCTATGCGAGTTGTGTCAAGAGCCTAATAGAAGAAAAAAAAATAGAGTTAAAAAAAAAATGTACTACGTAATTTTGTTGTAAATAATGTTCAAAATTAATTAAATGTGTACATGTAAGTGAACTCACGTGATTATAATGTAACTTTAGGACCAGAAAAGTTGCATAAATGCCAAGCAGATTTTTCTACTCGAGAAAATAGGTGAACTAAAAAATTTCCTCGCTACGTTCAGATGAAATTTTTTGTATTGCACTCGGCTGTAAAGTTATTTTATCTCGTGTCTTCTTGAATCCATCGCTACGCTCAGGATTCTACACTAGAACCACTCGCTGCGCTCGTGTTTCAAACCTAGAATCCTTCGCTTGCTCTGGATTCAACTGTCAGACACTCGACGGTAAAATACAACTTTCCAGTCTAGTACAATAAATAACTATTAAGTGACTAATGTATGTACGATTTTCCATTATGTGTGACGAATCAAATTTTATTATTATTAAGAAAATATTTCAAACGGTCAAAAAAACTTTTGAGATATAAACATTTAAAGTTTTAAGGGAGGGATGCTCTGTCCCTCTCTCGCGAAACAACTGTTTGTATTGAATTTGTACGGCGAACTTGAACCATGACGTCATCATTTGCTATCGTGTACTCTCTATCAAACATGAAATTAAAATGTCTGTAACTTTCTTATATTTGAAGGTATTTTAATTTTGTTTTTGTGGAATGGATCTATTCATGGTTAACCTTTTTGTCAAAATAAAAATAAATCATGCATGTTCCCTATTAGTGTAGTTTTTGTGATTCGCGTGCGAGCTTTTACATGTAGTTTTTTTGTAAGCTATGTACGAGTATGATAATGCACAATGAAAACACATTGCTTTATATTGAGCGATCGGGTCTCACTCACACTTAAAGCTATCATAGACAATGATGGGATCATGGGTACTCTGATTCTAATATTTTATATTATCTTGGAACCTGTCCAATTGTCCACGTTATACAAAGGTTGCGTTCAATAGTTAAGCGTGCACATTCCGCGCCGCCTTGAAATCTTAGTAGAGTTGCTAATCAGACGGAGTAAACTGACAGATCGAAATGTCACATGTCAAAAGAATGTTGCCAATTTTAAAACCGTAGTGATGGAATTTTAGTCACTTACTTAATATCATAGACAAAAACTAAATATAAATGAAGACAACATAAAAGATGGTGTAAGGATCTAAATAAATAAATATGCGTAGCACACTTGAAAAAAAGGAATTAGCATGAGCCGTCCCCACCTCGAAATAGATGGAAATTTAGATGTTTAATCAATGATTCTTCCAATACCATAAAATACTATGAAAATAACTTGGTTATTACATTTCTCATCATTTGATTGCAATATTTTATAGCTCAACTATATAGTAGCAAGAAACTTAACAAAACGGAGTTAATTGAGTATTAACAACACTATTTACTATCATGAAAAAAAAACTTACATTCGATCTGTCAGTTCATTGTCAGTCAGACTCTTACCCGTCTGAATAACAATTCGACATTCAGCTTAATAATACGGCCTTTAGAATTACAAGATAAAACGGCAAAGGTTTATTAGGTCTGTGTATATTTACATATACCGATATATAACAGAGTTCACTAAGAAGTAACTTTGCGCGCGTTAAATTTGATAACTAGCGATGTCGAGAAAATCGCCGCACGTCGCCTCTCCTTCAACGGAAAAAACACTCACCGCACCGCGCGTATCTTTAAATAAAAATCCGTAGCTCGAACATCGTCCGTCTCGCTCGCGCATACCCTCACTTTTGAAGATATAAAAAGGGTGAATTAACTTATAAAAAATGCAATCTTTAAAACTAGAAAACAACATCAAAAATATTCGACAAAAATTTCAATTTGATCCTATATAGTTAATTTTCATACATAAAAATCATTTTTAGAAATTACTAAAGCAAAAATGATTTTTATGTATAAAAATTAACTTGGATCAAATGGAAATTTATGTTGAATATTTGTGATGTTGTCTTCTAGTTTTAAAAACAACATTTTTTTTTATAAGTTCATTCGGTCATTTTATATCTTCAAAAAATGTGGGTATGCGCGAACGAGACTAACGATGGTCGGACTACGGACGCTTAAACGTACCCGTCCTTCCTTGGTAAGAGATAAAACAAATACAGACATACAGAAATACTAAAATTTGTGAAAAGAAATATATACAAATATAAAATTAAACAAGTGAATAGCAAACGAACAATAAGAAACAATCGATTAGATAGAGACAACAAAGCCACGACTTAAGATGGCAGAGAAGTTACCTATGATTATGGGCCAAACTTTATTCAATAAACTACCTGAATTTATAAAGTCTATAAATGATGAAACTCAGTTTTCCAGTACTGTTAAAGTGCCATTATTAGACAGAACCATACACACTTTCAAAGAGTATTTCGAGAATGACTATAGCCATCTTGAGCATACTAAATAATATTTATAACACATTATGTCACATTTTTATAGCTCCTTTACAGCTAAAATTGACATTTCTAATTATTTAATTATGTATAATTGTATTTTAAACTAATTCGATTGACGAGATAGATGTGATGCTCAACACTTACTATTTAATCATAGTAAGGTTGTAATTCCATCTATCAATAAATATATTCTATTATATTCTAATATACCAACCATTAACAATTTTGTTGTCTGTGGTGGGTGTGATTTCGATGTCGACCCGTTTGACGTCGTGTCGCGGCGGACTGAGCTTCCTCTTGTTGATGTTGTTGTTATTGTTATTGTTGTTCTTGAGACGGCGAGGCGTCGCCTTGAGAGTGGCGTCCGCGAGCCACGCCGATATCGACGGGTCAACAAGCTCCAAGCACGTCTGACCCTAAACAAACAATACACTTAAATCATTATTTCAAGCCACAAGAAGTCCACTGCTGGTCATAGTCATAGGCCTCTTCCATAGATTTCCAAAAAGACAACTTTTACGCTACCTGCAATCAGAGTCTTTCTAGTATGAGGTCGTCTGTCCACCTTATTTGGCTGGTTTTTTTTTTTGGCTTTTATGCTTGCCAGTACGTGATGCAAATGGCACTTTACAATTTTACCATACGTTGACCAGCCTAGCAGGTCTAGGTATAGCCTAGACTCGTATACATTAGCCTCGCAGGTATATTTTGTTAATCTGATCGTCTTCGAGTCATGGAAAACATTTATGTGATGAGCATAACTGTTTGACCTGTGTGTGGAAGTTTTCATTTGTCATATACAAACATTTACAACAGCAAAAAATGTAAGTATTGTTACATTAGTAGAAAAAAAAAATTTTGCCTATAATATTCGGAGAGAGAAAACGAATTTAACGACACCTCGCACATCATAATCGGTCAAACCGTTTAGGCTGTAGGAGGTAATATAGAAACATACATGCATACAAACAAACATATAACCGAAAAATAGCCCTCCTTCAAGTGCAAGAAAAATTTCAGAAGTAAGCAAACCTTATTTCCCCGGTCAGTCGCCACCGACAAATCGTCAAGTAAGTAAAGCCTCGATGACACTGGGCTAGTTTACAAGCTACAAGCCAGCGAGTTCGCGAGCAACTTGTAAACTCGCTCCTTGTCATTGAGCTTTTTTACAATCTGCTTTTGATTGTGTCATCGACACTCGCTACCTTTTAAACTCGCCGACTAGCAGCTCGTAAACTAGCCCAGTGTCATCGAGCCTTAAGCACCACCTTATATTTTCCCAGCAGAGTTTTAAAGCTCACGAAACATGCTTACAGAGTAGTTCTTGAGATGTGGGTCAGCTCCGTACTTTAACAATAACGCCGCGGCCTCCTTCTGTCCCCAAAGCGCGGCGGCATGAAGCGGCGTCCAACCCTCGTAGTCCATGCAATCCGGCTCCGCGTTGCAATCTTCCAGCAGAGTTTTTGCCACCTGATATAATAAGTAAATAAAATAAATAAAAATAAATATTTGGGGGATTTTTAAATTTTTGTTTTGTTTTTGTATTTTTATTTATTTAAGTATACACACATGTAGAATAGGAAGGAGTTTCCATTAAAAATCCAACAAATCGAAATTACTTTCGTCATTTTGAGTGTTGAATAAGCATTATTTCAATGTTCGACAGTCTGAATGAACATAAAAAACAATTCGTCACACCACACACTAGATGGCAATAACAATATTTGACAAAACAATACATTTTTGATCCAATTTAACTTCCATATATGAAAAAAAAAATACTTTGTAAATTTTATTTTATATGTATGAAAATTGACTTTGCTCAAAACGAAATTTCTGTCAAAAAATTGTGATTTTGCCTTTCTGGTGTGTGAAGTGGAGAATTGTTGTTATAAGTTCATCCATTCATTTTATATCATTAATATTGCTACGCACGAGCGAGACGGACGATTTCGAATTATAGATTCTTAACGCGAAATGTAACTTTAACTAACTTCAAGATATCCTTTTGCAGCTGCCACGTGAAGTGGGGTGCCGCCTGTTTTGAGGTCCCGCACTTCGACATAACCGTTAGCAGCCCAGTTTCTGGAGTCTGTCATCAATGTGTCCACTTCGGCGTTGCGGGATTTCTCGCAGTCGATGCCTGGAACAGACACAAGCGTTATCAAAATAAATTGAAATAGTAATTGAATATAATAATTATACTTTTAAAAAATACTATAAAATGCGCAGTTTTGATTTAAAAACCAAACTACAGAGCCCATGTTAATGAAATTACTATGGGACAACTCTGAAAATGTATCCTTTCAAACAAAAATATTTTTTGAAATCTGTAAATATATATATATAACTTTATTGTATCTACACTAAAACATATAATAATTAAATGTTAATTATAAAAAATACGATAACACAAGGAGCGGGCTTAACGCCTTAAGCTATTTCTTCCAGGAAACCTAATTAAATTCTATATGAAATGTGGAAGAAACGCACCCGGACCGGGTCTTTTAAAGGTTTTCAAAATATACAAACAAAATACTCCGTTCCCCCTACCCTCGCCGGCTCATCACGTACATCAGGACAAGGAAAACGCAAAAAGAAGGAGGTAATCAATTCGGTCTGTATGTTTGTTTACCGATACCTTTGAGCCTTTGCTTTGATTTTGATGATTCTTTTTGTATTTGGTAGACCATACTTCAAAGGTGGTCCCATATAAATTTTATCAAAATCGATGCAGTACTTTGGTTTTTATAACACAATAACTGGTAAAATATCATCCAAGTGCCTATTTAAAACTGAACAGCAAGTCGTGTACAAACGCGTTGTATTGCGTATTTTGAAGACGTTTTTTTTTCAGTTTTTTCAACTATAATTATTCTTAGGCTAAAAAGGTAAAGAGTTTCGACGTTTTGCAGTACTGATTAAGAGGGATGCATAACGTTATTTCAGCTGCAAAAGCGCATTAATTATGTAGTGCAGTACCTTTCTCATCGATGGCGGCTTGCAATAGGCTGCCCATGGTGTCGCTCTCGGCAATGTCAACTGGAAGCTCGCCGTCATAGTTGACTGCGCCCACGTCGGCACCATTTTCTAGCAAATACCTGGAAAATGTACGGAGAGTAATGAGAAATGATAGAATAGACGATGGAAAATGGTAGGTAAGTACATCGGGAGACCAACCAACCTTTTCTAAGCGAAACCGCGGCCAAAAGCTACAGAGAAAGAAGACTCGTGTTGCATATTTTTGGTTTAAAATAAAATAGGTGTTATTCGACTTTTTTATTTGAAAAATTGAGCTCTACAGGCTTCGAGATCCGTGTTTTTTATAAACACATAATTTAATAGCTAAGTTGATATATATATATATATATATTTAACTATTATTATAGTATTAATTTGGCTCTTTGGGAATAGCGACAGTGTAATGACGTTTTTTCGTGCTCCCGTAGTCCAATCGTAGATTCCACGTCTTTATTATTATAGGAATTAGATTTACGTTTAACCACCAACTCGCAACATTTATCCGAAAATGGAACACGTCGATCTGGAAGGGAAAAGTTCACTATGGCCCTGAAAAATGATTGTAGTTCTCGAGGAACAGGACAAAGGGTAAGGAGTTCCAATCCCTCGCACGCATCAAGAATATTTTTCAAGGGTAGCAGTTAACAGCCGTACAGACAGCACAAGAGTAATATCACTGTCTGGAGTCTGGATATCTTCAATTTAAATATAGCCATCGACGCGGCGACATTTCAACTTCGGCGACATGTTGCAAGCGACTGTGGTGCTGATGTGACAAAATGTCACGGTAACCTTGCCAGGAGACGTGAGAGAGTGCACCGCGTATCTGCGGAGTGACGCACAAATTTTGACCGACTTCAAAAACGGATGAGGTTATCAATTCGTAGCCTATTTTTTTTATGTATGTACACTAATTACTCCGTCATTTGTAGACCAAGTTTTGTGTTTATTGAATTGGTTATGAGCTCCCAAGTTGGTCCCATAATTATTTTATAAATATTGCTTTATAATTTTTATGAATAATCTCTAAAAATCTAAATATTTTCATTGGATGCCTGGGTGAAGTGCTTCAGATTATAAAATAGCAGACCTACAGGTTTTTCTTTGCAAAAGTGTCAAATGTTGAGGATTATCGTAAAACATCTGCACATTTTCTAATCTTCGAAGACGAAGAATTGACATTCAATGACAAATCTCATTCTTGACAGAAGAAAAAACGAGCGGGTGAAGAAAGGTCTCATTAAAAAGTTTACAATGGTGAATGATTTAAGAAGCTTGAAAAGTAAAACCTTCTTACTCTTCATCCATGTGTATAGAGAGAAAATAGACATTTGAGCGCCTTGGTTAGTTATTACCCGACTGAACACGATGACATGAACTTTATGTATCCTAATCCTTACTAATATTACAAGTAAACGTATTTTGAAGTCGGTTGTTTGAGTTTTTTAAACTGTAAAATTCTATAGTAAACTAACTGCGCCCCGCAATTTTATCCTGTTATCTTGTGAGGAAGAATATATTTTTCTCATCTACCCCATCATGTGGTGTATCGTTGGATGTGTAAACAAAAAACCTAGAGGAGTGCGAAAACAATTTTTCAATTTAGGTATCCGTTTGCCAAATATTAAGCTTTGAAGTGATAATTTTTGTTAGAGTCAAGTGCCCCCCCCCCCCAGCTAAACGGTTGACTTTAGAAATATAAAAAGTTCACGCAAAACTATCACAGCTTTACAAGTTAATGAGTAATAGTCGATCAACTTAAAATAAGAGAAGTTAAAAATTAAAATTTCGTGCAAATTCTATTTAAACATAAAAGTTGAGTCGTTTGTTCATAGTATCCCTATTTTGAAATGCCTATGTAGCCTTACTTTTTCCGTGTACATATACATAACTTAAGGCTGTAAGGCTGACCTGGACATGGATGGACATGTTATGAGAAGAGAAGATGTACTCGTATGCAAGAGGGCCCTAAACATGATGGTAAGCGGTAGGGCCTGGAGAGGGCGACCTAAGAAAGTGTGGAGGACAGTGTGAAAGATGATATGTGAGTAAGGGCTGTGAATATAGTGATGACGGCTGATACAGTGAAGTGGCGAAAGGAAACATGCTGTGCCGACCCCGCCTAGTGGGATAAGGACAAGAAGATGATGATAATATAAGTATTTGGATAATTAGCGAGACATTTATTTCTTAGGATTTATTGGTTATTTACGTAGCAAAGCAAAACAGTTGTTTGTCTTTTGTTTACCGATGTTACGATAAAATCAGTAAGCATCTTCCTTACTACCATGTTTTTTTTTCTTCTCTAGTAGTAAAACTCTTTTACGGAGTCCGCCTGGACCACTCTTTTGCAGTTATTCAATCGCAAAGCAGTAGTGTGCAAGTATTACTGTGTTCCGGATCGAAAATAAATATTTCTAGAAGAAACAAAGATTTCTGTACATAACGAGATTTAACATTGAATATAGCATTGCGGCAGAGGCTCGGTCGTCAGTGGTGGTCAGTGTTAATAAAAAAAAGCAATGCAACCTGCGGGCAGACGTTACCTGGCTATGCTAATGAAGCCACAGGAAGCAGTCGCGTGTAGCGGAGTCCAGCCCTCGTTGTCACCGCGGTTCACGTCAGCTCCATGACTTACTAGGAACTCCACCATATCCAGATTGTCATCTATGCATGCCTGAAAAAGAATATACAAGGTTTATTAATGAGCCGTATTTCTTTTTTTTTACTAAACAATATATAGGTACAATGCAAGTTTGATAACGTATAACGTATATATGTGTGTGTGAGCATGCGTTGACTTATCACCTGAACTCTGTCTGGACTGGAATCCTGCTCAAATGTTTGTAGAAATCCTTACGAATTTGTCATGTGAATCTATCAGTATGACAATCCGTGTTTCATAGTACCAGTATCCAAGACTGTAAATCTATAAACTACGGATGTCTATTTGTATAAGGTCGTGATGTATGTATTGATCATGAAACACCATTATTATGGGATTTATGACGCCTATTTTCGCCACAAAGCACTATTTTTACGGGGACTGTGCGGTCTAACACACCCGGAGCACTTTTTTATAGGGCTTGTAAAGTCTATGAAGCACTTAAGTTTCATATAGGCCGTGAGGTCCAAGTTCGCTACGGACATCTAAGTCAAAGTCAGAGTAATCTAATCTAGTATTAATTTATTAATAAATTTCATATTCAAATTAGACAGTTGTTATCTATTCCAACATTTAATTGATCATTCAAGGAATAATTACGAAATTAAAATACGAGCTGGATCGCAATTTGCGATTACTTTTGTAGCTAAAACTATTTTGTAGGTAAAAGTTTTTTTAATGAAAGATAGATCGACGATGGACCCCCGAATCGCCTGATGTTAAACGACGGTGTTGCCGAGCATGGAGCTCGTCGATCTGAAGATATCTATTTACTCTAGGATTGAAGATTGTAGTTATCAGGAAACAGAGATGGCGGGAAAGAAGTCCATTCTTGTGCACGCATCAAGAACACGGCCAATATCGCGGCGGTAATGTGCCGACTTTCTGTCAATCCTTTAGTAAAATGGAGAGGGTGGAATTAGGTCGTGAAGCTCTTGCGCACACTCCCCGAAATGAATCCTATAGAATATAGACAGATTTTCTACTTTACGGCGGTGCTCGAGACTAAGTAACACCATGGCAACTAGTTTATCGTCACCGATTAAGTGACTATAAAAGGTCGTCGGTGTACCGACTCTAAAACTTCCAGCTGATACTTGGCTGATCTCCATCAAAAAAGTGGCAGCAGTAATCCATACAAGATCGGACCTGTGCTAAAAAAAACCTATGCCTGATACAAGTGAAGCAGCTGCCCCGGTGAGAAGTATCACCTAACCTTATATCTGGAATCAGGCAGTTGGCAGTTCTATAAAACGGATGCGGGTAAGTAAGATTCAAACAAATGTATTTCGGATTATTTGTAGATTACCAGTTATATGTATATACATAAATACTCATTTCATATTATTTAGCATGATGTGGGCTGATTAAAATTATTTCGTAGTATATTTATTACCTTAATATATTATTCATTAAATGTATGGGATCGACGCAAATGGCCAAGAACGCAAAAGACCATTTGACTTTTTGCTTATTTAAAAAAATATTTACGCGAATGGCCACATCAGCGTGAGGCCAAAAACGCAAAAAACCATTTGGCCTTATGCTTATTTGAAAAATATTTACGTACAGCCCACCGCTCACATGAGGGGTCGGCTCGACCGATTATTCCCGTTGTCCCCCAGTATTATTTCCAGTAGATAAAAATCATGCATGTTCATTAATGTCACATGCGGTTGGAAAAACAGTCAGTTCAAATGTATCTACGAAGCGCTGTCTCACAACTAGATTTAGATCAACATTAATTAACACCACATAGGTATTTTCATTACCAGTTCACTTTTCAGTGAGGATATCGACCTCAAAACTGCTCAGTTTTAATTCAATTTGCGATAAAGTGGCAAAATGTTCGTTAGGTAAGAGTTCAACCACCTTTTATGCAATATAGATATTCATAAATACTTATATAGAGCATCTTTAATATAAAAGCAATATAATTCGATGGGTGCGCGAAGCCAAACAACCTTCTACGCCCCATTTAAGGTTATCATGGTCCGTTTAGCCGTTTCCATTCTATTTACTTTTTTTTAATCCATTTCATCAGACCCGTTGACACTAGTCCGTGCCTGTATTTGAGTTTTGAAACATTGTACATTTTAAGACTGTACATTATAGTCCACTGGAGCCATTTTAGATCACTAGAATTTTGATTCCCTGGATGTTTTGAATCTGAACGTTCCATCATAACGGGAACGTCATAACTCAACACCAGACAAGTTGACCATCAAATGCAAATTTATTAAGAACAAAATATTAAAATTGTAATATTAGAAAAATAATAAAGCAGGCGGGAAGACGCTGGATGCAAGCCGCTTCCAATCGGTCTTTTTGGAAATCCATGGGGGGGAGGCCTATATCCAGCAGTAGACTTCTTATGGCTGAGATGATGATGATGATGAATAAAGCAGGCACCACATTTGTGTTTTAAAACAGGCTGAGAATGTCGAAGTTGTATTATTAGAAAAAATTGGACTTCGTCGGCTATTAAATCTTCAAATCATTAGATACCAACTCTGAAACTTCTATCTTAAAAAGGCTCTACAAGAGCTTCACGACCTAATTCCACCCTCCCTATTTCACTAAAGGACTAGCAGAAAGTCGGCGAATTACCACCCATTTCTTGTTGAAATGCCAAAAATCTGTACTCAGCGATATCGATCCACATTCTTGTTGCGTACTGCACAAGAATGGAATTCTTTGCCGCCATCTCTGTTTCCCGATACCTAAAATCTTGGAATTTTCAAGACTAGAGTGAATAGATATCTTCTAGATCGACAAGCTCCATCCTCGACCACACCGTCGCTTAACATCAGGCGAGTTGCTGGTCAATCGTAATCTATCTTGTATTTAAAAAAAATATAGATGTTTAAAGGTTCTGTAACGAAGATATACCTAAGCAACTGTGCACGTCTTGGCTTATCTGCAGCAGAGCTTGTTAGAAGCAGATATCTTGAGGGTACGTTGAGCCCGGTAACAAGATCCAGAGCTCAGAATACTATTAATGTTTTTGAATTGAGGCCGCAAAGATCGTGAACAGGAACAAAGTCGCGGCGGGTACAGCTAGTTCTAAAATAAATTTGTACTATCAAACTAAACCTGAAATAGGTTTTTATCTATTATATAGGTTAGGTTATCTAGACAAGCGCGCTTCATCGAAAACGTCAATGTTGCTTAACATCAGACTAGTTAATAGTCGAGTGAAAGTCTATGAACTAATCCTAACTTATATTATAAAAGCAAAAATAACTCTGTCGTCTGTCTCTCTGTTAAAATTATTAATAAATCATATATATAAAACTGTTTTTGTATGTTTTAGGGCTCGATCGGCTCTGTCAAATATTTAGTTTTCTAAAAGGCACCACCACCAAAAAAGTTTCAGAACGGCTGCCTAGCATTCACACAAGATCTTCTTCTTCATCGTCGTGTCGATTTTCCTAAATATATTAAAAAGTTTAGATTATACCGTTTTCTCCCAGTATTAGGCTATGAGACAAGATAAAAGTTAAGTTTGCATTATGATTTATAAATCAATAGCGTTTAAACATTTCCAGTATTGGGCTCCTGAGACAAGATAATACTTAAGTTTGCATTATGATTTATAAATCATTAGTGTTTAAACATTTCCAGTATTGGGCTCCTGAGACAAGATAAAAGTTAAATTTGCATTATGATTAATATATTAATAGTGTTTAAACATTTCTAGTATTGGGCTCCTGAGACAAGATAAAAGTTAAGTTTGCATTATGATTTATAAATCAATAGCGTTTAAACATTTCCAGTATTGGGCACCTGAGACAAGATAAAACTTAAGTTTGCATTATGATTTATAAATCATTAGTGTTTAAACATTTCCAGTATTGAGCTCCTGAGACAAGATAAAAGTAAAATTTGCATTATGATTAATATATTAATAGTGTTTAAACATTTCTAGTATTGGGCTCCTGAGACAAGATAAAAGTTAAGTTTGCATTATGATTTATAAATCAATAGCGTTTAAACATTTCCAGTATTGGGCTCCTGAGACAAGATAAAACTTAAGTTTGCATTATGATTTATAAATCATTAGTGTTTAAACATTTCCAGTATTGGGCTTCTGAGACAAGATAAAAGTTAAATTTGCATTATGATTAATATATTAATAGTGTTTAAACATTTCTAGTATTGGGCTCCTGAGACAAGATAAAAGTTAAGTTTGCATTATGATTTATAAATCAATAGTGTTTAAACATTTATTTCAGTCGAGTCGCGAATTTCAGAGTCAAGGGCGCGTCCAAGACTTCAGCGTAAATTTATAAAATACATCAAGAGATTTTTAAATTACATAAGAATCGGACAGCATTAAGGTTTTTGAGAACATCATTTTAGTATTAGTGCCAAATTGTAGTAGTTTTTTTGGAAACATTCCATAAATACACATACGGTTTGCCAAATACTACTGAGAATATTGTGTTCGCGTACTTGTAAAGATTTCGTTAATGTAGCGTTCCAAGAGTAGCGGCAGAAGCAGATGACACTACTTAGCCAACCTATAACTACAACATAATCTATGTGTGAAAAGTCGACTATGTTCTTATAATCTGTGTTTTTTTTACAAAACTATTATTAAAAATGACCAGATTTATATTACATACGTGTATTTACGTATGAAAAACTATATCGGCAGTTAAAAGGTAATAGGGTATAAGCGACATTTTAGTCAAAAATTAGTTATGAATGCTATCTTACTTAAAATTTTCCGCTTTTTCATTTAACATTCATAACTAATTTTTGACTAAAATGTCGCTTATTTATACCCTATTACCTTTCCACTACAATGTCGCTTATACCCTATTACCTCGTAACCGTCGATATGATACATAAGTAATACTATTTATTGCATACAAATATATGACATGAGTAATTCAGTAATCTTATGTGAACCGCGGTCACTGCGACGCACGCATACGCAAATAGTCGTGCGACTTCGGCCATGTTCGTCTGTCGCATTAGCCGAGACCCTCCTTAGAACACCGCTTATGCCAAATTATTAATGCTTTTGATTATTGTAATAATAAGCTCTCGATATATCTATTAACATAATCGAAATTCCATTTTTAAAACAAACTGTACATTAGAATGATCTGAACGTGTAAATGTCACGGCCTCAGAAACGTTTCGTCATTTATAAACAGTTACAATATTATAGCGAATCATGCCAATAACATTAAATTAGAAAAACACACACACGTAGTCAGAACATGAGATTCAAATCCGATATCTCTCGAGCAACCGCTAATAAAATGGAATACGGCATAGTATAAAGAGGTTTTTAACAATATTATATTAAGCTAACTATATTATATTTTATTATAACTATATTATATTTTAGGCCGACTCATAATTGTTTCCTTAACGAGTGAGATTTCAGTGTTCATCATATCTGTTTGGTGTTATACTCGTAGCAACGATTCCTGCAATACTGATATTCCATAATACTGGTATTTGTTAAATATTTTGGTAAATTTGATTATGTACTTATTTTTTTTTGTGTTTCTATTTTTTTTTTGGTTATATTTGTTCTGTATTTGATTTTGTGTTTGTTTTGATATACGTAGCATAATCTTATAGCGATGGTAAGATTACTTTCCGGTTTGCCTGGGTAAGCGCCACACCTTTGCCAATTATTCAAGCGCCAAGCAGTAGTCTGCAAACATAACTGTGTATCGCGATTAGAAGAGCTATATTTCGACGAGATAACGGGATCTAAACATTTAATATCTCACAATGACAAGTGCAGTACATTGCCACACGTCTGGGTGGTACTGAGTATGGGCAAGCGTAATGCTTAACTTAACATCAGGTGAGCAACTTGCTCGTTTCATCGTTCAGTTCAACACATATAAGAAATTAAATAACCACACATCTGTTCGCTCGCATGGTACGTGTATTCTTATATTACTTAATATGAAGACCGTTAACTTAACTACTTAACTTTAACGCCAGTGAATTTATTTTTAACCCCTGTCTCATAAAGAGGAAACGTTTAACGAGTGTATCTGTCTGTGGCACTGCACCTCCCAATCAAAAGAACCTATTTTGATTTTATTTATTTTTGTAATTTAAAAGGCTAGAGTAATAGATATCTTTTAGATCTACGAGTTCCATCCTCGGCCACACTGTCGCTTAACATCAGGCGAGATAGTGGTCAATCGTAGATCTATTTTGCATAAAAAGCTACTTTCATCAGAATTCAAGTCGAAAATCAAGTGTCACCAAGCCTTTTTGTCTCATATCCAATTCCAGGGCAGGTATGCTTGCCATTTTTGACTACCCTCGTAGCTCAGATAGTAGTATGTTTGCCTGCTAAGCCGTAGGTCGTGGGTTCGATCCCCACCCAGGGCAATTCGGCTTTGTACCGTGTCTGGATATTTCTATAAGTATGTATTTACAAAAAAAAAGTTTATATGTATTATATCAGCCATCTAGTTCCTATAGTAGGTACAAGCTTTGCTTAGTTTGGGCAAGTTGGTGTTGTGTGAATGTCATCCAATATTGATTTATTTCATCCACACATTAGGGGAGGTCAAAAGCCGGTGATAAAATTATGAATACATAAAAACAAACCAGCGGTACAAGTAGAATACATTAGGTTAATTGTGCAACAAGCATGACCGCTGCATGGTCAGTGCCATGACCGTTCGCGTTGGCGCGTGTCCGCTGTAGGCCACCGTCGTTTGCGAACACACTTAGACGTAAGACACGGAATATACTATGAATCGAATGAAGCCAAATCATTTGACAGGCCTCACGGCTCAGTGGTAATAAGTCTGCCTTCTGAGCTGTTCATGGGTTCGCAAACATTTTTGCTGAACATGGACGCTTGTTCTGTGTCTGGATGTCTATATGGATCATATGTATGTATTTACAAAAAAAAGTATATATGTAAAACAGTATTATATCAGCCATCCAGTTCCCATAGTACAAAGTTTGCTTAGTTTGGGTTTAAATGGTGTTGTGTAAAAAATATCCTCCAATATATTTATTTAAGGGGCGAGCGAGGGCGGCCGATTCTATTCGCAACAAGTGTAAGACGAGGAACGGCTGTGCTCGCTCATTGCACTGACAGTCCCACCAGTGCTCTGACATCGGCCTTGAGGAACAAGCTCACGTTGCAGCATTACACCTCAACGCAAGTGTGGCTGCTAATAACCTGCCAGAGGTTGTCGCCCGCTATCAGTCTGGTTTAATATGAAGCAGATATAACAGAAACAGCCAGGCGTATCCCGTGTTCCTAAACTCCCTCCTAACCCTATCCCGAACATCCTTCCTCTCCCAAGGCTTCCACGAGCCTCGAGTTCCTAGTTTACTCAAAAAGTGTGGCTATGGTACTCAGAGAGTACCACGGTAGCCCGTAACCGGTATGTTGGGGAGGAGTAAGTTTCCCTTGTGTTTCTCGGGTCGATCAGCTTATCACCAACATACGAAAGATCGGGGGAGAGGCGGATGGGGCAACCGCCTTCACCTCGCGCTTAACGCGCCCACTAATGTTCAGCTTACTGTCCACAGAACAAAAACCTTTAAATAATGATGCAGAATAATGAAATTGTGAATGTTTTGCCGAGCGACCCGGCCAGCACCCGGCGCCCTCTGGTTTCCGGGCCGGAGGGTGGGAAGTTGGCAACCGAAGGCGACGGCGGGGTGGAGTTCCAGGCCTCGTCGACCGCAGATGCTACTGGAGCCGCCGCTGCTGCCGCTGCTGTTACTGCTACTACAGCGGCAAGGGAGACTGCACCTGGACCAGTGCAGAAGAACGACGGGCACGTGAGGCGCTCGAATTCAAATAGGAGGCGAATCCAGCGTGAGCGGGAGGCTGCCTCCCCAAGCGCTGTGTTGGACGCGACAGCTTCGAGGCAAGGAGATGGAAAGCCCCAGGGGCCCAACGTTAACTTGCCCAATAAAACCGGAGGTAAAAACCACCGTAAAAAACACTTCGCCTTCTTAAAAAAGGAGGCGGAGAGAGTAGACGTGATCAACCGCCAAAAAAGGGAGGGCGTCATTCAACTGCACAGCATGACGGCGCTTGCGCCGTCTGTCGCGGTGTGTATGGCGCGCGTCTCACGAGAAACGACTACCGATGGGGAGGGGATCCCTTCCTCAAAAGCGATGCCCCCTCGCAAAGCCCATCCTAAAAAGGACAGTGTGCCAAGCGGGGGCGCGGCTACACTCGCTGAAGTACGGGACTCCCGGCCGCACGAATGTCACATAGGGACAGATACGGCAGAAGCCGAAATACTAAAAAACCTTATAACGAGGAACCAAGAAAACAAACCGAAATCAGAACCAGCCGACGCAGCGAAAGCCAAGGGCGTGGCCCAGCTCCCGATTAGGCCCCAGCCGCCTCCAAGCCCTTACGAGAGCTTGGATGGGGGCAGGGATCGAAAGGATAGCGTGAGTGTCTCAGCCGGGTCGATTAGAGCTGAAGCTGGTTCGGATACAGGAGAAGAACCGTGGAGGTTGGTGGAGACCACCCGTGGTGCTAAGCGACAGCGTAGTTCCGACCAAATATCGCCAAGCTCTGCAGCAGCAGATAAGAAGGTGTGTTTGGCGGAAATTGAAACCGTGCCGCTTACGACCGGATCGGGCGGGACTAACCGAAACGCAAACCGAGCAGGGAGGGAGCCAGAGGCTCGCACCTCATACGCCGCTGCTGTCAAGCTGTACCGAGTGGTGGTGCAGGACAAAGGTGGCGTCATGATGGACGAACTTCGGGCAACCCTGCTCAGGAAAACCATAGATAGAGCGCAGTATGATCTCTTTAAAGAAAACAGGAAGAAGCCGAAGGAAGACCGTAGGTTACCGCTATTCTGGCAGCTACCTCGGTTGACCAGAGGGTGTCTAAGAATGACCCCCCGCGACGATTTCACACTGGCGTGGCTGTCGGCAACCGTCGAGCAGATGCCCAGTCTGTGGGAGGGGTCAGCGGGGCTCAGAATAATTCCTGAAAGTGAGCTGCCTAGGTATCACACTGGCGTGATCTATGTACCCGATTTTGGCGAAGAGAGGGACGACCTGCAGAGATGGCCTTACATCATTAGGGAGTTCCTATCCGAGCTAAATAGGGACATAAATGTTGAAGGGTGGCCTATCTTCCGGCATATGGTGAGACAGGCCGGAGAGACATTTAACCATGTTCTTGTGATTGGAATTCCATCCGAGGACTTAAAACACCTGAAAAGTGCAAACTACCGGTTGCATTACACAACCGGTTCAGTATATGTGAAAGTGAAAAACCGTAAAACTGAGGGTACCGGGTCGAATAAAGCAGGAGTGGGAGGGAGCGCAAACGCTGCAGCGAACGATAGAAGAGCTCCAACCCAGACTGACGCCGAAGACGACGCGGTACCATCTGAAGACAGGGACTGGACGAGTGAGGAAGTGGACCGCCTCCTTGAGGAGGGCGAGCGGGTCGAGGAGGATATAGCAGGCGACATTATGGGCCTGAGTATTTTCTCGCCCATGTCGCTCACTGATACGGAGCGGGACCGCGCCACCCCCGTCCACTCTCTAGACTAGAAAACTAAAACTATGAAAAAAAAAAAAAAAAAAAAAAAAAAAAAAAAAAAAAAAAATGCTTAACAACTCTAAACAAATATCAACTAATTGCGACAATAAAACAATTAAGATAGGTATCATACAATCCAATCTCCAACACAGCGTCACAGGGTCAGCCACGCTACGCAGAACCCTGGAGGAGCAACCATACACAATAGCACTGGTCCAGGAACCTTACATACGCAGAGGAAAGGTAACCGATCTCTTAGACCTTAAAGGAAATCTCTTTATTCCCCCTCTACATAACAAGACCCGTACTTGTATATACGTACCGAAGCCCTTTAAGGCTTCATTGGTTACACACTTATGTACAGACGATCTTACCGTGGTAAAACTGGAGACTGGCCTGCAGGGCAGCCTTAGCTCTATCCATCTAGCCTCAGCATATATGGATGGGACGCTTGGGACGCCACCTGCAGAACTAGATAATCTAATGCAGTTCTGCTCAAACAATGATATAGAGTGTGTAGTAGGATGCGATGCAAATGCACATTGTACCGTCTGGGGATGCCCAGACACAAACGATAGAGGAAAGGATGTGCTTGATTTCGCTCTTAGATATAACCTTAACATTCTAAATCGAGGGTCAGAACCCACCTTCGTTCCATCATGGGCGAAAACCATTGTAGATATAACACTAGCAACAAGCAGAATTTCTGACACAATCTCCGACTGGCACGTAGCAATTAACGAGTACTCGGGGTCGGATCACCGAAGAATCAGGTTTAGCCTGGAAGTGAAGAAACACAAACCGCAAACCTATAGGAACCCAAAGAAGACTGACATATCTCTTTACTCAGAATTACTAAACAACTCATTGCCTGACATACTACAGGTGGAATCTGATACAGAGGCCACAACTCAAGATATTGAGCAAATGGTCGAATCTCTAACAGAAGCTCTGATGAAGAGCTACGAAGGTGCATGCCCACTAAAATCTGAATGCAGTGGCACGCTGCACAAGAAGGACAGATGGTGGAATAAAGAGCTCAGCAAATTGAGGAAAAAAGCAAGACACCATTTTAACAGAGCCACGAACACCGACAACCAAGAAGATTGGCAAGCATATAGACAATCACGACACCAGCTAAAAATAGAGATTATTAAAAGCAAGAGAAACTCGTGGAAAAAGTATAGTAACTCAATCCAATCTGAAAGTGAGACATCAAGACTAAGAAAATTAGTATCGAACAACACTCAGACTAAACTAGGTACTTTAAAAAAAACAAATGGTACATATACTATATCGGAACAAGAGCAGTTCGATCTGTTACTACAGACACATTTCCCGGAGTGTCGGCTGGAAAGGGAAGGCGGGTGGGAGGCTCGAACACCTCACAAACCTAGCAAGGAAGATTGGGATTTTGCGTCGTCCATCGTAACGGAGGAAGCCGTGCTATGGGCCGTTAGTACTTTCAAACCTTTCAAAGCTGCAGGAACAGACAAACTCTTTCCGGCTCTCTTGCAATGGAGCATAAGTAAAATAAAATATTACCTGGCCGCCATCTTTAAGGCTTGTCTGGCCTGGAAATACATACCCATGGCGTGGAGAGAAGTCAAAGTAGTATTCTTACCGAAGCCGGGTAAATCTGACTACACCAATCCAAAAGCATTTAGACCTATAAGCCTCAGCTCTTTTCTTTTGAAAACGCTTGAGAGACTATGTGACAAGTACATACGCAACGGTCCGCTACGAGAAAAACCTGTACACAAAAACCAACATGCCTATCAATCAGGCAAGTCAACTGAGACCGCTCTACATCAGGTGGTACATAAAATTGAATCCGCTCTAGGAAATAAGCAATCATGCCTAGTAACCTTCATTGACATTGAAGGTGCATTTGATAAAACGACGTTTCTTAGCATAGAGAATGGGCTTAAGAGACATGACGTAGACGAAAGAGTAAGCAAATGGGTCACAACCATGCTGTCTAATAGAGCAACAAGCATAGAGTCCTCGAAAGAGTCACGGTGCGTCGTCACAAAAGGCTGCCCACAGGGAGGGGTTATATCTCCGCTTCTGTGGGTATTTGTGGCGAACGAATTAATCGAGCTCTTGAATAAGGACGGAATAACTACTATAGGATACGCGGATGATCTAGCAATCATGATATCCGGAATCTCAGAATCAACACTGTGTGAAAAAATGCAAAAAGCACTACGTATTGTCGAGCAATGGTGTGAGCGCCATAATCTCTCTGTTAACCCACAAAAAACTGAAATGGTGCTATTCACACGAAAAACAAAGATACTAAACCTAAAACTTCCTACTTTATTTGGAACTCAGCTAACTCTTAGCAAGGAAGTAAAATATCTGGGTATATGGTTAGACAGCAAGCTCCTTTGGGGAAAGCAACTTGACCATGTCACCACCAAAGCAACAAACATATTATGGCAATGTACCAGAGCTATAGGTAAAGATTGGGGACTAAAACCAAAACTATGTCGCTGGCTGTACACAGTAGTTGTCAGACCGGTACTTACATATGGCTGCATAGTGTGGTGGCCTAGAACAATATTGGCGACAACAATCACCAAACTACAGAAAACACAGAGATTAGCGTGCTCACTAATTAGCGGGTGCGCAAAATCCACTCCATCTGCTGCCCTGGACATCATTCTCGGTCTGACGCCACTTCACTTGCATATACAGCAGGAAGCAATGGCGTCAGCACTGAGAATCAAATCCACCAACCAGTGGAAAGGCTCTGGAATCAGCACAAATCATTGCAAAATCTTAGATAAAGCAATGAGAATAATCCCTGACGCCTGTCGAGGCACGGACAGAGTGGCCACTACATATTTAGACGGAAAAAACTATGGACTAGTCACAGAAATATGCGCCTCAGAGGAAAATGCGACCGTGGATGTCGAATATAACGTTTTCACAGACGGTGCAAAAAATGACAAAGGAGCAGGTTGTGGTTTTTACTCACCAGAACTAAAAATAAAAAACTCGATAGGCTTAAACAAGACTACTACCGTGATACAGGCAGAAGCGATGGGCCTTTTGCTAGCGGCCAAAGCTGTACTCGCGCAAGAAGAGGAATGTAATGTAATAGGGAATAACAGACTACTCACGTTCACCACGGATAGTGCAGGCATTATTTATGCACTTAAAAAACCTACTACTAGGTCCAGAGTAGTATCAGAATGCCACTCGACATTACAACAATTAGCTAGCTCCTATAATGTTACGGTTCAATAGACAAAGAGTCATAGCTCTTGCCAAGGAAACAACAAGGCAGACTTACTCGCCAAAGAAGGTACGAAGAAGGAGACATGTACACACGTTGCGGAACTGTGCAGACCGACAGCGGCGGAAACACGGAACCTGCTTCGTCTGTACACTGAAAAGGAACAGCAAAACCTATGGAATAAGAAAATAGACTGCAGGCATGCAAAAAAAATTTTCCCAACACTAGACCGGAAACTGACCAATAAATTACTAGGACTATCAAGACCGGACCTCCGGCTAATGATAGGCATCATCACAGCTCACTGTGATTTGAACTATCATCTGCATAAGATCGGAGCCACGGACAGCCCGCTATGCCGAGGCTGTCTACAAGAAAACGAAACTGTGGAGCATGTGCTACTATACTGTAAGTCCACAGAACGGATGAGGCTTACATCGGGACTCTGCGAGAAGTCACCAGATCAACTCTGCAACATAACACCTGACCACCACCTGGGGGAAATGCACAATACACCCCAAGCGGGACGTCAGTGCAGGTCTTATCACCCCCAACTCAAATTAGAATTAGAATTAGATATTTATTTACATATGTATTTATCACTTGTAATACCACCGCCAGTTATTAAGCGCTACTGTACAAGTGTACATATTATGTACATATACATATACATTACTCAGTTCCATCAAAGGGCATTGCTTCAATCGATGCAATAAAGAGAGTTAACATGCAATACATTAGAATGATAACTTAGTGCCTTATCAGACAAAGGAACGAGAGAACTGTTACTGGTTTGTGTAACGTTTAACAAAAGTTCAACCCCTTACTGTAGCTGTAGCTGTACTGTAGCGCTCGTGGCGTAGCTTGACTAGGTGTTCCCGAACGATCACCAAAGTTAAGCAACGGACGGACCGGTCAGTCTTCGGATGGGTGACCGTGAGTGGCATTTCTTTCTGAGCGCTACCGTGGGTCGGATGAGACGTTAAATTGTAGGTCCCGGTTGTCCAGCAATCGTCAAGCCAAGCCAGAGGCCTTTCGGTAACTTAATAACTCTGACAATAGGGCTGGCCACTCAGTCTATACGAACTTACTTACTTACTTACCCCTTATTTCACTGGTAATTATAGCTACCAATCAATTTCACAATGAGACGGCACCCAGAATTATCGAAGCTTGAAAAAGTCAATAAGGTAATTCTCCCTTGCCCTTTTTACTATCGGACAGTCAGAAACACGAAAAAGCGTCACCGTTTCATGATGGATATTCCAAAAACCCGAACAAAACGCTTTAGTTCCACTTTCATCGTGCTGACTGCTAGAATGTGGAATACGTTTCCTGAGTGGGTCTTTCCCGATAGATATAATCTGTGTGTCTTTAAATCGCGAGTGAATTGGTTTCTTCTAGGTAAGCGCGCTCCATCGTAGACCGCAACGTCGCTTAACATCAGGCGAGTTGACGGTCAAGCGCAAACCTATATCTATATTTAAAAAAAGAAAAAGGTACCAGTTTAGCCAATAGTCAATATCATTATGAAAAGTAACTGACGGATACTGTCAACGTGTGTAACTTTGACCCCGACAAACATTGTACGAGTACAGCTTTTTTGGAAGGTTCACGTTTTCCCCCAAAATATGACAAGTCAAAACAAAGTAATATACAGATTTATTTATAGTTCTTTTTTTTTATTTTGTTTGAATGCACCAAGCGGATAACAATAACAGAAATACAGAAAAGAAAAAAAAGAAAATACTCGACTGTACAAGAGCTATTTTCGTGACGTAACTTTGATGTCTTAATAACATGACAAATCTATATATATAGCCGAAAAAATAAATTAACCGTCCTCGCGAAGGGTAAACACAGCGAGATTAGCAATCATTTCGCTTAGCACAAAGATAAAACTAAAAAACTCGCAAAGCATTAAAAACATCAGTAGTATAGCAGCTGTTCATAGACCGATTTCACTTAGCATCAACCTGTTTACTTGTTTGCTGCTCTTTGTACAAAAAAGCAAATACTGAGTGTCATTAAACTTATTATCTAATAGTATTCTATTCTTCTAGGTAAGCGTGCTTCATCGTAGAACACTGAACATCAGGTGAGTTAGCGGTCAAGCGCAAACCTATCATTAAATAATTATTATATGTAGTTTAAAATAACTGAAACAAACGACTTCAAAATGTGCAAAATCCTGAACTACAGACGGAATCATAGGAGGAGACCAAGCTGAAAATATATTCTTTCAAACAAAATAATTTTTGAAATCAGTTTATAAATGGCGGAGTAATGGGGTAACATCAAAAACTGGACAAGTGCGAGTCAGACTCGCCCACCGAGGGTTCCGTACAAACACTACAAACTAAATAAAAGGGGTAAATCATATTTTTTTTTATATTTTCCTTCATAAACCAAAAAATATACAACGTAAAAATATTTAAAACCCTGTTTTAGCTTATGCTAATGAAGCTCTTTCATATGATACCCCACATGATACGGTTAATTCACTTTAAAATTTGGGACCTATTTTTTGGCATAACGACACAATTTTTTTGTGATTAAATTAAAAATGTCCAGTTTTAATTTTTTCCCTATATGTGTACTCTAACACAATGCTTCTTGCCAAATTTCATAGTTCTAGGTCAGCGGGAAGTACCCCATAGGTTTTGATTCCCTTGTGAGTGTCGAAATGTGCGTTTTTTACGACATATTCGGCTATAACTTTTTTTTTACGAAATCTTAGAAATTTTATTTTTCTTTCTGCAGGAAGATACTATGGATTTGCATATATGGTTTTAATTTCAACTCGATACCTTCACGCATTCCCGAGATACAGATCTTGACACCCGGACAGACGCACAGACGGACAGACGGACAACAAAGTGATCCTATAAGGGTTCCGTTTTTTTCCTTTTGAGGTACGGAACCCTAAAAAAATTACCTGCTTTTTTGAAGTCGGTAACAAAAACTACTGTAAGCATCGCCTACTACATACTATCAAAGTATTCTGTGTCAATGTCAATGGCAGGCCTGTCAAAATTAGTTCCAAAATTTGGCCATAGGACTTCAACGGCGGGGCGGACTCTAGTCGCGTTCGCTATTGCCGGATTCTACAGCATACCTAAACTACGTGAACAATGCGTCACACGATGAACGCGAAGCACCAACAAACAAATCGGTCATAGTTGACGCATGTTCCTTTCGCACGAATCATCGCTTTCGCCGAGAATTGCATAATTTTCCAAGAAAACCTTTACACGGGACATTTAGATCGACGAGCTCCATCAGGCGAGTTGGTGGCCAATCGTAGATCTAACTTGTATTAAAAAAAAAAAAAAAACTGTGACATTCGCAAAGCCAATCGCATTTGACAAATAAGACAATATTTTTGTGCGCACAACAAAAAAATGATATATACAATAACACTCCTTCTTGCATAGTCTGGTAAAAAAATAATAAACAATCGTTCATTCAAGGAACATTAGGTAGGTACCTACACTGTTCATTGTCTTTGTATAGAGACCATTTTCTGAGATATTAACAATATAAAAGACACGTAATAGACCGATTAGCATGTGAGTAGTAGTTTTTGCGGTTTTCCTGAACATTTTGTCGAGATAGAAAAAGAGAAGAGCTAAATAAAGTTAACATCGCATAGCTTATTTATAATGTAAAAGAAACTTGAAGCATGAATCATCAAAATCAATTCACAATTAGCGAAGTAATCTCTGAACAAACTTACAAAAAAACATATAGTCTAGTAAAAATAAGATTTGTGACAACATAAAAGATAACTAAGTATATTGTTATTTAAATGAATGTACTGGTGTTTTGAAATACATTTGACACAGTTTCATAATGATATTATAAAAGCTAATTTTGTTACCTTTACACGCTCAACCGGCTGAACCGATCGTTATGAAAATTAGTATAGAGATAAATTTGGACCTAGAGACGGACATAAGCTACTTATCATCATCATAATCATCACCGTGTTTCATAACTACGCGAGTGAAACCGCGGAACGCAGCTAGTCTATAAATCGGGGATTATTGTTGATTTATGATTTTTAGTTATTTTCCTATCATAATATCAAAGAATCCCCCCAGTTGCAAATACTGTGATCTGCTCCATACAAACGGATTTATTTTTACTAGACTAATAGTCGAATTGAGAACCTCATCCTTTTTGGAAGAAGATCAATAAAAGTAGTTACATCTGACATATAAACAATGACACGAGATACATTAAGTAATATGTAACTATTCTCAAAGTTCTGTAGTGTGACATTTCTGGAATTCTGAACTATTCTGGTGCAACAAAATATTGAACGTAATATTCAATGAATACGCTTGTTGGTCCGTAAGAAAAAGAGTTCAGTTAGAGGCTATTTTTATTTGGCTTTTACAAAATAGTTTTTCACAAAAAATGCTTGAGATATACACATGTGAGTATACAAATAAGTGTATATAAAATGTTTAAAAGTCTTTTGGATAGCAACTGCAGATCCTAGACAAGAACCTATCTAAACTTTATATACAGGTTTCTGCATAATCTTATTCCCTTTTGCCCCTTTTACTATCGAACGGCTAAAAGCTTGAAAAAGTAACACTACTATATGGTAGATATTCCGAAAAAACGAACAAAACGCTTCAATGCCATTCTTATCGGTACTAATACCTAAGGTTGCCTGGAAGAGATCGCTATTAGCGATAAGGCCGCCAGTTGTTACACTAGTTTTTAAATGACTTATCTTGATTGTGAATTTCTAAGGTGTGTACAATAAAGAGTTTATCTATCTATCTAATACACATCCTGCGCGGATTTTCCCCGATAGATATAATATGCCTGTCTTTAAATCACGAACCGGTTATTTCTAGGTAAACGCACTCCATCTTGGACCGCAACATCACATAACATCAGGTGAGTTGGAGGTCAAGCGCAAACCGATAAACAAAAAAATATCCGAGGATAGCCTCGGGTAACCTCGTTTTTTTTTTCTTTTGGGATTCATGTATATTGTCGAAACTAGAGTAGCCACCGAGGCGTCAAATGAACAGCCTTCACAATTTTCCAGAAAACATCTGTATCTGATATAAACTACAAAGTAAACAAGTAACTATCAGCGTAAATTATTATCAGGGAACTCCGGATGCAAGGGCTATTGGCATGGAAGTACGAGCTCTAACATTACGTCATTTTATTATACCTACGATTGTGTAAGGTATAAATAGAATATATTAAACTGGGACTTACTAATACGTCTCCTCAACTGACACTAAGTGTGCGTGACACACATTACGCAGAATTTAAATACTAGCACGGCGAGGGTTCCGTGCTTTATTAAAACCTACTGTAATTTTACACATCATTAATCTCGAATATTCTTTTGTTTTATTTTATTAGTTATTAGTTGGTTGTGTTTGTCAATGGCAAATCGGCGTATTTTAGGTATCAATAAAATCGAAAGTATAAAAGCTAGATACATGATTTTTGGTCCCTAACTATGGGCCTTATAAGGAAGCTCAAGGTCACGCAACGAGCTATGGAGAGGGCTATGCTCGGAGTCTCTCTACGAGATCGAATCAGAAATGAAGAGATACGTAGACGTACAAAAGTCACCGATATAGCACAGCGGATTAGCAAGTTGAAGTGGCAGTGGGCAGGGCACATAGCACGTAGAACTGATGGCCGATGGGGCCGAAAGGTTCTCGAGTGGAGACCACGTACCGGCAAGCGCAGCGTAGGAAGACCAGCCACGAGATGGACAGATGACCTCATACAAGTGGCGGGAAGACGCTGGATGCAAGCCGCTTCCAATCGGTCTTTTTGGAAATCCATAGGGGAGGCCTATGAGCAACAGTGGACTTCTTATGGCTGAGATGATGATGATGATGACATGATTTTTATTTATATTGTATCAGCCACTGTACTGACCACACTTGATCCTGAAAATTTCAACTCTCTAGTGTTATCGGGGCCGAAGCTATGTGGGTCTAAAAATCCGACAAATCGCTTCGAGTCCGACGAATCTCTTCGTGTAAAGGTAGTCCCGGCCGTACGTACCCGCTTGCTCACATGGCGGGGGCACGGCCGTGCCCCCAGCTTAAATGCCGTAAAAAAAACGGAAATTTTGATAAAGCAAACCCTAGAGGCATAGATATGTAGATTTCAACCAGAAAAAGAATAATCATTGAAATCGATAAATGTTTAGGGGTAGAAAATAGTTTTTCATATTTGTATGGGAGTCACGCGACTACACTTATATTAAATAAATAGCATCGATTTTTTTTATTCAAATTAACTCTATTTTGAGGTGTAAATTCCTTTGCGTGCCGTCCATACGATGCGGATATTTGGATGCGTTAATGTGAATCACCCATGACAAATCATAGCCAATAAGAAACAAGGTCTTGATTTTTACTTAAACATGTGCCTATGATTTCGCAGAACTAATAGGTACATATTAGTACTTAGAGTAATAATGTATTTAATAACTTTATATTGTAATTGTAAATGCTCTCTTATTTCGATTTTTAGTGCCCATGTAATAAGCATCTGAACTGATATTTTTTTTTATTTATTAGGTCTTTGTGATTGTTACTTGTTACTACTGTTACTATTATTATTATACATAAATAAATCCGTCAAAATGTAATCAAAGTTGTTTAATTACATATTTTTTTTTATAAAAAGCAGTGCAGACATGCCGGCAGACATAAACTTCAAAGAATCTAAGCTTGGATTATTTCGGCCACTGGACGAATACACAAGCAAATCCAGTTGAGACTACATATCTAGATTGAACACACTGTGTCTAACTGCGGATGTTAACATTCAAATTTAGTTTACGAACTCGTACAAAAAAAGTAGTTGCATGTACAATCAGAAAGCTAATTTTTTAACTTTTTTGCCACGCGAAAATCCAATAAAGCGTGAGAAAGATATATCTCGATGAATATAGATAATCTGCGAGAGGAAAAGAGATAGGCATTTATTTACAATATCTACAGTGTATACCGAAACGAGACCCCCATAAGAACCCGGTAACAAAAAAAAACGTATGTAAACGTATTTATGTACTTTACTTGTGCAAGAGCAAAAATGCGCTTTTTGCTCTCGTAAGATATCATAAAATATCGTCATTCTGACCTAGAAGGACGTTTTGAACAGGAACAGTTATTGTTGCTAGAAATGTCTAAAAAAATAGCACCCAATATAATGTGTCCTTTTTTATAATAGTAGAAACTGTAGGGCAACATTACCATTCAACTTAATAACTTAATATGATCGGCATCATAAGTGAATTTTAAACGGGTTGGCTTGTAATTTCTACGGGGACTTCGACTCATTGTCTGGACATTTTCAACAAAAATGAGCAAAGTTCGTGCGCGTTCGAGAGAAGCTGTTCTATGATTAAAGGTGTACACAATCAGGGCCCTTATTCCGTATGACCATCGGCCGTATAACGTGAATTTGACGTTGTGCGTCTACAATGATCATTAGACTTTGGCTTCTCAAACTTAAAGGCTAATTTTCATTGTCAATGCACGCACGTCACGTACGTGAATGCGGCCGATGGTCATACGGAAATAAGGGCCCAGTATCGGTCCAGCTGCGCTACGGCTACGTTCCTGTCTAAATCACGAGAGAATCGGGATTTTTAGGCGAACGCGCTCCATTCTAGAACGCAGGCATCAAGTTAGTTGGCGGTTAAGCTCAAATCTTATCACGTTATTATTATAAAAGCTAAAGTTTGTCAGTGTGTTTGTTACTTATCCCTCAACCGGCTAAACAGATTTTGATGAAATTTGGTATGGAAGTAGCCGACACACATAGGCTACTTTTTATCCCGAAAATAATATCTCTTTTGATATAATTAATGTGAAACAGCGTGTAACAGCGAGGGGCGCAACTAGTCATCTATAGAAATAAAAATCAATTCCTGAAATGTATGCATTTTTTTGTTATTTGTAAGGACAATGTAGAAAAAATAATCATTGTCGCTGTTTTTCATCAGTACGCGGGTGGAACTGCGAGCCACAGCTAGTTGTATAAAAAAATTACGTCAGCGCTATTATTTATTATGTGTTGTAGCGTGCCGGTCGGCGCCGGTGGCGCTGCGGTATCACAACGTTCCGACACGCTAAACGTAAACGCACCTAAACTGAGCTCCAAGCAACAACATGTAAAAATGAACTCTTCGACTCCGAACAGATTCCGGAAACCTACAGCCTGTCCCGTATAACAATGCCAAAAGCACGAGCAACCAGTATACGGTACACCATTTAACACAAAACTAATGAGAGCGCGCTGATGACGTAACCAAATAATAATAAAAGTATGTGCGTGTCCTAATAATCTCTACATGACCTCGAAATGAATTTTTTTCTCGTCCAGTTTTAAAATAACGCGGCGCTATGTCATTCAACAAACACGTCACGCATCACGAAGTATTTGGGTCGGTCAATGACAGCATCAGGTTGAATCTAGAGATTATTCTGAATCTAGGCATCCAACACAACATTAAGTAGCCAACGTGGTTTGCAGAGCTACAAGGACTCCCTCTCCCTGAAGAAGAACACAGGACGTAGTATGTCATTGGCTAACAAATCATAGATGAGGCCAAGCGAAAATCATTTGCACATATAAAAAAAATGATAAAATTTATTCATTCACTGACTTCAATAATAGAAACCCCAATATTTCATACATATTCAAGATTAAGTAAATATAGCACAAAAGTTAAGCTGGAGATCAATTTAGAAGGATTACGTTTTGGGGGAGGAATTCTAAGGTTAGAAAATCAAGGGATAGTTAGGAAATTTATCAGCAGCAACTTAGCAAGAATTAATTAGACACGATTATCGATCATCAAGCCAAGAAGAGATGAGGCACTATGCATAAAGTTTAGATTTAAAATGCGCTACACAGAATTATACAACGCAATCCAGTGAAGGCCAACCATCCCATACGTGCGAAAAAATATGTAAATGTGAAAAAAGAAATGTATGGAAACAACCGATATCAAAATACATAATTTCGTTTACTTTTATGACATAATTTCTTTATTTTTTTTAACCTATACCGTCCCACAGCTGGGCAAGTCTCCCCAACTTCACTCCAGAAGTCGCGGTCCTGCAAATGCCTGAAAATACGCATGATCACTAAATTTCAGACAAAATATGCAATGATCGCTGAAAATGTGGGAAATATGCAAACGCATATGTATAATCCGGTCTCTAGTCATCAGTATCTACTCTACGACTAGTATGTATCATTTTTGTTCTACATTACAACCAACTATACGGGTGAATGAATCGATGTATTAATTTACATATATTTTGACTGGTCTCGTAGCTCAGATAGTAGTATGTCTGCCTGCTGAGCTGTAGGTGGTGGGTTCGATCCCCACCCAACAAACATTTTATGTGATGAGCATGGTTTGTTCCTTCTGTGTCTGGGTATTTCTATGTATCATAAGTATGTATTTACAAAAAGTATATATGTATTCTATCAGCCATCTAGTTTCCATAGTACAAGCTCTGCTTACTTTGGGCTAGCTAGATGGTGTTGTGTGAAATTTCCACCAATATTCATCTAATACCTTTAAACATTATTGTATATATGTATTTGTATATATATATATATATAATCTGAATCTCGGAAACGGCTCCAGCGATTTCAATGAAATTTTGTTTGTAGGTAGATTAGGGGACGATACAAATTGCTAGCTTTCATTTTTAGTGAACCCGGGTTTGTATTTTCAGTCATAAAAAATCCGAGTGGAGCTCGGTCGCCCCCCAGGTACTATTAATTTATATAAGTCATTCCGTATTATCGATCGATTTGACTCCAGCCACAGTTGATACGCAGAGATAAAGCTTAAATAAAACTCGAATCGTCCCAGTTAGTTCAAATCGTCCAATGAGACTATAGCACAAAGATCGCTCTCTATAAATACCAAACGTTATAATAAGACGTATGGCGAAGACAAAACGCATCCGCGATCAGACGATGCCAAAATAATAACTCAAAGACGATGGCATAATACTGTTTACATGTTATAAATACTAGTATATAACTGAATCGGGCACTCGAACAATTAGATGTGTTTGTATGATGTTTTATAAACTTCTGTAGTCGTATTGTAAAGATTCAACCCAGTTACCGACGAGTTTTCAAATAAACACTCGAGATTTTGATGTCTTTCGGAAGAAAAAAATAGTTTTCGGGGTAATGATATTCGACATTTCGTAAGTCGGTTTACAATCTGGGTAATGTTCTATGACAAAATTCGAAAAAAGATAACAGAAAATGTGCATTATTGGAGAATCTGTGATTTATCGAGCAGCCAGACTGACAGGGCGAAGTTTACCGGACTCCGTCAGTTATTCGTCGAAAGGCCGCCGCTCCCGCCGCCCGTGCCAAGCGATAGCGTCCCAGACTAGTTAGTCTGGGACGCTAGCAATCGCTTGGCACGGGACCGCTTTTTATTTTTTTAAAACCTTCTTTGCTTAAATACCCTATTTTTATGATTTCATTAAAAATGATTTTTCGGATTGTATCCTTTATGTGTACCATATGACAATGCTTCTTGCCAAATTACACAGTTCTAGGTCAACGGGAAGTACCACAAAGGTTTTGAAACAATGTTCTATCACATTCCCAACGTACTACCTCGTAGAAACGACACGAAAACTCGTAGAAAGCTGACTTCCTCAGTATTAGTTTTCATCTAGAGATCACCGACAAACGGTTTAACGATAAAAATAAAATCCAATATCGATATTGTTGGAAACATTTATTGTCTGTAAGTTATTTTTTCTATCTGTGGGTTTCGCTCCTCCTTTTTCCTTCTGTGAAAATATACCGTGAAGACAGTTACTGGAATTTTATTTATTAAATACGTAAGCACCAGAGAAGCCTGTAAGAGCGCCGTTCAGATACACCAAAACACAAAGATTACATGTAATTCTCGTTATGCGCTCTGTCGTGTGTCCATCCGATCTAACTAACCGCACTTTATAAATAGGGCAAGCGCATACGCCAGATGCGGTACTCGTTCGGCACATAAATGTAAAAATATATAGGAATCGATAAAATGATCTATACGGCCGCGGTTACTGTGATGTAAACAGAGAATGGATACGCATTCGTCCGAGATCGAAGCCGAAACGCGTTCCACGTATGTGTATGTAGGTATATTGCGTAGAACAACACTTTACGCATCTACGCAAGTTCCATATTAGCCGAAGTATTAGGTCATTGTATAATATTTCAATGGTACTTTTTAGGGTTCCGTACCCAAAGGGTAAAAACGAGACCCTATTACTTTTTAGGGTTCCGTACCCAAAGGGTAAAAACGAGACCCTATTACTTTTTAGGGTTCCGTACCCAAAGGGTAAAAACGGGACCCTATTACTGAGATTTCGCTGTCTGTTTGCATTCGTAAGTTTATTCTTGACCGCCAATTTACCTGATACTAAGCGACTTTGTGGTTATGATGGACCGCGCTTACTCGTACCTAGAAGAATTCGATTCTTCGTGATTTAAAGACACTTTTCGATTTATCAAATTCTTCTTCTTATTCTCCCTAGACCTTGTCCCATTTACTTGGAGTCAGCCCAAAACTCTCGAAAAAGGAAATTACAACTCAATTTTACAATTTTACTTTTTTCCCCTTCGTTAAAAAAAGGTTCCATCTTCATTTAGTAAAATAAGTAAGATCGTATAGACTGAGTGGCCAGCCCTCGTGTTAGAACAACTATTCAAATTCCTTCTTTTTCTTTTGTCTCGTGTTACAAAGCCGCCGAAAGGCCTCAAACACTGAGGTAGAAAGATTCGAAAATATTCTTAAAAATTTCGTTTGTCGACTGGCAACCGTACTACTGGGAATAAACGGTAATTATTATGTAATATAATTTCATACTTGAAATTATATTTGTATTGATTTATAATCACGCGCCTTGTGTCTAAGATTTTTCAAAATTTCTTATTTATTTGTAGAAATAATATCTAAGGAAACCAGGGTAAAATTACACATATCGGTGGAAATACAGTTTGGCAGTCAAACGCGTGTAAACGGTGTGACGTCACTGGCACAAATCATTAAAGATGGCCTGGTTTGTAGGTATTCTGAAAACCAACAAATTCAGGTCGGTTAACCTCCGCTTCATTTACGTTAACTGAACTATTATTATTTTATTCGACAATAGGTTCGCGCTTGACCGCCAACTCACCTGACGTTAAGCAACATTGCGGTCCACGACGGAGCACGCTAATCTAGAAGACACTAATTCACTCACGTTTTTTTTATTATTTGACAATACTAATCTCCACAGACTCCGGGGTCCGTGCAGTTTATAAATGAAACTAATACATATAATATGTATTTTTAACTACTTAAATATTTTTTTATTATACAAGAGGAAGACAAGCACTCACGATTTAAACACACCCAGACTTAAAGAGAAAGTGAGAATGATTTAACTTTACGTAGGTTCATTCCTTGAATTGCTTTATTACCGTCAAATAGTTGAAATTGTCATATTCACATACACTTTACTTCCAAAGGTTGGTATCCATTCAAAAATTGACACCAAAACATATTGCCTCCCCAAATTTCTTGTCGTCTTGCTTTTGGCGAAGTAACCACAGTCCAAGCGTTTTCAAGTTTTTTTTTTTTTTTTTTTTTATAGAAGAAAGGTCTACGATTGACCACCAACTCGCCTGATGTTAATTTAATCCAGATCGACACTCATCGCGTATCATCAGAGTTGGTAATTGAACGTGGATCAATTCACTAAAGTCGGCCGTACGCGAGTTGGATTCGTACAAGGAGAGTTCCGTACCAGAGTCGGCCTGACAACTTCGACACTTACTAAGTCAAGCAAGCTACATATGAATAAAAAATTGCGTGTGCTTAAGATCACACGACAGAAGTGAAAGCTTGATAGTGACGCGTTGATTATACCTTTGATTATATCTCCCTTAGTTGATTCGAGACAATTTTACTCGACCGAGCGTTACATAGCCGAGGGTGACGGCTCATTCACTAACCACAAACTAAAAGTGCTCAACAAGCCTAAGAAAGTTTTCACTTCAAAAAATCTAATTTACTATATCACGTATGTATTTATCAAACGTTTTCCGATCCCTAATTATTATTGGCCATGCAATCAACTAGGGATCGTTAGTGAGTTTAACTCGCACTTGACCGGTTTTCATAGCTATCTATTAAGTTTTAGAAAACAGTGGTTTAAATGTGGGACAAGCAAAGGAAAACCCAACAGAGACCTAGGTATAGGTTTAAACCCGAAACGTTTGACACGGATCCCTAAAAAAGATCCAAATCATCACGCGACTATATTTCCGTTTCGTTCCGTTTCTCGTCCCCCGCGAACATTTAAACATAACAATTTATTTTTAAACACAAGGTTGTAACAATATATATAGATTTGTTATTTCATATTGCCAGTCAACGTTTAGTGAGTTTGGTGAGAACTGTAAATCAAGTCGAAGCTGTACTGGGCCCAAAATTAGCAGAAAATTAGGGGTCAGGCCACTATCGCAAAGTATTTGGAAAATTCTCTTGGGAACGGTTAAAATAATAGTTTTAATACAAGACATTTCAGCGGAAACCGATAGAGAGACAGATTGCTTTCGCAATGAACATTTGTCGAGCAGCTGTCATATTTCGGTATCAGAGGTTATAAATAAGTAGCCGAAGCACCGCCTAGCTCCAAGCGCGTGGCGACGGCAACGGCGACGGTGGCGGCGCGGCGTCTGCGCAGCTGCCAACTGCCTACCCGAGACCAGAACCGATCCTGACTCGTAAATCTAACCGTTTAAAGCCGACACCCGGCGAAGCTCCTAGAGACAGTATGATAAGTCGCCCTAAAACTAATCACCTCTATATATCTGCAAATGACTTTCTTTCATATCTTGGCAAATGCTCTTAATCACATCCCTGTGGAGAATCTTCACCTTGATAGGATGCAAATTCTGTCAAACACATACTAAGGCTGTCCTCGCAGCGTGCAGTTATCTCTCTCACGCATCAAAACATTTTCAGACTAAAGCAATGAAAAGCAAAGAAACAAACGGAAGTTTACAGGTATTTCAATTCTCTCTCTCAGTTTCAGTAAGTCTCCAGTTACCTCCATTAAAAGCATCCTCAAGGCGCAAATTACACTTGAACAAGCCATCAATGTTATCATTTCGGGAAACTGACAATAGTGTTTACATTCACAATGTAAATGCTGAGCACACTTAGCAAGAAAGAATCGATTTAGTGTTTTGTCATTTACTGGAGAGCTGATACGAGATCTCAGATACAATGTCGATCACTTGAATATAATTAATGCATGATCCAAGGGCTGGCTGATTGTGAACTAATTATACTGTTTGTAGTATGATTAACGCTATACGATATACGTTCGATATTTAACTATTTAACGACGTATTTGACAATAAATGCGAATATATAAGACTCGTTCCACTGTAACGTTTGACCTTGGTTTTCATATCTATCGAAAACTAGGTATAATAAGTAGACTCGTTGTCTTAATAAACTGATGAGAACATGGCGAGTGCACATTATTTAGCCAAGTTTTAACTTGCAAAGAACGGAATATTAGAGTTATAACTCTATAAGAACACGACAAATTTTACTTGCAAAGAACGGAATATTAGTGTTATAAGTGTAACTCTATAAGAACACGACAAGTTCACACGCGCCAGTTTATTATCGAAGTAATAAAACGCTTTCAAGGAATATTAGAGTTCTATAAGAACACGACAAGTTCACACGCACCAAGTTTCTATCGAGTAATAAACTGCTTGCAAGGGATATTAGAGTTCTATAAGAACACGACAAGTTCACACGCACCAAGTTTCTATCGAGTAATAAACTGCTTGCAAGGGTTATTAGAGTTCTATAAGAACACGACAAGTTCACACGCACCAAGTTTCTATCGAGTAATAAACTGCTTGCAAG
This sequence comes from Lycia hirtaria, assembly GCA_947563715.1. Lineage (NCBI taxonomy): Eukaryota > Metazoa > Arthropoda > Insecta > Lepidoptera > Geometridae > Lycia > Lycia hirtaria. Next base: position 18,129,768 of record OX387386.1, read on the forward strand.
GGATATTAGAGTTCTATAAGAACACGACAAGTTCACACGCACCAAGTTTCTATCGAGTAATAAACTGCTTGCAAGGGATATTAGAGTTCTATAAGAACACGACAAGTTCACACGCACCAAGTTCTTATCGAGTAATAAATCGCTTCCAAGGAATATTAGAGTTATATCTCTACTAGCTGCGCCCCGCGGTGTCCACCTGCGTATTGACGATAAACGGCGAAGATGATGATAAAAATGACCTTCTCCAGGTCCGAAAGAATCTCTGTGCCAAATTTTGTAACGATTGGTTCAGCCGTTTAGCCGTGAAGAGGTAATAAGAAGACAGAGAGACAGACGACAGAGTTTAGACAGAGTTTTCGCTTTTATAATATTAGTTAGGATAAGAACACGACGAGTTCACATCAGCCAAGTTCTTACCGAGTAATAAATAAACGAATATTAGAGTTATAACTATATTAAGAACACGACAAGTTCAACCGCGCCACACCACGCACGCACAAGTTCTCAGCGAGATACACAAATATATAAAAAACAGGATAAGTGCGAATCAAACTCGCCCACGGTTTTAATTTCAACTCGATACCTTCACGTGTTCCGTACAGGTCTTGACAGACGGCCAGACGGACAACACAAAGTGATCCTATAAGGGTTCCGTTTTTACCTTTTGAGGTTCGGAACCCTAAAAAGCACTTGCAGATTGCAAATACGTTTTATTCTACACTTGCAGATTGGAAATACGTTACTAATAAACTCAATTTTGGAAATGTTGGTTTGCTGGGGCAAAGCGGGACTAGCACTTAGCCTATGTATATATATATATATATATAGCATTTATGTATATGGGCACGCCACTATCTGAGAAATTTATTTGAGTTGCGTGGGGTCAAAAGGTCTGAAACAAGGACTTTGTTTCAGAGAAACAGGTCAAGGGACACACTAGATACAAGATTTAATGACCATGCCCCGTCCTAAGGGGGACGGCCGCACGGCCGGGTCCCCACACGGTCCAACGTGAATGACCCTTAAAGCCCCGGACGGATCACGTTAATTACATCTCTATTAAGGTTCGTTAATAATATCCTGCGAGTTAACTAACCGATCGTTTCAATCTTGGATGATACACAATGAAAATTTGAATGGGGATTGGTGTAATTTTTGCTACAGTTGGAAATGGAAAATTAGATTGTTTATGTAATGTAATGATTTACGAATGATAGTCAAAAATAGAAGCCCTCCTTCTAGAACTTAGAATATTATAACTTATGTGGGCTCATATCAGGGAGCGGCAAATAAAATATAACTGCGCTCGCGCATTATTTACTTCTGCGCTTTATACTGTAATTGTGCTCGCATCGCTCGCGCATTGCTTTTTTGTTGCGTAGCGAACGATACTGACCATTGTATGCATGGCGCTACAGCGGTTAGCGGTGGACCTGTTAGTCAATATTTAGATATTGTTAATGTAATTTCATACCGTTCAGTATACCGCGACATTGCTTAATAGCAGCCGAGTTAGTCTAAGAACTTAACAATAAAAAGGTGCACTTTTTTAGGACTCGCGGATATTATATTATTATATATTAAATATGTATATCTCAATGCAGTTGGGTATCTGTTAAAGATTTCCTCATCGTCACAAAAAAGCGAAACCATCCTAACTAGCATTAAACTCACAAAAACTTATAAATACCACATTCATGGGAATATAAAAATTAAAAACAAATATACTTTATTTCAAGGAGGATGTCCAATATCATTTGAACGGCAGACTTAAATTCGTAGCAATATGCCACCATTTATTATGCCATTTTGGAGCGCTAGTGGTGCAGCTTGACTAGGTGTTAACGATCACCAATGCTGAGCAACGGACAGATCAGTTAGTCTGCGGATGGGTGACCGTGAGTGGCATTTTTTGAGCGCTACCATGGGTCGGATGACACGTTAAATTATAGGATTCGTTTTTTTTTTCTTAGAATCAACAATCGCCAAGCCCGTTCAAAGGCCTTTCGGCGGCTTAATTAGTCTGACTAGGGCTGGCCACTCAGTCTATACGAACTACTTTTTATGCCACCATATCATAAATTCACTTGACTATACGAATGTTTTTTTTTTCTTTTAAACAATTCAAATTTTGTAAGATTACATTTTAATACAATTAAGCTGAGGATGCACTCGGAACGAGTATAATATGAACAGAATCATGACCTATATATACATATGTACGTTCGAGTGATGTTTGTTGTAAAGGTGGTACTTACCAGGAGTACACACATATAAAGCCATATTCCCACTAAATAAAGTGACTGCGTTTTTAAATTTTGGACTAAAAATGGCAAACTTGCCAACCGCGCGATATCAAATCTCCGAAAAGGAGAAATGAAAAAAAAATCGTATAAAAGCAACAACAAACCTGTAAATCCTTATTTGAAAACGTGTACGATACGTCCTGTCAACAGTATATTTGACTCTATCTGACTAGATGAATTTTGAAATGTAACTGAAGACTCGAAAAGAGCATTACCAAATGTACGAGTGAGCCTTGCTCGCAAAGGTGTGCGTCTTTTGTGTGGATCTCTCGCAAGTTACGGCCGCGCAGCTATAATGAAGAAGCGGCTTAAATCTTCAATACAAAATTCAATGCTGAGCATTATTGCCAACTCAATGTACTGACCTGAGAGTATTCAGCTTTTGTAAGCACTGAAAGCATTACGCAATTGCGTATGGTACAAACTATTAGAAATCATATATATATACGTAATATAACTCAATTACAGGTTTAGTTGTTTTGAATATTCTCGGTTTTAAGGGTATATTGTGTTAAAAGTGACATGCATTGCAATATTCGATAGGTTTCTTCTAGGCAAGCGCGCTCCATCGTAGACCGTAACTGTCGCTTAACACCAGGTGAGTTGACGGTCATAGACTCGTATAGTAAGTAAGTAACGGTTTATTTCCTAATAGTGTAATTATACAACTTTGCATTGGGCCCAAAACTTGGCAAAGCCGGTGTCTTGGGAACCCGACAGCGGATGTGCCTGAGCCCTGATTAACAATGTAAAACGCACTAAACGTATTAAATGCAAAAATAAAAAAGTTGATAAATTTGTCATGAAACCAATTTACGGACTCTGAAAAAGAGTCCACTAAAACTAACTTACTGCTACAATGTAATTCTCAAGACGCTACTAAACTAATTAAAATTCTTAAAATAACTACATACATACACAAAATCATGCCTATTGCCCTTACGGAGTAAGAAGAGCATCAAAGACCAAGACGCCGTTTGACGCCTCATTTGACCGAGGTTAAAGTTTTATATGGAGGGGAGAGGATATAAGAGGGTAGGCGAGTATAGGAGGAATGAATTCAGTCATTATAAAAAAAAAATTTAGTCTAGTGGTGCCTTGAGAATTGTCCCTAATGTGCGACAAACTATAATCTCGACATCAGAACCATAAGGTCGGATGTTCCGGTTTTTTTTGACTTGGACATCCAACCTTATAGTTTTGACGTCATAAATTCAGCTTTATGATGAATGTGATATCCGACATTATGGTTCTGATGTCGAGTCATTAGAAGACGATTGCACTGTGCACACTATAGCACTAGTACGAACGTATCAGACATAATATTGGAATCTGAACCGTTAAGTTACAGGCGGAAAATAAGCCTTAAGGACACGGCCTCATCTCTATGGCACGACGCACTATGGGGCCAGAAGGGGTTCGTCGTCTCAAAAATCTGTAACTCTCTCAATTCTTTATAGAATCAAATGGTTTTTTTTTCGATATATTACCTATATATATCTAAAAACTTTTGTTTAAAAAATAGCATAGAGTAATAAAAAAATATTGAAATTAAAGTTTACGAATTTTCACACAAAACTCAAGACTGATTCGGGAATATGATGTTTATAATGTATTTTTTTTAGTATTTATAAATTAACTAAATGAAAATTAATACAACTAAAACCAGCACAACACTTCCTAAAATTGTTAAAATATGACAAACGTAAGCTTTGTGATTTTTTTCTTCTATTGATATTTTTCCCGCGTTCCACTTGTTTGTTTTAAGTTTTCAGGGGGGCAAATTGGGGCAAACAAATTTAAATTTTTCTGAAAGCGGATAAATGTTCAAACGTATTAGTACCAATATCTCGACGGAGGAAAGCGGAGCTAGTAGTTAAAAGTCAATGTGAATTTCTGAAATTGAAAAAAATCTAAGGGTTTACTAATTATTTTTTTATAACTAGCTGAACATGTATTTAGACTATTTTTAAATTATAATCACAAGGCTAAATAATTACCTTTACGATGACATATAATATGTTTGTGTTTATTAATAAGAGCTATTAAAATAATAGTCGGGAATATATCAGATCATAACTACTCTATAGCACAGAATAAAAACTATCATGTTCAAGTGTGAAATTGGGCAGTTTAATTTGGTAAAAAACATTTTTTTATAGTAGCAATTAGCTCAGATATCCTATTATGCAGATCAGTAACCGAATATATTAAATTCAGACTTTCGCCCAAACCATTTTTAAGACGACGAACCCGTTTTGGTCCCATAGTGCGACGCCGTGACGTGCCATGGCGCGGCGCCGGAATCCGACGTTTTGTATCAAGCGCGTCTGTTTCCGGCGCCCCGTACCGTGAAAATCACACGGCACGGCGTCGTGCCGTAGAGATGGGGCCGGGCCCTTAGGTCGAAACAATCGAAAGTTATTCCGAGTGCTCGCCAGTCGCACACGTGACGCGCGCCGCATTCTAGTCGAAACTATGATTCGCGGAAGTCTATTTTACGCCGCGGATGTTGCGTACAATTGATTTTCAACAATCGGAAAATCTAGTTAATAACGCCGTTTTAGATTGACATGATTATCATTTAAATGAAACATTTTATTATTAGATAAACATTACCGCACACATTTCTTTACTAAAACACAAAACTGTTTCCTATCCCTAAACATTATCCGATTACGAGGATTCTTTTTTTCATCTGATTGGAATTATAAATGGAAAAGCCTCTACGGTTCCGTAGTAAACAAGGAACACCTATAGTTTTGCCATGTCTGTTTATCTGCCCGCGGCTTTGCTCAACTCTATTAATACTAGTCTCTAGTACTCTATCAAGACTAATTAGTACTTTAAAGCTGTAATTTGGCATGGATATGCTATTGGTTATGTCGAAAAAATTAAAGAATAACATTTAGAAAAAAAATGGGGTACCTCCTATACACTTAAAGTGGGGATGAATTATTTTTTTCTCATCTACCCCAACGCGTGAGGTATCGTTTAATAATTAATTTTAAAAAAACTTTGGTGGTATGCGAAAACCGATTTTCAATTTAGGGATCCGTTTGCGAAATATTAAGCTTTAAAGTATCAATATTTGTTAGAGCCAAGTGTCGTAGTCGATGTCGTAATTTTTTTAATTATTTACGCAACCTCAACTCGCACTTGACCAGTTCTTAGTATTTGTTGATTAACATCAAAGTAAATTTAACAATGCCAATTGAATTGAAACCCTACAATCTTGCCAATTTTGAGGTCTTGCAATGGTTCCAAAGATACAGCCAGTGTAGAACAGACAGACAGACACCGTAGCCTCTTGAATAGGCTCCCGGACCCTTAGTACGGAAGCTTAAAAATTGAAACGGGCCCAACTACAGCGTGTAGAAAAGAATTGTTATGTAATCACTAAAATATTAGATATCACGTGACAGGAACTTGCAATTAACTCAGTTGCTTTTAAGGAATAATTTAGTTTTTATTACTGAATTATACAAACTGGCAAGTTATGACGTCATTGTACGACTTGTTTGAAAACTTGTCATTCAGTGATAAGAAACAAAAACAATTATTTAAAGAAAACTGAACAACACTTGTGAACAGTTATATAAAACGTTCTTAAATTACTTTAGGAGTATTCAACATTTTGTGTCCTTTATATCTAGACCAAATTAAAAAAAAGAAGAGGTTCTATGTTGGACTGTATGTAATCTTTTTTATGTATAACCATAGATTTCTTTGTCAATTGTGTACATTTTGAAAATTATTTTTGCATTGGATTTTGTATAGCATAGTATATAGTTGCCCCATAAAAAAATCTATCAATTTTGCTTAGGTAGGTAAAGTAACCATCTCCAATTAAATGGTTACTTTGTTCGAGAATGCGCTGGTTGTAGTTGGTTCTTTCAATTTTTCATAGTTACAACTTGTTTACACGCCACACAGGACTTTATTTTTCAAATGATCACATCAAGATAAGGTTGCCTGGAAGAGATAGCTTTTAGCGATAAGGTCGCAATTTATTCCACTTTTATTCATAAGTTATTATTGTCCTGTTGTTGTTGTTTGTGTGTATTTAAGGTGTGTAAGTATACATATAAATGACAAGGATTCCATCTATCCATCTATCAAGATTGAATTGCATTAAACTAGGGATGGATGTCAAAGACACACGTTGGCTATAGCGCCACTTAGCGACAGATTTGCGAAAAAAATAATTTATAAATTGAAATTAAGACTTAATTGAAATGAAGACTAAATAAAAAGTAAAAAAAACTTATTTAAATCAACCTGGAGTCTGTTCAGCTAAAGAATTAATGTGGCATTGAGGGCGCTGCTGTCCTCATTTCATTAATTTGTTCAGTCGAGACCACAGAATACCATAGTAGTATATACCTCGAGATATTAGTTCCTCCCATTTGCCACTATAGAACTACATAGTAGACATGTTTTAAAACGACTAGCGTTTCTTTACTTATATATAAGTAGTTGTTTTAAAGCTTGTCTACTGCAGCGCTTCCTGGAAATAAACCTCCAAGCATTTAAAGATTTGTTCGGGCAGTATCCCTTTAGAACCAGTTCTCATTCTAGAGTATGTGTAATTATCAGTTTGGACCTCATCGCTACGTAATTTTGATTGAGATGTGATAACATGCCTAGCTTGTCTATCACATATAAATAAATAATAATAATAAATAAATATTTGTGGACATTTCACACAACAAATCATTGAGAACTCAGTGGACATTCATAGTTAAAATATTCGAATATTAAGCAACTACATCAAAAAGTATATACTTTGATTATACATGGCTCTCAGTTAAGATATTTTACTGTTTTAGAATGGGTAGCAACATCCATAATTTTCAAGGTAAATTAGTGCTAAAGAAATATCCATAGAACATAAATCATCATCGCAAATGGTGCTCCAAGTGGATTAAAAATAAAGGTTGTTTCATTAATGCATCTCAATTTCTTGTGTGATTAAATACCAAGAATAATTTATAAAATAATTGTTTATTTGTTTAAATACTACATGCATACAATTTGAGGCATGTCTTTGACTACATGTAACCTTTGCTTAGTATTTATAATTTTTTATTATTTTATGACTTAAAAGCTAACCACAAATAAACCAGACAGCTGGCAGAGCTATGTTAGATGTAAAACCGTTTAAAACTAGTCTTCTTGGAAACCCATGGGAGAGGCCTAACTCCAGAAATGAACTTCCTCTGACTGAGATGATGATCGTTTTTGTATCATTATGGTACATACCATAGTGATACAAAAACGAAAAATAATTTCAAAAACAAGAAAGCTTAAGCGTTTAGAATTTTGGACAATTAATGATAGTTTAAAACCAATGAAACCATTATTTTTTATACTTATTATTTATTTTTCAAGAGTTTATTTAAAATATAACCTATACATGTAGTTAAAGTAACCATAGAATAAAATGCATAAAGATAAATTGTTTAAAGATGTCTCAATATACACAATTAGCTATTCTCATAACATCTTATGCAAACTAACTGAGCTTCAAATAACTACAATACAGAGTCATAAAATACAATACATGTTATCACTGCACAGGTAGTATTCATATGAAAACAACAGGCTCTCCTTACCGCTAATATGGAATACCTAAGTAGTAAGCAAATATCTGATCAGACACAAGCGGCGAGCAGATCGGTTTTTTATCGGATTCATTTCGGTGAGTGTGCATCTGATCTGCATCATATAATTCCCCCTTGCCCTTTTTACTATCGGACAGTCAGAAACACGAAAAAGCGTCAACGTTTCATGGTGGATATTCCAAAAACCCGAACGAAACTAGTTCCACTTTCATCGTGCGGACTGCTAGAATATGGAATACGCTTCCTGAGTGGGTCTTTCCCGATAGATATAATCTGGGTGTCTTTAAATCGCGAGTGAATTGGTTTCTTCTAGGTAGGCGCGCTCCATCGTAGACCGCAACGTCGCTTAACATCAGGCGAGTTGGCGGTCAAGCGCAAACCTATTTCTATATAAAAAAAGAAAAAAAAAAAAAAAAAAAAGTTGGTGGTCAAATGCATCTTTTTATATAACAAATAATCATGAGCTTTAGGAGAGTTCACTCTCCACCATTATTAATTTATTTATGTACACAGGTAATCATACATCTGTTTCTTTGTAAGTAATATAATTATTATAAATAAAGATATTTTAAAATTCAAAAATTGAATTGATTCCACCTTAGTGACTATGCTGAAGATGTTCGAATGGTGTGTGGATCTTTTACTCTGTTTATCCTTTTATAGATGACATTGACTCCATTAATACTAAAATTCATTTCACAATTAACCCTAATAGCTGTACAGGCCACACAGTGCATAGGAAACCAACCCATACATTCAAATATTTCTATAATAAATCCGACCACCATCTGTGTCCATTGACTACCATAGGCAAATCTTTATAATATACAACATAATATGGAGTGTGATGAAGGATGCATCAGAAATAAATTATCATAAATTCCTATACAATTACATCATATAAATCTGTCTAAAGATGCTGCTTGCGGGTCTGCTCATAGTATAAGTTAGGTAAGTAAAAAAGAAAAATCTTGTCTTCCCGTAACAATGTTTTTAACAATCGTTTGTAAATCTGACAAAGGTGAAGGACCCCAGTGTCTGTGGATCTAAAAAAAAATAATTTAAAAGAAAAACCGCCTAAAGCACCAAAACTTGACAGCATATCTTAAAAGATGAGAGACACATGTTGTGTTTATACTGATAATTTAATTCAATTTGATTTGATTTTATATGATTTTATTTTGATTTAATTTTGATTTAATTTGATTTAATTTGATTCAATTTGTTTTCCTCACGATGTTTTCCTTCACCGTTTGAAGTTGGCGGCAATCAACAATACGCACATAACTTCGAAAAGACAGAGGTGCGTGCCGTGGGATTCGAACCCAGGACCTGTGGATCGCAAGTCAGACGGTCTCACCACTAGGCTGCCGGAAACTAAACATGTCTGAGAGTTCTCAATGATCTTGAAGATGTGTGAAGTCTGCCAACCCGCACTTGGCCAGCGTGGTAGGCTATGGCCTAACCCTTCTCACAATGAGAAGATGGCCCGTTCCCAGCAGTGGGACAGTTTGTACAAAACAGGGCAGATAAAAAAAAAATGTTTTAATTTAATTTAGTAACTTTATTTGTAATTTGTAATGCTATGACTTATGGTTGAAATATATGGAATTTGAATTTGTAATATTTTCAGAGATGTTTCCATCAACATTTCAAGTAATATAGGATAAATCAGTTTCTAAGACCTATCAAGTTGAACTCATCACCATGCAAGATACAGAAGTATATAAATACTCGATTGCGAATGTGAATTGTCTGAAATTCGACAAACAAAGAGGAGCTTCAGTACCTGTACAAAAGAAAATATAAGTGATATGGAAAATAGAGACTTAAACAAGTCTGCATTATATGAACATGTATTAAATAAACTAAGCCACTATATCCGCTATGACAATCCTCAAATCATGGCCAGAGAACCAGTATGTGCCAAGAATGTTATGCGAGGCTATTGGAATTAAAAATACCCAAACTTCAATAGAGACAATGGTTGGTAGCAACCACCTGCATGGAAACTAGCCATAATGATAAAATTACAACCAATGCACAGATCCATGAATCCATAACATGTGTGCTCTTAACTTATCAACATAACAAGTGACTATAGTATAGGGAAGAATTTCTTTACAATTTAATTGAGAGCAGCAACAGAGCATGAGTATGATGAAAATTTACAAATGGTGATCAATAATTATATATCAATACATATTTTACATGTACAAAAGACTAACATATTACAAAAATTGTGCAATTCTGACAATATTACAAACATAGAGGTTGAATTGATAACCTCCTTTTTTTTGAAGTCGGTTAAAAAAAACTTTAATCTTGTCATTAACTTTGACAACTTGAATTATAAATTGTTTGGTGTATCTGTAATAGATATCTATTCCATAAAAAAGAATGCCAATGTGCTAACCTAACATTTATTGTAAATATTGATGCCACAAACTGTACACCTAGGGACAGCATATGGCGAGGAGGCAGACCAAATCAAAGATGGAATGATGACATCATCAATGTTGCTAGCATGTTCTGGTCAAGAATGGCCAATACTAGGGAAACATGGGAAAATATGGAAGAGACTTACACTGCAATAAGTGGTCCTTCCCAATTTGATTGATAAAAACAAATAAATTCGATTAATAATATATGTAGTATATTTAAGTCACATATATAAATAACTTTGTATACATTATTAGCATATTGTAAGGAAATAAAGCTATTTTTACTATATTTTATTTTATTATAAATGTTGATAATCAATTAGATAATATTTTTGATAATTTAGAGAATAGCTGTTTCCAAATCATACTAATTTGGTTTTACACAAAATCTAACAACTTTTTGAGACAGATTGACTGCATTATGTTTTTTTTTTTTTATACATTATAGATCTACGATTGGCCACCAACTCGCCTGATGTTAAGCGACGGTGTGGCCGAGGATGGAGCTTGTCGATCTAGAAGATATCTATTCACTCTAGGCTTGAAAATTCCAAGACATTTAATGTTTTGATGGGATTGATCTTATATTTACTACTTGTCTGGGAATAGAAAATATTTGATTCAGATTGAATCAGTCATTATACTTTTGTGTGGAGAAACTTTAGATCCAAAACTGATTTTATCGGGAGTATCTTCATTTCAATCAATGACATCAACACAAAATTATCACTTTAAGTCTGAGCTTCGGTACTTGTTTAGATTGATTGATTTTCATATCTTGATGAGGTTTACCAATAGGTTAGGGGAAAGTATAGGTAATTATTGAGATTTGTTAAATTTGAATAAGCATATTAAAGTTATATTGACAAGAGTTAAATGAAATTGAGAGCGAGATAAGAATGGTATTTCCTGATATTAATATTCACATTTTTAATTAGACAACACACAACTAAAATATAAATAGGTAATTAAACAACAAACTAATTAAACTTGAACAGTACAAAACTGTATGTGGCAATGCTCTACACTTATCACCCTGAGACATAGAATGTTAAGCCTATGTCTGAAAATTTTTCAGGAAAAATTGCCCTACAATTTAACAGTCATTCTTGTACAAAACTGTTTGGTGGTTGATATAATTGATAACAATATAGTAGTCCTACCTCTAGATATAGATATATCCTATTTTAAGATAAACCTGGTGAAACCTGGTGAATTTTGGAATATTATTTCATCTATGCTCATAATAAAATAAGTTACATGAAGGAATGTAAATAATTATTCTAAGTCAACACATAATCTCTGTATTACCCTTTTAAAACTAAGACTACATGAATACTAAATTTTTCAACATCTTTTGACAATCAGTAGAATATTATAATGAAACTTTAGTCAGACACATATTTAAGATATTGTCAATGTCTTGTATTTAAATATTTACTTGTGTATATTGTCATCTGACATATCAACTAATAATAATATCTGTTCTTCTTCGCTTAATGTGTTAGGTAATGTTAAATATAAATAAAAGAAAAAATCTATGCATCCCAACAGCTAAACAAAAACATAGCATGTATGAAGATACAAAATGTATGTCTAAATAAACTGATCAAATTAATATCTGGTAAGTGTGAGGCTTATAATGCCGTAGAACAATGTGTTATTGTCATGTAATGTTTATAATATGTCAATTATAGCACTTACCTGATGCAGAGCAGTGAGCCCGTCGACGTTGGCGGTGTTAATGTCAGCTCCCATCTTCAGCAGACGCTGAACCTCGTCCTTGTCACCAGCAGTACATGCCGCGAGAAACACGATTCCTGACGAGAATTGGATTCGTGACGCGCGCTTCGGTGCTGTACTTTGCTTGTTTGTGTCAGACTCCTCCCATCGCTTCAACTGCTCGGCCCGCTTGAACAGCGCCGAGGATGATCTGTTATCCGTCATTTTCACTTTCGACTGACGTCTTGGCACTCAATATGGATCTTCCCCGCACTTTTCACCCAGCATAGATTATGGTTTTATTAGATTCAGTATACAAACGCCGAGTCCATAACTTAATCGCCAAAAAAGGAAACATGAAAGAGGAAACGTTCCAGGGAGGCTGATATTACAGCTTTCATACGATCATTGTCCTGTGCACTTGTTGATCTTGAACCACTCCACATACGGACACCGATTCTATGTACATGACATAACCAATAAACTACACATTTAGCGTGGCAGCCATTACGAGAATCAATTTTCACAGCTAAATAAAGTACCTATCTACAGGCTAAATGTAAATTAAAAAGAAAAACTATGCAGGAATATCGAGAATGACGAGAATGAGTACATAATGACGGAAGAAGAATGAAATGAAATGAATGAATCCGCTAGCATAGCGTCAATGGCGACACCTAGTGTTTTTTTTTTCTTAAATAGACAGGAAGGCTAAGGCTGCTATGATCATACTGCATTCACGAATCAATTTTGTGTGTTGTTTAATACAACAATTACATTTTCGCTCCTTGAAATTATTTATCTATGCTATACCCACAGTCGCAGAATCACAGACATAGTAGATGGTGCATGCGACTTCATATAAATGAAAACCTTGCGTGTCTCATTTTTGGTACCGACTGTGGCGTCACGCAAAATTTTGTGATGGGATGTTCCATCTGCGCGAAATCTATTTAACCCAATGCATCCGCGTGCTTGTATGCTAGTAACTAATTGACAAAATAACGAATCGAAGGTATATATCACCTGAAATTAAATAAATCTTGGTCGTCAACTGCGATTTTATACCGTACTTGTTGACTAGCTAGATACACTTGGGAATCTTGGGATGGGTATCTATAAAAGTCTATGCGCAGAATAGAGAATGTCCCATTTCTTTCTCTTTCACTCACCAGTGAAACAGTGCAAAGTGATTACAGCGTCTAACCGTTGTTCCCATCTTTGTCCTATTATAAATCTTGGTGACATATACGGCCTTACCAAAAAACGTTACTTAACTTTAAGCATTGCTTAACATATTTTGTCAACTTCTCGCTTACACGTAATGACACTAAACTTGCGGAAAAAAGCCAGAGAATTTAAGACAATGGTTAAAGTTAAGTAACGTTTTTCGGTAAGGCCTTTAGTGCACTATATATTAGATTTTCATGTTTTTGAAAAATAATATTAACTTTATTTAAATAAACATAACAATAAGTAGGTATAGAAAAATTTAAAAACTTATTGACTAAAGATTATTTAAAATATCCATAGGCTACAAAGCTTATGGATATTTCAAACAATCTCCAGTTTCAGGCAGAGTGCCCAAAATGCTGACGGCATTTCCTCTCTGGATGGCAATGCTTATTTTTTGTCCTAAGTAAAGGCCAGCATTTTGGGCATGCAAAGAATTTTTTAACCTCCCCGACAAATCTTTAAAAATTTCCATAGCACCCGGCCCCCATGGTCCAAGAGTTTCTACCCCAAAAGGCACAAATATGTAACCTTTATCAAGGTTACTATATTTGCGCCGTTTGAGTCATTCTGCTGAAACAGCTGCGCCGCATGCATTTTTGGATGTTAAAGGAAGATGGGACGGCGCCAGAGTATGAATACATGTAGCGTCCCAAACTAGAGGTCGTCCCATCTTCCAAGGAATGAGTGTCATTCCGTCGGGTCTTTTGCCATCGTCTCGCATAAGACCGTTAGGTTCTAAAACCACTGCGACGTTAGCACTTCCGAAGGCCCGACGGATAACATCATTTAAAGAACTGTGGCGAGCTTTTTGAAAATATATTTAATTATAATAACCTCTGTCCGTAATCATCGCGCTTAATAAAGCATATTCACATAACTTGTTTTGCCTGCTTTCTACGGGAATATAATAAAGTTGCATCAGTATCGCTATCGTAAAAATACAGAGCTCGTCATTTTTTTATGTTAATTAGATTAGTTGTCTGTTTGCCACAATTAATGAGCTTAGTGCCGGATAATTTGAATTGAAAAATTGTTAAAAATAGATAAACATTATAGTTTCGCGTATTATTACACTTAAAAATTTAACTTTTTTTTATCAGCCCTGTTTGTACAAACTATCCCACTGCTGGGAACAGGCCATCTTCTCATTGTGAGAAAAATTTAACATTTTACTAATTACAAATGAAACTTGATGGCAACAACGCTTATACTGACAACAAGTATAAGTTTGGAATACTTAAAAACAAACGATAAAATTACGGCTGAACCAATTCTGACGAAACATATCTAAGAACACCCTTGCTAAAATTATCTAAACAAAAAAATTGGTTGTCTGTAAAGTCGGTTTACGTACGAAAATTTAAAGTGACAACGTCATAACAAAATATTGATGAAATGCAAATGTTACAATGTGCGTAACGGGACAATGAGCGTAACGGGGCAATGAGTCATCCTTGTTCATGCTTGCAGCTGGCGTTCATCGATTTATTAGACGTTGTCACGTCAAAAACTAAATCAAAATTGGTCTATTCGTTTAAGAGCTACGATGCTACAGATAGATACATATCTGCGTGCCTATATAGCTACACAGATGAAACCTCTCTTTTTGGGTTGGGAGTTAAAAACAAAATTTCGTATATCTTTCTCTTTTACGCTTGCTATAAAAACATAGACCAAGATTTTTTTCGTTAAGCTATTTACTTTATACCACATTAATAGCGAAACAATATAATAAATAATTTATAATATAATATTGCATGTTAAAGAAATATTACTTAGTAGATAGGTTGCGTCGATCCCGTTTGGTTGCATTTAACATTTATTTTCTTCCTTTTAGAGCATTTAAATATTGCATGTTCGTTAGGATATTCTGTTGAATCTAAGATTACTTAATTTAAGACCTTTGTACCTACACGGTTTGAAATAAATACATATTCTATTTCTATTCTATACTGTCCCTTATGCCGTTCAGTGAAAAAGAATAAAATGAAATCTAATGTACCCGTACTCTACTGTTTCTTCTCTCTATGATTTACCCATCCCTTGGAAAATATGAACGAACAAGAACGAAGCTGCACTTTGACACTTGTCATTAATAGTCTATGTGTGGTCGTAAATTATCGTGCTGTAAATTATAGGTTCGAGTAAATAATGTATGGCTTTTTCCTTTTCTTATTAGACCCGAGTGATTTGAGCATTTGCCACCGTTGAGAATAAAGATTTTTATTCTTATGAATAATTCAAATCATATAAGATCTTAGTCAAGTAAAAGTCACTTTCAAGTTTAAGTTATGCCTAAAAACCCTGTCACAGTACCCGATTTATCGTGCCCTGTCTTTCGAATTCCTGTCTGGAAAGTACGGAGATCCGAACACTGTATCTTGTTACACCACTCTATCCCTACTTACAGGGCACCATAAGTAGGATAGTGTAATAGTACACGTATCAATCTGAATTGAATTGAAATCTTCCTCAAATTGAGGAGCGCAAATGAATTTGGCGAGGTGGCTCAACCGTTAACAGCGGCAATACTCATACTTCAGAAAAAAATTAGAACCTTTGAAACAAGCTATGCACACGTCTGACATGGAGTCAAAGTTATCCACGTTTTAAATGTAGTTAAATTTAATTTAATATTTGAAGAAAAGTAAATAATTGGAGGTACTAAACATGTATTTTTTTTGGAATAAACTTTTCTCCTGTACATTATCGCGCTACTGATTATTGTGTAGTAAACCCAATTTTTGAATGGAGTTTTGGCGGGAACGTCAGAAATATGTTGTTTCTCTGTGTTATTTTCATAAACTTGTGTTATTTTTCGCTTATTAATGCGATAAAGATGGTGGTGTTTTATTCATTAAGTGTTTGATCAAGTGCGTGAGTGTAGGCAAGTGAAAAAAGGGGTGGAATGTTAAATCACGTTGTCGACAAAACTCTAAAGAAGTTTCTAGTAATAAAAGCCCCACCACTCTAATGAAGCACG
Organism: Lycia hirtaria; assembly: GCA_947563715.1. Classification (NCBI taxonomy): domain Eukaryota; kingdom Metazoa; phylum Arthropoda; class Insecta; order Lepidoptera; family Geometridae; genus Lycia; species Lycia hirtaria. Next base: position 18,146,086 of record OX387386.1, read on the forward strand.
ACTCGAATTTGAAAATGACTTATACGTGACTTAGATTGTGACTAGAAATCTTAATACTTGACACTGGCAAATCTGTTAAGCGGGTTCAAATGTAATTTAAAAAACAAATTAAAAAAAAAACTAATTTTGCATGGACAATGGTCATAGACTCATAATAGATACTTGATTCAAGATGGCCATGTGTCATGATGGTTTCTTGAATTGTTGGCGTTAAAAAACAATTTTTGTGAGAAAAAAGTGTTTTTATCACAATGGCTGACTTAAGTGTTGATGTTTCAAAGTTACCGGAGGATGTGAGGGATAAACTAGCTGAATTGGACTTGGAGCTATCTGAAGGTAGGAATTCTGCTTATTTTACTATTCGTACGTAAATCGATAAATTGATGATTAATAATTTGTTGATTAATATTTTGCATATTAGCTGTATGATCTGAAAATTCTTTTGTATTCTTTGTTTGTTGTTTAGTAGCGATTAAGTTGCTTGAGTATTAACGTATTATATAGGAACTGCAGCTGAATGATGTGCCTAATTGCAAGGTAAATAAAAGATTGTCGCTTTGATTGCTGCTAGGATGCGTTGTGTAAGTTTGTGGTAAGTATGTACTAGAGACGATATATGTCGGCATTGTTGGCTGGCACGCTTCACTCGTTCCATTGTCACATTGCGTGTCGAGCATTGCACTATCTCATTATTTAAAATATCTAGATGTGCAATGTTTCTAGCAATGCGCGCGTCTGCGTGGCCAATCTACCCTAGAAATAAGCGCAACAACAGTCAACTCTGCAAGGATGTGGTACAAAAAAGTTCACTGAAGATGGGAGGTCATATATGACATGTATTTTATTAAGTTTTCAAGAACATTCTAGTAAGAAAAAGAGACAAATAAAGAGAAAATTTATTTTTAATAAACTACCTTGTTTTTTGTAAAATCTTTGTCATATTAATTTTACAAAAAGACAAGAAATAACTATTAGATTTTTGCGTGAATTTTGTAAGGAGAGCAATTCATCTTAAAACATTATGAAAATATTAAAAAGTAAAATATCTAATTTATTTTTAATTCAGAACTGCAGGTAGAGTGGCAAAACTTATATTTTATATACACTGTTTTGTTTAGTAACTTATTAATCAAAAAGAGGTTATCCATTTGGTTATATTGTTTAAAAATGTTTGTTAACTCATAAGACTGTCATTTATAAAGTGATGTGATAAATTATATTTTCAATTGAAATGATCTATTTTCAGTTTGGAGTTCAGTTTTATTTTATTAAAATCGGTTTAGTAGTTTTTAAAATAAAATAACTAGTACAAAGTAAAAGAACTTGCCTATTTTGAAGCCGGTTGTTTCAGTTTTTTAAAATAATTATTTATTCATAATAACAACAGTTTTCCTCTAAAGTATTATGACAACAGCTAATCTTATGGAGGCACTTTAAAAAAAAAGTTATTCCTTAGTATTTCATGAAATGGTTGAATTGAACTGTTTTCTAATTTCAATTATATTTTAAGCAATATCTGATTTGTATAAAAATATTATTGTTATGTGATGTTACATTCAGATGTTTACTTGATAAAACATAGGGCCAGCCACAATTTAAAATTGTATTATTTTCATAGTTTATATACAGCCTGCAATATTTGATAAACTATAAAAAGATAATTAACATTTATAGTTTATTGTGAAAACTGATCAAAGTTTACCCATCATGACAGACTTTTTCATTAGATATTATAAGATAAATCAATGCCCCTCATACTGAACAGGAAAATTTATTTACCTATTGGGCTGTATAGATCTGTATGCTGGGATACTTCAGTAACATAAACAGTAATTAAATATGCATAATAAGTTTAACAGTAAATAACGTCTCTGTTTTCAGCTCCTCATAGTTCATTTGGCCCAAAAAAAACTTGCGACTTAGTAAAACTAAATAAAAACAAAATCTTAAAGCTTAAATGTATGATATACTATGAAAAGTGTTATGTTTGAACTTGTCTACTTTCTAACACAGCCACTGATCAATTTAGTAGGGGTATGCTCAAGGAAGTTGGATCACAATGGAAGGAGCCATAAACTTTAGTTTATGCCACCTAGGCTAACTAGTGAGGTACTAAAACTCATGTACAAAAATATGGACATATTTTAACTGACTGGTGGCAAACTCATACATTAACTAGCTATTGAGCTGTTTGATTAAGTATGTATGAATAAAAAAATGAGAAGGCTGCATGCAAAACAAAATGAGAAGGGTCAAATTATCCTTTCTTCGTCCTCCCTTTAAGTAGGTAGCTATGTCATCTATGTATTCTCTCTTTATGTTCGAGTATTGCTCTTTATATTTCTTATAAATTATAAAGGATCACACAATGACAACTATAGTAAAGGAACAAGTAAAACTGTTTTTTTTGTTATTTTTTTTAATTTAGATTCTGCACATATCTTTGTGGTTTATACTTCACTTTCTTCATTTTTTTCATTACTGTCTGTGACTATGCTTAATATATTTCTATTTCCGAAATTACCATTGTGTTAATTGTTTCATAGTCATATTAAAACATGTACAGCAGGGCTAAATCAATTTGTAACTTTCTGAGTCAATGATTCTTAGGTGATTCTTCTACCAAACTGAATGCTCTTTCGCGGAAGGACCTTTCAACTTCTTATGTTACAACATAGGCTATATTGTAAAAATGTTAAGCTCAGGTTTTAAATATCAAAATCCTCTACAGCTGTACACAGTGTGCGTTATCATGGATATTATTTCTGACATGACAGGTGTAAAAAACATGGAAGCGCTTGGAGCTACTCTACTCTGCTCAGTATTGGTCTGGTTGCATTTTCATAGGTTGACAAGGGCAAATAAAGTTATAAATAAATAAATAAATATTGGTGGACATTTCACACAACACCATCTAGCCCAAACTAAGCAAAGCTTGTCCTATGACAACTAGATGGTTGATAGAATACATATATACTTTTTTTTGTAAATACATACTAATGATAAATAGAAACACCCAGACACAACAAACATCCATGCTCATCTCACAAATGTTTGCTCTGGGTGGGGATTGAACCCACAACCTACTGCTCAGGAGGCAGACGTACTACCACTGAGCCATGAGGCCTGTCAGTTATCAATATGCTTAGAATCTGGAGTATACAAGCTTGATAGTGAGTGCTGATTTATCTTACATTTTGCAAACAATGAGCAGCACTTTCATTGTGCGTCCTGCCAAAATTTGGAATGCACTTCCTGTATGGGTCTTTTAGAATAGATATAATGTAGGTTTCTTCAAATCGCGAGTGGATAGGTTTCTTCTAGGCAAGTAAGCTCCATCGTAGACCGTAACTGTTACTCTAGGCGCCTTGACGGTTAAACGCAGGCCTATTTTCAAATAAAGTAGAAAAGGCATCAGTACATATTTAAAGGAACATATAGATGATATGAAAAATAGATGCTCTAACTAATCTATAGTATGTGAGCATGCATTAAATACGTCATACCTCACAACTAACTACATTACTTTGATTAACTATCATCTGTCATACAAATCTTGGCACTTTATGTGTGGAGAATGTTAAGCAAAGCTATTTAAGTCAAGAAATACCCCAACTGCAATAGAGAAGATCTGAAGACAATAGAGATGTGGCGAAGATCAAACATGTGAAGACATATTATATATACATATTTACATATTATATATTATACGTGTTTATATAAGAAATATTTAAACGCTTACTTTTAATCAACCTCAAAAAGGGAAATTCCCAAGTCCACTATGTTTTTTGTACATGTTTCTAATATTTTCGCAGGTTAAAAAGTCTTTCTTTGTTTTGATTCTATAAATATTTCAGCTCTAATAATATATTTTATTCATTCACATTGAAACAGAAGTCAGTTTTTATTCACTATAATTATTTTTTGTTGACTCCATAACCTCGTTTTTAGCTGAGTTACTATTACACTATCACTATTGTTTACATAAATAATACCTATCGATATATTTCGGAGAGAATGCGCATGAGCTTCTCGACCTTATTTCACTTTCCTCATTTAACTGCTATGCTAGAGGACTAACAGAAAGTCACTACCAACAATTTTTCATTGAATTGACATAAATCAGTATACAACGACTTAGTTTCGTGTTCTAGAGGCGTATTACCTATGAATGGGACTTCTTACCACCTTCTCTATTTATTACAATCTTGGAAATGTCATAACTACAGTTAAAACACTTCTTATAAATCGACATGCCTACATCTTCGGCCCCACAATCGTCAAAAGCAGAAATTTCATTTACAAAATATCGAATGAAAATGAACATGCCATAATTTTTTTGACTAAGGCAACATTTAGCCGATTAGGTAACCAATTCTGAAGCACCGCGCTCCGCCACCGCAGAATATGCTGGTAGTCACCAAACTGTACATACTGTATACCAGTGCCTACTTGCTAAACAGGCCGATTAGAAGTGCATACAACACGTCAAATAGAACATCACCGGCGGCTAGGCGACTATCACCGCCTACTCCGTATCCTGTGGGCTGTCTCTATCCCTACCTGTTCAACAACTCGATTAGTTGTGCATTCAACATAACAAGTGGAATGCAGTGACGAAGCTTCATTTTCATATTTCTCCGTAAGGTTTTTCTGTGTCGTTTCTTCGATGATGTTTTGAACCTTATATTGTGTTTATGTTAACTACTGGCGTCGCCTTCGCTCATGTGGCCTATAATACTACAGCCATTCTATGCCTTGAAATCTAGCTACATGTATTTTATCCTCGCCATAATCGCCTATACGCATCGCCACACTCTTTGATTGAAACCGTCCTCTTCCTCCATGTGAGTGCTTTATGATTGATACGTATTGCCCGTCATTATTTTTCTTATCGCCCGTGATATTGCCGTCTCTTGATTCGCGTGCCAGCATGCCATTCCTTGTGTAGTACATAGGTGTGTATCTGTAAAAATTAAACGATTGTTTGAGATGTAAATAGAAATATTGGCCAAGTGAAAACCCACTATCTGTTGTAGTCCACAGGTCTATGTGACATTCTAAGGTCTATGTGACATTCTACGGTATGTGTGCGTGGCGCTTAAAATTAGGCTATTATTTAGCTCGACTAAAAACGAGACGACGTAAAAATACACGAAGTCTTAGAATGAGACTAATACGAGTACATCAAAATTCATTGAAATACAAGCGAATAGCGCTATTATGTTTACAGCGAAATATCGAGTAAAATGGTTACGTTACTCATTTTCATTGTTTACGTCTTTTCCATGCGACTTATCTCTCGATATTCCTTAAGTGTTGCGGTATGCGTAAGTTACCTATATTTAGTGTACTGCTTAGTGTTCTGCGTTTGCGCATGGTGGCGTTACATAGGTCCTTTCGGTCCGCACCGTTGAAAATGACGCATCACCACAAACTTGTTCCGTCGTGACTGTAACTCTGACTAACCAGCCCGATCCGTGGCCCCAATTATGCTTCTCGAAAGTAATAATTGTTCTTATGCTACAATTTTATTATTAAGTTTCCTTCGCGTTTTATTGACTAAACTGGTCGCCAGCTCTAGGAGTATTCGTAGGTTTTATTCATTTATCGTCTGTTCGGAAAAAGAGACTAATGTGGCATTGAGGGCGCTGCTGTTCTTATTTCATTATTTAGTTCAACTAGCAACTCAGCCCGAGACATAGTTCTCTTTCCAAACAGTCGATAAACAAAAATATTATCGTCATTATTATACACAATGACCAATATTTTAAACTATAAATAACAAAACGGTGCTACCGTATACATGCATGTGTATGTATAGCGTATTATATAGCGTGATTCCAAAATCAACGTAAAGCCAACAACGCTCGAACATGCCATATACGCAGGTCCTAAAACGGGAAACAATAAAAATAAAAACACTAAGAAATTGTTAAGAATAAGTAAATTGATGATGTTTTGATGTGAACAATAGATGATGTTATCGCGACTGATTGAATGCATTTGTGTTCGTGGTTGAATAAGTCGTTATGGGATCGACAAATGCGGTCACAAAATTGCAAGTGTAGATTTGCGAAACATATTTTTTTGGGTATTTTTGGTATTAATGGCGTTCGCTTTCATTACTACTTTTTGATAATATAAATTGACAGAATGCATTTTTACGATGAATCTATACGTAAGAAATCTCGACAATGCTATCGCATATGTATAGCATTTTGATTCAGATAAATTTCTATACATACATATAAGAATAACCGGCAAGTGCAGCGTAGGAATACGCTGGAGAACGCTGGATGCAGGCCGCTTCCAAACGGTATTTTTGAAAATGTATGGGGGAGGCCTATGTCCAGCAGTAGACTTGTGGCTGAGATGATGATGACGATGAAATTGGCTGAGGAGTAGGAAAGTATATGTTTTTTACTACTCCGTTGTTGTGATATGTATGAGTGATATCTGAATAAAACTTTTTTTATATTTCTTCTATGTAAATAAACAAATTAATTTCTCACTTTTTTAATATCCCTAATCAATAATTTTATGTGTATGTTGTGATGCGCGAGAGATAGATAACTGAGCGCGTTGAGCTCTACCTTAAATATTTCTCGCTCCCTTTCCTTTAACGCGCTCTTTTCCACATATTTCTCGCTTTTCTGTTATTAAAATGCTTCTTTTCGCTTAATCCTCACCGACCAGAGCTGTGTCGAGCTAGGCTAGGAAAATAAAGTGATGGTAAAGGGTGGGTGCGCATCGTTCAGCTACCTCACACGTTTCTGGTGGACGCGATTATGTATAATGTAACCACCCGTTTCCACTGAAGCCTGCTCCTCGGGCTGTCGGTAATATTATCCTATAAAGTTCTGCGGCAGTATCGACCTGTTTAATTCTCGCGCTTCACAATTCCCCCCCACTTCCTTGCCAAAATTTAGGGAAGGAGCTAGTGAAATAATGAAAAAAATCTGTTTTGATATTACAATCAATTAGGTCACTAAATCGCAAGTTCTCGATTCCTATTTACGCACTAGTCTTCGGCTTACAGCAGAAGCGTTCGTGTTACCCAATATACTGTTATATCTTATTTGTACGTACCATTTCATTACCCACTGCTTGCAATAATATTGACATATATGACGTCATACTCTGCGCAAGCAATGGTTGAAGTACTAATACACGACCGAATATTATATGATCAGAGTACTGAGTGATAAAGAAAACATTGTTATAATTTTTTGACCTTACAAGCTCGAAAAGTTCGCTTTCCCATTGATACACAAACTAGCGCGGAAAAGCCGATTTTACTCTTACAGAAAGTGATTTCAAATTAGAAAGTAACGATTATGTATTTTACATATTACGAGTAAATACTATTGAATGGAATAAACTATGGAAGTGTATATCTTAAAAAGATGTACAAAAAAGTCCGCGAAGCCGAGGCGGGTCGCTAGTACAACATAATAATACTATTCAAAATGTCTGACCCATATTCGATACGAGATATTTAACATTTAATCTGAAACTGCTAACAGGGTGCCTCTATCGCATAAGGCTATCTCTTTTGACGCGGTATTTGATTATTTAGGCTTCTCGTATGGTTCGACGAACAATTAATTTGATTTATTGTATTTCGTTTCCGACTTCCAAAAAGCAGGAGGTTTTCAATTCGACTGGTTTATCTTTTGTATATTTGTTACGCAATTACATCGCCAATTATGAACTGATTTTAATGATTCTTTTTTGTTTGGTATGTCATACTTCAGAGGTGGTCCCATATAAATTGTAAAAAAATTGTCTTATTTTTAGATAACCACCCCACTACCCCACACGATGGGGTGGCGAATGAAAGAAAATGTCATGTCATGCCTTCTTTTTATGTACGGAGTGCCACCAGCTTTTTTAATAAAAAAAAACAATTATTATGTCATTTTGACGCGGTTCACGACACACATAAATTTGCAAAACTTCATTTTTGTAGTACTGATACTCTATTAATAAAATGACTGTGACATACGGATAGATAGACATACAGAAGGACATGGCGAATTCAAGAGTTCCTCGTAGTTGCTATGGGACCTTAAAAAAAATTGATGCCGCCGCCATAGTGGTAGAAACTTATAAGACTGATAAACATCCAGTCTTAACGCAAAATGTCTTGAATAACTGCCATTTGTATTTGACCCTTGAACTAACCATAAATAGAGCCTGCTGCGATGTTTCGCTGAGGATCTTCTCTATAAGACCGTTCAGTGATAAGGCTATGGGAACAATGATCGTCGAGTCAATATCTATTATTATTATTTTACATTTTGAGCAATGTACCTACCTATTATTCTCCTTCTGAACAGATATTTCAAATATAACCTACAGTATTCGTTTAGAACACTATTTTAAATAATTTGGATATTTTAAATGTACTACGTAGACTGTGTATTTTGTCGACAAGTTGAATGAAAAACATTTTTAACCGACTGCTGAAGAAGATGGGTGATGTTTTTCTGGTATATTTTTTATGTTATTATGTAAGTTTACATTTATGTTACCTCTTGTTGCCTCTGTTCTGATAGATTGATTTGCGTATGCGACATGATATAGTAGTAGTGTTATAGGTTCAGAATAATCGTCATTTGGTAACTCACTATAATTGATTAAAGTGTATGTAGATAGGTAAGTTCTAGTGATTTATATAAAAAAAGTAAAATAGGGGTACGTTTGTATAGAAGAGTGCTCGGTAAATATTTCTCTAAACGCAGTTTTTTTTGTTGGTATAGTTAGGATTAACGATATCTTTGTTTTTTTGTAGTTTGTCATATTTTTTAACACGCTTTTATTAGGTCGACCTGTATGTAACTATGTAATGAAATCTAAGGTAACTAATTTAACCATCTTCCAAGGATCGTAGCGTCATGAGAATTGGCAGCTGTATGTAGTTCTGATGACAATACAATAATATGGTACTGTCAAACTGATCTGATGATGGAGCCGGAAGATATGAACTAGAACTTCATGATGGAACATCGTATCATAGCTGTGTTTGGATTTGTTAGAAAAGTCTTGTAATGAACTTTGACCACAATAATTTGTAGCGTGTTTTTTAGTTTTTTAGACTGAAATTTAAAACCTTTTTCGAGGTATGTATGTAAAGGTTTCATACGAAACGGATCGATAACTTCATCTACAGACAGGCAATTTTTCTCTCGCTCTCTCTTATTATAAGGTGACACCTGACGTCTGCTTTGATATACATTAAATATTACGAAAAGTAGCTCGCTCGCCGCAGTCTCCAAATTACTATACACCACACTTAAACATATGTTCTTTCATATTTTTCAGTGTTCTACAGTCAAAACCCATCCAGGGGACTCTTATAACTGCTTCTATATTTATCTACTTATTTTTATGTATTATGCGTATCTAAATATGGTATCAAACTAGTTATATTATGAAAATACATAGTCAGATGTCAGATTCGATCTGAAAAAGATCCGATTGTCTAAAAAATAGAAAATAATTATTTTTGATAATTCCTATTTAATTATGTTTTAGATAGTGTATAAAAAAATAGTAAAACCTTCATTACTTTAGCGAACTGGACACAATTACGAGTAAATCAACAAATAGTATTTATGATAGTCATCATCATAATTTCTGCCATAAGACGTCCACTGCTGGACATAGGCCTCCCCCATGGATTTCCAAAAAGACCGATTGGAAGCGGCTTGCATCCAGCGTCTTCCCGCCACTTGTAAAAGGCTTGCTTGTAGTAGATTTTAATTTAGTGGATTATATGGGCAACTTGTAGTATTGTGAAAGGAGGTCATTGTACTTATTATTATAAACAAGTTTTACTGTACGGATAATGTAATCACGAAAAACAAACAGCTGTTTGATACATTTTGTCGGAGGTCAATGAACTTTTTCAATGATACCTACATCCTAATTTTCTTTTTAGGGTTCCGTACCTCAAAAGGAAAAAAAACGGAACCCTTATAGGATCACTTTGTTGTCCGTCTGTCCGTCTGTCCGGGTGTCAAGACCTTTATCTCGGGAACGCGTGAAGGTATCGAGTTGAAATTAAAACCATATATATATACGCAGATAATATCTTGATGCAGAAAGAAAAATCAAATTTCTCAGTTTACGTAAAAAAAAGTTACAGCCGAATATGTCGTAAAAACGCACATTTCGGCACTCACAAGGGAATCAAAACCTATGGGGTACTTCCCGTTGACGTAGAACTATGCAATTTGGCAAGAAGCATTGTGTTAGAAGGTAATATAGGAAAAAAACCGAAATCTGGACATTTTTAATTTAATCACGAAAAAATTGTGTCTTCATGCAAGGAATGAGGGTCCAAATTTTAAAGTTCTTTAACCGTATCATGTGGGGTATCATATGAAAGAGCTTCATTAGCATAAGCTAAAATAGGGTTTTAAATATTTTTACGATGTATGTTTTTCGGTTTATGAAGGAAAATATAAAAAAAAAAAATGATTTATCTACTAATTTGTACGGAACCCTCGGTGAGCGAGTTTGACTCGCACTTGTCCGGTTTTTTTTCGACTACGAATTCGAATTTGTGTCCTTAGTAAAAGTTGTTCATTACGATCTCTTTTCGATTCACAACAGGATACTTTAATAATTCCATAGAATGCTTTCTTGGTTAAATAGCAATAAAGTGTGCCACGCCACGTACCTATGTCTGGATCGTTCGATATGTCTGTACTAATTCTGTGGACATATGCACAATAATAGACATAATAATCGAACGCGTTTCATATTTCAACTAGCAAAGCGTCGCGTCGTTATCTCACCTTTATCTCCATTCATTATGAAGCTGAATACAGACAGTGCCTATCGCGTTTCACTTTACAATTCTGTTAATTCATGTACGAGGAGCGTTCAATAAGTTCTCGGTATAGATAGTTTCTAAAGCGGGTGATCCATTGGAGAGTCGGCGAGTTAACGGTATAAACTGTTGGCTCGTTGGGTTGTCGACTCGCGTTGGTGATCCATTGGCATACCAAACAGTCGACCGACAGATCGCCAGAGAGTCATGGCGTGTTCCCAGTCGGAGTTATTTTGTTATTTAGGTATACTGTTACAACAAGAACAACCAAAGAAAAAGAAAAGACGACACAAAGTGTGGGTCTAAAACTGGCTACAAGAGAGACAACGCTTATCCCACGTAAATTTAGTGGCAGAACTTATTGGTGAACCAAACGATTATCGTAATTATATGAAGATGACCGAGGAAGTGTTTATAGAGCTGCTGGGTTTGGTGTCTCCTTTAATAAAAAGACAAGATATAGTTTTTCGTGTACCAATTTTACCATATGAACGCTTATGTGCAACTCTCCAGTTCCGGGCAGCTGTTGGTTAAAATTGTTGGCTCGCAGGTTCGGCTGATCGACGATCGGTTTATTATATCGCGGTCTTAAGCATGCACGAAGAGCCAACGAGCCAAGCCGCGCTATTTTAAAGCCGCGGTTTTGTAGGTGCTCCATTGGTGGCTTTTATACCTCTGGCTCGCCGGCTCGCTGGCGTACCAACGGTTTTACTCGCCAATGGATCACCCGCTTAACGACTATTTGTATACTTTTAAAAATAAAGGTATAAACAGAATAATATTCATTTGTTTTACTGTTAATGTTGAACATAAAAGCTACCGATATGAGCCATTTTATAGGATTGGTAATATTAGAGCGACGCGCGGTTATGTTATTTTCTTAGGCACACCACGAAGAGTCAAAAAATCATCAAAGAAGAATTGGGTGATATTTACCAGGAGACTAGTCCTTCGTTACATCTGTGAAAAAGTGGTTAAATGGATTTAGGTATGAGAGGCAGAACATTGAAGATGACCCTTGCTTTGTTGAAGCCTCAACACAGGATGTTGTTGAAAAAGTGGAAACAAATATCCTGGAGGATATTCATGTAAAAATCAATCCGATAGTAGAATACTTGATCTTTCGACCAGCCCCCGTATTCTGAACCCATTCGTTTTCGGAATCGATCCGATTTGTTTATCGCCGTCTCTGTGATTGCATAACATTCATGACCAACTTTATATGGAAGAAGTGATCGCGATGTGGGTACCCCGAATTCTTGCTGCGTCAGAAACAAGCGCGCGTAGAATGCTGCTCGCAGTTTTTGGAGCTATGAGGAAACAATGCCAACAGCCATCGAATAACATGGTACTAGAGATGAAACGTGGAACGTTTATTATTATGACTTTGATAGTAGGCAAGAGTCGAAGTATAGTCCCCAGTAAAAATAAGATTTGTGACTACATACAAGACACCAAGAATATTTGTTATTTAAATGAAAGTACTGGTGTTTTGAAATACATTTGACACAATTTTATAATAATACAAGCTGCGCTCTGCGTTGTCACTCGCATAGGGATTGAAAACGATGACCGGTGAACGGTGAACGGTCTATGGCCTGGAAAAGAAGCCTGGGATTGGGCCAGGTCCTGAAGAATATCTGTGCCAAAATTAATAGCGATTGGTTAAGCCGCTAAGTCGTGAAGATGTAACAGACAGACAGAGACAGAGCACAGACAGAGACAGAGCACAGACAGAGACAGAGAACAGACAGAGTTACTTTCTCTTTTAACTTTGTTATCTTTACACGATCAAAAGGCTGAATCGATCGTTATGAAATTTAGAAAAGACAACTATTATAATGAAATATTTTTTTCAAATTATTAACGTAAAATGATTTTTATGTATGAAAATTTGCTTGGATCAAAATTAAATTTTTGACGATTACTTGAGATGTTGCTTTCTAGTATATTGTGGGACGAATTTTTTTTATAAGTTTATTCAGTCAATTTATATTTTCAAAAATATTGGTATGCACGAGCGAGACGGACGATGGTCGAACTATGCTTGTGCTTTACAAGGGATATCCTTTCATGTCTCAAGGACTTCAAGTGTTAAGGCCGCGCATAAGTCGCAAAATTCGTTATACGAAGAAAGAAATATCGATCATAAAGTCTTAGACTTATTGACTAATTCTGTTTGAATTCGGATTTTTGGCAGTTAGTTGTTTTTTCTCTTTTCACGGGAAGCATAATAATGCATAGTTAATTTTCAAAATCAAATATTATTTGACGTGTTACACATAATACACCACAGTTGTGCTAAATTTAATAACCTAATATAAAATTACCGAATACTAACAGTTTTTTCATTGGAATATTTTAAGACATCGTGTTTTCATATATTTTACTTCTGCTAGTATTTTGATCTCCAATTTTCCAATATAAACATTTCAAAGCGAATGCTGCAAACTTGATGATAAAACAGAGGATTATGCTAAGCTATGCGAAGTGCTACGAATACATAAGTAAGAATGAGTGTTCATATGCCAATGAGTCAGAACTTTGTTTTAGATATATACTTATATATTCAGATAAAATCTATAGAGACTTTTTGCGGTTTCTGGAATAATCAACTATAATGTATTTTTATGAGTTAAAAGTCTCTGTTTTATAAGACGATCATAAGACCTGTCGTCCTGTATGGATCAGAGTGCTGGGCCACCAAAGGGGAGAATGAAAGGAAATTGCATGCAGCGGAGATGCGAATGTTGAGATGGATGTGTGGAGTAACAAAATTAGACAAGATTAGGAATGAGTATATTAGAGGAAGTATGAAAGTAGCACCAGTAACCGAGAAGTTAAGGAGTGAAAGGCTATCCTGGTATGGACACGTCATGAGAAGGGAGGATAGCCATGTATGCAAGAGGGCCTTAAATATGATGGTAAGCGGCAGGGCCGGGAGAGGGCGACCAAAAAAAGTGTGGATGAACTGTGTGAAAGAGGATATGTGTGTAAGGGGTGTGAATGTAGAAATGACGGCTGATAGAGTGAAGTGGCGAAAGGAAACATGCTGTGCCGACCCCACCTAGTGGGATAAGGGCAAGGAAATGATGATGATGATGAAAAGTCTCTGTTTTGTAACAAAAAATTGCAAAAGTGAAAAAGTGTTGCTTTTAAGATTTCGTATGCAAACAACAAACAAGAGACATAATTTTTGTTCTCTACGTTGAAAATAGACAGATCGATAAAGCGTGAGAGTGAACATTCCAATTCAAAGGCGGATCACGCGAGAGGAAAAATTGCGATAATGAAAGCACTTTTTGAACATTCTTGTCTGCCCGAGCAACATTTGTTATTATACATATATTTTTAGCAACTATCGTATGGATATAAACTGCAGTTTAATTGTTTTTACTCACATTTATTACATCATGTTATTACGGAATAGAAATGAAATAAATAAATAATAATAATAAATATTTGTGGACATTTCACACAACACCATCTAGCCCAAACTAAGCAAAGCTTGAGTGTTAATCCGGGTACTTCGGCGTTTCGCACCGCAAGTGGTTCGAACCGCGGTGCGAATCACCCAAGAGCTCTTTTTGAATAGGTCATTTCGCACCGCGGTGCGAATCGAACAATATCATTTTGGAATAGGTCGATTCGGACCAGCAGTGAGGAATAAAACAGTTCTCTTTTTGGGTGAGTGGGTTCGAGCAGAGAAGATTATGTAGTTTGATTACATACGTAATACCTTACAGTACAACCAGGCACAAAATAACAGGAAAAACAAAATAATTAAAATTATTGTTTTTTACATAAGTTTAAAAAAATATTGATTATGTAAAAAGATATTAAATAGATGCAAAATGTCGCTAATACACGCGCACATTTGATTGGTAGATGCTTCTATAGTGTCATTTTTATTGCACTTGAGTTATTGCTAAGATTACAGTGTTTATCTACTTTGAGAGTGGTGACGGGATAAATTCTTATTTAAATGTTGTGAAGTTTTTATGGTAAGTACAGCTTATATAAAATAATACTAATATGTCGCAAACACATTGTTAGGTACTAGAGACGTTTAATATGTGTATTTTTCTATATTTTACATCTATGATTTTCCATGATTAACTAATTAGTATATTATAATGTACCAGCCTAGCGATACTCCATGGAAACTAACAAAATGTATGAAATAAAGAAATAACACGAAAAAAAAAACTGGGCGTCTACCTAAGTAGGTACGTAAACCAACTATTTTTGAGGTCGGTGTCTATGGAGGCCTTAGTTGATGGTAGTTATTTAATTTGAAATATCTTCATATATTTTATTTCCTATAAAAAATCCCACTCTTAAATACAGTTATATTCCCTTTGTGATGTACCTACATCATAACCTGTGATTAGCAAGAGTTAGTGTTAAAGTTATAAAGTGATTATGCCACGTTTAAATTGTAAATAAAATCTATAACGTATTAAGGAAACATGATTATTACGTATAATATAGTTTTTTTTTTCACTAACCACTTTGCCACTCATCTATACAAATAAATAATTGAAATCCTTAAGTTTTTGATATGAGTTCAAATCGGACCTACGAAAAGAGCATCGGGGCGTTTCTTTATGGTCCGAATCGACCTATTCCAAAATATGTCTTGGGCCATTCGCACCGCACCAACCACTGCGGTGCGAATCGGCCCATTCAGAAACAGTACATGGGCGATTCGCACCGCGGTTCGAATCACATGCGGTGCGAAACGCCGAAGTACCCGTTAATCCTGGAGTGTTTTTATTAATTTCATAAGTATTTGTTTACAATTAATCATTTCGGTGACAGATTTCATGTTGTATGTCTTTTACCGGATCAGAAAGAGTACAAATGTGCCATTGAGGGCGCTGTTGTTTTTGTTTTATTATTTTGCTCGGTTAACAACACAATAGAGAGATCAGATCCCGTGTTTTAACCTCTGACCCAAAAACAGGAGTGCTATAATTTTGACGTTTGTATCTGTGTGTATGTCTGTGGCATCGTAGCTCGCAAACGGATGGATCGATTCTGATTTAGTTTTTTTTAAAGAGAATTTCATCGAGTTCTTAGCTATGTTTCATCAAAATCGGTTCAGACGTTTTTTTTTTGTCGGGAGTTTTTGATTTTTCTAAGCTTATACTCGTTGCCACGTTATTTCTAATTCCAAACGGACTACGTGTTTGGTTCAAACGGATTATTGCTCACGCTCATCCATCCTTCCGTCTGTCCCTTTGTCACAAGAATACCCCTGCCCTTGTGATAGGGACAAACAGACACGGCCACACAATTAAAGTGCCAATTTTCGTATTTGCATAATTAAAGTGCAATACTGACGCAAAGCCAAATTGTGTCCTTTGATTTTAAAATATATGTGAGGGGAGCTCATGCGCTATGAATTTTTTTAAGTTTTAATAAAAAAAAAACCCTACCCCGGCCTCAGAATACAGAAAAAGTATTCTGAGACCCCGGCGTGGTAGGCATCACTGTTTAACCGACTTCGAAAAAGAGGAGTTTATCAATTAGGTTGTTTTTTGTTTTTGGTTTGTAACCTCATGATTCCGTCATTTATATATCGATTTGAAGAAAAAAAAGTTAGAATATACTATTTTTTTTTACTATCAACAAACTTAATTTTGCATTTTAACTTATGACTGTGTTCATGTATGTGATACATTTCTTTACCCCTACACGGTCGAGACACGTTTATGGCAGGAAATAGGAATTCATCATGAGCGCATCTCGAGTCTCAACACCCCATTCTGACCATTTTTATTTTTTGAATTAGTGTTTGTTTGTTTTTTAACGGAGCAACGGATGTAATTTTGTTGATGCAAGATGTAGATGTAGCTTTAATCTAGCTGTTTTTGTCAGTCAGGGAGTCAGTCACTCGAGAAAACATTTTATAGCTGTAGATTATCGGCATTTTACAGTGATTTTTTATGGGACC
Organism: Lycia hirtaria; assembly: GCA_947563715.1. Classification (NCBI taxonomy): domain Eukaryota; kingdom Metazoa; phylum Arthropoda; class Insecta; order Lepidoptera; family Geometridae; genus Lycia; species Lycia hirtaria. The sequence continues at coordinate 18,162,894 of OX387386.1, forward strand.
TCAATTTCACAACAAAAAAATTACGATTGTGCCTGATATATGTATTATAAACCGTCTCACAGCTAGACTGGGATCATTTTCTCATTGTGAGTAGGGTTATGTCATCTTCCACTAAGCTGCCAAATCGAAATTGACAGAATTGAACACAAATTCAAGAATAACTCTCAGACGTGCTGATTTATCATGATGGTTTTCCGATAACTTGTAGTTTGAACCCAGGACCAAGACTTTCAGATCGCAAGTCGGACGGTCATCCAACGATTTCGTCTCGTCTCTCCACTGTCGCACTTGCGTAAGTTTTGCAAGATGTTGGAGTAAGTAATCTGTAGCACGATGCCCACTTGTTAAAATATATATTAGATAGCGCTGAGTCCCAAATCGCACTGTAAACTTTCTTAGAAGTTTCGGTAGTCTAGTTGGGTTAGAATATGTGTTTATTTATAGCGTGCGTTAACTGAGATACAAACGCTGCATCCGCGCAGCGACGGTTCCTAGCCCCGTATTGTGTCAATGGGTTAATGTTCAATTAGGGCGATAGTTGCTCGCTCTATTGATACTCTATACCTATTTTTTTTTTATCAGCCCTGTTTGTACAAACTGTCCCACTACTGGGAACGGACCATCTTCTCATTGTGAGAAGGGTTAGGCCATAGTCTGCCACGCTGGCCAAGTGCGGGTTGGCAGACTTCACACATCTTCAAGATCATTTTGAACTCTCAGATCAGATGGCGGCAATCAACAATACGCACATAACTTCGAAAAGACAGAGGTGCGTGCCGTGGAATTCGAACCCAGGACCTGCGGATCGCAAGTCAGACGGTCGCACCACTAGGCTGCCGGAAACTCCCATCCTATCCTATCCTAGTTAGCGGCTTGGATCTAGCCAAACTCTTATTGAAAGTTAAACAAGTATTTATCGTGTATATGTTTACAGCTAGATTATTCCGTTAAGAGCTTATACACATATTTCGGTAACGCAACGGCGAAATCGGTAGCGTCGCCCGCCGCAACGCAAAGTATCGTGGTAATGTGACGTACATTCCAGCGTTATGACGACACACTTGTTAACAACTTTAACTTTAGTTTGTATGTAGAACGCTTGGAAACAATCATTCTGTCAGTTTTGATCTACATTACTTTTTTTAAATAAAAACTACGGGTCACTCACGTCTGTTTTGAGCCGAAATATCCGACTATAGTTTCAACCGCATTCGGCGGTCTTTTTCAAAGGAGCAGCACACACGTCACTCTCGGTCGGTGACGCGCCTTGCACTGCGACGTGCCGCTCGTGCCGCACGTGATGTCATCGGTTGCAAAAGGGTTAGGGTGGGAAGACGACCGTCTTGCGTCGGTTCAGCTGAAGTGTCCTCTTCACTAGAACTCTCGTGAGTGTCGGGAATGTTCCAGCAAGCGGAACTCACAATATCACCACCAGACTCACGATCATCCTCCCGAGCTCCATGAAGGCAAGGTTTCCAAGTGGGTGGTAAGTGCCATTCCCCATCTCTGTTAAAGGTCGGTAGCTTACTAATTTATATAGCCTCCCTGACCTTCCGGGGCACAAACAACTTCTCACGTGCCAGGACCTTCACCTTATCGAATCTAATGTAGTGCTGCGTGTCGGAGGTCAGAGCATGCTCCGCCACCGCAGAACTAACGCTGTCCAGATTCTTCATGCAGCGTATGTGTTATGTGAGTCTGGTGGTATCTACATTACACCCACCAAAAAGTCTGTATAGCTCATTGTCACCTCACAGTACGGCAAGAGAACGTTTTGTTTCGCGGCAACGCAACGCAACGCAACGCTCAGCGGCGCGGCGCCGCAACGCGTTATTGTGTTTAGGCCTTAAATAATTTAATATGATAATCGCGAAATCATGTTGTTTGTTCATGATTGGTGATGATGATGATGAATCAAATATTGTTGTGATCTTATATACCCAAAGCTAAATGTTCAAATGCAGAGACGGGATATTTTTTTTGTCTGCACCGAGTGTGAAGTTTCCAATATGCGGGACGGGAATGGCGGGTCGTCTCATCGCAACCACTCGCTGCGCCGGTCATCCACCCTCCAAACGACACTTGCTACGAAAAGTTCGTTCGAGGTTACAAAAAAGAGAAATGATTAATTTTTGACAGAGTTATTAATTATATTACAAAAAATATATGACTATTATACTACGGAAGTGAAGACGAATCTTAACAACAACTCGTACATTAAAGTCCGTTAAGCCGTTTAGGTATGAGGTATTATAGAAACTTGCACGCATACAGAAATACATACACTCATAAAAATAACCCTCTTAGCGTAGTCGAATAAAAATAGGGGTTACTTATGAAATGGTAGTTTTGACATAGGCTGTTCGCTATTTGAAATTAGAATTCGGGAGCTACTCAGCCTCGTGTTCTTACTACAGAATAACATTATTATTATTAAATATATACTTCATCGTCATCATCATCATCTCGTCCACAAGAAGTCCACTGCTGGATGCATATGCTGCTGCATAAATATATAATATGTATATACTTAAATACCAAGGGTGTCACCAACCCATGGCTCATGGGGGCAAGTTAATATTATGGAGGATGAGAAAAATATGAATTGTAGGTACAGGTACAATTGCACGGCCTTAGGAATTTGATTGCTTTGCAGTTGGCTACATTTTTTTATCTCTAGGGGGGGGGGCAGCGCATACTCAATATATACTCTCCATCCTAATGTTGAATGAAAGAGATCGCTATTAGCGATAAGGCCGTCAGTTGTTACACTAGTTTTTTAAATATCTCATCATGATTGTAAGTTTCTAAGGTGTGTACAATAAAGTTTATCTATCTAACTAAATAAAGTTAAATAAATTAGCGTAGTCATCACACAGAAAATTGTTAGAGCCCTGTAGCCACGCCACACCGCAGCCCTAGAATCCTAGAAATTGAGACAAACAAATTTATTGTTTGTTGGGTGTAATAGTCTGTTCGGAGAGGGGAAGAATGTGGGGGGAGGAATGTGGCATTAAGGGCGCTGCTGTCCTTATTTCATTAGTTTGTTCGACTAGCAACACAATCGAGACATCAGTTCCCATTTTTGCGACGATAGTTCTCATTCCAAACAGACTATAATGAGAACACAATAGCACAGAATCGAACAGAGCTACTATGGCGGCGTCTAGCGTCTTCTGATAATAACTTACCAGTACATTGTATTCAAAATAAAATTTATTTTGTTATCTACTATTTCGAAACTTCGAAACGTGAAATTGATGAAGAATTTTCATGTTTTGACTGTTTTGTAAAGCTATTAAAGTTTTTTTTTAATATTTTCTGAAATTACTGATTTGTGACTTGTAATAATGGCATTATTATCAAATAGAAATTCGTCAATTTTTACATAAAATAATCGGTAAAACGCGGTTGGACCACGGGTAGGTTAGGGTTCTGAAGTTGCACTTCACTATAAAAAACGTCGTCCCCATATTACGTGTAGAGTTATTATAATTTTTTTCAAGGTTTTTTTTTTTTACATATGTGTATATTTATACTAAATTACATTTATTAGTCTTAGAGATAAATCGCGGACGCACCGACATGACGAAACTATGTATAAGGGTTCCTTGTTGACGGAATGATAAAAAGGTATCGAAAGCTAGCGATACCGCCGCCGTGACACATATTCCAACGCCTTAACGCTATTCTGATAATGTAGCCACTCCAGAGCCATTATAACCGAAGTTAATAACTGAAGTTTATGGAAACTTAGTTTTATATCAATTTCCATTATCAATTAGATAAATATTTTATAATCCTTAAAACGCTTTCCAAATGCCATCAATCGTTGTTTCCTTTTGTAACGGATATCTATCAATAATTAATTTGAGTTAATTGATGTTTGAAATCTTTCAATTTCTAATCGTAACGGATCCAAGGCCTTAATAACAGGTTGTGAACGCGGTCTCTTACGGCTATGGCCGTCTATTTTGTCCGCGGTTTTATCGATTATTGTAATTATGGATATTGTTGTTTTGTATTTGGTTTTATCCGACTGCGCAAGGTTTTGTTTTTCGCGTGCATGTTTGCAGATTTTTATATTACCTCCTGTAATCTACACTCGTGGCGTAGCTTGTCTAGGTGTTATCAAAACGATCACCAAAGTTAAGCAACGGACGGACCGGTCAGTCCTCGGATGGGTGACCGTGAGTGGCATTTCTCTACCGTGGGTCGGATGACACGTTAAATTGTAGGTCCCGGTTGTTTGTTCTTAAAAACAGCAATCGTCAAGCCAGGTCAGAGGCCTTTCGGCGGCTTAATAACTCTGACACTAGGGTTGGCCACTCAGTCTACACGAACTTTCTCACTTACTTCCCAAGTGTCGTAAGCAAAATTTTTTATGATAAAAAATCACGCAGTTCGATTGATCGAACTACCCGCCGTACCACGTAGCCACAAGGGTATATTTTATTTAGTTAAATAGTCATATCTGACCATCTTTTATTATGCGAAATTAATTCTATTCAATGTCCTTTCATAAGCTCTCACTCGCAATTTTAAAGAAGTCAAAGTCAAAGTAATTTATTGTTAAATATAAATTTACAAATCTTGTATACAATAGTATACAACTAAAACAACAATAAATACTATTTCATTGATATTCATAGAATATAATTATAATGATACCATTCAGATGCTAGTTTTCATTTTGCAGGTGACATCACACAGAAGGGCTATGAGAAGAAACGAACACGGCTGCTCGCGCCGTTCACTGCACCGCAGCAACCTCAAGGTAATTTCAACTTTATAACAATAATTACTTAAGATTCAATATCGCCGCTAACCCATTGCTTTAACTAATAATAAGTTAATCAGGGACCGTAAGTATGCGCAGAAATGATGACATTCACAAATTTAACTAGTGACAGGTACATATGAGTCGAGATCGCGACTAAATCGTCGCAGGGTCAAGTGCCAATTAGTCGCAGTCGATGGTCGCTGGACGATAGCAAAACTATAGCTTGTCCTGATTCACCAATGAGGGTTAAACGATAAGGCCACCACGAATCTGGATCCTTGTTGAATTCAGGGCGGCCGCCGGTCGGTGCTCGGTGCGATGAACCGAAACAAGAGTATATCTGCGAATGCAAATAAATGACTGTCGTATCCAACCGGGAAGTTGGTTTAGTTGTTACAAGTAATGACGTCGACCTTCTACAACTGTTAAAAAAACTAATCCACACTGCCAAGTAGACATTCTCCCCGACCGGTGAGCATCGACCGCGACTTATCTACTTTAAGATTTAATTTATTTTGGTTTTAAGTATAATTTCTGTTGTTTATCGTTTTGGTTTAGTTAGTCGGTAACACATGCACAAGCACACAACCACACTTTATTAAGGCACTCATGGACACCTTATATATAGATATTGCTTCACATGCTTTACGGCGTTGTTCATTGCAAATTATTCTAGACGAATTCTAACCTTAAGTAAAGTTTATTTGTGATTTACCGAGTAATCATAACTTATTTTATAATTTTATGGATACCGTAACAAACTTAACAGAATAAAACTAAAGCAATTGTCATATATACTAGGAACTATGCCACTAGTTTGGATATGAGTAATATTGTGCGTCGACGCGTCTTATCAGCTGATAAGGAGAGTTCTGGCATATTTTCCTATACCGTGCGAAGTTACGAAGCGTTCGTTGGCACGGACAAGTTTTAGATTTTAGACTACGCAGTGTCCGCCATTTTTTCTATACCGGTGGGCACTACTGTAACTAATATATTTCGGTAACTGATTAATGTCAGTTACCGTAAACTAGTATTTTGGTATTAAGGTTGTCTTGCTAAAATTAAGAATCTGCAGATTTCTAGAGAAATCTGCGGAGTACATATTCCGAAAAGTCTTACAAACACAGTTGAAACATTACTTTACCGTCAGAAATTTTAAAAAGGAAGCAGGTAAACCAGCTTTGAAATACGTACAAAACCTCTTTCAAAATAGTTGCAGCCCAAGGAAAACTTAAATGGCTAGGTATTTTCAGCTATCAACTTTGAAGTATAATTTGCAATGCGGAAAAATTAAAATTTTCATTCGTTAATGGTCATAGCGAATAAGATCCTAGCGTGCTAAAAGTCATACTAAGATACGACAGACGAGTTCGCAAGAATCCATCAAGTTCGGTACCCAAATTACCGTTTAACGCATCCAAGGCGTTTAGGACGAAAACGGAGGTCTTAAAACCATCCATCAACAAATGACTTTGACATATGCCTTAACTTATATTCGCGCATGAAGTTAACTAAATTTGACGAAGAACCGAATGGCTAACCGACCTACGGTGTTCTAAGGCCGCTGACCGCTTGTCAGTCATAGGTCGCTATTGATGAAGCGGCAAATGAATACCCGAGATATGGCAAGCCAACAAGCTCACGCGGTAAAATATTTAAGATGTCATATGCTAAACGCAGTCGATTTTTGTACTTCTTTTTGTTTATCTTTTGCTACGGAGTGGTTCTCATTCGATATCGGTAGATAAGTAGCCTCGGCTCGCCCCCCCAGAGGTATTTGACTGTTTGACAGCTGTAAGTTGTCAGATTATTCACCAAACTGGTGGATATGGATTGTAACGCTGGTGGATCAAACACTACATATGAGGCAAATGAAGGGAGATAGGTGTCGCGGCTCCAGCTTTCGGGGCAGACTTGCTATTATCATTAAACTAAGTTGCAATACTAAATCCGCCAGTTATTGTATTCTCAAAGATGCAATTCGAGAAATATGATGTATGCTGATAACAAATGATTGCACTTATCACTATCGCTGATAACCATTGCAAACAATTTTTTTTACTAAAGGTAGGGTACAATACAAGCGCTGGCTTACATTGGCTTGGCAATAAACAAATAGATAAATAACGAAATAAAGCATTAGCAATTAAATTATATTATTAGGTAACTTTACACATTCCAATATAAAATGACTCAAAGCTAGTAGAATGCAATCACGTTCTGTTTAGTGAATGGCTAGATACCATTTGCAGTTAACTATAGGTTTATTTGCAGTGGAAGAAACTTGTAAAGCAGTTTTTATCCAGTTTATAGCTCATTAGACTCTAGTTTTGGATAGTAATTAAAATCACAAGTAAATCACGTCAACTCTATGTATATGTCGCATAGACCCAGAAGAGTCGCTCTTGTTGGCTGAGTAGATTAGATTAACCTACTTAGCCAAGATTGGAAATAATAAACGTAGACCTGATCGGAGTGGCGGAAGGTGGTTATGTTATTCGTTTTGGCGTAATTTTTAATGTACCACTTTAAAAAAAATGCTATAGCGCCTAGTGGCGTTCAAATAATATTTATGTCAAAGTAGGTAGGTAATGAGAAAGAAGACTGCTAACAACCGCGTACATTTGAAACGAAAATTCGACACCAATAACACATCTCGTCAATAAAATATGTCCGGGGTTATTTTAACACCTTACTTAGGGCCGGCTTTAAAGCCGGTCTCCTTGCATAGATTTACCAGTTGTCAATATATTCGACCTCAATTGTAGGGAAACAATTTGTATGTAGACTTGAAACACTGCCGGTGTTGTTACAGCGCACTTTGGCTGAAAGGACTCAGAATCCAGAGCCGTTAAACAATAAAAAAAATGTTACGGTGCACTTTGGGTAAGCGCCTAAAAAGGCCATGCCATAAATACTTTTTTTGAAAACCTTTGAAGAGCATCGTATTATACCTCAAACGATAGCTAAAACACTAATCTATACTATTATACATAGATTATAATTTTATTTGATTCTACTGTGTAGTAAAGATCGTCTAAATGCGCAGTATGAATATAACGTTACAAATAACCCAAGAAAAAAAAAATCGGACAAGTATGAGTTCAATTCGGTAAACCGAGGATTCCTTACCCCGACCAAAAAAGATACAAATGTTCACAAACTATGAACTAGTGTGCTAAGGTAATAAATACTATTTGTGTCTTCTGTGCTGAAAAATAAGTCGAATTGAAAGACAAACGTTAGTAGTAAACATTTTTCGCCCATAGATACTACACTATACGGCGCGGTAAATTTTCAACTGAAATAGAAGTTTGTAATAGTAAAAAATATATTTTCGTGCGTTATAATTAATATTGTTAACTTTTTTTCGTTGTTTATTGTTATTTACGATATTTTTATTTTATTTATGGTATGAGATCTTGCTTCTTACGAATTTTCATGATTAATCAATGGTAAATGACGTAAAACTACGAAGAATCATTAATGTCACAAACGCGTATCAATAATCATTAATTCCATAACATTATATATATGCTATCTTTTCCCATAAAGTTGATAGAGAAAATGTAATAACATATTATTGTGCATTGACTGGATAACTCGCGTCTTTGAAGACGTGTAGGAATCACGGAACAAATATTACAAAAGACTTAAGCTTCATAATGCCAGAAAATCTACCAAAATGACCACTAACAAAGATGGTTTACATATACTTATGTTCAATACTATACTGTGGTGTAACTTTTTAGTACACCTTTATATAAGAAAACCTTATCATATCAAGAATGATTGAAACCTCTAAATTAAGATTTTGTATTATTTATTTTATTATACTATTATTTATATATATTTTAAGGGTATGTAAAGTAACTAAAATATATTTTTTTATGATTTATCTAAGAAAAAAAAAATGCAGTAATTCATGACAAATTTTGATAATTTTAAGTTCGTTTTTTTTTCGTATTTATTCGTATTTAGTTGACATGGGCCTGACGCCTCTCTCCTTGGCGAAAGAAAACTCGAGCAAACCAACGGTGCTCAGCATCGAAGACCGCAATAACGTATGGAAGGGCAAGGAGCTACACGGGAGATTCTGGTAGATCTTCTTGTGTCGTTGAGCTGGCTACGCTTCGGTGACCTTTTTAGTGAAACTGAAGGGTTTCGCCTGTGCAATTACAGATGAAGTTTTCAAGACGAACAACTATCGGAAATGAAGGACGGTACGGTCGACATCTGTCGGGCATACCACTGTCCCGGAGAGTATCTCCGACATATTATTTCCGGTTGTTCGCATCTTGCTAACGGTGAGTATTTGCATAGGCACAACCAAGTGGGCGGTGACCAGGAGCTCGCCCTACAATACCGCCTTGTCGAGTCAGAAGTGCCGTACTATCAGTACGCACCAGAGCTTTTTACTTTTATTTTCCGCTTTTCAAAAAAATATTAAAAAGCGGAATGTATCAGGAAAATATGAAAGCGGAAGTTGAATAATGATCGCAATGATTGGGCAGTTGGTAACTCAGGCAAAATATAGTAGTAATATACGTATGTATATGTTTCAGTGTTAATAAATTGTTATATTGAATGGGCGAATGGATACTCGTGACGTCATCAATAAAATCTATAAAGCTTTTACACGTTACACACCAACACATCCAGTTTTATTATTGTTTCTTTTTCTTTGTATTTATATTTTTAATTGTGTGGCGTTCAAAAATGGTTTTGCTTTTTCCTGTGTTCAAGCCAATAATTTTGAATCAATATTTTTTGCTTTGACGCCAATACGTTCGACCTTGCGAAGCGATGACATTTCCATCTGAAAACTACGTGGAAATATACATTTCCTTATTGACTTCCATAAAATGTTGAATGTATGTCGGCCAGCTCGCATTTACGGTGTAGATAATTCAAAAATAAGCGTACAACATGATATAACGTGTATTCTGGAGTTTTATATAAGTTGGACTGATCTCTATGCCTTGAGTTTGTTTTTGAGAACTAGTCTGCAGTCTGCATTTTTACGTAATTGGACTGCAGTCTCCATAATTTAGTTTGTACTTCAGATCCACGAGTGTTCTTTGCCGCCATCTCTGTTTCCTGAGACCTACAATCTTGGATTTTTCAAGGCTAGAGTGAATAGATATCTTCTAGATCGTCGAGCTCCATCCTCGGCCACACCGTCGCTTAACATCAGGCGAGTTGGTGGTCAATCATAGATCTATCTTGAATAGAAAAAAATAAAAAAAAAGATTCGGGCTGAATTAGGCTACGGTGCGTCTTAGATTTTCTTTGAGAATAGATTGATGATGAGCTTAGATATGGTTTTTAAATAAAAATTAAATATTTTGTGTTAAGATTTAAGAATATAACGTCTTCTAATAAGGTCTAATAACTTGATTACTGTCTGGGATTGACATTAGCTAAGGAAATGTCGCGTGAATGAAGCGTGGCGAGTAATGGCAAAACCCCCCTAATGAAGCCAATCGGTCTTTTTGGAAATCCATGGAGGAGGCCTATGTCCAGCAGTGGACTTCTTATGGCTGAGATGATGATGATGATGAAGGAAACGTCACGTGACGGCACGTTAGAGCATTTTTTTAAACTAAGTTTAAGCGTGCATGTCCGCGTAGAGATATCGACCGGAGATCACAGTGGCGGAAGGTGAAGACCGTGAGATGATTGTCACCTCGCATAATGTTGCCTTTTGTCTATACCATACAATTGTTTGCAATTATACATTTTATACAATTTGATTATTGTACAATTGCGAATATTGCCAATTTACCATGGCAAATTTTATAGCTATATGGATGTAGAAATTATTATTATAACGACATCCTGGAAAAAATTTGTGCAATGAATTAGAGCCCTATTCTAGTGTGGTCAAGACGTGCGATCTTAGTTTCATATATTGTGTAGATATATAATATATGAAATTGAGATCGCATAGATCGTATAGATATTTTTGGCGTAAAATGCTGTAACCAATTAACTTAAGTACTTCAAAATAGACTTTCTAAGATCACAGAACAGGCACTGGATCATTGAAGCTGAATACCGGAATGTTTTAAAGATGAAAGTGATCTTTGCGCAGTAATATGACTGTGTACTGAAAATGTCAATAAAGGTGCTATTCCGAGCTACTGTTCAGAGTGTAGTGTCTGTTGGAGGCTGTGGCAAGTGCAGCGAATGTAAGGCAGCCTGTCTCGAAATAGCACCATAGGAATCGTCCATAAATCAGGGCGAAGGGGGTTGGTTCACAATTGCACTGAGATACCACGTGTACTTATTTTTTCGATGAACTCGCGATTTATAAACTGAAAAGCGTCGCAAGATCTTGACTCGCCGTTGTCAGGCAACGACTACATAGATCGCTGCGATATTTGTAAATAAAAAAGAACGAAAAATACTTTGTACCAAAAATACACGTGATCTTTTCAGTAGTTCTAAAACCTCGTCAGGTATCATCAGCAAGGAAAGAGTGGGGTTAGAAAGTTGCTAAAAAACATCGCGTGATTAATGGACGATCCCTTAAAGGGATAAATGATGTGTAATGTTCCGGACGCAGCGGGCAGCCAGCCGGCGGCGGCGCGTGGGCCTCGCGGCGACAGCGGCAGCCGCCGCGGAACCAGGAACCGGCGCACGCACCGGCGCGTCACGCACAATGAGAAGAGATACCACTCAGGTATCTTGACGGGAACGGGACAACCCGTTGGTAGTTGCCACGTTTAACAGTCCATACTATCTTACATAGCTTAGTTTATTTCGCTGTTTTATAAATATTTTTTAGCAATTGGTTTGAAATTTATGCATATACTGTAAAGTTAAGGATCAATCCTAGATGGAACAATATATGAAAACACGATATCATAACATTTTCTCGATAGGAAAAAACATGCGAAGTTACGTCCAGATTCTATTTGAAACCTCTAGTAAGTGCTAGATAAAATTATACAATATAGCACGTTATTAAATATGCTGAACTATAAAAAGTAGATTAAATAATATTTTGTTTCGTAAAATAATAATTACACTCTAAAAAAATCCTTCGAGCGTGCTTTATTTTTACCGTAACTGCCGCAGGGAAATTCGAGCTGATTAAGTCCATAAGCGTACCGCTGTACGATCGATTCTTCGTTCGTCGTGCAACGACCTGCTAATTTTGATGACCTACGCAACGCAGCTTTCATCGTTCATTTATAAAAACCCGACACTACCACCACATACTACAAGTTTCCGGCAGCCTAGTCGGGAGACCGTCTGACTTGCGCACCTCTGTCTTTTCGAAGTTATGTTTGTATTGTTAATTGCCGCCAACTTCAAATGGTGAAGGAAAACATCGTAAGAAAACCTACATGTCTGAGAGTTCCCAATGATCTTGAAGATGTGTGAAGTCTGCCAACCCGCACTTGGCCAGCGTGGCAGACTATGGCCTAACCCTTCTCACAATGAGAAGATGGCCCGCGCCCAGCAGTGGGACAGTTTGTACAAACAGGGCATATAAAAAAAAAACTACCACTAATATCTTTCACGACAGAGACGAAAAGGTAGATCTTGGTATTTTGTAGTGACTCATGAAAATACTCAATTTTCATTGGGTTATCATTTCTATGCTTATAAAGAATTATAGGCATAAAACATAAGAAAGCCCAAATTAATCTGGCTTTGAATTATTCTCTTTTGATGTTATAGTAATTTGGCTAATTTACGTTTCGTTGAATCCTTGCGAATATAGGACTAATCTTCGATCTATTGAAATCTTATGATGATTGAATTTTGCTTTGAGACTTAGGAATGTAATAGGCAAGTGCCTTTATTAACCATAACAAAACTGTATTATACAAACTATACATACTTAACTAACTAAACTACTACACAAAAAGCAAATCGATTACCCCAGACCGATAAATGTCTGAAGACAATCCAAATGCTCAAATCCACTACCAGTTGGGAGCGTACCCAGCATCCTGCCGTATTGCCACGGATGCTGTAACATGAGACTTAAATGTTTCAAGAAAATCAACAGGTAAATGAGAGCTAACGATCGATCCTAATTTCTAATTGAAAGTACAGAACATAGATGTGATGTGTAACGCCAGATGTTGAAATCTATGTTATAAACAATTTAACAATCGATATAAATGTCGCTTTAAAATTTTTGTTCCTCAAAACGTTATTGCGTGTTAAACCTTGTTATTCGGCAGGGGTCGGCGACCTGTTTCAAACGATTTTTTTATTTGACATGCTGGCTTGTCTCCAAGTACATGGATAACATGTTTGTCCTACCCGTTAAAAATTACGTATATATAAGTGATATAAGTGTTTAGGGCACTTTCACATTTAATGACACGGTCGCGCGGCACCGTTGCCGTCGTTTGCATTGACTTATAGCACATAACTTAAAATAATACTACGCTTACAGGTTGCGGTCGATGCCTGTGTACGTTAATGCGATTGCAACGCGACTTATAATTTTATTATAACTAAGTCGTCGGAACACACGCCTGTTCACGGTCTGGATGACTGTGCCGTTCTCGTGTCGGGCTATTCAGTCACCAGAAAAGGTGCCACCTACCCTAAGACACTGCTTAAATCGTCTGCAATAGACGTAAAGGCCATAGGACGATGATGATTCCTAAGTCGCATTGCAATTGGCTCTGCGATCGCGGGGTACGGTATTACGGCAACGTCGCTCAGTATAGTTCCCGTCACGTAAAAAAAACGCTGGTTTGTTCGCGCTTACTAACAAACCAGCGTTCTTTTTACGTGACGGGAACTATAAAGCGTGTGTGGAAAGTGACATCTGTAATTTTTTGCTAGATTCCAATGAAGAAACAGATCGCATCTATTACATCTGATACTCATCCGATGCAGTCTTGCTGTGCGCCGCTACAATGCTTCTAAGCGTAGCTACTTCTACGCGGTATTTCTGCGCTTTCATTTTTAGTAGGGGTACAAGGCGCGCGATTTATCGTGCTGCTACATCGCCTTAGTGAAAACCTTCTAAGTGATAAAGTACTAAAGTTTTGTTTGTTTTGTTCCAGTGCCCTGTCCATCTCCCCGTCCTGCTCCCCAAAAAGAAATTAAAATAGAAGCGCTTCCTTTTCTTCTTTCTTATCCTTTTTATTAAATAAATATTACTCATAATAAATATACTCTGACGAATATTTATGAGCTGTTACAGACCAAATTAGTTTTTGTATCGCAAAAATGAGTTTTTTTATTCATTGATAGGGTTGCACTTGACAAAAAAAAGACCAGGCCAAATCGGTCCATCCGTTTGAGAGCTACTATGACACAGACACAGACGTCAAACTTATAGTACCCCTCTTTTTCCAGTCGGGGTTTAAAAATGTTATATAAGTGCTCAATTTGATATGAGACAAGCTTTCACATCGTAAACTAATGGAACGATAGAGCAGTACTAGTACATGCTTACAAAGTGAACAAATAGTTGCCGGCCATTACAAGTTTATCTGATAACAGTGAGTGATTTAGGTTTACCGATGTTCTGTTTGTAGTTCAACGGGACGTGTTAATGTTATTCGCTACTAAATCCAAAATGAAACAAATAATTTAAAACGTAAATTCAACTGTGTGTATAAGTTATTAAATGTGTTGAGCTCTGTGTGCGAATTGTAAGACATCTGTCATTGTCACAAAATAGTTTTTCGTTTGTCGAGTAACGAATTACATTCTTTATGAAAAAAAAACTTTCAGTAGATATAGTTATTAGGATTATTAATATTGGTACCTCGTGCGTAAAAATCGGTCAAATAGTTGACTTAACAGTAGGTAATATAAATTAAAAAAATCTTGGTGGTCATTTTTTGCGCTATCTAGTCCCAAACTAAGCATAGCTGACTATAGAAAAACATACTTACGTTATGTAGTCAGGTAAAATAGTTTCACAATCAAATAACCAGAGTTGTGCAAGTGAAAATAATAGTCAGCAAGGGGCAATGTTCTACATGACCTGTCCGTTGTCTAGAGGTAGAAGAAATTGTGAGTGATTACTGCATAGGAGTACATACAGACTGTGCCCGGGGCCATTCGAGTTGCGCCACGCACGTCTCAATATATCTACGGCTATAAAAATAGTACTATTAAACTGAGAACACTGTGCTTCTGTGCATGTAATGCTGCTATTGCTAGGCTTTAGGTCACACCATCCTCTGTCAAAACATAAAGCTTTGTATCTGTATCTGTAGAATAAAATGACATGTTTGTATAATATTATTACAGTTTTCTATTGATGATGTTTAATAGACTAATTAAATTTGAATAAATATGTAGCATTGGTGTACCTTACATATTTTTTAATTTTAATTAATGTATTGTAGTGAGTCTTGCGTATACGTAAGTTCATCATTTATTCTTAGGGCCTTGTTAAATCATTTGGATCGTCTTATTGCTCTCACCCAGCGTCTCACTGTCCCTCTATCACATCACAAGGGTCTAGCGACGAAACTGTTGAAGCTACATTATTTATATTTTTATAATGACCCACTAATATACATATAACAAAAGTACTCGTAATAAAAATACAAAATACCTTGACATCTTGGTGTAATACAATCTTAATCATATAAAGGTAGACGTAGAACATATTAATTGTATCATGTTATCGATGTTATTATTGTCTAATGGAATTGAAGTTACAATATTACATGAATCCATTACTTTTATTGAAGCTATGTCGTTTCATTTGTAACAGCAAGTGCGCAAATCTGTAGTGTAGGTTGTTATATGTTCTGTGGTATAGATATGACAAGACTAGGGCCAAAATTGGCCAGTCTAGCATGTTAGAATTTCTCGAAAAATCGAACGTACGTTCAGGAACTGTATAATTGTGTAAAAAAAAAAAAAAAAAACATGTCCACAAGACTCACTCTGCAAACATATTCAATCAAATATTCATTCTTGATACAACACTAAATAAAGCAAGAGTCAGCTTGCACTGTCGCAGAGTGTCTACTTTTATATTCACTTATGGGCAGCACATGCTCTCTTAGTGTATCTCATTCTATCACATCTTTGTGTCTCTTCTGTTGTGCGGTTTAGATAACAGGGCTGTATTTGTCTTGTTCGCTTAAGATTCGCGTTACGTACAAGAGTAGAACTCCTTGCGGGCTTCTCTGTTTCCTGTCAAATACAATCGAATTTTCAAGGCCAGAGTTCTAAATCAATGTGCTTGGCATATACCGTCGTTTGCAATCAGGCAAGTTAAAGTTTAAAAGTATATATGTTTCGTATAAAAAAAATTACATCTAGGGCTCGTTGTTATCTTTTAGTTTTATCCATAATTCTAGTCTGCGTGTGTAATATAAATGAGTTGAGAGTGATTGGTCGTGACCAATGGATAATGGAAAACAAATAATAATGACGGGCATTGCCATAACTCCGTTCCATGTGTCCGGTCCGTTGGTTGTTTTGTTCTCGGCTCAGCGTGTCAGTGGGACGCACCTGCTTGGTGACGTCACGTCTTCTCACCGCGGCCTCAAAAGGGGTGTTGGTTTTTTTTAAAATAAAAATTGTCTTATCTTGGACGTGCCCTAGCCGAGAATTTTAACGGTTACTCTTTTAGGGCCTTCTTTCCTGTACTTTTTGTATTGCGTATAATTTTTCTGTGGCTTTTATTAAGGGAATAATATAAGACGTTCTCTGGGAATTAAAAGCATAAATATAGGTATACTATATGCCAGCTGACGGATAAATATAACGTATGCTTATTCTTGCGGTTAGACAGCCACGAATGTGCTGCCCAGCCAGATGGACTTGTTTTATTGGGGGGTTCCGTAGCACATTTCTTATCTAAAGGCTTAGCAGCGCGTTAGGCCAGGTAAAACGGGACCACCTTCGGGAGATTAGTCACTGAAGCCATTACCAGCCAGGATGATTAGTCATGTGACTGTGACTGTTAACCCGTTTATACAAACAGAATAAGATCGTTTAGTATTGTTGCCGGACCACGGAACACTACCGCTGTCTTACGGTGATTTTAATTTGAGATAAATTGCAAAACATAACTTTGCAATAGGTACCTATCCCTTTTTAAATGAGTCAATTTCTTTATTAACAATACATATACAAATATTTGTTATATATTTATTTAACAATTCTATCGATTAACAGCATACCCAGGATGATGTATTGGGCTAAATAGGCAGCAGCATTTTAAAGGTGTTAAAAAAACAGGTAATCGGATAAACGATTTAGTTTTTGATTTTCTACAAGTTATAGAAATTAAATTGGTAGGTAAAATAAGAAATGAGAGAAAATTTAAGATCAGCTCTAAAAAAAGTGCCACAAGCAATTTTACAATTATACTTATCCGAGCTGTAAGTGGCGTTTTGTAAATCTCTGTCTGTACAATGTCCTTTATTTACATTGAAATTGCTGCATGAATTTGACTCTCAATTTTATCATTCATGCCTGCTCTAACATTTAACGTAGCAAGCTGCTATCCATAGCCCACTTTTCCCCCCCACGGGAAACGAGACGTGACGGGTCGCGAACCACGTCGCCGCCATTTTGTCTGCAGTTTTTATGAAACTCACTTTTGAATTATCACGAGTAGTGCTCATTAGGGAAGCTCTTTTATATCCTGTTCTGTCGATACGTCTATTTTCACACGTGAAAATGGGTCACACTAAACCAGAATACGTGTAGATTGAAGACGTGAATAGACGGGTTTTAATTTCAGCTCAGATTTTAATCGATCGAGTGAAGTTAGACAAAATATTATTACAGGTCAACACCGGAATTCACAATCCATCGGATTTGTTTACATTCGGAATTATTTCACATATTAGAGCAACGTTTCTCAAACTATGGGCCGCGACCCACGTGGGTCGTGAATGAATTTTGGGTGAGCCCTAAAATATAGTACAATGGGTCGCGAGCGAATATTGGGAGAGCTCTGAGAAATAGTGTGAAAAACATAGTCTGTCTACTTTAAAAAAAAACTCCTCCCTATTTTCGGTGACACCTTAAAGAAAAATTATGTACTTACCATGGGTGTACATAACAGGGTCTACGCCACCGGGAGATACAATATTGAAAACAATACCCTGTATTGTTTTCAATATTGTATCTCCCGGTGGCGTTGATATAAACCAATGTTGAAATATGTAATGTAAAAAGACTGACACGGCGTGTACTTGAAATCTACTTTATCTGGGTATGTTCTTTATACAAAAGTTGAATGACACAAAAAGGTGGCAACTACTAACGTTCATGGCCCTTTCAGCCTTGCAGTTTATTGAATCACGTATCTAGCTACTATATTTTTTGTTGCGTTTCTCTTTTAATAATAGAGTGTTAGTCATATCATGACGTTGAATGATTTAGGCTTACTCGTAGTTTTGAATTACAATTTTACGCATGAAAATACAAGTGAAATATAGTTCTAATTATGTTGTTTGATTGTTAAAACATTGCGTTTTGTAGAAAGCCTTCATGTATTGCTATTTTCAATATAGATTATAGTTTTCAATTTATATACTTTATATTATTGGTGCGTTAAATTCTGTAGACAACATTAAATTGATTATCACATTGTAAGTTGACAATTGTTGTCAAGTTAAAAAAAAAAAAAAAAAAATGTTAAAGCATTGTATTTTTTTAGAACATCTCAAGTAGTATGTAGGTATTTGCATAAGCATTGGATTTTGTTCAACTTCTCGAATAATATATATGTATATACAAGTATGTGGTTTTAACTAAAGTTTGTTTTTAAAGGTGGAAAATATTTATTATTAATATTTTTTTTTATCTAGAATTAATTATCGGTGTGACATTGCAAATTTCTTGACACAGCTGCAGCGAAAGCTTTGAATTACTTTACTTTTGATTATGTGCTTTATAAAATGCCTAGTAGTTATGTTGAATTGTAGATAATGCTGTAGATATTGGAAATAGTGGTTTTACTCGCACTTAGTGGTTTTTTGGGTTATATATTTGTACATATATATGTCCACGATTTCTTTGCTTAAAAAATTGTTCACGCTATTTTCCGTTCAAAAGACGAAGTGAAATACGAGCGTTAATTTAGCCGTCCTATACTTTACGGATGTTGATTTGTGTTAGGGCGCGATTGCATTGCTATGCACGTGTTTAGCTTCGCTTTGTAGGAAAAGCGGATCAATCCACTGTGGCCCACGGCCACGCTAGGTAAGTATGCGTAAAATAGTAATACGTGGCCTCTACTGGCATGTTCTACGCAATTAATACAATCTAAATAGAATGCGTACTTAGCACTTCTCTTCAGAGTGTATACCACCTGTACTGAAACCGGTAGAAGTGTAAGCGACAACGAATCGATAATTAAATATATGTAAAGCGGCAGTTTCGGTTTCTCTCGGTGATGATACTCGGTGAAATACCTCCGTATTTCGCTCTATCTTTTGAACAGGCTGTCTAAAGTTCGAAGAAATTGATTGAAAGAATACCTTAGAAAATGGGCGATTGAGGATGGGCGAGATAGAAAGTGGTCAACTTAGGAAATGGTCGAGGTAGGTTGAATTCAAAAAGTGGACCTTCTTATTTAGTCCTTTAGACTAAATAAGAAGGTGGACGAAGCGAAAGCGTAGGAAACATTTTTTTTGTTACGTTTGATTTTTATTAATGACGTACACATTTATTTAATAAAATTTTATGTATGATATATTTTTGAGAAACGTATGTATAATATTTATATTATAAATAATAAATAAATATTTGGGGACATTTCACACAACACCATCTAGCCCAAACTAAGCAAAGCTTGTACTATGGAACTAGATGGCTGATAGAATACTTATACATACTTTTTTTTTGTTGTAAATATATATGTTACTGTAAAAGCCCGAACATTGGTAAATCTTAGGTTTTACCAGTAAATCTTAGGGTTTACCAACACGAGTCGGTAAATGTAAGAATATGTAAAAAAAAAAAACGATTTAATCAGGCTTTTACCATTAGAATTTAGTACATGCTAGGTTTTACCAGTGACGGTTGGTAAATGTTGGTTTTGGAAATAAAACAATGCATAATAGACCAGTTTAGGCTAGGCCAAACTAGTTGATCCTGGTATAGGTATAAGCAATAATCTCTGAAGAAATTATTGCTTATACCTAAGACTGCGTTGCACCAAGCTACATCGTTCAATCAAACAAATGTTATTATATATGTTACTGTAAAAGCCGAATACAGTAACATATGCATTGTTTTATTTCCAAAACTAACATTTACCAACCGTCACTGGTAAAACCTAGCATGTATTAAATTCTAATGGTAAAAGCCCGATAAAATCGTTTCTTTTTTACATATTCTAACATTTACCGACTCGTGTTGGTAAACCCTAAGATTTACTGATAAAACCTAAGATTTACCGATATTCGGGCTTTTACAGTAACATATACATATGATACATAGAAACACCCAGACACAGAACATTAACAATATTTGATTAATATTATAATATTTTATTTGTCCTTTTGACAAAATATGGTATTTTTTAAATCTCAAATGTGTTTTGTGTCGTTCATATTAACAACGAGTATAAATTTAGAAAATTCTAAAATACTCAACGATTTTGATGAAACTTTGAGACTTACTAAATAACCAAAATATTGCTCTATTAATTGTTAATACTAGCAAAATTTGATAATTTCCCTAAGAGGGTCGTTTGTGTAGGGAAATCATGTGCAGGCTTATCAAAAAAAAAAAACTCATCAGTCCGATAATTGTACTGGCGTCGTATAAATACTTTTCTGTGTAGGGGTCCGACGACCCGAGCTGGAAAAAAAAAGAGAAGTAGTCTAATATAGAAAATTCCCTCGAGATGATCTAGGAATTATGTCTTAATCATTTTTTATTATCGTTTAGCATCAACTGAACCTCCGGCCTGTTTGTTTGCTATTTCTATATAAAAAAACCGGACGAGTGCGAGTCAGACTCGCCCACCGAGGGTTCCTTACAAACTAGTAGATAAAAGGGGGAATTTTTTTTTTTTTTAATATTTTCCTTCTTATACCGAAAAATATACATCGTAAAAATATTTAAAAACCTGTTCTAGCTTATGCTACTGAAGCTCTTTCATATGATACCCCCACATGATACGCTTTATTCACTTTAAAATTTGGACCTTCATTCCTTGCATAAAGACACAATTTTTTTGTGATTAAATTAAAAATGTCCAGTTTTCAGTTTTTTCCTATATGTGTACTATAACACAATGCTTCTTGCCAAATTTCATTGTTCTAGGTCAACGGGAAGTACCCCATAGGTTTTGATTCCCTTGTGAGTGTCGAAATGTGCGTTTTTTACGATATATTCGGCTGTAACTTTTTTAAACTTTATTTTTCTTTCTGCAGCAAGATACTATAGAACTGCGTATATGGTTTTAATTTCAACTCGATACCTTCACGCTTTCCCGATATAAAGGTCTTGACACCCGACGGACGGACAGACGGACAACAAAGTGATCCTATAAGGGTTCCGTTTTTTCCTATTGAGGTACGGAACTCTAAAAAGGTGTATGTAGTAGACACTGTTTGCGAAATATGATCTATTAGTGCCGTCCCCCATGTCTACGGCGCGTCGCGCCACCGTTTTGACGCCACACTAGGACCGGACCGGACTACCGGACTATCTTCGTGTAAATATTACTTGTGCTACTTGTAGCGTTACTAATATCAACAAAAGGTGTTGAGATTTTTAAAAATCTAGACAATAAATATGTTACATTTTATATGGAAAGTTCTATGAGTGTTATTTGTATGTTTATGTACTTATTGTGTTAGATTTAAAGTTTTTTTTAGCAAAAAAGAGTAAAAGTAGAATGTTAACAGTAGGACAATGATCAAGTTTCCTGTTGTAAGGACACAAAACCTATATCTCTTTTGTGGTAAGGACTGCAGACTAAGAACCGTCCGGAGAATCTCTCGAAGTGTTGGTCGATGCTCTTCGGTATAAGACCATTCTCCAACATCCCTATCGGGACTAACATATATTTATTAGTCTTATTTTTGTATTTCTAACCATATCCTTTGGTTTTCGTTTCTCTTTATGTTTATTTTATTATGTTAAGTTGATCTGAATATACGCAAATCATGAGTGCTTTGGTAAAATGTGGTCGTTTGTGTTCTACGAGCATGTAGGTACTTAAAACGGATCGGTATCGAAATACGTCTCTCAAAATCGATCGATCCTCAAAGTATTGTGTCAACTTCTGGCTGGTACGACATGATTCTTGCGGAAGTAAGACAACGAATTTGAGACAATGATCGAAGTTAAGTAACGTTTTTCGGTAAGGTCTTAAATTAATAATATAATGGTTTTTTCGTGATTGTTATTAATTGAAATTAAACAACTTTTACTTTAATCGAGCTAGAAGATAAACAGTTTTTAAAACCTGTCAAGTCGGACATCTCGCAAGATTTAGAAGTATACAGTATACAAGCTTGACTGCGAATACGGATTATCCTACATTGGGAAAACATAACATGTGTCTGTACAATTTTGCAACATTCGTAAGTGAACATACATTTATACAGTTAATTTTCTTTCACACACCCGACGAGACCACAAACAAAAGTAAACATGTTATAGAATAACCAGTATATACGCTTGAAAATCCTCCAAGTCTTGGTAAAAATACCTGAATTTCAGTAGAGAGGATTGTTGGCAATTAGAACGCCTGCATGGGACCAGCCCCCGTATTCTGAACCCATTCGGTTTCGGAATCGATTCGATTTGTATATGTCCGTCTCTGTCATTTCCATAGAGAATGACAGGTCAACGAAGTCATATAATTTCAACTCGGCACGGATCTGCAAGAATTTGCAAATAGTGCTCTATGGACAAATATGGACATAGTGGACATGTACATGCATAATATGTAGCGTTATGATTAATTTCATTAGCCGAATGAGAGACACTTGAACTTTGATAAAGTATCAACGGAGTCCTCAAAAACGTCCGAGCTCAATGAGGTCTAATTAGACCCCTTACACGATTATATAACATTTTCGATTTTCAAAATAATTCGAAACAGCAAAACAGACGTCTCTAGACTTCTCATTCTTAATTAGGCTTAAACGCGGCGACTTAGAGTCTTTAAATAAAAAAAAATATGTTGGTCATTGTTGGTATATGACTATATGTGTATCGGTCAACACTCAACCCATTACGCATTGTTCGTATACCACGAACAATGGAGAGTGTTTGTAACACACCAGGTCTTATTTCTTATATTAAATTATTAGGTATTATGTAAAATTTCGAGATAGATCCTTTAAAAGTTGTTTCATTTCAATAATAATATTGATAATACAATGCCAGTGTAAAATATAATCTTATTAATGGTCTGAATATACAATATTTTGTAAATAATTGGTGTTTTGCGTTATTATTATTATCTATGAGATTTTTAAGATTTTTTGGTATATTGCCTTACTCGTGCTTTATTGAATCTGTGGGTTACCGATTTTTACCCAACTTTGTAAGTAGAGGGTAATGAATGAAACAGTTGTGTGTGTATATATGTTCATGTGTTCCCTCTAACCTCGTAAATTACGATCATGATTTTGACAAATATAGTCAATCTGCTACTAAAAGCCGTATCACACTATCCGATTTGTCGTGCTCTCTCGGCAGGTACAGTATATAGTCTAACAAGAGACAGGGATCCGATCTCCAGAGTTCTCAGACAAGCACCCGATAGACAGGGTCCGAGAAATCGGATAGTGTAATAGGCCATTAAGTAAATTCAATATGGCGGTATCGTAGTTTTTATAGTCCAAATATTATTTGTTTATACAGTATGCTATGTTTATTTAAGGGCTTCATTTGTACAATTTGTACATACTAAGTAAGTTAGCTTATATGATGAGTCAGGAGTATTTTTCAAGAAATGGTGAAGCGCAACTAAGATTTGTCTATTACTTATTGAATTCGATCAAATCAACGGATCAAATCATAGTAAAGAGACTATTATAAGCTTTAATCGCAAATCGACCTAAGAGCAGGTTGTCTTAATAGCAGAGTATCCAAGTTTTATTCTCAAAACGACGTGTTACCAAAAAGGTTTTAAATGAACACGTTTAGTCTAAAAACTATCTAGATAGAGTATTTATTTTTTCATTCTATTGAAATATATAATTTTCTGTCTGTCGGTTTATTTGCTTTTAATCTTCATCATCATTATCATATGTGTATGGATATCGTTTTTTTTTATGGATGTAATTGTCAATTATACTAGTGATTTCAGCATTGAGTTTTGTTTTAAATCCCCGACCCAAAATGATGGGTGTTGTAAGTTTGACGTGTGTATCTGTATGTGTGTCTGTTTGTGTCATCGTAACTCACAAACGGATGGACCGATTTTGAACTAGTTTTTCTAAAAGAGGATTTCATCAAGAGTATTCGTATGTTTAATCAAAATCGATTCAGCCGTTTTTGCAGGGGTTTTAGGTTTTCTAAACTTGTGATAAATTACACTCGTATAAACTCAGCTAAGTTTCGTTGTACCGTGATTTTAAGAAACAAGTTTTCATCAAGTTACAAAGATAAAACGCAGATTACTAAGATGAAATACCGAAATAATTTATCTGTTTCTACTTTTGAAAGACCGACAGAATATCCTAATTATATTAGGACTATAAGGTTTTTCCGCTATTAAGACAACTAGCTATATGTCTATTTTCAACTAGGGTGTTTTTATGGGTAAGTTATTATCAGCTGTTGTTAAAAACTAGTTGAATTCAGTTTGGTGATCCGCTATCACCGAATCATTTCGAATTTAAAATAAAAATAAATGAATATAGAAATGTAGCAAATCTGACACCGAGTTAAAATATCCGTAGTTTGTTTGGTGATATTGTATAACATACTGAAGTAAAATAAAAGTTGCCACATTTTTCTATACTGCACTTTTTAACACGATTGATTGATTTTTTTATTGATTGTAGTTTAAATTATATTTTTATTATGGTTTTGGTGACTCCTATAGTTAAACTTTTTTTAAACCGTGAATATGCGTATTAAATGTTGCAAGTCACGATCTCGCGCGGCCTTTGCTTGTGTTCGTGTCGTGTTTGTGTACATGTGAGTGCTGTGTTAATTCCGTCAGATTTCAATTCAATTCAACTTTAATTTCGTCTTTTTAAAGAATCGCTGACAGTGTTCTAAGAAACTTGTGTAAAAAAAGTTATAGAGAATTAATGCTTGTAGAGAAAAAAAACTTGTAGGTTTTTTTAATGGTTCGACCATAGAGTTATTATTATACTTTGGAAACAGAGTACAAATCAGCGTGTCAGCGAAAAGGACAAAAGATTTACAGATTATGTAATAGTAACTATACGTTTTACTTCCAAATATTTGACGTTTACTTTACCCACTTATCCGATAAAAAAGTGAACACGCGATAAGAGACAAAAAACAAAAAATCTATATTCTTCTCTTTCTACGGGAACGATATACGTTATTTTTCCTGGGTTACCGCAAGAGTGCTGATAAATATATCGATATTGCCACCCCATGTTTGAAATATAAACAATTAAATATTTAACACCCTGCGCCCTGTTTTTATTGCATGACGGCAGTAAACGGTTATTATTAAAGGTTTATTTTTTTTTCAGGTCCTCGATAACTTGTTCTATCTCATTCAAAATGGCATATAACAGCACTCTTGCCGTAACTTGAGGAAAAAAATGAAATGTAGTTTGTTCCATTTAAGAAATATATGATTTTTTTTTTTTTTAATTGATACTGTTGTAACTTTTTTAACATAAAGTTTTTAAGATACTGTGAGCAGTTATGTAAAAAAAAAATACATGACTATTTCAGAACTTCCGTTTCTATGTCCATTAATTTTGAAAATGGAACCACTTTGCGTCGAGCGAACACTTTGACGCAATATTATATGGATGCACAGTACACTAATGCTACGCGAATATTTCATGTTAAGATTCGCGAGTGCTCGTCATTTGCAATTACGAGTATACTATTGTGTTTGTATAACTTGAAAAGTGTATAAGTGTAGTATACGTGGTTGTTTCGGGTGGCAGGGGCAGGGGCGGGGACAGGGGGCGCGGGTGCGGTTCTTCGTTCCCCGCCCGCGCCCGCGCCAGGAAGAAGCAACAGACGGCTCACGCGCAATGAGAGCCGCTACCACTCCGGTGAGTCACTATTGAAAAGCCGCCATGAGCCGCGCTACCCTTTGACCGGCTCGGAATGCGTTCCGAGGTGCCACAATGCAAATACCATATTCAACTCATTACATATTTCTAGTTAGTCGTATCCGATAGTAAAAAAAATTACGATATTTGTATGTGTACTGTACCAGCTTCCCGGATCGAGAAACGGACTTGAGGGAAATTGGCGTTTATGTAGGCCAGAGGTACTCTAATTTGTACCATCGGCGACTATGTACCAACTAATTTGTACCAACGACGACTGAAGAAATGAGTGTTTTCAAACTGCTTTCAGCTCTTGTCTTGTCTGTTGTTTCTGTCTGACTTTTCTTATCGAAAATAATTTCATAGTAGATACGACATAACCTCCTCCTTTTTTGAAGTCGGTTAAAAATAAAATGAATTGTTGTGACTTTTACTAATGGTAGTAATGACTCGAATTATTTACTAATCTAACAACTGTAATTGAGTCCCCCTGCTTTTAAAAGGATAGATGGTATTGATTTATCATACCGCGTCCCTATTTCGATCGGCCGCTCCGTCACAAATTTTTAATTTGGACTGAAATAATATTGTTGGTGAGTTTGAACTCTATGATGAGCTCTCGGGACCGACCGTTTGAGCATCCCTGATGTAGGCGATAGGCTGACCCTTTGTCACTGAACCCAATATTACATCTTAGCCTCTACTCCCCTCTAACCCTCTATTGTGCTAACAAATATGGCGTCAAACTGTCATGTCTTTGACGCTCTGCCTACCTCCTAAGGGAAAATAGGCGTGATTTTGTGTATGTTACGGGATTGGACAAATTCAGAGATGCGTGTGTGTTACTGTGCTCTGCCAACTCTGAGTCTCGAAACCGTTCGAAGATTCGCTCCTTGACCGAATATTATCGTGAGTTTTTATGGACAGTACATACTTTATCACAGGGCAGTACGTATAACTATTATAATACTTAATGTAGATTTAACATTTTGAAACAAAGTCTTCCAAGCTTAGACGATACTTTGTTTAAATCCTAAATAAGTAGTTTTTTTTAGATTAGATTTATTTCATATAGATATTTAATTTAGATATTTTTTTAGGTATATTATGTACTATTTCGAAAATGTTAGATCTGTTAGCTTGAACATGGCTTGACACGTTACCGCGTGTCTGGTTGGTAGGAATTCAAAAGTATCTGTTACTTATGCGATATTGCGTTCGGTTTCTTCTTGAACAGGAAACTTACAAAGTAAAGAACAATAGATTGTTTTAACTGAATTAAACCAAAATGTCTAGCAAGTTTATTATCTAGACTTGCCTGTGACCATGAACGCTATGTTTCGAACGTCAAGTTTAAAAATTTATGGTAATCCATAGTTTTTCTGGCGTTTCTTTATTTAGATGTTCCTAATCCTAAGATAATGGTGAAGACAGTATGTACTATGAATACAAAACTATCAAATTACCGGGAATAAGTTATTCAATATCACTATTGTACTCTTATCGCAAATGGTTTATCAATCGAAATTAAGACTTAATTTTATATAAATAAATAAATATTTGTGGACATTTCACACAACACCATCTAGCCCAAACTAAGCAAAGCTTGTACTATGGAACTAGATGGCTGATAGAATACATATATACTTTTTTTTTTTTTTTGTAAATATATACATATGATACATAGAAACACCCAGACACAGAACATATTTATGTAGAGCCTTATTTTGAAGTGATAATGAATAACCTCCTGGAGTTTAACCTGTGACGATGGCGCAAGGAGTGGCAATGCACTCTACTTAGTAAATTGTTTAATAACTTGTGTGTATTATTATATTATTATGGACACGAGTGATGGACATAAGGCGAACGACATGCTCTTTGCATATAAACAGCTCATTGGAACGCCTTTCTATGTCAAAATTACAATCAAAATAGGCACAGAACAGCAGAAACTGGTTTTATCAAGTCCTTCGTTTCGCGTGCCGCTAACGGTTTACTTATACTGCATCTCAATTATATTGAATTATAGGAGTTAAATTTAGTTTTTATAAATTGTATGGTTATTTGCATTGTGTTGTCCTCGGGACGTACCGGGTCGTGGAAGGCCGTCAAGTGCGTGACGGGCGCCGGCCGTGACGTCATATCGTCATACATCATTCCACTCTTCACTTCGTTTGGGTCCGGGTCTGTAGCTGTTGCATCTATTTTCTTAGTATTGGTGTACATTGGTGTGTTTCTTCTGCTTTCGTATATTTTATATAAGTACTATATTTATTTATATGATAGCTATTTATGCAATTGTTGCGTTTTGACGGTCATTTTAATTCAAGCGCTCGCTCGCGTGTTAAAATGACTATATAATTACGTGCAGTTGCACACAATATTTTATCTACCATCAGTTAGAAATGTTTATGTATAGTCTATTTGAATAAAGAACTATCGTGGCAAAAAATGGCAACTAACGTCTAAAATAATGAAATAAGGACAGCACCACCATCCATACCACATTAGTTCTCTAGAATCAACGTAGAAATTAAGAAACAATCGAGAATATCGCGCCCATGGCAAGTGTGCCAATCGTGCCACTCCAATAAACCCAAGAGTGGTAAAAAATAGTGCGCATTTTTTGACCTGTTTTTTTTTTGGGTTGGTGAAGATATAAAGCTAAATATATTATAACTAATAGCAAAACTAGTCTTTTTTATCAGGTTTTCTTAATAATTCTTTACCTCCTATAGTGACTCCCACAGCCCACTTCAAAACGTCGGGCAAAGTCATAATTGTAATATATTATAGAATATAATCTAGTTGAGGCAGAAACTTTATTGGCAATTTATTAGATACTATTCAAAGTTACGATTTGTAATTCAACATAAGAATTTTAAACTAAAATATTTATCACAAAAAATATCTACAGGAAAGTGCAAGCAGATGTGCTGCAAATGTGTACGGAACGCATCAAGCGTGTTCCCAGACTAGTGCGCATTACTCTCAAACCGTGAAATGTTTCATCATCATATAGTTTATGTTTATTGTGTAACTCAAATATTTAAAGAGAGCTGAATATTTAATTCATATACAGGGATATTTTCAATTACAAATTCAAGAGCTGATTTTGTACATTATAAAATGCTATGTACAATAATTGTTCTAACGTGTTAGCTTAAATTGAATTGTTTACTGGTACTATAAGATAGCTACAGTTAAGTGATATAACGTACATAGTTGATGATGAGTTACAGTTGAAAAAAATAGTTTAAAAAAAATTCACGCTCCCTGCGCTCGTGCATTATACCCGTGTAATATTTTGTTCCTACTTTGTTAATTTAAATCAACCTCTTTCAACTTCTGTGCACATTGTTATTTTAATGTAACGTTAGTTTATATTATAAATATACTCGAAAGTATAAAAAATTTGCTCATTGCACTTGCACATTGTTGACTTATGCTCGTTATTCCTTTGACATACCGAGTTGGTCGGTACCTTTGACCGGTCCTGGACTCGGTTCTTGATCATTATGTTACTTTAAGAGAGGCAGTCTAATCCTTAATTATGCACGTGTTTAATAAAATGTTTATACTGTCGTCTAGTCCTTATATAAATACACGTTCGACTTTGACGAATCATGGCGCTTTCTGCAAGATAAGCCTGTTAATATTGAGTAGGTAGTATGGATAAAAAAAAAGTCATCTTAGTAAGATTAAACATTATTTTGAAACGTTCTTTAAAAGCGTGTGAAGCTGAAGGCAAAAACTAGTTCTTAGTATAAACAAGACATCCGCGTCAAGATTTTTTGTATAAAGGTTTCATGGTTAAAATAGCGTACGTAGTCTACAACTCCCAAATTAATATTCAAACAAGTTTACATTGTCATATACAATAGCGGTTAGCAGTTAATGAGGAGGATGTGCATTCAACATAAACTTGTATGTTTATATTTGCTCGTGGCCTTGGAATACTCTTCCATTGTAACAAAACGCGGAAACGATTTCGGACTCATTTAACTCAGATTACTAAAAAACATGTTAAAATATTCATGATTCACTGAACTACTGTTTAGAATCATTTATAGTTTAAATAAAACCGGACAAGTTCAAGTCAGACTTGCCC
Organism: Lycia hirtaria; assembly: GCA_947563715.1. NCBI lineage: Eukaryota > Metazoa > Arthropoda > Insecta > Lepidoptera > Geometridae > Lycia > Lycia hirtaria. The sequence goes on from OX387386.1 coordinate 18,192,961, forward strand.
ACCGAGGGTTCCGCACAAACTAGTAGATAATGGGGAAATCTTTTTTTTTTTATATTTTAGTCGATTGAATGAAAGGTAAATTGCGGTTTACGATTTATGACTTATTAAAAAAAACCTACTTTCTAGATCTCGTTCAAACCAATTTTCGGTGGAAGTTTGCATGGTAATGTACATCATATATTTTTTTTAGTTAGACACACACACTTATTTTACCACTTTGGAAGTGTCTCTCGCGCAAACTATTCAGTTTAGAAAAAAATTATATTAGAAACCTCAATATCATTTTTGAAGACCTATCCATACCCCACACGTACGGGTTTGATGAGAAAAAAAATTTTGAGTTTCAGTTCTAAGTATGGGGAACCCCCAACACTTATTGTTTTTTTTTTTCTATTTTTGTGTGAAAATCTTAATGCGGTTCACAGAATACATCTACTTACCAAGTTTCAACAGTATAGGTCTTATAGTTTCGGACAAAAGTGGCTGTGACATACGGACGGACAGACAGACAGACATGACGAATCCATAAGGGTTTCGTTTTTTGCCATTTGGCTACGGAACCCTAAAAACTGAAACAATTGCCAGCTCTATAAATTTTGCTAAATGTCAGCTAAATTCTTGATGGAAACAGCTGATCTTTGTTAACAAAAGTCGATATACTGCAAACGAGCAGACCTTAAGAAGCAGCTCATAAAAGAAACCCTATAAATTCTTCAAGTAGTCATTTCCGTGAGTGTTGCCGTATTCGATTTTAGAAACGGGCATGAGTGTGTGCTAGAACACACTCATGCCCGTTTCTAAAATCGAATGAATCGAAGTGCAAGCGGTTCCTCAAACTCTCCGATAACCACTCGTGCATTAGACATGCCACTCAATGTGTTATTCTACATATGCTGGAAAGTTTCACTACGATTCCTGACATTTCCAGTGCCATAAACGTCCTGTCAAAGGACAGGAATCAGTTCAAGTAGCTGTCACTTCCGTCGCAAACTCAATTTACTTGTCGAAAACGTGACAGCACGTGTGGTTCCCGTATCGGTTTTATTCAGCCACGAGCGCAGATGCAATTAATCGGACACCATTGATATTATGTAGTATGTATCTTATAAATTATAATATGATAAATCTTAGCTCACTGTGATCAACTATAGGTATTAATGCTTATTTGTATTTATTATTAGTGTTTTAGAAGAATTATTGACACTGCACATAATATGTACCTACATTCTCAGGAAAACGTACCATCGTAAATTCGTAACAGTTCCAAGACGTTGTTTTCAACGTGCATTATTTACTAGAACGTGCTCTTCCTCTAACAAATGTCATAATTGCCAATAATATTGAATTCAAAGTTTCATCAAAACGTTTTACAGACGCTTTTATTTTTTTTGCATTCTTTATATTTTAGGCGTGTTACAGCTCTTAAATGTGAATACGCCAGCAAATTGCCTTCATCTAATTGGAAAAACTTCATTCGCAGTCCGATCATACTTTTTTGTGGTCCTCATAACTCACTTCAGTCGCTGAAAATTCTACGCAATGATTGGGTTTCTATTGATAATCGTAGTCGTTTATTCTCATTTCTGATACAGTGTCATATTCATTTATTCGACACATTGTTACTATTTTACATAAATAAATTCTGAAATCCGGTTCTGTCCAGTTTTACACTTGAGTTCATGGAATTTACAATGGGTCATGTAAAGTAACTTTTTTGGTATTGATTTTATGCGTTTATTCGAAACATTGAAATATTACAAGAAATTGATTTCAATATTTTAGTTTTGACTTTTTGAAGATCACCCTAAATCGAGTAGGCTTGGTCAAAACAGACACAGATCACTCTGATTTGAATTAAAGGTAAAAAGAGAGATAGATTCGACACAGGGTGTTCGTCGAAATTAGTGACAGATCGTAACACACTAGATCGAAACAATCTTCTGTGTGACATAACGCAGAGTTTTTATAAAAACTTGTGCAGGAACCCAAAGCCCGCGCGAGGCGAGGGCGGAGCGACTAGAGTTGACTAGACCACAAGAACTTCCGGCGGGGCATTTCCCCATGGTAAAAATCATGTATAAAAAAAACAATACTTAATACATTTCTTAAACAGGAAAGGAGAAGACTGCCTTCGACCTTAGCCTCAAAGACAAGGGTTTCATTTACTTATGTAATCTTCGATACGTCAACAAATATTTTTTATTTTGAAATTTATGTATTTCATGCAGAAGTTTTGAGCTTCAATGAGGCAATTTTTACTTTTGGGGGCTTAGTACCATGTTTTGTACAAATATAATAATATAATAGACATAGTTTGATATATTTATTTATTTTTCACGGTGTTTTTGTGTGTTTGCATTCGTCTGTCTTTAATAAAAACTAACAGGCATGCATGCTCTCTGTTATTGACGCATGAGCATTTGTCGTATTCATACCTCATATAAATGTCTTGTCTTATGTGCTATTTTTTATAATTTTCATTAAAATATATTTACGAATAATTTTAGCATGTTAAATTGAAGGAATGCTTTAAAACTTGTCAAGTAGAAAAAAACATGTGAAATGAAATCGATGTTATTAAATTGAGAGCACGGTTTGCTGTCCTCTGGGTGACTTTTTGGCTGCTGTCATAGTAGCGTTCATCAGCGTCAATTCTCCGCGCAGGGCCCTTATACCACCGGCCGTGTTACATGAAATGGACGTGGGTGTGTAAAAGATGAAAATTAGACTTTAGTGTTTAAACACTAAAATCTAATTTCACGTTCACGTAACGCGGCTTATTGTACAACGTCGCGAAGATTTGATACTAGGGTATCAAATCTTCGCGACGTTGGCGTAGCGTTCACACAGCGTTCCTTTTCCGGGTACCCCGTTGTACGTAGATCGAGGCGATTCAGCACGATTGTAATCTGTTTTTATTTAGCAGGCGCGACACACCTTAACGTTGCGTACGCGCATCGTTAAGGTGGAGATTAAAGCGCGCAGCTATCTCTCTCGCGCATCATAACATGTTTTATCATATAAAATCATTGAGTAGGAATATTATAAAAGTAAGAGGCCAGTTTGTTTATTTAGAAAGAAGAAACATAAAAAAAAACAATTGATATAATTTATACTGCTTACGGAATAGTAAAAGAACATATATTTAGCCTCTCCTCAGCCAATTTAAAAGATATCGAAGAAAACTATTTTTTTAATATTCTCCTATCTAAATAAACAATTTGGCCTTATACTTTTTTTAATATCACTACTCAATCATTCTCTATGGTGAATAAGATTGCGATGCGCGAGAGAATTAGCTACGCACGTTGAGCGAAACCTTAACACTTTCTTTAAATGTTGGAAAGGCTATAGTATGATAGCGGCCTTAGAATTCTGCGTATTATTAAAAATGCAAAAGCTAAGTGGTATCGATTTCATTGCAATTATTCTATATTGAGTTGCTTTGCCGAGGCTTATAAGATTTTTTGTGCGTATATTAATTAAAAAGACATATTACAGAAGTGAGGCAGGAGGCTGTTCAACAAGCGTTGGCTGAGATGCAGAATAGGCCCAAACCCTCTCTTCCGATGCCTTCTAAGAGGACATCGATGATGGCAAAAAGTCCCGACAGGGAGCGGCATGATCTATGTAAGTTGTTTTAACTACAGGCTTAACTTTATGATGAGCGGTGTGATTATCTTAACGACAACGACGCTTAACTTTGATAAGATAAAATCCCTTGTAGTCATTAGCTTGACATTCCGTCTTTATGGCTCTTGAGTTATGTTTTGGCAGTTTTTTTTCAGGTGATATAATTATATTAGAGAATTCTCCATAATATTTAAGGTTGTTTGTTAATGATAGACTGCCTTATCAAAAACGTTACTTAACTGCAAGCAATGCTTAACATATTTTGTCAACTTCTGGCTGACACGTAATGACAGTTGCGGAAAGAAGACAGAGAACTTAAGACATTGGTTAAAGTTAAGTAACGTTTTTCGGTAAGGCCCAGAATGTATAACGGTTTAAACCGTCTGACTCTAAATAGGTGTCCTTAGACATTAGAAAAGGCCATCGATCCCCGGTCGAACTGTCTTGGCAGCCGGTCATTTCAAGTTCGTTATTCAAAGTCACAAATTCTATTTCAAATATTTATACCTAAAAGCTAGTAAAGGAGAGTATACGAGTATCTGCGCATGACTAATCATCATCTATACCTACTTTTTCATTTATTTTTTGTCTTGGGTTTGTCTCGATTTAATGATAGACAACGTATAGCCACCTAGTCCTAGAGATATACAATTTGGAGGTTGCTTTCTTTGTGAAGTGTAGGTATCTGCTATGAAAGGTAACCTATCTGTAATCCGAATTACGTTTCTTTGAATCTTACTTGCCCGAATCCGTTTCGTAGAACTGCTGGATTCCAGATGTTTTACTTGACACGAGACTTATTATTATTACTGAATAAAGATCTTTTAAAACTGAACTTGACATGAGTTTCTGATTCCATAAGTTTGTTAGCCATCAGTTTCGTTTGCCTGAACAGTTATTAGGTTATGTTGGCTAGAATAATATTAACAGAAATTATATTCTAGCCAAAAACCTTATTTACAAAGGTCTGTTAATTAACTATATCAGTTATTAGGTTAGGTTTCTTTTTATTATACACATGATACCGAATCTTTGTATATATCTCTATCGGACGAGTTGTCAAATGAATTTTCGGGATTTTGATAGTGAGTTTTGAAAACAATTAATTTCGTTTCCGGGAAAATTATATTCGGATTATAGGTAGGTAAACATTGAACGGTTTTGATTTCGGATGAAACTGAGTGATTCGTCTAGTTCAGAATAAGAATAGTTTTGGGTCATAAATATGAGTATTACGTGTCCCCGTAGCTTCCTCTTCAGATGAAGACTCGTGCGCGGGCGACGAGCTGCCCCCGCCCCCCGAGCTGGGGTCGCCCCCCGCGCGCCGCCCCGCCGCGCCTCACCCCCGCGTGCCCCCGCATCCCATTCAGCAGCATCACCGCGAGAAGAAACTACTTCCACGGGACAAAACTGACTTTGACTGGACGGAGCTCGCCTCACGTCTTCCTCCGCCATCATGTTAGTATATACGAGTCTATAATTTACTCGTTGGCCTAGGTTAGCGACGGGACGCGATACGATGCGACACATTGTATGTAAAAGTCCTCCAATATTTATTTATTATTGTTTATAAATAACGTTGAGTTGGACACCGGTCTACGCGATAACGTAGGCCACGTGCTACTTCTAGCTACTATTTGATTTTATCGCTTCGCATCGTATTACGTTGCTTTGCCGTGTTTCTCGCTCATCTAGGACCTAGGGTTTTACAGATGTCGTACGTACCCAATTCGTTCAATTTAACAATTCATGAAATAGTTGATCATTTCATGAACTGAGACCATTAACTAACCAGAACTGAGTGCACATTATACGACTTCTCCACGGACATTTGGCCGGATAGTAAAATAGGGTGCCCATATAGATATAGTTAGTATAAATTCGTGTTATAGCTGTCATAGACTTATTGTTTGTATTAAGACCGTACTTCACTACTTCTTTTTACTCATTAACACGTGGCTATTTACTTTAAAATTAAGGGAAATGTTTAATCGATGACGCTTTTGATTGATCATATATCTGAACTATGAATAATAGTCGTTGAACCAAAAAAAAGTATTGAGACTCTAGCATCGGAACATTTGCTTATTTCAAAAACTGTAAGGCATAGAATAGTCAACCGTTCAGCGTACGCATTCAGTGTGAACGTAGTAAGTCGACTCTGACGTACTCGTTCATCAAATGGCACACCAATGGCGCATTGATAGTGAAAATTGTATTTAAAAGTTGAATGCTGAAAGTGTAGTTTCCAATGCCAACCCTAGCGTGCTATGCGCCCAATAGTTATGAGAATAACGCTTCTGCTCAGTCGGTTGGTGGACTATACGTGTGATGGGAACTCGTATAGCACTGTCTAGTGTTCTTCGGTTTCAAAATGTTGCCTTATCAGTCAATGATTCCTGTTTTGTTGGAATGAAGTTTCTTATCGTACATTACACTCTAGACAATCGATATTCAAGTCTGCGGGATATCTATTAGGGTGTTCTCGATTGGCAAATACGAGGTAGGTCGAAAAATTGCATGATTTGGATTGTCACAAAAGTGTCAGTGTACCAAACAGAACCGAACGTTTATTTTGCCAGTCCAATAAATTGTTTAGTTAGTCTTGTGGAAATATCCGGTGTCGAGTCAAATGAACTGGGACCGAACAGTCCAAGTATAAAATATGTATAATTTTCAAATCAAATACCATCTATATAATAATCTCTATAATAACTAGCTGCGCCGCGCGGTGTTGCCCTTGTAGTGATGATAAAATATAGCCTATGTCCTTCTCTAGGTCCTTAAAATCTCTGTGCCTAATCTCATAACAATTGGTTCAGCTGTTTAGGCGTGAAGAGGTAACAAACAGACAGAGAGACAGACGACAGAGTTTCTTTCGCTTTTTTTAATATTAGTTAGGATTAGGATTAAATATCATCATAATTAATAAATGGAAAAAAATATAGTATAAAAGGAAATACAATTTTATTATAATTTTTCGTATTTTTGTTTAATTATTTTGGAATTTTAATTTAATTTGTTGTACCTGGCGGGCAATAACTCATTAGCAAGCTAATTAGCAACAAGTTCCTTATTAGCACTAAGCTCCAAAGTGGAAAATTGACTCAAAATTCCTAGTTTATGGTTTCTTTGTCGGATTCATTTCGGCGAACGTGCATCTGTTCTGAGTTATCTTATCTCCCCTAGCCCTTTCTACTATCGGACGGTTAGAAACAAAAAATGTCATCGTTCTATGGTGGATATTTCAAAAAACCAGAACAAAGCGCTATAACTTAAACGGGTCCTTCCTCTTTCCCGATAGATTTACCTAATCTGAACATGCGCGGATCAGAGTAGTGGGCATGGTGGGCAGAGGAAGGAACTCGCCGATTTTTGGGTATGACCACAATCTTTATAAGGGCTAACCATAAAACATAACCTTTCTTACTACGCAGTCGGGTAAAACACACTGAATTAAAACTTCATGAGGATTGCTTAGACGATTGATTATATGACTCTAAAATTATCATTAAACGTACATACATTCTCGAAAAAGAATACTAAATCCCGTGATTATACACGGGATTTGAGGTCCTATTACATACTCGTACTATAACACAAGTTTATAATGAAAAAAATTTTTACGGCAAACTTAAGGTAGCACGATTCCCGAAAGTATTTTTACCAATTATTGCCGAAAAGTGAAAAGTTTTACAATGAAGTAATTGTGGTTACCTTTAATATCGGGCTTTATTAGCGGCCTATCATTTTTGTTAAAGAAAAAAGCCGAGATTAATAGCAAAAATATCAATTAAATATTTATTCATAATTTTCGATAAAAACAATATTTGAGTAAAGAGAGGATCTTTGTTGGCGGCATATCATTTTTGTTACAGAAAAAAGCCGAGATTAATAGCAAACATGTCAATTAAATATTAATCCATATTTTTTTATAAAAACATTTTTTGTGTAAAAATTACTATTGATCTCCTGTTTTCTGATTAGCCGCCAATAAAGACCGATATTAAAGCTAATCACAATTACTTTGTTGTTACGTTTTAAAACTGTACTCTTCTCGACCATAATTGGTAACAAGTAGAAGTTTACAAAACTCAAAACCCGCGACAAAAACAACTGGCTGAACCGATTTTGAAGAAACAGCTAAGAACAGTCGATGAAATCCTCTTTCAAATAAAAAAAAAACTAGTCCAAAATCGGTTCATCTGCTTGAGAGCTACGATGCCACAGACAGACACAGATATACAGATACACACGTCATACATATAATAACCTTTCTTTTTGGGTCGGAGGTGAAAATATTTTTGTATAGGAATCATACCACCTTAAATGTGATGGGTAGCTACGTCTGTCGTGTGTTTCTAACGTAAAAGTTACTTGTTCAGACATACCGCCAGATGTGACGCACACGGTGTCGTCAGCCCGTCTCGCGCGCGGAGGGAGCGCCGTCGCTGACCGCGTCCAGTGTTACGCGCAACCCGAGGATTCTGGCGCTGGCACGGGAACGGGCACTGGCCGGTGGAAGGTACGACAAGTTTCTAAATAAAACCTACGGGTCACTCAGACCTGCTTCGAATCGAATGTCCGACTATAGTTTCAACCGTATTCGGAGATCTTTTTCAAACGCATTCGCAGATTTTATTTAAAAATCTGTGAAAACCTTTTTATTTTTTATACGTCAACAGGTATTACTCTCATCTGTTGTAGTGAAAAGCTTACAATTTCTATTATTGCTCCTGTACACTGTTCTAATTTAGCTGTTGAAATTATTTAATATTAGATAATCGTATTATATAATAACGGTACATATGGCCGAAAAGTTATATAGATACCACGTACCGGTAAGCTCAGTGTAAGACAACCAGTCACAAGATGGATAGACGACCTCATACAAGTGGCAAAAAGATTACATGCAAGTCGCTTCCATCGGTCTTTTTGGAAATTCCTGAATGAGGCCCATGTCCAGTAGTGGACTTGTTGTGGCTAAGATGATGATACGGCATAGTCGGAATTACAATATGCTGATAAAAAATCTGGCTCCTTCCTCCAAGAATATTGTTAGATTATAGCGCGTGAATTCAGCATTTAACATATTTTTTTAAGTTATTTTTGAGTTTTGAGTGCAAGAAGAGAAGCTTATGCTCAGTAGTGGGAGATAACAGGCTGAAAATGATGACGATGACTTAGCAGCAGGTGAATATCACAAGGAAGTCATGAGTCAAGGTGTCAGTCAGGATTGAGGTTGGGTACTTCTCGCGCTGGACACGATGTTGTGTTTTTGCTGTGTACAACAAACTATTAACTTGAAACCGCATATTTTTTGTTTTGTAGATTTAGTACTGACTACGAAAATTCCTAATCAGGTGTCTGCGAAAATCCAGCAGCTTCTCAATACACTTAAGCGGCCAAAACGTCGCCCTCTCCCTGAATTCTACGAAGACGATGACATCGAGCTCGAGCTCGCTGCAAATCCTAAAGATCCGAATGCTCCTAAACCTGAAGGAGGGACCATGACACCGGCTGTTGGAGAACAGCTGGTGGTCCCCGCCGGACTCCCGAGGAACCTGGAAGCGGCGCTACAAAGATACGGAACAGCGTCTTTCAAAGCAAATATTGCTACCGTGTTAGATCCTAATGGAAAGCTCAGTAATTCTTTAACATATGGTAAGATCTTAACTTGTTTATAATTTGTATCCATTACATTATTTTTTTTTTACACATTATATAGTTTTCGAGTGTCAATGTCCTTATAAATTAGCAAATATTTAAATTAGGGAAAGATATAGAGCGTATCCTTCTTTAGTAACAAGTATAAGTTTAGAAAATTCAAAACCCCCGACAAAAAAAAAATACGGCTGAACAGATTTTGATGAAACATAGCTAAGAACACACTCGAACAAATCCTCTTACAAACAAAAGAAAACTAGATCAAAATCGGTATATCTGTTTAAGAATTACTACAATTTAATTACCACAGACAAACAGAGGTATACAGATACACACGTCAAACTTATAACACCTCTTTTTTTTTTGGTCGGGGATTATAAATTTACTTTATAAAGCCCTTACCATTTTGCCCACGGAAGAGTCACGTGGGATGGTCGAAACTTTCGAGCAGTCTTTTTTTACTGTCTCTTTAAGTGTGTAAAATACGCAAAAATATCGGGTATAAAATAATATTGCTTTATTTTACCCCTATACGATCATTTTCTCATTATAATAATTTCCCCTTACAGAAAGGGTTTATTTTGTGTAACGGTGAAACGACTCAATTTGGTGGTATTAAACCTGTTTTTGTTATATTTTATTCATGGATTGATGTCCCCTGGCACACGTGTAAATATTCTGGTTTGTTTTGAAATGGTTGCTATGCTGTACTGTACGGTATCTATTATGCTTTTATCTTTTATTTCTTATGTCTCCTTTCTACATATAAATACACGTTTGTAAAAGTGTTGAGAGCTGAATGTTTTAACAAAATATCAGTATTTTCTTTGTAATGTTTACACTATGTACTATATGTGTATATTGTTATAAAAACCATAGTACTGTACCAATTCTGTTAAAATTTATATGGGACCACATCTGGGATTTTACTTATCGAAAAAAAAAAACATCTAAAACAATTGATAATTGGCGGAGTAATCGCTGCACAAACATACAAAAAAAAACAACATACAGTCGAATTGAGAACCTCCTTCTTTTTGGAAGTTGGTTAAAAAGAATTTCAAAAGTTGATACTGACAGTACAGCATTGAAAACATACTTGACTAATGCCTTGTGACTAATGCCTTGTGCCAATGCATGACACAAGGCATTAGTGCATGTCAACGAAAATAATCTAATCACAAACTTTTTTTAGTAGGTGATCGTGACATTATCCTATTCAGACGAATTTGTGACGTCATCAAAATGTTATCTTAAAAAATATGAAAACATTTCTAGTGTGTAAATTACTGATTTTTTTATAAGTTCATTCTGTTATTTTATATCTTTAAAAAATTTGGTATGCGCGAACGAGACGGATGATGAACGAACTACGGACTTAAAAAAAAAACCATTATAATTTACTTTGTAAAATATTTTCAGGTAAATTGCTCAGCCGCTCGCTCAAAATCGCTCACGCGTTGCTCAACAAAACATTCACATGTAAAAATAGCAGTGGCGGTCCGATCGCCGGCGACAACTGTATAAAGCCGGGAGACCGGGTCGCCCTGGTCTACCCCAACAATGATCCAATCAACTTCATCTGCGCTTTCTACGGCTGCTTGCAAGCGGGAGTTGTGCCAGTGCCCATAGAGGTGCCTCTCACTCGGAGGGATGCGGGTTTGCAGCAAGTTGGGTTCCTTTTGGGATCTTGCAGTGTGCAGTATGCTCTTACTTCGGATGCCTGCCTTAAAGGTGAGTTTGAGGTTTGATTCTATGAGGTGTTTGAGTTCATGTTCGAGTGACAGAAATAGTGTGTGTATTAATTACTAGTTTATATGTGATGTAAAGGAGCGTACATGACTAGCCTCAAAGCTCAGTTGGTAGTATGTCTGCCTGCTAAGCTGTAAGTCGTGGGTTCGATCCCCACCCAGGTCAAATATTTGTGTGATGAGCATGGATGTTTGTTCTGTGTCTGGGTGTTTCTATGTATCATAAGCATGTATTGAAAAAAAATTATATATGTATTATATCAGTCGTCTAGTTTCCATAGTACAAGCTTTGCTTAGTTTGAGCTAGATGGTGTTGTATGAAATGTCCACTAAAATTTATATTTATTTATTTATGTAATCATTGTATGGCGTGTCAGCGCCACATAATAGAGGTTACTCACTCGATTTTCGTAGTTGTAATTGAGAGAAAATTGAACAATATCATTGTTTGATTTTGTACTTAAGATTGGGCTCAAGCGCGCAGCTATCTGCCCATAACAACATTTTTAAACATTTATTTTTATTTAGATAGGGGAAATGTTTTAATTATGTTTTGTGGGTTTTGACACAATATAACGATTGGTATTTATTGTGTGTCAAAGTTACCTACCCTCATACGCTGTTCGAATATCAACCACTTCGCTGAGCTCTCTAAACTCATGACGGGATGTGTCTGTAATTCTTCCAGGGCTCCCGAAAACGTCATCAGGCGACGTGGCTTCCTTCCGCGGCTGGCCGTCTCTCCAGTGGGTGTCCACGGAGAAGCTACCCCGCCCGCCCCGCGATTGGATTCCCCCGCCCCGCCCCGCTGAAGACAGCCCCGCCCATATTGAGCACACATCTGCGGCCGATGGGTCTGCCATGGGAGTCATAGTTACCAGGTCGGCCAAATTTTCAGAGATTTTGCGGTTTTAAAATATTAATGGATTTCGATCAGTCTGGCTCAAAAAGAGGTAATATTTATAAACCATGCGAACACACAACGCAGAAAAACTCACAAGTGAAAGTGACGCATTATGGCCGCCGCATACACACTCACACACACACACACACAACGCAAACTAAACGTACTAGTCATAGACAAATACTGTTTTTATTCCGCTCGTTTAAATCTTTTACGGCTTCGAATTCTATTATTTATTTAAATTAAATTTGAGAAAGAAAATATAGTTTTTGATACGATTTTCGATATTGAATATTTTATATCGATGTATCGATTCAAAATATATCGGGTAAAAATATCGATATATCGATGTATCGCTATTTTTTCAACATGTTAAGTTGAGACAAAGTCAAATGTGAGCCTAGAAGGTACTTATTGAGGCGTATTTGTTCGTCCAGGGCTTCAATGCTGGCCCACTGCCGCATGCTCTCTGTGGCGTGCAACTACACAGAAGGGGAGCATATGGTCTGTGTCCTGGACTTCAAGCGCGAGACTGGCCTGTGGCACGCTGTCCTCGCGAGCGTACTCAACGGGATGCATGTCATCTTCATACCCTACGCGCTTATGAAGGTCAGCCCGGCCTCTTGGATGCATATGATCACTAAATACAGGTCAGTACAATTCTAATTCTTATATCTAATTTGGAGTGGGGGCGATAATACCTGCACTGACGTTCCCTTGGCATGTATTGTGTCACCTGCCGGTACCAACGGAAGACTGGATAATTTAATAAGCTAATGCTGAGTTGTGACAAAAACGACTATAGTTTTTGTTTATTTTTTATGTTTTTATATGTTGTGGTTGTTTTAGACACAACTAAAAATATGTCAATGTCTCTGTCTATTTCCCCCGTCAGCCTGTATGAGTTGCCTAGCTTCTTAATGTAACTACAGCCTTGGGTCGCTGGCATATTTGTTGCACCCCTGTTGCAGTTGTTGCGTTGTAGAGCTGATTTTGATTTTAAGATTTTTCCAGGAGTTCCGCTTCGGATCTACCCGGTTCTGTAGCCCTACAGTGCAATAACACATGTTCCACATTCTAATTTTCTTGTAAGCAGCCTCGGCACAAGGGGCTGTCTGTAACAGTAGCAAGTTCTCAGTTCACACTTACGATGATGCTTATCATTTGTCGTAGTTCCAACCTGGATAAGCCAAGTCGTTTTGTTAGTCATTTTGGTAACTTGTCATTCATGTCAGCGCCGACTGTTCGCAGTCTACATTTTGCTGAGCTGGAACCGGTTTGTGACGGAACAATTAGTTTTGTAATGTTTTATGTATTTTTGCTATTGCATCTTCCAGGAATAAATATATGTCTATGTCATTATCAAGTCAGTATAATACAGCTTAGTATTTCCTTTTTGCCGATTTCAAAAATAAGGAGGGTAACAATTCTTCTGTATTTTTATGCTTTTACGTTTGTTACCGCATAATTCCGTCATATATAAACCGATTTCAAAATTTAGTTCGACTGTTGTTCGATCTAATTCTCAAAAATTTACGATATGTTATCTCTAATAGTGTTCAGAGCAAACCTTACTCTTTATATTTTCCTGTAGACAGAAATTGTACGAAGGCAGAAAGAACACAAAGTACACCACAAAATTACTCATTTGCATTTTTATTATTATATTTCAGGGCATCAGTAGCTATAGTAAAATCGCGCGACTTGCACTGGGGGCTTTTAGCAACAAGAGATCATAAAGAGATTTCCCTGTCTTCACTGCGAATGCTGCTGGTCGCTGACGGCGCTAACCCCTGGTCGCTGTCGTCTTGCGACCAGTTCTTGTCTGTGTTTCAAAGCAAAGGTAAGAATAAATCCTGCATAGTACAAGTTTCGAGGATCACCTCCGAAATCTACCTCCAAACAAAAAAAAAAAAAAACATCATAAACAATTTATTATTGACGGAGTAATCGCTGAAACACTTACAAAAAAAAAACATAGACGAATTGATAACATCCTTGTTTTTGGAAGTCGCTTAAAATAATGCCAGTGTCAAATGTGACCTATCAAATTGGCCCAATTGTAATTTTCTGTTGTTGTGGTTGTATTGCAGGCGTGCGCGGCGACGCGATATGCCCATGCGCATGCTCGAGCGAGTGCATGACAGTGTGCGTGCGGCGCGCGGGGCGCGGGGGTACTTCCGCCGGCCGCGGCGTCCTCTCCATGTCCGGTCTCTCGTACGGTGTCGTCCGCGTCGACGCGGAGAACTCTCTGACGTCGCTCACGCTGCAGGACTGCGGTCAAGTTATGCCCTCATGTAAGTTTCTGCTGTACTTCCAGTTATATAGTTCCCGTCACGTAAAAATAATGCCTCAATAATGTAATAATCGGTCTTTTTGGAAATCCATGGAGGAGGCCTATGTCCAGCAGTGGACTTCTTATGGCTGAGATGATGATGATGATGATGAAAAATAATGCTGGTTTGTTCGTATTTACGGGAACTATACCTTTGGTTTCTTATAACTTATAAATTTAATTTGAGTTGTAATTATAAAACTCAGATGTGTGTTATTTTTCCTAATTTTTGTAGGAGCTCAATCTCACGCAATGTAACTTACATGATTTGGTTTAGACAAATGCCTTTCTAATTTCGTGAAGGCCATTAGAATATAAAAGTAAATGTAAAATGTAAATGTATTGACATAAGCTGCTAATGAAATGTCACGTGACGGCACGTCATATTTTCTTTCTTAAAATTCAAAGCGTAAGGGGTTTGTAAAATAAAAACGTCTGCCACTTGCCCGCGGCGGATGTACACTTCTCTACGTAGGTAATTAATACTAATATCTAATACGACACTCTTCTTTAGAACACTAACATTGATATTTTAATTATTTTCTCTAAATAATTCTGGTATTCTGTGTGCATATTTCAGGCGTAATTGTGGTCGTGAAAATGGAGGGTCCTTCATTCTTATGCAAGACTGATGAGGTTGGCGAGATTTGTGTGCTATCCGGAGCCACTGGGTCTGGTTACTGGGGCCTGCCGGGCTTGACGAATACAGTGTTCAGAGTTCGACCCCTAGACGCTGACGGCGAGCCAATCGGCGAGGAACATTACGTACGAAGCGGCCTGCTCGGCTTTCTCGGACCTGGTGGTAAATATCATGACAATTATATTTATGACTCACTTATTAAAAAAAGAAAAAATATATACATTTAGTTCGCTTATAAAATATATACATTTAGTTCGCTTATAAAATATATACATTTTGTTTTTGTGGAAGGATTTCCGTCAAGCTCTCCCTGGGGAAAGAAAACAAAGAAAAAATAATTATCCTATTCACAATCATTCATAATAGGGTTATTTGAAAATGACTGTTTACGTGACTTAGACGCTGGATGCAAGCCGCTTCCAATCGGTCTTTGGAAATCCAATTTGGAATCCATGAATTTGGAAATCCATGGAGGAGGCCTATGTCCAGCAGTGGACTTCTTATGGCTGAGATGATGATGATGATGAAGATGACGTGACTTAGACTGTGAATAGAACACTTAATAACTTGTATTATTCAAGAAACTTGAAAATATATCAATACAAAAAAGAAGAAGAAGGATTGGAAACTATGTCTCCATCTCTGTCATTCTGTATGGAAATGACAAAGATGGAGATATGGTTTCCGACCCGACTCCGAATTCTACAAGTTGTGAATAGCCCTAGCCTAGAAATCGATCATGTCATTCAATTACCATTGACACTCGTATTTGTAGTCGGCTAAAATATGTTTTTTAATGGTTACGATTGTTATGCTATTTAAATGTCATAATCCTTTTATAGACTACTGAAACTTTATAATGGTCTGAGTATGGCATCATTAATAGACTATTCTGTTGACTAATTGAAATTGAAAACTCGGTGCCAGACAAATATATAGTTAAAAGAATTCTCAGAAATTGGTGTCTGCATATTTACGGTGTTATTGACATTGGTTTTCGCTACTTTCTTACTTCTTCTTAATTCTAATTCTTCTTACTTCGTAATCTTATATATAAGCTTAAATTGTGAAAGCTTGCGTTTCTATAATATTTAGACAACTTAGACTTAACGTTTTCTGTATAAATTATTTAATAGATTTATCCATACCCTCAGAAGGTCTCAGAAGCGTTGGATATTAGTAGAATTAGTTACAAGGCCAAACGTTTCTGACACAATTTTGAGAGTGTGGTGAGCTTGGCGATACATTTAGAAACACAACAACACATAATACAACACAACATAGTTACATAATGATTAAAAAGATATATTGTATTTTGAGAAATGTTTTATACTGATAATTGAAGAGAAGCTTTTGCCCTGCAATGCGACAGTCATGTGTAAAATTAAATTTGTGATTGTTTTTTTTGTTATTTCGGTATATTTTAGTATTTTTTAACTATAATTGGCAAACAAACAGGTCGTCTAGTTGCTATTTCCATTATAAATAACCTTTCTCTAAATAGATATACAAATTTAAAAAGAAGGATTGGCCTAAAATTTACATTTATCCACTACTTATTTGCAATTGATACAGAAGCCTTGATACCTAAAAGTCCTGCCTAAGAGCAAGCGCTTCTGTTGCTGTGAATAGAGAACTAATGTGGCATAGAGGGCGCTGCTGTCCTTATTTTAGAGAGGTACCCGTGAACCAACTAGATAGCACAATTAGTTGTGCGATCATTTTATACTCGTAATCACTAAGAAACAGTAGGTTAGATTCGTTAGGTTTCTTTTTAATATACACATGAACTTTCGTGTTACTAATATTCGGTTATCAGACAAATTGTCCAATGAGCGTTTGGGACTGAGAAAAATCTATTTACCCATTAACCAACTACTCAGACGTGTCACGGGAATAAATCTATCGAAGTACGTCCCGATAGCAGGACCGGTTGTGCTTAAGTTGGATCACGGTCACCTCCCCCTTATTTAATTATCTTGTGGTCGAGACGATTTTTGCCACGATATTTTTCTATCTAATCATATTACCTTTAAAACTATTATATTTGCGAAAAGTTTTACACGTGCTGCGAACGATTTTTATCGCCTTCTATTGTCATGCGAAGGTTATATCTGATAACAAGCTATGACATAGCCTTGTTACTGTGCTAAATTTGTGGCTTGCGTGAATGTAATCAAAGGTTTTGTAGTTTAACCACATGTAGGACACTGTACAATCGCTCATTATTTAGTAACACATACGAAAAAAAGTCTTCTGTATTCTTATTCGAGATGGGGGCGATAAGTCCTACACTGACGTCCCGCTTGGGGTGTATTGTGCATTTCCCCCTTCTCTTCTTGGAAGTCTTCTGTAGTTTAACTACACTTTACATGTAAGGGGTGAACCTGATGTTAACGAATGTCTGTAATGCTTAGAATAGCTAGCGTTAATATGACGAATTGGCGATTCCATTTTTGCATTTGTTTGCTGCGGCTTGTGCCATATCGAATTATTTTCATTATAATTTTCTGTATTAAATTTACGTTCACTATCTGCGGAAAATGAAGTACAACTTTACATATTCTTTCATCCACAATTTTTGTTACCTATATGAACTTTGTTAACTTCTCGTTTATAAGAAGTAAAATGCGTTAACATAGGCGCGTTTCACTTATAAGACTCTCACTCTCTCCTTAGACAACTGCAACGATTTTTTGGCTGACGGGCATGGCAGTTGACTACAGCTCGCCCGATGTTAAGCTTGTTGATGTGCCAAGTGAATTAGCGTTCGAGTAAAAATCTATAACAGAATAAGCAAATATGACAGTTCATCAACAGACTTCAAAATACGCAATTTTATTTAAGTACTTGGCATATTTTTCCAGTTATCTTGTTTTAATAATGTGATAAGGGACCAGTCTGAAAAAAATATTCTTTTAAAGAAATAAGAAAAAAAGGCGGAGTTAGTAACAAACAAAAAAAAAAAAAGAAAAACAACCGAGTTGAGAGCCTTTTCCTTTTTTAAGTTGGTTAAAAAGTGACGGTGTGCTCCAAGGTGGCAAGCACATTTAGTCAAGAGTTAGAATTGGCTACGGAATATCTATAAAAAATATTAAATAATAAAAAATATCGTAACACCGTTACGTGTTTGGAGTCAGATTTTCATCTAGAAATGTTACTCGACTTTGCGTATTGAGCGTACATTTCTCTTAATTTTTGTAACGAAAATAATGTCCATTAAAATTAAACAACTTTGACGGACTTATTGCGTTCGGTCGGAGGTGCAAACATTAAATTATGCTATCCAGCGCTCACTTCGGAGCTGAAATATTTGGCATTAAGGGCCTGCAGACTGGGCCGCGTTGCAGGATTTCTATTTGTAATATGGTTGTGTGCAGCTTTATTTTTCACACTAGGATCATCATGATGCGCTGACGTTGTCGCTGACATTGTGCTAAAAAGTATTGAAGGTTTAATTCCTGACTCTTCAGTTTACATTGGTGGTTGTAGTAGTTTCTGGTTTAACAAGTCCTATGCTGTAGCGTTTAGGTGCAAATTTGATCTACTTAAGTCCTAGGCCTTACCGGATCAAGGATCTATATTTGCGATCCTTCATATCCTGCTCTCAAAAATAAGTTAAACGCTGCACTAAAATCTAGCAAGAATGTAGTTGCTGAGGCCAAAAATTAGTGTGTAAGCAGGATTGGTGACCAGTTGCAAAGCGTCCCTATAGTAGCAGAGCGCTTAGAGTTGCTTAAGTTGCTTGAAATTCAAATTACGTACATTCGGAAAGTCAGATGACAGCTTATAGTTCGAAATACGAAGCCAATCTTCTTGGTTCTCTCTTCGTCCCTAATTCAATTTTCTCTTCTAAAGATGCGGCTCTCGCATCGCTGGTTTTACCGCGGTGCAGTACTCCATGCCGGAGCTATACATCTCCTAGAGAGTGATACAGATGGAACTCCTATCCCTTGGCATACTGAAGTAAAGTGGGCCGGATGGCATCCCCGGATGGATACCTTTTTTACAAAGTGTGCACCAAACCTAGTCAGGAGCTTTTACTTTACAAAACGTAAGAGCGTTAATGAATTATTGCTCTCACATCTGGAATGGCGCACCGGATTCAACCTCTCGACTCTACGGCAATGAGAATTTTTGACGATTCCAAACTTACCGACTAGGTGGACGCAATTTGTCTACGAAGACACGTGGGATCCCTTTGCATTTTCTATCGCTTCTTTTTCAGGGAATGTTCTAAAGAGCTCTATGACCTTATTCCTGCGAAGTAGTTTCACCATAGCGTCTCACGATACTTCCAAAATGCTCACCCCACATTTTGTATAGCTAAAAATCCCATACATCCAAATTTTTTCGATCCTTTATTCCACGGACTAGCAAGATGTGTGTGTCCTTCCTCTAAAGGTCTTCCCGCATATATACAACAAAGAGCGTTTTAAAAAGTATGTCTACTAACACCTATCCGTGAGCTTGTACTATGTATAGATTGATTGATAGAATACATATAATATACTTTTTTACCCGACTGCGTAAGGAGGAGGGTTATGTTTTTCGAATATATATACATATGTTTCTATGTATATATGTTGTAAGTATGTATGTTTCTTTATGATCGTGCAGAGGTGTCGTTAGATTTGCCTTCACTTCCTGAGTGTCATAGGCTATACTTTTTTGTAATATTAATATTAGGCGCGTCGCTCACTGGTAAGTCGAGGTGCGGTCGCGGCGGCGTCGTGGCACATTCGAGGCGTGGCGTTTTTGTTAGAGTCGAGGTGCGGGCGGCTATGCTTCCTTCACACACTACAGTGTAAACCCGTCTACGCACGAAACAAAATGGCGATGGAGTCGCGGCGCGGTCGCGCACAGCACCTCTGCCGCGCCCCCGCCCCGCTTGCGCCTCGACTCCATGTCGCCTGCGACGCGACCCTAGTGTGTGAGCGCACTGCCATTTAAACCTGAAGGAAACGTAGAAGCGGAGCGCCGCTTGTACGCCCGCGCTTCGACGCCGCCTCGACTTCGCTTCGACGCCGCCTCGACTCCGCTTCGACGCCGCCTCGACTCCAGCTCGTGTGGACGACGCGCCTTACGACTCGCAAAAATAAAAAAATGCGTTTTTTTTGTAACCTCCGCGAACGAATTTTTCCGTAATAAACAAATGATTTTTGTAGAATGATTCTAAATAATGCTCATTATAATCTTTTACAGCGATTTTACGCATACTTTTCAACAACTTTGCAACAGCATTTCAAGCATAACGAAGTAAAACTGCTTTTATGCAGTTGGGTATTTTGTTTTTCTTAAAAGAAAAACAAAACATCAACACATCTATATTAAAATATAGATACTTGTTGTAAAAACATACTACATAGAAACACCCAGATACGGAACATACATCCATGCTCATCACGCAAATGTTTGCACTGGGTGGGGATCGAACCCACAACCTACAGCTTAGCAGGCAGACATACTGCCAAATGAGCTGCGAGGTCAGTTAAATTATGTAAAATATATGCGATAAGTTCTCTAAAACTTTATTAATGAATAACAATCGTGAGAACATGAAACAGCTATGCGTATATTCGAGGCTTAAAAGCGACAAAATCAATAAATTATTTTGTCATTTAGTTTTTGTGTCCAGATAGCGAAAGAATAAAGGTAATAATACTAAACGTAAGAAATCATTATTTTTTATGTATTGTTTTAGGGTTGGTATTCGTTTGCGGCTCCCGCGATGGTTTGATGACGGTGACTGGTCGCAAGCACAACATGGACGACATAATAGCGACAGTGCTCGCCGTCGAGCCGATGAAGTTTATATACAGAGGGCGCATCGCTGTCTTCTCCGTCCGAGTACTGAGGGACGAGAGGATCTGCATCGTGGCTGAGCAGCGACCCGACTGTGGCGAAGAAGAGGTACCTTTACTTATTTTTTAACTCAAAAAACCTTTACTTATTTTTTAACTCAAAAAAGTTCGTTTGAACATTAACTCGCCTATTAAAAAACGGCGACTTGGTCGAAGAGTTGCATCTCTGGATGGTATGGGATTCATTCGGTGTCTGTAGGTAAGACCTTCACGATATTGTCACAGAAGACAAATACAAATGCTTCAAGCGCTCGAATCCCATTAACATCACAAGTAAACGGCTGTCAGACGACGACCCTGACTTCATACATGTGTGTGTGTTATATTCAGACTAGACTCATACAGATCTAGATCGATATGTTCATCGTCGCGTACCGTCCGTCTCTGTTATTTCGATATAGAATGACAGAGATGGAGATATAGATAAATAAATAGTTTTTGGCCCGATTCCGAATCCGACAAGATGTGGATAGGCGTACAGGGGGCGTACCACAAACTTTCAAGCAGTCTTATATGAATATTACTTTGACTTTTGTCTCGCTCTTTCTATAGTTGAAAGAGCAAGACACGACGGTCAATGTAATATTGAAATAATAACGCTATTAACATTGGGTAACCCCTCGCATCTTTTCACTAACCATTTCTTGCATGCAATGTTATGTCATTCTATATGAAAATGAATTCTTGCGATAGTTAGTGCAAAGATCGGCTTATTAGTCAAAATTCGACGGAATGATGACAATTGCTATTCTTGTTTGGTATGGGGCTTATGAGATATATGTACACTTCACAAACTGCGAGATTATGAGGTTTGAGCTTATTAGATATACACTCCACAAACTGCGAGATTATCTTTTTTATCATTTTTATCAATGGGCGAATATCTATCTAGCTATAAGCAAATGCAAGTAGTATGGAATTTAAAGGCTTACAACTCATCTCAATCAAAGTCGAGTCGAGCTTGGTCGGCAAATTACAATATGTATGATTTATTTTTATTTGGTCATAAAAAGGCTAACCGCAAATTGACGCAATCTACAAAAACTAAATTAAAATATCATCAAAAATAAGAAAGCAAGCAAGTTACAAGAAAGTTGCAGTTGCAATTTCATGTTAGACAGAGAGCACAAATATTAAATACGAGCTGCTGTTTCTCGAGAGAGGGACAGAGCATCCCCCTAAAACATTAAATGTTTATATCTCTGAAATGTATTAACAGATCGAAATATTTTTTTAGGATATGCACATTTTAGTATGCTATCAATTAAAACTATAATTCGTTTGAAATAAAATTTATGCATTATTCCTTATTATGACAAAAAAGGATCAATCGGCGACAATGACAACTTGATTATTCTGTTAACTGTAATGCATATAAATTTTGTGATATTTTCAGTCATTCCAATGGATGTCGCGTGTGCTGCAAGCTGTCGATTCGATCCACCAAGTGGGCATCTACTGCTTGGCGCTGGTCCAACCGAACTTCCTTCCCAAGACCCCACTCGGCGGAATTCACCTCAGCGAGTGCAAACGACGCTTTTTGGAAGGCACCCTGCACCCCGCCAATGTGCTGATGTGCCCGCACACTTGTGTCACTAACCTGCCTAAACCGAGGGAAATACATTCAGGTAAACCATTGCCCTTCTAACCCTTCTCACAATGAGAAGATGGCCCGTTCCCAGCAGTGGGACAGTTTGTACAAACAGGGCTGATAAAAAAAAACCATTGCCTTCAATGGAGAGGTCAATAGTGACACTTTATTCAGAAGAAATTATACGCACAATTATATATACCTCATTTGAAAGCTTATGTTCATAAGTACTTAAATATATATAAAAAATATTTTTAGTGCCTCTAAATATAATGTTACCTAGTGTAGTTATTATAGTATAGTATATTGGTAATATTATTCACTCATTTTATTAAAAAAAATGGAGCCTTGTTCAGTGCTTATATACCTGCATGTTAGAATAATATGCTGTTTCTCTACATCAAAGAATTATTATGCGTATATTTTTCAATTATTTTAGTATCAGCTTACATACAATTTTTGACATCTCCTTTATAAAACAATGGAGTTTTTGCTCAAAACTTACAATATTAAACTCATTATTGTATTTATACAGACGTCGGTCCTGCGTCCGTGATCGTCGGCAACCTGGTTCAGGGCAACCGCCTAGCGACCGCTCAGGGCCGCGATATGGGATACACTGACGACTCCGATGCTGCTAGAAAGGTAATTAACTGGCCCAGTATTATAAGTCATTTTAACCTTATGCGATGTAATACATTCTTATTCGAGGTGGGGGCGATAGGTCCTGCACTGACGTTCCGCTTAGGGTGTATTTTGCATTTCCATCTACCAGCATTACCCGAGCCATCCTATGTAATACATTAACTAAGTTGTTTGTTATTTTTCAGTACCAATTCATATCTGAAATACTCCGATGGCGCGCGCAGAGTACATCTGACCATGTAATATTCACATTGCTCAATTCAAAAGGCACAGTCGCCAAAACGCTCACCTGCGCCGAGTTGCATAAGAAAGCCGAGAGGATCGGTAATTTACTGCTCGAAAAGGGAAGAGTCAATACTGGAGACCACGTGGCTTTGATATTCCCACCCGGCCTTGATCTTATATGCGCTTTCTATGGATGTTTGTACGTTGGTGCGGTTCCAGTGACAATCCGACCTCCGCACCCTCAGAATCTACATACAACGCTGCCTACAGTGCGCATGATAGTCGACGTCAGCAAAGCTACATTGGTCCTCTCCAATCAGTCTGTGATAAAGTTGCTCCGCTCCAAAGAGGCGAGCAATGTGCTCGACAGCAAGTCGTGGCCTCTAACGCTCGACACGGATGATATGCCGAAAAAGAAACTACCGATATTGTACAGAGCGCCGACGGCTGAGATGCTCGCGTACCTCGACTTCAGCGTATCGACGACGGGCATGCTCGCCGGTATCAAAATGTCGCACGCAGCCGTCACTTCTTTATGCCGCGCTATGAAGATCGCGTGCGAGTTGTACCCATCTCGGCACATCGCGCTGTGCCTCGACCCATACTGCGGTCTCGGCTTCGCACTTTGGTGCCTCAGTAGCATTTACTCCGGCCATCATTCGATCCTCATCCCGCCCTCCGAAGTGGAAATCAACCCTGCTCTATGGCTGAGCGCTGTTTCACAATACAAAGTGCGCGACACGTTCTGTTCGTACGGAGTGATGGAGCTGTGCACTAAAGGACTCGGAAGCTCAGTGAATCAGCTCAAGCAGAAAGGAATCAATTTGGCGTGCGTGCGAACTTGTGTGGTAGTAGCGGAGGAGCGGCCTCGGATCAATTTGACCAATTCGTTTTCGAAGCTGTTTTCCGCGTTGGGATTGTCGCCGCGCGCTGTGTCTACTTCGTTCGGGTGCCGTGTGAACATAGCCATATGCCTGCAAGGCGCGTCGAGCCCGGAACCCTCCACCGTGTACGTAGATTTGCGTGCGTTGCGCAACGACCGCGTGTCTTTGGTAGAACGCGGTGCGCCTCACTCGCTCTGCCTCATGGAATCTGGCAAGCTACTTCCCGGAGTTAAAGTCATTACCGCTAACCCGGAGACCAAAGGCCAATGTGGAGATTCGCACCTCGGCGAGATATGGGTACAATCGCCTCATAACGCGAGTGGATATTTCACCATATATGGAGACGAGAGTGATTACGCGGATCACTTTAGCGCTCAGCTGGTGACAGGGAATACTGGAGAGGTGTACGCTCGGACAGGGTACTTGGGGTTCTTGCGGCGGACGGAGGCAGGCGGAGGCGGCGGGGGCGGAGGAGGTGACGAGTTGATGCCGCGCGACAGCGACACGGAGTCACTTGCGTCAGGCTGCAGCATGCCGCCCGCTGACTCGCACGATACACACGACGCCGTCTTTGTCGTCGGCGCATTGGATGAGACGATCATGCTGCGAGGAATGCGCTACCATCCCATCGATATAGAGAACTCCGTCATGCGATGCCATAAGAAAATTGCTGAATGGTAAGAGTATGCTCATTAAATTTGTTTTTCATACATCTTGTCCTCTAACACTTTCTCCCTCCCATCTAACCTTTTAACACTTGCTAATAAAGAATTTTCAAGGTTTGAGTGAATAGATATTTTCTAGATATTCAGTTTTTGTAACAAATATATCAATTAAAATGTTTGTTCCAGCGCCGTATTCACGTGGACCAACCTTCTAGTGGTCGTGGTGGAGTTGGACGGAAACGACAGCGAAGCTCTGAATCTCGTTCCGTTAGTCACGAACACGGTTCTCGAGGAGCATCACTTGATCGTCGGCGTCGTTGTGGTCGTGGACCCAGGAGTAGTCCCTATCAACTCGCGCGGTGAAAAACAACGCATGCATTTAAGAGACGGCTTCCTCTCGGATCAAATCGACGCTATCTACATAGCCTATAATATGTAAACTGTCGTCGATGAAAAGACGGCATTGAAAAGACCCACCACTATGGTATCACTCTTTATCGTTTGCATGTTCGTCATTTATTAAGAGACAAGACTGATGCAAGTCTGATATCTACTGATTTTGTGTTATTTGTACTCCGTTAACTTTTTTTCGGATGTATTTAGCCTTGTAGGTGCCGTAGTGAGTGGAAAGCGAGACATGTGCGGAACACTTGATTCCGTGGACTCGCAAGCTATCGGGTCTCAGAGTCGCGAACTATCGCGATACATCAGACTGCTACATTTAGAATTCTTGTTGCCATGGGCTCGTGAGCTATCCGGTCGAAGGCTCCTTGTGACGTACTATTGCTATGCTACACAATTTCGTTATTCAAATTCCTGATTCCATGGACTCTTGGTTTTACAATCAAAGGGTTGCATCGTATGAATCATAGTTATTATCGTTAGAACCCTTGATTCCGTGAAATCTTAAGCTGTCGGGTCGCTGAATCGCCTTCAGTGAACTATATATATATACTACCTTTAAAATTATTGGTTCCGTGAACTCACAAACTAGAATCGAGTCGCTGAATCGCTTCCAGGGAATTATAGCGATGTATCACAATGCTAGCTTTAGAATCCTTGGTGCCACGGACTCTAAGCTATAAGGTCGTGTAGTCGGTTTTGATTAACTATCAAAATGTCAGCTTTAGAATTCCTGCTGCCATAGGATTGCCTCTGATGAATCAGTGCGATCGCGATACATTGCAATATTGCCTTAAATTTTTTTGATTCCCTGAACTTACAAACTATTTGATTAAAAGGTTGTGTTCGACAAACCATTGCGATACATTATTATAATTATAACTATCTCTGAAATCCTTGAGGGAAGCAATAATTTCAGA
The DNA here is from genome assembly GCA_947563715.1 of Lycia hirtaria. Taxonomy (NCBI): domain Eukaryota; kingdom Metazoa; phylum Arthropoda; class Insecta; order Lepidoptera; family Geometridae; genus Lycia; species Lycia hirtaria. The sequence continues at coordinate 18,219,087 of OX387386.1, forward strand.
GGACGGATTCTCGAGCTATCTCATTTAAAGGGTCGCTTTGGACGCACCATTGCGATACATAACAATATCACCTTTAAAATGTTTGATTCTGTGAACTCGTAACGCGAGTTATAAGTTCGAAGGGTCGCCTTCTGGACCGGTCGACGAACCACCGCGATGCATCACAAATATCACAATATTACCTTTAGGATTGACTGAGCGTTTGCGGTTGTTTAGTTTAGTGATAGCATTATTTGCACAGTTCTGTAGACCCGATGGTCGAGTTAATTTAGTCTGGAAGCGTGATTATTACTCGTATATAACTATTAATTCTAGTGATGTACCTACATATATGCGCGTGACTTAGCGTAACCGTATGTATTTAATTAAAATATTGTTACTGCATTTAATGTGTTAACGTTAGTCTGTCGTTCTTTATCGTTGAATTTTTATGTATATTCGACTTGTCTTTTCTCTTCCACTTCGTCACTCTAAGCTGACCTTGACTGTTTCTATATCAATCATTTTTTAATATTTATATACTTAGTCATTTACAGGCCAAAATGTAAATTCGATGACAAAATACTTAAATCATATATAAGGATCATCGACGTCGGACAAATGCCGGCAGTCTTTAATTCGAGTTGAGCCGGGCAGCTCGGTCGCATGCATTAACACGCTGTGTCCAAAATGGCATCGAATGTGTTAAGGCCCCGCGACAGGCCTAAAAAGATTGTAAGATGAGCTAGATTCCCTCTGCTGCGGCTGTACCACTGTTTGTCTTGACCGCCAGAAATGAAAAGGGAAAGAGAGGCATTTGCCCTGCAGCTAATTTTTTAAAACGTCAATCTTGTTTGATTAAAAAAGAAGTTTATCATAGCTGTGACTCACACACATGTCGTAGAGTTTATTATTTTATTTTTTGTTAAAGATAAAAGTAACGCTCTAAAGTGCCAATTAATTGTTATACCTTTCTACGAGTGTTGAAATGGATTTAGAATGTTTGAAAATGACAGAAATTTGTAATTTCAAACACACATCATCTTCACAATCTGGTAGTGATATTCATAGAATATGTGTTACTTGTTCATGATTTTCAAAATGATTTTATTACATATTAATTGGTACTTCGCTTTTATATACTGTCTCAGTGTACATTTTTGTAATATTAAATTTTTTAAGAAATTTTTATTATGCAACTGTTTTGTAGATTTTATATTTTGTGGCAATATATTCTGTAGATACGTATTACGAAGCATCAAAAGTAAAATTATATTATTATTTTCTATTTCATTCCACGAAACGTTTAGAACGATTAGCTTTTTATAGTTTTATTGCTTTACACTTTTATCTTAGTTTATTACTCTGTAATTATTTATTGATAAATTGTACATATATTTTTTGTTATTTAATTTTACGTTTAATGGATTTTTTTTCTATATTGAGTTTTATGTTGTTTAGCTTATGTGGCATAATAAATGTTTTATGATCAATTATTCCTTTAGCTTATAATGAGATATGTCGTTATAAAAATGTAGTCATTTTGCATAAGTATAAAAGTAGTTATGAACAAGTTATTGTAATTATTTTAAATGTATTTTAAGCATGAAAGCCGGTGTCGTATAGGCAATATGTAAAGGCTACAAAGCAGTCAACTGGTTCGGGCTATGATGTATTATGGTATGTCCTAGTCCGCGCGCGGCAGCGGCAACGGCAGCGGAAACGGTAGCGGCAGTGTTCTGGCCCTATCCCACGAGAGAGCACATAAAGCACTCGCCAATTAGGTTTAAGGCACTCACCGTCGAACAGGGAGCACGTATCATCCCACATTATCTGTGTTAGTATAAACGTTAGATTTTTTTAGTGCTAGATTCTACGCACAATAGTAAAAAATAAAGTTAAAATTGTACTATGATTTTATACAATCTGGCTGATGATTTTCTAAATTGTGCTGGTTTGTATGTCTGAATAGGTGAATCTGCCTGTTAGTCGAACGGCTGAACGAGTGAAAAACGCAACTTTTATTGAGTTTTAAACGTAGCTTAGCTCTTTTGTTAAGATAAATACATTATAAACTTGTTTAGTGTTTAAAATAGGTTATAGATTTTTTTATGATAAATTTTTAGGGAGCAATTAGAAAAATAGACGTTTTCGATGGTTTATAAAAATAGCTTTCAGTCAGTCAGCTTGATGATTTTTTAAACTTAGCTCAGCCGTTCTATGAAGGAAAGGATTCATCTATTTGGCGACTGCATATATATATGTACCGGCTACAGTTTTATGATTGTTTTAATATATCTGAATAAATAAACGTGCATTTTGAACAAAACTGCGTTTGAACTTTTTCTTATATTTTAACGCCCAGAGAAGATGGTGCCGCTGAAAAATTATACTTGGGGTACCTACGTACCTACTTAGGTAGACGCCCAGTTTTGATTTAGTTTGTCGGTATTATTTTACATACGAAAAAGGGCATTATTAATTAAATATGTGTTATGTAATATTGTTGGCATTGTACAATATTAAATAAAATAAATATTTGTGGACATTTCACACAACACCATCTAGCCCAAACTAAGCAAAGCTAGAACTAGCTATGGAACTAGATGTCTGATAGAATACATATATACTTTTTTTAGTAAATATATACACATGATACGTCACTGTTCACAAGTTACGACACGCGTCTAACAGCGTTGCGTGACGTGTCGGGACTGAAGAAGAGTCTGGCGATTACCTCACTTGAGGCTTGACACGCAGGGCCGGGGAAAACTTATCTACGTATAATATATATATATTTTTATATAGAATAGCTCTACGTTTGACCACCAGCACGCCTGATGGGAAGCGATACTGTGGCCAAAGATATATATTGTTATATATATATATATTGTTTATAGATTATTTATACTATGTAGAATTATCTGTCGAAATTTTTATCCTAAAAGTTAAATTAGTATTTATTTTAAAGAATTAAACGAACTTTAAAGACTAGTCACTTACCTTTCTATCCTGTATAATCTTTAATTTAGGAATGTACTACACAAGCTGACGTAATGGCTTGCATAAACGTAAATAGGTAATTATAGTTTAAAAAACGGAAGCATGCAACCGACTTCTCATGGATGCCATTGTCAGAACTGGACCAAATTGAAATGGGACCACACGGGAAGCACCAGCTTTCAAATAAAAAGAATCATCAAAATTGGTTCACCCAGTTATGTAAAATTGCCTTGGATCGAATTGAAATTTTTGTGGAATATTTGTGTGTGTTTTTTTTACGTAAGATAGTTCTACGAATGACCACCAACTCGCCTGATGTTTAGCGATGTTATTTTCTAGTTTTACGAATGATGATTTTTTTATAAGTTCATTCAGTCATTAGATATCTTCATGTAGAGCGAAATGGGCGCAAAAAAAAATTAAGCACATTAAGTAAACTTTAAAAAGAGGAAGGATTTTTGATAATTGCTGGTTTGTTATGAGTGGTTTCTTAAGAAGTATGTTTATAAAAAGAAAAGCAAAATACCCGACTGCAGAAAAGCAGTTTTTGCAGTCTAACTTAAGATTTCGTTAATCTTAAAACGCTGTTGAGTTTACGTTCTTTTGTGAAAAAGTATGCGTAAATTCGCTGTAAAAGATTATAAATGCGCATTATTTAGAATAATTCTAAAAAAACACTTGTTTATTACACATCAAAACCGGTCAAGCTGTTCAGGCTGTAGGCTGTCATATAGAAACATACATACATACACTTGAAAAACATTACCCTCCTTACGCAGTCGGGTCGATTTGATATATCTACGTGTTTGTAGTATGCGCGGGCGAAGGAACGACTAAGATCATACTGCATCTCTAGCAAAACTGTCGTTATGACAACCGCGCATCAGATGTTGAAGTATATTTGGTAACATCCGTGCCATCCGCGATATTGACAGCACTTAATTTTTTTCGGCCAATGCCATGTCCAGGTCCGGACCCCCTGGACACCCCCCTTATATAAGCCCATGTTTTCTCCACTTCACTCTATCAACCGTCATTTCTACATTCACACACATATCCTCTTTCACATAGTTGATCCACACTTTTTTAAGTTGCCCTCTTCCGGCCCTACCGCTTACCATCATATTTAGGGCCCTCTTGCATACGTAATATAAAGAATTTAGAAAGTAAGGAATAAAAATAAAAAATAAAATATTTTTATCACCAAATCACTATAATTATGATATCATAAAATGACAATACTTATCTAAATTTATCTTAAACAATTTATGTAATTTATTTTAAAAAAAACAATTTGTTGTAAGAAAATAATAGCCTTACTTTTCTAACTCTAAATTTACTTATTTCATTCAGATAACTACTTATTTATACATACTTATATTTTACTGTATTAACGTATTATCACGTGGTTACCCTACTTATCTGATCAATATTCTAAGCCCGCGATAAAAAAAATATAATTGCACAACAATAAATACTTTTAATACTTAATGTTTCAACAAAAACACCATAATGAACATTAAAATAATCCCTAATTTATTTATGACAGAAGCCGGAGCGTTAGTTTTTTGATCGGTAGGTACCTAGGGGGTGTCAGATACAGGTATGGTAGAATAGATTCGAATAGAATATATAATTAGGTATTTGAAAGTGATTAGGGATTACTATTAGGTAACTAATTATTGTAATGCATAATTAGGTAACTAATTATTGTAATGCATAATTAGGTAACTAATTATTGTAATGCATAATTAGGTAACTAATTATTGTAATGCATAATTAGGTAACTAATTATTGTAATGCATAATTAGGTAACTAATTATTGTAATTCACCCCACTTTAACCCACACGTTACTATTAGCTATCGCAAAAATAACAACACGTTGTGGGCCACTGAGTTACTAGACACAAATACTGGTCAATATCTAAACTCCCTATTCAAAGACGTCACATCGAAGATTTAGGTTTCTTCACCTTTTTTACTGCTTCCGTGATTTAATGAAGATCTATTTTAAATCACTAAAAGAAATATTAAAAATGATAGATTTATTTAGATTTATGAAAGACATTAAACATTTCACCAAAAATAAGGGACCAGAATCAAACTAGCTAATAGATTAGAGCTTTAAGATTCTGTAGCTCCACACTCGTGCATCTCACTCGCATAGTAAAATTTTGAAGATATATACAATAAGTCATTATATGTATGCAAAAATGTTATATGCGCGAGCGACATTGACGATGGTTGAGCTACAGACTCTTAACAAAGTTTCTTAATGTGTGTTTAACAATATAATCATTATATTGTTAAACATTATTGTATTATTATTATATTTGGGCGTAAATATGTACTTAAGCTAATATAGTACTAATACTTCATACCTGTATAAATACGGCCAGAAAAAATCCTTCCATCTTCCTTACGAGTCCGTAGAATACCTATTAAGTCTACAAACTGGTATGAAAGTAGATTACACGTCCATTGGTAAATTATTGAGTTACGTTTATTTAGTGAATTTTGTTGTGCAGTCAATAACCTGTGTAATTTTGATCTGTATAAATAATTATTGAAGGAACCATTTTTATGTACGTCAAGTCGGTGTATTTGGTGAGCCATTAATATAAAATATTACATTTCCTAAAACAAAAAAAAATGTATTCGCCTTTTTTGATTGATAAAAAAAAATATGAGATTTTTTTAAAACCTTTTGTGGTGCAATCAGAAGGTCACGACAATTTCATAATAAACATATACAGGGAGATTCGTCAGCTGTCATTGTTAAAAAAAAAATACGTTGCCAAAGTAACAAAAAATCCCGCACATTCCATACAAAGTTATCAAACAAAAAACGTGTGCTCTTGACATTTTAAAACTATTTACACGTTATTATGTACGTAAATAAACGCATACAAGTAGTCTCGCTTTGATTTTTGTACAGAAAATGCGTAATTTGACATGCCACTTTGAATTTGTCATAGGATTTATAGGTTATTCGTATTTTCTCACACCTCTAACATAGTGTGTTCAGCTAATGAAACTAAAAAAAACGATTCCTTCTGCTACTGTTGATTATTTATCTGATAAATAAGCTAGTGATAAAAATAAGTAGTTTATTTTTTTCTGCGAGGAAACAAAAAATAAATTACTGATGTGGCTGACCAAACACATTTTTTTTATCTAAAATAAACCTGTATTTTTTTCTGAACAATTAACATAATACTTATTCGTACAAACTGTAAGTATTTATGTATAAAAAGGTATATTTCCAATTTCAATTTTAAGAAATTTTAGATAGAATTTAAATGCAATAAGAAATATTGGGAAAAATAGGTAGTACATTTTTTTTTCTACATATAGGTACATATTCGAACACCCTCATGTTCGAAATAAAACCGGCAGTTACGTTATTGTTAGTTGTTATTTTGGAAAAGTAACAAGCAAGAAAAAAATTGGGTATTGAATTTAGCAACACCTGTATACTTATTAATAATTTAAGCTAACTCTGTAACTTTGTTTATTAAAAATGTATTAATATATGCATTTAATAATTAATGGGTATTTATAATAAAAGAAACTAGTTGGGTATTTATAATCATTAATTAATTAGATTAACTATTTGATCTAAGTTAAATATGGTAAATTCGTTACTATATAATAATTACTTACGAATAATGCAAGTAAATTCAATAGTACAACTATAATTCTACGCAAAAACTTATGGTGCTGATTGATTGATTCTGTACACAAAATAAAATCAGTGTTTTAAAGTGTGTGTGTGTGCACACATACCTACGTTTGAAATTTTAATTTCTGCATTGTTGACCCTTAAGGTGCGAGATAAATCACAGTTTTCTCGTTCGTTTAAAAAAATAGGATAACATTGCTTGATTTTTAACGTCTCAATCGGTCATAATAACAGAAAATATAGATAAATAATCTTAATACATCGTTATTTTTCTTTTATGAGACCTACGTTCCATTTTGTCAAAAGAATATTGATTAATTTGCGTGCGAGTGATATGGCTGCAGCATCTACATACCCTGTTCAAAATTATCAAAAAAAATATGACAGGCTTAAATACATAAAAATTAAATTGCAGAGATCGATTACAAAGTTTGACGATACTTAGAAAATCAGATAAAAAACATTATACAATTGCACTTTCACAAATAACATATTACATAAAAAAATATACAAAGCGTTATAATTAAAAAAACAGCAACCATTGCGATTCATAACAATTTTGATAGCTACGTCTTTTAAAGCTAGCAAAAATATTTAATAAGTTGAAAATCTAAATAAATATTAATAAATAATAATATCTACTCAACTGATGGAACTGAGTTAGGACGAATCAAATTTGATACTTATTTTGTAACTACTTATCAATAATGATTAACTATATTAATGTACGATACTTAAAATAATTTTCATAGTAATGTCCTATTTTTATGTACGAGAAATCTTAGTTATAAAAGGATGCTGCCAAAATCTAACAAGCTTATTAAGTATATTAATTTATACCAAAAAGACCTAGGCACTCGTACGTCCTGTGAAGAAAAGGTTGATTTTTATAATGCTAAATACCTATAATAATTCAAACTTGTATATCACTGTTAGATACTAACATAATAAAAACAGAGTCATACACCACAAAACACAGTCAACGAGAATAAGGAACAAACAGTCAGGACACAATATGGAGCGATGTATTTTACAGCAGGCACTTATCACATGCAAGGAATGTTCGGTAAAACCATAGAGATTTGTTTTTTGTGTCTATGGGTCTCAGAGATTCAACGACTGCTGATTGAACCACTTTTCGGGCTAGCAATGCAACAGTAATGGTACTGATGTTGCAGTTGTGTCACAAAATGTGATTCTAGACACCATCGGTGCAAAAAACAAACGAGATAACAACAAAAATATTGTTTAGTTACAATTTATTTGATCATTTGTATGGTTTATTAGCTGACCCCAGCGGAAGTTGTTCTGTCAGGTTCGCCAACGCAGCCTTTGGCTTTGTTAAATGCGCATGCTTAAGGATACACATAAATCCCATAGAAAAATTAGACTATTACGAAATTGCCAAATTAGTCCAGCCGTCAAGCGATAAGTTTACCAAAAACAGCATTTGAGTTATATGAACAACATATTTAAATCTTCGAACCCGGCAAGAACCTAACTTTAGTTAGTCAAGGATATGGTTGAGACAGATTTGACGATTCTATTTGAATTGACATTAATTGTAGATATTTCATAAAATGATGCTAGGCCTGTCTTAATATTTGAATTGCAGTTAACTTCCTTGGTAATTGTAGGTTAGAATTAAATTAATTGTGTAAATAATTTATTTTTCTAGGTACCAACATAAAATTTTGCATTCCGTCTAAATAGCCTTTGTACTTGTCACATTTCATTTGAGCTTCTTTAATTCTGGAAGCTTACTTTTATGACTAATTCTTATAACGACTTATAACTATGGGATACATGGATCTTATTAAAATCGAGCTCAACATGCGAAAAGTATGAATACATTTCGTGTGTTTGTACGTTACGTTTGTTAAAATGTATGGCATTGTGCGACGTTGTGGTGTCCAACGACATGTGGAAATACTGAAAGTTGAACACTGATAGTCGCAGTTGCTTAAAGGTGAGTGACAATGATTTCGTCGTCGATTTCGTCTTTTTCGTCGTCTTCTTCCGGAGGCTGCTTGGCGGCCTCGGCGGCGATCACAGGGTCTTCGGCGATGGCTTTCATTCGGCGAGCCTGTTAAACAAAAACGTATTACCAATGGACCGTACTGGTTGTGATTTAGGGCACAAACAAATAATGCAGGAGCACACACTGGTCTTAGGGTGAACAACAATTTTAAATGTCTCGATCAAATTTTCGTACAAAGAAAATATATTTGAACAAAATTGGTCATTAAACAGTGAATTTTGGCTGGACGGTGTTGTGTGAAACTTCCTCCAATATTTATCCTAATATTACAAAAGCGAAAGTAACTCTGTCTGTTGTCTGTCTCTCTGTCTGTTCGTTACCTCTTTACGGCTGAACCAATCGTAATGAAAATTGGAACAGAGATTCATTAGGATCTAAAGATAGGTCATAGGATTCATAGGTTATATTTTATCATCATCAGCGATTTTCATCAATACGCGGGTGTGAACTCGAGGCGCAGCTAGTTATTTATAAAAAAATTAGTTACCTTTCTCTTGTGCAAGATTTCGACGACAATGTACCCAGCCACTCCGACAAGAAGTACCACCATCATTACGTATAGCTTCATTCTGGCGCAGAGATGAGTGGAGTACGCGTAGGCGACCACGAAACCAGCGCTTTCCCACAAACGGAAGTTAGAAAAGGCAGCCTCTTTATTGCGCCTGAACAATACACCATACAAACCTGAAAAATAATATTTAAAGAATTATCTCATGTTTTCTCTTCATTTGGTTTTAAGTAAGTAAGGATTAGGTAAATGCGCTCCACCGTTGACCGTAACATCGCTTAACATCACGTGAGTTATCGATCAAGCACAAGCCTATTTTTTCACACAATTATTGTACCTATGTAAAAATGTAGGTTATGGGGAGTGATGTAGTTTGCGCGGTAGAGTATTTTCTTCAAGAGCTTGGTTTTTCAATCGACCTTAAAGAAGGCGGTATATTTATTGGTTTAAGTAAATAAAAAGCTGTTCGTAGGTTTCAAACATCCCACATGACACCACGTCCCGTCGGATGTCGTGTAATTTTTGAACTGTCTATTATATGTATTTGTTGGAGGTTAATTTTTTTTAACGTTTGTTACTTCTTAACTCCGTCATATGAATTGATTTCAAAAAATATTTTTAAATAGAAAGGATACAATTTCAGATTGGTCCTATGGAAATTTCATCAAAATAGGTTTCGTAGTGAAGTTTTTAAAACAAAATAGCTGAAAAAAAAATTGACATTAAAGTAAAAAGTATTTTGAAGCCACTATTAGACTTCATCAAAGCGACAAGTGATCTAATGACCAATGATAGGTAAATATTTAACTATGTGGCTAATATCTACATCACTATAACTATATAGGTACGTATTCGTACTCGTAGGTATTAAAAATAATAATTCGATTTTAATGTTTCTTTTTTATATTTTTGATGTTTCTGAGTTATATAGTTGAGTTGAGTTGTTATTGACTGACCTTGTGGCTCAGTTGGTAGTGTGTTTACGTCTACCTGCTGAACTGAAAGTTCGTGGATTCAATCCCCACCCAGGGTAAACATTTGTGTGATGAGCATGGATGTTTGTTCTGTGTCTGGGTGTTTCTATGTATCATATGTATATATTTACAAAAAAAAGCATATATGTATTCTATCAGCCATCTAGTTCCATAGTACAAGCTTTGCTTAGTTTGGGCTAGATGGTGTTGTGTGAAATGTCCACAAATATTTATATTCATTTATTTATATATACATTTATAAAATAAATAGGCTTCTATGGTTTGCTTTAATCAAATTTTGAGTTAAAATATAAATAAATTAATAAAAATACAGCCAAGTCTAGCCAGTAAGTCTAGCCATCAAAAAACAGCTAGCCTATTTAGGAGTAACCAAGAGGTTACAGTTTAGGAAAAGAAAACAGTTTTCTCTTGTCGAATGAAAAAAATATGGCTAATTAACTGTACTTACTCAATTTGATAAGGATTATTGGATGCAATCTCGTATACGAGACTATCGTAGCCTGAGAGAGAGTAGTCCCAGAGTAGTCGAGAATATCTTTGGAAGATTTTCGCCAAAACAAAACAAAAAAGACCTGTCGGTATATGAGACGTCACAATTTACAGAAGATAAAATATGCACGTCACACAAGTCGCTTCTATCAAGTGGCATCTCTGCTACAATGAGGTATTATATTTTAGAGAGGTTATACTCATTGAATATGAAATAAAAGCATGGCAAATCTCAGTTCTCAGCACTTTCGAGGATAATAAATACCACATCCATAAGGTTTTTAGTATCTTGGTGTTGTACTTTCGAAACACACAGGATGATATTGTCACTGTTCACAAGTCACGACACGCGTGTAATAACGTTTGCCCGACGTGTCGCGACTGAAGACAAGTCGGGCGATTACCTTACTCAAGTAAGGTAACGCAGAGGCGGGAAAACCTATTTACGTTTACTACATCATTGCTCTGATATATGATTATACGGAAACACGAAGCCAACAAGCAGGCATGATACTACAACAATTGCTTGGATCAAACGAGATAAAAATGAATTACGAGTACAGATAATACTTATCCTATTCTAGTAGGTAGGTATTATAATGGACTGGAGTGGATATATAATTGCAGAGAGGTAGCAATCATATGAAAACGTGGTGGCTAATACACGTGACAAAGCCGGCTTTAATTTTATTCCACCTACCATAATAATAATTATACAAATATGATGAAACCGCTGTTTCAACAGTGTCTTCTTGGAGAATCTATCGGAAAGAGTACAGTGTTTTTGAATACTACAAGTTGTAATTGTCAGTTTTGCTAAAATACTTTTAAATCACTAATACTTTTAACCGACTTTCGAAAAGGAGCTTCTCATTTCGACTGTGTGTTTTCTATATGTTTTTTCAGCGATTACTTCGTCAACTATGAATTGATTTTAATGGTTTGTTTTTGTTGGGCAGATCATACATCAGAGGTAGTCCCGTATAAATTTTATCAAAATCGGTTCAGTACTTTGGATTTTATAACAAAATAACTGGAAAACAGCGATCTATATGTTACATTGATTGCGTCGATCCCATTGAATTCTTTGCTGGAAATATATGTCATCCAAGCAAACGAATTGCGTATATTGAAGTCTGTTTTACAGTTTCTTAAATTATTATTATTCTATATAGAAATAGAATGACTTAGGAAATACTTACGAAGACAACATGTTAAATATTTGATAAAACTAATTTTAATCGAAATTAAAATTAATTATTTTTATAGAAAAAAATTTGCTGTCATCTAATCTCACTTGTGCTCACGGGCACCGGAAAGTGTTCGAAGGTCAAGCCTAAAACTATATACAATGAATGCAATAAGTAAATCTTTTAAAATATGTTTAATTTCAGGTTATTTCTCAGATAGGTATTACCATCCCAAGCGTTTTTTAATGAAAAATAAAATATTCGGCGCAGTAATCTTCGTAAATAACTTACAAGGGTTTTTGGTTTTAAAAAAGTATGCAATTATGCTAAACATGATTATTAAGCATGAACTTTGAATATCGTCCTGCTATATTATAATAGAATATACAAACTTCATTTAACTACGTACTACACAAAACATCAATCAGATTACCCTAGACCGATGAAGGTTTAAGATAACCCATGTGCTCAAATCTACTACTGCTTGGTAGCGTACCCATCATGCTACCAGCTTAACCAAGTTGCTTGCAAGTTGACCAAATAAGCACACATGCGTCGTGTTGCCCAGGCGCTCAAATTTTAAAAACGTAATGAGCAAACTCTGAAACCTCTATCGACAGTACTCAGCGGTATCGGTCCACGTTCTTGATGCGTACTGCACAGGAATGGAATACTTTGTCGCCATCTCTATTTTCTGTGAACTGCAATCTTGGAATTTTCAAGGCTAGAGTGAATCTGGGGGCATGGTCGTGCCCCCGCCATGTGAGCGAGCGGGTGCGTACGGCCGGGAATATCTTTTCTCGAAGAGATTCGTCGGACTCGAAGCGATTCGTCGGGTTTTTAGACTAGATATCTTGTATATTGACAAGCTCCATACTCGGCCATACCGTCGCTTAACATCAGGCGAGTTGGTGGTCAATCGTAGATCTAACTTGCGTAAAAAAGCAATAAAATATATTGTCTTTTGTCAAAATTAATCCCTAGGGATTCATCCATTGTAGGAATTGATTTATCAATGGATTGTCAAAATGGGTACTATTCGTATACCTTTATTATAGAAGATAGTTGTAGGACTTGGCCATTAAATTAATTAAATCTAAGCCATTGTAGGGAATCTCTAGGCATTAATCCATGTAGGGATTAATCCATTGATGGGATTGATTCAAAGTCTAGGGATTAATTCATTGTAGGGATTAATTTTTCAATGGATTACAAAATGGGTAATATTAATATACCTTTAATATAGAGGAAAGTTGTGGGACTTGTCAATTAAATTAATGAAATCTAAACCGCGCCCGCGGCACAATTTCGCAAAACCTGTGGTCACCGTGCGCGGCTTCTGCATTTATAGAGAACGTTTTGTTTAATAATAATACGCGACGGTTATATAATATTTTCATAACAGAAGTGAGACACCTGACGTCTAGACTTGCCTTTGACAGCGCAATCTGCGAAGTGTTTGAACCGTCAGATGAACCGTGAGAAGTGAAAACAAGAGTGAGTAGGCCAAGCGTGGTCCATCTTAAAACTCTTCGCCGCTTTCCATCATGTGTGATGTGATCAAACATTAGACTATTTGACATTATTTGACACTTGACTTTGACAAAAATTATAATTTTAAAGGTTAATATTTCAAACGAATGCCTAAATTTAATGGTTTTCGCACACCAAATGAGAAAAAAAACAGCCTCACTTTATTTGTAGGTGAGGTACCCTAATAATTGTTTTTATTCAATATTTTGCTTTACTACTTTTTCAGCAAGATTAATGTCTATTAGGCAATATTAATACCAAATTACTGGTTTTTAATACTTAAGGGTCGCCGCGGACGGACGGACAGATAGGATGGATATGGACAAAATTTGCAGCCTGATTTTGAACTCAAACACGAAAGCAAAAATTAAATTCACTACAACAAAACGTTTGATTTATAACGAACTAACTACCTTGCCTACTGAGTAAGAACATTTAATATGTAAATTAAATTAATAAACATGCGTCATCTTTATAATTATAAAGACTACATAATTATGTAGTATACAAAGTGACGATCTTAAAGTTTCCTTCCGTTTACATTATCATAGAGGTTACAACTTAACAACAAAGTCGTCCTAATGATAAATTCATCTCATTATGTAGTCGAGACTTTGTTTTATATTAAAATTATTGAAGTAAATCTTACATTTTACGAGACTCGGAAACATAATTATCTGTATATTGTTTGTTTAAATTAGTTATGTATTGTTTCATCAAAATATAAATACGTGTTTATGTATTTTAAAGGTTTTTTTTACCTTCTACTTGTTTTTTTTAAATACACTACACACGTAAGGAAAAACTATACTAAGAACTATAACTATACCTCTACTATATACACTATAAGACTACATAAAAACAATTTTAATATATACATATACAAAAAAACAAATAAAATAAAAAATTTAATCGAAAAGTCCACTGGTAGTAGGGAAAGTGGCCAGAATGCTGGCAGCATTGCCACGTTGGATGGCAATGCTTACTTTTTGAGCAAAGTAGGAGCCAGTATTCTGATCACCCGTCACTTCCACTACACACTAAATACATAGTTGTCGGAAAAACAATTGTGATTTATTAGATTTACCGGAAGAACTGTGATTTATATTACTGACGTTCTTCTTAAAATTATAATAGAGCTTCACGTATAAGTAAGTTCGTATAGACTGAGTGGCCAGCCCTAGTGTCAGAGTTATTAAGCCGCCGATAGGCCTCTGACCTGGCTTGACGATTGACAAACAACCAGGACTTACAATGTAACGTGTCATCCGACCCACGGTAGCACTCAGAAAGATTTGCCACGCACGGTCACCCATCCGAAGACTGACCGGTCCGTCCGTTGCTTGACATTAATGATCGTCACATACAGGTAAGTCCGTTTAATAATTAATTATGTTGCTTTGGGCCTCGAAGCAATCTGGTTTCGTTTTTTTTAAAATAAATAAATATTTAATAAAACATAAACAATATTAACATATTTTTTTATATTTATAAATATTTTATAAATTTAAAAAAGTTACGAATACGTAATCAGAACCGCTTACAATGTTATATTTCTTTAATTTGTGTAGGTATACAAGAGGGACTTTTCCGTTAATTTGTATAATAAAAACCCAATTATATTACCTCCTAGCTCACCGAATAAGATAATTATTTTCCTCAATTCTTCAGATTAATGTGTACCTGAGACCTTTATATCGAATACCCATGGTTGTAGCGTTATATAAAACCAGTCTTTTTGCATTAGATATAGTTAGGCTGAATATTGAATTAAGTTTTTATATAATGACTAATCTTTTAAGCATATGTATATTGTATAATATAATACAGTTTGAACTTTTATATTTTTGAACTAGCGTCAGCGACCCGTATCAAAAATCCTTGCGGTTTTAGAAAAAACATCAGAATTTTGGTTCTAGTTTTTATGCTTGACATTTCAAGATTTCTGCTCGGTTTGTGATTCCGTTACAGAAAAAAGGAGCAGGTTTCCAATTCGGTTGTAATTTTTTTATGTTTATTACCACATAATTTCGTCATTTATAAAACAATTTCGAATATTATTTTTTATTTAGAAGGATACACTTTCAGATTGTTCCCACAGAAATTTCATTGAAATCAATTCAGTAGAAAAAATATGTCATCGAAGTAAACGAAATTGCGTATTTTAAGTCTTCTTCTTTTTTTTGTATTGGACCCGCATTGAAGCATTTGCCAGTTGTTTAAGTTTTTTTTTAAATTTTTACAATGACATAAGAAAAGTTTTAAAAGAAAACGCTCGACTCTGGAATTGCAAAGCCTTTGTTGAGTGATGCAATAAATTCGCGGTCGCAGGCTCACGGAGAGCTCCGACCCTATATTTCGAATGACACAAATATTTGCAGGTCGTTGCACGGCTGGAATGTATTGGCTGCCTTTTTGCATTCTTACCCCCTCGTTTTTTTATATCGTTGCAAATCAGGATTGCGTGTGGCCTTTTGTTATTTTTGTGTCGTGTTTGTTTATGTGTGAGTGGCTCCCGTGGTACACACTTATGCTATGTTATGTATTTACATTGTTGCTACATGAATACAACATTAAAGGTTCGTGGTCACTCGTGAATTGTAACAATAAATATTACCCAGTTGTTGTCAAGCAAGGAATAATGAAGTGGATGCATTTGAGGAAATATAATGGCGCCGAGTTTTGGAGCGATGATTACACAGACGGTTGTGCGAAAGACTCAGATGCTGCTGGGTGAGGGTCCAAGTCAATATTGAGTTTAAGTTTAATAAAGGAAAGTATTATGAGGAAATCTGTAGATATTTCAATACCCAACTGGCAACTTCAAGTTGTAAATCTGTCGCTATCTAAGGGTCCCCGGCAGTTTCATGTGAGATACGGTTACCTTTCCGCATTAGAAGTATTTACGTGGTCAATACGTCAAACACCTAATCTGCTTATTCCAAAAAATACTACATGATCACGATAGCTTCATCAAGACTGCAGCCAAGATAAGGAAGCGTCTATCGTTTTAGACCTTTGCTCAACAATGTCAGTCAAGATCCTGTGAAATCACAGGATATCGGGTTAGTACTACATACAGACACAGCAACTCTCCGCTCCCAATAACAAGCTTCTCATCCGGATCCCGTGTTCCTATGTCGACTGTTGGAAATTATCTGCACGAAGTAATAATCATACTTGTTGCGCTGCTTCAAGCGCTTGAAACCCATTTAACATCAGCACGCGAGCAGCGCTGTAACCTTGACCATATTCATGTGTATGTTACATGCAGACAAACTTGCGTATGTGTTAATAAATAGCTTGACTTTATATGGTGTGCCTGAGGTGAAATGAAAGTTTATACTTAAGAAAATATATAGAAAAAGTGTATTACCGTTGACCTGCGTTTGCCACACAGCATCACCCACACCCCACAGTCCAGATATGACGAAGAACGTGGTAGGATGATCAGGGCTGGGTCTCCAGATGAGCAGCCATACGATGAGGCCCAGGTGCAACGCTGCGCCCATCACTAAGATTGGGAATCTGTAAATGGGAACCTGTGTTATTAACTCTGTAACTTTTTTTATATATTTATATTCTTCCATAGTGGACTAGAGAAAAATAACAAAAGAATGTGCCCAACGTTTCTTTTCCCGTGCATCGTTTATTTCACCACTCTACGCAAAGTCATTTTGGAAGGAGTCAAAGTGAGAAGGCGATGATGCGCAAACCTTTAAAAAAGGTATGTTTTCGTACCTTCCGATGTACTTCATAGCAGTTCCGAACAGCAATGAGCAGAGAGCGTTCACCACCCCGAAGCAAATCATCACGTATCCAATGGAGCGAATACCAAGAGCGCATGACACGTAAGCCTGAAACATAATAATTATGTAATACCATTCAACATTCATATTGACATTGATTTTTCTCTCTGGGAAGACTTTGCAGATTTGAAGATCGTACCAAGCGGAAGAAAATCACCGCGGACGGTTTTAAACAACTTAGTGAATTTGGAATCAGTGGACCGGCGAGCTGTGAGGTTAATCGGTGACGATAAACTAGCTGCCAAGAAGATACTTAGTCTCGTGCACCGCCGTAAAGTAGCATGTCTGTCTATTTTCTACAGGATTCATTTCGGGAAATGTGCGCTAGAGCTTCACGACCTAATTCCATCCTCCCCATTTCATTACAGGACTAGCAGAAAGTCGGCGAATTACCACCCATTTCTCGTTGAAATGCCAAAAATCCGTACTCAGCGATATCGATTCATATTTCTGTTGCGTACTGGACAAGAATGGAATTCGTTGCCGCCATCTCTGTCTGTTTGTCACCTACAATCTTAGAATTTTCAAGGCTAGAGTGAATAGATAGTATAGTAGATATCTTCTAGATCGACGAGCTCCATCCTCGGCCACACCGTCGCTTAACATCAGGCGAGTTGGTGGTCAATCGTAGATCTATACTTAATGTGTAAAAAAAAAATGATGCGTGGTTGATGCTGCTGGCGCAAAAACGTACTCCCGCACATAACTTAGCAAATCATACCAGCTTAGCACCTACGAATATCATACCTGCCAGTCAATACGTTTCCATCACGTGGACGTAAAGTCTAAAACAAAATTCACGAATATAGTGTCCTGGGTTGACCGATACTCATATACCAAAAATTACGAATTTAAATTTGTCGAAGATTTTGATATAAAGACTCTATGACGCCGTGCTAAAGCCTAATTTAGATTGAGAAGTCTAGAGACGTTTATTTTGCCGCTTCGAATTCTTTTGAAAATCGAAATTATTTTAATCGTGTAAGGGGTCTAATTAGATCTCATTGACCTCTGACGTTTATGAGAACTGACGCTACATCCCGTTGATACTTAATCAAAACTACCAGCGGTGCGGCCACAGCTACAGCTTCCGTATTGGCCTATTTAGCAACCAACGCGAGTGCTCCAATCTGTGATGCTGTTTAAATCATGTGACAAGATGAAATAAGGCCTATGATGATGGACAGCTGCACCCTGCGGTTTCACCCACGTTATGATGAAAAACGCTGACGATGATGACAATGAAAAGTAGTCTATGTCTGTCTCCAGGTTCATAACTATATCTATACCAAGTTTCACAACGATTGGTTGATAAGGGGCAAGAAGCTACTTACTCTCGAGCACCGACGTAAAGTAGCTTGTCTGTCTATCTATCAAACTCAATTTGAGGAGTGTTCGCAAGAGCCACCCTCCCCATTTTACTACAGGACTAGCAGAATGCGCATTACCACCCATTTCTCATTGAAATGCTAAAAATCCGTTTTCAGCGATATCGGTCCACGTTCTTGCTGACAAAGAGACCTCTCTGTTTCTTGAGAACTTCAAGGAAATCTTGGAATTTTCAAGGCTACAGTGAATATATATCTTCTAGATCAATGAGCTCCATAGTCGGCCTCACTGTCGCTTAGCATCAGTCGAGTTTGTGGTCAATCATAGATCTATCGAATATAAAAAATTACAGCTGAAAACATACGGGTTTTAGTCGCGTCGAATATTGAAAGTTTTTAATAGTAATTTTAAACAGTTATAGACTTAAATAAACAAGAAAGGAATAAGTACTTGGGTATAATCAGCTCCGATAAAAGCTTGCTCCATGCCAATCCATAGCGTGATAGGTATCAGCAACTGTTGGTTTGGCTTCTTCAGCTGGTAAGCAGTGGCAGACAGCAGTTGGATACCTGACAGGTCCCTTGATGGATCAGAGTTTCTTTGTTTTTCACCATACCTGAAAGTACAAGTATTTTATTGATCTATTCTAGAATAATAGGACGAAAATCGATATGACTTACGCAGTTGTTTAGGTTTAATGCTCTATTCATTGTATATAATATGTCACAAATAATCAAATTTCATATAATATGCCAGTCTATAGATACTTTCTAATTTATAATTCCTACACATCGATTATATATAAGGTTTTGATCCAAAGCCTTGAAAGGTTTCGGTTTGAAAGGTTACAAGATACATTTCTAAACATGATAGAGTGTGTTTGAAACGAAAACTATCTTGCCAAAAATGGGAACTAATGTCTCGATTGCGTTGCAAGTCGAACAATATAATAAAATAAGAACAGCGCCCCAATTCCACATTCGTCCTTTTTCTGAACAGACTCTATGACATTTATTTTTGAGTGAAAGTATTCTATGACAGGATATTTAATACAGAGAAATCAAACGACACCTCGGATAAAACCAAAACATGTCAAATCAATTATGCTATAGGTGGCAATATATAAACAAAAATGCATCCGAAAAACATTACCTCACGTGTCAGTATAAAAAGGAGTATAGCTCTGAATTTACGTATCACGGATGTTTGTTGGGTTTATATCTCATACACATAATTACCACATCTGAATTCATTGTCTACATCGTAGTAGTGATGCCTATAGTGAGAAATCAACGAAGCGTTAACTATTAATTAGGTATATAAACCTGGAAAGGTTATTTTTTCTGTTTGTTGGTTATTGTTCAACGATTTGGTGACGACGTACAAAAACAAAAAATGGTGTTACTCTTCGAGATTTTACCAAACCTCTAACGTTATAGGTAGGTACTTATATTAAAAACAGGAAAATTAAGGCATAATAATAATTGTTCATTAAATTTTGCTTTTATAGGTAATTATTTTTGCTATGGTACCAGAGTATGTATGCCACTTGGTCCTGTGCCAACCTTGTCCAGGTTTGACCAATTTGACCAACGATCTTTACAATATCATCGATCCAACGAGTGGGCATCCGATCCATTAATGATATAGTCCATCTGCCATCACTCTGCATGGCAATATGTTCTGGAGTTTGGCGAGAATTTCATAGAAACATGTTGTTGCTTTGTTTTATTTTCCTAATAAACGTGTGTTATTAATGCTATAAAAATGGTGGTGTCTTATTCATTCAGTGTTCGATCAAGCGATGAAGTGAGATCATAGAAGCTTCTAGTAAAATCGTCATCACTTTACTGAGAGAAGACTCTGCGTTGAAAATGACTGCTTAGGTTTCTTTAATACGAATAAGTCCGCGTTTGACCCCCAACTCGCCTGACTAGGTGACTTAGACTGTGACTAAGATACTATATAACTTGCATTATTCAAGAAACCTGAAGATATCTCAATACTTGATACTGGCAAATCGCTAATTGCGTAGGTCCAATATAAAAAAAGAAGAAGAGCATGTTCTGCCCAGCTTCATTGAAGTTTGGTGATAAAACATATTATATACCTCAGTATAAAATTTTATTGGTCTTACCGAGATAGAGGATCCACAAGCAACGCCACCATAAGTACAGCGACGACGACACAAGCGAGGTAAATAGCGCTAATTTCGTAGATCTCGCCATCAGGCGGCCGGTGGAGGTTCTGGTTGTCATGGTGACCACCGCCAATCACGCAGAAGTTGGCGCCACAGACGTCAAGCAGTTTGCTAGTGTTGTCTCTTTTTGAGCCGGTATGCACTCCGGATGAAAATACTGGAAAAGACCATTGTCATATAGAGTCACAAACTAACTGCCAACTCTTTCACCAAATTGTCATACGAGTAGCTATTATATGTATGTATTTGGCATTTGACCCTCGTCTTTTTTCTATAGGATAAGCAGGACGCTGGTACTATACCATCTGTATCACGATGAAAATGTAATGATTTCGCTCCACATTCTTAATGCTTTCTGATGGTCACAAACAATGGAATCCCCTAAAACGTCTATCTTATTTCCTGCATAGATCACATCTAGATCGACTTGTCTCTTCCTCGGTCACACTATTGCTTACTAACTGGAGAATTTTATTAGTCAACTGTAGATTATATTGTAATAAAACGAGTTCTTTTAGAACTTACTTTTTTCAACGAAAATTATTACTTATACGAGTGTTTTATCAGAACGGAAGTACGGAACAATCAGGGTTAATTTACTCACCTAAACTTGAGATCAGGTTGCCCCAAAGCTCAGCTGTTTGCCAAGCCAGGAAGAAGAATCCGAAGAACCGTACAATGATACCGTCCACAGCTTGGTCAGTCAGCTTGGCATATACACTTCCCGCCTGGGTTAGGTAAGTAGCCTTGGAGGTCCACATGGGAGCTGCTCCCAGGCCCACCACAACTCCAGCAGGCACCAGCGTGTAGAACGCCGGGTAAAACTGGGCTGCGATATATGGTGCATAGCACATCATGGACAGACACAGCGTCCACTTCACCGTTAGCCTCTTGATTAGGAACGTAGGCACAAATATACAGGATACCACTAAAGCGGCATAAATAGAACTCAGCGATACCGTTCCCAGTCCATCTGCAGCGTTGATGGAAGACTGCAAGTTTGCCGTTCCTTGGAACGCTGTAAACTGTACCATGAACGCGCAGCTAACTGCGGCAATGTTCTTTAGTATTCTCCATTTTTCGTTTCTCGGTAGTTTTACTTTTCCGGTGGGGTAGTTATCTTCTTCGATGGGTAGCGGCGGGGGTTTGATGATGTCGTCGTTGTCTCGGTCGTGTTGGTAGCCGTCGTTCTTGAGGCCTGTTTTGATGGTGTACACGGCATCTTTATCAGGTCGGACGTCTTCACGTCCGCCGCCGTGTGTAGCTGTCATAACGCGTTACTCTTTTAGCCCTGAAACAAGGGAATCGGATGTTTAGCAACGTTTTTTATTAGCCTATTTGTACAAACTGTCCTATTGCTGTGCGCGGGCCATCTTTTCATTGTGAGAAGGGTAAGGCTGACCAAGTGAGAGGTGCCTGTCGCGGGATTCAAATCCAGGCCCTGCCGATCGCAAGTCAGACAATCTCCCGACTAGGCAATTTAGCAATATTGACTATCTAGCAATAGTTTCATTAAATAATTTTTGAATTTTTATGTCATAGCTTTAGATGTATCAGGCAAATGATTAAATATTTTATGTCCGCGACAATTATGCTCTTATAAACATACGAGCAACGGGCAGGGCGGTTGGCGGTGGGGCAGTAAGGGGGGGGGGGGGGAGATGGGTGGTTTTTGTCACACTCAGGTTGAATTCGATCCGCACGGACACAATGGCTGTTGTGCGAGTAATATACGTACCGCACTATTGTTTGTTACGTTTCACGTACCGTTTCGTCATCCCGCTCCTAGCGGACGTTACCATCAATGTTTCAGAGTTTTAACCGTTTTACAAAAAGGGAGAGGTTCTCAATGCGACTGTGTTTTTTTGTTATTTATATGTTTGTTATGCGATTACTTCGCCAATTATGAATTGATTTTTATGATTATTTTTTGTTCGGTAGGTCATATTTCAGAGGTAGGCCATATAAATTTTATCAAAATCAGTTCAGCACTTTGGTTTTTATAACAATATAACTGAAAAAATGTAATCCAAGTAAATGAAAAGCGTATTTGGAATTCGGTTGTTTCATTTTTTTTTTACAATTATATGAAGAGTAAACAACACTTGAATGTTGGCAATATTATTAGATGATAATATTAACAAAAGTAAAAAAAACAAAATAATGGCAGTTTTTATATTAATATATCCCGTCCCAAAAGATAAATGTAATGGCATCGTAGCTCAAATGGATGGATTTTGATGTAGTATTTGTTTACTTGAATTTCAACAATGTTTATCAAAATCGGTACAGCCGTTTTTTAGGCGGGAGTTATTAAGTACACTAAACTTACTTGTTTTACTTGTTTACAAAAAGAAATCGGTTCGGGTATTTGTCCATTATTCGCTGTACCCTGAGCTTTGACAATTTCAAAAAGCACTTTTTTTTAATTTTACAATTGTCCACCGTCTCGTCTGAAAGTCACTGACGACTCCGGCGATGTGGCACGTCAAGAAGCCAACGATGCAGTGTGTCTAAAAGGCGTTGAAGCAATACATACCGCGCTTTTATAATAAACATTAATTTCTAATCGATGTTTTTATAAATTAGTTAATTTTATGTGAGGAGGGTAAGGCTCAATGCGCTGGCCAAGTGCGGGTTGGCAGACTTCACACATCTTCGACAATATTAAACACACACATGAAGGTATTTATGAGATGTTTTAGGTTTTCTTTTAGCATTTTATTAGCGGCAATAGAGATAAGAAAATCACATACATGATTTAATAAGCTTAGCGGATATAATATACGAAAAGTATCTAAAAAAAAAAAAAAAATGCGCTAAAGGATTCTGCACAAAAAAAAATTACAAAGTAAAATAATATTTTCGGCCAGTATACTTCCGGGATATAAAAATTTAAAATGTTTGTTGCACAGTGCTCAGTGTATTTTCGCGAAACAATTTTTTGTTAGCAATTTGTATGGCACGCATTGTACGGTGACGTCACCGAGACATGATGGCGTAGTCTCAGTCGAATGTGATATTAAAACATTTAAACATTACTAATTAAAAAAAAAAACGTGTTTTAGAACGGATCTATTTATTGTCAGCTTTTTTTAGCTATTAAAAAAATAATGCATACGCATTTTGAGAAGACTGCAGCGCCTGAATTCGCCAATAAACCTAATAATACCTGGATTGGAAGTCAGATGGTGTCCCAGCAAGGCAGTCTACACTTGTTGATTTAATATGTTAAGCCAATGTTGAAATAACCCACAAATTATTCAAATCACATCGCATCAAATTCATTAAGGGCGATTGAATGCTCTATTGTGAAATTCAATGAATGTACGCGGTGTATGTTTGCATTGATGACTGTTTCGTCTGAGTATATAAGACAGGAGTGGCTGTAATCAGCTGGATCTTGTGGTTTTCCCGTTATAGATAAATCTATTCTTAGATTCCTACATTTAACGAGGAAAATTTAATATACTACACAATTTCATGTCTTTTGGATCAGCCATGAAGGTTGCTCTTGAAGTTACGGTTAAAGCCTTTGAATTTTATATTTAAGATGCATTTGTAGAAATGGTAATTACGAGAATTACTCATTAGTTGAACGTTGATAAGAACTAGGCATTTATAGAATTAGTTTTTTAACAGTCCGTAGTTTGACTATCGTCCGTCTCACTCTTGCATATCCACAATTTTGAAGATATCAAATGACTGCACGAATTTATAAAAAAAATATCTGTTGTAAAACTAGAAAACAACAAATATTCGATATAAAATTTAATTGTTAATTTTCATACATATAAATCATTTTTTAGAATTTATTAACGCAAAAAATATTTTTATGCATAAAAATTATCTTGGATCAAATTGAAATTTTTGTCGAAAGTTTATGATGTTGTTTTTAGTTTTGAAAACGACGATTTTTTTATAAGTAAATTGAGTCATTTTATATCTTCAAAAATGTGGGTTTGCGCGAGCTGGGACGATGGTCGAACTACGGACTCTTAAAAAACGAATTCTACAAATACCATTTTAAGAAACGAGTATTCTGTGATTAAACCATATAGACTACATAACAACATAAAGACCATGTCATGTCTCACATTTTCTCAAAGAAAAGACAAAACTAACTTGAGGTTCAAGTGGTAAATACCTTTACTCTTCTACGTGGTTTTAGCGTAGTATTTATTGGCATATGTATTGCGACACAGGCATATACCTTGGAAATCATAAGTATATATTTCTTCTGTACCCACGTGTTTGGATCTAAGATAATGGCTAGAGATCTTTATTCAACGACATACGTTAATAAGTGGTTGCTACCACCATTGTTCAGAATTATTCCCATGTCTGAGTACAGAGACTAACATGAGTACCTCAACTCTATTGCCATAAAAACAATTTTTGATGGGTGTTTATTTTACGCTTGAGCCTAATTTCAAGTATACTTGGCTAATGTACTGTTTTTGTATAACATTTTTAGGCTTATTTGCTGTACAATTCGCGTTTTTTTTTCTCCTAATAAGCTTGTTATGTTCTATAATAAAAAAGTACCAGTGAACATACAGCAAAAAATACGATAACACGTCAAATAGTGTTGTGATTGAGGTAGCTTTGTTATCTACATACTTGTACTTTTAATACAAAAGTTTTTAAATAATTGAATGGTGCGGCTCTCGAAACTAAATTTTGAAGAAAAAAAAAACGAGAAAAGTACAAGAATAAGTTTTTATTACATATACTTACATATATATGAACACCCTTAAAATGTTTGTGTTACCCCAAATCCTCTTCAAAAATCATCTCCAATTTACGTGTACGGGAGGTACCATAAAAATCTTTTTTCAAGATAGGGTTATCTCCTACCTACTAATGAGTGTTTTTGAGCTAAGTCGCGGTCGGAATAACAGACCGATATAATAATATGGCGAAACTATTCGGAACCTTTCTGTATTTTATGTTGCCTATAGAACTCTAAAATGGCATGATTGTCAGAAACAATCACACCTTTTAGGGCTTAGACTGTGTTTGTAGACATCCGTTTTAAAACGATTTGTAAAAGGAAAATTTTTGAAATTAGAAAAATCACGGCACGCGTGTAATTTTAATCACCAATTCGGACGTGTGATAACGAAATACCAGCGTTCTAGGATTGGTGATTATCATAGCACTAGGCAATAGTGTAATCTATTCGGGACGTAAGTGAATAAAATCACGTTCTACGCGATAAAAGGGTTTGTCACGTTTACGCCGTTATTGACTTGACAACTGACATTCCAACAACTGTTATTGTATATTTTTGTAAAAGGCAACATATTGAAATGGCGTCGTTAGTGTGCACCTATAGCTTATTGGTTTTGATTTTTGAATTCCACTGTTTATGTTTGCCAAAACTTGATATGTTTCGTCCTAACCTATACAGAGTATAAAACATACTCTTCAGCAGTGAGATTTTATCTATAAAGAGTTTGTACTTATTGAATATGAAGTAAAAGCATCCTTAAAACCTTTTGTATCTTAGCCTTATATATCTTGGTGTTGCGCTTTCTAACCACACGCAGGATGTCATTGTTATTGTTCACAAGTCACGACACAGCGTCTGCGTTGACCGACGTGTCACGACTGAAAACGAGTCAGGCGATTAGCTTGCTTGAGGCTTGCCAGGAAGATCCGGGGAAAACTTATTTAGGTATATATCATCATTGCTCTCCAGTGCGTTTACAAAATTTCCCTCATTTCCTTTTCTTTTTTATTTCTATTATTTTTTATTTCTTCAAAATTCCCGATTGTCACCTCGAAGCGAAGGGGCCTGCTTCCTGTGCTGGTTTTCCAGTCAGAAAATCCCTGGAGTATCGCAATCTTATTTCTTTGTTTTGCTCTCTCAACTGTAGAAGTAGCGAGGCAAGATTCAAAGTAATAATTAAATAAGATTGCTTGAACACTTGTGGTACGACCCTCGGTTTTGATAGAATCAAAAGCCAGTTCACAGTCCACAATGGTGAAAAGGGCTAATTGCAGTGATATTTTGGAATCTCTTTGGCTAATTTTACTCAAAACCACCTCGTTCTTGTACTTTACGGAATTCATTAATAACTAGAATCCCATCTGCATTTCCAACATAATTCTGACAATATGAAAAACAGTAAACAAAATATAAGAAGGATATGTCACACACCCACATAACATAATTTCAAAATATTAATTCGTTCTGAACAACTAAAAAACTATTTTCCAGTTATTCTGATACTTTGCTATTAAATATATTAGAATAACCGAAAAATCGTTATCTCCGTTATAAGAGATAACGGTATTTCGGCTATTCAGAAAGAATTGTTATTTTGACAGTGTTGATCCGCTTGTGCGATATTAGTAAATAATCGTCGGTAAAACGTCAGAACCATAATTTGCTAAAATTACCGTAGATCTGTATAGAACGTACTAAATTGATCTGACAACAAATTCTCACGGGACACAATTGTCACACAGTACGGCTTTTAACGAGTCTAATTCCCATGTATTTTCACTTCCGGTCGCATCAACCCTGTCATTGTCATATAATGTCGTGTCCAAGGCCGAAGGTTTTCAATTTTACGTTCAGCTCGATTCAAATAAGGAGGCCTATGACCTTTGATAAAGTATCAACGGCATGTAGCGTCAGTCCTCAAGAACGTCCGAGCTCAATGAGATCTAATTCGACCCCTTACACGATTAAAATAATTTCGATTTTCAAAATAATTCGAAGCGGCAAAATAGACGTCTCTAGACTTCTCAATCTAAATTAGGCTTTAGCGCGGCGACATAGAGTTTTTATATCAAAACCTTTAAGTTCGTCATTGTTAGTATAATTATGAGTATCGGGATACTATATTCGTGAGTTTTGTTTGAAATTCGTTAAAATTCGTGGTGAGAAGTCATTACCTATGACCGTCAAGTGATTTCATTACTTTTGTATACTGTCTGATTGGAGTCGGCAAAAAAAGTTCAAAATAATGTTGTTGGAAGTTGGAAAATGCAGCTGAGCTGTTGTGGTCTAAGTGAAGTCGATTTACTGTTGAGATGCATTTTAAGATTTTTCTCATCGTGTAACACTGCCACTGCTGCTCCAAACTGTTTAGTTGTTAATTAATGTAATTAATTGTCAATTTTAGCATTCTTTTGGAAATAAACCTTTTGGATTGAACGACCAGTATGATAAAGTGAGACAAAGACGACTTTTAATTTAATACACATTCTTATTCGAGGTGGGGCGATAGGCCCTGCACTGACGTCCCGCTAGGGGTGTATTGTGCATTTCTCCTACCAGCATTACCCAAGCCATCCCAACTCCTTGAAATATCGGAGCAAAACTCTAGGCTGCTGGTACAACTGCTCCAGTGGTGAGGATGTTTGTGATGGTAATAACGAAGACGATGAGGAAGCATACTCTTGTGATAATGACAAAAGCGATGATGAGACTTTTTTGACATTGAGGCTAAAGCACCCACACATAATCCTGTGAATTTTCTGGTTTTCTGGCAGTTTGTACATATTATGCACACACTCAAACATTCGTATTTCTAATTTCAATACAAAAATCGCATTTTTTATAATTTTGTAGTTGTTAACGTAGCCTAGCAGTGGCAGTGGCCATGCCCAGTGGCAGTGGGTAGGGCACATAGCACGTAGAACTGACGGCCGATGGGGCCGAAAAGTTTTCGAATGAAGACCACGAACTGGAAACGTAGCGTAGGAAGACCAGCCACAAGGTGGACAGAAGATATCATACAAGTGGCAGGAAGACGCTGGATGCAAGCCGCTTGAAATCCATGGGGGAAGCCTATGTCTAGCAGTAGACTTCTTGTGGCTGAGATGATGATGATGATGATAACGTAGACTAGAATTGTGCAAGAGGCTGAGTAAATTCTCTGGGGTTAATAACATATAGTTATTCCATGGTTAACAATGAAGTCTAAATTACAGAAAATGAAGAATCCACTGTATTGTGTTGATAGTCTAATGACAGTGATGAATTATAGGACGCTTATTACACGTGATATATTGTACCTAGCGTGTAAAGGTTTATGATTAGAAATAATCATGGTGTCACGTTTTGTGATTAGAAATAATCATGGATTTCATCTTCATGAAATTGTATTATTAGTACTATAGTATATGATAAAATATCAACGGGATGTAGCGTCAGTCCTCAAAAACGTCCGAGCTCAATGAGATCTAATTAGACCCCTTACACGATTAAATAATTTCGTTTTTCAAAATAATTCCAAGCGGCAAAATAGACTTTTCAATCTAAATTAGGCTTTAGCGCGGCAACATAGAAGTAAATATATCAAAATCTATTTTAAATATATGTCTTTATATCAAAATCTTTAAGTTCGACATTGTTGGTAGGATGGTAGGTATATGAGCATCCATCAACCCAGGATACTATATTTGTGAATTTTGTTTTATACTTTACGTCCACGCGAAGAAAGTCATTGACTAGAGTAAAATAGTACCTAGTACTGGTGCATACTATGGGCATAGTTCAGCTAACCGCTGTTTTTGAATCAGCCCGCAGAACATTCGCGAAAAAAAGAGAAAAGTTTTTTGATATACGTTGAAAGATAAGAGTTACGACAAAACTTAATATTTTACTAATTAAGTCAATTAATTGTTTTACATAAGGTTACGGTGTATGCATATAAATTAATAACTAACATGTCAGTCTTTTTCAGAACTATTTACTTATTATTTATTGGCCGTGGATTCGCTCTCAAAGGAAACGACCCATTTTGCATACCACAAGCAAATGAATGCGTCTGACGTCGTTAAAGTGTAGGTTTTGACACATGTTAAGCAATAACTGAATCACAGTGTTTATTTCTACATATTTATTAGGGCTCTATAAATATGTTTGATCGAAATAGCGGGTCCTAATAACATAGTTGATAATACATATAATATAATATTTCAAATACCTACAGGCACGCACGCATACTAACACACACACACACACATACTCTCTCTCACACACACACACACACATACTCAGGACCACATCCCCACACACACACCACACACCCCTCCACACGCACATACACGCTATATTAGTTGTATTATTATGCACTCCTAGCCTAAACAAATTGACTGTCTGTACCATTATATAACATATCGTATGTACCACTGGAAGATCCTGCCTTTTGCAACACAGTTTCTTAACTAACGCAAAAGGCAGTGCCTCAATATAATATTTGTTCCTCATGATTGTGTTATAATAAAGAATGTTTATGTTTTATGTTTACCTATTATAGTCGAAGAAAATCATAGATTAAAAAACTGAAAAAACCGACTTCATAATACTTGAATGATATTATACCAGTTATTTAGTTATAAAAACCAAAGAAATAAACCAATTTTGATAAAATTTATGCGTGAAGTACACGTGAAGTGTAACCTATCAAACGACGGAGTAATTGGTGAACAAACATAGAAAAAATACAGTCGGATTGATAACCTCCTTTTTTTTGGAAGTCGGTTAAAAATATATCAGATTCATACTCCTACTAAATCGCAGTGATTTTCCTTGGTTTAAACTACCAGACGCGTCCTTTTTTTCGTAAACTTCCAACATTACTTCATCTAAGACTTAAATAAATATTTTGACTATAAATTATACTGTATTAAATGCTTATTAATTTACGATCTTCTCTGTCCACGTAGGATCGAAAAATAGTGTTTACATTATTTATTTACATACATATTTTATGACAAATATCTATACTGCCATTTGCCGCGCATGGTTTATAAAGCTAACAATGCTTGAGCCGACTTGGGACAGAAATGAATAATCTCTTTTAGGCTCGCAACTTTTACAAAGGTATAACTGATCTAGAGTATACTAATTATACATGGGTATTTACTATAATAATAGTAATTATACAAATCATATAAATCTTTGCTTTCATGCTTAATGCTTAATTGCATGATTCGAGTGACCTCTGCGAGTTGATTAGCATTTAAATCATTTGCCTATTCCATTGTTTTGAAATGAGTGATATTTTTTAAAATTAAATCACGAAGTAAATACTGTATTTTATTGTGACAAAAAAATATTAAAATAAAGGTTTCATGCTAAAGAATTATCATAAAAATGTCAATGCTGGTTCCTGCAGCATATTTTTAAAATATTAAATTATTGTCCGTATATTTTACTAAATACATTAACGTCAACCTTATGACTGTAGGCATGAACAATTTTTATTTTTAACGGACATTAAAAAGGAGGAGATTCTTAATTCGAGTGTATGTTTTTTAGGCTTCTGTACTATTCGTGAGGCTACGGTGTCTGACTGTCTGTCTGTCCTACATTTAAACGGCTGTATTTTTTGAACGGTAATAGATACAAGTCTCAAAACTGACAAGATTGTAGGGTTTATTTGAAGTAAGTCTTGTCTCGCTCTTGAACAAGTTTTAGTCTTAGTAACTAAAACTTGTTCAAGAGCGAGACAAGATTAGGTACGTAATTTTTTTTGAATAAATGAGAAATTATTGTGCGATATAAAAATCTCCTTGTTGATTCCACAAGAAAGGAAACGAAAAATGACAAGTGAACGTTGTTGACAGTTGGTGTCATACGAGTATGACATAAACTTAAAATAAAGTAAACTTAGAAACTTAAAAAATTAATTAGTGTTAGTGTTCATGTGTCATGCCGGGAAGATTTTGATTTTGTTCATTGTTTTTTTTGGTAGGTCAGACTTTAGAGGTGCTCCCACAGAAATTTCATCAAAATCGGTTCTGTATTTCAATTTAAAACAAAATTGCGCATTTTAAAGTCCTTTGTTTCAGTTATTTTTAAACGACTCCCAAAGGAGGAGGTTCTCAATTCGACTGTATTGTTTTGGATGTTTTTACGCTATTACTCCGCCAATTATGAATTGCTTTTAAAGATTCTTGTTTGGTATACAATACTTCAGAGGTGGTCCCACATATTTTTTATCAAAATCATTCAGTACTTTGGTTTTTAAAACAAAATAACAAAACATTTCGTCCAAGTAAATGAAATTGCGTATTTTGATGTCGTTTGTTTATCATACCCCGCGATGGATATGTAAATAAACATAAAATTAACCGTGAACATTTCATTTTTACTATGGAAATTAACGTGGTTTTCACACATTTTTAAATAAAAACTACGGGTCACTCACGTCGGTTTTGAGCCGAAATATCCGACTATAGTTTCAACTGCATTCGGCGGAACTATAGTCGGATATTTCGACTCAAAACAGACGTGAGTGACCCGTAGTTTTTATTTAAAAACATTTCATTTTGTTATAATAACACATATCAAAATAAATAATTTTCTAAATACAATGTATTATTATCTTCATGCTTTTTACATTTAAGTATTCATCAAAAGTAAATTAAGAAATTATAAACGTAGAAAAAAACCACACACAAGCGTGAAATTTAAATCGGACCCTTAAATTCTTTGAAGACGATGCTACTTTGCACAAATTTTTGGATCAATTGTTTACCTATAAACAATCTAAAGAACTCTATATTTTTACTGTGCCTATACGCATGCTATAACTGTACTGTTAAAACTTACCTTTATATAAGTACTATAGCATGCTGGGTACGCTGACAACTAGTAGTGAGTACAGTATTTTAAATTATCTTTAGTCCTACATCGGTTCGGGGTTATTCCGTTTGTTTATTTGTGTAGCAGTTTAGGTAATTTAATATGTGTAGATTGATATTGTTTCGTTAAAGTAAATAAATAAACTACCTATACACAGTTAATAGTAGTCATAGAAATGCTGATGTTATTTTATAGAATAAACCCATATTTATTTACCTATCATAAATAAGCATTATTCATTTACAGTATATTTATATGTGTATTGTATATTTTGGTTATAAGATTTAAGGCACTGTGAGTGGTAAAGTTTTTGACTCCAGAGAGAGTGAGGCAGGGGTAGTGGGGGAGGCTCCCCGCTCAGCGCTGGGATAATACACCTATGACAGCGCTGAAAAATAAGTAGGTAAACATTCCACTCCGTTAATGTTTACTTATTTCTCCTTATTCATACTTAGGGATAAGACCACTTTTTGAACCTATCATAATGCTTCCCTTATGTAATTTTGTTTTATTTTTTTTATTGAAATTGGACCCGCTTATAGCATTTGCCAGTGTCAAGTATTAAGATTTCTTCAAGTTGCTTGAATAAAACAAGTTATAAATATTACATATACAGTCATTTTCAAATTCGAGTCATACTTCAGTAAAGTGATGATAGGCGACTTTACTAGAAGCTTCTATGGAGTTTTGCCGACAACGTGATAAGGGGCCATTCATTTAATACGTATGACGATTAAGGGAGGGAGGGGGGTCGACCATGTCTTATTTTTTTTTACAAGGGGGTGGGAGTCTTGATAGTTCTTACGTAAGATCACAAAAATGCGCAAAGTTAAAATTATACTTTGAAAAAGCGCGGGCCGCGCGAGTGCCGAAGTGCGCTCGGATGTGTATAGCTAAACGATTTCCATTTACAATAAACAAAACGTGTACTTATTAATTTTTTCCTTTAGATTCTTACGTAATAAATATTACACAGGGGGGGGGGGGGGGGGGGTCGGCCTATTCTTATTTTTTCTTATATAAGGAGGGGAAGGGGTCAAAAACTAGCAAAAATGTCTTACGTAATAAATGAATGGCCCCTAAGACATGTTTCGCTGCTTCATTTCACTTGCCCACACTCACGCACTTGTTCTAACATTTGATGAATAAACACCGCCATTTTAACAAACAAACATTTAAAACACAGCAAGACGCTGCATGGAAGCCGCTTCCGATCAGTCTTTTTGGAAATGCATGGGAGAGGCCTATGTCCAGCAGTGGACTTTTTGTGGCTGAGATGATGATGATAATTTACAATATAGGAAATTCAACCAGTCACGAAATTGGCAATTGATGCAAGGAGCGTCTCCGATCATAAATACTCAATGTCGCGGAAACCGGAATCTATATAAACTTAACTGAGTATATAACTAGCCACAGTAATAACCTTCAACTTATTCAATAAAGATGCTAACATAAACACATCTATATAACTAGTAATAAAAATGGCCTTCAACTTTTTCAATGCTGGTGCTAACTTTAACCTCACCTCAGTTTCACACGTTAGAACTATAATTATTTAAGTTCAAGTCTCAGCTAAGAGTCAAGATCATTCAATATTTTTGAATTGTTATCAATGCTATTTTACTTGTCAATATTATTGACAGCTTCAGAAGTTCTTTTTTCTTTTCTTTCTTTTTTAATGTTCCGTACCTCAAAAGGAAAAAACGGAACCCTTATAGGATCACTTGGTTGTCCGTCTGTCTGTTTGTCAAGACACTTTTACTCAGGAATGCGTGGAGGTGTCAAGGTGAAATTCATATCAAATACTCAAGTTTACTGTCCCTTGGAGCTGTGAAAAAATCAAACTTCTCAGTTTTCATAAAAAAAAGTTACAGCCGAATATGTCGCAAAAAACTCATATTTCGACTCAATCAAAAAAACGATTTTTAATAGTTTTATTTAATTGTAAATATTTTTTTGATTTTCGTTTTAAATTAGTTTTAAGTCTTTTTTTAAATTATTTTTATGAAAATATCAATCGAATAAATGCAATGAAATGAATGTTTGTTTGTTTGTAATGTTTCTTTGAATGATTTTTTTAAACACAATCTCAAAAGAAAAACTAATTAAATTGTAATATCAATAAGAGTAGGTAGGTAAGTACGAATTATAGATTCGGAATCCTGCTGTGTGCATCATGCATTATACCATTTAACCAGTTTTTACGAACTTTACGGGACTGTACTTTATCATTTTATATTTTTTTAATTCATAAAGATGGCAAAAATATTTTTTTTTACTATTTCTTCTTGCTTCCGAAAAACGGATTCACTTTGCTTAGATACTAATTGGTTTTCCAAGAAATTATTTTATGAACCGCAAACAAAAAACAATAAGAAAAAAATAAGATTTTCAAGAATAACAAAGTAAAACAAGAACAACAAAGTAAAACAAGCTTTGAGCAGAAATAAACATTTTATTGAAAGTGTTTTTTTTTAACGCAAGAACATCGACGTCGCAAGGTCGTCTACTCGTCTAATGGATGGGTCATCTGTCTTGCATTGTTAAGTTTGCGTTGCATTAGTATACTTTTTAAACGCATTAATTCCGGTTTTTGTGTAAGTAAGTACATGCTGGATTGTAAGCGTGACCTTGACAAACAGTTTGGTTAAATACAATTGAATTGGCAGTCTTATAACAGCAAAGTCATTGGGGATACCACTCGCAGCACCAAGTTTAAGACACTTTTCAACAAAAAGCGACATTGTTTCTCGGTGGATGTTTAAAAAATCTGAACGAAGCGCTATCTTTGTTACAAGAAATTTTAAATTGTGGAATACGTTCATCACCATCATCATCAACATCATCATAGCTACTAAAAGCCCACTACTTAACATAGTCCTTCCCCATTGATTTACAAATATATGTCACCTGGTTGGTTTTTTTCAATAGATATATTAACGTTGTTTTTAAATAATGATGATATTTTTGTTTTTTTATTTTATTTGGTAAGTCATACTTCAGAGGTGGTCGCATATAAATTGTAACAGTTTAGTTTGGTTTAGCATTAACCAATATCGATTCAGTACAAGTAGTTTTTATAACAAAATAACTGGAAAAATATGTCAAGTAAACAATTTGCGTATTTTGAAGTAGGTTTTCTTTCAGTATTTTAAACTATAATACAGAAAGAAGAAGATATATGCAGAATATGAAAATGTATGCTTCTAATGTAGCCTTTACAACGGATTGGTTAGAAACAACAAGACCGGTTTATTATGAAAATATTAATGTATTTTGTTACTGCGGCTAATAATTATAAAGTGCACATTCCTAGTCGTGAATTGCGGGCCGTGGTTGGTACGTTCAGTAATATTAATTTGTTTGAGTAGATTACTAGGTACAGGTGCTTTGTGACGTGATTCAAAC
The DNA here is from genome assembly GCA_947563715.1 of Lycia hirtaria. Lineage (NCBI taxonomy): Eukaryota > Metazoa > Arthropoda > Insecta > Lepidoptera > Geometridae > Lycia > Lycia hirtaria. The sequence continues at coordinate 18,254,877 of OX387386.1, forward strand.
CAGACCGCTTTATAAATGTTATATTTCCTAGTCTTTGGAATTCAATTAAGAGACACGGTTACCACGCGCTTTAAATAACTACACAATAATTATATTACCTATACAGAGTTAATAGTAGTAATATAAATGCTGATGTTATTTTATAGAATAAACCCATATTTATTTACCTATCATAAATAAGCATTATTCATTTACAGTATATTTATACGTGTATTGTATATTTTGGTTATAAGATTTAAGGCGCTGTGAGTGCTACACAATAATTATAGTTAAAAAAAAAAGGAAAAAAAGGAAAAAACGAAAAAACCGACTTCGAAATACGCAATTCGTTTATACGGATGAAATATTTTTCAGTATTTTTTTTACTGAAGTACCAACCATAGTACTGAAGTACCAACCAATTAAAAGAAAGAATCATCAAACTCAATTCATAATTGGCGAAGTAAACGCTGAACAAACATACAGCCGAATTGAGATCTTTTTTTTTATTGCGAATAGGTCCACGTTTTACCACCAACTCGCCTGTTGGAAAGCGACGATGTGGACGAGATCCTCCTCCTCTTTGGAATCTTAAATGGCAAGGTTTTTATGTATGGTTTGTTTAAACAACATTTTTTTTAATTCGACGATAAGCTTGCGCTTGACCGTCAACTCACCTGGTGAGCCAAAGCGACAGTTACGGTCTACGATGAAGCGCGCTTGCCTTTGTCTTATTATAATTATTTATGTGGTGTTTAATATTTTCTTACTTCCCTTTTTATTACGTTTTTTTTACTGATTAAAAGCGTTCAGAGTCACAAAGTCTAATGGGCTAAAACGTCTGATGAGCATAATGACAAGTGTGCGAAAATATCTAATTTCTCAAAATCTCTTGTTGGTCATAACATCCAGTGTCCAATTAATCAGAGTTAGTTTTCTGTTCATTGCACTACCAAGCACGAAACAAACAAAATAATATCAAATGTCACATAAGACAGATGTCAAAGTGACAATTTAATTTCAACGAATAACAATTGCGATAACTTACTTATTCTCATCGAGATCTTAATTTCTAGTCACAACTAGCTAATATTGATCTATTTACAATACTAAAATATTGTACTGATAAATTTAAAAGCAAACATCTCTCGGTGAGATTTGTTCCTTTTGTGAAGAAACGATTGATCCAGAATCAATAATATTATGCTTTGAAATTATTACACTACAGTTTAATAAGCTTGTTTATGTAGCATTTAGTACATATTTGTAATATTTACCCATTATTTAACGAGTAAATGTGATATGTTACAAATATAAATGTTATATATATATATACATATAATAGATAGTTAATAAAGGCGCTTGCCACAAAAAAAAATAGATACCATAATTTAATATTCATAAGCATATTTACGTAATAACATAATTCAAAATACATGTAATTAAAATCAATTACATAATCTACACTAAAACAATGTAAAAAAAAAACAATTTTTCGTCACAACCTGTAACTAAAACATCATCAAAAATCATCTTTATATATTAGATGACAAGGATATCTTTATATCATTAGAGTTGCCGTGAATATTGAATAATTATGGCGAATAATCTGTTCGCGATTATTCGCCATTTTCCTATGACGAATAGTCATATGTTACTTTGTAATTAATAATACAAAACAATGACATACCATTATAGTTAATAATAATGATTTTCTTTTTTTTTATCAACATGTAAAGTATGGTAACTTATCATTTTTCTACGACTTCTGATAAAATAGTAATAATAAACAAGATGTTTATATTAACTTCAAATTAGTAATATAAGCTGTCAATCATTATTTTGTATTCGGGGAACACCCTGACCGCAAGACATTAGTTTTTTTTCATAAAAGAATATATGATAATTTTTGTTTCAATTTATGGTAATTCAAAACATGTTGCATCGTTAATTATGAAAAATAGCTTACCTATTTTTGATATTTATAACGTTTGATTCTACCAAAATGTGTTGTTCAAATAAATTATAAATTTAATTATTCGCCATAAAAGAATAAGCATACTATTATGGGTAACACGACGAATAATAAAGAAATTGCTAATAATGGGGACAATATTGCGAATAACGGAGATTAACCGCGGCAATTCCATCTGTGTACTATTTTAAAAGACTGTTGTCATTAATTTTAATTTAGGTTAATCACTGTTCACCAGTGGCGGACAATGAGAATGGTTTACAAAACGCGTATCAGTGTCAACCAGTTGTGGACGCGGAAGTGGGGGACAACGGGAATCATCATGTTATTAATAAAAATTAACTTTTACACAACAATATTCTTCAAGCATGTTGTATTTATATCTAGAAGGGCGTATGCATTTTAGTATGTTTCCATTTAAATATCATTAAAGATTCTGTTGTATATGTCCAGTTTTGTAAACCTTGTGACTTATATATAAAAACAATATATAATATAAAATAATAATATAAAAACTTAGTTTAGTTAAATTTTTAATTTTAAATCGTGTTAATATTTTTTAAGTTTTTGGCACAATAAAAATCTTGTCTATTGTCTATTGTTTAGAAAAAATGTAGAGTTTTTTTAATAAAATAAACTGTACATATTTTACATACCTACTACTTGTAAAACAGTGCGCAAAGATCGCTTATCTATCTCTTGAACAGACGATTTATTGCGCCTAAATGGGCAAATTGTCTCCGTATTTTCCTATACGCATCCAAAAGATTCTTGACCCAGCACGTAAGTCGCATACGACATTAATGTACAACCATTTTAAATGTTTACATTCAAAGCTGGCCTGCCGTAACAGCGCTCAGTTAGTAACCGTGCTGGAGCAGAATACGAAAAACTTACCGCCGCAATAACATCTAAACAGAATAATCTTATCGTTGACCACACGCCATAATCTGTAATACTTTGAGACAATTAACAAGTCAGTCTGTACTGGTTTGCTCCCATCTGGTCCGGATCGATTCAGTGTTTCAGGATAGAAGCGGTTTTTGATCATGCCGTTGCTCCCTGCATGTATGTCGACTCATGTTTGTGACGCGGGGAATAATACGCGCAATCTCAATGGGAAAGATTGCACAATTGCATAATTATCTCGGCATACCACAGGGTGTCACGGTAAACGACGGACAGTTAAGGCGTCGGAGGAGCTTACGCAGCTGTTTCACTCTGCGATACTTTTTTTGTAAATAAAATTATTGATTATTTAGATAAATATACAAACGTTTTAGCACAAAACCGTTATATAAAATATTTCATCAATTTTTATTTTCATACATATGAAAATATATTAATATAATATAATAAATTGTATATATAAACGTAAAAATTATCACGTACCTACATATCGGGATATGCATGCGGGTTCAATTCTCGTCGGATGTGTGTAATTTTTGAACTGTCTATAAATACATATGTAGATCGTTACGTATTGCTGGTAACCTATCCGTTTTATTATTATTTATTATATATTAATACATTTATCTTACTTGTCCGTATCCGTTTCATAGAACTGCCTGATTTCAGAAGTCTTACATGATATGAGTATCTGATTCCATAAGTATATATGTTAGCCATCAGTATCTGTTTTCCCGACCAGTTATTAGATTAGATTCGTTAGGTTTCTCTTCTATTACATTCAGAAACCTTCTTATTTATAAAGGTTTGGTTATCAGACTAAATGAGCTTTCAGGGTTTTGAAATTAAAAAAAAAAAAAAAAAAAAGTTTTCGGGTAAATGATATTCGGTATATCACAATTAGGATTATAGATAGGTAACCCATATTGTTATTTTTAAAGTCATTAATGTGGCTTCGAACCTTACAGTCGCGTAATGTGGCTTCGAACATTGATAAAGAAATAAAAAGTAAATGAGTTAGTAAACACTTAATCTTCTTAGAATATCTCAGTTTAGCTAGTGTTGCAATAGGAAACAAGTAAAACAGGCTCGCTGCTGTCTTGCCATCAGAAAAAGAACCCACAAGAAAGTGTTCAGATATAAATAGAATTTAGGATCGAGTTTGCAAGGCTTCGGTGGTGTTAGTTGCTAAGAAAGTATAGCTGTTACTGGTAATTGCAATGATAATTACTATAGATATCGGTATCTGTATTACATCGTAACTTGTTGACTGTTTTTGAGGTTCCGTACCCAAAGGGTAAAAACGGGACCCTATTACTGAGACTCCGCTGTCTGTCCGTCCGTCCGTCCGTCACCAGGCTGTATCTCATGAACCGTGATAGTTAGACAGTTGAAATTTTCACAGATGATGTATTTCTGTTGCCGCTATAACAATAAATACAAAAAAAAAAAAAAAAAAATATTTTAGGGGGCTCCCATACAACAAACGAGATTTTTTTGCTCGATATTGATAACGGCAACAGGTAGACGCTTGAAATATTCACTGAATATTGAGTTATATTATTCACTTTAAAAATAAATAATTATATTACAATAAAATTAATATTTAAGGGGGGCTCCCATACAACAAACGTAATTTTATGCCGTTTTTACAGATAATGGTACGGAACCCTTCGTGCGCGAGTCCGACTTGCACTTGGCCGGTTTTATTTACTTTTATACCAATATGAACTCTATCAGCGTTCATCTCTAGTAGGTATATGACTTGCTGTGACTGTTCAAAATATTGTGACATACATTTTGACATGTGACAAACAATTGTATGTGTGGAACAGCTGGTATTTATTTTTCTGTAATCAATAACTTTTTTAACATTCTTAAATATTTGCCAATAGCTTAATCCTAGTTTACATTACTAACTATTCAATAATATTGAAGTAGCGAAAGTACCAGTACAAACTAACTGTAGTTTTTAGGTACCTTATAAGCCAATTTATAATGTAAATTTTGTGTTGTTAAATAAATAAAAAATAAATTAAAAAAAAAGTAACTTTGTCTCTGTCTCATAGACTTCTATAGATACCCCAAGTGTATGTACCTAGCGTGTCAACAGTACGATAAAAAATCACAGGCGACGACCTAAGATTTATTTAATTTCAGGTGATATATACTTCCGGTTCGATATTTTGTCAACTAGTTACTAGCGTACATGCGCGCGGATGCATTGGGTTGAATAGATTGCGGATGGAACATTCCATTATTAAATTGTTTGTGTGACGTCACAGTGGTCACATAAATGAAGTCGTATGCTTCATCTACTATGTATATGCTCTGTGTGTTACCTTCTCACGACCAAACGACTAAACCAATTGTTATGAAATTTGGAAAAGAGATAGCTGAAAACATGGAGTAGGCCATAGGTTACATTTTATCATCGTGATCATCACCTTTCACCATCACCATCGTGTTTCATCTAGTAGTTTAAATATCCCAAAGTATCCTGTGACTTTCCTTTAATATTTTATCATACTCGTTTATCGTGTTATTAACGCAGCATTGCAAAAGTTTTTAAAACGAGTATGAGGAAAAACGACGTTTATCCTTATGAACAAATCACACTTGTTCAAAATAAATCTCTATCAAGTTTTGCCAAGAATGTGACAATCCATGGATCTACATTCAGCAGCGGTATTTATTTTCTTCGTAAACAGCTTCAATCACAAAAATGTTGGAACGAGTTTATATTAACACTGAGGGGGTGTTTTTTGGTCGGGGGTTAAAAATAGTTTAAAGTTTCAAAAAAAGAACGTTGAATTATTATATCTAAAAACTCACTTTTTATCTGAATGCCTTTAACAACTACAAGAAAACAAAATGTAAACTACACATATTTAAGTAACTGAAATACCTACTATAAATAAAGCAAATAAATTAACCTAACCCACTACCAGTTGATACCCAGTATGCTGTTGGCATTTCCACGTTGAATGGCAATGCTTATAGTTGGGCCAGATACGCACCGGCGTTTTGATTACGCGTCACATCAATTAGGCGTCTGTCAATGTCAAATCAGTGATTGCATACGTAACCTGTCTTCAACTTGGACGGAACAGGACAGTATTTTATTTAAATATAGTTTCATAGGAAATATATACACACAAAGCATAAGTCATGGATGCACGGACGGCATCACAACGTGGTATTGTCGTGATGCCGCTGCTAAAGTTCTTTAAGTTTTTACAACCGTCTCGCTCACGCAAACTAACATTTTTGAACATATAAAAACACAGAATAGACTTACCAAAAATTCGTTACCTATTTAGGCCTAGAAAGCAACATCAAAAACGGTCAACAAAAATTTCATTTTTTTTTCATGTTTATTTTTGGGGTTTTTATTAAATAAACATGTCAGTCCCATTGTATATTCTTAAACTATTGATCATGATCACTTGAGATGACTTACACAGTCAAACAACTCTTTAGCTGCGTCAGAGTTAGGATCCATTTAAAATTTCATTCTGTTCCAAATTAGTTCATATAATTAAAAACGAATTCCAAAATAGGCACTTGATTTGATTTTTATGTATGAAAATTTATTTGGATCATAATGTTTTTTTTTGTTGATCAATGTATAGCACAAAATGTGATCTAGCTCTAATATGTGATGAATTTTTCGTAATCTCATTCAGTCATTCTTTCAGTTATTTTCCGCACTAGTACCGGCTCATGGATTTATACAAATCAGTTTCCGCGTCACACTGGCTATTGTGTTTTTTCACGCAAACAACGTTATGAGTGTTTTTACCTTTGACAATGACTATTATTTTTTACCGAAATTGCAATTTTGTTGTCGAGTACCTGCAACACAATTATGTATATGTATAACTTTCTGTACATTCTTGTGGTCGTGCCTCGATAATATACTTGTAGGTCTTGTAGGTTGTGGATAATCTAAGGATGTCGCATGAGACAGACACGCCGGACTAATAACTTTCGGGAAAAAATCCCTAAAAAATAATTTTGTTGTTTCATACGTTTTGCCGAGGGTCAATGAATGAACTGATTTCTTTTAAGTGATTTTGGATTAGTTCCTGTGTGAAAATGTCTATAATGTCGAATATAAGAAACCGCCTTAAGACTTAAGAGTGTTTCGATTTTTTTCTGTTTGGTGGGGCGCAATACGAGTAGTTTCATCTACTTACTCACAACACCCTATTTAAATAAGTATTAAAATGATAACTTTTGTTAGCTGTCTATAAATGTGTAGATACTTCAATGAGTAAAACACACAAAAGTAGAATAAATACGTTGCTGTGCCTATAAATAAACTGTTTTCATGAATCACCAAGATTATATTTTTTGCTTGTAAGAATTTCATTCTTTAGTTTTCCATTCGTTTCTGCACATATTTTTCTAAGAGTCTACTACTGAACTACTGGGTCAAAAGTTTTGACCCAGTAGTTCAGTAGTAGTTTTGACTCAAAACTACATAGTTAAAAGTAACATGATCTAACTCATTTGAATCAAAAGATCCGATCGCTAGTTGCAATCAAAAGTATACGAGTATGACAGTTGTTAGTAGCAGATTCATATCATCTTTATGTTCATTTACACAGGTATCGATGCTTTTTGTTTATCCATTGTAAATAATCAACACTCACATAAAGCTAATATTGTATTCTCCAGCATCTCGCAAAGGGATGTTCGACTTGACAGGTCTAAAAATTCGTTTACTTCTCGTATGGCTGAAAATAAGTAATGACAAAAGCATGCCTGTTGGTAAAATAAGTCGTCAATCATTTTGATTTACTTAAATCTGAGAAAGATTTAAATTTGAGAATACGGCCAAGTACGGGTTGGTAGTTTTACACCTCATTTAGGATATAAAGGACTTCCATACGTATAATTTTATAATCTGTAAGCATATTATACGCAATGATGTATTACACGTAGATAGTTGAATCCTGGTTTTGCGTAGCAAGCCTCAAGTAAGGTAACCGTTGGACTCGTCTTCAGTTGCGACACGTTGGGCAACGCTGTTATACGTGTGTCGTGACTTATGACCAGTGACAATGCTATGCCTGTTTGCTTAGAAAGTGCACCACCAAGATATATAACGCTAAGATACTAAAAGGCTTAAGGATGTGATCTTATCATCGAAAGCGCTGAAAACTAAGATTTGCCATACTTTTACTTCATATTATTTATTTAACAACACACAATTTACATTATAAATTACTAATAACAAACCAACAAGTTAAATAAGTATAACCTCTCTATAGATAAAATCTTATTGGTTATACGACGTTGTCTTACGACTAAAATATTGGAGTGTATTAGACTGGACTGTACATCTTCACGCGACGGTGGCATGACTCCACTAATGTACCTAACATTGCTGTATTTAAAAGTGTCGAGGAGTAACGTCAAGACTAACGGCGAGGTTTTTGGTGTTACTATAATTATTGTATATTAATGTTCATTTGAGTAATTAAATAAATAAAAAAATAAAAAAGTCTTATGTCTCTCTTTCGATCGTCGAAATCGTCTAAAGGGGCCCCAATGACATTGTCTTTTATGATCTGCCTATTTAGTAAGTTAGAACAGACTTTATGTACGCATGTTATAAATACATATACATATGTGAACCTTTTCACACAGCGCTACCTAGCCCGAAACTAAGCAAAGCTAGGTAGTCAAAAAAATTATAGTAAACTGAAATACCTTTTTTTACAAATACATACGTTATAATATACAAAAATATGTAGACACAAACATGACAGTGGGGATCGAACCCACATACCACAGTTTAGAAGGCAGTACCAATTGAGATATAAGGCCAGTCAATATTAAAAATGGTTTCGAAATGTTTTTTGCAACATAACCATAAATTACGAAAAAAACAAATCTCAAATGTCCGCAAAGAAAAGCGACATAGAAAAACTGTTTATTACGCCAACAACGATCCAGTGAAAGTAGTCGTCGCCGTCGGCCACCGACCAAATTAGTTTGCGAATATCTTTGCCGTTGGCAAGAAATAAACCGTGCCGTGTTTAAGGAAAACATCGAAAAACACACTTGACTTGATTCTAACATAGATTCTAGTTTAAAAAAATAACTGAAAAAAACGACTTCAAAGTATGCAATTCGTTTACTTAGACTTCTTCCAGTTATTTTATTATAAACACCAAAGTACTACCTACTTACCAAACAAAAAAAGAATCACTAAAATCAATTCATAATTGGCCAATTTGGCGAAGTTATCGCAGTGAAACAGTGCCTTTGAGCTAAATCGCGGACGGATACAGACAGACATGGCGAAACTAGAAGGGTTCCTTGTGTACTATGCAACTCTAAAAATAATATCTATGCAAACATAAGCTTAGAAAACTCAAAACCCCTCGGCAAAAATAAACGGCTGAACCGATTTTGATGAGATATAGCCAAGAAAGTGTTCTTGGCTAAAGATTTTTTCAAACATAAAAAAAAACTAGATCAAAATCGGTCCATCCGTTTGAGAGCTACGAGTACGATGCCACAGTCAGACACACTTAAACTTGTAACACCTTAAAGACGGGGTTTTTATTTTATTTATTATTTATAAAAAATATTATTATTAGTCGGGTCAAAAGAGCGAACTCGATTGGTATCGGACATTACAAAAACTCACTTATAATTAAAAAGTAGGTACCTACCACCTTAGTGTACCAACTTAACATAATTTGAGACTGAAGGTCATCGACCGTTGTATGAATAGAATATCCAATACTGATGTAGCTTTTGTATTTGTACTTTGTTTTTGTACGTAAGTATACGTCGCAGGTATTTTGTAAGATGCGTCACTAAACAAACGGCGTCTGTTTATAAACGCACGCAAATACTTACATATCTAAAAGCACGCATAATTTAAACCTCCGACCCAAAATGAGGGTGTTATAAGTTTGATGTGTGTATCTGTGTATCTGTATATTTGTCTGTCCGTGGCATTGCAGCTCTCAAACGGCCCAGCCGTTTTCTTCCGCATAAAGGCTATGGGGCCCATTGACGCCACGTTTAACTTTGGTTACAGGGTTACATGGAAGAGAGAGAGAGTATTAGAGTTAGCGGAGACAAGAGGGTCACATGTAAGGCTCGCAGTGAAAGGGGCCATCGTAAAAATACGAGCAAACCCGGGTTCACTAAAAATGAAACTTAGCAAGATCGATTTATCGTCCCTTAATCTACCTACAAACCAAATTTCACTAAAATCGTTGGAACCGTTTCCGAGATTCATACATACATGATATACAATGTAGGTATATGTATACGAGCAATTCTTGTATACATGTATATTATACATGTATAGAAGAATTGCTCGTGTAAAGGTATTAGATAGTTTAACTACGAATTGATAACATCGTCCTTTTTTGAAGTCGGTAAAAAACCTGAAACAAGTGACTTCAAAATACGCAAATCGTTTATTTAGATGACTCATTTTCCAGTTATTTTCTTATTTATCAAAAATACTGAACGGATTTTGATGATAATTATATGGGACCACATCTAAAGTATGACCTACCAAACATAAAAAAACAACAAAATAAATGCATAATTGGCGAAGTAATCGGTGCTCAAACATACATAAAAATCCGGCCAAGTGCGAGTCAGACTCACGCACGAAAGTTCCGTACCATCTATAAAAAAATTACGTTTATTTTAAGGGAGCCCCCTTAAATATTATTTTTTATTTTATTTTAATTATTTATTTTTAAAGTTAATAATGTATGTAACTCAATATTCTGTGAATATTTCAAGTGTCTACATGTTGCCGTATCAATATCGAGCAAAAACGGCCCCTTAAATATTTATTTTATTCTGTTTTTTAGATTGAAATACATCATCTGTGAAAATTGCAACTGTCTAACTATCACGATTCATGAGATACAGCCCGGTGTTTACCCTTTGGGTACGGAACCCTAAAAATTACATACAAAAAAATTATTACAACATTACGACAATTAGGGAACCGTCTTTTTTGAGGTCGCCTTAATTAAAGTAACTCTGCCCATTTTTTATTAATAATTAATGTTGATTTGTGAGTACTTAATATTATATCGGTATCCAAATCACGTGTGCATTCACGTGTTACAGTGACGGTAGCGCCTTAATTTGTACTGCAACACCAATATACGATGAGAACTGGCACGTACGTATTTTAAAAAGTATTTTCTAACTTTTATAAATCAAGTTTAGTGTCTGTATTAAAAGAAAAACAAAATACCCGACCATAGAAAATCAATTTTTGTAGTCTTCTCCTTTTCAAACAATACAGTCCCTTGACACCGCGACTTCATTCGGTGCGATGGGTAAAAATAATTCGTAAATAATAAATACTAATTATAACCGAATCGAAGTTACCGGCAGCCTAGTCGGGAGATCGTCTGACTTGCGATCCGCAGGTCCTGGGTTCGAATCCTGCATGCACCTCTATCTTTTCGAAGTTATGCGCGTATTGTTGATTGCCGCCAACTTCAAACGGTGAAGGAAAACATCGTGAGGAAACCTACATGTCTGAGAGTTCTCAATGATCTTGAAGATGTGTGTCTGCCAACCGCCAGCGTGGTAGACTATGGCCTTACCTTTCTCACAATGAGAAGTGGCCCGCGCCTAGCAGTGGGATAGTTTGTACAAACAGGGTGAATAAATAAAAAATAACCGAATTTGTTATCTGTTGTAATTCATTGCGATAGATGTACGAAAGTTATTTATATAACAAATGATATTTTCAAATAGGTGTAGATACCTATTGCTGTTATCAGCTTTGTCTAGACAGAGTCCGCTGTGGCAACCGCTTGGCGTCACACTATTGTACCAAGCAGCACACGAAGTTTCACATTAAAAAACAACAATTGCCAAGAAACGTTTCATTAACGTGTCAATGGAACGAAACGATTGGTTATTTTACGTTGTGCGCAAAATAAAAATAAGACACCAAATTTATGTTATTTTCAAAGTAAGCATTATCGATTTATCTTCTTTATTGAGTTGGAGTCCTTTGACGCGGTTTTGTGATTATACATAATATTGCAGCCCGTTGCAAAGAAAGAATAAAAAATCCTTTTCGGCAACTGGTTGCAAAATTCAGTTGCCAAGACGGCCGAAAGCGTTATAATTCTAGTTAGATCCAAACCGAAACATAATCAATTCTTTATGGATATTTCAAATAATCTCCAATTACTCACCATTACAAATATTTATTATTTATTTATTAGTTTTTAGTATAATTTATATGTACTAGACTATAAAATAATTTCTCGATTCTTTATTAGTGAATTTGTTCTGCAAGTTATTCATAAATCTCTTCATAGTTTTACAGGACCATCTAAAAAAGAAATACTTTCGTTTCATCGTCCAATATTAATTGTTTGCATATGAGTATTGTTTTAATTAATTAATTAGCAGCCGTTTTGATAACTTTATCAAGAACCTTTGAAATAAGCTATGCACAATGTTTGACACGAAGTCAAAGTTACCCACTTATCTTGAAATTTGCAAGTGAATTAACAAGTAATCGTTAAAAAAAAAAAAAAAAAAAAAAAACAATTTCAAAATACACAATTCGTTTACTTGGATGACATGCTTTTCCAGTTATTTTGTTATAAAAACGAAAATACTGAACCGATTTTGATAAAATTTCTATGGGACCACCAGTCCAGGTGTCTTCAAGTAATCGGGGAACATACATAAAAGAAAAAGATTTCGACAAATTGAGAACCACCTTCTTTTTGGAAGTCGGTAAAAAAATCGACACGTTCCACTACAAGTAAAGTATTCAATGTATATTTACAAATATAGCTATATTAAATACAAGCGGCAATTAGCAGGAAGGCCCGTACTATGCTCATATTGTTGCCGCATGTCAACAAACAAACTGACAATCAATGTTGATAGCTGTCAACAATCGCGGACGCTAAGCACACTGGATAGGTAATTACAACGGATTGAAGTTCAAGTAAACACCGCTATTAACGGCTAAATAAATTGAACACGCGATATTCGACCGAATGAACACGTCAGACACGGGCGAGACCCTTCGCTGATTGAAACTAATGAAGCTTGCTTTTGCAAAGCAAAAACAACCTTATCTGATTTTTAGGGTTCCGTAATTAAAAAAACCTCTAAAAATACAACCTAAACTACTACACAAAGTATGCGCACAAGAAAGCGAATGGATGCCAAATGCTTAACCCACCAGATATGCGTTATGTGTCGCGTGGACAAGGCGTTCAGACATATTTTTTTGGAAGAATTTGAGTTCCTAGTCCCCCGGATCCAAAATTTCAACTTCATATGGCTCAAATATTTGCTTAATCATTACCGATATAGCCTTTAAGAAGATCTTTTTAACCCGGATTACTTTATTGTGATCAATATCTACACGCAGAGAAAATGAATCTTTATAGGAATAAAAACCTTTTTTTTTTTCGTAGATACTTGTGGAGATTTCACGTTGAAATAATAATACAATTTCTGTGGTCCGTTGAAGCTCCAATAAAAAAAAATGCAAGTAAATAAAAACCTATTCCAACCATTCCTATTCAAACCTATTCCAATCATTCCAAATAGAATTATGAAAAAATAGCAAGAGACAAGTTCTCACTATACAAGTAAAGTGAAAAATACGACAAAATTTAAATTTGTAGTTAGGATGTATGCGTGGGCCTTGTTTTCAACCGCAAAGTTAATCTTTTCTATATCAATCCGACTTATCTTTTCGATGGAACATTCTTTGGTACTAATAATAAGCTAATTAATATTAGTTAACTGTCGGTAGTACGGAAATCTTAGTGCCTGAGTCTAACTCGCACTTGGCCATATTTTTTATAACGAGTTAAAAGAATCGTTTAACAAAGTTTTGGGTCCGGTTATTTTGATTATAATTGTTTGATTTCTTTTTATGTAGCGTTAAAAACAATCTATCGAAAACAGCTCTCCAGCAAGATAACAGTTTTGAGCAGTTGTAGGAAAAGAAAACTGAGCAGTTAACACTAGTTTTTTCTATATCGTTGTATGTAAGGCATCAACATCAAATTTGCGATGTCTAGATGATTTATTTTATAGCGAATTTCATACTAAAATGTTATTTAAATTACCGTAATATATATATCGTGACTTAAAGTTATTTTCATTGTTTATTATTATGAAACGTCGATTGAAGATTTGGAAAAAAAAAATACAAAAATGTGTGCATGACATCACGTGATGCGCGAGAGAGAGATAGCTGCGTACGATAAGCTCGGCTTGCTAAAAGTTGCTTCACTGAGCTAGATGCGACTCGCATTACTTCTATGTATGTATGTATGTATGTATGTATGTATGTATGTATGTAGATTGTTTGATATGCTCTACGGCATAAACCGGTTGACTGATTTTAACATAACGAAGTGTTAACAGATTCATCTCAGTTGTGGCATAGTGGCAAAAAAATTCATTACACAGACGGGTATTTTGTCTTTCTCGTAATTCTCGTTTATTACTTGTTAATCAACGAGAACTTGTTCCTAAAATGGGTTTTTAGGTCAAATTTTACTTTAACGACATACGGAAATGCTGCCAATGACATTCTAATTTTAAAACTGCCATTGAGTTATCTCGAGATGTATGGATTCAGGATACGTACTACGTGATTGTCCTTATGACGGCGGCATGCGGCAGTAGCGAAGGTCCCGCGGGCGCGTGGCGGGGATGACCCGAGCGGCGCGTGCGAAGCTCACCGCCGACTTTTGACGAGACTGTAGTACAAGACCACACGGTGAGACCGGTGCGAATCGCATTAAACCAGTTCGCACTGCAAACAATCGCACGCACAGCCCTCGCCAGCAAACACTATACTTTTTTATCGCACAGCAAAAACAATAACACTTTATTTTCTTGTACATCGTCCATGCCGCGTAAATACCATTATGATTGTAGTTTTTACCCAACGAAGTAAACTAAAGGGTATTTTTAATACCTAAGTAGGTAGGTAGAATAATTTTGATTTCTTTAAACTTAGAGCATAGAGATTTCTTTTGGATATCCTACGCATTTTTAAAGTCATGGAGTTTGGTCAAAATGACCCGGTAAATCTTATTCTTTTGTGTTATTGTTTATTGTTAGATATTGAGTATTAGTACTCAAACTTAAATGAGTATTAATTTATATCATATTGACTATCCGAAGAATCTTACGATTGTATTCCGTAAAAGGAAATTTCGACTGGTTTCGGGACTGTCAGAGCTAGGACTTTGACACTGACAGTCCCGACAGTCATCGAAGACTCGTTCCTCGGACCGAATAAATATATTAAGGTTTTGGATAGTAATAATATATGTTACTGCAATTATCAGTATATTATGGAAATGCTGTAGATATACAAACAATTAGTTAAAATGTGACCTCAGCAATAGTCATCTCGCCAAGTTTAAAAAGGTTAGTATAAAATAATAAAACATATATTATGATACCTCGTAATTTCTAATCTATTTATTACAATTTGAGAAATTACGTATATTTAAAAACGTCTTGATTTTATATGAACCGCTGTTATAGGTTAAGTGGCGTCATATTAAATTCAATATGGTGCCGTCAAGATGATTTATAACGTTTGAATTTAAAAAAATTAAAGGTTCCATGTTGGATATTAAATGAAAGGGCTGAAGAGGCAACCAAAATAAGTGATCCTATCATATGGGTTATTTATTTATTTACAAAAATAAATAACCTTTATGATAAGATCACTTTTAAAAATATTTTTGTAAGAAAAGGTATACCACCATAATGAAGTAGGTACTTTGGTTTTAGATTTTCAACAAACAGCTATCGTAAGCGCGAGTGAGACTCGCCCACCGAGAGTTCCGTACAAACTAGTAGATAAAAGGGGAAATTATAAATATTTTAAAATTTTCCCCTCATGAATCGAAAATTATTCATCATAAAAATAATTAAAACCCTGTTTTAGCTTATGCCAATGAAGTTCTTTTATATGATAGGTACCCCACATGATACAGTTAATTCACTTTAAAATTTGGACCCTCATTCCTTGCATAAAGACACTATTTATTTATGATTAAATGAAAAATGTCCAGTTTTCGGATTTTTTCCTATATTATGTGTACATAACACAATGCTTTTTGCCAAATTTCATAGTTCTAGGTCAACGGGAAGTACCCCATATGTTTTGATTCCCTTGTGAATGTGGAAATGTGCGTTTTTAGGGTTCAATTAGATTCATTTCAATTAGAAGATAAACCTCTTTTGAACGAGTTTTGAACATTAATTTTTGAAAGCCGTCCGGTCTTCTATTGTCAGAAGAGCGTAAACGGCAAGTTTTACAATTAAACTTTCGCTATTGAGCAATTAGCAGAGGAAGGGGAAGCTGTGTTAGTTAGACTAAATTGCACATAAGTAAGCACAACACACACAATAGCTCCTTAGTGAGACACAATTTTTTTGTGATTAAATTAAAAATGACCAGTTTTCGTATTTTTTCCTATATGTGTACTCTAACCTCTAACACAATGCTTCTTGCCGAATTTCAGAGTTCTAGGTCAACGGGAAGTACCCCATAGGTTTTGATTCCTCTGTGAGTGTCGAAATGTGCATTTTTTACGACATATTCAGCTGTAACTTTTTTTTACAAAAACAGAAATATTATTTTTCTTTCTGCAGCAAGATACTATGGATCTGCGTATATGGTTTTAATTTCAACTCGATACCTTCACGCGTTCCCGAGATACAGGTCTTATTATATATTCTTTATCAAACTAAACAAATAAATATTAATGGTTCACTAATACGAAAAACAAATTATATTACTATAAAAACACTACTACAAATTTCGACATTTTACAATCATTAATACGGCTTCCTAAGCCAACTTTATGTAGGTATTAAGTACAGATGACCCAAGGTGAGCTGCAAATAACCTCTCTCGCGAGGTCTACTGTTAACAATCCGTGAGCGTCAAATGGGAGCAACTGCACATCATAATCAGCCACATCTGCGCAATAGACGTAAGATTTTAATTCGATTTCATAAAAATAAAACATTAATTCCTGTTTTCCGAAAAAGGACATCAGGCATGTCTCATTCGCGCAGCGCCAACTTGAATAAAGAGATATAAGTATTTTTTATTCACAATCCCGGCAAACCATATGCGCATGTACCTATACGTTATGTAATTTTTTACTAATTATTTATTTTGGTATTACTTTTGCTCGTCTTGCTTACGAATCTCATTACTTATTTATACGCTCATTACTCGTGTCGAATTAGCGATAAGGTAATCCACAGCATTCACTAATGTAGGTGTGAGCAGAATATTTTCCGAATGAAAATTCAGTGATACGTAATTTCATGTTTTTTTATTTTTTATTCGTCGATAGGCTTGCGCTTGACCGTGATTTGATGATTACCCCGATGCTGATGTAGATTGAATTCGAATCTAAAGCATATCTTTTTTATTATAATCATCGTGTCGATGTGAATGTCTACACACACAGTTACAATCAGACCTTGGATAAAACGTGCTGTGAAACGTGCTCAATAAGAATTTTATTAACTTGAAGAATCTTTATTGCCAATATTCTTTTTATTTAAAACAGAATGCTGTTTACGGGCACTATTGGGAAGAAAAAGTCATAATATAAATTTGTTTCCTCATTCTAGGATAGTTTAACGCTTGACTGACAATCGTCTTTGTAATAAGTGACTTTGTGGTCTACGATGGAGTGTGCTTACCTAGAAGACAATGGTGCCCTCACGAATTTTATTAGAAGTATACATATTTATATTAACCATAGTGCTTAGTATGCGATAAATAAGGTTGACTACTAGATTATGTGAATTTTGAATGAAAACTTTTTTTTGAGGGACTGAGTCGTCACGCTCGGCTATGTAACGCTCGAGTCAATTACGGGAGCGAGAAAGATATTATTAAATTCACCTTGATGAAATTTTCACTTCTATCGTCTGATCATCATACAGTTTTTTTGGGAGTACACTTTAGATTCAAATGTTTTTTGTAATAGCACAAGTAGTTTCAGATTTATTAGGAATACTTAGTTTCGAAAATACCCTTTTTTTTGTTTACAATACAAGTTTCAAATTTGGTATGATGCGTCTAAATTCAAATTTATTGGGGAAATATGATAATAGGATTCACACTTGTTTTTAACACGCTTTTATTAGGTCGACCTGTATGTAATGAAATCTAAGGTAAACTAATTTAACCATCTTTCAAGGATCGTAGCGTCATGAAAATTGCCAGCTGTATGTAGTTATGATGACAATACAATAATATGGTACTGTCGAACTGATCTGATGATGGAGCCGGAAGATATGAACTAGAACTTCATGATGGAACATCGTATCATAGCTGTGTTTGGATTTATTAGAAAAGTCTTGTAATGAACTTTGACCACAATAATTTGTAGCGTGTTTTTTTAATTTTTAAACTGTTATTTATTATTAGAGGCATTTTGACCAGAGTATACTACTAATGTCTTTTGTGCGAGAGTGTAGTTGAAGATAATAAACACTACACTCGTATAGATTGAGAATTGCCTCTCAAGCGTTGCTGTTAGGCACTTGAAGACAGGTTTCCCACCTATAACCAGATGACCATTGTGACACGTCTACCGATATTGTAGATCATATAAAATGACTTCGTTTGACACACTTATCAACTGACAATATTTTAATTATTTTAATTGTAACCAAAAAAAGTTTTTTTTTTTAATATGTGTTTTTACGAATTGATCGTTGGTACAGTCGATTTACGAAAAACAATGACAACAAAGAGGCCAGTAACTAGTCTCTTAAAAATTTATGAGTTACAACAATATATATATTTTAAGTAGTTTTTTTATTATGCGTGAATAACAGTATTTTGTAGTTAAATAAATAAATAAAAACCCTAAAGCAAACACCATCTTGAAAAGCGGAGGACGCGCGTACGGCTTTGACCGTCTCCGGAGGCGTGCCTGTGCTCTGAGGAAGGAACTTTGATAGTCCCGAAATCGGTCAAAGACTCGCTCTTTAACTGTACAACATCATATTTACTTTATGTTGTACACACACATTTAAATAAATACTCACGGACCGTTTAATAAAGCCATCGTAAGAGCTAGGAATCATTTGTAGCATGTATGATTTTGTTATATTCTTTATTTATACAAGTGCAAACAGTTGATGTCTGTCTGGGAATCTTGTTCAATGCTACCTATAATTTTGACATTTGACTATCGCTCATGAAAAGGTATACACTATGTAATAGGGCGAATTCTGTGGGTATACATATGGTATAAATATGGTACCTAAATAATTTTTTTTTATAAATAGGGCATAGTAGGCAAGATAATATTTTGTAATGACTGGGCCATCTGTGAGCAATGTTATTTTCGAAATTATGAACTGTAATTGTGAATTATTTTTAATAAAAAAAAGAGTAACTATACTCTGGTGGCGACGAGAGTTACCTACTATACTTATGGAGTCACAAACATGTCAAAAATAGTTTCACGTCAAACTCAAACCTCTGCGTACGCTACACATTGTGCAGATTCTTTTTTTTTTTAATAATATTGGTGGACATTTCACACAACACCAACTAACCCAAACTAAGCAAGGCTTGTACTATGGAACTAGATGGCTGATAAAATACATAGAAACACCCAGACACAGAACAAACATCCATGCTCATCACACAAATGTTTGCCCTGGGTGGGGATCGAACCCACGACCTATAGCTCGGTAAGCAGACATACTGCCAACTGAACCACAAGGCCAGTCTAAGTTAGATGCAAAGCAAGCGAGAGCGATGTAACTCTTTGAGAAACTGAACTGAAACATTGAACTCTATTGAAGTAGTAAGACCAAAAAAATAATCTTAATCTATGGCTATGACGTCTAAATTCAAGTAAATTAGTTAATTATCATTGATGCCGCCGCTGATGACGCCGCTCGGATGTTTTTCGTTGTTTTCAGGAATTGTGACTCTATAGATACGCTGTCGCTCAATGCAAGGTATTAGTAATTTGGCAGTGTAGATAGGATAAAGTACGCATGTTCCTGATCGTACCATCGATAACAGTCTGGACATTGTAGAATGTAGTGGTCATTTCCGCTTCTGCATTAATAATACAGTTAATTCAATGCATATTTATGCAACTAGGAGTAAAACAATTTTAAATCAAGCAGTTGTATGAAATGTATTCAATCAATCAATCGATAACAATTTATTCACATCACATAATGTAATAACACAATAAACACACAAGGAAATGGCACAAAAAGCTGACTTTTCGCTAAACTTGTCAACTGAAACTGTAATGCTGTCTCTTTCACTTTCAGTTTTGCTATTTAACGCGTAAAAAATACAACTGTTTTAATAATAAAATCGGATGCGGCTATTTTAATTGTCAAATAATAAATAAGAAGCTGGTATAGACTAACATATACAAAAAAAATCGAATTGATAACCTCCTTTTTCTTTGAAGTCGATAAAAAAATGATTTGTGGGATTTATCACGCTGTTGAAGCAAAGAGGTGATATATAAAAGTGGTCGGATTCGGGCAAATGAGATTCGACTAAAAATATTTTGGATTATAGGTAAAATACCAGTGTCACCAGACCAAATTGGAACAAAGATAATTATTGTGCACCATATGATTAGCATTGGATTTGGGCAGAAACTATAAAGATTGCAGCAAATCCGGGACTGTTTTGGTCAATAAAAACCGTAGTATACATAAAAAAATACTAATACCTACTATCCCAATAGTGGAATTTGGAATTAATTAGACGAATCTGAGAATATTAAAAAATGTTGTCTTCGACTCAATCGCTTTTTATTGAGGAAAAATGTATAGGTAGGGTACATTTTGATAAGAGACTGTTCATATTTTATACAAATTTTCGGAATAAAAACATATTTTTGCCGTCGAATATATATTTACATATATGTGAGCTATGTAGTAAATTCTGTATTCTCTGTTACCTGTTTTTATGGTAATATCTGTCTTTGAAGCCTAGCCTAATCTACTGCGTAGATGCTCCAGCGAGTGTTTTTTAATTTTTTTAATGTAAAATTAATCAAAATAAAAATAGCCTATTATAGATTTGCATAAAGAAATTTAAAAAAAAGTCTCACAAAACAAAGAAAAATATAAGAAATAGCATCTAAAAAAAGAAAAAGAAAACATTTTGATCCAAGTTAATTTTCAGTTAAAAATATCATTTAATAATGTCATAAAACAATTGTAAATATTGGTGGACATTTCACACAACTCCATTTAGCTCAACCTAAGCTAAGCTTGTATTATGGGAACTATATGTCAGATGTTAGTTAACTACTAACTAACTAATGTTAGATGAAAAGCAAAATACACGTATTATAGTGAAAAAAAAGAAACTATTAGTCATGCTTAGAAGAATAAAAAAGTTGCATCAAAAAGTGGCATCTAAAAGGAAAACCACATTTGTGATAAATCAAAATTGTTTATTTTCAATTTATTTTCAACTGGTGATCACGTAAAGAAATCATGTTTGTTTACAAATTTGAGATAAAAATATATATTGCTGTCCGCATGCTGGGTACGCTGCCAACTGGTAGTGGGTTTGAGCATTTGGATTATCATTAGACCTTTATCGGTCTGGGGTGATCGATGTGCTTTTTGTGTAGTAGTTTAGTTAGTTGAGTCTGTATATTGTTGTGTTGTAGTTAATAAAGGCGCTTGCCATTAAAAAAAATATATATTTAATCAAATAGGTAACGACCATAGCCTTAGTCATAATTATGTAGGTACGCTAAGATTTGTCTCAAATAACTATTTATTCTTGCGTTGGATGTTTTACATATGTAAAATATTATAGTAGTATATTTTGATGGGCGGGGACTTTGATACTTGTATAGTCATTGAGCGGAGATTTATCTGAGAAATACTTGCCCTTGTTTGTTTGTTGCCTTTTCAAGACAAAACGATTGAACTATGTAATAATTTTAAAACTGGTAATGTATTCGACGAGCTTCATCCTCGGCCACACCGCCGCTCGCTTAAGGTGGGAGTCAAAGGGCGCAGTCATCTCTCTCACGCATCACAATATTTTTAAGCATATAACATCATTTAGTAAGGCTAATATCCTTATCCTAATATCCAAAAGTAAGAATTAAATTTGTTTAATAACTATTTATTCTTGCGTTGCCACTTAGCGGGTGGCGAGTCATCACCTGCCTCAATACTTTGACAGCATCAGGTCAGAGGCCTTTCAGCGGCTTAATATCTTTGACACTAGGGCTGGCCACTCAGTCTATACGAACTTACCTACATATAATATCATCATCAATATCTCTCTTCATCATCGCGAGCATGAAACTATGGGTCACAATTAGTTTTATAGAAAGTGAGCTTAAATAAGGTCACGCATACGTAGGTTTTGCTGATAAGTAAGTTCGTATAGACTGAGTGGCCAGCCCTATTGTCAGAGTTATTAAGCCGCCGAAAGTCCTCTGACTTGGCTTGACGATTGCTGAACACCCGTACAATTTTACGTGTCATCCGATCCACGGTAGCGCTCAGAAAGAAATGCCACTCATGGTCACCCATCCGAAGACTGACCGGTCCGTCCGTTGCTTAACATTGGTGATCGTTCGGAAACACCTAGTCAAGCTACGCCACGAGCGCTACAGGTTTTGCTGATGACCTAACAGTTAAGAATATTTTGTTATCCGTATATTTTATTCGAAATCGTGACTGATTCTATCATCAACATACTATAAACCAGGGTTTCAGGATATATTTTTTATTTTATTTTCCTTGTTTTTTCTTAATCTAGACATAGTCCAACACGAGTCTGCTTAGTTATGCATGCGTCATACTGTAATATACATTTTTATCGTTCAAAAGACTAGTAAATATATTAACAAATATTTATACCAGTAATATTTCAAGTTGACAGTTACGTATGCAGAATACCTATGAATATTGTCTGGTTGTAAGCTTAGTTATTTTAGCGAAGCAGGACAGAGTTGCATAATACCTATTTTTAACCGACTTCTAAAAATGTGTTTTTTTTGTTTGTTACGCGAATGAGTTGATTTTAATGATTTATTTTTTTGTTTGGCCGGTCTTATTAATATGCTATTTTTTCCCCGCTCTAGTACGCTGCAATGACAGACATTTTGAGCAAGAGGAGTGAAAAAATATTTTTGTTGCCAATGACAAATAGTCGTGGGTTAAAAATTAGCTAAGGCTCAGTTATTTATATGAAGATAGCCACAGGCCACAGCATAAATGCAAGGTTCACTCAGACAGATCTTCAGATGAGATTACATTTAGTTGTGTATTTCGTAAAGTTACTTATATGGGTTTTTACAGATGACCTTAACGATGCGGTGATGCATAAAGATATGATGTACCTACATGCTTATAAAGTGCACAGGTACACAAATCTATACTTGTAAGCTCTACGGAGGTATATATAACTGCTTAAGGTGACGGGGCGAATGCCGCACCTGTATCGCTTGCTTATTTTATAATTAATTATTTAATTAACAGTCTGTAATTCGACCATCGTCCGACTCACTCACGTATACCAACATTTTTGAAGATATAAATTCACTGAATGAACTTATAAAAAAATCGTCGTTTAGTGCATTAGAAAGCAACATTATACAAATTTTCGACAAAAAATTCAATTTGATCCTAGTAAATTTTCACAGATAAAATTTATTTTTATAAATTAATATCTAAATATGTTTTTTATGTATGAAAATTAACTTCGATCGACCTGATAATTCTGTAAAAAAATTGTTTTTTTTTGTGCACTAAGCGACATTTTTTATAAGTTCATTCAGTCATTTTATATCTTCAAAAATGTTGGTATGCGCGAGCGAGACGGACGATGGGCGAACTACAGATTCCATGTAAGAACATCCATTTATATGGACAAATTTCAACAATATTTTTTAATAAACTAAAAGCACATGCCTTAAATACATCATCTATTTTGTATGTACATTTACATCATATTACGTTTGTTTGTCAAACATTTAAGAGACTGTTTACTTCATAAAAATGGTATAGATCATTCTCGTAAAAAAATGTTTTCAACAGTAAAGTTATGAGTTAATTGAATAGTCAACATCATTTACCGAGCTACACATAAACAATGTTTGGAATTGTGGAAGATACAATGAAATATCTAATAATTTTGTAAACTGAGTACGGCATATACACGTAAAGACTATTTTCGAAACTACTGAATCTGTAATACAATTGCTGGTCAATGTATCGGTTGCTTTTTTAATGATTTGTCACTTTGGCTACTGAAATTTGACATCTGCCATGTTTAGTGTATTATTTTGACATTTCTCGCTTTGACAGTTGTCACTGTCAACTGTCACTTTGTCTAAAATCCCATCTAAATAAAATAAGCGTGTCCTTGCCACTTTTTTGATGAATGTAGCAGCAGATTTAGAGTCATGGAGTTACTTATTTATAACTAAGCTGTTTATCCGATTGGAGTGTCTTGTCAGGGTAAATCTGCCCGAATCAGTAACACAAAGAGTTCTTAAAAAAATAGTGTCTATGCACGAGTATATCAGGTGGAATTACAGTCACAGAGTTCTGTGGTCTATTTTACATAAATATATCTCAACTGATTCGAGCTAAAAGCCGGCAAAAATTATTGTTAAATTTTCATAGTCATTTTCATAGTCAGTTCATACTGCAGTAACTTGATTATTATTCTCAATTTACACAAGAGGTGTGAAGAATATTTACTCAAACATGTGGTTATTTCAAACCATTTGCGTATACGCCGTTATATTTATGTGTTAATTTGATCCACGCGTCTCGTGACCAGGTCAAATTGTTTCTTATAATAACCTGGTTTATTTAATGATATTATTACTATAATTAATAGTAATTTGTATAATTTTGTTTAAAATACCATTATTAGGTGAATAATCTGGCGTTATGAATGATATAAACACGTGCAGAAATATGGATATTAATATAATTGATCATTATGTCTCTAAGTGTGATGGATTGTATTTATTTTAATGGCTGATATATTGAAGAATAATTGCTATAGTAATTTGTTATATGTTTGTCAAACTCTCGGGTGTGGAAGCATATTCGTGAGGATCAGGTGTCTGTCTGTCTGTCTATCGGTCTGTCCTACACTTAAACGACTGTATATTTTGAACGGCAATAGATAAATTTTCAAAATTGGCAAGTAGGGTTTACTTTGATGTAAATCAAAAATACTAATTACTGGTCAAATGCGAGACAAGCTTGCATAAATAATGTTTGAAAAAATTGGAAAAATTATTGACCGAAAACTGCGAGACTAAACCTCCTTGTTGATTCCAAAAAAAAGAAACGAAAAATGACAAGTGAATATTGACAGTTGGTGTCATGTGACTTATACTTAAAAACGGTAGTGTTAAATACTTTTTGGATAAAGAAACTATCTCTATGGATAAATCTGTAACACTTATTTGAACTTGATATTGTATGTGACCATCTAAAATAGACTGAAGTACGTCTATTTTTACTAGAAAATACTCGTTTAATATGAAGTCATTAAAATATTGTTAGATAAAAAGTACATTCTGTTGAGTAATTTTATTAACCCTGGTGTCAGTGTGCATGTTCATGTGTCATGTATAGGAGTACAGAAGCCTCGGTGTACGAGTGAAACTCGTACTTTGCCGGATTTATTTAAAAGTTACAGAGCGGCAATGCGTATAGGCGTTTTGACACCAAACCCATAACAAGGATTATCATGCTTTTTAGGGTTCCGTACCCAAAGGGTAAAAACGGGACCCTATTACTGAGACTCCGCTGTCTGTCTGTCCGTCCGTCCGTCCGTCCGTCTGTCACCAGGCTGTATCTCATGAACCGTGATAGTTAGACAGTTGAAATTTTCACAGATGATGTATTTCTGTTGCTGCTATAACAACAAATACAAAAAAAACAGAAAAAGTTATATTTAAGGGTCCCGTACAACAAACGTGATTTTTTTGCCATTTTTATAGATAATGGTACGGAACCCTTCGTGCACTAGTCCAATCTCGCACTTGGCCGGTTTTATTTATTTTGAACAAACGGGTTACACGGGTTAACGGGTCACGTTTATTTTTGAGCCGGATTCTCCGTTTATAGGATGGGATTGACGTCTGCGCTGGTCCTTACGAAAAAGACCGCCGTATGCGGTTGAAACTACAGTCGGAGAATTTGGCTCAAAAATAGACGTGAGTAACCCGTTTGTTCAAAATGTGTAACAACCATGTTAGATTATCATGCTATTCTTGCGCCTAACCTGGGCCTCAAGGCTGCTAAGTGAACATCACTCGCTCGCCACTCGCTGATACGATTCAAAGACAATTTTGACTAAGTAATAGACTAGCAATTCGTCAAAATTATCTTTGAATCGTATCAGCTAGGGGCGAACGAGTGATGTTCACTTACCAGCCTTGAGGCACTGTTCTTCTATCTCTGTGGTAACATCAAGAAAATATAAAAGATGACTGGCGATAAAACTCAAGCTATTAGGTGTTTAAATAGTAATTTACCTCGACACTATTAATTCCCCGGTCCATAGATTGTAGAGGTTCACGTGAATGCCAAGTCAAATCTCTGATAGGCGATTAAGGATTCGCTCGATGCTCGCAGGTGTCTCTCTCGCGCATGACAACATTTTCAACCGACTTCAAAAAAGGAGGAGGTTCTCAATTCGACTGTATTTTTTATGTTTGTTACCTCAGAACTTTCGACTGGGTGAACTTTTTTACTTGAAAGCTTGTGCTTCCCGTGTGGTCTCGATTTCAATTTAGTCCAGTTCTGAGAATGGCATCCATGAGAAGTCGGTTGCTTCAGTTTTTTAAACTATAATTATATAACATATAAAAACATTGAGTATGGATATTAGAAAAGTGAGAGGCGAATATGTTTATTTAGATGTGAGAAATATTTAAGGAAAGTTTTTTTTTTTGATATATTTTAAATTGGCTGAGGAATTGGAAAATATGTATATGCCTTTTCACTACTCCGTCGCCAGTATTCCAAAATGATATTGGTCGATTCGCACCGCGGTGCGAAAGGACCTATTCAAAAAGAGCTCTTGGGTGATTCGGACCGCGGTTCGAACCACTTGCGGTGCGAAACGCCGAAGTACCCGTATAAACGATATCTGGATTTTTTTATGTGATTTTATACATTTTAAAAAGGTTGTGATACGCGTGAGAGATAGTTGCGATCTTTAATCTCCACCTTAAGGCGCTTAAGTAAAAGTTGCTTTACTACATTTTATTTCAGGTTTATGTGTATATGTATGTAGGTTTCTATGTATGTGTATGTATGTGTCTCTTTATTAACTTTTATAGCCAAAAATACTTGAATAACTTTGACGAGCAAGGAGTCGTTAGATTGGGTTTCTAGGTCTACATGCATTCTCAAACGTCGCACGTTAAGGCCCAAGGGTGAATGTGTCCGCGATTGAGAAATCCTTTCTTAGTATGTCAACATTTCACAATTAATTTAAGGCGCCTTCAAAAATTCGTGTGTTTAATTAGCAATTTTGTCAGTCCGTCACCCAGGACAAAGTCTTCTGAGAGTATAAATTATTTTAATGTATTTTTACCCGACTACGTAAGAAGGAGGGTTATGTTTTGCGAGGTTTTTTATGTACGTATACCTATATATGTATGTATCTATGTTTCTATATGACAGCCTATTGCTTAAACGGCTTGACCGATTTTGATGTGCGAGGTGTCGTTAGATTCGTCTTTGATTCCAGTATCATGGGCTATATTTTATAATAATACATCTGTAAGTGTTAAGTTTATATTTGTGTTGTAAAAAAAAAATGAATGTAAATAAATAAATGAGATAATACATCTCTCACAATAAAACGTACACTCAACAGCGTATCAAGCGTAACGAAATCGTAAGTTAGACTGCAATAACTGCTATTCTGCAGTCGGGTATTTTGTTTTTCTTTTAATATAGGCACATACTTGCTTATAATGCAACTGTCAACATCATGAGAACATTATCGCAATGTATTTAGAATAAATATGTGTTATTTTGTGCCAAATAAACGCATCTTTAATAACCTTAATCGTATCTATAGCCAACTCTGACATTGGATACCTCCTGTGTCAGTTGCCTTGGGCTAAATACTCATTTTTTGTCATATTATCATCAGGGCGACGAAAAAACAGGTTCTATATATTATTTTTATGTACTTCAAGAATCACAAATAAGTGGTTTCATAAATGTATGTTATCTAACACAATGGATAATATACAAATTAATAATGCCCATGACCGTAGTCAGTTTAAAAAAAATGCAAGATAGATCTACGGTTGACCACCAACTCGCCTGATATTAAGCAACGGTGTGGCCGAAGATGGAGCTCGTCGATCTAGAAGATATCTATTCACTCTAGCCTTGAAAACTCCAAGATTGTAGGTCTCAGGAAACAGAGATGGCGGCAAAGAATTCCATTCCTGTGCAGTACGCCTCAAGAATGTGGATCGATATCGCTGAGTACGGATTTTTGGCATTTCAACGAGAAACGAAACGGGTGGTAATTCGCCGACTTTCTGCTAGTCCTGTAGTCAGTGGCGGATTTACACTTTTGCCGCTAGTAGGCTATTAAATTTTTGCCGCCCCTACTGATCTTGAAAATCGATACCCTAGTTCAATCTGCCGCCCCTAGGACGCTGCCGCCCCTAGGCCGCGGCCTATACGGCCCATTGACAAATCTAGAACTGCCTGTAGTGGAATGGGGAGGGTGGAATTAGGTCGTGAAGTTCTTGCGCAAAAATAATATAATTTGTGTGGAAAGAGGAGCAGTTGGCACCTTTTTCTTTCTTTTCCTCTTAGTTCAGTATGAAAGAGACGCTGTTTCTTAAAATTTACATTCATTAGAATTTCCATACAGTTAGTTACGTTTCTGTCATTTTTCCTTGAGCCTATAAATAAATAAATATTTGTGGACATTTCACACAACACCATCTAGCCCAAACTAAGCAAAGCTTGTACTATGGAACTAGATGGCTGATAGAATACATATATACTTTTTTTTTGTAAATATATACATATTATGATACATAGAAACACCCAGACACAGAACAAACATCCATGCTCATCACACAAATGTTTGCCCTGGGTGGGGATTGAACCCACGACCTTTCAGTTCAGTAGGTAGACGTAAACACACTACCAACTGAGCCACAAGGCCAGTCAATCTATCTATTTATCTGTCTATCTATGTACTATTACAATTTTACATAGAGTTCTATAGATCTACTTAGCGTGTCAACAGTAATATAAAAAATCACAGTTGACGACCTAAGATTTATTTAATTCCAGGTGATATATACTTCCGATTCGATTATTTGTCAACTAGTATTACTAGCGCACAAGCGCGCGGATGCATTGGGTTGAATAGATTTCGCGCGGATGGAACATTCCATCACTAAATCGTTTGTGTGACGTCACAGTTGATACCAAAAATGTGGCACGCAAGGTTTTCATATAAATTAAGTCGCATGCTTCATCTTACTATGTCTGTGCTATTTTACGATGTTTCTGTTTTTAAATCCATAAAGTAAAAGTAAATTACGTTAAGCGTGCCCAGGTGAAATATGGTTATGTTAGGATCCCGTACAAAAATTAGTATCTCAACAAAACTGTTCTGTAATAATATACTTAGAGATAACAATATCTGTATTTGGCATATGGAGCCCTAGAAATAAAAGTCATTGGCCACAAACATAGTATTTGCTATGACGTCGATCCGTAGATAATTGCTTTGACTTTTTGTGTTCAATGGAAGGCCCGATGACGTCAAAATATTAATACGAAAACCTCCGATTAGTACGGTCGTTTGTCAGATCTTTATTTTGACAAGTGTAATAAATACGAGGTAAAAAGTTTTTCCCTCAGCATTTTGAAAATAAACCTGTTTTGCTGATTGGAATGTGACCAAACCCAAATTTTGGGTGTCAATTTTTTACCAGACCGCTCAGGGAAGAGGGTTCTTCGTAATAGGTATGTGTAAATTTTTATATTACCTCTTTGAGCAATGACTTTTCATCACGTGGACGTAAAGTCTAAAACAAAATTCACGAATGTCCTGGATTGACCGACACTCATATACCAACAATGACGAATTTAAAGATTTATACCTGCGTATTCAAGACCAACAACAGTTGTTCCCATGCAACATTTGTTCCTTTTTTGAATTTAGTAAGTTTAAGAATTTGAATTAATTTAGTGGTGCCTTCAGAATTAACCACATAGGTTCCCAGGGCAAACATTTGTGTGATGAGCATGGATGTTTGTTCTGTGTCTGGGTGTTTCTATGTATCATATGTATATATTTATAAAAAAAAAAGTATATATGTATTATATCAACCATTTAGTTTCATAGTACAAGCTTTTCTTAGTTTGGGCTAGATGGTGTTGTGTGATATGTCCACTAATATTTAACAAAACAACATCCGGTTATAGGGCAGTTAATATTTTCAATACTATTTAATATGCCGATAATAGATATGAAATGTGAACAACGGAAAAAATGTGAAGAAATAAAAAACTAATCAACCTCTCATTGTTC
Organism: Lycia hirtaria; assembly: GCA_947563715.1. Lineage (NCBI taxonomy): Eukaryota > Metazoa > Arthropoda > Insecta > Lepidoptera > Geometridae > Lycia > Lycia hirtaria. The sequence continues at coordinate 18,285,398 of OX387386.1, forward strand.
AAGACATTAAGATCCGCGACAACATCTTGAGTATTCTGTAATATAAGAAGAGAAGATAATAGTAAAGATAAATCTAAATGTGATTTTAATTATTCCGTGAGTAAGCGACACATTTTTTACTATATTTATAATTAAATAACAATATCAAGCTGCTATCGGAAAAATGTTAATTGTGAGTATACGGACTGTTATAAATAAATAAATAAATAAATATTGGAGGACATTTCACACAACGCAATCTAGCTCAAACTAAGCAAAGCTTGTACTATGGAAACTAGATGGTTGATAGAATACATATATACTTTTTTTTCGTAAGTACATACTTATGATACATAGAAACACCCATTGCAGACACAGAACAAACATCCATGCTCATCACACAAATGTTTGCCCTGGGTGGGGATCGAACCCACGACCTTATAGCTCAGGAAGCAGTCGTACTACCACTGAGCCTTGAGGCCTATAATCAATGACTCTCACATGGACGTAAAGTCTAAAACAAAATTCACGAATATAGTGTCCTGGGCTGACCGATACTCATATACCAACAATGACGAACTTAAAGATCTTGATGTAGAGTCTATGTCGCCGCGCTAAATCCTAATTTAGATTGAGAAGTCTAGAGACGTCTATTTTGCCGCTTCGTATTACATATTTTGAAAATCGAAATTATTTTAATCTTGTAAGGGGTCTAATTAGACCTCATTGAGCTCGGACGTTTTTGAGGACTGACGCTACATCCAGTTGATACTTATCAAAGGTTTTAATATAGGTACGAATACGCGTACGTAATATACGTACTAAATATATGTAATATACGAATACAAATAAGCCTAATACGCATGCGTACATATTGCTGTAAGTACGGAGCGCAATTATTATAACATAGTTATTATTATTTTTGCCATCCATCCCATCCATCCATCCATCTTCACACATGGCGCTCAAACTTGGTCTTTGACTATCGAGCAGAGGTCCACGCTCGCGGTTTGCCAACGAGCTATGGAGCGCAGTATTTAGGGCGTAAAATTACAAGACCGTATCAGAAACACAATACTGCGCTCCAAAACTCAGATCATCGACGTAACTCAAAAAGCTGCTATGCTAAAGTGGGATTGGGCTGGACACGTCTGTCGCATGTCAGAAGAATTATGGGCAAAATTCACCACAGACTGGGTCCCACGCGTTAAACGGCCGCAAGGCTGGCCTAGAAAGAGGTGGAGAGATGAGCTCGATACTTTCAATAAGAATTGGTCTACAATAGCATCCGATAGACAAATATGGAAAGAGGGATGAGAGGCCTTTGCTCAGCAATGGGAAGATGTGGGCTAATATAATAATAATAATAATTATTATTTTTACATTGCATACGAACACTTGTTTGTATTTGTACACTCATGCGTGACGTCATCTGACGGTTCTACCGGAAGACCAACGCTGGTTATATGCAAATAAAATAAATAATTCTTTATTTCAAATAAATATGAATAAAAGTAATGTTTATATATATATGTAAACTGCTGAACTACTGAACTGCCTGTGAAACAGCATGTGCACCGACTCGGAAGGCGTCCCCTGGGATAAAGTGAGCCTTAGCCAATTTTGCACAGAGATAAATTGCTAACTAGTATTTTGTTGAGCTGGGACCGGGTTGTGACAAAAAACTGCTTCTTTTTTACCGACTTCAAAAAGAAGGAGGTTAACATTTCGGTTGTATTTTTTATGTTTGTTGCCGCATGACTCCATTATTTATAAGCCGATTTGAAATACATATTATTTATTTGTTTGAAAGTATTTACTTTCAGATTGGTGCCATGGATATTTCATTAAAATCGGATATGTAATTTGGATTATAAAAATGCTCACATTGAAGTTTTTCAGTTTAAGCTATAAAATTATTATTGCTATTCGTTTTCTACTATAAAAGTTTTTTTTTAAAACGTCTAGTTATAGCAAAGCATTTTGAGTATCAATATCACACGAGTCAAGCTTTCGAGTAGCCGACTCCGAAGTCAGTAATTTTTATCTGATTACGCAAGAAGAAAGCTTGTTTTTCGCTCGTATGATGTATTATGTTGCTATATTACCTCCTTCGGCCTGAATGGCTTGGCTGATATTGATGTACGAGGTGTCGTTAGATTAATCTTTACTTGTCATAGGCTACTTTTTAGTAATAAAGAGGTAAGCATGCGGAATTAACACGACGTTTCGACAGTAATGCAACCGCTGAGCAACAAAATATAAAACATACTGTGTTTTGAAATAAACAAATTTTTCAGTGAAATTTCCCGACGTTAAAGTAAGTTACGAGCGCAGATTACCTTTCACTTAAAGTACAAGGACATTATGCTGTTGTGGCAAGCATGAAGCTACACTAGCCGAGTGATTTACTTAACTCAATGACGAGTTACATAAAAAATATTTACAAAAGGTACACAGAGCCTATATTGCCCTGAGAATGAATCATTTATCAATATTTGTTTTAGAGTTCCGTTCTCGTCTGTGTTCATTCATTGGTATTGTTTAAGAAAATAATTAATGAAGTTCTAAAAAATCACATGGACGTAGTCTTAAACAAAATTCCACGAATATATCCTGTGATAACCGATACTCATATACCAACACCTCGATACTTTATCAAGTAAAAAATACTAATAAATAAGTAGTATACAAACAAAATAACATTTTAAATAGAGTATGTATTTCTAAGCCTAAATGAGTGTGTTCCGAAAGCTTCGATTCTTTCTTTCTTTCAATTCTTGCGACAATTCTATTATTGATCGAGTAAACGAGGCGAATGAAGGTCTTGCGTCAACTGGGAACAAAATCTTTCATATGTCCGGATGTTTGGTACTTGAGTACAGATAGTATTTTCAACCAACTTTTACAAAATTTGGTATAGGAATATGACTGGAAATAGAAAGCTACACTAAAATATTTGAGCCGTTTGGTGTCGAAACTTTGGGTCCGTGGGGACCGGGAGCTCATCTCATTTTCAAAAATTTATCTGAGCGCCTGATCGATGCGACGCGTGACCAAAATGCTGGCGCGTATCTGGCCCAACGCATAAGCATTGCTATTCAACGTGGCAATGCGGTCAGCATGCCGGGTACGCTGCCAACTGGTAGTGGGTTTGAGCATTTGGATTATCTTTAGACCTTTATCGGTCTGGGGTGATCGATGTGCTTTTTGTGTAGTAGTTTAGTTAGTTGAGTCTGTATATTGTTGTGTTGTAAGTAGTTAATAAAGGAGCTTGCCACAATAAAAAAATAAAAAAAACTTAAATATTTATATCAAATAATAATAAATGTAAATGTATAGTCACCCAGCTTTATATACCCAAGACGAGTATTTGACCCCACCCGAGAGTTTATTTACTTACTCATTAGGCATTTAGGTAATGTGAGACAACATATTGTTAGAGGAAAACTTGGTCTTTATAAATAATAACAATATTAATACATATGAGAACATTACGTGGCTGTAGATATTTCCATTCACGAAGTGTTTCATGTTTCAAGTTTATTGTGGAAGCCATCCCAGTGAGTAATCGGAAAACTTTACATTCATATAACCATTGTTGTTTTATCATTGCATGTGAATCGGTTTTTTCTAGGTTCACTCGCGCTTAATTTCAGGTCAGTCAGCGGTCAGGTGCAGCCTATTACTGAGTAAAGAAACAACGATTAGCGACACAATTCTGGCAACATATCTTTTTTGGCAGGATATCTGAAGGCACCACTCAACTAATTAAAATGTTTCAAATAACTAAATCCAAAAAAAAAATACTAACGAATTCCCGTACACTTTTTGTGCCTTTTTTTCATTTAACGAGTTAATAATTTTAATTATTTTAGAGGTGCCTTCAGTATTGAAACCACAGATTGTGAAACATTATGTACATATATGTATGGATGTTTTTTTAAGCTATTGCATAGCTTCTATCGCGGGCCTATGTATGGATGTTTTTTTTTTAATTTTTTTTTCTATCGCGGGCCTTGAGCGTGGAGACCGAATCCAGAAATTCCGTAACGAAAATAACCTAACACACCGCGCGTAAAGCTATTGTGCAATAGATTTACCGCGGCAGTCTCCGAGTGCCACACGTCTTTTTTTTTTATTCATGTTTATTTTTGGGACTTTTATTACATAAACATGTCAGTCCCATTGTATATTCTTAAGCTATTGATGACTTGAGATGACTTACACAGTCAAACAACTCTTTAGCTGCGTCAGAGTGATGTTTGTTGACATTTCTCAGTTAAACTCAAATTGATAATTTTACATTATTAGTTTAAAACACTGAAAACACCGATTTCAAAATACGCAATTCGTTTACTTGCATGACATATGTTTCCAGTAAGTAATTTTGTTAAAAAACCAAAGTACAAAACCGATTTTGATCAAATTTATTTGAGACCCCCTCTGAAGTATGACTTACCAAACAAAAAGAGTCATTAAACTTATTTTTTTTTTAAATAGAGGTACGCGATAAATCCGTTAAAATTGGTTTCATTTCAAACTTAATAATAGTTTAGGGCTTATAACGTCAATATACCTTACGGTGGAGAGAAAAAAATTAATTGAAAAATAAAATAAAATAAAAATGTTATTTATATGAACAAACCACGAAACATAATAGCATAATTCAAATTTATAAAAACAAATGTTGTCCGGTAGTTTTAAGTACTGGCACGGCTATTTTTATTCCCTTGGCTCTATAACAATACAAGGAAGTCGATTATTATCATTAATAAGTAGCGTCTTCATTTATAATGGCTTTAGTGGAAATAACAACTATGAATGAATCGATCATGACACTACATCTTATTTACTACAGAACATAAAAAATATCTTACTTATATGTCAATCTACGCCTATTCTACTCGTATTTTGTGGCGTAGGCATGGCATCCTAAGATATTGTATCAAAATGTACAAAACTTTCATGCTAGACTGGAATGGAAACAAAAACAGATAATGTGCTCTGCTTCTCTTCATTTCCATTTTACTAAAAGTCAATTTAGGGATTTGAGCAGAGAGTATTTTATTCTGTTCCCGAGTCGTTACTGGTTACTTCACTAAATTACTAAAACAGCAATCAAGCCAGGTCAGAGGCCTTTCGGCGGCTTAATAACTCTGACAATAGAGCTGGCCGCTCAGTCTATACGAACTTACTTACTTTTACTAAATTACTAACATTTTGCGAATCAAGCTTTACAAACTCAAAGCATCAGCATTTTGGAGAAACGCTTCGAAAGGTTTTAGGTTTTAGCATTAAATAACCTCAAATTCTCAATGCCTTTGTTTCAACGCCTCTCTTCTCTTCGCTTTCCACTGAAGCTGCTTCCAGCTTAAGCCTATTTCCAAGCTCATGTGTCTAAAAATAATCTTTTTCCAAGCTCATGTCTATATCTATAAATGGAACGGTTATATCCAGACCTCAGTTCTTATTTTACTGTTTCACTTACAAGCAAATTTCACATTTACTTTCTCCGATCGTTTTATTTGCAAGTCGCACCGTTCACACCACGGTACCTCCAGCCTGTGATCGAGAGGCCTCTAATATAACATTTATACTTTAAAAGAAATCTATCGAAGGCCAGGATGATTCTCGGACTTGACCTTGCGTCGGGCACTTGCGCAATTTTAACTGTTTGTTTGAATCGCAAAAAATATTTGAGAATTGAGCTTCTTGGAAGCATTGCTGAGACGTAACAATCATGTGAACGGATTCCGATCTTTTTGCGAGATATTTACGCTTATTATCTTAATTTTGGTGTTTTAGATATTAGCTATAGCTACTAATTATTAGTTACGAGATTAGATAAATAATAATATAAAATCATGGGTCCAATCATATGAATTTTATATTATTAAAATACTTAATATTCATACTTTAGAAATACATTTTAGTGAATTTAAAATATAATTACCGGTATCTACTTAATACGGATCTAATACGTGATATTTCCAAACTTCAAACTTATATATTGTTGATTGCCGGCAACTTCAAACGGTGAAGGAAAACATCGTGAGGAACCCTACATGTCTGAGAGTTCTCAATGATCTTTAAGATGTGTGAAGCCTGCCAACCCGCACTTGGCCAGCGTGGCAGACTATGGCCACACCCTACTCATAATGAGAACATGGCCCTCGCCCAGCCGTGGGACAGTTTGTATAAACAGGGCTGACAAAAAAAACTCATATAACTGGAAATAATAATTTGATTAATTTCAATGAGTAAGAATCGCAAAAACCTTATAAAACAACATTTTTAAGTTTGTTTTGAAACACAATCACACGTAAGTATTAATAATTATGTTCTTTTGCGGAAAAGGGCTCCAAATAAAAGGATGCTCATATGCAATAACATGCCAAGTTGCAAAAGTGTAAAAATGAGTTATTGCTGCAAAAACCTTCATAAATATCTTGGAAATATTTTAAATACCTAAAGCTTTACTTAAGCATCTTAAATGCCAAAATTATTATTAAATTACTTAAATGACTATGACCTTACCCTTCTCACAATGAGAAGATGGCACGCACCCAGCAGTGGGACAGTTTGTATAAACAGGGCTGATAAAAAAAAAACTGCCATGAAAAATATTGAAACGATTGATCTCCACCAACTTACAGCGTCATTGTTAGATTATATAATTACCGATATTTAATATGTTGTTGATTCATAAACAGCATCTTATTCGACAAAATTACAAAAGTAGGCAGCCTATTATATATAGTTATTATTTCTAATTTTTTTACGGGCAAGCGTCTTTATTAACTACAACAAAACAATATACAAACTACACGAACTCAACTAACCAATCTACTACACAAAAAGCAAATCGATTACCCCAGTAGGCAGCGTATCCAGCATGCTGCCCGCATTGCCACGTTGAATGGCATCACTTATATGTTGGGTCAGATTCGCACCAGCATTTCGGTCACGCGTCGCACCAATCAGACAATTTTGAGAATAAATTTTCCAAAATCAACATTTATGTATCAGAATGAGAATGTAGTGAGCTAACTACATAAATGTTGACTTAAAGGTATCCAGATTGTAACATACATACGTAAGTATACCTCCCAAGAGCAATATCAGTGTATTAACAGTACCTAGAGACAAACATACGTTTGGCAAGCTGTGCAAATACCTACTGTGTTTTCAAATGCGCGTCAACTTCTGACGTCATTCCTGCCACAGATAGGTTCTTCGCTTTTACTTTAATACGTTCTAATTATAAAATAATAACATAATAACTTCATATTATATTGTCACTTATTATTTTATATGAATAATTTTGTGTATTTTCGAATCGAAATATTTGTTAGGAGGTTTTCGCTTTTAAGTACTTTAATACTTAGACATAGACATAGACATAATTTTATTGTAACAAAAACACACAGAAAATAAAAAATCATACACACAAAATAGGTCACAAAATTATGTTTTTGTCAATACGTTCTAATTATAATAAAATAAAATTAAAAATATTATGTTGTCACTTATTATTTTTATAGGAATTATTTTCTGTATTTTCTATTTTGTTTTAATAAGCGATTTGATTGAAATTTGAAATAGAAATCACATTAAATAAGTTCATTCATTCATTCGTTCATTCATGTTATGTCAGTTTTTTTCATAATCGTGTTTGTAACTTTGTAAAACAAAACGACAGGTGTCTCGTTGATGTTATGAAAATATTAAATTCTACCGCTTAGATTAATATTATTTTAAACAAAACGCTACCTATAGAAAGGCGACAAGGCAGAAGGCTGTTAATTCAATGGTTAACGCTAGCAAATTCAAAAATAGTAACTTTCTATTTATAAATCTAAGACTGCTGTTGGCCAACATTTGCCAGCGATTAAAGGTTGATTAACCATTGAAGTAGCAGCCTCTACGCCCTGTGCCTCAGCCACGATATCTTAAGACTTTTAAAATTTGCCACGTGGTCGCTTTTTAGTATTTGCTGAGAGCGAGATGAAAGACGAAGTTGGCTTAACTTAGAACGGTAATAAAGAGATTGTGGAGGCTTGAGGTTCTGTGCGACACAATGAGCCGCCACTTTTTTATTTATTAAGGCGCATTTTCATTGTGATAAATCGTGTCAACGCTGATTACTCAATATCATTAAATACCTATACTTTATTACCGATATTAACATAAATTAAAGCTTTTTTTACTGGAAAAGGGTTTTTGGAATATACAACATGAAATAATGTCTTTTTTTTGAGTTAAACGAGGATGAGGGAATAAATCATCAGACGCGCAATCTCCGAAATGTGTCCAATAAAAAGCCGATTATAAGCAATTTTTTTTTTATGTATAGAGGTTAAATACTCATTGAATATGAAGTAAAAGCATGGCAAATCTTAGTTCTGAGCACTTTCGAGGATAAGACCTTAAGGCCTTTTAGTATCGTGGCATTATATATCTTTGTGTTGCACTTTCTAAACATACAATGATGCCATTGTCACTGTTCACAAGTCACGACACGCGTCTAACAGCGTTGCAAGATATGTCGCGACTGAAGATGAGTCAGGTGATTACCTTACTTGAGGCTTGCCACGCAGAGCCGGGAAGAATCTATCTATGTATAAAAATAAACACCCGAATCGGTCTTTATAACGTGAATAATTCATATCAGCCAAACATGTTCAATAATTGCAGTAAATATCTATGTCGTTACTTGCAAGCGAACATAAAAATAAAGGTTTTTTGCATAGGATTTCCCGTTATCGCCTTAGGCAGTTATCGACAATGCGCGTGCGCAAATACCTACACATACATATACACCTGTTTATAACTCAAATGATTCACTGATAGCAAGTAATGTTAATTTATTTTCTATAACGGAAATCTCAAATTACTTTCAATTGTGAAATATCTATTTAAACAATGTATTGTTCTGTAATAACTTACAGAACAATACATTGTTTACCTTCTTATACTAGATCTTTTTTTAATTCGAAAGTAGGCTTGCGCTTGGCCGCTAGCTCACTGTTGCGGTCTACGATGGAGCACGTCTCTAGAAAGAACCTGTACAGCCGCGATTCGAAGACATCCAGAGTATAACTATCCAGAAATTCAGGAATTCGGAAGCTTGTCATAGTTTGGCAATTAACAGACTAATGTAGGTCTATAGATATAGATAATACCAATGCTCAAGCTCACTATCACTACCAACCGGTAGCGTACCCAGCATGCTGTCAGCATTGCCACGTTGGATAGGAAACCCAAGTTAAGGAATTCAAGTACCCAAGTCAAAAATGCCGGTGATTTTGATGACGTACCGCGTCGTTAAGAACTAAAGTAATTTTTACCAATTATACTGAAACCAACTAATTAATTAGTTACTAACAACTACTCATTACGAACTATTAAGTGTGAGTTTAGAAAAACCATCTCGTTTGAGAGCTGCGATGCCGCAGACAGATACACACGTCAAACTTAAAGGCGTATTACACAACCCGATTTCTCGGGGCCTGTCTATCGGGTCTCTGTCTGGGAAGTATGGAGATCGGGATCAAATCGGGATTTTACGTATACTTTCTCAAAAAAAAGTGTACTCAACAGCGTACTAAGTGTAATGAAGTCGTAAGTTACACTGCAAAAACTGCTTATCTGCAGTCTAGTATTTTGTTTTTCTTTTAATATATATATATTTATATATATAAGTACTTGTTAACTATACTAGTTCCGTACACGACAAAAAAAAACAAGATTTTTTTATATAGTGTTAAACTATTTCCGTCAGGAGTTTTTGTGTGGATTTGCGAGATCATTCGTCAAAAATATTATTAACAGACGACCACTAACGGCCTTACCGAAAAACGTTACTTAACTTAAAGCATTGCTTAACATATTTAGTCAACTTCTCGCTAACACTTGCGGAAAGAAGACATAGAATTTAAGACGATGCCTAAAGTTAAGTAACATTTTTCGGTAAGGCCGTAAAGGTATAACTTCAATCGAATTTACGGACAGTCGGACACCAATCAATCATGGAGCGATATATTTTTAACAACTTTTTATTTAGGTTAGCGTGATATTTTATAAACGGCCGGTGACTGAATGGTGTATTACTACTATAGACTATAATTGATAAGTACTAGGTACTTGTATGATAAGTCGGGGTTGGCAAGTGCCCTTTTCTCATCCTAGCGCTAAGGCTAAAGGCTGATGCTCCCACACAGTTCTTCTGTGTGGGAGCATCAGCCTTTAGCCTGGTGTTCAAAGTCACAACTCAATTGCCAAGTTGTTGCATATTGTAAAACAGTTCCATCAACCATCCACATGACCGATTTTTGTAACTTCCTATGTAAACGCAGTTAAGGTTCGCTCAATGCACGCAGCTATCTCTCTCGCGCATCACAACATGGTATTAAATATAGGTATAAAATCATTGAATAAGAATAATAGAAATGAATTTGTTTATTTTGATAGGAGAAATATTTTTCTTTGATGTCTTGTAAATTGGCCGAGGGGTAGTTTTTAAATATTTCCCATAACTATACAAACAAATCCATTTCTCACTTTTCTAATATCCCTAATCAATGATTTTATATGTTTAAAAAGTTTTATATTTTTGTGATGCGTGAGAGAGATAGCTGCGCGCGTTGATCTCCACCTTAAATTTTTTACTTGTTTATCGTGTCATGACTCCAGCAGAATGGCAATTAAAATACGATTCGTAACAAATTGATTTTCTTTGCACAGAATGCAGGAAGACAGGCTCATCTAAATCGAATGCGCTATAAGGTTATACGTAAGCCATGACGCGTCTGGTTTGCTTTTTTTTACCATTCTAGACTTTTCTTCTAAGGCTGGTTTACTAAGATGACATGGTAAAACCATGTCACGTAGTTTTTACACGATTTTCAAGTCTATATTTCATATACCGTCTAAAAGAAGAAAAAAAAAAACAACGGGTTGCACTCTGGGAGTGCCGGCAGAAGTGAAAACTAAAAAATTAAATAGCAACAAGACTGACTCGTGAAGGATTTGAACCTCCGCCATCCGATTGACAAATGAAATTTTTCATGCTACAAGGACAAACTTGTACATACAATAGTGAACTTTAAATGCAGAACGTTAGAATAGGTTTCGGACTGTCCGTCTTAAGATTTGACGATCTGACGCGAGTTTAACATTTTTTATCCATCCCAAAAATGTACAACGCCGCTAAAGAAGTTTTAACTTTAAAACTCCTCAAAATCCATACATAATTGGCGTATCGCGTAACAAACATACCATAAAAGCTCAGTCGAATTGCGAACTTCCTTCATATTTGAAAGTCGGTTAAAAATAAGCATTCTTAGTCATAACAAACACCCGCTTGAAACGATACAAATATGTGAAGTTATGATAACAGAACAACCTTGAGTTGACTAGTTCGCGAAACTTCGCTAGGGTCTATTCAAAAGCGGCAACGGTTACTGCCTATTGTTTGGACAGATCACGGGTGTCTTAATAAAGATCGTTTGTCGCACAATCGTGCATGTTATTGGATTGCCATCGGCGTTATGTACCTACTTACATTACAATATCGAACCTGGAACAAGTAGCTATGTTAAAAGAAATACAAAATACCCGGCTGAAGAAAAGCAGTTTTTGCAGTCTAACTTACGATTTATGCTTGATACGCTGTTGAATGTACGTTTTTTTTTGAAAAAGTATGAGTAACATCACTGTAAAAAATTATGAATGCGCATTTTTTAAATAATTCTAGTAAAATCACTTGTTTATTACGAAAAAGTTCGTTGTAAGCTAATAACTCATTTTTTTAATGTTTTGCAAAGATTATATTATTGTTATTACAAAAAAATGTAGCTTATGTCACTGAGGGAGTGAAGACAAATCTAACGTCCAAGTCGCACCATTTAGGCTATAGGATATCTAAAAATCAAAACTGGATTTTCTGCAGTCGAGTATTTTCTTTTTCTTTTAATACTTGCTCAATTTAGGGATCCGTTTGTGTTATATTGTTGTTATTGTTAGTGTTTCGTTTGTTTCTTAGACAATATTGTTTAAACAGTTGGGTTTTGGTTTAGTAATCAATTGTTACTTGTGGTTGACGGACTTTGTAGTTAACCACAGACCAATTGTTTTTGAGTGACGATGCGGTCAATGGAAATGGAATTGGAATTGAACTCTCAAGTGAATCCCTAGGAGTTTTTATGTTAATCAGGTATGTAAATGTTTAATCCTATATCGTATAATAATCTCATTTGTCTACCTACCCATAACAAACAAAAAACATACAATCAAATTGAAAACATCATTATTTTCAGAAGTCGATAAAATATTAAATAAACACTAATTAGAGAGGTTTAGTACCGCTACTGCAGTAAAAATCCTTCACTGTACTTTAAGGGCTCAGCCACATGTCAACGGCAAGGCGCTGGCGCCGGTAACAGACGCGCCGCGTAAAGCAACACGGCGGATTCCGGCGCCCCGCCATGGAAATTTCAGTGCCACGGCGCCGTGCCGTAGAGATGGGGCCGGGCCCTAATACTGCTATTATCTTCTCTCTTCGTTTAAATACTCTCCTCCGTCATGAAGAATAATATATGGCACTCGTTAAGACAAACTAAATTATTACAAACGATATTGCATTCCCTATTAGTATGGAATGCGAGAATATTTAAGTCCCACTATTAGCGAGATCCCGCGGTGCGGGATTTTAAGGTGAAGTTCAAAGCGTGCAGCTATCTCCCTCGCGCATCACAATATTTATAAACATAATAAATCACTGAATAAAGGTATTGAAAAAAGAGATGATTTTATTTATTTAGAAAGGAGGAGTATTTTAATAAAGTTTTCTACGATTATCTTTTAAATTGGCTCTTACAAAGAAATATTTGTTTTACACTAAGTACTGCGTCGCCAATATAAATGTTATCTGAATTAAACTTATTTAAAATGTTTCTCCCATATATGTAAATAAACAAAATCATCCTTTACTTTTCTAATATCCATATTCAGTAATGCTACGTATATAAAAATGTTGTAGGTATGCGCGAGAGAGATAGCTGCGAGTTTTGACTTCAACCTTAAATTATAAACTAAAGGCAATTGAACAAGATTCCCGCTTCCATATGATGAACCGTAATCTCGTTACTCTTGTCTGACAAATGTTTTTTGTAACCGAAATAAATAACTTACTTACAAATTACAATCAACTTACTTACAATTACAAATTTATCGTCGGATTAGATACTAACATAATCCATATTTTATTGTAGATTCTTATACCAACTTGCAAAGTTTTAAATAGATATGCCACAAAAACGAGGTTGTAATTAACTTCCAAGATTTGATCGGGTACATGATTAATCGGGTACAAGATTGATTGATTCCTGGTGCAAAGAATGTCTACTGCTATTCAGCGCGGAAATGCTACAGCGTTGTGAACACATATGCCCAGGGAACAATGCTTGGTGAGTCATTTTATTTATATTTATCTATTGATATTTTACATAATTAGAAACAAAGAAAAAAAAACAATGAATCAAAATTACATATTAAAAATTATAATCACGTTTTTTGTGGTTAGTACTAATTCTCACTAAAATTTTTGATTTTGGCGTTCAGTTTTTTTAATTTTCTTTATTACTGATTAGCTTGAAACATTAGTTTAAATTAATTTAGTCAAATAAAACATATTTATTTAAAAAAAAATAGAAAGTATACCTCAATATTGTCAGGATTCTCCATTTCTTACGTAAATGTTGGCAGTAAACACTATACAATGTTTTAAACTGCTTAAACGAGTATTTAATAAATTGCTCATGGCTTTTCTTTGATGGAGCTATAGTTTAAAATTCGATTATTATTTTTGGATTTTAGCCGCGAGAAATTTTGACGTGCCGTGTTCGTCGAAAGTCGTCATAAGTCGCAGCAAATATGCTAAGTATTTAATACTTCAACAAATTCACACATCAATTCCATGCAACAAACATTTGTGTTTTAATAGCGTCAAGTAATAAGTAATAGGCATCAGCAAGCCGTTCTCACATCCACATGTATAGATCATAATCAAAGTCTAGAGCTCAAACAGGCTACTTTTGTATGTCGAAAGTGGTAACTCGATCGATTCAATGTTAGTCTCCTCGCGGGATGTCGTGAATGCGAGTCTTGCGGGACGCCGTGGCCACGCATCTCACAATATCGCAGACAAGTTTAAAATACCGTTTGCGAGGCCTACACTCGTCGTCCGAGAGCCGATAATCATTTTAATTACTCATTGATCCTTGTGACAATAAAATTATAATTTCCTTTTACCGTCTTGTTAGCATTGTGTATTTTATATTTACGAGCGGACGAGTTATTGTCGACCTGATTTACTTTAAAGTAATTATATACGGAATACTTATTAAAACGTATGGTGGTATATAAATTACTTATATTGAACGAAGCTTAAATGTGAAGGTCAAAGGAAAAATTCTGTATTTATTTGTATTCCGATTTAAGTACAAATCAGATGAGCTGATCATAAACAAAAACCGTGAGTCCGTATGTTGCGTTGTGCTTTTTCAAGCAAATCAATGTTCGAATTTACGACAGTGGTTTATTTACGTGCATAAGAAAATTATGCTTTTTATTAATCCCAGAAAAAATGGCGGAAAATGTAATGCGAATTATGATTTAATAAATTTATGTTGGGGATGAGAAATTAGTTATTTAACTACTATGTCATATTTCCGTTTCGAAGTTCGCTAAGTACATGTAGTGCATGCAGACGCTTTGCACCAGTGAGCCAGGTCAACAGTGACAGTAGAAGCGACCTCCGCCGCTACTGCATTACAACCTTTAGTGCAACTTAAATAGGGCAAGTGACAATCGATGCCTTTGTAAAAATGTATGCTCATTGCTCGCGTAATGTAATCGTTCCGAAGCTCGGTAAGTATATGCAGCCAATGCAGGCGCCATGCGCTAGTGAGCAAGCTTAACAGTGACAATAAAAGTGACCTCCGCCGCTACTGCATTACAACCTTTAGTGCAACCTAAATAGGGCAAGTGACAATCGCTGCCTTTGTAAAACATATATGTATAATGCTTATTGCTCGCGTAATGTAATAGTTTCAAAGCTCAGTAAGTACATGCATATGCAGGCGCCATGCGCCAGAGTCAGGTCAACAGCGACAGTAGAAGCGACCGTCCGCCGTTATAACCTTTTAATAAAATGCGAGGCCAATAGCACGCGGTGCTGCGCCGGCGCATAATTCATTTAATCCAATCCCAAGTAAATTAACATTTTAACATTCAAACTAATTTATATAGATTATTTTTGTAATAAAATTCTACGTATAATTGAACTAATTTACGTTAAATAATGTGTTTTTTTTTATTAAAGTTGACAAATGCTGTTGCGTTATCAACACAAATAATAATATAATTTGACTTAATTAACTGACACTTAAAATATACAAAATCTCCATAGTGAACCTAGCCTACATTTTTATAGAGACAAAATACAAGGCCGCCCTTACCAAAAAACTTTGATCAACGTCTCAAATTCTCTGTCTTCTTTCCGCAAGTGTCACTACGTGTCAGTGAGAAGTTGACAAAATATGTTGAGCAGTGTTTAATTTTCAGTAACCGTTTTTCCGCAAGACCCACATCCTGGGTCTGAGAGTTCGTTCGCAGGTTATAGATATATATTTTACTTTACTATAATACAAATACTTATAAATAGAAATAGGCCCGCTAGAAATAGTGTATATGTATGTTTATGGGATTATGGGTACTACCCACATAACATACACCCGAAAAACTACGTTTAATAAGTAGATATACATAATTTAAATAAGAATAACACATCTCTTGAAAACATTTTAATAGCAGTTTGGCATAATTTTCAATAAAGTTGCTCTTAACCTATAGGTATATGATTTTACAAGAATTTCTCTAAATATACCCATTTAAAAATATTTTGTAGCGGTTTTGTGCATAATTTCTTAAGAAAACCTAAACTCCACATCATAGCAAATGTAAATATAATGCAAGCGTAAGTTACACTGCTATTATTTAAATTGATCGATATATATCTTAGGCAGTCGGGCATTTAGTTTTTCTTCTAGTATGGAAATTTCTGACGGAAAAGATAAATGAGATGTCAAATCAGAAATCGGCTCATAGTTTAAATATAACCGCAAATAATCTTTATGAAGAAATAGCGAAACGCTCGAAGGCGGTGTCAAGCGACCAGAAGGCAGGCTCCTACTTTGCTCAAAAAGTTAGCATTGAACAGCATTTGCATTCAACGTGGCAATGCTGCTAGCTTTCTGGCTACTTTTCCCATTCCCAATGGACTTTTAGAATTACCTATTTATTTTCTGTATATCCCGATTATTTGTATAAATAAAAATAATACTATAATGCAAATAAATGATAATTAGGTATAATGTAGTTTAAAAACCTGAAACAACAACCGACTTCAAAATAACGACATATTTTTTCAAGCTATTCTGTTATAAAAACCAAAGCACCGAACCGATTTTGATAAAAAATATAACAGACCACTTCTGAAGTATTACCTAACAAACAAAAAAAAACATCAAAATCACTTCATAATTGGCGGAGGCATCGCCTAACACACATGCACAAATAAAACATACAGACGAATTGAGAACCTCCTTCTTTTTGGAAGTCGGTTAAAAAAGATTGCATTTTAAAAGTAATCTTACCTTGTGGTAACGGATTGCCAGTTGTTTGACGGCCTTACACGCTTTTGGCAGATGCGAAATGAGGACGTTGGTCAACGGGACTGGCCCCGCTAGATACAATCATAATGATCTAAATGCACTTATATATAATTATATATACACATTATATATACATAATTACAAAATGATATTACCTAGGTACATGTCAAAATATGATAATGTAAGATATAAATATATACATAGACATAGATATATATATATATAGTTAGAGACATATTTTTATTTGCGACATAAACAACCACACAAGTAATCGTTTAAAAAACTTTAAAAAACGTTTTCAAAATACGCAAATCGTTACCTTGGATGACGTATTGTTCCAGTTATTTTGTTATAAAAACCAAAAATACTGAACGAATTTTGATAAAATTTCAATTTCAATTACATGGAAAGTATACCCTTTCAAAAATACTTTTTCAAATCAGTCCAGGTGTTTTCGAGTGGATCGGGGAACATATATAAAAAAAAAATATATATATAAAAAAAGATTCCGACGAATTGAGAACTCGAGAACTCCTCCTTTTTGGAAGTCAGTTATAAATATAAACACATAAAAATAAACAAACACTACTGTCGTTATTGTCACAAACCGGTTCCAACCCAGCATTAGCTGGTTAAATTAACCAGCGCTGGTCTTCCGTTGGTACCGGCAGGTGACGTCACGTACGTACGCTCACTATATTTACCATTATTACATGTTATAAGTTTTATGGGCCAATCAGTAGCCTGAAATAAATTAATTTGAAATTTGAAATTTGAAATTATTGAAAAAAAAAAAATATACAACCATAAAAATAGAACTTTGGCGAGACAGCCGTAGTCATGCTAATACGGATAAAAGTTTTTTTTTTTGATGTTGGCATCATGCTTGCACATTTGCCATTTGTCGAGTTTATAAGAGAAATTTGACTGTTGTGAAATAATGAATATAGGCATTACTGAACTTATAGCTCAGTTGCTGTTATTTTAGAAAGATACCTACACTACCGAGGATAAAACATGAATTTTCGTCACTCGGCTGCTACGTAAACAAGCTAGGCGTTTCACTACAGCTCATCTGTAAAATGACGGTGTAGTACAAAATAGTAAGCGCACGTAGCCTGTTGTATCTGACTCACTTTCTCTTTCTCTAGATCAACATAATTTTCACTGTATTTTCATATATAAATACACAAAAATACTTTACCCTCTTGTGAAGTCAAGTAAACCTCGCATCACATAAAAAATACCATTAAGAATAGACGATGTTACAAGTAAACTATTTAAGTTTAAGGTAGGTAGGTATATTCATACAGGCCAGACGTTTCCAGTCGCAATCTTGTGCCCTATCTAGCTTTTGATATAAGACAAAAGCAACAATGTTTACCATTTATCATGTACACGTTCTAAGCACCTTCGTTTTCTAACAAAATATCGTTGTCCTAAATTTATATCTGTGTTTTGTTTGAGCAAACAGCAACGAGCGAGCGAGCGACGAGCCAAATGGCCTACACACGCCCGAAACACTTCTTGTCGTCGCGTGACCGATTTGCTTAGAAATTAACACCGACTTGTTACCAGTCCGATAGTGTTTTGTTTAATGTTTACACACAATTACAAACATAATGTGGTAACTACTATACTTAATAGTTATCTAAATGTTACAAATTAGATAATATTGGATGTGTTTGATTGGAATTTAACAATTGGTAAATATCGGAATGATAAAGAAGAGTCTACTAGTATGGCCTACCTTTATGTGTACCTTTTTGTGTGTTTTTGCATTATACATGGGTCCTTTAAATCTTTTTACGTTATACAGTTACCAATAAAGCGAATGAAATCAGAATATTCCCTGATTTGAAATTATTAGAAGCTTTGATTTTATTTTTCATTTGAATTTGACATTTCTAAAATTACAGTTTTAAAGCGATTTAACTTTTTTTATTTAGTGGTTCCTCGAGACTTGCTTTAATGTGTAGTAGTATATTTTATCACTGTATTCAGAATAATAAAAGTATTTAATATGTCAGAATAAATAGATTTATAGCTAGAGAGAATTGATCTTTGGACTTTTACAAAGGTTGAGGCGTGGTATTTAGTAGTAGGCTTTAACACAGCGCGCGGCTACCTCGTCCGTGAATTCCAACATCTTTATTGAATAAATATAAAATCTATAATTAAAGAATTTATAAATATGAGAATATTTATTTTTTATTATAAATACAATTCGGGCAATGATCACCGAAAATAAAAAAGCTTTTTGCACTTCTTTTCTAAAATTAACGAAATTAAAATCATACATTTACATAAATGTATTTCGTTTTTATGGGTCGTTTTTTTTCCTACTTAACCGAGCTAAGTACATTTTATTCCGTGACATCATGTAACGTTAGGTAATTGAGCATTCAAAGATAAGACTATCTTAAAATTAAAAAAAAAAACAAGATTGATTAGTTTCAAAATGTTTATATGCGCGCGCGAGTGAATCGGCCGCTAACTGCCCTTTGATAGCAATGGAGCGTCGTGAACTGTGCAATGGGAAAACCCGCCGACTACTCGTGTAACGCTTCTGCATGGCAACACATACCGTGCTACGACTTGCAAATAAGCTGCCTTGCGGCGAATATGCCAGCCCACCCTTCTATCTCGTTACATTAGCCGGAGAGACGGCCGCTCCAACCGGTTGTTCAACCTGCAGTGAAAACGAATACCGAATGCGGCAATATAAACAACATATGGCAACATTGTCTTAATATAAACAGCCTATAAATCAATTAGTCGAAATAAGGCAATCGTGTCGTAAGATTAAAATTTCAGGATGCGTTGACAGCAGCTATTTCCTCAAGTGCGGGATTGTTCCTCAATTTGTCGTAATCCATATAAAATAATATAAAAACATATAAAAAAGAGTATGGTACGGTACTACAGTTTTTCCTTCAAGTCTGAGATTAATTCTCAAGCAGGCCCACGTCAAAGCCACTTCCCGAAATGTCCTAAATTCGTTGTCGACGATCAACACTTAAAATCAATTATGACGTGTACGGTAGGAAATCAAGTGCTACTTAACGGAACTTATAATTAATTAAGTTCTTGGCGATGGATTTTTCAACTTGACAGCGGTGATAGTAATTATGTCGATAAAGACGTGATGATGACGATAATAACATTGGTAATGACAGTGCTGATGACGGTAAAGTTTGATTTCAATTAAGGGTAGTTATGATGGCAATGATTAAGATGATACCGAGGAAGGTGATGATGATTAATAGCAACATCAACAATGCCCGTGCACCGTTGTAGTAATGAATAAATAAATAATATAATAATTCACGCATAACTTCACGATTTCTGTTATACATAACTAACATGTCAGACAAAAACAGTCAAAAATCACTCAAAACATTAACACATCTAAAAAACTTATTAATTACCAAATATAATAATACCATCAAATTCATTTTGAATATTTGTGGAGCTCAATGCATACGTGGATCTAATATAATTATCTATGGACCTGTTTGGGAACATGCCGGCGACGCGTGATGCTGGACGGCGTAACTTTAAAGACAGTACACGTTAATAAAAATATCATTAAATCGGGTTTTTAAATACTAAATCTAATAATAATAAACGTGTAAATTGTCTACTTTTTTGTAGTAGTCTTAATGTAAAACTGTTTAGTATCACATGCTAGATATAAAAAAACTGACTTCTATAGGTAAGTACATATATAAATGTAGAGGAAAATGAAAGGAAATCTGTGTGTAGCCGTTTTTTTGTCGGGGTTTTTGAGTTTTCTAAACTTATACTTATAATACGTATGTCTATCAAAAGTGTATTCATTAATTTTATGTCTATAAAAAAAGGTGTCGATAAAATTAAATCAGTCGCTAAAACCAGTAAAAAATATGATATCAAAACAATCATTTCATAAATAAACCAAATGGTAAACTTTTGGTACGCTTATTACGTAACAAATATAAAAAAACAAATCGGTCAATCAAACAAATTACAAATTAATCGAAAAAACAACAACAAACAAACGTAAACAACAGTTGATTGTATGTAAATACGAGAATAGTGAAAAGACAAAAGTACTTACAGTTGTCACTTAATTTGTGGGAGACAGAAGCCTGTCTTCAATCTTCACAAATTCACACTCGAAATAAATTATGTATTTATCACTCAAAGTATCTGTCATTAAATCGAAAAACGTATCTAGACGTTTTGCACAAATTACATTGAATATTAATATACCGGCAGCTACTTGGGACTCAGGGCACGGAGTATCGTCGAAACAACCTTGTGGCAAGGTTTCGGAGCGACAATAGTGTATGTGGTGACCGCTTCCTTAAATTGGCCAATACACCTTTATGACACCGTCGTCAGAGAACAGCGGCGCATCAGCGGAGCCGAAGCGGTGAAGACAGACTTGTGTCGGCGCTGGCGGCCTGTGACGCGCGTTGCAAACTTTACTTTTAATTCTTGCATATTTTGCAATTTGTTTATCGATATAAGTTTTTTTCTCGAATGAAGAGAAACGTTTACCGCGCACTTATGCACACAAAATTAGATAACTGATTTTTACACCTAGGTAAACACTATGCCATTTTAATGATTATCTATTATATTTGATTTGGATAATAAATAGCAACGTATCTGTTTTGCTGTTTTAAAATTTCGCCATAATTTTGAAGTTGAAAATTTAAAAAATGCCCGCATAAAAGTCGACTTATATGATCCCAATCGAATAAAAATTTATAAAAAATACTTAGAGATAGAGAACAGATTTCTTACATTTTATGGAAAAATACATATTGTACTGGCCAAAATGGTCTTTAATTATTCTTTTAATTAATATCTCAGAAACGGAAAATTAATGAATACCTATAAACTGAATATTTACAAACAACAAGTCAAAGACTTTTTTAAATACTTTAATGATTGATTTATTTGACCTTTTAAATATAAAAAAAAATTGCATCTAAACATCTCATTGCATTACTTTATGAAAAGAAAGAGTTTTTTTTTTAATAATATGAGTCGAATTAGATCACATAAGTCGAATCAAGATGTGAAATATTTAAAATAACGCATTCTACGAAACGTAGGTACGAACGATGCTATTATAAATGTCCCTTCCTCCTTTATGTATTTTACGTTTTATAGTACTTAAATCCATTGAATACTAGAGACGCGACGCGACGTCGACCGAGAGTGTGATAGTAGACTTGAAGAATCCGTGAAAAATTCTTTACAACTTGAAAGAACAACAGTTTCTGTATCGAAATTAAAAAGATAAACGGAAATAGTGTTTTTGTTTATTCTACTATTAATTTCTGCGTTGTATCAGTTATGATTCTCATTTTGAAAATTCATTTGTTTTTACCCGAGTAAGCAAGAAGGAGGGTTATTATAGTTAGTAGGTACTCTAACGAAAATTTTAGCAAACATATTTTTAATATACATACACATATTAACCTTAAAACCAAACACTTCTCTTCTAGGCAGTCGGGCAAAAAGCAAACAAAATATTTTTCGCGTGATGTAACTTCTAACGTAACTTAAATACCGTTTGACCGATCATTGCGAAAGTTGGCACATGTATCATTATTCATGGACAAGGTTTTAAGTTGGTGCTAATAGCCGAGTGTTTAGATGGCGAGCTGCCAAATTTGCAGGACAACAGATAGATGGAGAAAGATTTTTTAAAACCACATGCTAAAAAAATATTATGGTAATAAATACATATGATCAGGTTTCTAATTGGTGTCCTTATTGGCTAGAACGATATTTTCCAGGTACTCATTTGAGAAGAGGTTTAATATTATAAAAATAAGGGCCTTTAAAAAAAACTTTAGCAAAAAAAAACTACACAAAATATAACACATACTTATATGTACACAAAACATAAATATATACATTCTATTACATAAATATCGCTAATAATATCCTTACATAACAAGTAGTGGCTATTTCAGAGAGTGGTTTTTACAAGACATACAGTTAGCGTAGGTTAGCGCGTTCTTAATATTCAGTGACAACTCTTTTCATAATTTGATAAAAGTAACTGTCACCAATGATATGTCACTGTGAAATAGGACATATAAAAGTTGGACCTGTACCGAAGTATATCAAGTTATAAACTCGACAAATGGCAAATGTGGAAGCATGATGTCAAAATCAAGAAAAAAAAGAAAAGTATATCAAGCGTATTTTTTTTTTTTTTCATCATTTTTGTATGAACATATAGACAGTGAAACGTCTTTCATTATCGACAAAACAAAGTTCATCAATTTCACCACCACTTTACTGCGGCGTGACTTGAACTTCCAAAAGATTTATTTACTTGACATATATTGACTAGAAATTAAACTATTTATACTAATCAAGTAAGAAAGGAAACTTGAAGAAATTCTTATACTAGCATCTCTTGACTACTGGCAAATGTGCCAATCTGATTTTATCAGTTTCTTTGAATTGGACCCGCGCTGGGTCCAATTTCAAGAAACTAATAAAATCAGATCTGAAGAGAGTGATCAGTGTGGGAGTAAATATAAACCATCTCTTTGGAGTAAGTATGTAAGTATTGCTTCTTTTCGTTTGATAGAATGTTTATCGCAAAGATTAAGATTTTTTCGCTAGGTTTATCGTGCAGACAAGAGTCATAGTAATGAATCCTTTTTAGTGCTATTCAATTTTTAATTTTCTAAGAATAAGATTCTATTGTTTGCTGGTAATGTAATTACTATAAAAAAATTACAAATCAGCTGCATCTAAGTAAATAGTAAATCTTGTATCTAGAAAAAGTTTTTCAAGGTTTGCATTTATTAATACTTCAATAATTAACTACGAAGTAGTTATTTTATTGTTTCCTAACCCTTTAATCAATGGTAGCGATTTTTTATTTTGCTTATCAAAGAACATATATAAACTCTCTATTATACACACTTCAAAAGTAATAACAAAGGACTTAAATAAACTATTGCAACAATAGGCGGCCTTATCGCTAAAAGCGATCTCTTCTAGGCAACCATGGGATGAAGAGAAAATTAAAATAGAAATTAGACGGGGCGTGCAATTATGAAGTTACAGCTATTGCGGTCAACACGATCCGTCATACTTATAAACGCATGATAAAATTTTATTCAATGAATAAGGACATGTCACTATCTGTCAGACGAGAATTATAATTCGCGAAAACGGAACAAAACACTGTTTAACTAAAATACGCTTTTTCAGCGTTTATAAGTAAGACTGTAATATATAAATGATACAAAGTAACTTAGATTTAGGTATCTATGTTTTCCAATAACTTTTTTCAAGTTTGGGTCTAGAATTTATCACAGGCAATATTGTATGTTTAGATATTCAACAAACTTTAATTTTTAAATCGGGCAAGTGCCTTTATCTACAACAAACCAATATACAAACTCAACTACTACACAAAAAGCATATCAATTACCCCAGATAAAGGTATATAAAAGTCGATAAAGGTCTAAAGACAATCCAAATGCTCACCCACTACCAGTTAGCAGGGTACCCAGCATGCTACCCGCATTGCCACGTTGAATGGCAATGCTTATGCGTTGGACCAGATACGCACCAGCAAAATTTTTAGTCACTAAACGTTCGTGACACGAAAACAGCGGAAATCGAAAATCACACATCGCCGCGTCTAGTGGTAAGGAACAATCGTTGCTACAACCGTGTAATACAAATGTTACCATAAACATTGTTTCTTAGGTAAGCTGTATTCGTAACGAATGAGTAATTATTGCAGGAACTGTTCGAACGATATCATTGTGAAAATATTTCCTTAACGATTGCTTATGTTAAAATTATTCACATATTCTATTGATAAGCATAGGTAACAGAACAGCTACCACGGAGAGCACGCACCGGCAAGCGCAGCGTACGAAGATCGGCCACGAGATGGACAGATGACCTTTATGCAAGTGGCGGAAAGACGCTGGATGCAAGCCGCTTCCAATCGGTCTTTTGGAAATACATGGGGGAGGGAGGCCTATGTCCAGCAGTGGACTTCTTATGGCTGAGATGATGATGATGATAGGTAACAGCATAGTTTTTAAAGAATTTTAATAAGAAATACTATTTACTTTTTATAATATGAATAAATGATTATTATTAATATTGACATTTTTTCCTATTGATTTATTATTAGTATGATATATTTCCAATTAATATTGAATTGTTAAAAAAAATACTTTTTTTATTTGCGGCTTTGGTAACTTTTTAATGCAAGATAGATCTACGATTGACCACCAACTCGCCTGATGTTAAGCGACGGTGTGGCCGAAGATGGAGCTCGTCGATCTAAAAGAATCTGGAATAAGTTCGAGAAGCTCTTGCGCACACTCACTAAATATAAAATCTAGAAAGACTGCTACTTTTATGTTTCTTTTTAACCGATTTCCAAAAAGAACAGATGAAAGAAAAAGAAAGAGTCTTTAATTCGACTGTATGTTATTCTGTGTATGTTTGTTCAGCGATCACTTCGCCAATTATGAATTTATTTTGATGATTATTTTTTAAATGATATATCATACCTACTTCAGAGGTAGTTTCATTTAATTTTATCAAAATGGGTTCATTACTTTGGTTTTCATAACGAAATAACTGGGAAAATATGTCATCCAAGTAAATGAAATTGTGTATTTTGAAGTCGTTTGTTTTCAGTTTTTTAAACTATAATTTTATTTTCTCCACAAAGAAAACTTTTTCAATATTTTTAAATCTGTTTTTGTGGTTCCGCCCAGAATTTTTTTGTTTTCATCTTTAACAATGCTTAGTAAGGTTTTTCCGCAAATTAAGTATGATACATTTGTTTGGCATTCTTTATACCTAAACCACCATCTGAATCACTGTGGTTAAACTTTTCCTTTTTTTCCTTTATGTAAAAGTCAAACTCATGTACAACATCATTTACAGTGTCATTTAGGTATTGTTGTTTGAAAAATAACTAGGCGCATACCTACACGGTAGTATAAGGAAATAAATTGAACTACCTATTGAAAGAACGGAATACATGCTAATTCTTGCCGGAGGTATCTTTTTCACATTTTTACCCGATTGAGTAAGAAGGAGGGTTGGTTATGTTTGTATGTATGTATGTGGGTGTGTATGTATGTTTCTATATGATCGCCTACAGCCTAAACGGCTTGACCGATTTTCGATGTGCGAAGGTTAGATTCGTCTTCACTTCCTGATTGTATAATAGGCTATATTTTTTTGTAAGTAATAATAATAATACATATCAAAAATCGGTTTTTTCAACTTTTTTGTAATAAACAAGTGATTTTATACATAATGCGCATTTATAATCTTTTTCAGCGATTTTACGTATACTTTATACCTAAAAATATATAAAGAATTAAGTTCAAATAATAAATGGCTGGTCACTATCTAGCCCAAAATACATCACTGGCCATACAACGCGGTAATCCCGGCAGCCTTATGGGCATGTTTGCGCGGGGAGATACCTCGTTGAATTAATGTTTTAGTTTTAGGATGTGTCGTTACATTTTTTGTTTATGTAATAATATAATTGTAATATACGTACAATTATTTAAAAACGTAACGTAGCGCTTGTGGCGTAGCTTGACTAGGTGTTCTCGAATGATCGCCAATGTCAAGCAACGGGTGGACCGGCCAGTCTTCGGATGGGTGACCATAAGTAGCATTTCTTTCTGAGCGCTACCATGGGTCGGATGACACGTAAAATTGTAGGTTTCGGTTGTCTGTTCTTAAAAAACAGCAATCGTCAAGCCAGGTCAGAGGCTTTCGGCGGCTTAATAACTCTGACAATAGGGCTGGCCACTCAATCTATAAAAACTTACTTTTTTTATAAAAAAAAATGTAAAAGACTGTAATAATAAATACACAAATATAATATTGCCATAACCAGTTCCATTGAACACGTTAAATTGGTGTGACAGCAAAGATTATATAGTAGGATACCTCAAATTGATGCATAAATATTTGCGCACATACATACATACATTTACCGTTCTGATTCCAATACATCTGGTAAAAGGTCAACGTTTTGCTCTAATGACACAATAAAATACTTTCGTAACTGTACATTAAATTACAGACGTATTTTAAATCTGTACAGGGTTACGCAGAAAGGATGTAAGCGGAAAATTACCACTTAGAAAAAACTTAACACTTATTAAAGTGGAGCACAACGCGCGCAGCTATCTCTCTCGCGCATCAGTGGTTGGAACTATGCCTCTATGGTTTGTTTTTTTCAATATTTACACTTTTCATTTTTTAACTTCAGGACTATAACGAAATTTTAAAATAGCAAACCATGAAAAAAAAAAGAACCATGAGTCCAATCAGATAAAAAAAAGAATCGAAATCGGTTAATGTTTAAAGGTGGAAAACAGTTGTCTCCTATTTGTGTGATCTCTCATACAAACGAGATAGATTAGTTAACTAACAACTAGTACAACAATTAGTTAGTTAACAACACCATCTAGTTTTGTTGCATGTAAAAAAATGTGAAATGGAATAAAGAAGAAGCCTATATCCTGCAGTGGGTCGATAAAGGCTAAAATGTTAATAAGTAAGTTCGTATAGACTGAGTGGCCAGCCCTATTGTCAGAGTTATTAAGCCGTTGAAAGGCCTCTGATGCTGTCAAAGTATTGAGACAGGTGATGACTCGCCACCCGCTAAGTGGGTTCCACAGAATCCACACCCTCCGTCTACGTAGTTTACTTTTTCCTCACATTATCGCCATTTTGTTTAGTTACCACCCGCATAATTGATATTTAGTTTAATTTTAGTTTTTTTTTTATACCATATCCGAATGTGATTCTAATCAAATTTGATTCAGTATTTAAACTAGTTGTCATAGATAATTTTATTCTGGTATATACAATAACGTTATTATCACATAGATACAAAAGGTCTTACTTATAAACGCTTAATAAGCGTATTTTAACTAAACAGTGTTTTGGTCCGTTTCGCGTGGCAGTTCCTGTGTAATGACTGGCCTTGTGGCTCAGTTGGTAGTGTGTTTACGTCTACCTGCTGAACTGAAAGGTCGTGGGTTCAATCCCCACCCAGGGCAAACATTTGTGTGATGAGCATGGATGTTTGTTCTGTGTCTGGGTGTATCTTAAGTATATATTTACAAAAAAAAAAAAAGTATATATGTATTCTATCAGCCATCTAGTTCCATAGTACAAGCTTTGCTTAGTTTGGGCTAGATGGTGTTGTGTGAAATGTCCACAAATATTTATTATTATTATTTATTATTAACAGAAAGTGACAAATGTTTATTCAACGAATAAGATTTTAGCATACGTTTTTATGTAAGACAGTTAGCTTAGAACAAAATTAACTAATAATGTCTCTAGTTGATCGATTCTCGTAATCAGTCGATAGGAGCAATGACGAACTTAAAGCCTAATTTAGATTGAGATGTTTAGAGCCATCTCTAGACCTTCAAACCGAAATTATTTTAATCGTGTAAGTGGTCTAAAGGTTGCCGCTTTAGACTTCATTGAGTTTGGACGTTTTTGAGCACTAACACGAAATCCTAGTCGATAGTAATACCGTTGGGTAAGTATATCTTTTGAAATCGGTTTAAAAAAAAAACTTTAAATGGATAAAGTATCAAATTGAAATGCAAACCTTGATAATATACAAAGCGGTAGGGATACTTAGATGGGTCAAACGTGTGACCCATCTAAAAGGAGTTGAAGTAGTTGCATAACGAAACAGATTTATAAGGTGTTTATATTTTCACTCTCACTTATCTACAGAAAAGTCAAAATAAAAGTGAACGCGAGCCAACTTTGAACGATCATAAAGATCATGTTTGAAAACATTTAGAAGCAAAATACGTGCCAGGATCGCAATAAGTGGAAAGGTTTAGACAATACGTAATACATAGACTTCTATAGATACCCCAAGTGTATGTACCTAGCGTGTCAAAACGAGCGTGTCAAATACGATAATAAATCGCAATTGACAACCAAGATTTCTTTAATTCCAGGTGATATATGCTTCCGATTAGATATTTTGTCCACTAGTTACTACGTACAAGCGCGCGGATGCATTGGTTTGAATAGATTTAGCGCGGATGGAACATTCCATCACTAAATCGTTTTTGTGACGTCACAGTCGGTACCAATAAAATGGCACGCAAGGTAATGAAGTAGCATGCTTCATCTACTATGTCTGTGACGTAAGAGAATCGTTGCAAGTGGAGAGTTGTGGTCTCTGCTTATCCCAAAAGACAAAAGGTGTGAATGTATGTACCTACATATACATAAAAATTACAATGCATTTTTAGGGTTCCGTACCCAAAGGGTAAAAACGGGACCCTATTACTAAGACTTCGCTGTCTGTCTGTCTGTCTGTCTGTCTGTCTGTCTGTCTGTCTGTCTCCAGGCTGTATCTCATAAACCGTGATAGCTAGAAAGCTGAAATTTTCACAAATGATGTATTTCCGTTGCCGCTATAACAACAAATACTAAAAATCAAACAAAATAAAATATTAAGGGGGGTCCCCATACAATAAACGTGTTTTTTTCGTATTTTTTTGCTCAATATTAAAAACGGTAACAGGTAGACGCTTCAAATTTTCACAGAATATTTACTTGTATATTACCTTTCAAAATAAATAATTAAATAACAATAAAGTAAATATTAAAGGGGGGCTCCCATACAACAAACGTAATTTTTAAGCAATTTTTACTCGATCTCAATTAACAGGTAGAAACTTGAATATTTGTAAGTAAATATTTAGAAATATATTAACTATAAAAATAAATACCTAATCTAATACATAAAAACTCACAAAATGAAAATAATCCGTGCATCTAAACGCGGTGCGAGCGCCGGTTTAGCGGGGTAGCGGGGGAGGTAACATCACGGAGCGAGCCATAACCGCGCGTATTCGCGCGAGCGTCGTCATGCTGCCCGGATGTGTATCGGAAACCTACCTATAAGTTTGCAATTTACTACTTGGAATTTCGTTGATTTCTCGTTATTTTATAAACAGAACTAAACTTTGTAGTATTATAGATGATAGTACGGAACCCTTTGTGCGCGAGTCCGACTCGCACTTGGCCGATTATTATGTATAAAGTGTAAATCCACTTGTAAACTTGTCATTGACTAAACTCAGACAAGGTAAGCAGCAGAATAACAACAGTTATTTTCGGAATTCATTGCTTTTTAATTTTTTTTTTAAACGGGTACATTATAAGCGATTTCATTGTTTCAATCGAGGAGCGCGCGCGAGGCTTTAGTAGTATTTGTATAGATGCAAATTACATTAATGTGTGTGCCTAACGGAGCAAGCGGACGCAGCCACATGTTTATGTCGTGGGCAAGTCGTCTAAACTGGGTCGATCGAGATCTGCCTGGACAGATCATTACCGGACACGTTCAAAGAATAGACTTTCATTGAACTGCGAGAAAAAACGCGCGAGCCGAGCGAGCGAAGCGAGCGTGCCCCCGCAACGACCGGCGAAGCGCTAGTGTAATTTCTAAATAGTATACTTTCTTTCGAATTTCTATAAAATAATTGGCCATATCAAGAAATGTCGGGCACATCATAATCTGCTCAGGCAGATCTCAATTGCACCAATAAGACAATTGGCCTACGACATATACAAGCACAACTCCAACACAAACAAAGGTGGCACGCGGTCGTAACTTGCTTATATTCATAAGTGTCCAATATTGGTCCACTTTTTTACTTAACCGGATCTAGAGACCCACATTTTCAATTATTTGTTTTATTTGTTATGTAATTGGTAAATTTTTAAACAGTGTGACAAAATGGCGGAAGAATGTAAATTTTTCGAACAAGTACTTAGTAATACCAATGCGTAGTGAAACAATAAATGTAGCTTGGTGAAAACAGCTGTGCAAATATTGTATACATTGAACTGTATTACTGGTTACAAAAAATCACGTTATATTCCTTGTCTTTACGATACGCTATATATTATTTCTTGTTTCACGATATGATAAGTTGGAGTGGCAGTGAGCTGGACACGTATCACGCAGAACTGATGGCTGAATGGGGCCGAAAAGTTTTCGAGTGGAGAATACGCGCCGACAAGTGCAGCGTAGGAAGACCAGCCAAGACACCTTGTTGGCGAGATAACCTTAAAATAGGAGACATAAAGACAGGTTGCACCGCGCCGGGAAGGCCTGCATCCATCACTGGAGTTCTTGTGGCTAATGGGTAATGATGATACATATTAAATACGGCTTTGTCAACGAGGAAGTGCCTTTATCTTATCTATTATACATTATTTGGAGTCCGGCGAACGCACTTCGAGCCGCAGGGCATGTTAATGCTTGTCTACAAAAAGTTCCATATCTATAAGTCAATTCTTATTACTTTTAATATAAATACATAATTGAAGAACAGCATCAAATCTCACCAAAATTAGGGCTCATTCATACGATAATTATACGCTAAAAATACAAATAGTGAAGTTATTGACATTTCTTATTGACGCGATTTATTTTCGCAAATAAAATACCTACCTAATTCCATGTGAACTAATAGTAGCCAATCGAAGGATCGAAAGGAACCAACAATATTTATATATGATATAAATAGGCCTTTCCCCCAATGAGATTTTATCTATAGAGAGGTTATTAATTGAAAATGAAGTAAAAGCATGGCAAATCTCAGTTCTCAGTACTTTCAAGGATAAGACACATCCTTATGGCCTTTTAGTATCTTGATCTTGGCCTTATATATCTTGGTGTTGCATTTTCTAAACACACAGGATGGCATTGTCACTGTTCACAAGTCACGACAAGCGTCTATCAGCGTTAGCCGACGTGTTGCGACTGTAGACGAGTCGGGCGATTACCTTATTTGTAGCTTGCCACGCAGAGCCGGGGAAAACCTATCTACGTATAAATACATCATTGTTTCACCCGCGGTAAACACACTACATTTCATTTCGAATGTCAGGAAAGTATAAAAATAGGATTTGGCACTGCACTAGATTGTCACATTGACACACAGTCTGTGCCGACCCATATAGCAACAAAGACAAGTTTGTTGTCTGAATGGTGTTTTTGTCCTTATACTCTGGACAAGACTAGAATTTGACCGTGACTTACTTTCCCTCAATTTGACTGTAATCAGTTATACGGAAACCTTACAAAAGCTTATAATTTATATACGAACTCTTTTTGTATTTTATGGAATATTGTATTTTTTCTTTCTTCCTTTTAGTTTATTTTGTAAGTTGAGGATTATTAGGTGATCCATTATTTATGTTGATAAATATTAGAAGATATTAGATTTTCATGTAAATAAAAATAAAGTTAAAACCAGCGCTGGTTGTTCGCAACTATGTATAATATCACTATAGGTACTTATTTCTGGATCTGGCTGTTTATAAAAACACATAAAAGTAAGTAAGTTTTTTACTTAACTTTTTATAAAAACACATTATTTAATATTGTTCTTTCAACGTCAACATATTTTTATTCCAAAATAAAATACATGTCAAAGCCTATGTCTAAATGCGCAAGATGTGAAAGCTAAAATTCAGAAAAAAGAAGTGTCAAGTGAAGCTGGCCAAGCTGGCAAGCCAGATTGTTTGCTTGCGTGGCACTGGACGTATCTCCAAACTACTGCGTCAAATGTTATGAAAAGTGGCCACTTGCCAGAGTTGCCCGTTCACTTACCACGGCTTAGTTGGGCGCCCGTACCCGAATTAATCTTGTGTCTGATCTTATCGCATATATTCCATCATTGTCGGATGTCGGACCAGCTGAGACGCCAAGAGTGACCAAGTGACCATGTCTCTTATGTATGTCGACATAACGGACCGACTCCTTGGATGAGTATTTAGTTCCTATTCGTTGCTTTGCTTTAGAATACCTGTTAAAATATGATACTATACGCCGTATAGTATACGGTGTATAGTATACGGCGTATTATGAGTAGTATACATATTTTCTATATTATATGTGTAGTATGAGTATTTCTTATGTTTGTAAGTTATCGATTTTTATTTTCTATATTTGATGATTCAAGTCACATACATTTGCCCAAGATCGATAAATATTTGTAATGTGCAGACACTATTTATTTTAGATAATTATAACTACTCAGTTTGCCCTCGCCTGCCCTATATTAAAAAAAATGTATACATATATGCCTTTTCCAATTTTCTAAGCTTATACTTGTTAAACAGACTATCAGCTTTCATTTACTTTTTTAACTTCTTTGGCATACTTTACTTCTTTGTTTACTTTTTAACATAAGGCACGGTGATATACAAAAGCACGATGTACGAAAGTTGTCCATCGCAAACGAATTACTGTTTCATTATTATTATTACAATAAAATTACCATTCACTTGTTAATATGACATCCATAAATTACAATGCAAATTGAAGTGTTCATATGGAAGATTCAAAGGATAAGTATATAGATGATAATATTGTTATCCCATTGAGGCAGTAGCCGCGTGACTTTATTAGATTTGTTCAGAATGGACGCTTAATATTTCTGATAAGTGGTAGGCAAACATAAAAATAACTATACATCATCTTGTATTAACCATTACTGAGAATGGCTGTCTTTTGTATAAACTTTAATGTGTAAGAGCGGCGGAACTTTTTTGCTTAATGTTTTTATTAAATGCTACGAGTATTTTTTTAGCAATTACTTAAGTTACAAGATGGCGCTGGCCAATTTTATTATTGGCACCGCATAATGTTAAACGTTTTTTTCATCATGCTGTATTTTGTGTTTTCGTCGTCAATTCGGTGCTAGAGCAGCCTCATTCGCTACTTATCGTTTTTAGGGTTCCGTACCTCAAAAGGAAAAAAAACGGAACCCTTATAGGATCACTTTGTTGTCCGTCTCTCCGTCTGTCCGGGTGTCAAGACCTTTATCTCGGGAATGCGTAAAGGTATCGAGTTGAAAAATTTCTCAGTTTTCGTAAAAAAAAGTTATAGCCGAATATGTCGTAAAAACCCCACATTTCGACACTCAAAAGGGAATCAAAACCTATGGGGTACTTCCCGTTGACCTAGAACTATGAAATTTGGCAAGAAGCATTGTGTTAGAGTACACATGTAGGAAAAAATCCGAAAACTGGTCATTTTTAATTTAAACACAAAAAAATAGTGTCTCTATGCAAGGAACGAGGGCCCAAATTTTAAAGTGAATTAACCTTATCATCTGGGGTATCATATGAAAGAGCCTCATTAGCATAAGCTAAAACAGGTTTTTAAATATTTTTACGATGTATATTTTTTGGTTTATGAAGGAAAATATAAAAAAATATATGATTTCCCCCTTTTATTTAGTTTGTACGGAGCCCTCGGTGGGCGAGTATGACTCGCACTTGTCCGGTTTTTTTTAGTATTTGTTCAGAATTTTCCTGAATAGCCCTGTATTTTTATAGAATACTGTTAGACTTGAGTTTCTCCTCATTGTGAAAGGATAAATATCACTACGCCGGCTGGGTGCGGATTGGTACACTGAAGAATTCGTCATAATTATATTAAAATAATCAGTATTTAAAAAAATAGCTAAGTTTCTCGAAAAGGTACTGAATTATCGACGTCAAACCTCTTTTTAAACAACTTCCAAAAAGGAAAAGGTTCTCAATTCAAATGTATGTTTGTTCAGTGACATACTCCGCCAATTATGAATTGTGTTGATGATTCTTTTTTGTTTGGTAGATAATATATATACGATAATATATACCTCAGAAGTGGTCCCATATAAATTTAATTAACCATTACTGGTTTCATCTACGAGATTATTCTTAAAAAGGGCTTGTTATTTTATTAAAACCTATTTAAGTGTCGCCAAAAAGGAGATAACTAAAATATAATAACACTGGTTGTATTGAGAGTATACATTTTGCAATCATGTTTTGTTTTTTTATATAATAATATTCTAGTAGTCATACCAGCTAGTACCGCAGTGCAATTATTCTAATAGAATAAAGTATTGCTTGCAAAATCGTACCAGACACAATAGTCTCAAGCGAGAATAGGACCTAGCTACACTTTTATCATGTTTTCTGATTTTAACCTTACCTGGTATTGAATTTTTGTTACACAATGACTGAGCTCTGATAAGGTTTGGCAATTTCACTCAGACGTTGTTCAGTCAATGGTTGTAGATACCTACATACGTTTTATTTTAACAGTTTCAGTTTCAGTAACTGGTCTAGCTCATGTGTATATTGTGTATATGTGTATTATGTATATGTATATTATGTATATATATTTATATATTTTCTTCTTCTCTCTCGTTCCATTTTGTAATTACTAAATTATTATTTTGATCGGTATTATTTGATTATTTGACATGTTATATTATTTTGATTTTATTGGCATATTTATACAATTACCTATCTTCATATATTTATTTAGCAAATTATAATGTTATTACCTACTTATATGTTCATGTAATGCTACTCATTTGTAAATAAATAAATAAATATTTATTATGTATATGCATATTAAGTAAATTTATGGAAAAATAGATGGAACGTACATCTTACAAATATCTATATTAAAATTAAAATAAAATACCCGACTGCATAAGAGTAATTTTCGTAATAATGTTTCGATTAACGCTTGATATCTCTTTGAATGAACACTATGATATTTATTTTATTTTAAATCTGATAAATCCGTTAAATTTCCTTTCGTTTCATACAATTTAGCGATTTATAAGTAAACAGCTTATCCAGTACGACATATACAAAGATTTCTAAAAAGATTTTTCGTAAAGTTAGTTAATAGTTGGCTCTTATAATACATATATTACCTAACAAAATATCATTCCATAAGCACGCGTCGTATGTATGAATCTAAAATATCAACATTGTTGTATATTCTTAAAAGTTTTCCAAGTATTTATAATATAAAGTATAACAAAAATTAAAAGTTATCTCTAGCTATCTATTCTTAAAACTGTATGTAAACAGTAATTTGTAAATAAACAAATGAACGGTTACAAGTTAAACTATATTCCACCGACACAAAAGAACAAGATGGTTGTTTCCCATTGACTACTTTTACAGATTGCTTACGTACTTCCAAGAAACAGTTAATTGCTTGTACATTTATCATAATGACCGGAGATGTCTCAGAATACTTAGTTGTTGCTTGAATAGTAAAGGAACATGGAAATTAGACGTTGTGATAAGAAGTGTAATGAATTTACTATTTTTCTAGCATGAGTTGACTTTGAAGTGTTTTGAGAGATATTAACATTAATTGTTAGTATATTAATACTAAATTATAATTAAGGTATAAACTGATTTTCAAAAAGGTGTCTATTCTCTAAGCTGCAAGTGAAGTGAGGCCCAAAATGAACTTACATATCTTATCATAGGTAAGTATATAGAACTAGCAGCTACTTGGGGTCTCTCGATATTTTGACCTCCGCAGTTTTCAGCTAGAAAAATGCAAATTTACTTAGGATCTCACTGCACTTACGCGATCACTTGGCTTAGACTCTAAGCCAAGTGATCGCGCAAGTGCGATTCTCTAAGCCTTAGAGAATCGACAGGCTGAGCGCCTCATTGACACGACGCGTGACCAAAGTGCTGGATGCGTATCTGGCCCAACGCATAAGCATTGCCATTCAACGTGGCAATGCTGATAGCATGCTAGCCATGTTAGCAACCATTAGTGGATTTGAGCATTTAGATTAGCTTTAAGCATTCATCAGTCTGAGGTAATCTGTTTATTTGTGTCACGCAACCTAAATGCTCAAATCCACTACTGGTTGATAGCATGCCAAGCCTACTTAACTACTTATTTAAATAGGTATATGTAGATTGTATATAGATATTTTTAGTTAATAAAGGATTCTAATAGAATTCTTTCCATGTCCGTATCAGGTTTTCTATACTGAACTATTTTAGCTTAAGCTAACTAAGGGTAGATGGCACTTATTATGAGATCCTTTCAGAGATTTTGAACAGAAAAAAAACTCAAAAGACCTCGACTCGATTCAGTTACCAGATAATATCTATCGGGGAAAACCTCATTCAGAAAACGTAATCATTTGTCAGCGCGCATAATAAAATCGCATTTAATGCGTATATTTCGAGTTTTTGGAATATTTAATAACACATGTTGGAATAATTAAAACCGTAAAAGCAGTCGTAGAAACGTGATATTAAGAGCTTATTTTTTCAATCCTCAGATAACCAGACAGTATTTATTCTACATATAACGAGAGTTAGATATTTTTATCGACTTATTGAATGGATAACTCCTCTTCCACTGAATTAACTTTATCAGTAGCTGACACGGCCAGATAACTGCTGAAATGATTTCATTTAAACTGGTTTTCCAAAATTTGTGTAATGTACATATTAGTTAACCATAGGAAAGAACTATATAGCTGCCAAGATACGGGTTAGCGCCCAGTTATGTGGCTAGGGTCGTCATTGTCATAAGATGTACTCTATACGTGAAATAAATAATTTTGAACTTTGAATGGAGAACCCCATAGTTCTATCTGAAACAGTTTCAGATATAGTTACTATATGGAATCCAACTCAAGAAGAGTTCAAAATTGGACCACAATTGACGGTGAAATCGATGAACATACCTACTTAAAAAATCTGCTAAGAATCCCCGGTAGAAAAAGAAACATACATAAAAAAACCTTCTTTGAAGTCGGTTAAAAATAACAATCGTATATAACTCGCCATGAAGAGGCAATAGCTGTCATCAAGTGGTCACCTGTGACAACAAACGCAGGTACAGCGGCAAAATATTAATAATAACAATATTTCTCTATATAACTTATACGCATAAGGAGAATAATATGGTGTCTCATACGCACGCGGCACATATTTTTAGATATAATTTTAATTAAATTACTTTTGATTTATATTCTCTTTTTAGATTAATAGGAACACTATTACAATGTATTGACAATACTTAGCTGTTATTTTTCTATCTGTTATCTTGACCGAAATAAATGTCTAAACGTGGAAATTTTGTTTATTGATCGTTTATTTTGGTCAAATAACAGCTATTTTTGATACATTGTAACAGTACTAAAGAGAAATATTTATAAAAAGTAGATAGATAGATAACACTTTATTAAAAACCACATGATAACAAAAAACAAAGATAACATTAAGTAATTAGGGCTAGGTTTTTAATTGGCGGCCTTATCGCTTAGAGCGATCTCTTCCAGGCAACCATGCAAGGACAGGAATTGTATGTTAAAAAACAGTGGCCTATAAAGAAAAAAGATCAACTAAATAAGAATGATTAGTAAACATATTTTACAAATTAATATACTTACACACATAATATATATATATTACATACCCGTAAATATATACCTGAAAGATAATAAACATACATAAAATTACGTAAACATCTACTTAAAAATATAATAAATAATAATATACATAAGTACCTACGCACTAATATAAACAATAGCTATAACTTGAGATAGTGTGATTTTACTTGTCTTTTAAAGACTTACTTACCGAAGTAATTACAAAAAAGGAACCGCGTGCAAGCGAGACAGCGGTGCCGCCTTACTTTTTGCCTTAAGTGAGTCTACACATAAAAATTAAAACTTTTTTCAAAGGTCCGTGGACAAATTGTAAAAGGCGTCCCTGGTTTTGATGTAGAAACTGGGGCTGTGTTGTCGGATGTAAGAATTCCTTAAAATTTTGTCAAATTCACTTACTACATCATCATCTCAGCCATAAGAAGTCCACTGCTGGACATAGGCCTCCCCCATGGATTTCCAAAAAGACCGATTGGAAGCGGCTTGCATCCAGCGTCTTCCCGCCACTTGTATGAGGTCATCTGTCCATCTCGTAGCTGGTCACTTACTACATAGATAATTATTCCAAAGCATCTAGATAGACTAGACAATTTCCAAACGTTTATGACCAAGGAATGCGGACGGTTAATGACAATAGCTATTTGGTTAAAAATACCCAACTACTAATTTCCAGCTTGACACTGATTCATTGGGCTATTTTAAGAAATTATGAAGGTTTATTTTATCTTTAGACATAAAAAATGCCACAAATATAGCAAGTTGGAGTAGAAATGGGCAGGGCACAGACCTAGCACGTAGAACCTGTTGGCTGATGGAGCCGAAAAGTTGTCGAGTGGAGATCACGTACTGACATACGCAGTGTAGGAAGACAAGCCACAAGGTGGACAGAAAACTTCATATCAGTGGCTGGAAGACGCTGAATAAAAGTCGCTTTCAACAGGTCTTTTTGGAAATCCATGAAGGCTATCCAGCAGAGGATTCTTGTGGCTGAGATGATGATGAATTCAAGTATCATCATTGATGATACTTACAGCAGATCAGACGTAGTTATACACGACCTATCGCCTCAACCAGACTTCAGTACTTTTCCTCATGCCAGAAAGAGATAAGAGACGCGATAGAACGTAACGCACTGTGCCTGTAGGATTAATATAAAAATAGGTCTCCACCAGTGCCAGATGCTGAATTGTGCTTCATTGGGTCGGACCAAGAGTATATTTATAATTTAGTGTGTTTGCAGAGTAATTATCCAGTACATAGGTACTTGTACTATGTATTAGGTATTCTAGATGAGCACTTTTTACAATTAAATAATCTACCCAGTTCTGACTGTAAAACAAGTACAATAACTGCTGCGTTTGTATTTTTTTTCTAACGGTTCTTGTAATGGCCATGACTAACAAGGCATAATTTTTTTTTCTTGGATTAGCTCTTATAAAAAAATAAAAACTTGACACACGGGAATGTCCTCGATACCTTACCTAAAATACCAATAACAATTTGCCTCTAATCCGGTAT
This sequence comes from Lycia hirtaria, assembly GCA_947563715.1. NCBI lineage: Eukaryota > Metazoa > Arthropoda > Insecta > Lepidoptera > Geometridae > Lycia > Lycia hirtaria. The sequence goes on from OX387386.1 coordinate 18,324,966, forward strand.
CTAATCTGATTTTTACAGTAAGTCCAAGAGGAGAAGCAGCTAGCACGCGCTATAATTTTGCTTTTCCTCGCAACCCATCACGGAAGAGAGGATTCTACTATAATTTACTAAATACTTTTTTTTATAATTACACTCATTGTTCCTCCACTGACATACCTGTGTAGGGGATTCCATAGAATACGCTTTATAACAAAGACATAGGTATATTCAAAGCAGCTTAAATTCACCAATTCAACCATCAGCCCAGTTGAGATTCGATAGAGACGTATTTTATTCGATACTGTTCTAGCATTTGAATTAATAGCCCTAATAATCTGTCCGTTTAACTCGTTTCTCTTTGCTTCGTAATCTGTCGATATAAGCTATCAATTGGTTTAATTAACGATTCTCAATGCTCAGATAATGAAGTTAGCCTGGTTAGCCTCGACTAAGTCACTCACGCGCAGATGACTTCGGATTGGTCGATTATATTACATTCTGCATTATGATACCTCTTCGTTTCTTACTATTATTATGTATCAGAAACTTTGTGAGGTATGAAATTACATCTAATGTTGCACTGACGAGTGCAGGACATTACCACACAGTGTTGAACTGAATGTTGGGTATAAGCGTGTTTATTATTAGGCGTGCTTCCTGCAATTGCATAAAAATATTTGTTACTCAATCAAACAAAAACTTCTCACCGGATTCTGATTAATCTTTACAGAATTATAGTTTACCTATATATATTATAATAAATATAAACATTAAAACATAATATAGTTTATATTAACATAACAGAACATAGATTACATTTTCTTTAAGAAAAAAAATGTACGACTTTTTTGGGATAAAAAGTAAAGCTGTGAGCGCTGTGTGTTCAATTATTATATTATTTTATAGATTCTCTTCTAATACATCTAATTAGTGAAGATTGCCCGTATCTAGCAATAGTAGATACAAATTATACACACAAACAGAGCTAGTCAGGAACTGCCATAATAATGCTGAGTTCTAAGCAAAAAATAGTTTATGAAAAATTGTCCACACAGTTTCAATCCATACAATATCTATAGGTGGGTGGCCACAGTAGATAAAAGTTACTTTTTGAAAAAAAAAATTGTTTTTAACTGAACCACACGTACTCATTTATTACGTTTTTTGTGCTTAGTAAGCATCTGCTTACAATATATTAAACTGTTCGAATAAAGTGTCGAATTAAGGAAGTAGGAAAAATATAAAACGTTTCCAAGTCTTCGAGTTAAAACAGTAAGAACCAGTGCAAAGCAGTTTTTCAATCCATCTTCAGATGTCTTCGCAGAACTCTTGCTTTATTAGAACAATTAAACAATATATCCTGAAAGCTATGCCCTTGATAGTGACGCACTGACGCACCTACTTCATACCTACAATGTTTTTAAGCACGCCACTGGTCATTTATGATCTACAGGACATTCAGGCTGCTATTTGAGTCGTTGATCGATCTTTTTTTTATAATTCGAAAATAGGCTTGCGCTTGACCTTTAACTTACCTGGTGTTAAGCGACAGTTACGGTCTACGATGGAGCGCGACAATGTCAAATGTTATCCAATACTTATTGGATAACATTACATTACTACTTAGTAGTTTGAGATTTATAAATAGAAAACTACTATTGGCCAATGTTTTCCAATTTATTCCATTATTATAAGATTGATTAAGGATTAAAATAGCAGCTTCCATGCCCTGGCCTGGAATAAATTTCAATTTAATTTGCAGTACCTACTAAATCTCATGACCGCCGCAAGATGGTCAATAAATTTTTGATCTTATTTGTATTTTTTGGAGAAATAATACGCAATAAAACATAGTTTGTTAGTAGCTGGAACCGCGGAACGTAGCACGTCGCACGTTGGTGTTAAAAATATTAAAAAAAAGGTATTTTTTTTAATATTCCTAACATTCTCTATCTATTTATTACTGAATATTTGCTCAATATAAAAATAACTCTATCGCAATTGTATTGCATAAACCGACGTAGTAAAACAAATCTTTTACGATATCTTCCCGATGCTCCGTTCCAATATGTTTTGTCACCCAAAGTTTTATCAAACTATTTAAGTATTTGGCCTTTTTACAAGATTTATAGTGTGAGAAAACGAAAAGATAATGCCACGGACAGAACATGACGGCCGGACAAGTTGGTAACCAGTTTCCAAATAAATTTATATTCATGTATTACCTACTTCAAACACGCAATATGTTAATAGATTAGTCACTAGAGAAATAGCGTTACTCCTAAGCTGGTCTCGCTAGAAAGTTAATGTTTGCTTATAAATAAAGGATACTGTCAAACTAACGGTCTGTCTCTGTGTGTGTGTTACAGACCAGCGCTTTTCCAGTGACTATGCACGTTGAGTTGACTAGATACGTAAATACACGGTTGTAAACATAGACTTCTATAGATACCCCAAGCCAAGATACCTAGCGTGTCAACAATAAGATAAAAAATCACAGTTGATGATCTAAAATTTATTTAATTTCAGGTGATATATACTTCCGATTCGATTATGTGTCAACTAGTATTACTAGCGCACAGGCGCGCGGATGCATTTGGTTGAATAGATTTCGCGCGGATGGAACATTCCATCACTAAATCGTTTGTGTGACGTCACAGTCGATAACAAAAATGTGGCACGCAAGGTTTTCATATAAATGAAGTCGCATGCTTCATCTACTATGTCTGTGGTTATAAAGTTCTCTCTGAAAATAGCGGGGATGTTGGCGCAGCGAAGCGTGGGAAAGCAACTAATTTTATCGATTACCTGTCTAACCGAATTATGAAATATCGAATAACATAACGCCTAAAACGTTTTTTTTTTTCAAAAGACACTATCGAAATCCTGAAACTTCATTTGACAATTCGTGTTACAACCGAATCTTTGTAAATAAGCTTTCTGAGTATAATAAAGAGAAATCTCACGAACCTAACCTAATAAATGGTTTTTGAATTTAATAAAACCGTAACCTGAAGTCTAAGCTAATTGTTCGGGTAAATTAAACGTATGGCTAACAAACTTACGAAATCAGAAACTGATGCTTAGTAAAATATCTGAAAGTTCAGTTCTATGAAACTCATTCGGACAAGTGAGATTCAAACGAATGTATTTCGGATTAAAGATAACGATTAGGTTAACGATTTTACCACACAATTCAGCGGCGCGTACATAAAGTCAACTTTTGCGCATTCAAAGTCACCGCTTTTTACTTATGACAGGAACTGTCACTGAATTCTTTACACTCATATCAAAGAGAGTAACTTTTGTTTTGCACACATTTTTGTAGATTTATGGCTTCAACTGTGGACTAAATTTTGAATAAAACTAAAACTCTAAGCTATGTAAATAAAGCCGTGAATTCTGTGACTCTAAGTATGCTCCAAGTGTCATTACTCTATGATATCTTCTTCTTCTTCTTTTTTGTATTGGACCCGCATTAAAGCATTTGCCAGTGTCAAGTATTAGGATTATTTCAAGTTTTTTGTATAGAACAAGTTGTAAACGTTCTAGTCACAATCTAAGTCACGTATACAGTCAATTTATAAGTCGAGTTCTGCTTCAGTAAAGTAGTGGCGACTTTACTAGAAGCTTCTATGGAGGTTTGCCAACAACGTAAGATCACACGTTTTACTGCTTTATTTCACTTGCCCACACTCACGCACTTTATCGAACAGTTAATGAATAAAACACCACCATTTTTATAGCATTAATGTTCAAAATAATACAAGTTTAGGAAAATAAAACAAAGCAACAACACGTTACTAAGACGTTCCCGCCAATTTTATTTGTTTTCATGACATTTTTTTAATAATTGCAATTCTTTTTGTTTGTAGTTTATTCTGTTTTAATTACTGATACTCATTGAATATAATGATACTCATAAAAAAGATAGAACGAAGGTAGAGGTACAATTTATTATCATTTTCCGGCATACCAAAGGATGAGTCAAAACATCATCTCGAAAACTTCACATAACCAATTTCAAATCGTCGTTTCATACTTTGGGTTTGGTTAGTGGACGAATCTGGTATTTTGTGAATCTTTTTTTTGTTTTTTTTATTCCATAATAGTCTTGCGCTTAACTATCCGTAAAAACCGGTGTAGCCAAACGTCAAAAAATGCTCAATTTATAGAAAGTGTTGTCATACAAAACTTTCATAAGTCATAGTGTATTTTTGTCATAGTGGAATGCACGGGAGAACATTCATTCTAACGACAAAGTTAGGCTTTTAATCAACTTCAAAAAAGAATATCAATTTGATATGTAAGTATGCAATATTGTTAGAATTGCAAAATTTACACATATAGTCTAAGTGGGCTTCTAAGCACGTGTGCAAAATTTCATTTGAGCCCCGTTTTCCCTCCTACATGTAGGTTTCTTTGCCGCCGTACAACTTCCATTTAAATTCTCCGTGCAAATTCTAACTGGCTGGTTTTTTACACCATAAAGTATTTCGAATACAGAATTCATAAAATGAATGGTTCCGTTTACCTGTCACACGACAATTTCATCCGCTACTTTATAAAGTCGCCCGATAGTTATACTGTATGTACACTTCCAACATTAGTCACGTGGAAATCGATTGTGAATAATTTGCGACGCTCACATACTCGTACATAAGTACCAGTGCCAATCGACTGAAAAAAATACTTAAAACATTTCATATCTTCATGTTCTTGCATTTTTCTATTCGTTCGCTTGCTGAAGATACTTATACCACGTCGTGTAATAGAAATTGACAATATAAAGAATGATTGAATATAATATAACCAACCCTTATATATATAATGGTCGATTATATTATAATCAACTATTATTAACTATTTTAATATTTAAGTTAATTTCTTCACTATCACTTAATTTATAGAAAAATCTAAGTCTCAAATAACGTAACTAGTTTGTTTATTGTCTAAATATTATAAAATCAAAATTATTAGTTACCGTATAATTATTGTAATGGTAATTATTTTGATTGTAATTGTGTTATTAACATTGCAACGTGCGGTGCTCTCTGACTTAGATCATCGACGTGAACGCGACGGGCTAAATTATTTAAGACATTGTCAAGCCTGACGCACTTTGCAGTAGGCATAACGCTACAAGTAACATACGAACTGCCGACTGCCTACCGGACATTTCTGTACTTTGCCGTGTGCCAAAAGATATAAGAGCTACACGAAATAATGAGATGATACTGTTTAGGATTAATATAAGAGTAGGCTTTTTGCATACGGGCATGCTGACTTGCGCTATATTATGTCGAGGTACTGTCAACGCGGGTAACTTTGACTCTGCGTCAATCATTGTACGTAGTCATTTTAGAAGGTTCTCGATTTTTTCCTTACATATTAATTGTCAAATTATTTGATTAAATAACTTACAGCCGTTTTGGCTCTTGAGAAAATAATCGAGAACCTTCTTACAAGGGCACGTGTAATGTTTGACGTAGAGTCAAAGTTACCTACGTTGACAGTAAAAGTCGTTATTTAATTAAATTTGTTTCGGAGATGACATTATGAAAATGAGTCAGATCGATTTTATACAATTTTGACCTCTTTGAATTTTGAATAAGTTACATTCAGGTTTTGTGTTTTTTTTCCATAACACGATGTATAAACGTGATATTGACGTTTTTTTTAAATCAATCAATAAGTTCATTCAATCATTTTGTATCTTTAAAAAATGTGGGTACTTATGTGCGAGCGAGACGGACGATGGTCGAACAACAGACTCTTAAGTAAATTTTTGATGTGGAGAGGAATGCGAGGCGTGCGCCATCGCATTCTGTGTACCGATGCATTTGCCTACATTGCCAAATCTGTAGACGGGCGACGCAGTCCACAAACCTGTTCTTTTGCCTGTTTCGCCTTCTCACCAGAGACCGGTTCACAATATAGTGTAGGCGTGCTCATAACGCCAAAAAAACTGAAAAATAATTAGTCGCTTCATGTTAAGGAAAAAATAGCGAGCAGCGCGCCGCCGAAACCTATCTGATACGTTCTCAATTCTGGTATTCGAAAATGTTGCCAGTCACGAAGTCGTTGTATCTAAGTTGATAGGTACGTATTTGGACGAAGTTTAGTAACGGGTTTTTTTTTATTCATTAATAGGCTTGCGCTTGACCGCCAGCTTGCCTGATGTTGAGACGCTGCGGTCCACGATGGAGCACGCTTGACAAGAAGAAACTTATTCACTCGTCTTTTGAAGACAACGAAGTTATGTCTCTCGTAGAAAATCCACTCGTGTATTCCACAATTTAGATTTTCGTATAATCAAAGTACCTACGTCTATGCTTCTTAGTTGAATATAAATTAAATGTGTTGTATAGTGGTTTTATACATACTTTTTCACGAAAATGTACATTCAACAGCAGTAAACGTAAAAATATCATAATTTTACGTTTATAACTGTTTTAGTACGTTATATGAAAAAAAATAGATATTTGGTAATACCAATTTTGTGACTCCAAAGTCCACATTTTTCAAAAGTACTTTTAAATAAATAATTTTATACCTGTGTAAAGTCGTAAATAACACTGGAGCATACCTCGGCGCCTTAATTACACTCGAATTACAAATTTTAAAAAAGACGAGTAGTATTTAAATATATCGTCGTTGCAAATTTTAAATCTCCCATATTAAATTTCAGACAGAAATTAGTTTTGAAAGGTATTTTAATTTTGAAATTGCAGCGACGACATGAAATATCTTTTTAGAGTATCGGACCTCAAAAGGAAAAAGTGGATAAGATAATTTCCTTTTAAGATTAATACATTGTCCATCTATTCTGTTTTTTTGCTGTATACAGGTGTTGTCTAGTGTCTTTTTCTCAACAACACATGAAAGTATTATATCAAGAAGGAGGTCGGCGTGATCGCTTGAGTAAAAAAGTCTCTGTCTTTTTGCCACACTTTTCCTGTTCTTTTGTGACAAACCAACGAACATGTCGTCGGGGTCACCAATTGCAGTATAATGTCGTCGGGTTTTAATGCGAAAAACACAAACTACTAGAGAATAGCGTATAATCACAATATTTACACAAATAAAGTTTTCGACAGCTAGGGAGCCGCGTGGGCCAGAGAGCTAAGTATTAACTTTAAGTTTTTCTTAAAAACGCTTTGTTGCTATAGATAACAAAACATATAAGTGTGTTCGGATACGAGCGCCACACATTGATGAAAGTGGAAGAAGCGAAAGACGAGTGCCAGGATCGTAGCAAGTAGAGATATATAGTCTCTGCCTACCTCCATGGGAAAAAGGCGTGATTGTATGTATCTATTTAGTTTTTGAGACTAAGATTTTCAGTGAATTAATTTTAAATAAATACTTTAGTGTTCTCTAGAAAAGTACTAATTCGAAGGCGGAGTTACTACTGTACTAAATTACTAGCATAATGTACACCGGGTTTTACTCTACAACATAATGTGCACCAAGCATTACAATACAAAGTCTAATTGCATCACACTGGTTTGATGAATAACAGAATATCACCTATACGTGAGATAACCAAGCAGTCAAATTCGTCACGCACGAGATAGATCCGTGCTAGCACGCGCTGTGTGCCAAGTAGCACCTTCACGTTGAAACTACATATCGATAAGGTTCCGAGACGTGCCATAAACTATTAGTTATCATCAACTTATATCTGGTACAACTGATCTTACGTCCTGGAAGAAAAAAAAAACATAGATTGTATCAGCTGCTTTTCCTAACGGGCATACTGTAAAAGTCAGTTAAGGCACTCGAGGGAAATTGGCGTTGAGGCGATGGCCAGACTCCCTGTCACTGCTGTCACTGCGATATCTTACTTTCTAATCCCCTTTAACCATCTAATACCATTTCCCTTCCATCTAACCTTCTAAGGTCAAATGTGACGTCTAATGGCCTCATGAACTTTAATGCTCTGTTCCACCCAGTAAGGAAAAAAAGGCCTGATTTTATGTATTCTATACAAAAGTCAAAATACCTCTCTCGCCTGACATGGTTATGGTGGTCCCGTCCTCGACTTAAAAAAGTACGGGTCAATATCCCCCGAATTCTACCGCACTAAGCATGTATTTTGATTGCAATTTTGTGTTGATTTGTATAGGTTCACTGGCGTTTACAACAGAGAAATCAAGCAGGGACGAACGGTTTGAAACAATACACACATATATAATAACATATACATATTACAAGAAACTGAGTGTTTATTTTAATTATTATAATAGGCATAATTCTCGAAATAATTATATAAATCTACACGAACTGAGAGAGTTGGTATTGCCCCTTATGCTAAACTTTCTGCTTTGTCATATTTTATATATTTTTGGTTTGTGTATTAATCTAATAACAAATAATAATAATTATTATTGTTTTTAAATTTTTCGCATGAGCATGATGCTGTCTACCTGACATTTGTACGCCTAATCGGCACAACATGATTTTAAGCGACTAAATTTAGTGTAACATCTTTTATGCACTTGTTGTATAAAATTCTCGTGTTGTATGCAAATAAATTATCTTTATGTTTATCTTAGTTTTGACATATTCCCTTGTCGCTTACGAATCTTACGATGTAACAAATCACGCATGCAACTGGTAAATTTCACGTGGGTCTTGCGTCTAACACTACGATTTGCCTTTTCTCATATTCTTAAGTCAAAAACGTAAAAATCAGAACGTACGATATCACTAGAATTATAGACGACGCAAATGTTCACAAACTAAACGCCACTGAGCACATACATATTTCATAAATTACATTTGGTAGGTCATTTGCATTGCTCAAGACTAGCTTTTAATGGTAATTCGTAATGTTTTAACGATTATAACTACCAAAGACATTTAAAACTTAAGTAATATGGTATTATAAATTTTATTCTGTGCTTATACGGTTGGGTCGTATGGCTCCTTGACCCGCAAGGACATACCTGAACCCGTGGTCGATCGTTAAGTACATGTCATTGGACCAATAAATTGGGCTCATAAGGCATGTGAGTTAAGGGGCTATGCCGATGGACACGGACAGATTAAAGTAGTCCGATGAAAATTGCTTTTAAAATTAATTATTTGGATGAAAGCGATAAACTCGTTATTTATGCTTATTATGTAGAATAAATAAATGTTGAAATAAGATTTTATGACAGGGATGTATAAACGAGGGGAAATCAAAAATCAGTTTAATTTAATGGCAATGAGATAAAAAAAAATGGAACACGATTGAATCGGAATATAAAATTCTACTACTTATACTAATATAACTAAATAGAAACAAGTATCTACATTAAAACATAAAACCGGCCAAGAGCGTGTCTACTCGCGCACGAAGAGTTCCGTACCATTATCAAAAAACCGGACAAGTGCGAGTCAGACTCGCCCACCGAGGGTTCCGTACAAACTAGTAGATAAAAGGGGGGAAATCATATATTTTCCTTCATAAATCGAAAAATATACATCGTAAGAATATTTTTAAAAAACCTGTTTTAGCTTATGCTAATGGAGCTCTTTCATATGATACCCCACATGATACGGTTAAAGAACTTTAAAATTTTGACCCTCATTCCTTGCATAAAGACACTATTTTTTTATAATTAAATTAAAAATGTCCAGTTTTCAGATTTTTTCTTATATGAGTACTCTAACACAATGCTTCTGGCCAAATTTCATAGTTCTAGGTCAACGGGAAGTACCCCATAGGTTTTGATTCCCTTGTGAGTGTCGAAATGTGCGATTCTTACGACATATTCGGCTGTAACTTTTTTTTACGAAAACTAAGAAATTTTCATTTTCTTTCTGCAGCAAGAGACTATGGATCTGCGTATATTGTTTTAATTTCAACTCGATACCTTCACGCGTTCCCGAGATAAAGGTTTTGATACCCGGACGGATGGACAGACAGACAGACAGACGGACAACAAAGTAATCCTATAAGGGTACCGGTTTTTCCTTTTGAGATACGGAACCCTAAAAACGGCAAAAAATATGTCTGTTGTATGGGAGGGGGGCCCCTTAAATATTATTTTTATTTTGATTTAATTATTTAATTTTAAAGTAAATAATATAAGTCAATATTTGAATACTTCAAGCGTCTACCTGTTGCCGTTATCAATCGAGCAAAAACGAGCAAAAAAATCACGTTTATTGTATGGGAGCCTCCTTAAATATTTATTTTATTCTGTTTTTTAGTATTTGTTGTTATAGCGGCAACAGAAACACATCATCTGTGAAACTTTAAACTCTCTATCTCTAACTATCACGGTTCATGAGATACAGCCTGGTGACAGACGGACGGACGGCCGGACAGACATACAGCGAAGTCTCAGTAATAGGGTCCCATTTTACCCTTTGGGTACAGAACCCTAAAAAACTAAACCCTGCTGAAAGTATATACAATTTGAAATATTACAAAAAATACATTTATGTGACCGGATTGGAAAATGAAGAAGAATCTTTAACGTATCAAAATAGTTCAAGTCGTGTAGGCTGTAGGAGATTATAAACGTGCATACATGCTTACATGCAACCCTCCTTCTTGCTCAGTCGGGAAAAATAAACAGTATATTAGCACTCATTCCACAATAAACAAGTTTAAGTAAATGCATAAATCTACGAGCAAATAATTAAATCTGAATGAGATGCAGGTTTTGTTCTCTGATAGGCTATAACCAAGCTTTTTCCTCAATTTAACGCCACCTAGATGATTGTGAATCGCGTATAAAAAATATAACACAATAGGTATAAAGCAGCATAACACACTTATCAGTTACATGAGCCGATTTTCATAATTTCTACATTTTGCTGCATCCTTCAGATTTCGTTTTTGTAATCTGTAAACGTATGAGGAAAACCGAACATAAACATTCTCTAAAATGTTTATAGTTTATATAACAGATTGAAATACTATCCTTTATGTAGTACACAGTAGGGTCTAAGTATATACCAACGAGTTTCGTAAGTGGGGGGTGACGCGAGGACGCCTTTGCGTACCGCTTGTGATTTCGAAACCAAACTAACAAGAAACCGAACTGTATTTTACTAGATTTTACTATGTCCCGGATTCACTTGTCTATGATAAATTATGTCATTAATATCGATTTTACGGTTTAGTATTTGATTTAGCGTCGTGATTTTAATGTGTCCCGTTTTGCGACATTAAAAGCAAGGTATGATATGGGACATTAATTACGTGGTTTTACGAGTAGGCAATGCGGTTTGCGGTTATTCGTTGGTTATTTGAAAATAGTTTTAAATAATACGTCGCTATTTCGTACTAACTGGATATATCTGGTATGATCTAGCGCCGGACGGTTCTCGGTGGCGTGAAGAAACTTGGAAGGCAGCAGCCTTGTTGCATAACTAATCTGGGCTCTTTATACTACACTAACATATAACCAACGTCTATTTTGTATTCATGTTAAATTAACCAGTTTTGGTTTTGTGTTTATTTTCTAACAAAATTTAGATTTTTGGTTTTCTTTTGTGTAACAGGAAATTTTTCGAGATCTATTTGTACATTTTTCTTCAAGTAGTGTCAATTTTAAAAATATTTATATTTAAAACTTTATCATTAAATTATACATTTACATAATTTAAATTGCATTATATTTTAAGATATGGTTGAAATTTATATAAGTAAGTATATAAAATAATTATTAAGACTTAGTGTATTTTAATAGTAAATTATGAAAATTTTTTTTTTTTTTATCATTACAAAATCATACATTTGTTTCATTGCACCAATTAACCCATGTCCATTACTGTCCATATCGAGATTCTCAACTAATTGTTTGTACCAAATTCCATATCAACTGGTTCAGCCGTTTAGTAGTGAAATGTAACAAACAGACAGTGAGACAGATTTCGCTTTTATTTTAATATTAGTTAAGATTTTCCTGGATGGAATTTAGGAGCACGTGCTGCAAAGTTTATGATCTACTAACTAGTCATTTAACCACAGCTGACCCAATATTGAGTAATGTTGTGGTTGTAGATGGTAAGCATACCTAATTATTTAGCCATCATGCTTGTTGGCGGCAAGCGCAAGACTACCAGAGGTAAAAAAACTGATTATTACAGCATCGAGAATGTAAATATTATGAGTGATTTAATTACTTAATCTTTTGAATTGTCATTGAAAGATTATAAACTATGACGTCATAATCGGCATTGAAATATTGCAAGCATTTACAACGAAGTTCTCCAGGAAAATCTTACGCTTAAATAACAGGTATTACTAGATCGTGTTTTAACTGAATTTTAACAAGTAGGAAAATAAGAGTAAAATTAAACCTGTAGGGGCTTTGTTGTAATGATTGATAGGATATGCATACCTATACGAATTGAGATTCGCAGAATGTGAATGAAGGAAAACAGTTAAGAAACCACAGTATAACAATGAGACAATTCTGTTACGCTCTGAACTAAATTGTCAGGATTAAAAGTCATGACAACTTTTTAGTGTAGTAAAAATAAATCCGTTTGTATGGAGAGAGAGTGTAACTTAACGCTTGCGTAAGGTTACACTAAAATAAACATATACATATATATATATATGATATTGAGCGTACATTTTCGTGAGAAAGTATGCGCAAATGCGCCATTTCACGTGTATTACAAAAAAAAACTTCTCGACCACGAGTAAAACCGTGAGATGTAACGAGTTTTCGAATGGGTGGGATAATTGACGAGCTAAAATTTGTATGCGTCAAGGTAAAGTAAAATTTTGACAAATTAAGACATTACATCTAACCATTTTATTTATATGTTCATAAAAATAAAGTTTTACATTAATATTGGATAAGCACTGGGTACATGGGTGTACATGGGTAGTGTTGTAGGGGCCTTAATCATCACAATTATTTTATAGCTTTCAATAGTTAATTAAAAATATTCGAATAATAAATTGTTGTACGGAATGAGGAAGTAAAAAATATAGCTTTAGCGCACGACATCGTGGCTTAGTCTCGGGTAGAATTCAAATGTATTTTTTTATATAAGGCGCCGTCGAGCGGCGTTAGTAATTCCTCAGCTTTAAATATTTGATGATATAAAATTACTGAATGGACTTACGGAAAATCAGGTATACAAAAACTACAGAATTGCTCTATAAACCTGCAGTAAATATTTCGTATTAATAATCAAAGTATATAATCATATTTTTATTATATGGAAATACGGAATCGAAAATAAAAATACCAGAATCCTTTTTTTTGAGTGAAAATTTGTGTAAATCATAAAATTTGTGAAATTGTGAAATTTCAGGTATGCCTATGTAAATTATCTAGTTTTTTAGATATCAGATTTTTCGTAAGTCAATTCTGTATATAATTTTTGTTATAGTTACATTTTTAAATAATATTTTCGTTCTCTTTTAGTTTTAAGGCTTTTTTATAATTTAATGTAAATATCCAAATATCTGATATATATTTGTAAATAAAATAAAAGCCTGTAATATTCAGTATTTCTTTTCTTAAAAAATCCGGCTATGTGAAATCTTAATATACGAATTAACCGGCTATGTGCAGTCTTAATATACGAATTCTTGTTTTTACGACTGTAAAAGCAAAACATATGACGTACCATAATAAAAAACCGGACAAATGCGAGTCAGACTCGCCCACCGAGGGTTCCGTACAAACTAAATAAAAGGGGCGAAATCATATATTTTTTTTATATTTTCCTTTTTAAAACGAAAAATAAACATCGTGAAAATATTTAACACATTCCTTGCTCACCACTCGGATCCGAGTGGAGCGGGGCTATAGTACCGGCACCTCCCACTCGGATCCGAGCAAGCGTCCCGTTCTTTTTGTAGTAGACAGAAAACCGCCGGCGTTTGAGGCAGCTAACGTTGCTTCACGCGGTCACTCTGTACTTAATCAAAATTCGCCTAAAAAGTTTTGGTTCCCAGCTGAAGTGAAGGGTCTGCAGGGGGCAAAGAATGTGTTAAAAATCTGTTTTAGCTTACGCTAATGAGGCTCTTTCATATGATACCCCACATGATACGGTTAATTCACTTTAAAATTTGGGCCCTAATTCCTTGCATAGAGACACTATTTTTTTGTGATTAAATTAAAAATGTCCAGTTTTCGGATTTTTTCCTATATGTGTACTCTAACACAATGCTTCTTGCCAAATTTCAGAGTTCTAGGTCAACGGGAAGTATCCCATAGGTTTTGATTCCTCTGTGAGTGTCGAAATGTGCGTTTTTTACGATATATTCGGCTGTAACTTTTTTTTACGAAAACTGTGAAATTTTTATTTCTTTCTGCAGCAAGATACTATGGATTTGCATATTTGGTTTTAATTTCAACTCGATACCTTCACGCGTTCCCGAGATAAAGGTCTTGACACCCGGACAGACGGACAGACGGACAGACGGACAACAAAGTGATCCTATAAGGATTCCGTTTTTTCCTATTGAGGTACGGAACCCTAAAAAGATAACATCTAGATTTGAATACCATGCCATTTAGCATAAATAATATACTTAGGTAGTCTGCAGCGAATAAGAAGTATATTATAACCGACTTCCAAAAACAAGAAGGTTCTCAATTCGACTATATGGTTTTTTTGTATGTTTTTTCAGCGATTACTCCGCCAATAATGAATTATTTTTCATAAATCTTTTTTGTTTCATAGATGATCTCTCAAAAATGGTCCCATATAAATTTTATCGAAATCGATTCAGTTCTTTAGTTTTTATAACAAAATAACTGAATAAAATGTCATCCAAGTAAACGAATTGCGTATTTTGAACCCGTTTTTTCCGTTTTTTAAACTATAATTATTCAATTCAAATATAAAAATACTGTTACGTAGTGAGATATAGTATCAAGTTAATTATATAATTGTTTCTAATGATCAACAATTAAATATGAGGTCAGGTCAGGTCAGTAATGATCATGTTGGGACGTTCGTGACACGGCGCTGCCGTCCAATCTCCAAAACATTTATCTGGCATTAAGTAGACACGAATCGAAGTAGTGTTTACCTACGAGTTTTTATTCGTACTCTCTTTTGTACCGATCTGTTCTCATAACAATTATAGTTGAAAAACTGTAATAACCGACTACAAAATGCGCAATTTTATTTTAAAAACCAAACTGCTGGACAGATTTCGATTAAATTTCTATGAAACTAATCCTTTCGAAGAAAAAAATATTTTTCCAAATCAATTCATTAATGACGGAGTTATGCGGTAACGAAAAATAATTTTAAAAAAATACAGCCAAATAAAGGAAGCTAACAGCCTCCTTATTTTTGAAGTCAGTAACTATTAACCGACTTACAAAAAGGAGAAGATTCTCAATTCAACTGTATTTTTTTGTGTTTGTTCAGCGATTACTTCGCCAATTATGAATTGTTTTTCATGATTCTTTTTTTTTTGTAGGTCATACTTCAGAAGTGGTCCCATATATATTTTATCAAAATCAGTTCAGTAATTTGGTTTTTATAACACAATAACTGGAACATATTTCATCCAAGTAAACGAATTGCGTATTATGTTTTCGGTTTTTTCAGTTATTTAAACTATAATTTTATTCATTAACAAAACAGTATTAATATAATAGCCAGAGTTTGTTATAAGAAACAATAGCCTTAATCTACGTAACAATTTTAATATAGAATACGTTTAGGGATTGTGTTGCCTTCTGGTAGAGCGCTATAATCGCAATATATATAAAATGTTGGAAAAATTATATTTTTAAGTACATATTTGTTTTCCAAATCCCATGATCAAATTATCTAGTACTGTGGATGTTGCACTGTTATCATACAACAAACAAACATTTCAATAATTCCTTTAAAAACAATAAAATTAAAACAAAATAAAATAATCGGTGACGATGACATAGTATCATCATGGCATTGTTAAATTTATAAATTTAGTTTGCTTATTTACCTATATATATATATTGTTTTTTTTTCGTTGTAACAGATACATTATGATAACTCATATTTTTTTAAATTAATTCAGACGTCTTTGACCGTTGGCATTAGACAAATCTCGATTTGCATAATTTACTAAATTCAGGTAAAAATTCGTGCAAAACATCGGTCATTCTTAACATATTTAAAAGTAAAATATTGCATCAATGAAGCGATGTTGTTAATTTTAAGCTTCGTGGTGAGCCGACGCGAGTACGTTTCGTCTTTCACACGAGAAGCGAGCAGATAGCGTGCGAACAAAAGAACCAAACATACGCGTCGAATCGAGCGCCACTTTTCACTGATAAACCAACGTAATGCTTAATAAATAGTGCATTTAACAAGGATACGAGTGGATTTTTTATGTACGGAGTAAGATACTTTAACCGAAGTTGTAGGTGCGGGGAGGCATAGACACCAACGCATAATCGGCGAAAATGTGGGCGAGCGGCTTGCGCCCGCGCCTTCAGCCGCCGTCACCACGCGTACTCAAGAAGGCTTCGAGCCTTTGGAAAGTAACACCGAAAGATCTACCCACGATGCAAACTCGCAAATGCATTAACACTCGCTGTGCCTATTTTCCAAACAAAACAATACATGAACTCACCCACTGGAAATGTACGAAGTTCCAAGTCGCAGACTCCTCTGTGAGTTCTTGTGTCAAGAGTAGTCCGGTTTTGCATTCACGTACGGTAGCACGATCACAGTGCGTGAGAGAAAGGGCGCGCGACTCGTTCACACTCGCGTGTTGAGGCACTGCGGCTCGTAGCGGTAGTGGGCGTCGCGAAGGCGTGTTGGCGGTCGCAGAGCTCTGCTTGAACTGAAGGCCGTGAGGCGCGGGGGCCGATATATGAAAGCGCTAGCGCACCGCCTGCGCTTGCTAGGCGCAGCCGCTGCAGGCCATGGCATATATCCTCGTCTGCACATCCCCGTAACCACCCTTCCTTCATCTTCAAAACATACACACAGCACATCCCATTTTCAAAAACATACATACAAAACATTCCTTAACCACCATTCATTTTCAAAAACATACGTGTAGCACATCCCCATAACCACCCTTTATCTTCAAAAACACATGTACATACAGTACATCCCCATAATCACCCTTAATCTTCAAACATACATACAGCATATCCCCATAGCAACCCTTCATTTTCAAAAAACATACATACAGCACATCCCCATAACGACCCTTCATTTTCAAAAACAAACATAGAGCACATCGCATAACCACCCTTTATTTTCAAAAACATACATACAGCACATCCCCATAACCACCCTTCATCTTCAAAAAACATACATACTATCTAGACTATCACGTCTATTTTCCATCAAGGGATTTGCAGAGCGTCAAAGACCATGAGACCGTTTGACACCACATTTCACCGTGGTCAGAGGGTTAAACAAAAGGGGGCTGGAAAGAGAACCCTCTAACTTTCTGTATATAATATTATTATAATACAGGGGATATTGGAGGGATTGGGTTTGAGTTAGAAAGGATTAGAGAGTATTAAGTAATATTGGCTTGCAATAACAGGGTGCCAGCTTATAGCGTACCTACATAAACGCCAATTCACCTTACCCGACTTTTACAATATGCCCATGAAAAGAAGCAACTGGTACATTCTGTTTTCATCAAAAAAATACACATAAAAAACATTAAAGGTTTTGTTTTAACCATTAACCTGCGACACATAGATAAATTGAAAAAAAACGCGTGCGTCTCGGGATTCCCGACAGAAGTGATAACTTAATTTAAGTAATCTAGCCAGACAGACTGGCGCCGTAACGCGTTACGTAACGAAGCGGTTTAGGTACCCTCCCATAAGAAGTTATCACTTCAATAATATAAATTTGAGTATCTAATGTATTTGCCAAATATTATCTAAATCGTAGCATCTCTCCTTTTTTACCGTGCGGATAAAACCTTTCGTCTCTAGAATCACGTGACCAATTTTGTTCATACTTCATTTATTTATTTTTTTGTTTTAAAATGTACCAAAATAGTACCAAATGTTTCTTGAAAATATTATCAAAATAGGTCAGTAAATGTGATTACAGCAAACTTTATGGGGGAAATAAAAAAAAAATTGAGGATATTTTCACACAACACCATCTAGCCCCAAACTATGCAAAGTTTGTACTATGGAAACCAGATGGCTGATAGAATACATACATACATTTTTGTAAATACTTACATATTATACATATAAAGATCCAGACACAGAACAAACATTCATGCTCAGCAGAAATGTTTGCCCTGGGTGGGGATCGAACCCACGACATACAGCTCAGAAGGTAGACGTATTACCACTGAGCCATGAGGCCTGTCCAAACCTAATAACCCTAAAGGGTAAAAAACACCCACGACAAAGGAATTCTATAAAATTGTTAAGCTTGTATATCCAAGTAC
This sequence comes from Lycia hirtaria, assembly GCA_947563715.1. Taxonomy (NCBI): domain Eukaryota; kingdom Metazoa; phylum Arthropoda; class Insecta; order Lepidoptera; family Geometridae; genus Lycia; species Lycia hirtaria. Next base: position 18,343,315 of record OX387386.1, read on the forward strand.
CAAGTTTGATAAAGATTGATGATGATTGAATGATGAAAAAATAAAATAAAAGTCAAAGTAAAAAAAAAAAAAAAAGTTTGATAAAGACTGATAATGATTGAAAGATGAAAAATACAGAAATATATCCGGACAGAAGAAGAAAGAACAAACTTCCATACGCTTCCATACGCTTACTCGGTCAAAAAATCGCTCACATCAAATAGCACAGAAAACTTTTTTATTAACTGACCCTATCAACGATAACGTAAAACATCAACGCGCTTTATATTTTTAAAAGATTTCGCATGTTTTTTTTCTTATATCTCTTATATCTTTCGCCAAATCTGTCCTGATTGATATTTTTCCTGCCTTACGGTATATAAAGTAACATATTAACATTAAACTTTACATAGGTATGAGTAATATTTCATTAATTGGTGCCTAATAGCATATTACTACAGGAAAACGGGCTCATTGACTTCCATAACATTTGATGTTTTGACCTAGATCGATAGTTTTGAATATTATAAGTATACAATGTTATTAATTACAATTAGAATAACATCTTTAGTAGAACAAATACGTATGTAATGGAATAACAGGCAAAACCGCACACCGACATTAGGCAAAGTTTTTATTAACCCGTTAAATCGTGACCCTAATGATTGATCAGTTGTCAAATTACCACTTTCCAAATCAGCTATTTTTAATTTTATAGCCTGAACATATTTTCCCCGCTTCGAGCTTTATTAAACGGTTTTATTTAGCTTGCCCTATTTGTTGTCGACGTTGTTGTTTGTGTTTTTTGGGTCAAGTATACGAAATTTGACCTCCTTCCCGATGACAGATTGATCTGATATTTGATACACGCCTTAGCTTAGATGCCAATACAATGAATAATTATAAATTCAATATACACCACAACGCCGCCACAAAATGGCGGATTTCATATTTTTCCCCACCCCACAATATGGGTATCAAATGAAAGGGATTTTCTAGTACAATACATTAACTACATCATTGTCTTTCTTTTCAATAAACCGTTTAATATAAAAAGTTTTTTTAAGTACATATTTCTAACCAAAATGTTTGAATTAGTTTTACAAGATAATCATTATTCACAGTCCGTTTAATAATTTAAAAAAAAACTAGATCGAAATCTTTTCATCCCTTTGAGAGCTACGAGCACAGACAGACATACAAATAAACACGTCAAACTTATAACACCCCTCTGTTTGGTTAGATGGTTAAAACAAAACAATAAAAATATCATTTTCACTGATTATTTCATTTGTTGTCGTAATTGTCATCTCATTGATTTTCCGGGATCTAATGAATTGTTGAAACAAAATACTGCGCTCCAAAACTCGAGACACATCGAGAGTGTTCTTAGCTATTTTTTTATCGGAATCGGTTAAGCCGTTTTGTGTCGGGGGGTTTTTTGAGTTTTCTAAATTGTTATTAAAACTATTATGCTAGAGCTACATTAGCGGGCAAAGATTCGTGTAGGGTATTCGTGTATTTCGGCAAGGGTTCCGTACAAACTAAATAAAAGGGGGAAATCATATTTTTTTTATATTTTCCTTCATAAACCGAAAATTATACACCGTAAAAATATTTAACACATCCCAATAGTCAATAGTTTATTTGCAACATATGTAGATACATGCAGGTCTTATAAATATCCCTTGCCCTTGCCTTATATGGTCCCTTGCTCACCACTCGGATCCGAGTGGGGCGGGGCTGTAGTACCGGCGCCTTCCACTCGGATCCGTCCCGTTCATTTTGTAATAGTCAGTAAACTGCCGGCGTTTGAGGCAGTTAACGTTGCTTTGCGCCGCCACTCTGTACTTAATCAAAATTCGCCTAAAAAGTTTTGGTTCCCAGCTGAAGTAAAGGGTCTGCAAGGGGCGAAGAATGTTTTAAAAACCTGTTTTAACTTATGCTAATGAGGCTCTTTCATATGATACCCCACATGATACGGTTAATTCACTTTAAAATTTGGGCCCTCATTCCTTGCATAGAGACACTATTTTTTTGTGATTAAATTAAAAATGTCAAATTTCGGATATTTTTCTATATACTCTAACACAATGCTTATTGCCAAATTTTAGAGTTCTAGGTCAACGGGAAGTACCCCATAGGGTTTTGATTCCTCTGTGAGTGTCGAAATGTGCGTTTTTACGACATATTCGTCTGTATTTTTTTTACGAAAACTGAGAAATTTTGTTTTTCTTTCTGCAGCAAGATACTATGGATCTGCATGGTTTTAATTTCAACTCGATACCTTCACGCGTTCCCGAGATAAAGGTCTTGACACCCGGACGGACGGACAGACGGACAGACGGACAACAAGACAACAATCCTATAAGGGTTCCGTTTTTCCTATTGAGGTACGGAACCCTAAAAATGGTTTATGATGGAGGAACTTGACTTAAAACATCATCCTCACTTTATATTCAGGAATTTTTTTTCTACATATTATTTTACCACTTTGTCAATACACATTCGAAACGACATGGAGAACCTATAGACCTGGAGACCATCGTTACCCCACAAGGAATGCGAGCAGCCTCACTGCCATAACCCGTACATTGACAAAGACAAGTAAACTGACGCATGTCATGGGCCCCGACGTGTACAACCACCTACCAGCACACGTCACAGCTGCTCCTACTCTGCTAAGTTTTAAAGCTAGGTTAAAACGTTGGCTTATTGGGCAAACATTCTACGACTATGGTGATTTTTTTAGAACATCGCGTATGCCCGTACACTATGTTTTTAGCGCGCTAACGCGACACGAATCTTTGCCCGCTAATGTAGCCCGAGCATAAAGTTTAACGCTTATACTATGGTAGCTAATAGTATACTTACGGACTGTTTTTTTGTGAATACATACTAATGATGCATAGAAATATCCAGAAACAGATAATACTTAAGCATTAGTAACTATAGATTATTACAAAGTCAGCGATAAGTTAAATAAAATTCAAAGAATTGCCATTACCTCTTAATGTATCATAATCTCATAGCAAGAATGACTGTACCATTGAATGCAATTCTTTATACGGCATAAAACAGAGACATGGATATTTTTCATTTAAAGTTGTATTGCTTAAAAGTCAATTAATTAGTAGATTATACTCTAAAGGGATAAACTAGTGTTTTATGTCGCGGGTGATATTGAATCCCGAGTATAACGTAGGATTCTAGGGTTCACTCCCTAACTAGGGTATTAATAATTCAAAATTCAGAATGGAACGAGGGCCTCAAGCTCGCTCAAGACAAGACCACTTTTACCCCCGAGGCGCATACTTTACTTTCCACACCTACTGCGAGATAATAGAAATATGTTTTTTTTCACACGAAGCGTTTTGTTGCCGTTTTTTACTATGAAAAATTATATATTTTGTTTGATTTTAACACCGCTAGCATAGTTCTTATCTTTCTATATGTAATGCATGAAAAATAATTAATTTGTAAATTGGTTTTCACACCACCTGCACGATAACGATGCCATTAAAATGACATGTAAAGAGAGCCTAAATTTGTCATTTCATTCCTGGGGAAATATTATTACGTTATGTATGTCATACTGCGACATAATGAGAATTATACATGATGTACATATATCATAGAAGACCCATTTAGGAAACGTATTTGACTATTTGAAAGTTTGTATAATACTTAAAAGTAGTAGTTTATTTGGGCACTGTACCTGAAACTGGAGATTGCTTGACCTATATGGATAGGTCAAGCAATCTCCAGGTTTTTGATACCTATTGGATATTTTAAATAATCTCCAATAACTCAGTTTTACAAATATTTATTTTTTAGTGTATCCATTAGATTTTCTTATATGTTAAAGTAGAACTAAATCGCTTTGTTGTCCTGGGAGAACTTGAATCCCTCTTAATGCTCCGGATTCTACAAATTCATATACAGTTCAAAAATTTCACGTCCGACGGGACTTGAAACCGATTTCCCGATCAGTATTTAGGACTATTTACCAGTTTGGCTCCAGGTGTGTCACGCAAAAAGATTGTGCGGAAATTTACTAGATCACACGTGAACGTGACACACCTGTGGCCAAGCCTGTGGTCTTTACCAAAGACTCCCAAGTAACTGATTGGAATAGGATGTGAAATTTTTCGAAACTCTTTATAAGCAATTCATAAATTTGTAGAAGCTTAAGTGTGGAAAAACATAAAAAAAACGGATACTCCTGATTCTAGTCTAGCCTAGCCTAGTCTTAAATCCTTCGATTCTGTATATAACCTTAACTGGTCAGGTGCAGGTCTTATCCTGGTCTTACCCCCACTTCAAATTATGTGACCCACTTGGTGAATGTTCTACTATTGAATTATATTAGTCTCTTGCGATTGATTTAACAATTTAGTTCCAAATCATATTGGGCGGATGTTACAGATTTGCAAGTAATATCTGTTGTTTGTGATTAGCAAAATAACAAAATTTTCGACTCTGATTTGTAAAAAAAACGTCAACTTGTTAGCTCAGTATGTATTACAAGGTTTGATACAATTTTAGCACTTGTCGGGTTATGAAAACCACAAGGTTTTATTTGTCATTACCTACTATTTTTAAGATCAAACTAGGTACCTACTAAATGTCAGTATTCAATACATTTGCTGTTTCATTGTTGTTTATGATGGTTGTTATTATGAAAAGTAACAATGTAGTCGTATGTTGTACATAGAACTTCGTTGTTCGATTAAAGGTTACATATTATTTGTAGAATGACAAAGACAAGTCTCTTTGTTTATTTAGACTTTTTTTTGAGAAAAATTACGGAGAAAGTCTACATTAACTTTCAGTTATAATTGTTACTCTCATTTTATCTTTCCTTTTTGCTACAAGTTCATGACATTTTTTGTCTCTTCGATACTAGTGGACTGCGGAGATGCAACAGATTTTCATGACCAATTTCCTCCCAGACGTTAACTCGTTTGATGATCGTGTTGTATCATGAACGTCAGCTGCGGCTCCGAGGGTGGGTTGAGTTGCAGTGGCCTACACTCGTAGAATTTCTTTCTTTTATTACCTCCCGATTGAAAGTTGTGACAGGTTAGTTCACATAATATCTTAAAGAAAAAAAACGTCATCTGGCTATAGAGTGGTAGAAAGATCGTCAGCCGGTCACACAAACATGTTTTTTTCTCGTGTAATCCATCGTTGGATAGGACTTTTAAGAATAATGTAGGTACCTATATATGAAAACTATTTTTTAATTTAGAGATCCAATAAAATAAGCTTTAAAGTGATAATGTTTGTTAGAGTCAAGTGTGACGACTAAATAGTTAGTGTGAAAATTTGTCAGATGATAGTTTATATGTCATTGTGAATAATTTAAACCGTCAGCTGGCTGTAGCTCGGCGGAAAGATCGTGAGCAAATGCCCTGAAGGGTGTAACGATCTTTGTAACGAGCTACAACCAGATAACGGTTTTATTTATTCACAGTAGCATATTAACTATCATATGACAAATTTTGAATAATTTAATTTAATTTTAACAAATACTTGAATATATACTTAGTAAAGATTGAATCGGTTCGCTTCCACCTTCCTAATGCAATAAGCTCGGAAGTGGAATGCCTTACTACCGTCCTTATTTCCTGAAAACTATGGTGTCTTCAAGTCTCAAGTGAATAAGTACCTTCTAGATCTTCTAGATTCCTTAGGCGGTAGGTACATTAGGTAAATCATGAATCATCATTTGAAAGAGTAAAGGACCGGTGACAGAACCCTTGCTTACACCTGATCTGGTGCAATATGGTTGAGATATATATGTACCATGCCTCACATATTGGCACCGGTCTCTCAAACAATCGCATATAAAAATTAAGAAATAGCGAATGAAACCAAACTTAGATAAGTTATGCAATAATGATAATACGAGTTATATGTTATATTATTATTATTCACATAGGTATTTATTTATACATCTTAAATCTAAGTTTTTACAATATTCCTATAAAAATACAATAAAAACTTAAATCGCCGGGTGCCGCCGGCAGCGGGGCGAGGCTTAAGCTGCCGGGTGGTAGGGGTTACAGAGTGAGGAACCTTCTGACAATACGCACCGTGTCCAGGATTACTGCCTCCTGTATCCGACTCTTGACCCAGCCATAGAACGAGAGCCTCTTGAGATGTTGGTCGAGGCTCTTTGCTATGACACCGTTCACCGAAATGACTATCGGGACAATGATCGTCGAGTCAATATCCCACGTGGCGGTTATATCGTGAGCCTAGACTACTAGATTCATCCAGTTTATCGTGTGTGTATCAAGCTCGGTCTGCCACCTTTTTCGAGGCTGTCCGATAGGTCGTACGTGTTGTGGGACCCAGTTGGTAGCTGTTTTAGACAGAGTTCATACGGTATGCGACTAACACTTAACGACGAACTTTACGAGCTACTTTGGTTTTTGAGCGCAACACTGATTAGCGGATGCGGCCAGAAAGTTTCACGCCAAGTATACTGCGGTTATGACACGTTGATAAACCCTGAGTTTGAACTTCTGTTTTCGTGTCAAAGACCAAGTTTGTGCGCCATATGTGAGAACGGGGAGAATGCACGTGTCCATTTGTTTTTTTTTAAGGATAGAGGGAGATTCACTTTAAGTAGATCCTTCATGGACCTAAAGCTTTTCCAGGCATTTTCGTATTCTATGTCTTGCCTGGAACGGGACAATTTGGCCCAAATATATGTACTCCTCTACATATGCAATCTCCATGCTTCCAACACAGGTTCCGTGTTTAATGCTGTTGGTCATTAGCTTGCTCAATAATATATCATTATCAATTTTATAGAAGGCCTTGGTAATCAGGTATGGCGTATACAAATAACGATTCACGTGTGTACATGTGTTACACATACTCCATCTCATGATTATCATACATCACAATACCGCATGCTCCATGTAATGGAAAGACAGTACATGAATTAGGCAATTCAGGAATTTGTGTGAGATTTTATTTGGAATAACGGAATGAGTCATGAAACGAAAGTCACATATAAGAAATAGCGTGAGTGGTTTAGTGACAAAATGTATGTGAGATTCGAAAGTCTGGATAAATAAAATGTCATTTTTTTTATCAGCCCTGTTTGTACAAACTGTCCCACTGCTGGGAACGGGCCATCTTCTCATTGTGGAAGGGTTAGGCCATAGTCTGTCACTGTAAATAAAATGGCATTGAAACAAACAAATAACGGATTTACCACGTATATTTTACATGTTTTTATGTTCTGACGTTTCGAGCACTTTGCAGCGTCCGTGGTCACATAAATAAATCCGTTAAAATTTGTTTCAATGAGTAACAATCGAAAAAACCTTAGAAAACATTAAATAAAATGGTGTTTACACTTCACTATATCCTCACTTACAACTTAACTATATCAACTCCATATATATATATATAAAACCTTAGAAAACATTAAATAAAATGGTGTTTACACTTCACTATATCCTCACTTACAACTTAACTATATCAACTCCATATATATATATATAAAACCTTAGAAAACATTAAATAAAATGGTGTTTACACTTCACTATATCCTCACTTACAACTTAACTATATCAACTCCATATATATATATATAAAACCTTAGAAAACATTAAATAAAATGGTGTTTACACTTCACTATATCCTCACTTACAACTTAACTATATCAACTCCATATATATATATATAAAACCTTAGAAAACATTAAATAAAATGGTGTTTACACTTCACTGTATCCTCACTTACAACTTAAATATATCAACTCCATATATATATTTTTCGATGTCACTCTTTGAATAGATAGCTAGTTCGGACCTTTGATTTATACCAGGATCAAGTGCTTTAAAAAAAATATAACATACAGAATTCGAGACCCTATTTGAAAATAATACATAAAAATGTTTGTATACCTTGCAGAGGCCGCCTCAACTCCAGACTTAAGATGTTGTTAAACAAGTATTCGACTTGGTGTCACATGAGATAGCAATAGAAATCGAAAAGAATATTATGCAAATAGCGCATTGTTGGTATTTAAAAACCTAGGTGCTCTCTATGAGTACAAAGTATCTGTTCCATAGAGGTATAGAAAGTATAATATACATACCTACAACCGCCATTAGTTTCATTTGTAACCACTACTAGGTCAGGAATTTCCCTATGGCATTCCAAGAAAATCGGATTCTATTGTCCTAATTTGTTCTTAGGTCCTTTCTACCTACTAAGTACTATCATACATACTTGTCTCTGTATTAAGTAGAGCTCTGAATTTTCTTACAATAAATCTTGATGTTCTAAACATGAATCCACATTGACTTAATTCACTGTTTATCATGTATAGTTGGAGCAAAAATTGCTAGTCAGTTAAAGAGTATCGAATTAAGCGCGACACATTGTCGGAAAGTTCCGGATTGTTGCACACTGAAGTTACGTACCTAACGACACAATGTGTTCAATCCATGTTTTTAGGGTTCCGTACCCAAAAGGTAAAACGGGACCCTATTACTAAAACTCCGCTGTCTGTCTATCCGTCCGTCTGTCACCTGGCTGTATCTCATGAACCGTGATAGTTAGACAGTTGAAATTTTCAAAACAGATGTATTTCTGTTGCCGCTATAACAACAAATACTAAAAAAACAGAATAAAATATATATTTACAGGGGCTCCCATACAACAAACGTGTTTTTTTGCTCTTGATATTGATAACGGCGACAGATAGATGCTTGAAATATTGAAGAATATTGAATTATATTATTCACTTTAAAAATAAATAATTAAATTAAAAACTAAATTAATATTTAAAGGGGGCTCCCATACAAAAAACGTGATATTTTATAGATAATTTTTATAGATGCGGAACCCTTCGTGCGCGAGTCCGACTCGCACTTGGCCGGTTTTTTTACCTACATCAACTGTAGGTTATCTATAATATGAGGCCACGTGTTGAATAAAGGTACAAATCTACCCATATTCGTTCAGTGGAAAGCAATTTTCAGGTGTAGCAGAAGATAAGCTTTGTGACAGGCTTATGATACGTGAATATTCTGTATACTAAAAGTTCTGCGAACAATGGACCTTGCGAGTAACAACTTTTGTGCAACAATTGTGTTGAGTCTGAGTTAATGCATTTATAGTTCGTCCCAAACTGAGATTTCACGATCATATTTCTTGACAACCTCTTGAGCAATATCGGTCAAGGTTGTCAAGATTATACTCTTATGCACTACTGCTTACGTTCGATTGATTATCGAATGTTTCAACAAAAATTATCAAATTCCCTAATTTTGAGCACAGTATTCGAGGCCCTATTACCTACATAGGTTTTGCGGTCGTGAGCCCCTGAGTTAACTCCTGTACTGAAACGGCTCTTTCGATTCTTTTTTGAAACTGTTATAATAGTGAAATTGTGGAAGCTTACTAACGTCCAACCGCCCAAGAATTTAGTCGCTAACTAACTACAGACCAATCTCAGTCACGTCCATTCTATATAAGACTAAGAAACGTGTCATTAACAACAGTATCTTGAGCAAAACAAATAATCTCCTCAATGACCGGCAATACGGATTCCATTGAAACCGATCCACTGGACTTCGACACTCACATTTGGATTGAAATAATTCTGTGAGCTAGCGTATATCGCTCACATCTGAAGCACTATCTATCTCTTCATATCTCAAAGGTCTGCTTCATAGCAGACTCTCTCGAAGACCTTTGAGATAAGGCTCTCATGAGCCTTATCAGCGAGCTTCCTTCGTCCTTTTGACGGGGTTTATAACATGAACATCAAACTTCATTCCCACATTGGATATTACTGGCCGTGTTCCTCTGAGTTAGGTGCTTTTTGCGACACTCTTCTTCCTTCTTACAGCATACAAACAAACTGCTGAAGCCCGGTATCTTTGGGTACGCAAGCCGTCTTGACCGATTTTGCCCATATTCTAAATTTTTGTTTAGCATTGATTGCTTAATGTTTTTGTCAAATATTATCAAAACCGGTCGATACCGGTCGGGTAAATGGCTGTGACGCTGTAATCCGCGATTTCACCTAGATGACGATTGTCAAATGATGATGATGATGATACAATTTATTTTACGTCCGCCTCCAGGTTAAAAATTATCTTTGTACCGAATTTCGGTTTAGCCGTTTGTTTGTGAAAAGGTAACAGACTGATAAGAGTTAAGAGTTACTTTCACTTGTATAATATTCGTGAGAAATAAGATTATATACATGAAAACCTTAAACTTCAAAACAAATTGCTTAAGACGTTCCGGCCTTAAGTATTTTCCTTTTGTTTACTTCATTACTCATTTTTATCGGTTACCAATTCTCAGAATTAATATAACCTCAATAAAAAATGAGAGAGCAAAGGAAATTCTTGTCAAAATACCTAAGCTGTTTAGTCGAGGCTGTTCGGTGTGTCTGATTGTTGGACATTATTTGACAAATATAGTGGATAGTCGATCTATTACATATTCATTCTCTCTAGCAGGGTCACAGAAGAGTTTAATAACATCAGGGACTCAAATTGTGTGACTCTAGCTTTGAAAATTTCAGGATTGTCGCTACCACTTCCTCTATTTCCTAACAAATGTAATCTTGAAATTTTCAAGACATTTTCAGACAGAATATGGATAAGACAAACTCGTCAGTACTAAATATAATTTTACATTTTTTATCTATATAATTATGAAAACTTAACAAACATAAATATTAAAAGAAAAACAAATTACTTAATCGACTGCAGAAAAGCGGTTTTTGCAGTATAACTTATGACTTCGTTATGCTTAGTACGCTGTTAAGTGTACGTTTATTGTGAGAAAGTGTGCGTAAAACCGCTGTAAAAGTTTATAAATGTGTATTATTTAGAATAATTCTAGTAAAATTACTTATTGCCCGAGCGAGCGAAGCGTCTCTGCATCAACTGGCCAAATTTTATTTCATCTGTCAGTTTGTTTGTTTGTGGTTTTTATATGTTTTTATTAGCGTACAGAGCGTAATTTTGAACCAATATCGATGAAACTTGGTGTATAGGTTCTATGGATTATTTTTTTTTTTTTTCGTCGGCGATTTTTGATAGGAGGATTGGTTCCCATAAAAAGGGGGAAGTTTATTGCGGCGCTAATGCTAATGATATTTGGTAGGTAGATAAAGTACATAATTATTATACAACTTGTGGAAAAAATGACATAATTGGACAACTTGAGATTGCGTGTAACAGTGAGGGCGCCTGGATTATGATTGATGCATTTTAGCGCTGAATGAGCGTAACTAAACAGAACGTATAAGTAGAACGAATATATATGTAATCCAACTATACATAATATATCACTCCCAGAAACTTCCAGCATAGTTATGTATTAAAATTAAACTGCTTTCAAGGTGCTTAGACTTATGGAAGAAATGTTTTTAGATCGTGAAATAACGTCTGTAAACTCACTTAAAATTCCAAAATTTGGTAGGTATTATGTACAGATAACCCAAGGTGAGCTGCAAATAAGCTCTCTCGCGAGGTCTACTGTTCTCAAAACTACTATTTTATTACGAAAAAGTTCGTTGGAGGATACGAAAACACATATTTTTTTATTTTTTTTTGAGAGCGAGAGTTGTATTATTATTATTACAAAAAAATATAGCTTATAACAGTCAGGAAGTGAAGACGAATCTAACCACACCTTGCACATCAAAATCGGTCAAGCCACCTTTAGGCTGTAGGCGATTATACAGAAAAATATATACGTACACTCGAAAAATATACCCTCCTTACGCATTCGCTTAAAAATTAAAAAGAAAATCAAGTTAAATCATAATAAATATCAATAATATTTAATAAAATTTTATTACTGCTACAGCAAATTGATTATTATCATTATTGTGCAATCAGGAAACAGATACAAGGACCCGCGCACACTTCAGGTCATCTCATTGTAGCGCAGATGGCACTTGATTATTAAATATACAGCGTATCAACCAATGATGTATTATACCAACGTAGATAGGTTTTCCCCTGCGTGGCCAGCCTCAAGTAAGGTAACCGCCCGATTTGTCTTCAGTCGCGACACGTCGAGCAACGCTGTTAGGGGCGCATCGTAACTTGTGAACAGTGACAATACCATCCTGTGTGTTTAGAAAGTGCTACAACGAGATATATAAGGTTAAGATACTAAAAGGCCTTTAGGATGTTGTCTTATTCTTGAAAGTGCTGAGAACTGAGATTTGCCATGCTTGTACTTCATATTCAATGAGTATAATCTCTCTATAGATAAAATCTTATTGGTATCAACAGGAAATTATAGTCCACTTCTAGTAACAGCTCCTCTAATAGATGGAACTGTTTGAAAGATGACTTCCTTAATCCTGATGGACCGATATACAACTTTGCTACTTGCAACATGGTCATATTTAAATTTTAACTAAGTGCTTGTCTATTAAAAATGAAGTAGATAAGACGCCATCGACCGGTTGATAAGGTGCATTATAGCGTATTCAATATGGACCGTCTTTAATTGTTCTTAAAATGGTTATCAAAGACCGTTTTACGGCGTTAATGGAGGTCTTGGGCTGCAAGTACGTAACTAAGTATTATTATTTTGTGCTGCAAATCTAGACACTGAGACGTGTGATTTTTCCCGACTGTGTAAGGGTTATGTTTTTCGAGTGTATAGTATGTAAGTATGTGGGTATGTAAGTAGGTAAGTACATAAGTTACAATAGATCCACAAGGGTCGCAGTGACGGGGAGGCCCTACCTCGAATAATAATAAATGTAAGTAGGTACATATGTATGTGTTTCTATAATAATCGTCTACAGCCTAAATGGTTTAACCTATTTTGATGTGCGAGGTGTCGTTAGATTCGTCTTCACTTCCTGAGTGTCTTAAGCTATATTTTTTTATAATAATAATAAATTTCTCGCAAAAATAAAAAATGCGTCTTTCGCAACCTCCAACGATCTTTTTCGTAATAAACAAGTGATTTTACTAGGATTGTTCCAAAGAATGAGCATTTATAATCTTTTACAGCAATTTTACGCATACTTTCTCACAATAAACGTACACTCAACAGCGTATCAAGCGGCTGGAAATACTGCTTTTCTGCAGTCGAGTATTTTGATTTTCTTTTAATATAGATACTTGTTTGTGAGAAAGATGAGGCCATAGTTTACCACGCTAGCCAAGTGCGGATAGGTAGACTGGTGGCCTTTCTTTAACCCATCCTAATATGCGTTGTCATGTCGTCCATGCTATATTTAAATACAAATAAGTAGCTAAGAGCGCAGTTCCATTGCTACCCCCGGGGACGTTACGCACGTGTACCTACTTACCAACATTGTGTATGAAAATTTAGGTGGATCTGGTTACAGCGGTCCTTGGCTACGCTAAGTATGTGTAATGTACCTACGTAATATTGATTCAGTTATACATTTTTACAGATTTTGCTTGATTTTATCGTAATATAGTAATACAAACACTTATTTCGCGGGAAAGGGACAAAAAGCTTAGTGATTATATTCCGGAAGTTTATTGGGCGTTTTAATTAGGTACTTTCTGAGTATATTCCTTACATTAGATAGATAGATGAACTCTTTATTGTACACACCTTAAAAGTAATAACAAAGAACTTAAATAGACTAGTGCAACAAAAGGCGGCATTATCGCTAAAAGCGATCTCTTCTAGGCAACATTAAATGAAAGATATTTGACAGAGATTTTGCCTAAGCTTTTTAGTAGGTATAACTGCCTTACCGAAAAACGTAACTTAACTTACGCAATGACACTTGCGGCTGACACGTAATGACACTTGCGGAAAGAAGACAGAGAACTTAAGACGTTGGTTAAAGTTAAGTAACTTTTTTCGGTAAGGCCCTAAATCATACACGTTCTCTATTATATATACACGTGCGTAACGTCCCCAGCAATGGAAACACACCCTAATAGCCAGCTTCAAATGTGAACAGTGAGTACTTTGGTGGCCAGTAATAAACGAAACGCGTGCCAGCGCCTTAACAGGATTATTGGCTATTGTCCTGTACACCATCGAGGACATAAGATACTGCACACAAAACAAATATGATTATTGCAAATTAACGATTATCCCGCGTACACCGCACACGGCGGGTTCAAGCAAAGTCATCTCTTATCTCTAGTAACATTATAAAGAATGCCAAAATCGTTGATGTTTTTACCTGACTGCGCAAGGAGGGTTATGTTTTTCGAGCGTATGTATGTATGTTTCTATATTATCTATCCTACAGCCTAGACGGCTTGGCCAATTGTAATGTACGAGGTATCGTTAATTTTTTTTACTTCCTGAGTGATATGGACAAGGCCGTAGGCAGGAGGGTTTGGGGGGTAGAATATGAATACTCAAAATTTTATTTAAAAAAAAAATAATTTTCGCGCTCGCTTGTTTCTTTCCTATTATTATTTTTATTGTATTGATCATTAAAGTGCCGTGAACTTGTTAAAACAAGCAAATAATTCACCAAAAATTGCGCGTATCTTGTATGTATGTTTGTAATTTTCAATAAAATCATATATTTAAATTTAATTAGGAATATTAAATTGGCAATCAACGCATTCAAATGGTTGTATTTATAATGTTTGATATCAAATCAAATCATTTATTTCACATATAATTGATAGAGTAAAAGCCGCTCTTATCCAGTCGGGTATTTTGTTTTTCTTTTCAAATTAATTCGCTTCCAAGATTTCATTTTAAAAACCTTCAAAATTGTAGGGCTCGCTACGCTCGCGCATTATTACTATTTTGACATGGAAGTACTGTGGGCTCATTAATACGAGAAATTAAACATATTATTATAAAAACGCTCGCGCAGACTTATTACCTATGTTTCCTTGGGTCATGCAAATACTAAGCACTCGTTAAAACGAACAAAAATCATATTACTACCCAAAGAAAAATTTGTTATTTCCAATATCACTAAATATATATTGCCAATTTTTTAATTTGTACCTAGAAGTAATATTTCTGTATATTTTTTTTTGTACCGGTCAGCCTTTTTAAGTGTACCTAGCGAAAATTATTAATCTGAAAATAAAATAATAATAATACTTACAATAAATGTCGGTAGGTACTTACAAACAATAAATTGGTTCCATGGAACTGATCTGATAATGATGCATCCGTAGGTACTTGATTATGGAACATTTTAATGGTTACTGATAAACGCTCCGAGTTTGGGCTCCTTTTGTTTATAACTTTATGACCTTTGTAACTATTATTATCCTTTGGTTTGTTGTAACGGTGATCCACTTTTAGCCTAAGGCACGAAGCATAATTTAATAGTGCGTTTTAACCCGTGTTTTTATTAAAACTGTGATGATGACGATGATAAAATAAATCCTGTATCCTTCTCCAGGTCCCAAAGAATCTGTGCCAAATTTCATAACGATTGGTTCAGCCGTGAAATTTGGACACTTGGACGACAGACAGAGTAACTTTCGCTTTTATAATATTAGCTAGGATAATTTGAAGTATTTCTGGCGATTCTGGGTTCCGTAGTTTTCGTGAACACAATAAGGGCTGGCGTTCGGGACATCAGCATTACTGGGCCAGCAGAGAACTGCTTTTAAGCTTATTTTGGTTTAGAAAACAATTTTCTTATAAAATATGTTATGTACTAGGAAAAATTGCTGCGACAACGCGTTCTAGTCCTGATTTTTCAACCGAATTCAAAAAAGGAGGAGGTTCTCAATTCGACTGTATTTTTTATGTTTGTTACCTCTGATCTTTCGACTAGGTGAACCGATTATTTTTTTATTTGAAAGCTGGTGCTTCCCGTGTGGTCCCATTTCAATTTGGTTAAGTTCTGAAAATGGCATCCATGAGAAGTCAGTTGCTTCAGTTTTTTTAAACTATAATTATTTAATATTAGTTAGGATGATTTGAAGTATTTCTGGCGGTTCTGGGTTCCGTAGTTTTCGTGAACACAATAATAAGAGCTGGCGTTCGGGACATCCGCATTACTGGGCCAGCAAATAACTGTTTTTAAGCTTATTTTGGTTTAGAAAACAGTTTTCTCTTCTTATATGATAAAATATGTTATGTACTAGGAAAAATGTATATAGGTACATACATTTATTTCAGACATTGTGTCCATATAGGTACATTGAGATTATAAAATTTGATTACGTCATAGTCATTACAATAATAAATAATAATACTAATATGTCATTCAATAGTATAAGAGTCAAGAAGTACAATGAATTAAATAGATAAAAATTAAAAGATTAAAGTCGGTATTTTTCTCTGAGTGGTATGCTCGAGGTACTACAGTACGCCCGACAGGACCATGGAACTCCTATGGAACCCAACGCGTTACATATAATATCAAGATTAAATACGTGTTATAGACCTATTTCCTTTATCCAAATAAATTTTAACACTATCGTTTATTTTATGCCACATAACACCTACTGTCAACGAAAAGTTCATTCGTCATTTTTAGTTTTTTTTTTTTGTTGAATCAATCCATCTCTGTTTCCTCAGACCTACAATCTTAGAATTTTCAAGGCTACAGTGAATAGATAATATCTTCTAGATCGACGAGCTCCATTTTCGGCGTCACCGTCGCTTAACATCAGGCGAGTTGGTCAATCGTAGATCTTGCATAAATAAAAATAAGGACGCATATTTTATCTCGCATAATAATTTCCCCTTTTGCCATGTCTGAAGCGATTTTGATGATATATAGCTCAGAGCAATCTCGATCAAATCCACGAAAGAACAAAAAAAAAATAGTTTCAGTCGTTTGAGAGTTCCTATGCTACAAACGCACAAATACATACGTCTTTAAAACACACCTCTTTTTTGGTTAGGTTTAATTTTTTTCAAAGGTCGACAAACTACATATTTCTATGTACAACTGTTTTGCTTTTCGTGTATTTTGACCATGATCTCCTTTCGGGTTAATACAGGTCAGCATGTCTCTGTATATTTAATTTTAGGATAAACAAAAAAAAAATGGGATTTTAACCACATCTTTATTCTGACTCAAAAAATACAACCTACTCAATATCAATTTATAAACAGTCTACTATAAATCAAGAGGAATAACAATTTAAATTTTCAAAAAGTATTCACAGATAACGCTAAGTCAATGAAAATGGTCCAAAATCAACAACAATAATAGTGCGGGCGCCGAAATTAGGGTATTTTCGTAATGGGCATTGTTCTTGCAAACTAAATCTTAAAATTAACTAAAACATCTAGGTAAGCTTCAACCAAAACAGATGGCTGACGTTCAAAGTAATTTTTTTCTCAATAAATGCATGTATTACCAAAAGTAATGGAAACCCAAAATAATTTAAAGCTTCCAATCAATTTAAGACTTAGCTGTTCATTGATGCAAAGGAGTTCAACATTATTTTCTAAGTGCTGGCAAAAAAAAACAAAAGAAGCCTTTTTCTTACCGGGTTTTAAATGACACGAGGAAATAATGGTTTGATGGCTTAATATTATTACAGCAATTTAGAAAAGTCATGGACGCAAAAAGATATAAAATTGGATATATTCATATTATATGGTTAAAGTGATCCTCTATTAGGTAACTGTAGTGTCACTCATTCTTCTTAGTCTTCAATTTGAGGTTTGAGTCTTTCTGAATTTGAGTCTAAAAAAATAAATCAAGCCTCAAACCTGTACGTTTTTTTTAACAAAAACTCCTTGAACCACTCACAACTGAGTTAATAAAAAATAACTTGAATAAGAGTCTTTGCCAAAACAGTTTAATGTTTTTCGGGTGAAACCATGTAAGTATATATTAGACTAATATGTTTGATTGTATTAGATAGTTTGAAATTTTATACTTTTAGGGAAGAATCTAGGCCAACATGTCAAAAAGCTCTCCTGTGTCCTGTTTGAATCAAAGGTCAGATACAAAGGGCAGTAATCCTACATGGCGCGAATTGTCAAGAATTAAGTCTTAGAATCTAACGTCGGCAACTGGAACTGTCCTGTTTTGTTGCCGGCGGCACTGTTTTTAAAGTAATTTAAATATATATTATATATTGAAGTGTATATTCGTTTTTATTTATTTTCATTGCAAAAAATAGTCAAGGAAAATAATGAAATACGTAAAATGTTACTAATTATTACTGATTTAATTGATGCCCTTTCGTCAAACATAATAATACCTACTTATATAGTTTCAGACACATTCGAGACTCTTTATTTTTATTGCAAAAAATAGTCAAGGAAAACAATGAAATACGTAAAATGTTACTAATTATTACTGATTTAATTGATGCCCTTTCGTCAAACATAATAATACCTACTTATATAGTTTCAGACACATTCGAGACTCTTTATTTTTATTGCAAAAAATAGTCAAGGAAAACAATGAAATACGTAAAATGTTACTAATTATTACTGATTTAATTGATGCCCTTTCGTCAAACATAATAAAATCTACTTATATAGTTTCAGACACATTCGAGACTCGTTTATTTTTATTGCAAAAAATTGTCAAGGAAAATAAAGAAATACGTAAAATGTTACTAATTATTACTAATTTAATTGATGCCCTTTCGTCAAACATAATAATATCTACTTATATAGTTTCAGACACATTCAAGACTCTTTATTTTTATTGCAAAAAATTGTCAAGGAAAATAATGAAATACGTAAAATGTTACTAATTATTACTTATTTAATTGATGCCCTTTCGTCAAACATAATAATACCTACTTATATAGTTTCAGACACATTCGAGACTCTTAAAGCTAAGTCTAGCTAACTTTTGCAAAGATTAGTCTCTAACTTTACGAGTTTAGAACGAAATTTGACTCAAAGAACCGAGAACAGTTTTATATTTAATTTAACTATTGTTTATTAAACTATTCATGTTTCAAAAAAGAAAAATGTTAAATATTTTGTTACCGATAATAAAACTAAAAGAATGACATGATTCACGAAACTCCAAGACGTTTAGAAATAACAACACTAGTTTCGAAATCAAGCCTAAAAGATAAGCCTTTCACAACACTAGGTAAACTTTAATGTTATCTAGAATTTCGAAAATCGGATGGACAGTTTCGTTATAGTTTATGCCTACTTTTGTATCAGAGGTGTGAAAATACGGTGGCTATAAAAACAACACAGCGTAACTCAAGTAGCACATTCAACATAAGTAACATGCTGATAAATCTCAATAAGAAATACGAGAACTGCATGATAAGGAAAACTCAGAAAACTGTAGTTATAGCCTATGTCGATATCGAACACTTAATCAACGTCATATTGACATGCATCATTCTACGGGCGCAATGAAGCGCCTATTTTGAACGGAATTTTGTACTCATTTTGAATATTGTTTTTTTTTTATCCGACCGGGGAAGAAAGAGGATAATGTTTCCCGGATGTATGTTTCTATATTGTAGCATTGTGGATTGGGCCGATTTTGATGATATTCGAAATTCAAATTAATTTATTTAATTAAAGTTTTTACAAAAGTACAGATACATGTTAATGGGATAGAATGACTGATCCAGTATATACGGTTGCTGTTGCCGTACTAGGCTCACGGCCTGTGTTACGGCGTACAGTGCCCTCCCCGAACTATTCATAAATATTTAACATTTGGGCTGGCCAAATGTTATAACAACAATCTAAGTGAATATATTGCATGTATTTTGTATATATAACTAACAATATGATAAGTTTATGTATTTATAAAAAGTTTCCGGCAGCCCAGTGGTCAGACCGTCTGACTTGCGATCCGCAGGTCCTGGGGGTTCGAATCCCACGGCACGCACCTCTGTCTTTTCGAAGTTATGTGCGTATTATTGATTGCCGCCAACTTCAAACGGTGAAGGAAAACATCGTGAGGAAACCTACATGTCTGAGAGTTCTCAATGATCTTGAAGATGTGTGAAGTCTGCCAACCCGCACTTGGCCAGCGTGGCAGACTATGGCCTAACCCTTCTCACAATGAGAAGATGGCCCGTTCCCAGCAGTGGGACAGTTTGTACAAACAGGGCTGATAAAAAATATGTATTTATTATATATATATATGTAGTATATATTTAATATATTATACCTAAAAGTATATTATTACATAAAATGTATATAATAATAATAATAAATATGTATATACGAGATTTGATGTGTAAATTGAATACATTTTTTGTAATAATAAAACTTCAAGAAAAAAAGTAGCCTCTTGTGACAAATAAGTAGATATAAAAAAAAAAAAAACTTTTGTATAAATTGTAGCTGCTCTGATCTACACATACTTTCTCACAAAAATTTACATTATTTGTAATGCGTAATAGTAACAATAAAACAAATATCTATATTAAAAGAAAAACAAAATACCCGACTGCAAAGACCTGGTTTTGCAGTCTAACCTATGATTTCGTTATGCTTGATACGCTATTGAGTGTACGTTTTTGTGAGAAAGTATGCGTAAAGTCTACACATTACCACAAAAAATTGTGTATGGCACTTAGGGAGTGAAGACGAATCTAACGACACCTCACACATCAAATTCGGTCAAGCGGTTATAGAAAATTAGAAGTTAACTTTTGAAAAATAAACCGTCCGTATAGCCGTACCCATTATACAGGTAATTGTCCCAACTATATAAAAAATAATTTATTTATTTATTTAAGTCCATCAACATTGTGTACATTAACAATAATTTAAAAGTCTAACATAATAAAGAATATATCCAAATGTCACAATAATTATAGATGGAGACGGCATGCATTACAAGAGCGAAAAATTATATAAAATTATACATTACACCAAAGATATTTAATTTATTACATTTAAAGTTAAGCAATCACAATAATCATGTCAATTAAATTAAAATAAATGTCAAAAGATATAAAATTTTGCTACATTAAAATAGATTTAGTGTCAAAGACTTCAAATACTCTCTGAAGATATTATAACTGTCGCCAAATATGTCTGTCTGTTGTCTTAGATACAATGTTATATTGACGCATGACAATTGACAATGTTAATTAGGGGTAGAAAACAGTTTTTAATGCTGTTATGTTAGATCTACGATTGACCACCAACTCTCCTGATGTTAAGCGACGATGTAGTCGAGGATGGAGATCTATTCACTCTAAAATTCACCTTGAAAATGTTAAGTTAAAATTGTTAAAATTCGCCTTGAAAATGTTAAGTTGTAGTTCGCATGAAACAGAGATGGCGGCAACGATTTCCATTCCTGTGCAGTACGCATCAAGAACGTGGACCGATATCGTTGAGTACCTACGGATTTTTGGCATTTCAATGAGAAATAGGTGGTATATTGTTGTATGGATTGTATGCAGAAACGCGTATAGTTAATTTCGAAAAATATTTGATTTCTTTAATTTGACAATTACAAAAATTAAAAAAAAGTCAATAGACGCTGCAAGACGTTTGTACAAAAATTACGGTTAGAAGGAAGTTCTATCGGAGGCTTTTTGCTAGTTTTTCGAACTTTCTGACGCACCGCACTGAATAAACAACGCCGTGTAGAAATAAGAAATCTATCACAGTCAAAGATTATAATTTAGACCTACAATCTTGGAATTTTCAAGGCTAGAGTGAATAGATATCTTCTAGATCGACGAGCTCCATCCTCGGCCACACCATCGCTTAACATCAGGCGAGTTGGTGGTCAATCGTAGATCTATCTTGTATAAAAAACATGGTTTTCGTTTCTACTTGGAGTAACAACGAACGTCTATCATTTACCATCACAATCATTTCAAACATTTCTTACTACGACAACCCCGCATTTTGTAAGGACAACGAACTTTTTGTGTGGAACAGCTGATTTTCACCACGATTTAAGGAGTGGTCCCATGGTATTTTTTTTATATTGAGCACAACCGGCCCTTAAGGTTCGCTCAATAAGCGCAGCTAGCTATCTCTATCGCGCATTACATCCTTTTTAAACATATAAAATAATTTAATACGGATATTAAAAAAGTGAGAGCTAATAGTAGATTGTTATACAAGGGGCTAAAATGGACCATTGTAACGAGGTAGATTTTTACTCCCGAGATTTAGCGAGGGAGTAAATAGAAACCGAGTTACAATGGGTTTTTAGCGCCGTGTGTTACACTCTACTTTTCACTACGATTGCGAGAAAATAAAATAATCCAATACAATAATTCAAAGTTTATTTTATTAAAAATGTTATGTACAATTTGTACAATTCTGGATATTTAACGAGATGTTTGCAAAGAGAATGTAAATATATTCCAAAGAGATTATTCTACTTTTGAATAAAGACTGTTTCGTGTATGTAGGCTCTTTGGTAAAAGATAAAAATTAAAAAAAAAATACTTTTCCCCCTAGAGCTTAAAATGCTATCTTTTCCCCGCTTTACTCTTTTAATTCCGTCGCCAGTATAAATAATATCTGATTAAAACTTTTTTTGAAAATGTTTCTCCTCTCTAAATAAATAAATTTAGCTATAGATAACTTTTCTAATATCCCTACTCGATGATTTTATATGTTTAAAAATGTTGAGATGCGCGAGAGAGATAGCTGCGCGCTTTAAATCTCCACCTTAAATTAAATCACTCAATATATGAAACTGACCGCATGTTTCAGTCCGGTATTCGTGAAATATTCTAATACAGATATTGGCTAACGTTTAAAGTTATATTTATCTTTCCTTTTGTTCGACATTACAAAATGTAACATTATTTGTTGTGTAGGTACTCGACGCGCCGTATTTTTCCGCTCTACAGAATAACTTGTTTTGTTTTTTGATTTGTTGTATGTGACATAGCAGACTTTACGTGATTATAGTTTTCAGAGAAAAAGCATGCCATATGTTTTAGCGTAACAGATTTCAGAAAATTCTCCCGTCACCAGTTATAAGTGCTCGGCAAAAATAGAGGGATATTCACACGCTTGGTGTGTCTAAAATAAAATTAGCCTAGACAAAAACGGTAGATCAGATAATTATCTATAAAAAATGACAAAATACTTTTTCACCTCACAAGCTCGGAAAGATTCTGTTTGTCATTAGAAATCTGAGTGGAAAAGTGCATTTTGTCCGCGAGCGTGGAAAGAGTTTTTAAAATTCGAACCTTTCTATACCGCAAGTCCACTGAAAATGCATTAAATACTTATTTCATGTCAGTGCGCCAACCTCATTTCTTTGAATAATCGCACTGACCAGCCTCAGGTGGCAGCACTGGACTAGCGTTTTCCTCGCTGTAGTGAGGTGAAAAATTTTGTTTTTCACTCGGCAGCAAAGTTATTTTGCATCTCGTACTTTTTAAATCCTCGCTACGCTCAGGATTCTATATTTAATCCTAGGATCCTTCGCTTGCTCAGGTTTCAATACAAGTACTCGCTCCAAAAACCAACTTTGCAGCCTTGCATAACAAATAACTATTTTCCTAAGAGCCATCGTTTTTGAGATATAACGATTCAAAAAGTTGTAAGAGTTAATAATGATAAGCAAGGGCCTCGCCAAGGAGGAGCAGAAGGGGCAGCTGCCACCAAGAGAGATAAAAAAATTAAAACGAGCTCGTGAAGCTTTACACATTAAAGTTGGAACCATTCTTATTACAATCGCTATAGAGGCAAAGACTCGCGCTACAAGTGTAAAGCTTCATCCTCTTGACTGTACCTACAATTCATATTTTTTTTATCCTCCATAATATTAACTTGCCCCCCTCCTGGGCCATGGGCTGGCGACGACCTTGATGATAACCTTTGACCCCGAGTAATTTTTTTCCAGATGTCGAATCGATGAGGACTTATTAGATTTAATTTATAATGGTGTTTTTAAATAAAAACTACGGGTCACTCACGTCTGCTTTGAGCCGAAATATCCGACTATAGTTTCAACCGCATTCAACTAGTCGGATATTTCGGCTCAAAACAGACGTGAGTGACCCGTAGTTTTTATTTAAAAATGTGTGAAAACCACGTTAATTTCCATAGTATAATGGTGTTTTGAACAATCCCACCAATTTTCAGCTGGCTGCGAATTTTTGTACCATCGGATGTCTAAATTGACCGGACTAATAGTACAAGGCATAAGGCCAAATGGTCTTTTGCGTTCTTGGCCATTTGCGTCGATCCCGTTCGGGCTAGATGATGTGTGAAATGTCTACCAATATTTATTTATTTACAACGAGACCTGAATCCTAATTCATACCTACATCATTCTCTCTACTCACACATGCCGTTCATGATTAATTTCGAATTACATCAATTCTGCACCCTAGATCACTTCGATCAATGAAATTGAACTTTAGAAACCTATATAAATACTAGCTGCGATAAATGAGTTATGATATGATGATAAAATATCGCATATATCCATGTCCACGTTTTAAAGAATCTCTTCTACAAAATCGCTCTTATCCAGTCGGGTATTTTCTTTCTTTATATAGATAGATGCTTACTAGATACTTGTCACTTGATTGTAGTCGATATTTCAATATATATTTTATGAGTAAAGTAATTAATTGGGCAGTATGAATATTGCCTAATATGAGTGGGCAATGTGATAATAATTGTTAATTACATTGAGCGTGCACTATCTATAATGCCGTACCCCGGACACTCGACTAAATCTCCATACATCCATCCAAACGTCGCGGTCTAACTACCTATTACACATTCATCATCATACGTAGAATATGTACTATTTTAGACTTACCAAGAAAGTTTTGTAATCATTTACGTAGTCATTGCACGCTTCGAAAAAATCCACATTTTACGTACTTCGAATAATAAGTTTCATATGTCTAATCACAACAATTAATACAACTAGGTACGTAGGACGTAGTTAAAACAAGGAACTAACGAAATGCACTCGACTACCAATCTTCCGAAATATAAATAAGTAAAATATTTAGGCACATTATTCGATCCGCGTTATACGCCAAAAAGTTTCCTACTTAATTTGAAAAGGTACAAAGAGAAATTATCTAAAGAATAATAATTACAATTATTTAGTGTAGATTACCAATAATGATTTAGGTAGGTAAGGTACTTTATTTTATCCTTAGAAAATGTATAAAAACTTCTATTTTTGTCATGTCTAGTATACAACCATAGATGGCACAAGAATATACCATTGTCGGTATTTAGAATAAATTCACGTTTTAAACAAAAATCCTGTGAGCACCGTCCGTGAATGGCGCCACTGTGAATTGTTCGCGGGGTGAGGTAGCACGATTTCTCACCAAAAGTGAAGCGAGTGAGATGAGGAGTGTCAGTTCTATACGTACTATTATTATATCTGTGATAATGCCCTCAACTTATTGGACAGTGTAATATTTTTTTTATGACGAACAATTCTTTCAGTGACCGAAGTAGCAGTAGGTTTAGTTTTTTTTTATGATGTACATAAATGCAGTGATAGGAGACACGGGTAAAGGTTTTTTGTGTAGTCCACTAATAAGTTCAAATGGTAAACGGAGTTAGGTATCTATAGTCTAATCTAACTAGATTACATTTTGTTTAGTTAGATCACTGTGATGGTCGGTCTCACTAATATACTTTTCTTTCTCGATCTGATTTTATCACATTGCCCAATGATCTTTATTCAATCTTCATAACGACCAGACGCTGTAATTAATAATGAAGTATTCATAACTTGCCCCAATTTGACCGGACATTATTCATAATGCACATATCAATTACATGATTCAAAACATATTTAACAAAAAAGATCGACGGCGAAATTAAAACTCAGATAAAAAAATAGATTAAGTTTCCATATTGGGACCGACTAAACTAAATGAAAAAAAGTGTTCATGATAAAAACTTAGTTATACTGTTTATAAGTTATTTCTCTTTTGTTAATGTATGTTTTATATCATAATAAAGTATATATTTATGTCTATATAAAACTCAATTTTATTCAAAGTTTACTGATTTAAGCGCCCTCGTAAGCCGACTAAACTATAAATGTCCCTACCGACAATTCAACACGAATATTTATTTATAAACAATATGTAATATATGACAAACATATATTATAAACATGTATGAAAAACATAGGTTTCCAAAATTGTTTTTAGTAGGAACTAAGTATTGCTTGACAAAGGCTATGTACCAATGACCTGACATCGGTTGTTTCATTTATTAATCTAAGTTTAAATCAAATGTTTGGGTTCAAAGAAATCAGGCTTTTAAGCTGATAACGATTAAGCGCAAAATTCTAACTACACGGGAAAAAATAAAACGTAAATGCATGTCGCGATAGGCCTGCCTCGATGGTCGATGATAGCTTTGAGCTAACCATATTTGAGGCTAACCAACGACACCGGTAGGCAAATTAAGAGCTACCCGGCGGCTGCTCTTTTCTATGGCGGCAGCTACGGTGATCCGCCTACTTTTTGACCCTCAGGACCTCTTTATCCTGTGATCTGAAACAAAATAAAAACAATATTAGGACGCAAATTAGTGCGAATGAAATTTCCGGTAGTCTAGTTGGCAATTTTCCGGTAATCTGTTTGGGAAATCCCGGCAGTCTATGTGGAAATTGTTCTTCTTCCTGGATCGTTATCTGCAGCCTAGTTAGGAAG
Source organism: Lycia hirtaria (assembly GCA_947563715.1). Taxonomy (NCBI): domain Eukaryota; kingdom Metazoa; phylum Arthropoda; class Insecta; order Lepidoptera; family Geometridae; genus Lycia; species Lycia hirtaria. The sequence goes on from OX387386.1 coordinate 18,369,849, forward strand.
TTTTCGGTAGTTTAGTTGAAATGATTCAGCCTATTTAGTTGGGAAGTTTCCAGTAATATTGTAGGGAAATTTAGGGCAGTTTAATTAGGAAATTTCCGGCAGTCTAGTTGGGATGTCTCCGGCAGCCTAGCTGAAAAGTTTCTGGCAGTATAGTTGAGAAATAATTTCTCGCAATCTAGTTGGTAAGTTTTTCGTAATCTAGTTGGGGAGTTTCTGGCAGAATAGTTAGGAAATTACTCGCAGTCTAGTTGACAATTTTCCAGCAGACTAGTAGGAAAGTTTCTGGGAGCTGATTATCAATAAGATTAATGGATTAATCTGGAACAATCAATTTTAGCATAATAAGATGACTACCCTTTTACAAACTTAGCTTGCACCGTTAGTATGGATCAAATTAAGCAAAATTAATAAATTTCATTGTTAGTATAGTCAAATATATTTAAATAAGTATATTTGAACCTTATTAATATTTAAAGCTTTATTTGTAAGCCAGCCATTTTCATCTTGTGTGCAAAATTTGAGTGAGCAAAATTTTTGCATACACATTTTGTTTGGATGGAAATGCTATTTAATTAGCTAAGTAATATATTTCTAAAATACAATTTAAATAAATTTCTAATTCTAAAATACAATAAATAAAAATAATTGGTAAAAAAATATTGGAGGGCCAATTTTGGGGACGGCGATTTTTATTGCACCCGCACGATATATCTAAAAAAGACAAGGTTTGGTAAGAATTAAAAAATCCTGTTTTTTTATAATATTTTTAAATCATTAATCATGCCCTGCAATGGACTTTTTATGGCTGAGATGATGATGATGATGATGATTTGACGTAATCACTAAGCGGAAGCTTGTTGTTGATATGATGTTGCTCGAGGCTCTTCTAATAAGACCGTCAACTGATACGACTATCGGAACAATGATCGTCAAATATACATCCCATGATATAACATGACAGTTAATTATCTCATGAGCCAAGTCAAGGTACTTGTCGTTATTGGCCTTCACGAGATTCTTGTCATGCGAGGCGGTTACGTCATCGAGCACTACCCAGCGCTGGGATCTAACAAGCGCCACGATAAGTAAGTTCGTATAGACTGAGTGGCCAGCCCTAGTGTCAGAGTTATTAAGCCGCCGAAAGGCCTCAGAGCTGGCTTGACGATTGACAAACAACCGGGACCTACAATTTAATGTGATATCCGACCCACGGTAGCACTCAAAAAGAATTGCCACTCACGGTCACCCATCCGAAGACTGACCGATCCGTCCGTTGTTTGGCATTAATGATTGTTCGAGAACACCTAGTCTAGCTACGCCACGATATCAGGCATACTCATTGCGAAAAGTTTCAAATTTGCAAAATTGCTAATATACGCGTAAACACCAGTTAATTACCCTACGTATAATTAATCATTTTATTAATTCCACGAATATTTATGCTTATTAATTTATTATTATATTCGTATATTTCCATTTCCAAGTGCCATTATTTGGCAAATTAAAATTCTTAATCTCATTTTTACGCCAGCTGTGTGTATTCGGTATCTGATTACTATTTGAGACATTTGAAAAAACATTTTAAGTATCGCGGGGCTATTGTTGGCTCCCATTGTCATACCGAGATGATTCGTTCCGGAGTGTCATTTTGAGGAATGTCAAGGCATGTATAATTATAATTAAGAGAAACGTTTACCGCGCACTTGTCTATACAGAAGAAGAAACAAATTTATAGACGTAAACAACTTACGGGTTTTTTTTATCTGATTGGTATCATAAATAGTTAGTTTGTATGTTATGCTGTTTTTCAAACATCATAACTTCTAAATAAAAAAATTAATATGTACCTAATAAATCTGAAATAATTATAGTTTAAGAAACTTAAAAAAAAACGAATTCGAAATACGCAATTCGTTTACTTGGAAGACTTATTTTTCCAGTTAGTTTGTTATAAATAAACACTAAAGTACAGAACCGATTTTAATAAAATTATATGGGACCACCTCTGAGATGTTTTACCTAAAAAAAAAACAATTCGTAATTGGCGGAGTTATCGCTGAATGAGCATACAAAAAAACATAGTCGAATTGAGTAAAATCTGTTTTCTACTTATAAATATTATCCCATTTCGACGATTCTTTCTTTTCATGTATTATTCGAGTATTAAGAACAGCTACACACAAGACCAGAAAGGTTCGCAGTTTATTCAACGTTTTAAGATCGATTCACACATATCAGTAAGTCTCGTATATAGTATCTGCCTAACCCAATGGGAAAAAGGCGTGACTGTATGTATGCATGAACAGGTGAACATAGAACCTGAACCTTTTTTAAGAATAATTACGGGTGCACCCAGACACAGAACAAACATCCATGCTCAGCACACAAATGTTTGTCTTGGGTGGGGATCGAACCCGCGATCTACAACTTAGCAGGCAGACATACTACCAACTGCGCTGCGAGGCCAGTCAATGTTATGAATATACATATAAACAATGAAGTACAGATAGTCAGATATACAAGTTTCACAGCATGTATTATACGAAGTGTAACAGTAAATAAGAAATAAATAATACTTTTGTATAATCAAGGAGATGGCGGGATGAACTGGACTCCTACTGAAAGAATTGCGACTCAAAAATCATTGAACCGAGAAGAATGGAAGAAGAATAAGGAGGCCTTTGCTCAGCAGTGGGACGGAACAGGCTCTAATAGGAATATAATAAAATAATAATAATAATCAAAACCGAGCTCAACGAACCTCTTAAAATAAAACTGTGACGTACATTACATACATTACGTACATTACACAGACGTACATTAAAAATAATTTTAGTAATTTTTAACACACGTGACAGCGCCCTGCGCCACTGAATTAGTTATAGTTTTTATTACAATGCTCTGCACCATAGAATAAGTAGTAGTTACTATACAAAAGATTAGCTTTTTAAATATAAATAAATATAAATATTTGTGGACATTTCACACAACACCATCTAGCCCAAACTAAGCAAAGCTTGTACTATGGAACTAGATAGCTGATAGAATACATATATACTTTTTTTTTTGTAAATATATACATATGATACATAGAAACACCCAGACACAGAACAAACATCCATGCTCATCACACAAATGTTTGCCCTGGGTGGGGATTGAACCCACGACCTTTCAGTTCAGCAGGTAGACGTAAACACACTACCAACTGAGCCACAAGACCAGTCTTTAAGACCAGTCTTTAAGTTCTCATGTTATTTAAGTTAGTCTGCCCTAAGCAAAGATTACTTTGTAATATAGGGAACTAAGCCACTGGAATGAATAGACGTTGTGTAAAAAAATATACGTTTTAAATTATTTATTTTAATCCTACTTCTGTCATCAGAAGTGGGATTAGTTAACTCACACCCATAACAATGAACAATAAACGATAAAAAAATGAACAGAAACGTGGACAAACAAACTGTGAACAAACAATAAATACTAAAGTGTGTGCAGTGAGTGAAGTGCCGGAAATTATTACTAGGACGTTTGGAACTCATAGTGAAACGAGCACTAGCAAAATTATAGCTTTGCCCACCTTTGACCCTAGTGTTGGCGCAATTGAGGCTAGGGAATGGACTGCAGAAGTTGATGTGTTAGCCTCAAAACATAAATGGGATGACGTTGAGATCATTGCAAGATGTGTGCCATTTTTGGCTGGACCTGCAGGAGAATTGTACAAGGAATGGACACCTTTGGCACGAACTTGGCCTGCTTTGAAAGAAGATCTTGAAACTACATTTCCAAAATGTCGAGATTTGCACCGAGACTTTAAAGTTGCCGCCAACATGACGAGTGATCAATACCCAAATGTATCGGTTTATGCAGCAAAGAAGCACAGAATACTTAAACAATTAAGATTGCAATTTCGCGAAAGCGAAATTTTGGAATTAATAACGGGAGGCATAACAGATCTATATGCAAAATCTATTGCAAATAGCGCTGAAACAATAATAGGTTTATACCAGAAAATATCCAATTATATCCTGTTATCAATGAACTCTGCTAAGCATACATTGAGTACTAATAATAATGTCAACACGGACCCATGGTCCATACCTTCTACGTCAAAAAGACCGAAGCTCATGAAAGAAATCCTCACCTGTCACCGCTGCCATAAAATTGGACATATTCGACGCGATTGCCGAACCAGAATAAACACATTGCCGCCCATATATCCAGCTGTTACAACAGGCGAAAACAAAATACCACCTGCAAATAATCAAACCCTCAGAACAGAACAGTGTACTTACTGTTTAAAAAAAGAACATCGTTCTGAAGAATGTTGGACGAAACAAAGAGTTGTTCGAAAAAATCAATACAAAGACATCAACAGCAATGGCAAGGTATGTACAACCGCTGTTATTATTAATGGTAATATTTTACATATCTTAATCGACAGTGGAGCATCGTGTTCTTTGATCAGAGATTCTATTGCTCGATCGCTCGGAACACATCGTCAGCATTGCGTGGTTTATCTTTGTGGTCTTTCTAATAAGATATTGACATCTACAGAGAAAATAAATGTTTTAATTCAATTTGAAAATATGTATTACGTTAGAGACAGATTTTCATATTGTCGAAGACACAGAAATTAGATACGATGCTTTACTTGGCCGAGACGCAATACGAAATAACAATATTATGTTCGTAAATACTAAAGACGGTACAATAATTCAAAGACAAAATTCGACTCAAACCGATACCCAATACCAAGAAATTGTTTATAACATAGACGATTTGATAAATAGTGTTGTGAATCAAGCACCAAAGAGCGCTCAAACAAAGCTCAAAGAATTGTTGAACAAACATTCAAATCTTATTCCCAGTAACAAAAACATCCGTGAAATTAAAACCGCCGTGATGTTTATTCGAACATCAACATACCAACCCGCTGTATATAATCCTTATCGTATGTCAGCGACTGAGAGAGAAAAGGTTCAAGTTATGGTTACGGAACTTTTAAACAACCACTTAATACGAGAGTCAACATCACCATATGCGTCACCAATCATATTAGTCAGAAAAAAAGATTTAAGTGACAGATTGTGTGTGGATTATCGAGCATTAAATAAAATAACGGTTAAGGACAGGTACCCTCTGCCATTAATTGAGGATCAATTGGATAGACTAGGAAAGTCTAAGTACTACTGTACTCTTGATATGGCGTCAGGTTTTCATGGAATTCCCGTAGAAGAAAAATCTATAGAAAAAACTGCTTTTGTGACACCAGACGGTCATTATGAGTGGTTAAGAGTCCCTTTTGGATTATCTAATGGACCGAGTACATTTCAAAGGGCTATTAATAAAGCATTGGGAATACTAAGAAACAATTATTGCCTTGTATACATAGATGATGTTATTATTTTTTCAAACACAATAAATGAAGGTTTGAAAAGATTGGACGCTGTTTTAGAAGCGTTAAACAAAGCGGGTTTTACACTAAACCTAAAAAAAAATAACTTTTTTCAACCACAAATTGAATACCTGGGAAGAGTAGTGTCAGAAGAAGGTTTTGGCACTTCCTGGACGAATGTCCAGGAAGTGCCAAAATAGAAACGCTGAAAAATTCACCGACTCCTAAGAACATAAAACAAGTTAGGCAGCTAATGGGTCTAGCTGGGTATTTTCGTAAATATATACCCGAGTTTGCGACTAAAACTGCACCTATAACCAATCTTTTGCGTCAAAACACCCAGTTTCAGTGGACTGAAGAATGTGAGAAAGCTCGACAATACGTAATTGAGAAACTATCTACATACCCACTATTAGTAGTTTTGTATCCTGATCGTGAGACAGAACTCCATACCGATGTAGACAAGTAGTTTGGGGTTTGGTGGAATTTTACTACAAAGACACAATAAAGATCTTCGTGTCGTGTCTTATTTCAGTAAAAAAGCGTCTCCGGAACAATCCAAATATCACAGTTATGAGCTGGAAACAATGGCTATAGTAAGTGCCCTAAAGTATTTTCGAGTGTACTTATTGGTAATAGAATTCAAAATAGTGACAGACTGTAACGCTGTGAAAGCAACTTCAACTAAACGAGACTTATTACCGCGAGTCGCAAGATGGTGGTCCTACATACAAGACTTCAATTTCAAAATAGAGTACCGGAAGGGAAGCAACATAAAACACGTGGATTTTCTCAGTAGAAATCCATCACAAAATGAGATCGACATAGAAGATATAAATTTGAATGATCAGATCACTTGGCTAGAAGCAACTCAGAAACAAGATCAAGAAACCATGGATATAATGAGGAGAGTTCAAGAAAATCCTGATAGTTTAAAGGAATATACAATACAAAATGGAATCCTGATGAGAGTTTTTGAAGAAAAAAATAAAAAGAAGTTAAAATATTTTGTACCCTCAGCTGTGCGTTTTAACCTCACGAGATCTTTTCACGATGAGCAGTGTCATATTGGGACAGACAAAACCATAGAGTCAATGCAAACCAAGTACTGGTTTCCGGGAATGAGGGCTTTCATAAAAAAATATATTGGCCATTGCATAATTTGTTTATCGGCTAAAAGACCAAGTGGAGCAAAACAAGGCTTATTACACCCAATCGAAAAGCTACCAATCCCTTTTGATACAGTACACGCTGACTGTACTGGACCTTTTGGAACAGCAAAAGACCGACATAGATACCTGTTATTACTAGTGGACGCTTATACTAAATGCACTTTATTAACACCAATAGAAAACCTCACAAGCACCGAACTGGTAAAAGCTTTGGAACCTCAGCTTAGCTTATTCGGTGCAACAAAACGATTAATTACAGACAAAGGAACAAACTTTTCGAGTAAACAAACAAAAGAGTTATTGAAAAAAATGGACATCGAAATTCACTTTATCGCAACCGGAGCAAGTAGAGCAAATGGACGAGCCGAACGATATGTAGCGACAGTATTAAACTTATTAGCATGTGAAGTTAGCCGTGGGTCAGCGTGGGTGAGTATGTAACCGACTTACCTACGATAAGTCGGTTACATAAAGATCTTCCCGAGATTGATTGTAATACCGATCTCCATCAATTAAGAGTCACCGCAGAAGAACGATTAAGGAATAATGCACTAAAAACGAAACAAAGGTTTGACAGAATGCGACGCAATAATTTAATTCTTAAAAAGGGCGATATTGTATACGTCCAATAGCAACGAACTCGCTTGGGAAAATTAGAGCCAAGGTATAATGGACCTTATACAATTGAAAATTGTTTGCCGCGAGACAGATACAAGGTTCAAAATGTAGAAAAGAAAACTTATCAAATAGTACCAAAAGACAGAATTAAATTGTGGAATCGCGAGGCTCCTGAAAAAGCCGCGACAGCGTACAGCTGTGAGCAACAGCTGACGCAATGAAATAACTATACTCTTGTATTGTAAGTATAATAAACATTAAAATGGCGTAAGGGACTCATTGAGTGTGCTGGGACAAACAAAAAACCTTACAAAAAAGGCGTTGACGACTTATGGGGGTAAGAGTGCGCTGGAAATCGTAAAAAAAAAAAAAAAAGAGAGGTCATTGATAGGATGTGTTTCTTCGGTAGAAGATAACCTTGATAGTTATTCGTGTCATAATAACAATAAAAAAATAACTGTATTCACAGGGTATGTTACTTCAATAGAAGGTAAACATTGCTAGTTATTCTTGTCTGAATAACAATAATAAAAAAATAAAAACTGTGATTCACAGGGTATGTTACTTCAATAGAAGGTAAACATTGCTGGTTATTCTTGTCTGAATAACAATAATAAAAAAATAAAAACTGTGTTTCACAGGATATGTTACTTCAATAGAAGGAAAACATTGCTAGTTATTCTTGTCTGAATAACAATAAAAATATAAAAAAAAAACTGTGTGATCCACAGGAATCATTTCTTCAATAGAATTGACCATGCTAGTTATTCTTGCCTGAATAACGGTATATTAATGTAATGGCAGTATCATAACAAAATACCTAAGCCATATAAACAGTTTACACTTTGTCTTACTCTCTCAACTGTAGAAAGAGCAAGACAATAGTCAAAATAATATTGAAATAAGACTGTTTGAACGCATGCTGTACGCTAATAGCGTGGGTCCAAAAAAAAAGTTAAAAAAAAATATGGGTTGTCTGTAAAGTCGGTTTACGGACGGTAGTTTAACGTGACAACGTCATAACAAAACATTGACGAAATGATGATGATGATGATGTAACGGGACAATGAGCGTAACGTAACGGGACAATGAGTCATACTTTTTCGTGCGTGCAGCCGGTGTTCATCAATTTGTTAGACGTTGTCAAAAAGAGGAAGAAAAAGACGATATTACAGTAATACTTACTGTTGCGCGGGAGTACGACAGCTTGCGAGTCCTCAACGGTACATTGGTGCAGATTTCCGTGAAACATATACCGAATGGTAAGGTGCTTCCCCTCGCCCACACACGGGTCGTAGAATCCAGGCAGCTCACACTGTGAACACACACAATTCAATACCTTAGCTATAACACTAATCTATAAGAAAATATTTACGTGCTAGTGAAACAACAGGCGGCCTTATTGTTAAAGGAGATCTCTTCCAGGCAACCTTCTTATGGAGAAGCGAAAAGAAAGATATAGATGACGGGGTCTCTAACAAAAAGAAAGAAGTTATAATAGTAAGAAAAAATTAAATTAAAACTAATAAGCAAATAGTATATACCTATATATTTAACGAAGTGTAATATAAGTGACTTACATCCTAATATTTAAATTACATAAAATATCTATACTTTTTACTTGGATGACTTATTTTTACAGTTATTTTGTTATAAACACCAAATTACTAAACCGTTTTTGATAAAAAAAAATATGGGACCATATCTGAAGTATGGACCTACCAAACAAAAAAATAATTATCAAAATCAAATCATAATTGGCGAAGTAACCGCTGAACCAACATAAAGAAACATAGTCGAATTGAGAACCTCCTCTTCGGAAGTCAGTAAAAAATGGTAAAGTAGGACAGGGGAGAGTATGTTAGTTTTTTTTATTTATTTAACAAAATTAATCTTCACAGACTCCGGGGTCCGTGCCTTTTATAAACTACGAGTAATATATGCATTTTTAACTACTTAATTATTATTTTTTAACTATGCAAGAGGAGTATGTTAGTAAACCCCTTTAAATAATAAAGATAAAAAAAAAAGGAGTTGAGATGGGGCGTACCTTGGTGGCGTCAAGTAGTTCTAGCCGCGAGTCCTTGATAAGGCACTGCACCGGCACCGTCACATCGATCACCTCTGAATAGAGAGTATTAGTCTCCGAGGAGGGAGAGTCGCCCACTGCCTCCTCTGGGATCTCGTGGCTTGATGCGTCTGGAAAGTGCAACGTTACGATTGAATAGACACCGGCCAGTTGCGTTACATCATCGCACCGCTATCATTTTTTTTTATTCAAAAATAGACTTGCGTTTACCGCCAAATCGCCTGGTATTAAGTGACAGCGATCTACGATGAAGCGCGATTTGAAGACACCCAGGTTATATCTATTCGACACAATTTTTCACCTTTGGCGGGCTATATCCCGCACACATTTCATCTGAGAAAAAAGTTATATATGAAATCTTAGTTTTGTTTTAAGAGATCTTTGCAAAGATACCCCACACGATGGGTAGAGATTGAAAAAAATTCATACCTTCTTTATATGTATGGAGGCCACTCCTATTTTTTTTTAATTTCGTTTTTTAGCGGTTCACAGTACACATCTACATGCCAAATTTCGTTTTTGTAGGGTTGATACTTTCGAGTAAAATGACTATGACAGAAGGACAGACAGAGGGACATGGCAAAATTATAAGGGTTCCTTATAGTTACTAGGGAAGCCTAAAAGGCAGAGCATGTCATTTTTTTGGCATTTACCGTGTGTTGATTTTTTGATGCTAAGTGTCTGTCACATATTAAATAGGTGCGGGATAATTTGATTTAATAAATTGTAAAAAAACGAAAAACATTATAATTTCATATTGTTACGCTTACAGAAGGTGTTTAATTCGTAGTGAGATAGGTAAAATGTAGCTTCCGTGGCTGCAAAAACATATTATCAGTGGATCTTATATCCTTCTCGCTGATACGCTGACTAGATTTTTTTTTCTTTTCGTAGTATCAAATATATCTCTATATAAGTAATAGATTTCAACAAGGTTGACATAGTAATTGAGGCGTCACATGAACTTGACAAACTTATTTAAACGCTCGGATCCAATGTCTCGTATATGTGAAAATTAAGAATAAGATATGACACCATCGCTACAAAACATGTGAGAGTATTTTACAATGGAGACTAACGTGATTTCACACATTTTAAATAAAAACTACGGGTCACTCACGTCTTTGTTGAGTCAAAAAAAAAACGACTATACGAGGCGCGACTCCGATCGAGTGATGTTTGCGCTGCTCCTTTGAAAAAGACCGTCGAATGCGGTTGAAACTATAGTAGGATTTTTCGCCTAAAAAAAGACGAGTGACCCGTAGTTTTTATTTAAAAAGTATTTTACCTTGAGGTAGTTTCCCATACACGGCCTTGATTACAACTAAACCTTTCTTCTTTTCTTCATCGGACCGGATGCGGCTGTACGTCGCTTTCATTAGTTCTACTGTGGCACGTGCTTGTCTTTGCATTTCTTGTAATCTGAAAAAAAACATCAGTTTCATTTGCTCGAACAGTTAATAGGTTAGGTTAGGTTCGGTTCCTGTTTTATTATATTCAGAGACCTTTTTATTTACAAAGGTTCAGTTATCAGATACATCCGCTATTAGGTTAGGTTCCTGTTTACTCTACAGTCTACACTATCGATTTACAAAGATTCAAATGAACATTCGAGATTTATAAACAATATTGAAAAAAAAAAAATGCAATTTCGGGGAAATTATATTTGGTATTTCAAAATTCGGATTATACATAGGTAAGGTGAGTCAGCGGTCAATCGCAACACAATTTCCGAAAGAAAATAAATTAATAATTGAAAGTATTGATGTTTTGAAATACATTTGTCACAATTTCATCTTAATCCTCACTAATATTATGAAAACAGTTTGTTGCAGGAGAGAAGTTACGCATATATAATCGTTATCATCATCATCATCATCACTGCTTTTTCGTCACTTCGCAGCTGAAACCACAGGGAATAGTAGTTTTAAACATTAGAATTATTATCGAAATATAATTGTATGTAGTGTTTTGTAACTTCAAATATTAAGATAACTAACTTATTGGACCATGTATTTTTAAATAAAAACTACGGGTCACTCACGTCTGTTTTGAGCCGAAATATCCGACTATAGTTTCAAGGCAAGCAAGGTTTAGTGCAAGGCGCGTCAGCGACCGAGAGTGACGTGTATGCTGCTCCTTTGAAAAAGACCGCCGAATGCGGTTGAAACTATAGTCAGATATTTCGGCTCAAAACAGACGTGAGTGACCCGTAGTTTTTATTTTTATAATGTGTGAAAACCACGTTAATTTCCATGGACCATGTATGTATGTTAATTAAATTACCTAATTAATAATTGAAAAATAAAGATACTGTGGAAATGACTGAGGTTGGAATCGTTGACCGATGTAACACAGGGTTTCCTAGAACAGTGGTCAACGAGACACCTACTACCTATGTGCATTCATTTTGTTATAATTATAAGTTGAATTGTTGTTTGTTGTTAGTAGGATTATCTAATTAAAATGTACTTTTAAACAGTAATAAATTGAATTGAATTGAGTTTAAATAACAAGTATATTAAGTAAAGTTGTTCAACACTCACCGTTCAAAGTTAGCCTCCATAGAGCGTCGCTTCTCCCTCTCGTCTCGATCCCTCGCGATGGGGTCCAAGATGACTTTCTTGAGCAGCAGCCACGAGACGACTGGCAAGACAGTCGCGTAGAATACGGGGGAAGGCATCACCTCTTCGCACAAGTGTATCGGGACTACAATGGTTTGAGTTGCACACGTCCATCTAGAACATACATAGACTTCTATCAGGGATCGTAAACGGTTAAGGTATAAGGTTACGCTACCGGTATAATAACGGTAGAGGTATAAATTATAAAGGTAGACCGAAAACGGTGATAATAACGGTTAAGGTATATAATAATAACTCTACCGATATTTTGTTATTTTGGTACCGAAATCACCGCGTTGCATAGGACCTCTCGCTCTTACGCGTTTGCATACGAATGGGGGATGGCGATGCGCTGGCGGTCAAGGTCAAAACCTTTCTTATTCACCTTACATGCCTTCCTTTCACAATACAGAAGAAACTCAGATAAGGTCTCTGCATGTTGCTAGTGGACTTCAATTCAGTTTCCACCCATAGCATGCCGCAACAGTTAATACCAGACAAGTACTTTTATATTTTTGACAGCTTCAAGAGACCACTGACTTACACTTTAGATACTAATTTAAACTGACAAAGGGACAACAAAATGACTTTATGGGTTCAGAGTTTCCTTTTTGAGGTACATCACCATCATCATCTCCGCCATAAGAAGTCCACTGCTGGACATAGGCCTCCCCCGTGAATTTCAAAAAAGACCGATTGGAAGCGGCTTGCATCCAGCGTCTTCCCGCCACTTGTATGAGGTCATCTGTCCATCTCGTGGCTGGTCTTCCTACGCTGCGCTTGCCGGTACGTGGTCTCCACTCGAGAACCTTTCGGCCCCATCGGCCATCAGTTCTACGTGCTATGTGTCCTGCCCACTGCCACTGCAACTTGCTAATCTTCTGTGCTATATCGGTGACTTCGATCTCGTAGAAGTACAGAACCCCAAAAATAGAGTCCAGTTTATCTAGAAAACATGCTCACTTTAACTTCAAAATCACTCCGCTAGGTATGCCAACCATGACCGCCGCAGATACGCTATTGCTTTGTGACACCTTTTTTTCGGCACCATACTCAGCCACTGCACCGAAAGACCCATACCTGAAAAAATATACGTAGAAGAAAGACTTAGAAGATTAACTTTCTTTTAAACCTTAAGCACACTGTCCATGTAAACCACACGTCATGCGCATGCTATCGTCATTTTGTCGCTTGTTGTACGTTTGCTTGCCACTTTGCATCCGTGCATGGACACTGAACAGTAGGCTTTAGAAACGAGACACTTATATATATATATATATATATATACGATATACTTAAAATAATAATACATCTGATTTTGGGAGAGAAAAAGATCGCGATATATAGTTCTCTTTCTCTGTTGGTGCGATGGTGGTTCGACCAAACATTCGATCGTATTTGTAGCAATTTTTTACTTTTTTTTATGCTACCCAAAATTGTGAACTTTACGTCATTGCGTCACAGAAAATAGGTATGCTTTGGATGAAACTCGGTAGTTAATATAGCATTTAATGCATATTATAACTTATATTTAGACGGATAGTCCTTCAGATATTTTTTTTCTACTGGGATGAAAGCTATGCAAATGAAATCAAAAACCGTGTAAAGTACGGACGCCGAGCAGGAAGGATTCCGTACATTGACCTATGATTACCTATCTCTGTCTCTCTGTCACTCCCGCGTGATTATATTGTTACCGCGCTCGTACAGGTGCAACGACCGGCACTTGTGCGAGCGCGATATCAATATAATCACGTGGAAGTGACAGAGTACCTATCTCTGTCATTTCCACGTGATTATATTAGATATTAGATTACGTGATCATAGGTCAATGTACGAAATTCTTCCTGCTCGGCGTCCGTACTTTAGTGTGAGTACCATTACATAACTTGTTTCGATAAAACATACAAATATACATAATTATATAACAACAACTGCTGAACCGATTTTGATGAATCAAAGCTAAGAACACTCTCGATGATATCTAAAAAAAATACCGGACAAGTGCGAGTCAGACTCGCCCACCGAGGGTTCCGTACAAACTAAATAAAAGGGGGAAATTATATATTTTTTTATATTTTCCTTCATAAACCGAAAAATATACATCGTAAAAATATTTAACACATTTCTTGCTCACCACTCGGATCGAGTGGAGCGGGGCTATAGTAGCGGCTTTCCCACTCGGATCCGAGCGAGCGTCCCGTTCATTTTGTAGTAATCAGTAAACCGCCGGCGTTTCAGGCAGTCAACGTTGCTTTGCGCGGCCACTCTGTACATAATCAAAATTCGCCTAAAAAGTTTTGGTTCCCAGCTGAAGTGAAGGGTCTGCAGGGGGCGAAGAATGTGTTAAAAACCTGTTTTAGCTTATGCTAACGAGGCTCTTTCATATGATACCCCACATGATACGGTTAATTCACTTTAAAATTTGGGCCCTCATTCCTTGCATAGAGTCACTATTTTTTGTGATTAAATTAAAAATTACCAGTTTTCGGATTTTTTCCTATATGTGTACTCTAACACAATGCTTTTTGCCAAATTTGAGTTGTAAGTCAACGGGAAGTACCCCATAGGTTTCGATTCCTCTGTGAGTGTCGAAATGTGCGTTTTATACGACATATTCGGCTGAAACTTTTTTTTACGAAACTGAGAAATTTTATTTTTCTTTCTGCAGCAAGATTATATGGATCTGCGTATATGGTTTTAATTTCAACTTGATACCTTCACGCGTCCCCGAGATAAAAGTCTTGACACCCGGACGGACGGACAGACGGACAGATGGACAGACAGACGGACAACAAAGTGATCCTATAAGGGTTCCGTTTTTTCCTATTGAGGTACGGAACCCTAAAAATATCTAAATCAAAATCGGTCCACCCCTTTGAGACCTACGATGACACAGATATACACACGTCAAACTTAGAACACTCTTTTTGGGTCGTGGGTTTAACCCAATTTTTACAAGCGTCCTTTTAAAAGGTCAGAACTAAAAAAATAAACTAAACAATATTTGTTGATAGCATATTAAACTTCAGATGTGGGGCAAAACAAAACCCTATTCCGTAACAAGTGGGTTACAAAAACGCTAGCAAAAAAACTATAAAAGAGATTTATTTATCAATCATAATAGCAAAGTCTTGTCATGCGCCAGCTTGAATAAAATACACAATATGATAAATCATCATAACAATCGCACGGAAGAAATAATAAAAAAAATATTTCGCTGTTGGCGGCTATTTTGCATTCAATATTTATTTTAGAAACAGTTTGGATAAAAAACTATCGCGATAAAGAAAACGGCTGTACTGATCTTGAACAGCTAAGAACTCTTGATCAAGTCCTCTTTTAAATAAAATCAAAGTCGACGTAAGTCAGCCCATCTATTTAAGCTAGAGACAGATACACAAGTCAAACTTGTAACACCCCTCTTTTTGGATCGGAGCAAAAAATAACAAGAATCATAGTCGCAAGCATACCAACCCAACACCCAGAGAGAGAGAGTGGTGGAAGGTGTTGGTGTAGCCAACACCTTCCACCACTCTCGCTGCTCAATGCTGCTGACGACCAAAGACTTACTTGAGAGCTAGCCTGAGCTTCATGTCATAGTGAGGCAGTTTCCACATTATATTGTAGGATATGAAAGAGTGCGGGTTGCCGATCTGCACAGCCGTGTTGGTGTGGAATCGTTCCGAATCCCGCACGTACACCGTGCTCATCGAAGATCCACCCTGACCGCCGGCACGGTACGTCAGGTAGCCCACCGAATGCGCGTCTAGTTGCAACGCCATAGCTGTAAGAAAATTATACATTTTGTAGTGATATTACGAGAGCCTTAGGGCGTTAGAAAGGTGGCATTCTAGTTTCGTGAACGCCAGTAGAATATAAGTAAATGCAAGGAAGTTGGATCAATGGAAGGAGCCTTAGCTTTACTTGTCGCTATTCAGCTGTATAAAACGTGTCCGCTTGATTCCTACTCTTCGGTCATACATTGCGTCAAGTGGTCGTCACGAGAAGAAACATTAATTGCTAAAACACGTAATAATTTAATGCATTAGTTTATGCCAACTAGTGATGGACTAAAACGCACGTACAAAAATATGTAATTTTTTTTTCCGCTGTTTTTTAATTTTTTTTTTTTTTTTATTTCCATATACTTTTTGGACACGGCGTGAACTGCGTATTCAAATCGACAACACCATCTAGCTCAAACTAAGCAAAGCTTGTACTATGGGAAATAGATGGCTGATAGAATATATATTTTTTTTGTAAATACATACTTTATATGATAGATAGAAACATCCAGACACAGAACGAACATCCATGCACATCACACAAATGTTTGTCTTGAGTGAGGATCGAACCCACGACCTACAGCTTAGCAGGCAGACATAGTACCAACTGAACTACGAGGCCAGTCGAGTAGAAATACGTTTACACTTGAGCTTTTTTGAACTTAACCGAAATAAATTAAAATACTCACTTGATACGAAACTGGGCGACACGCCTCGCGGCGAGAACTGCAACACCGTCCCGCAGTTTAGAAACATCAACCGCGATATGGTGCGGAATATTTTGAATCCAACCAGTGGCCCGTTACCAATTCCGCACTCCATCTCTGTCCATCCCTTTTCAGAACTAAGGTAGCGGTTTGTTAGGTTCACAGACCCTTGGCCTGAAAATAACATTTTTATTTTACTTGATAACAAATCCTATATTTTAAATGAGCAATTTTATATAATAAAAGATCTCGATCTCGATTTTAAATAATATGCCGATCTATAGTTTATTGGATTCATCCATTTCACTACACAATCTTGACGAGTACTGATCTACATTTTATTGGATTCATCCATTTCACTAGACAATCTTGACGCGTACTGCATGGAACTCCATGCTACCATAATACCCCTGTTGTATACAACTTCTAAAAGTAAAAAAAAATAAACAAAAGTAAGGTTGAATTGAAAACCATTTTTTCGAAGTTCGATAAATCAGATTTTTTAAATTAGAATTAATTACCTATTCCATTCTGAGTGGAGATGTTCCCCGACACAGTCATGGTATTTCTGAGCGTAACGGGAGCATCTATGGACTGCTGGATGTTCATTCCTGACACTTCTATGGAGGGAATCGGTGAAGGATCATCACTGCAACAAATAATAAAATAATAGGCGGGCTATAGATAAACATCAATCAAACAATAACACTTTATAGGCACCACAAAAAGTAATAACTTCCAATCAACATATATCATCAGACTTTCGTCGTCAATGACCTGGATAGTAATAAATCAGCCCAAGCTCGACTAGTTTATCAATTATTATCAGAAAGTTCCACTGGTAAGTTTTAGGCTCCGTCAGATGAACCTCACGGTAAAAAAATATGCTTCATCGAACTCATAAACGAATGCTAAAGAGCAGCATGATCGGACGTGGCAGATTTGATCACACAAAATCATCGCAAAGCTTTGGTTGCATTACGTCTTAATAAAAGCTTGAAATAAGAACAGACCTAGGCTCAAAGAAAATAGGCCAAAATATATGAATGCGCTGCGAATGAAGGTACAAACTAACTGTAGTTTTTAGATAACTTATCAGCAAATTTATAATGTAAGTTTTATGTTTTTAAATAAATAAAATAATTAAAGTTTAATTAACTAAAAAACATGCTTCAAATTATTGTATTGTCATCGGTCCTCGATAAGTCTACAAAGTTTTAATAAATCTAACCGTTTGAAGTGGGTCAAAATCAAGTCCAAAGGAGTCGGTTACAAAAAAACAAACAAACATGCATACAGGTGAAGCTAAAAAAAGCCTGTTAAAAATATATATAGACATGGGACCGATATGTGCACATGGCTTGCAGTGCAGGGAATACATCTGTAACTAAGCAATAAACAAATGGTATTAAATCAATAAAAATAATTGTAATTAATCAAACAAGACTGAAAAAGTACTGGTATATCATATTTAACAACAAGTATGTATATTAAAAGAAAAATAAAATACCCATCTGCAGAAACTGCATCTGCAGAAAAGCAGTTTCTGCAGTCCAACTTACGATTTCGTTACGTTTAATACGCTGTTGAGTGTACTTTTTTGTGAGAAAGTATGCGTAAAATCGCTGTAAACAATTATAAACATGCATTTTTAAGAATAATTTTAGTTAAATCACTTGTTTATTACGAAATAGTTCGTTGAAGGTCACAATAAAAAGCATTTTTTTTATTTTCTATGAAACTCAAGAAGTGAAAGCGAATCTAACGACATCTCGGACTGGCTGTAGGCTGTAGGCTGTCATATAGAAACATACATACATACTCACATACATACATACACTCAAAAAACATAACCCTCCTTCTTGCGCAGTCGGGTAAAAAGGTTTACCCATTATTTTATAGTAACATCATTTAAATTTCATAAATCTTAAAATTCCTACTAATTTGAAGGAAAGTAGCATTGACAAGTTATCAAACTGACCATCCACATGTTGATGCTTCTCTTCACTTGGTGATCCTAGACCAACATGTATAAACAAGAGACTTTAAAGAAAAACATGTGTACACATTTTATACATGACAAGCAAAGGTGAAATGAAGGAGGTGTGCGACTTACAGGTCATATTCATCTTGATATCTTGTGAATAAGTCTGTGGCGTTGACAGTAAGAGTTATTGTGCCACGAGGATTAGCACTCTGTTGGAGCCGCCTTTCTTCTCTTTCTCTTTTTAGCCTGTAATAAAAATAAGAGCATATCACGTTAGTACTAAATGTAATACAATCTAAGGTTTTTTATTTGAGATGACATTAATTTATTATTATTTATTATGAAATTTCTTGTCGCACATTTTTTTGGTTGCTTGGTGAATTTGAAATAGGTCAAAAAAGTGTTTGAGTTTTTAATTTTAATATAAAACGATTTACCATAATGAATATCGGAACAATGACCATCAAATCTTTATACTTTGCCATTGTCTTATATATTTAGGTATTATTTTTTTCATTTAACTTCTATTAAATGTAGTTATTATATCTAAAACATCCCAATATAGGAATAATTAGTCAAATAGCCTATATTTTTTTTTGTGTTTTTTGTATATTTAGCTATAGAACTCTTTGCTCGGTGTGTTTTAGGTTTTTTATTGACAACAGTTTGGATAAGTCCCAGTCTATCATCGAAGCATGGGGCAACAAGCACAAACTTGAGTATAACAAGGTATGTAGACTTGAGCTATCCTCATGTGGGATCTTATCAATAACAACATCAACTACAGTCATCAACATTATGTAGCATAGCCTATATAGTATTATTGTAATAGGTAATTAATAATCATCTTATGTTATGTAATTATTATGTTATTTGTGTCAATTATGTTTTTACCTTTCATATTCTTCTCTTATCTCTCTTGGTGTACGAGTTCTGAATATTACTTCCCATCCTTCTACTGTCAGACCTCGTTTTCCTGTAAAACCGTAAGTAAATAAGTTCATCTACTATACTTAAAATATGTCTACCACAGCCTTCCCTATCCCACTGCTGGGTATAGGTCTCCCTCTTGCCATTTTTCTCTGTCCTGTGCCAATCAAGTCTAGGTTCAACCCATGGTTAATGTATCGTCAATCTATCTTTCAGCTGCACATCCTACATTGCTGATTATCTATGTATAAGTAATATATATATATATATATATGTCTACTTATATGTAATCTTTTTATTAATAATTTAAAAAAATAAATTAAATTATTTCTAATAACACTTATTGTAATTAACAATTTCTAGATATTATCGGTTTAAAGAATTTTATTTCTCAACAAGAAATTACAATTTCACTTACGTGAGAACTAAATTTACAGTAAAGTATAATATTTCTTATGCTTCAGCAGTTAGCTGGATCTACATACATTAATTAACTAACATTTCGAGCTTATAAATGAACTTAAACAAACTAACTAACCTAAATAAAATTTCAATCAGTCGAAACCATAATTTTGACAGATTAAAACCTCATTCAATTTAATAAAATTGTAAATATCTTGTAAACTTATATAACAAAAGTATATTTCGCGCGTTATCTGTCCATCGTCCGTACACAAATATTTTGACAAATAAAAGCAATGTCTAAAAAATTTAACAGTGAAAGCATAACAAACAGACAGAAAGACAGAGTTGCTTTCACTTTTATAATATCTGTTAAGATTACCATTATGACTATATTCTGTATAAACATTGGATTCTTCTAGGTAAGCACATTCTGTTGTAGACCGCAACATCGCTTAACATCAGGCGAGTCGGCGGTCAAGCGCAAACCAATTACTACATAAAACAAACAAGCACTTACCAAGAGTGTCATATATAGCCCTTTTGTGTGAATCAGACAGAACTTCGTAAGCTTCTTTGACTTTGTTGAATATCTGCTCAGCCCATTTCTGCTTGGTTGGATCTGTGCTGTGTTTATCTGGATGGAACATGCGAGAGAAACGCCGGTACGCACTATTTATTTCTTCTGGTGTTGCCTGTAAATGATATGTTATATTATAATTACAGTTTTTTTTTTTTTTATCAGCCCTTTTTATACAAACTTTCCCACTGCTGGGCGCGGGCCATCTTCTCATTGTGAGAAGGGTAAGGCCATAAAAAAAGAATCAAAAACAATTCCTAATTGGTGGAGTAATCGCTGGACAAACACAAAAAAAGTATACGATTGACCACCAACTCACCTGATGTTAAGCGACGGTGTGGCAGAGGATGGAACTTGTTCATCTAGAAGATATTCACTCTAGCCTTGAAAATTCCTCCATTGTAGTTTTAGAATATTGAGTATTGCTTGAGCTTATATGGAATTTATACCTTCACACAACTCTCATGACGTCAGGGACCATGTTGCTTTCGGGTATATTTTCAAATCCAGGAAGCGAAAATCTTTTCATTAAAGCCTACCTTTACCTAACATTTGTGACGTCACTGGTGCGTGTTGACTTTGGGTATACTTTCTGTTTGGAAAGTCACAACGGGGGCCAACAAACTGGTTTCTGTTTGGAAACGCCCACACAGTTATTTTAAAACATACCCGGCCGCAACGAAACAAGTAAAAAATAATCTAATTATTAACCTAGTTATTTTTTTAAGCCTTACCTAACCTAACCTAACGTATAATCCTAACATATAAAAATAACCATCCCTATGTCTGTCTCTATGTTTGTTAAAAGGCACTAAAACAGGTATAGATTACAGTATAGCAAAATGGAATGTCCTACATGAAAGTATACCCCAAAAAAATGTTGCAGTTGGGTGTACTTTGAAATCCTTAATACGGCTATATATATTTTTATTATATAACCAAAATCAACATTATGGAGTGTTGTGTGAAGGTATAAATTCCAAATACGCATTGCTTGAACAATATAAGGTTAATGTGCATAAAGGTGTGAATGTAGATGAATTTTGACAGTGTGAAGTCACTAATCATCATGAGTTAACAATATATTTAACAAAAAGTGACAAAAAAATCTGTGCCATCACTACCTAGTGGAATATAGTCAAGACAATGATGAGTCTCTAAAAGGCACCATTTTAGTCAATGATGGTTCTGGAATAACTCATAGTAAACTGCAAAGTAGCCAGGCTGGCAGGGCCGGGTCCGAACCTATTTAGTATGAATTTGGTTTGGGCCAAATTCAACTTGAGATTTAACCAAACTAACTTGATCTTAACCAGCAAATACTAACTTCAAATAACTACTAATATATTAGCTGTTGAAGAAATATGCCCCTCCTAAATGTCCAACCAAATTATATACTTTTACTATTCTGCCGAAACCTGACAAGCATGTTTAAAAGTATTAATGAGAGTGGAAGAAATAAAAGGGTATCATAGTAAGTGAAAAGATTAGTCTCTCCCTACCCCAATGGGAAAAAGGTGTGATTGTAAGTATATTTACTATTTTAGTTTTAAGTGATTCATTTGTATAGGTGTATAATAAACAAAATATACAACTTTGCCTTCTGTACATTCAAAGTCTACACTTTTTATTTGTGATAGGCTGTAATTGATAAAAACCATATCGTGAATCGTGAGTTTAAACAGTGACCATATTATTATCAGCAAAAATAATTACTAATGAATTTGTGCTGTAATTAAAATACAATTTTACAGATCTAACTATGTCCAATATTTTTGTATAGGTACTCGATTGAAAAAGGTGCCCACTTAAGTTTGCTTTTCTTGAAAAACAAGCTTGGCAGATAGAGAATCAATAAGAACATCATCATCTCAGCCACAAGAAGTCCATTGCAAAACAAATGCCTCCCCCATGGGTTTGCAAATATGAGGTCATCTGTCCATATTGGCTGGTCTTCCTATGTTACGTTTGCCGGTACATGGTTTGTACTCGTGATCTTTTCGACACATCTGCCGAATCTGGGAGAAATCAATTAGATATTATTTTCGAGCTTACGCGCTCTCGTTGGTCGCTAGCCAGCCATTGTTGTTTACATTACAAGACATGTACTAGTAATAAAGTACAAACTTAAGTAAAAATAAAATGTATTCTATAAGTCAACAATACCCAACAATGTTTATCAACAACGTATGACATCCCAACCCTAATAAAACTGCGATGTAGGATGAAACCTCATTAGTTACCTACTTATTTTGTATTTATAGTAAGTAATTGCACTATTTATAACCTAAAAATTGATATAATTCAAATAAAAACTGCACCTACCAAATAATACACCTGAATGTAATATAAAGATAATCAAGAAAGCCATACAAAAGAAAGGGTCATTTATTTGTTACATAATAAACGTAAACGCCGGATAAAGTAAGCTGACAGTAAGCAGACATGTGATGCAATATTTACCGTTCTGGACACATTTAGTAGCTGATAATAATTTTCTTCCATCAAAACATTGTCCTGTTCTTCTTCCATTTTGTATCAAAAAATAATTGTTGTGTCCCAAAATACGACAAAAAGTTAAAGACAACTCATAGAAATAGAAAATAGGTCTACGGTGAAGCGATTTGCATAAAAAGCTGTCAAAATCAGTTTATTCGTAAAATGACAATTCTGCTGTCAAAGTCCATTTTGTACTAACTTCGTAAACAACTGGATACTGCACTTTCCACTGTATGGTATATTTTCATGCTACGTTTACACGCTTGCCAAGCCGCGGCAAGCCGCCACAAACACAAGCGTGTAATCGGGGTGTTTGGCTTGGCTTGGCGTGGCTTGCGTGAGCTTGTCGCCGATCCGGGTTAGTGTCGGTTTTTGAACACAGATCAAAGGGAGCTTGTGGCAAGCGTTTGCAACACGTTTACACGTTGGCGCGTGTTTAGTGACGCGCACGAGCTCGAACCGAACGGATGTCGACAGATGCTGTATACGATCGCGTATCGACCATGACTAGTTGGTCAAACGATGAAACTATGGCCTTTCTCGAGGTATATCAAAGTGGATCGTGCATATGGAATCCGAAGGACGTAAACCACAAAGATAAAAAGAAAGTAGCAGACGCTTGGTCTCATATTAGCCACGAATTAAAAAAGCCGGTTAAAGAATTGAAGGCGAAAAAAGAAATATTAATTAAATATATTAATTTTAATTTCAATATCCAATTCCGCCATGCTTGCCTGTCCGGAACATACTCTCGCAAGCGTGTAAATGGCATCCAAGCGTTTGTAGAGGCTTGGAGCTTGTGGGCGCTTGCCAAGCTTCGGCAAGCGTGTAAATGTAGCATTATGTTAGTGGCAAAAGAAATAATGTTATAAGCAAAAACCAGCCAATTGGGCACACACGCAGCTTAAGGTTCTGTAGTTATTTATCCTGTCATATTAGTCGTGTTAAGGTAACAAACAGACAGAGAGAGAGATCGAGACAGACAGAGTTACTTTACTTTTATACTGATACCCTATAGTAAAGACTAGCTGTGCCCTGTTGTGTATTTTGACAATTTTTCTTGCATAGTTGGGTAACAATTAAGCAATCTAAAGTAGTCTAGTTGTTAATAGTTTTTAACACCATATCAAAATAACTATTTTCGGCAATATTTTAGACGTTAAAATTAGTGTCCTTGTTTCATAATAATTGTCAAAATAACGAATAATTTGTTAAAATTATTAATAAATATGTATATCTGTTTATCATAGGAGCAATAGTCTATAAGAATTATAATCGACTTGAAAATACTTAAAAATGTGGCAAATGCTCTAACCGCGCGACCCAGTTACTGCTATCATTGAAATATGAAACAAAACAAAAAGTCTCCCGTCTCGAATCGAAAATTATACGTCGATGCAAAAAATTATGTATTTTTTGCTTTGACTACGATTGTTAAACTCATAGGTCTTGGGTGTTGTTATTTAGATAATCTGAATGCATTTGTTCTACCGCCTACCACATAATTGGTTTTTATTGTGCCACGCTTGTAAAAACAGTGATCATCATTGGAAGACACAAAAGGTAAAAATTCACACTTGTTGTTTTAATTACGAAAACCCTATTTACCGTAACTGTAAAAGATTTTGTTTATTAACAATCACAGCTTCAGTCAGCTCATTTATGAACAGGTGTCCGTATATCCAGGCTTGTTTTAAGTACGGCTTTTAAGGCCGCATGTAGGCGGGCGAGTTCTTGATGGAAAAGCTATAGTTACGGAGTTTTAGGCACGTAAATGGGTCACCCCTTAGCTTCAAATATGTGTAGCAGTATTCCCGAACTCAGTATTATGTGTGGTCACTGCAGCCATCAACATATCTCTGCCCGGCTTTCTCTTGAAAACAGAATAAATTATACATTCATACATTGTTCTTGTGAAAGTCTAGTAGAAATTATCAAAATTCTTTAGCAGTTACACATCACCGGCCGTATTTAGCTCTTTAAATGGTTAGTAGACCTAAGATTATACAGATTTATTGCAGTTTCAACTTCTATTTTATAATTTTGTACTGAACATGATGTGGGTAAAACAATATAATTTTCAGTAAGACTGTAGTTTAGGACCAATCAATTTGAAACATTATATTTTTTTCCTAGACAAGTCTTATCCTAGGTATGTTTCATATAAAGTATTTTCTATCAAATCCAAATACTTTCAGAGAAAAAAATAATAAAGGATGGAAAATTCCTTAAAACTTTCTTACTCCTCATCCAATGTGTATAAGATGAAAATAGAGTGAGTTACTTTGACGATTGTGCGTTTTGTTTAATTAATATGCAACTAAACATGATAATACGAGTATTAACTTTATGTATCCTAATCCTTTCTAATATTACAAGTAATGAAGTGGCATACTTTGAAGTCAGTTGTTTCAGTTTTTTAAACTATAAATTATCTCGGAAAGTATTTGGATTAGACGGAAAAGACTTTATACAAAGCTTATTTATAAGACTAAAACAAAAAATGTGAAGTCTCAACTCGATTGATCCTAAATCAAAGTCAATTCCAATTTACAATATTCAGTATACTTACTTGAAAATGTCCATGCTAAATTATAGATATTACAAATAAATTATACATATATACGAGTATACTGATAGAGTGAAGTGGCAAAAGAAATGATATTATGCCAACCTTACTTGGTGAGATAAGGGCAAGAAGATGGTGATTATATTTATCCTCTGACTGAAAAATGTTACTCAAATTTGAGCAATACTCAACATATTTTATTAACTTCTCACTATGTGTCAGTGACACATGACACTTGTGGAAAGAAGACAGAAAATTTGAGATTTTGATCATAGTTAAGTAATGGTTTTGGTAAGACCAATAAATTATAATAATATAGTGCTAGCTACATATTTAACTATTTGTCATGTTATGTGTCATAACGTTTCGTAGGTACCCACTTCTTTTAGCTATCATCTTATCTCTGTTAGTAGTTGGTGTAGTTTCTACTGCATAGTAATGAGCAATAGTAATGTTGATGAAAGTCCATCTCCAGGTTCTTGGTTATCATTGTACCAAATGTCAAAAAGATCATTTAAGCAGATTGATTGTAAAGTAATAGACAGAGATAAAGTTATTCTCTGACAGAGCTATGTATTTTATAAACCGATTTAGAAAAAATATTTATTTGAAAAAGATTCCAGCAAGTCTATGTTGCATAGGATAAACTAAAGATTTTTATACAATCTTGAATTGAAGTTAATAGACTTGAATGCTTTAGCTAAAGTATGCTTCCTTTTCAGATTTAAAAGGAGGTATCAAAATGCCTTCACCTCATCTACATTTGAAAGAAGATGATGTAGTCCGATTGGCATTGGACTTCCTCCACAACCGAGAGCTGCATATCAGTCAGCTCTCGCTGGAGCGCGAGACTGGTGTTATCAATGGCAATTATTCTGATGATGTGCTGTTCCTGAGACAACTCATCCTCGATGGACAGTGGGATGATGTACTAGAATTCATTCAACCTCTCAGCGCACTCAAAGCCTTCCAAACGAACAAATTCAATTATGCAATACTAAGACACAAATATATAGAACTCCTCTGTATAAAATCTGAAATCAAAGCCTACAACAATGTTGAAAATATTGTCAAAGAAGAAGTGAAAGTACTCAGTGATCTCGAAAAGATAGCACCCTCAAAGGACGAATACTCAAATTTATGTTTGTTGCTAACTTTACCTAGTATAACGGACCATGTGCAATTTAAAAAATGGAATCCGAGCAATGCTCGCGTACAGTGCTTCAGGGAAGTTTATCCTCTAGTACAACAATTCTTACCATATGAAAAAAAATCTAGCAGTACATTATCTAAATGTGCAAAAAACGACCGACTGATGCAGTTACTTATAAAAGGAATACTCTACGAATCGTGCGTCATTTACTGCCAAGCAAAAGCCACAGGATCAAAAGAAGCGCAATCCAACGAAGTGAACTTTTCTAGCTTGCTTGATGGTTCCGGTTTTGATGAGTCTGATTTGAGTTTACTCTCTTGGCTGCAGTCTATTCCGGCAGAAACTTTCAGCGTGCCGTTCGATCAAAGGATGTTGAATGTGGATGTTGAGAAATTAGAACGTCCATCATTGCACACATCGTGGACTGAACACATGCTCGTCACGCCTATCAAGCCGCGAACGTTCCCTCACCTGGCTATGCCATTCAGAAGGCCGCGGTCTGCCGCCGACGCTATGACGCGCTCTCTGCGCCCGCTACCAGACGGCGCCGGTGGACCGAGACCCCCCGCCGTCATGGCTCTCTCCGCTATAGATTACGGACCTTCCACTTCATGTTTCGCTGGCTTCCATCTCACGGGTACCAAGGGGAGTAAATTGATGAACGCGTCCGTAGATCGACTTTTTGAAAATAAAAATGGTGAAAGTATATTTAATGGACTGAACGAGTTGAAATCGATTGATGAGTCGAAAAATACGGAGACGGCGAGTAGTATAGGCGCGTCGACGGCAACCACGCCGGAACATCGTGGGCCTGAGTCCGCTTCGTCTATGTCGAATGCAGCGCCCGCTCCCGTGGCCGCGCCGGCGCCTTTGCCTGCGCCTGTGCCTGCTCCCGCAGCCGCGCCATCGCCTGCGTCTGTGGCCGCACCCACGGCGTATTCCGCGCGTCCGAACTCGAGGGCAGAGCCTGTGCCCCCACCGGCTGACACCACGCTTATCCCTGACGGACAATTTCGGAGAGAACTTCTCAAAGAATACCAAATACAGAAACAACGAGAATGTGATACTTACCTACGAAATCTCTGTCCTACAGACGTGAGGCAGCAAAATACGTAAGTACCTAATTCAATCAATACAACACTTACCTAACACATATACCCTAAGAAGGAGGGTAATGTTTTTCGGGTGTATGTGTGCGTATTATTTATGTGAGTGTGTGTGTATGTTTGTTTTTATATTACCACCTACAGCCTAAACAGCTTGATCGATTTTGTTTTGATGTCTGAGGTGAAGTTAGTTTGCTTGTTATTTCATGAGTCTCATAGGCTAGAAAATTGTAAAACTTTCACAAAAAATAAAGAAAACAGTACTTTAACATAGCCTCTTGTGACAAATAAGTGTTTTTATATTATTTTTTTTCCTAAAGAATTCTTATTTGAGCAAATTATACAATAGTTTGCACATATTTTCTCCCAAAAACACACTCAAATACGAAAATCACTTATGCAGCAGACTGTATATCTATTGTTTTTCTTGTAATATACCTAAATGTATTATTGCCATAGAAATAATGTCATATTTTAATCTTTCAGGATGGATCCTGTGCCTCTGTCCAGTATAAAAACCGAGCCGTTGGATGTACATAATGACCAATCACAATTTATAAGGTACTTTTTGAATATTTTATTGAACACAAGCAAAATGAAAAATAAAAATAAAAAACTTTTGCAATCATAATTTAAAGTACGAATACAATATAAAATATGTATGTACTTTTAATTGTAGTAAAGTTAGATCAATGCCTTATAAATGGGAGTGAAAAGGCATATCTTTCTCTCTTATTCATACGATAATGGTTCAGATATATTATATTCGAATATGCATTAGTAATTTTGGCGGATGCCAATATTCACTCACAATTCCATTGCTTCTTCATCATCATCGTTTCAGCCATAAGGAGTCCAATGCTGGACATAGGCCTCCCCCATTGATTTTCAAAAAGACCGATTGGAAGCGGCTTACATCCAGCATCTACCCGCCACTTGTCATCCATCATCATAATTTTCCATTGCTTATTACATTATATTATCAATTTATTATATTGAAATATCGTATGACATGGAATTCCTAGTAAGTAATGGTATGTGGAATAGTGAAGTTAATCTGCAGAAAAAAAAATCGAAATTTTAAGGAATATAATGATAAATGATAAATTGATAAATTCGTTTATTGAGATAAAAACGGAAAAAGACCAATTACAATTATCTCACAATATTCAAAAATTATTCTTAAACAATGTCCTAAACAAATGTCTGAGGATTAGATAATATAACTGCCTGGCAGTCGAATTCGTTATCATATCATATTATGCAACATATTATCATATTGTATGCAACATAAAAAATAAGCATAGTAAAAGCCAAAAATATTCATGAAATTTAATGAAACTGACAAAATATGTATATGCAAATTTAAATAATGAAAATTATTAATTTTAAACGACTTAAAAAAAGAATTTGATATGTATGTATATAATATTCACATATGTTAGTGTATATAGGCTTCTAAGCACGCGTGCCAAATTTCATAAGTGTATGTCTATGTAGTGTATATACTCATATATACGCAAAAACTAGAAGTTGTATTGTAATAATTCTTTTTTATTGAATAAAGTATCTGCCAGATTAGGGAACAGTGCTAGTTTTATCAGAATTGGTTCAGTATTTTTCAAGATATGGACTTTTTAAGTTTAAAAATATAGACGTTTCATCGACCCAATTCAAACTACAGGCCGGATTTTATCGAAACGTGGTAGGTTTATTATTCATACTATGTAGGATCTAACATACTTGTTATCGCAAAAATTAGGTGTTACATCAGTAGTCAAGTGTGTTTGAAAATTAAAGGAACTTACTCAGTGAAGTTTTATGAATCAAGTTTTTTTGTTTCACGCTAAACGAATAAATACCATTAAAAACGAGTAAATAAAAGTAATTAAAAAAAACGACTTCAAAACTGAAAAGATAATAACTGTTACATAATACCGACAAATAAATCAAAACTGGGCGTATATCTAAGTAGGTACCATACGTACCCCAACTATATTTTTGAGGTTGGTGTTTTGTTTAGGACTTGGTGATAGCTTAGGGCCTGGCACCGACATCAAATATACAGTTGGGGTACGTATGTACCTACTTAGGTAGACGCCCAGTTTTGATTTAATTTGTTGGTATTATGTAACAGTTATTATTTTATCCTTTTCAGTTTTGAAGTCAATTTAATTCATTTAAATTACTTTTATTTATTAATCATTTCATAATAAGTTCATAATTTGAATCTAGTTGAAAAAATAACATTCAATAACAATTTTTTTTGGACATAGACGACGGGGCGTTGAATTGCGCGCCATTTAATTACGATTTTAACGACGTAAAAGCCGCTTAGGCTGTAGGAGGCGTATCTACTGATTTAACTGATGGCCTCGTGGCTCAGTTGGTAGTATGTCTACCTACTAAGCTGTAGGTCGTGGGTTCGATCCCCACCCAGGGCAAACATTTGTGTGATGAGCATGGATGTTTGTTCTGTGTCTGAGTGTTTCTATATTTCCATATATCATGTGTATATATTTACAACAAAAAAAAGTATATATGTATTCTATCAGCCATCAAGTTCCATAGTACAAGCTTTGCTTAGTTTGGGCTAGATGGTGTTGTGTGAAATGTCCCCAAATATTTATTTAGATTTATTTAACTATATTTATTTAGTTGTTGTATAAGTAATATTGTATTTTTTCAGAATGGGTCCTATGCCTCCATCTGCTATAAAGACCGAGCTGTCAGATGAATATCCTGACCAATCGCAATTTATTAGGTATTTTTTGATGTTCAAGTTTTAAATTGTATGATTTACTATTAAAGTAAAGGGAATATGCATGATTTATTTTTATTTGGTCATAAAAAAGATAACCACAAATAGATCCATTCCACAAAATCAAAATTAATATACATTCAAAAATATAATACATAATTACAACAATTTGGTATATAATTAAGTACATGTTGTATTTGTTTTGTTTTGTTCATATTAAGTGGTTTAAAATTAAACAATTCCTTCAAAAATAAGAAAGTTCTACGCATTTCATGTTAGACAGAGAGCACACGTTAGCGAATGATGACGTCATGGTTCGTGTTCGTCCGTAAAAAGCCAGTACAAACTGTTGTTTCGCTAGAGAGGGACAGAGCATCCCTCCCCCAAAACTTTAAATATTTACATGTCGGAAGTTTATTGATCGATTTAATTATTTTTTAGTTTATGTATGTGTTACATTTTAGTATGTTATCAGTTAAACTATTATTCATATGAAATAAAATTCATGCATATTCCTTATTGTATGCTTAAATTATGAATACACTATCAAATATTAATGTACACGATAGAACAGACATATCGCTTTATAAACGAGAGAGAAAAAGGCAATATAATGCCATTTC
Source organism: Lycia hirtaria (assembly GCA_947563715.1). Lineage (NCBI taxonomy): Eukaryota > Metazoa > Arthropoda > Insecta > Lepidoptera > Geometridae > Lycia > Lycia hirtaria. The sequence goes on from OX387386.1 coordinate 18,400,852, forward strand.
TTTCTCTGTCATTGGTTTTGTTAGTGTATTGTCTCGGATACAAAAAGAAGTCATCCTAGATACGGCGCGTATTGTTAGGAGGTTCTTTAGTCAGTAGCCCTTACCACAGGCTGCTTGACCTATTTCCCGGTGCGTATTTTGTTTTTTTAATAATATGGACACATGTTTACTTTAACTTGGATTTTTTATTAAACGAAGTAAATTGACAGATCGAATGTTGCCACTTTTTTATGATATGAAAATAGTGTTGTGCTAAAAAGAGCATTCATATAAGTAAGTTATCTATTTAATTACGTTGTATTCTAAATATTCCTAAAAATCGAAATTTAGTCTATTTGCTAACTAGTAATAAAGATATCAAACATTTAAAACTAAACTATTACATACCATGATCTTACATGTTTCTTAGAAAATAACAAATAACACTATAACTATACAGAGATAAAATTATGGAATCCCTTCTCATTTCCTGAGCTTATTCAGAAAAACCAGTAAAATACATTCCTCTTCCTCTAAGGTGACTCAATAAAAGCGATTCGCTGATATAAACGTTATAAAATGTATTAATTTTCTATTATTTTCATTCCGTGTTCCGACTTTTTTTGAACTATATGTGATTCAAGTCCCATCACAATGATTTGAGAGTTGGTATCATTATTTCGAAAAGTGACATTTCAGTCTGTCAGTTTAATCCGTCTAATTAAAGGCCTTTCGAAAAACGTTACTTAACTTTAAGCAATTCTTAACATATTTTGTAAACTTCTCGTTGACACGTAATGACACTTGCGGAAAGAAGACAGAGATTTTAAGACGATGATTAAGTAAAAATTTTCAGTAAGGCCGTAAAAATCCAAGTATAAATATATTAATTGTGTACTTATTTTTAGATAGATAATTTTATTATGAATTATAAGTAATATGGACTAGCATATTGACGATATAGTGCACTATTGCAATATGATAATCCTGTAAGGATAGTGCATGAATGAAATAAATAAATTAAATGAAATATTGTTGCCGTAGAAGTAATTTTGTGTTTTTATCTTTCAGAATGGAACCTATTTTTTCATCTACTATGAATACCGAACTAACGTAAGTACTTTGTAAGCAATTATAAGTTATTTTTTTAAATGTTATGTGGAATTATTTCAAAATTATTCCACCATCAAATTTGTTATTCAGTTAAATATAGTACAGTCGGACTACTATCTTTTAAATGGGAGAGAAAAATTTTGGAAAATATTTTCCATTATTAGAAAATCTCTGTTATGCAGTCGGGCAAGTTGATTTTATCACTATCCTAACTTACAATATTACAAAGTGAAAGTAACCGTCTGTTTGTTACCTATTCACGAAAAACTATGAGCTCCCCACTACAAAACTTTAAAAAATAACGAAAAATGTAAAAATAACATCAGTCACAAAAATATTGAAATTAGTCCCTTAAAATAGTTCAAAATTTCAAATAAAAACATAAAATACATGCCTAAAATAACATACATTGCAGATTTCAAAATCTTTTCTTTTTCTCGTTTCAGGAGAGATGAATTATACCAGAGGACATTGTTAGAAGACCACGCTAATGTAAGTTATTTTTCTCTATTCAAGTGTATTTAACCTTTTGTATTCTTGAAGTAAATTTTCCATCGACTCTGTCTAAATTTCCTCTTGTTGACGCTTTCTCTGTGAACGAAATGATACTTAGAGTCAGATTCTAGTCGTGAGTTTGAGTTATTTTCAGGAAGAAGGGGAACTGTAGCTTATTATTTATTGGCTAGAGCATGGGGGTTAGACACGTGGCATTCAAATTTTGTGAACGCCAGTAGAATAGCAAATAAATGTATGAGATTGGCATTACCTAACGATTTATCACGTGACGGCACGACACGTGTAGGAATAGAATGTAGTAAGCGTTTGTAGAAATAGAAATGGTTGCCACTTGTCTAAGCCTGCTGAAGTTCGATTAGACCTAGTCAACAGAGTTTGGAATTGGCATCTGAATTACTTGACTTTTGACCGAGTATTGGAACTTATTTATTTCATAAACACAATGCAAATTATACTCAATTACACTTTAACAATAATATTTACTATAAGTTATCTGAACTGGAACATAATTCAAAATATGTGCATAAAGAAAATCCAAACAATACATATCGAGCAAGTACGGAGAAGGTACTAATTTGGAAAGCTTATCTTACAAAGCTAATAAATATGCTACTATAGTTCGCTTGTTATCTTAAGGTATAATGAATTCTACAGTTTTAATAGCAGATTTATATGTTTTGACAGAAATGTCGATCATGCAATCGTACTCTTGTAGTCTATATCCTCTTGAACTTCGTTGCGACAGTTAAGGTCGGGGGCCTCAAAGAGCGCAGCTATCTCTTTTGCGCATCACAACATTTTTTAGCATATAAAATCACTGAATGAATATTCATTTAAAAAACTGAAATATTAGAAAAATGAGAGACAGAATTGTTTATTTAGATAGGAGAAATATAAAAGGAAAAATTCAGATATCGTTTATATGGGCGATGGAGTAATGAAAAAAAACATATTTTGTAATTTCTCAGCCAAGTTAAAAGATACCGAAGAAACTCTTTGTTTTAACATTTCTCCTACCTAAATAAATATTTCTGTCTCTCACTTTTCTATTACCACCACCCCACTACCATTATCACCCCACTTGTGGTTTTTATTGCTTTTTTTTTGTCGCATGAGAGATAGCTGCGTGCTTTGAGCCCAATCTTAAAGTAAAGAGAAAGCGCTCTAAGTACGATTTCTGCTGTATTATTAATATGCAGAATAACAAATATAGTTCATTACATGGGAGGTAAGTATTAGATTTCAATGGGGGTGACATTATGCGGCACGAGCGCAGCGAGTTCTATATTATATCCGTGTTTGAAATATACATACATATATTAACTTCTAAGTGTTGTATGTTGTTGTTATATAGTGATTTTAAGGTGTAAATATCGAATGCGCTGCGCAAACTATTGATGATAGAACAAATTTTTTTCTAATATATATATATATATACCATACATCCAACCATTATTATTATGTCGCTATAACTACTTTTTTACATTTTAAAAGTTGATTAATATGCCGACTAAAATCAGATCATGTTATCCATACTTTTGTATTAATCCTTATCCAATAAATTATTTCGTATTCAAGACTGTTTCAATACCTGTAGATTACTTTTTGAATTTTTCAAGTCAGACATTCAATTCAAAAGATATTGCAATTTTAAAAATATAATCTATACAAAATATTAATCTACTATAAACAGCGATCTACATATATGTATGTCACTAACTCACGAAATCTCAAAAACTACATAAGATACTAAGCTGAAATTTGGCAGGTATGTTCCTTATGGAGTATATAGATCAGCTTAGAACGGATTTTGCTTGAAGGGCTGAATTAAGGGATAGAAATGGGGGTAAACGAATGTATGAAAGTTCCTGGGTTTTGATGCTAGGGGATGTATGAAATTTGGTATTTGTGTTACCTAATAGATATAAATGAACACCGCTATTATATTTTAATGACAGGGTTGAAAATTTCGTATTTGGATAAAAAATAAACACAAATTACAACTGTAAATTTTTGCGACAGGGATGAACAGGAGGTCAGGAGGTCAATTCCCTGGTTGAAATGTTCCATGAAAGTACCACGATTTTAATTCCAGGGCACAAAATTTAGTATTTGAATGTTCATAATTATGAATAATAACGAACACTTTATATTTTTACCCTGATTCGACCACCACGGCAGGGCTAAAAGCCCTAAAGTTTCAAGTTAGAGGCGTTAAATAATAACATTTGGGTTAATTAATAATTAATAGACAGGAACTAATACTGTTACTATATTTTGGTAACAATTAAGAGGGGGGGTGTTGAGGTTCTATACTATAATAATTATCACGTTACAGGCGAATTATATTAAATGTAATATTGAGGTAACAAATACATATGAATAAATGCTATGGTAATATTTTTAAAACTGAGATGAATTATGGAGATGTAAAGATGGTTCAAATATCCGACTCGGACAAATAAATATGAACGAAGACTTATAATATTTTTCGATAGGGATGGATTAAGGTGATCAAAAAATGGGTTGTCATTTTTTTTTTAAATTAAATTCAAAATAATTAAATAAAATTAAAATCGCCAATTCAAGCGAATTGCCGGTGGAAGCGGGGGTGGAGGGAGGTCAGACCGGGGCGGTATTACAGTTCAAATCCCAGCATGAGGGAGTGGGACGAAACAGAAACGAGTCGTAAGCGAGATTTAAGTACTGCAAGTGATAGATGGCTATGGGATAGGTGCGACCTGGGAGCGAAATGCTGCGAAGTGCTGGGCGTGAATAGAATGGAAGTACGCCTGGAGCAAAAGAAAATGTGGCTGGGGATCGAAGTGGGGGCGTGGTGGGAGTGAAGCAGGAGCGGATCGAAAGTTGGGTGGGAGCGAGATAGGAGTGTGACGGGATCAAGGTGAACGTGGGACAGATGTGAGGTTGGAGCGGAGTAAGTGCAGGTGAGAGTGGAGCTGAACGGGAACAAGGTAGGAGCGTGGCGAAAATGGGACAGGAGTTTATTTTTTATTTAAATATATCTACGTTTGACCACATACTCGACGTAAACTGATTGGGTCGGCAGTTAGGTTGGTGCGCAGTAGGTGTGTTTTCTTACGCGTAATACTCGCGAGTAACAGCTAGTTTTTAAATAAAATTCATGCATATTCCCTATTCACAGTCAAAAGGTTGCAACGGTTGCACCCTTTTCCACCTCTTCAACCCTTTTAATATCTGAAAACAATTATCGCGGAACATTCTATCCGTAGCTAAAATTCTGAAATTTGATGCTTTGAACCCGAAGCAGCGAAGCAACTTTACCATAAAGTATTTTCAAAGTATTCCAAAATCTTGGTACAATTGTTTAAAAGGTTTCCTTAGATTGCTAAGGAAACCTAAAAAAGAATATCGTTCAAAATAGTTCTCTATTCTATGGCCTATGTTTGTTTGTAACGAACTCGTCTATTTCACCTTGTTGTCAGAATCGCTTGAAAAAATACCTTAAGTGTCTGTATTTTACCATCACCCGTCTCGCTCGCTCATACCAACATTTTTGAAATAAAAAATGGCTGAATGAACTAATAAAAAAAAAAGTTCAATATAACTCTAGCAAGCAACATCACAAGTTTTCAACAAAACAAACATTTTGAACCAAGCTAATTTTCATATATAAAAATGCTTTTTATGCATGAAAATTAAGTTGTGTCAAAATTAAATTTTTGTCTAAAATTTGTGATATTGCTTTTTAGTGCGATATTAAATTAATGATTATTTTTATAAGTTCATACAGTCATTTTATAAATACGAAAATATTTGAATGTGCGAGCGGGACGGACGATGGTCGGACATATTCTTAATTTCTTCAGAAAAAAGTTTTTTATGATGCGCCTTATGCCATTCGCGATGAACCGTTGTAAAAGTTGCTTACAAAAGTGTTAACCTTATTTCATATTAAAAGCTAAACGAATAAGCAAAATCCGTGACGGCTCAACAGCCTTTGTGATCGTGAAGGGAGCTTCCGGTTGACCCTCTGCTTCGTCCCCTAGGGTTCTAGGAATTTGTTTTCCTCTTTGACCTACCGTTAATTAGACTGGAGGATAGGGCGGGCAGCTTTCGTTCTGTCTTCGATCCCCTGTTACTACGTGGGATTCATCCCGGGGTATAAGTTGAATAAGAAAGTGTCTTTAGAGGTGGCTTCATAAAAATTTTCAACTTCGATTCAGGGGGTTCCAGTCAGCTCCAATATGGATAGTTTGTTTGAGCGCCTGTATTCCATAATACAAGGAACAAGATGTTATAGTTAATTTCATGGCATTCAGAGGGTAAAGACGAATCTATCGACGACTCTCAGATCATAATCAGTCAAGCCGCTTATGCTACAGAAGGTGTCTTATATAAATAAACATAGGTAAACATTTTCATATAGCAATATCTAGCCCAAAACTAAGCAAACCTTTTACTATGGGAGCCAGATACCTAATGGGTCTATATGAGATAACTTAATGCCTTATAGGTTTTTTTTTGTAAATACATATTTATGACATATAGAAACACTCAGACACAAAAAAGATTCATGTTAATCACACAAATTGTTTGTCCTTGGTGGGGATCGAACCCATAACCTACAGCATAGAAGGCAGACATACTACCAACTGAGCTGCCAAAAACAATAATTATAAAAAAATTATAATATTCATTTAAAAAACTGAAATATTAACGTACACACTTATAAAGAGTCTGTTTACTTTTAGATCTATCGTTGCAAAAAAAGAGAAACTAATGTCTCGAAGTACACACTAACTACTATCGTATTCTGTGGTGTCAACTGAACAAAATAATGAAAAGAGGACAGCAGCGACCTCAATGCCACATTAGTTTTTTAGCTGAACATATTCTACATACTTACATTCGAAAACCTATTTAACCTTATAACTCTTTATGATGCTGGCGTAGAACGTGCGCTAAATTGTTTGCATATTTCCTGCGAGTTAGTTTATTTATTACTTAGCTGCGCGTTTATAACGACCTTCAAATGATCTAGACTGGATTATTATACGCCCACATAAAAAACTAATAATTGCGTTCGTGTTAATCTTGTCATGACTATAAAACTTGCCGTTTAGTTAAGGTGGGTCCGGGCATGTACTGCGGCGTTCCTGGGTACAGGCTGAGCAGTCTACGCGTACAAATGGATATGCGTACAAATGAATACGCGAACAATATCAGCTCTCGAGTGATGCTGAAGACTACTAATTGGTCAGCACAGCGTAGGGAGACCGGCCTCGAGATGGAAAGATGACTCATCCAAGTGGCAGGAAGACGCAGGATGCCAGCCGCTTCCAATCGGTCTTGTTGAAAATCTATGGGAAAGGCCTGCCCAGCAGTGGACTTCTTATGACTGAGATTATGATAAAGGCGGCGAAACGTCGATAAAGAATCATGGTTGAGGTCCTGGATCGTTCGATTCGAGTGGTGAATATATCTTGTACGCTTTACTGGATATAATCTTATTTACTAAGGTGGCGCGCTGACCCCAAAGTGGGTCTTGGCCTCCGACACCAAAATACTCCAGTCTCTTGGGCTCTGTGCGAGTTCAATGCCAATTCGTCTGCTGGAGGTCTTTCAGATCCGTCTTCACGGTGTCAGACCAGTCCATATTAGACCGCAATTGGCACTTAACACTGAGTTGGCAGTTGTAGCTACATAGCTTAGTGTTCGTGATGCGTGATTATAAGTAGTATGATAAGTCATCTTTAGGATACATTAACATAGATAATAAGAGTATAACTGATATAGATAGGAGGCCTCTAGCACGTAGTACTTAGTATATAAGCTTAGTTATTTGTTACAATAAATTAGACCGAAACCATCATGTGTCTCATCATTACCAACCCTCCAGCCTCCGGCACATTGGTGACCACGACGTGATCAAGCGCAAGTCTATTTTTGAATTAATAATGTAGTTTAAAAACTGAAATACCGACTTCATAATGCCCAATTTTGTTTTAAATACTACTAAACCTCGTACTAAACCGATTTTATGAAATTTCTATGCGACCAATCTGAAAGTATATCCTTTCAAATAAATCATTTTTTAAATCGGATATTAAATGACGGAATTACGAGGTAATAAATATTTTAAGAAATGCAACCGTATTTTTAATCTTCTTTTTGAAGTCAGTTAAATAAATTACGGATTGCGCATTCTACAGTACAAAAACAGGAATACGCGGTACGCGTAGTCGCGTACACTGAGACGCGCAGTTATGACATCCTAATAATCTGTAGTTCGACCATCGTCTGTCTCGCTCGCGCATAAGCACTCACAAGTACATAAAAACATTTTACCGTTAATACTTTTTTTTATGTATTAAAATAACTTTGATAAAAATGAAATTTTTGTCGAACATTTGTGATATTGCTTTCTCGTGCGATTTTTAATAATTGTCTCAATAAGTTCATTCAGTCATTTTATATCTTCAAAAATGTATGCGCGAGCGAGACAGACGAAGGTCGAACTACATACTCTTAAGACACACATGTAAAGCTATATACCTGCCATTTGTCTTTATTGACAATATAGTAGAGATCATTGCTATTTATAGATAAATTTTAATCAAGACGACTTTCTAAAGCGATGTTCTTAAAGTCACCATCCTTATTAAATGATCAAATTGTTACAAGAGCAGATGTTGTTAGTTTTAACAGCGGTACTTGGCAAGTTTTCCAGCGGAGTTTAATGTTAGTTTTGGGTTCCGTAGCGCGGCGGGTGATTCCAAAACTGGGAACTTTGTTTTCTTGATGTTAAACGTAAGCAGATTTTGGTCAAACAAAGCTTTAACGATCACACCTCTTTTTACCCTACTGCGTAAGATGGATTATGTTTTTCGTGTATTTATGTTTCGTGTAGTGTATTTATGTGGGTATGTATGTATGTTTCTATATGATCCGCCTACAGCCTAAACGGCTTGACCGATTTTGATGTGCGAACTGATTCGTCTTTACTCCCCGAGCATATATAAGCTATATTTTAATTATAATAATACGCACTAATAAAAAATGCGTTTTTTGTAACTTCCAAAGAACTTTTTCGCAATAAATAAATGATTTTACTAAAATTATTTTAAAGAATGCACATTTATAATCTTTTACAGCGTTTTTACGCATACTCACAAAAAACGTACGCTCAACAGCGTGTCAAGCGTAACGAAATCGTAAGTTAGACTGCAAAAACGGCTTTTCTGCAGTCGGGTATTTTGTTTTTCTTATAACATAGATACTTGTCTGTTGTCAACAGTGCACTTTACCAGTCGATATCATAAGGAAAGATAAGAGTTAGCGGTGTAATTAAATAAATATATAAATATTGGTGGACATTTCACACAACACCATCTAACCCAAACTAAGCAAAGCATAGTACAAACTATGGAAAGCAAATAAGCAAACTTCTTTATGTTTTTAGTTACGTAATTAATTAAACATTCTCATATTTGAAATAGCACAAGATTAGGAAAATAAAACTTGTAGGTGTCGTGTTTATTTGAAAACTCCTGCTACGCTCTCGTTTATGAATAAGATAAAACCTTGCCGCACTTGCTCACCCTTTGAAGTTGCCGTCCAACCCCACCGAGCGTTGTATTAGCGTTCGGTGAACCGTCCACACTGATCCAACGGAGAGCAAACATGCGTTCATCGGACTTTCGATATCCCTACATTACTCGTGCATCAACGTAAACGCCGTTAGCACACTGGGCCTGCCGCCTGCGATCCGCGGTAGCGACAAACGATCAGAGGACCTATTGCGAGTTTTTATATTGTTATTGAGTTCAGTTGGTTTAGTTCTATAGAAAAAATAATTTATTGAAAGTTAAGCCCGATGGGTATTAAGGATTCGCTCAACGCGTGCAGCTATCTCTCTCGCGCATCACAACCTTTTGACATGATACTCGTAACGTCTAATAAATCGTTGAACGCCGGCTGCACTCACGAAAAAGGATGTCTCATTGTCCCGTTACGCTCATTGTAACGTTTGCATTTCATCAATGTTTTGTTATGACGTTGTCACGTTAAACTATCGTCCGTAAACTGACTTTACAGACAACCAATTTTTTTTAAACATATAAAATCATTGAATAGGGATATTAGAAAAGTGAGAGCTAAATTTGTTTATTTACACAGCAGAAACATTTAAAAAAAAGTTTTTTTCGATATCTTTTAAATTGGCTGAGGAATAAGAAAAGATTCTATTCTAATTCCGTCGCCAGCATAAATTATATCCGATTAAAACTTTTTTTAAATGTTTCTCCTCTCTAAATATACAAATTAAGTTCTAACTTTTCTAATATCCCTACTCAATGACTTTATATGTTTAAAAATGTTGTGAGGCGCGAGAGATATAGCTGCGCGCTCTAATCTCGACCTAGGTATTAATTAAGTACTAGCAAATAACACCCCGCATTAGAGCGGTGCCACAGATTACTGCCTATGTTCTATTTCAAATAATGTGAACCGGACTTCATTTACTGTGAGGAATTTAACGATACTTTAATATGTCCACCTATTAAACTGTGAACTTTAAACTTAAACTCGATAAGTTTTATAATGATTTTACATACATGGTATGTACATACAATCACGCTTATTTTCAGAGCATCTAAGACCATGAGGTTTGACGCTACTTTTGACCATGGTTAGAGGGTTAGATTGGAGGGAGAAGGTATTTAGAGGGTTAGAAGGTATTGGAGGGTAAGACGTAATGTTGGCCTGCAGTGACAGAGGGCAATAGAATGTGACCACATTCTATTGTTTTTTCTCCCATTACAGGATAGAAGAATTAATTGGATAATTTTAAAAGCAGATTATGCACCAAGGGGATTAAGTAAACGCAAAATATTTAGAGTAATTATATTAAAGATAACGAAAAAACTTCGTCTGAGTTACGAAAATATGTTTTATTTTTAATATAAAAAAATTGCCTTTGACACCTATGGAGTAAAGACGAATCTAACGACACCTCGCAAATCAATATCAGATAATTAATTAAAAACATACATAGGTACATATAACATATAACCCTCCTTGCACATTCGGTTAAAATATATATGTATTTTATGTATATAGTCCTCATCATCAATTTGGAAGACAGCGACGGCGAAGTATGGTTTCCTAGCATAAGTCCTGATGTGGCTCAAATCAGACATCAAAAAGCTGGACATATTTCATCTCAGGTGTCTAAGGTCGATATTGAGAATAAATTAGGTGTTTTATATAAACAGTGATGGAACGGTCACATAAGTATTCTTGCCTCGATCGAGCTTCTCCGTTAACGACTTGGCAACTATGTCTAATCTGTTTGCTTAAGAATTTCCAACGCCCGTAAAAGAAACCGTGAAGTTGCCAAGTTATTGTTGCTGTTAAAGCCAGTTAAGGCACCGGCAGCCAATATCCTGTCTCGCTTGCGCGTCAACATTTTTGGAGATACGAAACTACCGAACGGACTTATAAAATATCTGATAACAAAAAAATATCTAGAAAATAGCATTTCAAAAGTTTTGCAAACAATAAACATTTTTCTATATGCTTAGAGGTGTGACGCAAGTTGCTCGTTCGAGGGTTTGGTGGTCATGTTTGCATGTAATACATCAATTCCACCTTATTCAATTCAAAACTGCTCGGTAATGCATTGCGTTAATTATATATCAGATATTATTTGCTAAATAACTGGAAAAAGTGTCCTACTAAATTGAATAAATAAATATTGGAGGATATTTTCACACAACACCATCTAGTCCCAACCTAAGCAAAGCTTGTACTATGGGAACCAGATGGCTGGTAGAATACATATATACATTTTTTTGGTAAATACATACATATGATACATATAAACACCCAGACACAGAACAAATATCCATGCTCATCACACAAAATATTTGCCCTGGGTGGGGATCGAACCCATGAGCTAAAGCTCAGAAGCAGACGTTCTAATACTGAGCCATGTGGTCTGTCAAAATTCTTTGACAGGCCTCAATAAAATCAACTAAAATTATTTTGGTCCATGTAGGTTATAATATTTTTTCGTGTCCTTTTCTATGCCTAAAACTGAATAAAATAAAATAAAGTTTTTTCTTTACATTTTTCGTAAGTAAATTAAGTAATTATATTAGATATAATCAAAAATATTGGTATGAGCGAGTGACACAGATTTACTACCCACAGCGCCTTATACTAGACATAGCCTTAAGATACGTAACATTTAATTATTTTAACAAATTGGGTAAACATGTTACGAATAAGGCGAGCGTGGGACCCTGTTTCATTTTAACAATTATACGTAATACGTGTATTAATTTAATGTATGGAAAATCAATACCCTAGTCGCATTTAATATGACCATCGTGTGTCGACGCCCACTGTGTCAGCGTCCTTGTCAGTTAATGAGGATTCTTTCATTATACCGAGCGGTCGATTATTTACCTCTTTGTCACCTGCTAGTGTTTATAATGTATATATCATGTGATTGTAGGCCGGCTCGATTATCACAAGTCTCATTGCGCGCGCGCATGCCTCTTATGAGTCATCGGTAAGCGTTGTGCGCACAATGCCGTTCGAACGGTCCAGTCGCGTCGCGGCATACTTAGAGGACATACATGTCACTTAACAAACGAATTGATACGCGTAACGATTACGAGCTTTCTTGAAATTTTACACAATTTGTGAATTAAAATTCGTTCAGTATCGGATCGTATCGAAGTGGAGATGAGTGCCGTGAATAAACGCGCGATGCGGCAGCTGGACTCTATGTTTAGTAGCATGAGTCTGGGTGGAGAGGGTCGGCGGTCGCCGATCGTCACTTCCACAGTAGAGCATGACCCTCGCTGCGACGTCCACGGTCGCTGCTCTACCCCTCACCGCTCCTCGCTGTTCCTACACAGGGAGTCCACTCCCGGGTACAGTACTGATGCCATCTCGTCGAACGGGCTCATCATCAGGTCCGTATACTCGTTTGGTATGACATATTAGTTTTATTTCTCTCGCTCTCATCACAATTTGTTATGAAACAGACGAAGAGAGTCGAGTCGGTATTCCGCTTCGCCTGGGCGAGAGCTGGAGCACCCGTCGACGTTCCCGAGCATACTCCGGCGCGACCGGCACAGCCCCTCAGTGACGCCTCCCCGTCGCGAGACGCCCAGCCCAACGCAGAGATACAACACCAAAAGACACTCTATGGGCTCCTTCCCGAATCTCAGTCGCGCCAACATCGTCAACTATAATAGAAGGGATTCGACAGCTAGCAACGGAGTTAGAGAGATGAAGAGAGACTACGTCGGATCCATGACCTCGCTGCCCAGGAAAAGTTCCAGAGAGTACAGCGGTTCCATAAGCTCTCTATCTAGAAAAAGTTCCATCGACACTAAGAAGTCGTCGACCGATTCTTTAGATATGTGGCATACATCTTGGGATGCGGACAAAAACGACTCAGGGTGTTCGTTGGCGCATGACGACATATTATCGTACGGACATAAGGTAATTATTATATTGAACAAAGCCGACACAGTCCCGATAATGGACGATATATCCCTTTCGGTTAACACGATGATGCATGCACGTACAAGGCGCGTTACATCATCATCGGTTCTCATGTATTGTAGGTATATATTGGAAATATACGCGTATGATTCGCCGTATTGTCATATAATACCTATTATGTTGATCAAATTCATTCGTAATTTACTCTATTCATTGCTTACAGTTCATACATTTTTCCGTTTATTATGTCTTCAATGAGCGTGAAGCTTACAGTTGACCGTGCACTTGTTCATACAATAGGAAAAAACTGTATTTTATTCCTGAACAGTCATCGATTTAAAAGTTGTAAGATAAGGGGTTGAAAACAGTTTTTTCTTGTTTTATGGTGAATGTGCAATGTGCTGGCGAAAATTGCAATCTCATCGATTCTCTTAAATCTGTATCTTATTAAGTGAGTAATTGAGTGCGCATACAAATGGAGAAAATTGATTTCTACCTAAACATTTTCCGGTTTCGATGTTTATTCCATAAGATTGTAAACATCAGTATTTACTAACTTAGGTTTTACATTGTTTGCTTTTTAAATTTTATTATAATTTTAAAGTAGTATTTTTAAAGTAAAAACAATAGCTATTCATAGTTACAATCATAAATTAATTATTATATCATATATTTATTATATCAATACATATAACTATTGTTATTAACATAAATGATAAAGCCTGTCTTGTCTCTTCAGAGATAAGGAGTAATGTCAGAGTAAATAAATATCTTGTAAGTCTGCGTGCTTCATCTTCGAACACATGCTACTTTCTATTAGGCGAGTTGTTGGTCGAATTCGAAATTTGTTTAAGTAGAAAACAGTTCTCTCTTGTATGAAAAATGCGCGATTCAGTGGCGACAATGGCACACTTAACGTTCCTCTTAAATTTAAACTAAAATTATAAAAGCGAATGTAACTGTTTCTCTGTCGGCTCGTTACGTATTCGCGGTTAAATGGCTGAACAGATCACTATGAAATTTGATAAGTAGACACTGTATAAATCGGACAAGGACATATACTGGATTTAGACAAGTCACGGGTAAAAGCTAGTACATAATAAAAACTATTTTAGCCCTGCGAAACAAAACTTGCCTCGCTCTTCTATCACAAAAGGCTCGCGTTCTTTGTCTTGCGAAAGTACACGCCAGAGTATCTAATCAGAGTACCGATACCTACCGACAGAACTGACCAACAGACTAAGATTCTAAGATCCGAATTATTGAAATATCGAATATCATTTTCTCGAAAACGAAATCATATTTTTTCAAAAGACTATCAAAATCCCGAAAGCTCATTTGACAACTCATCTGATAACCGAGTCTTTAATACGAATGTTTATGTGTTAAATAAACAGAAGCCTACCCTAATAATTCCTATATCTGATTACTAGTAGTACAAGCTTTGCTTAGTTTGAGCTAGATGGAAATTGTATGAAATGTCCACCAATATTTATTTTCTAAACCTTTCTTCCTTTTTTTTTTCTTTTTTTTTTTATAGAAGATATATATACGATTGACCACCAACTCGCCTGATGTTAAGCGACGGTGTATTTTCTTTCTAAATAATAATGTCCTGGCTATAATAAAACAGAAACCTCACGAACCTAATCTAATAATGGTTCGGACAATTGTAACTATTGGCTAACATAATACATATTGAATCAAAAACTCGTTAAATAAAACATCTGGAATCAGACAGTTCTGTGAAACGGATTCGGGCAAGTAATATTCAAACAAAATGTATTTAGGTATTTCGGGCAACTTAGCTCCTCTTACAGGAATATTCAGGCGATTCATTAGTAACCAACTCGCCTGATGTTAAGCGACGTTGCGGTCTACGATGGAGCGCGCTTACCTAGTAGAAACCAATTCAGTCGCGATTTAAATACACCCAGATTATATTTATCGGGAAAGACCCACTCAGGAAGCGTCCTTCATTAAGGCTTTTTAGTATCTTGGTGTTGCATTTTCTAAACACACAGGATAGCATTGTCACGACAAAGCGTCTAACAGCGTTGACCGACGTGTCGCAACTGAAGACGAGTCCGGCAATTACCTTACTTGAGGCTTGCCACTCAGAGCTGGGGAAAACCTATCTACGTATAATACATCATTGGCTTTTATTTCGGAATGCTTCAAATGTTCAGTGAAATTGATTTGATTTGATGCTGATCCTAAATCAATGTTTACTCAGTACTCCCATATTCCCCCTTACTATTGTCAGTTGATGAGATTCCAATACACGTACAAATTTGAAAATGCAATGGGTATCTGGAATAAATTCTACATAATTATGTTCTCGCGAAAATATATAATCAACAGCATTTCATGCGTGATAGTTGAATTACGATATCGCACTTGTTTCGGTCTTTTTGGAAACACATGGGGGAGGACTATATCCAGCAGGAGACATCTTGTGGCTGAGATGATGATGATTACTTATTTAATACAGGATAAGAGTCCACTTAAGGGTTAACGGTCGACTTGCAGCGGGAAATTTTAATTTCAAATAGTTTTTTTTATTATTGCAACTAGATTGGTAATTTATGGTAAGTGATCACAATGTTTGCGACAATATGGGATTATTTTTTTATATTATTACGTCAATTTAACTATCAGTAATACGCCTCGTTGCTTACGTATACCGAGAAGTTGGTTGAATTAGTAAAAATGGATTTCTAAGCTTATATAAGTAACATGATGAACTATTGGTAAACAGAATGGCTAGATAAATATAAAGTTTAATCGTCGATTATCGCAAACATTATTATCAATAACAATAGACACCTGACTGTAGATACAAGGACAAAAAAACCGTTTGCAATTTGAAATTTCCGTCGCAAATGTATCGTAACCACCTTAAGTCACAAAGTTGATCTGAACTATATTTTATTTATAACTAGATGACCCGGCGTACTTCGTATCACCTATCAATGATTGGACCCGATATTTTCTCAACGTTTAAATCTTCCCTGGACTACGACAAACATTTCAAAACCAAAATTAGCTAAATCGGCCCAGCCGGTCTCGAGTTTTAGCGAGACAAACGGACAGCAATTGATTTTTATATATATAGAGATTTACTATTCATAAATTATCATACAACTTCTGATTTCTAAATTTCATCTCAACTTCATGGTTAGTTAAGACCCTATATAAAGCGCAATCGACTGATCAACAGACGGACAGTTGTTATTTACAAAACATGTTTTTTTGTTTATGTTTCCGATATTGAAGATAAGACTTTTTTATTTCTTTAGCTCCACAGACACCGGGGTCCGTGACCTTTGTCATATTTACAAACTATTGTTGGATACATTGTTACGGAAAGACAAGTTTTATTTTTATTATAAAAGAATTCGTTTAAGCGCGTCGGTAACTTGAAAATAAATAAATGTAGAGATGAAGTCGGACGAAGTGAAACATCGAAAGAAAAAGTACTGAACCGGCTCTATCTATACTGAAGTAACTGACTTCAAAATACGCTATTTTGTTTACTTGGATGTCATTTTTCCAGTTTCCAGTTAAAAACTAAAGTACTGAACCGATTTTGATAAAATTTACATATATATACCACTTCTGAGGTAGGTATTACCTACCAAACAAAAAAAAGAACCATAAAAAAATATTCATAATCGGCGGAGTAATCGCTGAAAAAACATACAAAAATAAAACATGTAGTTGAATTGAGAATCTCTTTTTTTTTTGAAGTCGGTTAAAAATTGTATGAGATTTTCGTTCTCTTTATGAATTCAGTTATTTTAGAAATTTTAATTAAATAAATGGCGCCTCGAGAATAGCCTTCAATGTGCCAGTCTATAATCAGAAATCACGAATCAGAGCTGCTCCCAGAAAATAAAATGTAGTTGAATGGAGAACCTCCTTCTTTTTGGAAGTCGGTTAAAAATTGTATGAGATTTGCGTTCTCTTTCTGAATTCAGTTATTTTAATTAGATAAATGGCGCCTTGAGAATAGCCCTCAATATGCCAGTCTATAAACAGAAATCACGAATCAGAGCTGCTCCCAGAAAATAAAACTCCGACTGTCCAAAGACGAAACGGCTCACTCAATTAGATGTTTGGAGATAAGGCACACGTCATTTTCTATATAGAAATTGGTCGATATGCAAATGTTAGCTTTGAGCTGTTCTGTACATGGTCCGGTGCTAGGGCGACGTGGCGGGTGCGGTGTAACCTACAGCTATGCCTTAAATGGCAATCACGCTCTCCGCGCCGGCAACCACGTACCGCCGAAATATGGATAATATTTACATTCTTTATAACTCGAGACTGCTATGTTTGCGCTGTGTGTTAAACGAGCTAAAATGAGCTGTTTGTGTCATTTGCTCTTCACAGTGGCTTGTTATTTTCGATAGACTACTATTTCTAGAAAGACAATCGGGAATTTGCTAATACACGATCGAATATGGTGCGTCTAGAGTGTGAAAAAGAGGTGAATGTAATATTGCGATAATTTCTCTCTTGTTTACCAGTATAATATTGCGATCATTTCTCTCTTGTTTACCAGTATTGTATTCGATCGGTTAGTTTGTTATTTTATAAGTTATTCTTCTAGTTTTGAAGTTCAGGATCGATTTTACTTTTTTTAATAAACACTTCACACTTCTGTTTAATTACACTAGGATCCTCTATATCAAGATAATAAGAAATATCAAGATAAAAAAGAGGGCGAGGCAGCTATGCATCACTATAAGAGATGAGCGTAACCCCCCAGGTTCGACCCATGTAAAAGGAAAACTGATGTCTACCCACTATCCGATTTCGATGGTCCTCTATTATCCGCTTGGAATCTTAAATGGGTAGGCTTCTATGTTTTGCTTTCATCAAATTTCATTATGACTTGGAAGTTAAAAGTACTGGCGAAAATTGCGGTTTCAAACGTTTCACTAAAGCTCTAAAACTCTCAATAAACATAATTTTGTGTTGAAATCGCGAAAGTTTCAAATATCAACAACAGTTCTGCTTATACAGTCATATTTATATAGTTTTTTTATATATGAGCAAGTGCCTTTATTGACTACAACAAAACAAAATACAAACTACACATACTTAACTAACTAAACTACTACACAAAAAGCAAATCGATTACCCCAGACCGATAAAGGTTTAAAGGCAATCCAAATGCTGAAACCCAATTCGAGTTGGTAGCGTACCCAGCATGCTGACGGCATTGCTACGTTGAATGGCAATGCTTATGCGTTGGACCATATAGTTTCAATGTAGTTTATAAGCTAGAATCTGTTTACTTATAGTACACGTAGTTCTATCGTGTCAAAAAAGAGGAACTAATGTGATCATGATTGAACAAAATAATGAAATAAGGACAGCAGCGCCCTCCATGCCGCATTAATTCTTCAACTGAACATACTACAAACAACTATCTCCGCTGAAGTTAAAATATTAAATGACTTGAGACCATGTCTAGATACCTCAGATTCACTATTTTGCGGAGACCAGTTTGTCGCAATGAATTATATTTACTTTATAAATATTTATGAAAAATTTGATATTCGTGTCCAATAAAGAACTTTTGATATACTAACACAGTTGAGGCGACAAATTCAGCTATCTAAAACAAAACAGCGTCGCCATGAGTCGTCGACGTCGACCATCTGTCGATTCAATACCTACCTATACCTATATATCAATCATAATTAGTGAATCAACTAAAGGTCGATCTCGATTATCGATGTTATACGTCAAATACAGTTTATCTCTACAATTTTATTCACCGCTGTTTCCAGTTAATGCTTCGTCTCACGAGTTGTTCATGTTATTGCAAGCGATGGTTGGCGAAATGATTACGGTAATTGATAAAACTTTAAAATTCTCCTTAAAACAATTCTTAAACAGAAACTGCTAGTCCAAAAAAAAAAAATATGAGCAAGTAATGTGTCTAGATCAAAACACGCTTTTGTTATGGTTCCGTTCCGTGCCAATACCTACGTTGCAATAAAATAAGTTCAGATAATGTATTTAGACTATAACGCGGACTTATTCGTGTTTAAAAAAAAGTTACAAATCTTTAATGGAAACGGTCAGATTGAGAAACAAATTTTAATACGGATAAAACTACAAATCAACAATAGCTTTTCGTTTTTTTTTGTGCTTGTGACAAAATTGTCCAAATTTCGTAATTCTAGTCAACCGAAACCATTATATAGGATTCTATTCATTTGCAAGTATGAAGATGTACGGGCCAACGGTCTCTGAGCATCTTCAATTTTTTACAGCTCCTCATCTCTCTAGTTCTCAAAGAACTAGAGTTCTTTGAGAACTCAAATACTACATATTAATTTCAACGCTTTCTTTAGAAAAAATGGGTCTTGACAAACACACAGAAGGATAACGAAGTGATCTCATAAAGGTTCCCTCTTTCCTTTCATGTGTACGTTCAAAATGTAGCCTATGAGAATTCATCATCATCATCGTCTCAGTGTTTTGACGCGAGTGATAACTTTTTTTTGATGCAAGATCAAGACCACCAACTCACTTTGACTAGCATTCACGTCAATGGTTGAAGTGTGACTAAATGTGTGTCCCGCTGCGTTATCCTGTTTAAAACTGTTGCTTGTTGCTGTTGTTGTTTTTAATGAACTTATAGATCTGGAAAACATTACTTTAGTATAAAAATTTCAACATTTCTAATTGGCTGATAAATGTCTCATTCCGGGTTCACAGACTGTGACTTGTCGAGACAATACTGAGAAATAAATGGTTTGGATACAGATTGATATGAACTCGGAAAACTTCATTGTGCTGATGAATCTCAATTGATATGACTGTGCACTGTACCCTCGTAAATAATCAATTGCAGTGCAGACGGATGGACGCAGGGGCCGGCTTAAAATGTTGGGGTCCCTAAGTGATGCACGTCTCAGGGCCCCTTTACTTATTTTTTCTATTACATTGCAATTTTATTCAATATGCTGTTTTTTAATACATTACTCGTCAAACGTATATATACCATCACCCTAGTCAATAAAACATTGATACAAAAAGCCATAAAGGAGTAGGTACTTATTCTAATCGTTCTGTGAAGCATATTTGATTAGCTCTATCATTTTGATAGACAATCATGTATGAAAAACATCTTGGAAACTAAACTTTTGCATTAAGTATATATTATAATCATTTAAACAGTTCTGTCTCAGACAACGATAATGACAGTTTTTGATTAATTTAAATTTTGATGAGTTATGTTCACTTGTGGCAAAAAACTGCTTTTCTGCAGTTGTTTTATTTTATTTTAAATATAGATATTTGTTCTCATCCTTATTATAGATCTCTTTTATCTGTGTTTTAACAATCTTACCGGACGGTTTATTGAAGTGTTCATCGTTCTCATTATTTTGTGGATCACTTTCTCGGTTTTAACGATCCAGCCACGCTAACAGCCGGTCTAATTCGCCACATGAGATGTTTATGATAAATAAGTAAACCTCTGCCAAAAAAAAAAACGGGTCGCACTCCGGGAGTGCCGGCAGAAGTGAAAACTAAAAAATAAAATAGCAAAAAGACTGACTCGTGAAGGATTTGAACCTCCGCCCTCCGATAGACAAATTGAAATTTATATCGGTGCTCTAACCTATTGAGCTAAAAGACTTACGTGCATGTGTCGAAAATAAGCATTCGGCGCAACGAAATGACGTCATGCTAGAAGGACAAACTTGTACATACAATAATGAACTTTAAATGCAGAACGTTTCAGAATGACGTCATGCTAGAAGGACAAACTTGTAAATACAATAATGAACTTTAAATGCAGAACGTTAGAATAGGTTTCTGACGGTCCGTCTTACGATCTGACGATCTGACGCGAGTTTAACATTTTTTACCCACCCCAAAAATCAACAACGCTGCTAATGAAGTTTTCACTTCAAAAACGGCTGCACCGATTTTAGGACACATGCAATAAACCTCTCGATGAAATCCTTAAAAAAAAAATTGATCAAAATCGGTTCATCCGTTTGAGAGCTACTATGCCACAGACAGACGCACAGATACACACGTCAAACTTATAACATCTCTTTTTGGGTCGGGGGTTTTTTATTTCATTTTAGCTCCACAGACACCAGTGTCCGTGACCTGTGTCAGAATTGCAAACTTGGGTAGAGGGTTAAAAAGTCAAAAAAATAATATTGTCATTGAAAGTCATATTTATCTATTAATCCCCAAATTTTTTTTTTTTTAACTAAGGTCTATTACAAACAGGGCTGATAAAAAAACCTATGGTCTATTTTATTTAAATTAAAACAAAATACAATCTCCAAATTAAATTTTCAGTCAAATCATTTTTTTTCTTGAGTCGCGTGGCACCTATCCTTTTCGGGGACCCAATGAGACTCCCCTACATTGCTTGTTCGATAATCCGGCTCCGAATGTAGGATCATAGTAATCAACTAATTATTTTCAATTGCGACCCAAAGACAGCGGAGCCGATGATTCAGTGCGACATTGCGTGTATCGGTAAACGGTGTCAATGTTTACTTCCATATGTTGCCGAGAATTTTTGGCGTAAACTCTGAGTCATCATGAAGTCATGCCTGGCGTTTATGTAATACTTAGCTTTACTTGTAATCTTCGTGCTCCCAGAGAATCCCAATGTTTTTAAATTTAGCTGGCTTCCAAAAAGGTTATCAATTCGACTGTTTTTTTTGTATGCTTGTTCAGCGATTACTTCTCCAATTATGAATTGCTTTTGATGATTATTTTTTTGTTTCATAGGTCAAATTTCTGATCCCATATAAATTTTATCAAAATCGTTTCTGTACTTGGTTTTTATAACAAAATAACTGGAAAATATGCCATCCAAGTAAACAAATTGCGTATTTTGAAGTTGGTTTGTTCAGTTTTTTTAACTATAATTATTTTGTTATTTTTTTCAAATCAACTGACAGCTGCAAGCCTTACTTTAAACAGCATGGAATTCTAACGCTTCCGTCTCTGTATATACTTGAACTTGCGCTATTTGTACGGGCTAATTGTGAGGTGTTTCCAAAACTGTCCACAAAATCAACGCATAATAGACGCGACAATAAAATATTAACACATAGAGCAAAAACACAATTGTTTAGAAAAAGCATATTTGGAATGGGTCCAATTATATACAATAAAATACCTTTAAGTCTAAGAAATCTTACAATTACCTTATTTAAAAAGAAATTTAAAGCTATGCTGGTAGATAAATGCTACTATGATATTACTGAATATAAAAACGACTGTTCCATATGAAAAAATATTTTAATGTAGGTAGTAATTTTATTATGACATAAAAATGTTATGGTCAAAAATATATATTTAGTAAATAATTGTATGACATATAAATTAAATAATAATATTGTATTAATAATATAAAATTGTAATAGCGCGCCTCTGATTTGTACGCCTCATCAGGCATAACATGAAGGTCTATAAAACAAATAACATCAAGTGCATGCTACTCATGTTTTATGCAAATAAATTTACTTTGACTTTGACTTTGACTTTCTCAGAGGTTCAAAAAAAATTTTTACGTTGTCATACTATTTTATTTTTTAATGTATTATATTTTTGTGACGAATTACAATCAATAAGTTTACTAAAGATATTTATTCATATAAAAGTGGAAAACGAAAACGTATTGTGTGTCTTCGCATCACATTACTTCTGGGGTTTTAAATCTAAGCAGTAGTAATGGAACTTGTGGGGACAAAAATCACAATACTTTATGGCACAAATTAAAGAGAATACACGCCAAGGTCTAAAAATGATTTGTAATTACAATTAATAACAATGACAAATTGGATTTCTGTAAGACATGAATCACAAAGCCAACACAACACAAAGCACTGTATTTGTTATATATCTATTCATTTGAAACAGGTTTTCCGATTGAAGTCTGTTCTGTACTCAGACGATTTTTGAAGGCGTACTGCTTCTCAGTGAAACATTGTTGCAGCTTGAGGAAAATAATGTTGATTACGTGTATTTTACGCAAAGACTTTATGAATAAAATCTACTTTTAAAATTACCTCTCGCATAAAAAAAATTTAATGAAAAATTTATAATAATGCTTTTTAACCGACTTTTAAAAAGAAGGAGGTTCTCAACTCGACTGTTTTTTTGTGTTTTTTTTATCGACTGGGTAAACTAGATTCTAAATAATTATAGATATGTATATATCAGATTAAAATCTGAAGCAATCGACTTCAAAATATCCAATTTCGTTTACTTGCATATCTGACTGAATCGATTTTGCTAAAATTTATATGGTACCACCTCTGAAGTACGCCCTGCTAAACAAAAAAAGAATCATCAAAAGCAATTCATAATTAGTGAAACGATCGCGTAACAAACATAAAAAAAATACAGTCGAGTTGGGAATCTCCTCCTTTCTGGACGTCGGTTAAAAATGGTAGATACATAGAATAATTCTATGATTTTATTAATGTACAAATCGGGCCTTTCTTTTCTTTCCCTCAACAATATTGAAAACATAAAATCTGTGTATTTTAAAATATCGTTAGTTTAAAATATCCTAGGAATCAACGATATCCAATACGAGAGATAGCGTATTTAGCGTGTGATAGCCCAATGTATGCCGCATTGGGCTATCACAGGCTAGCACGAGTGCGCGGTAGTTATTCAGTTATTCAGGTAGAGCTAATGTGGCATTGAGAGCGCTGCTGTCATTATTTTATTATTTTGTTGGAATCAGACGTTAGTTCTCATTTTTGTCACGATAGCTCTCTATCTATATATGGTCTAAGATCCCGCTATAGGACGACCTTCACTGAGCTGGTTAATGGATGAAAAGTATTTTATATTCAATTAAATATGTCAATAAATATATTGCAAATGGGCTGTCTAAAAAAATTCAGTCCAGAATGATATATATTTTTTTTAATTTTTCACTGGTTTTTGTTAATAGACAAATTCCATACCAATCGACAGTATGAATCCCATACAATAAGCAAACGTTATGTTGACAATTTTTTTCCCGTCACAACTCTTGGGTAGGCAGGTATAAACAGGTAAATCGATACTAGTAACTTGCACCAGTCTGGTTAATGAATTAAAGTTAAATTAAAATAAAGATTATTTACACATAAATATATTGAATTTGTCTATTAACCAAAACAGTGAAATGTTAAAAAAAATAAAAAATTATCATATTCTGGACTGAAATTTTTTAGACGACCCATTTGCAATATATTTATTGACATATTTATTTGAATATAAAATACTTTTCATCCATTAACCAGCTCGGTGAAGGTCGTCCTATAGTGGGATCTTAGACTAATAGACTCTAGCCATCTTATTTATAAACGCATGTTAACATCTTAGTCACTGAATATGGACTTGTCATTTTCTGTCAAACCGAAACTGTCACGCGTGAAAACAAAACAAAACACTGCTTAACTTCTTCTTCTTTTCGTGTCAACGGTAATTATTTTTTTTAAATATTTTTTGAACTAAAATAAAATTATTCAGCGTTTATAAGTAAGACAGTAGGTACGCGAAGTGGCGCGCGCGACATGTTTGGTCTAGCGTGCCTTCGCGGTACCCGCGGTAGTTTCCGATAGAACGCGATTCTAACTTGCGGGGTGGCGCGGCGAAGGGCCACCTCTGACATCATCCGAACCGAGCTGAGCCTTAACACAATATGTAATGAATCAGTAGTTCTTTTGTTTATAGTGTACATAAACATCCATGATATTAATTATTCGTTTTTCTTGCGTAGGCTAAAATAAAGAATATGATGAGTTTCTTCTGACAGAAACTTGTTTATTGTTGTGATCTGTATATGGATCAGCCTTGAGTTCCACCGTAACTTATATGGTGTCTAATTAAATGTTCGGATTTTCCTGCATTATTTCTAGACTTGTGTGGGTGGCCTACTTGAGCAATATTCGTGTGATTTATATTGTTTTGTTATGTACTTTAACATAACTTTATAGATATTTAACGACGTCATGAAACAGATCAGATATTGCGTAGGTGTCCCCCTGTTCTTTTCCTCCACTTTAAAAAAGCGACAGGTGATAAAGTCGACCCGTGTATAGCCTTTTTACGGTCTTACAGAAAAACGTTACTCAAATTTGATCAATGCTCAACATATTTTGTCAACTTCTCATTGACATGCAATAACACTTGCGCAAACGAGACATAGAAGTTTTGCGGTAAGGGCGTTAAAGTATTAATCTGAGATTCTATCATTAGAGGAGTTATACACATATTGACAAGTATCTATATTAAAAGAGGAAAAAATACCCGGCTGCATAAGAGTGATTTTCGTGGTGTTACTGTTACGATGGATATGATTTTCATGGTATGTTTTATCCGCAGAACCGCTATATAATTTATTTAAATTAGCGTTCTTGTAAAATCAGTGATATATCAGACTACAAAAAATTTCATTTTTTATTTTATACGACAGTTGTTATTGTTATTCCAAAACACGTATTCTATGATGATAAAGACGAATCCAACGCCATCTCACACATTAAAATCGGTCAAGCCATTTGAGCTTTAAATGTCATAAAGTAGAAATGTGGCAAAAATTAAATAAACCTATGGAACAGTTGATTTGTTTTTCGTGAATTTTAAGTTTTTTTTTTGTAGTACTAAATAGATCTACGTTTGATCACCAAATTGCCTGAAGGTAAACGATGTTGTGGCCGAGGATGGAAAACGTGACCATAGTAAAAGTTCTTCGTAATGTTGAGTGCAATGACCTCCATTAGGCATCGTGCAGGTCACTGTAACCCCATATGGCGCCACGCTGGCTTAGATAAGTGTCAAACGTTTTTTTTTGTACGCTTTTATTAGGTCGACCTCATCATCATCATCTCAGCCATAAAAAGTCCACTGCTGGACATAGGCCTCCCCTATGGATTTCCAAAAAGACCGATTGGAAGCGGCTTCCATCCAGAGTCTTCCTACCTCCTAGGTCACCTAGGAGGTGGTCCTAGGCAACCTAGGTCCTAGGTCATAGGTTTAGGTCGACCTGTATGTAATGAAATCTAAGGTAACTAATTTAACCATCTTCCAAGGAACGTAGCGTCATGAAAATTGGCAGCTGTATGTAGTTCTGATGACAATACAATAATATGGTACTGTCGAACTGATCTGATGATGGAGCCGGAAGATATGAACTAGAACTTCATGATGGAACATCGTATCATAGGTGTGTTTGGATTTGTTAGAAAAGTCTTGTAACGAAATTTGAACACAATAATTTGTAGCGTGTTTTTTAGTTTTTTAAACTGTAATTTAATTATGTTGTTGTTTGATAATTTATAGCCCAACTAGAATGTTTAAAGCAAATTCATAGTTTATAAATTCATATTCATAGCGAAAGTTTATTAGTATTTCAAATATTTTTTTAGGGTTCCATAGTCAACAAAGTACAAAGTTTTGCCATGCATCTATCAGTCCGGGACTTAGCACTAAAGAGCTGTAATTTGGTATGAGTATTAATCCCAATAAATAAAATTAAGTTAACTCTTCTACATGTAAAATGGGAACGTTTTTTATTTCTTATCTATCTTATAGTGTGAGGTGTCGCTAGGTAGGGGTAGGTCGTTAAAAATATCACGGGTGTGTGAAAACTATTTTTCGATTCAAAGATCCGTTTGCGAAATATTATGATTTAAAATGCTATTAGTTTTTTATTTATTTGTTCTCCAATTACGTCATAAAAAAACAATGACACAATTCTGCCAAACTGCATAGCAGTTTGTAGGCAGATAATAAACTCTCATTTCATTACATTAACAAATCTTTCGTTTGTAGGTGACTTTTTTTTAACAAATAAGATAAATTAAGTAGATAGGAGTAGCATTAAAAAGACCTACATACGTATTAACTTACTCTGGTAGTTTATCTAGCAACAGTATTTTTAATGCTACCTTATACCTATGTTTATTTTTAATTTTTGTATGAGTAGTGACTTACGGCACTGAGACGTGGTCCCTAACTATGGGCCTTATAAGGAAGCTCAAGGTCACGCAACGAGCTATGGGAGGGCTATGCTCGGAGTCACTCTACGAGATCGAATACGAAATAAAGAGATACGTAGACGTACGAAAGTCACCGATATAGCACAGAGGATTAGCAAGTTGGAAATCCATAGGGGAGGCCTATGTCCAGCAGTGGACTTCTTATGGCTGAGATGATGATGATGATGATGAGTAGTGTACTAGTTAAAGAGGTTAAAAGGAAAATTCATTAAAAATCCATTTAAACCGTAAACTCAATTCTCATTAATATGTTTACAGTATCGAATATAAACCGCTTTCTCAGGCAGTATATTGTAATGGACAACTATGGAACCATATAATGCACGAGCCTTAGACGCACTTGTCCGATTTTTTTAAATGCAATGTTATCGAGCAATATCGAAATTAAAATCAAAACGAAAGAAAAAATCCCGTCTGATGATGGTGGTGTAACTTTTTTGTGATATCTTCTTATACTCTCAAATATAAACAGTATTCGTACTGTCAATACGTTTGCTTTTTCGTAAACATTGGTAGTGGCACAGATCATAAATTTATGATCTGTGGATAGTAGGATGACTAAAAGGTAGGTGCATCGTAATCTCAACGAAAGAGCGTTGGGCACGTTCAACAACAATGAGGTGGGTATTATCTGCACTGCCCCAAACAAAAACAGACAAATAGTGTTTTTTTTTTAAAGATAGGCATTTAAAATCCAGACAGGTACAGACATACAAGGAAACAGAGTAATTTCGATTTTCTATTATTACTTGAAATAACTAGCCAGATAAATAATAAAACAAATATGTGCTTATGTTTGACACAGGCCAGTAGTGGACGATACTGGGCTGCTGATGACTAATGATGATGATTATGATTACAAACATACATAGGAAAAGTAGCGCCTGTTGTCTCTTATAGCAGGCACAGTATGAAAGGACCATGACATTAAGGATTTTGACGATGGTTAACCGGTTATAAGATGTTCCAAATTATAAACTTAGCGCCGATTATTTTATTCTCCATCTTCGCTGGTATATATTTCTATATAGTATTATTTTTATGTTACTAGTGAGGCGTAAGAAAGAAGGGAAAGTGGTCCGCGCGCGTGACGATTTTACGCTGTTTTCTAAAAATTACGTATAGAGCAACTCACATAGGAAACGGGCTGTAATTGGTCACTCGTGTGATCCAAATATGATCTCGTGATCGATAGTCTTTCGAGTAACAATACAATACATATTTTAGTTGGAATATTTACATTTATGGATTTCAATTTCTCTTTTTATAATACAGTTATGATGAATCTAATGATTCTTTTATGTTTATGTGTAATGCATGAAGTTTTAGAAATTTCGTACGAGTCTTGATAGAAAGTTGAAGTGCTACAAAGAAATGTTTACGTCGTACCCTGAACCTTTAGGGCGTTGCGCGCGAGTGCCGCGGAGTCGCAATCGACGTCACGTGCATCTACAATAATGTATGTAATCAATTCAGAAGCGAAGCTTACGCGAAGAGATATTTTGGTGTCCCCACGCATAGGAGCAATATCGGCGTTTGTTGAACGTATTGACCGCGCATGCGCCACCCCTTTCACTTGTGCTCGCATCCAACGGATCGAGCAGAACGCAGCGCGCCTTTCTCTCTGTTCTCATCTCTTTCTAACGTATGCCGCACTTGATGGTGGTGGGCAAACGCAGATCGCGGCGCGCGTCTACAGTTGCGCAGTTCCCTCGAGTACATCCGCACGGAGCCGCCACCGCCACGCCGCGCGCGCATGCTCTATCGCGATCGGACATGAAGTCCAAACCGGCACAATACCTCGACGCGCCGTACAGACCGTGGCCGCCGCTCCCCCGACAGACGCACTCCAATTTTTATTTCCGCCCCCCGGATCCGATGGATTTGAGGAACTTCAAGACCGCATCGTCGAAGGGCTCTACGTATTCTGACTTGTCCGGGATGAGTGCGTACAGTAATAAGTCGCGGGATTACTACTTGTTATCGCCGAGCTACCGGTCGGCAGGAGCGCCCACACCGGCGCCGGCGCAGAGCGTCCACATGCAGGGTTACGGGGCGCGCGACCGGCAGCGTCAAGCGCGTGCTTCGAATCCTTCGCCTTCGAGCACGTGTCCTTGCAGCCGCTCCCGATCTCTGGAAGATGTGCGCACAGAGCTCGTCACCGAGTGGGAAGACGACGACGAAAACGGGAACCGCATCGTCGCCCCCGCCACCAAGTTCAACAAGAGCTCGTACAAAGCGACGCCCGCCTTCCAGAAGCAAGGATATATGACGCGCCACTCCATGGAGAACCTGGTCGACAAACCGCCACAAGTCTTACCACCCAAACGAATCTCCGCCGCTCAGGTAATTGCGTTCACTTTCTATTGGGCCGGTCGACTCGTTCAGATGACTGTGATAAAGCAGTTTGTTTGTGCGGTGTTTTATGATATCCCCAGCCGATGACGTCCATTTAAACACAGTTGAAGCGTGCTTTCTACTCAATTTGTTATTATTAGATTATAGAGCCAAGCGAGTGTATCTATATTGTGCTCGAGCGATTTTTTCTGCAGGTAGGTGTCGTATTTACGCATCGAATCATGTTTGTGGATGGTAGTAGGTATGGGAGAGCGAGCGTTGCGCCAGTGCTCACCGTTCGTTCAGCTCCAGTGAACCGCGAACCACCGTCCTGTGTCTATATAACGGATGTTACATACTTGCTTTTTATACATCACATACGAGACGAGTGGATAACTCCAGCAACTTATTCCCATAACAGCGCGTATTGATGCCCGTGCTAATATCGGGTAATATTAGCACGGGCACGGGCACGGCACGGGAAAAACTTAACATTAAAAATTTGTCTTAAAGTATACATTTCAGTGACAACCGCAACGTTTATGCGAGCAATGGTCATAGCGAATGGATATGAATTAATCAGACTGACACATATCACCACTGGATATGAATTAATCAGACTGACACATGTCACAAAAGAAACTTTACCCGCATTCAACATTTTCGATGTCAATATATCATACATATTTTATTTAGGACACACTGACGACAAACATAATTTTCTGCGTATGCGTATAATTGTATTCAAATGCGAAATTGTTTTTTTTTTTGGTACTCGTATACAGGGTTAATTTTAAATTATACTTTAGAATTAATATTTGATCGAATGTGATACGGCCATATCATCGAAGAAGAGGAAAATACATTACAATAATTCTCTAAATTTCCCTATCTCGTTTATAAGATGGTGGTTGAATCGTACCATATTCGAGCGTCTGGTAGTACTTCAAAGGCTACTTTTGTACACCATCCATACAAAAAAAAGTCCAACGAAATTCTAAAACTTGAAAAAAAAATTACAGCTAAATATTCAACGGCTCCTATTCTATTCAACGGTATACTTTTCCCAGTGAAAAACTGTTTTATTTTTGCCTAAAGTCATAGAACAAATTTAATGTTGATTGTTATGATGTACCGTTCTTAACTAGCTAATTGAAATTAACCCTGTGTAAGTGGGTTTCTTATTATTGTTTTGCTAAGCGGGTATGTTTTTGTTTTA
The DNA here is from genome assembly GCA_947563715.1 of Lycia hirtaria. NCBI lineage: Eukaryota > Metazoa > Arthropoda > Insecta > Lepidoptera > Geometridae > Lycia > Lycia hirtaria. Next base: position 18,431,593 of record OX387386.1, read on the forward strand.
TTCATAATGTTATCATAATAGATAACATCTAGGGCGATTTCGTCACAACTTACTTTTTTAACCGACTTCCAAAAAGGAGGGCCTGAGGTCTCAATTCGATTGTATGTTTTTTTTGTATGTTTATTCAGTGATTACTCCGCCAATTATGAATTGTTTTTGATGATCCTTTTTTGTTTGGTAAGTAAATATCTCAGGGGTGGTCCCATATACATTTTATCAAAATCGGTTCATTACTTAGGTTTTCATTACTAAATAACTGAAAAAAAAACATCCAAATAAAAGATTTTGAAGTCAGTTATCAGTAATCCAAAAATGGTAGAACAAAAATTATTATTTGGGAAAAAAAAAAAAAAAACTGAGACTAGTGCAGATATTTCACCCTGTATAAGCAAAAAAAAAAAAGTCTAACGATACTGATACATGTTACGTTGTTAGTCCATAATCGTAAAACAAGAAATGAATAGATATTATATAAACGAATGATTACCGACGAATATTTTCGATACGTTACCGGATTATACAGCGATGCGGAATCGATTACATGCCGTGTTCGTATCTAAATTGCAAATATATGAAGCCTATCTCACGATAATGACGCCATTAAAATCAGAAAACTATCTGCAGTTACATAATAAGATTTCATTTTCCGTGATATCTTCTGCTACTGATTAACAACTCGATGTTTGCTGGGCACAAATAAATTTACGCTACTGCATAAATTAGATGTTTTAAAGTGTGGAAAGTTATGTAAAAGACAAATAATTGGCCAAGTGCATGTCAGACCACGCGCAATTTTGGGTTCTGTAGATGAATATTACAATACGTGGACTTAAAACAGGCTTCTTGTTTGATAATTATTATGAACGTATCAGTGAAGCTAGTACGACATTTAATTCACCAAGTAACATTTATAGGTTGTTGCTCTTTGGCATTATTTTCAACTTGATATCTCCAATCGGTTCTGAGAATAAGGATCTCGACAGGCAGACAGACGGATAATAAAATCACCTAAGGGTTAATTTTCCTTCTGATGCGCAGATTTATGAAAATAAAGAGGGAAAAGATCATAAAGACCTAAGGTATACTTACCGAAATGTATCATATAATTAAGACCGGTAAAGTACAAGTTTACTCGCACACCGAGGCTTCCGTACTCCTATGCATGACACAAAACGTGATCACGAACATGACACCGGAGTTAATTACTCAACAAAACGTGCTTTATATCTAAGATTTTTTATTTGTATTTTTGTTATACAAGATAGATCTACGATTGACCACCAACTCGCCTGATGTTAAGCGACGGTGTGGCCGAGGATAGAGCTCGTCGATCTAGAAGATATCTATTCACTCTAGCCTTGAAAATTCCAAGATTGTAGGTCTCAGGAAACAGAGATGGCGACAAAGAATTCCATTCTTGTGCAGTACGCAACAGGAATGTGGATCGATATCGCTGAGTACGGATTTTTGCCATTTCAACGAGAAATGGGTGTTAATTCGCCGACTTTCTGCTAGTCCTGTAGTGAAATGGGGAGGAAATGGGGTGAAATGCGCAAGAGCTTCACGACCTAATTCCAGGTCGTGAAGCTCTTGCGCACATTCCCCGAAATGAATCCTGTAGAAAATAGACAGACATGCTACTTTACGGCGGTGCTCGAGACTAAGTAGCTTCTTGGCAGCTAGTAGCATTTGTAGCTCCTCATGTTTTCTATACAGTAGGAATAGCCTAAAATGCTAGGCGTTTACATACCACGTATACATATAACTTTTTCCGTGTTACAGACTTATTTTTTTATCCAAAGAGATTTTTTTTAACTCTACCATTTACTCTATTTTAAGTTAATGTTACATGACATCAACTGTCAATAAACGTTCATTCCTCCTTTTTCGTTTCTTTTTTGGGAAATCAACAAGGAATGAAATGAACGAATGAATGAAACCTTGCACAATAATTTCCCATTACTTCAAAAATTATTTACGCAAGCTTGTCCTAAATTGAAAAATGGGTTTCACCTACATACATAATAAATAATATCCAACAAAGGTCTTCAATTTCGACTTTCAATTCTTGGAATCCTTAGTAATTTCGACTCCCCTTTGACTGTCTTAATTCATTCCCGCTTAAAAATATTTTTAGTGAACGGTCCACTAAGAAATTATTCTTAAGCTGGAATTCAAATTATTTCCTAGCACATGGGTATGAAGTCTTGTTTAGCTTAAAAATATAACTATATTCGAACACTTAGGATCTGCAAAATAACAATATTCCTTCAGCTTGATGTTTCAAAATGTAATTCTATTTAATAACTTCAATAAAGAGTAGGGTGTATGTTTTTTTAAGTATATTAATATTCTTGCGTCGGATGTTGCTTCCAATTAATCCCGTATATTAATTTTTATTTATTTTGCTTCAGTAGTTCAGTAGTTCAGTTACGAAATCCAATTATTTGATTATTTTGTTCAAGTTTGTGTTGACTGAAGTCGGTTGTTTCAGTTTTGTTAAACTATGATGTTTGTTTAAACTTCGTGATTATTAGTCAATGAGTAATATTTCCGCTTTTGTTATTATCTATTGATTAGATTGGGATAATCTAAGTGTAATGTGCCTTATCATATTTTACGTTTTATAATTTTTATATCTTCTATTGTAACAAATACTCGATGATAAATATAGAATTATCTGGAGTAATCATCACTAGTAAAAAAAATGACTTTGTATGGTTGTAAAACTATTATTTATTTACGTAATCCGGATCAGAAATAAGAAATCAGAAAATATTTATTGTATAACTGTGTACAAAGGTGGTAGTATAAATATAAGTTTCAACAGTTTGTCCATCACGAACATACAATATATGTGTATTATGGATGTATTTTATTAATTACTTTTCAGTGATTGTAATTAAATGTAATACTTTTCTTGTTGAAATAATTAATATATATATACTTAATAAAAAAAAAAAAAACTGAAACAGTCGACTTCAGAATATTTAATTTCGTGTACTTGGATGATATTTTTTTCCATTTAATTTGTTTTAAAATTAAATTACTGAACCATATTTTTCTTTCAAATAAAAATAAATCTGGATTGGTTTACAAATGACGGAGTAGATAAAAAGGTAACAAACATAAAAAAATACAGCTGAATTGAGAACCTTCTCTTTTTTTGGAGTCGGTTGAAAAGAAGCAATTAACTTCTGAGATATATGCTATTTTGATAGAAGATGTTTTGTCTCTTTTCCGTTAAATGAGTGTTGATATCCACAAAAATGGTTTTCGCAATTGCTTAGCAAAGAAAGTAAAAGAAAGAATGAAAAGAACGAAAAAGTAGTTGGTTTTGATCGGTCGGCCGATAGAATACTATCGGATTCTTTTCAGCGAGCGAATTTCATAATGCCCAAAATCCGTCCTCAACGATTTCGATCTACATTCTTGATGCGTACTACATAGGAATAGAACTCCCTGCCAACAGAGAAGGCTCTGTTGCCTGAAAACTAAAATCTCTGAATTTTCAGAATTAGAGTAATTAGATATCTTTTAGATCGACGTGTTGGCCAGAATCGGCCACACCGTCGCTTACCAATAGGCCAGTGTAATTATGTTATTGAAATGTGGCTACATAAATGTTATTATGCGAAACCTCACATAAAGCTATTAATCGACAAAATAAATAATAGATATGAATAGTTGAGTAGGTACACAGTTTTATTATGCGTTGATTTTCACATATTTGATAATATAACGTAACTGTAGGTTTTTGTCTAAACTTGTGGACGACATAAGTATCAAATATAAACGATGAGTTAATGAGTTTCGAAAACAGACGAGGAAAAGTGGCAAAACACGCATCGCAATGAGACTCACTTTGTTTGTGTTATACAAACATACTGAATGTACATACGGTTTCAAATTGACTTCGTCATATAAATGAGAGATAATTCCTTACGTAGAGTCCGTTCTGCCCTCTGGACGTTATTCTCAATCTTGGCAAATATGTCAACTAAAAGAGACGGCCCATTTCAAATGCATGTTTGCCCCACAAGCAAATTTATGACTCGTACAAGTACATGCGTCATGACAAAAATTGAGTTATTGTGTTGATTTCCAACTATTTGCTAAGGATTGATCAATATTTATCTATAAAGCTGAGTATAAGAGATAATTGTACAAATACATATTTATTAATTGTCGAATTACTTTGTTTGTTTGTTTCATTTAAACTATAATTTAACTGAAAATTGTCGATTGGGTGAACCGATTTTTATGTATTATTTTTTTGAAAGCTGGTGCTTCCCGTGTGGTTCCATTTCAATTTGGTTCAATTCTGAGTCTAACAATGGCATCGATGAGAAGTCGGTTGCTTCAGTTTTTTTTATTATAATTAATAAGCCTGTTAAAAAGGTGTCGTACGCGATTACCAGATGCGACATTAACCCGGGCGCCTTAATTCAGTCGCAGTAAACATTATGCAACCTGCAACAAGTTTCTTATCGGTCAAACAGGTTGATATAGCGGTGTTAGCAAACAGACTGGTTCAAATATTTGCTTCTGGACTACTCTATTATTCTATTACAACCGCAACCGGGCTTACGAGATTTAACATCAAATATGAGTGACGAGTGCAGTGCATTGCAACGCAGGGTTTTGATTTGTTGGCGGTCGAAAATTCTGCGTATGTATATTTATATGAGCATGCGTGACGCTTAACATGCCGTGAGCAAATTTTTCGTGTTTTTTTACTTTGTATATACGATTGACTATCAATTTACGTGTGTCCTACTAAAACATTTTTTTAAATAGGTTTAGTAAGCCACGCCGATTTGACGAAATTTCTATGGTTCCAATTTAAAAGTATACCTATCCTTTCAAACAAAAAATAATATTCCAAATCGGCTTAATGACGAAGTTATGCGGTTACAAACAAAAAATACAACCGAATTGAGAACCTCATTTTGTAAGTCGGGTAAAAAACGCTCGTATGTATGCAGTTGGGTATATATATTTTTTTTCTTAATTATTTGTTCGTGAAACTTTCATTGTCACCATCAGTAATCAGTAGTGCAGCCTTACGTAAGCTAACGGCCTACTCAGTCAGCTGTTCACGCGGACTTTCTACAAAATTCTCGGTGATTCGTTCATTTCGCTGCGACTCGTTCTTGTCTGACTCTATTGACACTCATGATGTCATAGAGCTCCGTCGACTCGATCATTCGTTTTCTAGCGTCTCTATGACCATCTATGTCAATGTTACACGGCTGTGGGAATCGATATTATTGTTTCGAATAGAGATTTTTTTATTTTTTTTTATTGTGAGCTTAGAGACTTTTTTCACAAATTTTGCTTATTGTTGAATAATGAATTCGAAAGAAATTTGAAGTCCGCCTATTTGTTACCTACTTAACACTTACGTATTTGAACTTGATATTTTTGAACGCCTAGGGCAGTAAGAAATTTAATATTAAAATGAATAATTAACTATATACATACATACTAGATTTTATCTACGACCAGTAATAGTTATTTGTTATGCAAGGCTGCAAAGTTGGTTTTTGGGGCGAGTACTTGTATTGAAACCTGAGCAAGCGAAGGATTGTAGGATTGAACCACGAGCGAAGCGAGTGGTTCAAATATAGAACACTGAGCGTAGCGAGGGTTTCAAAAGTACGAGATGCAAAATAACTTTGCTGCCGAGTGAAACACAAAATTTATCACCTCACTACAGCGAGGAAAACGCTAGTCCAGTGCTGCCACCTGTGGCTGGTCAGTGCGATTATTCAAAGAAATGAGGTTGGCGCACTGACATGAAATATGTATTTAATGCATTTTCAGTGGACTTGCGGCATAGAATAGTAAGGTTCGAATTTTAAAAACTCTTTCCACGCTAGCGGACAAAATGCACTTTTCCACTCAGATTTCTAATGACAAACAGAATCTTTCCGAGCTTGTGAGGTGAAAAATAATTTACTAATATAAAATTACTTAACACAAGTCATAGAACATATAATAACGCATAAGTACACAATCAATACAAATATTAAAAAAAACCTTTAATTTAGCACGCATGGCACATAAGCCAACCTGCGCCAATCCAATACCCCGAAGAGAAAATGAAAAAATATTAGCGCGTACACAGTTTACTTTTTCTACATTGTTTTTGTATTTGGTAATAGTAATTGCTTTCCCAATAGGAAGGCTTTGAACCTTTTGGCTTTCATTTCTGGTGTAAATTAATAAAAATAGTCACGTTATAATAATATTAAATAAACGAGGAGCTTTTTTTAAGCTATTGCATAGCTTCTATCGCGGACCTTGAGCGTGGAGACCGAATCCAGAAATTCCGTAACGAAAATAACCTAACACACCGCGCGTAAAGCTATTATGCAATAGCTTTACCGCGGCAGTCTCCGAGTGCCACACGTCTTTTTTTTTTCTATGCCCAATATTGCCCAATAGCCGCGTAACGCTTTGTGACTGTCATCGAAATTTAGATTTAAAATTTTCAAATTTATAGTCAGTTAAATTTAATTTGGGCAAACGCACGACTTGTGTCTCGGGTTTTTTCTTTGTTACTATTATACCACCTTGGGTTACTATTATAATGTAATCCGAGCATATGCATTCGATGCAGAAAATCTTATTATACTACAATATTACTGAGGTCTTGAGACTGAGTTCGGATATCGCGCAAATATGCCGCAAATATCAGTGTCGGCAATCTCTTGTAGATATTATATGTTGTGACGTCACACGGTGCCTAAAAGGCGCTCGTGTGTCGACAAATAAGGCTCGTTGTGTGTAGTGACAGTGCGAGAATCTTGGAAAGTAGGCAAAACATTACATCGACGTAACTTCGGTAATACAGTAGGTATTGATTTTGTTGAACGAACACTTGCTTAGTGTGTAAAATACTTATACTTGGGCGCCCAAGATACAGGCCTAGCCTAGTTTGGGGCCCATAGGAATCGATTTTTTAGATAATTTGTAACTCTTTTTTTTTTTTATTGTATCCAATTGCATAATATTGTATTTCTTAGTCAAATAAATTATTATTATTATTATGTAGGTAGATATTGAATATCACATTTTTGACATAAATATGTCTGACTTCTTGTATTTTTTTGAAGGCGGGATTTAATTCTAACTGGACATTTGGTGATAACTGTCAAGTAACAAAAAAAATAATTGTCATGTAATAAACTTATATGTGCTTGTAAAATAGTTCATATCCCTCGCCGCTATAGAATCTTAACTTTAATTAAATTCGAAAACTATATTAATTAATACTTGCCCACTTCATCATTATCAACCGATGAATAGGTCATAGGGTCTTCCTTTGGGTATGCCATTCACCTTCAGTCCCATGTCAAGTGCCATTCGCGTCCTGTTCAGTAATGGGTCAGGAAGGGTTCTTGTAATAACATAGGAACATCTACATCATCGGTACGACTCAATGTTTATTTGCCTTCTTAAGACGCTGAGCTATAATGCCTACGGAGTCATAAACATGTAAAAAACATATGGTAGGCGCATACGGTGCGAATGTTTTTTGGGTATTTGCTAAGCATTCGCGAGCTTGTTAGGAATGTTGCTGAAAGTCAAAGAGATGTTCCTAAACGGGCTATATTTTTATGGTAAAGCTTTAATATTGTCAGTGATTATAAGGGTTATAATGTTTAAATTTAAGTAACAGTATCATTCGTTTTATAATTTGCATGTACAATGCCACTCAATTTTTTGTCTTAGATATTTCAACATTTTAGCGAAAGACACGGATGTGGACTTATTCAAAACTCCTGTGTTTAAACTAAAACAACTTCTTAATATGAATGCTTAAGTTTATTCTGTATGTATTTCTTAATATTCTATTTTTTTTTTGTTTGTACAATTATTCTGTATATATTTTATAAGTTTATATATATACATGTATTTATGCCTGTCCGTCTATTTCATAGTTGTCTAGTCTTTTGTATTATTTGTGAAAACTTTTAATTGGCCTTCCGTTTTTATATACGCTTTCTAATGTATGTAGTTAGCTGTAAGTTTTCCTTTGAAAATAAAATAAAATAAATATCGGCTCTTTAGGTATTCTAGCTCAATGGTTTAAATTAAGTGGATAATTAAATCGCCATGCTTAATTTCAACCGTCGCTTTTTAATTTCTTGAAGAGGTTAATAAATCCAGTTTCAATTTGAGCGCTGGGATAAACGTCTTGTGAGAGATGCCTCGAAAGCACCCAAGTTTACGACTGCATCCAGGGTGTAATACGTTTTATGACATTTATGTCAGAGCGCCATCATACGTTATTAAGGCGCTGGAGTAGGTATTGTAGCTGACTCTGTCGCGCGCTACAGTTTTTGGAACGAAGCCCCTTATCGCACATTAGACTTGAGACAAATGGTATGTATCTATGACCCTAAAAAGTATAAGATTTCGACTAGTCTCAGTGGCTTAATTATTTTGGCACGAGTAACTACGAGTAGATGGTGGAGTGAGTCAATAGAACCGAAACCTTACGATCGATGTTTCAAATGTTATCCACGAAAAATATTTTTTCACTTAAACTAAATTCGTGTTTTTATAATTGTTTTTAATCTATAACTACAATAAATATTGTAATTAATGACACTAATAAAATATATAAATAAAACATACAATAAACAATTAGCTGATAAATTGTCCGCAATTTCGTACAAAACATCTCACTCCTGTCACACTCCCACTCGACACCCAAACTACTAAAATGACATATCCTTAGCTTAAAATCATTTAATATTGTAATTACCTAATATATACAAGTATGTATATGTAACGTTTATTTATTTTTCATTTAATCACACTAAAAAAACTGTTAATTAATTTTTTAATTCTTTAATATGTGCCTTAATACATGAAAAAATATATATTTTAACCAAATATACCAAAACACTTCTATTTTTCATAAGTATTAATTATGATTTGTTAATGGTCAAAATATTATATAACATATGGAAATAGAAATTCTTGGCAAAAATTTAAAAGTTCTGTATCTATAAAAGAGGTTCGCTGCAGCAACCGGGCGCCTTAACATATGCCCGTAAATCACTCTCGTGTGTGATGAGATCCGTTCAGTAGTATTATAAATATCAGTACAATATACTTTTATATTTATAGTAAACAGTTAATATTTAGTACAGAATCATCTGTCTGCCATGTATGTGTATTCTTCCACCTTGTGACTAGTCCTATGCTACTATTGTAGGAGCTTGGTCTCATCAAGAATTTTGGCCCCGTCAACCAAGCACGGCCACTTCTGCTTAGGGGCCATTCATTTATTACGTAAGACTATATTTTCCAGTTTTTGACCTCCCCCCCCCCCCACCTATATAAGAAAAAAATAAGAATAGGCCGACCCCTTCCCCCCCTGTGTAATATTTATTACGTAAGAATCTAAAGGAAAAAAATAATACACGTTTGGTTTATTGTAATGTTTATTTTTCAAAGTAACAATTTTTAGGAATGTTTATTTGTACTTTTATACACATTCGAGCGCACTTCGGCACTCGCGCGGTCGCCCGAGCTTTTTAAAAGTATAATTTTAACTTTTATTTTAATTTTTGTGATCTTACGTAAGAACTATCAAGACTCCCTCCCACCCCCTTGTAAGAAAAAATAAGACATGGTCGACCCCCCTCCCCCCTAAATCGTCTTACGTAATAAATGAATGGCCCCTTATATCGGTGAATTTCATATGTCTACGGATAAATACTTGTATATACTATATAATATACTATATAATATACTATATAATATATAATATACTATATAATAATGTACACACAATAAAAAAAATTAGCTAAATTTTCAAATTTTCTGTTTCATGAAGTTTGACCGGAGGGAGGAATAGAGCGGTAATTTTTTTTATTGTTGCGAAAAAGAAAAGGATATCCATTTCCATTTTATCATACGTTCTGTAAATATACGTGTAATATTGTAATTTGTAACTGTTCGAAAGTTGTACTTAAAAAATATGTTTTCGAGAACAAAACCATTGTGTTTTAAGGGGCTTCCGTACTAAGGTATTCGTGAGCCGGTGTCTGTCTGTCTATCCTACTCTTAAATGGCTGTATCTTTTGTGAAAAATTATACAAGTTTCGAAATTGACAGGATTATAGGGTTTAAATTGAAGTAAAAAAAAAAAAAAAAAAAAACTGGTCAAGAGGGAGGCAAGCTTGCGTAAATAATTTTTGATAAAATGGGAACTTGCTTTGCGAAATAAAAATTATAATTATTAAGTATACTTATAAAGAAATATTTACATTTATTACCTACTTGAAAAAAGTGGTTCTTAAATCGACTATGTTTTTAAGTTTATGGATATCGTGGGGTTTCTTTTTTTACCATTGGATTTCCTATAGATGAGGCGTATCTTCTGCAGTGGACGTTTTGTGTCTGAGATGATGATGATGTGCCTATAAAATATGATGAAGGAATACCGCGCTCAATCGATACATAAAGTTGAGTTGTTTGGCTCGTTTATTACGAAGTGTGCTCCCTAAGAATAATTATCGTTTATTGTTTGACTTTACTTGCGTACACATTTTTGATCACGTACAGAAGATCAGTTAATTATTGGAGGCCTGTTAATGTTTCCGTTGTTCAAATCATTAATTAAGATGCTCAGTTTGTAGACAATTAAAATTCTTCAAATTTATAGACAGTTCAAATATTACACAAATCCGACGGGACTTGAACCCGCATTACCCCGATCTGTACCTGGGAGCCTTTACCATTTTGGCCACGAAGGTGTCACCAGGGATGGTCTTTCACCAGTCTTTTTTGCTTAAACCAATCAAGCGTTAGGGCGCCACCCGTAACAAACGCGTCAGGCGTGCAAGTTTATATCTATTTATTTATATCTCTATAAATTAGTAGATAAGTACAGAAATATCGAAAATTGAAATTCTTGTTAATTATTTTTGATCGACCGAACGAAGTGAGAGTTCTCTCCGTCAATTAGCAAAAGCTTTCATCTGTCCGGATCTTCGATTGCTTGGATGTTGGTACTCGCGTATAGGCAGATTTTTTAATTAACTGTGTATTGAAAAAGTTTGTTGACGCCTGAGAAAATGTATGGAACAGCTGGTGTTTTTGCGATTTCAGGAATGCTCCCTTGAAAGTTGTTTTCTTTTACCCAAAAACATTTGACACTCTTATATACTGTTGCACTTTTATGTGGCAGCCTGTGTTCTTACTTATTGTTACGCCAAAATATGTAAAATAAAAATACAACACCACGGGATAAATTCACGTCGCCTCGAAAACTTTTTAAGATGTTAAATATTAGATTTGGTTTGCCCTTTTTGACCCAGTGGACCGTAAAAAAGGCAAATTTAAACTTTCTGTTAACATTAAAAGGGCTGGGCAACAGCAGTCACGTAATGCCCTCGACATAATTTTATTAAGAGGATCGTTGAGATAGCAATTTTCGCCGGAACATTACGCATTTTTCAATACAATAGGACAAAACTGTTTTCTACAAACCAATTGTGGCCTTAGCAATCACTGGCCTTGTGGCTCAGTTGGTAGTATGTCTGCCTGCTGAGCATGTAGGTCGTGGGTTCGATCCCCACCCAAGGCAAACATTTGTGTGATGAGCATGGATGTTTGTTCTGTGTCTGGGTGTTTCTATGTATCATATGTATATATTTACAAAAAAAAGTACCTATATATAAGTATGTATTCTATCAGCCATCTAGTTCCATAGTACAAGCTTTGCTTAGTTTGGGTTAGATGGTGTTGCGTGAAATGTCCACCAATATTTATATTTATTTATTTAAAAAAAAAAAAACGATTCCGATGAATCTTTTTTTTGTTTTATTCTTTTTACTATAGATTTGAAGTGAATCATTACTCTACCTAACCAAAGCAACCTGCGACCAATCAAACCTTTGATTACCTTTGTCGCTTAAGAAAGTACAGTACGCATTGAGATCGTACATTACAGAGAGCCGCACTTAAGTACGTTGAAATTGATTGTTTTTACTTCTTAGGATCAAATAACTTCTATCAGTAGTAGAGCACTGCGATCCTTGTTTCATTATTTTGTTCAGTCGAGACCGCAGAATGGCATAGTAAATACTTCCAGACGTTGGTTCCCGTGTTTTGCCACGACAATTCTTTATTTAAACAGTATATAATACTTACCTACGATTGATTACGATGTTACGATTGATTGAATCTCTCTTATATGGTTTTACACCAGCTGGCCTAGCATGAAAGGAAGATAAACCGTTTTTATCCACGTTTTGTTATGTCAGATGTCAATGTCAGTGCGTACTTTATCTCCTCTGAAAGATGGATAAAACGGTGGAAAGACTATTTGTCCATGTTCTATGTGTCCTACAGTGGAGTGCAAACGTAGAGGATTAAAAGAATGAATGCAGTTTTTGAAGAGTGTATTTTATGAGTCGTCATTGTCCGTAAGTTAATTTTATCGCACTGCGCATTCGTATACTCTGCAGATGATAATTTGAACATTGAAACTTTGATTCATTGTACTTGCAATGACACATTGAGTACCTACTCATGCGCCGGCAAGCGCAGCGTAGGAAGACCAGACACAAGGTGGACAGACAACTTCATACAGGTGGTAGGAAGACGCTGGATAAAAGCCGCTTCCAACCCGTCATTTTGGAATTCCATGGTCCCCCAGCCTATGTCCAGCAGTGGACTTCTTTTGGCTGAGATGATGATAATTGCTCACAGTCGAGCTTGTGAGTTTATACGCTTTTGTGAACTTATACGAACGTTTATACGTGAACAATTCACTTGTTTGATAAAATTGTACAGTGTTGTAAATTGTCTGCGTAGTAGTTTGCACATGACAGGATAATGGTACGATTGCCGTTTGTTTGTGCGGCTGATACCAGGATAATCCCTTTTCGGATTCCGGATATCCTTAATTAATACGCTTTCGTTCAAATTAAACGTTTCGGCGCAGTTGTTTGACTTAAAACACGAGGGTTGAATAAATGTTTGCCGGCACTCCGACTCCGTCAGTCCTCAGGGATATCTCAGACAGTAATTAATTTCTAGCTCATAAAATACGTCAGTTTGATGCCGTTTTTAAGCTTCGTCTGGTACTGGAGTCGAGTTTTATAAAATACATCGATTTGATGCCAATTTTAAGCTGCTTGATTCTACAGTTAAGTTCATGAAAATCTTCAGTTTGATGCTAATTTTAAGTTTTGTTTGATACTTGAGTTGAGTTCATAAAATGAGGTATTTTATGAACTCAACTCTACTGTTTGGTGTTAATTTTAACCCCGTTTGATACTGAGTCCAATTGAGACCTCAATTTAATGCCAATTTTAAGCTCTTTATGGTATTAGAAATGAGTCCGTGAAAGACCTCTGTTTGATATCGATTTTAAGCTCCGTATAGTATTAGACTTAAGATCATAAAATACCTTAGTTAAATGCCAATTTTAAGCTCTTTTCATCATTAAGTTCATAAAAAACTTTAAGTTTGATGCCAATTTTAAACTTCATCTAGAGAGACACATGTACGAGCTATCCTAACCACCCCTTTATGATCTACATCGTCAATATGACGCCCTCTAAAATACATAAAGACAACAATTAAAAAAATTCAAATGCTTTTGTCTTGTATATTATTATACCTTTACTATCAAATTCTGGTTATATCCTATAACCAGCGGACTATCAAGACGCTTGTAACGATACCTTATTATTTGTCCATTAAGTAGATAAGGATATCTGCGAGAAAAGATAAACATAATATACGCACAAACATACGCACTAAAATAATATCCCTCCTTAGTTGGGTAAAGACTAGAAAATATTGCTGAGCTCATCGCTGTGTTCAGTATTATTAGTAGGGATGAACCAAATGAGACAAGCTTAAACGAAAAATACGACGGTGAGGACTCTATACTACGTAAATGCTGTTATTTTAAAGAGCTGTAGCTGTCTGGCGACTATAGTGAGATCGAAATTTCGAAAATAAGAGCCCTTGTTGGTTAGTCATCGCTTTAAGTACTAAAACGCGATCGAATTTATGCGTAGCGAATATGGAGCGATTTTTCTAAATTGTTCAGACTAGAGAATCGTGTGAAGAGAAGTGCAACGAACATGGTTGGTACTATGGCGGTATTCGGTAATGTCACCGTCTACAATTTGGATGATTCGCTCCATGTTCATTCCGTTCAGATCCGATCGTGTGTTATCCTATTATTTGATATAATAATAACATTTTGACACTATGTCATAACGATGTTATGACATGCCTTACACCCCTAACATAATATAAATAGTTCATATTATTAGGAATTTTATTGCTAGCCTATTTTGTCGTAAATATTTTTATTCCATCTCTAGCATGACTAATAACTATTTAAACAACATAATGGCTGACGTTCCACTAGAGCCTAGGTAAGCTACGAAGCTAAGGATGCTTCTGAAGCCGACCAAAAAGACCGCTCTATTTCCATAGTATAAGTTGAGCTGTAAAAAATCACGCGATCCCATTGGTTGATTTCGGACCCATTCTTGGTTTAGTAACTTAAGCCCGTTTTCCACCGCGAGCGGAGCGAGCTCATTAATGACTCCGTTTACCTACGACGCAATACAAAAATGCATAAATCTGTGTCCACCAACAAAGAGTCGAGCGAAAATTACAAAGAGAGCAAAAAGAGTAAAAATGAGTTCGCTCATTTCTAGAGAACGGAGCGAACTCATTAATGAGTCCTTTCAACACGCAATCGAATTTTACTGCATAGTAGTGTTTCCACCGATAAAGAGTAAAAATGTGCCCGCTGCGTCGCAGTATTCAAGTGAGCTCGTACGCTGTGGAAATCAAAATTAATTTTTCATTACTCATTTTCAGTTCATCTCGCTCAGCTCTTTTCTTTCGCTCATTCCTCTTTGGCGGTAGAAATCAAACTCCCGAGCTCTTACTCGCTGGAAATCAATCCTATATTTTATGTAAACGAAGACAGCTCCGCTAGATATCCCTAGTTCATTCCTCTTTGTCGGTGGAAAACGGGCTTAAAAGTGTTTTCACCTAAGCGGTGTGCTAAGAAAACAACTACCAATATGGTAAAACCCGGATAGTTGCCCCACTTTTTGAAATCACTTTATATTTCTCAGTAAAAAAACGAAAATATTTTATTAGTGAAATTGGAATTTTAGTGGTAGTTAGAAAGTCCCTCGATAGATAAATAAAATAGTATACGATTCATCCGCGAAACTATAGTAATTACTATTGGTGCAACTATGCTTCTGGAGCATTCGGCCTTTATCGCTTACGATCCCTTATTTTAATAACGAAATAACCCAATTGCTGGCAAACAATAAAGATGTGAATGGTTTTAGGAACAAACGGCGTCGAGCGGGAATGTGGCTCCAGGAATGGATGACAAGCCCACCTTCAAACCTGTCACGACTCTGGAAGATCTACAGGCGGTGAGGTGTGCCGAGTTCCATCCCAATGGACGACTGTACGCTGTAGGATCTAATACGAAGACTCTCAGGATATGCAGTTACCCCAACTTAAGTGGATTCAAGTGAGTCTTTGCGGATGTGTTTTAAATTATTGTTACCCTACTCCGAAAGAGGGTTATTTTTTTTCAGGGTATGTATGCAAATGCATACATACCCGCATACATACATTGAAATTTTATGTATGCGGGGTTTTGCTGTTTCTATATTACCTTCTACAGCCTAAACGGCTTGATCGATTTTGATGTGCGAGGTGTTGTTAGATTCATCTTTATTCCCTGAGTATCATAGGCTATATTTTTTTGTAATACGACTCTCGTAAAAAAAAATACGCTCTTTCGTAATCTCCAAAAAACTTTTTGTGATAAGTGATTTTACTAGAATTATTTTTTAAAAATGCGCATTTATAACCTTTTACAGCGATTTTATGCATAATTTCTCACAAAAAAGTACGCTAAACAGCATATAATAATTATTTTTACAGTAATCATTTGTAATAATTTTATTTATGAAAATTAACTTGGCTCAAAATGAAATTCTTGTCTAGAATTTATGTTGCTTTCTATTCTGTTGATTATTTTTATAAGTTAATTAAGTCATTTTATATCTTAAAAATTTTTGGTATGAGCGAGCGAGAGAGACAGACGATGGTCCAACTACACATCTTAACTCCCGCGGTACTAGAATAATTTTATCTGTCGCTGATAACAAAGAAAATAGCAATATTTTAAGGAAGTATGTTGCACAGTCTGGCTATTATTGCTGACAATGTTAGTGGCCATTATGTTGCAGCCGTACGTTGCTGTAAAAATATTGCCCGTCTAGGAACACCCTGCCGTATATTAGAACTTGAACGAAGAAATTATTCCAGCAGCAGTAAGAAGGTACATATACTGTATCCGTAACGTACCCAGTGTATTATTGTTACCGTGAGTGGAATTTCTTTCTGAGCGCTACCGTAGGTCGGATGACACGTTAAATTGTAGGACCCGGTTGTTTGTCCTTAAAAAACAGCAATCGTCAAGCCAGGTCAGAGGCCTTTCGGCGGCTTAATAACTCTGACACTAGGGCTGGCCACTCAGTCTATACGAACTTACTTTTTTACCACGTTTTCCGTTTTTAGCTTCCCTCGTGTTCTTTATATGTAAGTTTGTTTTGGGGATGTTTTAAATTAATTAATAAACATAAATAAATATTTGTGAACATTTCACACAATAACTAGCCCAAACAAAGCAGTGCTTGTACTATGGAACCAGATGGCTGATAGAATACATAATATATGTTTTTTTTTGTAAATACATAATTATGATACATAGAACAAACATCTATTGTTGTTCTAGGTACCTTCCATTACAGATTATGACGAATGTCAAAAGATGGAGCCGGGAGATTGCCATTTGTACTCCCTGATGGAAAATGCTAAAATGGTTGAGTTTACGCTCATTTTATAAGTCATCATAAGCACTTTTCATTGCATTAAAAAAAGCCCGTGCCTAAAAAGTTTATTGTTCACATCCGACCCAAAAAGAGAGGTGTTATATAAGTTTGAAGTGTGTATTTTTGTGTGTGTGTATATTTGTATGTGTGTCTATGGTATCGTAGCTTCCAAATGAATGAAGCGATTTCGATCTATCTTTTGTTATTTTATTTATTTTTTTGTATGAATGTTCTTATTTATGTTTCATCAAAATTGGTTCAGCCGTTAATTTTTTTCTGTCTGGGGTTTTTGAGTTTTCTAAACGTGCACTTGTTAGATTCTCTTGTTATAATTTACTCCGTCCGTCACTTTGTTGAAATCTTCGGGCAAAGTATAGGGTCTTATTTACAGTAATTACGTTAAGACGCTGCTGAATTGCGTCGTGTTTATGAACGCCGACACCGCGGCCTTTCACTGTAGCCATTAAGTTTCGTACCGTCGCATATTGTGTGAAACCAAATCCTTTAGATACGGAACTATTGTTGGTCTGGGGTCTTATTCTGTTACGAGTTTGTTCGAAAACGGTTTGCGGTATTTCAGACGAGCCTTTGCTCCGATTTAAATGTCTTTATTGGTCGTAATAAAAAAGAACAAAAGGAACAAATTATACTAAAAGACAACCAGTAAATTTCTACACTGCACGATATAGGCTCATCGGCTTCTGCTGCTTGCCTATTATCAAAAAATAAATAATATTTGTTGATGATAAAGTTTGTGTGTAGTAAAAAAAAAATTTGTATATCCGATTCTTAATACTTACACATTTATAACTCCATTAATGGTTCAAATCATATATAACAATTAATTATTGATTTCGGATACCTACTATTAAGGGTAGATAACTGTTTCTCATGTTTTTATTATCTACTTCCAAAAAAAGGAGGTTTTCAATTCGTCTGTATTTTTTTTTATGTTTGTTCAGCGATTATTCTACCAAATTGAAATGTTTATGACGATTCTTTTTCTTTCGTTTGGTAAGTAATACCTCAGAGGTGGTCACATATAAATTTTATCGAAGTACTTTGGTTTTTATAACAAAATAACTGAAAAAGATGTGTCATCCAAGTAAAGGAATTGCGTATTTTGAAGTCAGTTTTTTAAACTATACTTTTTTGCAACCCTAAAAAGGTATGTACACTTACAAGTTTCATTCAAATCTCGCTGTAAAACTACCATCGGATGTATTTTACAACACGCTTACAAATTGCCAAAACTTTTAATGACGGCTGTGAATTTTAAAAATATTGCGCATAAAATATGTTTAAATGTATAAATTCTAAATGCCAAGGTGGTCTGACGGTTCATTAAGTCACTTCTGCTTTGAAAGCCGCGTTTTAACGTGGCAACCGGGAGCCGTATTGCGAATAAGGGCAAAATAATGGCACATCAGAAATAATTAGCGCTCAGCAAAATGTCTCCGTCAATTATTACGTACATACACTTGACGTAGGGGAAGTGCGTACAAAACGCATACTGTTTTCAATTTTTTTTTTTTACTTTTTTATTTTTGTCTATTTCAAAAAGGAGGTTATCAATTCGGTTTTTTTGTTAAATATTTGTTATCGCATAGTTCTGTCATTTATACATCGATTTAATTTTTTTTTATTTGAAAAAAATTTGTAAAAATCGCGAAAGCCCTGTAGAAATAAATTTATTAATAATTGGCGAAGTAATCGCGTATCAAAAGTATGAAAAAAAAAACAGTCGGATTAAGAACCTTCTCGTTTTCGGAAAACGGTAAAAATTCATGAAAATCAATTCAGTTGTTAAGCTTTTAAAAGAAAATTGCGCATTAAGAAGTCCGGTTTTCAGTTATTTAAACTGTAATTAAGTTCGAGCCGTAAAATTCTACGACCACAAACTTAAATGTCTATGGAATAAACATGAAAAAATCCACAAAGTACTAGTTTTACTGTCATACCGAGGCTTCCGTACTCCTATGCGTGACACATGAACATCAACACTGACACCAGGCCTAATTACTCAACAAAATGTGCTTTATATCTAAGAAGTAAGAATATTTGTAACTTAAAATGTTTTCTACAGTAGGAATAGACTGAAATGCTAGGCGTTCGCACACTATCAAGTTCAAATAAGTAAGTGTTACAGACCTGTTTTCTTTATCCAAAGAGATTTTAACACCACCGTTTACTCTATTATAAGTGTCACACGACACGTCAATGAAACGTTCTCTTGTTTTCGTTTCTTTTTTTTGTGATATCAACAAGGAGATTTTATCTGGCGCAATAATTTCCCATCGTTTTAAAAATTATTTACGCAAGCTTGTCTCGCATCTGACCAGTTTTTAGTATTTATTGATTTACATCAAAGTAAACCCTACAATATAAGTACAGTACAGTACAGTACTACAGTATAAGTACAATATAAGTTTCCGGCAGCCTAGTCGGGAGACCGTCTGGCTTGCGATCCGCAAGTCCCGGGTTCGAATCCCACGGCACGCACCTCTGTCTTTTCGAAGCTATGTGCGTATTGTTGATTGCCGGCAACTTCCAAACGGTGAAGGAAAACATCGTGAGGAAACCTACATGTCTGAGAGTTCTCAATGATCTTAATGAAGTGTGAAGTCTGCCAACCCACACTTGGCCAACGTGGCAGACTATGGTCTAACCCCTCTCATAATGAGAAGATGGCCCGCGCCCAGCAGTGGGACAGTTTGTATAAACAGGGCTGATAAAAAAATAAAACCCTACAATCCTTCCAATTTTGTGACATATATCTATTATAATAGATACAGCCGTTAAGTGTAAGATAGGCAGACAGACAGATACCGTAGCCTCACGGTAAAGCTCCCGTGCCCATAGTATGGAAGCCTAAAATTCCACTATTGTAACGGGTAATTAAAAAATAATTGTGCTTGAACCACATCATAGCTGAATCTGAATAGAATAAAATAAAAAACCCATACCCGCAGAACTTTTATTGACAGTCGCAAAACTTTCTGCGCGTCCCGCCCAAGTACAAACTGAGTTTACCCACATTTTTGTACGGAGATAATTAGTAAACCGTCCATCATTCAGATAACTGGACAAGGACAAGTCTGCCAATATTAGATGACCAAAACTGGCTAATCCATCACCGAGTTGTGCCAAGTTATCTAAGCAGTAAGTTTCTCACTTATATAATTTACGTAGCGAACGGTCTGCGCTTGTTTAGGTGAACTAATTCTCAGACGACGACCTTGATGATGAAATTGTTTGCTAATAATTTTATTGATATCTAGTATGCTATTATATTATTTGGGCCAATGGACAATTGGTAGCACTTACCTTTAGATTTGCTGTTATTATGAGTATGATTACGGATCCCCAAAAAATCTCGCATGGTTAATTTAACTTATAATTAAATAATATGTCATCTAAGAGTCTGTAGTTCGAAAACTAAATCGTTATAAAACGTAAACGTTACACGTAAACATTACCTTGTTGATTCCACAAATAAAAAAACCGGTCAAGTGCGAGTCAGACTCGCCCACCGAGGGTTCCGTACAAACTAGTAGATAAAAGGGGGAAATCATATTTTTTTATATGAAGGAAAACATTAAAAAAAATATGATTTCCCCCTTTTATCTGCTATATTTTATACCGAAAAATATTTAAAAACCTCTTTTAACTTATACTAATTAAGGTCTTTCATGTGATACCCCACTTGATACGGTTAAAGAACTTTAAAATTTGGACCATATTAGATATTAGATCCTTGCGTAAAGACACAATTTATTCGTGATTGAATTAAAATATCCAGTTTTAGTTTTTTTCCTATATGTACATATATTATGTGTACTCTAAAACAATGCTTAATATATTAAAAGAAAAACAAAATACCTGACTGCAGAAAAGCAGATTTGAAGTCTAATTTACGATTTCGTTACGCTTGATACGCTGTTGAGTGTACGTTTTTTTGTGAGAAAGTATGCGTAAATTCGATGGAAAAGATTATAGATTATTATGCGCATTTATAGCGCATTCTTTATAATATTTCTAGTAAAATCACTTGTTTATTACGGAAAACGTCGTTGAAAGTTACGAAAAAAATTGATTTTTTTAATTTTTGTGAGATTCGTATTATTATTATTACAAAAAATATAGCCTATGACACTCAGGAAGTGAAGACGAATCTAACGATACCTCGCACATCAAAATCGGTCAAGCCGTTTAGGCTGTAGGTGATCATATATACATACATACAAACATACATACACTCGAAAAACATAACCCTCCTTCTTATGAAGTGGGGTAAAAACGAAGTGACTCAGCCTTTTCGTTTATTTGTTACCTTTTCACGGCTAAGCCGCTAAGTGGAGCATTGTGGAATTCGGTATGTAGAGATACCTATCTACTTCTACCTAGTTTCACATGCAGGCTAATATAGGAACATCATAAGTCATAAGTCACAAGTTGTCGCCTCTGGCTAAGTGAAGCAACTTTTTTAAGTAATAATAATAATATATTTCATATCCACAATGTTGAGATCTAATCTAACATATACATTATATATAATATTAATTTATACATATATCATTGTAACTACGGTCATTCGTTATATAGCCTAGGTCATATCAGTTTTTTAAGGCTTATAAAACGCCGCTACACACGACAGGTTGTCAAAATTTGGCAAAATTTCATTTCTTAAGTCTGTGACAAATACTTGTCAAAATGTAACTTTTTATCTCTGTGACAAATACGTCTACTCGCTTAAAACTACATTAATTTGTGATGGTCATACACACATTTTGATAGTATAGACTTCACCATTTAACGGAATTTTGAATTTACCTATCACAGTTAAGTGTTATTGATGTAAAAAAATAATAAATAAATAAATATTTGTGAACATTTCACACAACACCATCTAGCCCAAACTAAGCAAAGCTTGTACTATGGAACTAGATGGCTGATAGAATACATATATACTTTTTTGTTGTTGTAAATATATACATAAGATACATAGAAACACCCAGACACAGAACAAACATCCATGCTCATCACACAAATGTTTGCCCTGGGTGGGGGTCGAACCCACGACCTTTCAGTTCAGCAGGTAGACGTAGACACACTACCATCTGAGCCACAAGGCCAGTCGATGTAAGGTATATCATCATCTTAAACACCACGCGAGTGAAATCACGGGTCGCACCTAGTATTAAACATATTAATTTTGTTACGCATCTTAAGTCTTAGCAAGCTCTATTCCGGCGGCGGTCGTTGAATATTTTAGCATTTATTTTAACACAAATTGAAGCATATCGTAAGTATCTCTTCTAAAATTATACGAGTATTCACGACATAGAAAGCGCTTTAACTCGATTTAGATTATATAACCGTGAAAATGATATTTCGCAATCGACAATTTTAAAAGAAATATCTCGCGATGTCGTAGTGAGATATTGTCATGATATTTGTCGTGCGGTGTGTATGTCGAGTACAATTTGGAGAATACGCCGTGTTGCGTTACGGCGAGGCGGGTTACGAAACGATGTTGATTTTTTTACACGACTACCCATGTTCAAACGGATTAAAGTACTATTATTATTAACGGGATATTTACCGTGGTTTGCGTTAATTTAGTAATAATAGTGCTCTAATGATTGACCGTGGTAATTGAAAAAGTGGATTAAAGTACGCCTGAAATAATGTACTCCGCACTGTATACCTACAGGAGTCATGTTACGCAAAGCGGCTAAATAAAGTACCTTAAGAATACAATTATACGTTAGTTACATCGTTATGAGATTATTAGTAGGTATTTACTCGAGTTTCCTTCTGATTAATCTGGTTAGTTGTTTTTATTTATCATTCTACGATAAAATGGTTTAAAAAAATTGGTTGTCTGTAAAGTCGGTTTACGGACGATAGTTTAACGTGACTACATACGTCTGCGCGCGAGCTCCGAGGAATGATATAATAACTACTACATAGAGATAAATATAAAAACTACTACAGTCGTAATATGTAGATGGATTTTAAAATAAATTAATTTTCTTTTGTATGTGTCGTCGTAAGTTTATCATCAGTTTGAATTATTTTAGCGTGTTCTACAATTCAGCTAACCGTTGACCTCCATTTCGTATGAAAACGTATCGCGACTACAATCCGCATGCACACGAGAATACCGTATCCGAAAACATCACCGTTTTGTAACCCGCCTTGCCGTAACGCAAAACGCCGTACTTTAGAAATTAGCTACGACATGTGCACTGTACAACACTGCGCTACGAATGCAAGGCCATTACTCGCTAGATGGTATGCCATTTTATTACGAACGCAACTCCGGCAGGTGTCCGAAAGTATGCGGTGAGAAAGCGACCAGTTACCTACGCGTTGGTCGTAAGTTTGGCCTCTTACGAAATATATTACGTTGCTCTAATCGCTACCTAAGACATTTAAAAGTTCACAGGCCGTTACAAATGTAACATTAGGTGACACGACGTTAATTGTACACGCGTTTCTCGACTCGGTCGGTTGCTGGTAATGGATAGTACCGTTCAGTTGTTCTATTTTCAAGCAAATTGTTTATAATGGTGTTGTTCTTTTAAATATTTTACGGCAAGTGGATACTGGTCGTTATGCCTTTGATTTTGTTTCCTATTATCACTATTTAAAGTCAATGAAATCACAGTTAATAAGTCAAGAGCTAGTCACGCAATAAAGTGCGATAGTGGAAGCTTCTATACAGATTTGTCCACAACATGAAAAATTGAAAATACACACTTCACTGCTTTATTACACTTGCCCATACTCATGCCAGTTGTCAAACACCATTCTTACACAAGGAATATTCGAAATACGCTGTCTATAAAAGATGGCAGGTAATATAATATGTATATAAAATATAATATACTGCTACACTACCTGATAGGGGCTAAAATGAGGACCGAATCCTGCTAAAATGGCAGGATGTCGACTATTATTGACAATGTGAAATGCTCGTGTAGAGTATCCCTTACTAAGCTATTATCGAGGATTGATGTCCAATGGTAGATTCATATTATGTGTAGTGGAGTAAAGTGTGTTATTGTGAGGCTACTATCGATAGATTATTATTTAGTTGAGCCAAAGTAGGTCAACATTTGGCACAGCAAAGTTAAAATGTATCATCTTTCCCCTTTCTTCAACAAAACGCCCTACGCCCTGACAGGGTCCCACATAGTATGTTTTTATCCGACTTTTTTTTTTTTTTTTTTTGTAGTTCCGTCTATACTTCCTCCGGCACATGTCGGAGACATTGTTAGACCAAACATATTGCGCCAGCAATTTACTCTGTTTTATTAAATAAATCGGTAAATTAATCACCTTTATTATCTTTTTTTTTTTTTTTTTTTTTCTTTTTCTTTTTTTTTCTGATACGCAACATTTATATAGCTCCCGCCACGCTTAAGGAACGCCAGGCCATTCGCAATTGCAAACAAACTAGCGCTCCCCCCACGCGACCGGAACCATACATACACACATACATACATACACATACACATTTTATCCGACTGAGTAAGGAGTGTTACGTTTTTCGAGTGTATATTTTTATATGATCTCCTACAACCTAAACGGCTTGACCGATTTTGATGTGCTAGGTGTCGTTAGATTCGTTTTCACTCCCTGAGTGTCATGGGCTATATTTTTTTAATAATATGTACTTACAAAAATTAATAAAAATAGATTTTTTTCATTAACCTCCAAAGAACTTTTTCGTAATAAACAAGTGATTTTATTAGAATTATTCTAAAGAATGCGCATTTATAATCTTTTATAGCGATTTTATGCATACTTTCTCAAGAAAAAACGTACACAAAGCGTAGCGAAATCATAAGTTAGACGCAGAAAAACAATTTTTGCAGTCGGGTATTTTGTTTTTCTTTTAATATACGAGTAGATACTTGTTCTTTTAAAAAAACCGTGCATTTTAACAAAAAGAATGTAAGAATGGTACAATCTCTCATAATGGGACTTTTGTGGCATATTGATTGGGCGTAATTTTTTTTAGGGTGCCGTACCTCAAAAGGAAAAAAACTGAACCCTTATAGGATCACTTTGTTGTCCGTCTGTCTGTCAAAACGCAAGGGAATCAAAACCTATGGGGTACTTCTCGTTGACCTATAACTCTATAACTGTGAAATTTGGCAAGAAGCATTGTCATATAGTACACATAAAGGGAAAATTCCGAAAACTTTAAATGCCTTAAATGCATGCATGTTAGTTAAGTGTAAATTAAAAAAAAAACTTCCTCTTGCATAACTTAAAAAAATATGTAAGTAGTTTTTTTTTTTTTTTTTTTTTTTTTTATCAGCCCTGTTTGTACAAACTGTCCCACTGCTGGGAACGGGCCATCTTCTCATTGTGAGAAGGGTTAGGCCATAGTCTGCCACGCTGGCCAAGTGCAGGTTGGCAGACTTCACACATCTTCAAGATCATTGAGAACTCTCAGACATGTAGGTTTCCTCACGATGTTTTCCTTCACCGTTTTGAAGTTGGCGGCAATCAACAATACGCACATAACTTCGAAAAGACAGAGGTGCGTGCCGTGGGATTCGAACCCAGGGCCTGCGAATCGCAAGTCAGACGGTCTCACCACTAGGCTGCCGGAAACTCTGTAAGTAGTTATAAATGCATAATTAGTTCATAAAAGGCACGGACCCTTGAGTCCGTGGAGAATAAATTTATTAAATAAAAAAAACCTTTTATCTACTAGTTTGTACGGAACCGTTGGTGGGCGAGTCTGACTTGCTCTTGTCGCTTTTTGTGATTAAATTAAAAATATCCAGTTTTCGGATTTTTTCCTGTATACATAATTACATATGTAATATAACACAATGCTTCTTGTCAAATTTCAAACTAGTAGATAAAAGGGGGAATTTATATATTTTTTTTTATATTTTCCTTCATAAATCGAAAAATATATATCGCAAAAATATTTAGAAACCTGTTTTAGCTTGTGCTAATTAAGCTCTTTCATATAATACCCCACATGATACGGTTAAAGCCATTTAAAATTTAGACCCTCTTTCCTTGCATAAATACCCACATTTTGTGATTAAATTAAAAATGACCAGTTTTCGGATTTTTTCCTATATGTGTACTCTAACCAGTGTCTTCATATACACGGTAATTACCGTGTATATGGCGACATAATATGTATTCTATCATTCATCTATCATGTATTCTATCAGCCATCTAGTTCCATAGTACAAGCTTTGCTTAGTTTGGGCTAATGGTGTTGTGTGAAATGTCCCCAAATATTTATTTTATTTATTATATTTATTTACATATGGAGACACTGACTCTAACACAATGCTTCTTGCCAAATTTCATTTCTAGGTCAACAGGAAGTACCCCATAGGTTTTGATTCCGTTGTGAGTGTCGAAATGTGAGTTTTTTACGACATATTCGGCTGTAACTTTTTTTTGCGAAAATGAGAAACTTTCTAATATCCCTAACCAATGATTTTATATGATTAAAATGTGATGCGCGAGATAGCTGCGCGCTTTAAGCCCATTCTTAAACAAACCACTGGATATGAATTATGTATTATATATATTATCAATATTTTCTACTAAAACGGCTATCTAAAAACACTTTCCATTTTACGACTACTGGCGGATGGCACTATCATATCCGGTTTTTCCCTACTATTTCATTTACATGACAAGTGATATATCAGTATTATTTTAAGCTATGATTACAGGATTGGGAACGACCTCAGAATTGGCAGGGGTAAAAATTGGATGTGACAAAATTATGGAAGCTGCCAATAATTAATGTATGATTGAAATATTTAATACAATTTTGTTAATCTTTTATTACAATTACTTGTTTACTGATTTTATATATAGAAATCTAGTTTGCTTGGACTAAATGTTGTATCTCTTCTGTCAATAGTCCAGAAATTGGTTAAGAATATCGTTTAGCTCATTTTTATTCACATAAAGAGCGATAAATTTTTTTTCACCGTTGGCGGGCTATATCACGGAAATATCGAATATGCTATATTATAATAAAATATATGTACATATATAAATATATTTTTAACAGACTTTGAATGAAAAGGAGGAGGTTCTCTATTCACTGTATGTTTTTTTTGTTTGTTTATTACGCGATTATTTCGCCAAATATTAATAGATTTTGATGTTTTTTTTTTTTTGGTAGGTTGACCCCATTTAAATTTTATTAAAGTCTGTTCAGTACTTTAATTTCTAACACAAAATAACTGGAAAATAATATGTCATCCAAGTAAACGAAATTAAGTATCTTGAAATCGGTTGTTTCAGTTTTTTAAACTATGATTATTCCAATAATAAATAAATAAAATATTTTTTTTTTTTTTTTTTTGTGCTTTCAGGATTTTGTTAGTGTCTATACACTAACAAAATCCTGAAAGCTCATTTGACAACTCGACTGATAACCGAATGTTTATAATACACAAGATCCTGTGTATAATAAACAGAAATCTAAAGAATCTATCCTAATAATTGTTCAGGCAAATGAAACGTATGGCTAACAAACATATGAAGGGTACAGGCAAATAACAGGGAATGTCACAAATTAAAAAAAAATGTTTTTTAGTAGAATCATGTCTTTGTCTATGGTATTTTAAATTCCAATCATTAGAATTCAAGTCAATTAATTAGGACATTCCCTGTTCTTTGCCTGTACCCTTCATTATGGAATCTAAAATTCGTGTTAACTAAAGAAAGCATCAGGATTCAGACAGAAACCGATTCGGACAAGTGAGATTCAAACAAATGTATTTTATATTACACCGCCTCAACGATTCTCTTAAGTATCCATCTATCAATAGTCTAGTGGTTATTGAGGTTAAGGAAGTTCTTATGTAGGTTGAATGACTAGATATAATCTTTTAGGCCATCTGTTGAAGGTCTGTGGCGTGACTTTGTGGTCGTCGACATAGGCTAACCGAGGTTCATTGTTATCGATATCATTGCAAGTTATCGATAGTTTTGCTACATTATATGCTACCGGTACCATTCGAATACGTATAGCAATATAGATAATATATATGTAGATACATACCTATTATCTATAAAATAAAATAAAAACCCGACTGTATAAAAGCTATTTTCGTAGTGTACGCTTACGCGAGAAAATATACACAAATGTATTTAAATGAGCATTACGTAAAATAATACTAGTAAAATCGTTTTTACAAAAAATGATGTATACATTTTCTACTAGCTATCCAGTTCACTTAGTACAAGCTTTGCTTAATTCGGAGCTAGATAGAGACAGTGCTAGATGTTCTATGTGATAGTGTCCACCAATATTGATTATTGATTATTGTTCTTTGGAGATTGTTAGAAAGTAATATTTTTAATTTTTGAGCCGGAAAGCGTCGATATGAGTTATCGATATTTACCCGACTGCGAATGTAGGATTCTCCTTTCGCAGTCGGTCAAATATCGATAACCTAGCTAGACTGAAAACTTAAAAAGGGTATCTACAAGCACCTTTCCGGGTTAGCAAAGCAACAGTAATGTCAGTGATGTCGCAGTTGTCCATAGGCGACGGTTATCGCTTACCATCAGGCGAGCCGTCTGCCTTTTTGCTTCACCTATTTTATAAAAAAAAAAAACGACCTAGAGGTAGTCGGCGGATGTGGCGCAAGTAGGCGTTCGGATGAATGAGATGTGAGCTTGCTTGTCTTATCTTCAGTGGCCTGTGTGCTCAACGTCAAGCCCGCTCGGATGCCGATTTGTTAAGGCCCATTGGTGACATTTGTCTTGCTCTCACGCGACCCTTTTTTACTAACCGACTTCCAAAAATAAAGAGGTTCTCAATTCGATTTTATGTTTTTTGTTACGCGATTATTCCACCAATTACCTATGAGTTTGGTGTTTTTTTTTTTGTGTTTGGTAGGTAATAGTTCAGAGATGGTCTAGTACTTAGGTTTTTATAACAAAATAACTAAAAAAGTATGTCATCAAAGTCAGTTTTTTCAGTTTTTTAAACTATAATTATTATTAGATCATCTATAAAATTTTTGATTAATAAATTAACGTCAGGCTCGAAGAACTAGTATTACAAAAAATTTAGAACAATGTATATTTTGGTAACTGTCGATTGATTTATTAATTAACTTTTAACCGTAAAAAACATATATATTGTTTTTTTTTTTTTTCAATCACATCACACATGAAAATAAAATAAAATGTCTAAATAAATTTTAATAGTATTCTCAGAATTAAGAAAGATAATAAAGGTGATAAATTTACCGATTTACTTAATAAAACAGAGGAAATTGCTAGCGCAGTATGTTTGGTCTA
The DNA here is from genome assembly GCA_947563715.1 of Lycia hirtaria. NCBI lineage: Eukaryota > Metazoa > Arthropoda > Insecta > Lepidoptera > Geometridae > Lycia > Lycia hirtaria. The sequence continues at coordinate 18,460,860 of OX387386.1, forward strand.
ACAATGTCTCCGACATGTGCCGGAGACATTGTTAGACAACTTAATTAATTTCATAAAATTAAGTTGTGCGTTTTGTCTACTCAGCCAAGCTATTTCGGGATACCGTCCTGATTCTAATCAGCGTTGATTTCATATAATATTAGAGGTAGGTAAAAATACTAACTGCTATAACAAACGCTGCTTAGAAATGTGATAATTTGCCGTGAATATATCGCCAACACTAACTGTAAATTGTCTGAAATATGGGCTCCTAACTCTCTTACGACATCGTAATGATTGCCGGTAAAATTTGTTTTGTTGCGTGCGATGCAAATTATGGCAGGTAACAATGTTATGTTACATTGTAGGCGTACTTGGTACCTGTTTCGCAAATCACGATTGCGCGCGGCATTTTTTTTTTTTTTTTTTTTTTCACACAACACCATCTAGCCCAAACTAAGCAAAGCTTGTACTATGGAACTAGATGGCTGATAGAATACATATATACTTTTTTTTTGTAAATATATATATATGATACATAGAAACACCCAGACACAGAACAAACATCCATGCTCATCACACAAATGTTTGCCCTGGGTGGGGATTGAACCCACGACCTTTCAGTTCAGCAGGTAGACGTAAACACACTACCAACTGAGCCACAAGGCCAGTCATTTTGGTGTGTTCATATCGAGTTTTTACTCCCGACGCAAAAACTACGGGTGTTTGACGTGTCTGGGTGTGGCATCGTAGCTCCCGAACGGATAAACCAATTTTGATTTTGTTTTTTTAAAGGTTAATTAGTCGGGAGTTGTTCTTAGCTATGTTTGATGAAAATCCGCCCAAGATGGCCGCCGCCACGAAATGGCGTATTACTTATTTTTTCACAACTCCCTCAATATGGGTATCAAATGAAAGGGCTTGACTAGTAGAATACACTATCATACATTTCAAATACAAGATGGCCGCCACTACAAAATGGCGAATAACATTTTTTTTGTCACGGGTTTTTTAGTTTTGTAAACTTATACTTGTTGCACGTGTAAGTGGCCACACTCACTAAAGCAACATGCATATAAACGAACGCTGCACGAATACTGCATGTAATGCCGTGTACACACTGATGAACCGTAACATGATGTCGTATGTTACTTTAGTTTTGTGTTACTTACGAAGCGTGTACTACAACCCTTTATGCTCGGGCGGAAAATTAATAATCGAGGCACAGAGGACTCACTCTGCAAACATGTTTAGTTAAACAGCGACTCTTGCTACGATGCAATAAAACACAAATGATCGTACACAGGTGCTAAATGGCTACTCTTATATTATTAAATGTTTTGCATGACGCAGCTGGATATGCTCCTATCGTATACAATTTAAGATTCCCGCGCACATGACGCAGATTATGAGAATTTGTTACACAGTTACATAATTCCATGACAAAAATAATGTAATAGTAATGGATGTAATGATAGAGCGTTTTCAGCGGGATTTTGGGAGTGTTGCCGACGTAGAAATCGGAAATCTTGTTCAGGATTGGGTTTTAAAAACATATAGATTATTTAAGAAAAAAAAGCCTAGCTTCAGTAGACCTGTTTTTATAAAAAAAATTAGATGTTTATGTCATCGCTATGTTTTCTAAATTTCTTTCTAAAATTGGCAACACCAAGCGTGTGTCTAATTTTACTAACTATGGCTTGTTTTTTTTGTGTTATGGCAGATTCTTTCATTGCGTGCTATGCTTCAGTTCACTGGCCTTGTGGCTCAGTTGGTAGTGTGTTTACGTCTACCTGCTGAACTGAAAGGTCGTGGGTTCAATCCCCACCCAGGGCAAACATTTGTGTGATGAGCATGGATGTTTGTTCTGTGTCTGGGTGTTTCTATGTATCATATGTATATATTTACAAAAAAAAAACAAGTATATATGTATTCTATCAGCCATCTAGTTCCATAGTACAAGCTTTGCTTAGTTTGGGCTAGATGGTGTTGTGTGAAATGTCCACAAATATTTATTTATTTATTTATTTAGTAGTTCGTATTCGGCATAAAGGCTCGCACGCGCTCATGAATTGCAACAGCCACGTGAAATAAACTCTAGGTTACGAATTATGGCCGTCGGTGACGGTTGTTAAGTATGATAATGAAAATAGTGCTGGCTGTTGAATGCACTGCTTTTGTAGCCTTTCTAATTCTAGAAAACAATGGTGCAATGACCGACTCAAATCAGGCGATCATATAGAAACATACATACAAACATGCATGTCACTCGAAAAACATAATCCTCCTTCTTACGCGGTCGGGTAAAAAGTATATCGCATCCAGGTAAACGAAATTACATATATTGAAGTCGGTTATTACAGTTTTTTAAAATGTAATAAAATTATTGAAATTAAACTATTTTTAACGGATTTTTCGCGTATATTTTACATTAATAAATACACATTAGGCACATTTTTTTGTCACGTTTATGAACTTGACTTGTAACTTGGGCGTTATGAATAAATTATTTCTATTAAAATTTTGACTTGACATTTCGACAAAGTGCAATGTGCTCGAAATGTCAGGCCATAAAATTATGTAAAGTATATATACGCGATAAATCCGTTAAAATTGTTGGGATCGACGCAAATGGCCAAGAACGCAAAAGACCATTTGAACTTTTGCTTATTTAAAAAAATATTTACGAAATTGTTTTATTTGAAAGTGTAACAATCGCGAATACCTCAGAAAACTATAATAATTTTATTATTTCACTGCGCATGGGGCAAAATTACCGGCAAAACAACTCTATTTTTGTCCTTAACCCACTCTTGTCCAGTATTCTATGTACGCTTATTACCTTATATATATAACCTATACCTACAAGTACATACTATACGTTCACCTTATTCTCAATTACGTTAGTGTCACATCTTGTTGAGATGCAAAGCAGAAACAACTCAAGGCGCATGACTTCTAATTTGTATTTAAATTCGCGCGTAAACTAGATTTGCTTTAGGACTTATACGTTCTGTAATGTTAGGACTCATACAGTGCTGTCTAGGGAACGCTAAGTACCATGCCTTTGGTAGTTATTCAACCGCCAGACATGTTCTTGTTTTTCATATTTCTATGAAGTAAGTTTATATAAGCTTTTGTGCTTGGAAATAATTTTGTTAATATTATGATGTTATGACTGACCTTGTTGCTCAGTTGGTAGTATGTCTGCCTGCTTTGCTGTAGGTCGTGGGTTCGATCCCCACCCAGGGCTAACATTTGTGGGATGAGCATGGATGTTTGTTCTGTGTCTGGGTGTTTCTATGTATCATATGTATATATTTACAAAAAAAAAAGTATATATGTATTCTATCGGCCATCTAGTTACAAAGTACAAGCTTTGTTTAGTTTGGGCTAGATGATGTTGTGTGAAATGTCTACAAAAAATTATATTATTATTATTAGTATTTTTGTACCACTAGGGTGTAATGAACACTGGTACTTGTATACATTGTAATTTTATGCTGAATAAAGAAGTATTGAAATTAAGTCATGTTCTTGTAGGGCCGTGTTTCTAGTATATTTTTAATAAAAAAAAAAATCTAACAGATTAGTAGTCGAATTACTTGATCAATTAATTTTACAGTCGTTTTAACCACTAATCTCTTAAGAAAATAATCGAGAACCTTCTAAAAAGCCCCGTACAATGTTTGACGCAGAGTCAAAGTTACCCACGTTGACAGTACCTAAAATAGTCAATGAAACATGTTTGTAACATTTAGTTGATATAATCTAATGTTCTCTACGCAGAGACAGCGAAGCTCCCACTGCGCCGACAGTACTCCTGAAGCGGACGAAGCACCACAAGGGCAGTATCTACTGCCTCGCATGGAGTCCGGCCGGGGACCTGCTGGCCACCGGCTCCAACGATAAGACCGTCAAGCTGATGAAGTTCGATAGCCGTTCGGTGAATCTGGAGGGACAGGAGGTGAGTGGACGTTGGTCGTCTACTTACAGATCCTGTCACAAATAAAACACCTTTAATGAAAGGTATAGTTTCCGGCAGCCTAGTGGTGAGACCGTCTGACTTGCGATCCGCAGGTCCTGGGTTCGAATCCCACGGCACGCACCTCTGTCTTTTCGAAGTTATGTGCGTATTGTTGATTGCCGCCAACTTCAAACGGTGAAGGAAAACATCGTGAGGAAACCTACATGTCTGAGAGTTCTCAATGATCTTGAAGATGTGTGAAGTCTGCCAATCCGCACTTGGCCAGCGTGGCAGACTATGGCCTAACCCTTCTCACACTGAGAAGATGGCCCGTTCCCAGCAGTGGGACAGTTTGTACAAACAGGGCTGATAAAAAAAAAAAAAATGAAAGGTATAAAGGGAGGGGGGGGGGGGGGAGTGAGGTGAGAATAGCCTAGTTTCCTCATATTTGGAGATCGTTTATTCGCAGTGATAGCCAAATCAAACTTTCTTGTATTACAATATACTGTCAAGCAAACGCGATCTTATTTAAATAAATAATTAAATGTTTGCCATGGGTAGGGATCGAATCCACGACCTACAGCTCAGCAAGCAGACATACTACCAACTGACCCACAAGGTCAGCCATGTCACTTAGGATTACGAACTCAATTACGAGTACAACAGACAAAGAGTATGCAAAGGGTCGTACGACTATCAAAACAGGGCATATTTTTCCGCTTCTTCTATTTTTGTTGATGTTTTTACGTGTATCCTGATTTCCGGAAATATTGACCTTCCTCTTAACTATCATTCCTTTGAATAACCACCACTGTGTTGGAGTGTTGTCGACAAATAATTTGGAAGATAAATGAACGTAGGTGCGTACGTCGATCTCACCTACTTCCCACACTTATGGCGTTCGCTGGAAAATTTTGTCAATTATCCTGTACAAGTAATTAACAACCGAAGTGGAATAATTGAGATTCGAACCTCTCGAGATGATCAAACGATTCCCAACGCGGAAGTGGCGAATGATTTTCATCTGTATAAGAGTAAGTTATACATACGTACAGTACGGTGTATATTCGCAGTAATAATTTAAAACTACGTTGAGATTCGGAATTTCTTTTGAGAAAAAGTTAAAGTTTCGAAAAGATTTACAAGTAGAGCACTGAAATTTAGAAATCGTCTCGGATTCGATAAAATAAAGTAATTGAGACCAAGGCCGAGGTGTTTATTAGAAAATTGAGGAGTTGCACTATCCGCCTCCTAGCTCCATCAGCAGATCAGCTCGGACCAAATAATCGTATCCTCATCTACCGATGACGGTACGATTCGATATTTCATATATTTGCAAAGTTTTGAAACGATAATTTTATTAGGATTTAGTAAAATTTTAGTAACTTCTCTTACTAATTATACTTCTAAATTTATTTACATAGTTAATTGGCTAGTTAGCTACTAGTGAAGCTAATAAAATAGATTGTAAAATACGTGTGAGTTCATCTTCGTTTTTTATTTATTTATGACAATATAATATACAAAAGGCGCAAGTGGCAAGTGGACATCATATAAATTATCATTTCTTAACGCTTTCGAGTCCCTTGTACGTACATTCGCTTATATAAATAGTCATTACTTCTATAATATGTGAGGTAGGCGGCATTTTTTTTAAATTTTACTCAATATAGAGCGTTAAGGCTAAATTAAAGTTTTTATCAAAAATCGTCGTATAAGTGTAAAAAAAAAACAGTATAACAAAAAAAAATGTGTATGCTAAGACCGACAGAAGTGAAAAATTCATTAATTCCGAGACGACGATAATACTAGATACGAAATAGCAGTAACAAGTTGGCTTGATATATCTCTCTCGCTCCCATAAACGACTCGAGCCGAATTTACCCGATCGAGCGTTATATATCCGAGTGTGACGACCGACATGGTGACGACTCAGTCTCATTCAATACTAGTTCAGCGTGCCTAAAGAAGTTTTCACATCAAAAATAATGTGACAAAAAAAGTCTACCAAATAAACTGTACTGCTTCTTCTAATGAGAACAAACTCAAGATGTAACCCGAATTGATATTTGATGCAAACGGCTGGCATACTCTGCATCTTTTAACATGTCACAAGGCCCTTAACCATCTGACTACTACAGTTTAATCTATCATCATGCTCGGCTGATTTATCGTTGATTAAAAACTGTCAATCACAACCAACAGCTTCCAGAACTCAATCGGAGATAATTTCATGGAAGATCTGACTAGTAGAAAAGATGCTGCCATTTTTACCCGACTGCGTAAAAAGAAGGGCTATGTTTTTCGAGTGTATGTACGTTTGTATGTATGTATGTTTCTTATGATCGCCTACAGCTCAAACGGCTTGACCTATTTTTATGTGCGAGGTGTCATTAGATTCGTTTTCACTTCCGTGGTGTCATAGGCTATATTTTTTGTAATAACAATAATACGTTTCTCGCAAAAAAAAGCGGTTTCCAATTCAGCTGTATTTTTTTATGTGTTACTTTATAACTCCGTCATTTATGTATTGATTTGGATTTTTTTCAATTTGAAAGGTTTTGGTTATATACTTTCAGATTGATCCCATTGAAATTCCATCAAAATCGGTTCAGTTGTTTGGTTTTCAAAATCCAATAACTTGAAAAAGTATATCATCCAAGACAAAATTGCGTAGTTTGATGTCGGTTGTTTCAGTTTTTTATTAAACGTAAATTGACGACCAATTCTACTCTCTGACTGATGGTAAGCGACAGTATTGACGAGAATGGACCTCGTCGTTTTAGTGGATATCTTTTCACCACAGCTTCAAAATGTTAAGATCTCTGCTCTCTGGATACAGAGACGGCAGCACGGTGTTCCATTTTATAAATCTTAGATTCCGCCAAATAATTTGCTGAGTAAAAACCAAGGTTCATCGCATGTGACAAAATGTAAAGTTAACATTTCTAAGTAGGTGTGGTGAAAATACACTTGACTCGGTATCGGCAATCCGCGTCGATCGACAATCACGCTTCCACGTGTGTACGGACGGTAATCGATTTGAAAATATTACGCGCTCGAGAGGGGAAACGCGTATACCTACTAGTAATAGTATCACTGAAATTGCCAACACAAACCGAGCGTGTGATGTTTCGAATTTTATTTCTTGAGGTGTTGCAGAGGAAATTTCTCCTGTGGTATTAGCTAGTTTTGAAGCACGTGAAGTGTGGAAAAGTTAATAAGTACGAGAAATAGAGAGTATGAAGTACGAAAGTACGGAAAGAAATAAAGGGTATGAAGTACGAAAGTATGGAAGAGCTGTTCGAGAAGAATACAACTTGAAAGGATTTTGGCTGTAAGAGCCAATTAAAAAAAAAGCAACGTGTATAAGTTTAGAAAACATTAAAAATTTAAAAAAAATATAAACAAAAAAAAATTAAAATGTCGGTGTGTGCGATCGAGACGGATGACTGTAAAATTAGACTCTTAAGGTGGTACTAGATATTTCGGTGAACACGTGTACCAGTTTTTGAACATTCGCTGCATGTTCGGAGCGAACAATTCGATCCGTCTACACAGAAGACATTAATAGTACCTATTACTCATCTCTTAGCTCTATATTATTTAATTATCAGATGCTTATCGGCCTGTAATCTTACAATTCTATTGGTGAAAACTGTTAAGCTTATTCTGTACTATTGTGATACATTATATATGTTCAAAGCTGTTTGTTTTCCAAAAAGAAATACATTACTTAGAATCAAAAGAAACGTATTTTTTTAAAATAAGTAACATTTAGTTACTAGTACAAAGCGCTTCACATAATGTTTGCTCGGTAGCTCCCGCACCATTAGCTGATATTTACATACACGTATTGTCAATCAATCAATATCGGGTACGTGCTACATTTTTATAAAACATATCAGCCGTCGCAAATATGTTCTTGTTCCCTAGAGATATGTGCGTTGTCTGGGAAATAGCTTATCTCTCTTAGAAAATTAGATTGTGCGCTGTACGCTTTTAGGATTCCGTGCTCGATGGGTATCGACGGGAGCTTATTACTAAGTCTCGGCTATTTATAGAGCTTTTCATAAAAGTAGTTCAACAAACGCGGCGCTGTCATCGCGCGATCGATCGTTGACCGACCCGAGAAATAAAGTAGTTCCAGTTTTAAGTTAACAAAACTCTAAGAAATTGTAAAAAAAAAAACGGCATTTTAAGCCTTATATTTTGTTACTCGCTAGTAAATAAGAAAACTGTAAGTTGGCACTTTGGCTTAATATTGCTAAATTTGATAAAAAGCTAGATATAATAGCAAAAGTAAAGGAAAATATCAGAAAGCTGTTGTTGTTGTTGTTGTTATAACAAGTGATATTTTTTAATTGCGATTATTAATTTACTTTCGCAGTAGGAATTTAAGTATTAATGAGTGGACATTGTTTTACAGAGGCAGATATAATTTGGGTGTCTTTAAATCGTGAGTGAATTAGTTTCTTCTAGGTAAGCGCACTCAATCGTAGACTGCAACGTCGCTTAACATCAGGTGAGTTGGCGGTCAAGCGAAACCTATTAATACATAAAAAAAGATAAATTTGTCTTTAAAATATGTAAAACAACGATTGCTGCTTTCATGGATGTTGTATATTGGGTAAATAAAATTATTTCTTGAGTGGGGGTACGGAAACCTCTGTGTATGAATAGAACTCGTACTTTGCCAGTTTTGTTGCTCAAACAACGAGCTACATCAGTCAAATAACATTAGTAAATTCGCTTCTATCACATGTGCGTCGAACTAACGTTTGGTGCGTGATGAACCGATTCGGACTATTAATGCAATTACTCATCCCATTCCGTAGTAAATTTAATGAAAACAACGCAATATTGAATTTGAAATTTCTGAGTAGAATTTGAGACATTGATGTGTTCAACAGAAGCTTATGTGTTCCGTCTCGAGACTTAAATCAATTGTTTCCAAAGTGTACGGCACGGCTTCCACCAATCTCGGGGTATGATAAGAAGTCGCTTTCTCAAATTTTACGCGGAAATTACATAAAAACGGAAAGGAGTTCGGAGAGTTTACTCTGGAGCCGGATTTACGTACCGATCGCCATGTTATTTTCGAAATATCGGTCCCTTAATGTATTTATTTAAAGCCCATAAGTTTTCAATTCTTTATTTGTCCTTGAAACTAGGTATACATAGATCTTACATAAGTCAGAGAGCTCCAATTTCTACCTGGTAAGGTATACAAACGACAAGTTTGGTCTAGACACTTTAACGTAATTTAAAACTGAGGCTATTACAGACACAACACATAGTAACGAACGAAATCAATGATAAATTCTATGTCTTTATAATGTCAATAATTTCAGAGTCTCTATTCTAGAATGTTAAAATTTATAAATGTCCATTATTATTTTAGAGTTTTATACCTACTTAGCATTCCGTATGTATTGTCTTGAGTAATTAAGTAAATAAATTTTTGATATCATTGAATATATATTTACATATTTTTGATATATTGTATTGATGCCCAGAATGTCAATATTGTGAAAGTTGTCGTTTTCCGCAAATCTTATTTTGTTTGTCGACTTTAAAAGCCACAAGACATTTGAAAGCGACTTATCTGCGTCTATTTTCAACCGACTTCCAAAAAGGAGGAGGTTATCAATTCGACTGTATTTTTTTGTTTGTTAATATCTTTCAGTTCTAGTTGAACCGATTTTGATGATTTTTTTAAATTTAAAATCTGTTGCTTCCGTGTAGTCCCATTTCAATTTGATCCAGTTCTAACAATGGCATCCATGAGAAGTTGGTTGCTTCAGTTTTTTAAACTATAATTATTGTAGCTCGAATGTGTATCAAAGCCGAGCTAAAAAATAAACGATATTTAAAAAACATTTTAAATTTACGAAGTTATTGCACTTTATCGGTGGAATTTCGGTAAAAATCGAAATGAAAATCTTGAAAAATTGGACATGCAAGATTTCGTTTTGGTATTTTTTTAACTAACGAACTTTTTCGTAATATATTCTAAGTGATATTAGAATTATTCTAGAGAATGCAAAGAGATTCTATAAATCTAGAGAATGCGCATTTATAACCTTTTACAGCGAATATTATCTATCCGTTTATACTTTCTCACAAAAAACGTGCACCAAGCGTAATTAAATCTTATATTAGACTGCAAAAATAGCTTTTCTGCAGTCGGCTATTTTAATATATTTTCTATTAATATCATCATCATCATCTCAGCCATAAGAAGTCCACTGCTGGACATAGGCCTCCCCCATGGATTTCCAAAAAGACCGATTGGAAGCGGCTTGCATCCAGCGTCTTCCCGCCACTTGTATGAGGTCATCTGTCCATCTCGTGGCTGGTCTTCCTACGCTGCGCTTGCCGGTACGTGGTCTACACTCGAGAACCTTTCGGCCCCATCGGCCATCAGTTCTACGTGCTATGTGCCCTGCCCACTGCCACTTGCTAATCCGCTGTGCTATATCGGTGACTTTTGTACGTCTACGTATCTCTTCATTTCTGATTCGATCTTGTAGAGAGACTCCGAGCATAGCCCTCTGCATTAATATAGATTTATGTTTTCTAAGTGAGTCTTATAGAACACCCTTTTGTCTAACCGTAGGTTGCACACCCTGAATAGGTATAATAGAAAATAGTTTTTTCCTTTTAATAGGCTTGGTTTGGTACTCAATAGAGTGCATCAACATAAAGGAGAAAAATACACAAGTGGCGGGTTAATTGCGGAATGCGAGAGAGATCCAATTACAGCGCTCGAGGTAAAAATTTGCATTTTCCGATATCCAAACATGAAATATTTTCTGCTTTCCTATAGGGAAAATAAATGAAGTGCATTTTTCAATAAAATAACATTCTTTTCGTCGTTTTGTTATACACTATCCTAGAGAGTCATTATTGGGACTTCATAGGTGTGTATGTGTTAATTATTAAAATTCTAATAGTTCATAATAATTATATTAATGTTGTTTGCTTTGTAAGCAACCCGTGCGATTAGCGCATTTACCATTGTCAAGCATAGGCATTAGAAAGTAAAAGACAATGACCGATGAAATTATTTACATATATATTTATATATATATATATATATTTTTTTTTATATGTCACCAAAATTATTTATAACCATAATAACTATTTGAAAACTACTTTGTTAAAAACTTGAACCGATTTTGATAAAAATACAGCGACTCCTAAGTTGAGAGATATTTTATTCAATAAATAAAAAATAATAAATATTTTTTTTTCACTACGACTACGATTTCTAGTTTCTGCGTAATACGTGGACAAACATACATATTATGTATACAAACATAAACATACATACACTCATGAAATTTGGCACTGATGTTTATAAGCTGGTATAGACTAACCTTTACAAAAACTGTGCAGTTCTGACAATATTACATACGTACAGGTTGAATTGATAGCCTCCTTTTTTGAAGTCGGTTAAAATTTTTAGAGATCTTTCAGTTGGCTTGCACATCTAGTAGAGATTAGTGATTTTGCAGTAGAATTATACAGTTTAATCCTTATATTATATTAAAGAAAATATATCGCCCTGAAATGACTTCAAATGACACACAAGTATTTTAACAACGTGCGGGATTTCATTACACATATATTTTAGGGATTAAATCAAATTCCCGTTTTATCATTTCCCTACCACAAATACTCCGGTTTGTCTTTGGCACGGAATTTGATGAATTCCCATGTATCGGTTACGCAAGGCTTCGTATGCTCGTTCTATGTTTGCACGTGGAGTGTATCGCGGCGTGTTAGATTTTTTTTGTAGCTTGTTAGTGAAACCCTGTCATGATTTACTCGTACGTTCCTGTTTGAAATATTTGAATATACCAAAATGCTTGTCTCACACGGGGCAGATAATATAACATTTTAATTCTCAGTTTAAACCTACGCATAAAAACTTTGTGATTTTTTTGTTTCTCCTATTGGTTGGAATATAAATGATACGGAAACAAAAATATATTTGTTTTCTCGCGGGCAAACTATTCCGTAATATTGGTCCCAACAAATATATCTGATCTATATCAGTTAATACGATCTCTATCCGATTTTGAAAAATAGTCTGGGATTTCTATTTCCATCAATTCATACTTTAGAATACTTTAAAATTCCTGTTTTAATGCATGCATATATTTTACCTTTGTAATTAAAATGCCAATTGTCACGTGTTTCTTGGTTTCTTTGTAAGTAAAAAGTAACCAATGCGCAGAGAGACAGTGGTTAAGGTTTTACGTTATTCAACTAATTTAAAAACAAAACAGCAGTTTCATATATTTAGTTTTATGTTTGTAGTAAAAACTCCATAAAGTCTGTCTAAAATATATATTGGATTCGATCATGAAAATTCAGTAAACTCTCATCACCGTGTGTGACGAGCTTTATTCGTATAACACACGTGAAACGTACATGACGGAGTTCAGTCATGTTTTCACTTTTTACGATTCTGTGTATCCTTACACAATACTAGTCCTGAAGGAGTAGTAGGTATGACGCTGGTACTGTTATTTATTTTGTGTTATTGGTGTTACGATAGGTGTATAAAGGAGCGCCTGGTTTTCCTCAGTACCAGTACATTTCGAAAATGTCTTTAGTATTTTAGTTACACATTGAAAGTCCTCCTCTGTCCACCTTGTGGCTGGTCTCCCTACGCTGCGCTTGCCGGTTCGTGATCTATGTCCAGCAGTGGACTTCTTGTGGCTGAGATGATGATGATGATGATTTAAAGTCCTAAAGTTGATTGTTCTTATTATTCTTTCGTGCGAGCTGAGTGGCTAACCATTCATCTCATCGATTTTTTTGTCGGTAGAGGGGCTGTTCATCTCATCGATTTTTTGTCGGTAGAGTTTATAATTAACACATATTACTAGTTCAAAAACTCTAAAGGTTGTTAGGTCTATAGTAGGGCCAATTTAATAGGTCATATTTGAAACTGTCAATTTCTTTGAGGATTCACATTATATTCACAATCGGATATCGGATTCATCTCGAAAATTATATTTTAATTATACTTATTCAGTCAGTGCTCATGTAACTGGCAGAGATCAAATTAATCGAATTTACATCCGACAGGTAGTGAAAGGAAATGTCAAAAATTCAGATTCATTCAAAATCATTTTTATGATGAATGTAAATTCAGTCATAAATAAATAAAATAAATAAAATAAGCCTTTATTGCTGAGTTTACAATTCTTAATTATTACTTTGGATCGGTACTTTTATCCCCAGCTTGTCCTTCGACATAGGCCTCCTCTAAAGATTTCCACTTATCCCTGTCTCTCGCAATTCTCATCCATTCTCATCCATTCAGTCATAGGTAATATTAAATTCGAGATGAATGTATAATGTTTTAGATGTATTGATGTATGATGTATGATATTGAAGGATTGTGAATATACTGAAAAGTGCCTTTTGACATGTGACCTTTTAAATTGGCCCTAATGTAAATGTTGCAATACCTAAATAATGTTAAGATTAGTCTCAAACGGCTGAAAATACTGCTAAATTAATTGTTCTGATATAATCTGATAAATGGTAACATCTAAATATGATCATTCAAATGAACAACAGATCCCTAGGTTAAAATGTCTAAAGTTTATTATGTCTAGGGGATGGTAAACCTTGAGTGCCGAAGGACAAAGGTCACTCCGACCTTTGACCTTCAGTACTTCGTATAAACAGTTCGTCGCCGCCGCCGCCGGCCTCAAGTGCCGTCGCTAACTTCGGAATGCTACCTGAGACTGCAGATTTACTTTACTTAGCCGGCAGATTCACGTGACAAATTTAAGCAAATATGATTTGATAACAAATGTAAGGTCAAATATGTTAGGCATGGTAGAATGGCATTTTTTCTTCGGTAGGTCATACTTCAGAGGTGGTCCCATATACATTTTATCAAAACACTCCGGTTCAGTAGGTACTTTAGTTTTTATCTAATCTAATACCTTTAGACGAGCAATTCTTGTATATATGTATATGTATATATAATCTGAATCTCGGAAACGGCTCTAACTATTTTTATGAAATTTGGTTTTTAGGTAGATTAGGGGACGATAAATCGATCTTGCTAGGTTTCGAACCCGGGTTCGCTCGCATTTTCAGTCACAAAAAATCCGAGTGAAGCTCGGTTGCCCAGATACTAACGAAATAACTGTAAAAATGTCATCTAAGTAAACGAATAGTGTATTTTGAAGTCGTTTTTTTTTCAGTTTTTTAAATTATAAATATTATTTTGTAAACAGATGGAGTTAACGATGCACGACGGGACAGTCCGAGACGTCTGCTTCATCGAGGACACGACAAACATGGCCAGCCTGCTCGTGAGCGGCGGCGCCGGCGACTGCAAGATATACGTCACTGACTGCGCCAAGGGGTACACCTTCCAGGTCAGTAGAATCTAGTCCACGTCCCATAGGTGTGCGTCCAAGAACGGCCGTTTAAGAGAACTGTTATCGCGCAATCTACCATACAATTATGAGAACCGGTTAAAACCGTTTTCCGATAGTTTTTTTTTTATATGTATATGTATAACATTATGTTAGTATTTAGTATGTTTTCAATTATTCCTGTGAGATAAAATTCATGCATGTTCCCTATTGCTTGCTGCAGACAGTCAGTGCTCGCGAAGTCTACTGCTGCTACTCGAAATTATTGTTCAGAATTCAGTATCGAATGTTCCTGCCAAATATTATCAAAATCGACCAACAGACAGACTCGTAGCAAACAGACAGACAGTAGCAAACTTTTATTTTTAACCGTGATGTTGTGGTTGAACCGTGTGTGTTCTGTGTTGTGTGTGGTTGAACCGTGATGACCAATGTGATTTGATCTATAAATAGGTTATAACTTATTGCATATGAAGTAAAAGCATGGCTAATCTCAGTTCTCAGACTACATCCTTAAGGCCTTTTAGTATTTTGGTCTTTTAAATCTTGGTGCTGCACTTTTAAATACACAGGATGGCATTGTCACTGTTCACAAACCACCTCATGTGTCTAACAGCGTTGCCCGATGTGTCGCTATTAAATACGAGTCGGGCAATTGCATTACTTGAGGCTTGCCACGCAGAGCAGGGGAAAACGTATGCATAATCGTATGTATGTATGTCATAATACATCATTGGATATTTCAACCTTTTGTCTCGACACCAAAAGTGTCAGAATACCAAACGTTTCTAGCAAATATTGTCAAAATCGATCAGTAAGTAGTGCCACAGTAAACTTTATCCCTTACTGGAAGAAAATGCACCATAATTAAAAATCGCGACGACAACAGACAAATAAAATGGGGGTTTGATCAAATCCCTGAGGAAAATGATCTCAGAGTAGGGCTTACACTGATACATATATGTAACCTCGGTGTCATTAAAACATCCAGGTTAACCAGTGAAAAGTTTTTTTTTTCTAGTCAATCGTGCTTCATAGACAACAATATTTAGAGGCGGCCATGGCGGATGGCCAAGCGTAGCTGAGAAATCGTATTTTCCTTTGTGAATTTGATGAGATAAGACTAGGTATTTTTAAATAAAAACTACGGGTCACTCACGTCTATTTTGAGCCGAAATATCCGACTATAGTTTCAACCGCATTCGGCGGTCTTTTTCAAAGGAGCAGCACACACGTCACCCTCGGTCGGTGACGCGCCTTGCCCGTAGTTTTTATTTAAAAATGTGTGAAAACCACGTTAATTTCCATAGTAAGACTAGGTAATTTATAATTTTATTGTTTGAACATCTTTCTGACAATAGACGCAAACTTGGACTATTGACCTTACGCCCACATAACTATTTATTATATGTACGATCTTCTATTGAATAATGTTTAAAAATTGTCAAATGTCAAATTGCCTGTCAAAGAAGTCGAATTTATATGTGTAATGTTTTGAAAGGCTGATTAATGTTACCTAATTAACTCTCATTGACTGATTTGAATAAAACAAAATAACTATTGTCTTATTCGTAATTCAGACGTCACATTCAGACTAACGATCTCTTAAGTAAAAACAACAAAAGATGTCCGAGCCGACCGACTGAGGGTTACATGTCAATGTGTTGTCTTCTTCGTCTTCTTTTTTGTATTGGACCCGCATTAAAGCATTTGCCAGTGTCAAGTATTAGGATTTTTTCAAGTTTCTTGAATAAAACAAGTTGTAAATGTTCTAGTCACAATCTAAGTCACGTATACAGTTAATTTATAGGTCGAGTCCTGCTTCAGTAAAGTGGTGGCGACTTTACTAGAAGCTTCTATGGAGTTTTGCCGACAACTAAAAATCACACGTTTTACTGCTTTATTTCACTTGCCCACACTTACGCACCTTATCGAACACTTAATGAATAAAACACCACCATTTTTATAGCATTAATGTTCAAAATAACACAAGTTTAAGAAAATAAAACAAAGCAACAACACGTTACTTAGACGTTCCCGCTAAAACTCCAATAGGTTGTCAATCATTTAGTAATCTATGATAATTTTTTTTAATTTATTATGGCTTGGTTACAGGGGAGGTCCCCTGTAACCTTAAGCCAAATCATAAAATTATGATTTTCATTTACATTTATCACAAA
This sequence comes from Lycia hirtaria, assembly GCA_947563715.1. Lineage (NCBI taxonomy): Eukaryota > Metazoa > Arthropoda > Insecta > Lepidoptera > Geometridae > Lycia > Lycia hirtaria. The sequence goes on from OX387386.1 coordinate 18,477,407, forward strand.
GTTTCAAATCTTGTACGTAATATCATAGATTACTAAATTACCAGGTTGGAAGCCCATTTATGATTCCAAACTGATAAAAAAAACTTAATCGGATTATATTTAGGAGTAGAAAAGTTTTCTCGTGCTGGCCTAGCATGGAAGGTAGATAAACCGGCTTCACAATGGTAACTACATTATATAAAAACCATATTTAAAACTTCTCAAAATTAACTTTGTTACATTTCAAAAGAAGCACAGCATACAAATTCAACTTAAAAAAGAAGCTTATTATACTTGTTATGTCAGTTATTAATGATAATATATTATTTTATTTATCCACATTCTCGGCCACACCGTCGCTTTACATCAGGCGAGTTGGTGGTCAAACGTAGATCTATCCTATACGAAAAAAACCTCTGAATAGTGGACTAACTCTATAACAGTGAAAATACTATATTTGGTCTACGTTTCATGCTAACTCGGCTTCTATTAACACTAACAGTAGGGTGGTGCTGGTATCTCGTTCGCACACTGCACTTTTTTTAAAATATAAAATTATGGAAATTACTTTTGATATTGTTAATACATTGTAATAGTGTTCTTATGAATCTGAAGGAAGAATATTTATCAAAAGTAATTTCAGTAATTTATATCCAAAAGAAAGATCCGCGTGCGAGCGAGATAGCGGGGCTACATAACAGTAGTTTTAACCTTAAGAGAAACATAGTCGCGCACTCCTCCATAAAATAGGATAAAACTGATTCTACCCCTAGATATTTATACAATTTCGTTGATTATCATAAATATTATTGGAATCATAAATATGTGCGTCTATAGTTTGCTTTTTCGTTTTTTTTTTTTTTTTTTTTTAAAGCAAATCTTTGTGTCGTTGGTATGTGTTCATGTTGTATTGATACGAGCCATATAAAAACATAGAAATCAGATAATAATTTAAAATTAGATAAAATTGTCGCAACATATGTACTCTTAATATGTACATTATAGAAATACAAAGATTATGGTGGTTATTGATTATGTCCTAGAACTACAAACTTTATGGTCATTTTCTTAGTTATAACCAATGAGATTTTATTTATAGAGGTTATACTCATTGAATGTGAAGTAAAAGCATGGCAAACCTCAGTTCTCAGCATTTTCGAGGATAAGACATCCTTAAGGCCTTTTAGTATCTTTCCTCATATATTTTAGTGTTTCACTTTCTAAACACACAGGATAGCTTTTTTTATGCAAGATAGATCTACGATTGACCATCAACTTGCCTGATGTTAAGCGACGATATGGCCGAGGATGGAGTACGTTGATCTAGAAGATATCTATTCACTCTAGCCTTGAAAATTCCAAGATTGTAGGTCTCAGGAAACAGTGATGGCGGCAAAGAATTCCATTCTTGAGCATACCTACCTTACTTTATACCTTACCTGAGGCTTACCACGCAGAGCCTGGGAAAACCTATTTACGTATAAATACGAGTACATCATTGGTTATAATATGGTATTGGTGGAACTAGATGACAAGTGAGATACGACTGCTAGTGATCAGAATTAGGTTATCACGAAACGGTGTCGCATGTCAAATATGCATCCCTAGAGCACCAGATTGCGAGATATGCGTCATTATATTTTGCTATAAGCACTCAATACTGTTGCTCGTGAAATACAGATATACGAAATATTTTGTTAGATACATCGCGAAAACTGAATTACATATATTAACCACATTCATGGTTTAATTATCGATAAAGGTTGCCCGGAAGTGATCGCTTTTAGAAATAAGACCGCCTGTAGTTTCATTAGTTTTATTTCGTGCTTCTTTTTATAAATTTTACGGTGTGTGTAAAAAAATATATCTGTATATTTATAACCGATCTACTTACTTACGCAAATTCAAAAATTCCGTTCACGGTCACAAGGTCCAGTGAGCCAAAATGACAAGGTCCAAAATGACAATTCCAAAAAAGTCCAGGAGGCCAAAAGGTCCAGTGTTAAAAAGTCCAGAGGACCAAAATGACAAGTCCCAAAAGGTCTAGTCTGAAATTCATATCCAACACACACATCGAATTTTATTTAAAACCTTAGAAAAACAACAATTAGTGTAGGATCTAGGCTAAACTGTTAAGGCCTATTCAGACCTGAGCGTTATTCGCTACCGCTGTGGGTACCTAGAGGACAATACCGCGCGGATATCGCTTGGGTTTCGTTACTGCGCGCGATAGCGATACCCGTGTATTTGGTGCAAACAGTGAAATTAACGCATACCCGCTCGCGGTAGCGAATAACGGTCAGGTCTGAATAGGCCTTTAATCTCCTCGCATAGTAGTTAAGCTATATTAATTTTTAGAAGTATTCCCTTATGTACAAACACATAGGTAATATGAAATCTAGTCTGTGCAGTGTAATCAATATTACTTACGTGTTTCGACGTATAACTCGAGAGTTATCAAAAGAAGCCTAGTATAGGAGTCAGGGACTTGCACAACAATGTATGTGAATTGAATCTTTTTTTTTGGTAGGTACACAAAATATCAGAATTTACATTAAGTCCTACGATTGACCACCAATTCGCCTGATGTTCTGCGACTGTTGATCTTGATATTGTATATCTCACAGTTTTAGGACCGTCCTACCGAAACTTGCTGTTTTAAAGATTTTTGAGAACACTGTTAAATCTCTCCAGATATTTGTTTTTTTCACGTTTCAACAACTAACCAAAACATAGCGTTACATTATTAAAAAAAATATATTCGTAAATAGGCTTGCGCTTGACTATATTCTAAAGCGACCTGATTTTGTCGATTAAGAGCTAAATTTTCATTCCTTAAAAATAAAATCTATTTGTCAGTTAAAATATTGATTTCTTTTTTTAAGTCATATGAAAGAATAGGACAGAGATAAAAAAATATCTGAGCTTGATTAATTTGCATATTTATTGACAAACGCAAAATACTGTAATCGTGTGTCCCTAACAAGTGTAACAAATATCTATGTTAAAAGAAAAACAAAATACCCGACTGCAGAAAAGTAGTTTTTGCAGACTAACTTACGATTTCGTTACGCTTGATATACTGTTGAGTGTACGTTTTTTTTTGTAAGAAAGTATGCGTAAAATCTTTTAAAAAATTATAAATGCGTATTCTTTAGAATAAATATAGTTTTTTTTTTTTTTTTCAAATTTCGTTGGAGGTAACGAAAAAAACGCAACGAAATTTTCTAGTTTTGCAAGAGATGTATTATTATTATTGCAAAAAAACATAGCCTATGACGCTCTGGAAGGGAAGACGAATCTAGCGACACATCGCATATCAAAATCGGTCAAGCCGTTTAGGCTGTAGCCGATCATATAGAAACATACATACATACATACAAACAAACATACACACACTCGAAAAATATAACCCTCTTTCTTACGCAGTCGGTTAAAAAGCCACATGTTTGTTCGCAGGCTTTGAGCGGTCACACCGGCCATATACTCGCGCTGTACAACTGGGGCGGGGCGACGTTCGTCTCCGGGAGCCAAGACAAGTCCGTGCGTTTCTGGGACCTTCGCACGGGCACCAGCGTCAATGTGATTACGCAGCCCACCGGATATCCTCCTAAGGTAAGCATCTAATGGGTTTATTGACATTCGATAGCCGGGTACTAAATAACTTTACGATCGGACCTGCGGATGACGCATTGAACTTGGAACGACATGTCACTGTCAAAGTTAAGTAACGCCTCGTCGAGTGGTCTATTCAAGCATTGAGCCGGTCATGCGTTTTACGGACAAAAAATTAAGTATGCTCCTTTGTGTGATGTGATTCGATGATTTATCACACGTTTCGGTTGGTCATTTTGTGTGTTTCGTCGAGGGCTATCTTTGCGCTTACATTTTAACATTTTGTAAGATATAGATTTTGTATTTTTTCTGTATGGTGGAGGAGGGCCCTAGACATGATGGTAAGCGGTTAAACCGGGATGGGTGACAAATAATCGATGCAGACGTCTACCACTTCTAGGCACTCAATAACCTAAAGATGACTTAATAATGACTTGTTTGTTTTTGTCACAAATAAAAACATTATGTCTATGTCTAATTGATATCCTTGCTCTGACTTCATTTATTAATTATTTTTGCGACTTTGAAAGGGGCAAGTGATTTATAAGACACATTTGGAAAGAAAACTTACCTCTGCTTGGGTTATATTTCAAATTTGATCGTGGCCAGTGGGGACACTCATAGGTAGTTCTCGTAGGTACGTTGAACCATAATCACCCTGAAAGGACTCTATGCAACATTTTAAGTGTCATCTTGACAGTGTAGAGCGTCTTCACTTGATGTCAATCTATCTATATTTGCGTATTAATTATTTAGTTTTACCTCAATACATGTTTACTTGGAGTCGTGGCGATAAAATAGATATTAATTATGTGCCAGTAATGTCGTCACTTTGAAATAATTTTGAGGAAAATTTAAAGGTGTATCACAACGAACATTTTAAAGAATTTTCAGTTTCTAGGTCACTTATAGAAGGAACTCGATTATTGCGTGGCGATAATCTAGTTCCTTCTATAAGTTACTTAGAAACTGAAAATTCATATTTTAGAGAGATAAGTTTGGAATACACGGACTAAAGTGTTCGTGTATGAGGTTTGACCTACGGTTCTGTAATAAAGAAGTTCACAGCTCCATAGTTCACAAATTTTAAGTCGCTCAGCGAGCTATGGTTCACGTTTATCTGAGGGATCTTATCCGGAATGATCTATCAAAGAATCACCGACGTCACTCAGCGTATTTGCAGGCTGAAATTGTATAATTATCGAAACACCGATAACCTTACAGGCTTATTTTAGAGTGGAGATCACGTGCCAGTAAAACCAACGGAGGGTGCCCTGAAACATGTCAGTGTAAGAAGTCTGTGGCTGGTGGTGAAAAGTTGAACATCTGGCTGAATGGCGTTAATGTAGTTTTATGTTGTGTCAGAGATCAGCAGTGACGTCATTAGCCGTAGAGCCGAGCGGGCGGCTGCTGGTGAGCGGCCACGACGACGGCACGTGCGGCCTGTACGACATACGGGGCTCTCGCGCACTGCAGCGCTTCGTCACTCACACGGGTGACGTACGTAGCGTGCGCTTCTCGCCTGGCGCGTACTACCTGCTCACGGGAGGCTACGATGGGCGGATCGTCCTCACGGATATGCAAGGTAACTTACATAAAAACCTTGGATGTGGTGGTGTTCAGAACGGTATACTAGTAATTAAGGGGATAAAATATAATTGCATTTTGATCTTATTATTTCCACTATTGAACTGTATCAGAAGCTTTAACTATGATATTGCTACTATTATTAATTCTTCGACTACACATCGCGCGAAACGAGTGAGTTAAACGACCGTGCTCCGGTAGCGCCCGGCGAACTCCTAAGTTATAAAACGAATCTATCTTATATTGTTGCTAATACTTTTTAAATAATTAAATAGGTAGGCGTGCTCCATAGACCGCAATGTCGCTTAACATCAGGTGAGTTGGCGGTCAAAAGCAAACCTATTTCTACATAAAAAAATGGGCAGTGAAAAGATCTAAGCTCTGAAAACGTTTTATTTAACTATTAAATATTTGGTAGGAAATATTAAATTAAAGTTTTTACAATTATTTACTAATTTTCAAGTTTATTTGAATTACATAATAATATCATAATTAAGTAATTTTTTTTTGCACATTTATTTTTTATTTTTTATACACTATAGATCTACGATTGACCACCAGACCACTCGCCTGATGTTAAGCGACGGTGTGGCCAAGGATGGAGCTCGTCGATCTAGAAGATATCTATTCACTCTAGCCTTGAAAAATCCAAGATTGTAGGTCTCAGGAAACAGAGATGGCATCAAAGAATTCCATTCTTGTGCAGTACGCAACAGGAATGTGGATCGGTATCGCTGAGTGCGGATTTTTGGGATTTTAACGAGAAATGGGTGCATAACCTGATATTTCTTATTCAAATCTTAAAGTGTGTTGTTAAAGAGCGGTACGTTTAGAGCTATGTAGAGGTCGCGAAAGGATACTAAAATTACTGTTTACCTCTATTTATTTTGCATCGATCTGTTTATCATGCATTTCGCGTCATTTCGTTTACCGCAAGAAAAAACCGTATTCATGATTGTAAAGGCAACGACGCTGGTCGAGCGCTGAGTCGCTAAGTGGACGGTAATCTCTTTTTGAAAATTTTAATGTTCATAATATACTTCCATAATTTCTAATTACGCTTAATTCCCGCGAAATATTGCAGTTTCATCTTAGGTTAATTAGCGTGGTCTAAGATTTAATGAACTGCGAACGAACATACTTTATTGACAGTAATATTACCTCCATTAAGGCTCTTTGTAGTTAACGGTGAGTTGGTAGCGTTGCGGCCGGTGTTCCGGTATATTTTTACCCGCAAACCGGGTTTTGTATCTTGTGCAGCACGCATGGTGCCTCCAAGCTCTAACTACCACTGAAATTAAATATAATAATGTAGTTGGTAGTTGCTTTTAAACACAATCGTTAGCTTAGAGACTATGTCAACTATGCCTGTTACACTACTTTTTACCGACCTTTAAAAGAAGGAGGTCAACTATTCGGCTGTATTTTATTATATTTGTTACCGCATAATCTCGTCATTCATTTCCCGATTTGATTTTTTTTTAAAGGAATTTCACTTTACTTTAATTATTTTATTTAAAGATTTTATTTGGTATTAAAGTATAACTGACTAGAAATAACTCGACAGATGACCTGACAGCTCCGCTGCCTCGAGTGCGGATAGCGCGTCACGAGGACAAGGTGATATCAGCGCGGTGGCATCCAGACGACTTCACCTTCCTGTCCACGTCGGCAGACAAAACCGCCGTACTTTGGGCCATCCCGCCAGTTTAGTGGAACTGAGGGAAATCGTCTCAATTACTGCATCTCCAACACTATCACTAGTTTCGCTGTGGCGCTCTCTCACTAAATGTCATTTAATGTTAGATCAGGTCCAAGGCCCGTTTAGTGATTCGCATCGTTTTGAAGAATATCTGAATGCGTGCATGCGAGTTGTAGTGTAATTTGGGCCTTTAGGTAACTATGGCTTTTGGTAATTCAATTTCGTTAACTTTGGACATGTTGACATTGATAATGTGATCTTTGAACACGCGTAGGTGAGCTTAGTTATCGGAAATAATTCAGTTTTGTCAATGCTGCGCTTGTTGACATTGACAGGGTGATCCATTTTTGAACACAGTTTTATCTATTGTACATAAAAATGGATCATAGTGTGTTTATATCTTTGAACACGGCTACGAATTCGTTGTTTTTAATATTTTTCTTATTCTTATTTTTTTTTTTATTTCTTATTTTGAATGTATCGTGTCATTCTAAAATGGATCACTCTATCAAAACGGTGAATAGTGTGTCGTCCGAATGAGCTTGCGATTAAAATGTTATTTTAGGTCTACCGTGTCGATTGTGCGGTTACAACGATATAATAATAATAATATGACATCGGCTTCCAAAGCTTAGATCTTTATTTTTAGTAATGATGGACGTATATTTAACAGAATTTCACCTTCTTTGTTTAACTTCATGAGTCATATATCTGCAGTAGGTAATATTATTAACTTCTAATGAAAAAATAATGTACCATTCCATTCGAATATATGAGAGTAGATGGTAACTTGTATCATGTCATTATTCAGTTAGTGCTACATTTTATTATTTGTGTACTTTTCAAAGTATATCGACTAAATAATAATTGTGTGGCTTTATTATAGGAAAAAGTAATATTTTTATGGCAAATTTAATTGTTATATTATTAAGAGCAAACGTAAATCTATGAAACATTGGAAAATAAAAATAATGTATTAATAGGTTTACCTTTGTGATAGTTTAGGTATTTAATGCTAACATCAAAGTTGATATCGTTATATAACACTAAATTCTATAAATCGGCCGCGTTAATTATTCTAATATTGTTGTTTAGTAATTTAAATATTTACGTAAATAAATGGAAAATTATATACAGTGATAATTTTCAAATATAAATTTAATAACATGATAATGAAAACGTAAGTTGAGTGGACATTTTACTTACTATCTACTAAAGGCCTTCACAAAGTGATAATTACAATATCTTTTATATTTGTTCAAAACCTCTATCTTGGTGGGTAACTTTGTATACTTTTTGTTTAATATTTAGGTATTCTATTGGTTTAAGATAACATATAAGTGACACCAACACTGATTAGGTGGTCTCGTTTTATGCAATTTTATCAATATACATGTCACCATAATTATTTTAGAAAAAAAATAAGATCCTTAAAGACCATTTTATACAAAGTTGCCCGCGGAAACAAAGTTATCCGCAATGATAGTACGAAAAATATATTTTGCAATCCTTAGATTACTTTAGATATCGGTGTTTTTGGTTTAATACACGACCTTATCTAAAATCAGTCATTCGTTTCCTTGCCGTAGTTTAGTATAGACCTGTCTTATTTACTTATAGCTCTTTTTATTATTAATTAAATTAAACCTTATTTATGTCTCGTAACTTATTGTCTAAATTTCTATTTTACTTATTATTTGTGCTAAGATTTATTATATAGAATGTTAGATAACTCAATGCGAAGGCGTGATAGCTCTCGTTTGTTAAATTATATGAAAGTGAATGAAATATATACAATTTTTTCAAAAGTTTTACTTATTTTTTATTTCGCAGACGCAAATAATCTATGAGATATGTAAACGCGCTTGAAAATTCACAAGTTACTTTAGCTTTCAGTTATTACCATTTCAAGACTTTGCATTGAGTAACCAAACATTCTGTATAATTAAATGGTTACTACTCGAATCGAGCTTTAAATTTATCGTCGCGGGATAGATGAACCCGCCCGTTAATCAAATGTCTAGGTATATCGTTGGATGAACGTTAAAAGCTTCCAATGCGTAGGCTGAACGTTGTTTAGCTCACTCCTTGAATAAAATAAATAGTTCCTTTCACAAAAACCCAGTATGATTTGTCTTAGCGACAATTTTGTCTCTAAGACAAATCATAAACAAAAAAATAAAAGAAAAGTATTAGTGACAAATAATTGTAGTCATGTTTATTTTGCTGACAGACAAGGAAAGTTTCTATATGACGTGTCTTTATAAGGACACGTCATTTCTAAGAGGCTAGCTTCCAACCAGCCAACTCGTAGAACGTCGAAGCTGCATACACACCAACACTGACTAATCCGGCAGTTAGTGAACGGGCGAATTCATCTATTGGCGACGATATGTATGACATTAACTAGTTTATAGTGATCATATCGTCACAAATATCTCGAAACTATAAATTAGATTAGATTAACATTATTTTCATTTTATTATTTACTTCGGCCATTGGCAAGTAAAGCGTAAAAACTTGACATTCAAAATAAAAAAATAAATATGATAATATTGATAGCCTCAATGCGTTACGCGGGCAATGGGCAAAATTCATAACCTCAAGGTCAAAAATCGCATTCTACGGTACATAAGAGTGCCACTCCGTACATTGCTTTTTGTACAAAGATGCGTTGCATACACAGAAAGTTCGATGTTCAGAGTTCCTAAAGATATTTTGCGGATTGCGGTCAGCTTTACGCACCGTGCGAACATTTGTAGCAGATTTTGCTCATTTGCACAGATTTGACTTGCAATCTTCACTTCAAGAAATTGTGTTTACTATTTCTAAAACCTCTTTTCTATTTAACTTTTTTAGAAAAAGAGGAGAGAGGAAAATATACGTGATAAATCCGCGAAAAGTTATTTAATTTTAACGAAAACTTTTTCTTGAATTTTTTTACCCATTCATATTAAAATATGAAATACTGTCAAGCGTATTTGCGCCGCATTTTGGATTTGAGTGTGGCAGATTTCTTACCAAAATCGGACAAACTGTAACGTGCACGCAGAGCTAAGCATTTCAAATTTACGCGCCTGTAAGCCGTAGGTCGTGAGCCGCCAACATGTTCATACAAAACAAAGCTAAGTACGAGCATAGCGTATCTACTATGCATAGCAATGGATCCTTTCCATTCTAGAATATGGATGTTGACCGCATATCTCTGACCGTCGAAGTCTCTGTGTGTGCGTACCTTTATGCTTTAACTTGAATTTGTTGTTCGCTTTTTACTCATTACCTACACGCTGCTATCAATCTAATTATTAATTACTATATCTTTAACGACATATTGGACTTTGTTTGAAATAATTGTAGATAATGCGGATCTGTCTCATGTCAGTATTGCATGCGTAGTGTTTTTGACATATATACAGGATCTTACATAGACTGGGTATACTATGCCAGAAGGAAAAGAGGAGGACGATTGTACAATCTATCTTCCACTGCAAAACAAGTATAACTTTAGAAAACTCAAAAACCCTCGACGAAAAAAACGGCTGAACCGATTTTGATGAACAGCTAAGAACACTCAATAAAATCCTGTTTCAAACAAAAAAAAAAAACAGGATCAAAATTGATCCATCCATGTGAAAGCTACGACACAGACAGACACACAGAACAAAGATATACACATGTCAAACTTATAAATACTCCTCTTTTTGGGTCGCGGATTAATCAGACCGCTACTGAAGTTTAAAAAAAAGTAGTTTCACACATTTGTTGCATCTATCATTTTTCTGTCTTATCTACTTATGAAGTTGTTTTAATGGTAGGTACAATGAGTTTATTTTGGGTTCGTATACCCTTTCTATGTAAACCTGTATGCTATTTTTTCAATGTAATTTATGTCACATCTGGGACTGGGAGAGGTGCTGTAACCCCTAGGAGGGAAGTTACAATAGATCCGCGAGGGTCGCAGTGACAGGGAGGCTCATGGCCCCCACCCTACCTCGAATAATAATAATAAAAATGCTAATTCTTAATAAGCTTACTGTCTCATAAAATTATATTTATTTTTTGCTTCCCAAGCAGTATCAACTTCTGTTTCCTTTTGTGATTGTTTACTTTAAGTTAAGTTTCATTTTGACAGTCATTAAAAAATATGCTTCAAGTTTCTGTGCAATAAAATGTAAAAAGCTAATCAAAAAAATACCTAGTGTAAGAAGTTTCAGAAATGACGTCATTGTATGTCTGAAATTCCACATTTCTATGTTGTATACTAAATTTAGCTTATTAAGTGAATTCGAGCAATAATGATTGTGCGAAACTCATCTTGCGGTCGCCCAAATAAGTGCCTTTATATCTTAGTTTTTATACAATTAAACTTTAATAGTAAAATCACAAACTTTGCTTTGTTGTAAAAAAAACTCGTGATTTCATAAACGCTAGACTGTTTTTAAACGGAGAAAAAAATACAATTTAATAATATCAGCATACCAATAACATGAGTAGAGTTCCCGTCACGTAAAAAGAACGTTGGTTTGTTCGCGCTTACGAACAAATCGGCGTTCTTTTTACGTGACGGGAACTATACGTAGTGTTACTTTTTTGCGACTAAGGGCGCTTAGTCGTAAAAAAGGAGGTGCGTGCACGATTTTGATACTTGTAAAAAAAAAAAGATGATAAAAAAGTGACATTTAAAACATAGTTAAGGAAAAAAGAGACATTTGAAAGAAAGTAACTTCAATTCGTCGATCAACAGTGGCGTGGTAAAACGATACATATAGAAACTCATGGTTCAATCGATCATTTATAACAATCGCGCGCATTTATAAAAATTACTTTTTATAAATTGACGGAAACGACTTCGCGATACGATGAACTACCGAAAATCGACGCGTTCGATTGTAATTTTTATGTTACTGTTTATAATAATTAAAGCGTTCATAAAATCTTGATAAGTATTTTTTTTATCAAACAGTGAAATTTGCGATTTTACGGATACATAAAAAGAAAAATACGTAACGAAAATTTCGACAGTTTCAAAACTGGCAAAAGATTTGGGCAGCCCAAATATTGAGACTGTTTCATCTAGCGATGTTTTTTTTTTGTTTATGGACATCGTAATTTTGAAATTAAAAAAGTATTGTGTTAGATATTTGCAGGTGTATGGAAAACATCTTGTTTGTGATCGCGATCCATGACATGGAAATACTGAATGTGATTGACGAACTGCTTATATGAATACCTATGTATAGTTGTGCTAGTTTTGCCTAGGTGTTATTAAATGATAAGTTGTTTTGTCATGACGGTGCGGCGTGAGTTGTTTCAGCCAGTAGACTTAACCGGTGGGTACGTTTCTTGCTGGCTAGACCTGTCAGTGAAACCATTGAGAAGATTTTAGTTTGTCGATCGTCTTTTGTCTTGTTTAAACGCTTTTTAACCGACTTCCAAAAAGAAGGAGGTTATCCATTCGGTCTGTATTTATTTTTGTATGTTCACCGATTACTCAGCCAATTGTGCATTGATTTTGATTGTTCTTTTTGTATTTGGCAGATCATACTTCAGAGATGGTCCCATATAAATTTTATCAAAATCGATGCAGTGCTTTGGTTTTTATAGCAAAATAACTGGTAAAATATCATCCAATTGAATGTAGAAAAATGAACACATTATTATTGCGTATTTTGAAGTTGGTTGTTTCAGTTTTTTAAACTTATTTATTTATTTAAGTCCTTTCACAGTGGAAGTGGAAATTGGTTTTGCTTAATATTTCATGTTCTAATCTCCGCGGTAATGAGCTCTTCACTTTGATCGAGGTCTAGTTTCGTAGGTGATTTGTGCATAACTTTGACAGTGTGATTTTTTGCATTCTCTTTGTTGTCCATAAGTACATTGAATGTTACATAGAGTTTTTCACAATAGTGTACAATTAAAAGCGAACAGTCGATACCTAAATTGGCTGTTTATTATTATCTTAGTTAATTCTCTTAATTTTTTTTTCTTCACTTGTAGAGAATGCCGAATTTTGCCCTGTACATATTATGTACAGTCTTACATTAATATTAAATGTACTTAGTTATAATTATTTAATATGACGCGATTTATCAAAATTAACTTTAATTGCGTAAAATACTTCTTAAAATTACGTTTATATTTGACGGATGACGATCAAGCCTTTTTATTGTTATAAATTATTTAAATAAAATAAAACTTATATTATAAGAATCTGCACAAACTTAATTATTATTGTTTAATTTAATCATAGCGGAAATTATTTTAATGTTACATATTTATACCAGAAAACTGTACCATTAAAAAAATACGTACTTTTAAAATGAATACTTATGCATGTGAAGTTAAGAATTCTCTCAAAGCTCGCAGCTATCTCGCTCTCTCTCGCGCATCACATCATTTTTAAACATATTTTTTTGTAGGTATTGTTAGAAGTTAGCGAGTGTCGAATTTGTTTATTTAGATAGGAGGAGCATTTAAAAAAGTTTTAATGATTTTATATGTCAACAAATGTTGTGATATGCGAGAGAGAGATAGCTGCGCGCCTTAATATCCTCCTCAAAACGATATTTAAATTAAGGTGTAATATTCTTGTCTGACTGCAATATGGCACGTGCCTGCAACTGTTGAGTAATAATTTCCTTTGACATACTTATATGTATGTACTTATATTTGTTTTGTTTTTGGTCTAATAAATCTAGAAAATATATACTAGCTATTGCCTGTGGCTTTACAAATATACAAACCTCTCTTACATTAATTTTATCCCTATTGTAAGAATCTTACGGCAGTGGCTAGTTATTTATTGATATAAAAATATAACTTTCATGATTAACCCAAACTTTGAACCAAGAACCTTAAGTTTGAAGTCAAACAAGCACATTGTTTTGAGTAGTGAGACGCGTAATATGAGTCGCGTAATTTATGCTGTATTCAGACAAAATTCCGGTTTGTGCCACACGTCATCTAAATGAGTTGTCAATTTTAATTTATTCAAAATTACGCAAAAACACACTCTCAACTCAAAAAATTACGCTCGTTTGGCCTCACTAATTTGTCTCTGTGGTAAAATCCGTTCATAGTGGAACTTTGTACTGTTTAGTGAACTTTTGTGAAGTCACCTACAAAATTTCAGCTTTGTACCTATTTCAAGTATTTTTGAAATAATTTCATTATTATATATTATACAATATTCAAGATTATTAACTATATTTTCAGTTTGAAGGCAGGAACGTGTGATTGATTGTTTACAATAATTTATCGAATAATACGTACCTAATCCTTTATTGACAGTAACAGCCGTTAAAATGATAACGTGTTCTTATTTTGAACATAAAGTAACGTTTTGGACCGAATTACTTTAACAAGTGTACGCGTTATAATTTAAGAATATAATCCGCATTATTTATTAACTTGGTTTTATTTACTTTACACTTGTAGTGTAGGGGAGGTACCCGTAAAGTGGGGATGGGTTTTTCACGTCTACCCCGTGCTTCCATCAGCCACGCCAACGCTCTACCATCAGGCAAGCTGTGGTCAAACGTAGATCAGTTTCAAATAATAAGATATAAAACAAGTAACATAAGACTACTTAACCGATTTTATTGAAACAAAGCTAAGAACACTATCAAATCTTCCATACATACATACATGAAATCACGCCTGGTTTCCCTTACGCGGTTTGCTGAGCATCAAAGACAAATATAGCTGTTTGACGCAACATTTTACCGTGATTAGAGGGTTAGCTGGAGAGAAGAGCGTATCAGAGGATTAGAGCTTTCATGCTAGACTAGGAGAAAAATAAAAAAATAACAAAATCGGCCCAGCCTTTTGAGAGATACGATGCCACAGATACATATGCTTCAAACGTAATCCACTCCTCTTTCGTCGGATTTAAAAATGAGCAACTAAAATAAGTTTTTTTTCCGAGTCAAGTAATTTATCAATTTATTTATTTTTATTTTATTTATTTATTTCAAATATTATCAGTTTTAACAATATGACTAACTACGATACATGAATCTTAACTAAACTCTTAACAATTTACTAGTCAATACTTGCCGAATACTATAATTAACTTAGACATAAAAACTTACATTTTTATAGTTGTTTACACTTACTTTATCCTTCAATTACACACATTAAACATTAGTTCAGCAGATTTTTAACAATTCCAAAATGTAAATATTCGTGTTGGCCCAGAGCACGTAATTTAAAGTAGGTACAACTCAATTGAAACACTGAACAAACTATTTCAAGATTTAAGATTTAAGATTAGATTTTAGCCATTATTATTTATTTTAGATCTTACAGGCGACTCAATACTATCAATTTTATTGTAATAGGCCTGTCATATGTTATAGGGTTCACCTACCCTCCGAACTAGAATAAATTCTGTATCTCGAAAGGTAGTTTTCCTCCCGCTCATAGTTTGGTAATACATAACGCGTGAGACAGAGACAAAATTACTCGCTAAAAGCCACCACAGTACTAGCAAAAAGTTCAGACAATAGATTATTATTATATGTTTAGATTATTATTATAGATATTTTTGTATGTTTATATAAATCGAAATCGGTAGTAATCTAAGAGTATAACTGAGCAAACATTAATTTGATGTAATTATTTCACCATTTGTCATTTACAACTTCATAATATAATAAGTTGTAAATTAATAAATTATCTAATATTATAACGTAAACTTACTTAAAATATATATTTATATTAGTAATACTTAAATAAGTGCTTCTCTGCTTCTCTTTTTGTGTTTGTTACCTCATACAATATTTTTGTATAAAAGGGGAAATCAACTTTAATTCAGATTGGTTCCATAGAAATTTCGATAATATTGTTTTTTTCTAATTTTTAAATATAGTAGGTACGCATATATATATATATATATATATATATATATATATATTTTATTTTTTATTTTTAGTAAGGACAGCACCGAAAATATTAATTAGAATGATAATGACCTAAGTATATTAGTATGTGTATCTGATAGGTATGTATGTGTGCATGTGTGGGGGGGGGGGGTGAAGAGTGTGTGTATGTGCGTTTATGACACCCGAAAAACAGAATGCTTGAACATAGTTTCAAGAACGACTGGTATAGGCAACCGAAAGATACTTCTTTCTGTCTTCTAGTATATAATCTTTAAGGAAACTTTGACAAAAGATGATAATTTTAAATATGGTTACATCTTGTCAATCGTATTGTTTCAACTAAACTTCTACAATAAAAATAAAATTTAATTTAATTGTCATTTTGTATATCTCACTCCAACATCTCCATAATTTTTTCAATTTCGTCGTAACTTTGTTTGTTCATAAATTCAGTTATTGCTTTTTTACACTTATAACTATTCAAAGACCTTAACATGACAGTTTTACTGATTTGATTATATAAATAAGGGCCCATGAATCCAAAAAATCGCTGGGCGAACTTAGTCCTATAACTTCTAACGACATAAACTCTATCCTTTCTTCTAACGTCAGGTTTATGGTCAGGGATTATGTGATGCTGGTTGAGGATAATTTTAAGCATATAGCATTGTCTTATTCTCAGAATGGGTAGTTCTCTATATAGATCATCGGTTGGATAGCGAAACGGTTTGAACAACATTACTTTTAATATTGCTCTTTGCGCCCGTTCAGCCGTAATTAGAGTAGATTTTGGACAACCACCCCAAGACGAAATACAATAAGTTATAATGGAGTGGCATAGTGCAAAGTACACAGAAGTAATTTGACTTTTATCACATACATATCGTAAGGTTTTAAATATATATAATAGTTTTCTGATTCGTCCAGACAAGGTTTTTATATGGGGCTTCCAGCATAAATTACTGTCTATAATGACACCCAAGTACTTAATTTCGGTAGCAGAAGTTTTTATATGGGGCTTCCAGCATAAATTACTGTCTATAATGACACCCAAGTACTTAATTTCGGTAGCAGAAGTTAATTTAGGACAGTTGCAGGCATTAGTATCATGACAGTGATGTGCTTTAATTTCAATAGGTGGTGATAAAGGTTGTCCAGTCTTTGTAATGCTGAAAGAAATATATTTAGTTTTTTGTACATTTAGCGTTAACAAGTTATGATCTAGCCATTTGGTAATCATTCTAAAGCCTTCTTCTGCATACTGGTTGGCATTTGACCAGGTTTTGCCCGAGAAAAATAAAACTGTGTCGTCTGCGAATGTCACAACACTTCCATTATTGAGCCTAAGATTGCACAGATCATTAATGTAGATTAAAAATAGGGTTGGTCCCAATATGCTGCCCTGTGGCACGCCGTACTCAATGTTTACCTCTTCACTCAGATATTGGTCGATTCGTGTCATTTGCATCCTATTTGACAAATAGTCTTTAAAAAGTTCATATTGTATTCCTCTTATACCTATTCTGTGTAGCTTATCTAGAAGTAGGGGGACAGAGACCGTATCAAAGGCCTTTGCCAAATCAAGGAATATTGCCAGACACTTATTTTTTTTATCCAGATCGTTGACAATCTTTTCTAATAGTGTATGAACTGCATCTGATGTCGATTTTTTATTTCTAAAGCCAAATTGATTATTAGAGAGTAGATTATTTTGGTCTAAATAGTTTTTTAATTTGGTATTTATCAGTTTTTCTAGTATTTTTGACAGTGTAGGCAAGAGTGAAATTGGCCTGTAATTAGTTGTGCAGTCTCTGTCCCCTGACTTATGTAATGGAATTACTATTGAACGTTTCAAAGCATCAGGAAAGCGACCTTCTTCGAAGCATTTATTGCATAGGATCGTTATGGGATGTGCTAACGTATTTATACCAAGCTTAAAAATAATTGACGGAATTCCATCCCAACCAGTGCTAGTACTATTTTTGAGGCTCATTATTGTTTTTTTTACTTCTACTATGTCAGTAGGAAGGAGAACAAAAGAATTTGGATGATTAAACTTGTCACTGGGTTTATTACGATTACGTGATTGCTGATCTTGTTTATTCTGATTTATTCTTCTTTTATTAATAATTTTACTAGCCTCAATGTCATCAAGCATCAATGTTGTCCCAGTTTTTGTACCCTAGTTGCCTGTTGGTTACCATTTCAAATTTTGAGAAGTCTTGACAAAAAGCCGGACATTTCAAAAAAGTCCGGACATTTTAGTCGCTGAATGAAATAGTGAATTTCACGCATAATGACGCTAGAGTAAATTTGCCCGGGTAAGTTTTAGTTCGCTGCTAAATGAGACTGATTTGCTTTTTCTGTAATAAAGATTGAAGGAAGATCTAATATATTTTAGTTTTATTTCAGTAAGTGAACGTGAAAGAAAATAAAACATTTTTTCCCAGCGACATCAAAAAGCCGGACAGAAGCCCAGAAGTCCGGACAAATTCGGACTTCACACTACCTATATCTACCGGAAGTCGAGAATCGAGATGCAGCGACCGGAGACTGTATCCGGTGACTGTGTTGGAGGGCCGATACTCGCCTCGGGCTTTTTCCTGCCGATACTACAGTTTTCTGTGATAAATTTCAGGCGTCGACAACGAAAAGTTCTAGAATGAAAAGAAAGAGTATGCAGCGATGAACAATATTGGACTAATAGATGTAGGGAGTAATATTAATGAGTAGAGATTACTACTACTGGGAAATAAATGGTATTTTTAACCGCAATCATTGTCAAGCAATAATAAAAAAAAAGAGCAATTTTTTTATGTCGAAATTTACGCGTTATATTAACGCATCCACTTAGTATTTGTATACGGTGTAGGTATACCTAATATTACAGAATGTCTATTTTTTTTACGCGAGCGCTGTTTTTTCCGTGATATAGGTAATATAAACTTGTATTCGGCCTTTGCGGACAGATTCTGTTGTATAGGGTAGGAGAAAAATTAATCATCTTGCCCACAAGAAATCCACTGCTGAGCAATTTTCAATAAGACCTGTTGTTATAGTACACCATTTAGATTGGCAATAAATTGCGTAGACCCCTCGTCAGCCGCTAAGAGTAAATGAGTGTCGAATTGAAATTTGAGAACCTCCTTTTCGGAACTCGGTTAAAAAGAACCATTAAAATCGAGTAAGTTTTAAGGGCGAAAATCAGTTTTCTCCTTTTGTTTGGTCAAGTGTGGGGACCTTTCTCTTAATACACATAACAAGTAAAAGTTTAGAAAACTCAAAAACCCCTGATAAGAAACGGCTTAACCTATTTTGATGAAACATAGCTAAGAACATTCGATGAAAACCATCTTTAAAAAAAAACACTAACAAACACAAACTCGTTTGAGAGCTATGATGCCACAGACAGACACACAGATACACATGCCACACATAACACCCCTTTCTTTTTGGGTCGGGGGTTGAAAAGACAAAATATTACTAATAATAAGATTATTCTTTTTAAGTCTAAATATAAGAAGGAGTACATATATATTTAACGTTAATAGGTATTTATTTAATAACCCAGTTTTAATGAATTCAACCATCAGTTTTCTCTTTAACCGGCAGTTGCCAGACCGCAGTTTAACGAATGTTTAATTTTAAATTCATAAACCAGTGGTCACTGCGGTTACAGTATACCAGCTCTATAACAGAATTATAGTGTGAATATCTAATACCTTTAAACGAGCAATTCTTGTATAGGTACCTATATGTATATATATATATATATAATCTGAATCTTGGAAACCGCTCCAACGATTTTAATGAAATTTGATTTGTAGGTAGATTAGGGGACGATAAATCGATCTTGCTAGATTTCATTTTTAGTGAACCCAGGTTTGCTCAAATTTTCAGTCCTTAAATATCCGAGTGGAGCTCGGTCGCCCAGGTACACTAGTAGGTATTTAATAATGGGATGGTAATTTATTGTTTGTTGCGTTTGTTGATGTGAAACAGGTCGATTGATTTAACCAGAAATCGTTCTTGTTTTTAACTGACTTCCAAAAAGGAGGAGGTTCTCAAAGGTTCGACTGTATGTTCTTTTTAATATGTTTGTTCACCGATTACTCCGCTCCGCTCCGAACAATTGAAGTTTCCCATCGAGCTAGCACATCATAATTTATGTACTTGCTTAAAATGCATATAGAGTATATTAGAAGAATTACGTCGCTGAAGTGATAGGGGCAAGTAGATATTTCTTCTTTTATAAATCCTAAAGCTCGTAAGTTCTAAACGGTTGAAGGCTCAGGCATACAACGGACTTTTTATATACAAGATCTACCATTGACCACCAACTCAAACAGACATCTGAGATCGGCGATTTAGTTGCTTTTCGGGAGCTAAATTCGGTTGATTAACCTTTCATAGCTGTATACACAAATTTCCAGTTTCTCATTGCAGCGGTTGAGCTTTCAGACGATAGTCACAAGAACTGCGAAAGGCGTGCAGGGTTTTGGCATGTGAAGAATAAATAATATACAGGTTGGTGTTGCACTACACGTTGTGTGTTGTGTGTTTGAGCTTTTACGATGTAGTAAGGGAAAGGTTAGTCCACGAAACCCTCAACTTTGTTACCGCAATTGAACACGCAGTGATACGAAAAGAGCAGCGGCGTCCATGCAGTCGCAAAATTGCCGATCGCAGACAGATGCTGTCTCTAGTCTAGCAGAGCTTAGAGATTACGACTGGCTAAAATATTGGTGGCTGGCGTTGGGTAGAAATTTAATATGTCCACTTAACCAGGTAATTTGCTTATCACGTTCTAACCTGAGGGTATAACATGTGAAATACTGTTCATGAAATGTGCGGACTGCACCACTACTGTTCCACTATGAATAAAATTGATAAAAAAGTGATTTACGAAAAAAAAGTGCAGAAGGGTATTTGACTACAGGTTTAATGTGCTTTACATGCTTTCTTAGTTAACGTAGCTACTAGATCAGTGAAATTTCTCGTACAGCGAAAATTATAAGCAAATTTGGATAGGTACATAATAAGGGCCATGATTTAAAGATATGATGACCGCGGCAGGAAGGGACAATCTCTGCGTTCTGTTGACCTACCGTTGACGTTTTTCGCCCCACCGTTCACAATTTCACATACCTACACTGAGCGCAGTCAGAGGCGGATTACCCTAAAGGCCGAAAAGGCCTGGGCCTAGGGCGCCAGATTTTAGGGGCGCATGGCGATCAATCACGAAAAAAATACACTGATTGTCCGAAGAACAGTATACCTAATAAAAAACAAAAATACTCTCTCGCTCGCTTGTGGTGCGCACATGTTTGCAAAGGCGGATTATCCCTAAGGCATAAAGCGCATTATATGGTATTGTATTTATCGGTTGGCAGCGTACCCAGCATGATAACAGGATTGCCACGTTGAATTGCAATGCTTATGCGTAGGGCCAGATACCTACGCAGCAGAATTTTGATCACGCGTCGACCAGGTGCTCAGATTTTTATTTTTTTGAGATGAGCTCCCAACTCCTACGGACCAGCCCCCGTATTCTGAACCCATTCGGGTTCGGAATCGATTCGGAATGTATCTCTGTCATTTCCATAGAGAATGACAGAGACGGAGATATAGATTCCGAATCGATTCCGAACCCGAATGTTCAGAATACGGGGGCAGGTCTCAACCAAACTTCAAATCTTTAAAAAAATCTTATGGTAACCCCCTTACCCTAAGAATTATTTTTTAAAAGATTTTATTGTACCATTTTATCGGTGTGATTAATAAGCATAGACATACCAAATTACAGCTTTCTAGTACATATAGTATTTGAGATAAGCATTGGAAAGACGGATGCACAAACAGACGGATGTACAGACAGACGGATGAATATGACAAAACTATAAGAGTTCCTTGTTAACTACAGAACCCTAAGAATATAAACAAGTATATATTATAACAAAATATAGGTGAGAATAAAATAAAAATAAAAGACAACGGTCACATGGTATGATTTTATTTTACGGAAATAGGTTGGTGTGTAAATAGGCTGATTAGAAACAAAAAATAGGCAACATTTACACAATTATATAGCTTTATGGAGTAAACATTTATACAGAATATGTATGTTTTCTAAATTATGTTTTATTGAATAGCCTCTCGTATAATATATCTTAAAATGTCTCCTGTAAAAGCTCCTAAATAAAGTTGGTAAAAGAGACATTATAACAAGTTATCAAATTGATAAATATGTATATCCGTATAAAAACAATAATACCTACTGCTATAATGGTGATTAACAAACGTAGTAGGTTTAACCTATACTATTAATTTGAATAACAATAGGTAATTTAAAATTTAACAAATGTCCGACACAAAAATGGCACGATTTTCTTGAATTAGATCATCTTAAAAATAAAAATAAAACTAACTCAAATATCTACTAATTATCCTACGCATACCTTGAAATACTCAATAATTATAACTATGCAATGTACAACATATTATTTGGTTTTATATTTTAGAAACATCGGTAGTTTAAAAAAAGAAACATCCATTTTCGTAATTACCTACTCTTAATTATCTATGAAATGGGAAGAAACCAAGCCTTTCTCGTAACTGGTTATCAAATTATCAAATGATAGAAAATATATCGTTTATACGTAACAGTCTGGATACGTAACAGTCATGAATATGGGTTAAAATATTCATTTGTTATGAAGTAGTGAATGAAAATCTTTCATAACTACGTAGGAAAAACAGTTAAGTACGAAAATGAGCCAAGGGTAAATAGCAATCGTCATATTATTTTCCGTTTTGTGTCTACTATGCTACAGACAGATTTACATAAAATATACATATTAAACATAGAGCAGATCTATGTTTGCATCTGGAATTACAAACCCAGCTGAAAAATGTGTTCTGAAAAGTAGTAAAAACATATCTAACAACTTTTCTCACTACAAAATCGATCAAGCCGTTTAGGGTACAGAATGTATTGTAATTAATATATCGTTTAATAATTATTCATATTTTTATTTATGCGAAATAATAATAATGTTCAATAAATAATGCGAAAAACAGTAGCTTTAATAGCAAAAAACAATTTCGAGATATGTTAAAAAATATCTTTCGCTTGTTGAGGCAAGTTTAAGATGTGTTTGTTACATGTGAAAGATATTTTTTCTTTGTCAACCGATAACGTCTCCTGGTAGGTATTGTACTCTCCCAATAATTTCTACAAGATCCGGATTTGTGCGTTCAGGACACTCTTTTGATGACCTTAACTGGCCTCTCTATTGAAAGTGTTTCGATCTAAAGTGTCTGTAATTTGGCCTTTGTTTCTCTTTTCTACAGTTAAAAGCCAGAGGTTCGTTGCGATTCTGCCCTCGGCTGACTTTGCTCAATTAACCGATCCTATGTACAGGGCTACTATTAATTAAGCAACTTTTACGAGCAGTTTCTGCGCATCAAAACAAACATTTACTTTTAAGGGTCAATGAACTCCACACATGACGTATCAGCTGATTCAGCCGATTTCTTTCGTAAATTTTCTAGAGTTGTAGAACAAAACTTGTTTGCTACGTTCGAAATATAAAAACTGCCGATACGAGATCAATTCCCTCATATCGGCAATTTTTTATTTATTTGTATGAATACTAATGATAATTGAATTTAGAAAAATCCCTTTTTATCGCACGGTTAGATTACTTTAAGGATATTAGGTCTAATATTTACATCGTCTGATCGTTGATTCGGAGAAAAGGCTTGTTTATTATATCAAAATATAATACAATAATTCAATTATTGTTCTTTTATAATGTTAAATTATAACAGATTAAAAGTAATCCTGTATAATGCAAACATATTATATCTACCTACCATTGGATATATCTACTAGAATACAAATCAGTACAATATTGAAATCCGGTAGGTATCTACATCGTTTACCAAAATAAGCTTCTACCCTGATAGCCTTACTTCTTTTTTTATAAAAAATCGACATACATAATTCTTCTCGTAGGTCCCAAGATGTAATATTATATAATAAGTATTTCATACATATTTTTATACTAGGTACTTCTTAAACATAATAAATACTATAATAATTTTATTAATTATACCTTGGATTTTACCCAATAATTTATTAGAGATGACAGATATATGTATATCCGAGATATTAATTATATATAATCTGAGGAATAAGGTACATTTTATACTTATGTATGCATTATTATAGGTACTTACCTGATCCGGAAAACGAAGTTAACTGTTTTATATACCTACTAGAAGACTTTAGCTATTAATATATATTTTATGAATAAACACTTACTTTATAATTACCTAATTACACAGTCAATAAGTCGCGAGGATTAGTGCATTGCACTTCTCCCTACTTCATCACTAAACCTACGTACCTAACTAGAAAGATACATATGCACCTATGTCTATTTAAGCTACGTACATAGTGTTCCCTCCAGACCGGATTTGACAAATATGGTGTCAATCGACGCATCTGCACACTCATCGTTTAACATATGCTTATTCTAATAAGTTTATTTACAGTAATATAAAAAAGTTGAAACTTAATAACTATGCTAGGGTATCGTTGGTAGCGGAGCTCAGACAGTGGTAGGGGCTACAGATAGAGAAACCTCTTGATAATGCAAGTCGTGTCTAGTCCCAAGACAAATTTGGTATTATGTAAGTCGTAAGCGTGTTTAATTCTTATTATTTTATTATATTCTTACTATTTATCTTTAGTAGTAATAAAAAAGCGAAATTAACTCTTACTCTCTGTCTATCTGTTTATTTGTTATCTTTTCAAGATCAAACGGCTGAACCGATTGGTATGAAATTTGGTACACAATTAGCTGAAAACTTGGAGACGGGCATAAAGCTACATTATGATCTGATTTTATTCATCACTACATGGGCAACCACGGGGCGCAGCTGGTCTCTATATAAGTTGATTTAGCAAGTTTTTTTTGTAATTCCAAAATCTATTCCTAAACCAAACCAAAAATGTAAAAAACCTTTACGTTAAAATAATTTCGTATGTAATTCCTTTCTTTGTAATTTTACACAATCTTATAGTCAAAGTATTTAAAAAAATTGTTGAAGATTAACATAACCGAACAATTTTAGCTAATTTGAAAAATGATATCCAATATTAATTACATTTGTAATATTAATTTACTTTAACAATTTTCAATATAAAAAAAAAAAACTTAAAACTAAAAGCCAATTAAAATATTATTTACAATTAAAATTATAACAAAAATAAATATATATATATATAAACTTACAATAAAATAAATACGCCGCCCAAAATACCACCGTGCGCTAGTTTCCAGAACACTCTGCCAGTGTTCTGTTCGTTTCCTCGTTGAATGGCTAAGCTTAGCCTTTGAGCAAAATATGCACCAGCCCTGGAATCCCCCGAGGACAAGGCGTATGGCCAAATCTTTGCAAAACATTTTGGTGTCGGACGACCACAGACATAGCGTTTCCACAGCTAGCGCAACGAACTCATGGTGTATGGATAATTTGAGTACTTTCTAAGTTTTAAAGTTTGCGCCTGTTCTATCGCGGCGCCGACACTGCGGGAAGAACTGCCGATATGTTATAGTACCAGAGTGTTCACGCAAGTAGAGTCCCTAATCAGAGTTCGGCCGGCATCTCGGCCGAACTCTGATGAGGGATTCTACTGGAACCAGGGTGGCACCATCTGGTCGCTTACCATCGTCTCTCGACATTCCCCTTGTCTCCAATGTCGACGGCACAGAAGCTGTGGAGAGTGCCCGCCTAACTAAATCATTGATCTCCCCGAATGACGGAAAAGTCGGCCGGCACTCAAGTCACGAATGTCCGTGATGTTGGAATCGGTCCACGTCTCGCCCGCACTGACTGAAAAAGACTAGCACAACCTTTCACCTACATGCAAACCTATGCGGAGACAGCTGGGGTCGAAGACAGTGGCTAAATTGTCAGATGGGAAAGCACGGAGCCAGTTTCTTGGCTCTGCCTCTGACGCGCCCAAAAGTCGCGCTCGGCCCGTCTCATCTACAGCATGGTCAAGAAGGGCTTTATGAGTCACTTTTGTAATAGGAAGATCCCACAAAGTTTGCAAATTTTTTTCGGTAGGGGCACTCACACCCAAGCATGACGTACACCAGGCAGCTATTATAATCTCTTGTTAGTATTATTTCGTTATTATATTGGGGAGCACCTTCCGGATTATGTTTCCTCGACGATAAACAACAATATTTTGTAGAGCCATTTCCGGAATGGGCGTAGAATACTAATAGATAATAATTTGTTTAATTATTTTAATTACGTTCTGTGTAAAATTATTCGTAAATATTAAGTAAACCACAAATTCATCTATATTTTATCGTCTTTAAAATACGCTCGAGTTGGAATTGGAACTTCTTGATTTAGATTTTGGAATTTTGATTTTGGTATATATGATGCGAGCGGGCATATACGATCCTATGGGCGCAAGTGACACGAGCAAATATCAATTTTTAACCGATTTCAAAAAAAAGGAAGAGGACCTCTATTTGGTTGTATTTTTTTTATAATTGTTCCGTGTAACTTCAGAGTCATGATGACTAAAACTAAATATGTAATGATTTCTATTTTGTCTCATACTCATACGTAGATTTTCAAGCACCAACTGTTACTTCTTAAATTTGTCTGTGTTTTTTTTTACAGTCGGTTTGTGAGGGAAATCTGCTCTCAGAATTCTTTGAATACACGGAAAAAAATGGGCTCTGACAAAGTGTTCTTCCAAGAATAATTTTATTCTCCAGTATATAGTTTAATATCAAGTAAATAATTACTAGAAGCAAAAATAATGCCTTGACCGAAGTAACACGGTTTTCTCCAATAAAAAATAAAAAAATCTTGAAATATTGTTTTACATCAAGATATTTTTTTTTGTTTCAAGGCAATTTTGCTGTTGACTGTAGAAAATACTACCATTTTGAGCAAAGACTTTATTAATTCTCATTCTGACTAAATGAGGACTCAACATAAGGAACTCTCAGATTTATGGCAAGAATAATAAACTTGTATTGAAACAAGATAATATTGCTATTCATTTAACAAAAATAATCTCAAAACAAGAGCTGTACATACTTCATTAAAAAAAACAAGAGTTTTAATTTAAGAATAAATTAACACACTCCTAAATGTTGCATCAAGAAAAAATGTGTTTTATCAAGTACTCATATTTTTTAATTTTAGAAAACGTGTTCTTGATCGATTCTTGAACTGTATTCTCAAGTTAAAAGACATTGAATTTACACTTAAGCTCCTGAATTTATCCAACTGAGTGAATAATTCTCAATAAAAATTATGTATATTCTTGATTGTAGAATAATAAAATATTTAAGTCAAGAACCACGAAGATTATTCGTCTTAAAAGGTATTCATCTACAACGAAGAAACGCACTCTTAATTCAAAATGTTTATACATGACCGACAATTTTGATAAAGTATTCTTTTATTGAGAGCTATTATATTCACAGCAAATATTTTCTTTGTCTAACCAACAAAATATATCTCAAGTCCAGAGAGTGGCTAATCTTACTTGTACAATTTAAAAGTTATCAATGCAACAGCGCTGGATTCTTTCGTGAAAAAGACATTATCTTAGACAAAACAAACAATCTCTTTGATCAAAAAGCTTTGTATTGATCGATGTTTGTAACAGTTTTCTTTGGTTAAGATATATTTGACTTACAACAAGTTTGATTATTTATTCATCTAAGAAAATAAAATCTCAGCTATAGAGAATGATCAATGTACTCCAATAATTTTCATGTTTTCTATCTAATAGTGTTGCATTCTTACTTGAAGAATAAAATTATCTGGAATGAAGAAACAAACACTCAATTCAAAACATTAGGTACTAATAGATATTAGATATGGTTTTTCTTTTGTCAAGAGACTTCAGCCTCACATCAAAACGATTTCAATATTTTGAAGAAGAAGATGTATTTCAATTGTATAAAGTGACTAATTTTATTTAGACAATTTTAAAGCTTTCAATCCAAGAGTGATGGATTCTCTCTAGTAATAATATTATTGTTTAGAACAAACCGAAAAACTCTTAGTTCAAAACATTTTGTATTGATCGATGTTTGTAACAGTTTTCTTTGGGCAAGATTTATTTGACTTACAACAAGTTTGATTATTTATTCAACTAAGAAAATAAAATCTCAGTTATAGAGAATGACTCAATTTACTCCAATAATTTTCATGTTTTTTATCTAATAGTGTTGCATTTTTACTTGAAGAATAAAATTATCTGGAATGAAGAAACAAACACTCAATTCAAAACATTAGGTACTAATAGATATTAGATATGGTTTTTCTTTTGTCAAGAGACTTCAGCCTCACATCAAAACGATTTCAATATTTTGAAGAAGAAGATGTATTTCAATTGTATAAAGTGACTAATTTTATTTAGACAATTTTAAAGCTTTCAATCCAAGAGTGATGGATTCTCTCTAGTAATAATATTATTGTTTAGAACAAACCGAAAAACTCTTAGTTCAAAACATTTTGTATTGATCGATGTTTGTAACAGTTTTCTTTGGGCAAGATTTATTTGACTTACAACAAGTTTGATTATTTATTCAACTAAGAAAATAAAATCTCAGTTATAGAGAATGACTCAATTTACTCCAATAATTTTCATGTTTTTTATCTAATAGTGTTGCATTCTTACTTGAAGAATAAAATTATCTGGAATGAAGAAACAAACACTCAATTCAAAACATTAGGTACTAATAGATATTAGATATGGTTTTTCTTTTGTCAAGAGACTTCAGCCTCACATCAAAACTATTTCAATATTTTGAAGAAGAAGATGTATTTCAATTGTATAAAGTGACTAATTTTATTTAGACAATTTTAAAGCTTTCAATCCAAGAGTGACATTCTCTCTAGTAATAATATTATTGTTTAGGACAAACCGATAAACCCTTAGTTCATGGCCGTAGGCAGGGGGGGGGGGGGTTGGGGGGTCCAAACCCCCTCGAAATCCCCGAATAATTTTATACAATGCTTCAAAACCTTTCGCGCTCACTTCGCTCGCGCATGATTGTTTCATATTGATCTTTATTTGTATTGGTCATTAAAGTGCCGTGAACTTTCCAATACGAGCAAATAATTCACTAAAAATAGCCACTAACCAAAAATTTTTGCGCGATCTTGTAGGTATGTTTGTAATTTTCTATAAAGTCATATATTTATGTTTAGGAATATTAAATTGGCAATCAATGCATTCAAATGGTTGTATTTATAATTTTTGATAGCGTTAAGTCGCTCTTTACCAGTCTGGTATTTCCTTTTAACACAGTTACTTTTTTGATTCATCTGGTCCACGAAAATCTAGGACTCGCTAACACGATCAATGAATCAAATCACTTCCATGATTTAATATTAAAAACCTTTAAAAAAATCTTTTATTTTGACATGGAAGTACTGTGGGTTCATTAATACGAGAAATAAGGCATATTACTATAAAAACACCACTAAAATTTTCGCGCTCGCGCACTATTACTATTTTGACATAGAAGTACTGTGAGATCACAAATACGAGAAATTTAGCATATTACTACACATAAATACGAGAAATTTAGCATAAAACACTACTATAAATTTTTCGCGCTCGCTTCGCTCGCGCATTAATAGTATTATATTATTTTCACATGGAAGTACTATGAGTTCACTATACGAGAAATAAAGCATATTACTATAAAAACACCACAAAAATTTTAGCGCTCGCGCATTTATTACTATTTTGACATAGAAGTACTGAGTTCACAAATACGCCAATTTTGCATGTTACACTAAAAAAATTCGCGCTCGCTTCGCTCGAGCTTTTATATTATGTTGACATGGGAGTACTATGAATTCACTAATACGAGAAATAAAGCATATTACTATAAAACACCACTAAAATTTTCGCGCTCGCTTCGCTCGCGCATACTTATTACCTATTTTTGTTTATATTTAGGTCATGCAAGCGCTGAGTGCTCGTTAAAACGAAAAAATATTTTTACTACTAATTACTACCCAAACACAATAGTACATTTTGCTATGACAAACTTGGTATTCATTTGGGACATTAAAGTGCTCATTTTTTTTACGCTCGCACATTATACGTAAGATATGGGACAACATGTCCACAGACTCTGCCCCCCCCCCCTCGCCGCTATGAGAAGGCTATAAGCTATGCCCATGTCCATTGCTGACCCCCCCCCCCCCCCCCCCCCCCCGAAATGAATTCCTGGCTACGGCCCTGCCTTAGTTCAAAACATTTTGTAACAGTTTTCTTTGGTTAAGAAAAACAGTAGAATTTCTATTTGTAGAACAGAAAACAGGGCTGCCATTCAAAAAAAAGCAAATCTACGGTTAAAACAGTAGAGTTCTCCAATCAAAAAGGGGTTCTCAAAGCAAGAAACATACATCTCTCCATCCAAGCTGCGTTTTTCAAACCAAGTCGTGATTTCTTGATTCTTGGCGCCTCGTTGGGTCGGGCGGGGCTGTGTTCATCCTGTGTTACCAGCTATTTTAGCTTTCCCTTTAATGTAAGGAAATAGCTGAACAAGACATCAAAATTTAGTATCATAGTGAAGTACATCCTGGCTGGTAACTAATAATAATTTTAGTTTTGAAAAACTTTGAACAACCGCCTTCAACGAGCGTGCGATTTTTATTTGAAAAAGGTTTTAATTCGATTTTTTTGTGTAAATTCTTCATGGTTGTCACTTTTTTCTTTTAAAGACAACAATGTATACGGCCAATATAACTAAAGATGTGGTGAAAAACATAAACTAAAATTTTCAGTGGACGACTGACACTTTGCCATTAAAAATGCGACTGTGACGCCGCTACTTATTCACGATACATTTCGAACGAACAAAATGTCATATTGTCACGTCGCGTCAGACTCGACTGTTGTCAATCATCTTTTAAATATTTATTCAACTTTTAAATATTTTGGAAGATTAGAAAATGAACAGAAGGTCATCACGTCATCAAAATTAGTGACATTTTCATACGAAAATGTCATGTTGGTATTCTGTAACTCAATACTCTGAACCCACGAAAGCTTTACGTAAATAGCACGAGAATGTTTTTTCGAGATATTTACTAAATTATTCGACCGATTACTATAAAATTTAAATGGGACCAACTTGGAACCATACCCTTTTCATATAAACTAAGAATGTTTCAAATTGGTCCAGGCGTCTTCGAGTAATCGGTGAACATACATAAAAAAACCGACAAATTCATGACCTCCTCCTGTTTTGAAGTCGGTTAAAAACGTAATTAAAGGCTATGAAGGTAATATTCAGCAAAGACCTTCCTAGGGATGCTTAGGGTGGCCTGTGCTCAACATTGGGACATGTCAGGCACATAATAATAAAATAACAATGAAGTTGCTAATGAACGAACTAAGGTTATTTTATTACATATAAATATTACTACGAATTCGCGGCGAACTGAAACTAACTCCACAATATCTCCACAATCCCTTGACCAATTGAAAATTGTATTGAAGCTAACTATAATCTGGTTCATTATTATATGGATTTATAAATGACGGCATTCATCATGTCTTTTGCTTACATTGTAGTGCTGTCTTTACTCACACAGTCGTGTACTGATGGCAAAAATAAATTAAGTTTACCTTCTTAATTTGCAAGCTGAATAAGTACCTCTAGGTACTTATTCAATATTTTCAAGACTCAAAACAAGTCTGTCTTGAAAATACTGTCAGGCAATTATTTTGCCAACTTTACTTCTGTCTACGCAAGCAGATACATGCCCGCCATTTATAAATACTGTCTTTACTGAACCAGCTTATACCTACTTGCTTACAAAATTTCATCGCAATCAGACCTAAGGTTCGCGAGTTATCGTTGGACAAACATACAGGTCTGATACCTTCTCTTCGCTCTGTCAACAACACGCTCCATTGTAGACCACATTGTCGCTTAACATCAAGGAAAATAGCGTTCAAGCACAAAGCAATTCAGGATTTAAAAAATCCGTTTAAAAAGTTTTCCGAGCAAATGTGACGAATTAAGGGTTTATAAGGTTTAAGGTTTAAGAAGATTTATGACTTTAAGCGGCCCATACAAGGAGCGATAATTTATTTTTTGCTTCGAAATGTTGTCTAAAATATATTATTATAATTAATTAGCTCCAGTGTGAGAAGTGCTTTAGCTTTAGGGGTAAATATTTGTTGGACATGGTAGCACTGTCGCAAGCGCATTGGTTCGCCAGCCCACAGTTTCGCCCGCCACTCCGCGACAGAGTAATAATATTCCTTGCTCCGCACTGGCACTCGCAGAAAAAAGAAATATTGTAAGTAAGTAAAAGTGTTGAAGAACTACATTTTTTCGTTGGCGTTTAGTGAGATTGTGATGTGATGAAAGGTCTTTGTTGTAGATGGGCGACGAAACGTCGGGTACAGACAGTGTCGACACGTTACTAAGGAAATGGGGCTTACCAGAACCTATAGTAGACAGATTCCGAGGTACGTACAAATAATCACAGCATAAAAATGAATTACTTACTATCCTACATCTAAAATTCTCAATTTAAACCCTTACCTAAAGTTTAATTAATTACAAAAATTAACAAAATTTACAATTGTTCTTCAAAGAACACAAATAAATTCATTCACCCAAGATCAATCTGATTTTAAAATGAAACCTACTGGGTGTTAATCTTGAAAAGCTGGATTCTCTATTCAAAACTTATGTACGCAAAGCAATGTTTTTTTTTTCCAGAAAATGAAATAAAAATAAACCAACTAAGTTTGCTGAGTGACGATATTTTAAAAGAGATGTGTCCTCTTATAGGACACAGACTACTGATCAAAACAAAATTGGATGAGTTTATAACCTCACATGTAAGTACTTACAAAAAAAAACCTGTATCAGATCAGGTAACTGATCTGATTTCACAGACTAAAGTTCTATGTAGTAATGGACATTTATGTTTTAAAATTATTTAAATTAAGTATATTTTTGTTACTTTCAATAACTTGTTTTCGTCAATAATTTGTTTTCAGGCCAATACAGTGACAAAAAGCAGTACTATTGACATCATAGACCTGGATGAGCTGACCGACTTGCAGGATATAATTACTACAGATTTATACGTCCGTCCAGATTTTCCCGAGTTTGACCTCCGGACACTTCTTACCGTAACATCATGTGGATCAAGCATACTAAATTATTATTCAAAAATGTTCTGACCAATAAGCACCGAAATCAACTGACTGATATAATTATAGACATCTCTTCATACATATAGTAAATCAGTAAGTATAAACTTTTTCTAAATATTTTGCTGTTAAAATAATATTTGAAATGCTTGATACTTGTATTTCAACTGTTTATTTTACTACAAATATGTTTAAGGTTCTGTATCAAAATGTTTTTCCATAATGGCTTAACCAATTATCAGATTTGAAAATTTTCTACTATGGATATTTATTACTGATTCAAAGTGTTTTATACTTAAAAAAATTTAAAGCCTATGCAGCCATGATGTTTTAAGTCATTTAAAGTCAAAGTATTTTATTGGTAAATACAAATTTTTTGTCATTCTATGCTTCTAGCATGGATAAATTAGAAAAATAAAATCTTTACATTATGGTCTCCTGTTGTGTCACCTGTGAGACGATTGTTTAGTGATCTAGGGTTTTAATTTATCTGACTTTTTTATTAACTCTGAGACCTTCGGTTCATTCGGTCAATAAACATCTGTTTTAAATATTTCAGATAAAAAAATAACAGATGAAGTAAAACTGTTGTGCCAGCTCATACCACCAAGAGGAAAGTTAGCAAAATGAAGAAATTTCTCCACATTAGAATGTGTTGAGAACTTCCTAATTGAAGTCCAGGTAATAGGTTGTTTTGTTAATGTTTAACAATTTTTTTTCTTGAGAAAACTATGAGGCTTAGAGGCACCATTTTGAAATCAAATTGAAGCTAACTAATTTTCTACAAATTATTTTATCTTAACTTTTTATACAATTAATACGTGTCTTGGAAAATGGGACCGCCGAAAAATGTTTGTTTTTAGAAGGGAAAAAAATGTCATAAGAGCGCCATGCTGTATATGTATTATGATATTATTATTATTAAATTAAATTCAATTGTTATGTTTTTTATAAATAATTTTTCCATTATTGATGTTTGTTACTCTTTTCAGAATCCTGGAGATATACAGAACAAAATTGAAGAGGTTAAAAAAATAGCTCTCCTGAAGAAATTGAGTGTTCAGCCTTACCTGATAAAGTGCGTCGAAACTATTATTTGATTATAGACAAGGTCAGGTACAAATTTGAGTCACCCACAAAAGCTTTCACACGCTTTTTAATCGTACCACGCGCTTCACGCAACGTATCCGCCAGCTGGTGCGCATTTGTACCTACTTATTCTGGCTAAGCATAAATAATAAAAAAAAAATAGCACAGTCAATATCTAGTTGTAAAAACTTGCAACTTACACTTGCAAGGAGGCATCAATTATCGAATAGTATAGATTATTTGCTAACACTAGATTGAAAAATCACTATTATTTATAGATATTAATGGCATATCTTAAAATGTTATCTTCTATAGTTATAACCAAGACATGCCAGTATTTCAAAAAATTGAACAAATATTTTTAAGTGAATCTGATGAAAGTAATGTTTACTTCAATTGTAAAGTGCCTGAAACGATACAGCACTCTCCACATTTCATGGCATATTTAATCAGCTGTACAAATAATTTTAAACTTATTACTTTACATGATTGCTACTGAACAACACCCAATATTATTCATAAAATAGGACTTTGTCAGTATGTTGATTTAAGATCTTGAAAAATTAGTGAAGTATGTCGATTTAAATTGCTTAATGATCAGAATTTTCTTAAGATTGATGAATAGTTCTAAGTATGTCAATTTCAATTGTTTTAGGATTAACAGAATGAATCTCAATAATTATGTTGATTTAAAATGTTTAAATATTAATGAATATATATAGCTCAATAGGAATGTTTATTTACAATGTGTAAATATAAGGGTGTGTCCAGATCTGCGCGCGCACCGCTCATGCGCCGTATATTACGGCGCGGCGCAGAGATCTGGACGCACCCTTAATGAATAGAGCTCAATAGTTATGTTGATTTAAAATGTTTAAATATTAATTAATAGAGCTCAATAAGAATGTTGATTTACAATGTGTGTAAATATAAGGGTGTGTCCAGATCTGCGCGCGCGCCACTCGTGCGCCGTACATTACGGCGCGGCACATAGATCTGGACGCACCCTTAATGAATAGAGCTTAATTGTTATGTTGATTTAAAATGTTTAAATATTAATGAATAGAGCTATTAGAAAATAGATCTCACTATGAATGTCGATTTAAATGGTTAAAAGTTTTTATAAGTGTATTGTTGATTCATCGTTTGTATGTAAGGGTGCGTCCAGGTCTCTGCACTGCGCGCGGGCGGCGCACAGACGGCGCGAGCGCGGCTCGCGGCGCTGCGCAGAGATCTGGACGCACCCTAAAGACTTTGCTTAAAATAAATGTCAAAATTGTATCTACTGTATTTTATTCTTAACAACTTTACCTTTATCATAGACGACCTTTAACTTACCTGACTTCATAATTGCAGACTAGAAGATATGCGGAGATCATATTGACTGACCGAAAATGGTAATATGGAGATCGATCTTCAGTGCACTAGCTTCCACTACTGGTATGTGAGTTTTAGTGCTTTTTTGATCCATTTCAGGTTTTATAAAGATATCTCATTGCAGACAATGGAAAATATCAATAATCTTTTCTTCTGAAGAATTTTTAGTTCAATGTAAAGTTTTACCAAGGAATTTCAGATAGTCTATATTATGTAGTAGAATAATTTGATTCACCAAATTTTAGCAAAAAGAAAACAAGGATTTATTTTTTCAGTGAGATTGAGAAATATCATAGCCATTGTCTAATTATCGTGTTTTCGTAAAATCCCTAGTTTTTTTGCGAAAATTCGGTTTATCAAATTATCCTACTACATATGCAAACAATAAATTGAAGATAAATCTTATTTCTATTCGATTTGCGTTTCAGTGTAAAAGCATTTGTTTTAATTTGTTGTTCAATATACTGTGTTATAAGCTTGGGGTGTACTAAACCGAAAGGGGGTTATTTATTATGCTCATCATTATGAAAAACTTTCACAACGGTGTCAACCCTGAAATCGAGAAAAAAATATCAGCTGTTTCATACTTTTTGTCGAGAGTCATTGACAATTTTCTATGGAACAGTGGATTTAGTTTTACTTGATTTCAGGGTTGGTCCCATACTAAAAGTTGTTCAAAATAGTGAGTACCATGACCTCCTTTCGAGTTTGATACACCTCAAGCTTATAACCCTGTATTATCCTGGTTTTCATAAGAAACACATCTTCATGTGAAATGCACTATCATTGGACCAAGATAATTGATATTTTCCATATAAAACAATCAGATCTCCGTATAAAACACACAATGAATCAAAGCAAGAACTAACACTCCTTCATGTGAAATGCACTATCATTGAACCAAGATAATCGATATTTTCCATATAATACAATCAGATCTCCGTATAAAACACACAATTAATCAAAGCAAGAACTAACACTCCATAAATGTGAAATGCACTATCATTGGACCAAGATAATTGATATTTTCCATATAAAACAATCAGATCTCCGTATAAAACAATCAGATCTCCGTATAAAACAATCAAATCTCCGTATAAAACAATCAGATCTCCGTATAAAACAATCAGATCTCCGTATAAAACAATTAGATCTCCATATAAAACAATCAGATCTCCGTATAAAACGAATCAGATCTCCGTGTAAAACTCACAATGAATCAAAGCAAGAACTAACACTCCTTCATGTGAAACGCACTATCATTGAACCAAGATAACTGATATTTTCCTTATAAAACAATCAGATCTCCGTATAAAACAATCAGATTTCCGTATAAAAACACAATGAATCAAAGCAAGAAATAACACTCCTTCATGTGAAATGCACTATCATTGAACCAAGATAATCGATATTTTCCATATAAAACAACCAGATCTCCGTATGTAACACATAATTAATTGAACCAAGAACTGAAACTTTTTTCATTCAAATAAATATAGAATTTAACTAAGAACTGAAAATTCTTCACCAAAGAACATCAATTATTAAACTAAGATAAATGGCGTTCTTCAATACAGATAAACTAGTCTCCGTAAAAAAGTAATAAAAATTGATGCAAGAACTGAAGATTCTTCACTGAAATATGTCACGGTATTTAGATAAGAAGCTCTTGTGTTTTCTCTCAAGTGATTTCAATTTACTAATATCAAGAATTTATTGTTTTCCCCATATAGGAAACACGGAATGTCTTGACCAATAGATATATTCTTTATTCAAAACAGTGTTTTTTTTTCTTAGGAGAATAGAATGTCTTCAATCAATACTGCAAACGGCTCAAGTGAATAAGAAAATATTTAGATATAAAAATTAGATATTCTCGACTATAAAATAATGATTTACTTAAACAAAGAAACCACTACTTTCTCATAGTAAGAATATAATAATGTCTTGCTCAGAGATAATAAATACTTAAACGAAAGAATATTATCAAGACAAATATTTACTAATCTCAAGAATATATTGTTTTCCCCATATAGGAAACACGGAATGTCTTGACCAATAGATATATTCTTGATTCAAACCAGTTTTTTTTTTCCGTGTATTTTGTACCATTCGTATATTTCAGCTTATACTTAATATATAAGAGGTTTTAACTAGGCTCTTCAAAGGTTTTTTGTTCATCAAAGATTTAACACAGAAAAATTATTCGAATTGAAAAATTAAGGGCAAACTCTATGTTCAAATGTTTCCTTAGTTATAAAAGTTGTAGAAGACGAAAATTTTAATTTAAAAAAAATAATAGTTTTGACAAATCTCAAATTTGGAGAGGGCTTGTTGCTTGGATAATTTATCTGTTCCTCATTGTAGGTACTTTAGCAGTGATACAAAAAATCGATTGTCCTCCGGTACGAGTACAACATTCGCCTCGGACCCTACCTTTACAGATTTTAAACGAGAGGGCACGCTAATTTTCATAAACAAGATCCCAATCTAACTAGGGTCACCAATGAGATTTTAGGGTCTCTGATACACTTTGTAGAACATTCGTCCTGGATTCAATTTGTTTGTTTCCTTCCTAAATTGACAAAAGTTTTTAGCAGTAGGTATTGTGTATCGTAACTCATTTGTGTAAGTAGATGAAATTCCGTGAAGCATCATCCGAGCTTCTTTACCAAATGTATTGGAACCGTAAAAGCAACCAAATGAGCCCGGACTTGAGGGTTACAATAAAATTGTTACTAGTAACAGCTAGAGTTCCAGACCGTCATCAAAGTGCATCATCAGCTCCGTGGAACCAACTTATTATGCTGATAAGAAACTGTTGATTGTAAATTTGTCTGTATTTAAAATTTATTTGGACATAAATTATATTATTATTTAAAAACAAAATTAGTATTACATAAGTATATGTTTGTAGTTTTAAATCGTTACGCCAATAAGATTACGGTAAAATTAGAAATCCAAGATTTTTTTTCAAGACAGTGAAGCTAACAAAGCGTGTTATAATTTTATAGTTTAAAAAACTGAAACAACTGACTTCAAAGTACGCTATTTCGTTTACTTGTAATATTAGTAAGGATTAGGATACATAGAGTTCATATCTATTTTTGTTTATACACTCCTTATGGATGAGGAGTAAGAAGGTTATATTTTTCAAGCTTACTAAATCCTTCACGGTTGTAAACTTTTTAAAGAGGCCTCTCTTCACCCGCTCGTTGTATTTTTTTTGTTATTGAATGTCAAATGCTTCGTTTTCGAAGATTAGAAAATGTGCAGATATACGATAATCCTCAACATTTAACACTTTTGCCACACAAGAAAAACGTAGTTGAGTCTGTATATTGTTGTGTTGTAGTTAATAAAGGCGCTTGCCACAATAAAAAAAAAAAAAAAAAAAAACGTGTCAGTGGAACTCTGCAATTCTATAATCTGACGCACTTCACTCAGGAATCCCATAAAAATATTTATATTTTTAGAGATTATTCAAAAAGTAATAAAGCAATGTTTCTAAAATAATTATGGGACTAACTTGGAAGCTTTCTCTATACGTCAATTTAAATATATACTTAAAGAATTGATAACCTCCTCCTTTTTTGAAGTCGGTAAAAAAAGAGGATTCTACTAGTTTAGATTCCGGAGCCATCTACAATACCTAGTTAAAGCGGACCAATCAGTGACTGTTTCATAATCAAAAGGTCAGAAGCATCAACTTTTCCTTAATGTAACTGAAAGGGACCAATAAAATTACAATGTGACAAAAATGGGGTAGTATTGTACAAAGCGGAGACTATTGAATCTATATTATTACAGCTCTTACAATAACCCTGCAATATATTTAATCTTAGAGGTGAATTGGATCAGATTTACCCCACGCCCAAGTTCGCGAATAAATGTCAATCTATATCCGGGGCTTCCGGCTTTCTTAACCCGCTCCGTTGACATTTTGCTTCGTAATTGCCGAACTTTAATAGCTTAGATGGATGGCCAGTTACCTTTAGAGTACTTATTTATGCGAAAAATTCGTTTTACTTTGACGGAGCCGAATTACATCTACTTTTTCGATAAAGGCTCGTCTTTGACCGTATTCTGCCGGTTAAGAAAACACGTGATCTGAAAGAAATTCAGATTTCCTAGATTTTCTTTGAATTCTTTGATGAAAAATCTAGAGTACCTAACTATTTGGTAGATACAAACGTAACAGAAAACGAAAGTTTGATATTCAAGTTGATATTTTTACTGAACATCACAGCACTGTAACAGTGCTGCAGCTGTGATGTGCAGTGTTAGCTTTTCAAGGGAAGGAGAGGAAGGGGAGGAGAAGGGCGGAAGGAGGAATTTCATTTCAGTGTCAGCCTGTCTTAGAAAATAGTGAACAGATGACCCCTGGTTTCATTCCCGGTCGAGAAGACGTTTAAAACTGTAGAGTGTAGATCCTAATATTATAAAAGCGAAAGTAATCTCTATCTGCTTTTTACTTTGTCGCGATCAAACGGTTGTATTCGTTATGAACTTTGGTAAAGAGATACCTGAGAATCGCTACGCTGGCTCAGCTACACGTTTCGTCGATTTTATATCGCTACGTAAATGGACCGCAGGGCACAGCTAGTATTTGAATAGTCATAGTCATATTTATTGGTAACAAAAAATAACTTACAAGTCAAATGAACGAAAACGTAAAAATAAATTATATGCTTCAAGCAATGTTAACATTGTTCGAAAATATTGAAAAAAAGAAAAATTATGAATAAAGAAAATAATTAGTCATTGATGTACTTATCCCTAACTTTGTCCTTAGTTGTTTGTTTGGTATTAGTCGAAGCGATCTGAAATATTCTGCGAAGAAATAAATTCTCTCTATTCTTATAAAATATTTTCTCGTACATTTGATACGTACAGTACCGTGAATCACGCATCGTGCGACACATGCCTACATTCAGAGTCCTCAAAAAGATTCCAGACGTCTCCATTCCAAATTTTTACATTCAATAGACAAATTGGCAGGAAATCATCGCATCAGAAATAAATAACGTCAAAATCAAGAATGGTTTAGAAACCCCAACTGATCACATTGGAATAAATAGTAACTATCTTAAATCATACTGAAATATATGGAAAACTATAATTCCACGTGAATCCTAGTGAAAGTAGAAAAGTCAGGAAAAATTCCGATTCTGTGGATTATGAAGAAAAGAAGACGCACCAGCGTCAGCGATGCGTCAGAGTTTTTCATGACACGAAAAACAAGGCACAGTAATAAAAATTACAAATCTTGTACTATGGGAACCAGATAGCTGATAGAATACATACTTGTATATTATACTTTTTTTGTATATATTTATGATACATAGAAACATCCAGACACAGAACAAACATTCATGCTCATCAGATTAATTTTTGCTCTGGGTGGGGATCGCACCCACAACCAACGACTTAACAGGCAGACATATTACCAACTGAGCTTGACATCGACCAAGGTGGGTGTCCACCAATTTTTTCACTATGCCTGATTTTCTACTGTCTTGAGTGTTTTTTTCCTCGCGTGTGGCTTAGAGGGAGCCGTCCTTAGGCTCGGCAGTGTCTTCGACGGTAGCGAGCGGCACGCCGGCGTGCGACATCTTGCGGCGTTGCAGCCGCGCGCGCGACACGGGCCGGTAGTACTGCTCGCTACGCCGCCGTCAGCGATCCGGCTGCGGCGCTTGCGTCTCCGTCTCTAGCTCCATCCACAGAGAACTGATCACACCGGCGTCGTTGTCTGTGGACAAATACTTTACTTAAAGGTCTATTACACTACACGATGTCTCGGCTATTGGGTGCCTGTCTGGGAATTATGGAGATCGGGACCCTGTCTCTTAATAGATTACTCTGTCACTGGCGACAGAGCACGACAAACGGGTAGTGCGATAGGCATTTTAAGGCTGTGCTTAAAGCACGCAGCTATTTCTGTCGCGCATCATATTTTCAATCATACAAAATTACTGTGTATAGGGTAGTATAGTAGAGGGGTATAATAAAAGTTCTAGACAGTTTTGAATATTTAGTGATATATTTTTAAATGAATGCCATTTATTTTTGTAATCTAGTAACATCCTCTTCTTTCTATATATATAATAATAAATATAAAACTTATAAATTTACGCAAAAATGATTTTATGTTGAAAATTTATTGAAATTTTTGTCGAATATTTGTGATATATTTGAATATTATTCAGATATCATTTACTACATTGGCGACCAGAGTTTTGATTTCATATCTACTTTTGAAAGCTTTGTACTAAGTATGTGCACTGTACTTATTTATAGAATAGGTACATAAATAAGTCACACAAGTCACATTTTAATTATACAATAGAATTGTATACCCAAATAAATAATTTTTGACTTGAATTTTTTACTTTTTGACTGGCCTTGTGGCTCAGTTGGTAGTGTGTTTGCGTCTACCTGCTGAACTGAAAGGTCGTGGGTTCGATCCCCACCCAGGGCAAACATTTGTGTGATGAGCATGGATGTTTGTTCTGTGTCTGGGTGTTTCTATGTATCATATGTATATATTTACAAAAAAAAAAGTATATATGTATCCTATCAGCTATCTAGTTCCATAGTACAAGCTTTGCTTAGTTTGGGCTAGATGGCGTTTTGTGAAATGTCCACAAATATTTATTTATTATTTTATTTAATTATTTAATTATACCAATCCACACATCCATTTTGCGGAACTGGGTCGGGGTTTGAGGAAGGGAGGGCGGGATCCGCGGTCGGGACACTATCTGGCACAAAATATATCGCTGGCCATACAGTGCGGTAATACCGGCAGCATAATGGGTACGTTTAGGCGCAGAGATACCTCGTTGAGTTAATAATTTAGTTTTTTTTTTTTTTTTATTCAAAGATAAGCTTGCGCTTGACCGTCAACTCACCTGATGTTAAGTGACAGTTACGGTCTACGATGGAGCGCGCTTGCCTAGAAGAAACCTATTCACTCGCGATTTGAAGACACCTAGATTATATCCAGTCGGAAAGACCCATTCAGGAAGCGCATTCCACAGTTTGGCAGTACGTACAATGAAAGTGGAGCCAAAGCGTTTCGTACGTAGTTTTAGGTTGTGACTTTACATTTTTTATTTTTTTTATTGTAGGTATGTACCTAATAATATAATTATAATATTGACGATTACAGAAATAATATTAATTATTAATATATGAAATTGACTTTAAGGCAATTGCATAGACTTCTATAGATACCCCAAGTGTAATGTACCTAGCGTGTCATCAAGTACGATAAAAAATCACAGTTGACGACCAAGATTTATTTAATTTCAGGTGAGTGGTCAATTGGTATTTACTACCCACATCAATATTAATAGTGATAAATATGTCAAGTACTTGAATATATAAGCATACTCGTAGGTTTTGATTTCTAACGGCATAGGTATCTTGTGAAGTTGGAGAAACTTTCGTTTTCAAAAAATACAATACTTCCTTTCCCTTCGGTCGTTTCAAATAAAAACTGTAGTGTCTTATCTTTTCCACTAACTTTTATATTTAAGCCGTTTGGCGCCAAGACTTTTGGTCCTTGGGGGCCGCGAAATATTTTTTATTTTCAAAATTTATCTACGAGCGGCGCGACGCCTTACTATAATGCTTTGAGACCGTTGTTTTTACTCGACTGCGTAATAAGGAGGGTTATATTTTACGAATGTATATATGTAT
This sequence comes from Lycia hirtaria, assembly GCA_947563715.1. NCBI lineage: Eukaryota > Metazoa > Arthropoda > Insecta > Lepidoptera > Geometridae > Lycia > Lycia hirtaria. The sequence goes on from OX387386.1 coordinate 18,520,608, forward strand.
GTATGTGGGTATGTATGTATGTATGTTTCTATATGACAACCTACAGCCTAAACGTCTTGACCGCTTGATGTGCGAGGTGTTATTAGATTCGTCTTTACTTCCTGAGTGTCATAGGTAATATTTTTGTAATAAAAATTATACATCTCTTGCGAAAATGCGCATTTATTATCTTTTATAGCGATTTTATGCATACTTTCTCACAAAAAACGTACACTCAACAGCGTATCAACATAGAGCGGCAACATAGAGTCTTTAAATCAAAATCTTTTAGTTCGTCATTGTTGGTATATGAGTATCGATCAATCCTTTTTTGTTTTAGACTTTACGTCCACGTGGTGGAAAGTCATTGGTTAACAGTGTTACAGTTCAGAAAACTAATGCCGGCTACACACGTAACGATATATCGTAGCGATTTCAGACTGTGCAGATAAAACGATCGTTCCTAGTGTCTCCACACGCCTCCGATATCGGCGTCAATCGTCAGTTCACCGCAGAAGCTTACGCAAGAAACATGTCATCCAGGATGGAAAATGATGACGCACTTGCGATATTAGGCCTGGTTATGTGTTTAAAGAAAGAAAAAGTTTTTTTTTAATTTTATTAAGCTCTTTTTTATAGATAGTTATATGATTATTAATCTTCTTAACCACTATATCCCTGTTGGCAATTGGATCGATGGCTTTGTATTTTTCGAGTAGCATATTGTAGGCAACATTATTTTTTCAGGATCATGGTAATCTTTATATTTTGGTATTCCAAAGGCAAGTTTCGCTTCTGTAGCTTTCTATAAACTCTTGCAGTTGTTCGCGGTATCCACCCCTTTCTTCTTCCGACATGTTGCAAAGAGAGCGATCCGCACGTGCGCATACAAGCGAGCTCCGTGAAGTACTGCTGAAATGAGCGATCACCATCCACACGTGACGATAAAACTGTGCAAACACAATTGACAACGATTTATCTAATAGAAATTGCAACTGCCATCGATGAACGATAATTTACAACGATTTTTCATACACACTATCGATAAATCTGTGTAAATCGGTTTGCACAGATAAATCGCTACGATATTTCGTTACGTGTGTAGCCGGCATAATAAACGGAACCCTTGGTGGGCGATATAAATATATATCAAAATAAATCGTGCAAAAACAGTGCAATACTAAACTCAAATAAAGCAAAGCAAAATTGTATATCACTCCTTTAACACCTACAGAGAATAAAAATATATTTTTCGCAGCGAAGAGTCTAAATCTATTACGATATCTGTTACTTTGTCATATTCGCTTACTATCGAGCTCGCCTGTCTTATTATTTGAGTGAAATGGTATCCGTCGTTATTCAGAAACTTCTCTCAAACACAATAATAGGACCTGCCAAACTTACTGAATAACTATTACGTTATTTCTCTTTGTGATAAGGGAACGGTAAGTTTAAATATAAGCAATGCAAATTGGTCGAGATTGTACCAAAATTATTAGCAATATGAATTTAATTGTAAAATTTATAGTAAATTATTTGATTAAAATTAATTTATAATTTGTTTAGTCGACGCCACTGGTGAAAAGAGGGCTGGCTCATTCCTCGCAAAGAATATCTTTAGCCATTCAGCGTGGGAATGCAGCCAGCGTTCTTGGTACTCTACCACACGGGCATCAACACTTTTTTTTTTGTTTTTTCAGTTTTTTTGAGTATATTTAATAGGCTAATCGGTTATTTTTATTTCGTAATATTTGTGTATTATATATGTGATGTTATTTTAGTTTAGTTTTATCTTACTTTGGACCTGAAATTAAATACATTTTTGTCAGTGAAAGATTTGATTATTTTAAGTCCATTAAATCTAAAGTTTAGGTCCATTGTGTGTGCAGTGATGTAGCATACGGAACACAACGCTTATTACCTACCTAATCATGCCTAAATCAGCTGTCATATTGCGTGATCGCGCACAACATTTGGTCAGTTTGTATGTTTGTAAACTATATTGCCAATTTAATACTACGAGAACAGGTCATCTAGACAGATCGTATCTTGGTTTTTTGAGGATTTATAACAAACTGTATTACTTTATGTATAAATAAATAAATTAAAAAAATACGAATATACGATTTGAGTTTCCCGAACGCGAAACCGAGTTAGATTCGACGTTTCACCTCTCTCGCAAAGTTGGACCAGCCCAGTCACACTGTTAGTCCTATGTTTGTCCTAGGTAAACCGGGTAGACGTATTCGTCGACAACTTCGAGTTCGAGTTCCCACAGTTATTGAAGTGGGCACTACACGGGCGTTTGAATAAAACAGGACTAAAACTTTCTTTAACACACTTCTAGTAGGTATACCTATCAATATCAATGAGTGGTACTTCACTTTCATAACGTATCCGTTGCATTTGAATAACTTCAGAAATTTTGATACTCGTATGTGCGTAAGTTTCTGGCAGCCTAGTCGGGAGACCGTCTGACTTGCGATCCGCAGGTCCTGGGTTCGAATCCCACGGCACGCACCTCTGTCTTTTCGAAGTCATGTGCGTATTGTTGATTGCCGCCAACTTCAAACGGTGAAGGAAAACATCGTGAGGAAACCTACATGTCTGAGAGTTCTCAATTATCTTGAAGATGTGTGAAGTCTGCCAACCCGCACTTAGCCAGCGTGGCAGACTATGGCCTAGCCCTTCTCACAATGAGAAGATGGACCTTTCCCAGCAGTGGGACAGGAACAGTACTTCAAAAGGAAAAAACGGATCCCTTATAGGATCACTTTATTGTCCATCTGTCAAGACCTGTATCTCGGGAACGCGTAAAGGTATCAAGTTGAAATTAAAACTATAATATACGCAGATCCATAGTCTCTTGCTGTAGAGAGAAAACTCAAACTTTTCGAAAATATTTCTAAATTTCAAAAACTCTGCCCTAAGTCACGTCACATTTTTTTATATTTGACAGATTACGGTTGACCACCAACCCGCCTGATGTTAAGCGACGGTGCGGCTGAAGATGGGACTCATACCTTTAGTCATCAATCTAGTAAAAGAAATCTATTCAGTCTAGTCTTTAAAACTCCAACCACATATTATCAGCATTTTCAATTTGTTTTCTACTAGCGTTAAGGCGAGTCTGCCCCAGAACTTTAGGTATTTTACACTACTTCAGCCCGCAATTCTTGAGCGCGGTGTTTTCATGTAGGTACGTGGCACAGAAGTACTTACGACGCCGCCGCGCCGCGCGCCGTGCGCCGCGGGACGGCTGCTCGCAAGCAAAATTATTGTAAAAATGTATACTAGTAGAACACAATGTAATAGTTACTTAACATGGTAAATTTGGCGTTAGTTGCTTTAAACAACTTGGAGATCAATCTAAAAATAAAAAATGGCATACCTATTTCAAAGGAGGCCAATATACCAACATTTTACATACTAAAAATCTGAGCTTGAACTAATAGTAGGTACAAGTTTTTTTTGTGAATTTTCTAAAAGCTGTCTTTTGCTGCTTATACGGACAAGCGTCACCTTAACTATTATAGTATAATGAGCACCACTTAGTGTTGTTCAGGGCTGCTGTACTGCCATTTTTAAATAAGGTGGTGAAGTACCAGGAAACGACTGCAACGCTGTCATTATACTGCTTTACAAAGGAAAAAGGTCACAGCGAAACTTGTTAAATACTACCGGTATACGTTTAGATATATGCCCAGAAAGCTTTATTACAAAACTGTTTCGTGCAAAAATAGGAATAGGCTTTAATGAATCAAACTGGAGAGAAGATGTGAGATTTGCAAACGTGTCTCCAGATCGGAATCGGATGAAGATCTTTTATCACTGAGTATAGCTGAAAAACTGTAAACTCCAAGTCAAGAGAATATAAAGCAATCGTGTACTTGGAAAGATGCAAACTTTTTTTTGAAGTCTACGTCTACATACCTACTCGAAAAACATAACCCACCTTGCGCTGTTGGGTAAAAAGTTCAATAATGACAAATGTTTTACACATTTATCGCTATAAAATTATCATCGCATATATATATCGAAAAGTTACACAGGATGTTCAAAATAAAATGTCTTATAATTAATATTAATAAACTAATATTAATAAATTCACATTATTTAATTTAAAATTAATAAATTCCTATATATTATATTGCATAATGTTCCGGTTTAGCCTCATCATCATTACCATCATCTCAGCCTTCTCAGCTACAAGAAGTCCACTGCTGGACATAGGCCTCCTCCATGGAATTCCAAAAAAACCGGTTGGAAGCGGCCTGCATCCAGCGCCTTCCATCCACTTGTATGATATCTTCTGTCCACCTTGTGTCTGGTCTTCCTACGCTGCGCTTGCCGGTTAGTAGTCTCCATTCGAGAACTTTTCGGCCCGATTGGCCGCCAGTTCTACGGGCTATGTGCCCTGCCCACTGCCACTTTCATTTTTTTTTGCCACAAATCAGATTCGACCGGAAGCATAAATATATAAGATAAGAGTCTGTTTGGATAGATCACTAATGCGGCGCTGCTCATGCGCTGCTGCCCTTTCTTCATTATTTTGTTAATTCGAGACGTTAAGGTACTGATACATTTGCTATTAAAAGTGTATGCTTATTAGCATGCGTAAGACGAGTACCTTTGAAATAAACTTGCTTATTTTCTAGCAATGCTTTGACACATATGCTACTAAGGTAGCAAATGCTCAATAATGGCATGCTTATGTGCTAATAATGAGCATGTGTAACGACACCTTTAGTTCCCATTTTCTGCTACGATTGTTCATTATTCAAACATACTCTACCATCAGTGAACGTACGCACACAAATAAATATAGACTTGCTAGATAACACAAAACATCTGCGACCATACACTTCATCGCTGCTATTGTTTCTACAAAACATAAATCAGACAACTATTGTTTAAATAAAACTGTATTTTAACTGATAATTACTTTAACAACAGATTTAACGCTTTTTTAGGTACGAATACAAATTTGCCGAATGTAAAAATAGTGTTTAAAATCCGGTTGTTGTTTTGCATCCGCTGAAGCAATCAATGCCAAATTTGGATTGTTTTTCAATGTATTGTTTTTGCGTGCTGCAGCAGCTTTTAGATTGGAACCACAGATTACAGAATCTTGTGTATCATTTTTAATAGAGCATTTATGTACGGAAAATATTAACATAATGATAAAAAGCATCAAAAGTAGGTACGTAAAGTACTTTTAAAATGTTAAGTGTGTGTCCATGGCATCATGAACTAATTCAAGCATGTCAACATTAATGCATGATGATACAACTTGATTTAAAAATTGCTTATAATATAGGCAAATAACCCAGTATAGGGGTTAGGGGCTTGCACAACAATGCATGTAAATTGAGTCAAATAAAGATTTTGTATTTTGTATTTTTTGTAAAAAAAATAAGAGAATCGTTTTAAGATCTCAAAATTCGATCTTTAAAATCGCAGACGCATTTTTAATTACGCAAATTTTTTGCTTCTGAATAAAAACATTTCCTTAGTTAGAATTCGATTATTCTTTTTGACATATTAGGAATCATTAGTGGTTAGTTACTTTACGTACTTATTCAAAATATTAATTACCCAACTTCAAAAAAGAGAAAGTCAAAACGTAGCGTAAGTATATATTTTTTATGTACATACATACAAGAATTATTCCGTCATTCGTGGATAATATTTTGTGTTTCGTTACAGCCGAATATGTCGTTAAAAACGCACATTTCTACACTCACAAGGTAATCAAAACCTATGGGGTACTTCCCGTTGACCTATAACTATTAAATTTGGCAAGAAGCATTGTGTTAGAGTACAAATATAGGAAAAAATCCGAAAACGGGACATTTTTTTATTTAATCACAAAAAATAGTGTCTTTATGCAAGGAATGAGGGCCCAAATTAAAAAGTTCTTTAACCGTATCATGTGGGTTATTATATTAAAGAACTTCATCATAACCTAAAACAGGGTTTTAAATACTTTTACGATGTATATTTTTCAGTTTATGAAGGAAAATATAAAAAATATTTTCCTTCATAATGTATGATTTCCGGGTTTCGTTTTTTCCTTTTGAGGTACGGAATCCTCAAAATCATTAAATTAAATCTTTGAAATCGGGTAATATTTAAGGGTACAATTCAGTTTTCTCATTTGTAAAGATATATTTGTACGGTGAACATAATAAGCGCATAAATCTCAATTTTAATGTACAAAAAAATAAGGGAAACATTGTTCAAAATAAACGAAATGTGGACTTCCGTAAATTCCCTTTTACTTTATTTTCCTCGTAATGAAACAAAGAGATATTTAGAAGTCGGAATTAATTAGTGATGACTGTATCCGGAGTAAACAATTTACACGAATATAATAACGAAATTTGATTAAAAAGTTATTGTCTCCAAATACACGATACAAATGCCGATAAAATATATAATAATCAGACTTCTAAAGTAATTCATAAAAGTATCTATAAAAATATACTTTCACTCCTCTTGCTCAAAAAGTCCGTCATTTGTATCGGCTCTATAGGCAGAGGCGATGAGTCTACTACTAGCCGCAAGAGCTGTCGAACGGCTAAACGAGTTTCTTATTACTGACGAAGACCCGGATAACAAAGAGATACTTATGTTCACCATAGACAGTGCCGCCACTTTATATGCACTTAGAAGACCAATAACAAGGTCAATACTGCACACTGCACTACAAGCACTTGTAGGTAAGTACAGGGTTATAGTGAGATGACAAGAAGCCACGGATCCTGCACGGGCAATAACGTGGCAGATACACTCGCAAAGGAAGGGGCCAGAAAACCAGTAAATGACGAGGTAAAAAATCTCTAAGGTAAAAAAGTCGAAGATGAAGCTCATCGATCTAGAAGATATCTATTCACTCTAGCCTTGAAAATTCCAAGATTGTAGGTCTCAGGTAATTTAATTGATATTGTGATAATAACAATAATATCTTAAATATTTGCACGTCAGAGATGACCGAATGTAACACGCACACACACATTGCACATTGTAATTAACCTAGACCTTAATTACCTACATTCTTGAAAATAAATTAATAAATGAAACGTTCGAAGCGCCACCAACTGGACAACGTAAAAAGCAAGGATTTTGTAAACTTTGCTTAGTTTGGGGCTAAATGGTGTTGTGTGAAAAATGTCCTCCAATATTTATTTATTTATTTATATAAATGAAAAAGAGGATACGTTTAAGGAAATCCATTATGTAACGTCCGTAGTCATAGTTCCTAGAATAATATTTATTTAACTTAAACGTAAATTATTTGGACCTGGGCAGATTTAGAGAATGTAACAATCTAATTAAATATATTAAATGTATATTTAAAAGAATAATGCCTTACCTGCCTTGCCGTACCTTAGAATTTTGATGATCGGTGAGTGAGTAGATGAGTCAGTGACAAAATCAAGGAAATTTAACTTGCAATAATTCTTAAACTACAGGTTCAAATTGAATGAAATTTGGAAATGTACTTAGTACTATTATACTCTCTTTGTCTCTGAAATTTCAGGCTTCTAGTTTTATCCACAACAAAGTTACAGGGGGGTCAAAAGTGCTCTGAATGGCTTCGAGAAAAGGATGGTACGGCGTGGCCTTGCCGCTCGACTTGGCGGGGCTACTGCCGTGCCCCCAGATAATGGGCACGTTTGGGCGGGGAGATACCTCGTTTTAGGTTAAATTATTTCCTATTGTTAAATATATAGATAAATTGTAATTTAAATATATTTGTAAGATCTATATTTAAGTTACTCTGTATACACAAATAATACATAAAATATAGTTGACGTTTAAAAGAAAGTCATAATTTGACTTTTTCATTTATACTATAATTCTATTATGTTCATTTTGTAGATGTAGATTCAAGATTTAGATCAAAATGTAGATTTTAAGAAATTGATAATTATTGTGTCTATATCGGACGCAACTGTTGATATAATTATAATTTTAAGAACATATTTTGATTTGAATTTGAAACTATTACTACTGTTTGTGGTCTAACTGAAAAGATAACTTCTTGGTAATCATTTTTTACGGTTTCCTGGAAGAGATCGCTTTTAGCGATAAGGCCGCCGGTTGTCACACTAGTTTTGTAAGTTTCTCTGTTTTGTTTATTTTGTTTAATAGTGTACAATAAAGAGTTTATCTATATATCTATCAATCATTTTCGTTAAATAATTTTGCATTCTTGGTCAATGAACTTCGAGCTAGAACGACGAGGTTGTTCAACTATTTTAACCGATTTCAAAACGGAGGAGGTTCTCATTTCAATTGTATTTTTATGTATGTTTGTTACGCAATTACTTCGCCAATTATGAATTGATTTAGATGATTATTTTTTATTGGTATGTCATTGTTCAGAGGTAGTTTCATATAAAAACGACTCCAATCGCAAAAAATATTGAAATTATTTTGAATTTTTTGAAATAGATAATATTTTCTGGTAAGAGCATAAAATTACTAACAAAAAAGTGACATAATAGTAAGTCTCCGAAAGCTTCCACACAAAAGCCGAGTTAATTGCGCAACTGTCTCGCATCAAGGAAAGATTTGTAGAATAAACTCGAGTGGAAGTGAAAAAACAATCATAAAGCTTGAAATAAGATAAAAACTACCATAAAGAACGTTTTAGCTTTAAATGATCTAAAAAAATCATAAAGCGCGTTTTAGCTCTAAATAATCTAAAAACAATCATAAAACACGTTTTAGCTTGAAAAAATCTAAAAACAATCATAAAGCACGTTTTAGCTTTAAATGATCTAAAATAATCATAAAACACGTTTAGCTTGAAATAATCTAAAAACAATCAAAACATGTTTTAGCTTGAAATAATCTAAAACAATCATAAAACACGTTTTAGCTTGAAATAATCTAAAAACAATCATAAAGCACGTTTTAGCTTTAAATGATCTAAAATAATCATAAAACACGTTTTAGCTTGAAATAATATAAAAACAATCATAAAGCACGTTTTAGCTTTAAATGATCTAAAAATAATCATAAAACACGTTTTAGCTTGAAATAATCTAAAAACAATCATAAAGCACGTTTTAGCTTTAAATGATCTAAAAATAATCATAAAACACGTTTTAGCTTGAAATAATCTAAAAACAATCATAAAGCACGTTTTAGCTATAAATGATCTAAAACAATCATAAAACACGTTTTAGCTTGAAATAATCTAAAAACAATCAAAACATGTTTTAGCTTTAAATAATCTAAAAACAATCTTATAACACGTTTTAGCTTGAAATAATCTAAAAACAATCAAAACATGTTTTAGCTTGAAATAATACAAAAACAATCATAAAACACGTTTTAGCTTGAAATAATCTTGTATATTTACCGGGTTTCTCCTCAGGTTCTGCGACTGACATCCCTGGTGCTTCAGAATCTTCAACGATGCAACTCTGCTCGTCGGGAAACTGGACGTGTTTTTTTATGTTAGACCGGCTTGGTCTTGATAGCACCGAAGCTGTTAACAAACGAAATAAATAGCTTAATTTTGAAGACGGTGAAGATAAAGATATTCATGTCATACAAAGAACTGAAAACACGTGGGGAAGACAGAGGAGCTTAAGTGTCTGTAGTTCGACCATCGTCCGTCTCGCTCGCGCATACCCACATTTTTTTAAGATATAAAATGACTGAATGAACCTATAAAAAAATCGTTGTCTGTAAAACTATACTTGAATTTTTAATTAGACGGAGTAAACTGACAGACTGAAATGTCATTTGTCGAAATAATGACACCAACTCTCAAATCATAGTGATGGGATTTGAGTCATATATAGTTCAAAAAGGTCGGAACAAGGAATGAAAATACATAATAGAAAATTAATAAATACATCTTGATACGTTTATGTCAGCGAATCGCTTTTATTGAGTCAGCAACAACCTTAGAATAAGTGGAATGTATTTTACTGCTTTTTCTGAATAAACTCAGGAATTAAGAATTTATTCCATAACTGTATCACTACATTATACATTAATATAATATAATTATTAGGTATACTATAACTGTGTCTCCGTATAGTTATAGTGTAATAATTATTTCCTAAGAAACATATAAGAAGATCATGGTAAGTAATAGTTTAGTTTAAAATATTTGATATCTATTATTAGTTAACAAATACACGATTTAGACAAAAATTTAGATTTTAAGGAAGATCTAGAATACAACGTAATGAAATAGATCACCTAAATGAATTAGTTCGTTTCAGTAGCTCTTTTTAGCGCAGCACTATTTTCATAACATAAAAAAGTGGTAACATTTGATCTAGTCTTGGCGGGAACGTCTTAGTAACGTGTTGTTGCTCTGTTTTATTTTCCTAAACTTGTGTTATTTTGAACATTAATGCTATAAAAATGGTGTTGTTTTATTCGTTAAGTGTTCGATAAAATGCGTGAGTGTGGGCAAGTGAAATAAAGCAGTAAAACGTGTGATTTTACGTTGTCGGCAAAACTCCTTAAAAGCTTCTAGTAAAGTCGCCACCACTTTACTGAAGCAGGACTCGACTTATAAATTGACTGTTTAAGTGACTTAGATTGTGACTAGATCATTTACAACTTGTTTTATTCAAGAAACTTGAAAAAATCCTAATACTTGACACTGGCAAATGCTTTAATGCGGGTCCAATTCCAATACAAAAAAAAAAAAAAAACATTTGATCTGTCAATTTACTCCGTTTAATTAAAAGTCCAAGTAAACAACATCACAAATAGTCGACAAAAGTTTCATATTGATCCAAATAAATCATTCATCAAAATTAACTGATGATGGTGATCAAGCAAGCAAAATGATAAGCATAACCTAAGAGATTTGTTTGACTCATCATGAAACAGGCTAGGTACTAAGGCTGAGTAGGGTGGCGCCGCTGTTTCCCTTGCACACAGCAACTTTTTTTTGGTATAAAATTATTGAAATTACTTTTGACAAATATTCTCTATTTAGATTCACAAAAACACTACTGCAATGTATTAACAATAGCTGTAATTTTTATATTTTCATTTTTTATTCTGACCGAAATAAATGTGCATAAAACATGAAAATTTTGTTTAACTAAATCTTAAGCTAAAAAGAGAAGATTTATCAAAAGTAATATCAATAATTTTATATTTAAAAAAGGAGTCGTGTGCGAGCGAGACAGCGGCGTTTTAGCCCTTCACTAGAAAAAATACAGAACTATCATAATGTATTTATGAAAGTTATCAAATTTTCATTTCGTTTGTTATATAAAGTCCTATCGATTTACTAGTGGGACAGTGAGCAATTTATTTTAACCGTCTTCACTCTGATCGAAGACATAAATATTCAATCAATGAAAACAGTAAAACCGGCTGAGGTGAATGCTTTATGTATTATGTACGGAAACTCAGTGAACTATATATACAATCACGTCATTTTTCCGTCTAGGTCGAATATATTATCTACTACTAACCACTATATCCACTTACTACGACTCTGACACACGTCCTTTGCTATTTTCCCGACTTGGAATGTAAGAAGAAAAGGCTCATATTATTGGCAGGAAAACGCTGGATGCAAATCGCTTCCAAACGATGTTTTCAGAAATACATGGTGGGCTGTGTCCAGCAGTCGACTTCTGGTGGTTGAGATGATGATGCAAGAAGAAATGTAATGTTTTTCGGGTGTATGTATGTATCCACATATGAATGTATAGTTTGAAATTAATATATAGGTGTAATGTAATGTATGAATGTATTTATGTAATGGCTTATTTTGATGTACCCTCGGACATCATCGTTACATTTGTCTTAACTAAGTCTTAACTACTTTTTTGACAATGAAATGGTAGCTGCTCTTTTATAGTAGTTTAAGAAGTTAAGAAGATTGTCTACAGTTTTGTTGTAATTGAGTAATTTTACTAGAAATATTCACAAAACGTTTTATTTAATGAAATAAATTGTATCGCAGCTTTGAAAAAGTATACTCTCATGGAATTTAACTTAATCTTATACAGTCGGCTACATTATTTTTCTTTTAATTATTTTACTTGTTCTATTGTTTGTAAAGTTTTCACACACGCTCATCCGTTTAAACAGTTTCAACAAACTATAAGTACCTATATAAGTAAATTCACTCAAATTCACAACGCACAGAGTCCTAAAATGTCTAATGCGCCAAATTGTAGTCCTGTTACGCCAAAAATTACAATAAGCAGCGCGCGAGAACGTCTTGCATCAAAAAATCCATTTCACCATAATTTTTCCACAATTTCTTGCCTGTCAAATACAAATCAAAGTCATGTAAGTAAAAAAATAGCAAAATACTTCAAACAATGAAGTTTGTGACAGCTGTCAAACTCGATAGAGTTAAATCTCGGAAACCATTATATCAATATTTATGTTTCAGTACGGTAGGACGATGGTAAAAATAAATTATTCGTAGTCCCCCCTAGAGGATGTTGCGGTGGGACCACAGGTCTATATACAATTACCTACATCTATAGACAAGGAGGGTGCCAGATGCGCATCGTGTCACATAAATTAGTATGATTTAATAAATGTTGTGCAATGGTAACTTTTATGCCACCCAATGTTTTGAATTTGAAACGTCCCATGTTCGAAAGATTTACGGTGTCTATATATGTGAGATTCACCAGAACGACACTTGAATGATATATTGAGTGAACACCACGAGCTTGACGTGAGTGATTCTCTCCAAACAGAACGCTGTAATCTCTTATACGTAGGGCGTTTGGATTCACTAAGTTCTCGGTATGGGAAAGAAAATCAAACTATGCAAAATATGTAGCTATTTGTTATTTTTAAATGTATTATTTTCTTATTCTAATGCATCTATTAAATCTGTCAATTAATAATTTTAGGCTCGTATAAAAATCATTAACAATTTGGTTGTCAGAATATTTGTCACAGCTGCCTCCAGTGCTCCATAGTCAGCATATCGGTTCCTCGAAAAACTTTTTTCGGGTTTGGACATAAGTAACAGTTCACTACTTCCTAGTCTATACTGTACTGTGTAGGAGGTGGTTTTGAACTATAATAGTCACGCAAGACAGTTTTTCGAATTTGAAGGAAGTGAACTGAAACATTGTCAGGCAGAAGCAGCAGACATTAGGCAAATTTTTCTTCCCTTTTTTTCTGTAAAGGCTGCTCTTAATTGTCTTGAACTATAAGTATCGTCGTGATATTGCCACTTTTGTTTTATTGTTTAACTGCAACATCTTTTGATAATCTCATAAAATGATGATTGCCACCTTCCCAACTGACAGAACAACTTTGAATTACTCGGATAGAGCTGATCTTCCAATATGTACATATAACAACACTAATTCGACTCTTACTTACTATCAAAGTTATAACAATGAATCCATGTTTCATCTCTATTACCATGTGTTTCTATAACTGTGTGTAGATTGTTTCTGCATAGCCTCAAAAACTGCGAGCAGTATTCTACGTGCACTTATTTCTGATGCGTCATCAGAATTCGCGGTATCCTCGCGATCACATCTTCCGTATAAAGTTGGTCATGAATATTGTTATGTGCGATATTTGTTGAAAGACCTAGTTTCTCTACTATCGATTTGATTTTTACATGAATGTCGTCCAATACATTTATTTCAACCACATCTATGTCACATTTATGTCATCCGTCTACATCACAGTCGTGGTCAGCTTTGAGCATAGTTTACTTAGTGTTAAGTTCATCACACAACCGCCTGATCTATTTGATGACTTGGCTTATCCAAATACCTACCTGCTCAGAGCGCTCAGAGTCTGGGTCGTCCTGCTGCTTGTATGAGGTCATCTGAGACTTGTGTGACTTAGTCGCTTTTATTATATTGGTTAGGATATAGAATGCTTACCAGCTGGCATGGTGGGTGCTTCTGAGAACTCGTCTGGGTCGATTCGGCTGGGCATGGGTCTGCCAGCAGAGCGCCGCCGGCCACTCATTGCTGAACTGCTTGTCATCGTGTGTTGCGCTGTTGCTGTGTACTGTACAGCTGCTAACTGTAGGACAAATAAGCTCATCAAAACCGATACGCAATTGAATCGTGCAGCGTTGCAATTTGGCCGACTTTTGTCTGAATCTTTTCGTATTACACATTACTTCTTAACCAACGTTAAGGAGCTTGAAAGTTACTTTAAGAAATTTAACTGTAGCTTTTAAAAAGGAGATTCTCAATTCGACGGTATGTTTTTTTTGTATGTTTGTTTATTTATTAATTCGAATGAATTCTCTAATTTTGATGATTATTTTTTCTTTGGCTTCAGAAATGGTCCCATAATTTTTTTCTTCAAAATTGATTCTACTGAATTTGGTTTTTATAACAAAATAACTGGGAGAATATGTCATCGAAGTAAACGAATAATGTATTTTTAACTCTGTTGTTTCAGTTTTTTAAACTATAATTAAGTCTGCAACTTTCCGTCTTACTCAAAAGCAATACTCTCTATATATATAAAAATCAATTGAAGTTCGTTTGTCTCGCTAAAACTCAAGAACAGCTGGGCCGATTTAGCTGATTTTGGTTTTGAAATGTTTGTCGTAGTCCAGGAAAGGTTTAAACGTTGAGAAAATATCGGGTCCACTACGATACGAAATACGCCTGGTCATCTAGTACTCATATAAGCGCGTTTTAGTTGTTCTATTTTCGCACGTAACGTTGCAGTTGCTGACTTGCTGACTTGTTTAAGTGACAAACAATGTTTAGCTAAAATGGGCTTATCAGACGTTTATGAGAAAATGGTTTATTTTCCATCATTCATTTTTACCAACTTCAAAAAAAGGAGGTTTTCAATTCGACCTGTATGTTTGTAATATTGTCAGAATTTCACAATTTTTCTATATGTTCGTCTATACCAGCTTCTAAACATGTGTGGCAAATGTTATAAGTGTATGTATGTTTGTCCACGCATTACGCGGAAACTAGAAGTCGTACTTCAAAAAAAAATTACTTAGTAGTCACTGCAAGTTTTATCAAAATCGGTTTAGTAATTTCCAAGATATGGGCTTTTTTATCAACGACACTATACAAACTACTGGGCGGATTTGGACGAAATTCGGTAGGTTTATCACTCATACTATGTGAAAAGGTCTGGCATACTTTATTATCCGACTTCAAAAAGTAAATACTATTAAAAATTAATAAATAAAAGTAATAAAAAAAAAATGAACCGACTTCAAACTGAAAAGAGAGAAATAACACGAAGAAAATTAATACTAGGCGTCTACCTAAGTAGGTACGTAAACCAACTATATTTAAGGAGTGAAATTTGGCCTGCAAGATTTGTACTAAATATATTTGTGCAGTTATTAGAAACTTGTAAGAATTATTTTTGATTTTAAGCAAATTCGAGAGAGCAATGAATGCGACTCACCCTCGTCACGGAACATATACGACTGCAAAAACATCGATGGACTGCGAGATTTCATCATGGATAAATAGAAGATTAATTATGCGTGCATGAGCATATAATTAACGACCTCGGTCCTCTAATGTTTCCGCATGGTGGGTCCCGAAACTGTTCTCAATAAAAAACCGACTTCGAGGAATTTTACTTCCTCGCGATTGTCTTGGGACGATTTAAGCTGATCCGACAGATTGACGGATCTGAACAGATTTGTGACGATGAATAAAAATTTCATCTAGGTCTAAGTAATGAAAAATTTGTTGAACCGGTTTCGAAGAAAATCGAGGCGATACTCTTTACCGAATCTCTAGAGAGGTGAAATAAGTTTTGCGTTTATTTTAACTTATTACCTAACTTAACTTATTTGAGTGAATAAATAAATTTGAAACGCCCAGGGTTAGGTCCATAATAGATTCCTGTTCAATCAATACAATGAACGAATTCATACATCTCTATTTGAGCTCTAAATTCCCAAAAAAATCTTAATTTTAATTTTTAATCTTTAATTCTCTTCCTTACTCATTCTTTTGATTTATTCCTTCAAAGTTGTTTCCATTCTAAAATAAAAAATAAAAAAAAACTATTTTGGTGGCTAAACATTTTTGTACACTGAAACTGAACGTAATGCACCGTAACTTAGTGTGATTGGGCTGGAAAAAAGTTTTGTTTTAATAACGCTAAAGAAGCTCTATACTTAGAAGAGATGAAAAAAGTGCATTTAAAAAAAAGGTGGCATGTTGAGTGCTTTTACCTATATGCCTGTATGTTTACAATAACATTCTGTTTCTTCACCGAAAATTAGTATTATGCATATAATTTTCAAACTTTTATTTTATATATATATATATTTAAATATATATATAGATATACTCGTATATGCTAGAAAAAAATATGCTAGATGGAGAATCAGTTAAAACAACTGAACGATTGAAAATGGTTAAAACGTTAAAATATTTTGAAAACACTACGAGAATTTTAAAGAATTTTCCCGGCAAAATCTCAGGCTTTTGTATGTATTTATTTATTATTGTTAAAGTGGATATCATGTTAAAAATGTTAAAACTATTAGCTTACCCTATCATCATAGTCAAAAACGGCAGTCCCTCGGCCCTGGAGGTATTCCTGGAACTGTGAGATTACACACACCACCGCGTACAACTGAAACAAATGAAACAACATTTGTAGCAACTTGCCAGTGTAAACAAGGACCCGAGTTGACTAGCTTCCCAGTTCCTCGCAGCACAGTTGATAGTATGACCGCATTGACCGCCTGCTAAGCCGTAGGTCGTGGGTTCGATTCCCACCAAGTTTTATGTTTGCTACAATTGTGTAATGAGAACTGTTCGTTCTGTGTCTGAGTGTTTCTATGTATCATAAGTATTCTATCAGTCATCTATATCCATAGTACCTACAAGCTTTGCTTAGTTTGTGTTAAGCCGTGTACGCACGTACGAACACGAACATAGCGAACACAAACATCAAACTTGAACATTTGGTTCGTACGTATGGACGGCATACTCGGACACGAATGCGAACATAGTTCGAATCGTGTGGGGGCACAACAGTCGTGAATTCTATCTTAATAGCCATGGCGGCGTCGTTGGACGTGGTCGGTTGTGAAGTAGAGGAAAGATCTTCGAACACCGACCATACAGAACATACTAGTATGATCGTCGCGAACATGTTTGACGAACAAAGTGTTCGATGTTCGTTAGTGGTACGCACGTGCGAACATCGTTGTTGCGTATCATGCAACGCAACAAATTTGTTCGTACGTGCGTACACGGCTTTAGTGATGTTGTGTGAAAAGTCTACTATTTATTTATTATTTATCTTTAAACTCATAGAACGCCTGCATAATCTTGAAAACAGAGTCCCACAAAAAATTCACTTACTTCAGTAACTACTGTAATTAAGTAGGTGAATTAATTGTGGGACTCCGTGGGAAAATATAATCATATAATTGGAGCTGGTAATTAAGTTTAATATCCAGCTCCAATTAAATGATTATAATTGAAGCTGGTTATTAAGTTTAATAACCAAGTCCAATTATATAGTTCGGGAACGTACTGATTGAAGCCGGATTTTCGGTTTTTGAAACTATAATTATTTATCTCTTCTCTCTCTCTTCCTATAGCTTTTCATATGATACATCGAGCATGGGGACAAGTTTCATAGTCTCTGCATTATAGATTGGCTTCAAAACTTATTTGAAGTAGGCGTCCTCTCTTACGAGTATTATATCTATATACTCAAGGAAGTTGGATCACAATGGAAGGAGTCATAAATTTTGTATGTTCGCTATTCAGCTGTATAAAACGTGTCCGCTTCATTCCTACTTCCCGGTCATACATTGCGTCAAGCTGGGGTCACGTGAACTAAAATTAATTGCTAAAATACGTGATGATTTAATGCAATGGTTTATGCCACATAGCTAGTGATGTACTAAAACGCACGTACAAAAATATGGATATATTTTTACAACCGCTGTCAGCAATATTATTATTTCTATATATTTTTGGAAATTAATAGCGAATATGATGTGGAACACAATACCGTCTATCTATTGAGCGTAGATAACTTTTTTATCCTTGTATTTAATATTCTAGTGAGTAAAATATAATTTGAATTTGAAATATGCAGGCTGTGGGCTCGATTTCAACGCAGGACAAATATGTGTGTGACACACATGAGCATGGATCTTTGATATGCCTTAATGTTTCTATCATTAATTTGTGGGTATTTACAAAAATATATAATAAATAATTCTATCATCTATCTTAAATAGCTTTGTTTAGTTTAGGGTTACGTGGCACTGTGCGAAAATGCTCACAAATATTCATATTCATAGTATTTGGTCCCTTATCCAAATTACGTTTCAATTTTAAACCCTATTCGATTCGTGTTTGTTGTTTCTGACCTCTATAAAATAACATGAGCCTATTGTCCAAGCTACAATCACCGAGACCCGGCCGCATATTACTTCTTGAACTGTTGCTATGCCTTTTTACTCTTTCCGTTGTTCTTATAAGCTATACTGTCGATCGTTGAAATTTGATCGTTTTTTCCCTTGGTATTGGTTCCGCGTCGTTGAGCTTTTATATGCTCGATCATTTTAAATTATACCTTAAGAAATTAGTAGGTATTACCTCTGTCTGTTTGTTACCTTTTCGCTATTAAACGGCTGAACAATTGCTATAAAATTTCTTACAGAGATAGTTGTGATCCTGGAGACGGATATAAGATAGACATAAATTTATTGTAACAAAAACATACAACAGAGAATAAAAAATTAAAAAAAGTATAGTTGAAAATGAAAGATGCACTGTGTTTACTAATTTTCTTTTACTGATTTGTAGGATAGCTAGGAGCCAGATCCGGTGTTAATTAATTTTTTGCTCTGAAAACATCTGCTTCTCGCAAATAGCGTGCAAAATGACATCTTTTATTTAGACGTTTACTTATATAACTTGTTCGCCTCGCCTTAAACCAGTGGCGTAGCTAGGCGTGGGCGAAGTGGGCCCTCGCCCACTCGAGGCTTCACGAGGCCTCTTTAAGAACGATGCTATCAGACTTAGAATAAAAAAGCCGAAGAATATTACTTTCTTAAAAAAAAAAAAACATAGAAAATACAACCTTTTTTTCAAATCTATACGCTTGCCACTGCGCATTTATATTTTTTCACTTTTATGTGAGTAGGTATGTCATGTCAAAGTAGGTATGTTTAGTAAGATATATTTACTGGGTAGATCTTGGGAACGAATGAAAAGGGGCCTTAACTGCCTTAAACGGTAATACAGACAGAAGTCGCTCAGAATTGAATTCAATTATGATAAGTATTTGAAAATTTCACCACTATCAGACAGTCACATTTTTAGCCTAGAGATAACATAAAGGCCTCCGTCCACTGAGATCCACGATGTACCGATGATTTCGGTAAACATTTATTTTTTGTATTCAAAAAGTGGAATACTAAGTTGTTAATTGAAAGGACATCAGAGTTTCTCTATTTAAACGCAAAACTTTTTTCGCATTAAAAATAATGCAAACAAACTCCGCTCCAGGACTGAATAAATCAATTACAATGTTTACATTTCAAAATTGGTTGTCTGTGTTTGTTTTGCCCTCGCGTTTACGTTTTGTTTAAAAGCTGTGTCGATACCCCAAAGTGAGGTGCGATTTTTGAACCGCTCGAGAATTCGCAAATGGTACTATACATTTGCGAATTTTCGTGCGATTCAAAAATACATCATTCGAGCGATATCCGAAAAAAATTGATTTTTCAAAAATCACATCACTCACTAAAGCAACGAGTGGTTGTATCCATTCGAATTCTAATTTTATCAATAGAAAAATTGATACAAAGTTTGACAAAGTCAAACAAAAACTTTTTGACGTGATAACGTCTTATAAATCTATGAACGCCGGCTGCACGCACGAAAAAACATGACTCATCGTCACGATCCGCCTGAGCCGAGCATGCAAGCGAGAGCGCGGAACAAGCGATAGAGAGGCACGTTCGGTCTAAGCATTCAGCTTGTGACGCATCGTTATCACGTAAAATTATCGTCCGTAAAGCGACTTTACAGACAACCATTTTTTTTTATAAACGTTACTTTTCACGTTATGAAAGTTACTTATTTCTATTATATATACTTATTTAGTCTTTATTTATTTAGTTAGTCTTCCTTTGTTTTGTTTCTTGATGCGCGAAATAGAAAATTTTAAATATTGTGAAAAAAAGCGGCAACTCATAATTCGAGTGTTTCAAACACATGATTATTCGTAATAATTTTCACTTGTGATTTGTTTTCGCATGCGAACACATACGAGCGAATCATAAATAACACACCATACTTGCCACTTTGTTTCCTTTTAGAACTGTTTCAAGTGTTATCACATCACACTAATGTTACACAAGCTACCTTTATGCAATCACAATTTCTTCTATACTTTTCCAACTCTAGGGCGCCCAAATACCTACGCCTAGCCTAGTTTGGGCCCGACCGCAATCGATTTTTGTACTAACACTGAGAAAATTTTCGATTCTGGTACCAATTAGTTAATCCTCAGGGTACATAACACGCAGAGCTGATGGCCGATGGGGCCGAAGAGATTTTGAATGGAGACCAAGCAGCGGCAAGACCAGTTGAAGAAGCTACAAGGGGATACTCACAGAAGCGGCAGGAAGACGCTGGATGTAAGCCGATTCGGGTTCTTTCTCATTTGACTTCCTTCCAACTGGTCTTTCTAAAAATTCATGTAGAGGCCTAGGTTTTAAATTGTCATAAAATAAAGATTAAATCGAACAATAATTGAATATCGCCACGCAATTTGGCAGAATCTGGTAAATACGAGTAGATATGGTGTAAATACTTAATGAATAAAATATAATAAATAACAAAACAAACATGATGTCTCTTGTATTCGGCTATAATCGGAATTTCTTGGATTTACCGTACTGTAGGTAGGTACATACAACATACATTTATAATTTTCCTGCCGTACACACACCAAAATAAAAATGTAGATGTGAATCTGGTGAATGCCGTACCTTGCTCTCGGTCGGCATTCCAGACAAATTGCGACACAAAAAATATACCTAGTGTCCCCAAATTTACGCAAGACTTAAAGAGAAATGTTTCCAAAGGAGCCAAGCTTTTCAAACAACAAATTTCTAAATTCAAGTTGAACAAATTTATTTGATTTCAATGAGTAATAATCGCTGAAACCTTAGACAAATATTAATGACATATTTAGATATGGTTACTGAATTATTGAACCAAACGATTTTTGCAAAGTAGTCAATTATTTTATATGTTTTAAAACATTCTGATGCGCGAGAGAGATCGCTGCACGCGTTGAGCGAATCCCTTAACAAACTATACTTGCCATGTGATCTTTCAGACTATACGAGTATATTGGCTGTGGAATCCAAACATACGCGTATCTCGACACGGTCTTGGCCACTTATTTTGTTCAAATATCGAGCAAATTTGCGTTGAATACGTTCAACCATGACATGTTAAATCTCGTTATGCCTGTGTATAAAATTCGTTGGATACATTGTCTTTAAATGCGGAACACATTAACGCGTCTTTGTTCAGGACTTGAGACAGAGTGAGCACTACTGTTTGAGCCATACTACACGAACGGTTCTCCCGCCGCGGGAATCCGCTCGACAAAGCTGCCGAAAATCATCAAACTACACAGAACGCGGTTTATCGCTGTCTTTTGTTCATTTGACACGACACTAGCCACCCACGCGCACGCACGACGAGCGAACACCCTCGCACAGAATGACGCAATTGCGGGAAACCGCCCGTGTAGTTCGAAGCGGCGGTTTGACGCTGCATGCGGCGGTTGTATTTTTCTCACCTGTTAACCGCGATGGGAAACGCGCAGTGTAGTATGCAGCATACAACTTCCATATCAATCTAAGCTTCAAAATTAGTAGATAAAGATTTATTACAAGCTTAAAATTGTGTTTTGTTTATTATTTGCGATTTAGTTATTTGCGAATGTCAGTCAGTGTCATGGGACGTCACTGTCAGTTTCACGGTATGACAGCTGCACTGACATTCATTTGTTGTTTTTTTTACATATTTGGTTTTGTATCATAAGTTAAAGATATTGTTTATCAAATATTTTTGTGTTTAATTATGTATGTATGTTTATATAAGCCTATCTATTTATTTGTTATAAGAATACATGTTAAGTGTTAGTTTTAAGTGTTCACTCGTGCGTGATGTCGCCTACCGGTTCCAGCGGAAGACCAGCGCTGGTTGTTTACAACTAGCATTATGCTGAGCTGGGGTCGGATTGTGACAAAAACATTATTTTGTGACGTATTTTGTGTGTATGATTTTTATTTTCTGTGTGTTTTTGTTACAATAAATTTATGTATATATGTCTATGTCTATATTAAATTGTGTCTAGTGCGGTTCAGAAGCGGATTCCCGCGGCGGGAGAACCGCCCGTGTAGTATGGCCCTTTGGCGGATCCGACAAGGGCACGGTTCTTTCTGTGAAAGCATTTCTGAACAAAGAATTCGGAGTTCCTTGCAACGTGAGTGTTAGATTAACGTTTTCCTTTCGCTTAGAGTGAATCTCACGGCGTGTGAAATATGTGTAGCCGGTAGCGGTTTCTGAAACTACAAGTATATCCATACCAAACAAGTATTTATGTTAAAATAAAATAAAATACCTGACTGCAGAAAAGCAGTTTTTGCAGTCTAACTTATGATTTCGTTACGCTTGATATGCTGTTCAATGTACGTTTTTTGTGAGAAAAACGTACATTGGAGGTCACGAAAAAACACTTTTATTTTTCCGAGAGATGAGCCTATGACGCTCAGGAAGTGAAGACGAATCTAATGACAGCTTGCACATCAAAATCGGTCAAGCTGTTTAGGCTGTAGGGTGTCATATAGAAACATACACACATATATACAAACATACAATACACTCGAAAAACATAACCCTCCTTCTTACGCAGGCGGGTAAAAACGCCTCACATATGATCTGTAATCGGGTCAAAATAACTCTAATTCTTGTCCATGATTAATACTTCCCGAGACGTATCCTTATCAATTTGACAGATATAATTTTAAAGAACTATATTTAATATCCATATTCATGTGTAAAAAAGGACAGAGAGGTATCTTCGCTCCCCCAAGAGAACTCGGTCCGACGGAGATAGCAATTTCCCTCGGATGTTGACGGCCGTGTACCCTTCCCCTAATCAACCTTCTCGAAGCTCATGGAATCTCCAAAAAAAAAACTAAGTAGCTCAACCTCACCCCAATTTGTTCGACAAAAGGGTCAAAAGCGCCTGGCGACTAAAATTTTGTTCGTAGGTCCCTAATGAAAGATGATTTGCATACACTTTTTATGCCAGTACTGTAACAACAATCAAGGGTAACTCCGGTTGTTAACAAATATTACAAAAAAGTACTACGAATGTAATTCCGACTTTTTGTCTGTTAGTTACTTTTTCACGACAAAAAATCTGAACCGATTAAAATAAAATTTAATAAGTCGATACAGTACACAACTGGATGCATATCGCCTCCAATCGGTCGTTTTGGAAACTCATGAGGGCTATATCTTCTTATGGCTGAGATGATGATGATAATGACGGCAAATTTACGCGCAATTTATAGATACGTGTTTACCGCGAGTAAATAGCATAATAATGAAGTAATTAATAAGCATAAAGTAATTAATAATAATTTTAATGTTGAACTCCAAGTTCATGTTTTCAACAGGTACAAATTCGCGGGTCACAGCTAGTATACGATAAGTTTGCTCCAACAACATACTGGTTCCCATTTTCTGCGCCAAAGTCGGAGCAAAACCGTTGTCAAATATCTGTGTAAAGTTATCCTTCCACATTATTGAGGATCATCAATTAAACTGGGAGACAGGCGCAGTTAAATCTATGTCAGTGTTAAGAGAAGCGTTCTCGCGCGATCTCCCATACAAATAAGAGAAACTTGTTTTCTACCCTTAAACTTTAACCGATTTAAAGTATTTTTTGTCCGATTCAATTCATAAATATCTATTGTCTCTTCGATTTGCTCTTCTCAAATTACATTGCAATTTCGAAGTTAAAACAAATTTAAGTTAAAACTTTGAAATAAAGGAAGCCGTAAAGGCGTATCCATTAATGGTTCCAACCATATAAAAAAATAATTATCCAAATCTGATAATATTATGCGGTTGAAAACAATTTCTCCCTGTTGTACGAAAAACGTGTAGTTAGCTGACAAAAGATAGCGTGACATTTCTCTTAACTTCTTCTATTACATCGATGTTTGTAGAACTATGGTTACAGAGTTCATGGGGTTAAAGAGTCTTAGAGTGCAGGGGCTTAGGAATTCAGGGGTTCAGTTGTTCGTTGCCTTGGAAGGGCAACGAACGATGATATCTGAGTTCATTTAGAACGTAGGCTCAATTATTTAAGTGTTTTTTTATTTATTTGATTGGATAATTCGGTTAAATTTTATGTCAAAATGTAAAACACGCTATCTAAAACTATAGGCCATTGTAATTATTTATAAGTATTTCTTCCATGCTGGCCTGGAAAAAAAGCAGTAAAGTATGCTCGGGAAGAGAAGCAGCTGGTACCTACATACTAGCACCAGCTGCTTTTCTTCCCGAGCGTACTGTAAAAGTCAGTCAAGGAACTTGAGGGGAATTGGGGAATTGGTGGTTTCATATACATTTTATCAAAATCTGTTCTGTACTTTACTAAAATTATATCATCCAAGTAAAGTCAACGTGGGTAACTTTGACTCCGCGTCAAACATTGACCGTGGCCTTTTAAGAAGGTTCTTGATAATTTTTTCAAGAGATTAGTAGTCAAAACGACAGTAAATTAATTAATCAAGTAATTTTACTACTAATCTGTTGGGAAAAAAATTATAACCTTTTAAAAAGGCTATGGTCAATGTTTGACGCAGGGTCAAAGTTACCCACGTAGACTGTAAACGGAATTGCGTATTTTGAAATCGGTGGTTTCAGTTTTTTTAAACATAATTTTTAAATTCAAAGAGAGTATGCGCGATATTTTTTCAATATAATAATATTCGGTATTTCATAATTCGAATTATAAATAGGTAACCTTTTTTATCATTATTTACATTGCGCACATATTATTAAGTCACACATCGTGATGGCTGATGTATGTTAATGAGTTGTTTGCAGTTTATAGGATAATGGCTGTATCCCGTAAGCCATACATACTATTCAAGGTATAGGTATTGTCAAATGTATATTTTAACTATTTGATTATTTTTTGTTTGGTAGGTGATCAGGGGTCATCATCATCATCTCAGGCACAAGAAGTCCACTGCTGGACATAGGCCTCCCCCATGGATGGATTTCCAGAAAGACCGGATGGAAGCGACCTGCATCCAGTGTCTTCCTGCCACTTGTATGATATTCTGTCCACCTTGTGTCTGGTCTTCCTACGCTGCGCTTGCGTGGTCTCCATTCGAGAACTTTTCGGCCCCATCGGCTGTCAGTTCTGCGATCGGTGATCGGGGGTGGTCCCATATAAATTTTATTAAAATTGGTTTAGTACTTTGGTTTTCAAAACAATATAAGAAAAAATATGTCGTCTAAGTAAATACATTCTTAAATGGCAAATCGTTAAATAATTATTACATTAATAAGTGAAATTAGTAATTAAAATATTGTAATGTTTTATATAATGTATATATTTTGCATGCCATAGAATGTGCTAGAGCATGGTGGTCACTATTATGTACATATCTTTACATCTGCATTTTTACCCATGTGTCTGCAAATAAATACTTTGAAATTTGAATTTGTAAATTGCGTATTTTGAAGTCGGTTGTAGAGTGGTACTTTAGTACTATGATTTCAAAGGGTTGCTCGATTGTTACACATTGAAATGAAACAAAAAAATTACGGATTTGTCACGTTTATTTTACATAATAATTATATGGCGTGACGTTTCGAACATATTGCAGTGTCCGTGGGCAGAGATGACTATAGAATATGTATACGCGATATTTCCTTTGATAAATCCGTTTAAATTTGTTTCAATTCAATTATTACTATTACTTGTGAATATATGTAATACTACATAATGAATGAATTCATTCAATTCATTGTTTTAAATTGAATATTATATAATATTTACTTTCGTTTTATAATTTTAGTCTTTTTATTTAAATTTACAGATTCTGGACTTCACTGGACTGGACTGGACTGGATTCCATGCTTTTTATGACCTTATAGGTCATAAAAAGCATGGAATCCATAATAAGCATAATAACGTGTTGGTTATGACTTAGTTTTGTTGTTTTTTAACCGACTTAAAAAAAGGAGGAGGTTATCAATTCGTAGCGTACATATTTTTTTACTTATATATGAAGTTACACGAATTACTCCGTCATTCGACAACCAATTTTTGTGTTACCTGAATTGGTGTATAGAGAAAGCTTCCAAGTTGGTCCTATAATTATTTTATAAACATCGCTTTATTACTTTTTAAATAATATCTAAAAATTAAAATATTTTCATTGTATTCCTGAGTAAGTGCGTCAGATTATAGAATCGCAGAGTTCCACCTACACGCTTTTCTTTGCAAGACTGTCTAATATTAAGGATTATCGTATAAACATCTGCACATTTTCTAATCTTCGAAGACGAGCATTTGACATTCAATGACAATTCGCATTCTTGACAAAAGAAAAAAAGAGCGAGTGAAGAGTCTTTTTAAAAAGTTTACAATTGTGAAGGATTTAGTAAGTTGCGTTTGAAGTCGGTTATTAATAGAAAAAATATTAATAGAAAAAATATTTATATCTATGAAAAATATATCAAATCAGAACAGAAAATAATTACGCGTTATAAAGAATCCACGGTAAAATTGATATTGCTCCATCAACAATAATATGAGTGCCTTTGACCTATGCTACCAATAACAAATCTAGTTTGGATGAGTCTACAAAAGCTGCAATAAATCAGATATTGCAATTTTGTTTGCATTGTCTGTTCATCGAGTTGCGGGCAAAATGAGAAAATTTCTATCCTGAATTATCCGTTTCAATGATTCTTCTATAACTGTTTGAGATCATAAATTATGTCAAGCCTTGCACTTTTTCAATGTTTATGTTAGGCTTCTATAATAAGAGTGCATATTCATGAGGCTACGGTGTCTGTTTGTCTATCTTACACTTAAACGATAGTATCTTTTGAACCGTAATTGAAGAGACGTCGAAATTGTCACAGAATATGTTTCGTATGGCTAAGGCCGCACTACGGTTAAACCGCAGCGGTTTTTAACCGCGTGAGTTTATGAAACAGGAAAACGAATACAAGCGGCCGCACTTTTTTTCACGCGGTTTTTCCCCGCGACTGATTTAGTACCGTCTCGAGCGGTTTCGCGGTTTATAGCGGTTACCGCTCGCGGGAAAAAACCGTAGTGCAGCCTTAGCCTATAACGAAATAATCTACGAATATTAAATACTGATCAAGCGCAACACAAGCTTGCTTATATAATTATCGAAATAACTAAATACCAATTTAAGTATTTAACAGAATATTTGTTTCTAGGTTAGTTATATACGTGTGTAACAAATAGGCCAGTCAAATCAAAAAAGATACCTTAAAAACGCAAAGCGTGATGTACAGCTGTATTTTTGTATGTTATTTGGACCCTTTGGGAGAGTGTATAAACTCGTTTTAAAAGCAAAAAAAAAAATGTGCTACCCATATAATACTGCAAAAACTGTAAAATTTTCTGACATTTTTCAGTTTTTGCAGTTTAATTAAAAAACTATAGGTTTTTTGACAGTTTTTTTTTCTTGTTATTTGAAATTTAATATACTTTAAAAATGGTTAAAGCAACTATTGTCAAAAAAAACCTATAGTTTTTACCTTCTTTATAGTATTTACCTTCGAATTTTGAAGGCTAGAGTGAATAGATATCTTCTGAATTTACGTGCTCTATCCTAGTCCACACCGTTGCTTACTATGAGGCGAGTTGGTGGTCAAACGTAGATCTATTTAATACAGAAATAATTACAAAATCGGCCGAAAAATCACCTTGTTCTATCTCTAACCAATATTTCACAACCTTTTGTGGCGACAACCTTTATCCTTTTCACAACCTTTTGTCTTGGTAACCTTTATTCGCCTTGTTCTATAAATACACAAAAACATTACCCTCTTTCAGGACATTCGGGTAATTATAAAGCAAACCTTACTCAATGGTACAAAGGTGGCGTATTTTAAGTCATCTTTATGGTTATCTGCAATCATAAAAAATTTAACTGCCACATCGTAATGCTCTCTATAGATTTTTTATTCCGCATAAAATATTGAGTTTATGGCTGTATGTGTAACGAATTTATTAAGTACTTATACTTTGAATCATTTTCAGCCGACTGTCAAAAAAGTATAGGTTTATTTTTAGGATGTATGTAAATATCTAGTGTGCGAAGTGGCGTTAGATTTGTTTGATCTTTCCGAGTATCGTATGCTACATTTTTACACAACTGCACGATAAGGCGTAAAGTTTCTCAGATGTATGAATGTTAAACGTGGGAATGTATGTATGTTTCTATATACCTTCTACAACTTTAACTGTTTGACAGTGATGAGCGAGATGTCGTTAGATTTGTTTTTATTTTCCGAATTACATATTCATAATGTTGAATAATTCAATTCAACATATTTTATTTTAATAGATACATGATAGGACTGTTTTAACCGTCAACTGACCTGGACTAACTCATCCAGTTACAATTTAAAGACACCCTAGTTGTATATATTGGTAAAACCCATTCAAAAAACATATCCCAAAGAAAAGTTTGAGTTAATGGGCTAGTTGCCTAAATTTGAAAACTTGGTTAGTTATATATTTTATTATCTATTTTATCCCAAAAAACCTATATTTTAAAGAAAAAAAATAGTATTTACATCACGTATTTTGTATTTAAAAATAACAATTTAGATTTCCCTTGAAAACGATGAATCAAAGACTGTAAATAGGGCGAATTCTGTGCGATGAATATTGTCATGGCGTCTTGAATGACGTGACAATGTGCGAAATCCATGCGAAATCAAACTGTTTACATCTGTATCAAGTGTCAAAAAAATACGGAGTAACCTGCTCTGTTGTAGGAAAACGTCAACAACTAATTGCGTGGCGTGACGTAACACTTTCTGATTGGTGTTCGCTATCATGCCTACTTAATGCCTATTTTTTACGAATTTATTTTCTAAAAATATTAATAATCTTTAACTTTTATGAGAAATAGACTGTTTTTTTTATCTACGTCTCTTCATTTATAATTAGAAACTTTAACCCAAGCAATTTGTTATTAGTGGCAACAAGCCTATTATTATTTACTTACCTAAACTAAAAATAGTACGCTAAATTGTGCTAATTGTGTAAAAGTGAATATATATATTCTTTTATGTGATGAATTGTGTAATAGTACGATATTTTCACAAATTTGTATCTGAATAGAATTACTTTAAGAAATGCAGTTTAAAGTAACAAGTAAGTTTGGAAAACTTAAAAATCCCTGACAAAAAAAAAACGGCTGTATCGATTTTGATCATATCTAAGAACACTTTTTATCTAGTAACTACTGTAATGTACTGTAGGTATTTAATGTTTCTGTATTCTGATCTTTTAATAATGTGTTATCTATCTATCCTCTTTCAAACAAGAAACTAAATCAAAATCGGTCCATCAATTTGAGAGCTATGATGCCACAAACTTCAAGATACACAAGATACATACTTCAATCGTATAGCACGAAAAAGCGTCTCCGTTTCATGGTGAATATTCCAAAAACCCGAACGAAACGCTTTAACTCCACTTTCATCGTGCGGACAGGTAGGTTGTCAAGCACAAACCTATTCTATATAAAAAAACACCCTTCTTTTTTGGTCGGGGATTAAAAACACGCTTGCAATGTATAGGATTCGTCAAAACAAATCACTTGAGCTGGAATTCGTTGGAATTATTAGCTCTTGAGCAGTATCAATATCTTCGTCCCGGCTTAACCATAAGACCCTCTTCGCCAAATGCAAAGTATCCATGAGTCTCGCCAAAACAAACTAGATGAGCCCAAACTCAATAAGCTTACAGTGTTTACTACTGATTCTTAAAAATGTTCCCATATAAACATAGTACGCACGGTCACTTATCAAAAAAAAAAAAATAGGTCGGTGCCAGGTCTTAAACTGTAACTAAGCCCTAGACAGTTAGACAGACACCGACCTCAAAAATAGTTAGGATACGTACCTACTTGAGTAGATGCCTAGTTTTAATTTATCAGTTGTTATTTCTCCCTTTTCAGTTTTGAAGTCGTTTTTTTTTTATTATTGGTATTTATTCGTTTGTAGACCAACACATGCGAAAATTGTGCAATTCTAACAATATTACATACTTAACAAATTGACAGTCACCTTTTTTTAAAATCGATAAAAAAACTGCATTTCGTAGTTTTTTATTGAAGTTTAGGTGAAATTTCAACAAAAAACTACACAATTATCATTAGCATCAGCCAAAGGATAAAATACAAGCTCTTTTTACCAACAAAAAGTATAAAGTAAAACTAAAACCAACCTTTTAAAAATTAAGCCCTTCCCTCCCTTTAGGCAGTCGGATAATTAAACAATAAACACTGCATTCATCAACTCAGGATATAGACTTGCTTCATGGATTTCCACCGGTCTAAGACCGGTTGTACCTTATAAATAAAATCAGACAAATGCGTGTCGGGCCACGCACAGTGTAAGGTTCCGTAGTTTCACATCACAATAATATGTGGCCTAAAAGCAAAACTTTTTGTTTGATATTATGATTTGTGAAAATTGCACGGAAATTGTCATTTTTTTCTCAAAGTATATTTTTTTATGTTAACTTGTCAAGTCTACTTAGCCGTGATAGTTGTCCTTTTGATTTTGTTATCTATACATAATACTAATACTGCCTTAATTTTTATAATGTAAGTATGTATATGCATACCAAATTACAGTTGCCTAGTAATAATAGTCTTTGAGCAAAGCCGCGGGCGGACAAACAGACAGACGGACATGTTGAAACTATAAGCATCGCATTTAGCTCTTTGACTTATGTTCATATGTTACTTATAACAATCTAAGAATGTATAACATGTTGGTACCCAATAAATAAATAAATAAGGATTCTTTGTGAACTACGGAACCCTAAAAAAATTGTGACAGGATTTGTATGCTTCGAATGGAGATAGCAAAAAATAACGGTTCATTTAGGGGTCGTCACGCGAGCCTGGATTATATCATACGCCTTTTCCTCCGCCAATAAGAGACCTGACGGGGTAACGCGTACCGTGTAATATTACTTTGGCGCCATCTCATCTTCCTGAGACACGGGCAGGGCTAAGTCTAATTTGACGGAACAGCAAAAACGTAAATCTAAATATACTTTACATAGTGGTTATGAACATAGGTAAATATTTGAAGTATTCTTATTAACTACAACAGAACAATATACAAACTAAACATACTACAACTAACTAAACTAATACACAAAAACAAATAGATTACCCCAGACCAATGAAGGTTTACAGATAATCCAATTGCTCAAAGCCTCTACCAATCGGCAGTGTGTCGAGCGTGCTGCAGCATTGCAACGTTGTATGCCGATGCGAAAATGAGGTGAGCCACATACGCATCAGCATTTTGATCAGGTGTCGCATCGATCAGGCACTCATATTTTTTTTTTATGAGATGAGCTCCCGACCTCATTCGACCCAAAGTTTCGACACTTAACGGCTCAAATATTGTAACCTCAGCTACAGAGATTTAGATTTTTATTTGCGCCCAATGACATTAGTATCACATGGACACAGTATTTTTTTTATTTAAATCAAAATTCTTGATCAAAGTGTCCTGTGTTGACCGATACGACGAACTTAAAGATATTGATGTAAACTTTGTGTCGTCATCGCCTCGCTAAAGCATATTTTAGATTAAGAAGTTTAAGTTTAGAGACATTTTATTCTTCCGCTTCGAATTATTTTGAAAATCGAACAAGTAGTATATAGGTTGCAGCTTTAGACTTCACTGAATCGACGTTTTGGAGCGATGGCGCGAAATCTTTGTCATATATAATATCGTTGTTTGCATAGAAAAGCAATGCACTTTCCTGCTCAATCCTTAAAATAATATAAACAATAATTTATTAGTAATTTATCGAATTACTAGTTGAGTTTCGCTACTTTTTTTTTTTTTTTTTTTATTTATTAAGGAACAACAAACAACTACATCTTATACAGTAATATGAAACTTAGTTGCGATAACTTAATAAAATTGCAGTCAACTACGTTATCCACAGATTAAGTTTATACATGTTTATACGCTTAAGCTAGACGGGCAATTAAACAATATTTAATGTTAAAGCAATACAAAAGATAATGTTATTTAAATTTAGATTTAATTAGTGCCTGAATTGGTGTTTTCCTGGAGAAGTAATTGAATTATATTGTTTTTGAATTTATAATATGTTAATTGAAATATATCAATATCCCCAAAAGTTTTGTTAAATGACTCAACCATGTGACGAATCGGTGAACGAAGACCAGAGTTAGTACGACATACATTTAAGGAAAAGATAGAGCGAACACGCACATCTCGTACAACAGTCTTTCTCGGAACAACATAACAAAGTTTACGAACCAATTCCGTACAATCATAACAATTGTTAACAATGTTACGTAGGATAACTGCTTCTAGATACCGGCGTCTAGACTCCAGAGATAAAAGCTTATATTTCTGAAGTAAGTCAGAATATGTAGAGTAATGGCGGAAACATCTGTAGTTCACAGCACGCAAAAATTTGCGCTGGACTTTTTCAATAGCAACAATGTACTTCTTGTAATATGGGTTCCAGATAGGTACGGCATATTCCAACTGAGAGCGCACAAGACTCTTATACAGATATAAATAAGTAGAGGGTTTTTTGAAATTAACTGAAGACCTCATGACAAAACCGAACATCTTAAAGGCCCTGTTAATTATGTTTTGAACATGCTCGTTTAAGCAAAGCTTATTATCAAGCTGGATTCCCAAATCTCTTACTGAAGTAACTCTGTTTAGACGAGTGTTGTTAATATAATAAGAATTTAAGAAAATGTTTTTTTTTTTTTTTTTTTTTGTGAAGCTGATAGTGTTACATTTTGGGATGCTTAACTGCAATTTATTATTTATACAATACGCTGAAAGTCTATCAAGATCCTGTTGAAAAGAGGCACAATCAGCCACAGATGTAATTGGTTTATACTTCACCGCTTCCCACAGGACTGTTTATATTTATTATCAAATAAATTGCCGCCGAGTTAAAATAAACTTCACCGTGTAACTACAAGTCTAGCGCCCTGAGTCTGTTTCTGAGGCATGGGAGCGGCACAAGAGGGGTGTGTTTACAACACCTAAATCGTGACTTCAGTCGGGCGTCAGCTTTGCTATTATACGCTCCCATACCTCAGGAACAGACTCAGTTAAGGCGCTAGACCTGAAGCTAATAATATTAGGTATAATATTTAGATTATTATTTTGTATTAGGTATATATGTCACCGGAAAATAACAAGAACCGTAAGTTTATAAATTTCCCAGGAAATTTATAAACTTTCGTAGGATCCTAAACGAGAGATAAATTGTATTATTGTACGGTTAGGTTAGATTAGGTTAGGGTTTTTTTTAACCTAATCTAATCTAACCTAACCTAACCTAATTGTAACCACATAGTTTAGTGTTCGTGATGCGTGATTATATGTAGATAATTAGTGATTAAACGAACTTACCTGTAAGTGAAGTTCTATCATAATTATACGAAGGCTTCGTCCGAAGAGATCAGCAAATAGATAAACACTTGTAGTAACGCATAGTGAACTCCATTCCGCACTTTATTGAGAGTTCGAGTCCTACCCTCATTTCTCTCTTTTTTTTTTTCTCCCCGATCGCTCGTTCGACTCTTACCTTCATTTAGTTTAGAGACCAAAGCAATATTTCACAATCAGGGAAGGGAAAATTTCACACAGAGTAATCTTGTTGAAAAAAAACATGGGTGGGATGCTGATCTCTTCGGACGAAGCCTTCGTATAATTATGATAGAACTTCACTTACAGGTAAGTTCGTTTAATCACTAATTATTCTTCGGCTTCGTCCTCGAGATCAGCAAATAGATAAACACTTGTAGATCTTTAGAGACATTTTAGTGAAATATTCTTTAGAGATTGTAATGATCTGTATTATCCAAGTATCATATTAGATTTAAAAGAATAAACATGATTTATTGTAATAAAAAATATATCTTATTTTTCAGAAACTTATATTTATTTAAGTACATTAAATATAATCATAATTACTGCAGTTAAAAAACATATCTCAATATTTTTAACGTTCAATATTATTATCAATAACTGCACGGGCGAACGATTCGTTATCGCACGTGTTGAGCGGCCTATTGTAAAATTTTAAAAATGTATTTGGGGTGACGCTCCAGCCAGCGGTTTTACTGATAGCCTCAAGACTTACGCCAAGACGATGTGCGTTTGAAGCGGCAGCGTGACGCATGCTGTGTGCACTAAAAGTTGAAACTGGTACGCCAGCTTTACCTAGCGTGCCCCTAACCCAGCGACTTATTGTCTGGCTGGATACTCTATGATGGGGTCTTTTAAGGCATATAAATAAAACTTTTGACGTCCTTACGCAAGGGTTCTGTTCTGCATAGATAGTCTTGTAATATTTTTATCGGGCATATTTCGGGCTTTTATTCGAAGAAGGGAAATATTAAGAGTGGTTGTGGGCAACCTGCTTGTGGTGTTTTAATTAACTGTGTTATTTTAAAAGATATTTTCAGGTGTAAGCGAGATGTTGGCAATATTAATTTTTACAAGGGTTTGTACCCTGTGTGCAGTTAATAAAGTTAACTGAGTAGCAAGTTTTTTCGTAATCATTTCAAATTACAAAGTGCCATGCGGATAAAGCTTTTCTAAAAACTTTAATACAATAGATGTATCCCATATCGTCTCTTATTTAGGTATCAAAGGACGAGCCCGTAAAAAGTCGTTTAACACTTTGGCCAGAGCCTACATGTTCTCCTATAACCAGAGATAGTGCGGAGCTCTAGGCTTCCATATTGCGCACGTTCATTACACAAATTTGTTAAAAATTTAAGTAAGTATATGTGGACCTATAGCGTTGTAGTCAATCCCGTTTTGAAAGCAATAACAATACCACTTCTTCAGATAAACATCATATAGTTTTAGTGAATTTTGAAATAGAGAAGCTTAAAATTAAATTTAAAGTGTCAGGGGGAATTAATCTTTTCAAAAAAGCTGTCCTGATAATATTGCCACAGCCAGGGTAATTCGGTTGTGCATGTTGCGATTGCTGGAAAGAGGACAATTTATAACGTTATTATTCGGTTTAAATATTAGGATTTGAGAAACAACCAGGCTTTTGAAAATAGGGTGCCATGGCTGAGTAGGCCACAAGAGTACAATTAAAATGCTTCTGGCATTATCTGCTATAATTTTACGTAGTTTTCAGAATTATTGAAAAAGGTGGGAAAGCGTAAAAATATAATTTTGTTCTGTTAAATGTGAACGCATTAATTTTATATGCATACGAGTCACGGTTCTATGAAACGTAAATGTCACATTTTTTGTTCAACCTACTCGCGAAAATGTCTATTTCGGGATGTCCAAATGTATTTGATAACTGTTGGAACGCATTAAGACAATGATAAGGCCCACTCAATATCTGGGTGGATATGCCTAGATTCTGCATCCGCTTCTAAATTATCTGCTGAAGAGGCATAAACATATAAATTCCTGTTTTTGCACCAATGCCAGAGGTTCTTAATCACCTCTATAAGGTGGAGAAATTGGATACCTCCCATTCGTTTAATATAAGAGATAGCGGTTAGTGTTATCGATTCTTAATAGAATCTGGTAATTAGTTATTTCCTTGCATTGTATGTTCCAATTCACTCCACATAGCTTTATTTTTACCCTGTACAGCGCCCCACCCCGTAGTTGAGGCATCTGAACAAAATTCGAAGTCGTAGGTATCACTTTTAAGTTTATTTACGGTATTTCTGATTGCATGTTTCCATCATATCAGATTCGACATTATAGAATTAGGTATATTCATATATACATCGTAATTATCATTGTACTTGAGTAAGTTCAGAAATTTTTATGTATAGCCAACTATAATCATTAACTGGGCATGCTGAAACAAGTAATCCGACAAACCACGCAAAATCTCTGATTTTGCATCTTTTCAAAGAAGACATTTGGTCAATTTGTTTACTAATCTGCTCAACTTTTTCGGAAGGAAGACCTACTTGATTTTTTTCTGAATCAATACTATAACCAAGAAATAAACAATCTTCGCTTGGAATAAAAATACTTTTGCCTTCAATGAAAACAAAACTTAAGGACATTAGCAATGTTTTAGTCTTATTTACATTTTCGAAATACATCTCGATAGATTGTCCAATTAAAAGCCAGTAATTTAGGTAAACAGTACATAAATAGCCGGCAGAACTAAGGAGTCTTCCGACTAGTTTCATTATTTTTGTGAATATATAGGGCGCAAGATATAGGCGCTAAGACCGATCGGCAAAACGTTAAATTCAATAGAGTTCTTGACTCCATTGAAAACGTAAGTATTTTTTTAAGTCTGGATGAATTTGACAAAAAAACAAGCGTCTTTTAGGTCTAATTTTGCCATATAGCAAACATTTTGATATCAATTTTACAGCAGTCTGAAAATCTTCAAGCTTAAAATGTTTAGTGTCAATGAATTTGTTCATTTCAAAAGTAGATTCAATATGAATCTGCTTTTGCCATTTGACTGGTCTTCGCACGGCTGACATTTTGAAATGGCGTCATCTATGCTTCAACAACAAAGGAATGTTCGTTACTAGAACTTTTTTTTTTTTTTTTTTTTTGATTGTTGGAATATCATTTTGATATAAAAAAAAAAAGGTATTTTGTATCCTACAATATACGATAACTGGATCTTAGACGTAACCATTGATCATAAAAAAGCGCCAGTCTCCCAGTATAACATTTTATCGGTGGTGATGTCGTAGGCGCGAGTCCTAGCGGCGACTGTGCATCGCGCCGCGTGGTTGTCGCGGATTGTGCGATGGTCTGGATGAGCTCGTGGGCTGATTTTTCAGCTGCGTAGAAATCGTTGAAGATGCTGCCTCGACGTATTTAGAGGTAGCTTTCGAGTTGTATTGGATCCTTTCCAGTTTTTTGCTGGAGGATTTTGTTTACTTGTAGAAACTTTTGGAACAGGGCTTCAGCTCCGCGCCAGATTTGTTTACATTTGTTTGACAGATAGCTTTAGCTATCTTGAGCGTTTCTGAGAGATTATTTCCGAAAAACATGTCGTCGACTCTTGTATTTTGCAGTGATTTTTCATGTCCATCTTAACAGATGTTAGGATTAGTAATTACGCCTGGTCACGCTGTTATTGTGTTGGCAATCACATAATGTGCGTCCAGTGTTCATGAGAATCCGCAATAGAATAGAATATAATTTATATAATTTAGAATATAATAGTTTATTGTCTTTTTCTTTTGATGAAATAATGTGAGTAATTGCTTCACTGCGACTAGATATTGCAGCAACTAGGACATGCTGCTTAGTTAAGATAGCTTTATCACGCTTTATTACCATATATGACAAGGCAGCCTTGATTTCAGGGTTCAAAGCCGGTGCGTCTATAAGCTTGCAGTTTTCAGGGATAAGATATTTATCCGTAAGTAGTTTACGTTCGTCTTTTGACAAACCGGAAGTTTGCGTATGCTTAAAACGGATAGCAACATAATTTTGAATATTTTTCAATACCGAGGATTTGGAGAGTTTCTTCATCTAAGCTTTCCTCTGCAGGAATTATTTCTGAGTTTGGTGCAGATTCAGTTTTTTGAAGAATTTGTTTCGGTAAAGTCACCGGAACCTTTTCTGTATGGGCCAGATTCATTTCTGCTTCAGCAGGTCGTGGTAATGATTCACCGTGTAGTAGTGTAAAAAATGTTCGATAGAATAAACTTGATTTATCTATCTATAAAAAGAAACTGGCTTTCTCGAGGAGTAAGCCTAGATAGCGAAGAGATAGTCCCAAAAACTACCCACAACGCTATATGAGTGGCACGAGACAGCCCCATAAGCTGCCCACAATACCATTTGTTCGATTACGTAACATGAAAATGCAAGGTTGCTCGAAAAGAGTAAGCATAGATAGCGAAGAAGTAGCCCCAAAAACTACCCGCAACGCTATAAGAGTGGCACGAGACAGCCCCAAAAACTGCCCACAATACCAAATACAATTTCATAATAGTAGTTTTATTGATAATATGAGGTAATGAAATGCACAATACACCCCAAGCGGGACGTCAGTGCAGGACCTATCGCTCCCACCTCGAATAAGAATAAGAGGTAATGAAAAAAAATTATGCACTCACTGTTATGAGTTTCATCTATCGGCGAGTCCTGCGACAAAGACGATGAGGATAACACTCTGGATACGGCGACAAGATCGGCGGCATGTTGTTTTTAAGACACGTTGAATTTCTTTTTCGATTCCTTTTCATTTTTTATGCAAAACTTCATAATCCTGAACTACTTTTACGTAATTTAAATTTTCTTAATTATTTTTTATATTGTATGTATTTATACGTCGATCGTTTGGTAAAGTGTGCGGTCCGGACGAGCACTAAATCGCGAATGAAGGTAAGAGTCGAACGAGCGATCGGGGAGAAAAAAAAAAAGAGAGAAATGAGGGTAGGACTCGAACTCTCAATAAAGTGCGGAATGGAGTTCACTATGCGTTACTACAAGTGTTTATCTATTTGCTGATCTCGAGGACGAAGCCGAAGAATAATAAGAGTATGACTGATATACTTATAGATAGGAGGCCTCTAGCACGTAGTACTTAGTATATAAGCTTAGTTATTTGTTGCAATAAATTAGACCGATACCAGCATGTGTCTCATTATCACCAACCCTCCAGCCTCCGGCATACTAATCTAACCATATAAATTTACCACGAATTGATGAATTTATGAAAATGTGGGCGTAAAATAATACAATTTATCTCTCGTTTAGAATCCTACGAAAGTTTATAAATTTCCTAGAAAATTTATAAACTTGCGGATCTTATTATATTCCGGTGACATATATATATTAGCAAATTTTCAAATCGGAACGAACATTAGAAGTTGGTTCAAACCTTTCAAGATAATTTTTAATATAGGGCTTTCGCGATTGTTATCCATAAAAAAAAAAAAAAACATGAAAAATCAGCCATAAAATTATGTAAAACATACGCGATAAATCCGTTGAAAAATTGTTTAATTTCAATAACTTTCAATGTTTATTTTTTTAACATAGGTATATAGTTAAGAAGCTCTGTATACTGTGGTTAAGGTGAATCTTCCGCGCAAATACACTTTGGCCCACAGAACCGTCCCCGCGCTTATTCGATATAAATCCCTTAGCTGGGTATCGGTAAACATAACATAAAATACTAAGTACTAACATAACTTTATTAAATTCCCGTAGAAAGCAGGCAATCATCATTATCATCATCGCGCTAAATTTAAACCAACAATACGTTGGTTTATGATGATATGATAATTACGGCCAGAGATTATTGATTACTATCACATTACGCTGTTTCATTGGAGAGTGAATGAGAAAGAAAAGACATACTTTATTGCTTTCTCTCTATTGGGGACAACTTGTTACACTGATAAAGACAAAAATGTGTACATCTTTCTCTTTCACGCTTGCTATCACATTACTCTATTTCATTGGAGAGGGAATAAGAAAGAAATGACGTATTTTATTAATTTCTCTCTACGCTGTATGTTATACAACTAATAAAATTGTGCTCTGAACGGATGGTTGGATAGATTTACGCTTCACTGAGCGCAGCGGGCAGATTAAATATATTGCAAAACTGTTAATTAAATATGCAAAGTGACGCTGCAAATACTATTTCGTTGCATTTGCACACCTTAGTTGCATTTGCAATGCGAAAATAGTAGGTAGGTACATTTGCTTGGGATGCAACGAAATTTGTCAGAGTTGCCAGTATTGTTGCTTGATAGAAGAGTTAGTTATTACTGCATCATCATCATCCACAGCCTTCTCTAATCTATATCACTCTCGGCTGTAGGCCATATCTCTACAATATTTTATCAAAATGGTTACAGGTGTTTTTGAGCATTTTTTATTGTTTGTTGTACCTATGGCAAGTATCTACCGTTACATGGCAACTAAAGAATCACTCAGATTCGATCGATTATAATTATTTTTAACTGAGTTCCAAAAGGAGGAGGTGGTTTTCATTTCAACTGTATATTGTTACCGCATAGTTCCGCCATTTAATTCAATATTTTTTTTTTGTTTCAAGGTTTTACTTTCAGAATAGAAGGGTAGAAATTTAATTAAAATCGGATTATTAGTTTAAAAAATAAAGTTGGGGTTTGTTGTCGGCTGTTTCACCTTGTAGTAGGGGAGCCCGGGATGCTAAATTTGCAGTTACTAAAGCGTCATGGAGACCTATTGGGTTGTGAAGATTAGGTTCTAAAACGAAAAAAAAGTCTATGGAAATTTTTCATTTTAGCGTGTAAGAGTTTTTAAAAATGTAAAAAAAACAGTCACATGGCAATACTCGCACTTTGTCTTTCTGATTACTGATATATATTAATCTGACGATTAACTGGTGGGGTATGGCCGCAAAAAGGGCAAAAAAAAAAGTTATTCGAGCGTGTCAGATATTCAAAGTGAATGTTATGTGAACTCAAAAAAGAGTCCTATTTAAATGACTGACGTTTTGGACGTGACCACAAGTCATGACTGATGTTTGAAAATGTAAAAAAAAATGTAACCTTGGGATACTCGAGTGCGTCGGATTTTTATACAGAGGGTTCAACTTGCTGTCTTATTCCTCCTAAATGATAATCTGACAATTATATGGAGGGGTATCCTTAATCTGCAATTTAAAAAAAAAAGATTCTTCTTTTTGTTACTGGATGTAATAAAAACAATATGTACCTACATATATATATATATATATATATAAGTATATGTAGGTACATATTGTTTATATATATATATGTACTTGTCTTTAGTAAAAAAACGGCCAAGTACGAGTCGGACTCGCACACGAACGGTTCCATACCATCATCTATAAAAACGGCAAAAAATCATATCTGTTGTAGGTATGGGAAAAATTAATTTTATTTTTATTTAATTATTCATTTTTAAAGTGAATAATATAACTCAATATTCTGTGAATATTTAAAGCGTCTACCTGTTGCGGCTATCAATATCGAGCAAAAACGAGAAAAAAAAATCACGTTTGCTGTATGGGAGCCCCTTAAATATTTATTTTATTCTGTTTTTTTAGTATTTGTTGTTATAGCGGCATCAGAAATACATCATCTGTAAAAATTTCAACTATCACGGTTCATGAGATACAACCTGGTGACAGACGGACGGACGAACAGACAGCGAGGTCACAGTAATAGGGTCTCGTTTCACCCTTTGGGTACAGAACCCTAAAAAAGATTAACTAACTTTATATCAATAAATGATTGAATTGTATATATACAAAAACAATAAAAACACTACAATAAAAACACAACAATAAAAACAATAAAATTGACAATGATCTTTTTTGTTTCACCTATATAGGTATAATGTACTTACACAGTTTTAGCAATAAAGGTTATCCTAACTAATGTTATGAGAAGTGATATTGAATTGGGAATTTTTACCAAACTTCTCACATTTCGACTCAAATCAAAATTTAAAAAATGTATCCATACATTTTTTTCCTATGGAAGATGCCACTGTGATCACGCTCTTAAATACAGTTATACTCTCTTCGGACGGCAGTGTGGAGATGGAAGGTGACGGAAGCCATGAGCCTCTCCGTCACTGCGACCCTTGCGGATCTATTGTAACTTTGTGTATCTATTGTAACAGTATGAGACGGTGCGAGAGGGTAAGAGATAAAGAAAGAGTGAGAAGGCAAGAGAGGTGCGGAGTGGGGAATACACAGTTCTCAGCATCTGTACGCTTCATCCTTTATCGATGGTTTTAGCTACATCGTCCCACGAAAAACCTCAGATTATATGTTTTTCGTAATCCTGATAGGATTTCCTTCATAATAATTTTTTTTTTATCGCGCTCGATTATTTCGAGATGACGTTTTTTTACAACAACTTTGTGACTCGTTTATTTCCATACGCCACGCTCAAATTGTCAGATTATTGAAATATACACTTTTCTGGATGTAGGTACTTAACTTACCTTATCTTAATCTGACGCGCTCGAGTTTTTTACTAATCTGACGGGCTGCCCTCAACACGAACCCCCCCCCCCCTCCCATATTAAGGGTTCATATATGGTAGTGGTACATTACAGGGTGCAAGCTTTCTCCCCATATGATTTTCTGACGCGCTCGAGTAACGCGCGTAACTCGAGTAACAAAATACCCTCTTGGGCTCCCCTACTATTGTTATTTAGGTGCATTGCAACATGTCTAATAAAAGACCTGCCAGCTCGACTGGACTTGAGACAGTTACCTAACAGCTTCGTGATAGAACGAGGTGCACTCTGTAAGTCTCTGTAGGTTATTAAGAGTAGCGTCTCCGCTCTCTGGATTTACAGAAGACTCAATCCACAAACACATTTGACTCTTGCTACAACGCAGTAAAGCGTTGTGGCAAGAGTCAAATGTGTTTGAGGATTGAGTCTTCTGTAGGGATTTATATGTAGTCTGGGCGCCCTGGTAAAGACGGTCCTAGACCAACAGACAGACGGACGGCTTAGCGATAACATATTTGTTTTGTTTATTATAATTATTTTTACAATACGACAAATATTAACAAACTCGCAAGTAATCAGTACAAATGCACGCACGTAAGTAATCCATCACGTTAAATTTAATAATCAATAACATTTTATCACCTTTTTTTTATCAGCCCTGTTTTTTTTAATACATTATAGATCTACGATTGACCACCAACTCGCCTGATGTTAAGCGACGGTGTGTTTGTTCAAACTGTCCCACTGCTGGGCACGGGCCATCTTCTCATTGTGAGAAGGGAAGGGGAAGCATCTTAAAATATATCAGATAATAAAGCAAACCCAGCCCAGTGACTCACATTTCACTTGGTAAGTAGGGCGGCTCGAGAGAGCGCTTTATCAACGAAAAGGTACGTGCAGCTCCCAAAGGGATCGTGTCAGCTCAGCCAACGCTACGGCGGACACCTATTTAGTTGTGGATCCTTCATTGGGGTGAAAATTACGCTGGCCTTCGTGTAGGTTTCCTGATATATTGTGTGTGTATATGGACGGGAGCGAACGGAAGGGTTATCATATCAGCAGGCAAGCATTTAAGTAGATAAACTGTTTTTATCCACTTGGTATGTCAGTTTTCAATGTCAACAGGGCTAGCATGGAACGTGTTCAAATAGTATACACCGTGTTATTCATGTTTCAGAGGAAATAAAGAATTATTTTCCTTAAGCAGAAA
Organism: Lycia hirtaria; assembly: GCA_947563715.1. Lineage (NCBI taxonomy): Eukaryota > Metazoa > Arthropoda > Insecta > Lepidoptera > Geometridae > Lycia > Lycia hirtaria. Next base: position 18,564,135 of record OX387386.1, read on the forward strand.
GGAATGCAGCCAGAAACATGCTTGACTGACAACTCTGACTGCTCGAAGATTGAAAATTCTAAGATTGTAGCTCAGTGCCTTTTAAATTATGAGGCAAAAATGTGATATTTTTTTTCATTCGTTATTACAGGAGAATAAAGGAATGCAGCCAGATTCTTGACTGACAATTTTGATTTCTCGGAAATTAAAAAAGAAAATAAAGGAATGCAACCGGAAACATTCTTGACTGACACCTCTGAGTTATTGGAAATCGAAAATTCTTTTTGATTTATTCTGAATGTTCATAAAAAGCTATTGAATGTGGACAAATGATATCGCCGCCCGCCGCCGGAAAATAAAATAATAACTACAAAAAGTTAACTTTTTAGGAAAAATAAACCAAATTTCGTTAATATTTTTTTAGAAATATATTTTTATTTAAGTTGACAATACATAACAGTTTAAATACTATTACATAACTTTATAAAAAAATTAATGACCGTAAGAAAAATGTGAAAGATTTAGGTAGATGTATTTTGTACTATAGAATTTAAATTAAAAAAAACACGATAATGGCGATTAGCATTTTATTCTCCGTGGGCGGCGATATTTAGTCGATTGATTATAAATGTTTCATCTTTATTACAAAGCTGGTTTTGTTATTTCGGTATTCCGACCTTATTTAACTGAAAGGAAGAATTAAAGTGGGGGGTCTTTGATGAAAATTACACGGCTATTAGTGGCATTCAACCGACCTCTTCTGAAACCTATTATGTTAAATGTTATCTATTGATTATCAATTTTACCCATTCTTTTTTAGGGTTCCGAACCCCAGTTTCCAAGTTTCCAAGCCTTACCGACAAACGTTACTTTGATCAACGTCTCAAATACTCTATCATCTTTTCGCAAGTGTCATTACGTGTTAGCGAGAAGTTGACAAAATATTCAACATATTGCTCAAATTTGAGTAACTTTGAGTACCTAAGACCCTAATTGTTCATCAATCCTACTATGCTATATATAATCTTAATATTTGCACATTATATGTATTTTATTGATCTAAGCCAAATGTACAACCAACCATTTTTTTAAACTTTTGTGAAGGTTGCCGAACAAGTCAAGTACCCTCTGCATGCTCAAAAAATAATTAAATCATAAAAAATAATAATATCTTAGACCAGAGAGTGAAGTACCCAAAACTGGTAACTCAAGCTAAGTACTATTTTTAATTTTCGAAGTAATGAGAAAACGTCGCATAGTACCCACATCGCAAACCACAATTTGTAACTAAGCTTTCTTAAATTTCTATTTTACCTAGGGACTAGAAAATTTGTAAACATACTACTTATACTTAAGTACTACAATTCATAATATTTTAGAATACTTGAAACATTTTCTGTATATCTTCGTTAGGTATTAACAAGCATACCGCCCACAAAGTCTGTATCATATGTATAGTGTTATTTATTATAGTCTTGAAATTATAAAGGCTAGAGTGAATGGCATAACCTTAAAATAACCTGTACTTACCTATGTCTTCTAGATCGTCGTACTCCATCCTCGCCCACGTCACCGTCGTTCATTATGTTGGTGGTCAGATGTAAATTTATATAGTGTAAACAAGTATCTATCTTAAAAGAAAAACAAAATAAGTTTTTTTGCTTTTTTATTTGGTAGGTTGGTTCATTTGAAAGAACTAATTTCAATATTTTTTAATTGTGTTCTGTAGTTGTGTTTAACCGGCTTTAAAAAAGGAAGAGGTTATCAATTCGTAGCGTTTTTTTTTTTTTATGTTACACGAATTTCTCTATCATTCGTGAACCAATTTTTGTTTCGTGAATCAGCGTATAGAGAAAGCTTCCAAGTTGGCCCCATAATTATTTTAGGTACATTGCTTTATTACTGTTTGAATAATCTCTAAAAATAAAAATGTTTTCATTAGATTCCTGAGTGAAGTGCGTCAAATTGTAGAATCGCAGAGTTCCACTGACACGTTTTTCTTTGCAAAAGTGTCAAATGTTGAGGATTATCGTATAACATCTGCACATTTTCTAATCTTCGATGACGAAGCATTTGATATTCAATGACAAATTTCATTCTTGATAAAAAAAACGAGCGGGTGAAGAGAGGTCTCTTTAAAAAGTTTACAGCCGTGAAGGATTTAGTAAGCTTGAAAAGTAAAACCTTCTTACTCCTCATCCAACGTGTATAAGAAGAATAGAGTTATTTCCTTAAATGCATACACAACATGTTATTATTACAATAAATTAGATTATTTCTTCTTATTTTTTGTATTGGACCCGCATTAAAGCGTTTGCCAGTGTCAAGTATTAATATTTATTCAAGTTTCTTGAATAAAACAAGTTGTAAATGTTCTAGTTACAATCTAAGTCACGTACTTATACAGTCATTTTCAAAGTCGAGTCCTGCTTCAGTAAAGTGGTGGCGACTTTACTAGAAGCTTCTATGGAGTTTTGTCGACAACGTAAAATGACACATTTTACTGCTTCATTTCACTTGCCCACACTCACATACTTGATCGAGCACTTAATGAATAAAACACGACCAAATAATATTTAAAATAACTCAAGTCTATGAAAATAAAACAAAGCAACAACATGTTTCGACGACGTTCCCGCCAAATCAGTTGCAAAAGTAGAAGAAGTAAGATAAATAAAATCCGGACAAGTGCGAGTCAGACTCGCCCACCGAGGGTTCCGTACAAACTAAATAAAAGGGGGAAATCATATATTTTTTATATTTTCCTTCATAAACCGAAAAATATACGCACATTCCTTGCTCACCACTCGGATCCGAGTGGGGCGTGGCTATAGTAGCGGCGCCTTCCACTCGGATCCGAGCCCGTTCCGTTCATTTTGTAGTAGTCAGTAAATCGCTAGCGTTTGAGGCAGTCAACGTTGTTTTGGGCGGCCACTCTGTACCTAATCAAAATTCGCCTAAAAAGTTTTGGTTCCCAGCTGAAGTGAAGGGTCTGCAGGGGGCGAAGAATGTGTGAAAAACCTGTTTTAGCTTATGCTAATGAGGCTCTTTCATATGATACCCCACATGATACGGTTATTTCACTATAAATTTGGGCCCTCGTTCCTTGCATAGACACAATTATTTTGTGATTAAATTAAAAATGTCCAGTTTTCGGATTTTTTCCTATATGCGTACTCTAACTCAATGCTTCTTTTCAAATTTTAGAGTTCTAGGTCAACGGGAAGTACCCCATAGGTTTTGATTCCCTTGTGAGTGTCGAAATGTGCGTTTTTTACAACATATTCGGCTATATTTTTTTTTTACGAAAACCGATCAATTTTATTTTTCTTTCTGCAGCAAGATACTTTGGATTTACATATATGGTTTTAATTTCAACTCGATACCTTCACGCATTCCCGAGATAAAGGTCTTGACAGCCGGACAGACGGATAGACGGACAGACGGACAACAAAGTGATCCTATAAAAGTTCCGTTTTTTTCCTTTTGAGGTACGGAACCCTAAAAAAAGAAAATAATTATAAACTTAGTTAAGTACTATGTTTATCATCGTATGCGGCAAACACAGTTCGTCTTACTTAAAAACGCTGAATAAGCGTATTTTAGTTAAACAGTGTTTTGTTCTGTTTTCGCACGTGACAGTTCCCGTCTGACTGAAAGTGACCAGTCCTTATTCAGTGAATAAGATTTTAACATGCGTTTATAAGTAAGACGGGATATTTTTAACGTCACGTTTACATTTGTAGAGTTTAAGATAAGATTTAAGATTTTATTATAGATTTTATTTTATATATTTTATTTCATCTCATCTCATTTTATTCTATTTTATTTTATTTACGATTTCAATTTAAGATTACCAAATAATTGGTGAGTTTACATGCCAAATTTCATCAAAACCGTTGGAGCAGTATCCGAGATGCTTATTACTTTATATATGTATATAATTATTTAACAAAATCTACAGCCCTTTATAACGTACATAAATCACTTAGATAGGGCTTAAGGCCAATAATAGATTTACATTTTATCTAATATTATGCAATTACAGTCGTAAAGTAAAGGATACTTTTACAACAAATAGAAAAATAAGCTCTGCTTAAACTAAACGTGTACGTGATGTGAGTGTATGATGGGGGATGTGTGCATGTGCGTCTGTGTGTGTGTGTGTGTGAATGTGTGTGAGGAAAGAGAGGAGGTGAGTATGTGTAGGGACGTGTGTCGTGTGTGTGAAGCGCATACATACATAATATATAAATTATAAATTGTCATTTAAAAATTTAACTAAAAAAAAACCTTTAAAGGAATCTTTTTAGTGTGATCTAAGACATATATAATTACATTTTTACATAGATTACTTATATAATTATATTTATATACAGGAAATGCTCGTTTAAATTATAGGATAAGTAAATGTAGCACACTCAAAAACATAACTCTTCTTTTTGGGAAATCGGGCAAAACATTCCGAATTTTCATTTCGTAGCTATGTAAAGTAGCGAATGCGATTCCGTCAGTTCGCCAATACCTACCCGTAATTCTTTGAAATTCTATTTTGCATATTTTATTCGGAAAATTTGAAGGTAAAATTTTGTTATTTTCCTTTATGTCAGATAATATATTTTCTGGCTGGAAACGTGCGATGGTTGTTAAGAGTGTGACAGCCTAATTGAATATTTTTATTTCGCTCGAAGAATTATTTACCTACCTGCGACCTATTTACTAGTTTGTACGGAACCCTCGGTGGGCGAGTCTGATCCGCACTTGTCCGGTTTTTATTTACGACATATTCGGCTGTAACTTTTTTTTACGTAAACTGAGAAATTTTATTTTTCTTTCTGCAGCAAGATACTATGGATCTGCGTATATGGTTTTAATTTCAACTCGATACCTTCACGCGTTCCCGAGATAAAGGTCTTGAGACCCGGACGGACGGACAGACGGACAACAAAGTGATCCTATAAGGGTTCCGTTCTTCCTATTGAGGTACGGAACCCTAAAAACGCACATTTCGACACTCACAGAGGAATCAAAACCTTTGGGGTACTTCGCGTTGACGTTGAACTCTGAAATTTGGAAAGAAGCATTGTGTTAGAGTACACATATAGGAAAAAAAACGAAATCTGGACATTTTTTATTTAATCACAAAAAAATAGTGTCTCTATGCAAGGAATGAGGGCCCAAATTTTAAAGTGAATTAACCGTATCATGTGGGGTATCATATGAAAGAGCCCCATTAGCATAAGCTAAAACAAGTTTTTAACACATTCTTCGCCCCCTGCAGACCCTTTACTTCAGCTGGGAACCAAAACTTTTTAGGCGAATTTTGATTAAGTACTGAGTGGCCGTGCAAAACAAAGTTGACTGCCTCAAACGCCGGCGGTGTACTGACTACTACAAAATGAACGGGACGCTCGCTCGGATCCGATAATTTAAACTCATATAAATATAATTATAATAGGTCAGTTCATACTTCATATTTTTGTTAAATAAATCTAATTCTTTCCAATTTGCATCATAGTAGACACAAATTCAAATTCGAATTCAATTTACATTTCAAATATTACAGTAATTCAATTTTTACGCATAAAAATATAAGTACATAAAAATGTAAATATTTTGCGATTTTAGAGTTTAATGGAATGGAAAGCATGTATAGCAAAATATGTATAAGGGAAATATTGCAGATGCTCGTCACACAAGGGTGTCAAATTACTTTGGTGGTTGTTTGAGGTGGGGCTCAGACTAACAATTCGAGCATTTCGAATCTAAAGGTGATGTAAAATGGTACTAGTGGTTTTGTGTGAAAGTTTCTGAAAGCATCATGCAGCTATTCCAATATGAAACATAGGTACTACTAACATCAGAAGCCCTTTTAACAGTCTGACCACTGAGTGCGTGAAATGTCTAATGTGCTGTAGGTAAGTCATGACTTTCCTTCGTGGACGTAACGTCTAAAACAAAATTCACGAATATAGTGTCCTGGGTTGACCGATACTCATATACCAACGATGACGAAAGATTTTGATCTAAAGACTATATGTCGCCGCGCTAAAGCCTAATTTAGATCGAGAAGAGTGGAAACGTCTATTTTCCTGCTACGAATTATTTTGAAAATCGAAATTATTTTAATCGTGTAAGGGGTCTAATTAGATCTCATTGAACTTGGACGTTTTTGAGTGCTATCTCTACATCCCGTTGATACTTTATCAAATCATTTTATGTTAAAAGTATATTAGACGCCCTTAAACCACCTTTATTAACTAAAATAAAATAGAGAAGTTTCACTTAACTTTTTATATTAAAACTCAACTGTAACTTTTGTAAAGTTTTTTATTTACTCCAGCTGTTCTGTTGATTGAATTTGCTGGATAATGTATATACTCCAATTTAGTCTTAATTATTTTTAGGCACAATCTTTTTTTTTACCCGACTGCGTAAGAAGGTGGGCTATGTTTTTCGAGTGTATATATGTATGTTTCTGATCGCCTACAGCCTACACGGCTTGACCGATTTGGATGTGCCAGGTGTCGTTAGATTCTTCTTTATTTCCAGAGTGTCATAGGCTATATTTTTTGTAATACTAATAACACATCTCTCGAAAAAAAAAAACGTTTTTTCGTAACCTCCAACGAAGTATTTCGTAATAAACAAGTATTTTTACTAGAATTATTCTAAATAATGCGCATTAATAATCATTTACAGCGATTTTACGCATACTTTCTCACAAAAAACGTACACTCAACAGCATGTCAAGCGTAACAAAATCGTAAGTTAGACTACATAAACTGCTTTTCTGCAGTCGGGTATTTTGTTTTTCTTTTGACATAGATACTTGTTGTTTGGTTAGGGATAGTAGAAAATAATTCACAAACCACTACGTTTTCAGTATGAACTAAAACTAACATGGCACTTTTCTAAGGAAAATTCAATTATAATTATATTACTGAAACGTGGTCCCTAACTATGGGCCTTATAAGGAAGCTCAAGATCACGCAACGAGCTATGGAGAGGGCTATGCTCGGAGTCTCTCTACGAAATCAAATCAGAAATGAAGAGATACGTACGCGTACAAAAGTCACCGATATAGCACAGCGGATTAGCAATTTGAAGTGGCAGTGGGCAGGGCACATAGCATGTAGAACTGATGGCCGATGGGGCCGAGAGGTTCTCAAGTGAAGACCACGTACCGGCAAGCGCAGCGTAGGAGGACCAGCCACGAGATGGACAGATGACCTCATACAAGTGGCGGGAAGAAGCTGGATGCAAGCCGCTTCCAATCGGTATTTTTAAAAATCCATGGGGGAGGCCCAGCAGTGGACTTCTTGAGATGATGATGATGATTTATACGAAGTTTGGTTATCCAAATGTATAGAAAAAAGAAGAAAAATAAAGTTTTTTTTTGGATTATTATACTTAGATTAATTTACCTAGTTGTAAATTCGCCGGACCGATGTCCGGTGCGGTGTAAAGCACTTTGGAAATATGTTGCATTTTCTGTTCCAAACAAACCCATGGGATCCATCATTATATCAGACGGATCAATCATGGGATATTGAGATTATATCAGACAAAAAGAAGAGTAGAGACGGAAACTAAATTTGAAAAGTGAGCCGTCAGTCGTTATGTTGCAATTTCCAATATAAATTTCCACACTCACACACACGAATAAACACACAGGTACATACATACAAACACACACGAAAAGCTGACTGACCGTAATCTGCAAATCTTCAAAGTCAGAGTTAAGAGATAACTTCTAGATGCTATTCCTCGGCTACTCCGTCGCTTAATATCAGGCGAGTAGGTGGTCAATAGAGAACTTCGATTGACCTAAATCTAAATGTAAAAAAAAACTTTGTCGAAATATGTATTATGTTAATAATAAATCTGTATGTATCTTTGTATTTTTTTTTTAGTAGCATTAAAAATCTTTCTCTTGTTTTGATTAGAACATAAAGCATATTTCCAAAGCGCCATATGTACGCGGTTATAGAAAAGAACGTTTACCCTCATTTTTCACCCCCGGTTACCATCAGCTAAAAGGTATCGGTATCCCCTTTTGGCTTCCACTTTGCCTCTGACAAGGTGCTCTAAAAGGTAATTGCATGAATATACCGGGATGCTTTCAAAGGTATACACTTTATATCTTTTGGAGCTATAATGTAGAGAAACATTTACTGGGTTAATTGAAGCGAGTGCATTGTTTTTGGATAACTTAATTAATTAATGGAAGCTTTTAAAGCATATTAATTAATTTGATTTTCGTCCAATAATAGGTTTTTCGCAAAAGAAACTAAACTACATTAAAAGTAACTAAACTAAAAAGTGTTTTAGTTTGGTTTTACTAAAAAGTATTTTAGTTTAGTTTTATTTATGTATATTCATTTAATTAAATATTTAGTAAAATTATTATTTATTATTAAAATTAATATTTAGAAAATTTGGAAGAAAAAAAAATGGAATAAAAAAAAAAAGTTTACTGGTTTTATTCACGAGTGATTGCATTGTTTTTAAATAACTTAATTAATTAATGGAAGCTTTTAAAGCACATTAATTAATTTGATTTCGTTCATAATAGGTAGAATATATTTAAATTTCACTCAAACCGATCAAGTATTCCGCTTCATGCTGTTACTGGCGCAACAGTAGCAACCCAAATATTTTGCGGGATAAATAGACAACAAACTTTTACTGGTTTTATTGATGAGTGTGTGCACAGTTTTTGGATAACTTGATTATTTAATGGAAGCTTTCAAAGCACATTAATTAATTTGATTACCTCCAATAATAGGTGGAATCAATATGTTTACATTTCACTTGAACTAATCAAATATTCCGCTTTATGCCACGACCGGCATAAAAGCAACAACACTCTATGTAAATTTACAAATGTTTGCGGTTAAAGTAGACAACTAACATACGAACATTTACTGGTGTTGTTTACAAGTTAATGTATCGTTTTTGTATAACGTAATTCATTAGTGAAACCTTTGAACATTAATTAATTTAATTTTCATCCAATTAAACCACCTATATTCTAACATTTCACTTGACATTTTCAAATAAACCACTAAATATCCGATATCGATTCCGGTGTTAAAGTATTTCTAAGTATAACTGATACAGTAAAATATGTAGAAGACAAATTAGCTGTGTCTCTTGTACGTCTGTCTGTTTGTTACATTTTCACGGCTGAACCAATTGTGTTTGTTCATTGTTCAATTGATCAAATTGACCAAATTATTTGGCACGAGTATTTGAGATTGAGATCCTGAAGACAGGTCTAGGCTACTTTTTAGGCTTTCCTACTAAGGGTTTATCAAAATTCATCAAAATTCATTTATTTCGAGTTAATTTTACTCATAGAAATCAGCAAAGAATAAAATCAGAATCACATAATATGATGACAGCGACACTGTAACACAGTCTGGCAATAAATCTTTTGGCTTTGACTTTGAGACTACGGTGTCCGTCTGTCTGTCTGTCTTAAACTTAACGACTGTATCTTTTGAACGGTAATGGATACAAGTCACAAAATTTGTAAGAATGTAGGGGTTTACTTTGATGTAAATCTACAAATACTAAAAACTAATCAAGATCGATACAAGCTTGTAAATAATATTTAAATGTACGAGATAAAACCTTCTTTATTCCACAAAAAAGAAAGGAAAAATTACGTTTAGTGAACGTAATCAAGTGAACGTTTAGATAAAAAAACTCTGTGTTAAAATCTCTTTCGATAAAGAAAATAGGTATGTAATACTTATTTGAACTTGATCCGTCTAACTTATATACGCATGTTAAACTCTTATTCACTGAATAAGGACTTGTCCCTTTCTGTCAGACGGGAACAGTCTCGTGCGAAAACGGAACAAAACACTGTTTAACTAAAATGCACTTATTCAGCGTTTATAAGTAAGACGGGATGATTACATATAATATAATAAAATTAATATGAAATGTAATTTTTATTGGCTGTTCCTTCTGTACAAAATATGTGAAGTTACAAAATATTCTAAAGATATAAAGCACATTTTGTTGAGTAAATAGCCCTAGTGTTAGTGTTCATATATGTGTTCATGTATTGTGTTATGCATAGGAATACGGAAGCCTCGGTGTGCGAATGAAACTCGTACTTTGCCGGGTTTATTGTTACAATCATCACTAATCACTATTTTAGACCGTGTCGAATATTATTATTATTATAATTGTTCTTATTTTCGTAAGTGAAACCATGTGATAACGGTAGTACAAATAAACAACTTATACTTAAAAACCCATATTATTTCCATAAATGTTTGCGAAAAATGGTAAATTGGGAGAAATATTGGATGGATTATATAATATGGATTCGAAATACCTAAATAACATTAAATAAATAAATAATAAATATTTGTGGACATTTCACACAATAATTTTAGTCCTGATAAGAACAAAGGAACGCGTGTCGGAAATATTGGTGCGTATCTTTGATAAAGTATCAACGGTATGTAGCGTCAGTTCTCAAAAACGTCCGAACTCAATGAGATCTAATTATACCCCTTACACGATTAAAATAATTTGGAATTTCAAAAAAAATATCGAAGCGGCTAAATATAACTCTCTAGACTTCTCAATCTAAATTAGACTTTAGCGGGGAGACATAGTCATTATATCAAAATCTTTAAGTTCGACATTGTTGGTGAATGAGTATCGGTCAAACCAGGACACTATATTCGTGAATTTTATTTTATACTTTACGTCCACGTGATGGAAAGTCATTGGTGTATATATATTGCATTTTGTTAGAACAATAGCGCCTGGTCGACGCGACGCGTGACGGGAATATTGGTCCGTATTTCGCCCAACGCATAAGCATTACATATGTTGCTATTCAGCGTGCAATTCTGTAGCATGCTGAATTGAGAATGAGAATGAATTGAGAACTTCCTTCTTTTTCGAAGTCGGTTATAAACATGGTTACTTTTGCTTTTATAATGCTATTTAGAATTCGGTAGGTTTTTTTTTTATATTCATTATATGGCTATCCATAAATAGAGTAATTCAGAGAGAAGCCGCTAAGAATACATCCATAAATTATCCTAAAGCTTCCAATTTCAAAATTTCAAAGTGTTAGTTTAGCCCAAACAAATATAAATATTTAAAGAAAGACAAAACACCCGACTACAGAAAAACAGTTTTTGCAGTCTAACTTACGATTTCGTTACGCTTTGTATACTATTGATTGAGTGTATGTTTTTTGTGAGAAAGTATGCGTAAAATCGCTGTAAAATATTATAAATGTATTATAATTATTATATAGTATATAGTATTATAAATAATTCTAGTAAAATCACTTGTTTATTACGAAATAGTTCGTTGGAGATTACGAAAACACCGCATATTTTATTTTTGCAAGAGATGTATTATTTTAATATTAAAAAAAATATAGCGTATGGAGGTGAAGAAGAATCAAACAACACCTCGCATATCAAAATCGGTCAAGTCATTTAGGGTATAGGCTGTCATATATAAAGATACATACATAACCATATACTCGATATACTTATAACCATACATACACTCTAAAACATAACCCTCCTTACGCAACGGGTAAAAAGACAGAAAATCAAGCAATAAAATATGTACATACTATAATTATTTGTATTCTGTCCCAAACCGTTCTCGGCTCAGCATGAAGCTAGCTGTGAATAACCATCGCTTTTCTTTCGCCGCTGGACTATTTTATATTAACGATAAAGATTTCTGAAGAAGAACATTTCTGGTAGAATCGGTAAAACTTTTTTTCACGATGACAATACTTTCTTTACTCCCTCGGGCCGGTCGAAAGTAAAATTAATAGCGATATCTCGAAAATAAATTTATTTGAAGACAAATTCCAGACTTAAGGTGCTGCGCAAGCGAGACATTTTGGTGTCGTGTTCCGGAAACCAAACATGAACGAATATTTTATATTTATACAATTAATATTTTTCTGAGACCCCTTATTGCGTTTGCGTTGACATTCTTGTTGTTTTTTTCATTTCCTCTCCATAATCGCTCATTGACAATCAAAAGTTTACAATTTAAGCCAGTTCTACACCGTTCTTCCAATTCCTCGTTCGTTTAGTCGATCTCTGTTCGTCCATTTCCCAGGTCGTCAATTGCCCAGAAGTCCCTCGGTACTTGTAACAACATTGACTTCTTCTTACGCAGTCGGGTAAACACGTATAAAACCAATGAGAGGCGATATTATAAAAGTAAGAGGCAGTTTTGTTTGTTTAGATTTAGGGGAGAAATGCTAAGAACAAAAGTATTTCTTCGATATCTTTTACTTTCCTTAGCCAAGAAAAATCCAAAACTTTTTTCTTACATTTTTCCTATCTAAGCAAACAATTCTGTTTCTTCCTTTTCTAACAATCCTACTCAGTGTTTTTTTTTATGTTAAGAACGTTGTAATGCTCGAAAGAGATAGTTACGCGCTTTAAGCCCAACCTTAAGCTGTTTTGTAATGAAATAAATGTTTTTCTGAGCTTGTCTACACAAGGACCTTTGTAAGAGGGACCTAGCTAGCCCGATTAGTCCGATCGTTAGGGCAAAGCTGTTGAACTACTACGGCCAGAGAGTTTTCAATTTTATGAATTTTATGATTGTATATCATATTTTCATCGTTATTGTACACCTTGTGGTAACACGATAATTTGGGTTATTCTCATAGCAACACTATGTAATATTTTTTTTTATTAACCTAAATTATCCCACTGCTGGGCCGTCTTAAAATAACAAATAAAAATAAAAACACAAAAAAGATTACGCCAATAACATAAAAAAAAACTCCAGTGATTATTTTTAAATATCGAAATTCTCATACAATATGTATTTGTTTTTAATTTAATTATTTAAAAAAATAAAAAATAGTTTAGTTGTGACTTGAGAATGTACCCCAATGTGAGTAATTAAACAATAACCATCAGCCGTCCTATGTCGTGCGAGTAGAGTACATTATCAACATAACCTAAGTCCGAGCACCTCGCTGAAGTGCTTTTGCCGCGTTCACGAACACCAAGCTGCTAATTTAGTTACAAATTAACACCCTTACTAATTTAGTGAATAGCCTCGTGATAGAACGGTGCCAAATGAAAATATACTTCATCATCTCAGCCATAAGAAGTCCACTGTTGGACATAGGCCTCCCCCATGGATTTCCAAAAAGACCGATTGGAAGCGGCTTGCATCCAATATACAAAAAAATATACTTACTCCCTATATTCTATTTTAATGCTTGATTAACGCGCTTCGGAAAAGCGCTCTTGCTCATGCTGGATATTTACACGCTTCTGTACTAATGGTTAACATGTACACCGGACTTTAGTCAGCTCGCTCCGTGATACGTTCGAGCGTGTCAATGATATAATGGAGTTTGTGCAATTATTTTTTTTTGCTATGCAGATACATATGTAGTGATTGATTTAATCATTTTTGTGATAAAGATATTAAAAATTAGATTAAAAAATGATGAAGAAACAGGGATTTCAGTGTACCATTAAGCAACAACAGTGCGCGACTGAGGTGAAGAGTCAGCAATCATGCGATTGTGACGTAGCCATCCTCTCGCTCACTCACGTGTATACTGTGCTCACAAACACATACCTACTCAAACTGAGTGAGTGCGTTTTCATACTTCGACGTCACAGACCACAACCGCAAGGCAGCCACATTTTATGTGGCTTCATAATTGCATTTTAAACGCGACAAAAAGAAAATCTACGAACTTTGCTATTTCTTAATTTCTTTCTCATGCAAAAAATAAAATATGTATATACATATTCGAATATATCATGCGTGCGTGAGGTTCATTGTGGTTAGAATAATCTCACTGCCGTGCATATTCGATACGTAGCATTTTTCAAATATATACGTAATGTATAAAAATATAGATTGCTTATAAAATGCTCAGTTATAAGGAAAGTTTATTGAATAAGGTTACGTTTTGTCTTTTAAAATTATACGTGTAATATAAAGTAGTCATCACTAAAAAATAAATAAGAAGTGAACTCCAATTTTTGAGCTAGCAAAAATATCTGTGACAAAATAATTATATCAACAAATGTTTATTCAACAATATCTTAATTAGAATAGTACTTACGTTCAAAGATATGATGAAGAAGTCCAAAGTAAATAGAAATGATGTTATGGGATTGAAGCTTATCTGAAACAAAAACACAATTATATGAATATTCAAATTTATAATATTACATATTTTAATGACAAAACTTTTTACAAGCTTTTATTTAACTTACAATGTTTGTATGTATGTGCGTTTGGAACGAATCTTGGAGGCCAAATTAGAACCACTTCCTGATGTCCGGTTGGACTCAAATTTGGTGTACATATGTATCTTTGATGATATGTATAATATGGTACCATGAAGCTGTTCTGATGATGGAGCCGGAAGACGGCCATAGGTTTTTTTTAACTAAACAAGATAAGCCCATCGAGTTTGAGTTCATTTGTTTTGTTTTGGTGAGCACTTTGGTGCTATACGATATCCAGAGTCTGATAATGGAGTTGAAAGGTGGCCACACCGCTATATATAGTTATATCTGTGTTAGATTTTATGGATACGTGTGGTCTTGTTTATAAACCGTCTTACTTATAAACGCTGAACAAGTGCATTTTAGTTAAACAGTATTGTGTTCCGTTTTCGCACGTAACATTTTCCGTCTGTCAGAAAGTCCTTATTCAGTGAATAATATTTTAACATGCGTTTAAGTAAGGCGCATAGTTATAAAGTCACGGGGCGTCAAGTGGCGCATACGGAATACCCGTCGCAGCAATCTCGTAGCACCTCGTAGCACCTCGTAGCATCTCGTAGCGTTCTCGTAGCTAACGGCGCAGCTTCTGCGCTAGATATCAAGCCCAATTTTAAATGTTTAGCAAACTCAAAAATCCCCGCAAAAACAATCAAACCGATGTTTGTATGCTGTAATTGCGCTTGACCGCCAACTCACCTGATGTATGACATAGCTTAGAATACCCTCGACGAAATACTCTTTCAAAAAAAAAAATACTGTATCAAAATTGGTCTATTCGCTTAAGCCACAGACAGATACACACGTCTAACGTATAATACCCCTATTTTTGGGCTGTTAAAAACCCTGAACGCTTTCATTGACTAGCCGTGTTTGTTTGTCGGTATGCATGGGCCAAATTTTGAAAGACCTATTGAAACCCATATTAGACCTATTTTCTGACGTATGATTGAGTTCAAATTTGGTATGCTTATGTATCTTTGGGCAATGCAATAAGGAATATGGTACCGTGGTAATCTGATGATGGAGTCGGAAGGTGGCCATAGGGATTTTTAAAGTAAACAATATACTTATATTATATTATTATATTATAGGTATACCCATCGAGTTTAGGCTCATTTGTTCTTGGCAAACTCTAATGCTATGGTACCATGAAGGTCTGATGATATAGTCATGAAGTCGTGATGCACGCTATACGTTATATAGGTTTACTGTCCAATATCAATGCCTCAAGCTTTAAAATATTTTTTAAATAAAAACTTGTTTTTATTTATTTTTTTGTTATATTATACTTTGATTTGACTGCGTAACGCCCCGCGTATCGCTGTTCAAGCCCTAACGCTTCCATTGTTTAAATATCGCGGCATACGGATGATTTGTGTTGTTCGCTAAACGAAACACAAATCACTATTGTACACTATTCCATTTATCATATGAAAGAAATTAAGAGTGCGCAAAGAAATCTGTGAAATAAGATTCATTTATTTCTTTGTTCCTCCAAACAAAAATAACCACAAACCTCCTTATTCTATATTATACTACTTCTATCCATCCTAAGGTTACCTGGAAGAAATCGCTCTATGCGACAAGGCCACCTTTGTACCGTCGTTTAAGTTTATTGTTTATTTTAAGTTTTTACTGTATGGATGTTGGATGTACAATAAAGTTATATTCTATTATATAATGAAAAAACAAAGTGAAATAATCAAATAGACGTAAAATTTTATACAAATATGTATATACACGCTTTTGTAGAAACTACGAGTAGATGCTAACAAAGTGCTTGAAAAACGTTTGTAGCTCTAGGATGCCCTAACAATACAAAAGCAATTTCTTAAATCGAACAAACAAGCTCCTTTTAAACGCGACGTTCAAATGGAAATCGTGAAATGGCATCTTTACAAAGGTTTCTGGCAATACAGGCTTTTATTTGTAACCTGTTATTCAGGTATTATAAGTATGTGCTATTATTTATATCGCACGGTATTTGTACTAGACGACGTTAAAGTCTTAGAAATGGACTCGTCCGAAGACGCAGAATTCGCTTTCATCTATACATTCATAGTTCTGACTCGAACTAGAATCATGCTTTGCTATCAAAATTAAACCTACAAAAACATAATAATTAATATGCAACAACTATTCTTGAGAGATATTTTTTTACATAGTATCCGTTGAGGAATATAAAAGTTGTAACAAATCATTCAATGTTTAATAGGAAATAGTTTATTCATTTGATCTCTGACTATTTTATCTGTCTTAGTTTTTTATTGTTATATAATTTTGTATACTTGTTTATTTTCTTATAAGTCTATTTTTTACAATATCAGTATCTGTTAGACCCTGACCGCATCTCAATTAAAATTTTGTGTATTCTTTGAATACAACGCAACCTCACAACCTGTCACTTAGCTTATTCCATAGAGTGCTTTTTGTGAAGGAATCCCTCCAAAATGTAGTTAGTGTGTGTGAAACGTAATAAAAGAAGATTGATAGGTAAGTTACCGCTCATTTTATTATTTAATATCATATCTTTATTTCATAGACCATATATAGTTATATCATATATAGTTATAGTTATCATATATAGTTCTTAACATTATCTATTTACTCTTTTTTAATATTTGTGGAAACTTTTAATTGGCTTTCCGTTCTCATTTCATTTACCTAGCTAATTTATATATTTCGCTGTTAGTTTTCATTCCGATATAAAATAAATAATTATGAGCAAAATCGGTCAAGAGGTTGTCAAGGTCTAATGTCGAGCAAAACGTGTTTGCTCGCGAGATCTAATTAACTAGTTTGTAATGTTCAAGTAATGAACTACAACACCTAAATGTGTTCAAATCACATAGACTTATCTCACAGTATCGATAGACGGCGACAGTACATGACAAAATAAAATTCCAGTAATATCGGTGCCAACCTACCTATAATTGGCGGTAGTAAAAATAATAAAAGTGACCGTTTTGGCCGGAACCATTACAAAAGATATTTCACGCTGATAAAAACTTGATTACCTAGGTACACTTTACTGGAGGGATAACCTAAAAGCCCTTATGCCAACAGTGGAAATGTAGAATGAAATAAAGGCTGAATTCGCGTATGTAAGCTTAGAGTATGTATTACATATTTTTTACGTGCTATTGAAATCGTCGTATGTATTTACTACGTCGAAACCCTTGATATCGGAGAATATCTAATCAATTACTTGGCAGGCGGAACATTAGCGAGTTATTTCACAGTGAGTTCTTTAATAAATTATTATTTAAAATATAGTTAATACATATATTTTTTTTTTTTTTAAGGCTTCACAATGGTAACTACATCACATAAACACCATAATTAACACTTCTCAATATTAACTAAATGTGTTACCTTTCAAAGCAAGCACAGCATGCAAATTTACTTAAAAAACAAAGAAGAAGCTAACCGTTACAATTATATGTATATTAATATATTATTAGTATATTATAATAGTAAATAGATTGAACTCTAACAATTATTATATTATTATTATATATTATTATCCTTAAGTCTACTAATTATTAAATTGAACTTCTAAGTAAATTTTGACTAATCATGTGTCTACACAGCTTTCTATAACTACACAGTTTTAATGCCTTTGTACCAAATAATAAACAAGTAAGAGTTTAGAAAACACAAGAAATCTCGATAAAAAGGGCTGAACCGTTTCTGATGAAACATACCAAGAACACTTTCGATGAAATCTTCTTTCAAATTATACGAAAATACACTCCATTAGTAGTATTTTCATTTTATTAAAGTTCAATTATTTTAGGAGATACTTTAATATTTTTATGCGATTCCAGAGTAGTCTAAAGTAATATAGCCGAAAAGATAATTATGCCTATCAAAACATTATGCCAACTAATAATATGTAAAGTATTATTATGGCAATAACAAGTATGCTAGACTCATTATCCCATAGTATGTATTTTAGGAGCTATATTTTTATGCGAAGCAAAGGAATCCCTCTGCCCACTGCCACTTCAATTCATTAATCCGCTGTGCCAAGGCGGTAATTTTCGTACGTCAACGGATATCTTCATTTTTGATTCGATCTCACAGAGATTCCCTATTAAATATAAACTCTTATAATAAATCCGGAAAAGTATGAGTTATACTCGCACACCGAAGCTTCCGTACACCTAATCATGAGGCAATATGAACACTGACACTAGAGCTAATTATTCAACAAATAACATCACATATTTTCTACAGTAGGTATAGTCTGAAATGATAGGCGTTGACATACCAAGTTCAATTAAGTAAATGTTACAGACCTATTTTCTTTACAAAGAGATTATAACACTACAGTTTACTTTATATCACGTGACACCAAATGTCAACAAACGTTCATTTGTCATTTATCGTTTCTTTTTGTGGAAACTACAAGGTTATATTTTCCACAATAATTTTCCATTTGTTATCAAAATTTATTAACGCAACGTTGTATACTCTTGACCAGTTTTTGGTATTTGTAGATTTATGCAACAAAAACCGACAATCTTGCCAATTTTTATCGTTCAACTACTTTTACCGTTAAAATAGATAGCCGTTTAAGTGTAAGACAGACAAACAGACACCGTAGCTTCACGAATAATCGCACACCCTTAGTAGGTACGGAAATCTACACACGAATAATTACTTAAATGAATGCATTAAGTACAATTATTGAACTTGTATTGTTGAAGTATTCTGTATCACAAAACAATCTAATACTGCAAAAATCATCGATAAGCATGAAACTTTTCGGCTTCAGAGCACAGAACTTCCGGGATAAGGGAGTATTTTTACGCTTGCTTCCCACAGACCCTGTTTTGCAAATAATTTCAACATATATTGTGTATGTATGTAGATTATCGAATGAAGGTGTGGAATTAACGTACTCAATAGGAATGTGAGGAGCTTTGACTGGGAACGTTATGTTTATTTATATCGCAAGGTTCTTACTCCAGGATCTATATGAATAGTATACTTGAGCAAGTCTCTTATACATATGTAATTATTTATTATTATAATTTGTTTATTATAATAAAATCAGAGTATTTATTAATAAGTGTGAAAATAAATACAAAACGTAATTATATGCCGAAAAAACAGAACTAAATAAAACGATATACTAAATATATAAATATTGGTGGACATTTCACACACCATCTAGCCCAAACCAAGTAAAACTACTACTAATGGAAACTAGATGGCTGATAGTTTTTTTTTTTTTTTTTGGAAATATGTACAAAATTAAGATTCTAAGTTATTATACATAGAAACACCCAGACACATAACAAACATCCACGCTCATCAAACAAATGTTTGTGCCCTGGGTGGGTTGAACCCACGACACGACCTACAGCTCATGAGGCAGTCGTACTACCACTGACCTACATGAGGCCTGTCAAATATTATGACAATAATTATAATAATTATATTCTTAGTATATTATTTAAAAAAAAACGTTATATTTCATGAAATAATTAAGAATTGTATTACTCTATGTAATAATTAAAGGAATGGAATTAAAATCGCTTAAACAATACTATTATAATTTGAGAAATGTATTAAAGTTAAATAAACTGAAACAATCAACTTCAATACGCATATTAGATATTTTCGTTGACTTTAATGACATATTTTTATTTTAGTTATTTTAAAGTTATTTATTTTAATTTTTCCAGTTATTTTGTTTTGAAAACTTAACTATTACATCGATTTGATCAAATTTCTATAGAACCAATCTGAGAGTATATCCTTTCAAATAAAAATAAATATATTTTTTTATCGTTTAATAAATGACGGAGATATGAGGTAACAAACAAAAGTACAACTGAATTGGTAATCTCCTCGTTTTTGAAGTCAGTTAAAAATAAGAATCGTCAGAATTACAAAAACCAGCCAAGTGCTAGTCGGACTCGCGCACGATGGGTTCCGTACAATTATTTATAAAAGTGGCAAAAAATCACGGGAATATGGGAACCCCCCTTAAATATTAATTTATTTTAATTAAATTATTTAGTTTTAAAGTGAATAATATAACTCAATATTCAGTGAATATTTCAAGTGTCTACCTGTTGCCGTTATCAATATCGAGCAAAAAAAATCACGTTTGTTGTAAGCCCCCTTGAATATTTATTTTATTCTGTTTTTTTTTGTTTTATAGCGGCAACAGAAATACATCATCTGTGAAAATTTCAACTCTCTAATTATCACGGTTCATGAGATACAGCCTGTTGACAGACGGACGGACAGACAGCGAAGTCTCAGTAATAGGGCCCCGTTTTACCCTTTGGGTACGGAACCCTAAAAATCAAAAGAGACAAGATGTCAAAACCACCTTGTACGACTTGATCTCTTCATATAAAATATTATAAAGGGAAATACTGGGAAAGAGTGTGCGACCGAGAAAACATTTGTGGAATAAATAAAAGATCAAATGTCATGTATTAAGAAGTGTAAAGACTGATGGAAGACAGAGGAGCATAGGAGTTATTCTTTCGACAAGAAGATCTGAATGAAAATGAATAAATTGACCTCGAATACAAGCAGTGAAGATAGAGCTTTATTTTTTAACCGCATTCATTATGGAAGAGATTGTAATTTTTTACGGTATCGCATAGCTCCGTCATTTATAAACCGTTTTTTTTTTAAGTTTAAACCTACTTTCAGATTGGTTTCATAGAAAATTCATCAAAATCAGTTTAGTAGTTTGATTTATAAAACAATATTGCGCTGTTTGAAATTGGTTGTTTTAAGTTTCTACAAACCGACTTCAAAATAGGAGGAGGTTCTATGTTTGACTATATGTATTTTTAATGTATATTCACTGATTACTCCATCATGTGTTTCTTGAATACTTATAGAATTAATACTAATATGAACGAGATCTATAAAAAATCATAGATTTTGTCATTATGTTGTAACTAGTTGCCAAGAAGCTACTTCTCCAGCATCGCCGAAAAGTAGCGCGTCTGGTAAATCTTCTATGGGATCCATTTCAGCGCGTACGTTTAGTCTTAAAGTACCTATCCAGTTTTTATTATAAGACATTTATGAGGATTATCTAAAATAATTGTAGCCAAAATATATATAAGTAACTTTAACATTATGTGATTAGTCTATTAACAATTTAATATACAGCAATTTAAGGGCGACTGACGTTAATTCGCACTTAAATTGCTAGTCTCTTGGTACATAAATGGAATACCGAGTACACTGAGTCCACAATACTTAATAAATGTATAAAAATAAAGGAAAACAGAATCAAGTGGTTGGACAGGAAACTTGGTAAGAAGTCGAGTCGACAAAGCAGTCACTGAAACATTTTTAATGAAGTCCTTAGTATATTTCTTTCTTTATTTAAGAGATTTTTTTGACACCCTAAGAGCTTATTCAGGTATATTCCGAGCGTCAAGAGTCTTGCGGCGCGTTGGGCATTTTCTGTTTGCTGACAGACGTCACAGTGTAGTAGGTATGTCTTGTTTGTGTTTCACATCGTGCAACACATTATTCATTTCGTTTGGAGAGGAGATGTCCACGGTATTATACGTCGTCACACACAAAAACAAATTTGACATCTGTCACTTTTACACATGTCATACTTCTTTTACTATTGAACTGGTTTACATTCTGCAACTTTAAGACTTATGCAACTTTGAATCACAACTGAATTTCAAGATATTTGGGAATTGACATTTTGGCAGTCTGAAACCTCTGACACTGGACTTTTTGGCCCACTGGTCCTTTTCGGCCTTGGCACTGTGGACCATTTGGGTCTCTGGACGTATTGACATTGAACGGTCTAAATCAGAGCCAGAAACAAAGTGAATAATAGGGTTCAAAAACTAAGCTACGATAATTCTAATATTATATTCTTACAAAAGCGCAGAATATTTTTATGATTATCACAATTAGTATTCGCCTATAAAACGTTGACTATAGATATTTTAGTTACTTCTACAACGAAATGTAATGGAGATAAACTTTACACCATTCGTGGAATAATAAAATTAATTTTAAAAAAAACTTACTTCAAAACAATCTAATTAACTGAAAAGGGAGATATAACACGAAAAAAATCAAAACTGAGCATCTACCTAAGTAGGTACGTAGACAGACTATTTTATGAGGTCGGTGTCAGGCCTTAAACTATCATCAACTAAGTCCTATACCAACCTCAAAAATAGTTGGTTACGTACCTACTTAAGTAAACGCCCAGTTTTGATTTTTTTTCGTGTTATTTCTTACTTTTCAGTTCCCTATATAGATTGTTTTCAAGTCGGTTTAAATTGTTAAATTACTTTCATTTATTCATTTTTTTCACAAAACTTCACTGGGTAAGTTCGTTTAATTTTAAAACACACTGCCTAATTTTTGCGTTATAAAGTATGCCAGATCCTTTTACATAGTGTGAGTGATAAACCAAACGAATTTAGTTTAAATCTAACCAATAGTTTGTATAAACGTCGTTGAAACGCCCATATTTTAAAATTAAGAAAGTCCCATATCTTGGAAACTACTGAACCCGTTTTGATAAAACTTACAGTGACTTGAAGTGAAGTTAAGAGATACTTTTTCAATAAAAAAAAAATGCTCTACGACTTCTAGTTTCTGCGTAATACATGGACAAGCATACAAATATACAAACACAGACTTATAAATGTACAAACATACATACACTTATGAAATTTGGCACACATGTTTAGAAGCTGGGGGGCAATTCAGTTATTCAAAGCCGATCCGTAGGTGAACCTTGTGCGAAACGTTTCCTGTCGGCTGCTATCTTTTTTTGATTTAGTAACGAGCGAAGAACGTGTTACGTTTCATCAAATGTGTCAATTGTATGACATAAAAGTGACTGAATCAAAAAAACTATGGCGGCCGACGGGAAACGCTCCACACATGGTTCGGCTATGGAGTGGTCTTGAATAACTGAATTGGGCCCCTGGTATAGACTAACATATACAAAAACTGTGCAGTCCTGACAATATTACATACATACAGGTCGAATTGATACCTACTTCTTTAGAAGTCAGTTAAAAACATAAGTGAAAACTAACATATTGAAAGAGTCAAGATTTTCTAAGAAAATACGAAGTCATAAACAGCTTTTAGAAAGTTGATAACAAAGAAATTGCTACAGGTGTGAGTTTACTCAACTTTTGATAAGTACAGTTGAGCGATTCTTGGGAAAAACTAAAGATGCTGCACCACTATTTTTCTTTAGTAAAACAAACAACATTTAAGTAAGTATATAAAATTTCCCAGTAACTACTGGGAAACTTTATATAGAATTTGGGCCATAGAATTTTGCTCAGTCAAGTACGCCAAATCCTTCTTATGCCTTTCTTAGCAATCAGATGTTCAAACACTATACAGATACTTTTTGTCTGCTAAACTGATTTGTCTTGTATTCGAAAATAGCTCGCGCTTGATCGTCAACTCAACTGGTGTTAAGCGACAGTTACGGTCTACGATGGAGCGCGCTTGCCTAGAAGGAACCTATTCACTTGCGATTTGAAGACACCTAGATTACATCTATTTGGAAAGACCCATTCAGGAAGCGCATTCCACATTTTGGCGGCACAATAAAAGTGGAGCTAAAGTGTTTCTTATGTATTATTTATTTATTTATTTGATTATAGGCAAGCAGCAGAAGCTGATGAGCCTATATCCTGCAGTGCAGAAATTTACTGGTGAATTAGTGAGTTTTTTGAATATAGACCAGGAAATTATGTGACAAAAGTGGAAACATGTCTGCTGCTCTTCGTTGTTGCTTCAATCCAATGCACATGGAGGTGTCTGTGAAGCTTTAGTGCAAAACTTAGATAAACTGTATATTCTACAAACCACTATTGTTTCTACATAGATAGATAGATAGATCTGAATCCTGTCTGATCCTTTATCTTTAATGCCTTATGGTATAGCATGGTATGATAGCGTAAAAACTTACACCCATGGCCACAAAGCCGTTTTCACACTTCCACAAAAGTCATTTTCACTTTAGAAAATGTATTTTTATGGCAGATTGTGTGAACGAATTCGTAATAAGATTGAAGTTAATATTCAAATTGTATTTATTTGTCATTCTTGTTGTCACTTAAAAGTCCAAGTCATACTTGAAGCTAGTGCTATTTTAAAGTATTTCGAGTTCCACAATCCACATAACAAAGTGTAGCTTTCTTCTAGGAGAATCTATTAACTTACAGTGTGACTAATTGTTTGAAAAGTAATTATGTTGTTTGGTATTCCGAGAGCTTGTGGCGTTTTTGCCCTTCGTAATACCGACGTGTTTTCAGTGACGCGGCGGTAGCCTTCGCTCGGGTGAATGTGCTTCACTACGGACAACAGGGACGGACAATAGGACTCACGAGGGCTGTTTCGTTCATAAGACGGACAAGGCGGTAGGCCAGTAATCTCCGTCCGTCCCTGGCTCTCTGCCCCTCAATATACACAATAAGCAATGACAGTTTCAAACTTACATTGAAAACTTGGACCTGACAATACAATCATTAAAATAACGTGGTAAGTAATAGGTACTTATGTGTGTGGATCATTTTAATTTATGAGTAATTTAAATATCTTAAGCTTCTATTGTGATATGACCGTAGATGTGAGTGTTCACGAGCATTCATGACGATGGTTGAAAAGCATTTGAACGTGAGTGAGTCCCGCCGAGTCCAAGAGACTCAGTATGGTGGGTCCAACTTTGAGCTTATTCCACGCGTCTTTCTCTATTCGAAACTGTCTTGAACAATTATAAACAGACAATAATTTATGACGTGTATTTTTCGTTACACGAAAAATATTATTTAGCATCAATGAATTGACTTGTCCACTTTACAATCAATTTGTGTCTACAGCAAATAGCTCACACATGATGTTCTCACGTAAGCTATCTTATGTATTGATTTTAGGAATGCTGAAAATGGAAAGAGGAGAGTGGGAGCCTAAAACATCAGAACTTAACATTATAAAGGACGGAGGGTGGTCAAAGGGGGGTAATAAAACTACACTTAAAAACTTAAAAACTTCATATGATTACAGGACAGCCATTAAAGTTTAAATAAAAATGTTTTTTTTTTTTACATAATTTAATATAAAATTTAATAAAGTTAAAATATTAATTTTAACTAAGTTTAACTTTATTACTAATACTTTGCATTTATATTATTATTTCATTAGAAGATGAATAACCCTAATTTGCACGACGTGCCGTGCTAGAAAAGAAAGCGCTAAGTAATAGAAAGATACACACTATGTAAGTTAATATAGGAGTAAGTATTTTACGTCCATCCAAAGACTACGTCTTGCTGCGTCGTAGCCAAAGACTACGTCTTGCTGCATCGTAGCCAAAGACTACGTCTTGCTGCGTCGTAGCCAAAGACTACGTCTTGCTGCATCGTAGCCAAAGACTACGTCTTGCTGCGTCGTAGCCAAAGACTACGTCTTGCTGCATCGTAGCCAAAGACTACGTCTTGCTGCATCGTAGCCAAAGACTACGTCTTGCTGCGTCGTAGCCAAAGACTACGTCTTGCTGCATCGTAGCCAAAGACTACGTCTTGCTGCGTCGTAGCCAAAGACTACGTCTTGCTGCATCGTAGCCAAAGACTACGTCTTGCTGCGTCGTAGCCAAAGACTACGTCTTGCTGCATCGTAGCCAAAGACTACGTCTTGCTGCATCGTAGCCAAAGACTACGTCTTGCTGCGTCGTAGCCAAAGACTACGTCTTGCTGCATCGTAGCCAAAGACTACGTCTTGCTGCGTCGTAGCCAAAGACTACGTCTTGCTGCGTCGTAGCCAAAGACTACGTCTTGCTGCATCGTAGCCAAAGACTACGTCTTGCTGCATCGTAGCCAAAGACTACGTCTTGCTGCATCGTAGCCAAAGACTACGTCTTGCTGCGTCGTAGCCAAAGACTACGTCTTGCTGCATCGTAGCCAAAGACTACGTCTTGCTGCGTCGTAGCCAAAGACTACGTCTTGCTGCGTCGTAGCCAAAGACTACGTCTTGCTGCATCGTAGCCAAAGACTACGTCTTGCTGCGTCGTAGCCAAAGACTACGTCTTGCTGCATCGTAGCCAAAGACTACGTCTTGCTGCGTCGTAGCCAAAGACTACGTCTTGCTGCGTCGTAGCCAAAGACTACGTCTTGCTGCGTCGTAGCCAAAGACTACGTCTTGCTGCGTCGTAGCCAAAGACTACGTCTTGCTGCGTCGTAGCCAAAGACTACGTCTTGCTGCGTCGTAGCAAGAGCCGCCGTAAGATTTAAAGTGTATAAAGTGTAAGATTCTGTACCTTGTAGCTCTATGATTCGGAATTTAGATTCCCATATATTTATAATAAAATTAGTAAACTTTGCGATTTCGAAATAAAACAGTTAGGGAATGCAAAAATATACTCTTTTGTTGTTTAAAATCTATTTCATACATAGAAACGGAGGAATTATTAAAAATACTAAAACAGACTTGCTCTTTCTAGTTATGGTTTGTACTTCTCTTCTTATTATCTTTGTTTGTAAAATTATTGTAACTTTTTAAATTCTTAATTGTTTGTCTCTTTGTTTTATTAGCAAATCTTGTGTAAACTTTTATAAACCGGACACATCTTATAGGAATCCAACCGTGCCATACATGTTATAAGTATGCGCAAAAATACAGGCCCCTGCGATACAGGCTATGCCTAGTGCAGGGTCCAATAGAACTCTGAGAGACCTCAATACTTGTATAACACATCATGTAAATAGATTAAGGTTTTAATTTAATTAAAAATAATTTAATTAAAAAAATTGTATTCTGTCTGCAATTTTTTTTTTTTTGTATTTGTATGATTCATCTAAGGACACGCATATGCGGCAAGTCTGGACTGTTTTCGCATGGTAAAACCAAACATTGTATTATGTGAAAGCGTTAATTCATGAGAGAGTGTGTTCACATGTGTTTTGAATGATTTATGGCCCGGTAGCGGCGGGGACTGGCCGCAATAGGAAACATGCATGACTTATTTTTATTTGGTCATAAAAACGATAACCACAAATAGAGTCATTCCACAAAAACAAAATTAAAATGTCTTCAAAAATAAGAAAGTAAGAAGCATTTAGAAATATTTTTTAGTAAATGATTATATTTTTGTACGTTATCAATTCTATACTTTGTGTTTTTTATTGAATGCAAATGCGGTATGACTTTTAAAGTGAAAAAGTAAAGATACTCACAGTTTGCAAGTATCCCAGGTATCCTAGGTTGACGACCTCGACGGAGGTCTCGAGGATCATGGATATTATCCACGGAATCAGCATGAACTTCATGTCCTGGAAAAAATATTTTCATTAATTCTCGAATGTAACAAAATATTTTTATACGCTCTTCTACCATACGGATTTAAAAGTACTCACAATGACTAAAAACTGAGCCTCAATTTCATGGGTGTCCGGTCTTTTGGGATATTCAAATGGTAAAATGATGGAGTTATGCGAATACAAATATGTAAAAAAAAAATCTCGTTTCCTCTTTATTGAAGCCGGTCAATAAAGAACCTAACAAACCTAACTAATAATTGGGGTACTCAAAACATCTACTCGGGTCAAGTAAAGTAAAACGTTTGGAATTGGGCAGTTCTATTATGAAATGGATTCGGCCAAATATGTTTCGACTCAATAGATAAGTAGGTTACGTGTGACGGCATATAAACGGTAGGTATATTAATCGCGCTCAGGTTTTAGTATTACCTAGATTAGCTGTTTATGGACTGCTCGTAACGGTTTTATATTATCATAGCTTTTATATTAAGGCGCTGACGGTAGTAAATACTCTGTCTCGCTCACGCATACCTACAGTTTTAAAGATATATAATTATAGTTAAAAAAAACTGAAAAATCGACTTCAAAATACGCAAGCGTTTATTCGAATGACATTTTTGCAGTTATTTTGCTATAACAACCGATTTTACTGAACCAATTTTTATAAAATTTATCTAAAGTCTAAGCTTAGCTTATACAGTGTTCTGTTCTGGGAACCTACCGCACGGTGAAATATTGGACGGCATATTTGTTTAAAACAAGTTTTATACCTATATATTTTTATTTTTGTTGTGGTTTTATTTGTATTTTATATTTTCGTTATCTTTTAGTTTGAAGGTTTTTTATAGTTTTATGGAAATAACTGTTATCTCTCTGTAAATTAAAAGTTATTTCCAAGTTAACGAGCAGTACTTGCATTTTTTTTTTTTTTCAATTTATGTTTTTTTTTTCAACTGTAGGTACAATTATTATTTTATTGTAATTACATAAATACTTTAATAAAAGTAAACTAAAATAACCTAAACAACTTAAATAATACACATTTATAAATTGTATTTGGAAAAGTAAAAATGATATGAAAATTTCGTGCAACCCAATTAAACTGTTGACTAACATATTCATTATTCATATTGTCACTTATCGAGCAAAATTGGAAATGAACCCAAACACCGATAGGTAAATAATAGTACATTATACACAAGCGGATAAAGCAGTGTATTATGTTACATGTCACATATTGGATCCTGAATGTAGTAGAATTCAAGCTCGCATACGATAAAAACACTTTTATTCCCCGAAATTATTAAAATTAAATTATCAATTATTATTATTAAATTATTAAACACTTTTATTCCCCGTAATTCAAGCTCGCTTAAGATAAAACACTTTTATTCCCCGAAATTATTAAAATTAAATTATTAATTATTATTATTCAATTATTAAACACTTTTATTCCCCGTAATTCAAGCTCGCATACGATAAAAACACTTTTATTCCCCGAAATTATTAAAATTAAATTATTAATTATTATTATTAAATTTTCGACTTTCGACTTGAGTTGACAAGTCGAAAGTTTACAACCAGTGTGTGTTACCAGTGATGACATACGGCACTGAAACGTAGTCCCTAACTATGGGCCTTATAAGGAAGCTCAAGATTGCGCAACGAGCTATGGAGAGGGCTATGCTCGGAGTCTCTCTACGAGATCGAATCAGAAATGAAGAGATACGTAGACGTACAGGAGTCACCGATATAGCACAGCGGATTAGCAAGTTGAAGTGGCAGTGGGCAGGGCACATAGCACGTAGAACTGATGGCCGATGGGGCCGAAAGGTTCTCGAGTGGAGACCACGTACCGGCAAGCGCAGCGTAGGAAGACCAGCCACGAGATGGACAGATGACCTCATACAAGTGGCGGGAGGACGCTGGATGCAAGCCGCTTCCAATCGGTCTTTTTGGAAATCCATGGGGGAGGCCTATGTCCAGCAATGGACTTCTTATGGCTGAGATGATGATGATGATTATTAAATTACTAAACACTTTTATTCCCCGTAATTCAAGCTCGCTTAAGAACACATTTATTCCCGAGGCGCATTCTCTTTTCACTCCTTCTGCGCGATAATATATAAAGTAGTAGTATAGAGTCTATATATATTTTTATCTGAACGGTGATATATGTACTTATACATGTAGGTTTTAAATCGAGAGTTAAAATGGTCTTTCTAGTCAGTCGCACTTCAGCGTTGACCGAAACCTAGTCATTTCAAACAAGGCGGGTTGGTGATTAAATTCAAACCTTTCATAATTATAAGAAAAGTGAAATAACCTTTCAGAACAATAACAAAAATTACGACTATAATTATGTATAACATACATATTTGGCAGTATTCGCGCCAGTTACGTTATGGTTGCCAGTTTGATTTTAGAATTAATTCGAATTAATTTTTGGCGAGCTTAGATAGTATAGGAGGCCTATTATAATAAGGCACTGATTTAAAGAGGCAGTTGTAAATAGCAGTTTTGGTAAGTAAAAAATTATAAATGGCACGTTTAATAACTAGTTCAGCAGTTAATACTAAGCAGTAAAGTAAACAAAAATGAGTAATAAAAAATAATGAAATGGATCAGTGAATATATAACTGAGCAGGAAAATAATTAAATAGGCGGTAAAAAATATTATCTAAAATAAAAATATAAAAAACATAACCGAATCTCTGAAGAAATTATTGCTTATACCTATATACATAGATAACTTTCCATAATTTTTACCGCTCAATCAGTTATTGGACTGCTCAATTATTTTTAGAATTGACATTGTATGATAAAATAACCGACTAATTGATTCTTTATCCATGTTTTACTCTCGCAATAATTAATCAACCGCCTTTAAATTAAATAACTGCTCTATATGTTTTTGAACTGATCATAATAACATCTCGAATATTTAAATAACAGCTCAAAAAATTAGTTCCCTTATAATAATAGTAATAAAAGCCTATTCCTTATATCACTCGAATCGACTGAAATGCTGACAACGTTTTATTCGAAATTTAAATCATATTACGTTTCGGTGTGACAATGAAATAATAAGACCCTAGAGATTAAATGACCCACTTTAGGCCCTATTTACATGACATATTATCTATAAAGGATTATTATATCGGGAATTTAAGGAGTTATTTACGCTGACCAGAGCGGCAATTCAATTAATCAAAACCGATTTGAATAACTATTGAATAATTTGTGATGTTGAAGTATCGTTCTTTGAATGACTTTTTTCTGCGAATCAGTAACAAACGAAAATGTATCATGTTCCAAGAAACGTATGAAATTACTTTTAGTATCATGGTTATGGTTAGATCGGTGGAACATGACTCGTTCTTCGCTCGTTAGTGATTCGTTGACGAAACGACGTCGGTAACGTTTCACAAAAGATCAGTCGTTCCATACGTTTTGTCTAAGGTCAACGAACTAGGAGTATTTCTATATAGTAGCTATTTTTTCCGCAGTAAGTTCGTATAGACTGAGTGGCCAGCCCTAGTGTCCGAGTTATTAAGCCGCCGAAAGGCCTCTGACCTGGCTTGACAAACAACCGGGACATACAATTTAACGTGCCAACCGACCAGTTCTCAGCAATATCTGTTTTTTTATGTAGAAATAGGTTTGCGCTTGACCGCCAACTCGCCTGATGTTAGGCAACGTTGCGGTCTACGATGGAGCGCGCTTACCTAGAAGAAACCAATTCACTCGCGATTTAAAGAGTATTACATTTCATATCAATCTATTCATCCGTTCGATTGGACAAGATAACAAAGAGGAAGAGTTTATAATACTTATTATAAAAGTTACTAGGATTACGTTCACATCGCGAAAGTTTAAAAGATACATTTGCTAAATTACTGTGTTGTCAACAGGATCACATTTACTTGCGAAGTTTGGAATCGATACGCAAACACACTTCCAAGATTTCATTATATAGTTAGTGAGTTTGTAACTTACAAGTGAAGCTAATGTAAGCGTATTAAACATTTATGCGATAACAGCTTTTGCCCGCGACTCCATCCGCCGCTAGTTTTAAGCTTAATGACGCCATTTATGTTTGATCAAGCTTCTAATTTCGGGACTACCCTCCTCTAGGATGCAGATAGTAAACCTATTTATAGGTTTACTAGCTGCGTCCTACGTCTTCATCTGCGTGGTGATGAAAAATAGTGATGTTGAAAAGCTGCCTATGTCCATCTCCAGATCTACTGCTATATCTGTCCTAAATTTCATAAAGATCTGTTCAGACGTTTGAGCGTAACAAGTAAGAGAGTGTTACTTTCGGTTTTGTAATATTAGTTGGGATTTTGTAAAAAAAAAACTTGAGCTGTTTTACTTCTCACTGTATTTCTAAAAGGCACTGATTTAAAGAGGCAGTTGTAAATAGCAGTTTTGGTAAGTTAAAAATTATAAATGGCACGTTTAATAACTAAGTAGTTCAGCAGTTAAGACTAAGCAGTAAAGTAAACAAAAATGAGTAATAAAAAATAATTAAATGAATCAGTGAATATATAATTAATCAGGAAAATAATTAAATGGGTAGTAAAAATTATTAACTATAAATTTGTATAAAAAAAATAAAAAATAAAAACATAACCTAATCTCTGAAGAAATTATTGCTTATACACCTATATACATAGATAACTTTCCATCATTTTTACCGCTCATTCAGTTATTGGACTGCTCAATTATTTTTAGAATTGACATTGTATGATAAAATAACCGACTAATTGATGTTTTATTACTGTCCATGTTTTACTGTCGCAATAATTAATCAACCGCTATTAAATTAAATAACTGCTCAATATGTTTTTGAACTGATCATAATAACATCTCGAATATTTAAATAACAGCTCAAAAAATTAGTTCCCTTTCTAAAATTACTGAAGTCAAAATAACAATCAATAATTATTACGTACATCACATCACGTACATTCACATGTCTAAACGTCACAATTTTTATGTAACGAATTTTATGTTGAAAGCTTAAAATATGCACACAATCCTATCTTATGCACACCAACAAAAATATTTAAATAAACAAAATGTCATGTCATGTTAATTTTTAATTAAGTTTTCGACGTAGAGGATAAAATGTTTTTTTTATGCAGTTTTAAATTAAAAACTATTCAATTTCAGAGCCAGTGACGTAAAATTTATTTTAAATGTGAATTTTGTTTACAATAACGGCAAATAAAAGCGCAAAATTAGAATGCTCTATTAGAAGTGACAATACATGGGCTGTTGATATTTAAGAGATAATCACAAAGGCAGCTCAAATGAAGGTATTTTTATTATTCGACAATAGGCTTGCGCTTGACCGTCAACTCACCTGGTGCCAGATACCAAGCGACAGATACGGTCTACGATGGAGCGCGCTTGTCTAGAAGAAACTTATTCACTCGCGATTTGAAGACACCTAGAGTCTCGTATCGTATCTATTCGGAAACACACATTCAGGAAGCGCATTGTACATTTTGGCGGTACGCACAATGAAAGTGGAGCCAAAGCGTTTCGTACGTGTTTTCGGAATATCAACCATGTAACGATGTCGCTTTTTCGTGCTTCTTGCTGTCCGATAGAAAAATGGGCATGGGAAAATGAGATCATGCGAAGCAGACGCACACTCACCGAAATGGATGCGGTAAAATAAATACGCTTCGAATTGAGAACCTCCTTCGTTTTTTCGTCGGATAAAAACCGATAAACTAGCAACTTTGCGACGATGCTCCAGAGTTACTTTTTTTCTCCTGATACAGAGGTTGAGCATACGACTTTTAGAGCGGAAATTGTGTAGGTACAAAACTTCTTACAACTTCTATCTCGGATATAATCAAAAGTTACTTTTCAATTCTCGCGTTTAATGTACGCCTTGTCGTCTTCACGTTTACTTTGTCGGATTTTGTGGCGTTAATAATGAATGTGAAGCTTTAATAATTCAGTCAAACATCGCAGATCGTGGTTAATCGACTCACACCCGGGGGGAGTGGTCGACCAATTTTGGATTTCTCTAAGATTCGTATTAATCGGTTTAATCTTACGTTTGTAATCCGTACAACTCATGAAAGAAAACATCGCGAGTAAACAACAGCTACGGAATAAAATATCTGTATTAGGTATGTAGATCGAATCAGAAATGAAGAGATACGTAGACGTGCAGGAGTCACCGATATAGCACAGCGGATTAGCAAGTTGAAGTGGCAGTGGGCAGGGCACATAGCACGTAGAACTGATGGCCGATGGGGCAGAAAGGTTCTCGAGTGTAAACCACGTACCGGCAAGCGCAGCGTAGGAAGACCATCCACGAGATGGACAGATGACCTCATACAATTGGAGGGAAGACGCTGGATGCAAGCCGTTTCCAATACAAAATAACTGAACAAAATATGTCAACCAAGTACCTAACTCAACTAACTAAACTACTACACAAAAAGCATATCGATTACCCAGACCGATAAAGGTCTAAAGATAATCCAAATGCTCAAACCCACTACCAGTTGGCAGCGTACCCAGCGCAGCATGCTGGGTACGCGTTGCCACGTTGAATGGCAATGCTTATGCGTTGCCATTCAACGCGCCAGCATTTTGGTCAGGCGTCGCATCGTTCAGGCGCTCAGAATTTTTTTTGAAAATGAGATGAGCTCCCGGTCCCCGCGGACCCAAAGTCTCGACACCAAACGGCTCAAAAATGTAACCTCTACCGAGATTAACATATTTACGCCGCTTGTGCTAAAAAATTAAAATTGCGTAATTTGAAGTCGGTCGTTTGAGTTTTTTAATGTAAGTAGTTATAATACTAATTATTATTTGTAGAACTTCTCGTAATGAGAAGATGGCTCGCGCCCAGCAGTGGGGCAGTTTACAAACTGTACTTTATTTTACTGTACTTTTTTCATCAGCCCTGTTTCTACAAGTAGAAACAGGACTGATAAAAAAGTACAGTATAAAAAAAATGCACTAACGATTATGTTGTGACAGAGTTTATTTTTACTATATATACTTATGTTTTATTTTTCATTACTTCTTCTAATGCTGGGGCCACACTAAGGTTAACGTCAAGGGAAACGTCGCCTAGTCGCCTAGTCGCCTATCATCGCGATAAATATTGCGTTAGTTATTAACGTGATAAAGTGAGTGGCTACACTTGAACGGTCAACGTAAATGCCCATTCTTGGCGATAAAATTGGCGCTGAATTCCTTGAATTCCTTGAACGGCAATGTGGATGGCTTTTTCAAATTATCGCGTTGAGTCGTGGCCACACTTACGTTAAACGTCAATCATCGCGATAATTAACGGCATTTCCCGATAGTGTGGCCCGAGCATATGGATGGATCGTTATGCATGTAGCTGTATTTACCTACCTACTTTCCACCATCATAGCGATCCGTCAATAAAACTAACTTAATATCGTTTCCAAGATGTTGGTACCGTCACTCCATGAAAATAACTAGCGGGAAACTAAAAAAAATATCATCATCATCTAATAATTATACTCCTTTATTGTTTTTTTTTATTGCGCTTGGCACAACTCGTATAATCTTTCTTTCTTCTTCTCTACTATAATTCTTGTATAATACTCGTATAATTCTTGGCACAACTCGTATATTCTTTGCACATTCAAACCTTTTTGATGTAAATTGGTTTTAAAAACTAAAAAAAAAAACTACTAAATTATTGTACATTTTATTTACAGTTACTTATTTACAGTTTTACTAAATGTTATGTAAGTTTTTTACATAATATTTAGTGTTTCTTAGCTAAATCAGCAACCTCCTTGATTCGAACTATTCGTTTTCATTATTGGTACAAAAAGGTTGGAAATATTTTGTGTTGAAAATGTAGATCCATCGTGTTCGAATTTCGAAATTACGATCCACTCTAGGGTGGTTCTCCCCTAGGGGAGAAAATTAACTTTTCCACGTTAGTATTAGCCTTGGAAACCTAATTTTACGAGCTAGTAAGATGTAAATATATTTACCTTATATACTCCAAGAATCAGCATAATACTTCCGACAATGCCAAGGAGACTGCATGCCAGGAGTGATATGTTCAACGCAACAGTTACTGGAACAAAATAAATTAAAAATACATTTTTCACAGTCAAATACTTTATATAGAGTCGGATAAAAGGTTGCTATTTCATTTCACGTGCGCGTGCGGCTATTTGTATGTAGTATTCGTGTATAAGTTACTGTAAAAGCTCGAACTACGGTAAATCTTTGGTTATAACAATAAATCTTAAGTTTTACCACCAGGAGTTGGTAAATGTAAGTATTAAAAACTAAAAAATCTCATCCTCATAAAAAGAGGAACAAATTTTCGGACTTATATTATTAGAAACTGGACATGCTCGGTTAGGTTAGGTGGTAAGTGCACGACATTCGGACGTTTACTATAACTAGTTCGTAAATCTTGGAATTTGCTGTAGTTAGGGCTTTTACAGTAACATAATATATACACAATGTGTTAGTGTGAGTAAATGATGGAGGTCGTAGATTGTTCGTCTCGCTCGCGTGTATTAAATTGTTTGAAAATATAGAACGATGAAAAAATTCGTTGCATATTGAAGATAAAAATAAACATTAGGAATATTCAATAATAATAATTTTGGTCGAAATAAATTTTCTTATTATTATATAAAAAAGCGAATTCAAGAAAAGGTCGATTGTCACGGGACGTGCCACAGATGTGGTAATATTGTCAGAAATACAAAATTTCGCGTTCACCGCTTGTACATTGTACAAGCGGTGAACGCGTCAAAATTGTCAACACCTGGTATAACGTAGTAGAGGCGTGACGGTGTCGAAAAGCGTCATTCTATTTTCCGTCACATCATTCCGGCATACGAGTTGGTTTTATACGAGGCGCGCAAAAACATCAAAAATGACTAGAATAGATTTTTATTTATGAAAATTTATTTTGTTCAATTTTTATTTTTTTTGTACATACATTTTTGCTGTTGCTTTCTTCGTTCAGTATGGTCAACAGTTATTCTATATCTTAAAAATATTTGTAAACGCGAGTGAGACTTATTACCTACAAATCCTTAACGTACACAAACATGACTAGAATACAAGCAAAGGCCACAAGCAATCATGACTTGCAAGAACTATATCCAGTGTGATTCCTGATTAATGGAGCGTGTCCACCATACACGCGCCCTCGTCAGTGTCCGACTTCGAAAAATCAATACTAACTATTTAAGAGGATTGTTGACCGCGCATTAATTTGTCCTTTCATGAGGAGAAAGCGATATGTGTATAATTATCCTATTCTGGTCATTATACGATTGAAGAGACTTGGACTCTCCATACTACTTAGATAACATTCGTCTGATACCAATTTAAAAACAGATTTACCGCATTAGATTTTTTGATAATTTCTTATCTTATAAAATTATGGGGTCCAATTCTTGGATGTACCTCGTCTTTGGCCTTTAGCCGCTTTTGTGTTTACCCATTTTTTTTATAATTCGCACCAAGCTTTCCGAAGAAGATATTATGATAAATTTAAGAAAATACTTGTCGCGCGATCTTTTGCCAACAAATTACGCGCTTATCATACAAAAGGAGAAAACTGTCTACGCCTAAATATTATCCAATTTGGATTTTTTATATAGTTGGACTCATTAACGGCTATACGATTTCTTTTTTTCCAAAATTATCACTTAAAATTTTTGAACTTTAACGGAATTTGAAAAAAGCAAATCGTAGAAGCATATTTAATAAATTTAATCAAATAAAATTGTCATCGATATCGGTTAATGTTTAGGGTGGAAAACAGTTTCCTCCTGTTTGTGTGGGAGATCGTGCTCTCTTAATACTATTTAACATAATTTCAAATATATATATATTAAACGCAGATATCTACTGCAGCAATCTGTTAACATTTTATTTGCCTCTGGCATTTTTAACTGACTTCCAAAAAGAAGGAGGTTATCAATTCGGTCTGTATGTTTTCTGTATGTCATCGATTACTCAGCCAATTGTGCAATAATTTTGATGATTATTTTTGTATTTGGTAGATCATACTTCAGAGGTGGTCCCGTTAAATTTTATCAAAATCGATGGAGTACCTACTTTGGATTTTATAACAAAATAACTGGTGAAATATGATCCAAGTGCTTGTAGAACAGTAAGTCACGTACTATGTATTGTATTGCGTATTTTGAAGTCGGGTTTTTCAGTTTTTAAACTATAATTTTTTATTATATTTTTGTAAAATTTAAATCGTTACACAGAAAGTTCCTGAAGGAAGACGTTGTGCTGGAACTGCTGGAAGGCCTAAAAATCGCTGGCGTCACAATCTTGACACATTCTGGAAAGAATGGCAATGGGCCGCGATTTGTAGAGGGAAGTGGGAAACCTTTGCCTAAGAATAGTGCAGTATAGAATAATAAAAAACACTCAAAGCTTTCTTCGGTTTCTCATCACGCTGTCCTTAGAATATAATCCCTTCCACAGTCCGCACGGCTCAAAGGGCGATGGCAAAGACGGCTTTACATTTTACATAAATAAACTGTGAATGGACTGTATACACAACAAATATTAAATAAAACCATAGACAAGTCCAGGTTCTGTTATTTTCTTTGTTAAAACTAACATCGCGTACCTTATATTATACCTATTAAGCATTTTTAGTGGGCGAAGGGTTTTGAGCGGTCTACGGACAATACGGCGTGACATTCGTAGTTCTTTTCAAATTGTTTTTTTCTATTTGATAATAGGCTTGTGCTTGACCGCCATCTCAATAAACTACTGAAAAGTTCGACTATTAGATCCATCTCTTAGTTCCATATATTACTTACTAACCAGTATTATATTAATATTTGAAAACTTTCAAAACAATGAATTCCAAGATGTATTTACTTATTTATTTAGTTAGTTACAAGTAATATGAATAGTATTCATATTACTTTTATATTACTATGTTCATCCATGTTCAAAGTTTTGATATGAACCATATTGGATGCAGAACAAACATTTCGGTTTATTATTGTACTGCTAGGAAATAATTTATACTGGTATTGTACATGTTTTTAGTTTATTATTATAACTGAATAAAGATCTTTTAAAACTAGACTAAGCTAGTTACAAATGAAGTTTTTTTTTTTTAGGGTCCATACCCAAAACGAGACCCTATTACTAAGACTCCGGTGTCTGTCTGTCTGTCCGTCCATCCGTCCGTCTGTCACCAGGCTGTATCTCATGAATCGTAATAGTTAGACAGTTGAAATTTTCACAGGTGATGTATTTCTGTTGCCGCTATAATACTAAATACTAAAACCCAGAATAAAATAAATATTTAAGGGGCCTCCCATACAATAAACGTGATTTTTTTGCTCGTTTCTGACAGTTCGCCTGATGGTAAGCGATAACTGTCGCCTGGACAACTCCAACATCTGTGGCAGCTGTTGCTTTGCTAACCCGAAAAGGTCAATAGTAAATAGTTCTTATTATTTGTAGACATGCTTTTTGTAGGTACTATTGTAGATACGCTTTTGAAAACGCTTTGTTGAAACGCGGTGGGAAAACTGAGGAAGCGCATTTCACGTTTTGCTTGTCAAGTCCGCGGAAGAAAGGAGCGGAAGAACTTGACTGTTTGGGATTGCCATGCGTATTGCTTATGCAAAATGCGGGAGCTTTTCGGCGGTGTCTTGAAGTACGATGGTGGAACTCCGAAGCAGGAATAATAAAATTAAATAATTTTAACGGATTTATTGCGTATGTTTTACATAATTTAATGATACGACGTTCGATCATTTGCAGCGCCCGTGGTCATGGTCGAGGTGAAACTAAATGACAATTGTATTTTTTGTTATGAAAATATTAATTACTATAATACCGCCTATTAGTTTACGGTGTCAACGGCTAACTCAGATCTTTGCTGAGGCTGAGATTTTATTAATTTGATGACTGGGTCCCATCTAGGTGGGCGGCACTTGCACACATCTTTAAGTTCGGATATTCCAGAATTTCAATAGACTCAATCTTCATCACCTCAGCCATAAGAAGTCCACTGCTGGACATAGGCCTCCTCCATGGATTTCCAAAAAGACCGATTGGAAGCGGCGTCCAGTGTCTTCCCGCCACTTGTATGAGGTCATCTGTCCATCGACAGATGACCTCATTGAGATGCCAACTCAATCTTGTTTAATATCAATTAGCAACAATCGCAAAAACTTTAGGAATAATAAAAGTGAGGAAGCTAATAAAAGCATAAATTTTAGATAAATTTGACATATATACAACATACTCACTTGGTGTGATCTTTGTAGGTTCCAAGAAACTTTCGGATTCTGGTTCACGGAGTTCCCCACTTAAATAGCGATGTTCCACGTCGATAAAGTGTACCATGGTAATGGTGGTGATGGTGAAGTATGACTGCAAATAAATATAAATTATAGTTTAAAAAACTAAAAAACACGCTACAAATTATTGTGATCAAAGTTCATTACAAGACTTTTCTAACAAATCCAAACACAGCTATGATACGATGTTCCATCATGAAGTTCTAGTTCATATCTTCCGGCTCCATCATCAGATCAGTTCGACAGTACCATATTATTGTATTGTCATCAGAACTACATACAGCAGTTAATTTTCATGACGCTACGATCCTTGGAAGATGGTTAAATTAGTTACCTTAGATTTTATTACATACAGGTCGACCTGATAAAAGCGTGTTAAAAAGAAAAGTCACTGTCATATTTCCCCCTCTTCATGTTGGACTGGGTGAAATATAAAATCATAGAATGTACCAGCTGCTTTTTTCCCTGGACATACTGTAAGTGTCAGTAAAGGGACTTGAGGGAAAAAGGCTGACCCTCAAAAACTGCCAGCCAACATTTTGTACATCTTACCCTCTAATTCCCTATCCCTTACATCTAACTCTCTAACCACGGTCAAATGTGGCGTGAAATGACCTCATGTTATATCAAATTGGTTCATAAATGACGGGATTATGCGGTAACAAACAAAAAAATACAGCCGAATTGTTAAAAGTCCTTAGTTCGACCATAGTCCATCTCGCTCGCGCATACCCACATTTTTACAGATATAAAATTATTGAATGAACTCTTAAAATAATCGTCGTTTGTAAAACTAGAAAACAACATTATAAACATTCGTCAAAAAGTTCAATTTATTTAATTTGATCTCGATCCCATTGTTTTTCTGGTAATTCAAATATCTTATTTATATCACCCAGAATGTTATTTATTTTAACCTTATCCTTTAGTCCACATATTTCTTTTCTGTTTTGTTCCACTCATGTAACTGAATACTTGTTGCGTCTTAGCTTCTTCTCTCGTATAGACAATGAGTATTTCATTAATTGTTTTTTTTTTTTTTTTTTTACCCTGAATTATCTCAGTAAATCTTTTGTCTAAAGACAGTTATGACAGTTACAGACAAAACAGTTAAAGACAGTTATGACAGTTTAGTCGTCATTTTTGCCGTAATAATTTCTAAAAATGATTTTTATGAATGAAAATTAACTTGGATCAAATTGAAATTTTTGTCGAATATTTGCGTTCCATGACAGGCGTCACTGACGTGGGATACAAGTCTACCAAGCTCAAATGGGAGTGGGTGGGTCGCGTCCGGACAGGACAGGTGGGCAATTGTCTCCACAAAGTGGGTGCCTACAAACAGGCGACCTCCAGGTCGCCCACCAACAAGATGGCGCGACGAAATCCAGAGATTTGATAAGGATTGGGAGGTGCCTGCCGGAGACCGACAGAAATGGAAGGCATTGGGGGAGACCTTTGCCCAACAGTGAGAGAGTACAGGCAAAATAAAAAAAGTGATGTTTTCTAGTTTTACAATCGACGATTTTTTTATAAGTTCATCCGAGACAGACGATGGTTGACTTTTAACTACTACGTTGACTACGGACTTTTAACCTCCATTTTTTAAAGCCGGTAAAAATAACTTTCTTATTACCTCGATTAAAGCTATCTAATAAATTAACCGGTATAGTTACCAGTGTATAAAGGGAAGCGGCATAACAACCCTTGCGGAGGCTACGGCAGCAGCAGCAAGAGTTGATGATTGGCATCTTCTTCTCGTCTCAGGATCTAAGGAAAAGAAATGATATCATTTAGATAATCTTTTTTATACTATATTATATATCTTAGATATAGACAATAGACAATGTTTTATTATGACAAAAACTTAAATATTTACATGAATTAAGCTTATAGGTAAGCTTATATTTGAGAGGCCTCATGGCTCAGTGGTAGTACGACTGCCTCCTTGGCTGTAGGTCGTGTGTTCGATCCCCACCCAGGGCAAACATTTATATGATGACCAATATCCATTGGTTCTGTGTCTGGGTGTTTCTATGTATCATAAGTAGGTATTTACAAAAACGTATATATGAATTCTATCAATCATCTAGTTTCCATAGTACAAGATATTCTTAGTTTGGGCTAGATGTTGTTGTGTGAAATGTCCACGAATATTTATTTATTTATTTGTTTTATGCTTGGAGTGGGCAGACGCACTGTATTTTAGGTATAATGCTACAAGTACGTATACGTATGGCCGGTCGTCGCACCCAGCTCGACCGGAAAATGCTTATTTCATTTCATCTCCTGTCACATAGGAGATGAAACAGTCATACATATCCTGTGTGCTTGCGATTGCACCATAGCAGAAGCCGGCACCTTGGAGGCCACATAATCCCACCCGACGAGATTAAAACCTCCTCCCCCAAGGCCATCACTGACTACATGATCGGTATAGGACTTGGGGTGGTGCTGTGATCCAAAGGGGTTGTCACAATAGATCTGCAAAGGTCGCAGTGACGTGCCGGGGCTGCTATAGACCGTTTGGCCTCCTAGGTTAAAAGAAAAAATACTTATTACACGATACAACGAGACATATTTTGTATGTATAGAACTACTCATATCACACTACTACGTATGGCACTACGTGCATACGCACGTAGATCGATAAATAACGACAAGTCTTATTACCGTTTTGTAAATGTGTCGCATTTGCGGGTCAGAAAGTTATTTCTGTGACCTGTCGCCATTTTCTCCATCCTGCGTTAATGTCAAAATAATTTACTGTCTACAGGTCTTAAGATTTCATTAAAAATTTACTTGTAGTCTTTGTATAGAATTTCTTTAGAATTTTAAATTTATTAGAAGCCTTTTTTCCAAATAGGGATACCTTTTTTACAATCCATTGCAAACACGTGTGGTATTGTTACCTACTCCATAAAAAATCATGATCATGAGTCTGCATGATCTAATTCCTTCTAGCCCTTTTTTCTATAGGACGGTTAGTAACACGAAAAAGCGTCACCAAAGTTTCATGGTGGATATCCCAAAAACCCGAACGAAACGCTTTAGTTCCACTTTCATCGTGCGGACTGCTAGAATGTGGAATGCGCTTCCTGAGTGGGTCTTTCCCGATAGATATAATCTGGGTGTCTTTAAATCGCGAGTGAATTGGTTTCTTCTAGGTAAGCGCGCTCCATCGTAGACCGCAACGTCGCTTAACATCAGGCGAGTTGGAGGTCAAGCGTGAACCTATTTTTACATTAAAAAGAAAAAAAAAAAAACGAATCTTTTTGCATCCGGAAAAAAAGTGATATCTCTTTTAAAAGTCGAATTTTAATTATTATCGTTATCTATCGTGGTACAAACTGTAGTCCTAATAATCTCAGTAATATTCAGATAAAGACGAAACCACTCTGGGAGAATGTTTGTAACGATCTGAGCCCAATTAATAAGTAAAAATAAATTGATTTTAATTTTCGATCCAGTTAAAACGTTGATAAATAAAAAACATACATACTTACCTAATTGATAACCTCCTTCTTTTTGGAAGTCGGTTAATAAAGTAAATAATTAAGAATTACAGATTCAAAATGTTGAACAGTTAGATCGCCCTATCCGTGGCAGACAGCCACAGTGGCCGTTATGGCTTATTGTTTTTATTGCATTTTTGAGTTCTAACAATGCATCTGCATCTATCCACATCGAAAGACAATTAAAAAAAAACCTTAATGAGCTTTAAAAAAGTTTTTTTACAATGAGCCACATAACTATACTGTCTGTCGAATAGAGCCACTGCGTCCGATTGTTGCTGTCGCAAACAGCCACTAATGCTTGCGCGCCCTTATTCCACGTTAAAATTGCTACGGGATTACTCGCGACTGACAACGAAAAACGTCTATTAAATTCAAGCGTGCACCGCAATTTTGCCACGGAAAAGAGCATATATGGCAATTAAATTCACATGAACGTGATAAAATTCCGCGGAATAGAGCGTAAGGGACAAAATATGTATAAAAACGTGTATAAAAATAAGTAAAAAAATTAAATCAACTGCCTGTATGTTGAGTCACATATTAATTTAAAATTCAAAAAATATATATGTTGCCTAAGAAGTTTTAGAAATAATCAGAAAAAACCTCCTCCTGAAAACCTAGGATCTTGTAATAGTGGCTGGCTTCGACGGATACGACGAGATATGCTTGGTCT
This sequence comes from Lycia hirtaria, assembly GCA_947563715.1. Taxonomy (NCBI): domain Eukaryota; kingdom Metazoa; phylum Arthropoda; class Insecta; order Lepidoptera; family Geometridae; genus Lycia; species Lycia hirtaria. The sequence continues at coordinate 18,608,265 of OX387386.1, forward strand.
ACGAATCTACGTAGCAACGGAAATCAAATTTCGAACGCCGCGCGCCGGCGGCGCCTGCCATATGCGCCGTTAGTTGGACTAATTACCCCCAGGGGGTTATTCTTTGACCCTGTGACCATTAAGCATAGAAGGCGATAGATTCACATTGGAAATAATACTTTCAGTCCCTACATTTTAAGTCTATTTTTGAATATAATTTTTTGTGTAATAAGGCAATAAGCAGTTGCAGAGGAAAAGGTATCAGTTTAGAAATAAAGTAACATATCGCTATTTAATAAGTATGACGGTAACATTTTGTTTGTATGAATTTTTTGTGTATTTTTTTGGAAATCCGTTAAAAATACAATGAATGCAGCCCGTGCGGCAGCTGCGGCGCATCCCTAGCGCTCGTTCACCTTTATAAGGACCTGTCAATGAGCCAGTATTAACATTATGCTCAAATTGTATTACATTACAGGCGAATGCTCATTAGTCAGTGAAGCAGTAGGTACTTATTGTTATTGTCTTTATAATACAGCTTCAGTATTGTTTTCACAATAGGTACAGTTTCAATTCGATTTGTACTCAAATTGAATTTTTGATTGTTTCAAGGCAAATGCTCTCAGTGAGGAACCGTTTTAACATCCAACATTATTTTTAACATTTTATCTTTTATCTACACAAACCCAATGTATGTATATCTATGTAGGGTCGGGTCTGAACCTAAAATTTATTGATAAAATAATTACACAATACACAACGTAACCCAAAAATTTCAATAAAAATCAACAGAACACGTTTTTCCAATAACCTAATTCATGCTAAACAAATTCAATTTTCAATATCGCAGCGAAGGGATGAAATTAAAATACGGTAGCTGTCGAAATTGGGTTCATTTTTGGCTTCAGATTCAATTGCTAATCTTATTAGGAACCAGATGCGCTTTTTTTATTGCAGCTTCAGCTTTTCAGCTTTTTCCATGGAGAAATCTAATTTACGGCGATAGTTATTGGACCATAACATCAATTACTAAGTTGTTCGCACCGAACTAAGATTTTGTTATTTAATATTTTTGGAAACTGGATATTATTATCACTGATATATAATATTTTTTTCACAAGATCTTGTTTGTACTTGAGTACTTATTTTTCCTCACTGACATGAACTCCAACGAATGAATTGTTACAACCTAACCCAATAATTTTTCTTCTTGGGTTCCATACCGTATCTATAAAATGAAAAAAAAAACTGTCTGTCGTCTGTTTGTTACCTTTTCACGGCTAAATGGCTGTACCAATCGTTATAAAATTTGGCACAAAGATTCTTTAGGATCTGGAGAAGGACGTAAGTTCTGTCTATGTCTATGCCTAAAATATATCTTTTTGGGAAAAAAAAATTGTTCCAAACTACCAATTAATTTGTTATAATTTATTTTTTATTCAACGTGTTATTGTACTATCTGTTGTATGATTATGTCACAATAAAATACATGTCTATGTGTCTATGTCTATGTGTATGTCTATGTAAATTATATTGTGTCATCATCATCGATCATCACCGTTTTTCATCACTACGCGGGGCGCAGTGAGTAATAACTTCTGATGTTCCATTATACTACGAGTATTTACCATGAAGGTATATATGTTTTATTGTTAGAACCGTGTTAGAATGATTCATGAGTTGTAATCAAAATACAACAAATGACGGCAAACGGCCCTGTAGCGAACTCCCCCCCCCCCCCCCTTTCCCCTCAAACAAACAAATAAACAAAAATTACACAAATAAAAACAAAATCGCCCAGTTCTGTGCAGAGAGGCCCGATCAATTTATTAATAATGTTGTTATCTTTGATGGAGCCTGAATGTGTGTCATTTTAGCCATATCTTATCGCACCACATACTAAAATTTAATCTGAGAGTTGTGATTATCTAGTCAATATAATCTAAGTCCAATCAGGGCAGGGCTGCATCCATAAAGAATCGCTCTTATACAGTCGGTCATTTTGTTTTTCTTTTTAACTGACTTCTAAATAGAAGGAGGTTCTCAATTCGACTGTATATTTTTTTGGATGTTTCTTAGGCGATTACTCCGCTAATTATGAATTGTGTTTGATGATTATATTTTGTTTGGTAGGTGATCCCTTAAAATAACTGAATAAATGTCATTGAAATGAAACAAATTTTAACGGATTTATCGTGTATATTTTACATAATTTTAGGACCTGATGGATGCTGCATAGTGTTGGAAACGTCAAGTTATAAAATTATATAAAATATTTTACACGATAAATCCGTTAAAATTTGTTTCATTTCAACGAGTAAAAATCACGAAAACCTTAAAAAAACATTAGAGATAGACATAGACATAGACAGAAATTTATTATGTGAAAAAATTTCATCCAGATAAACGAATTGTTTACTTAAAATTGGTTTTTGTTTTTGAACAATATTTATAGATAGATAGATATAACGCAAGCAAAGCGTGACAGAACGAGAAATCAGAAGTCAGAAAATATTTATTGTATAACTGTGTACAAAGGTGGTAGTATAAATATAAGTTTCAACAGTTTGTCCATCATGAACATACAATATTACTCGTTTTTTTTTTACAATGACAATATACTATACAGCCAAGACAGTGATATAAAATACACTACACTAAGAAGAGGTGGACTTTTTTTAAAGCCCGTTTTTAATAACGGATTAGAATAAATTTCTGGTAAAATCGGTTTTTTTCACGACCACAATAGTTTCTTTAATACCTTCAGTCGCTCAGTTACGGAAATCCTTGCTGCATCGCAATAAAGTTCAATTTAGTTTGATATGATAACTAAACGATGGTTCACATTCGACCTTTAGTCTAGTAAAAATAAGATTTGTGACAACATAAATGACAACTAAGTATATTGCTATTTAAATGAATGTACTGTTGTTTTGAAATAAATTTGACATATTTTCATAATGATATTATAAAAGCTAATTTCTATTTTCTACCTTTACACGCTCAAACAGCTGAACCGATAAAATATCTATAAATCGGGGATTATTGTTGATCTATGATTTTTAGCTATTTTCCTATCATAATTTCAAAAAATCCCCCCAGTTGCAAATACTGTGATGTGCTCCATACAAACGGATTTATTTTTACTAGACTACTTACACTATACTACGTAGTTATCGTTAATTTATTATTTCATGGACTGTTTTATCAGCTTGATGGAATTAAGCTTAAATACGTTCCATTATTATATGTACTTACTGTGGCTTAATTTCAAGTTATTTTGTTCTAGAAGTAATGAAACCGTATGATAAACTATTAGATTTATGAATAGTAGACCTCGCGAGCACAAAGTCTACTCGAGAGGCGTAGTATTATTGTATGTAATAAAGTTCTGTATGAGAGTTCTACCGCTCATATTCGAAAATATTGTTCCGAATTGAGAATCGAATGTTTCTGTCAAATATTATCAAAATCTAATGTTTCTGTCAAATATTATCAAAATGTAATGTTTCTGTCAAATATTATCAAAATCATGAAACTTCTTCGCTTATTCAATTGAGATTTCAAAATCTTTAAGCTCGATAGCCTCTTGGCAGATAATGCTCATTATTAAAAATTCTTGTTTAGAATTATGAAGTATTTTAAGAATTATGAAGTTTTAGTTTATTAGAATTATGTAGTTTCTCAACTAAGCTTGCCGGAAACTTAACTAAAGGTTATCAAATTCTCATCTTGAGTGTGGTAGCTAGATGTTCGCGATTTTTCCTGCTAATCGGATTATTGCTAATCGTAATTACCTAAAACCCTCTTAGGGGTAGCTTATGTACGTTATTACAAATAACTTGTGTTCAGACTTTTGAATATTCGTCTAAATAAACTTCCATATTTTTTCCGTGAACCACTTTTTAGAGTTATGTTGTGAACTAGATACCCTTATATTAAGGAATATTCGTTCCTCCGTCTGTCCGTCTATACATATTGGACTTAGATCAAATGCTATAAGGTCTAGTAAGTTATAATTTATGTATAGGAATATAATTACATTATTAAGTAATAGAATTACATATTACTAAGTGATACAATAAAATCTTGAAATAAATATTTTTGTATAGTTATAGTTTAAATAAATATAGCTATAGAACATAAACCGACTTTTAAATGCTCAATTTTGTTTTAAAAACCAAACCACTGAATCGATTTTGATTAAATTTCTTTGGGATTAACCTGAAAACATATTCTTTCAAGCAAAAAAATAAGATTTTTTCAAGTCGGTTATAACGACGGAGTTTTATGGTAACAAAGATGTAAAAAAATACAGCCGAAATACTTAACCTCCATTTTTAAATCGGTAAAAATAAAAGGATTATTTTTAATCTATGTTTAGGGGTTTATGTTTTTAATGTTAACCAACAGCGAAAGGGTTCGAAAGGCGAAAGTGATTGAATGTACGTTTATACATATATATCACTACATAATTAAGTCAATCTTATTTGGTTGGCTCCGCAGCCTAAGCCGCTTGACAGATTTCAATATAACATGAGGTGTCATTAATTTCGCCTTAGTTGAGAGAGGGACATGAGGTCCGGGTCAGCTATCCGACTAAGCATAGTTACCTTTCGAAGTCGGATATTTTGTTTTTAACCAACTACTCAAGAAGTGGACGTTTTTCGAGTGTAAGTTTGCATGTTTCTATATTATCTCCAACAGTCATAGGCTACATTATTTGTAACAATTTCAAATTGAAAAAATAAAAATATATTAATAATATAGGTATTCAAATAAAATTCATAATGCAATTGTTGTGAGAATGTATGCGTAAAATCGCTGTAAACAATTTCTTTTGACTGGCCTTGTGGCTCAGTTGGTAGTGTGTTTACGTCTACCTGCTGAACTGAAAGGTCGTGTGTTCAATCCCCACCCAGGGCAAACATTTGTGTGATGAGCATGGATGTTTGTTCTGTGTCTGGGTGTTTCTATGTATCTTAAGTATATTTTTACAAAAAAAAAAAAAAAAGTATATATGTATTCTATCAGCCATCTAGTTCCATAGTACAAGCTTTGCTTAGTTTGGGCTAAATGGTGTTGTGTGAAATGTCCACAAATATTTATTTATTTATATTTATTTATTTTAACGCATTGTTTTTATATTAGAGAGAGATATGTAATTATTATTACAAAAAAAATATAGCATATAACACTCTTGAAGTAAAGACGAATCTAACGACACCAAAATCGGTCAAGCCTGTTAGGCTGTAGGCTATGATATAGAAACATACATACATACCTATACTCGAAAGACATAACCCTCCTTCGGCAGTCGGGACATAAAATTAATGTTAGCGCCATATTTTTTTTATACTGCAGTAACAAAAACTTACTACTACAAAAGGTTTCAAGCTACAAAAGATAAACCATTTCCTTAAAATTTGAAGTCGTTCTAAAATATTATGCTTATTTATAATCCCGAGTCTCTCGCCATTCCAAGGAGTGGTTCGAGGATGGGGGCGCGAGAGGATGGGGGTTCATTAATCAACCAAACACGGCGTTAAGATTAAATATAAACTCAGAAGCCGAGTCGGCTTCAAGGCTACTGGTAAAGGGTAACATGTTGTCTCTTGAAAGGGTGCGTAGGCTACACCTACAATAGCTTATTCGAGAACTATAATTGGAATAACCCGGGCGAGGCCATGTGGTAATATAAAAAATAAATAAACAAGTATATAGTTTATAAATAACCGACCAACCGACTTCAGTTTATAAGCAAATGCACGAGTCACTATAAAAATACGTGATTTGCTTGAAATGTGCCTATGAAATTTGAAGAGCTTTCTCGATTTCTGATTCTCTCGATCTGAGGATCCCATCATCAGATCCTGACAGATCTGATGATGGGATCCTGGAGACCACCTAGGAAGTGGTCCCTTCCAAAAAAAAAAAAAAACGAGATATAGGTATTATTAGACTTGCCTTGTGGCTCAGTTGCTCATGTCTACCTGCTAAGCTGTAGGTCGTGGGTTCGATCCCAGGGCAAACATATGTGTGATGACCATGGATGTTTGTTCTGTGTCTGGGTGTTTCTATGTGTCATATGTATATATTTACAAAAAAAAAGTTTATATTTATTCTATCAGCCATCTAGTTCCATAGTAGATACAAGCTTTGCTTAGTTTGGTCTAGATGGAGTTGTGTGAAATGTCCACAAATATTTATTTAGACATTCACTCGCAAAATCAAAACTTAAGCTTACAATTGTCCGACTTGTACTGGCATTCGTCAAAGTATACCAAAGAAGATTAAACGCGGAAAAAATGTTCGGAACTTTCGTTATTGTCATTGTTCTCTATTCGTGGTCATTCTGTCTCAACGGGTCTTTATCCTTATTTTCCTTATTCACCGGAATTGATCTGTTCTTATCCTCATTTTCCAAGGTCACATTACTTTGGACTAACGTAACATTAAACATGAATAAACAGAAGCATATAAACCATTCTTAATGATTGTTAATTTTAAACAATTTTTAACGGATTTATCGCGTACATAGTAATTTTATGACCTGACGTTTCGAACACTTTCCAGCGTCCGTGGTTACAGATGAGTCTAGATGAAAACAGGTATCGAAGATCTGTGGTGAGACTGATATTTTATTAATTTGATGACTGGGTCCCATGCATTCACACAATATTGGGTTAGCACTCTTCTCACATCTTAAAGTGCTTAATAATTGCCAGATAATATATAGGTTTCCTCACAATGTTTTCCTTTACCCTATTAATTTGGCGGCATTTAATAAACACGTCAATTCGAAAAGGCAGACAGGCGATCCGCGGGATTTGATCCAAGGACCTGCTGATCGCAATCAAGGCGATCTCCCAACTAGGCTGTCAACACTTCTTTTCTTCTTATTTGTTCAAAGATATTTTTTTCCATAATAAAAAAAGAAACGCGACATCATACTATGCTGGTAGCATATGTTATTCTGCAACCCATTAAGTATCGTATACATTATTGCCCTTTGGTATATTTTTAGACACAGGGAGCTTCCCCACACTTTGAGGGGTTAAGCACAGTTTGCGTTCGACATAAAATTAAGCATTGACCTGTAAACCGAAGTTGTTGTACCTTACAGGTAGGATAATAAAGCCGGTGCGTTTTTTTTTTTTTAATAATTGAGATTCAAAGTTGATTTTGTTTTGATATTCCTACAGATAAATGAGCGAGACGACAGTGAAGGCGAGCTTTGGCTTTTGCTTAAAAAATGTGTACAAATCAAAATGTGTTCAAATCAAGCGTAATTGTTACAATTGGAAAATCACTGGTATGCAGTCGAGTATTTCGTTTTTACTCGTCAGCGCAAGAAAAAGGGTTGTTTTTCGAGTGAATGTATATTTGTTTGTATGAATGTATTTATGTTTCTATATTACCTCCTACAGCCTAAGCGATTTGAGCGATTTTGATGTGCGAGGTGTTGAAGGTGGAGTGGTAAAGGGTATATATATATATATATATATATTGTAATAAGAATAATACAAGTATTGTAAAAAAAGCGCTTTTTCGTAACCTCCAACGAAACTTTTTCGTAACAAATAAGTGATTTTACAAAACTACTTCAAAGAATATTCAAATAAACTGTACAGTAGCTTTGCGTTGATGTGCAGCGAGACCATAGGTAAGTTTTTTTCATGTAGAAATAGGTTTGCGCTTGACCGCCAATGTTGTATAAGAAAGTCGCTATTTTATGCAGTGGGGTATTTTGTTTTTCTTACTATATTATTATAATACAAATTTTTGTTATTATTTTATGTTATGTGTTCTGTTTTTGTTATTTACTTGTGAGTGTCAATAAGTACCTACTTGGTAAAAAAACTATATAAAACATAAGTATTTACATCATATCAACAATTAATTATTTGAGACCAACGTCTTGTGATTTGATCACCATTAGCTTACCAGTTTCATTGGATGGTTAGCGAACTTTTTGAGGGTTGGGTCGATACGACTGGTCATGAATGGCTGTGCGTCCGATCGAATGACTTTTAATACCGGGGTTCCCCGTGTTCCGCAGGGGTCAGTGCTCTCTTCTATTCTTACTGCACATTAATATTTTGGGTACGGGTACGTCGGTGATAAAATCGTTGTAAAAACCTTTAGAATGGGCCGAATATGCAGTCTAGGGAGCGCTTGAATATGTCCTTTGATTGTAGTGATATCACTCTGGTTAAGTTTTATTCAGCTAAAACTGATACGTCTCGTGGACACAAAGTACCTATTAAATAAAATTAACGAACAAATTGTCCTGATTCGATCGATACTCATATTTGTTTATTTATTATAATAAGAACGGCTTACGGCCAATTACAATTATTATCAATTTACGTAAATTACAATTATAATTATTAATAAATGTTAACTTAGTCAATGGTCTTAGTCAATATTCAAACAATGATGATCTTAATGATATTTAAACTGTATGTGGCCACGCTAAAGATTCAGATTGAAAAATTTTGAAACATCTATCCGCTTCGAATTATTTTGAAATATTAAATTCTTTTAATCGTGTAAGTGGACTAAGCCGGCAGCCTTTATAATAAATAAATATTTGTGGACATTTCACACAACACCATCTAGCCCAAACTAAGCAAAGCTTGTACTATGGAACTAGATAGTTGATAGAATACATATATACTTTTTTTTTGGTAAATACATACATAAGATACATAGAAACACCCAGACACAGAACAAACATCCATGCTCATCACACAAATGTTTGCCCTGGGTGGGGATCGAGCCCACGACCTAGCACAGCAGGCAGACTTACTACCAACTGAGCCACAAGGCCAGGCACTTACCTACACGATTAAAATAATTCTCATTGAGTTCGGACGTTTTTAAGCACTAACACGAAATCTTTGTCGATATAATAGTAGTAGTTTATAAATATATTTATATTTATAGCTCATAAAATATTAGCTGGCTGATCATTTTTATTTAGGCGTTTTAATTTTCGATCGAAAAGCTCGGCATTACATCGAGTCGAAGACTCAACTATTATTGACTGCCAAAAACTGGGTGCACTAGTATGGCCCTTATTCCGTATGACCATCGGCCGCGTTACGTGAAATTGACGTGGCTAGGTGACAATCAAAGTTTGACTTTAGAGTTTTAAGCTTAAAGTGAAATTTTTATTGTCAACGCACTCACGTCAATTTCACCAATTTACGACGCAGCCGATGGTCCCTTATATATACGGGCCCTTGCCCTGTAGTATTTATGATTAACCTATCCAACGACATAAAAAAATATCTACTTTACGTGTACCTACCCTATTTATTTTTTCTTATAATATGTTTACCCAACGTATATCATACTTATATATTGTATACTTGTACAAAATTACAGCTTTCTTGTACTAACAGCATATGAACAAGGCCGCGGACGGACAGACAGACAGATAGACAGACAGCGAAAGTGTAAGGATAACTAGGAAGTTATGATGTTCCTGATTTGTCGTAAGTACCTAAATACGACAAATCAGGATCAGGAATCTCGTAAGTACCTACATTCAGTCAATTTATATTTCAGCATGAGATACAGATAGCAAACTATTCGCATTGCATTTAAGGCGCTGGCGGTAGTAACTCCTCTGTATTGTTCATGCGTAGCAATATATTATAAAATATGAAATTGGTGAAATGACTTACGAATTTAATATAAATCGGCTATGCAAAAATGGTACAAAGTGCTACAAATAATTACTAAAAAAATTAGTTTGATTTAAGCATGTTTTCACTCAGAAAATGGACTCAAGTACATTATATTTTCAATTCTATATTTATATTTTTAACCCTCGTCTCAAAAAGAGGATTGTTATAAGTTTGACGCGTGTATACAAGTAGAATCTGTATTTCTCACTGTGGCATCGTACCTCTCAAATGGATGAACAGATTTTGATGTTGTTACTTTTTTTGTTTGAAAAAGGATTTCATCGAGTGTAAGAGCCATTTCATCAAAATCAGTTTAGCTGTTTTTTGTGGGGGTTTTTGAGTTTTCTAAGCTACTTGTTTATTTTTACGAGTAATTCCATATTTAGTTATCAAAATGGACTTTTTGCTGAAGCTTTATAGTACCATTAATTAGTTTTACACATGTACTGTTTTCCTGAAGTCTATTTGATATTTTTTTATCTTCAATAATGTAGGTGTGTGTGACCGCCTTAACTCAACGATCATCTTTTGACTTGTGCAGGATACAACCAATCAAGTATTTGATAAGAGTCTGCGCAGACAGTCGGCCGTCGTCGGGAATGGTTCCAGCTTAGCGGATATTATAACAGTATACTCGTACATACGAGTATGTACTAGTACGAGTACATACGAGTATGTACTAGTACGAGTACATAGGTAAGAAGGTATTCTAGAAAGAAGGTGGTATTAAATAATACCATAAGCGAGGTTATAAAATGGAGTGGAGTAGAGAAATCTTATCCGAGAAGGTTTACAGATAGTGTTGTCGTTTTATTTTATTTTTCTAAAAATTTATTATTATGAATTTTAATGCTATAAAATGGCAATTTTATTCATTAAATGTTTGATTAAGTGCGTGAGTGTGTGACAAAGTGAAATAAATCGGCGAAACATGTCTTTTCACGTTGTCGGCACAACTCCATAGTAGGTTCCAGTAAAGTCACCATCACTTTACTGGAGCATGACTCGAATTTGAAAATGACTGTTTACGTGACTTGTATACTGACTATAACATTTATGATTTGTTTTATTCAAGAAACTTGAAGAAATATTAATACTTGACACTGGCAAATGCTCTAAACGGGTCCAAATTCAATTTAAAAAAAAAACCGGACAAGTGCGAGACAGACTCGCCCACCGAGGGTTCTGTATAAACTAGTAGATAGAAGGGGTCAATGACATTTTTATTTTTATTTTCCTTCATAAACCGAAAACATATTAAAAATAAATAATAATTTTAATAATTTTACCATCGTAAAAATATTTAAAATCTATTTTAGCTTGTGCTAATGAAGCTCTTTGATTCACCACATGATACGGTTAAAGCATTTTAAAATATGGACCCTCCTTCCTTCCTTCCTCCTTCCTGTGAAAAAATGTACAGTTTTAGAATTTTTTTCTCTATATATACTATTTGACAATGCTTTTTTGTCAAATTTCATAGTTTTAGGTCAACGGTAAGTACCCCATAGGTTTTGATTCCCTTGTGAGTGTCAAAATATGCGATTTTTGCGACATATTCGGTTATAACTTTTTTATGAAAACGGAGAAGTTTGTTTTTTCTCTCTGCAGCAAGAGACTATGGTTTTAATTTCAACTCGATACCTCCACGCGTCTTGACAGACGGACGGACAGACAGACGGACAATAAAATGATCCCATAAGGGTTCCGTTTTTCCTTTTGAGGTACGGAACCCTAAAAAGAGCTTACAGAATTATGACAAGGCTTGGTTTCATGACCTTGCTGTAAACAGAGCGAGACGGCACGCCAGTGACACAGTTCCATCCGTCGCAATACACGCCTGCTCACGGTGTGGACGATTATGCTGTTCATGTATCGGTTTATTCAATCGCCAGAAAAGGTGCCACCGAAGGCGTGATACTACTTAAATCACCTGCAATAGACGTAAAGGCCATATGATGATGATGAAGCAAGTTTAAGTTGCCATTGTCGAACGCCATGTGTGTCCGTGTGGTACCGGCGTCGACAGAAAAGGACTCCATGGACTTTACTGCCAACGTAGTGCAGGTAGATTTTCCCGCCATGGCACCTTAAATGATGTCTTTAAAAGGGCCCTGGCCACCATCAACATCCCTTCAATGCTAGAACCAGCAGGGATTGTTCGGGATGATGGCAAGCGCCCTGATGGCCTAACTCTCGTTCCCTGGGAGAGGGGAGGGGCTCTCATTTGGGATGCAACTTGTGTCGATACGTTAGCCCCTTCTCATCTCAGTGGAACAGTTCAAAGGCCAGGAGCCGCGGCGGATGTCGCAAAAGACGCCAAGTGGCGCAAATACGTATTACTTTCTAGCGATTACATTTTTGTGCCGCTCGGTGTCGTAATTTTTGGTCCATGGTCAATTTTTGGTCCATCCACAAAAAAGTTTAAAAAAACAACAACACCTCGTTTAGTCGACGCCTCTGGTGAAAAGAGAGCTGGCTCATTCCTCGCACAAAGAATTTCATTAGCGATTCAGCGTGAGAATGCAGGCAGCGTTCTAGGAACTCTACCACACGGGCATTTACACATTTTTGATTTTTAATTTTTTATTCAAAATTTTAGTTTTCTTTAGTTTATTTAATTTTTTTGGTATTTGTTATTTATAATATACCTAATATATTTAGATATATTTTTTTTCAGTAATTTTATATCTTCAATAATGTGGGTATGCGCGAGCGGGACGGACGATTATCGGACTACTACTCTTAAATAAATTATTTTGATTCAGCCTGCTCCATGGATTTACAGAAAGACCGGTTTGAAGCGGCATGCATCCAGCGTCTACTTGTCATTTGTTAGATATCTTCTGTCCACCTTGTGGCTGGCCTACCTCCGCTGCGCTTGCCGATTTGTGGTCTCCTTTCGAGAACTTTTCGGCGACTAGATACGTAGACTTCTTCTTCTTTTTTGTATTGGACCCCGCGATTAGCGATTTGCCAGTGTCAAGTATTGAAATATTTTCAAGTTTCTTGAATAATACAAGTTATATAGGTAGTGTTCTAGTCACAGTCTAAGTCACGTAAATAGTCATTTTCAAATTTAAGTCTTGCCTCAGTAAAGTGATGGCGACTTTACTAGAAGCCTATATGGAGTTTTGCAGACAATTTAAAATCACACGTTTCACTGCTTTATTTCACTTGCCCACACTCACGCACTTGATCGAACACTTAATGAATAAAACACCACCATTTTTATAGCATTAATGTTCAAAATAACACGTTTAGGAAAATAAACACATCCACATTCCTGATGCGTACTGCACAAGAATGGAATTCGTTGCCGCCATCTCTGTTTCCTGAGACCTACAATCTTGGAATTTTCAAGGCTAGAGTGAATAGATATCTTCTAGATCGACGAGCTCCATCCTCGGCCACACCGTCGCTTTACATCAGGCGAGTTGGTGGTCAATCGTAGATCTATAGTGTATAAAAAAAAAAAAAAAGTAACAACATGTTACTATGACGTTCCCGCCAAAAGTCATACCTAGACTTAAAGTATGTTTACGAATTGAATTTCACTCCGTATTCATAGCAAACGTTCTTAACACTGATTGGTACAAAAATATATACATAACTAATATTTCGCAAACAAAAATAGACAGAAAATCGATAACCCAAGTGTAACCATCGACTGACAAATTTAATGCTCATAACTTTGTTTGTACTTTTCTCTGCATGGCTGCCTTTCGCTTAACACGACCAATTTATCCTTTTGAATGTGGAGATTTTGTGAGTTTTTGTATTCAAAGAGGATTCCGAAAAATATCTAAAACAATCTGGTGGCTATAAATTATTGCGTTGGTTTTTTTTCTTAGCTAGATCCAAAAAATGTGGAATGCGCTTCCTGAATGAGATAATATGACATGTACTTTATTGGGACAAAAAACACACTACAGAAAAAAAACATAAATAGTATCACAACACATTGAATTAAAAATAAAACAATGAATGATGAAAATAGGCCTTTCTGTGTACCTATATATACTTAATCTGTGGATTCTGTAGTGTCTTCAAATCGATACTAAATAGGTTTCTTCTAGGTAAGCGCGCTCCATCGTAGACTGTTAACAGGCGAAATGTCTTTATTTTCGAATAAAACAATTCTGAATTAAATTGTAAGTATTAAAATTATATGACGAAATATAGTAGAAACCAGATACACACTATACACAGCCGATATTAGGTGCTGAATAATCGACATACAAACTGATGATTTTTTGGGTTCCGTACTTCAAAAATATAAACTGAACCCTTATTGGATCTTCACCTGTATGTCTGTCTAGCAAGTTTTTTTTTTTTTCAGTTACACAAAAAAGGTATATCAAAATCGTATGTCTGCGGTCCCTTAAGATGTAAAATAATAAGCTTATAAAGTCTATATTTGACGTAATAAAGAAGAAAAAAAAAATTGATGATTAAAACTTTTTTGACTTCAAAAAAGGAGGAGATTATTAATTCGTAACGTATTTAGGTACATTTATTGAGTTTTGGCGATAAATATGCAAAACATTTAAGTCTTTATGCAATAAAGGTCATTTTCGTCTTTATAAACAATACTCGGCAAGTGGTCGTCTAAAAGAAAGATTATTGTATTAGCTACAGAACCCATATACACGAGACAGGGTCTTGGCCATTTATGTTATTCGCCATATTACAGTAAAAACAATAGATACACAAAACAGCTGAACAGATTTTCTTGGATCTTAACACTCACTATCTCTCTCTCACCTTTCAAATAAAAAGGAAAAACTAAATCAAAACAAGTTCATCCGTCTGGAAGCTACGTTGTTACAGACAGACACAATGTCTGCGTCGGAAGTTAAAAGTTACCTTCATCTAGGTACTCGTAAAGCGAAAAGTTTTCCAAAGCGGTTTAATCAGTAACATTTTAATCAACAACAACACCGGCGAGACAGTTTCAATCAAACACCGAGGGTTCCGAACCTGAATTAATAAATAAATATTGGTGGACATTTCACACAATACCATCTAGCCCAATAATACTACCAGCAGGGCCTACATAGCTGACTTCTTCTTATTTTTTTGTATTGGACCCGCATTAAAGCATTTGCCAGTGTCAAGTATTAAGATTTTTTTCAAGTTTCTTGAATAAAACAAGTTGTAAATGTTCTAGTCACAATCTAAGTCACGTATACAGTTAATTTATAAGTCGAGTCGAGCTTCAATAAAGTGGGGGCGACTTTACTAGAAGCTTCTATGGAGTTTTGCCGACAACGTAAAATCACACGTTTTACTGCTTTATTTCACTTGCCCACACTCACGCACTTTCACGCACACAATCGAACACTTAATGAATAAAACACCACCATTTTTATAGCATTAATGTTCAAAATAACACAAGTTTATGAAAATAAGAATAGGAATATCTATTAACCTTGAATAACATACATGTTACAGGTAAGTCAGAATTACACATATTATGATAAATTAACTAAATTTTATGAAAACAAAGCAACAACACGTTACAAAGACAAGTCGTTCCCGCCCCAAGACTTGAATATTTTATTTTAGATTTAATAATTGAAGTGAAGGTTTCTATGCATGCAAGCATTTTGTGAATATTAAATGAATTTGAGTCGTCACGCTCGTGACGACGTCGACGACGAGCGATGTATCATTTGTTCGGGGAAAGCAGACTAGAGTCGACTGAGGGATCGAGAACGTCTATATAATATACACTATACACTATATACTATATGCCAACCCGCATTTGGCCAGCGTGGTAGACTATGGACTTACCCTTCTCACAATGAGAAGATGACACGGAGACAGGACTGTTTTTTTTTTTTTAAATACTATATTATAGTCAACGCGTCATTTACTGCAATACTGCTGTTCGTATAATTAATTTAGATATATAATGTAACAATGATTAAATAAAATCTTTTAAATGATTTAAATTCTGTATATTGTTTCGGATTTTTAATTTATTTTTACGGGCTTGTCCCAAGATTCAATTTAATTATAATACAACCAAAATGATAGATAATCAAAAAATTACTTATTTCATTTCCGTTACATGCAGCTAGTTCAAATTGCAATAACAACGTATACTTAATAGCCATATAGCCATCACAAGTTGAACTATTTTGGGGGGTTAGACAAGTGGCATTCGAATTTCGTGAACGCCGGTGGAATAGAAAAGATAATTTTTCTATTAAAAAAACCGACTTCAAGCGCAACTTACTAAATCTTTCACGAATGTAAACTTTTTAAAGAGACCTCTCTTCACTCGCTCTTTTTTTCTTTTGTCAAGAATGAGATTTGTCATTGAATGTCAAATGCTTCGTCTTCGAAGATTAGAAAATAAAATATGCAGATGTTTATACGATAATAACATTTGACACTTTTACAAAGAAAACCGTGTAGGTGGAACTCTGCGAATCTATAATCTGACGAACTTCACTCAGGAATACAATGAAAATACCTATTTACATTTTTAGAGATTATTCAAACAGTAATAAAGCAATGCTTGTAAAATAATTATGGGACCAACTTGTGAGCTTTCTATAGACACCAATTTAAGAAACACAAAAATTGGATTGACATTGGCTAACGAAATATCACGTGACGGCACGTTACAGTTTCTTAGCGTTTCGAACCGTAAGCGTTTGTAGAAATAGAAACGGTTGCCTTTGTTTAAGCTTGCATATTCAATAAACACGTACGGTTTTCAAATGATTGTAAAACTTAAAATGTATCACATTCAAAGAAGCAAGAATATGGCGATAATATTAGTAAGGATTAGGATTTGGATAGACAGCGTATTAACAAGTTTTCAATATTTCGGCACTTAATCAGATTTTAACAGGTTCACAGTCCACAGCCCATATATGGGCTGTAGGCCAATAGCGCCATGAGTCCACAGCCCGCATATGGGCTGTCCGGTTACTGATTTTTAACGGGTCGTATTTTATTGGACTCTGAGGGAATGTCTCATAGTAAATGTGGACTCGGTAGGATAGACACTTTAGCTATAAAATTTCACCGGACTTGGGTGGCACTTTATACTCTCGATGCTGGACTGTGAACCTGTTAATAAATAGTCTAGTTTACAGCCGGCTGACGATTTTTTTCCTTAAGGTATTATATTAGCTATAACATTTAATTATTTTCCTACGAGTTTAAGAGGCTGCTTCTACACAACCCACCATCGAAGCCGCAGCTGACGTTTACGAAAATTTCTAATAATAAAAACTCTCTTAATCAATAAGAGTTATCGTCCGGGAGGAAATTGGTCATGAAAATTTGTTGCTGGCTCGCGGATAGATAGATAGATAGATTCTTTATTTGCGGACCGCAAGTTTTATGATTTTTGTCTTTTACTAACTATCTATTCAAATTCTGAAGGCTTTACTAAATTAATTGAAATTCTATAAATCACTAATTTTAAAAAAATAAGAAAAAGCGTGATAGTAGGTAATTATACGGTAACTCCTATTAGTTCTATAGAAATGTGACGTAATAGAACTGTTAAAAAATATCCCTTTTTTTCATTATTATTATAGTTGTTCTTTATTCCTAAATAAATACAATTAACGGATTATGTAATAGTCAAGATCATCATCATCTACATCATCTCAGCCATAAGAAGTCCACTGCTGGACATGGGCCTCCCCCATGGATTGCTAAAAAGACCGATTGGAAGCGGCTTGCATCCAGCGTCTTCCCGCCACTTGTATGAGGTCATCTGTCCATATCGTGGCTGGTCTTCCTACGCTGCGCTTGCCGGTACGTGTCTCCACTCGAGAACCTTTCGGCCCCATCGGCCATCAGTTCTACGTGCTATGTGCTCTGCCCACTGCCACTTCAACTTGGTAATCCGCTGTGCTATATCAGTGACTTTTGTACGCCTACGTATCTCTTCATTTCTGATTCGATCTCGTAAAGAGACTCCGAGCTTAGCCCTCTCCATAGCTCGTTGTGTGACCTTGAGTTTCCTTATAAAACCCATAGTTAGGGACCACGTTTCAGTGCCGTATGTCATCACTGGTAACACACACTGGTTGTAAACTTTCGACTTGAGGGACGAAACGGTATATTGGACGAGAAGACGCTTTTAAGTTTCCCGAACTCTGCAGCCGAGTTGGATACGACGATTGACCTCCCTCGTAAAGTTGAACCTTAAAGTTAAACTTAGTTAAAGTTGGACCTGCCTAATCGGACCGTTTGTCCTAGGTAGACGTATTCGTCAACAACTTCAAGAGTGGAGTTCCCCACAGATATTGGGGTGGTCACTACATGGGCGTTCGATATAACCTTCGTTTTGTCCATGTTCATTTTGAGGCCCACCCGTTGGGAAACTCTATTGAGGTCTTCGAGCATCGTACTGAGGTCTTCCATCTGCCATGACTACTATATCGTCGGCAAACCGAAGGTGAGGCAAGTCTGAAGTCAAGATATGAAATGCGTATGTTTTAGACGACCTATATTATATGAGATATTGACCTTATCTTAGAATTTCTTAGTTTTTTAGTTTTAGGCATTTATTGCTCACTAATTAAACATAAAAGTGGTTTGAGCATTTTTCTATGGAAGCTAGATTATCTATGCATACGGTAATCGTAATAGTAGGACTTTACAGTAATAAATATATACATATAACAAGCAAAAAAATAATTATAAATAAACTTATAAGCTTTAGTTCTACGGTAGAGCTATGAAAACGAAATCTGTCCCATTTGTTCTATAGAACTAATTATACCTGGTAATTTTCATTTTTATTAGTTCCATAGTCATGTTGCTACATAGAACTGTTAAAACTTATAACCTTGTAGTACAATGATATAACTATTGCAATAAGAATTTCATCGTAATTCAAAGGTTTATATGTATCTATATATCACTACGTGAATAGGGCTACAACTTCTGTGGTTATAGCAAACATATAAAACGATTCATTTTTTTTTCGTTATATCAACTGCTGTTCCTGGATTGGCCTATTCAGTCACCAATGAGGTATGTAAAGTTTTTTTTTTGTTATTTTTTTATATTCTTAATAATTTGTAGACTGGGTCATTTAAAATAACTAGATAATTTCAATATTTTTGCATTCTGTTCAGTAGTTATCTATTAATATATACATATATATTTTTAGAAAAAGACGTGATTACGTCACAAGTTCGTCTGAATGTAATAATACCATGATTACCTACTAAAAAAATCCTACTAACATTGGCAGAGATATTTTTTGTTGGTTTTGTGCTTTGCGAAATTATGAAATATTTTTAGTGTAACTTTATTTTAATTATTTTTGTTACCTACAGATAAAAAATGCGGTTTATGACGTCATTTAGAGGTCGACTAAAGGCCAAACGTTTTTTATATTTCCGTAAAAATACGCACCTTATCATCGTTTTAAGAGCCCAAAGTAAATAAATATGACTTAGAGACGTATAATCTCGAAATGGTTTTGGAATCACCATATGTTACATTTTTCTTTAGATACCCCATTGTGTAATTCCTCTTTATGACGCTGCTTAAATCATCCGACTGGATGAAACAAAGCCCATGATGATCAAATGTTTTTTTTTTTCTTTCATAAACGAACAAAGAGTATTTTTTTATGGTTTTTGCGATTGATACTCATTCAAATGAAACGTCAGGTCATAAAATTTATCTATCTATATAATAGCTTTAAACAAGCAATTCTTGTATATTATGTATATATATATATAATCTTAGAATTTTCAAGGCTAGAGTGAATAGATATCTTCTTGATCGACGAGCTCCATCCTCAGCCACACCGTCGCTCAACATCAGGCGAGTTGGTGGTCAATCGTAGATCTATAGTGTATAAAAAAATATATCTGAATATCGAAAACTGCTTCAAAGATTTTAATGAAATTTGGTTTGTAGGTAGATTAAGGGACGATAAATCGATCTTGCTAGGCTTCATTTTTAGTGAACCCGGGTTTGCTCGTATTTTCAGTCATAAGAAATTCCAGTGGAGCTCGGTCGCCAAGGTACTGTAAAATATACGCGATAGATCCGTTAAAATTAGTTTCAAAGGGTAAATTGTATGAGATTTATTAGTTTTTTGAATGCAGTTACTAAATTTTAATTAGTTTATTGGACCATGTTATCTATTACGATTAAAAAAATAGCCATTTAAAGACGGGACATACAACGGAGGCTTAGTAATAGGCTTTTATTTTATACCCTCCGGGCACGGAAGCCTAAAAATTAAGCCTCTTGCATTTTTCCCGTGGAATGAGCATTAACAAATCGGCCTTGCCCTGCTAAATACTTAAGTACTTTCTTATTTATGGAACGGAACTGAGTAAATAAGAGAGTTTTATTTAGATACAATTTTTCGTTCATAATTTGGGTTACGAATATTACATATTTCTCCAAAATTTGGCTATGTTTGTTCTGTATAGTGTATAATTAGAGAAAATGTAAAAGGAAAAAGTTGGAAAATAGGTATTCGATAGATTTCATAGTACAAGATTTGCTTAGTTTGGAGATACAATACAATACAAAAATACTTTATTGACACCATAATAAGATAGCAATAAGTAAATGATTAGAGCGTAAGAAAAGCTCAAATGGCGGTCTTATCGCTAATAAAATAAATAGCAATCTCTTCCAGACATCCTTTAGATTCTAAGCGATGACTGGAAGAGAGCCCAGCCTTTCTTACGCTCTAAACATGTAAAGTTTAGATGATAAAAGCGGAACATAGATAGGTATATATAAGTACATATAAGAATACACAGACGGTGGCGAGATTACACATGAAACAAATCTTATGACCAATATAGATACATAAAAATACACGACATACAAATATAACTTTAATAATAAATAAGTAATAATAGGAATTTAATAAATAACTTTAAATATTTAAATAAATCGGACTTTTACATACTATGTAAGTATATAATAAACATATACATAATATTATAGATAAACTTACATAGATTAAACATAAACTAAGCAAATATTGTGAAGTGCACCGACCGTACGTGTAGACCGTGAAGTGATAGAAAACTGAGTCAATGAGTTAAAGATGTCTACGCTTAAGATGGGAATTGTGTGAAAATGTCCGCAAATACAAATGCAAATACTGTTCGCCGTTCATGCTCGGCCGTCCCACGGCTTCGATTGAGCTGATCACGGATATTTTGCCATTTCCCAAAGGGTAAAAACGGGACCCTATTACTAAGACTTCGCTGTCTGTCTGTCCGTCCGTCCGTTCGTCTGTCACCAGGCTGTATCTCTAGAACTGTGATAGTTAGATAGTTGAAATTTGTCACAGATGATATATTTCTGTTGCCACTATAATAACAAATACTAAAAAATAAAACAAAATAAATATTTAAGGGGGCTTCCATACAACAAACGATTTTTGCCGTTTTGTGCGCGAGTCCGACTCGCACTTGGCCGGTTTTTTTTTATTTTCAGGAGAAATCCAAAAAAAAAAAACAGTTCGCACAACTTAGTTCTGACCATTTTTATTTTCTTTGTTAATTTGACAGTGACGTTTTCTTACTGCTAAGTGAAAGTGACATATAAAAAAATATACCATAGATAAGTTACATTTACGTAGGAGCCAAACCCTAACAAATACAAAATAGTTTATTGACCAAAAATATACAACTAAAACAATTTGAAAACCCTGACTGCAAATATGTAAATAGGGCGAATTCTGTGCCTGACTGTTACTTTAGCGTGAGCTGTGTTGTAAGTTGTAACAGTCAGTGCCTTCCCCTGAAATTAGGAACATTTCACATATCAAACCGTATTATATAATCCACAACTTGACTTTGACTTTGACAACCAAAATTTTGAAGGAGATGAATTATGATTATATATTAAATATGACCATAAAATAGAGGAGTTTTGGCGGGAACGTCTTAGTAACAAACTTGAAAAAATCCGAATACTTGACACTGGCAAATGCTTTAATGCGGGTCCAATACAAAAAAGAAGAAGAAGACCATAAAATATAATACAAAAAAGTTTTTAGTAGATCAGTAATCAACAACCAAAATTTTGGAGATAAATAATTATGAAATATTAAATATAGCCTATAATACAAAAAAAAAGTTTTTAATAGATCAGACAGTATTTCTTTGTATATGTGATCGGATAACTCCGTCTTATAAAAATCTATTTAAAAAATTCCTTTGCGCCACTATTTCTATATATTCAACCGCCTTCCATTGTATTGTTAGCGTCTTATCACTATAGGGATAAGACTCTTGTGTTGAGTTCGTCTGGGGAAATAAAACACCTTTGCCGGTTCAGATATATTATAAATACGAAAATAAATATCTAATATCACAGAGTGACGAGGACAGTGCATTTATACACAGAGTTTTGAACTTTTTACGTCCATAGTCGTGTTGTAGGTAACCTATCTATAGTCAGAAATACATTTGTTTGAATCTTAATTGCCCGAATCTATTTCATAGAACTGCCTGATTCCAAATGTTTTATTTGACAGGAGTTTGTGATTCCATAAGTTTGTTAGCCATCTGTTTCATTTGCCCGAACAGTTATTAGGTTAGGTTTCTATCAAAATCAGAAGCCTTCTTTAAAAGGTTTGGTCATCACATATATTAATCTTGGAATATTCAAGGCTATCTAGTGAATAGATATCTTGTAGATCGACGAGCTCTATCACACCACACACACATCACCCACCAACCACACCGGCTACACCGTCGCTTAACATCAGGCGAGTTGGTGGTCAACCGTAGATCTATCTTGCATAAAAGAAATAGCTAAGGTACCTTAGCTTTTTTTATACACATAAACTTTCCTATATGTATTCCTAAGATTCGGTCATCAGGCAAGTTGTCAAATGAGATATCGGGATTTCGATAGTGTCTTTTGAAAAAAGTAAATTTCGTTTTCGAGGAACTCTTCCCTGTTACTGGTCGGATGACACGTTACATTGTAGGTCCCGGTTGTTTGTTCTTAAAAAATAGAAATCGTCAAGCCAAGTCAGAGGCCTTTCGGCGGCTTAATAACTCTGACACTAGAACTGACCAGTCAGCCTATACAAACTTTCTTACTTATTGTGATAACCAACTAGTTAAACCTACGTATATACTAATATAAACTAACTAATTGGACGAACCCAACTCAAATTCTTCGATTCCATCTAGTTATACTGAGCAGTATCCTAGTAGTTGTGCAATTTGTTATAACGTATAACGGTATAACTAGTTGGTACAATCTAATTGATATTCGGTATTTCTCTAATCGGATTATAGTTAGGTAACCTATTTTGTAACATTGGACAGGCCTTGTGGCTCAGTAGATAGTATGTCTACCTGCTAAGCTGGGTTCGATCCCCACTCAGGGCAAACATTTGTGTGATGAGCATGGATGTTTGTTATGTGTCTGGGTGTTTCTATGTATCATAAGTATATAACAACATCTTAATATATAATACCGGCAGCCTAGTGGAAGTTTCCGGCAGCCTAGTCGGGAGACCGTCTGACTTGCAATCCGCAGGTCCTGGGATCGAATCCCGCGGCACACGCACCTCTGTCTTTTCGAATTTATCTGCGTATTGTTAATTTCCGCCAACTTCAAACGGTGAAGGAAAACATCGTGAGGAAACCTACATGTCTGAGAGTTCTCAATGATCTTGAAGATGTGTGAAGTCTGCCAACCTGCACTTGGCCAGCGTGGCAGACTATGGCCTAACCCTTCTCACAATGAGAAGATGGTCCGTTCCCAGCAGTAGGACAGTTTGTACAAACAGGGCTGATAAAAAAATCATAAGTTCAACTTATAAACTGACAAATAAAGTTTTTATTTATTATTATTATATTTACAAAAACCTACACCTATACCTATCAAAAACATAAATGTGAAATGAGAGCCAGGTTCAATATTATTATTATATATATAACCTTAGTTGTTGACTTCAACGACAAAAGAAGTGAGATCTAAATGGGTGCCAAGTTCAATGGCCAGTCCTGAAATTTATTTATAGCAACGTAAAATATTTTATAACAACTTCAAATATCATTTCTTCTTATAACTTAGGATAATATATTGAAACCTAAGGTCTGACTTGGCTAGTTTTAGGCACGGTGCTGCACGCCAGTTCTGGTTGAACCTGGCTTGACACGCGACCGCGTGTCTAGATTCTATCAGCCATCTAGTTCCATAGTACAAGTTTTGCTTAGTTTGGGCTAGATGGTGTTATGTGAAATGTCCACCAATATTTATATTTATTTGTGTTATGGCTAAGCGTAGAACTTCACGATCAGGTGGACGACGCCACTCGTCTTTCCACTTACATGGACAAAACAAACTATTTAATTAAGGCGCCGGCTTCGTTGTTGGTGGGGCAGCCATCTTACTCAAATACTTGTACGTGAATACCAACCCATTGAGAACATTTTTACACCATATTTAGGATAAATATTTTTTATAAACCTCTGAAAGTGACCACTAATGATATTATGTGGGATTATGTACTTTAACTAAGTAGCACATACACAGATACACACGTACGCAAACTTATAACACATAACTTTTTGGGTTAGCGAGTCAAAAAAGGTGTCGCGCACAAAGGGAGAAATGTCACCCACCCCAGCGACTTAATTACTTTTCACGACATCCATACTTATAGAACCCGCACCACGTCTTTGTGGACACATTTTTCATATTAGACTCATTACCTAACCTTTCAAAAGGGTCATTCAGATATAATGAAACGCCTCTATACGTTTGAAGTGTAATTTGCCTTTAGGTAGAGGATAGAGCTATGTCGCAGGCTCAGAATAATACAAATAAATTCGGGAAAGTATGAGTTTTACTCGCACACTGAGGCTTCCGTACTCATATGCATGACAAAATACATGAACATGTACATTCGCATCAGGGCTAATTACCTACTTAATAAAATGTGCTTTATATCTACGAATATTTTGTAACTTCATTTATTTTCTACAGTAGGAATAATATAATGCTAGGCATTTACATACAATCTGTCTTACGTATAAACGATGAATAAGTGCATTTTAGTTAAACAGTGTTTTGTTCCGTTTTCGCACGTGATTGTTGACGTCTGAGAGAAAGTGACAAGTCCTTATTCAGTGCTTTTATAAGTAATACGGAATATCAAGTTCAATTAAGTAGATATGTGTTACAGACCTATTTTCTTTATCCAAAGAGATTATAACACTACAGTTTACTTCTATTTTAAGTTTATGTAACATGACAGCCAGGAAATTTACAGCCATCCAGGTTTTATCTCACACAATAATTTCCCATTTTTTCAAAAATAAAATTACGCGAGCTTGTTTCGCATTTGTCAAGTCTTTAGTTGGTACCTATCTGTTGATTTACATCAAAGTAAACCCTACAATCTTGCCAGTATTGAGACTTGTATCAATTACCGTTCAAAAGTTTTGGCAAACAGACACCGTAGCCTCACGAATAGGCTCCCGCACTCTCAGTACGGAACCCTAAAACTATTTATACTGTGTTCTGAGCTCACATATTTCCGACTAAATCAGGATTTCATTCCAATTCCTGATTTTATTTAAAATTCCTATATAATAAGCAAATTTCATACTCTGTGTCAATCCTTAGTGTTTATTGTTCAAAAAAGTTGATCGAAATCCTGTGACATATTAGATAAATTATATAATTAAATTCTGCTATAAACTATTTCAAGAATTCTCTATTTATATTAAGCAAATATACAGGTTGATTTATTTTTAGACGGTTTTCTTTCAGGGGTAGAATGGCTAATGGCTAATTGTTCTATGGTTTAAATTATTATTTATGCGATACATTCGTTCAGCGGAAATTAATGGTTGTAGAGTTAAGTTAGACTGTGTTAAAAAAAAATTATTTTGGGCTTACAATGTCTGTTCGTCTGTCTGTCCTAAGCTTAAACGGCTGAAAGATTAGCACCGTAATAGAAAGGAAATCGAAATTTACAAAAAAATATGGAATATTGTACGGATTTATCAACAAATGATTATACAAAGATATACAAGTCTAAAAATTCGCGATTCTAATTTTAACTTTGAATTAATACAACAAATACTAAAAGCCGTGCAAGTGTGTGTTGAGCTGTTATTTTAAGTTATTTTTAAACTCTTTCGACATAGCAATTGCTCCTGGAGCCATTTGAACTAAGTATATAATGCAATAATAGGCCTAAATGTTATCTGATTTCCATCATTCTTTTTTATATGGCCGGAATCGTAAATGCCTATGCTTCCACTTTTTTACCCGACTGCGAAAGAAGGAGGGTTATGTTTTTCGAGTGTATGTATGTATGTATATTTCTTTGGCACGCCCTAGAGCCTAAACGGCTTGTCGTATTTTTATGTGAGTGGTGTCAATAGATTCGTCTTAGTCGTGAGAGTGACACTGGGTACATCAAAATAAAAAAAAAAACAAAATTAAGGATTTTTGGCGGCAAAAATTAATCTCAAAAAATTTAATGTTTTCAAAATATTTCGAGTGTGGTATCAAAATAAAGAATTTTTATCAGTGATTACGAATATATATATAACTTATATGTTTTATTGGAGTTTGGAGTTTAGGAAATGCTAATAAATCACATCACACTTCACACTTATAAAATAAATGCTAAGTTTGTGTCTGTTACTTCTTCACGGTAAAACGGCTTGACGGGTTTGGCTGAAATTTGGCACACAGGTAGTTTATAATCTGGATTAACACGAAATATACTTTTTATCCCGGGATTCCCATTGTTTTACCCGTTCCCGGGTAAAACAGGATTAAACCTATTTCCTACCTCAAAAATCACCGACAAGTGTACTATTATATTTGTGTTTTAAGGTAAGGAGAGGGGAGACGGGAGGGGTATGTAAAGAGAGGGGGGGGGGTGTTTCGAGTGTATTTATGTATGTGGGTATGTATGTATAACTGTATCTTTCTATATGATCGCCTAAAGCCTACAGGGATTGACCCATTTTGATGTGAGAGGTGTCGTTAGATTCGTTTTCACTTGCTGAGTGTCATAGGCTATATTTTTTGTAATAAAAATCATACATCTCTCACAAATATAAAAAAACGCGTGTTTTTTGTAACTTCCAACGAACTTTTTCGTAATAAACAAGTGATTTTACTAGTTTTTTTTTCAAAAGAATGCGCAATAATCTTTTACAGCGATTGTACGCATACTTTCTCACAAAAAACGTACACTCAACAGCGTATCAAGCGTAAAGAAATCGTAAGTTGGGCTGCAAAACCTCTTTTCTGCAGTCGGGTATTTTGTTTTTCTTTTAACATTGATACTTGTTGCTTTTTTCAAAATGTACACATTTTATCTTTGAACTTCGGAACTATGTCAAAATTTGAAAAAATCAAACCGTAGAGGCATAGACTTTTATGATAAATAAATAAATAAATAATAATAAATGATTTTAATCAGATATTAATAGAATCATCGAAATCGGTTAATGTTTAGGTGTAGAAAATAGTTTACTTCTATTTTTATAAGGAGAACGCGCGACTACAGCTCTCTTAAGAGAGAGAAATTGCTACTAATGTAAGTATTCAAAACACCAACACACTTACTTTCATTTAGATAACAATTGTTTAGCCTTCTTTTATGTATTTTTAAATAAAAACTACGGGTCAGACACGTTTTGAGCCGAAATATCCGACTATAGTTTCAACTGCATTCGGCGGTCTTTCCGATGACGTCACGTGCGGCACGAGCGGCACGTCGCAGTGCTAGGCGCGTCACCGACCGAGAGTGACGTGTCCTTTGAAAAAGACCGCCGAATGCGGTTGAAACTATTGTCGGATATTTCGGTTTAAAACAGACGTGAGTGACCCGTAGTATTTAATTAAAAATGTGTGAAAACCATCTTAGTTTCCATAGTAAAATTATTTTATGTAATCACAAATCTTATTTTACTGTACTAAAATACCTACTTACCTACACCAAAAAACGTTAAACCTCCAAAAAAAGATAAATATTACAAAACCTTCCGCTAAGAATGTTTTTTTTTTTGTTCCTTACGTCAATACATTTTCTCTTAAATAATAGACAAAGACGTGCTCGAACACCGGAAAAAACGGAAGGGAAAGGAAACGATTACAATTAATCAGCCAGTACAAGTATATATAAAACTCTTTGTTATATATTGTTCTGTAATGTTGTTTATACTTTATTACTTTTTTCGCTCCTATCCATCGTAAGGTTGCCTGGAAGAGATCGCGATTGGCGATAATGCCACCAATTGTTACACTAGTTTTATATCGCTTTCTTTTTATTGTATTTTTATGGATATAAAGAGATTATCTATTTATTTGACAAGCCTTGTGGCTCAGTTCGTAGTAAGTCTGCCTGCTAAGCAAGTAGGTCGTGGGTTCGATCCCCACCCAGGGCAAACATTCGTGTGATGAGCATGAATGTTTATTTATACTTACCTTGCCCTGCGGTAACTCTCGCGTTGTCATGAAAAACTGAGTAAATATTTCATAACGAGCAGTTTATTCACGAAGAGGTAATATACTGACAGACAGACAGACAGACAGACAGAGATTTGCATCAACAAGTAAAATTTTCTTCTGTAGGCAATTCGGATGTTTCTTGCTACTCGCGTATCTACAGATCACGTTTTTACCCGACTGCGTAAGAAGGAGGGTAAAGTTTTACGAGTTTATGTATGTTTGTATGTAAGTACGTATGTATGCATATATGTTTCTATATGACAGCATACAGCCTAAACGGCTTGATCGATATTGATGTGCGAGGTGTCATTAGATTCGTAATT
Organism: Lycia hirtaria; assembly: GCA_947563715.1. NCBI lineage: Eukaryota > Metazoa > Arthropoda > Insecta > Lepidoptera > Geometridae > Lycia > Lycia hirtaria. The sequence goes on from OX387386.1 coordinate 18,636,751, forward strand.
CAAACTTCACACCCCTCTTTTTGGGTCGGGGGTTAAAAACTAAATCACACTTAGTAGAAAGAGTTAGTAATGTTAAGGTGAAACTACAAGTAGGTATTTGTACCATATCCACACTGATTATAAAATTTTCACATAATAAAAAAATATCTCGAACGCGCGCGCGGTCTGTATATATTGTGTAGCCCACTGAGTTTAACGAGGTTTTTTTTAATTTTTTTTTTTTTTTTACTTCGTGACTGGACTTCGTGGTTTGAACTCCATGTTATATATCGGCACGCAAAACTATCCTGTGACATTTCTCATCTAATTTCTCTCTCTCTCTCTCTCTTGTGTAAGCCATAATCCTAGCCACGTACCTATATTGAGCTGTATGTACCAGAGGAGCTATCTGATGCAAAATTAATGTCACATTTTTTGGTAAAGTAAACAAAACAGCGTTACAGCGCTGGAATAATAATTACATCATTTATCTACGATTATACGATACGATTGCTACTTGCAATGCAGAATTCCATCTATGGTGTGTTTTCTCGGCAGTAAAACGTCGAAAGCACTCACTTCACTAGTTCCTAAGCCACTGAGTGAGGTGCGGCGCTCTCGCCGCAGTTGAATGTAACAAAGTAGCCAGAGTGGTGTCTGCTCTTGTACATAAGTACATACAGCTCAATGGCCACGTATTAGTTTTGTTGTGTCGTTATAATTTAAACAAATCTCATTATTTATAATAATCCGTGCTTTAATAACAATAAACATATAGCAATATATAATCCGTGATTTAATAACAGGACTAGCAGAAAGTCCGCGAATTACCGCCCATTTCTCGTTGAAATTCCAAAAACCCGTACTCAGCGATATCGATCCACATTTTTGATGCGTACTGCACTGGAATGGAATTCTTTGCCGCCATCTCTGTTTCCTGAGACCTACAATCTTGGAATTTTCAAGGCTAGAGTGAATAGATATCTTCTAGATCGACGTGGTCATCTTCGGCCACACCGTCGCTTAACATCAGGCGAGTTGGCGGTCAATCATAAATCTATCTTAAATAAAAAGAAAACATGTGTCCACACTCTGCTGGCCAGATAGGGGGATTCATAGTTGAAGAATGTACACTATACAGTTTCCCTGTAACAAGCTAATTTTAAAAACAAACACTTTATTTTACTCCTTGGGCTACATATGTAACTCGGACGTGTGCTCTAGTATTATATAAACATACCTACATACTAACATACATATACCCGATAAACCCTCCTTCTTACGCAGTCGGGTAAAATGCTAGAGAATAATGGTATCGTCTTGGTATCGTAAATGCTTAGCAAATACAATTTAATAAACAAATTTCAATGCAAATGTAAAAAAACTAAAAAAATGCTAGAACTCAAGATCAATTTCGAGTGAAAACTTGTTTGAGTCCAAAATGAAAATTCTGATGAAAGTAAAAAAGTAATATTTTACTTAGTACAATTTTTGTAAGTCAATTTAGTCATTTTATACGTTAAAATTAAAACCTGATAACTGCGAGTCAGACTCGCCCACCGGGTTCCAAAACTAGATAAAAGAACTACCGGGGGAAGCTAGTCTTTAATAAAAGAGGGAAATTACATATTCTTATTTAAATTTTTGGTCATAATCAGAAAATTACACATAATTAAAAACCAATTTTAGCTTGTGCTAATAAAGCTCTTACATAATTTTAAAATTTTAAAGTGAATTAACCGTAGTTAACCGTATCATAATATTATGATGATACGGTTAACACTAAAATTTAGACCCTCATTCTTTGCAGACCCCATTTTTTGCGATTAAATTAAAAAATATACAGTTTTCGGATATTTTCCTTTATATGTGCTGTAAAACAATGCTTCTTGCCTAATTTCAATGTTCTAGGTCAACGGGAAGTAACCTATAGATTTTGATTCCTTTGTGAGTGTCGAAATATGCGGGTTTTCCGACATATACCTACGGCTATAACTTTTTCTTACGATAACCAAGAAGTTTGATTTGGTCACGGCTACAAGGGACCACAGATCTGCGTACCTATATGGTTTTAATTCCAACTCGATACTTCCACGTGTTTCCGATATAGAAGGTCTTAACAGACTGACAACAAAGCGATCCTATAAGGGTTCCGTTTCTTCTGAAGTACGGAAACAAAAAAAAAACAAAAAAAAATCTCTAGTATTTTGCATAACAGAATTTTTATAAGTTAATTCAGTCATTTTATGTGTTAAAAATGTTTTTTTGTGCAAACTAGACAAAGGAGTTACCTATTTAAATCGCGCATATGTTCCATACACAAGTGAAAACTGTTTTCTACTCCTAAATGTCCTTTTGTTTTATATATATTTTTTTATTTTATTTCGATGTAAGTAATAACAGAATTTGAGAAAACCAAACTAAACTTTAGCTGTTCACAACGAACCACAAAGGAAAATAATCAACGAAATTGAATAATGCCCAGGGGTAGAAATCACTCTTCCTTTTGCACGGACAATTGAATGCTTAGTGCTAATGCTAGAAAAACATTTTAAATATATTCGCTATTGCACCAACTCTATTAAGATTCTCTAGCAATATTTGTACCGCTTATTTACCTATCCAGATGGAAACTAAAGCAATAAATTGAAATATATGAAAACTCTACTTAGAGCTCCCGGCTGTTCAAGATTTATGAATAATAACATTTATAAATAACTTCGATATTGGACGATAAATTGCCGTTACAGACAAGGCCGCAAAGAACATCGTAAGACACACAAATCTGCTTGCTTGGCACTAGTCAATATGCTTTTCTTGACTTTGAACAAAATAACATAGGTACTAATACAGTCCATAGTTCCTTAGCTAGGTATGTACATTAAACTAGGTCTACCTTCAGCTAGTTAAACTATGTTCATATTAATAACAGTAGTTATTTAGCCAAAATAGTTCTCTAAAATACACGTGATAAATCCTTATCTTTAAAAACGATAGCAAAATTCCATAAAAGTTTTAATCGTTGCCAAAAAAATTTCACGATGTTTGAGTCATATACTTTTAAGGAATTTAGTAAGCGCATAGACGTTTGTTTGATCGTTAATAAACAAAGCTCGACTTGTAGTGTCAAAACTTTTCGACAATATTTGGACAAAGTCAAAAAGAAAAACTAAACATCCAAACCTAAAATTAGGTATTCAAATGTGAAACGTACAAATGAAGCCGGGCTGAGTTTTAATTAACTTGGTTATTTCTTACCTTTTAGATGAAGAAGATCCTGACCGCTACAGCTGACTCAGCTTTATACCACTTGGCAAATAGGGAATATATTTCGCATAAACTTGGAGAAGTTTTTTTATTAATTAAATTTGGTCGGGAACGTATGTGATATTTTAGCATTGATAAGTTGAAATTATTTGGGCGCGTGAAGCGGCCGTGTTTTATCGAGGCACGCGAGGCGGCGCGGCGCGACTGGTGTAAGTCGCGGAGTGACGCTCGTTCCACCCTGGAATCAGCGCTCTACTGTTTCGTTGCCTCTTTGGGCCGCCCGCCCGCCGCCGCGGATTCGGCTGCCACCCTGTGTAGTGAGGTGCGCATTAGCGTATCTACCGACGCGTTCTCAAAGGTGTAAGATACCGCGTCAGGGCGGAAAGATTTACGGGATGACAAAGATTCATTCCGAATACTTAACATTTCCGAACGAGAATCGACGTGAATGGTTCGAGACTTTGTCGTTGGTGATAATGACTGCAGCAAGACCACAAGTGTTTTTTTATATTGAGTTCGTATAAGTTACAAATTGAGTTATTAAACAATGATCGTTTCAAACAGATTTGCTTTCTTCCTGGTGAGCGTGCTCCATCGAGGACTGTGGAAAACTCCTTGTAATTAATTGAAAACACGATTGTTTTTATTTTCTTGAAATTTGTTTTGCTAACGCTACTTTTGTCAACGAACACTTACTCCCCGCAGCGTTGCTCAAAAATTATAAAAGTATTACAATTATTTACTCGCAGTATAATGACACTATTTTTTATTTTTAGTATACCTTCAAAACGCGGAGAGAACGTGACGACGATGCGTAGGTAAGCGTTGAGGTCAACGTTCGCACCTATCTCTCTCGCGAATCACAATATTTTAAACATATAAAATCATTGGTTATGAATATTAGAAAAGTGAGAAATGAATTTGTTTATTTAGATAGGAGAAATATTAAAAATATATAATAATTATTATATCAGTTTCCTGAGAACTACAAACTTGGTATTTTCAAGGCTAGAGTGAATAGATAACTTCTAGATCGACGAGCTCCATCCTCGGCCACACCGTCGCTTAACATCAGGCGAGTTGGTGATCAATCGTAGAGCTATATTGCGTAAAAATGTTTTATTCAAATATCACTTATGGTGGCGACGGAGTACCTAATGAAAAAATATAATTTTCCTACTACTCAGCCAATTTAAAAGATATCAAAGAAAAACATTTTTTTTAAATATTTCTCCTATCGAAATAAACAAATTAATTTCACATTTAATTTTTCTAATATCACTAACCAATGATTTTAAATGTTGTTGTTGTTTTTATCTTGTGATGCGCGAGAGAGATAACTGCGCGCGTTGAGACCATTCATTAGGAAACTTGACAAATGGCAAATGCGCAAGCATGATGCCAACATCAAGCAAAAAAATAAGTTGGAAGAACACGTACCTACCTACGCAAAGCGAATATTACGTACGTTCGATAAACTCCAGTAGGAATCGCTTACGTAACGCTGCTGTGAAGAGGAAGTCATACTTCTGTTAGTTGTCGACGCACAGCTTATTTTGCAGCTTTCTAACACATAGTGTTTATAACTATACAGGTACTGTCACGGTAAAAAAATATCTGAAGAGCAACAGTTGGCGTTTTATAAATTTATGTGTTTACAAGAACACGTGCAATAAAATGTTAGATATATGGTAATTGCTACATATTTTAGAAATATTTATTCATAGTTACCATTTCGTACTCAGACTAGCGAACAAGAATTTTGTAAACTGACTTATATTTCTACTTTAGAGCAAAAGGAATGGAATTAGAAAGCATGAAAGCAAATTGTGTCGTGAGATTAGTTTATCACACATTAAAATGTGTGAAAACCACGTCAGTTTCCATATTAAAAAGGTTTATGATTTTCGAGTGTAACTATTTATGTGGGTATGTTAGTATGTATGTTTATATATTACCTCATACAGCCGAAACGGCTTGACTTCCTTGTTTTCACTCACTAAGTGTGGCTAATTTTGAAAAAATAATAATAACAAAACTTCCGGAAAGATAAAAAAATGCGCATTTTCGGAACATCTAACGAACTTTTATACGTAATATATAGGTGATTTTACTAGCATTCTAAATAATGCGCATTTATAACCTTTAAAAGCGTCTTTGTGCATACTTTCTCACAAAAAAACGTACACTCAACAGCTTATCAAGCGTAAAGAAACCGTAAGTAAGACCGCAAAAACAGCTTTTCTGCAGTCGGCATTTATTTTTAACATAGACACTTGATAACGATTTGATTCTTTAATTTTGATTTGTACAATCAGTCCTTTACATTTCAGTAGATGGTACCGCATCACTAGCAAGGGGGAGGGGTCGCCCCCACGCGCCCCCCGGCCGCTGCCTTAGCACGCTTCTATCGCTACACACACTTATACGCAGTGTAATATGTAAGTATGTAAAATTGTATACGCAAAATATCCCAACTCTGATAATTCCTGATCAAAAGGAATTCCACATACAAAAAAAAACTAAAATAAGCAATATACACCTAATAAGTATAAAACAGTATTTTGGTATTTCTAACAAAATAACTGGAAAAAATATGTCATCCAAGTAACCGAATGGCGTATTTTGAAGTCGTTTTTTTTTAGTTTTTAAACGATTACCTACTTGTATCGTATGCATGTTGCAACAGTGCTTGACCAGTTTTTTCATTTAAAAGCTTCTCCTAGTAGGAGTATTATCTTGATAATAAAGTTAAGAGCTAATTTCATATTCCTGTCCACAGATCCCTATCCTTTAGAATCAAAATTAATATTCCAAGTGTAACCCTCCGGATGCAAAAAGAATAGGACATGTACATAAAATGAATATGAGTAGGTTGGTACTCACTGTCAGGGTGCAAACGCATTACGACGGCTTAGATAAGTGGCAACGTTTCTGTTTCTAAAAAAATGGTTGTCTGTAAAGTCGGTTTACGGACGATAATTTCATGATAGATGCGTCACAAGCCGAACGCTTAGGCCGATCGTGCCTCTCTATCGCTTGTTCCGCGCTCTCGCTTGCACGCTCGGCTCAGGCGGAACGTGACAATGAGTCATGCTTTTTCGTGCGTGCAGCCGACGTTCATCGATTTATAAGACGTTATCACGTCAAAACGCTTACGCATCGAAATGCTTAATAATTAATTAAATTAATTTTTTCATGTGTATGAGTGTTTGCATGTAATTATGTATAAATAAGTATGTCCTTACCCAATTACTTAGGTACCAAAGGGGTGGTTTTGTGACGTGCTATAGTGGCGACTATGCGTACCCCGATATTTCCTTGGGGTTAAATAAGATCCCTGACCTCCAATTTGCCTTACTTGGCTAGCTGGTGCAACTTAAGCTCTAAGGTGGAAGCACAGGGTGGAAGTAATTTTATTGACCATCAAACATATCAAGATACAAAATCATTAAGATTTCTTCAGGTAGGTACATTCACTAACGATAATTAAATAAGTAGTATTCAAATTTAATCTTCAAATATTCACACAGCTATCTAAAAAGGCTTTAAAAGGGTATAACGCCGCTAGTTTATTAAAAGCTAGGCGTTTATTAAAAGCGCAGCACACATCTCGACACCCTTAGCCACCCACGCCAATGTTGCTTCCCCGGTGTCAATATGCGCCGCCTATATGGAGGGTCCATTTAGTGGATAGCAAGTCATTAGTCATTACCTACCTAAATATTTTTAGGGTTACTCGAAAAACATAATCCTCCTTTTTACGCAGTCGGGGTAAAAAGAATTTATATTTTTATGAAAGATTAAAATATTTATTTTCTAAACACTTCTATTATGAACAGTTTTAACTTTTTATTAAAAAAAGATAAACACATTCCTTTCCTCGACATTTCCGCTATAAAATGCGAACTTTTATTAAATTAAATTAAATTAAATTTAAAACACGTAGCTTGAAATCCTGAGCTCCAGTTTTATTCCTATTCCTTTGATGATAAAACTAATCCACTAGGCAACTTTTGACGCACGACATGCTGCACAACTGCACAACATTGTTGTAGTTTTCTATAGAGTTTGGATTCCAATACCTTAAGCTGTTGTCTGAACCAGCTCATGCAAAACTTTGCACTTTAGAAATGGATGCAAAGGGCATCGTAAACAAAGAGTTAAATTGTTGGTCAACTCCGAGCTTTTCAGCTTTGCTCACAAACGGGAAATAATTTAGCCTGTTGATATCTATGGTAGATGTGCCCTGCGGTTTCATGCGTATCTATCTATCTAATCAGCCCGTGTCCACCCAGGGTATAGGCCTCCTCTTGTTCACGCCATCCTTTCCTGTCCTGTGCGAGCCTCATCCATTTCCAACCGACGTACTTAACAATGTCGTCTGACCATCATTTTTCTTCACCAGTATAGTGAAGAAAAATGATGGTGATGATGATGACGATAACAGTGTAGCCTATGTCCATTCTCTTCATTATATATCAAATTATTAAATTAGTATATAAAGTCTCACCATTATATACCAAATTAAAAAAGGTTTGGACGTTTAAAGGGTAACAAAGAGCCAGAGAGGAATCAAGTTACTTTAATATTGGCTTTTAGACTAGCTCTGCTTTGCAATTTCACCCAGTTATTGATGAAACACGAAGGAGACGCTGAACGGTGATGATTACAATGAAATGTAGCATATGTGGGTCTTTGCCAATAGATACAATCTGGGTGTTGGGTCTTTAAATCTCATCATGTAGGTTTAATAATAAATCGGATGAAATACGGATTTCATTCGTACATTGGCTTCCATACACCCTTGTAAGTTGAGCACTGACACCAGGGAAAAATATGCTTAATTTTTTTTTTATTGCGAATAGGTCCACGTTTGACCACCAACTCGCCTGTTGGAAAGCGACGATGTGATCGAAGATGAAGCACATATCTTGATTTATTATTAATGAATGTATATTTGTAGCTTCACACATTTTCTATAATATAGGATCTGAAATACTAGGCTTTAGGTACATAAAAAGTTCAAATAGGTTACTGCTGTGCTAGGTAGGTAGTAGTTAACCGATTATGGGGTTCTCGAAACGGTATGCCTTTAACCGAAAAAGGTATTTGGAGAGACTGATCAGTCAGGTGCCACCTACACCACAACACTGCTTAAATCGTCTGCAACCGATCTAAGACCATGTGGTCGATTTTTAAGACCACAAAACTAATTAAAATTCTTAAAATCACTAAATTCAAAAAAGGAACAAAAATTGTATGGGAATTTCGTTTGTTTTTTTTTATATTTAATTAGTTTAAGTGGTGTCTTCAGAATAGCTCTTAAATTATGTAGGTATTAGTTTCATCATTTACACCGAAAAAGAACACAATTAGATCTGCATTATTGTATACCCAAAGAGATTGTAACACCACCGCTCTTGACGACCAGTATTTAGTAATTGTCGTTATACTTCAGATTTACCGCTATAATCTTGCCAATTTTGAGACTTGTGTGTGTACCATTGTTGTTTTTACTAAAGAGCAAAAGAATACAATCCTATAAAAATCACTTTTATTGTATTTTATAAGTACCTATGAGGACCCCACTGAATGTTTTACTTGTTAATAAATTCGCCGTAGGTAATTACACAAATTCTGTTTTTTTATTTATTTCTATTACAATTTAAAAGATACAGCCGTTTAAAGGTAGAACAAACAGGCATACAGAAAACGTAGCCTCACGAATAGGCTCCAGCACCCTAAGTATGACTGCCTAAAAAGTAAGTACCGTTTGGCAATCAGACGCTCAAATCAGGTACGCCGTTTTATGAAATGGGAAATGCTGTTAGACACACTGATAATTTCCGTTCTTTACTTCAGAAGTGTCTGCGGTTCTTCCGCCTATCAAGAAGGGGCATTTCAAAAAACGTGAATAATATAATTATTGTTATGAAAGCGTACTTTATCTTAGGCATCATCAAATTGGCTTTGGCCTCGTCATTTTCCATCGGGTGTAGTTGTTGACAAATAAATGCAGACCTAGTATGTTGAAATAAACCGGACAAGTGCGAGTCAGACTTGCCCACCGAGGGTTTCGTACATACCGTACAACTAGTAGATAAAAGGGGGAAATTATACATATATTTTTAACCGACTTCGAAAAAGGAGGAGGTTATCAATTCATACTGTATATTTTTTTATGTATGTACACGAATTACTCTGTCATTCGAGAACCAATTTTTGTGTTTCCTGAATTGGTGTATAGAGAAAGCTCCCAAGTTGGTCCCATAAATATTTTATAAACATCGAACAACTTTACCTATTACTTTTTGAATAATCTCTAAAAAATAAAATATTTTTATTGTAGTCCTGAGTAAGTGCGTCAGATTATAGAATAGCAGAGTTCCACCTACACGTTTTTCTTTGCAAGAGTGTCAATTATTAAGGGATTATCATATAAACATCTGCACATTTTCTAATCTTCGAAGACAAGCATTTGACATTCATTGACAAACGAAAAAAAGAGCGAGTGAAGAGAGGTCTCTATATAGTTTACAATCGTGAAGGATTTAGTAATTTGCGTTTGAAGTCGGTTTTTTAATAGAAAAAATATTTAGCACAAAAAATATATAGCATCAGACACTCTGGGAGTAAAGATGAATCTAACGACAACTCGCACATCAAAATCGGTCCAGCCGTCTAGGCTGTAGGCGGTCATATGGAAACATGTACATGCCCACAACATACATACACTCGAAAAACATAACCTTCCTTCTTACGCAGTCGGGTGACAACGGGCGCGGCCAACTTAGCATCGCTATAAGAGCTGAGCGTAACCCTACAGGTATAAGCACCAACTTACACTCTGGGGGGTTACCACGATCCTAAAAGTAATCTTATTTCAATATTACTTTGACTTTTGTTTTGCACTCACAACTGTAGAGAGAGCGAGACAAAAGTCAAAGTAATATTGTAATTAGATTGCTTGAACGCTTTTGGTACGGCCCCTGTGGGCATCCTCTAATCGTTATCTACTGCATAGAAGTAGATATCAACGCCGAATAAGGTTTGGTGTGGTGATCCTCTTCCGAAGTGCAATTATAAATAATATAAATATTTGTGGACATTTCACACAACACCATCTAGCCCAAACTAAGCAAAGCTTGTACTATGGAACTAGATGGCTGATAGAATACATATATACTTTTTTTTGTTGTAAATATATTCATATGATACATAGAAACACCCAGACACAGAACAAACATCCATGCTCATCACACAAATGTTTGCCCTGGGTGGGGATCGAACCCACGACCTTTCAGTTCAGCAGGTAGACGTAAACACACTACCAACTGAGCCATAAGGCCAGTCAAATTATAGACATCCATTTGACTAGAGTAGCCCACAGCTTGTGCTTTCATGACTGACGCTTACTCCATATTATCCATACTTAATTATGCCAAGCGTCTCAAACTTACCTTTCGCTACATTATCTACATGTAGGTAGACTGTTCGGAAAGAGAACTAATCTGATGTGTAAAGACAAAGAGCCGCAAATTCGAGTTACAGCTTACTGCCTTTATAAACTTAAACGAATTTGCACTTCACGATATTAATATAGGTACTTTTGACTTTTTATCTCTGAGATCTTAGGAGGACCAAGTACCGTAAAAGTAAACAAAGGCGAATCTCGAATCGACAATTTTCAATTAGCTTCACTTAGCATGTCACACATCAGTATGTGACATTGAGGAATTGAGGGCGCTGTTGTTCTTATTTCATTATTTTTTTTCGATTAGCAACACAATCGAGTACAAGCCCGTCTCATACAAATGGCGGGAAGACGCTGGATGCAAGCCACTTCCAATGGGTCTTTTTGGAAATCCATGGGGCAGGCGTATGTCCAGCAGTGGACTTCTTATGGCTGAGATGATGATGATGAACACAATCGAGACGTCATTTCCCATTTTGCCACGATAGTTTCATTTCCAAGCAGTAGTAAGTAGTTTTAGTAGTTTTCTAAGTATTTTTCATTTTTAACTGGCCAAGATTTTACTATGCAGGATAGCGATTGCGGTGTACATACCCGTGTGATATTATTCTGTCCTTGTCACAGGAACCCACCTTAAAAGTAATTTTTCAGTGGTAAAATTCAAATCATTTCTCGCCTGGATTATAAAAAGACAAAATTACCATTCAAACATTTAATCCGGTAATGACAGCGTTTTAATTTGTTTTTCTTGAAAGATTGCATCGACAGATACTACAAAAAATATTGTTCGAAAATAGCTACCTACACAGTTTTGTAAAATGTATGCAATTTTGTGTGCTTTCATTTTATTATTGTGCATTACAGGTGCATTTAGCGCGAAACTGACTAACTTGAGTGGAACAACGGGACAGGTAGCTCCGGGATCCTATATCGATATTGAAGACTCATATTGAAAGAGGTCTGGGTGCGTTTTCTTTTCTGTAATACTTTCACCCACCGCGGTATAAAATTACCTACGCTTAGGTGTGAATAAGCCTTAAGGAAGGGTTCAAAGCGCGCAGTTATCTCCCTTGAGCATAACAACAGACATATAGAATATCTACATGTGAAATTATTTTTATATTCCAACAAGATCAAGTGTTTGGTCGAAAGTAGATAAAAATAAATTACTATTCCGAAATTATTTGTAGTAAAACATACCGGTCAAAAACATAACCCTCCCGATATTTCGATTCTCTGTAATCGGGTAAAAACCAGTCTATCAGTTGCGCTCTAAATACTGTTTTTAATGATCCGAGGTTAGAATATAAAATAAGTTACAAGTATCACAATATCTTTCATTGTCTTTACATTCTATGCGATACCTAACACAGCACCTTACATAATTGTCTGTTTTTAGTCTAAAACATAAATTACGAAGCATATTAACAAGTTATCGTTTTATAAAATGCTAATTGTACTATTTAATTGCATATATTCAGATGAAAAGTATTCAATGGACAACATAAATGTCAAACACTAAATAAATAAATAAAGAGAAAAAAAAACATTCACGCGGCATTCTTAAGAAAACCTTATCTGATTTGTAAATATATTCTATTTATTTCCGCCTCAACATGTCATTAACTATAGGTACTGCGCTTAGTTATAGTTTTCCTATCCACTGGCTGGAAAAAAAAGAATAGTAAATACGGAATTAATTTTAAGTACTGTCAATATGGGTAACTTTGACTTCGTGTTAAACTTTGTATATATACTGGTTTAAAGATTCGTGATTTTTTCCCCAAAAGATTAGAGATCAAATTGATTGATAATTGAGTCTGCGCTGAAGTCGCCAATCGTTATAAATGTTAATTTCTGCATAAAGTTGACAAGTATGATAGACATTTTATAAGTTTTCAACCATTTTCTGAACACAAGTATTTGTGACTGAAAAATATATGTCCATTAATTAGTACATACTCGACAACTTCTCTCTTAAAAACAAAAAAAAAGAGAGCTCAAGAAATATAAAGAAAAAAAAGGGTATTCATTTTAAATATAAACTACGTCACTCACGTCTGTTTTGAGTAGTGCGAGGCGCGTCACCGACCGAGAGTGACGTTTGCGCTCCTTTGAATAATACCACCGAATGCGGTTGAAACTATAGTCGGATTTTTCGACTCATTTTCGACTCAACAGAGACGTGAGTGACCCGTAGTTTTTATTTAAAATATGTATTCAGTTCATGGAATGGGGTGCATATTTTTTAAAATTTGATATAACTCACTATTAATCTTAGAACTTATAATTGATAATAATCTCGTTCAATACTCAAATGATTGTACAATTTTTTATTTTATTTGGCTTTGATTTTATTTTAAGAAATTTGCTCATTAGAAAAAACATACAATGAAACTTATTATATTTTTTCCATTAGCTTGTAACTCACGTTTTTTAAATGCCATTTTCTAAGAAAATAGACATAATTGAATATAACAAGTTGACTTAATTTGATAGATCGATGCTTTTTACATCACAAACGTAAAGTAAATCTTACCTAAGTTACATAAATCGCCGTTTAAAAAGGTTTTCCGCTATCGAAATGATCGGGAGTCAATGTTACCCACATTCGTGTTTAACTTTGATTTCAATTTAATTTCTTATTAACTATTATTTTTTTAGATTTTATTTGTATTTTATAATTCAATCTCGGTTTATGTTATAAACAGAAACATTTAATTTGACGATATAATGCATCGGAAATAAACATAATAATAAAAAAAATAGGTTTTAAAGATAAACTTTCGCAAAAAGACGCTTGATCCAATAATTTTCTGCTATTAAAAAGAGATTTATTTATATTTTAAAATTTAACTTTCCTTTTAACCGAATCACAATCTTTAGTTAAGATCACATTGATAATTTGAAAACAAAAAAACGATAACAGCAGCATATCATACTAACTTGTTATAAAAGAAAAGAACTTACCAACATAATTAAACATAACGAAAATATACAACAACTAAGGTAAATAAAATCTGAAATAACTTCATATGCACAAATAACTTTCGAGTAGATTGCAAAACTAATATTAACTATCTTTTTTTTTTCTACAGTAATAATACAAAGTTTTATTATAACTAAGTCTTTACATAGGTACATGTTACAAAATTAATATTATCTATCTATAACATAATACAGGTGATCTATTTCGATATGTAACATTATGTACACTATACACATTATGTTTAATACAACAGTGATTTTATACAATGCCAAAAAAAATGTCTAACATGGTACAATCTATGTATAGAGAAGGGAACAAGGAATAATGCCTACAAATGGGGCGTTTTCTTTAAAAAAAAAAAAGTTCTAAAAACGTAGAGAGAAAGCAATAGAGTACGTCACATTTCCTTCTCTTTCACGCCCCAGTAAAACAGCATAATGAGATTAGAACAAGTGTGAAAGAGAAAGTGCACGCATTTTTTGTCATTAACGTTGTAACGAGTAGGCCCCAAACTGTCACCAAGATTTGTACTCCAGCTTAGTGATAGCGTGGGGTCAATTTCCAAGATTTCCAGATCTGGCTATTATCGTCATGTTTACTGAAACACATAATGTACATCTAACCTATTTTCCATTCTCAATCTACGGAATTATAATAACGTGATCAAATATAATATAGCTTTCTCAAACCTGGTAAACAAAGTTTCAATATGATTGTTTTATTATACATAGATGGCGTTGTAATCTTTACAAGAAAACAACGCCATCTATATTGATTGAAGGAAACTTTACGTACAAGAAAAAGACCCACTAGAAAAACTAGGTACTTATGGCAGGCTTTTGATGAAAACTGTATTTTGATTTAAATTCTAGAATGTTGATTAAAACCTGGAATGTCATAAAAAATAGTAATGGGCTATTCATAACTTGTCGAATTCGGAATCGGGTCTAAAACTATATCTCCATCTCTGTTGTTCTGTATGGAAATGACTGAGATGGAGATAGTTTCAGATACAAGAAATATTATTTCTATTGGCTCCATATAAAACTGTATTTCGGAAACAAGTAGCTTCTAATTCTTCTAAGTGACTTCTTAATATCCATTTGACATAATTATCAGGTCTATTTTTACGCAACTTCAAATAAACTTTCTCGTGTTAAGGTTCAATGTGTCACAAATGTACGTACAAAATATAAGCCAATTCGATAAACTTCGGTAATATTGTAAGTTTAAGCTTAACGTAGGTAAGTATAAAGTATATATTTGGCACTGCTTACAAACCTGTCACAGTATATCTAAACAAATCCTGGATCTGCACAGGATTCCGAAATTACTGCCATTTTATCATAATCAGGTTTGACCGAAATTCTAGGATTTTGTTTAAAATCTTTGTTTTATGAAAGTCTTACGACAGATACATGAAGACATTAATCGTTTTTGTCCTCGCATTTTTTGCGGCCTGAGAACTTTACCCTCCGTAATCCACATTCAAGAACCTCTTATCATTACCTAATCTAAATCTGTATATGGTATACAAATAGCGATTTTATACACGGTATTTGTTTTCTTTTCCCCTGTTGCAAGCAGTCAATTGGTCAAATAGTCGCAAAGCATAATGTAATTCCGATCGATAAATATAAACATCTAATATTTTTGTAGTGTTTTCATACGTAATGATTTACAAATATGTAGACAGATAAAAATCTGCAACATCCGACGGGATCTGAACCTGCTACATTCTAATCTGGGAGTACCTGGTACCTGGGAGTCTACAATTTCCACCGATTTGTTACGAGTCTCTGAACAGTCTTTGTTTACACCAAACCGCCG
Organism: Lycia hirtaria; assembly: GCA_947563715.1. NCBI lineage: Eukaryota > Metazoa > Arthropoda > Insecta > Lepidoptera > Geometridae > Lycia > Lycia hirtaria. Next base: position 18,652,293 of record OX387386.1, read on the forward strand.
TTGGAGGCGCCACCAGTTGATGAATCTAATATAACTGTTGTGTTGTTACGATTGGACTATGAGATTTAAAGCAGGCACAACTGCATCGACGACGAAAGCCTTTTTTCCAGATGTTGTCAAAAGATAAAGAAGAAATGTTGTCTAAAATGTCGTAAGAAATATAAAACCGAAAGGTATCATCACGCAAATTATGACTGGGCATGGTGGGTTCTCACACTACTATATAGAAGTAAGCTGAAGGACAAATTTTGAATGTGAATAAAAATTCTTAGAGATGTTCATGTGGCAATGTTGGGTACGCTGCCAAATAGTAGTGGCTTTGAGCAATTGGATTGTCTTTAGACCTTCATCGATCTGGGATAATCTATTTGCTTTTTTGTGTAGTAGTTTAGTTAAGTATGTGTAGTTTGTATGTTTTGTTGTAGTTAATAAAGGAAATTATCCCTTAAAAGTTTTATCCATGTAGCATGTATTTTACCCACTCACTTACCAATATTTCTATCTCATATGAGCTAGACATCTGACTGCCTGTTGTTCAGTGCCAATATTTTCGAAGAAATAAACAAAGTAGTCTGGCCTGTTTTTGATGATTTGATATTTATAAACAACCCCCTACGATCGACAAATTATTTCCTAGTAGACCTACCTACTTTAAAAATCTCAAGTCGCAAGACCAGTGGCTTCAAGTTGTCTGTATGTTATTCAGATACAAAGACTTCTATATAGGAATAAATGTATAGCGTAGATTAAAGCCGTTATAAGTCAACATTTTACTACCGCGCCTGCATTATTTGTATTATAGAGCAAAATTTCATGACTACGATACTCAATTTCTTGTTCATACAGTATGTGTCCTCAAATTTAAACAAATCACTGTCACTATTATTTCATTTTTAATCTATTTCGGTTTTAATAGGCGGTTTATCCCGCTTTGACCCGTGCCTTATACTTCTCTAATTGAAAGTAGTCCATCCTTTAGGTACTCCAGTGTTAGATTCAGCTTGCGAACTGGAACCTGGCGAGATTTCATGCAAGCCGAACCTACTGAAATCTAAACCGTACTCATGTAACAACGCACTATCTGTGGAAGTCTTGATTTCGCCTTTCTGACCTTTATCCCGCGCCTTCAGTGGATCAAAGTCTTCCAACTCAGTCGGTGTGTCGTCCAGTTTTATGAGATCTGTATCAGAGCCACATGACTGAAAAAGAAACATGTAAATCAAAAATGTAGCCATCTCTTTCACAAGATGCGTCTAGTAGGTATACGTACGAATATAGGTTACGTATTAGACACAAATAAATTATCACTATTATCTTGAACAATATAATTATAGTTTTTTTTTTATTTAGTCTTCTAAAACAATCCGAAGTCAGTTATAGCTTGGTATTAAAATTTGATCTAAGGGACTCATGAATAAATTAAAGAGCAAAGCAGCAATACATGAATTTCTTATCCACAAAAGAAAACCTTTTACTAACCACTCGAAAACGAAATAAAAAATTATGACTAGATGTAAAATTTTAGTTAAATACCAATAAAAATATTATGATCGAAAATTGTCGAACATAATTTTTTTTTTTGACTTCACTTAAATTTGAAAGTAATTTCAATTTACAATCCAATAATACTTAATTTCGTAAAAATAGGGCATCGTCCTCATTAGGCGAACAGTGAGCGACTGACAGTTTGCCACTCTAACTCATATTTTAAATTCTTAACATCAGAGCTGGATGTCCCACTTTTGATGAATGGGACATACGACCTTATGGTTCTGATATTATAAGGTCGGATGCCTCTTTTTTGATGAAGGAGATATCCAGCTTTATGGTACTGATGTAGAGAATGGAGTATACATAGCGTACATACATAGCGTACTGTTCGCAGTTTGCAGTGTTTTTGTTTGCTTGCATAGATTCATTCATTGAGGCATTCGCCGCTCAGTCAGTCGGCGGAAAGGGAGCCTCTGACCATTCGCCTAATAAGGGTACAACCTTGGCTAGGCGTCATATTTAGGCCAACAATATGTTGATGTAACGAATGTTTTCGCTAGATGTTTATTTTCAAGTTTACCTCGAGTTTCATAAATTTCTTATATTATCTAAAACCCGAAAGAAAACTATGGATACTTGTGAATTTTTCATGTCCTACCAAGGTAACATACCTGGTCTGATAACACTGAGATTCAATATAATTAGGTATTTATTTCATATTTTTATTCGAAACTTTGGACTATTTTAAAACAACAAATTCAATATTTTTGTGATCAATGTTATTTTTATATTTTTAATTTTTTTTTAAGTTTTCTAGTGGGGAACGCTGTAACGTAAAAGTTGCCCTAGTACTTTTGACTAATTTTCCCAATTAATTCATACGCTGTTAATTCAGATTCCTTTAACTCGAAAAAATGTATTTAGACCGCATTTAACGTCACATACTATAATAAATGAGAAAAACAACACTAAACGAGGAAATAAACGAGGTTTTTTTATTTTTAAATTAATGGGAAGATTATTCAAAAGTACTACAACTTATCTACATCACAGCTCCCCACTAAAAAACTTTAATCAATTTAAAAAAATATAAAAACTACATCAATCACAAAAAAAAATTAAATTAGTTCCTTAAAATAATTCAAAATTTCAAATAAAGGCATACCTTAAAATTCAATTTACATACCCCATTGCGTAATTTAGATGATAATGACATGTTGATACAGTTATTACGAATCACGAGCGCGCGCGAGTCTTTATGTAGTGGTCACGTAGTAACGTGTACACGCATATTGCGATAGTGTGTGTGCACCACGGAGCGAGCGGGCACCGCTTACACACACACAAATTCGATACGAACACAACCAAAGATCGCGAGTAATCGTGACTTGTATTAACTACGCCATGTCCCTGGAATTTTGCAATAAAACTTCTTCATGACGAATGTACCCGTAGAGACTGTGCTTATTCTTAGTAACAGCGATTACAAATACACATGTCAAAACCATACTTATTAGATATTTTATTAATAATAAGTTTCATAAAAAGTATTTATTTGTTAAATTAATTTAATTTATACTTATTACGTATGGCAAGATAAAGTAAAATGATTCTACACGCGTGCATTAATGTAAATGACATCACTAAAGCCCTTACAGACACCATGGCGAAACATTTAAAAAAAAACTGAAATATCACAATTTAAATTGTTCTTAAAATTAATTATTTTATATGTTTTAATACTGAGATAACCGCGATTACGTGCTTTCACATTATGGTACATAGCAGTGCGGCTAAGTCTTGAGGCTATCACGCTACTTAGTCACGGGACTGGTGACTGTTAAAGAGTAACTTGGAAAAGTATTAAAAGTAACAGATACAATACAACAGAATTTTAAATAATAAATAAAATGTTATCTACTTACTATAACATAAGGCGTTCCACATCTCAGTTATTATTATTTTAAGTATAATTCATTAGTTTGAATTCGTATAAAGTTTTACTAATGAAACAAAGAAAATATAAATTACAGCTTCTGCTTCCCAAACACGCTTTATAGCAGCGTATCGATTCTGCGTGACCATTCCGCTCAGTCGCAAAGCAATTAAGTTGCGTTGCAATGCGAAGGCATCTGCTGCTGCCGCGCGGCTTAGTTACCTAATGCGAAAGCGCTTCTAGACTGCGATAAAAAAATCTAATATTTGTCTACATCCATTGCAGGTTTCTAAATGTTTCTTGTATAGAGTCTGAAAGATATGTGCAAAGCATAATCAAACACGTAAATGTTAGCACATTATCAAGCTTCGATGCCACAAAGTACCGGTGCATGCATGCAATAGATACAAAGGAAGAACGGTGTATACTTGTACACTAAAAACTACAATATTTGAGTCGAAGGAATGATACTTACTACGTATAAGAAATTCCTTCGATTCACTGATCGATAACGATAAATATCTATCAAGTGAAGATATTGCGTTTAAAATGAGTATTTTTTTAAATGACTCCTGAACAATGTATGTATTCAGGATTAATTTATCTTGCTAACACAGATCACAAGTTATATGTATCACTTTCAACATTTCCGTGGCGTCGTACGCACAAAAATCGACATGTAAACAGAGATGGAACGAAAATAACATATCCAAACCCAAGCGTGCGGCGGTGAAGTTTCCTACGTCTCCTACTCTTCGAAAACTTGATGAACGTTATATGAGCGTCAATTAGCTGCACTGTTAGCTGTTATTCAATGTCTAAAAACTGTCACAAATCACGCCAAACGTAAATACATTTACCTTTTTTATTCTTTTGCCAGGTTACATCGTAGAATTTAAAGATCTGTCTACGAAAAGTTGAAAGTTATTGTATGATACGCCTCATCGTACAGTTTATACTTTAGTGTCGTCAACTCAAAAATAATGGCGGTAACTACTCTTTAGATGTAAAAGATTAGAATGACCCTTCCCGTACCACCTTCGCCTATACAGTGCCGTGCTCAGAATCAAGAGGGTGTAAAAGGAGACACGTGGGGAATAAAGGGACAACCTCGCAAAATGTTAGAAAAATATAATTATGTTCACTTTCATTAACAAAATATTAATCTATAAATAGGTTTTTTTTTAGAAATAAATACATAACTCCGTGTGTTAGTGCAAACAGATCCACTGTCGACGTCTTACGAAAAGGACGACAGTATTTTTTCTTTCATATAATAGTATAATATCGATGTGAGAAGGACGAAGCATATCACAATTACCTCGTATTTCCCTCGTGCGGGCGGTATCGAGAGCGTGGGCCGGTGACGGTCGGGACGATCAGGCCGGTCGGGGAAATCGGGCCGATCGGGACGACCGGGCCGATCGAGACGGTCGGGGCGTTCAGGCCGATGGGGCCGAGGAGCCGCACTAAGCGTCCCGTTACTCAGCTGCGAGTTCGTCGCAGCCAACGCCTGCACTTTTCTCTGGTTCGACGATATCGTCAGCTTCAGTTTAGGTTTATCGTTTCCCTCCGCGAAGCTTATCGTGCTGGTGTGAAAGTGCGGCGCCTTGACGTCGTTTTTAGTGATATTGCTGACGAAGTGGTTGTTGTTGTGAGGCGGGAGAGCGCGCGGGGGCGGCATCGGCGCCTCGGACAGATCTATAAGTTTCCTCGTAGACACTATTGGGTATCGGTTAGGGAGTTGGGGCCGGTCCGCTAACCGCGGCGGGGGGCATGGCGACAGTGTCTTCTGCAAAACAAAATTTAATAATGTGGCACGGCGCCGCTACGAGCATGCTGGCCTCCGCGAGAACATACCGTCACGTACACACAATCACATGTCACGTTGCGTGTACTAAGTGGGTGTACTACACGAAAACAAGCGCACTGTACACAAGTTATACATTCGGCATTCGGTATTTTGTGTGATAGCGATGGAAGAATGAAAAAAACATTTAATAGAAATCACGTTTCAAATGCAAAGAGTTTTTTTTTTACAGCGTAATAATCCTACATCTTTAGCGGCTTCCGACTATGAAGAATTGTTTTTTCATCTTTCGACGATCTAATCGGCCTAGACACATAGTGATCATCCATTCATGTCTTAAAATGAATGAACAGTGTACGGACCAGTGACCAATGAACACTTTAATTTTCGAAATTACGCGCTGCCATTGATCGCCAGACCGCTCACTGTTCATTCATTTTAAAACAAAAATATTTGATTAGGTTACAAATCAATTTTATTTAAGTTGCAACGTTTCACGTGCGGGAAATTTAAACTTTAAACAGTCTTTGCTCCCTTGTACCTTGCTGGGCTACTATTAGATAGATAATAAAATAATAATTTATTACCATCTAAAAAGTACAGTGTATGTTAATACAATTTAGTCAATTTACAAGTCAAGTCAATTTAGTGAAGATTTAGCGAAAAAGGTTTAACTAATTGTACAAATAACAGAACGCTTAGCGATGAACCCCAAACTAAGCACTCAGGCTTGTATCTTGGGGTTCTATATAAATAGATAAACTCGGCATAGATAAACTCTTTATTGTACACACCAAAAACGCAAAAGAACATCAATCATTGCTATTTTAAATCGTTGGAATTGTTTGCAACAATTAATTGACAAGATAAAAACAAAATTTAATTTTATAAGGCTAATTTATTTCTCAATAACGCAAGGAGTTTTTTAAGGGTACATAATATAAATATATCATTTACAAAAAATAGGGAATATGCTCGATTTTTATATAATATATGTCCATAGTTTTTTTATTTAAAACCTAGGAGGCCAAACGGGATATAGCAGACCCGGCACATCACTACGACCTTTGCAGATCTATTGTGACAACCCCTTTTGGATCATATCACCTCCCTAGTGTCCATTAAGGACGATATACTAATATGTTACATACTGATAATTTAAAAATATATATAAACAGCCTATAAAACTTCCAAGATATAAACATTCAAAGTTTTTGTTGGGTTACGGTCTGTCCTTTTCACGTGAAGCGAACGTTTATATATAAATCGAATTTGTATTACGCATATTTATACGATGCCGTCATCGCACATGATTCTGTTGTCTCTGTCTAACATGAAATTGAAATGCTTATAACTACTTTAATTTCGATTTTGTAGGTCGGCTCTACGTAAGCTTTTTCATTAACGAATAAAAAGTTATGCATATTCTCAATAGTTACGAGTACTAGGCCTAGCTACAAGAACAAAAACAAAGCCTACATGATTGATATTTAAATTTCCCGTCGTATTTAAATATTTGTACCTTAATTTTCACACCAAAATTACAAAGAACAATCACTTATAACCTCGTTGAAAGCATGAGGATTCCGCTAAAGAGCCTTCAGCTTTATTTAGAGCCTTGGGGGGGCTATTAATAAGGTATTGCATTGAAAATTGTGATTTCAGGACGCAAACAGATAAAATAATACATGCTAAAGTACATCGACACTAGTATGGAATCTCGACGTCGTTTGAATCTTTACATCGAAGATATATATAATAGAATATATATATCTATAAAATCACAAGACTGAAGTCAGTTTGGTGGGAGAGCAAAGAAAAATCATTTTTTTACAAAGTAAGAATACTGAAAAGTATCATCCCGAGAGTGGCGACCTATGCGGCTGACGCGTGCGAATGTCAAGGACCTAGTCAATATAGAAAGAGAGCGGTCGCGAGTTGGCGAGACTATCGCTGCGGTCTGTCGCATCAGTCGCACCTTACGGAATGCTACCTACCCATAATAATAATAAAATCTGTTATATACACATTTATTAGAATACTCGCAGCGCCCCGCGGTTCCACCCGCGTGGTGATCGATTATGTTGTTATCGTTTACTGTATCCCACAGGAACTGTCAAATTTTTCGGGGTGAAAAGTATCGAAGATCCTTCTACATAGTATAAGTAATAATCCTGCCAAATTTCGTTCAAATCCATCCAGTAGTTTCAGCGTCTATTGGACACACCGTACTGACAGACAAACAGACAGACAAAAATTAAAAAAAAAACTGTTTTGGCTTCTGTATCGATAGGAATGCATCCTTCAATCAAAATTTTTCAAAAATATTTAATGTACAGAATTTGACCTGTTACAGTCTTATTATATGTATAGAAGAATATCAAGAAAATTACGTTATTTTTTTACAGAAAAAGGGTTCGAAATATTGTATTATATTGTATACTTGTTCATAAAAAAACGGCTTTAATATTAAAAAAAAAATATTATAACGGACGTTATCCTATAGCTGAATCCTATCTTTGAATCTCACAGATTCTACATAATTCATTAAAATAGAGTCAGCCGAACCAATTCAAACAACACAAAGATTCCCAACATGTACGTGGCGAAATGAAACAAGCGACTAACGGGATGCTCCGTATTAAAATTTACAAAAACACGAATTGTCAAACGAAAGTGCGACTTACCGCCTTGTCCGCTAAGCTTATTTCCGAATGGAACGCGCTCTGAGGCAAGCTGTCTCGACGCGACGTGTTTTTATTCGCAAATAAGAACTCCATCTCTGTTAGGAGGTCGAGTGGGAGTGCGGGATGCGGGATGGGTTCCCGGTTTGCGGGCGGTTCGGGCGCCGCCGAGTCGGAAGAGTCTGACGATACTGGCGTCGCAGACCCGCAGGAATACCTGGAAAGCATGATACATTACATTCATTCAAGAAGCAGCAGCTTTTTCCCTCTTTCTATTACAGGACAAGTATAAAGTCGGCCCACTACCACCATACATTGTAGATTTTCCTAAGGTACCAAACGGTTTAAGGCAAAGAGTAGGGTGGCGCCGCAGCACCTTTTTTATTTAAATATAAAAATATTGAAATTACTTTTGATAAATATTATCTCTTTAGCTTCATAAGAACACTATTACACTTTATTAACAATAGCTGTTATTTTTATTTTATTTTGACTGAAATAAACGTGTAAACGTTTGATAAAAAATACAAATTAATAAAAAATAATAATAAATAAATAAATAAATTGTCGTTTACACGTTTATTTCGGTCAAAATAAAAGATATTGTTAATACACTGTAAACACTATGAAAACACATATGAAGCTAAAAAGAGGATATTTATCAAAAGTAATTTCAATAATTATATATATAAAAAAAAGTTTTTCATCAGGATTCATTTCGGGGAATGTGCGCATGAGCTTCACGACCTAATTCCACCCTCCCCATTTTACCACGGGACTAGCAGGAAGTCGGCGACCCATTACCACCCATTTCTTGTTGAAATGCCAAAAATCCGTACTCAGCGATATCGGTCCACGTTCTTGATACGTACCTACTGCACAGGAATGGAATTCTTTGCCGCCATCTCTGTTTCCTGAGAACTACAATCTTGGAATTTTCAAGGCTAGAGTGAATAGATGCATTCTAGATCGATGAGCTTCATCCTCGGCCACTCGGTCGTCACTTAACATCAGGCGAGTTAGTGGTCAATCGTAGATCTATCATGCATAAAAAAGTGCTGCGGATGAGCAAGACAGCGCCGCCACTTCACTCTTTGCCTAAATTCTACGTGTCAAATGCGTACAGCCAATGAACGGAATAAATTGCCGGCTTCTTTGTTCCCCGAGAGATACAATATAGGTTTGTTCAAGATCTGAGTGAATAAAGTATCTTCTAGGTGCAGGTTCTGCGTGCATCAACTTCGACAAAATCGTCGCTAACCAATAGCCAATTTGGTGGTCAAACAGGACTTATTCGAAATAAAAAAGGTTCACACTTCAGTCTTATGCTCCCCTCCTCATTCTACTATAGGACAAGCGGAATGTGGGCAGTATATTTCCCATTCTTCATTGAAATGCCCAAAATTCGATCACAACACATGAGTGGAATTCCTTGCCGGCTTACGTTGTCTGAGATGTACAATCTTGGAATTCCCCCCAACAACTTATCACCTTCTTACCTCCTCTCTCTCACCTCACACTCCTTACCTCTACCAACACCACCTATTCCAAACCCCTCTTAACCAACCCCCTTCTTCAAAATAGCAGTAGGCTGGTGTATTTCGTTAGCGCCGGCCTCCTGCTATTAAATTAATCCCCTTCACTTCCAATCCTAACCTCCTCTAATTAAAAAAAAAAATCTTGGAATTTCTAAAGCTAGACTGAATAATCTCTTAGATTGTCGTGTTCCATCCTCGTCCGCATCGTCACCTGCCACAAGATCATTTGGCGGTCGATTATAATAAAGCTTAGTTTAATATTATATCCGTTTGAACAGTACCTGGCCGCGAGACGGAAAGCGAACACCTGGCAGACCTCCGACTCGATGGTCAGATGACATCGACAAGGCAGTGGGAAGACAGTGGATGAGACTGGCACAAGACCGGAAAGAATGGCGCGCTAAAGAGGAGACCTATACTCAGCAGTGGGTGGACAATGGTTGATGATGATGATGATGATGAACAGTACCTGCTATCATCTGTCGTGTTTACAGACGAAGGTCGGGAGCCAGTTCTTGGTATTCTATTCTTCAGTCCCTTGACTGCAGACTTCATATTTTTACCGCCTTGTCGAACCTAGGAAAAGGAGAAAATATGTTTACAAATTTATATAGATATTTAAGTTTTTAACCGTAATGGGGTATGACAGGTAATTATTTTTAAGTATTTGTTTATGCCCCGTATAGGCGAGAGCTTGTCTACCAAACTTTGAAAAAAAAAGACAACTTAACTAGCAAAATTTATGTATTTTTTTTTATACTTAGCTGAAAGTTTCAAATATATACATTACCAAACGAACTTAATTTATCAATACTTGCTAAATAACAACATTAAGACGGACAAAAAATTAAATTAATTAAAATAAACTTCAAATACTTAAAGAATTACTTTACACGCCTTTGTTTGAATTTCGGAAAAAGGTGTGTGAAAAATATGTCAGTGCTTCTCTACATTTATTGTTGAAACAATAAAATAGAGGGGAAATTAAGGACACGTCTTTGACTGTACATTTTCGTTAGACGTTACGTTTATAGCTCTGGTTTTAGCTGTACCTTGGTTGCCAGTCAGTCACGCCGGCTTTATAATTATATATACCTGAACGATAGCTTCCTGACAAAAAATATCGACTTCATCTATCTGTTTTTTTTTTGTATAGTATTATCTTAAGTATATTACTTTGTTAGTATTTTATTTTCATTGTAAATTTATAAAAAAATAAAATAAGAACCACAATATGTATTTTATTCTGGTATAGTATACAAAGATGCCGCAAAAGTAGAAAATAATAAAAAATATTGCTATTAATAAAAAAATTATGGGATATTATATTTCTTGCATTTCACGCGTGCGCGCGAGGTTTTTTTATTTGGTATTCGTGTTTGTGCACGTTGACTTAAGAATGGCGTGGTAAGAAGTTAATCGGTGACGATAAACTGATTGCCATGAAGCTACTTAGTCTCGAGCATCGCCATAAAGTAGCATGTATGCCACCAAAGAACTAGCAGCTTAGCATACTACTACCCATTTCTCATTGAAATGCCAAAAATCCATACGCAACGGAGTAATGGAATTCTTTGCCGCTTTACCGGTCACCTGAGGGCCACAATCTTGAATTTTTCAAGAATAGAGTGAATAGATATTTTTTAGTTCGACAAACTCCGTCTTTCGGCACACCGTCGCTTAGCATCAGCGTTGGTGGTCATTCGTAGATCTAATTAATAAAAAAGACCGCGTATAAACGTGAAGAAACGAAATCCAACTACATATTAATTTTCACTTGTAAACAAAGAAAAAATTATACGTTTCCGGATATATTTACCGGATAAGTAGCGTGTTATAAGCGTTCCGCTACCATTTAATTGAAAGTTGCAATATATTACGTATTTTAGAAAGCTCCCACCACTATAGTACGTTCCATTTCGATTGGCAATAAAGTTCGTTGACCCCTCGTCGGCCGTTAAGAGTAAATGAGCTTAACTTAAAATTTTAACAAAATTGATCACAAAAATATTAATTTTCATCGATTTTTATTTACAACTCTACATAGTACTAGAACACACTTGACTTATTTATTTGTCATATTTTCATGATCTTTAGACTTATTGTCTGTTATTTTTGTAAAAAGGGTGTTTATCGCACTAAAATTGTTCTATGTTATACTTTATTGACCAAGCGAGCGAAGCGTTTCCGCATCAACTAGACAAACTTTCTTTCGTCTGTCAGTTTGTTTGTGAATTGTGAGTTTGTGATTTGTTTGTATGTTCGTACTCGCGTACAGGGCGTTATTTTGAACCAATTTTGATGAAACTTGGTGTATAGGTTCTATGATTTTTTTTATTTTTTTTTTGTCGTCGGCGATTTTTGATAATAGTGGTGGCTTCCATAAAAAGTTTATTGCGGTGTTAATTACCAACCGATTATAATGATATTTGGTTGGTAGGTAAAGTACACAATTATTACAACTTGTGGTAAAAATGAACAGAATTGGTCAAGTGGTTGTCGAGATATGACAACCAACTTCAGATTGCATGTAACAGTGAGGGCGCGTGGATTTGCTTGATGTATTTTAGCGCTGAATAATTTTCTTGATTTTTTCTCCATTTATAAAATTATTATTTGTTTTGATAAGAATATACATTGTTTTTTTAACTAAGGGCATCTAAACATATACTATTCTTGTGTTAATTGTGTATTCAAATTAAATTGATCTTTCAAGGTGCTTAAAGTTATGGAAAAAAAATTTTTTGACTGTGAAATAATATCTGTAAAATCACTTAAAATTGCGAAAACGGTTTTTTTTTTACATACGGCCTCCTAAGCCAAATTTATGTAGGTAAGTATTATGTACAGATGATCCAAGGTGAGCTATAAATAAGCTCTCTCGCGAGGTCTACTTATCGTAGAACTACTAGTTTTAAAAATAAGTAACGAACATCTCCTTTTGTAATTATTCTACTTGAAATATAAAAAAATAAGCATTACTACACCTTTTGTAAAACTTGCCAAACTACTTCTTGAAAATAACACAAAACGCGAGCTAAGTCACTTTTCCATCCAAGTTCACATTTTGTTATGTCAGACAACAGAGATGCGTCACCTTCGGTCGCGTGGCAAGCAACGCAGCCATTCTGTTCAGTCGTGTTCGGATAGCACTTGCGTGTGTACGTTCTCGTTGTTTCGTAAATATTTTTGTTGAATTTTAGTTATTGAATCTATTATATTTTTGTTAATGTTTTGTTGGTATTTATTTATTGTTATTGAAAAATGTATGGAACTGATGCTACAATAGATAGAACTGACGACAGATTCATAATTAATGTCACAAGCAATTCGTCTGATTCAGAGAGCTCCACAGACAGTGAAGAATTAAGTGATGGCAGTGAATGACAATATCACAGAATTCGTGGCCCTATTTACGACAATATATATGTACCTACTCTTTTAAATAAATTTCATTAAATAAGTACTTTCGTTGTTTATGTGCCTAACTATTTTTTGGCGCTCTCCTGATGGTAAGTTATAACACCTGTGCTGCGCATGCCTGTTGCACTAGTAGGTACCTACAACGTTGAGTAACAAAGTCCTTTTAAAAACTTCGAACTACCTACTAGGTACTGCTTGGCGGCAGAATATTTGATATTCTGTTGGTACCTATCTACGCGAACTCCTGTAAATGAAACATACCGCTAAGTAAAATACAATGAATTATAATCACTGTCATAAAAGGTTTGTTATCTCTGCTATACCACTCAAAGGTCAACGCACTTTATTGCCAATCGAAATGGAACGTACCATAGTTGAAGTGCAGATATCACCGCATAGCGCGAAAACTTACCGATTTCACGGCCGATTGCACTGCTGGGTTCGCCTGCAAATATTTATATTTTAAAGCAAAAAGGAAAAACTCCAGTATTTACAGCATGCAAGCGGAGTAGGGCTGCAATTCAGTTATATTTACCGTTATGTTTGGCTCCACTTCTAGCCGTCTAACTAACGTAAGACTATTTGTCTTCGAAATGGAAACCTCGAGTTTCATTCTTATATTTTAGCAAATGTAAATATACTAAATATCGTTGTATTTACTTAGTGTTACGTAGAAACATTACCCTAACGAATATAAATATGAATATCAGAAATATCGGTAATATTACATAGTACCTCCCATGTAGAAATAATGTACTATTATTGATTTTGATTCCATAGTTTTTCCTACACGTACAAAGCCGCCGGTAACAGCCAGTACACTATATATAATTGTTTCAATTCATATAGCGTGGCAGACTATGGCCTAACCCTTCTCACAATGAGAAGATGGCCCGTTCCCAGCAGTGGGACAGTTTGTGCAAACAGGGCTGATAAAAAAATATATATATATATAGATTGGATTAATATGCATTTTGGAGAAACATGGTATTTTCCTACTCAAACATCTCAGCAGGGCAGAGTGACAAAATTATTAGAAATCATAGCTGTCAAACTTGACAGAACTTATCGTGAGAAACCATTGATCTTTTATCATTAGTTTTAGACCGCTTTGGGAATTTCATTTCGGTTGACTAGTATTTATTCATAGGTTTAAAAATATATCATTATTCAAACGAAAAGAAATGAAAGGTAAAAATTGTAAATATCAAGTTTTTTTGCTTAAGATAACTTAACTTATACGTCGCTTAACATTAGGCGAGTTGGCGGTCAAGTGCAAACCTATTTCTACATTAAAAAAATTTATCTCAGTGACTGACTGACATATGTACAACGTACAACTTAAACGGCTGGATGAATTTAGAGAAGATAAAGGTACATATATAAAACGCATATACTAATAAATGATTTTAAAGCAAAACAATGAAAAATAATAAATAAGGTATATTCTAGAGAAACTATTATAAACTGAAAAAATGCACAAAAAAGTGACGGTTTTATGGTTTTGGTCAGTCATTATTTCAATCTTAAAATTAATGAACAATGAACAGACATGTGACCAATAACAGATCGTAATTTCGAAAATCAAACCTCTCATTGGCCATCAATTCGGTCATTGTTCATTCATTTTAAGACAAGAAAAGTACTTACAATACTTACTATTTTATTATTTATATCACCTTACATATTTCTTTACATCAACAGGATGGCTTAATAAATTATACGATCCATGTTTTATACTTGCAGAAAGTAATTTTAAAAAAGTGTTTATTTTTATTCCTTCAAAATACTTAATTTTAACGGGTACCTATTATTTATAAATCGTTTTCGATTTACTAGTGTTTTTTTTTTCGCATTTTATTATTTAACATTCTTGTCAAAATTGTGTTATAATCAGTACAATACATCTATCAAATTGAAAACTATTGTCTACTGACTTTAAATTTTTTTTTTTGTTAAGTTTGAAAATGCGATATTGGCGCGTGATATTATTTTTTATACATTACAGCGCCAGTTACAGTATTTTGAGAACATATCTCCTTTTACCGACTTCAAAAAGAATGAGGTTAAGAATACGGTTGTATTTTTTTTTGTTTGTTATGAAAAAAACAATAAAAACTCCGGCAGTCATAAACCAATTTGAAAATTATATTTCTGTTCGAAAGGATATACTTTAAGATTGGTCTCACAGAATTTTCATCAAAATCAGTTCAGTACTTTGGTTTTTATAACAAAATTGCCCATTTTGAACTCTATTGCTTGCTGTTTGAACAATAATTTATTAAACAGCCCTATGTATAAACCCCAAGCGTGACTCAGGCAATCTATATAAAATGTTTTAAAAAAAACAACGAATTGCAGCCCTCGGTTTAGGTTAAAACATAACAGATTTACTGACTTTTACGCAGTATTTGAAAATATGTAAATATATTTATTTATCCAGTAATATCAATATAAGTTAGCATTAGTAAAAGCAACATTACCTACCGATATAAGTCGTTATTAATTGCAGTAAACAATATATACATGCATATTACCGATATATTATTATAATTATTTTATTAACAAGAATGTGAAATTTCTGGCAACCTAGTTGTTAGGCCATTTGGCCTAGTTGTTAGGATGTTCGATCCTCAGGTTCAGAGATCAAGAGATCTAACATTTAAAAAAAACTATAAACAATGAAGAAATTACATTGAAAGAAAAGCAATTCCTTTGAGAGATCTTAAATCTTAACTTTTTTGTAGATGTGTGAAGTATAACAACCCGCGCTTGACCAGCGTGGTAGATTGACAGCATAGACTGCCTTGCCCTTCTCACAAGGAGATGTTCCGCGCCCAGCAGTGGGACAGTCACAATAAAATAAAAATAAGTATAAAACTATGTGGACTAAGTTTCTAGTGTTTCCATTAGTCTGTTAGGAGAATGAACTATAGCGGCAAAAATGGGAACTAATGTTTCGATTTAATAAAATAACGAAATCAGGGCAGCAGCGCCCTCGGAGCCACATTAGTTATCTAACTGACCATACCTTGCGGAGTTAGACAAGTGGCTTTCAATTTCGTGAACGTCAGTAGAATGGAAAAGTAAATGTATCTGATTGACATTAGCTAACGAAATGTCACGTGACGGCACGTCACAGTTTCTTGGCATTTCGAAGCGTAAGCGTTTGTAGAAATAGAAACGTTTGCCATTTTTCTAATGAATCTCCATTAGAGAAAACATTTAGATTGCAATTAGAGAACGTCTACTGTGGCGAGAGGTGGTCTGTTTTCTATTATTTATTTTATATTAAAAAGAAAGACCCGAGTGCTGAATATAGCCTACGCCACTCATGAGATGAAGATTAATCTAACGACACCTCGTACATAAAAATAGAATAACCAGTTTAAGCAATTAATTAATTAATACAATGTTAGGATATTAGATTACGAATATAAGATTTATCTACGTACTAACACTCGAAAAACATTACCTTTCTTAACGGGTCGTCGATCAAAAAAAAATACAATATAGCCTTAAAAATATACAAATATTTCATACTGTGTATCCAAATAAGGTCATCAATTCGCAGAGGTTTCACAAGAAATGTTAAGGGTAACTAAATGTGAACAATTGAAAAAATCCATTCTCGCTAAGCAAAACAATAAACTACTAAACAAAAACATCGGAACTGTTGATATTCTTATAGGCATGCATTTGGCCGCAATCTAACCTGATGGGGAGAGCTACCTGTATTCGAGAACACACATGCGTAGAAGATACATTTTAAGAAGCTTATCCTGAATTTAAGAATTCCTTTATAAAAATATATCAAAAAAGTATTTCAATGCATTTATCGATAAATTTTCCGTCAGGTTTAGCTGCGGATATAAAAGCTGCCTAGTAAATATTAATTACAACTTCTAAATCTATGTTTCATGGTGGATATTTCTAAAACTCGAACGTAGCGCTTAAATTCCACTTTTATTACACAAACTTCTAAATAGTGGAATACGTTACATTAGTGATTATTTCCAAATCTGGGTGGCTTTTACTTTCACACGAGTGAATACACCGGTCTTCTAGGAGTGCACGCTCCATCGTAGACCGCAGCATCACTTCATCACGTGAGTTTACGGTCAAGCGCAAGCGGTAAATCAAAAAACACATCAGTAAAGTTAGCCATAAGCCTTCGAAATTTATCCGAATCTTCTACATTAGTTCACGAGATGTACATTAATAATATTTTTTGTTTCTTTTGTTGAATTATTAAAAAGAAAGCTTTCATACAAGTTTTCATAGGTACGAAGCTAGGCTTACTAAGCCATGCTTTAATTAAAACTCACCACTATAGGCGTAGCATCAGTGCACAACGAACATATTTTAAAGGTAAAAGAAATTTTAACGGATTTCTCGTGTATAGTACATATTTTTATGACCCGACGTTTCGAAACCTTTGCAGCGTCTGTGGTCACAGGTGAGACTAGATGAAAACATTATAAAGGATCATCGCACACATCATTATGTCCGACTATAATCAAGTATTAAACAACAATCCTGGAATCGCTAATGAACCCTACGTGATAAGTAAACTCGTACCTTGTCTTTAACATTTTTGAAGAACGCACCACCCTCTTTCTTCACCGTTTTCGCCCAGTCTCGGTACTGCTGTTTCAATTTCTGACCGCTGCCGGTGTTCATTTTGTCCGCATAATTGTTGCATTCCATCTCGAATTCGTCGTTGAAGCCTCGTCCGGAATTGAGGAGGTCTAGTCTTTCATCGATGAACTGGAATTATAAATAATTTGGGTTAGCCAACTTCCTCAAGTTGTATCAACTTCCTCAAGTGACTATACATAGATTTCATTGTGAGAAAATAAATAAGACCAATTACATTTAGAAACGTTTTCCAGTCGTCTAAGTCAGTATCAGATGAGTTGACGGTCAAGCACAGTGATAATTGAATAAAAAAATAAATTAACAGAGATCAGTCAGTGTATGAAATATAACAATAGCGCGAATTTTATCAAAGCTGTTTCTGTAGGACAAGCTTTTGGATTCAGTTTGCGGAAAATATTCATATAGCCTATGAAAAATATAGGTCCAAGAACATTGCCCTGCGGCACTCCGCACTTCTAATGTTGATCAAAACTAGTAGTTTTATCTTAAAAGAACTGTTGTCGCGCGATCTCCCATACAAATAGGAGTAAACCGTTTTCTATCCTTAAACATTAACCGAGTTGGATGATTCTTTTATTAACTGATTAAAATCATAAAATGTGCCTATACGGTTTCCTTTTCGCAAATTAATGAAGTTCAAAAATTTTAAAGAGTAAATTTTGAATAAATAAAACGTAGAGGCATATGTGTATTAACCATTTATGGTACCAACCATATAAAAAACAGGGGTCTCATACCGAAAAGATAAAGGTTATAACGGTTAAGGATATGACGTCATACCTTTTTATTTTGATACCTGAAAATAAAGGTATAGGAATTTTACGGTACCGATAAATAACGATATCATTATAAATTGCGCTACCGTAACCGAAAAATAAAGGTTTTGGCTTTGACCGCCCGCGCATCGCCATCTCCCGTTCGTATGCAAACGCGTAAGAGCGAGAGGTCCTACGCAACGCGGTGATTTCGGTACCAAAATAACAAAATATCGGTAGAGTTATTATTATATACATTAACCGTTATTATCACCGTTTTAGGTCTACCTTTATAATTTATACCTCTACCGTTATTATACCGGTAGCGTAACCTTATACCTTAACCGTTTACGATCCCTGATAAAAAACGATCGAAATCGGATAACATTTAAGGGTGGAAAACAGTTTTCTCATGTTGTATGAAAAACGCGTAACTTGCTAGCAAAGAAATCGCGTTCTCTTAAATCGTGTGGTAAATACTTGTCAAGGAATCAAAATATTACTGGGAACTTAGTCACTGATTTAAATACTTTCAATTTTGTGAGTAATACGACATCTTATCATATTATCGAATGCTTTCGACAGGTCAAGAAAAGTAAACAATATCTTCTTTTTTTTTAAACAAATTCTGTATTATTGATTGTAAGTATGGTAAAAAAATAATAGCAAAAATAAATTCTAATAAAAAAAAGAACTCACCTGCTGAAATATCTGAGATTGCAATATTTTCTTCAGAAAAGGTTGCATATTTTTCCTTGTTCTTACGAAGGCCTCAGGGTTGAACGTTATAAGCTGCCCATTTTCTATTCTGAAGAAAAAATTACACAAAACTTTACTGCAAATCATTAAATTACTTAATATTCTCACGATAGCCACATGAGATAAAGTCTAGCCGTCCGATAGATGGCGGCAAGAGGGAATAAAATCATGCGAATCTGATTACATTCTCCGATAATAATTATAGTTTAAAAAACTGAAGCAACCGACTTATCGAGGATGCCATTGTCAGAACTGGAGCAAATTGAAATGGGACCACACGGGAAGCACCAGCTTTCAAATAAAAAAAGAATCGTCACAATCGGTTCACCCAGTGGAAAGTTATGAGGTAACAAACATTTAAAAAAATACATACAATACAATACAGTCAAATTGAGAACCTCCTCCTTTTTTGAAGTCGGTTGAAAACTAGCAAAATTGCGACTTTGCAGCGAGTGCACTGATTTATAATTTGAAATATTACGACAGAGAACACGACTTACTTGATTGCATCTCGATATCCACCTATTAAACATACTAAAGCACGCAAAAACGCTCTTGATACTGCATCGCCCAGGGCATTCTTATCACTTAAAGCTTTCTTCAAACTAATTACCTGTGGATAAACGCACGTCTGTGAGTTACATTATAATTTTATATTTAAGGTTCTTCACAAGAACGACATATATATACTTTGAGGAATAAATAATCTACGAAAAATCATATTTTAGTCAATGGTCAATAGTTCATTGCATTAATTATAGGTTATATGGAGATGTTGAAGTACATGTTTGCTTTTAGTGATATAATGAATAATGACCCTGGTAGGGTGTAGCAACTGGTACAGTTTATTCGATAATTTTTTTGTCGTTGAAAAACTCGTCTAGGGTATAATAAAACTTATTAATAATTTATTAATAGTATAGTTTTGAGGGTTTGGGCAAACTCCCGTCCATTTTCAATTTCTTGTAATTGTTGTGGCAACTTATTACATATTTTGATGGCCTTAGCATGAGGGCCAAAACTATGCATTGATCATCTAGATTTTGGTAGTATTAGGTTATGTTTGTACTGTGATTTTAATTGATATTCCGTCTTACTTACAAACGCTGAATAAGCGCATTTTAGTTGAACAGTGTTTTGTTCCGTTTTCGCGCGTGACAATTCCCGTCTGACAGAAAGTGGCAAGACCTTATTCAGTGAATAAGATTTTAACATGCATTTATAAGTGAGACGGATTATCTTTTATGATCTAGTCTTGTAAAAATTAATTACAACTAAGTGACCAGACAAGCAAAGCCCTACCTTAAGAGTCAATGAAGAAGAACGGTGGACTCATATCACATTTTTTTATCTACGATTGGCCACCAACTCGCCTGATGTTAAGCGACGGTGTGGCCGAGGATGGAGCTCGTCGATCTAGAAGATATCTATTTACTCTAGCATTGAAAATTCCAAGATTGTAGTTCTCAGGAAACAGAGATGGCGGCAAAGAATTTCATTCCTGTGCAATACGCATCAAGAACATGGAATGATATCGCTGATATTGATATTTACTAAATAAGAATTAATTAATATCAAATTATCAAAATATCTTACCAAATCAGGCGGAAGACTTTCTAAATCACGAAAGGGAGATCTAAGCTCATTTTCATCTACATCTAAAATTACAACGTCGCCTATTTCCGATAATCTAACAGACTGAAACAAAAAAAAATTAAACTTAAGCGTTAGAATCACAAATTACAGCAGTTAAAGTAGTCATGAGATTTTTACATTTTTATGCCATATCCCTTGTACAATAACAACAAATAAAGGAGCCGCTCAGAATTATTTGATAAATTTGATCGTAGACTATTTAGCACAGAACACATTAAGTATAACATACAGAACGGACACTCCGCCTCCCGCCAATCTCGGGTTCATCACCCCGCGCTCGCCCTGTCGTTTACCGTCACGGCCAATTAATTTATCAGTCGAGGCGGGCGTTCCGTGCTTCAAGCGCTCGAATCCCAATTTACATCACAAACGAGCGGCTGTCAGACGACGACCCTACATGTGTGTGCGTTTTACACAGCCACCAACTTGCATATGTGGCACTCAATAGTGTGCCGTTGTATGGAGTGTCCGAAATGTGCTATTATCTCAGCCCCTAAACAGAGCGTGATGGTGACGAATAAATACGGACAACTGGCAAAACTAGATCTTTTATCACATTTTTTTGGATTAATCATTTGCTTAGTAAATGTCAAACGGATATTCTTTATTATAGTCTAGCCGGCTATCACACGATGTAGCCCTGGGACTAATAAGTAATTTAAGTTTGATTTAAGCTTCTAGGTGTATTATATGTATTACTAAGAACGTGTCCAAATAACACTTTTCTTATAGCCACCTTATATCTTCACCTTAATAGAAACATCAATTAAGGGGAAGACTTTATTCATGTCGTCGTCTAATTAGTGCTTGCACTAATAACTAGGTACTGGGATTACAGTACTAGAACGTTTTTTTCGTTTATCTTCTCATTTTCTTCTTCTCTCTAAGAATTTGCTCAACGTGCACAGCTGTCTCTCTCACGCATCACACCATTTCCAACAAGTTTTATTCAGATATCGCTTATACTGGCGACGGAGTAGTGAAAATCATATATTTTCCTACTCCTCAGTCAATTTAAAACATATAAAAAAAAACTTTTTTTATAATATTTCTTCTATCATAATAAACAAATTCATTTCTCACTTTTCTAATATCCCTACTAAATGATTTTATATGTTTAAAAAGGTTGTGATGCGCGACAAAGACAGCTCCGCGCGTTGAATTCTACCTTAATCTTTTTTTTCATGAGAACAATATTCGCAATGGCCAAAAAAGTAAAAATCTGTTGAATCCTACAATTCTCACCTGCATAACACATCTAGGTACGCCAATAAGAAACGGCATCGGCGCCAACAGATAGTCGGCCAGATGTTTCGGCAAGATCGGTATAAATATGTGTTGCCAGGACATCGGGAACAACGTCGCGTTGGCTGCTTGAACGCACGCCGACAGTCGCGACAACTTCGACGCCACTATGGCAACTCTTCGCTCGTGAAGCAGAGCGGCCCACAGCCCGGCCATGCAAGTGCTGTCCATTCCGCTGAAGTATTCCGTTAAATTATACTGAAAAGCAATGTTTTAAATTAGTTCTATAGTACAAGCTTTGCTTAGTTTGGGCTAGATGGCGTTGTGTGAAATGTGTATTTATTTTGATATTTGGAACCATTTTTTTTTTTCTTTTAATAAAAAGTTTCACTTAGATTTTTTTACTTGTTTATTTTACTCTTAAAGAGAATCGGATTGTTCGCTCCGAACATACAACGAACCTTTAAAAACCGATCGTGTGTACGCGTGTTCACCAAAATGGAACTATAAATTAACACTGAATGTTTGAACGTGATTTTTTGCTCGATATTGATAACGGCAACAGGTAGACGCTTGAAATATTCACTGAATATTGAGTTACATTATTCACTTTAAAAATAAATAATTAGATTAATATAAAATTAATATTTAAGGGGGGCTCCCATACAACAAACGTGATTTTTTTGCCGTTTTTATAGATAATGGTACGGAACCAATCGTGCGCGAGTCCGACTCGCACTTGGCCGGTTTCATTTATTGAACATTTATATATATATTATGCCTTTATTAATAACAACAAAACAATACACAAATTACACATACTTAACTGACTAAACTATAACACAAAAATCTAATATATTACCCAAGACCGATTAAGGTCTTAAGATAATGCAATTGCTCAAACCGGTACTAGGTACCCACGTTGAATATCCTTTTGCGTTGGGTCAAATAACCACCAGCATTTTGGTCACGTGTCGCATCAACCAAACGCGCAGATATTTTTTTTTTTTAAAACAAGATGGACCCAAAGTCTCTACACCAAGTTTTATTTCTAGGTCTAATATTTCAAAAAAAAAAAAAAACTAAATCCATTCAGTCATTTTATATCTCTTATATCTTCATAAATGTTGATATGCGCGAACGAGTCAGTGATTTGTGTTACATAGAGTCTTAACACTATTCACTTTAGCTTTTTACGGCACTGCAATCACGTTCAATTTTCGAGTAGATAAATGAAAAAAATATCTAAATCATAGCCCCATAGAGAGTCAATTGCATCCAATCATTCAATAAAGAGAGCGGTAATTGAGAGGGGGACGACGCTAGATTTAGATAAGGAAATATTTCAACGAGTTTACTATCAGAAAACTTAAATTGTTATTAATTTTATTTTAAAATGTGTGATAATTACGTCAATTTCCATAATAATTACTCTTTGAAAAAAAAAAAAAAAACAATCGACCTTAAATCTACGCTCCCAAAAAAAATATACAGGAAAGCAAAATTCGCAATTCCGTTTCCAACCGGTTTAAAAACCGAACTACTCAACCGATTTTGATGAAATTTTTATTCTATTTCTATAGGGCCAATCTGAAAGTATATCCTTTAAAACAGAAATAAATTTTCAAATAGATTTATACATGACAGAGATAAGATCGATTTACGGACGATAATTTTACGTGA
Organism: Lycia hirtaria; assembly: GCA_947563715.1. Lineage (NCBI taxonomy): Eukaryota > Metazoa > Arthropoda > Insecta > Lepidoptera > Geometridae > Lycia > Lycia hirtaria. The sequence goes on from OX387386.1 coordinate 18,675,935, forward strand.
TAACGTCATGATAGATGCGTCACAAGCCGAACGCTTAGGCCGATCGTGCCTCTCTATCGCTTGTTCCGCGCTCTCGCTTGCATGCTCGGCTCAGGCGGAACGTGACAATGAGTCATGCTTTTTCGTGCGTGCAGCCGGCGTTCATCGGTTTATAAGACGTTATCACGTCAAAAAGAGCAATACTTACGTTTTCCGGAATACTAGGAAGTTTAGCGTCAGGACATTGGCACGTGAAGACACTGTGGCCCGCATTGTATGTCACCTTGAGCGTGTGACCAGCCATCGGGGGCCTGATCCGACATGCTTCCAGGAAGGAGGCGAGCTCTCCTTTCTCTGGACTATTTATAAGATTTGCTATGCTATTTAATAACCTGAAATAGAAGTAAGGTAACGTCAAGCATGTGCGTATATTATAGTCCTGAGATGCTTTTTAGGGTTCCGTATCCAAAGGGTAAAAACGGGACTAAGACTACTACTACTAAGACTTCGCTGTCTATCCGTCCGTCCGTCTATCACCAGGCTGTATCTCGTAAACCGTGATAGTTAGACAGTTGAAATTTTCACAGATGATGCATTTCTGTTGCCGCTATAACAACAAATACTAAAAAACAGAATAAAATAAACGTTTAGGCTCACACACCCGCATATTTACATACATACCCACATATATACATACACTCGAAAAACATAACCCTCCTATTTACGTAGTCGGGTAAAAACAAAAGAGTCAATATTTGTACCGCGTCATTTTTCAATTGTTGTTCAAATATTTTTTTCTGGTGGTAAAAATTATTTTAAATGCTTAAATTTAGATCAACTAAGAAACCATTAATTTAACAGCCTGATTTTGTGGACAGTAAACAGACATTTCGTTTCTGTTTATCTTAAAGTTCTCCGGATGTATCTGGCTAGAAAGTACACTCATCAAAAAATTACCATTGTATGAAAAATTATCAAACTCCGACCAGACCTACCCAGAGCAATCACGCAGCGAAATCGGATATCTCTCAGTATATGCAACATTGCACATCTTAGCACCGGTATTCATAATGCATCGCAATCGAATTCTATGCAATAATATATGTATATCTCTCTGAATATATATGATGGAGAGGAAAATAGTTTTGGAATCAAATCAGAAAGTGAATAGCCCCGCTGATCACGGCAGATCTCGGTATTTAGCGGATGTTTTTTTTAATGCAAAATTGATTTACGATTGACCACCATGGTGGTGGACTCGCATGGTGTTGAGCGACGGTGTGGCCGAGGATGGAGTCGACCTAGAACTAGAACTCGAAAATATCTTCGAACTCGAGAGATTCACTCTAGCCTTTAAATTACCAAGATCAAAGTGGGCGGCAAAGAATTCCATTCCTCTGCACTACGCTGCATGAACGTGGACCGATATCGCTCAGATAGCTAATAAAATACATATATTTTTAAATAAAAACTACGGGTCACTCACGTGACCCGTAGTTTTTATTTAAAAATGTGTGAAAACCACGTTAATTTCCATAGTAAAATACATATACTTTTTTTTTGTTGTTGCAAATACATACTTATGATACAAACACCTAAACACAGAACAAACATCCATGCCCATCACACAAATGTTTGTCCTGGGTGGGGATCGAACCCACAACCAGCGTACATCATAGCAGCCAGACATACTACCAACTAAGCTGCAACCAATCCAATTATAATCGAGGCAGTTCTGACATAAAAGCAAAATAATGAAATAAAACATAATGATTATGTTATATCTATGTGCCATTCACTTATATAACATTAGGAGGAATTCATGAAATCAATCACTCTTAGGCCCTTTTAGGTATGTTCCAGTAATATATCGATAGAAGTGACAAATTGTACTTCTGGGAATAAACATAGACCGATATCGCAAATATTAATATCAACACTATATGTAACTTTATACCTGACCAGTGACCAAGGTTAGATAATAAAAATAAATGATGCATGACTACTAGAGCTGCATAATAAACATAATATAAATCTATACAGTCGTCTAACGAAGCCAATAGTTTTTTTTTTTTTTTTATCAGCCCTGTTTGTACAAACTGTCCCACTGCTGGGAACGGGCCATCTTCTCATTGTGAGAAGGGTTAGGCCATAGTCTGCCACGCTGGCTAAGTGCGGGTTGGTAGACTTCACACATCTTCAAGATCATTGAGAACTCTCAGACATGTAGGTTTGTCACGATGTTTTCCTTCACCGTTTAAAGTTAGTTATAACTTAATTTACACAATCAATAATCACTAAATATAATTTGAGTTGCAGAAGGCAACTAAGTGACTCTATAAAATATCCCAAACGGATTTACAATAATTAAATAAAGTATAAGTTTGTTGCTGATCTAGGACAGCGCTTAAAGGAGAGAGGTCGCGATCCCCGGGCAGGTTATTACCTCGCCCAGAATATTTCTCTTGCTATTCAACGGGGAAATACTTCTAGCCTTATGGGAACGTTCAGACGAGGGGAGCCAATAGTTTACAAAGCTGAAACAACCGACTTCGAAATATTAAATTTTGTTGGACTTGACACACTTGAAAACAAGATTCGTTTACTTGGACGACATATTTTTTCCAGTTATTTTAAAAACCAAAGTACTGAACCGATTTTGATAAAATTTGTAAGGGACCATCTCTGAAGCATTACCTACCGAACAAACAACAAGAATCATCAAAATCAATTCATAATTCGCGTAGTGATCGTGTAACAAACATGCGAAAAAGATACAGTCGAATTGCGAAGCTCCTCCTTCGTTTTTGAGTTTTCGAAACTTATACTTGTTAATAATACCTACTCAACTATATTCTATACAATGCATATGGTACACGAGGTAGGAATTAAAAAAACCACACCATCTTTACATACCTAAAAGTCACTTTTTATGAAGATCCCAGACTCGATTTTTTTTACTTTCTTATATAATTTGACCAGCCACAAGGTGGGCAGAAGATATCATACAAGTGGCAGGAAGACGCTGGATGCAGGCCGCTTCCAACCGGTCTTTCTGGAAATCTATGGGGGAGGCCTATGTCCAGCAGTGGACTTCTTGTGGCTGAGATGATGATATAATTTGACTACAACATCGGGTTAGATTATAATTTTTAATATGAGCGTAAAATAAATACCCAAATTTATAATTTTTTTTTAGAGTACATTTTTATTTACTAAAAACTTACTTATAGAATATGTCGTGCCATGGTAGGTGTGACAACAACACAAGTGCAGTATTTGTCTTGGGATCGTAGCGACAGAAACAGAATGTATATTTGGAGTCCACCGATGTCAACACGAATGAGTAATTTTGAGCATATGAACTGGAAAATAAAAAAATAAAAAAATCAATTAACACGTTCAGCGCCACGCTCTTGATAAAGTTTTTTGCGCGTTTAAATGGTATTTCAAATTTGGCTTAATGGTTTGTCACACCACTGAGCGACAATTTCAAATTAGATTCACTTGTAGAACCGAATTATTAAAATAGGGCACATAAGGCGATTGTTTTTTTTTTGTGCCAAAATTAGTTGTAAACCAATTTCGATGATATTATTTTTTTATTAGAAAAAGAAAGAGGTGATTTTATACATATTTCTTTAACTGTACTTCTGTGGTTTGGTGACAAATGTCCAATTTTATATCAGTCCTGGGCAAAGATCTCCACTTCCCTCCCTAATTATTCGCGGTCATCGCTTCCACCCTCGAGACAGTATGGGTTAATAAAAAAAAAAAAAAAAATCATATGAATATCAATGTATACTTACTTTTCTAACTGACATGGGAATGTGAATTTAGGTATATTTTTCAACTCTTCATCATTTTTATATGAATCTGGGTATTTATTAATAATATACGGTTCTTGTGACTGGTCTCCTGGTGATACTTCACAGTACAACTCAAACAAGTAGCGTACAGTCTCTCTGTAAATTAAGATGAATTACACTTAAAGTATAGTCACAGAAGGCAATAAGAGTCTGTAGTTCAAGCATCGTCCGTCTCGCTCATGCATACAATCATTTTTAAGACATAAAAAGACTGAATAAACTTGTAAAAAAATCGTCGCATTCAATACTAGAATAAAAAATCACACATTTTCGACAAAAAAAATTATAAGTAAGCAATACTTTTTTTACAAAACTAATTCAGTCATTTTATATCTTCAAAAATGTTTGTATGCGCGAGCGAAACGAACGATGGTCGAACTACACTACTACACACTACTCTTAATATTGTTACATAATATAGTACTAGTCACCCATGCTGGAAAATGATGTAGCAATATCAATTACTACACAAGCGTTGACTGGCCTCGCAACTCAGTTGGTAAAATATCAACCTTCTAAGATGTAGGCTGTGTGTTCTATTATTCGGAAAGCTGGGCACATGTTAGAGTAAAACCCCTTTTATAACCTATTACAATATAAAGTAGAATGCGACATGCCAAAGAATATAACAAAAGCGAAAATATTCTAATAAATAACTAAAGTAGCATTGAGGGAGGCACTGCTGTCCTTTATTTTATTATTTTGTTCAATTGAGATGTCAGTTCCCATTTTTTGCGATGATAGTTCCCAGTCCAAACATACCTCTAACTGTCTATCTGTATGTTAACTTTCTTGAACAAATTACTGAACTGATTGTTATGGAAGTTGGTACACATATAAAAAAATAGTAAATTATTTATTAAGAGTCCGTAGTATGACCATAGTCCAACTCTCTCGTGCATATCCACATTATTGAAGATACAAAATGACTGTATGAAGTTAGGGCTAAGTTAGTTAAGTTAGTTAAGTTAGTTTGGGCTAGATGGCGTTGTGTAAAATGTCCACAAATATTTATTATTTTATTATTATTTTTTTATTATAAAAAATCGTCGTTCATAAAACTAGAAAACAACATCACAATATATTTGACAAAAATGTTGTATTTGATCCAAGTTCATTGATACATAAAAATAATTTTTAGTAATCAATAACGCAAAAATGATTTTTATGTTTAAAAATTCACACATATCAAAAATCCAACGGATGCAAAATACTAAACTAAGAACCATCAGCGAAGTTTCCTGGTACACAACCAACCAAGAGATTCATAGCAACCTAGGGATGAGTACGGTTAAAGAAGAGGTCGAAAATATTCGCAAAAGCTATTAACAACGCCTACTTAGATATCCTAACGAACTAGCTGTTGTGCTTACTGAACAAGGGTACACATCCAGGCTGAAAAGGGAATGCGTACTCTGCAACTGACCGGAGTCAAAAGACACATTTAAGGGGGATGCACTCATTGGAGTGCACACCTTTCACGACAAACCTGCACACAAAAAATCTGCTTATATTGCTACTGATTACAGATAAACATTAGAACACACAAAAAGAAAAATGTGTAAAAAATTAACTTGGATCAAATTGAAAGTTTTGTCGAATATTTGTGATTCTTTTTTCTCGTTTTCTAGTTATGATGAGTAAACGATTTTTTTATAAGTTCATTCAGTCATTTTATATGATCAAAAATGTGGGGTAGGAGTGAGCTATGGTCATACTACGGACACTTAATTAATTGATAATAGTTTACAACTCCTGCCTGAGCTATGTATCTACTCATAAGTTTTCCGGTTAAGTGCTTCAGAAACGTTTTGGCTTATACTGTAAGTTTCTGTTTTTTTTTTTATAAAATTAATAAATAACGATGAACATGTAGACTGACATTATCTGCATTTTATCACCACCATTGTTCATCATGCAGGTGATACTGAAAACTTGGCTAGTTATTTGCACTGATTACAATATTACAAAAGTTTGTTCTAAGCTGATCCCATTCTTTATTGAAACAGTTTCAATAAAGACAAGGCATTCCACTCTGAAGCCATTGCATAACAATGAGATTAATTAAATATTGTTTATTGAAAAATTGTTACAAGTTCATTTGTTGGAATATGACTAATTCATATGTGGTAGACTATTTTTGCTCAGGGTTAATGCATATTCAAGTAACTCAAATAACAAGTACAAGTATTCTCATACAAGTGGCTGAAAGACGTTGGATGCAAGCCACTTCCAATCGGTCTTTTTGGAGGTCCATGGAGAGCCCTATGTCCTGCAGTAGACTTCTTGTGGCTGAGATGATGATGATGATGAATGCATATAAAGGATAATCGTAAGATTAAATATATCACACAGTGCATTTGATTGCAAACACACTAATATTATAAAACCAAAATTTTGTGAGTGTTTTTGTGTGTATGTTACTTGGTCACGCTCAAATGACTGTTGTGACCAAAAGTGTTGTCTCAAACCAATGTTGATAAAATTTAGTATGGAAGGAGCTAACACCCTGGGTTAACTCATGGGCTACTTTTTATCCCGAAAAATAATGCTTTACCATTCTGACTGAGAAAAGATGGCCTCTACCCTGAAGTGGGACAGTTCACACAAACCAGGTTGATCTAGATCAGATGGAACTATGTACAGCAGTCCAAAGACACACTACATGCTATGGTTGGTAATGTATGTATATACACTAAAGTATAATATAATTTCCTACAATTCAAATTTGAGACACAGACAGACAGGCCTTAGGGACCAAAGGACGAGGCCACAACACTGCGTTGCAGCATCGCAACGCAAAAATCTACGACAGCGCATAACGCATCGTGGAAATTTCCGATGCGCTGCCGCAACTTACATATCTGCGACGCGAAAACGCGCGGTCTTCTATTTAGTGTCCATACTTTGAACGGGATGCGCACGTGTTATTAAGATGGCGGATTACCATTTCTACTACATGCTATCCTTCGTTCAGGACCGTCCCATACTTTGGGACAAAACTATAGCAGGCTTCAAAGATAAATTTTTGAAAAGAGAAGCATAGAAGGAAGTTTTTGTGATAGTTTATATACTAATTTTTTCATTCATAATTGATAGAAATGGGCGTATCCAGTATTTTCTTTTCTGTTTCTTTTTTGATGCATCTTAACGCGAGCAGAAGTAGGAGTCTAGTGCAGTCCATGTTTCACTAGAAACTGAAAAAATGGTTAGCGTTATTTCGTGCGACGCCGTGTACGATATAATTTTTGCGTTGCGTCATTGCATCGTACAACGGTGCGACGTCGTTTTGTTGATGCGACGCCGCAACCCAGTGATGTGGCCTCGCCCAAATAGGACTATGCATTGCCTTCTGCAAAGAAGTATTTGTGGGTTTGTTACCAAATTAATAAAATTAAGTAGAAAAACAAAACAAATAGGTGTTAAATAACCACAATACTTGAATCGAACTGTCATCAAAGAAGTAGGTTTGGTGATTGGAGGTCAAGGCAACCCTGGAAAGTCACTGTGACCTTTGCAACTATTGTGACACATTTAACAATTATAGCACCTAGTAAAATTAATGAATTAGTGAGCCGATACCAGATGCAAGCCAACAGGCACATTGAATTCGTCAGTTTCACCAGATCTGAATATACTTAGTTGGTCTATCGTACTTCGTCTAACATATTTCTCAGGCTCTCCTACCTCTTTCAGAGCTCACCATAAGACTTCATGAGGAACCCCGTCATATGCCTTCTCCAAATTAACAAACACCATATGCAAGTATTTATGTGCACATAGTGGCAAAAGTTCTAGTTCATATCTTCCGGCTCCATCATCAGATCAGTTCGACAGTACCATATCATTGTATTGTCATCAGAACTACATACAGCTGCCAATTTTCATGGCGCTACGATCCTTGGAAGATGGTTAAATTAGTTACGTTAGATTTCATTACATACAGGTCGATCTAATAAAAGAGTGAGAGGGATGCCATCATAGAACAACAAAATAAGATTATCGAAACGCTAAAAAAGAAGATACACGCTTTGTCGATGAGGTTTGTCAGGCTAAATAAAAACAGTAGTAGTCAAATAAAAGTATCACTATCACCATTCAAAGCAAATACACTACAAAAGAAACAAAATAAGCATACAACGTTTCTTAGAACAAGACAATAACAGTAAATTATGCCCTGGAAAAAAGGACATCACAAAAAGAGGGATAAAAAAACAAAAGCGATATCTTTGTAACACATTAGAAAACCTCTGGAAAAAATATAATCAAGAGTATGAGAAAAATATTAGCTACTCAATTTTTACTAGATTTTGCCCATTTTGGATTGTACCACCAAGAGTTTCTGAAAGAGACACATGTCTTTATGTCCTGCATGAAAATTTTAGTTTACTCACTGAAAAACTAAGAGGGCTCAACTTAACCAAAGCAAAAGATGATGAAATTATTGACTCTCTAGTTAGTAGTAAATATAACTTTGAATGTATGATGAAACAATGCAAAACGTGTGAAAACAAAGTTGTTAATTTTGCTACATTTGATAACTCTGACAAAATATTTTACAAGCAGTGGGTTACGAAAACAGAAACAAGGGAGATTAAAGGAAAGATTAAGAAGATCAAAAGATTCGATAGAGGCCACAAAAAAGATTTAGTTGAAAAGTTTTTGGACATGGTACCAAAGTTTCTCAAACACAAATTCAACATATGGCAGCAATATTGATATTGCAATAACTCATATAAAAACATTTAACGCCTAACGAGGTTTTACTTCTTTCGGAAAATTATCAGTACAAGTATGCATCCGAAGCCCAGTCTGTTCATTTTGGTGCATCCAGACAACAACTGTCTTTACACACGTGTGTTTTGCATTACTGCGATGTTTCTAGAAATATTCAAACCATTTCTTTCTGTTAGGTATCCGAAAACTTACGCCATGATGCAGTTACAATCTATGCTCATCTGAAAAAGTCACTGACAGAGCTCAAACATGAAATCAAAAACATTATGATTCAAAAATTACACATACTTAGTGACGTTCCCACTACCCAATACAAGAATAAAACAAATTTGTATTTGTTCAGCCAGCATTTAGTGCGTGATCTGGGTATCAAGTGTGCCAGCTGGAATTATTCCCAATCAGGCCATGGCAAAGGCGCTGCTGACGGTATAGGTGCAGAGTGTGAGTGTGTGAAGAGAACAGCTGATGCTATGGTTGCTCAAGGCGAAGATATTCCAGATTACAAAACATTTATTACCAAAATGCTTTGCCGCACCAATATATTATTATTTACGATTCAAGAAAGTGATATAATTGAAGTAGATTTACTGATTCCGAAAGCTTTGAGACATATTCCTGAAACATCAAAGATTCACCAAATCATATGGAGTTGTGAAGCCTCAAAAACTCCAAACATATTGCCAGAACCAAAAACGACAAGACGAGGCAAAATCATTTTTAAATTTGAATTATCGAACTTATTTTACAAAAATATTTTGTATAATAAACTATTAATACTGACTGATTATTGAGGCTGAACATGATTGTGATTATTTAGTAATTAAGTATCTGATTTGATCTCATCAAAATGGTTAATTTAGTGTATTGATTGCTTGTTTGAAATTTAAAAAAAACTAATCTATTACTGTATTTATTTACAGAAATGGCATGTAAGGAAAAAACTATACTAAGGACTATAGCTAGAAAACGAATCTATTTAATTATTTTACTAAAATTAGTCGTGAATGTCACAACCATAGTTATGTGTCATCAACATGTTCAAATAAGTCATAAACATGGACAGATGTCACAGACGTGGCTGCTGAAAATTATTAAATGCGTTTTTTCAAACAATTAAAGGTTTTTATGCTCTGTTATTCATAATAGCACATACATATACATAACATCTACCCTTACAAAGAATAAAAAATATGATTTGTTTATAAAGCCATAGCTTGACACAAAATGAAAATGACCCAAATGTAAATGCAGGTTGCAGCTAGTTTATACCTTAGCTAATTATAGATTACTTTATTATGTGGATAAAGGTCATCAAAATATAAACAAATACTAAGCAGAGGTCAGAGTTTATATCAATACTAGATGACCGTGTACTTCGTATCACCTATCAATGAGTGGACCCGATATTTTCTCAACGTTTAAACCTTCACTGGACTACGACAAACATTTCAAAATCAAAATCAGCTAAATCGGCCCAGCCGTTCTCGAGTTTTAGTGAGACAAACGAACAGCAATTGATTTTTATATAGAGATAGAAGATAGATATTATTGACAGATTCCAAATAGATTGTTGTGAGCTGTGTTGTGGTAGGCATCAAAGTTGAAGGCTATAATCGTAGCGGATGTAACACATGTTCTACCTAGTGCACCTACTTACAAAACACCTAACACTGACTATTAGAATTATGTATTGTATTACTTTTTACAAAGATAAAGTGTGTACTTATATTTTATATATATACTTAAGGTCTTGGAAAATAAATGTATTTCTTTTGATCAAATCATTCTCAAACTAATGGATATAATAGGTACTAAGTACTTATCATATTTTTATTGTTATTACTGAACTTATCACTTGAATATGAGACAAAAGCAGGATATGATTCCAAACAGAGAGTAATGCAAGCTGTTATCAGTAGAGCGCCGTTTTCCGCTGAATGAATCGATAGGTAAGTAAATAAAACAAAACAGAAACAAAATGGAGCATAACAGCCTCTCTCTTAGATAAGTGGAGTGGTGACTCAGGTAGTATTTAGGAACTATAATAGAAAATGATTAAACATAACAATGAAACAAGCATTCTTCAATCATTATTCGTTACCTTATTCTGGAACCCATGTCGCGACGTGGACTCTTATATTAATAATCACATTTTATCCATTCTTCCACTGATGGTAATTTCAAGAGTTAAAACGGCTATTTCGTGAACATCACAAGCCATAGAAATCTAACTACTGCAAATGATGTTGATTCCCATTATTTTAAAGCTTAATTTTACAGATAAATAAAAATTCTGGGCTGAAATCCCAACAGAACAGACTTGCAAATTTTCTAGGTTGCAATTTTTTTATTTTTTCTATTTGGTCCCGCTTAGTGCATTTGCCAGTGTCATTTCTTCAAGTTTCTTGAATAAAATAAGTCATAAATATTATAGCCACAATCTAAGTAACTTAAACAGACATTTTCAAATTCAAGTCGTGCTTCAGTAATATGATAGCGATTTTATTTGAATCTATTAAGCAAAGTGAAACATTCTTCATCTATGGTATGAATGTATCACAAAATATCGTGATTTGCATTATTGGTACTGTCAGATAATACACAAAATACATAGGACGCTATTTTTTTAAATTAGATTTGGACCCGCATAGAGCATTTGCCAATGTCAAGTATTGAGATTTCGTCAAGTTTCTTTAATAAAACAAGTTATAAATGTTCTAGTCACAATCTCATTTAAATTAAATCACTGAAGGATATCCTCTATACCAAGACCATAAAATCAAATCCAAAATAAATTAAATTTAGATATATACACATAAATAAGTCACCGTATGTAAAGTTACAAAATATTCATAGTCTCTCTTTTTTTTCCCCTTTTCGTCTTGTTATTTCGTTATCTCGTTATTTTGAATATTAATGCTGGTGTTTTATTCATTAAGTGTTCGATCAAGTGCGTCAGAGTTGGCAAGTGAAATAAAGCAGCGAAACATGTCTTTACACGTTGTCGGCAAAACTACATAGAAGGTTCCAATAAAGTCGCCATTACTTTACTGAAGTATGAGTCGAATTTGAAAATGACTGTATACGTGACTTATAAAAGTCGGTTTACGTTTACGGACCATGATTTTACGTGATAACGATGCGTCACAGGCCGATCGTGGGGGGGGGGGGCGAACCGGGGCACAAAGAGATCTTTCTTCACCAGCTCGTTTCTTTTTCAAGAATGACATTTGTCATTGAATATCATATGCTTCGTCGTTGCAGATTAGAAAATGTGCAGATGTTTATACGAAAAACCTCAACATTTGACACTTTTGTAAAGAAAAACGTGTCAGTGGAACTCTGCGATTCTATAATCTGACGCATTCACTCGGGAATCCAATGAAAATATTTTTACTTTTAGAGATTATTCAAAAAGTAATAAAGCAATGTTTCTAATATAATTATGGGACCAACTTGGGAGTTTTCTTTATAGGCCGATCGTTGGGCAAACCGGGGCACAAAGAGATCTTTCTTCACCAGCTCGTTTCTTTTTCAAGAATGACATTTGTCATTGAATATCATATGCTTCGTCGTTGCAGATTAGAAAATGTGCAGATGTTTATACAAAAAACCTCAACATTTGACACTTTTGTAAAGAAAAACGTGTCAGTGGAACTCTGCGATTCTATAATCTGACGCATTCACTCGGGAATCCAATGAAAATATATTTACTTTTAGAGATTATTCAAAAAGTAATAAAGCAATGTTTCTAATATAATTATGGGACCAACTTGGGAGTTTTCTTTATATGCCAATTCACGAAACACAAAAATTGGTTCAAGAATGAGAGAGAAATTCGTGTTCATACATAAAAAAATATATATACGGTACGAATTGATAACCTCCTCCTTTTTCGAAGTCGGTAAAAAAAAAGGAAACTGTCAATTCTAAATCCTTCTTCTTCTTTGTATTGGACCCCGCGATTAGCGATTTGCCAGTGTCAAGTATTGAAATATTTTCAAGTTTCTTGAATAATACAAGTTATATAGTGTTCTAGTCACAGTCTAAGTCACGTAAACAGTCATTTTCAAATTTAAGTCTTGCCTCAGTAAAGTGATGCCTACTTTACTAGAAGCTCTATGGAGTTTTGCAGACAAAGTAAAATCACACGTTTCGCTGCTTTATTTCACTTGCCCACACTCACGCACTTGACCGAACTCTTAATAAATAAAACACCACCATTTTTATAGCATTAATGTTCAAAATAACACAAATTTAGGAAAATAAAACAATGCAACAACATGTTACTAAGACGTTCCCGCGAAAACTCTTCTAAATCCTATTAATAGCACATAATTCGTAGCCCTATTTTTTTTTTTGTACATAGGACCATTGATAGTAATAAATAACTGTATAAAATAAAGGAAAGACAAGGAAATAAAACAAAGTCCTTTCGGAAATAACTTTCAATTATATAATAAAGCAAATCGATTAAACACGTACCTACAATACAGCAACACAACATTAAGAAGTACTTTAGTACCTTACTACTTATATTTTGTAAAACTTATCTAATTAACTTAGAGTAAAATAATAGGAACTCAAAATAAATTCTTAGGGCTTGTACACACGACACCACTGGAGTACAACCACAACTATAAAGCTACGTGCCCTTTAGTGGACGGCCGATGGAGCGTTTTCTTAAAAAAAAAGTAGATCCTAAAAATAATTAGATGGCGTTGTAATCTGACAGTGAGTGTCAAATTCAAAGTTGCATACCCCAGTCCGATGATGATCTAAACATAATCCAAATATTCAAACCCACTACCGGTCTGTCTGCGTACTCATCATACATAGCGTGGTTATGGGATGACCACGTTGAAAGGAAATGATTATGCGATGAACCTAGGAGAGACTCGACTTCTAAATACGCAATTCGCTTACTTGCATGATATTTTTTCAGTTATTTTGTTTTATAAAAACCAAAGTACTGGACCGATTTTGATTAAAATTTGACATTCAATTTGTCATTTCCATAGAGAATTACAGAGACGGAGATATACAAATCGAATCGATCCGAAACCGAATGGGTTCAGCCCCCTGAACCCATTCGGTTTTGGAATCGATTCGATTTGTATATCTCCGTCTCTGTCATGCTGATCCCCACGGAGCCAGTCTCCGAACGGGTCTATTTTTCCACAGGCGAGATACATTACCTACTACCACACATCTATAAACTTAACCGCGCAATTAAATTTAAATTTTACAGCTATTTACAGATTACAACGTCATTCGATAAAAAAAAACTAAGTTTATTTATCTACAAGAAAACGACCCAATTGCATGAAATTTTATAATATATTAATACGGACCACATTTCACTATCAAATAGGTCCATGAAAAATGTGATGTACCTACTTGTGGTTGTGATGTGATGAAGGTGATTCGCCCACTAATAAGCTGCGTATTTAATTAATATATCTAGAAATATAACAAAAACCATGTAAATTCTAAAAATACTAGATGCCTGGAGTCATGCAACAAAACAACAACTTTTAGGACAGGGTCATTATAATTAGGTATATAGACTTAAAATTAGAACAATCTAATGTTTTTTTGGTTTATTGAGTTAAGGGAAGTTTAGCCCAATAAACTTTTTTTCCTTTGCCTTTTTGGCCCAAATGCAACTCCAAGTACCTTGTACCTAATTTCCGAAAGTTACAAGAACCTACAGGTTGATAGGAATAACAGCATTTCCATCATTTACATCAACCGTGTGGTTCAAACATGAAACTTGGATATTTATATCCACATGGACCCTTTGAAACTGTAATGGACAAACTATCCTCAGCTAAACTTTCCTAACACAAATGAAATTAAATAGTTGTGCTACTGAAACCATGAAGCATTTAAATGCGTCAAAACGGCTAACTTAACTAATTTTGTTCATTTATGACAGTGTCAGAATATTTGAACAGAATAAGTTTTTTTTTAAGAATATGAAAGCATTTTTTCCATTTTAGCTATTTTACTTTATCTAGCTAGATAGGTACTTGGATCTAAAAACTTTTTTTTTATAAAAAAAATACTAAATCCGAAAGTGAGCCTCTTAAAACTTGGCTATCACACTGTCCAGGGCAATGACGTATGCACTAGGACTTTTAGACTATTTATTCTTTTGAATAGCCGCGTACTGACTGAGCGAGTAGACGTGCCTAATGTCATTTGCCTCGGGCGAGGCACGTCCTGCCCGACCGAGGATTTGCCTCGCGCGATTAAAAATCACTAAAAATATAAATAATAAATAAAAAATGCTGCATTAATGATTCCCACGATCGACGTCGTTGATGATAAACCTAGTTTTTTTAACTACACGTCAAATGTCATTAATGTGCTATTACATAGAGGCCACGTTAAACATGTGTTACACCTTAATAACCCCTTCAAAACTTTTGTTGTAATTACTTAATCTTATATAAATAAATTATAATAAACAGATTTGGCACAATTTTTGGCTCGTTCAACTGACTTGTGCAGTTTATAGGGAGAATTCAGTGCAGGTGACAAAACAGTAAACGTGAAAAGTCAGATAATTTACATTTCCATACACTATTCCAATGTATATTATTAACACATACTCGTATATATATTATTTATATTTATAGTGCATGTTGGTTGTTTCATGGCAGATACCTACCTAGCTTAAACAGTATGTAGGTATGCTTAATATATTAATAAGGTTACGGTGGAAGCAAAGTCTGCCATTTGATGGCAAGTAAAATAAGTACCTACTATAATAATAATTTAAAAAATATTTTTCGCGAATTTTGAGCTATATTTCATAAGGTTGTAATTTATTCAAATGAAACCTATAAAATTATGCTAATTTCTAGGGACAAATACTTATTTTCAATGTAAATATTTGGTATATATAATTTTTCGCGTTGTATACATATTTATAATGTATGACCTATTTAGAGACATATTAGGTACTTAGAGTCCTGTATCGTGACAAAACCCTTTACCCGGCACTCGATGGGGTTGAATACTAATATTTTGTAAAACCAGGTTATCCCTATGTAGGTAAACAATTTTTTTAAACTATCACGGTAATTCATTAAAGCACTATTATTATTAGCGGGATATTTACCGTGGTTCGCGTAAATTTAACCGAACCCCGAATTTAACCGGCGTTATGTGCCAAAATATCGGGAGCTCAAAATTAACGCGAACCACGGTAAATATGCCGTTAATAATAATAGTGTTTTAGACAAACAAATGTTTCTTAAATATGTGAAAATTTTGAAAATATTTTATCTCTGTACAAATAAAACTTATTATATAAAAACTTATATAATAGGGCTCCGTAATTCTGTGTAAAAACGGATCAATATTATTTTGAAATTATTCAATTTAAAAATAGTTAAACAAAGAAAATGCTGATGGGAAAGCGTTGACCTTCAATATTAATCACTAAGGTACTCTTCTTGTCCACGGAAAAAGGTACCTAAAATTAACATAATTAAGAAACATTTGTTTTTCCTATTACTAACCATTGCAAGCACATTTAAGACAATCGAAATAAAACTGGGCAGACCCCTGAAATCACAAAACAAGTGCTTAAATTTGATTCAACTGGATACACGTTTAATATACGTGTGTATACACGTAAATAACATAAACGTGTAAATAATGCTTTGAGACACGATGGAGTGCCGATATACGTAAAGCTTTGGTCTTTGGTCATCGTCATGCTTCCCTTTCATTGCTTACGCATAATATGACAGAAGAAGAATTATTTTGAAAATCGAAATTATTTTAATCGTGTAAGGGGTCTAATTAAAATCATTGAGCTCGAACGTTTTGAGGACTGACGCTACATCCCGTTATTCCTTTATCAAAGGCAGAAATAAACGTTTTTCATACAATTATGTTTGTGTTCGACACCGAATACTGCATATCGCAGCGTTGTGCGTTATGATCAAGCGACCAAAACGTAGGTAAAGTAGATGCAAGATGGCAGTGACTGGAAATGGAAAGCTGAAGCTCGGCCTGAGTGGCGTTCAGTGGGAGTGGGAGTCCAGCTATGAAATGAAGCGACTTAATGTTAGTGATGATGATAATGATATTTTTGATATCATAGTATTTTGATCAAAAGCCACAGGTGATATAGCTTCACGATCATGAGAAGATGCAAGATTTTGATCAAACCTCTTGATTTTAGTACTATGACCGGAGGGTCGAGAATAACCAAAACGTCCAGTAGATGCCTTGTGAAAAGATAATCTTGATGGTATTGTTTTTTTTAGCAATATAGATCTACGATTGACCACTAACTCGCCTGATGACGGTGTAGCTGAGGATGGAGCTCATCGCTCATTCGTTCTCTCTAAACGCTGGAAGCCAAGGTCACCTCTTCAAATTTAGACTTTTCAAAACGAAAAGGGCATGTAAAGAATCAGAGGAGTCAATGAAATCCAATCAGATGAAAACCTGATGCTCAAGTAATAGGTACTTCAGCAGATAGGTAATTAGTTATAATATGCAGTCCGAATTCCGACTTTGAATCAAAATTTTGCCTCATTCATCTATTACTGGGAAGTTTTTAAGTGCAAGTGAAAAGTGCAGAATAGACTCCAAACTGATACAGTAACATCCGATTCTCTCTCTTTCTCACTCTCAATCGTTTTGCTATAATCTTCTTTATAACTTTTCCTGCTATGTGATACAACTTTTGTTCCTCGATCGGTCTTTTATCTTTTTATTTTCGACGTACTTAATTTTAAAAAGATACATAATTATAGTGTTTATATAAATGTTATCAAAATGTATAGTTGTTTTTTTTTTATATAATAGTTATACATCCATACAAAATCCTACTTAGCTGTCAATACGACATAAGTAAGATATGAGTAAAATCATTACAGGGTTAGTTATAATAAAATAGCCTTGACGATCTTATAGCGCTCATTTGTTGGTAGAATAACCGTGTATTTATATATTAGCGTGTTTATCGGTAGTATGGCGCGCATTTATTTGTAGTGTAACCGTGTATTTATCGGAAGAATAGCGTGTTTATCGGTAGAATAGGGCGCATTTATCTGTAATATAGCGTGTATTTATCAGTAGAATGGCTTGCATTTATAATTGAGTTCATATATCGATATTATTATGGCGTACAATTATTAGTATTATAGCGTTAATTTATTAGTATTTGTAACATACCGCCAAATTCGGGTAAAACTATAAAAGGGTATTTTGACATATAACAGAAGCATGTAAATTTTTAGAAAAACTTTAGAAAATGTTCTAAAATTAAAAGCTAATCGCCGAATTTTTCCTTAAATTTTTTAAGAGGATGCTCGACCTTCTAAGCTTCTAACCCTGCATAATTTTACTATTTAATACGTATGTACCGGGTGTTCAGATAGACGAACTCAATATTTGAGGTGAGTTATTTTGAACGAATGTTTAACAAAAATATATGACCATTGGGCACATACTACATTTTTTATCCTAATCAGTTGATAGAAGCGTTCAGTTGAGAATTATGTATCTTAATAAGTTTTGCTGAGCATGTTATCCACTTCAGCTGTTTTGGCTTAGGTTGGTATTTCTATCTAATTGATTGGGTCTCACCGCACGACTTCGTAAATTATAATAATGTAAGTACCTAACCTACTGTTTGAAATAATGTTTTGTTAAATATTGATTTTTATCTTTTGTACCATATAGCAATCCTTATCATATCTGGCCTCTCAATTCAAATTATTTTCTCAGCTGTCTAGTTCCGAAAGTATAAGCTTTGCCTGCTTTGGGTTTAGATGACGCTGTATGGAAATATCCATCAATATCTTCAAATATGTTTCTCGCATATCCGAACACCCAGTATAAGTTTAGTAAGCTATTTAATATACATAATCTATTTAAATATGCTAAGAGGGCAGTCTAAACATCGGATCCTATAACATTTTCTAAAAAGGCAAGTATATAAAGGAATACAGCTGTTGCAAATCACAAGTGCACGTGTACATCCACATTACGTTAATTTGTGCGCCTGGCCGAGCCAACGAGCGCTACACACAGCCACACACGTATACATGTGTGTGACGAACACGAACACAAACAAAGGCCGCACGCGATCGCAATTTGCAACAGCTACACCTACCTACTTAGGTATCACTGTAATGTTCACTAACGCAACTTAGCCACGAAGAATAACATCGAAGGCTTGCTAAACAACCACATTAACAATTTGGAATACTTTTTGTAAATACTTAATTTCTCATTTCACTCATTGGAACCATTCGTTTTTATTATAAATATTTGACTATGTTCGACTATGTCTGATATGCCTACAGGTGTCCTAGAACTCAACGATAAATCGACAACCGTTGAACACGTCGTATATGCGAGACTTAAGACTGGAAGAGTTTTAAAAAAATCTTCTGGTTATTTGTAATGTATAAATATAGGCCACTAGAACATATTTCGCTCCATTTTTTGTTTTCATAAAAATCCAATCAATATCCATATAAATGTACATTATTTAAAAAAATATAATTTTGCATATTGTATTAAATCTTCGCTGCTTGCTCACATTCCATATTATTAATTCAATAATTAATTTATACATAAATATTTATTATAAGATGAGCTAAGATCTAGGAATATTAACACGTATTATAACATACCAGATCACAGTAACAAAACAAAATACAATGTCTTAAGGTGTTTATACACTAAAGCCGCTGTCCCGACGTATTAGTTACTTCGGCACTATATTGCAAACCCAAATAACTTTATTTACTGGTGGAGGAACGAAAAAAGATGTGGCGTGTCGAGAACGGAATAAAACACTGATTAACTAAAATGCGCTTGTTTAAGAAGGTTAATAAATACCAAGTGATTATTAGTTAATTCAACCATGTTAAATAGGTATATTTTGAAATATTTTTTTTAAATATATTTTCGAATTTATAAAAAAATACAGAATTTCGATAAGGGGGCAAAGACCTCGCCTTGTAGTGAACAAAATAAGATGTGAACTACAGATCCTGGGTAGCCCACGCAAGCACAACTCCTGGTGGTGGTACTTCGGCCCGCCATCGCAACTAGCTGCGGTGGAAGTGGTTGTGGTAAAAGAGTTTTGTTTATTTGTTCGCAATTAGTTCCTTGCAAAGAATATAACATTTTATTCATGACAATTTCAATGAAAATTAAAATTAAATAAATTAAATGACGTTCAGGATCATAACGTCCAGTGATCCAAAAGGTCCAATGATCCAATAGATCCAGTAAGTAAGTAAGTTCGTATAGACTGAGTGGCCAGCCCTAGTGTCAGAGTTATTAAGCCGCCGAAAGGCCTCTGACCTGGCTTGACGATTGCTGTTTTTAAGAACAAACAAACAGTGATCAACAAAGATCCAGTTACCGGTTAGGCGGGTTTAGTGTGTAGACACTTTAAAATCTAAATACTAATTTATAAAGCTTTTTTGATAGTTTATTTTAAACGTTTAACAAATACCCTTTTTGACACAGAGTTTTGAAAGACTCCTGAAAGTAATTAAATATGTGAAATATTTACAAAGGGTTATGTTTGTAAAGCATTTTTTAGTTATAATTTCATGGTTTTAAGTATTAAAAAAGTATTCAAACATTTAAACTATTTCAAGAAACTAATTTCGATATTTTAGCGATGTAAAAATTTAGTAGTGTGCAAGAGCTAATTTTTTTTAATTTAAATTTCATTTCCATTTCAGACTAATTTATTAGACTAATTTTGTAAATTTCAAGCACTTAAAGCTTACATTCATAAGTACTTATATTTAATTGACTCGTTAATAAAGTGGAAATAAACTGAGGTTTCAAATTAGACTACTTCTTGGAGAGTTTTCGCGAGTTCGGAGTCTCTAACTCCATCTGTGACCTTCTCACTAAGGTAAAAGAGTATATAACTGTTTTAGAAAGGCATACGACCGTTGAAGGCACGCTCCTTGATGCCGCCGGACAAAAGACTATCCGTCTTACGGCCTCTTACAAATTTCTATTAACTCAATTTTTGCTGAATTTACTCTATCAACCTTTGTCGGACGGCGGAAGACACGTTCCTTTTCTCTTCATATATTTTTTTTTAAATATTCGAAATTAATTAAGCTTATAACTAACAACAATAACATAGAACATATAGTTTAATACTTTATGCAATTTTATCTGATCAGTGATCAGAACATCAAGTCAATATTAACGCCTATAATCACGTCAAAACCGTAAGGTATCTATAATATCTTCCATGTCTGTTTAAATGTTGGGAAGCGCATCGTTTAGGTGTATTGGGCTATCGGATCTCCATTATCCTCTAGCATGTGCACCGTATCATTAGACGGGTCGTAGTGGACCACAGTTGTGTAACCTACAACGAAAGAAAAAAATAGAGTTATATAAAATAGACTGGGCAGGAATATTCACGTAAAGTTGCTGAAGTACGGACGCCGAGCAGGAAGAATTTCGTACATTGCCCTATGATTACCTATCTCTGCTACTCCCGACTGTCGACTGTGCAACGACCGGCACCTGTGCGAGCGCGATAGCAATATAATTACGCGGGAGTGACAGAGATAGGTAATCATAGGTCAATGTACGAAATTCTTCCTGCTCGGCGTCCGTACTTTAGCTGCAGTGACGATAGATGGTGTAATTTGTAAAACAGTGACAGAGTGGTTAAGGAAGGAAGCCAAGGGAAAGGGATCATAATATGTCATCCAACTGTACAATGGTTGAATAATATTGTCGCCATTGCGGGGTACCTGGGCTGTTTCGTGCAGTATTGAAGCATGGCATGGTAACAGAGAGGCTTAACAGATAGACTGGCCTTGTGGCTCAGTTGGTAATAATATGTCTGCTTGCTGAGCTGTAGGTCGTGGGTTCGATCCCCATCCAGGGCAAACATTTGTGTGATGAGCATGGATGTTTGTTCTGTGTCTGGGTATTTATACGTATCATATGTATATATTTACAAAAAAGTATATTTGTATTATATCAGCCATCTAGTTCCAAAGCTTTGCTTAGTTTGGGCTAGATGTTGTTGTGTGAAATATCGACAAATGAAAAAACAAAAATAGATGCTATGGATAAAATTGAGACATCAACGTCGCCCCAAAATGGTAGACAGTGTAGGGTGCTGGGACTAAAAATGAAGCTGGGTGATGGATACCTGTGGTGATGGCGGATGGGGTACTTACCTTCTGCAATAATAGAATGGTGGCCTAGACTAAGTTACCGAAATCTGAGCCATTTACATCCTAGTGTATACTCACATAGTCAAAGTATATACTATTAATTGTACCTGGGCACCGAGCTCCACTTGGATTTTTTATTGCTGAAATTGAGAGCAAACCTAGGTTCACTAAAAATGAAACCTAGCAAGATCGATTTATCGTCCCCTAATCTACCTACAAATCAAATTTCATGAAAATCGTTGGAGCCGTTTCCGAGATTCAGATTATACATACCTATACAATAATTGCCCGTTTAGAGGTATAAGATTAAATAGTCATTAATAATATACTCAAAGAGAGATCTATGCCCAGGATTGGGTTTACTTTAAGTTGGTGACGATGAAGATAAAAAAGATATGGCTCAAATTGAAAAAAAAATCTTGCATTTTTAATAAAATAAAGTTTGGCCAAGCGGAAGATGTATCGGGTTACGGCCATAGCGCGGCTGGAACCCTCAATTATTGTGTTACATTTTGTATGAAGTGGTTCCCGATGCACGGTGGTGTAGTGTAAACTACTTTGTCCTTGCCGTGTGTCGGCAGCAGCCAAAAATGATTTTATCAATTTTCACAAAATAACACCCCATATACATCAATCACACAAAATTCCACTACATATACCTACTTATGTACTTACATCAATTACATAAAACTCCACTCTTTATATATATCAATCACACAGTAAGCTTATTGGTTTAATAGGTGATTAGCGAAGCAATGCGTTAAAACTACTACTTATTTAAAATGTTATTGTGAGCTTGACTCGCCTTGTACAGTATTTCACTTTTGTTGTATTTCAATGTTAAAACTATAACCTTACTAATTTTGAAATTTGTTTCTATTACTGTTTTTACTGTAAAATTAAAGTTCAAAATCATTATTATTGTTTTCAAATCAAATCTGAAAGTAGACTGGCCTTGTGGCTCAGTTAGTAGTGTGTCTACGTCTACTTGCTGAACTGAAAGGTCGTGCGTTCGATCCCTACCCAGGGCAAACATTTGTGTGATGAGCATGGATGTATGTTCTGTGTCTGGGTGTGTGTATCATATGTATATATTTACAAAAATAAAAGTATATATATGTATGTATTCTATCAACCATCTAGTTCCATAGTACAAGTTTATTTTAATATTGTAATAAAATTGACTGTGTTACACGCAATATTGGATTAACCTGCCGATTGATATTACAGGTTCAGACCTTATGTATACTTATAAGTTCTTTTTGAATGTGTGAAAGTTGTTTATTGGAATGTAAATAGGTAAAACAAATAAAAACAAAAATATATAAATAAGTAAACGTATTTATTTAAATTTAAAAATAAAATACAGTAAGTATCACTTATCTCAGTAACGTACCTATGAATCACGTATAAGTACAGTTTAAAATTAAGAAAAAAACTTAAAAATATAAGTACATAAAATACAGTAAAAAAATTATCTCACTAAATGTCAGTTGTAAAAAAATAATTAAAATAAAAAACAGTAACATAAAAAACTTGAAGCTTGCTTCAATGCAGAAAATACCCGTACAACAACTATTTAGGTATAAAATATATAACATTAATTTCCGTAGTGTTTTAAACAAGCTAAGAAAAAATACGTAATAAATGCGTTAATGTAAACATATAACATAAATATTTTCAAGAATAACTATAAAACAAAATAATAATTATACACATGTATCAAAACAAATAAGCATGAGCGCCCACTCGCGTAGGTTGCGAAAAAAATAACTTATAAGTAGGTACCCAAATCAATTTTTATGTCTGTGTAACAAAAGAAAAGAAAACGTGTATTAACAATCTAGACAAAAAATATAATGATGAAATAAAATAATATGAAACGCATTTTATTTCTGTTTCCAATGGCTCGAGGTGC
This sequence comes from Lycia hirtaria, assembly GCA_947563715.1. Lineage (NCBI taxonomy): Eukaryota > Metazoa > Arthropoda > Insecta > Lepidoptera > Geometridae > Lycia > Lycia hirtaria. The sequence continues at coordinate 18,699,658 of OX387386.1, forward strand.
CATTCGAAAAATAAATCAATGCCTTCGGAAACCAGACCTCAGGACCCCTGCGAGCGAGAGGGCGTGATGATGCCTACGGGAGAGTTATAAGTTAGCACCCATATAACCCTATTACCTGGATCTATGATGGGTGATGAGAAAAGAGTGCAACTGCTATTGAAAACTCTTTTAACACATAATATGGCCCAGATGGAATCCTCGGATGTTGTCTGTTTTTCATAGATTTTGTTAATGGATTATTATCTACTTAATATAATTCCAATAATTTCTCGGATTAGGCGTTTCGTTTAGTTTTTTGGAATGCATAAGTGAGGGCCAAAGCCAATGTAAAATTAATTAATTTAAAACATAAAACCGTCAATATTATTTACTAAAACTTACATTACTATGTTAATTAAAAATTCATCTCGTTTTGAAAAAAAAATCTTCACAAATCATGAACAATTATAAAAACCTACACTTACCTAAGATTACCGCTTGCAGCGGAATAAGGAACTTTTTGAAAATGCTCACTGTGTTGAAGATAATTTATTATTATATCTCAACTAACAAGCGAGTTTCGAGACCATTGGGGCAAAGATCGTCGAGTCAATACCCTATGGCATTTATTTATTTATCGTGAGCCAAGTCAAGGTACTTGCTGAGCTTGACCTTCTCGGCTTTCACGAGATTCTCATCGTGGTGAATGGAGACGTCGACGACCAATATTCGGCGCTATCACCACAACACCATACACATATTTTCGAGAATAGTCTCTTAAATGATGATGAAATGGTGGTAGTAGACCACACCATGCTCATTATTAAGTACTGGTGCTGACTCGCCATTTATTATTATTATATTTTTATTTTCTAAGTACTTTTGTTAACTCCCGTGTATAGCTGTGTCCGCGGCGAAAGTCTGTAGAAATCCAGGTGCACAATCGGAAGATGCTTCGTCGCTCAAAATTTGTTCTGAACTTTCCAGTTACCTCCACAAAAATCAGTTTTTATCATTTATAGAATCTGCGTCTTCATTCTCATTACCTTGGGTTATTCCGGTCGGCAGCGAAGTTCTTTTCTTGAGAAGGTATTGACCACCTACGTGACAGAAGCCGCAGATAAGAGATCCGATGCCAAACCAGCGGAAAGTCTTCCAACCACCGTGTGTTTCGTACAGTCGCCCGCCTATGAAACTGCCAAGCGAGACGCCTACTCCTTCGAAAATAGCCCCAACAAGACCCTGAAATGCAAAATTTACTGTCAATTATTACAATACATAAAGAGTCTGTGGTCTGACCATCGTCCGGCTCGCTCACGCATGTTAACATTTTTGAAGATATAAAACGTCTGAATTATTTTTAAATGTAGAAATAGGTTTGCGCTTGACCGCCAACTCGCCTGATGTTAAGCGACGTTGCGGTCTACGATGGAGCGCGCTCACCTAGAAGAAACCAATTCACTCGCGATTTAAAGACACCCAGATTATATCTATCGGGAAAGACCCACTCAGGAAGCGTATTCCATATTCCAGCAGTCCGCACGGTGAAAGTTGTACTAAAGCGTTTCGTTCGGGTTTTTGGAATATCCACCATGAAACGGTGACGCTTTTTCGTGTTTCTGACTGTCCGATAGTAAAAAGGGCAAGGGGGGATTATATGAGGCAGATCAGATGCACACTCACCGAAATGAATACGATAAAAAACCGATAAGCTAGCAACTTTGCGGCGGTGCTCCAAGCACCGCCTTTGGAGTTGAATGAACTTATAATTTTTTTTATAAGTTCATTCAGTCATTTTATTTCTTAAACTCTTATGTTTTGTCTCGTAGCGCAGTCAATTGAGTTCGATTGATTCTTATTAAGCCGAATTGACAGCTATTTATTTTCGTATCATTAAAAGGCAACCTGTTGTTCCTGTCAAATTCTATACGTAAGGAATTTTATTTTGAACGAATGTTTAACAAAAAAATCTATCTTATCCTACATGTGCTAGTAAAATCCTTGTTGTGATTTGAATTACATCAATGGTTTTAGTTGTTTTATCAAACGAGCATGTGATCTTTGTTTACAATTACAACTAAAGAATTGTTAATTCATTTTACTTACATAAAGAAACTGATTAGACATCAGCTTTTTGGGAAAAATAGTTTTTGCATAATAAATCGTTATAAAAAATGGCATCAACGTTAATTGTTTCGATGGTCATATACCTATCGTCGCTTGCATGACTAACAGCCCTATCTCATTTCAGTCATTTGTTCGGGGGTTCAGGGAGCAGATTGTATTTGTCAAAATAATAAAAAATCGAATGTGCCTACCTTATGATATTAGCTTTCAAAGAGGTTACTTACATTTTGATTTTACATTGATACTCTTAATGTATTTGCATTCTAAATAGGTATTTTTATTATTAAAAAAATGAGATAGGACTGTTAGTAATGCGAGGGACGATATTTTGGAGGACATAATTGAGTGAGGTATTCTTATTTGAACAATCTACCTAATAAATTTAATTGTAATTCGCTTTAGCGTAGCTAAGAAATAAGGTATTTTCGCCTTTAAAAATAATAACAATAACTACAAGCTTAATAAGCGAATTCAAGCCACAAGAAAACTAGAAGTCTTTGAATGAAAAACTTATAATGCATGAGCGTAGCAAGCCAGATTTTTTTAATACTTTCAGTTTGATTGAATTCATTATTTTCTAATTCGCAAGCGTAACGACAATTAATGTGCGTAAAATAAATTTTATTTGTTTATTTTAATTTTATTTGTTACACGTATATAAATACCTGCACGGTGGTTTCAGTTCCAGGTGGTGACACAATGTTAGCATACGACGTCATGGTTGGATAAAACATGCCGAAAGTGATTCCTTGCAACATCTCTATCGGTAGCACCCACCATGGGTTGGACAGCCAAGAGTATAGGATGAATCGTACGCCAAAAGCAAACAGAACTATGCTCATCATGTTTATATGTCCAACTTTACGAAGAATGTATCCTGTAACAATGAAATTATTTAAGTAATACTTGCATTTTTTTTAAGATTTTGGTTTTGAATGTTTTTTTTTTTTTTTTTGTAAAGGTAAAATATTTTGTGAATGATGTTGTGCATGTTAACATATTCTGTAAAGCTTAAAGACACACGGTTATTTTTCAGAGGAAACAAATGATGTTGTGTATGCATTTTACTTTTTAATGATACCTCTTTTCCCTGAGGATAAGATGTTGTTGTGAAAGATTTTTCTCTGAAGATAAACATGCCATTATAGTTATAAGATCATCTTAAGTTAGAGAAAAAAATCTGTCATTGACAACTTCTTCTATTGCGATATAATAATAATAGACGAAAAAATATTTTCTTTATGGCTCCCTATTTTTTTTTTTTATTTTATAAATATTTTGCACTCTTAAGCAGCAGTGGGACACTACAAGCTAACATCATCATCATCATCTTAAGAAGTTTTAATTGCCAGATGAAAATTATCTGTTTTGTTTAATGATGAATTTTTGTATTACCTCACTTTAGGTTTATGAAGCTCTAAAGATAATTACCAGAAACAAACAAAAAAGGTAGAAAAAAGGTAAGGCGTATGAAGCTCTGAAAATAATTACCAGAAACAAACAGAAAAGGTATCTCGCCGCAGAAAGTCTGTATGGCGCTGACAAGTCCCTGCAAAGTCTTCACATAGTCAGCACCATCGCATGAAAGATTCGATACGTCTTCGATCAGCCAAAACAGGAACTGCCACAACAATCCGGTACACAACCCCACTGCGATGGTCCAAAGCAAAAACAGGAATGTAGGCAGCGATGACAACAATGTACCGACATCTGCTAGTATACTCATGGACATTTTTGTCGACTCAATCTAGAAAAAAAAATTACACGTTATAGGTAACAAACGTAGTTGTTGCACATCTTACATTACTCACTTTTATGTCTACGTCAAAATCTGCAACGACATAATTTTAACCGAATTCTTCTGAGATCAGCCGGGACGTCAAAGTCTTGAGAAAGACTTCCGATTGCGGTTGAAACTATAGTAGGAGATATCGACTCAAACGAACGTGAGTAACCCGTAATTTAAGTTAAAGAAATATATACGTAATAATTTCAAATAAGCATCCTTTTTCAATCATGTTAAAAAAGTATATTTGACTACACTATTATAGGGCCTCCTCTATTGAGTAAAGAACCCTATATAATTAGGTAGGTATATACGAGTTGGTTGGCAAGAGCGTAACGAGGGCGCCCACGATTCGAATGTCTAAATAGGTCTTTCGCCTGAAGCAAAACAATCTGCTTTTCATTTCGAATATAAGGAGAGCATAAAAAACTTCTTAGATAAACAAAATCCATAGGTATCTAAATCAGATGTAATCATTTTATACAAATCTAAGGCCTTACCGAAAACCGTTACTTAACTTTGACCATCGTCTTAATCTCTCTGTCTTCTTTCCGCAAGTGTCATTATGTATAGATAAGCGAGAAGTTGACAAAATAATATGTTAGGCATTGCTTAAAGTTAAGTAACGTTTTTCGGTAAGGCCGTATGTGTTATACGTAGTACTTATTAGTCTTCTGTGGTTACACGTAAATAATGCGACGAAACAACTGAAGATCGAATTTCTGCTTTCAGGTCCTTTGTTTCTTTTTCTACCTATGGCAATTTACCAGCCAGTATTTTTACTCGACTGCACAACAAGGAGGGTTGTGTTTTTTCAGTGTATGAGTGTTTTTATGTAATATATGGGTATGTATATATATAATCATCTACAGCCTCTCTCAGGAAATAGCACAAGATAGAGAAACATGGACATATTTGGAGGAGGCCTTTACCCATACAGGGGTTCTTGCAGACCAAGCAAATAAAATTAAAACGTATGGGAAAATTAAATACTATAATATATATATTATATCACAACATATATTACATAAGTATATCTATTTAACAATAATAACTTATAAAATACCTACATAAGAGAATTTTGTGTATTTTGCAAGAAATAAAAGGCTTTTTTATTTTTATATTTATACAGCCTAAACGTCTTGACCGATTTTGATGTGCGAAGTGTCATTAGGTTTGTCTTTACTCCCTGAGTGTCATAGGATATATTTTTTTAATAATAATAAAACTTACGCAAAAATATAAAAATGCTCTTTTTCGTAACCTCCAACCTCCAACCTGACCTCCAACGAACCTTTTCATAATAAATAGGTGATTTTCCTAGCATTATTCTAAAGAATGCTCATTTATAACCTTTAATAAACCTAGACTTTGCGCATACCTATTTTATTACAAAAAAAAAACGTACACTCAATCTCAACAGCATATCAAGCGTAATAAAATCGTAAGTTAAGCCTCGATGACACTGGGCTAGTTTACGAGCTGCTAGTCGGCGAGTTTAAAAGCGAGCGAGTAGCGAGTGTCGATGACACAATCAAAAGCAGATTGTAAAAAAGCTCAATGGCACGGAGCGAGCTTACAAGTTGCTCGCGAACTCGCTGGCTTGTAGCTTGTAAACTAGCCCAGTGTCATCGAGGCTTTAGCTGCGAAAATCGCTCTTCTGCTCGCGGTATTTTTTTTAATATGGACAAGTATTTGTATTAAATTACTTTGATGATTGACTGATTACCACTGACCTTCAAAAAACTGGACACGACCACATCGCCAGTCATGAAAACAAACATCAGCACAAAAGCAACTGTGTAATCTTTGACGGCACCGGAGCTAAACACGTCGATTAGGGTTCCCGTGAGCAGTGAGAATATGCCCCAACCCACTGAACCCCAAAGACGCTGCTTGCCGTAATGAGACACTTTGGTTCCTGAAACAAAATTATTATTTATTAATTATATAAATGTTATAATACAACCGAATTGTTAACCTCCTTCTTTTTGAAGTCGGTAAAACATATATTATTCATGATTACGATAGACTAGGATTAAATCAAGAAACCGTTATGACAAATTTGGCCTGCTGATGGGTAGCGCTGAGAAGGAATAATAAATAAATAGAATAAAAAATAAATAAAAAATTCTGGACATTTCACACAACACCATCTAGCCCAAACTAAACAAAGCTTGTGCTATGGAACTAGATGACTGATAGAATACATATATACTTTTTTTTTTATAAATACATATATACTTTTTTTATATATATACATATGATACATAGAAACACCCAGACACAGATCAAACATTCATGTTCATAACACAAATGTTTGCTCTGGGTGGGGATCGAACCCATGACCTACAGCTCGACAAGCAGACATACTGCCAACTGAGCCACAAGGTCAGTCAAAAGGAAATACACGTTCTTACTTCAAAAAAGGAGAAGGTTACTAAGTTGTATTTTTTATATCCATTACCTCGTCATAACTCCCGTGATTTATAAACCGATTCGAAAAATGTATTTTTAATTTGAAAGGATAGACTTTCAAATTTATTGTCTCATAGATATTTCATCAAAATCACTGCAGTAGTTTTCAGAACAATATAATTGGCAAAAATATGTCACCCAACTAAACGAAAATGAGTATTTTGATGTCGGTTGTTTCAGTTTTTTAAACTATAATTATTCAGGTATTTATTTTATACTTTTATATTCAATTTATTAGTTATTTATTTGACCAGCAACTCGGCGACCGACGGTGTGGCCGAGGCCGAGGATGGAGCTCATCGATCTAGAAGATATCTATTCATTCATATCATTCATTCATTCGATTATTAATTTATATATTCATCCATTTATTAATTTTTTTATTTATTTATTTTGTAATTCAAACATATCAAAATTCATGTTTGATACTTACCCAATAAATTGAAGCAGATTGCATCGGCAAAAGTGACCACCACTGCTTGACCGATCCAGCTTATGATCATCATCAAGAAGAACAGCCAAAATTGCCTAGTGTACGGCGAGGATTCCACTTCCACAGCTTCTACTGCTGCCATGAACATTTCATTCACCTGTTGAGTAAAAGAAGGAGGTTCTCAATGCAACTACATATATTTTTTTTGTTCGCGATTAAGTAGTTAATAATAAATTGTTTTTGATAATTATTTTTTGTTTGGTAAGTAATACCTCAGATGTGGCCAGACCTCAGACCATATAAATTTTATCAAAATCAGATCAGTACTTTGGTTTTTATAACAAAATAACTGAAAATATGACATCCAAGTAAACGAATCGCGTATTTCGAAGTCGGTATTTCAGTTTTTTAACCTATAATTATTTCTTAAATTATTTGCCGCTAAGCAGACACCGAATTGACCCACAATTTTAGTTTTTTTTTTATTGGCGCTTTTTTTAAGTATGTTTTTGGATTATAATATACATATTTACAAAAGTATTGATGAGCGAAAGCGAGATCCAATATGGGGCATGTTAATGTCTTAGCACACGATGTAGATTCAATAGGTGCATCTACTACAAAGGGCTGGATAGAAAGATTGGTGTAATAAAGAAGAAGATGCTTAAATGCTTAAGAAGATCAATAAAGATGATGATGATGGTGATAATATTAAATAAAAAGTGGCAGTTAAACTTACGAGTTCATTATCACAGCTGATTTCACACGATGTTCGAAAAATATCAGTCTCTAGATCATTATTATTAGCTACACACTTTGGATAGCTGATGTGACCTGTAAAACAATATTAATAGGTAAAGTTAAAAAGGCGAGTTGGTATTACCATTTAGGAACAGACAGTTGAACTCCTTCCTTTGTCATCGAAACTTCGACCTTAAAGTTTCAATTTAGATTTATGAATAAATAAAAAAGCCTTTATTTCATCTACACTATTAAATAAAATCAATATAAATGTCAAAAATATCAGTTTTCAAAACTCTTTTTAATGTCAATATTATTATTATTATTTCATATTAATGCAATCTTCTTCGTCAATTTCACTTAGATGTCCTCAATATTGTATCTGTGTCATGAATTTTCTTCTACATATATCTATTGTTGTTCTTGTGTAGATGTCGCATCTTTGGCGTAGGCCTCCCCCAGTTTTTTCCAATATTTTCTATCCCTAGCTAGTCTCATCCATTCGTTTCCGTGTCTTTTAGTAAAAATGTCTTCCCAACGTCTACTTGGTCTAATGAATAGGGCATAAAAATGTTAACAAATTCAGTGTTTCGTTTTTTTCTTTACCTAACTCCAGATTGACGTCGGTTTTTTAGAATATAAACTACAATTATTATTTGTAGCTTGTTAATATCACTTGCAATTAGATTAATTTAGGCACTTTTCATATCACCTGTTCGATAATGATATTTTATTTGTCATGAGGATCTACGATACGTCATTTTAACCCTAGAGAAATAAAAAAAATAGAGAGAAATAATATAACAGTATGTCACACTGCGTCATAATTTAGGAAAATACCCACAAAATCCTTCTGCAATTCAGGAACGACGAATAACGTGGACCGAAATTGTTAAGTGGGTTCGGAATTTTGGCACTTTAATTAGAAATGGGTGGTAATTTACCGACTTTCTGATAGTCCTATAGTGGAATGAGGAGAGAGAATAAATCTTATAAAACATAGACATAATTTTATTTATGACAAAAACAACCACAACATATATAAAAATAAACAAAAACTACAATAATTTTTGTCACAAACCGGTTCCAACTCGGCATTAGTAGCGCTGGTCTTCCATTGGGACCGGCAGATGACGTCACGCACGTTCGCTGACTATATTTACCAATATTGAAAGAAAATAATATACAAACATAAAAATGGAACTTTGGCGAGGCAGCCGCGGTCGTGCCAATAAGGAAAAAAAACATAGACAGACATGCTTTGTATTGAGACCAACTGTTTGAGACCAAGCAGCTTCTTGGCATTTTTACTTACCATCCTGCATTTCGATATAGTTAATCTGCATATAGATACAGTTGTGATTCACTTGGGCACTGGACAGCGGAACAGCTCCAACAAAAGAGAGGTTGCTCGGAAATAGACTTCCAGTTTCAAGCCGGGGATGACACGCATCTGCGTCTGCCTCCCATCCTTGGCAGATCTCCATCAGTTTCCACGGCTTAAGCCTGTCTAAGTCGCAGTTTACCTAAAATATACAAGTAGAGTATGTTCACAAAGAGAACAGTTGTGGTGTACATACTCTATGTAATTAAACCTATTTACCTGACTGTGTAAGAAGGAGGCTTATGTTTTTCGAGTATGATTCTTTATATACATACCCACATACCTACATACATACATATACACAAACATAATATATTATATTCGAAAAACATAACGATCCCCTTTTAAAGTCGGCTAAACAATTCCTCATATAAAAATTTCAAGCTATTTACTAGCGCCATCTACATTTGCGGCGGATAACTTTTTGTTTAACATTGGCGGTCTATAGTAGTTATGTATTGGTCCATGGTACTACGTACTACGGAGCTTCAAAAAACAACTACGACCTTACCGAAAAACGTTACTTTATGCTTTGCTTTACATATTTTATCAACTTCTCGCTGACACGTAATGACACTTACGGAAAGAAGACCGATAATTTAAGACGATGGTTAAAGTTAAGTAACGTTTTTCGGTAAGGCCCTTAATGTAGGCAGTTACCTCACAAGTGCTGAAGTACAAGGAGTCTTTGGACAGCATCACCATTTGTGTGACATTTCCACAAGTGCGATAATTCATACCGTTGTCTAGACACGTTATATTGACATACTCGCCGCCAAGCGCCTCAGTCAGTTGTGCGTTCCTGCAATGGATCATGCAAGTCTCCTCTATGTCAACGTACTCGGCACCCTTGCGGCACCCGGGCGAGTATGTGAAGCCTGAAGAACACAAAATATAAATTTATAAATTAAATTGACAAAATCATACTGACGGCTGTTATATATTTAGTTTATTTTCAAAATAAAAGTAGCAGCTAAACACACATTAGAAAATGGAAATTCGATACGATACGAAACGATTCCGCCCGAGACAAGGGCGTCGCCAAGGGGGGGCAGAGGGGGAGCTCCCCCCCCCCCCCCCCCCCTAGAGATTAAAAAAATGTAGCCAACTGCAAAGCAACCAAAGTCCTAAGGCCGTGCAATTGTACCTGTACCTACAATTCATATTTTTCTCATCCTCCATAATATTAACTTGCCCCCCCCCCCTGGGCCATGGGCTGGCGACGCGCCCTTGGCCCGGGATGCCTCGCCTCGCTTAAACGACGCATTGAGTGACTTATTGATAATATGTAAGTAGGATGTAGGATAAGCACTAACCGTAGTTTTACAGTTCTTATAAATCGCAACTAACCCATTAAACCATTATTAATTCTGTGAGTAAAATATTTTCAATCTGAATACAATAATAAGTATAAAAAACTAACCCGACTGGATTGTATTAGAAGGTCAAAAAACCTGAAAATCAAAAAAAGCGTTCTTTACACGAAATAAAACCGGACAAGTGCGAGTTAGACTCGCCCACCGAGGGTTCTGTACAAACTGGTAGATAAAATGGGGAAATACTTTTTTTATATATTAAAGTTGATTGAATGAAAGGTAAATTGCGGTTTACGATGACTTATTAAAAAAACTACTTACTATATCTCGTTCAAACCAATTTTCGGTGGAAGTTTGCATGGTAATGTACATCATATTTTTTTTTTGTTTTATCATTCTCTTATTTTAGAAGTTACAGGGGGGAGACACATTTTACCACTTTGGAAGTGTCTCTCGCGCAAACTATTCTTTAGAAAAAAAATATTAGAAACCTCAATATAATTTTTTTAAATACCTATCCATAGATAACCCTCACGTATGGGTATGATGAAAAAAAAAATTGTGTTTCAGTTCCAAGTATGGGGAACCCCCAAAATTTATTGTTTTTTTCTATTTTTGTGTGAAAATAGAAAAAAACAATAATGAGTCTACAGAATACATCTACTTACCAAGTTTCAACAGTATTAGGTCTTATAGTTTCGGGAAAAAGTGGCTGTGACATACGGACGAACAGACAGACAGACAGACATGACGAATCCATAAGGGTTCCGTTTTTTGCCATTTGGCTACGGAACCCTAAAAAGGGCTCTAAAACACTTTTTTTAAACTATCACGGTCATTCATTAAAGCACTATACTGAAAAAGGGCTAACGTACAAATAAAAAAACGTACCGGATTATAAATGATGATAATGAATGATCGATACAATCGAAAGATGTAAAACATTATAAAATTTCGCACTAAGTCCACAGTCCTCACCATCCAAAGTGATGTTGGCAGCCGAAATGTATCCACATCCGTCCTTCGTCGATACTTTATCGAGGAATGTCGTGAATTCTATGTTATCAGTCTTGCTGAAGCAGTAATTTGGTATGTGCCAATTTTCGCAAACGTTCTCCCACATTTTCGGTGACATTTCACAGTTCATCTGAAGGGAAAAAACACAAATATAGCAGAAAAACACAACACAAAAGACACAATAGGAATTATTGAAATCCTCTTGTTTATATTACTTTTTAGTATTTGGGTGCACGGCCGTGCCCCCGCCGTATGAGCCTACGTGGTTTCCCCTATATCATCTTTCCACACCTCAATGTCAGCTAGTCGTCGTTTTAGTATTTAATACTCGTCTCGTACTTTATTAATACTCGCACTTTGCCGTTGTTCCCTGAAGGTATACTGAAATCTACAATACAAGCTCTGCTTTTAGATTCTGTAAACTCACTAAGTCACCGTATGCTTTTTATTTAATTTTTAGCTCCACAGACACCGTCCTTTGTCATTTTTGCTATGTATTGCTAAATACATACATTGTTACGCGAAGTTTCTTTTTTAATTTACCTAACTTATTACTATATTGTGTGTACCTATACCATGAGCGGACCAGCGACCCGCAAGCAGCACCTGATCACGAGTATGACGCATGTGCCAGCCATCGCCCTCCTCAACCATATGTTAGGGAAGAGGGCGACCCGCCACACGACGCCACCGCAAGGAGCCTTCGATGGTGAGCATGAATGCTCAAGTTGTACACACAATCCTTATTAACACAGTAACCTTATAATTGTAGGTAACTTACTACATTAGAATGGCGTACGTATGTATGACAATGAAGATTATTATTACTTCATCTCTCGGAGCCCTAATACCTATACAGTATATGTGTTTTAGTTATAGTGTAGACTTATTTTTGTGGCATAAGGAATAAGCAAATTCAATCGACAATGGGCATAGTACATAACATGCAAGACTGATGGCCGATGGAGCCGAAAAGTTCTCGAGTGGAGACCACACACCAATAAACGCAGAAGACCAGCCACAAGGAGGACATACAACCTCATACGAGTAGCAGAAAGAAGCTGGATGCAGGCAGTTTCCAGTCTTTTTGGATATCTATGGAAATAATGATGATGAACCAATTTATTTGTGTAAAATGCGAGTCGGCCGCCTGCTTTATTCTTACCTTACATATCGCAACATCGTTTTGATTTAACATCGAGTTCATCTTACAGGAGTTTATAGAACCGTTGTAGTAGCAACTCTTGATGACAGTTGACTCCGTTTGGTTGTCACAGCTCAAGCCAACTGTCACCGCAGCCTGCTCTCCTGACGGTATAAAGTATATCGCCGAGAAACTTAGAATTGTCACTATTTGGAAAATTATAAATAGCGACTTTTGTATTTTGAACCTGTAATTTGAAAACACTTGTTTTGTTAAGAGTCTGTAGTTCGATCGTCCGTCTCGCTCACGCATATCAACATTAAAAACGACTGAATGTATTTATTAAAAAAAATGTCATACAGACCACTAGAAAGCAACATCAAGAGTTTTCGACAAAATATTCTATTTGATCCGAGTTAATTTTAACTCGGATCAAATAGAATGTCATGTAGGTACTTATATACTATTTTTTCAAATTCTTGTTCACAAGTTCATCTCTATATCTCTATATATATAAAAATCAATTGCTGTTCGTTTGTCTCGCTAAAACTCGAGAACGGCTGGGTAGATTAAGCTGATTTTGCTTTTGAAATGTTTGTCGTAGTCCAGGGAAGGTTTAAACGTTGAGAAATTATCGGGTCCACTCATTGATAGGTGATACCAAGTACGTCATCTACTTGTAAAATATTTATGTAAACTGCAGATTAAATGTTTTACGTACTCGTACATTTATCACATTATTCCGCCAAATGTAAAATTTAAGTTTTTTGATTAACTACAATCATCAAATTATTTATTTAGGTGTCTTATTTCATCTGGCGTTTTATGTCTTTTATGAATTAATATCTTCTGGGATTCCGGGTGCCCAGGATCTCTGATGTGTGGAAATAACGCCTTCATTTTAATTTCATGCTGTAATACCAATGATTTATTATGCGTAGATAGGATTTCCCCAGCTCTGTGAGGCAAGCCTCGAATAAGGTAATCGCCTGACTTGTCTTCAGTCGCGACGACATCGACAGGGCGACGCTGACTTGAATGTGAACAGTGCCAATGCCTGTGTTTAACAAGTGCAGCAGTCTTGTTTTCGAAAGTGCAAAGAAATGAGATTAGCCATGCTTTTATTTCATATTCAATGAGTATAAGGTTATACTCTATAGATGAAATCTCATTATATAATACACGCATTTAAAATCGACAAAGAAAACTTTCCTTGTCACATTTAAGCCAATAAATACGTTCATAAAATACCTATTACGTCTCTACCTACTCAAGTTATTTGTACGACAGGTTAGATCGTAAATTTAAATTTAAATTAGTACCTAAGATTATGATAAGCGGTCGTAGATCGAATTACGTAATTTAGCAGTAAATGGATAACGTATGATAAGGACTACATATCTGAAACAGATATTAAGGTTATAAATGTAGGTAAGTTTCCAAATATTTAACTGTTTTCTTACTTAACTACGCAAGAAGGAGGGTTATCACGGTCATTATTATTAACGGGATATTTACCGTGGTTCGCGTTAATTTTGAGCTCCCGATATTTCGGCACAGTTACACGCACCATGTTTACGGTTCAATGTCTATAAAATAAATATGGGATCAACTTGGGAGCATTTTCTATATGTCAATTCAAGAAACACAAAAATTGGTTCACGACTAACGGAGTATTCGGTGAACAAACATACAAAAATAAAAACATACGGACCGAATTGATAACCTCCTTCTTTTTGGAAGTCGGTAAAAAAGCTAGCGTATGCTGTGCGATAATATTATGTACATGTTTATTATTTTGTTTTTCTTAGATACTTGTTCGCTTAGTTTTATGGAGATTGTTTATTGAAACAATACAATAATATATACAATAATACAAATACATTTTGTCATGATTTATAAACCGTTTGAGGAAATAAACTACAAGTTTAATAAACCGGCAATACAATAGACGGGTCTACAGCTAAAGCCACCTTATCCACTTGAGAACGCTCAGGTGAATAAGAGGATTATTTCTAATTATCTTATTAATATTTGCTAAATTCGAAGCTTTATAGCGGTGTGTAGTTGTACATGTTATTAGACTGCAAAAATCACTCTTTTGCAGTCGGGTATCTTGTTTTTGTTTTAAAATGATACTTGTTAATTTTGTGTATACATTCTATTTCTCACTGTATTTTATTTTTATCAAATAAGTTTATTAAAAAAATAAGAAAAAAAATATTTAAAAAATAATGAAGATAGAATACAGTGTAGTTACTTACCTGTCCGCTATAACACCGAAAAGGGGTTTAGCAACAAGTCCAAATATCGGTAAAACGGTGTATATTAATCCCACTGTAGTAGAAGAAAATCCTAGTTGTCGAGCATATGTCGATAAATAAGGGACTAGAGGAGCAGTACCTGCAAATAACATTGAGTTATAATGTCATTTTTTCCTTCAACAATCAACTTGATGCACCAGAACAAAATTCGAAAAAATTAATACCTTATTTAAAAAAAAATAGGTAGAGAGTGGCGCTACCATCGCATTTCACAGCATAAACATTCTATGACGTCACGTTTGGGTAATATTAGGTTAAACATAAAACTATAAGTATATCTTGAATTTTAACGAATAAAAATATGGGTGCAAATTTTACCAAAATGCAGTGATTGCTCATTGCACTTAAAAAACTACTTGAACTATGAAGCTGAAAGGCAGGTTTGCACTTAAGCCTATATATTTATCGTAATTTGAGCAGAATACTTTAGACATGCGAAAACCATTTTACAATTTAGGGATCCATTTGCGAAATATTTTTTTTTTTTGCTAGAGTCAAGCAATGGCGTTATTATTATCACATGGACACAAAGTCTAAATCAAAATTCACGAAAAAATATAAATAATAATAACGACGGCTTAATAGCTGGCCACTCAATCTATACGAACTTACTTACTTACGGAAAAAGGTATCCTGAGCTGACCGCTATTCATAATACCAGCAATGACGAACTAAAAGATTTTGAATTTCAACTTTATTAGTCGCCGCCCTAAGCCTAATGTTTTTTTTTGATAGATCTATGATCGACCACCAACTTAAACTTTTAGTGTAGATTATGTAATTAGTATCCGATGAGTTTTTTGATCATATAATAATTATGTATTTTAACAGCTAAGTAACATTTTACTTAAAATTAAATTGAATTGTAATTGATTTCATTGAAATTTAGATTAAGAAGTTTAGAATCACCTATTTTGCTGAATGTTTTGAATTATTTTGAAAATCGAAATTATTTTCATCGTGAAGGTGGTCTAAAGATTGCCGCTTTAGATTTCACTGAGTGCGTGACGTGACGTTTTTGAGCGCTGGCGTGACGCTTTTGATCTTTGTAGGTATGATATGGTTAGAGTCAAGTAAAAACAGATTCCAAAAATACCTGTTGGAAGCGACTTGCATCCAGCGTTTTCGTGCCACTTCGTGCAATAAGTCTACACGTGTGTGGCCTCATACGCACTTGACCTTTTTATGTGGTCCGATCGTATAAATCTAACCTCATCTAGGTTGGAAAGCATTCCGTGGCTCAAAAACCAATGTGCGATTTTCTAAAAAAAAAAGTCCAAGGACATACGAGAAGCATCGACATTTTTGATAAGACTATTTATTATTTTATTAGCCATTTCAAGATAAACAATGTAGAAAGAAACGGAAAAGGGCAATGTTTTGTAATGTTTTCGCGATTGATACTCCTTAAAATGAAGCAAATTTTCACGGATTCATTTTACTTAATTTGACGACCTGACGTTACGATCACTGATAATATTTTCATTATTTTTTAATTCATTAATTAATTTTGTTACATAATACATATGTAACGAAGTTGTGTTTTTTTCGGGCCATTCATTTATTACGTAAGACTATTTTTGCCAGTTTTTGACCCCCTCCCCCCCTAAATAAGAAAAAATTAAAATAGGCCGACCCCTCCCCCCTATGTAATATTTATTACGTAAGAATCTAACGGAAAAAATAATACACGTTTGGTTTATTGTAATGTTTATTTTTCAAAGTAACAATTTTTAGGAATGTTTATTTGTACTTTGGTACTCACTTCGGCATTCGGCACTTCGGCACTTCGGCACTCGCGCGGTTGCCCGCGCTTTTTCAAAGTATAATTTTAACTTTTATTAAAATTTTTGTGATCTTACTTAAAAACTATCAAGACCACCCCCACCCCCTTGTAAGAAAAAATAAGACATGGTCGACCCCCCTCCCTCCCCCCTAAATCATCTTACGTATTAAATGAATGTCCCCTTATGCAAGGAATGAGGGTCCAAATTTTAAAGTTTTTTAACCGTATTATCTGGGATATCATATGAAAGAGCTTCATTAGCATAAGCTGAAACAATTTTTAAATATTTTTACGATGTAGGTATATTTTTCGGCTTACGAAGGAAAATATAAAAAAATATATGTATTCCCCCTTTTATCTACTCGTTTGTACGGAACCCTCGGTGGGCGAGTCTGACTCGCACTTGTCCGGTTTCTCTATCAAGGCCTGGTGCTCCGTATTTCATGCCCGGATACTTCTCTAGTGCGTGCTGTGCAGAGTCTATAGTCGTTCCACATACATACATACATAATATATACATACATACAATTGCGGAGTAGGCAGAGCGTCTAAGACCATGAGGCCGCTTAACGCCACGTTTGACCTTGGTTAGAAGGGTTAGATGGAAGAAAGAGGGTATTAGAAGGTTAGAGGGTTTACGAGGGTAAGATGTTATATTGGCTTGGGGTGATAGGGGGTCAGCCAATCGCCTATATAAATGCCAATTTCCCTCAAGTCCCTTAACTGACTTTTACAGTATGTCCGGAAAGAAACGCAGCTGGTATGATTTTCTTTTTCTCCTAGTCCAGCATGGACAACTAACAATTTTTGCGCCAGCAGTTGCTGGGGCTTCATTAGCGGGCTACGGCGAATATTCGTATTAACGCGATGAGTGTGGGCGGGTAGATCGTTGCAACGCGTAGTGTTCAGGCGAAGACGATGTATTATCGGGGCACTGTCGGTAAACTGGCGCGCAACGCGACACGAATCTTAGTCCGCCTAATGTAGACAAGAACATCGCGTATGCCCGTACACGATGTTTTAGCGCGCCAACGCGACACGAATCTTTGCCCGCTAATGTAGCCCTAGCAATAAATTGAATTGTTATATCCCATATTGTACAATAATTCCATTAAAAATAAATAAATTTGCATATACCTAACTAATACATAGTTTCTGTATTTTTCATATTCTATGTAAAAAGGGCCTCTCAGTGTTAGCTTCAGCCCCACTGATGCACATCACAAGACCGGGCTTGACCCGAGCAACCCGAGCAATACAAATCTCGCAAATATAAAGAAATGCATTTTTTCGTCTCCTTCAACAAAGTTTTTCGTAATAAATCATTTTCGTAATTTCACTAGAATTATTCTAAACAATGCGCACTTATAACTTATTACGGCGGTTTTACGCATACTTTCTCACAAAAAATGTACACTCAACAGTGTATCAAATGTAACGAAATCGTAAGTTAAACTGCAAAAACCTCTTTTCTGCAGTCGGGTATTTTGTTTTTCTTTTAATACAGAGTCTTGTTTGTGTAGTATTTTGCAACCGAAATATGTGTAGTCAATGACATTCCCTTTATCAGTGTGTAGGTATTACTTAATGATGTGTAGGTTGTTTCCTTCCCATAAAGAAAACGTTCGTATATCATAAAATACTTTTATCTCTTGTTATTGAAGGCACATTACGAAAATAAACATAAACATGAAAATATTCCAGCAGCTTCTTCGAATCAATACTCCGCGCATTAATCGTCCTTGATTTATATTTTAAGAACGAAAGGACCTGGGAATAGTCTGAAGTCGTACTGGAAAATTAACTATTTCTCGTATTTTAACGATGTTTATATAATACCTATGCATTATAATTGAAGCGAGCGAAGCGTCTCTGCATCAACTGGCCAAATTTTCTTTCGTCTATCAGTTTGTTTGTGAGTTTGTAAGTTTGTATGTTAGAAACTCGCGTACAGGGCGTAATTTTGAACCAATTTTGATGAAACTTGGCGTATAGGTTCTATGGATTATTTAAAAAAAATGTCATCGGCGATTTTTGTTAGGAGGGGTGGTTCCCATAAAAAGGGGGGAAGTTTATTGCGGCGCTAATTACCAACCGATTTTAATGATATTTGGTAGATAGATTAAATACATAATTATTACAACTTGACGTAAAAATAAACAGAAATGGTCAAGTGGCTATCGAGATATGACAACCAATTTGAGATTGCGTGTAACAGTGAGTGCGCGTGGATGTGCTTGATACATTTTAGCGCTGAATATTTTTCTTGATATTACGTTCTCCATTTATAAAATTATTTGATGATGAAGCGTCTCTGCATCAATTATTATTGGTCAAATTTTCATTCGTTTTTAATACGCTTTCCTAAGCCAACTTTATGTATGTACAGTACATATCTAAGTACAAATGAGCTGCAAATAAGCTGTTTCGATATAAAATAACTGAATGAACCTTAAGGCTTTTGTATGTATTGTCAGTTATATCAAAACAATCAAACACAAAATTTACTTTCTTGTTTGTTCCAAATTCAAGTCCTTTAAGCTTCACAAATATTCGACAAAAATTTCAATGTGATCCAATTTAATTTAAATATTACATAAAATCATTGATACATTAAAATTATAAGTAATAATTTATAAAAATGATTTTTATATATAAAATATAACTTGGATCAAATTGAAATATTTGTGAAGCTTAAAGGACTTGAATTTGGAATAAACAAGGAAGTAAAATTTGTGGTTGGTGTATGGTGGTAAAATTGTTTTGATATAACTGACAATACATACAAAAGCCTTTTTTTTATAGAAGATAGATCTACGATTGACCACCAACTCGCTCTGATGTTGTGGCCGAGGATGGAGCTCGTCGATCTAGAAGATATCTATTCACTCTAGCCTTGAAAATTCCAAGATTGTACGTCTCAGGAAACAGAGATGGCGGCAACGAATTCCATTCTTGTGCAGTACGCAACAGGAATGTGGATCGATATCGCTGAGTACGGATTTTTGGCATTTCAACGAGAAATTGGTGGTAATTCGCCGACTTTCTGCTAGTCCTGTAGTGAAATGGGCCTTAGATAAAATTCTCTTAAACATGCAGAATATTAAAACAAAACAAATTTTTAAAATTAGAATTAACTTATCTAGAGCTAGACCAATGCGGTTCGTCCTTGTTCTCACTGTCGCTTCTTCAAGAGAGTTATGGTCAAACGTATTATTAAATAAGTTACGCGCATAAAATACGTATGGATGCATAATAAATTTAATTCAAATTCATACAGTGGGCTTTGGTCCAATGTCATTTGCTGAACTTTAGGAACACATGCACCTATTTTTTTATTCGTTAAAATTCAAATTATACGAATTTTATGCTTAGCATAATTTAACTCAAACGTGTCATCATTGAAATTTTATGGTGTGGAATAGAGATAAAAAATCCGTATTCAGCGATATCGATCCACATTCCTGTTGCGTACTGCACAAGAATCTGAAGAATTCTTTTCCGCCATCTCTGTTTCCTGAGACCTACAACCTTGGAATTTTCAAGGCTAGAGTGAATAGATTTCTTCTAGATCGACGAGCTCCATCCTCGGCCACACCGTCGCTTAACATCAGGCGAGTTGGTGGTCAATCGTAAAACTATCTTGAAAAAAAAAATAGTGACAGTGGCGCCATCCTTTTTCATTATTGTTTTTTCATTATTATTTCCATTTTTTTATTATTGTTTTTTGTCGATATCAATATTCTGGTGCAGCAAGCAGTTAAAATTAACATCAAACACTTGTCCTGTAATAATTATAATTATTTTCTTAAATAATTGCTTACCTGCATTGAAGAAGAAATAGTGACCCTTAATTGGCAGGAGCTTTTTATTCCATTCTAATTTTGAAGTAAGCTTTGCGAAAGCCATCGTGATACCTGAAAACTAAACGTAGAATTACAGATTGTTTTATGGAAAAAATAATGTTCATCGTAATTTTCCATTAGCAGGATCATTGGTACTTTATAACAACACAAGATAATGTCAATACTGTCGCACAGCGATAAAATTAGCGTTCATTCGCGGGATTTATTAATTGCATAACTCACAGATTTTTCACAAAATTGTATATATCTTAGGGTGCTATCATTTAAGCGATTGTCGAGCGTTTTTCCAACGTCCAGGCAGTGTGGACTCAGCGAGTACACTGCGCTCTCGGCACGTTCGCCGTGTCTATGCAGGTGGCTAGACCTTGGGAGCTCGCCTAAGGTGCGCTAGACGATAGTGTAATGTAGACGATCCTTATTTGAAAATAGACTTATCCAGCTCCTTGCCTATAATTTCTGTAGAGAAACTACTAGGCCTGGATCAATATTTCTTGCGATTATAAACCTATTAATGTAAATAAAATGATAATATCGACAATTGTCACACAAAACGACAGCTCCCAATTTGTCACAGGCCAAAAACGAAATGTATATTTGTGTTAATAAACTTCTAATTAATACAAGATCAATTATAGATCCCGAGATAACCTATCTTCAAATATCGAATCTATTGGAACCTACTCTCGTAATGTCACTTTGCTATTTTGACATCTGTTATTTTGCAATTAATTAACCGACTTCGAAAAAGGAGGAGGTTATCAATTCGTACCGTATATTTTTTTTTTATGTATGTACACGAATTACTCCGTCATTCGTGAACCAATTTGTTGCCAACCAATTTGAACCAACTTAAATTGATGTATAGAGAAAGCTTCCAAGTTGGTCCCATAATTATTTTAGAGACATTGCTTTATTATTTTTTGAATAATCTCTAAAAGTAAAAATATTTTCATTGTATTCCTGAGTGAGTGCGTCAGATTATACAATCGCAGAGTTCCACTGACACGTTTTTCTTTGCAAAAGTGTCAAATGTTGAGGTTTTTCGTATAAACATCTGCACATTTTCTAATCTGCGACGACGAAGCATTTGACATACAGTGACAAGTGTCATTCTTGAAAAAAAAACGAGCGACTGAATAGAGATATTTTAAAAAGTTTACAATCGTGAGGGATTTATTGAGCTTGAAAAGTAAAACCTACTTACTCCTCATCCAATGTGTATAAGGAGAAAATAGAGTTACTTCAACGCGCGAAAATAGAGTTACTTGAGCGCCTTGTTTAATTATTATCCTTACTCATATTACAAGTAAACGAAATAACGTACTTTGAAGTCGGTTGTTTCAGTTTTTTTAAATATAAAATTATATCAATCAAAACATGTTCTACCACTATCCCAAATCCTGTACTTACGAAACACTCCTGTACTGTGTTACGAAAAAACTGTCACGCCTCTTGGAATTTAAGCTAGTATTTTAAAATTCATGTCTAGATATATTATGTTACATTAAGTTATCGTTTTATTAAAAAATATTTGGTAAAAAAAAACCACATCGGGAGCCATCAAAGCTGCGTTATTTGCTAGTGATAGCATTCTTTACTTTGCTGCGTTGTTGGATCCGTGGATGGAGAGTAGGAGATTGATCGTCTAGGTACAGTGTACGCTCGACTTTTACCAAAATACTTTGGTAAAAGTCATTAAAAACTTTTTCCCATTTTTCCCGGCTGTGTAAGACGGAGGGTTATGTTTTAAGTGTATGTATGTTTGCATGTATATATGAGGGTATGTACATCCTAAACGGCTTGACCGATTTTGATATGCGAGGTGTCTTTAGATTCGTATTCGCCCACTGAGTGTCATAGGGTGTATTTATGTAATAATAATAAATCTCTGCGTTTTTTTCGTAACTTCCAACGAACTTTTCCGTAATAAACAAGTCATTTTACTAAAATGATTCTAAATAATGCGCATTTATAACTTTTACAGTAATTTTAAGCATACTTTTTCACAAAAAAACGTACACTCAACAGCGTATCAAGCGTAACGAAATCGTAAGTTAGACAACAGAAACTGCTTTTCTGCAGTTGGGTATTTTGTTTTTCTTTTAATATAGGTACTTGTTGTCATATTTTGATTTTATCTAAGGTGTTTCAATAGGCTACAAGCTTGTAGTATCTTGATATCATACCTATATATTTTGCCTTTGTCCATGGACAAATACTTCTTTATTGGTATAAGCTTCGTCTGGCGATTGAAAAGACACCTGGGCCTCAAGGCTGCGGCGAGCGGCGAGCGAGTGGTGTTCACATAAATAAACTAACAGTCTTTGAATCGTATCAGCGAGCGGCGAGCGAGTGATGTTCACATAGCAGCCTTGAGGCCCTGTTGGCCTATCATCGAGGGTAAACACGGCCTTCCTACTGTTTTTCCACTTATCAGAAGAAATATACTCGTAGTTTAAATACTAAAAAAATAGAATTCAAAATGCGCAATTTTGTTTTTAAAACTAAACTACTGAACCGATTTTGATTTGATACGGTAACAAACATAAAATAAATAAATACAACCGAACTAAGAACCTCCTCCCTTTTTATGTCGATTAAATATATGGCATCGTTATTCGTTAAATTAATACCATGTATTTATTACTTCGTCATATATTAATAACTTTATCATATATTTATTACTTCATCATATATTTATTAGTGCATCATATATTGACTGGCCTTGTGGCTCAGTTGGTAGTACGTCTGCATGCTGTGATGTAGGTCGTGGGTTCGATCCCCACCCAGGGCAAACATTTGTGTGATGAGCATGAGATTTATTTAAAAAAAAGTATATATGTATTCTATCAGCCATATAGTTACATATTACAAGCTTTGCTTAGTTTGGGCTAGATGGAATTTTGTGAAATGTCCCCAAATATTCATGTTGTCATATTCGCTGCATTTGTCCGTTTTATTTTATTATCAATAAATCATTTTGAATTTGAATTGCACCATAATTGAATTGCAAATAAACATCTTTATCGTGAATTCTCGTGAACTTATTGAAGCTGATTTAACGAGAAGTCGGATAGCTCGACTTCACAAAGCCTTCACGAGAGTTTAATAATAACGCTCAAGGCTGAGTCTATCCAAGGCTTCTATGTCTATACTAGCTGTGCCCGCGGTTTCACCTGTTTAGTGATGAAAAACGCTGATAATACTGAGGCCCATAGACGTATGAAAGTCACCGTCATAGCACAGCGGAATAACAAGTTGAAGTGGCAGGGCAGGGCACATAGCACGTAGAACCGATGGACCGATGGGGCCGACAAGTTCTCGAGTGGAGACCACGCACCGGCGAGCGCAGCGTAAGAATACCAGCCACAAGATGGGACCTTATACAAGTGGTGGGAAGACGCTGCTAGCAAGCCGCTTCCTATTGGTCTTTTTGGAAGTCCATGGGGGAGGCCTATCTCCAGCAGTGGACTTCTTATGGCTGAGATGATGATAGTCTATGTTCTTCAAGTTCTAAGCTACCTCTGTGTCGAATTTCGTGATAAGTTCACTATATACATGCTAAAACGTCTCAAAAATGTTTTGGTTCTTAACTGTAAATTTTTGAGAAATTGTAAATAAAATAAAAACTTGAAAAGGTAAAAAAACAAACAGAGATAGAGTTACTTTCGCTTTTATCTAACTGCGTAAGAAGGGTTATGTTTTTCGAGTGTATTTTTGCATGCGTATTACATTATGTAAATTTCAACCTAATCTAACGAAAGGAAGTGGTTCTAATTTAATTCGCAAGATTTTTCAGGGCAAATAAAAGCTTTTAATAACTTAGCTCGATATTATTAGATGTCATGGAAGGATTTTCTTCATTCTACAAACAATTTTTAATCTCATTAATATATAATTATTATTTATTTTAATGAATTTAAATTCGAATCTTCAAGAAAGACTATGTAAATAGCGCCACGAATTCTGTGCGGAATTAGATAACCTATTTAAGGCGTTAAAAAAATAAAAACGAGGTAGTATTAGATGTTCAAACACTTATGAAATATAGATAAGATGATGTAGATATGGATAAGACAATCCAGATATATTTTATTAAGTGGCATTAAGGTGCTACAAGTACAAAGTTTTAAAAAACTATACCTAATGCTTTTCTTATTAATTTACGCTAACAACTTCGAAATAATAAAAATAAAAACTATGACTAATCCAAACTCCTTGACAGTAAGTACTTGACGTTATTTTTTGGTGCTTTAGTAAAAAATAATAATTAAATGTTAGTAGCAATGCAGAGTAACAAGTAATTAATTGCACAGTATTAAAGATTAATTTATAAAATCAATTTGGATACTAATATAATATATTATGTAAAAAAAAAAGTTCAAATTTTTTTTTTGCAAAGTATGGAATTGCAAATTTTTTACTACAAAAAAAAATTGCGTTCATTCCATGTAATAAATTTGTCTGGAATTAAATTTTATATAAATTGTCAAATAAATATTTTGAACACTCTCACGTACCAAAGCACATGGTCAAATTGTTTATTAATTACTATATATGAACTACAAATTAACGTAACTACGTATGTTATAACGACCTTTCTCAAAGCAAATAGGCATAATACAAAATCAATATCTCACCTCACCTCTCCAGAGCCTTGGGAATCTAACCGGCTCTATAATAACAAAAATAAAAAACAAAATTTACTCACCTTTAATGTTTATAGGTAAAATTCCTTCAGGATCCAATTTACAACACTTACTCTTAAATTTTGTATAAATATGGTTAAGTAATATAAGAAAAATAATTATTTGGACACAATTCTCTGATAAAACTACACTAAAAACGACTGCACAACCTTACATTCAACACCAATTACTCTCATGGAAAGATTAAATCTTGAGAAATAGTGAGAGAACCACTTGTATTCTGACATTGACACATCTAACTCAGCTGATTCTGCTTCTGTTGTGACGTTGACATTTCTGACTCAGCTGATTCTGGCAGTTCGCTAGTGTTGCTAACGCTAGTAAAAAATGGAAATAACAGTTATAGCTGAAGAATATAATAGAAAATCGAAAAAAATATAATTACTGTAAACAATCTATGACATTTTCTATTGTTCTATTGATGATCTCAAAAAAATCTGTGTATTTGATAATTAGATATGAGTATTATAAAAATATAACATAAATATTCACGTCTTTAGAAATGGAATCTAATAAGGAATATTTCATTGCAGAAACTTGACAAAAACTACCTACAGGTGAGTGCATAATAAAATATTAGTTTCAAAAGTGCCCACTAGATCATCTAAGCATATTATGAACAGTGACATCTATTGGATATGTGGTAAACTACAATTACTTATGCTGAACTTTAACTTCCATGATATGGCAATACTGTAGATTTCAGTTACTTTGCTTCTGAAATGATTAGTGTGTAACATTTACAGTAGAGGGCATCACAATAAATAATAACGAGAAATTTTGAAATAATATTTTCATTTATCATACTCGGAAAGTACGCCTGAAACTACCTGAACACAGGCATGAATATAGTTATTTTCGTCCCTAAGAAACGATTTTTCCATTGTAAAATCAATAAAAAAACACACTTAGTTTTGACATCTTCAATAGTAAAAAATATTGGCTGGTAGAATTCTACAGAAAAAGAAACACAATAATATAATTAAAGAGAAAAAAAAATACCGAGTACAAAATACGCATTTTTTTCTTAAAAATCAAACTACTGAAATGTTTTTTTTTTATTGTAAGTTTCTAAGGTGTGTACAAAAGAGTTTATCTATCTATTTTAGTGAATTTTCTATGGGAATAATCTGAAAGTATAGGTAGGTACCTACTTAACTATCCTTTCAAACAAAAACGTTTTTTTTCAAATCGGTTTAGAAATGACGGAGTTGGCGGTTACAGTCAAATTGGCAAACAGACGGGAAAGTGGCAATTCGATATTCAGCTGTTTTATCGAATTATCTACGCAGAACATTGATTTGTGTAAAATGAGTTCATCAGATCTAAATATGGGTATTGTTTACCTAATCAAGTTCTTAAACTTTCTATGAAAGGCAAAGTGTTTTAACTCTGGTGAAAGGCCAATTTAGGCAGTCGATCCATCTCGTGCCTATATAGTTATTTACGACCCTTGTGTATCAGTCTACTTTGTTAACTGATTAGTCGTTAAAGACATAAAAAAAGGAAAAAAGTAATTGTTTCAAAACTAAAAAAATCGATTTCAACCGCTCCAGGTGTCTTTAAGTAATCGAAGAACATAAATAAAAAGATTCCGACGAATTGAGAACCTCCTCCTTTTTGGAGGTCGATTAAAAAAGATACATCATTTAAAATGAGTTTTTTTTGTCTGCAAGGACTCATTAGTTTCAAGATAGGTACTAATTATTACCTAAATGCAGGACTTTTTTGGGGGCGCGCTAATTCTCGAAAATTGTAAGTCAAGATAGTATGATGCTCAAGATGTACCTATTTGGATAATTTTGATCTATACCAAAAATCCATTTTTTTTTGTAAATGTTACCAATATTTTTTTCTTATTCTTAATTTTTTTCTGTTTTTTAAGGCAATTTTTCGATATGTTCGAAATTTCCGTTGGGGGACATGCCCCCACGTGCCCCCACAGTAAAAGCCCAGCCTATATATACAAAATGCGCATCCAAGTATTAAACCTATTTAGAGGAATTTATAATTATTTTTATACCTCGAAAGTATGACTTACTAAAAATAAAACTGGACAAGTGCGAATCAGACTCGCCCACCGAGGGTACCTGTGATACCCCACATGATACGGTTAAAGGACTTAAAAATTTGGACCCTCATTCCTTGCATGAAGACGCAATTTTTTTGTGATTATATTAAAAATTACCAGTTTTCGGATTTTTCCTATATGCGTACTCTATCACAATGCTTCTTGCCAAATTTCATAGTTCTAAGTCAACGGGCAGTAAAGGTACCCCATAGATTTTGATTCCCATATGAGTGTCGAAATGTGCGTTTTTTACGACTTACCTATTTGGCTGTAACTTTTTTATACGAAAACTGAGAAGTTTTATTTTATAGACTATGGATCTGCGTATATGGTTTTAATTTCAACTCGATACCTTCACGCGTTCCCGAGATAAAGGTCTTGATACCCGGAAAGACGGGCAACAAAGTGATCTTATAAGGGTTCCGTTTTTTCCTTTTGAGGTACGGAACCCTAAATATCAACAAAACCCACCACCACTGCTACCATATTTTTGATGGATCAGCCATGTATCAGCTGGAAGCTTTGGAATCAGTGGACCGGCGAGCTGTGAGGTTAATCGGTGACGATAAATTAGCTGCCAAGAAGCTACTTAGTTTCGAGCACCGCCGTAAAGTAGCATGTCTGTCTATTTTCTACAGGATTCATTTCGGGGAGTGTGCGCAAGAGCTTCACGACCTAATTCCACTCTCCCTATTTCACTACAGGACTAGCAGAAGGTCCGCGAACTACCACCCATTTCTCGTTTAAATGCCAAAAATCCGTACTCAGCGATATCGATCCACATTCCTGTTGCGTACTGCACAAGAATGGAATTCGTTGCCGCCATCTCTGTTTCCTGAGAATTGGAATTTCATCTTGGAATTTTCAAGGCTAGAGTGAATCTTCTAGATCGACGAGCTCCATCCTCGGCCACACCGTCGCAGTTGGTGGTCAATCGTAGATCTATAATGTATTAAAAAAAAATATAATTGACGAACTAAAATTGGATTGTGGATTATTTAGGGATTTAACTTAGAAAAGGTTAAAAAGCTTTCTCAATAGATTAAAAAACCTTAACTTACTAAGATTCTGCTAACCAAGAGTTTCCAATTTTCATTAAGTGTCCGTAATCTGACCATCGTCCGTCTCGCTCGCACAACTTTTTTGAAGATATAAAATGACTGAAAATACTTATAAAAAAATCTTCGTTTGTAAAACTAATAAAAACAACATCACAAATAATCGACAAAGATTTCAATTTGATCCCAGTTAATTTTCATATATAAAAATCGTTTTTGAATGAATGAATTTAGCTAGACTACTCTTTTGTTAATAGACAATCATATAATATTAAAAGAGTTGTCTAGCTAAATTAGTAACATCAGCTACCTGATTCTGTTATTATATTGACTATGGAAATACAAATACAGTATACATAAATATTCCATATCAATTAAAATCCCGTCACATCTACGAACAAATCAAAATACATAATACCTACGTTGAAATCGCGAAAGTGTAAGGGCCTTACCGAAAAACATTACCAACGTCTTAGGTTCTCTGTCTTCTTTCCGAAAGTGACATTACGTGTCAGCGAGAAGTTGACAAAATATGATAAATAAGCATTGCTTAAAGTTAAGTAAGGCAGTTAATATGTAAAGTATAAATTGTAAATGATATTTATATTTTCATTATATGAATATGCAAAAGTTTAAGAATTGTGCGTTGCGTTGTACACATTGAAACGGATAAATGGAAACGAAAAATATATTCGGATATCATTTAAGTATATCGGCTAATTAAAAACATTTTTTCAAACACCTTTTTTTGACATACACATAATTTTATTTGCATATTTCTCTTATCTAAAATTCACAAATCTGTGTCTTACTTTTCTAAAATTTCCACTCGGTGATTTGTTGGTACTTGTTAGAAGCGGGTCGCGCGGTTTTTTTGAACATTCATGACGGAGACCCATGTCCACCAGTGGACTCATTTTGGCTGAGATGAAGACGATGACTCCAGATTGAGAGCTTTACTACTACTTTACTACAACGTACTAAGTGACCTACCCACTGCCACTTCAACTTGCTAATCCCCTGTGCTACGTCGGTGAGATTCGTAGATGTACGTCTACGAATTAATAATGTCTACGTAATGATAAATAAAGTATTAAATTATATTTAGACGTCATTAATTTTTGGCTGAAAAATATGTTTATCATCAAAAATCCCAGTGTTTACAATATATAAAATACCTACACATACTAAATATATTAACATAATATAATAAAATAAAGTCTAATTCTTAACTAATGTTAATGTAAGACTGCAAGTCCCACGCATGCACCAATTTAATGTCACCAAGACAATTTCGATGTTTCGTTTCGTTTGTATGATTTACTTGCAATTTTTGTTCATAGCTTGTAAACTTTTTAACTTCGTAGTTTGTTTTTTTTTTTATTTGTAACGCTTTACTGTTAACTCACCTGGTGTTAAGTGACAGTTACGGCCTACGATGGAGCGCGCTTGCCTAGAAGAACTCGCGATTTGAAGACAACGAGTTTATATCTATTCGGAAAGACCAATACAGAAAGCGCATTCCACATTTTGGCGATACGCACAATGAAAGGGAGCCAATAGCGTTTCGTACCGGTTTTCGGAATATCAACCATGTAACGATGTCGCTTTTTCGAGCTTCTTAATGTCCGATAAAAAAATGAGCATGTGGGAATAAGATCAGGTAAATCAAACGCAAAAATCACCGAAATGTATGCGATAAAAAACCGATAAACTAGCAACTTTGTGACGACGCTCCAGACTTTGGAGTTTAGTCCGAACAAGGAATTTGTCACAAATGAGCCTCCTAGTACGCCTCTCAATGGTATCTAACTCCTCGAGCTGGTACGTAGCAAATCCGTCCCAAAGGTGCGAACAAGTACTCCATGCACGACCGCAAACTTGTGCTTGTTATAGTATCAGCAACTGTTCTGGCGTGTAGTACCCACGCACCTTCGAAAGGATACCCAGCTTTTTGGCATCTAATTGAACCTTTTACTCGATATAGGAGCCAAAGTTATATTTAAATTCGAAAAAGCAAATAAAAACTTAGACATTTATGATTTCAACCGTACAAAAATAGTTATCGAAATCGAATACCTATAATGTAGGGAAAATGCGTACTTAGTAGAAATTAGTTTTTCACTTCAGTAGCTCAAACATGTAGGTTTTGCTGCCTGAAATCAGTGAGCAAAATGCGATTTTGTTCACTGAGTGAGGCAAAGCAACTTTTAATAATTTTTTTCAGAAAGCCGCGATTATCTTATTCAGCCTTGGGTGAATCATACAATTCGAAACATTCACACTCTCTCTTTCCCGCCATTAGAAAGAGAGAGAGACAAAGACCAGTCTTTTCGAAGTTCCGATTTTGAATTCGACCTCAAAGACAAACACGTTCGGAATTTCGTACTAACTGAAGAAATTTTGCAAAAAGATTATTATTTATTTTAATGTAATCTATTGATTTTTTAACTTAATGTCGTATTTAAACGAAAATAAGTATTTACTGCAAATAAAACTGATATTTAACCTATAAATATTTATTACCTCCTAAGTGTTCTCGCTGCTGAAGTGAAAAGTTATGTGTGTTACACGAGAGCAAAGTTTTTTGCATTTCGTGCCTTTGAATCCCTCGCCACACTCAAGATTCAAAATCAGCACTCGCAGCAAAAAACGACTTTGCTCTCTTGTTGCACAAATAACTAATCTACCATTGTACATACAAGTGCATACTTGATAGAGCCTGTTAAGTTAGAGAATGCTGCTGTCCTTATTTCATTATTTTCGAAACGTTAGTTCCCATTTTTGCCGTGATAGTTTTTTATTCAACCATACTCTAGATCCAAGCGCGATCTTATCTAAGCTATCACGTATAAAAGTAAAGGTAAGAGTAAGCTCCGTAGAGGTTAAATGCATTGCAAGAAGGCGGCGTCGAACGAGCTTCGAAGCCTATTTTCGTAGCGCTTGAGGTTAGATTTGAATCAGGAAGGGCGGCCGACGACTTGTCTCGCCGAACTTGGAACTGACTCCTCCTTCCCACGCTATTGGCTTCCACCGTCACCGCTCCGCCAATAAGACCGCGGCTTGCCCCACTCGTATTAAGTATTTCATATTAAGTTTACGTTTAACCAAATATTTAAAAAAAAGTAAATTGAATGTGTTAATATATAGGTCAATTGAGAGTAGGTCAGTGTCGAAGCTGTCGAAACTTTGATCGAAAGAAAGTGAAACTTAGTTCAATTGAATTACAGAAAGTGTTAACGTTATTTTTCAGTAGTGAAAATGTGTATAGATATGGTATTAAATGTAGAGGAGTGAAGCTTCAGCGTGTGGTATGCGTGAGCGGTACAATACAATCCGCGGCGCCGCGTACTCCGCGTAGCGTCGCGTTCAGTTCGCTCCTAGGCCGCGATACAAGGCACGCGTCATTCACGTAAAGCTTACTATGTGCTAACACGAAAACGCCGCTCGCACTGCGCTTAATACATTAACACAATAATAAATATTATTGTTAACACGTAAAAAATATATCAATAAACTTTTGTGTCGTTAAATTGACAGAGGGTTAAAGTGATTATTGACTGAAATTGACAAACTTTTCGGTTTGTGAATGTTCGTGGTTTAGTTTGTATTTTACAGTAATTTTCCGTCGGCAAAACGGCAGTGGAGGAGTATCTTGTTTTCAAAAAAGTGGGTGAGTACATTAACAATAAAGCTTTATTAAAATTAAAAATTTGTAGAAATTAAACTAGGAGAAAATTTCGTAGAAATTAAATTAGGGGATTTATCGCGTATGTTTTACACAATTTTGAGACTGAAGTTTTGAATATTTTGCAGTGTGCGTACTCACGTAAACTGAAAATCTGTTAATAATTTTGTTAATATCGATACGACTGTTTTAAACAAAGTAATCGATTATTATAATTATTATTTTCCTTAAGCGTAAGTATATTTTTGTGATTAATCGTGTTCCTCAAAAATTATTGAGAGAACTTGAAAAAATTAAAATAAATTTAAGCTGCTTCACGACTAGTAAAACTTTTTCTTCAATAATGCTTCTTTTGTTTACAACTGTGATAAAATTCATTATATTTAAAAAATGTTTTTAAGTTTCCACTATTGTTCCTCATTATACACATAGAAATCAAACTACTTATAACAGAATTATCGCGTGTATTTGACATATTCTCAAGATTAGTCATTTCGATTTTGCAATTACTATGTTATGCGATAAATCAGTAAGGAGTTATTTAATTTCATTAACCACTTTAAATATTTTTGCAAAAATTTTTTATTAACCTGTTTCGTAATTCGTTCTATTTTTGTTTTTTGTTAAGTTATCAGGTTTTATATTATAATATGCTAAATAAAAGGACGTTTCTGTAAGTTAAAACAAGTAATTTTATGTAAGTAATTTTAGTTATTATCAACTGCAAAATACTGTAACAGTAAATAAGCGAACTTAAAAATGCTTTTCAAATTTACGCTAGGATTTATATAATACTACAAAATATTACTTGTCTGGTGGTATTTTATAATTGCTTTTAGTTTAATTAATTTTAAAAATTAATAGAAATATTTTGAAGATTATCACCATAATTTTCCTTTTTGAATCTTGAATCTTTTCAATATTAGTCAATAAAACTTGACGTTGTTCATGGGAAATTTAATAGGAATGTTTCATACCTGTGTGCCTTTACCTTTTGGGGCTTAAGTCGGTATGGAATTGTTAAAATTCAGTCCACGCAGCATTTCTAAAATATTAAAAATAAAATATTGTCATGAGACCTCTCTTCACCCGCTCGTTTTTTCTTCTGATATTGAATGAGATTTGTCACTGAATGTCAAATGCTCCGTCTTCGAAGATTAGAAAATGTGCTGATGTTTACACGATAATCCTCAACATTTGACACTTTTGCGAAGAAAAACGAGTAGGTGGAATTCTGCGATTTTATAAAAAAAAAAAATATTTTTCTTATGTAGAAATAGGTTCGCGCTTGACCGCCAACTCGCCTGATGTTAAGCGACGTTGCGGTCTACAATGGAGCGCGCTTACCTATAAGAAACCAATTCACTCGCGATTTATAGACACCCAGATTATATCTATCGGAATAAATTCAAATCTGAAGCAATTCAGTCAGGCATCTAATGAAAATATTCACATTTTTAGAGATAATTCGGACATGACGGAGTTGTGCCGTAACAAACATTTACCGCACAACTTCGTCGTGTATGAACCGATTAAAAAAAACGGGACAAGTGCGAGTCAGCCTCGCCCACCGAGGGTTCCGTACGAACTAGTAGATAAAAGATCATCATATTTTCTTTCATAAACCGAAAAATATACATCGTAAAAATATTTAAAAATCTATTTTAGCTTATGCTACTGAAGTTCTTTCATATGATACCCCACATGATATGGTTAATTCACTTTAAAATTTGGACCTTCATTCCATGCATAAAGACACTATTATTTTATGATTAAATTAAAATTAAAAAACACAATGCTTCTTGCCAAATTTCATTGTTCTAGGTCAACGGGAAGTACCCCATAGGTTTTGATTCCCTTGTGAGTGTCAAAATGTGCGTTTTTTACGATATATTCGACTGTAACTTTTTTTTTACGAAAACTTTTAAACTTTATTTTTCTTTCTGCAGCAAGATACTATGGATCTGCGTATATGGTTTTAATTTTAACTCGGTATACCTTTACGCGTTCCCGAGATAAAGGTCTTGACACCCGACGGACGCCCGTCCGTAGTCCACTTTGTTGTCCGTCTGTCCAGACGGACAGACGGACAACAAAGTGATCCTATAAGGTTTCCGTTTTATCCTATTGAGGTACAGAACCCTAAAAATAATAATTATTATACATTTTTATTTGTAAGATATACTTTCAGATTGATCCCATAGAAATTCATCAAAATTGTTATTTCTTCCTTTTCATTATGAAATCGATTTAATTGTTATTAAATTACTATTATTTAAACTTTAATTATCCCAGTAAAATGGAGATTCTTTTAGTTACGATAGAAGTCGAGTGTCTTCTTTACCATAATATTAACAAAACAATGTAATGTATAATGAATACCTAAACTACACAGAAAGGTAACCAGATTATTAGATCGATGAAGGTCTCTGGTATTTAGGGCAATAGGTGTAACCTCGGTACAATTTCCAAACAAAAGCAAAGAAGTACGTTAGTAGTATTACTAAAGGATCAGTATTGCTTCAACTTCTTTTAACGCTTAGAGCTTGATGCCTTTTTGAGAAACGCACGATGATGTATAATTTATGACATAAAAATGCAGCCAATGAGCTTTACCGCAAATATCTATCTCGAAGAAAAAAAATGCTCAATTTCACTATTCATGAAAAATTTGGATATCAGAACTGTGCATCTCAAAAATGCTTGCTGGAATTACCGTATGGCTATGTACTGTTTGCCGTCTAGACGGCTGGAACCTAGAGCTCTGAAGCACGAGAATTCGTTCAAGAACTGAGGCTGGCTGAGGGATAAAGTTAATATGCGCTCTGGTTCATGTCTTGTACAGCAAATATCCCTGGCGACCCGGCGAAGTAGTGACACCATCGGGCACGGCACCATAAAGGGTGCTCGATAAAACGTTTCAACTACTTTTTAGGTAATACGTTAGATAATTATAAAGCATGATTGAATGTTACATTTATTTCCAGTCCGGCTTATACCAATTTATATTTGACAAATAGAGATGTTGCTCTCTATGTTAAAGGAGCTGCTGCTCATATTATTTTACCCACTCAACTATTTTATTATATAAGTAATATAAAAATAACTCTATTGTTTATGAAAAAAAAAAAACTCTACGTTAAAAATGTTTGCTATTGGGTCGTAATTGAAACGTAAATAAGTTATGGATCAACAAGTTTTGCTCAGAATTGGATATACATTTATATAATATTATAAGTATAAGATATGAGGGCAATAGATACCTATATAAAATTAATTATATTCTGTGGTATAAATAAGCAGACAGTGCGTCTCGCTGTTTTGCTCGCTATGAAGGACTCAAGAGTAAGCGGATATTTAGGACCTGATTTACACTTTTTTATCATTATTGTTTTTTAAAGTTCCGTAGTAAACATAGAATCCTAACCGTCTGTCTCTTCGCAGCCTTGTGCAAAAACTGTTAGAACTAGAAAGCTGTAATTTGGCATGAATGTGTAATAATAGTTATGCCAAGAAAGTAATAATAAAATAAAATGTTGAAAAACAAATTTTTGGGTTACCTCCCGTTTAATTAAAGTG
Organism: Lycia hirtaria; assembly: GCA_947563715.1. NCBI lineage: Eukaryota > Metazoa > Arthropoda > Insecta > Lepidoptera > Geometridae > Lycia > Lycia hirtaria. The sequence continues at coordinate 18,735,144 of OX387386.1, forward strand.
GGGATGATTTTTTTCTACCCCAACGTATAGGATATCGTTGGATAGGTAATAAAAAAATGAGGGTGTGCCAAAACATTTTTTTCAATTTAAGGATCCGTTTAGTAATGGTAAGCTTTGGTGATCTGCGAGATTATGTAAAAAGAACTTAAAAGACACCAGTTTATTTTTGGACAAATAAACGTAGAGCAGACATTTGCTTAGCTTTGTGCATTCCAATCAAGTTTCTAAAGCTTAATAAGGCGAAGAGATTCCTAGATTAGTCAATGCCTGATAATTATTCTTAGAACCGCAATGATATTTATTATTCATTTATTACGTAAGACGATTTAGGGGGGGAGAGGGATCGACTATGTCTTATCGTCGGAACATGTCCATGTCGGTTTATTCTTAATTTTTCTTAAGTTTTGGGAGGGAGTCAAACACTAGCAAAACTACGTAATAAATGAATGGCCCCATATGAGAACGATATGAGATCGCATTGACAAATTAGGATGTACAGTCATGGAATTTCAAATTGCCAATCGATTTGATATCGAAACGAATCAAGTAATCAGTAATATCTTGTTCGTAATCAGCAGTATATTTTTCCTGCTACTATTCTGCTAATACTTCTAATTATATAACATTTATTGTTTATGTATTATGTTACTGCTATAAACTAAAATATATTTCATAACAATTATCGATAAATTATTCGCACCGCACCAACCACTGCGGTGCGAATGGGCCCATTCAGAAAAAGTACATGGGCGATTCGCACCGCGGTTCGAATCACATGCGGTGCGAAACGCCGAAGTACCCGTAAATTCAATCTTTTATTACCATATTAATAAGATTCAGTTATTTATTTAGACGATCAAAAAATATGACAATTTATTTTAAGCTTCTCTAGAGCACTCCGAAATATTATAGGCAAAAGTATAATAGCCTCTCTAGGTATCAATAAGTACACAGGATGCCAACAATATAAATGGAAAAGTATTATTATGGTAAAAACAATTATGCCCGAAGTTAATTAGGAATTCAAACATTATGCGAAAAGAAGGGATTATATCCAAAACAGCACCTTAATCTAAATGTTTGTTGTGGACAGTGGCACGCGGCTCCGATGGGGCAGGCCTCGATGGGAGTAATGAGGACGTCGCGCGGTTGAATGCAGCCCACTCGCGGGCCTTCGAGATGAATGAGCTGCCTCCTTCCCCCTACTCTCTAGACACGCGTAGAATGCAGCTGTACTCACACCCACACCTCCATCCAGCGGTGAGTCATGCTTTTGTTTCAGTAAATTACACTTTGGTTGCGGATTGGAACATCGAACATACCGTGCGGAGTCTTAGTCATGTCGGAAAATGGACTGACTACGTTGGCTTCAATTGTTATTCTTTTTAATAATCACGTTTATTACGCGATTGTACAACAAAGAGGGTTTTTAGGGTATATTAAATAGATCTAGGTTTGGCCACCAACTCGACGTGTTATGGTTTTCGGGTTTGTCCGCTTGCTGCAAAAGAACATTCACAACATCTATTGATTTTTAATGTTTTGAACTTAGAAAATGAATAATAGTAATGAACGCAGAGTTAATTTATCTTTTCTTGAAGCGGTAAATGAAAATAAAAAAACCGGACAAGTGCGAGTCAGACTCGCCACCGAGGGTTCCGTACAAACTAGTAGATAACAGGGGGAAATCATTTTTTTTTATATTTGCTTCATAAACCGAAAAATATACATCGTAAAAATATTTAAAAACCTGTTTTAGCTTATGCTAATGAAGCTCTTTCAACTGATACCCCACATGAGAACTTTAAAATTTGGACCCTCATTCCTTGCATAAAGACACTATTTTTTTGTGATTAAATTAAAAATGTCCAGTTATCGTTTTTTTTTCCTATATGTGTACTCTAACACAATGCTTCTTGGCAAATTTCATAGTTCTAGGTCAACGGCAGGTACCCCATAGGTTTTGATTCCCTAGTGAGTGTCGAAATGTGCGATTTTTACGATATATTTGGCTGTAACTATTTTTCACGAAAACGTAGAAACTTTATTTTTATTTTTGCAGCAAGATACTATGGATTTGCGCATATGCTTTTAATTTCAACTCGATACCTTCACGCGTTCCCGAGGTAACGGTCTTGACACCCGGACAGACGGACAGACGGACAACAAAGTGGTCCTATAAGAGTTCCGTTTTTTCCTATTGAGGTACGGAACCCTAAAAATTAATAAATATTTTATTTCGATAACTACAATTACTATTTACTTAACTTAAGGTTGGGGCCTTCTATTAAGTATTTAGATACTTGTGTCAGAAGACCCCGATCTTACTTATTTAATGGTTGCAGTTCAGATACATTATAAATTATAGCTAAGTAGTATAGATAAAAAATACTATTTTATTTTATTTATCATGGTAAGTGTGTTCGTGTGTGTGCGTGTAGGGATATGTTGGTGCGTGTGTGTTTGAGTGTGTGCGTGTGTGTGTGCGTGCGCGCATGTGTATGTATGTGTAGGAGAGGGGGGGGGGTTGTGCTTTGGAGTAGTCACAGTGTAATTATGTGTGTGAGGTTATGTTTAATTTTGAGGGAATACCCATAAGAAATATCTTAAATGTAAATACCTATACTATGAAATTGGGAAAATAAAGATAAATCTACCAACACCTCATCGTCCACTAACGTTGGTCAAACCTAAACGGTTTGACCAACTAGCTACGACAAAGTAATATAGAAACATTATTATTGTATAAATTCGAAAACATTACACTCTTGAGAAGTCAGTTACAAACTAAATAGCTCGAAAATGTGAACATAATATGTCGACTACAAACGCACACTCTTGATGACAAAAAAAACTATAAACTTATTCTATATGTCATGATAGTGACAAGCAATTGATTGTCTGGAGGCAATGCTCGTCATCGCTTGACATACTATGGACAAACTTTAATTTATTCATAGCTAGGGCCCGATGACGTCATTATCACACAAACACAACACACAAAGTCTAAAACAAAATTCATGAACGAAGTGTCTAGAGTTGAACGATACTGCTAGGGCCTCGAATTCTGTGGCCGGCAGTTCCAAAACGTCTTGCTTACTTCTAACTGAAGGGCGATGCGTGTATGGATACAAATAATAACGAACGTTATTTTTGAACCGAGCACGTTCGCTGTTGCTATTTTTCGTAACTGTAGGTATTAAAATATTATCGTGACGTTCACAGATGACTTGAACCTATTATCTTGAGGTCGAGCAATCGTAAGGCGCTAATCTCCGTTCTTATTTACTGTGCGGTGGCAAAACAGATTGCGGGGTCCAGTGTTACACGTCACCACCCGAGAAAACGAAGTCAATGTCAAATAAATATGCAAGAGTGTTATAATTTATAACTCGTTAAATAACTACGAAACAAATCCGTCTTTGAGTCGTAAAAATGTCAACAGTAAAATTGTAAAAAGTTCAAGAGATGAAGTGCAGAACGCGACGAGAAAAAAATAGTGATTTGAAGGTATAGTAAGTACTTCGAAGTGTAAGGTTTCTATAACCACAAGTGGGCATTCGTCTCACTTTCGTCAGTCCGCAATAGCAAGGTATTGTTCCCTTTTATGTCATTATTGCGAAAACATGCTATGGATTATGTTCTTAAAATATTCCAGCCGTGCAACAATAAATGCACGAGAGTGAAAATGCGTTCGTTCAATTTGGTAATGAAATTTATGTATAGTCGCAATTTATTGCCAACAGAATTAAATAACGATGTATTATATTTTTATTTACAAATACTTTAATTGAGGTGACGAAAATAAGACGTTATATTGTAGTAATCAAAAGTATTTTGTTAGTAAACATTTTTTTATTTCCCACTGGTAGATACAGGAACGAGACAGCATTATTAGACAAAGGTGGGAGAGAGAAGGTTGTGAATGATTATAATTTTACTGCTAGGTTGACATCCGTGTTATTGCATATCAACCATCTAATGTACCGTTAAATGTTATCATCATTAAACATTGCCCACCCACTGAGTTTGTCTCCTCTTTAGCGCGCAATTATTTCCGGTCTTGTGCCAAGCAATTTAAATACAATTAATTAAAAAATAAAACCCAACGCACATAATAAGCCAGTTATGAATGTGTTTTTTTTTACGACCGCTTCAACTTTTGTCTCGTTTTCTTAAATGCCGAAAAGGCAAGTTATACACGAGCGACCCATATTTGAATGATAACAAGAAATAATGGCAAGGCCCTGATGTATACACTTAGCATATAAAAAATAATTATAGTTAAAAAAACTGAAGCGACCGACTTCTCATGGATACCATTGTCAGAACTGGACCAAATTGAAATGGAACGGTAAGCACCAGCTTTCAAATAAAAAAAGAATCATCAAAATCAGTACACCCAGTCGAAAGTTATGAGGTAACAAACATTAAAAAATCAGTCGAATTGAGAACCTCCTCCTTTTTTGAAGTCGGTTGAAAAAGAAACATAATTATGTGTAAGTGTTTACCAACACTATGAGTATGAGTGATTCTCAAAACACATATAAGTAAAGAAACTAACCAAAAATAAGATTTTTAATGACTTTTAAGAATTTTTAAATAATTCAATGGTGCCTTGATAGGCAATAGCCTAATCTAAAAACATTACCTTCTATCTTGTGCAGTCGGGTAAAAATAGGCGTGATTTTCTTTACATATAATGTAACAATATGCATATTATGATTAGCAAATGAAGTGACCGTCCCTCCTCGCGGCTTGAGCTCTGATAACTAGCTTCTTCGTCATTAGTCGATGTTACATCATCGACCTTGTTTGTTTGAACTTTATTCTTCGATACTTATACTATCTAAAAAATAAAATTATATTTAAATATTACGTCGAATTAAGAAACTTGGTAACTTTAAATTATTAATAAAAAAATCGGATAAACGTATTTTCTTCAGAAGACTCTCGAATTAAGTCACAAAAAAATTCTCTACCTATTATTTCTTATTCTCCACCTCATACAAGTGGCGGGAAGACGCTGGATGCAAGCCGCTTCCAATCGGTCTTTTTGGAAATCCATGGGGGAGTCCTATGTCCAGTCGACTTCTGATGGCTGAGCTAATGATGATTATTTCTTATTCTAACTTAACAGAGGGACAAATATCGGGCAGGATTTGGAAAGAGCAGGCGCGAGGTGTTGGATTTAGGGTATAGGTGATGGGGGGTGTTCACACAAACAAAGGATAATTCTAATTTTACACACTTTTTATAAACAATGCTGATTTGGCATATTTCAATATGTCAGCCAGCGTTTCTTATCTATCTATTCTTATGTACTCGTATCGTATAGCCTTAGTATAAATATTTAGAGCGTATTCTAAAAACTTATCTATCCTATTATATATATATCTTATATATCCTTATCCCTAATTATGCTACTAAATTATCTATTTTTATATCTACACCTATTTTACATTCTGTATTGTACTTATATATCGTACGCATATACTGGGCATTCCGTTATAATATGAATCGGGGTCTCCAGGGTCTCCTTTTTATTCGGATCGAACGAGCATGACGGGTTATCCTTTAACTTGAACCTGCAAGTACTGGAAGAACTCGCCGTGCCCGGTGAGGATTTGGGTCAAGACTTTATATGCAATTATAGCGTCCGGGAAAAATGCCTTGGTCCCCGACCCAGTACCGCCTTCCTTATACCTCCGATTCCATTCGTTAAGTCAATTCTACGTTCGTATTTGGCGTTTGTCGAATAACATTGGACATTTGTCATAATCTGGCTTCGTTTTAGTATTCAGGGCCGCTTGTTTTGCGAGTTCGTCCGCTCTTTCATTCCCCTCCAGTCCCGCATTTGCCACCTCCAATACAGTCTGTCTGTGACTGTGTCTTGTTTTCAGTCTGTAGTTTGGCCATTTGTTTGCGGGTCTGGACTGCGAGGGGATGGAAAGAGCGGACGCTTACTACCTTCTGTAACGCACTACGTTGCCACAAATAGATAAATTGAGTGAATTTTTTCGTCCACTATAGGTAATATGTACCTACTTCAGAGCATCAAGCTGAAAATTTACTACTCAATGATATTTCATATTCATTGTTGTTTCTAGTGTGTGTTATCAGTGATGACGTAATATGGTATGGCACTTAAACGTGGTCACTCTTTATGTTTTTATAAGGAAGCTCAAAATCATGCTAGCTATGGAGCGCTATACTTAAAATCTCTCTTATGCCAGCGACCCAAAGCTGTGCTACGTTATTTTAAGGAGCTTGGCTGGTTTGAGTAGGTTGGCGGGGGGAAATGCACAATACACCCCAAGCGGGACGTCGGTGCAGGTCTTATCGCCCCCACTTCAAATTGGAATTAGAATCTCTCTGCGAGATCGAATCAAATATGAAAAGATAGACGTACGAGAGCCACTGACATAGCACAGTGGATTAACAAGTTTAAGTGGTGGGCAGCTCTGCCCACCATAGCATCAGAACTGATGGCCGATGGGGCCAAAAAGTTCTAGAGTGGAGACTACATACCAGCAAGGAAGGTGTAGGAAGATAAGCATAGGAAGATATTGTTTTCTAAAAGCTATAACTCAGGTTTCTTCAAATCTAGAGTGAAGTATCTTCTAGGTGTACATGCTTCATCTTTGGCCACAGCATGCTTTCCATCAGGCGTGCTGGTGGTCAAACGTAGAGCTATTCTAAATTTAAAAAAAAGCCACAAGGTAGTTCCTGACCTTATATGAGAGGTAGGTAGGTTCTGGATGAAAGCCGCTTCATACCTGTCGTTTCGGAAATTCACGGGAGAGACTTAAGTCCAGTAGTGGATTTCTTGATGCTGAGATGATGGTGATTATTATTTCATAATAGTATTTGTTCTCAATGTACTCCATATTTGTAAAAAAAACTGTTAAATGTGAAATAAATATTACCATAATAAAAGCTACACCCTCTTTCTTGCTGATACGAGTAAAAACAAAACAAAACCTGACTTTTAGAATCCATAATGACCTCTGATAATTCGGTGATAAAGACAAATATAACGTATACCTATACATACCTACTCTCCTTTCACTTAATATAATTATTGCAAATATTACTATTACATAATAAATTTTAGCAGACTAAAATAATAGTTTTGATTCAGACTCAGAAGTGAAGTCGGATATCTCAGACAACACAAGCAATCAAGCTATTCAAAATACAATAACATTATTTTAACTTATAAGCCGCTTCCAATCGGTCTTTTTGGAAATCCATGAGGGATGACTATGTGCAGTACTTCTTATGGTTCAGATGATGATGATGATGTAGTTCCATAGGAGAAAACCATACAAAAATTGCGGAATGGCTTGGTTATTTCTCGGCTGCAAAGTAGGGATATTCAGGTGGCATTTGCCGAGCCCGGTGACGTCAAAAATGAAGTGTAACTCTGTATCGTTAACGGTGTACCCATGTTATATTCTATTTTCATATACATTATAAATGTACCTGTGGGATTGGTGTAAGCTAAGCTTAAGGTTGTTCAGACAATATGAACCTTGAGTTTCCTTGTCCACGTTCTTTCTCAAATGGCTAAGGCTTGTGAATGTGGAGTGAGTGATCTTTGCAGAGCCATGGAGTACGGAGTACCCTCTCGGGGTCCATGAAGTTAGTAATACTCTGATAAAGGAATACAGAGGTGGAAATCTACAATTTTATTATTTATCATTATTGACATTAAACTTTTTGCGAATTAATAGTAAACCAGTTCTCAAATAAGTATATGTTCTTTTTAAGCTCCGTTACTATTATAAATAACATATTTGAAAAAAAACTTTTTTTAAATACTTATAATTATTTTCTATTTATTATTTTCTATATAATATATATATATATATATATTTATAATTATTTTCAATTCGCTTAATTCACTGCGGGTAATAATTTCATGAAACGTGTTTGTAGCGGTGTTTATCAAACGGCCCTGACATAAGTTCATCGCTGACCGACACCGAGATTGTCAATAAGATTCAGTTACTTTATCGAGAGCACTTCCAAATTAAATAACAAAATCCAATGACTACAAAGCTACAATAGTTATTTATAGTACTAGGCTAGAAAGTAGAATTTTACCGTCAAGTGTCTGCCAGTTGAATCCAGAGTAAGCGAAAGATTCTTGGTTTGAACCACGAGCGAATGGTTCTAGTGGAGAATCCTAAGCGCAGCGATGGATTCACTTCCAAACTAATTAATTTTTAATTATAAGCTCATGTCTCGCGGGAAGCTAAATAACAAAATCCAACGACTGCTTACAAAGCTACAATAGTTATTTATTGTATTAGGCTGGAAAGTTGTAATTTGCCGTCGGTCGAGTGTCTAACTGTTGAATCCAGAGTAAGCGAAAGAGCTCTAGGTTTGAACGCATATTTTTTATTTTTGCTTAAGTTATATTTCAATTTATACAGGGGTCTAGCTCGGACCTTTGAAAGGCATCAGTGGGGCCGGAACCAACACTGAGAGACCTTTTTACATTATATAGGTGATCATATAGAAACATAAATACATACATACCCACATACATACTTAAAAAAAACTCGAAAAACATAACCCTGTTTGCGAAGCCGGGTAAAAAATGTAATTCTGTTTTCTAATTTTGGTGCTTCTACATAGAAGTATAACATTGCAGAAGTGAGTGGAAGCATCACCCCAAGAATTCTAAGTCATTTCATCACAATATAATAACACCTAGATTTGTTACACTGCATATTGTACAAAACCATTCAATAGGCATCCACATAACCAATCAGTATTTTTTATTTTATGTGTAAGACGACCTCTCAGTGTTGGATTCGGCATCACTGATTTCTACCGAAGATCTAAGAATCACCAATGAATTTCAGTAAAGAATATGGTTTAATAATTACCTATAAACTTAAAATCTAAGAAAACCCAAATTAGATTAATCCCACAATAACAGTGGAGTTCGTGATTTTACGAGCCTTCCGATAGCAAAACGGGCGAAGGGGAATAAGACCACTCAGGCTCGCACTAATTGAAATAAATCCGTCAAAAAAGCAGCGAAATATCGAGAAATTGAAGCGGAAAATTAAAAAAAAAACTATAACGTACTACAACTACGTACTAAAACTATAACGTATATACCTCTGACAAATATCACAATCATGTGCTCGAGAGAAGGTGACCTAAAAGTGAGGATAAACAGTGTGGAAGATGTCATAATTATATGTGAGGGGTGTCAATGTAGAGATAACGGGTGATAGAGTGGAGTAGCGAAAGGAAACGTTGGGTTGTGCCAACCCTGCCTAGTGGGATAAGGGCAAGTATATATAGATAAACCGCTTAACTGAGTCTGTTCCTGAGGTATGGGAGCTGCACGGGAGGGTTCACATGTAAATAGCAATGCTTACGCCCGACTGACGTAATATAACCCCTCCCATACCGCTCCCATACCCCAGGAAAAGACTCAGCTAAGCGGTTTATGTATAGATGGTGACGACAATCCTTGTTCTCAATATGAATCAGACCAGACTATCATAGTTACCGAATTAAATCATCAAAAAATAAAGGTGCCGGCTTTTTTTTTTTTGACGTTGGTATCATGCTTCCACATTTGCCATTTGTCGAGTTTATAAGGCACCGACTTATAAGCATGCTCAGCATCAGGCGTTCGCAGAAAGACGTATTCTCAGGTGGCTAATACCTAAGTGTTTGGCACGGGGCGTCTCGAATATCTCGAACAAGTCCGTTGTAATCTGAGAGGTCCACGCTGTGACAAATATAAAAAGTATTGCATTTTTAAAGCGATTTAGTCATGGGCTCCCAAACTTTTTCACTTCGCGGCGCACTTACAGAGAAATAAATATATATTTATTGTGTGTTTTAGTAAAATACCAAACTACGCACAACGAGTACGTACTCAATGTGACGCGTGTGAGTTTAATGATCTTTTTCCACACGAATTCGATTTTTCTAGCCGACTTTCAAAAAGGAGGAGATGTTTAATGTTATATTTGTTCAGCGATTACTTCGCCAACGTAATTTTTAGCTGTTGAGTGTTGTTTTTTGTGATAAATCACAAAAACGGCACTCAACAGCGTAATATAATCGCAAGTTAGACTGTCAGTCAGTCGGGTATTATGTTTATCTTTTAATATAGATATTTTTTACTCTCTACACGCACCAGCACCAGCGGGGCTACCACAATTTTAATATCAATCTTATTTCAATATTACTTTGACCTTTGTCTTGCTCTCTCAACTGAAATATGAGCGAGATAAAAGTCTAAAGTAATAAAATACTGCTTGATCGCTTGTGGTACGGGGGCAGGACGTCGCGGCGCACAGCTTGAGAACCCCTGGACAAAGTCAATCTGCGTCTGTTTCGTGCTTCGGAATCAATGTTGCTTTGTTCCGTCAAATTGCTGGTCGGTGATTTGATACGAGGTTCGACGTACCACTCCATAATTCAAGCGGGACCGTGATGCGACTACAGTTGAGCGGAAGTTGTACAGAAGTAGGTACATCTCAGTTTGCGCAAATATGCCTAACTAGACAAAGGTAACTGAAGTATCACCTTTGCGGTTAACACTTAAATCTTCATGCGTTTCGTTAAAATCGTTACGAGATCGAAATTCAAATCCGAAGAATGCGTTACGTTTAGTTCGTATGTGTTGTGGTTAATAGAGACAGATAAAAAAAGCTTTGTAATTTTGGCCCAAAATCCGTACTAAACAAGTTTGTTCCACATATTTTTAATGCGTACACATGAGTTGAACTATGTAGTAAGATTAGAATTTCCAAGGCTAGATTTATCTAATTCGATATCTTCTACATCAAAGTGCTTTATCTTCAACCGTTCGTCGCTAACCATCAGGCGGGCTAATAGTCAAACGTAGATCTCATCATCATCATCTCAGCCATAATAAGTCCACAGCTGGACATGGATTTCCAAAAAGACCGATTCGAACGTAAATCTATTTCGCACTAAATAATAATACCGTCACTGTGGATAAATTTGACTCCGTGTCAAACATTGTACATAGCTTTTATTTGAAAGGATCTTGATTTAAAAAAACCTACTATTCAAATAACTTAATAAATTAGCGTTCGTTTTGACAGTTAATCTTATGAGAATAACAATCTCACGATTGTTTTACCTTTACACCTTTAAAAATATCTATGTAGGCACAATGTTTGATACAGAGTTAAAGTTACCCACGTTGGCAATATTGTAAATACTTATAATTATTGTCATTTTAATATCCCACACAATACGATACCAAAAAACAATTGGATGTAACATTCATCCCCACTTTCTTTGATAGTACATTTTGTTGATAGGTACGAGTATAAAATGTAGTTAATGCCATGTTAGTTGGAGTTTCCGGCAGCCTAGTGGTGAGACCGTCTGACTTGCGATCCGCAGGTACTGGGTTCGAATCCCACGGCACGCACCTCTGTCTTTTCGAAGTTATGTGCGTATTGTTGATTGCCGCCAACTTCAAACGGTGAAGGAAAACATCGTGAGGAAACCTACATTTCTGAGAGTTCTCAATGATCTTGAAGATGTGTGAAGTCTGCCGACCCGCACTTGGCCAGCGTGGCAGACTATGGCCTAACCCTTCTCACAATGAGAAGATGGCCCGTTCCCAGCAGTGGGACAGTTTGTACAAACAGGGCTGATAAAAAAAAATGCCATGTAAACTGTAACAATGACGTGAATAAGTAGACAAAATAGAAAAAAAATACATTCATAATTTGACAACTAAGCTAACAAAATTGGACCTGGGGAAATAGAATACAAAAGTGACAAAAATGGACTTGAATAATTATACTACAAAACATTCTTAGATTTACCTATAGCACATTTTGTTGAGTAATTAGCCCTGGTTCATGTTCATGTTCATGTCCTGTGTCACACGTATGAGTACGGAAGCCTCGGTATGCAAGTGAAAATCGTTCCTTACGAGACTTATATAATATAAATGGAGTTAAAAATAGATTCAGATTCTGATATTTTATTGCTGTTCCATAGTATTACAAAGTTTGTAAATGGTAAATCAAATAAACGTATCTTATGGACCCTGTCGGACGCAGCAACATAGGAGAGAGGAGGACTGCCTATATATAATATATGTTCTAAATTGATGGACTTTTAATTTTAATATTTAATTTGTTTTTATGTCATAAATTTTTCGTGTTTCCAATAAATGATTTGATAATTAAATTAAGCAAAAATGTCTGATTAGTTATTAATCTCAGTTATTAAAATAAAAAGATTTAACTTTTTTTTAGTGTTAACCAATTAGAACGATATTTGGTACGTTTATTAATCATATTATGTAAAAACTTCTTTACATACTTTATAGAAAGTTATAGATTTTTTAAATTTTAAGTTTTTTTTTTTTTTTTTTTTAATTATTCACTTAATTAAAGTAAAATTTGAAGAAAAAAAAAATGGTTGTCTGTAAAGTCGATTTAAGGATGATAATTTTACATGATAACGTCATGATACATGCGTCACAAGCCGAACGATTAGGCCGATCGTACCTCTCTATCCCTTGTTCCGCACTCTCGCTTGCACGCTCGGCTCAGGCGGAACGTTTAAATGAGTCATGCTTTTTCGTGCGTGCAGCCGGCGTTCATCGATTTATAAGACGTTATCACGTCAAAAAATTAAAAAACTTTAAACCCTCGAATCATACAATATAATTGAGTATCGATGTTGCAATCGACCTCAATCGAATCAAGCGTAATAGTTAACAATTTGTGCCGATTTGAAATTATTGGCTAAATTTACTTGTCAGCTTATTTTGCACAGAGCTAAGCTGTGTTTAGCAGTCAGAGTTGAAATGTTTCTCTGGTTAGTAGTTTAGTGCGTTGACCTAAAAGTGGACACAGATAGCAAAGGATCGAGGATGGGCAGCATCACTTTTGAGCCAGTTCCCACTCGAAATTATACGTGATCACATCAATTAACAGGTGAGCTGTGAATGTTAATATTTAACTTGAAGACAATGATGTTATTATCACTTGGATGCAAAGTTTAAAACAAAATAAATAAGTGGCCAAAACCGTGTTGAGACACGCATATAGGTAGTAGTAGGGTTACGTAGCTAATGCTGTAATTTATTAGAAAACTACTTGGCGTGTATTTTTTGTTTATACTACTTTGCAAAAAGGTCAATGACCTTAGGATATATAATAGAATAGGGATTAAATTTTTTATATATATTTATCGCTATATCTCGAAAAGTTGTAATTACAGAGTGTCCAAAAAATGTTTATCCAAAGTATTTAATATAGTCTTTAGTTAGAATAAATTAGTAGTTTGGAAATATAATTGTTTCACCTTTGAGACAAAAAATAATACATTGACTATTAGTTTTATTTTAAGATACCTATTCAACGATACCCACACAATAAAAAACATTTCATCACTTCTTTAAATGTATAGAGTGCCACACCTATTTTATTTATATTTTTTTAAATGTGATAATGGCATTTTGTAGTTTGTGTGTTGTTTTGTAGTTGTTGAATATGACAAATTTTGTTTATCTAGGGCTAGTAATAGTTTTTGAGTAAAATGACTATGACATACGGACAGACAGACAGACGGACATGGCGAAATTATAAGAGTTTCTCGTAGTTACTACGGAACCCTAAAAAGTGTCCTGAAATGATCGATACTCTTAGACCAATGATGATAAAATTTAAAATGTTGAATTAAATTCTATGTCGTCGCGCTAAAGTCTAATTTAGATTGAGTAGTTTGGAGACATCTAATTCGCCGCTTAGAATTATTTTGAAAAACGAGATTATTTTAATCGTGTAACTGGTTGCCCTAATGCGGGTTGCCGACCGAAAACTAACCTATTCTGAAGCTATACTAGCCAGCTAAGCTAATAATAAATAAAATAAGACCGCAGGGGCGGCTTTGTGGCGAGCCGTTGGTGAGTGGCGACACCGCGTATCCCGATGTTTCCCTGGGGCTAAATGAGACCCCTGACCTCCAGCTTGCCTTAACCAGCCGGCTGGATGGTGGAACTGCAAGAGCTAAGAACCTAAGCTCCAGGATGGAAATGTTAAAGGGCATAACGCCACTACTTAGTACCTCTTAGTGAACGCGCAGCACACTTTCTCGACACCCTTAGCCACCCACACCGATGTTGCTTCTCCGGCGCCAATATGTGGCGCCACTATGGGGGGCCCATTTAGTGGGTGGCGAGTCATCACCTGCCTAGGTATTTTTGTATGATGAGACAGAATTGGCAGGTGCCGTTTTCTCATCCTGGTGCTCTCACACAGAGGTACTTCATCTTACCTGCTGTGTGAGAGCATCAGCCTATAGCCTAGTTTATTTAAGTCACTAACATTTCATCACAATAGCCAAGATCTGTCAAATTCCATATTGTACAATAATCCATTCATAGTCCATCCATATACCCAACCTTTTTTATTATACAGTATTAGCCTCTCAGTGTTGGTTGCGGCCCCACTGATGCCTTTCAAAGGTCCGGGCTAGACCCGTGTATACATTTGAATAAAATAAACTAAAAATATGCCCCGTGCACACCAATAACTAAGCGAAAGCTCAGTCAATATGCAAAGGATGTGCGAAAGGGGCGCAGTTTAGGCGAGACGGGCTTAGCTTAGCTCGTGTATCTGCGCATCGGCATACATAACTAACTTAGCTTCGCATATTTTAGTTAGCTCACATAGCTTAGTTTGCATAGTTTACAGTCTGCAAATAAGTATGAAAAACTGCGTCAGCTATGCGAGCTAAACTAAACTAACTTAGCTTAGCTCTTAGTCTGCAAAGGTTCTAAAGGTTGAATTAGAATTCATTTTCCCATTTTTCCCTTAAAATTCATTGAGTGCGGACGTTTTTGAGCGCTGACGTGAAATCCTAGTCAATAGTCCCCAGTACGCTCACTACATTTCCACGCTGTGCTCGCGAGAGGAATACGAGGACGAGGAATTTTATCAGGGGATGTCTCTAATCCTTCATCAATCTATAAATTTTGGTCTTCCTTCGGACCTGCAATAGTTCATTCCTTCTTGATTTAAATCTAAGAATACTAAAAGCTGGTTAAGTGCGAGATAAGCTTGCGTAAATTTGTTTTTTTTTTATTTGAAAATTATTTTTCCTGAATATTTCGTTGACAGTTGGTGTCATGGGACATAAGAGAAACGGTAGTATTAAAAATATCTTTATTTGATATCGTTCAGTACGGGTGTTTGGCATTTCAATAAGAAATGTGCTGACTTTCTGCTAGTGCTGTAGCGAAATGAGTAGATTGGAATTAAATAAATAAACAAATATTGGTGGACATTTCACACAACACCATCTAGCCCAAATTAAAGCTTGTAATATGAAACTAGATGGCTGATAGAATACATTAGACTTTTTTAGGCTCAAAAGGAAAACAACGGAACCCTTATAGGATCACTTTGTTGTCCGTCTGTCTGTCCAACTATCCGGGTGTCAAGACCTTTATCTCGGGAATGCGTGAAGGTATCGAGTTGAAATTAAAACCATATAGGTAAGTAAATCCATAGTAGACGTCACAGTTGATACCAAAAATGTGGCACGCAAGGTTTTCATTTAAATGAAGTCGCATGCGTCATCTACTATGTCTATGATGTTGCATCTTGGAAACAGAACATACATCCATACTCAAACCTATGACCGCTACAGCTTAGCAGGCAGACATATTGCCAACTGAACTGCGAGGCGAGTCATATTATTTGTCAATTAACTTTTTTTTGTATGTTTGTTCAGCGATTACTCCGTCATTCGTGAACCAATTTTTGTGTTTCTTAAATTAACATATATAGAGAAAGCTCCCAAGTTGGTCCCATAATTATTATATAGATATTTCTTTATTACTTTTTGAACATCTTTTCAACATCTGCACATTTTCTAATCTTCGAAGACGAAGTATTTAACATTCAATGACAATGACCAAAATGCTGGCGCGTATCTGGCCCAACGCATAAGCATTGCCATTCGACGTGGCAATGCGGCCAGCATGCTGGGTACGCTGCCAACTGGTAGTGGGTTTGAGCATTTGGATTATCTTTAGACCTTTATCGCTCTGGCTGGGGTAATCGATATGCTTTTTGTGTTAGTTTAGTTGAGTCTGTAGGTATATTGTTTTGCTGTAGTTAATAAAGGCATTTGCCCTTAAGATTAATATAAAATTATATTAATTTGATTTAAAAAGCTTATTTCTTACAACTTTGTAGTGGTTTAAAACAACCACAATACTTTGTGCTGGTCTTGTACAAAATAATTGATATTTCGGTAAGTAAAAATACTGAAAAAGCCATTTTTAGTAGCACTTCCAAGCTGCAGTGAAATAGATGTTCTTTACATAGTATAATAGTGATCGTGGGTGGCCCACTGTTACTTTTTCATATGTATATATTACTCAGGCATCAGCTTTCATACGCAAGCTTGAACAAACAATTTTCAGTCTTAAGATGCTGGTGTAAAGAACCAAATCGTCTTGGTAACGATTCGAAGCTGCTTATCGGTAACATTGATAAAGCACATTGCTAAATCGGTCGACTACTATGCACAATGGGCCTATTTCACGAGCTAATTCATATTGTTACTTTTTTATATTGATTAAAGGCCCTTGATATAAGAGCAATAAGGTTCGTAATTGCAGTGATTGGAATTTTAGTATTAAAAATTACCAAGTAGGTATTTGTCTGTAAGGATGTAGGGATTGTTTTTAAGAGGAAATGACATCAATGTATATGTTTTCATATTAACAGTGTCTAGTAGTCTAATAACGTAGTTGCCTGACTAATTATATTTTTAACCGACTTCCAAAAAGAAGGGTCTCATTTCGACTGTATGTTTATTTTTGTATGTTTGTTCACCGATTGCTTCGCCGATTGTAAATTGATTTTGACGTTATTCCTTAAAAAAGTTATTCCATTTACATTTTATAAAAATTGTTTTAGTACTCGTACTTTGGTTTTTATTACAAAATAACTGGTAAAATGTCATCCAAGTAAACGAATTGCTTATTTTAAAGTCGGGTGTTTCAGTCTTCTTTAAACTATAATTTAATTCGCGACCCTAAAATAGGAGTGTTATAAGTTTCACGCTTGATGTGTATCTATGTGTGTCTGTGGTATCGTAGCTCTAAACTAACGAACCGATTTTTAACCCCCGAACCAAAAAGAGGGATGTTATAGGTTTGACTTTAATAACTTTAATGACAAATGACAAGTACCTGGGCGACCGAGCTCCACTCGGATTTTTTATGACTGAAAATACGAACAAGCCCGGATTCAATAAAACTGAAACCTAGCAAGATAGATTTGTCATCCCCTAATCTACCTACAAACCAAATTTTATTAAAATCTTTGGAGCCGTTTCCGAGATTCAGATTATATATATATTTATACAAGAATTGCTCGTTTAAAGGTATTAGACAGATAATAATATTCATATGGACGCTGTTTTAGGAAGTGAAACCATTAGAGTGAAATAGATAGAAGTGAAATAAATTGTATAGACTGTGTGGCCAACTAAGCAGTTACTAAGCAGCTGAAAGGCCTCTGACCTGGCTTGACGATTGCTGTTTTTAATAACAAACCAGCATCATGTACTATGACTGATCACAATAACAAATTTGTAAGCACAAATTCGCGTGTATAAATAGTATTCAATGATACTAATAGAGTTTTGTTTTAGACTTAGTAAAATTAAATAAAGTCATTAATAAAAAATATTTTCAAAAGGTGCCGTGTATGGTAAAAAACAGCATAATAAGCACAGTCTAAATACGTAAATACATTTACGTAATTAATATGATTAGTTTTAAAAATAGTTCAGCTGACTAAAGTACAAAAGTACAATATTACTTATTTAATATTTTGATATTACAATTGTATATATTTTTTATTATATCAATAATTGATTGATTAATATATATATATAAAGTGTATCTATATTATATAGAAAATGACATGTAAATGAGACTTACGCATTAACCGTCTTAGTTATAAACGCATGTTAAAATTTTATTCCCTGAATAAGGACTTGTCACTTTCAGTCAGACGGGCACTGTCACGTGCGAAAACGGGACAAAACACTGTTTAACAAAAATGCGCTTATTCAGCGTTTATAAGTAAGATGGTAAATGAATATAAATATGAATATAATTTTAAAAGCAACGTTACAGAGTATTGGAGACATACCGTCTTACTTATCTATAAACGCTGAATAAGCGCATTTTGGTTAAACAGTATTATGTTCTGATTTAGCACGTGACATTTTCCGTTTGACAGAGTCCTTTATTCAGTGAATAAAATTTTAATATGCGTTTATAAGTAAGACGGTATAGTCAATGATTTTGGTCCACGTTCAATATGCGTATTGTATATGAATGAAACTCCTTGCCGCCTTTCCAGTTTCTTTAAAGTTACAGTCCTGGAGTTCTATCTATAATACTCTGGCCATTAAGGCCAGATAGATATTATAGATATTTTCTAGATCGACGAGTTCCATCCTCGGCCACGCCGTTGTTTAATATCAGGCGAGTTGGTGGTCAATCGTAGATCTATTTCGCATAAAATAGTCGTCTAAGTGCGAGTCGGGTCACATACAAGGTAGGATTTCGTAATAGCACTTCACTAATTAGTATAAACCTATTTATTTAAATTAACAATTAATATTTAAATGGAATGATTTTGTGATTTTAATGGAATTAGTACGAAATTAGTCTCTCCAATTACATTTTATGAGTTGGTTGCCTATAACTCGTTAACTTGTAAAACCTATCTAAAGGTGTGATAGATTTACTTTTAATTTCATTATATATTTAACTAGCATGAATTTTTTACATCTCATTAGTCAATCGTTTAGCCAGAAGTATACTTGACGCTAACATAAAATATTACTTTAAAGCTTAATATTTTGCAAAAGGTTTTGAAAAAAAATGGTTTTCGCACACTCCAATTATTTTTAGATTGTATCTAACGGTAGGGTAATGGCGGGATAGATGCCTCATTTTCAAAAAACCTAACTTCCTAAACTCGCGTCTAAGAAACAATAGTATAACTAAGAGCCGCAGTCACCCCGCACCTAAGATAGTTACCGATCGTCGTGCGGTGAGGGCGCGTTTCGCTCGTGGTGCATTCATCTCCGCCGTTAGTATTTGCCGTTATATAACTTTATAAGTAGTCATTAATTCCGTTATATTTTTTATTACGTCAATATACTGATTCTTTTTTTTTTTTTTTTTATTAATTAAGTATGCATCTAGATGTAAATAGTTGCTATTTTGTTTTTAATTCTTTAAAAACTACTTGGGCATCTGTCCCTATCAAAAAAGGATACTTGCCCTGGTTTTTCGAGGTATAGGTGCCCTTAGGGGCATCTATCCCTCCATACACTATGTATATGTGGTTTCAGTGTATATTTTAAACATATTTTTGTGTAGGTACTGTTATATTTCTTACATGTCTGCGAATATTTATATTTTGACTTTTTACTGATTGTAGCAGAACCATGCCACGAAAATACAAAAGAAAGGAAGGAGTGCGAACTCGAGTATGTTCTTGGACTACAGAACAATTATTGAAGTCAGCTTTCGACAAAATGGACAGAAATACCATACACCAATTGTCCTCAAAACCTCATAAAAGTTTGGTTGAGTTTTTTGTTTTTACAGTATGAAGGGCATCTATCCTTCTTAGTATTTTCATGGTGGGGCAACTATCTATACGGGTAAGCATCTATCCTCAAAAAAGAAGTTCCACAAAAAGCTTAAATCTGCAAAATCTGTAATTTATTAATTTATAGGTCAAAAACAACAAATCACAGTTAAAGATAAAAGATTAAACTAGCTAAATTCGTAGACATTATACGTAATAAAATAATATTTTTAAAATTAGGAGGATATTTCAAAAAGTGGGGCATCTATCCCGCCTTTACCCTACCCCACAAGATAGAGTAGTTGAGAAAAAAATAATCATCCACGTTACGAGTATATTTTTAAGATAGAGTAGTTGAGAAAAAAATATTCATCCACGTTACGGTATATTTTTTTTTCAAAATTCTACCATTATATCATTTTTTCGGAGTAATTAATATGTATATTGTATATCCATACCAAATTACAACTTTCACTAAAAAGTTGTATTTTGGCATGGATATACATTTCTCAAACGCTATTAGTACTAACTAATAGTCATTGAGAAAAGCCACGGACAGACAGACGGACATGTCGAAACTGTAAGGATTCCTTATTTACTACGGAACCCTAAAAACGGGTCTAAAGTTTTCAACCTAGATACGTAACTATATTTTACTCCTTTCGGACGGTCGACTGCACGAGATTTTGGCAACCTGTTTTTTACTCGTGATGCAAATTAATAAAGATATCAAGGAATTCAATGCTCTTTATATTACATAGGTGTTCCAATAAACACTTCGAGTAAAACCGTCCCGAAAGAGTTACGGTACAACCAGTTGTCAGTGACTTTTTATTTTCGTACGAAATTAGCCGTTGTAAATTTTAATATTATATTATATTTGATGATTTTCATAAATATTAGAGATGGAATTCTCGTGATGCGCGTTCAGTTGAGTTTGGTGGCTTTGAAACGAACATTAATTACGATGTTATTTTCGTAAATCCCACCCTGCGATCCGCTGTCGTCTTGTCTCAGTTTCATTTCACTAAGCATTTTTTAATTCAATTCTAAAGTGTTTAATTTTTTATATGTTAACCTACCTAATATTGTAACAATGAAAGTAACTCTGTCTCTCTCCCTCTGCGTCTTTATGTCCTTGTCTGTTTGCTATATCTTCATTTCTAAATAGATCGTTATTAAATTAGATGAGGTGATTTTATATAAATATTCGTAGGAAAAGAAGAATATATTTTTCGGGGTAAACAGCGTCCTTTTTATAAAAAAAATGGTTGTCTGTAAAGTCTGTTTACGAACGATAATTTTAAGTGATAACGATGCGTTACAAGCCGAACGCTTAGGCCGATCGTGCCTCTCTATCGCTTTTTCCGCGCTCTCGCTTGCTCAGCTCAATGAGTCATGCTTTTTCGTGCGTGCAGCCGGCATTCATCGATTTATAAGACGTTATTACGTCAAAAATGATTAAAAAAAGTGAAGGTCCGTTCTAATCGCACTGGAACGCATCTTGAGTATATTTTATCTATGAAGTATACTGTGTATACTATGTATCTTGAGTATATCTTATCTATGAAGTATACTGTATTCCACATAGAGGTGGGTACTGACCGATGTTCGGGCCATAATGTAACATGTTACATAACGAGCGTTCGTGCAGTCATTACGAGGTAACGAGGTGCTCGCAACGAGTTTGTTCACGGAATTTAATCACACGGCGTAACGTAACATGCTCGAAACGAATGGTACATTACACTCTGTAACGTCGGTCAATGCCCACCTTAATAGTAACTATATATAGCTTGCGATAGGATAGTACGGGTAAAAATATTATATTATCAACCAATTTAAATATATTTTTAAATAATCTAGGAAGATGTAATATTTATTGCTGTCGTAGATTTAGTAATGACTAAAACTTGGAAATTAGCAGTACTTTGAAAAATAACATACATTTTCATGAACAAGGAAACATAAACGTCTTAATTATGTACCTATATTTATGTCGTAGGCAATTTATATGATCTGTCATTACTGAACAACTTGTGTTTATAAAATCGCGTGTGCAATATGCAAAATTAATAATTAGACGCTTATTTCATAATTTCACATTTCTAAATATCATCTATTTAACTAAATATTCTAAATATATATTATATACCTTGCGCGCTACAAAGGCATAAATCCTCACACACTAGTCATTAATTAATGTAAAATGTCTAATCAATAATTTTAATTTAAATTGATTACTTTTTTACATGCTTTTAAAATTGTTAGTTAAATAATTACACATAAATTTAAATTGTCTTGAGAGCTTCGGTCTGGCTGGAGTAGGGAAGGTAGGTAAATGCTTATTGTGTAATTTGGTACTATAAGTTTAGTTTAATTTTATATAATTTATGTAGAATGAAAAAATCGTAATAAATCGTCGTTTGTATATCAAATATAATTATAATTAAATTAATTAATGTTTACAACATAATTATTGTTTAAACATATTTAATGTAAAATATAAATTATGCTCTTCTAATAAGTATTATGTTTTATTAAAGTTATTAAGTAAGTACATAAATATAACTTTTTCTCAATTAGCTGCGATTGCTTTAAGAATAATTATCCTATAACCAAGTATAGTGGACACGTAAGCAAAAAATAAAATAACAAACCTACATGTTACTAAGTTATTACTTTTTATTTTCATTGAATAATTAACAATATTTTTATAAGTAGCGGCTAAAACTATGGTATATGGTAAGTACGCACTTATAAAATTATCACTGTTATATTTATAAAATGACAGGCCTTATGGCTCAGTGGTAGTACGACTGCCTCCTGAGCTACGGGTCGTGGGTCCGATCCCCGTCCAGGGCAAACAGTTGTGTGATGAGCATGGATGTTTGTTCTGTGTCTGGGTGTTTCTATGTATCATAAGTACATATTTATATAAAAAAGTACATAAGTATGTATTCTATCAACCACCTAGTTGCCATAGTACAAACTTTGTTTAGTTTGAGCTAGATGTTGTTGTGTGAAAAGTCCATCAATATTTATTTATTGAATTATTTTAATATATGTATATTCTATACCCGGCCGTACGTACCCGCTCGCTCACATGGCGGGGGCACGGCCGTGCCCCCAGATAATTATGTACTTAAAAGAAAAGACAAAACGGCAAAACAACTTGACCACCTACTTATTATTTTTATTGTCAGGTGGTAGAAAACAAAACTAATTAAGTATTTCTTAGTTATGTTTTTTGTATGTTCTTAGTAGGTATTGTGTTTTTCTTACATGTCCTTTAGTGTAAAGTTTAAATAAATCATTATTAAACAATAAAATATAAAGCTGACACATATAAAAAGAAATATATAAAAAAAATATGCATTTATTAGATATTTCAATATGACGTAGTTTTATGTTAACAGATATTATGCCACTCAATTGCACAAAATAACAAATCATTAACCGACTTTTAAAAAGAAGGAGGGTCTCCATTCGGCTGTATGTTTCTTTTTTGTGTGTTTGGTTAGAGATTACTCCGCCTATTATGAATTGTTGATGATTATTTTTTTGTTTAAAAGGTACCTCTTAGGTAGTCCCACATAAATTATATCAAAATCGTTTCTGTACTTTAGTATTTACAACAAAATAATTTAAAAACTTCATTCAAGTAAACGAATTGCATATTTCGAAGTGGTTTTTTTTTTTAGTTTTTTAACCTATAATTACATTTTAGTTTTTTAAACTATAATTACATTTCAGTTTTTTAAACTATAATTACATTTTAGCTTTTTAAACTATAGTTACATTTCAGTTTTTTAAACTATAATTACATTTTAGTTTTTTAAACTATAATTACATTTTAGCTTTTTAAACTATAATTACATTTCAGTTTTTTAAACTATAATTACATTTTAGTTTTTTAAATTATATTTCCATTTGACTTTCGGCATTCTGTAAGACGATATGCGTTTACGAGTAAACGACGCCGTTTATGTGATGATGAATAGGTTTTACAAAGTGCCTGAGAAATACACATGTCTCGTCATAGTCGGTATCATAAATCTTTTAGAAATTCATATGAACAAGTCATGAAAATTCGTTTAATGTCAAATGAGATACTTATCACAGAGATAAGTGTACCAATAATTATACCATAACGCTTGGTTCATCAATATAACACTTTCAAGCGACAAATGTAACATTCCTTGACCAATATTTTCTATATATAGAATCAAGAAAAATGGCCTGCCAGCGGAGATAACGCATTTGTATTCGAATTCAAAGTTTTTGGTACAAGAATTTTTCTCGAGTGTCACGGTGCAGCAAATAAATATCGGTTGTGAATTTGAGAAATGAATCGATCTCGCTCTTATGTATGTCGACGCCGAATAGATGAATCCGAAATTTTATCTCTTTCACTCTAATAGCCGACTGACAAACATGTATCAGCGGTTAATAGGTGCGCTCACGCAGCTGTTGCGAACAAATCAGCTCGGATATAGCTGACAGTGTCAAAAAGCTAATGTCGCGGTGCATGCTATAATCTGCCAGCGATAAACTGTAAATGGCCGATGGTTTCTCTAACTGTAACTTTATTTCCAAATTCAAGCTTCTAATGGCGAATGAAAAAGATACTTAATTCTAGGCGGACGTGCTGTTACAGACGATATATGCAGCGTGAGGGACGCATCTTTTTTAATGACTAATAGATTGATCTGAACGACGTAACCATCCAGCTGAAAACAGATACTGTTCATTTTTATCCGACTTCCAAAAATAAGAGTTTATCAATTCGATCTGTATGTTTTTTTAGTATGTTTATTCACGAGTAATGACGGTGAACAAACATCAATATGTATATATTATATAGCTATACATATGTATTTGTTAAAGCGTAAAGAGAACATCTTGCCTAGATAATCTATATTTGGTTAAATTGTATTTTTTTTATTAAATAAATAAATGAAAAACGTACATTGATTTTGAAGACACTTCTTGTATTTGGTAGATCACATTTCAGAGGTGGTCCCATATTCAAATTTTATCAAAATCGATGCAGTACTTTGGTTTTTATAACAAAATAACTGATAAAATATCATATAGGTGCTGTAGAAAATTGAACAGCAAGTCGAATATGTATTGTATTACGGTATTCGTTTTTTTTTTTAGTTTTTGAAACTATATAATTATTACCCTACTTAATAAAGGAGAATGAAAGCTTTTAGTTAATGTTTAGTAATATGTATTGATGAACTATCATCATCATAAATACATATTCTTTTAAAATTGAATTGCAAAATTTGCGCCCTGTTAACAAGCCCCTTACCACAGAAGACATTATTAGTACTTTAGTACTTCCCATACTAACAAGGCAAGTTAATATACTAAAAGCTTCGTAAAAAGTGTGTTTCAAAATAATGTAATTAGAAACGCTCTCGCTCGTCGGTTGTACCGTGCGCTATCCCGTAACAAGCAAAGACATTACGAGGAGGGTCGACTCTCCGTTCATTCAAGATCGGAGAAAGCATCTCACGCATTTAAAAATAGACATTGTAGAATATTTATTGGACATCTCTTCGAGATTCGATTTAATATTAACATTAGAAAAATATCGTATGCACGTGTTTATGCGACGGACGTTAATTTGTTCGAGGGCGTATCTTGCGGGGGATTTCAATATTCACATCTAGTTTTCCCCTAACATTTCGATAAGCATTGCTAACAATTTCAGTGTTACTTGTTGTATCACTAAAAATCAAAGTTGCGCAACAAGCTTTGGAGAGGGCTACACTGGGATAATATCTCTGCGAGAACGCATTAGCAAGTCATTTTAACAGTGATGAGGCAGAAAAGTTATCGAGTGGAGACCACGCATCGGCAATAGCAGCGTAGAAAGAGCAGCCTCAAATACACAGCATCTTATGTTGCAGAAAGACACTGGATTCAAACCGTTTCCATCCGGTCTTTTTAGAAATATATGGGCCTATGTCTAGCAGTGGACTTCTTGTGGCTGAGATGATGAATTGGATAGACGCGCAAAACGCTTGCCTTACGTTATAAATCACGCTTGCCATTAACAGTCCGGTGCTATCCGTCATTTTGGACTTCAATAGTTCAAAACCCAGTGCGGCAATGCCTTGAGCTCGTCATTCTGGAAACATTGCCCTTCAAACCGAATGTTACATTTCTATATCGATTCTACGTAACACATGTATAATCATGCCTTTTCGTTGGGATAGGCATCTAGAGATTTGTTTGTAAACTGACAAACTAATTAACGATGGTGTGTAATTGACTGTGTTACTTTGTATCATTATTTGAGTTTTGGGTCGGTCACTTCCGGTTCCTCGGATATCTGACTGCAATTTATCTATAGACTAACACCGAACATTTTATGAAACAATTTTTAATGTAGTACCTAATGATTATTATTAAAGGGATTTGTGGTAAATGATTGATATCGCCCACATTTCGTCAATACAATACTTAATTTTCTATAAGGCAGGAGAAAACTGACTTTAACATCCTTTGATAAAGTATCAACTGGATGTAGCGTCAGTCCTCAAAAATGGCCGAGCTCAATGAGACCTAATTAGATTTAGACCTTTTGCACGATTAAAATAATTTCGATTTTCAAAATACATGATTCGAAGCGGCAAAATAGACTTCTCAATCTAAATTAGGCTTTAGCGCAGCGACATAGAGTCTTTATATCAAAATCTTTAAGGTCGTCATTGTTGGTATATGAATATTGGTGAACTCAGGACACTATAGTATTCGTAAATTTTGTTTTAGACTTTACGTCCATGTGTTGGAAAGTTATTGCTAGTTATATATCGGATTCACCATACGATCACTAATGTCAAGCAACGGACGGACCGGTCAGTATTCGAATGGGTGACCGCGAGTGGCAATTCTTTCTGAGTGATATCGTGGATCAGATTACACGTTAAATTGTAGGTCCCAATTGTTTGTCAATCATCAAGCCAGGTCAGAGGCCTTTCGGCGGATTAATAACTCAAACACTAGGGCTGGCCACTCAGTCTATACAAACTTACTTACTTTATCGGATTCTTTTTTCATTTTGGTGAGTTTACATCTGATTGATATGTTTTTTCAGTTGATGTTCAAATGCACATCTATTATGCATAACGAGATAATCTAAAACCCCAATGCTCAAATAAGGATTACAAAGTAACAGAGTACAAAAAACACAGTCAGTTAAGTAGTTTGGTTTGGTCCCAGCGGAAGACCAGCGCTGGTTGTTTACAACTAGCATTATGCTGAGCTGGGGCCGGATTGCGACAAAAACATTATTTAGTTTTTTTTATTTTGTATGTATGATGTTATTATGCTGTATGCAAGCTTCTTCCAATCGGTCTTTTTGGAAATCCATGGGGAAAGCCTATGTCCAGCAGTGGACTTCTTATGGCTGAGATGATGATGATGATTTTATTATATTAGATATTCTCTGTTGTATCTTTTTTGTTACAATAAATTTAGGTTTATGTCTTAAAAATCTCTAGGTACTAGCTTAAATTAATGCAATGATTACGATGACTGAAAAAATGAGCACAAAATCGACTACCTTAGCACTTTCGGGCAGAGATATCCAGTGGTAACCCCCCGAATCCATCTTCAGAGTCTCCTTACCATGTGAAATGAAAAGTACTTGAGATTACCAAACACATGAAATCCCATTATTTCTAAAATTGTAAGCTTGTCTCGCACTTGACCAGGTTTTTTATGAATTTATGAGCCATAATGAATGTTTTAACTTGCTGTCTTTTACGGTTCAAAAGATCCATCCTTTTTAGTGTAGGACAGACAGACAGATAGACACTGTAGCATCACGAATAGGCTCCCGTACCCTTAGTAAGGAACCCTAAAAAACTATAGAGTTTCATACTTGTGCATCACAAATGTGTATTTAAAATAGGTATTTTGTTTGATAATATAAACATACGAGTTATTTCCACGAAATTTTCATTTTTACTTCTCTAAGTTATATAATGTTTTTATTTTTTTTAAGTTGATCGATTACTACTCGTAAATTTGTAAAGTCTACTTAGCTATAAAATAGTTTTCCTTTTAATTTCATCATCATGCTAGTCATCATTTTTTACCGCATTTTTTTGCCGGAAGGGGTGAGTGGGGTGAGGTATATTTTTTCAACAGGTATTTTACTCTGCCAATGTCTACCCATGCAAAAGTTACAACTTTGCAAACCATAAGTGTTCATAGTTGAATACGGAACCCTAAAGAGCTTTAATTTGGTATAGGTTATACATATGGTATATACATATGCATATTAATCACACCTACAAAGTGATAAAATAAAATCTTAAATAAAAATGCTTTTTCAGACTATCACGGTAATTTTATTTAAAGCACTATTATTATTAACGGGATATTTACCGTGGTTCGCGTTAATTTTAAGCTCCCGATCTCGTATTAACGCGAACCACGGTAAATATCCCGTTAATAATAATAGTGCTTTAAATAAAAATGGTTAGGTGACCTCCTCTGCAGGTAAAATAAGAGATGATTTTTACCTATGGAGATGTCGATAGTTCATCGTCGCCATCAAAATTTCCATACAAAGTATCGTACAAAAAACCCTTTCTAAATTACACATAATGTGACTACGGAATACTGTGATTGACTAGTCATGTCTTGGTCAGTTTTTGTATAGAACAACTGTGTACTGTTATATCAAATATGTAATAATAAAATCAAGTATCTATATTAAAAGAAAAACAAAATACCCGACTGGAGGAAAGCGGTTTTTGCAGTCAATCCAATCGACTTCGTTATGCTTAGTACACTGTTGTGAATACATTTTTTTGTGAGAAAGTATGCGTAAAACCGCTGTAAATGATAATAAATGCTTATTTTTTAGAATAAGACTAGTAATATTAGTTATTTTATACGAAAACGTTCGTTGGAGATTACGAAAAAACGTTTATTTTTTTATTTTTTTGTAGTTGTATTATTATTACAAAAAAATATAGCTTATGACACTCGGAGAGTGGAGACAAATCTAACAACACCTTGCACATCAAAATCAATTCAGCTGCTTAGGCTGTAGGCGATCATATAGATACATACATATGTACATACAAACGTACACTCGAAAAACATAGCCTTCTTTTTACGCAGTCGGGCAAAAACGTGGAAACGTGTGAGCAGGACAGCGCACTCCATTCGTAGCCCCTTAATTAAGCGCTTATAAAATTGTTGTTTTTTTTGTGCAGGAACTATCGATACATGCGGTGTCTACCCACGAACTCTTGAAGCCGAAAGACGAGCCATCCTACTCCTTAGCAGCGCCATCTAATATCTCCACAGTCAATTTATCAGGTTAGTAAAACTAGACTAATATTCAAAAGCATTGCTCTTGTGTTTATTTTTATTATACAATGACGATACTTATCACATGGACAAAAAGGCTAAAACAAAATTCACGGCAAAGAGTTCTGAGTTGATCCAAACTCATTATATCTATACCTACCAACCTACAATAACAAACTTAAAGATTTTGATTTAAGCTCTATGTTGCCGCGCTAAAGCCTAATTTAGACCGAGAAGTTTAGAGACATCTATTTTATCGCGTAGAATTATTTTGATTTTTTTATTTCGAAATTATTTTAATCATGTAAAGATTGCGCTTAGACCTCATTGAGTTCGGGCGTTTTTGAGCGTAGACGCGATTTCCTTGTGGATATAATATGGTTGGTATTGTGTTTTTTATGTTTTTATTAACCTACCACATAATACACCTATTTCTTACATGTACATGCAATAAAAAAAATACATATTGAGTTCGACACCTAATTCACACACATACACACATACTCATCCCCACGCATACACACATACTACTGAAAAAAATATGTAATTATTGATTGTAATCTTTTCTGGTTTTAATTCTAATTACTATAGGCAAATTTTTGTATAATTTAAGATGTTTAAAGCTGTTGATTACTGAAAATAAATAAATAAAATAAAAAATAAATAAAGTTTCAGCTCAATCGGTCACTGAGATATGACTGAAAAGTGGATCAAATTTGACATGCAAAATTTGATTACAGACACCGGGACTGTTGAAAGCTAAAAGCTTACAAAGCAATTAGATTACCCAAAAACGATGGAAGTCTATAGCCAAACCTAATACTCAAAACTACGTTGAATTTAAATGCTTATGCATTGGGCCAGTATAAGCATATTTTCATAAGTCGCGTAAAACAAAAATACTATAAACACTTTAAAACTAGGGTGCCACTGGCAGCTGGGCTGGACTCAGGCTGCTAGGGGTAGGGGATACAAACTGAGGAATCTCCTGAGAATACGCTCCCTGTCCAGGATGACGGCCTTTTGTAAGCAATCCTTGACCCAATCATTTACCGAGAGCTACACTATATTATTGTCAAATAATATTATTAAGGCTTTCATTATAATTCAGTACCTGGGCGATCGAGCTCCACTCGGATTTTTTATGACTGCAAATACGAGCAAACCCGGGTTTACTAAAAATGAAACTAATGAAGGCTAATATCTAAGCCCTTCTTTTGGCTTCCCTTTTCCCCGTTGTCAAGACGTCGAGAAAAAACACTCAAACATATAGCAAAACGACGGGTCCTAACGTGAAACTTAAAACGTCTACAAGGGGTTGCAAATGAGCGAATGAAAAAGATCACGAATTACTTTGATCGTTTCCGACTACCCCTGGCGTATTTTGCCTGAAGACACGTAGCCGATCTCCCTACAAGCTAATTCGAGCATCTCATGTTGCATTACCTACTCTAAGTTTCTACTAATTGTATATTACAATGTAAGGTTCCGACTCACAGTCATGAGGATCATTTTACAACTAGAGGATGTTTATATGTATGTTTAACGCATTTGTCAAGTGCTGCGCTTGCATGTGCCGGTGTTATAATTGCCTTTGCATATACTACTTATAAAGTATAATCTAGTACAAATGATTGTTTCATAAAAAAATTAAGACGCTTACCAAGTGATGTGATTCCAGAATTGGGAAATTTTGATTTCCGTTATGAGCAACTGTCACATGAAACGGTACCTCATTATCATCATCATCATCTCAGCCACAAGAAGTCCACTGCTGGACATAGGCCTCCCCCATGGATTTCTAAAAAGACCGGTGCCTCACATCAATATAAAATAAAATGACTTTTTTCTATGGATAGTCTTACTGAGTGCTTGCTTAGCTTCTCATTATGAAAAAGATAAGGCCGTGGTCCACGCTACTTGTGCGTGTTGGTAGACTTCGGTTTTGGAAAAAGGTTTCCTCGAGATATTTTTCTTCACCGTTTAAATTTGGCAACAATTAACAATGCGCTTGTGCCCATATAAGAGAGACGGCCATGCCTTTGAACCCAGGACCTGCGAATCCTAGTCAGTATTTTTTAAGGCTACTAGTAACAGAATTTAATCAGAGTTCTGTTTCTGTATACTGATTCCGGTTGTGGCAACCTTTTCGCTCAGCGCATGAGACTTTTATCCCTAACTTGCGCTCGTTTTATCCGACACAAACAAATCATGTGTGTAATTAAATTAACGAGCTCCATCCTCAACCACACAATCGCTTAACAATAAATGATTTAGCGGTCAATCGTAGATTTATATTTACATATATTGTAAAAAAAACTAAGCTATTAATATTAAGGCATATGTACGATTTATATTTAAAAATTAATAAGTGAAACTGGATGATACGCAAACATGGGCGATCATAGGCTGGAAATTGAAATGTTAATTAAGGTAATTTGCTTTTTAAAGAGCGAATGAAAAGAATGCATATTCCCTATTTGAAAGGTCACTTGTTAAAATAAGAAAATCAGAAAATTTTTGTGTTACTTATTTATATTTTCATTAGTTTTTTATTAATTAGTTGCATTTTTATAATATATATTTCTTTTAATTATCTATCCGTGAGTGTCAAGCGAACGCAACTGCACGCCATAATTTCGTACTTACATATATTATTAATCTATAATATTCAAGGATTGCTGGTTTCCGCAATAAGAAATCAACGTGTTCCGTTTACGCAGCGCCTTAAAAGCGCGGCTCAATGCTAAGCATTCAGTTGTGTTGGCATGAACTTAGGAAAATTTACGACCCTACGCGTATTGTTCATTCAGGACTGGGTTCGGTTGATTGGCGATATTAAAAGTGTCAAGCGACCGCTGCCGGAAATTCATTGATGGATTTAATCGTGCCGCACTGAAATAGCGTTGAACGTAATACTGGGAATTTGATTTGAGAAGTAAATTGCTTAGTCATTAATGCCGTCCGGTCGACTCGATTCAGCACTAAAAACTGGCGCTATTTTGGGAAAGCGTTTCAAAATCCTTAAAGTTAGCCATTAAAATATGATTCGCGCCATTGATTAGGTAATGATTCCTGGGGTGCCATTTCTGAATCGCTCGCTCAAAAGAAAAATACCTTTCGAGCGGTAACCAAAAATGCCATTTTGCAAAAATCATATTGCTCGTAAACAATACGATGGATTTCACCCATTGAAATTCTGTCTAGTCAATTAATAGATATAATTTAAGTTTTTTTTTATACATGATAGATCTACGATTGACTACCAACTCGCCTGATGTTAAGCGACGGTGTGGCCGAGGATGGAGCTCGTCAATCTAGAAGATATCTATTCACTCTAGTCTTGAAAATTCCAAGATTGTAGGTCTCAGGAAACAGAGATGGCGGCAAAGAATTCTATTCTTGTGCAGTACGCAACAGGAATGTGGATCGATATCGTAGAGTACGGATTTTTGGCATTCAACGAAAAATGGGAAAGTATTAAATAAATCAGTTTGTACGGAGCAGACTGCATTAAATAACTTAAGGGATTCTTTGGAATCGCTATCTTCTTAAAATAATATTAAGATAGGAAAGTTCTTAAAAAAAACAATAATCGTCAATTTATAAACTATTTGCGCGTCGCGGTTTTATTCCGCATACTTATGAATAACGGTGATAATGATAAGTAGCCTAGGTCCGTCCCCAGGTCCACGGCTATCTCTGTTCCAATTTGTATTTATAACAATCACGATTTTCTGAAGTTTGCTTTCCTGCTGTAGAAATTACATCTAAAGTCGATTTTAATTCAAGGACGAGAAGTAATAATTAGAACATGACGGAGTTTACACATTACTGCACTGAAACATTCCAACCTCTTTAAACAACTCCTTCATATTACGAAAACAAATACTTCAATTCAAGGTCATTGTTCAAGGCGGCTTAACTCCCTTAAGAGATCTTAGTAAAACAATATTACGTATCTTAAAGTCAAATATAGCTATTTAAAATAAAAGGTAAACAAAAATGTGCAATGTATCTTATCTAAACAGTTTTTTTGAGTTTAAAATACAGTCATATATATGAAATATGAAGGCATACGTGAATAGATTGTGCCAATATAATTAGAAAAAAAAAACTTGAAGTAAACTAAAAATATGTCTATGACTGAAAAAAAAAACTTGCCATACACTACTCATAAAATTTATAAAATGATATGTAACTAAAATACAGAATTACCTCGACAATTAAATCATTTTAGGATCACCCGATTTGATAGGTACATAATGTCAGCATTATGTACCGATCTTCCGCTTATTGCTTAAAGCTTATTGCTCCTAAAGTTAGGTTTCCAAGACTAATGCTGGCGTTGAAAAGTTCATTTTGCCCCCTAGGGTGGAAAGTAATTTCAAAATTCGAACATGATGGAGCTACACTACAAAATATACATTATATATATATCTACACTGTACAAAATATTTCCAATCTTTTTGTACAATACCTTCACAAATTGCCTGAAACTGATTTGCCAACAGAATTGACTGAAACTGTTAATAATGCGCAAATAAGCTTTCTCCCTCAACAATCATGCGAGAAGTATTTGAAACAGTACGATATGCTTAACACGTGGCTAAAGGAGCCAAAACTTTCTCCGAAAACGTTTTGCAGGCATATTTTATTGAATTATCCGAGACCTAGAAATCAAGCACTCTATGGAGTCAATGCTAAAAGCAACAATAAAGATGAATAAGACATACACATATCGACACCTATCCTAAATTAGTGGCATTTTTAAAAAGAGCCTCATCTGGTCATCAACCATTATACCTAAGTATTATTTGTTATAATTTAAAGATTATTCTGTAATACTTACCTATCATAATGTAGTAGTTAATACCTACACTGAAATAAAAGTATCTTATGATTTTAAATAATTATTTTTTGCATTTAGTCATTTCCTTGCTGAGGTGGGAAGAAAAGTTACGTGTTGCACTCGAGTGCAAAGATTTTTCACCTCGTACTCTTTTGATTCCCTCGCTAACGCTCAGGATTCAATTTTTTTTTTAATTTTAGTATCCTTCGCTTGCTCTGTTATCAAAATTGAGCACGCGGTTAAAAAGCAACTTTGCACTCTTGTATAACAAATAACTATTGCTCGATAATACTAAGGTGAAAAAATTCGCATTCCTCTCGGTTATCTATAAAATTATTTTGTGTCGTAACTTCTTGAACCATTATATAATGTAATGGAAACAAGACTACACAAAAATCCGATGATAAAAAAATAATCGCAAAATTATATTCTACCATCAAACATCGGAAATCAGGTATCAATACTACCTCACGTTTAATTTATTCACAAATGCGCATACATTTCAAATCTTTTTCAAAATTATAGGTGAAAATGCGCGTTCATCGTTATAAATACCAAGGCCTTATCTCGTGATACAAATCAAGGTACATAGGTACCATGATTCTCTATCTCAGTACCTTATCCTTTATCTCAGTACCTTAGCTTATCCTTTTCGGTCTTAAATAGAATCTTCTCCATTGAGATGTTCTATTTGAAAAATAGATAGAAAGATTAATTAAAATATATTGGCTATTCGATTCAATCCAATTATTTCAGATATTAATCCATAGGTAACAAATCAAATAAAAATTGAAATAAACACATACTTAAGTTATAAGTAAATAAGAAAATAATTAAAAAATCTGTAATTCAATGATACAAATAAATAAATGGCAATTAAAATCATCAAAAATTTAAAACAAGAAAAAATTGAAAAAAAAATTGAATTGAGAATTAAATTGATAACTATTTTATAGTTATTCTGTATAGATACATGTAGGTACTACTTACTAATTTCAATATTGCTTCATATTGCAATCTTGCTTTACACAACTTTGATTTATAAGCTTTTCCACATTCTAATTAAAGAATAAAATGAAAATTAGTTGTACAACAAGCTTAGGTCAATCATAATGTAACAAACCTAATATATTTCCTTGGATAAATTTCTTATCGTTTTTCTAATTTAGGTACTTGAGCTCGACATAAAACCCATATTTTTCCAAACTAAATATGACCGTGTGTGATATAATTTAAATCACAAAATTAATAGTGATAACAAACTTTGAAAAACTGTCCGTGAAGTACTCGTATTGTTCATCCCTTTTTTCTTTTTGTACATAAACGCCTCATAGCTACCTTACATAACGACACGAGTAAGTCATGCAGTAGTGTTATGAATATTATTATCTTCGTCATAGCTGCTTCAGGAATGGCAACTATATAACTATAGGTTCGTATACTAATTGTTTACAATAGAGTCACAGTGCCCGTGTTCCGCACTGTAGGTTGGCTATTTTATGTATCTTTCTTCAAGATGAGATCATTGCTTCGGTAATGGTCGGTTCGTACTTGGTACGCCCCGCGGTTTCAATAAAATGAAAATTATTTATTCCAGATGTAAATCCGTATCCGTTATGAAAAACGCTGATAATTACACAAGTCAACAAAAAAATACTTTTTTTGTGTCTGTTATTTTATAGTTTCTGATTTTTTACATTGAAAAATAACCAATAACTCGATTTATAAAAAAAGTTTGCTTTTGTACTTTATACGATATACGATTTTCGCCAAATGCATAGGGACTACCACTCTTAATAAGCAAGAGACAGGGGTACGGTATCGATATCGGGTATGGAACGGGAAACGGCAACGCAGTTATATAGTGCGCGCACGCATTTTTAGAGCAACTAAGTGTTTTATTTGTCTGAGCCTAAAAATATTCTCAAAAATGTGTAAAAATTACGTGGACTCGTATGTCTGTCCTTGAATCTACATATGTTACATACTCACTTTTTTTTTATCAGCCCTGTTTGTACAAACTGTCCCACTACTGGGAACGGGCCATCTTCTCATTGTAAGAAGATAGCCCGTAGATAGCTCATACTCACTTAGATCAATTTAAAGACAACTTGGGAGCTTTTTCAGAGGAGCAAGGGGAGCGCTTTCATCAAGATGTGATGGATTTCGAGCAACGATATCAGGGACAATACAATGAAAACATGATGGGAGATTACATTTGGGGGTTGATTCGAGAAAGTTCTTCTATACACAAAAGAAATACTAAAAATATTCATTTATAAAAGTTAATTATTATTTTCTTGTAGATATAAATTTGTTTTAATTGTTTCTAGTGTATAAAAGTGAAGTAAATTAATTATCGTTTTCTTGTTATATATAACCGAAGGAGAGAAAAAGCTAGCGATTTTCTTCAACATTTTAAATTTCATTATGATAGCTACAAAAGCAAATTTTATGAGATAAAATTATTATATATTTTATTAATTGGGTATAAGAAATCAAAATAGGGTACACAGAACTCAGGCACCAAATTCGTGTTGACTTGTGTTATGAAATGTAGCCTAAAACCATCTCCAGATTGGAGGACATTTTCACAAAACGCCATCTGGCCCTAACCTAAGAAGAGTTTGTACATACTTATATTTGGGGTCTTGTTTTGACTTATGTTGTCAGCTCTGAAATTACATCTGAATAAATTTAATATGTATTTAAGGCTTTAAAAGAAGCCTAACTGTCTTATGTAATTTCCATAAATTTGAAATGAAAAGCAGAGTGTGAAAGACCTATTTAGGCGCTCAAAACCATCACGTGTCTGAATAAGCTAGTTTCTACCCTTGTATAATAATCTACTATTATTTTCGTGGGTTCGATCCCCACCCAGAGCAAACATTTGTGCGATGAGCATGGATGTTTGTTCTGTGTCTGGGTGTTTCTATGTATCATAATTATGTAGTATATATTTACAAAAAAGTATATATGTATTCTATCAGCCATCTAGTTCCTTAGTACAAGCTTTGCTTAGTTTGGGCTAGATTTATAAGGTGGACCTATTAAGGTGTCTGAATACTTTTTTAAGCCCAGCTAGCATAATTTAAATGTAAATTCTACTTAAGTCTCCTAACGTAAAATATTCAGTTTCGATTTCCAGTTTAAAATTTTCTAACGTATTATAACATACAAAAAAAATCTTAAAATAAATATTTGGTGACATTTCATAGCTTGCACTATGGAACTAGATGGCTGATAGAATACATATATACTTTTTTGTAAATATATACGTATGATACATAGAAACACCCAGACACAGAACAAACATCCATGCTCATCACACAAATGTTTGCCCTGGGTGGGGATCGAACCCACGACCTACAGCTTAGGAGGTAGACATACTACCAACTGGGCCACAAAGCCAGTCTTGTTTCTAGTTTAAAGAGAAGTTAGAAAACTTATTATATAAACTATAACCTTAACCTTAGTCAAATGCAGCGTCAAACAGCCTCATGGTCTATCATGCAATGCCTACCCTGTAAGGGTAAATAGGCGTGGTTGTATGTATGTATGTTGAAAAATTATTGAAAAAAAGCTTTGTTCTCTTTTTTTAACCGACTTCAAAAAGGAGGCTATTTTTAACCGACTTCAAAACAAGGAGGTTATCAATTCGACCTGTACTTATGTATGTTATATTGTCAGAACTGCCTAGTTTTTGTATCAAAACTGGGCGTCTATCTAAGTAGGTACGTAAACCAACTATTTTTGAGGTCGGTGTCTGTATAGGACTTAATTGGTGATACTTTAGCGCCTAACACCGACCTCAAAAAATAGTTGGTGTACGCACCTATTTAGGTAGACACCCAGTTTCGATTTTTACGTGTTATTTCTCCCTATTCAGTTAATTAGATTGTTTTGAAGCCGGTTTAATTTTTTAAAATTACTTTTTTATTTAAATCATAAGTTCAAAATGGTACTCCACGCTAGGGTAGGGAAGATTTTTTCACGCGCCTATTTACTGCAAGGGAAACCTCCCATGAAATATAGGACACCCTTGAAAATATTAAAAAAATGCCTGCATATTTAGTTTTCTATTAGTAAGATAAATAATTAGCACAAAAATAAAATATATACACTATAGTGACTATAACAACAAAGGGACAGACAGACCAATGGATGAGCGAGAGCAATAGTACTTCGTTTGAGTATGGAATTCGAAAATGTCAGTGGCCAAAAATCTAAAAAACACAATAAATCTATAACAAGGAAGCCAATATCTATAAAGGTTAAATTTTCAATAAAATTTATAATTAAAATGCCGCAAAATGTAAACATTGCACGTTAAGCTCTTCAACGGGAGTGGGTTTCAATTCCCTTTCAGAACGTACGAGGCGCTTTAAAACTGTGATTATGGTCATAAAATAGTCCATAGCGAATTCAGTACAAATACGAACGTGCACTTCTCGGCTTTATGATGCGTTGAGGCTTTAACACAATTTACACCTTAATCGATTAGACATCGGAAGAAATCAATTAGCCTCGTGGTTGATAATTTCTTTGCGACATATTTATCACCGTGGACCTATTCGAATGTATTTTGTTTTATTTTTTTGTTTATTCAATGTTATTCTATAAAGTATAACAAAACAATCGGTTGGAAGCGACATGTATCTAGATGCAAGCTTCCAAGCTTCCCACCGATCAAACATATAAAACATATTGTTTCCATATTGTTTTTGTACTCTCTTCTATGTCTATATATGATAATAATGTATCTCTATTATTGAAATAAATAAATTTAAAAAAAAACTGTGATATATATATACTTAGTCTGGCCATAAATACTGTTACAGTTAAAAATAAGAAAGATATTACATTTGAATTTGGAATCTGTCATTTTTATACGATTGTTCATTGTGTTTTCTAATTTTGGCGCCAATACATTGTACAATATTTTGCGATATTAAAGAGTGGGGTGATAAAGAGAACCGAATCGCTGTGATTGCATTACACAAAGTTGGTATGGAGCCAAATGCAATTTTTAAAACTCTCCATACGCTTGGTATTAGTCAAATCTTTGTGTACCGGGCTTTTAATAGGTACAATGAGACCTCCTCTGTTTGTCACAGAAAAAGATCTGGCCGTCCACGTAGTGTTCGTACGAAAAAGGTGGTCAAAGCAGTAAGGGAAAGAATTCGAAGAAATCCTGTCCGAAAGCAAAAGATTTTATCTCGGGAGATGAAGATAGCACCCAGAACCATGTCGCGTATTTTAAAAGATGACTTAGGACTTGCAGCCTATAAGAGACGCACTGGTCATTTTTTAACTGATAATTTAAAAAAGAATAGGGTGGTAAAATCGAAACAACTACTGAAGCGGTACGCAAAGGGAGGTCACAGAAAATTTTTGTTTACGGATGAGAAAATCTTTACAATTGAGCAACATTTTAACAAACAAAATGACCGTATTTATGCTCAAAGCTCTAAGGAAGCTTCCCAATTAGTCGACAGAGTGCAACGTGGGCATTATCCGACTTCAGTGATGGTTTGGTGGGGTGTTAGCTATGAAGGAGTGACTGAGCCATATTTTTGTGAAAAAGGTATCAAAACATCGGCACAAGTGTATCAAAATACCATTCTTGAGAAGGTAGTTAAGCCCCTTAACAACACCATGTTCAATAACCAAGTATGGTCCTTCCAACAAGACTCGGCGCCAGGTCATAAAGCTCGGTCCACGCAGTCTTGGTTGGAAGTGAACGTTTCGGACTTCATCAGAGCTGAAGACTGGCCGTCGTCTAGTCCTGATCTTAATCCGCTGGATTATGATTTATGGTCAGTTTTAGAGAGTATGGCTTGCTCTAAACGCCATGATAATTTGGAGTCCCTAAAACAATCCATACGATTGGCAGTGAAGAATTTTCCCATGGAAAGAGTGCGTGCTTCTATTGATAACTGGCCTCAACGTTTAAAGGACTGTATTGCAGCCAATGGAGACCACTTCGAATAAGCTTTTATATTTTAAATTGTTTTATATTTATGTATTAAACTAACACACTGTAAAAGTAATAAATATTATTTGCAATAAAAAAATAATTTTTTTCTTCGTGACAATATTTATGGCAAGACTAGGTATATATACTTGTACAATATATACAGAATAATTGTACTCATACAAACAAAAAAAAGATAGAATAGAAAGAGATACATAGAGAATAAACTTGAGTAAAATAGTTCATATTAAGAAGTTGTCTTAGTTTAAAGACAGGAGTGTTGAATAAGTCAACATCCGTGTCTTTTGCTAGAATGTTGTAACACCTGCATGCCCTTATAAGGAAACTGTTTTGCCTATAATTACGTCTCACAACTGGGACATGGAGAAGATTTGGCTTTCTTAATGAAGTGTGTAGGTCTCAGGAAACAGAGATGTTTGTTCATATTGTTGATAACAACTGGAAAAAGGATTTGTTCTTATTAATTGGCTCTATCACAGCAGTAAATATAACTCCTGGGCACGTGGAACACCTGAATGTGGAAAAACTGAATATTTTATATCGTTATATTAAAATAATATCTATTGCAGAAGAAAATAAATAAATGAGTGCAACTAATAACTTTAAATATACAATTATTTATTAGATAGAACTTTAATATTTGCCGGTTTCATCTGTTTTGCAAGACCAAAAGGAGGGTAGTTCGACGACATCCTCATTTTTAGCGTTCCTTAGAAACTAAGAAGAACCCTTAAAATTCGCCATGTCAGCATTTTACAGCCATTTTTAACCCCGACTCCAACCCAATAAGAGGGGTGTTATAAGTTTGACGTGTGTATTGTGTATTTCTGTCTGTCTGTGGCACTATCAATAATTTTGAAATTTGAATTTCCCGCCGCCTTAATTATGAGATTTGAGAATCAGCTGATTTTAATTTTTAGTGTGCTAGTTTTCTGGTGTTTGGTACGGCATTTATCAAACCGTTAACTTAAGAAGTATTTAAACGTATTTATTCAGCCTACAGCTCCTCCGTCAAATCGCGTGCCCCGAAATAATAATACCTAATATAATTTCAAGTTGTTTTCGTGAATTATCGAACGCGATACGCCGAGGTTGTCTGTTTATCAGAAAATATCGAAATATTATCTAGCGGCCGCGATGCTGGCGCAGCGCGCCGATTGTTTTCTCTCGGCTCATCTTCTGCCCTTGACGTCGGACGTCATCTCAGGTCACGCCCTCTTAACCAACTCATTTTAGTTGCAAAATGGATCGCAATACAATACAAATACAGTTCCAAATGGAATAGCCAATTATTGGATAGGTAAGTTTAAGCTGGTGTAATCATGAAGTCTACGCGCGTGTAATGCGTTTTTTTAAGTAGATAAGTACTCTTGTTGTTAAGTTATATTTCTCTCTGATGTGTGGTAAAAACTTGCACTTCTTTAGATGAAATTGATTCACTTCCTATAACACGTTTGCTATGTGGACCTATCCGTGGAAGACAGCCACAATGGTCGTTAGGTTATTTTTTTTACATTTTGGGGATCTTACAATGCATTTGCATCTATCCAAATCGCCAGAAACTTATATGTGATTAAAAAATAATTCTTTAAATTTTTGTACAAACACATTACCATATTGTCCATCGGATAGAGCTACTGATGCAAATGCGTCCGATTTTACCGTCGCAAACCGCTTCTTCAAAAAGAAGGCTACCGCTTGCGCACTCATATTCCAATTTAAAATTCTTGCGGGATTCTCGCTAATAACGTCGAAAAAGGTTGTAATGTCCATTTAATTTAAGCATGCACCGAGATTGTGCCATGGAAAAGAGGCCTAATAGCGATTAAATAAACATAAC
Organism: Lycia hirtaria; assembly: GCA_947563715.1. Taxonomy (NCBI): domain Eukaryota; kingdom Metazoa; phylum Arthropoda; class Insecta; order Lepidoptera; family Geometridae; genus Lycia; species Lycia hirtaria. The sequence goes on from OX387386.1 coordinate 18,776,867, forward strand.
TTTCCTCTGTTTAAATAAGACAATAAAAATAAAATTCTAAGTTAAGCCAACTATTTTTGTTTCGTTCTCCAAGATAAAAGTCAACTTTTGCCAACGTTACGTGGAAGAGCTCAAATGCCTACGTCGAGAGTACTTGTAAAATTCATGGAACCTAACTTCGAAGAAAATTGTCTGAAACATTGATGAAAAAAGAAAATTCAACGAAATACAACTAAAGTTATCCATCCACATAATCCAATTAAAAATTCATGCACATTCCCTATTTTGTTTCTATAAAAGTAGATTCTTGAGAGCCTGAAGCACCTCTGTAATGTTGCTAGCTTATATCAATTTTTGTTGGATTAATTAATTTATTTCTGTGAACATGCATCTGATCTGCATTAAGCATCATCATCATCATGCATCATCTACACTTCCACTTTCAACGTGCGGACTGCTAGATTGTAGAATACGCTTAGATAGATATAATCTGGGTGTCTTTAAATCGCGAATGAATTGGTTTCTTCTAGGTAAACGCGCTTTATCGTAGACCGCAACGTCGCTTAACATCAGGTGAGTTGGCGGTCAAGCTCAAACCATTTACTGCATAAAAAAACAGTATTATATAACCTGTGATCGTTCGTTGCCGAGGTGGGGCATTTGAATGCGTGCGCGCTGCTTACCTAGAACCTACGTTATTGAGCATTATTGTTCGAGAGAACAATTACCTTTTGTGCCAGCCATTGGGGATATCGAAGCCGTAATCAGTAGACTCGTTAAGTAACATTAGAGTGTCGATTTCAGACTATTTCAAGTATAAACGGTAACTTTTATATGGCTTTGTTCGTGTGATAAACACATGCCAACATAAGCAGGACTGACGATTAATAAATTAAAGTTTTCTCTTCAAATTCACTTATCCTTTTATGACTTTTAATCTGTCTTTACAATATAACAAATACATAAAAATAATATGATGGCTGTCAAGGGTCTGATATAAAAGGCAGTTATCGCTAACCATCAGACGGTAAAAAAAAAAATATCCTAGACACGACACGCATTGTCAGAAGGCTCTAGAAGGTATTAACTGACCTTTTTGTTTGTTGACGGGGGGAAAATCTTCGTAAGATATCCAGCTGCATTTGGGTGCAACTGGGTTATGTGGGATTGGGACCCACTAAGCCCAGAAGGTTTTTTTTTTTTTTTTTTTTTTTTTTTTTTTTTTTTTTTTTTAAAAGCCCAGAAGGCACCGGGTTCTCCATAGGACCGCACCGATGTCTCCCTAACTATTTGCCACGGAGGCAACATCTTCTTTGTCTTGCTCTATACAACGACGCATACCACGGTGCGGCGCTACCTTCTCGAGGTTCGTGTATATATGTATGTATAGATTGTCAGACCCCCTAATCTAACCACCCACGACCTCAATTAGGTATTTAACTGACCTAGTTAGCCTCCGGTTTTTGTAAATGAGATAAATGTCGAACTGACTGAAACAACTCGAAACACTTTGCCTTTGGAAAATAGGTATCAATGTTGTGCTGTATACTTCTTTTTCTTTTGTTTCTTTAGATTTATTCTATATAAAATTTCAATCTTAGTTGACCGATCGTCATTAGAAGTTTTTTTTATCAGACCTGTTTATAAAAAGTGTCCCACTGCTGGGAACAGGCCATCTTCTCATTGTGAGAAGGGTTAGGCCATAGTCTGCCACGCTGGCCAAGTGCATACTACCAAGCGTACGGCCAAGTTGGTTACTATTAAAAGTTTATTATCTGAAACTTTTATAGCACAAGGCGTAACATAAACCTATTTAAGTGCTAAAGAAAACTCTTCAGCTTTAGGCGACAAATGACAATTCTATAACTTTTTTGTTCGTTCGTTACTAGGTACTAAAATTTTTCATGGGATTTCCATTTAACCTTCTCAGTCATGCCATGAAATATTAATGAAAAAGTTTAATTTATGCCCCAGGGCTTAAAACGAAATCAATTACCAATCTCAGAATAGGCTGGATTGAAAACGTTTTTTAAAGAAAATACCTAAAAGGCCTATTACACCACAAGATATATCAGGTCATGTAGGCAGGGAAAGGGTAATGTAAGAGACCGGGTCCTGATCTCCATATTTCACAGACAGGGTTGATGGTCTCCAACTCGCCTATTTGTAGGCGATGGCGTGGCTGGATAAAGTACATCGATCCAGAAGGTATCTCTTCTTTTTTCTTTTCAAAATTCCGAGGTTGGTAGTCTCGAGAAACAGGAAGATGGCATGGAGTTCCACACCTGTTCAGTACGCATCAAGCATGTAATTCGATTATTGTAATATTAATATTATTCATCGTAGACCGTATTGCGCTCCATCGTAGACCGTAACTGTCGCTTAACACCAGGTGAGTTGACGGTCAATCACAAGCCTGTCGTCGAATAAAAAAAAAATGTTACGTAATATGTAAAAAAATCTAATTAATCAATTGAAGCGTAAACAAAACAAAAACACGGCGTATTGAACTAAAAGCATATATTTTCTCCTTATGCCTAAATGTAATAATTTAATTTGACATTTTACGATGTTGTTTACAATCCGGCGTACTATTATTTACAAACAATGTTGGAAATTTTTCTCTTTTCAGCGTTTTAGAATTGTTCGCGACAGATTAACGACTGTATTTCCCAAATATTTCTTTTGCCTTCGTAACCAGGTGGTAGGATTAGGTAAACGCCGCAAGGTGCACTCGTGCCCACGGCGTCTCCGTTGCTAATTGAAGTAAAAGATTAGATTTCTCTGACTCGAGGACGAAGGTAACTTATCCTTTTACGGATAATCAATGAATGGTATACTTGCAATTAGAATGTTTCTACGGAACATATTGGTAGAGATTTTTTTTTTAATACATTATAGATCTACGATTGACCGCCAACTCGCCTGATGTTAAGCGACGGTGTGGCCGAGGATGGAACTCGTCGATCTAGAAGATATCTATTCACTCTAGACTTGAAAATTCCAAGATGGAGGAGGAATATGGAGGATAGAGTCTGGTTGGATAAAAAAAAAACCGGACATATGCGAGTCAGACTCGCCCACCAAGGGTTCCGTACAAACTAGTAGATAAAAGGGGGAAATTATATATATTTTTATATTCTCCTTCATAAACCGAAAAATATACATCGTAAAAATATTTAAATCCCTGTTTTAGCTTGTACTAATAAAGCTTTTTCATATGATACCCCACATGATACGGTTAAAGCACTTTAAAATGTGACCCTCCTTCCTTGCATAAAGACCCTTTTTTTTTAAATTAAATTAAAAATATACAGTTTCAGATTTTTTCCTTTATGTGTACTATATGGCAAAGCTTCTTGCCAAATTTTACAGTTATAGATCAACAGTTATACGTAGACGTATGAAAGTCACCGATATAGCACAGAGGATTAGCAAGTTGAAGTGGCAGTGGGCAGGCCACATAGCACGTAGAACTGATGGCCGATGGGGCCGAAAGGTTCTCGAGTGGAGACCACGCACCGGCAAGCGCAGCGTAGGAAGACCAGCCATGAGATGGGCAGATGACCTCATACAAGTGGCGGGAAGACGCTGGATGCAAGCCGCTTCCAATCGGTCTTTTTGGAAATCCATAGGGGAGGCCTATGTCCAGCAGTGGACTTTTTATGGCTGAGATGATGATGATGATGATGATCAACGGGAACTACCCCATACATAGGTTTTGATTCCCTTGAGAGTGTCGAAATATGCGTATTTTGCAACATTTACATTCGGCTGTAACTTTTTTAATTGAAAACTGAGAAGTTTGATTTTTCTCTTTGCAGCAAGAGACTATGGATCTGCATATATGGTTTTAATTTCAACTCGATACCTTCACGCATTCCCGTAATATACGTAAGTATTGACACCCAGACGGACGAACAGACGGACAACAAAGTGATCCTATCCGTATTCCGTTTTTTTCTTTTGAGTTACGGAATCCTAAAAATACTGCCTCAGAGGTAGTCTCATATAAATTTTATTCAAAATCGTTTCATTACTTTGTTTTTTCTACAAAAATAACTGAAAAAATATGATCCAATAAACGGATTGCGTAGCTTACCATGTTTGTACATACTTGAAACTGCATTTTTTGTTAAATCCCATCCACATCTATTTGGCGACTGAACAACTGCAGGTATTAGAACCCGTACACAGGAAACATTGAAACTCTGCCCTCGTACAGCTAAAACCGCACTAATGCGTAAAAGTATATTCTGTATGGCTCCACTTATAAACACAAAAGTACCTAAAGATTTAAGGGATACAAACATTGGTATTTTTAAAAGTAAACTCAAATCTTTGTTAGCACATTAATGTTATTATTCCATTGCGGAATTTTTATCTGATAAAACTATTTTGACTTTAGATATTGACTAAAAGTGACATACCTATATCAAACCATTATTCTTATTCTATTTTAACTATAACTATTAACATACTTAATACCTGACATATATTGAATTAAACAGTAGACGTTCAGGAGTCACCGATATAGCACAGCGGATTAGCAAGTTGAAGTGGCAGGGGGCAGGGCACATAGCACGTAGAACTGATGGCCGATGGGGCCGAAAGGTTCTCGAGTGGAGACCACGTACCGGCAAGCGCAGCGTAGGAAGACCAGCCACGAGATGGACAGATGACCTCATACAAGTGGCGGGAAGACGCTGGATGCAAGCCGCTTTCAATCGGTCTTTTTGGAAATCCATGGGGGAGGCCTATGCCCAACAGTGGACTTCTTGTGGCTGAGATGATGATGATGATATATTGAATTTTAATATTATTTATAATTCAACTATTAGTGACTCTCTGACATTGTACGTTAATGACATTGGTTTGATAAGCATAGTTCTGATTGCATAGTTTGTAGGCCTCGCCGGGCATGGACATGTGTAACAACATTTCAAAAATCCATCTTGTATATTATTTTGTAATATGTAATGTTCAACAAAATAAAGCAACTATTCAAATAAATTGATCACCAAAGTTAAGCAACGGACGGTCCGGTCAGTCTTCGGATGGGTGACCGTGAGTGGCATTTCTTTCTGAGCGCTACCGTGGGTCGGATGACACGTTAAATTGTAGGTCCCGGTTGTTCAGCAATCGTCAAGCCAAGTCAGAGGCCTTTCGGCGGCTTAATAACTCTGACAATAGGGCTGGCCACTCAGTCTATACGAACTTACTTACTTTTAACAAAATAAAAATTCTGATTTCTGAGTTTGAAGTAGATTTTATCAGTTTTTTAAACTATAATTATTCACTTATCCCTTACACCAGTAGACCACCTTGGAGGAGGTAAGTGTACTAGAAGGACTTTTCTAAATCATGTGCGTATTGTTTAAGCGATGGAAAATACCGTGGAAACGCAAACAGACGCACATTGTAGACTGCAACGATTGCTTGGAATATAGTCTAGTAAAAATAAATACGTTTGTATGGAGCAGATCGCAGTATTTGCAACTGGGGGGGATTCTTTGAAATTATAATTGGAAAATAACTAAAAATCATAGATCAACAATAATCCCCGATTTATAGACTAGCTGCATTCCGCGGTTTCACTCGTGTAGTTATGAAAAACGGTGATGATTATGATGAAGATAAGTAGCTTATGTCCGTCTCTAGATCCAAAGCTATCTCTACTAATTTTCATAACGATCGGTTCAGCCGTTTGAGCGTGTAAAGGTAACAAAATTAGCTTTTATAATATCATTATGAAATTGTGTCAAATGTATTTCAAAAGACCAGTACAATCATTTAAATAACAATATACGTATGTGCCTTTTATGTTGTCACAAATCTTATTTTTACTAGACTAATAGGGTAAACAGGCAGAGAAACCCAAAACTAATAAATATATATATTTGGTGGACATTTCACACAACACCATCTAGCCCCAACTAAGCAGAGCTTCAGTATCTGTTTGTACAAACTGTCCCACTGCTGGGCGGGGGCCAACTTCTCATTGTGAGAAGGGTAAGGCTATAGTCTACCATGCTTGCCAAGTGCGGGTTGGCAGACTTCACACATCTTTCAAGATCATTGAGAACTCTCAGACATGTAGGTTAGCAGAGCTTGTATAATTGAAACTAGATGGCTGATACAATACATATATACTTTTTTGTAAACTTGTCATCGGATACATTTCGGTGAGTGTGCTTCAGATGTATATGAACTTTTCAACCGACTTCCACAGAGGAGGTGGTTCTCAATTCCACTGTATGATGTTTTTGTATGTTTGTTCAGCAATTACTCCGCCAATAATGAATTGTTCTTAACACCTATACAAATAGAGAATTATCGAAATATGATAATATTTAGGATTAGAAAAGGGTCTTCTGTTGTATAAAAAAAACAAAAGTAATAAATACTTATGTACTTAAGTAATACTGCAACCAAAGATTACGTCAACATTATCAACTTCCGTAACGTTGAAATATAATTTTACCTTCCTGCCATAAGTTTATATAAGCGACTTAGTTTGAAAAAACGTAATTGTTATGTGTATTATCACTATCTAGCATAAATACAAATGTACACTAGATACGTGTAATGTTTAAAGGTTATGTGATGTGTAATAAAGTTATTTTGAAATGAAAAAAAATATCTGTTGTATAATAGTAGATTGTTATACAAGGGGCTAAAAAGACCCATTGTAACGAGGTAGATTTTTTGTAGAGTAAATAGAAACCGAGTTACAATGGGTTTTTAGCGCCGTGTGTTACACTCTACTTTTCCCTACGATTGCGAGAATATAAAATAATCCAATACAATAATTCAAAGTTTATTATAATAAAAATGAAATGTACAAGTTGTACAAAGAGAATGTAAATATATTCCAAAGAGATTATTCTACTTTTGAATAAAGACTGTTTCGTGTATGTAGGCTCTTTGGTAACAGATAAAAATTATACGTTTTCCCCTAGGGCTTAAAATGCTATTTTATCCCCGCTTTACTACGCTACAATGACGGACTTTTAGAGCAAGAGTAGGGAAAAAATGATATTTTATTGCAAAAGTTGCCGCGAGACACATCTAAGTCTTAAAGCCGCAACTGTCATTTTGTACCAGCAAGGAGTTGTTAAATATTTTGAGCATCGATCAAATGAGAGCGTTTTTCGGTAAGAACGAACATGTTTTCGTGACCCTCATGAGCCATGAACAACCAGTACTAGTTTACATAAATGAATTAATAAAATAAATAAATATTTGGGGAATTTCACAAGACACCATCTAGCTCAAACTAAGTAAAGACTAAACTAGATAAACTAGAGTAAACTAGATGGCTAAAATAAAACATACACATATACTTTTTTTTGTAAATATATACACAAGATTCATAGAAACACCCAGACTCAGAACAAACATCCATGCTCACCACACAAATGTTTGCCCTGGGTGGGGATAGAACACACGACCTGCAGCTTAGTAGGTAGACATACTACCAACTGAGCCACAAGGCCAGTCAAACAATACATGAGTACCAGTACAAGAATAACCAAACTTTATAAAAGTAAAACCTGTAAACTCTATAAAAAGGTGTGAAAATGTTATAAAGCGAAACTGCGATACAAGAATGTGTCCGAGGGAGCAGCGGTGCCGGTCGCATATCGGATTCGCGTCGAGCGGCGAACACTGCAAGCTATTGTGTCGCATATAGAACAATGCGCCATATTTATAAAACATAAAAGCCGGCGTATCGTTCGTGAAATTAATAACAAATAACAATTGTGAAACGTTAGTTCGGGAGCAGTGCGAATTACCCATGCCGTTGTATAACTGACTCCTCAATGCATGGACCTATAAGACATACCAATAAAATACTAATATTTAGACCGATAAGACACACCAATAAAACACTAATATTTAGACCGCTAAGACATACCAATAAAATACTAATATTTAGACCGCTAAGACATACCAATAAAACACTAATATTTAGACTGATAAGACACACCAATAAAACACTAATATTTTGTTGGTTGACGATGTTTCAGTATTCTAGACGAATTGGGTCTGGTGAAAATAAGTCCGTTTAGAACATATGCCATTAAATGACAACTTGGGAATTCTTTGGAATCATGTAATATTGTGGTCTCCACTCGAGAACTTTTCGGCCCTATCGGCCGTCAGTTCTACGTGATATGTGCCCTGCCCACTGCCACTTCAACTTGCTTATCCGCTGTGCTATGTCGGTGACCTTTGTACGACCGACAAGCGTAACGTAGGAAGAACAGCCACAAGGTGGACAGAAGATATCATACAAGTGGCAGGAAGACGCTGGATGCAAGCCGCTTCCAACCGGTCTTTCTGGAAATCCATGGGGGAGGCCTATGTCCAGCAGTGGACTTCCTATGGCTGAGATGATGATGATGATGTAATATTGGGGCATATGATGACTCGTCGCACACTAATTGAGTCTCGATAGAGGCGCCGGATATTGGTATCGGAAAAGCAATATTGGCGTGGGTGGCTAAGGGTGTCGAGAAGTGTGCTACACTTTGACAGCTGTAGGAGGTATTATAGAAACATATATAAAACACTCAAAAAATATAACCCACTTTCTTACGGAGTCGGGTAATAAACGTTATATCAATAAATGTAATATAAAATGTCGGGTAATAAATGTTCAACAAACAATGCCCTGCAATATTCTCTAATAAAACTATAATGAGTTGTGATTGATTTTTAAATGATTTTATCCTACATTGCAATCGAAATCGCATAACTTTTCTTAAGACTTTCCTTTGTTTAGAATTTTGTTTATTTGTTTGCAATTAGTTGATTTAGATTGCCTTGTTTGTGTTTTGTCAAATTTAATTAAAAACAAGCCTTCAGCTTCGAAAAAAATGCAATTTGTGTATTCAGTATCATTGTAAACATAACCAGATATGTCTCGATGGTTTGCTTTAAAAAAAACTTCAAACATACGAGTATATACATTTTTTTTACGGGCAAGTGCCTTTATTAACTACAACACAACAATATACAGACTCAACTAACTAAACAATAAATAAAAGTAATAATTATGATGAATATTTAATAAATCTTGGAGAGATAATGGCCCCTGACGTCACCCCTATCCCCCACTCCCCATCTGCTTCATATGTCTCTCTGAATTGTCTCAATAACACTGCTGTCCATGTTTACCCAAAATTGTCTTTTTTATTCATTTGTTTCCTTTCTTAGTTATATGTGATTATATGTTATTCTATCACTTTCTGTAGTAAATAAACTACTACACAAAAAGCATATCGATTACCCCAGACCGATAAAGGTCTAAAGATAATCCAAATGCTCAAACCCACTACCAGTTAGCAGCGTACCCAGCATGATTGCCGCATTGCCACGTTGAATGCTACAAAAATTGTATCATCATATCATCATTTCAGCCCTTATAGATCCACTGCTGGACATAGGCCTCTTCTTTAAAGGAGCGGCACACACGTCACTCTCGATCGGTGACGCATCTTGCACTGCAAGGCAAGTGTAAGTGCAAGGCGCGTCACCGATCAAGAGTGACGTGTGTGCTGATCCTTTGAAAAAGACCGCCGAATGCGGTTGAAACTATAGTCGGATATTTCAGCTCAAAACAGACGTGAGTGACCCGTAGTTTTTATAAAAAATCTTGCCCTCTGACTTGACTATATCGTCTCTCCATCTGGCTGGTGGTCTGCCTACTGGTCTAGTTGCTCCTCTGGGTTATTATATTAGAAAATTAATATTTCCATTGCTCTCGTTTTCGATATTTACTTACAAATATATCAGGAATGTTACAGTTTAGGTTTTATCAATCATATAACTAATTTGGTCTTGATATTTTTTGTTATTTATATAATCGTCACATATTCCTAGAATACTGTGAAAAAACAACGAAATAGCAACCACTGCATATGTCACCTTGTATAGAAAGATGTTACAATCGACATTATATTGATATAAGAAGTAAAAGTACTTCTTATAATATCAATATAATGTCGATTAAAGTTTAAAAACATACTTCAAACAGCAAAAAAATATTATAATAGACATTACATTACGGTTCTTCTGAAATACTTACGGCCTTACCGAAAAACATTACTTAACTTTAACCATCATCCTAAATTCATTGGTAAATAAAAGCTAAATTCCTAAAGAAAATTGGTAATTAAAAGCCATTCCATATTTTATAAGCGTAAAGCGTTTCGTTTGTGTTTTTGAACCCAATTATTGTATAAAAACATCTGTTAGCGAGGTCTTATGTTCGCCAAACTACCAGTTAATTTTATTATACAAACACAACGATGATATTTGCTAGTTACTACTTAGAATCTATTTAAAGGGATAACATTACTGCATTGTTATGTGCGAACATGCGGTTCACTGCGAGCGACGAATTCCAAGAATACCGTATTCGGAGGCACGTACGTTTACGATTTGCTAAATCTCAAACACTAAATATAACAACATAATAACAATAACGTAGGGCTGTGTGGGCTACTTTGCATCGTTTTTTTGTGCATACGACGGTTAAACGGTAATAAGGGTATAAGCGACATTTTAGTCAAAAATAAGTTATGTATGCTAAATGAAAAAGCGTTTTTTTTAGTAAGATAGCATTCATATCTAATTTTTTACTACAATGTCGCTTATATCCTATTACCTTTCAACTACAATGTCGCTTATACCCTTTAACCGTCGATATGACCAGAAGAGCTAGTTGTTCGCTCCTTGCTAAGCTTGGCAGTTTCTCATAACAGTAGATCTCAGATCGGTAGAAGCCACCCTTTCATCTGTCTGAGAATGCCACCTAGAAGTTTGCATTTCAACAGTTATCTGTATCCACTATGTGAATAGATATCTTCTAGATAATCTACATTGATGAGCTCCATCCTCGGCCACACCGTCGCTTAACATTAGGCAAGTTGGTGGTCAATCGTAGATCTACCTTGTATAAAAAAAAATTAAAAAAAACCCACTCAGGGCAAACATTTGTGTGAGCATGGATGTTTGTTCTGTGTCTGGGTGATTCTATGTATCATATGAATATATTTACAACAAAAATAAACAATATAAATGTATTCTATCAGCCATCTAGTTCCATAGTACTAGCTTTGCTTAGTTTGGACTAGATGGTGTTGTGTAAAATGTCCACCAATATTTATTTATTTATTAGATACCTTAGACTTATCACCAGGTCCAAGTGCGATGTACAGAATTTGTCAAAAAAAGAAAAAGAAAATACATGATAACATTTCTACTACGAGTACATAGCAATGGCCGAGTTTAGCACCATCGCTTAATATCAGGTGAATTAGCTAGTAAGCCTATTAAGAATAATAAAGAGAATCTCGTGAAGGCTGAGAAGGATAAGATCAGCAAGTACCTTGACTTGGCTCACGAGATAACCGCCATGTGGGATGTTGACTCGACAATCATTGTCCCGATATTCGTATCGGTGAACGGTGTCATAGCGAAGAGCCTCGACCAACATCTCAAGCCTCTTGAGATGTTGGGTCAAGGGTCGGATTCAGAAGGCAGCCGTCTTAGACACGGCACGAAGTGTCAGGAGGTTCCTAAGTCTTGTAGCCCCTATCGTCAGCAGCTTAGACCCTGCCCCGCTACCGGCGGTACCCCTAGGTTTGTTGTATCAGCCTGTAGTGTCCCACTGCTGGGCAAAGGCCTCCCCCCGATTCCCCTCGATTATTTCCTAGGTTCAGGTTTTTATTGTTTTTTATAGAAATATTCTAAAAAATACTTTTTAAGTTGTGAAAATAAATATGTAAATAAGCAAATCAAATAAGCATGTTATTTCTAAATTATTATATTTTGATCTCAATTACAAATATTTGCGAAATTCAATATGATATAACCGAAGTAGTTAGAAATAGCTTAAAATCAGCTCTCAAGATTTGATTGTACACATTAATAAGATAAAAATCAATACTGACAAGCGTATTAGTTAAATATCACTAAACCTGACTAAATATCATTTAAATTGTTGTATTGATTCTACAAACCCAAAGTACAATGTAACATCGACTACGTTAGCACTTTCCATCAGGAAGTTCTAGTCCCTAATTTAGGGACTAGACTTCCTGATAGAAAGTGCTAACGTAGTCGAGTTTAGGCTCATTAGCTTTGTTATCTTGACCTACCCATTACTCGTCATGACAACTAAATTCGAGCAGAAAGATTACAATTCGAACCCCCTGATAGAAAGTGCTAAGATAGTCGAGTTGTCACCGTAACCGGCACCGAGTCATGCAGTTACCGTAAGCACTTGTATTGCATAAATAAACGTTTCCACCAATTTTTTTACACATTTTTTTCTCTTATTGTTACAGGCGCATCGTCCTATGACAGCGGGATTTGCCTGCTAGACAACAATGTGGCTGATACGTCCACCTCTCAAAATATCAAGTCTGAAGAGGAACTGTCACGTGTATACCAAACGTTGTCGATGCCAGGCCTTCACAGGGAGGACGCCAGCCCAACTACAAGGTCTGATTGTAAAACTGTTTTACTGGCACATTTACTACAGCATAGGTACATACAATTACGCCTATTTTCCTTTGCGAGGTAGGCACAGCGTCAGAAGCCATGAAGCCGTTTGACGCCACATTTGACCATAAGGGTTGGATGGAAAGGATATAGTACTAGAGAGTTAGAGGGGATTAGTATACTGTAAAAGTCAGTTAAAGGAGTTGTGGGAAATTGGCATTTATGCAGGCGATAGATTGACCCCCTGTCACTGCAAGCAAATATTACATCTTACCCTCATACTTAAACATAATCCTTTCTAACCCTCTAATACACTTTCCCTTCCATCTTAACCTTCTAACCACGGTCAAATGTGACGTCAAACGGCTTCATGGCCTTTGACGTACAACATATAAATTATAGTGTAGCTCTCGTGGCGTAGCTTGACCAAGTGTTTTAAACAATCACCAATATTAAGCAACAGGCGGGGATCGGTCAGCCTTTGGATGGGACAATTTAACGTGACTTACGGTCGTAAGTCACGTTAAATTGTAGGTCCGTTGTTTGTTCTCAAAAACAGCAATCGTAAAGTCAGGTCAGAGGCCTTCCGGCGGCTTAGTAACACTGACACTAGTCACTTAAGACACAATATTACCTACGTCACTATGGCTGGTCACTCAATCTTTACGATCTTAATTTTTCTAGTGATGCGATTTCTCACTCTCGTATTATTAATTCTCTACTCGTACGTCAATTTAGCTAATAAATCTGAATATTTTGTAATACTGTTTTCATGATCTTGAAATTTGCATATAGTCAAAATTACTTACATTCAATAAATTAATAATTTGAAAAATAGTTATTAACTATAAGCGAGACACCTTTGTCATCTAGTAAGCTTCGCGCTAAAAGATCTTGAAGTAATGGGTAAAGATTTATCTGAAACAGCTTTATCCATTCAGTCTTTATCAATCACAAAATTAAGTAGTACGAATAAACCGAAATAAATATCCTTACTTTGTTATTATATATTAACAAGGGCGTAGTCAGGTATGGACAGTGACAGGGAAGGGGTCTAGCAAGGCCGGGGCCTTCGTATCGGGGTGGCCCCGACCACCCCGAATACCTGTAAAAAATCTTGTAAAATCTTATACATGATTAACAAGTTGTAAAAGACTCGAGTTTTTTGTAGTCTTGATTTCTAGACCTAATTGTCTCTTTTTGTAAGAATCTTGACTAAATACGTCACGCGTGTATTTGAGTCATTCTTTCTTAATTTGCTTCTACAATCTATCTATCACTGATATGACTACTTTATTAATCGTCTGTATTATAATTGTGGTAGATGACCCCTGATCTACCTTTGACCTTTATATAGAAACCTTGCAACGTACGCCTACGGTGTTGATGCTAGGGAACGTCGACTCCGTAGGCGAAGAAAAGAAAATTATGCCTCGTTTAAAGAAATTCACTATTTATTATTGCTTTATTTTTGTATGCCTCTGTTTTAATATAATTTTGTAAATCCTCAGCAACGACTCTAAAAACAAATCGAAACCTTCGACGCCGACAAGTCCTGGGTGCTCAGAAATGAAGCCACAATCCACAACGCCATCGACGCCCTCTTCACAGACGCACACCAAGCCACCCTATTCTTACGTCGCACTCATCACCATGGCAATACAGAACAGTCAGACGAAGCGCGCTACCCTCAGTGAAATATACTCATATATCACCAAAGAGTTTCCGTTCTTCGAGAAAAACAAGAAAGGGTGGCAGAATTCTATTCGACACAATCTGAGTCTCAACGAATGCTTCATCAAGGTGCCGCGGGAGGGGGGCGCGGAACGTAAAGGCAATTACTGGACACTTGGTAAGGTTCACCTGACCTCCTCTGATCCTACGCACGCTTTCCGCTTATCTCCTCATGCGTTTCGATCCTGTTTTGTTTTATTTGCTGGAGCGCATTGCGATTGTACGGCGAATTTTATTTGCAGCGAAGTGCTTGCGTGGATTTGAGTTTTAGTGTCGTCAGTGAGTTATTGTTATAGATCCCAGTTGTGGCGAGATGTTTGAGAATGGGAACTTCAGACGGCGGCGGCGGATGAAGCGGCCTTTCCGCGCTACTCCGTACTCCAAGCCTATGTTTGGTGAGAGCTACCACGTAGCTCATGTAGGCCAGCATGTGCCAGCACACATGCAGGCTTTGCCGCTCAGTGCTAGGAACTATTTCAACCCTGCATCGCCATATCATCCGCCTTCGTATTCCAGATATGACACGTGAGTGTAAATAAATATTATATATATTAAATGTTAATTATGTTATAAATATGCACTGCTTTACGTTACTATTTATCTCATGTCCATCTGTAGGTGTTCAGCTATTTTTATAACAAATTGCATAACGATTTCCTTAGCCGTTTGTTTGCGAAGAGGTAACAAACAGACAGAGTTACTTGTTAGTATTAGTATGGACGAATTATGCGCCCGAGTCAGAATGCCTCGGCCAGGAACTAATTTATAGATATATCAATGCTTGCTCACCTAAAATAATATCAACATAAAAGTTACTTATATAATTTTATTTTATTTTGTTTTGTAATTTATTATAGAAAAAGAATTTGTTTTATTTGTTAGTGACAGCGTGTTGCGAATTTTGGTACCACCATAAACTAATTATAGTTTTTAGGTACCCCTAAGGATATTTTTATTGTTTTTGTAATGAATAAATAAATAAATAAACAAGAACTAATTCTGTGTTCGTTCATGGTATTAGGATTCTAGTTTTTTTAAAGTTTTTGTGTAAATGCTTAGAAATTCTATACCGTTTTATTTCGTTGATATGTTTTATGCAGCTCAAAAATCTTATTCAAATACAAGGCATCATAAACAAAGTTATAATTTCTCGATATGATTTTGTAGGGTAGTGGATTTTACACAGTTTTCATTTAAAAAAATCAGACGATTTTGTCGCAAAAAACTCATATATCGACTTTACTTTTTTTATACTCGCAAGGTAATCAAACCTATGGGGTACTTCCCGTTGACCTATTTGGCAAAAAGCATTGTTTAAAGTACACATAAAGGAAAAAAAACGAAAATTGTACATTTTTAATTTAATCACATAAAATAGGGTCTTTATGCAAGAAAGGACTAAAATAAAACTAAAATCTAAAAAAAAATATGTTTTCCCTTTTATCTACTAGTTTGTACGGAACCCTCGGTGGGCAATGCCGCCGCTTCCATCAGGTCTTTTTGGAAGTCCGTGATGGAGGCCTATGTGCAGCAGTGTACTTCTTATGGCTGAGATTATGATGATGTCTCTTTCGCATTCGTGTGACGTATATTTCAATTAGTGCTGTTTAATCGTAGAGAAAAAGTCTATGTTTACTTTTTTAAACTATCACGGTCATTCATTAAAACACTATTATTATTAACGGGATATTTACCAAAACAAAATTAACGCGAACCACGGTAAATATCCCGTTAATAATAATAGTGTTTCTATGTTTACTGTCACCGTGGGTAACTTTGACTCTGTGTTCAATTATTGTACATAGTTTTTTTCAAAGGTTCTCGGTTTTTTCCCAAAAAAACAGTTGTCAAATTACATTATTTAATTATTTATCAGTAGTTTTAACTACTAATCTTTTAGGAAAAACAATTGAGAACATTCGTAAAAAGTTATGTAGGTACAATGTTTGACAAGTAGTCTAAGTTACCCGTTACATTGACAGTGATTGAAATTAAAAAAAATATTTTGACTAAATTAATCTCCACAGACTCCGGGATCCGTGCCTTTTATAAACTAATATAATTATATAATAAATAAAATTTGTGGATATTTTACACACCACCAAACTAAGCAGATCTTGTACTATGGAACTAGATGGCTGATAGAATACTTATATTTGAACATATTTTTTTTAAATATATACCTACGTATGATACATAGAAAAACACATACATATATACAACAAATATAATGTATTTTTAACTACTTATATATTTTTTCATTATGCAAGAAAAAAACATTAGAGATGTTTAAATCATACACAGCATCATAAAATTTCATAAACATTCCATGACAATAATACATTTGCTACGATGACAATAATACATTTGCTTCGATCGCTCAAAAATTAAGAAACAAACTACTTAGGTATACGAAATGAACTCACAAGAGTAAATAATTATTGTAATTACCAACAATCGCGTAAACAGACATAATAATTATCAGTTAATAATTTCAAATGTTTATAAAGTGTGTGACAATATACTTACGCATATAATTAATAAAATAATATTTACGTATCCTCGATGTATGTTTACAAAACAAACACTAATGACCGTCTCGTGTCGTTTCATTTCCGATTTCCGCAAGATAATCTTTTTTAGTATAATTGCATATTATTAAAATAGTAAATATTTATCTATATTGTGATCCGTTTTGATAATTGCAATAATTAAAATAGTAAATACATTTCTTGAAGATGCGTGCATTCCGCCAACCCGTACTTGGCCAGTGTGGTGAGGTATGGCCTTACCCTTCTCACAATGAGATGGCCCGCGCCCAGCAGTGGGACGGTTTGTACAAACAGGCTGATTAAAAAAATAAATGTGTTCCGTTTTGTGACCTATTTTGCGATTCCATATATAAAAACTTTTATTTATTCGTAAATAGGCTCTTGACCGTCAACTAGCCTGGTGTTACGGTCTACGATGAAGCGCGCTTGCCTAGAAGAAACCTATTCACTCGCGATTTGAAGACACCTAGATTATATGTAATAAATAACCGGCCAAGTGCATGTCGTATCACGCGCAAAGTAGGGTTTAGGGAATGCAATCCCGATCTCGTGACATTTTTCGAGATCAAACCCGAAGCAGATATGGCGAGATCTCGTACGAGAATAAGCGGCAGTAGTCAGCGACGCTATACGTGTCCGCTCGATGCATACCGACTGACATAAGATGCAGTATATCAGACAGCACTCTCTCTGTACATTTCTAAAATCACTCATAGATCTCTAGATCTAGGATAGGCAGGAATAATTCTGGAGATAACTTCCTTTAGATAGATAGATAAACTCTTTATTCACCACTACAGAAGCCTAGGCTTATAATTAAACTAATGAATATATTTTGTAAGTTATATTAAATAATAAAGGTATTTTTCTTTCAATTAATTTTGTACCTTAATTAACCTTATAATCACATCTTCACAGTTTTCATCGTTTTTTAGTTATCCGATTTAAACAATATTTTTTCGAAAATTACTCGAGATCTAGAAAATACCGAAATTTCGCGAGATTGTAATTTCTTTTCGCGAGATCTCAAATATGCGATCTCGACTCGACATTGCATTCCCTAGTAGGGTTCCGTAGTTGCACATCATAATTTATGTGAACATAAAACGGGGTCTCCTGTTTGATACTATAAACATACGAGTAAACTTATGTTAGTTTAAATGAAATTTGCACGAAATTTTCGTTTATTTCTTCTCTGTGTACATTTTTTAAGTTAATTGACTATTACTCCTTCATTTGTAAAGCCTACGTAGCTGTGATATTTATCCTTCTAATTTCATCATTTATGCTAGGTACTACAATTATTTTTTTTATATCTCAAAAGTCAACCGTTTAGTCGGTAGAGGTGGCGGACACTAGACTCTTACAAAAATTATCACTTCAGCTTCATATTTCGCAAACGGATCCCTAAATTGAAAAATGGTTTACGCACACCCCCAATGTTTTTTTATTATCTATTCAACCCCACACAATGGGGTAGATGAAAAATATTAAATGCTTGTTTTTGGATATGTGAAAAATGTTAAGTCATAATCGGCCTTACCGAAAAACGTTACTTAACTTGAACCATCGTCTTAAATTCTCTGTCTTCTTTCCACAAGTGCAATTACGTGTCAGCAAAAAGTTGAAAAAATATGTTAGGCAATACTTAAAGTTAAGTAACGATTTTCGGTAAAGCCTAATATAGGTATAACGAATTATGTATTAATACGAAAACTATATATAAAGCTAAGTAAGCTTTACAAGTTGTACAAGTTGGAATTTTAAGTTTACCTACCTACCTATTATATTTTTAGGACTACCTTGGTAAACGATGACACACGACGAAAAAGCCCTCTAGGATAATAAGTAGGAGGCTTTTCCGGTCTGTCATTCTCATTAATAAAGTAAAAAGGAAACGATTAGTACGTTTGAATGGCATTTCCACCGTGGGAGGTCTCTTATTACCTTGTTTTAATAGACAGAAGATATTGAATGCATCACTCTCTCTCTCTCTCTCTTTTGTTGTTTTATCTTACTCGGAAAGTACGCTTGAAATTAGCTGAATAGAGGGATGAAAACAGACTTTTCACCCCTGAAAAAGAATTTCTAACAAAGCCAAAATAAATTAAAAAAACCCTGCTGTCAAATTACAAAAAAAAAACACATTCTGTTTTGACATTATTATTTCATCTTTTTATTGATAAAAACTGGCTGGTAGAAAAAGAAAAAAAAAACATAAAAAAGATGGAAAAGTGGCAATTCTCTCTTCAATTGTTTTATTGGATGCCCATTTTATTTATTTATAAAGATTTGTATAAAATGAGTTCATCAAATTCAGGGATTGTTTTACCGTATCAGGTTTTACACTTTCCTTTTATTCGAAATGAAAAGTTGAGTGAATGATCATATTTAGGCACACTAACTATTCTCAAAACATCTCGTGACTAAATAGGTTCCTTTCGATTGTGTAACAATCTACTTTAATATCATCACAGTAATTTAATTTTATTCTATGTAAACAGTTTAAAGTAGTTCCCTCTTTAAAAAAAATGCTACGTTTTGTTTTTCCAAACTATTGTGTTATTACAAAATTAAATATTGATAGTGTAAAAACGATTTTAATCTAGGGTGCCGTGCCGTGCCTGGCAGCGGGGCAGGCACATATGTATATTATTGTTTAGACATAAAGTGATGAAATGGAACTTTTCTTAATAATACTCCGTTAATATTATTAAAGTACTTTACACAAGCATGACTGGAATTGAGAATGATTTACTTGACTCAGAGTATGCCTTGTACCTATACTTGTGTAAGCTTTTATAGCTTATACAAATCTTTATACTTGACACTGGCAAATATGCTAATCTGCGGGTCCTTTATAAAATAAAGAAGAAAAATCTAGCTAGATATTGTAATTTTTTGTTTGTCCTTAAACATTATTCTTTCTACGAGATAAAATGGTCACAGTTACAACAAAAAACCGGGTCAGTTCGAGTCAGACTCGCCCACCGAGGGTTTCGTACAAACTAGATAAACGAACTACCGGGCGAAGCTAGTCATTGATAAAAGAAGGGAATTATATGTTTTTGTTTATAATCCGAAAATTACACATCGTAAAAATAATGAAAACCCAATTTTAGCTTGCTTAACTCAAAGCTGAAGTGAGTTAACTTTAATATTTGGACCCTCATTCCTTGCATAAAAACCCCATTTTTGTGATTAAATTAATGTACAGTTTTTAGATTTTTCCTTTATGCTTCTAGCCTAATTTCATAGTTCTAAATCAACGGAAAATACCCTATAGATTTTGATTTCTTTGTGAGTGTCGAAATGTGCGGTTTTTCGCGACATAAGTATACGGCTGTAACTTTTTGTACGATTGTCGAGAAGTTTGATTTTTTTACAGTTGCAAGAGATTATAGATCTGCGTATATGGTTTTAATTTCAATTCGATACCTCTACGCGTTCAAAGGTCTCCAAGATCAATTAGAATGTCTTACAGACTGACAGACGGACAACAAAGTGATCCTATAAGGGTTCCGGTTTTTTCTTTTGTGGTACGGAACCCTAAAAAGTAACTTACTTTCCGATTTCACATTGACCTCTAGTTACGGTTGTCATCTATCCCAAAAAATTGGTGTTACAAGAGTAATGAAATGTGTTTGAAAATTAAACAAACTTAAATTAAATTAAACCCAGTAAAGTTTGATTAATAATTTTTTTATTTCACGCAAAATGAATAAATGCATTTAAAAACGAGTAAATAAAAGTGATTAAAAAAAACCGGACAAGTGTGAGTCAGATTCGCCCACCGAGGGTTCTTTACAAACTAGTTGACAAAAGGGGGAAATCATTTTTTTTTTTTATATTTTCCTTCTTATACCAAAAAATATACATCGTAAAAATATTTAAAAACCTGTTTTAACTTATGCTAATTAAGCTCTTTCATATGATACCCCACATGATACGGTCAATTCACTTTAAAATTTGGACCTTCATTCCTTGCATAAAGACACTACTTTTTTGTGATTAAATAAAAATGTCCGGCTTCCGTTTTTTTCCCCATATGTGTACTATTACACAATGCTTCTTGTCAAATTTCATAGTTCTAGGTCAACGGGAAGTACCCCATAGGTTTTGATTCCTCTGTGAGTGTCGAAATGTGCATTTTTACGACATATTCGGCTGTAACTTTTTTTTACAAAAATTGAGAAGTTTGATTTTTCTTTCTGCAGCAAGAGACTATAGATCTGCGTATATGGTTTTAATTTCAACACAATACCTTTACGCGTTTTCGAGATAAAGGTCTTGACACCCGGACGGACGGACAGACGGACAACAAAGTGATCCTATAAGGGTTCCGTATTTTTCTTTTGAGGTACGGAACCCTAAAAATAATTTCAACTTCAAAACTGAAAAGGAAGAAATAATAAATATTACATAATACTGACAAATTAAATGAAAACTCGGCGTCTACCTAAGTAGGTACGTACCCTAACTATATTTTTGAAGCCGGTGTCTGTCTAGGACTTAGTGATTGGTTAAGCCTGGCACCGACCTCAAAACAAATTGTTGGGGTACCTAACTAGGTACGTACCTAGTTAGGTAGACACCCAGTTTTGATTTAATTTGTCGGTGTGACATTTATTATTTCTTCCTCTTCGGTATGTAAGTCGATTTTGTTAATTAATTTTATTGTTTAGTAAGTCATAACTTCAGACTCTTCAGAGGTGGTCCCATATTTTTTTTATCAAAATTGATTGAGTACATTGGTTGACTGGAAAAATATGTCATCCAAGTAAACGAATTGCGTATTTTGAAATTAGTTTTTTTTTTGTTTTTTAAGCTATAATTATTATTTGAAAAGCTCAAACCGACGTTATATGTGTCTCACGTTTTCCAGGACTTGGCTGACACAAGGCCCTGGCGGGCTAGGCTATGGAGGTGCGTGTGGCGGCATGGGTCGCAGCCCGCCTGGCTGCTCGCCTCACGCTGCGCTACCACACCAGTCGTCTCCAGTTGCCGTCAATCCTTTCGCCACTCATCAACTTCAGGGACAGGTGAGAAAACTTCAATGTTCACATACTCAATTTTCAATTTCAAAATATCTTTATTACACATAAAATTTAAACATTACACGTATCTAGTGTACATTAGTATTTATCCTAGATAGTGTTGACAATATACATAGCAATTACGTTTTTTCAAGCTGAGTCACTTATATAAACTTAAAGCAGGAAGGTAAAATTATATTTTAACGTTAAGGAAGTTGATAGTAATGACGAATGTATTAATAGTTTACGTAATCTTTAGTTGCAGTATTACATATTTAAGATGTTTTATTTAAAGAATTTGTTTTTAAACCAAAGAGGGTAGTTTTATAATATAATTCCACTAGGACAGTATGGGCAGCAAACAGCACGATCGAGCGAGCACAACATGTAATAATAAGTGACACATACTACCAACTTGACTTAAACTACGATCTCTTTGAACGGCAGGAGGCGTCACAAAGTAGTTTTTTCAGGGAACTAATGTGACATAGAGGGAGCTGTTGTCCTTATTTTATTCATTCCGAGACTATAGAATATAGTAGTATATACTATATATAGTAGTGTATACTATATACTATATATAGTAGTACATACTATATATAGTAGTGTATACTATATACTATATATAGTAGTACATACTATATATAGTAGTATAGTAGTATATACTTAATTACTTATTGATGTTAGTTTCCATGTTTTGTCACAATAGTTGTCGATTTAAACAGACTCTACAATGGACTTTTGATCGCTGCAACTTGGCTGCAACATGGCTGCAACCGTGATTGGTACTCATTGAAATTAAACAAATTTTAACAAAAAATCATATTTTTTAAATATACGCGATAACTTCTTGCTGAGTGAGTCCGGATTGTGACATAAAATAAAGTAGGTAATTAATCATAATTTGACTTTTTATATAAATTTATACTTCAATATTGTCGTAAATGAATATGTAATTATCTATTCTAAAAAAAACTAATTCAAAATACTCGTTAAAATTATCAAATGTCCAATTCTGTCAGTCTGTATTTACTTAATTAAATCGAGATTAAACTTTGAGTGCCGTGTCATAATGCAGTAAAACAGTGCGTTTGCGGGTTGATGCTTGAACGCTTCAGTTGCTCTATGAAAGGATTTTTCTTGAAGTTAGTTGGTTACAAATACTTGTGTACGTGAAAATTACAATTTACAATCTCGGAATTTTCGAAATTAAATTCGTGCGTAAAAAATACGTGCGACTAACCCTTATTTATTGTTAAAAAAAAAATAGTCTAAATTTTACAAATATAAATCCAGATTCCATGCTAGCTTACCACGTTACTATCTCGTCTGATTATTATGGAGTTAGTAATTTAGTCAAGTTAGGAGTGGGGCTATGGCCGTAGGGCTAAGACCTTATTACATCACAGCATCGCCTCCCACCACAAAACTTTAAAAAAGTATGAATATAAAAACAACAAATCGTCGTTGCAATTCTAAAATCTCCTATGCGAAATATTTATACAATCACACGAGAGTATGTAGATACGATAATTACTATAAAATGCAATGCAAAAATCCATAACACAAATATCCAAAAATGCCACAAAGGAGATTTTAGATTTGGAACGACGAAATAATATAACAACGGCAAGAGTTGTTGTTCAATTAAATGTGTGATCGCTATTTAATTAAAAACATTTTGTTTTATTTATCAATCAATGCTGGACTAGACTTGAGGGAAATTAGCTTTTATGTGTAAGCGATGGGCTGATCCCTTGTCACAAGCAACATTTTGTACATTTTAATAACTCTACTTTAATACCTTCTCCCTTCCATCTAACCCTCTAACCACGTTCTAATGTGGCATGAAACTGCGTATGCGCAGTGAGTTTTCTGTAGCTGTACCACAGAATTATGGCCAATCCCTGCCTGCCGTCAATCTCAGGTTCCTCACCCACCCCCCGCGCACGCCTGTTATATTGTTGGAGTTTGTCTGAACTACACATTTCGCTGTCAGTTTTCATTCATGCAAGTGTGTGTTATAGTCAGTTAAGTCAACTTGAGTATGTGTCACTGAATAGCGTGACGTTGTATGGAGTATCCGACGTGTCTGCATCACAATGTGTTCTGTGCCATGACTGTTTTACTAGTTTTTTTCACAGCGATCTATATGTAATAACGTACTAGATGTCATGTTTTGAACAGTCACTTTGTTCATCGTAACTGTAGAGCAGTATGTCTACACCTTGTAGCTTGTAATAGTGATGCGGCTTTGACGACCGTTTTGTTGTTTGAAATTTCTGTTCTAGTTTACATTGAATTCTTTGCTTTTTCAGTTACAAAGTCCTCTCCAGCCCATGCAGACTATGCCCATCAATACATATAATTCGATCGGCGTAAATGCTCTTGGTAAGTTAATATTTTCATTGGTAACATTTTACTGTAAATACTACTTAATCTTTGGGGTCAAACTCTTAATAAATAAACTGAAGACATTTGACATTTTGCGAAATGCGAAGAATGAACGAGTGTTCTTACAAAATAAGTAAAATTAAATCACTTTAAAGCACCTGCTCTTATTTATGAGTGTTAAAATCCTTCAGTAAAATCCAGATAGAATTGCCTTGAACTATCGTACAAGGCAATTCGATCAAGAGATTCAAGTTCGACAATATTCTGTACAGGAAGATCGGGCTGAAATTATATCTTCACAATTGAACTTATCTCAAATAGTATATTGCTTCTACATGAAAAATAAAATAATTAGAACGGTAATGAACCCCAACTACTGTAAATTATTTCGCATCTCCATTTTAATCAAAATCATAGATTAGTCACCAAAGCTTATTTTTATGCGGCTCTCCAACGCTTCTGTAAACTGGAACGGATGGAGAAAAAAAAGATTGGAAATGAGATTTCATATATTTTTGGATGCAACCAGGTTATGTGGGATGTGTGTACCCACTAAAACCCCCCCGGTGGCCAGCCTAACTGCTAAAATGGAGGACTCCGGGTTCTCGTTTAACGAACTCTTACCAGAGCCCTCAGCACTGTGACGTATTGCCTTCTCTGCCTGCTAGGCCTTCGAACCGCAAGAGCCACTCCTCGCATTCATCCCTAGCCTGTTTGGGTAGTAGGTCAGGGTCCCGATCCTGACCAGCCCCGGGCCTAGAAGTCCCCTTTTAGTAGCCTCTTACTACAGGCAGGGGATACCGATGCCGTATTCTAGTGCCCCGGCACCAGGGCGGTCAATTAGGTACATCTGGTGCGCAAAATCCGCGGTGGCGTGCCTTAGACCTCGTTTCTTTTTCGTAGACCGATGAATTCCTCGACGATTCACATTCACTTTATTGGTCACCAATTGCTGTATTTTTAGGGTTCCGTACCCAAAGGGTAAAAACGGGACCCTATTACTAAGACTTCGCTGTCTGTCTGTCTGTCTGTCTGTCTCCAGGCTGTATCTCATAAACCGTGATAGCTAGAAAGCTGAAGTTTTCACAAATGATGTATTTCCGTTGCCGCTATAACAACAAATACTAAAAATTTAAAAAATAAAAGATTAAGGGGGGTCCCCATACAATAAACGTGTTTTTTTCGTATTTTTTTGCTCAATATTAAAAACGGTAACAGGTAGTCGCTTCAAATTTTCACAGAATACTTACTTGTATATTACCTTTCAAAATAAATAATTAAATAACTATAAAGTAAATATTAAAGGGGGGCTCCCATACAAAAACGTAATTTTTAAGCAATTTTTACTCGATGTTAATTAACAGGTAGAAACTTGAATATTTGTAACTAAATATTTAGAAATATATTAACTATAAAAATAAATACCTAATCTAATACATAAAAACTCACAAAATGAAAATAATCCGTGCATCTAAACGCGGTGCGAGCGCCGCGCCGCGGTGTGGCGGTGGCGCGAACGCGCGGGTAGCGGGGGAGGTAAGATCACGGAGCGAGCCATAACCGCGCGTAGTCACGCGAGCGTCGTCATGCTGCCCGGATGTGTATCGAAAACCTACCTATAAGTTTGCAATTTACTACTTGGAATTTCGTTGATTTCTCTTTATTTTATAAACAGAACTAAACTTTGTAGTATTATAGATGATAGTACGGAACCCTTCGTGCGCGACTCCGACTCCGACTCGCACTTGGCCGATTATTTGTATTTTTAGGGTTCCGTAGCTCAAAAGGAAAAAAACGGAACCCTTATAGGATCACTTTGTTGTCCGTCTGTCCGTACGTCCAGACCTGTATCTCGGAAACGCGTGAAGGTATCGTGTAAAAAATGAAAACTATATACGGAGATCCAGTCTCTTGCTGCAGAAAGAAAAATCACATTTATCAGTTTCGTAAAAAAAAATATTGCCTAATATGTCGTAAAAAACGCACATTTCGACACTCCCAAGGGAATCAAAATCTATGGGGTACTTCCCGTTGACCTAGTCGAACTATGAAATTTGACAAGAAGCATTGTGTTAGAGTACATATATAGAAAAAATCTGAAAACTAGACATTTTTAATTTAATCACAAAAAATAGTGTCTTTATGCAAGGAATGAGGGTCCTAAGTTCTTTAACCGTATCATGCCATATGAAAGAACTTCATTAGCATAAGCTAACAGGTTTTTAAATATTTTTACGATGTATATTTTTCGGCTTATGAAGGAAAATACTTAAAAAAAAAATATGATTTCCCCCTTTTATCTACTTGTTTGTACGGAACCCTCGGTGGGCGAGTCTGACTCGCACTTGTCTGATTTTATTTACTTTTAAAAGGGCCTCTTAGGGCCTTGGTTATGCCGACCAAACCACCGCACTTGACCCGAGAGTTTATCTGAATCACGTTATACTCTGTTTACTTGGGTATGATCGCGCGCGCTGGCTGTACTTTGAGAACATAATTTATGTGCCCATTGTTTTCTTTTATACGTTAAAATTCAAGTGTACCTAATACTAATACACAAATGTGACGTCATAGGAATGTTTATGCGATAGTGGCGCCACCTTCAATATCCCCTTTTTTAATTATTGATTTTTAGAGTCTCGTAGTAACTACTAGGAACCTTTATAATTTCGTCATATCCGTCTGTCTGTATGTTATTCATTTTACTCAGAGGTACGGTACATTTTTTTTATGTATGTACACGAATTACTCCGTCATTCGAGAACTAATTATTGTGTTTCCTGAATTGGTGTATAGAGAAAGCTCCCAAGTTGGTCCAATAATTATTTTATAAACATCGCTTTATTACTTTTTGAATAATCTTTAAAAATGAAAATATTTTCATTGTATTCCTGAGTCAGTGCGTCAGATTATAGAATCGCAGAGTTCCACCTACACGTTTTTCTTTCCAAGAGTGTCAAAATTAAATATTAAGGATTATCGTATAAGCATCTGCACATTTTCTAATCTTTGAAGATGAGCATTTGTCATTGCATTCTTGACAAAAGAAAAAAAAGAGCGGATAAAGAGAGGTCTCTTTAAAAAGTTTACAATAGTGAAGGATTTAGTAAGCTGCGTTTGAAGTCGGTTTTTTAATAGAAAAATTATTCAAAGATTATTTTGAACTCTCTGTGATTACGAACAGATGAATTTATAAAACACTTAAATCATTATAGTACTGAGGTCATTGACCTTTTCGCAAAGTAATAAAAAAAACTCGCCAAGCAGTTTTCTTTTAAATTACTACAGAACCTTACTATACTCGTGTCTCGACACGGTCTTGGCCACTTATTTACTATGTCAATGTTTTGGTACAGCATGTAGATAAAGTAAATAATCTCGTTGCAGATGGGTCACCGAGTCCGGGGTCTGCGTATGCTCCTGGCGGGTTCTCACCAAATCGGCACCACGACATTGTCACTTCTTCTGATGCGGCTGTACCACGATTTCCATTCTGGACGGAAGGTGACGAATGTGCTTATTGTTTATAATTGTTAACACTATAAATAAAAAATAAAAAATCCAACGCTCTTTTTTGCACATACTTTTAATAAATAGAGGCATAGTAAAAACCGGCCAAGAATTTTACTTGTACAACAATTTTCATTGTGCCCCGTCCATACAGTAGAAAAAGTAATAATAATACTCACGTACTCAAATTCAGCATTATATTAATGTATCGAAACGAGCATAATACTCTAAAAAACATAACCTTTCTTCGGCAGACGAGTAAAAAACTAAAAATTGAAACAACCGACTTCAATAACAGCAAAGAGAAATTATGGGCTGTTGCCGCTATTCTGGGAAATATTTGCGATACTAGCGCCCCCCATGAAATTCTGCTCTTGTCAAGAAATATAGATGACGTACAGCCACGCTTAGTAACACAGTCGCCATCTATTAAAATTCAGACACGTCGCGTACAGAACAAAAAACTGTGTTGAACTTTTACAAATAAGTTTGAGGACGAAACTATAGATGGCAGTAAAATAATTTGCAATAAATGTAACCGTTTTATATTGAGAGTTATGTAGGTACCTACTTTTCACTTCGAATATAAATTTGAAATAAAAAATAAAGTGCTTACCTCAGCTGAAAGGTCTGTTTAGGCACTCAAATTGTTGTCGCGCCTTGCGCCTAACCATCTCGTGCCTAAATAGATTCCTTTCGACCTCTGTGTAACAATCTACTATTTTATATTGTAGATTCTTTTCGACCTCTGTGTAAAAATATATTATTTTATATTGTCATTTAGTGTACATTCTTTTCGACCTCTGTGTAACAATCTTCTATTTTAATCGACTTCAAAAAAAGGAGATTATCAATTTGAAATGCGTTTGTGTAATAATGTTACAATTGCACAATTTTCACATATGTTAGTATATGTGAGCTTCTAAATACGTATGTCAAATTTCATAAGTATTTGTACGTATGTTTGTCCACATATTACGCGTAAACTAGAAATCGTATTGCAAAAATTATTTTTCTTATTGAATAATCTATATCTAGCATCTTCCAGATAAGGGAACACTGTAAGTTTTATCAAAATCGGTTCAGTACTTTTTAGGATATGAACATTTTAAGATTTAAAATATAAACGTTTATCGACGCAATTCAAACTACATTTGTTTTGTTTGTTTCGCAAATTAAACTACATTGTATTTGAACGAAATTTGGTAGGTTTATTATTCATACAATGTAAATGATCTGACATACTTTTAATCCTAAAAATTAGGTGTTACTTAGTAGTGAAGTGTATTTAAAAATTAAACGAACTTACCCAGTGAAGTTCGATGAATGAAATTTTCAAAGTTTCACGTAAAACGAATAAATACAATTAAAACAAGTAAATAACTTCTAAACGACTTCAAAACTGAAAGCGGAGAAATAACAATTGATACATAATACCGACAAATTAAATCAAAACTGGGCGTCTACCTAAGTAGGTACGTACCCTAACTATATTTTTGAGGTCAGGTAAAATAACTGAAAAAATATCATCCAAGTAAACAAATTTTGTAGTCGGTTTTTTCAATTTCTTAAACTAAATTTGCTATTGTATTAATTTTAGTTAAAACGACGATTTGCCTACTTGGATGACATATTTTTTCAGTTGTTTTGTTATAAAAACCAAAGTAGGTAATGAAACGATAAAAAAAAAATGACCATCCTTAAATTATGACCTACCACAAAAAGGAATAATTAAAATCAATTCATAGATGGCGAGGTAATCGCGTAACAACCTTTCAAAAAACATAGTTGAATTGAGAACCTGCTTTTTTGGAAGTCGGTTAAAAACCAGCGCACAACTTGATGGTATGTTTCTATATACATCAGTACTTGATGTTTTCTTTCCAGGGGGTTCTCCCAGCCCCAACGGCGGGTACGTTCCATCAAGCAGCTTCTCCCCCACACGTCGCCACGAAGCAGTCTCGTCATCGGACGCTGCCGGAGCCCGCTTTCCATTCTGGCCTGACGGTGAATAAAAAGGGTCTTGTCTGTCCTGAGTAAACTCTCAGTCAGATAGCTCAAAATGTAATTGAATCGTCGTCAAATCGAAATATGTTGTCGTTGTGTTTACGTCATAGTTATTTATTCTAACGGGTAGTATTTCTTTCGGCAGTTGGCGTGAAAGAAGAGGCTCCTACCGGTCTTATTTATAGTACGTCTCCGTATTCGAAATGTTTTAAGTAAAACCAAAGTTGGAGGGGCGCAAGACTAGTTATAATTTTTTAAATGTATATCTGAGCCATGACACAAAACCTGGCATAGTAATTAGAATTGGACCGCTTGGTGTTGCCAATTTTAGCAACGTATCAAAAAATTTGGAAAATTATTATTAGACGACATAAATTATACATCTTTAGTTTTATTTTTTTGTTGTTTTCAAAAACGGAATTTGAAAGTTTTCTTGTGTTTAGAAATCTGTATTTTAACCCTATTCTGGATAAGATTTTTGTAGAATGCTAGTTTCTATGTCGACACACCCGAAGTCCCGAAACACCAGCTTTAATAATATGCCATGTATATTTGTGTCATGATCTGAGAGATACTTACATTGAAATTTCGATTGTATCTTAAATGTTGGTGTAGTGATCTTTGTATAAAATTGTTATTTTAAGTGTGCATTTATATTAAGGAAATGATGTTATATAAGAAAATAAATGTTGATACGTTGTAAGTGAAATTGAGTAATTTTGGATTTAAGTGTAGAGTTTCTTAATCGGTGTTATGTAAAGCTGAGTGCAATTTTTCTACGGGTGGGTGCAATTTTTGTTCGGCCCGTGGGATCTAATTAGATGTATGTTTCTTAAATAGTGTAAACATCTCATATCGATTGAATATTGATCTCAAACAGCTTCCAGAGTAAAAGAATGTTCGTTCAAACCCTGTTTTGCGATTAGCGTTACCCTTAGCAATTCCGATAATTCAATCATTTGTACCCACTATAAAAATAAAATGATGAAATAAGTGTTGTTTTTTTAGTTTTAATTTTGTTTTTGTTTTCTTACTCGATTACAATACAGCCAAAACTGTAGATTATAATTTCGGCTCGTATGCAATTCCATCTGTTCCCGTCCAACTTCTAAACTACTTACCATAAACATAATATGACGAATAAGGTAAGGATAGACGTGTCTCGCTCTTCGGTTGCTTTATAACATATGTGACGTCACACCCAATTTAATACAGTGAACTCTAAGTATGTACAAAAGTCATAGCACTTAGATGTGATGTCCGATGGGGCCGAAAAGTTCTCGAGTGGAGACCACGCACGGAAAATCTCTAAAGATTTGGATTCTACATAAACCACACTGTTTCCATAATCGTCATCCTTCATCTCTACGAGGGCTCAACCATAAGACAAGGAATTAGTTGAAAATTCGTTTTTATTTAAAAATAATTTGACGTTTAACAACATATAAACATCCATATATGTACAGGGTTACGGTTAT
Source organism: Lycia hirtaria (assembly GCA_947563715.1). Lineage (NCBI taxonomy): Eukaryota > Metazoa > Arthropoda > Insecta > Lepidoptera > Geometridae > Lycia > Lycia hirtaria. The sequence continues at coordinate 18,808,076 of OX387386.1, forward strand.
TTATTTTACTAAGGTTTCAATGAAATACAGTCTTACTTATAAACGCATGTTAAAATCTTATTCACTGAATAATCATTTGTCACTTTCTGTAGCACGGGAACAGGCACGCGCGAAAACGGAACAGAACAGTGTTTAACTAGCATGCACTTATTCAGCGTTTATAAGTAAGACCGTAAATAACTTACGATAATTACATTATGACGTATTTGCAGATTTATAACATAAAATAGAATCTGTTCCAGATAGAGAACTAGTGTGGCATTCAGCGCGCTGTTGTCCTTGTTTCATTTTTCAACCGACTTCAAAAAAGGAGGAGGTTCTCAATTCGACTGTTTTTTTTTTATGTTTGTTACCTCAAAACTTTCGACTGGGTGAACCGATTTTGATGATTCTTTTTTATTTGTGGTCACATTTCAATTTGGTCCAGTTCTGACAATGGCATCCATGAGAAGTGGTTGCTTCAGTTTTTTAAACTATAATTATTTCCCATAATATGGGCGCTGTTGTTCCTATTTCATTATTTTGTTTAATCGAGACGTTAGTTCTCCTTTTTGCTACGATAGTTCTTTATCTAGACTTTAGTAAAATGATGAGGAAAATATAGACACAACATACGAGCTAGCCGATAAAGGCTGCAGTCGTCCTGTTCGCGCGCATCCGTAACAAAAGGGACGGGAAATTAATCTCCATAACCTTAACACGTAACATGTTCGCATTCAAAACTACACTGTAAATACAAAGTGTTAAGTCTAATTTTGATTGCAGAGAACCGGCGGTTATAGCAGAAAATCTCCCATCCATCTACAATCTTTTTGTATTACCTAAGTTATAAGTCAGTCAGAGCAAGACGCTAGATACCTACGTACGACGTGTGACGTGCATGTTACATTTTTATAAATGGCGCGATTGATTCTTAAACCGCTTCTTTTATGATTACCATCCATCATTGGAACTATTTCTTCAGCGATGCATTAGGTCAGAAAAAAATGCTGGTTACAGGTTGCTAGCTACTATCGCGCAAAAATACTTAGTGAACACTTGATATTATACGTCAAAATTTTTACACTTGAACATAGGCGATCTTGAACACTGAAAAGACACGGGTAAAGAATCAGTCACCCTGTAGTTATGTAAGCTCTATAGGTATAATATTTCGGTAATAACAAAGGAACTTAGTAAGCCCTTGGTGAACCCATTCGCTTACCATTAGTCAAACCGTTTGCTTGCTTACTGCTCTTTCTATAAAATAAAAACTATATTAACTTGAAATTAATCTAAATGATACGCTTATCATCTACATATTTCATTTTGCAATCGTAATTTCGTCCCGTTTCCGAGAAATACATTTATTAGTAACATAAAACTATGAGTGTGAATATACTGAAAAATCAATGATAAATGCACAAATCTAGTATAATATCGCGATAAAACTTCGAGAGCCACTCGATTCGCTAATAAAAATTGTGATAAAGGCAAATGCTATTTGTACTATGTCGAAATCATTTTATTCTGTAACATGTATCACAAAAATAATAAAACATACATTATTTATTAATACATCAATAATGATCAATTCGTAAACAATAATTTAGCTACGTATACTTTGATATTTAAATGGTAACTTATGTATCTACCATTTCATACACTGTTTCCTCACACTACCTATTGATAGAAAGAATGTAGTCATTTAACATGAACGTTAACAAACAACAAACATTTATTCTTATTTTTATAAACTGATACACGCCCACCGCTGGGAATAGGCCTCTCTCAATTGGATTCCAGATACATGTACGAAATTGCCGGTCTGTGTGGACTCGTGGCACTCGTAGCAATGATAACGTACGTCCACATCTATTCGGCAACATCGAATTAAGTTCTTCCAGTCATGTCGATAAAATAGAGCCAATTTAGTTCTACTTTTTTATTATTTCTATTTCGTTTGTGCAGTAAAAATCTGAACATAGAGTACTCTACTGCCTAGTAAACATAATTTAAAACTAACAGCGATCTATTAAAATTTGTGTAGTCCTTAGAAAATGTAAATACTCCATTATTTTTTTTTTATGTTTAAATAGGTTTGCGCTTGACCGCCAACTCGCCTGATTAAGTGACGCTGCGGTCTACGATAGAGCGTGCTTACATAGAAGAAACCAATTCACTTGCGATTTAAAGACACCCAAATTACATCTATCGGGAAAGACACACTCAGGAAGTGTATTCCACAATCTTGCAGTCCGCACGATAAAAGAATTGGAATGGAATTAGAGGGTTTCGTTCGGATTTAAGTTAATCAAATACGAAATTAAAATGGTGAACTGTGTTACTATCGGAAATGCACAAATCACATGTAATATATTTGACAATAGCAACTATTTTATTAAATGAATTTATATAAGTAGTTATCGGACTACTGATGAAGTGGATAAATGATAATTGTCAGAAAAGTATATTGTGACACTGTTTGAGAAATGTACTCAACTGGAAAATCTGTTGTCTGAACCAAACCACATACTACATAATCTACTATACTGAATCAGTATAATTACAACTAAAATAAATATAAGATCATTACTTAATTTCGAGACTCTTACATTTTGTATTTAGAAGTATACAATTGCAACATTACTGCAGAAATTAAATTTTGTTAAGCACCTGGCATATATCTCTACTTCAAAAAGTAGAAAAGGAGTGAATCAAATGCGCTTAGTCCGCAGATCATGTTAGTGAGCCAAAAAATGTACTTAGCCAAAACAAACATTACACAAAAACGCATCTGAAAACTATATACAGTCATATAACAAGGTTCTGCTACACAAATAAATAATTAACAACAAACTTTATCACGCGATAAACCGAAATCCCTAAAATGTAAGCTGGATTTGTCAAAATCACTAATGATCAAAATTAAATAATTTATGATTCAATATCGGTAAAAGTTTATAGACTACCAAAAAGCATTTCACCATATGAGCTGAGAGTTTATCTATCTATCTGGAAACAGTATCTAATATGCTCATAATGCCGACTTGAAATGAGGGTACGGGACGCTTGAGAAAACTAATTTATTTCTCCAAAGAACAGGTCAATCAAGACGAGAATAATAAGATGATCAGTATTTACATTTAAGGAAGGTGTGTGCCAGGGCTTTTCTGTTTAATTGATTATTTTCAACATCTACATAAAGCTTCTTCAATAGATAGTCTGGAAGCACAAAGTTTTCTAATCTACAGTATGCCACCTCTATTGCCACAGTCACCGCAATGGCAGAACTCCTAAGCACTTTGTCTCCACATATTCGAAGCATTGAAAAATAAAAGTCGGCGAGAACTAAAATATTAATTGTTAACTAACGCTCTTCAAAAAAGTATTGTGTTTAGTGGATAAAAGCTTAGTTTCCTGATTTCATCAACATTGAAGAAAGAAGGAAAGTTTTAGAGTTTGTATCTATTGTATACAAATAAAGGGAACCCAGGGAGGGTTACAATTAAATTTCAATAATGATTCAGTTAGATAATATACAAAATATGATAGAAACAAAGTATATCAACTGGACTGTTAGGAATGGTAACATTTTTAGTTGTTCCGATCCATTCATGTGATACACACAACCTTCAGTACGTTTTTTTTTCGTTTTAGACGCCGCTTCGTCTGTATCTGTAAATCTGTGTACATGTTTGTAGCATGGAAACTCAAAACGGACCGATTATGATTTATTTTTTTTTTGTTTCAAAGAAGATTCAGAACAAAATCAGGTCAGCCGTTTATTTTTTGTCGGGGGTTTTTGAGTTTTCTAACTTGTTATAGAATAAAAAAAAAAAGTATTATGAAAGGAGTTCTCTAATTGTGATATCGGTAACGATCGCCATATAATTTATTAATTTAAAACGAAAATTAACGCTATTATAATTATGTATAGCTACAAAAATTTGTGTGATGCAAATAATAAAAAAAAATACGCAGTCCCCTGATTACAAAGAGTCTTACTTTAAAATTTTGGAGACTAGAAAATGGTATTCAAGCCCATTGTGTTCTCTACTGACTTCACATAACTAGTTAAATATGCAAATTACGATTGATACGGACACCCATATTTCAATTAGACTATGTATGGAAAGTTGTAATTTTAATTGTTTGCCACTGAATTCTTATGCAAAGTACGCCAAGCCAACACTAATAGATAATAACAGCAATAAAAAGAATAACGTCACAAATTTCATAGACCGTGATATAAATCAAGACCAATATTTGAAAATGTATTTTACCATATACAAATTCATGGCATATTATCATAACAGAGTATTTCATTCCACTTATGTAAATGTACCATCATTATGCGAAACACTTACGAAATACTTCTTATATATCATTATAAAACATAATATTTATACAACTTTTGTAAAACCTCATAATCTTTCACATTAAAGCCACATTTCATTGACACGCGTTCTAATAATGCTGATCATTTTATGATGAAATCGAGAATAATCTAGACCTCCATCAATAACATATCTGGTTTTAACAAATATAATATATATTTATAAAGGATAATATTAATAAACTAAACAATACAGCCATCGGATGCGTCGAAAATAGTGTCCCTTTATCAAGAAAATACGAATAAATTAAAAGAATTGTTTCTAAAATATCCATAAATTAGAAAGTTATTTTTTTCAAATAATCATAGCAGTTCCAGATTGTAATATCTAGCTACAATCAACACTTCCACTTAGGAAGGCACTTTCCATAATCTCTTATATAGACAGCGAAAAATCATTTGTATATACCTAGTTGATACTCAAATACGATTTTGACATATGAGTAAATATAACCTGAAGACACGAAGCCAACGGGATATAACTCATTATCTGTTGTGGTTTTGTAAAACTTGCATATTGGTATCAAAAATATTTTCGAATATGTTCAAACATATTTAGTTTTTGCCCCTAGCCGTTGTTATAAAAGGATCACTTGGATTCTTCTTTAGATGATTTCTTCAAGCGAAGAGATTTGCTTCGCGGCTCTGAGACTATATGTAATAAACTGGGAAGTCTTTCGACGCTTAAAGAAAGTCCCCTTTCACGAACTGGGAGCGGCTGCCGAGGCATCGACAATATAGAAAAGTCTAGTACTTTTGTCGGATCGGGACTGTTCACTAGATCGGGACTTTTCATGGACTCGTTATCACTGTACACAGATGCTTCGCACATTTGCTGAACTTCGCTTTGCAACTCCGATACAGTCGAAGTGCTGTCATCAGAATCACCTTCTTCATCTACCACCGTTCTGAAATACAGAAGGACACAATGGAACAACAATAAAATGCCTAATACAATATTTCGCTTGTCTGAATCAATTGTTCGCATATGCAATATTGAATTCGCAACTAGCCAAAGAAAATCGCTGTAAAAGTAACGGTACGGGACCAACCTGACTTCGATTTTGTCTATTCTTTGTTTGATTTTAGCTTGTTCTTCGCCTACGTCGGTGAGGAGACTTTGCAAACGGTTGTGCAGGATTTCTACCGTGTTTTCCAATTTGTGAACAGTTTCTTCTAGACTATGTTGCGTAGTTTGTGCACTCGCAAATACAGCTTCGTCCAGTAATCCATCCTGTAAATGATAAAGTAAATTTGCCTTATTTTGCAGAGTTCAATTTTTTTTTGAAATCTTTTAGTTTTGTTGCAAGATCTTTATTTCAATTGTAAAAACAACTTGTAAATACAACCAATGTCTTCAAAGAAAACTGTTTTGTGTGTACGCTTCAGAATAATTTTACTACATTTACGTGGACATTAATAATAGCTATTTAATTTGTAAGCTATCTCCATTTATTTTGAATCACAAGTTAATATTAAAGTAGGCGATTTTTTAAAATTAAATATTTTTTTATTTTTTTATCAATATTAATATTCTCTCGTGTATATTCTAAATAAAAAAGTAAGGCTAAATGTGTTATTTAAATTTCATTCTGATGTGATTATTACTAAGTATTTACTATGTAACTTACTTGTTTTTTTTTTAACTCTAAATTTAGAGGCTGATATTTCATAAAATTTACTCATGGAGTTAGTGTTGTTTATTTTAGTTCAAAGTAGGTCAATCAGTAATTACCTTTCTTAAAAGTTGACACCCACGTTCAGTGAGCGTTGCTCGCGCATCTGGATAGTCAGCTAAAGCTTCCCAAAGATCTCTTTTTGCCAAACAGAACAAATCTGAATATCCCAATGCACGTACATTGGCGGTTCTTCGATTGCCTGTGCGGTTTCCAGCTATTTCTAAAACGCTCACTTCTCCAAATACCGATCCTGCACTCAAAGTCGCTAACACGGTTTTACCATCATCAGCCACCACTTGGAGCCTTCCACGCTTAACAATATACATCTCTTTGCCTACGTCACCTTTCCGGCAGATGTAATCTCCAGGACTAAAAACCTGTAGTCGTAGTTTCAATACAAGAGCTTCTAGAAGCCCTGGTTCACAATCTTGAAATATTCTTACTTTACGTAACGTATCTAAGTGAACACGAATCGCTATTTCAGCTTTTAGCTTATCTGGTAATGATGACAAAACATTTTCTTCGTCAAGAGCGCCACTCTGAGCCCATGTATATGCAAACCATCTAATAACTCTAGCTTCTAATTCTCCGCTGACTTTTCTAAACGCCATATACTGTTTGACTCCATCCATTTTGTTTTGAAATTCTACTCTAGCTACGTTCATATTGGATATCATAGATCCAATGTTACCGACGATGGTTGCAAATATTAGGACACCAGCCAAAAAGTCGGCTACGACAAACAGATATTCGACATCGATTTCCGGCTGTGGAGTTTCACCAATAGTGGTGAGAGTTAGAGTAGACCAGTAAAAGCTATAAATGTATTGGTGGACAAGGGTTTCATTGCGTGACCCAGTTATATTGTAAACCCAGTTGTCGGTGCCAAAACCAATAGCGTAGCTTATGGAAAAATAAAGACAAGCATTCCAGTGTATTAATACAATAATCGCCATGACGACCTGCAAAACAAACAGTAAGAGTAAAGTATTTCATAAAGGATAATGGACAATAGTGTATGAACTCGTCCCTAAAAATAAATGTTTATTTTAGCTACTACCAATAGATATTGTTATTACGCATGTTGAATGTTTTCATGATCGTACCGCGTACGTTGTATTGTCGTCATGTTTTGTATCAAGACAAATACATATTTTTTTATCATCCCTGTTTGTACAAAGTGTCCCACTGCTGGGCACGGGCAATCTTCTCATTGTGAGAAGGGTGAGGTCATATGGAATAATAAATAAAATAATTTATATAATATTATATTATAAATAAATTAAATCGGGATAGAACTCCTTTGCCTTTCTTTCCTTTCTTTCCTTCTTTGCCCCACCTAAACTTAGGTTCACGTAAAAAAAAAGGCGCTAGGGCTATAATAATATTATAATTTGATTCGTTTATAATCTTACAAATCCATTTATTTACATGTGCAGGTTGGAACATTTTATGATGGATGTTCAAACCCTTCACGACTTCACGAGTAAATAATGTTTTTTATAAAATTTTAGCCAACTGTCATATCATAAATTAATATATACCATACGGCGGTTACAAAACCCGCCATTTATCACAATGATACAAACGACTTCCACCCCCAGAGAAAAGTTATAAAAGTTAAAAAGTTTATAAATGGCACGGACCCCTGAGTCTGGTAAGATTAAATTAGTTAAATAAAAATAAAATTAAATAAAAATCCCAGATACATTATTACCCATTAACCTTTCTCAGTAATGGTAAGATGTAAAACTAACATCTGACCTTGCATATCCTGAAGGCGTTAGGGTAGCTTGTAGCAGTTTCTGTGCGATCGAACCACTCCCACATTCGCGGTAGGCGAAATAGTCTATTGAATCGCACAATAACAGGGCACGGCAAGCGATTCTGAAACACGACCAATATTGACAGTTCAGCAGTAACCAAGATAAAGAATGTCTCAGTGGAACTTTCTTGACCGAGCATAGGTTTCACGTGTGAGATATGACGTCAGTGAGCTCACCACACATTTAGTACATCTAACTTGCACACCGTATTACAATCCTTTTACCACTGGTGTTTCTCTTTTAGGCTCCCGTATTTTAAGGTTCATCTTATATTACTAAGCCTATATTGTCTATATGTCCTTCCTACTTTATATCTTTTAAACGGTGTTGACAATAAACACAGTATGAGTATCCCGATAATAGTAGTATTTCATTATTTCAATCCCCTAATGATAAATAAATGGCCAAGTGCGTGTCGCGTCCCGCGCAATGTAGGGTTCCGTAGTTACATATCTTAATTTATATGACCTTAAAACAGGGTATCTCTTGTTTGATACTCTTGTACGAACTTAAGATAATTTAAATAAAATATTAATTTTTGACCTGTCTAAGTAATTATTTTAAGTTGATCGACTATAATTCGATAACTTGTAAAGTCTACTTAGCCCGTGCAGTTTTCCATTCAATTTTTCAGGAGCCCCCCCCCCCCCCCCCCATACCCCCCGGTAGGAAGGCGGCGAGACACTTGACTCTAACAAATTTTCAAATTCAAATGAATTCAAATGATAGAAAATTCAATAGTAGAGAAAAACTTTACGTGTAGGGGAATTTTCTTTCAACATTTTATTCTACGATTTTCATTTTAAATTACAGCTTCCTAGTCCTTATACTTTTTGAGTAAAGTCGCGGACGGACAGACAGACAGACAGACGGATACTATAAGAGGTTCTTGTTTACTACGGAACCTTAAAACCAGTAATAGGCTGTAAGAAGCGATGATGAGTACGAAGATGTAGCACACCTGCCTACGAGATATCTATTCACTTTTTTCTTAAACAACTCCTGATTTGTATTTCTTAAGAAACATCGACCCCGGAAAAGAATTCCACTTCTACCGTTCTCACTATATTGGAATTGAGTTGGGATTACTTACAGCATCACAAGAGCCTGGCGACCACCATATATACGCTATGTCTGTAGGCACCAAGGACACTAAGTCGTACCGCCAAGCTTTAGTTTTGAAATAATGTTTTCTCAGCATCCTGGAATCCTTGACCATAAGCCCTTGTTCTAGATACCCTGAAACAATGTAATAATATGGTTTACGACTCAAACGCGTTTAGTTATTAATATTTTTCACGCTTATTGCTTACGCGGGAAGGGGCTTCTTAAGTTCTTAACACTTTAAGAACTTAAGAAGGGGCTTCTTAAGTTCTTAAAGTGTTAAGAACTTAAGAAGCCCCTTCCCGATGCATCGAAGTACGCTGCAAGCGTGGTTAAAAAGCTTGTTGTTATCTCCCATGTGATGTTTGAAAAATGCGAAAAAGAAAAAATAGCGTCAGAACCTTTCAGTCTGCTTTCGATAATTCTTGTTTTGGTCCCGAAATCGCGAGATGGTGCGCTGAAATCCCATACAACTTATCCAAAGAAATAAATGTTTTTGAAATATTCTGAGAAATATAGTAAAATATTGATTAAGTATTTAGAATCACTAATATCTTTGCAAAGCTTCTATAAAACTAATTTTTACATTTACAATTTTTTAAGCAAGCTATAGGCGGCGTAAATTTGTATAAAAAAGCGAATTTTTGTAGGCGTGTTCTGGATTTGTGTATCACAGTTTTAAATGTTTACTTATAGAGAAATATACGTCTACTGCGCAAGATAACTATTAAAGTAAAAAATTTGAAGAACATTTTGTTATAACGCCATAAAAACGTACGAGCACTTTTATTGAAAGTCCATTCAACGGATTGGCTGTTCTTAAGTAAACGGTGGACATACGTGCTTATTATTTTGGTAAATGAACTTATTGCATGCAATAGCAAGTTTCTTGAACAAGCATGAAATGTTGAAATATTTTGGCCAATAGGTATAGAAAAACTTACTAAATAATTAGAGTAATAGGTACAAAAAGCATACAACATTAGTTTTTTTTTTATGTGCCTTTCTTAACTACACCAAAACAATATTCAAACTACACTTAACTAAACTATTACACAAAAAGCAAATCTATTATCCAGACCGATGAAGGTCTAAAATTAATCCAATTGCTCAAACCCACGATCAAGTAGCAGCGTACCCAGCATACTGCAGCATTGTCACATTGAATGGCAATACGCTGGAGTAGATTCAGCATTAGTATTGTAAAATATGGTATAAAAGAAGGAGGTTCTCAATTAGGTTGTATTTTTTTAATGTTTGTTTATATAACTGTGTAATTTATAAACAAGTTCAATTTTTTTTATTAGAAAGGATACACTTTCAAATTGATTGAGTTTCATCAAAGTCAGTTTAAAAGTTTGGTTTTAAAAACAAAATAACTAGATAAAAATATGTTATCAACTTCGTCTAAGTAAACGTAACTGTGTATTTTGAAGTCGGTTGTTTCAGTTTTTTTTAACGCTTTGGAAAAGCGCTCGCGCGATGCTCTACTAGGTTACTAATATAATGTGAGCCCTGTTTTATTCATATAAGTATAATGTGAGCCCTGTTTTATTCATATAAGTCTTATAGTAACGAACGAACGATCGAAATTTAAAAAAAATCAAAATCTGGACAAAGCAGGCAAGTTTAATAAGTATTGAGCCTGCAGCATTTTCTAAGAAAGGACCCTCAATTTGCAGCCTGTATACAAGAAGGACCCACAATTTGCCGCCTGTATAAAATGTACACTTAAAAAAATATAATGTAGCTCAAAATAAAATCAATTGCATAATAGGCCATACGAAAGCGTGATAACTTCAAACAAAATAAATAGTTGACAATACGCATGAATAACGAGCGCATTTTTTTTTTGTATTTCGGTCAATGGGCGCATAAATGTATAAGTTGTTAGCTGATTGTAAGGTTTAGTTATGTGTCTGAAGCTTTACAAAGCGCAAATCTTAAGTAGAGAAAGGATTTGTTTTATCCGTGCTTTAAAAAGTATTGACAATCGCAACCTCAATATCTCTATATATATATATCTATTATATCTGATTTTGGTTTTGAAATGTTTGTCGTAGTCCACGGAAGGTTTAAACGTTGAGAAAATATCGGATCCACTCATTGATAGGTGATACGAAGTACGCCGGGTCATCTAGTTAGCTAATAAATATGTCGGATTCACAACTAAAGAGACGGATACAAGAAACAGGTGTCAATATTCAAAACCGAGACTGACTTAAAACACACACTGAGTTGGTTTCTATCAGTAGATTCAAGGATTGTTCAGACAATTAGATAAACCTTTTTTGCGTGGTTGTCTCTTTTGCTAACCATGCTGTGTGCACATGTTTAGAGACACTTTCCAGTTCTAAACTTTTGTTAGTATTTTATTATTTGTTATTGAGAGTGTTTTGTTTTGTGTACCTAATGTGTAAATAAATAAATAAATAAATTTACATACCTCAATTATTTCTGATAAAAATCTTCAGGATCAAATTACTAAACCATGATGTTAAATCTAAAATTTAAATGTACAAGCGAAGCGAGCGCTGTTTTTTTACCCGACTATGGCAAAGCAAAAGGGAGGTTTATGTTTTTGACCGGTATGTGTGTATGTAAGTTCATCTGTTCCCTCATAACTTCGAAACTACATATTATATTTAGGCTATGTGACGTCACATTAAATTGAATAAGGCACGAATTGCCCTTACCCGAAGACAGCGGTGGTAGGTGGCATACGACCACGGCTATACTCTGAATACCACTATGAATATGTATGAAATACAATAAAATATTTATTACATTTTCTTGTCTTATACTTTTTAAAGTGTGATTTTTCAGTACTCGGGTTTTAGTTTTTGAACTTATTTTTTATTATTATATATATGTACATTGCCCTGTAATCTAATTATTTGCCGTATCTAAAAGACGCCCGGAGTTTTCTCTAGTTTGTCGTAACTTCAGCTTTGCTCTTTTGATCGGTCACCCAACAGGTCCGCGCCCCCCTAATAGTAGGTTTTCTATCAATAAGCCATTTTTGCGTCCGTATCGACTGCGACCTTGAACTTCGCCAGCTCTGTGATCACTTATTACACAAGAGAACATCGAACATTATTTTAGCCTTCCGTACTAAGGAAGCCTTTGCGTGAGGCTTCCGTGTCTGCCTGTCTGTATGCCTGTCTGTCCTACCCAACTAGCATTATTATTCATTTTTATTATTTTTCCACCAACTAGTTTGATGGGAATTTAGAAAGTGGATAGAGCACGTCGATCTTGTAGAAGTTCTTGAACGTTATGTTATGGTAGTACACAGGAAATAGGGAAGCCGGCGGAAAATTCCACTCCGGTTTGAAACATTTGTGAAACTTTTTAGCTTTCGCAACTTCAACTCTTAATTATTCATTACACATAGTAAAAAGAAAGTTATCCACATGTTACGATCCTGACACACGTCTTTCGCTTCTTGTGACGTTATGGATGTCACACAATGACGTCATAGATTTGGTTGTTTTTTTTTTCTAATGAAATCTTGTGTACATGTTTTTGGTATTGTAATACAAATACATCATAGATTGCCAACTTTTGCATCACACTAATACAATTATTGCAATAATTATAATTCAAAAATCCTGAAAAAAAACGGCTTCAAAATAATGCAATCGCTTACTTGTATGACATATTTTTCCAGTTATATTGTTCTAAAAACTAAAATACTAAACTAATTTCGATAAAATTTATATGGGACCACCACTGAAATATGACCTACCAAACAAAAAGATCAATCAAAAATCAATTTATAATTGACGAAGTAGTCGCTGAACAAACATACAAAAATACATACATTCAAATTGAAACCCCCCTTCTTCTTTGGAGGTCGGTTAAAAATGTGTGTGACTTGCAAGAGAACTGCCCTAGATTGCAACATTATATTGCGCGGAAAAAACACCTAGCCTGGGTCGAATGTTTGCCGACACGTTAGCTAAATTTGATGACGCGGGTGCGGCTCGACACACGTGGGCGACAAACAGTTGGCTCGCCAGACTCCCTCGAAAACAATAGCTGCGGCTTACTTTGTCACAGATAATATCGATTTTAACAAACTTTTGATAAATATAATATAATTTTAATAACACATTATTTTTTTAAATCTTAAGAATAGCAATATCGCGCGATCTCCCGTACAAATATGAGAAAACTATTTGCTATCCCTAAACATTAACCGATTTCGATGATTCTTTTTATTTTTATTATTTTTCAGTTATTTTTTTTATATCCGAAAAGATTTTAACACTATCGTTTACTCTATTAAACGGTTTTATTTAGCTTACTCTGTTTGTTTGGGTCAAATTTAGTAACCGAAATTTGACCCTCTTCCGGTTGACAGATTGATCTGGTATTTGGTACACGCCTTTAATTTAGATGACAATACAATAAAATATTTTGAGTATCATTCTAAATTCAATATGGCCGCCGCCACGAAATGGCGTTTTTCATATTTTTTCACAACCCCTACAATATGGGAATCAAATGAAAGGGCTTCTCTAGTAGAATACAGTAGTACCTGTATCATTATTTTTCTTTTCAATAAACCGTTTAACTTAAAAAGTTATTTAAGTACTTATTTTATATTTTGTGACACCAACTGTTAACGAAAATTCACTTGTCATTCGTTTCTCTTTTACGAAATCAACAAGGTTTTATATCGTACAATACTCGTAATTTCCCATAAAAAAATTACGCAAGCATTTAATCAAAACCGATCCGTAACTGAACCTTGTGCGATGCATTTCCTGTCGGCTGCTATCTTTTTTTGATTTAGTAACTTGCGAAGGACGTGTTACGTTTCATCAAATGTGTCAATTGTATGACATAAAAGTGCCTGAATCAAAAAACCTATGGCGGTCGACGGGAAACGCTCCACATACTCGTATGGTTCGACTATGGAGCGGTCTTGAATAACTGAATCGGGCCCCTGTTCTCGGTCTTGAACCAGTTTTTGTATTTGCTAATTTACATCAAAGTAAACCCTACAATATTGCCAATTTTTAGGGTTAGGGTTATATTACCGTTAAAAAAATACACCCGTTTAAGTGTAGGACAGACATCGTAGCTTCACGAATAGTATGAGCCTATTCGTGAGGCCAAGGCACTCTCCACACGTTTAGTCTGTAAGGTGTGCCAAAGATACAAACTCAAATACTTACATATATTATATACATACATAATATATGCATTGAAAGCAGCTGGCAGTGGTTGGAAACGGAAAGCTGAGGATCGTGCTGAATGGCGTTCAATGGGAGAGGCCTATGTCCAGCAGTGGACTAAAGTAGGCTGATGATGGTGATATACATACGTATTACATATATATATATTAGATACTCTCGAAAAACATAACTCCACTTCCACAGTCGAGAATAAAAGCGAACGATTTTGGACAAAAACAAACGCTTGAACAGACAACTTGTTGCTTTGTCAATACGTAACACGTGGTCCCAATCAAAGGAGAGGTTGTTGACTTGTATATGTGTAGTATGTCTATAAAGGTACGTAGTTAAGGCACGTTTATCCGAAATCAAGTTATGTTTACTCGACTGCGAAAGATGATGGCTTGACCAATTTTTATATGCAAGGTGTCGTTAGATTCTTCTTTACTCTACGAATATTATAGTTTTTTTTTGTAATAATAATAATACAATTCTCGCAAAAATAATATAATAACGCATTTTTTTGTAACCTTCAATGGACTAGAATTCAAAACAATACGCATTTATAATCATTTACAGCGATTTTACTTACTTTCTTACAAAAAATGTATACTTAACAGCGTATCTGGGCATTCGTCTGGGGTAATCTAGTTATGTGCTTTTTGTTTAGTAGTTCTACTACAGATGATTTTTTTATTTACTCATCTTCTTGTAACATTCTTGCGTGAGTGGGATAGCAACATCTATTCGACTAATATCGAGAACGAGATAAAAACTGCGAGCAGCCCTTTAAGGTGATCAACGCGCGCAGCTATCTCTCTCACGCATCAAAACTTTTTTAAACATATAAAATCTTTGGTTATGTATATTAGAAAAAAGGAGAAATGAATTTGTCTATTTAGATTGGAGAAATATTTATATAAGTTTTATTTAGATATCACGTAGGTATACTAGCGCCGGGGTTCTGAAAAAAACATTATTTTCCTACTCCGCTACTACTAGTTATATCCAAGAAAAACATTTTTTTTTAATATTTCTCCTACCAAAATAAACAAATTCATTTCTCAGTTCTCTGATATCACTACTCAATGATTTTATGTTTAAAACTGTGATGCGTGAGTGAGATAGCTGCGCGCGTTGATCTCCACCTTAAGTGATAGGGAATCGTCCGCTTGTCAATACGAGTACCTGCCTCTACCGGGCTAAGGTAACCTTGATCGTCTAAAGTGGTGGTAATAATGCGCAATCGTTTCCAAAGTGTGTAATTCGATGCTAATACTACCGAAGGTTAGCTAAACATCATTCAGGGAGTGTTCGGAGGGTAGGCCAGCCATATTTATATATTAAACCAGTATCTATATTTAAAGATAAGCACCCGACTGCAGAAAAGCAGTTTTTGTAGTTAAACTTGCGATTTCGTTACGCTTGTTTAAAAAAAATTGATTCAAAATAATTTCTTTCTATTATTTATCACGCAGTAGGTTTAAAAAGTAGAGTATCCTTGGGGATAAAGGTGTTTTTGTCTTGGAAGATCTTAAATCCCTCGTTATACTCTGGATTCTAATTTTAAATCCCAAGCGCAGCGAGGGATTTAACTCTTTAACACCTTCGCTACGCTCGGGAGTTAACCTTAGAATCCTACGTTACACTGGGGATTCAATATGTCGCCCGTGACATAAAACACTATTTTATCAACATTATTTTATCTACAATTTGTAAATTGTTTTTTAAAGTTAAAGTTAAAATATTTGAACTAGTTTGCGAGCCTTTAATTAGGGATGTAGAAGCATAATACACAAAAACTATGACTGAAAGAAATAACATGCATAGGTATAAATCTAACTAATGCTGCTGATATTTTCATTCGCAAATAACACATAATAATCGCAATAACTCCAGTCGGGTCCATAGCAATGCCGTTGGGACTTTATTTGGATTTAGAGTTTAAATATGTATTTTTTATTTATGTAGCAAATTTTTCGTCACTATTCAAATCAGGCTCAATAGTATTAAAAAAAATAATTCTAGAATATACTAAGCAAAATATATTAAAAAATTACCATAAGAATATATTATAAATATCACAGAGCTTTTTACATTTTGACATATTTTGTCAATTCCATTTTATAGTCAAATATATTGATGTATTATTAATTATACAATAAAAATAAGACAATAAAACATAACAAAATGGAAAGAACTATGATTTCGTTGTATTAAATTTGTCCATTAGTTTAGTATCCAAAGTACATTTTGGAATGTTTGTCAAATAAATACATACCTAATAATAAAGAAAGTTGTCAAACGTCAAAACGCCATTTTACGTTATTAAAAACTACATCATAAAAACCAGTAGCTATGAACCCGGCTTTAAAACACTAGACGCAAGCAAACTTACCTTCGTGGAGATGTATTATGGTGTCTGCCAAGTAGATGAAATCGCACACATAGTCCAATATGAACCAAAAAGGCGTCAAACTGTCCAACTCCCAAAATACTGCTCGACCGATGACGAAAACTACATTATATAGAATAGCCAAGGATACGACAGCAAGCCACTGAAACAAATGTTTTATGCAAGTATTTATTTTATTGCTGTTGCAGCAAATCGCGAGTGTGCGCGGGCCTTTAGGGATAACGGAAACGATAAATATACAGATTGAGCAGTCCTAATATATTGTAATTGAATATTTTATTTTATGAAGGGCCAGCACACACCGGCAAATGAATATAATTTTAAATGAATCAAATTATAATGCATATTTACTACATATCCATGAAATAAGGTTTAAATTCCTATACTCGAGATGCGTCCACCGTCAGGCGCCGCCACGCTCGCAGCGGCATCTACCGAGCCGAGTGCTCCGAGCATTGAAATATACTAAGCCTAACTATTATGCGAAAGTAATTCTGTCTCTCTGTCCCGCTGTATTTCCCTTTTTTATGTTAGACAGTGCTACGATTAACCGAGCGACGGTGTGGTCGTGGATGGAACTCGTCGATCTAGCAGATTATCTATTCATTCTGGCCTTCAAGATTGTAGCTCTTAGGAAACAGAGATGGTGGCAAAGAGTTCCATTCTTGTGCAGTACGCATCAACAACGTGGACTGATATTGCTGAGCACGGATTTTTTGCATTTCAATGAGAAATAAAGAAAATAAATATTAATATCTAATATCTCAAAGTTACAAGCGCAGTGAATCACCACATTGGTTTTAAACTTTGAAATCTGAAGTACTGTATCATCATCATCATCATCTCAGCCATAAGAAGTCCACTGCTGAACATAGGCCTCCCCCATGGATTTCCAAAAAGACCGATTGGAAGCGGCTTGCATCCAGCGTCTTCCCGCCACTTGTATGAGGTCATCTGTCCATCTCGTGGCTGGTCTTCCTACGCTGCCGGTGCGTGGTCTCCACTCGAGAACCTTTCGGCCCCATCGGCCATCAGTTCTACGTGCTATATGCCCTGCCCACTGCCAATTCAACTTGCTAATCCGCTGTGCTACTGTGTGTGTGTGTAAGTACTGTATGGCATTGAAATATTATGATATTGGCAAGCGTAACGCCAAACATAAGGAAAGCGTCTTGGAATATGTGAAGAGAAATATCTTGGCAAAAAAATTAAAACTGACTTCTTAATTGAACAAAATAATTAAATAAGGACAGCAGCGCTCAATATTGAATTTTGAACAGCAGCGCTCTCAAAGCTAAATAAAATTAGTTCTCTATTCGATCAGACTCTACATAGTCACTTAGTTGTCTAAACATATTTTGTCCACAAATGCCTTCAAACATCAATTTAAAAAAAAACTTACTTGATAGTGCGCTGGCAATGTGGGATCAAACGCAAGTTTAAGTCCACAGCACAGTTTCGACCTTTTTGTTTGGTAGAGTGGTTCGTCAGGATCTTTAAAGGTTTTCGCAGAGAATTTGTCCAAGAACCAGTCCGGCGCTTTGGTGTGCCCTTTACCGCTGATCCGGTAGCGCAGGCTCTGTGTGAACCTTGACCACTGTTTTTGATACCAAGCTCTTCCGTCGTTTCCTTCGCCGACGGCCTGTAAACAATACCTGGTTAGTATAATATAATTGTAAGCAAAGATCGAAACCGCAAAGTTCGCAAGAGGAGAGCGCGCTTGGCAGGTACAGCGTAGAGTTGCCAACCACAAGGTGGACCGATGACCTCATACATGTAGGAGGAAGTCACAGGCTGCAGACCACTTCAACCGGAATTTTTGGAAATCTATGAGGATGCCTAAGTCCAGCAACGGGATATTTTATTCGAGGTCGATGAGTATTTTTTTATGTTAGCTAGATTTACGATTGATTATCAAATCACCAAGATAGTATTGAATTTAGCAATACAATATTAAATACCGCTAATATTTTCTTTAAAATATTATTTTCTGTATAGAATTCAGATTTCGTAAAGAAAATATTTTTTACTAAAGTGGAAATATATTTCCGTAGCAATTAATTTTGCTTAAACGTAGGCCTGCTACGAGACCGTAGTCTACTGCTACAACTTCTACGAAAAGCTACGCCTGCTTATCATTTTAATAAAATTGTAGTACACGTATAGGGGCTTACTGAATCGAATTGTCTTTGTTACAAAAACTTATAATATAACTAAATACATATAAAAAATAAAATTATCGTATTATATTATTTATAATTTATTTCTCTTCATAAACGGAGTAAAATATTAGATTATACACAAAGAAGATAAAGTGGTGTTTTAAATCACTAGCGACATACTGATTCGTAAGTGTAACGTTAAATTCTAGGGTGCACTCCAGAGCGTATCAAGGGTGTCAAGTTAACCCTAAAACTAGAATCCGAAGTGTAACGACGGATTCAAGCTCGTCCAAGACAGAAACATCTTTATCTTCGAGGCGCATACTCTACATTTCACACCTACGATAGAAAAGAAAACGAGTGGACTTAGGAGTAGACTAGCTTTTGAATACACGTAGTTCTCACCATAAAACTTTAAAAATATAAAAATCGATCCACATTCCTGTCCAAAAATCCGTACTCAGCGATATCAATCCACATTCCTGTTGCGTACTGGAATTCGTTGCCGCCATCTCTGTTTCCTGAGACCTACAATCTTCGAGTTTTCAAGGCTATAGTAAATAGATATCTTCTAGATCGACGAGCTCCATCATCG
Source organism: Lycia hirtaria (assembly GCA_947563715.1). Classification (NCBI taxonomy): domain Eukaryota; kingdom Metazoa; phylum Arthropoda; class Insecta; order Lepidoptera; family Geometridae; genus Lycia; species Lycia hirtaria. Next base: position 18,827,425 of record OX387386.1, read on the forward strand.
GCCACACCGTCGCTTAACATCAGGCGAGTTGGTTGTCAATCGTAGATTTATAATGTATAAAAAAAAAAAACATTGAACTTAGTTTTTTAGAACAAAGTTTCTAACAAATAAGAAGCAAACAAAATAATACCCAGAAAAGCATTATTATCAATTTATATTATTTTCTTAGATATAGCTGAGCTATATTTTCCAGTACAATCAGTTTTGAGGACAAGAGAAATTTAAAATTGTTTTGAATAACAATAACAACTGGTCCACGCTCCGCTTCGGCATTTTTATGGGCGTCATAACGGGACGTTTAATCATCTAGAGAATCATGAAATTCTAATATCTCGTGTGTAGTCTTTTATTAGATTTCATAAAGCACGTCTCGCGCACTGTTATCGCTGAATGGAGGGCAATTTGTAAATAAGTCAAAATGTTTCTATGTTCATAGAAAAAAATAACATTGTGTAGGCTGAGACTAGCCCTGATGTTACATTCAACCTTTAAGAATGAACGTCATTTTTGATGTCGCACAAGCTTTGAAAATATCACACAAATCAAATACCAACATTTTGGTGTGAGACATTCAATGATCGATGGCAGTGGGCAGGGCGCATAGCACGTAGAACTAACTGATGGTCTATGGAGCCGAAAAGTTCTCGAGTGGAGAACACGCATAATGTATGTCTATGACTAATTGGAAAGTTGTATGATTTAATATACTAACAACACCTCTTTTTACAACCCACTGGTCAGAATGTATCGTCAATATGACGATATCTTACTGGATCTCGCCATACTTATCTTAGGTATCTTATTAATTATAGCTCGATAGATAAATTTAATTATAAACTATTGTAGTTTAAATGTGATGTACTGGCAGTTTTTGAGAGGCAACAGAAATTCAATTAAAAAAATATACAGTAGCTTCGTGCAAACTTTCTCGCAAAAACGTACACTAGACATACTAGACAGCATATCATGCGTTATGGAAGCGTAAGTTGCTCTACAAAAGTAGCTCTTTTGCAGTCGGTTATTTTGTTTTACTTATAACAGAAACGTTTCTTGCTAAATAATCAGCAACCTCTAATTTTGCTTTCATTAACCTTTGCATTACTATTTTCGATATGGTGGCCATGACGCGACCCCTACAAGGCGCAAGGTATAGAAATCCTTTGTACAACAATAACAATATAATTTACAAATAACTTCCTCAATATATGAACGATCTTACCTCGTGCAAGGCTGTTTAGTATTATTTGTGGGCAGGGTTACCTATCAATAATCCGAACGGTGAAATACCGAATATCATTTTCCCGAAAACGAAATTTTGTTTTTCATAATCCCGAAAGCTCATTAGACAACGCGTCTGATAACCGAGCCTTTTTATATGTACGAAAGTTTTTATATGGATAATAAAAAGAAATCTAACAAACCTAACCAAACAATTAATATATCTGATTTATTTATTTTAATTCAATTAATACGGTTGAAAACCAATTACATTAAATGAATCACATTATCGTCGAATTTAAAAATTACAGCAAATAAATAATTTTAAAAATGAAACAAATAACCAAACATTTGTCAATAACAAGGTTTCTGGATATAATAAAACTGAAACATAACGAACCTAATAAATGTCCGGGCAAATGAAACTGATGGTTAACAAAATCACTGAATCAGAAACTTATGGCTATTAAAATATCTGGAATCTGACAGGTCTATGAAACGGATTCGGGCAAGTAAGATTCAAACAAATGTATTTCGGATTATGAATAAGTTACCGTGGATAGTTAGTATGGGACAGCGTCGCTTGCGATGAGATTCATTATGCGAGTAAGTGTCAACTCCGAGGTAGGCAATGAATTTTAAACAGGCTCTGTCGATACGTTTTTACGTTTCATTGAGCAAGAGGATTCAAGCCTTTCTTTACGCGTTTTGTATAAAGAAAGATTATTATTGAGTCTGTCTAAGTTACAGACTACATACCTATGGCATATAGTAAAGATGTAATGAATATAAGGTTATATTTTTATATTTTGATTATATATATGTAAGTAGGTAATGTAAAATTAATGTGTCAGGTGTATGTAAATTAGAATTATATAGAATCTCTAGACAAAATAACATATAATTAGAGGCAAAATAGGTTTTTGTATCCTTAAATTTAGAGACCCCTGCTAAACAATAATTAAAAAATGTACCTACAGCCTAAACCTCTGGTTCCTGCATAGACATGAACATATTTTCATTTTATAACAAAAACAATTAGAATAACAAATCAAATAAAAAAAAAATGGTTGTCTGTAAAGTCGGTTTATGGACGATAATTTTACGTGATAACGATGCGTCACAAGCTGAACGCTTAGGTCGATCGTGCCTCTCTATCGCTTATTCCACGCTCTCGCTTGCATGCTCGGCTCAGGCAGAACGTGACAATGAGTCATGCTTTTTCGTGCGTGCAACCGGCGTACATCGATTTATAATACGTTATCACGTCAAAATAATAATAATAAAGGAACAACAATATTAAATATAAATAATATATTATAATATAATATATTATATAATATATTTTTGTCACAAGCAAGGATTTCTGGGAGGACGACTACGAAACCCTAAAAACGTAAAAAACTATGTTAACACTTTATAGTGAATTAAAACACAGAAATTTCTAGAAAAAACGCATTTTTTTCTCTTCAATAAGAAACACATTTGCAAGTATTTTGCTTTGCAAGTGCTAAACTAAGTGGACAGTTTAAAAGTTTTCACACGAGACGGGACTGTAACCTTCAACATCCCAATATTTAACATCTATGTACATATTTGAGTCTGGATTTTTCTGAAAACAAGTTTTTATTTGTAGATCTTTTTTTTTTTTTTTTTATCAGCCCTGTTTGTACAAACTGTCCTACTGCTGGGAACGGGCCATCTTCTCATTGTGAGAAGGGTTAGGCCATAGTCTGCCACGCTGGCCAAATGCGGGTTGGCAGACTTCACACATCTTCAAGATCATTGAGAACTCTCAGACATGTAGGTTTCCTCACGATGTTTTCCTTCACCGTTTGAAGTTGGCGGCAATCAGCAATACGCACATAACTTCGAAAAGACAGAGGTGCGCGCCGTGGGATTTGAACCCAGGACCTGCGGATCGCAAGTCAGACGGTCTCACCACTAGGCTGCCGGAAACTAATATTTGTAGATCTTGGTTCAATGGTTCTTCCCATGTAAGTGTCATTATATTTGTACGTAGGATATAATGACGTCATACGCTCGATCTAGCCAGAGGCGAAGGCGTATTTACATAATATATTATTACTCCTGATGTTTCAACAAACATAATAAAATTATGAACAATATGCCAAATATATCATAAATCTGTTATTAGACTGCATAAGAAGAAGGACGTTTTCGTGTATTTAGGTACCTAATAAAAAATCGCTCTTATGCTGTTGGATATTTTGTTTTTCCTTTAATATAGAGCCTTATAACGTAAAAATGTTTTTAAAAAGGATACCGTACTGTGGTCACACTAGAGTTCACTATAAATCGGAGACGAAACACAAAAAATATCGTCGTATTTCGTCAGAAATATTTGAATTTTAAGTATATATAAGCGTGTGCGCAAGAATTATACAATTTTATTGAAATAACAAACATTTAGAAGTTTTCTTTTTACCTATCGCGACCTTTTACGTTTATGGTGTCAAAACATGGACAGCACACTCACTCACTACTTAAATAGATACGCGTGTGTGAGCACAGAACACATTAACATATACATAGGTACATACAGATGAGCGAGTGAGAGGATGAGTTAATCACAAACCACTTGATTGCCGTCTCTTTTTTTCGTGTTTGTGTACACTGATATCACTGTATCTTCGCCATTTCTGATCCATTTTATTTTTTTCATAGAAATAATTGATTTATCAATTACTACAAATCTGTGAGCTCAGAGCTCCATTGTCCTATACACACTTTATAAAATAATGGAATGCAGCGTGTTTGTTAGAGTAGCAACAATATGTCGCATTACGTCAGTAAATTGGGAAGAGGAACGTAAAAAGTGCCAAAATGCTTATATTATGCGAACAAAGCATTACTAAAAATATTGAACTATAGATTATGGGCTAGTTGGATAAGTCTTGAAAAGTACAATTAAAACTAAAAATGTCATGGGATTTATAATGGATAATTAAGAAGGGGAAGTGAAAAAAGCCATGATGACCAAACGACGATCAAAAACTTAGGTATAACTCTCTCAGGGGATGGTAAGCACGGCGATAAATGATTATGTTCACAATCGACACAAGGCCGAATGGAACCAGTTGAGTGGGCTCACGCATTCCAAGGCGACCATTGGTGCTGACGGCGCCAAATGGAATAAGAGGATCTGTAAATACAGCAGAACGCAGGCAAGAATTTTGGTGGGAGCTCTGACCGGACACTATGAGAATAGGGGTCATCTCTACAAACTAAAACTTGTTGAAAGCCCCATATGTAGGACCTGTAAGGAGGAGAAGGAGTCCATGAAGCACGTCATGTGTAGCTGCGACTCAATGGCAAGTAAGCGACTGGACCTCCTAGGAACTGCATTCCCGGAACTGGAGGAATATAGGTATTTCGCATCAGGTGATATTCTGAAGGTAATGCGGTCCTTCTTCGGAAAACCTGGTGCGAATGAATAAAGAAAGGGGCAAGCACAAAAGGACCTAATGGCTCGAAGTGCATCCGAGAATCGGACCCCATTTATAAGATAATATAAGATAGGTATAACTCTTCATCCACTTAGCGAACGGAAATCCCTAAGATCCCGCTCTTACGCAGTCGGGTTTTTTTTTATAAGGATAAATATAAATAAATATTGGTGGACATTTCACACAACACCATCTAGCCCAAATTAAGCAAAGCTTATACTATGGAACTAGATAGCTGATAGTTTTTTTGTTTTTTTTTGTTGTAAATACATATCTTATGATACATAGAAACATCCAGACACAGAACAAACATCAACACAGAAATGTTTGCCCTGGGTGGGGATCGAACCCACTGCCTACGGTTTAGCAGGTAGACATACTACCGACTGAGTTGAGCTGAGCTTTAGCTCGTTTTCTCAGAATTTGTAAGATTTGACAAAATTACCCATTGTCACATTTCTAATTTATTACTCAAGTCATAAAATGACAATAAAACTACAACATCATTGAAATGACATCATGGCAGATTATTGATTAAGAAGTCCGTAGTTCGACGATCGTCCGTCTCGCTCGCGCATACCCACTTTTTTGAAGATATAAAATGACTGCATGATCTTATAAAAAATCTCATCCCATAAAGTTTGTTCAGTCATTTTATACCTTAAAAAATGTGGGTATACGCGAGCGAGACGGACGATGATCAAACTACGGACTCTTAACGTTTCAGTTTAATCCATGGAGCTCGACAATCGCAGTGCTACGTCGTATGTTTTTTAACTAACTCATTAGGAGACTACTAAGCTAGTGCCATTATGTTTCGTATTTGACATACTTGCCAACTGATATTGTTTAGATGTATCACCACAGAATAGTAGTGTTAGTCCAGTAATCATTATAGTTTAAAAAACTGAAGCAACCGACGTATTGCATACCTATATGAATATGCAATTTTGTTTACTTGGATGAGTTTTTTTTTACTTTTATAGTTATTTTGTTATAAAACCCAAAATACTGAACATATGTACTATACCTACCAAACAAAAAAGAAACATCAGAATAAAGTCATAATTGGCAGCGTAATCGCGTAACAAACAAAAAAAAACATAGTCGAATTGAATCTCCTTCTTTTTGGCAGTCTTAAAAAGTCTTACTTAAAAATAAAATAAGATTTGTGACAACATAAAATAGAACTAAAAATTTTGTTATTCAAATAAAAGTTTTGGTGTTTTGAAATATACTGATCACACTTTCTACTGACTAATGTTTAAAAGCGAAGTTTGTTTTCGCGATTACACGGCGGAACCGATCGTTATGAAATTTAGTTAGCTAGATAGATAGCTGCAGAGCTGGAAAGGGACATAGGCTCCTTATTATCGTCACCATTAATTATAACTATGTGGGTGAAACCACCGAGCGCAGCTAGTTTATAACTCAGCAATTACTTACTGTGTCTATAAATTTTTGGTAATTTTGTATCATAATTCCAAAGAATCCACCAAATTGCATTTAATACACTTAAATTTAGATCATAGTTCTACTTGATACTATACTCTTTTACCTAAGTCATCATCATCATCTCAGCCATAAGAAGTCCCCTGCTGGACACAGGCCTCCCCCATGGATTTCTACAAAGACCGATTGGAAGCGGCTATATAGCGTCCAGCGTCTTCCAGCCACTTGTATTTACGTAAGTATTCCTACCCTACAGTTCGGTAATGTTATATTTAGACATAGACATATCTTTATTTGTGATATTTCGTTAATTGGGTAATTTTATCAATCACGTCATCCGAATCACGAGAGCTGTGAGGTGTCTGACTATACTGGTTGTGTGTTGTGTCAGATAATATCGGTCGGTCTTCTGCCACCCACTATCAGTGGATTCCCTCAAATTAAGCAAGTCTTTAATCTAGCCAGTTATGTAAGAGTCTATTTACGTTGCGTCTAAGGATCCCCCCACTTTAACTTGGCCTTTAATTCTTGAATTTTGTAGTATCGATCTATGTCCAGAACTTTTCGAGAAGTCGTGGGAGACCACGCACCGACAAGCGCAGCGTAAGAAGACCAGCCACGAGACAGACAGATGGCCTCATACAAGTGGCGGGAAGATGCTGGATGCAAGCCGCTTCCAATCGGTCTTTTTGGAAATCCATCGAAGAGGCCTATATCCAGCAGCAGACTTCTTATGGCTGAGATGATGATGATCTATGTCGGTTCTCATGTGGGCATTGTTTTTTTTTGCAATTTTGGAGTACAATATAATAGTTTACTAATAGGAACTCCTCAAAGTTACTATAGATATAGCTTTGCGTTAGTTATACATTTGTAGATGTCACTCAAAAACTGGACAAGTATGATTTTTGAAGTGAAAGCTTCTTTAGCGGCGTTGTGCATTTTTTGGATGGGTAAAAAATATAAACTCGCGTTAGATCGAATTCGTAAGACGGACGGATTATTTTAGACAGAAACCTAATTCAACGTTCTGAATGTAAAGTAATGTATGTAAATTTTTATCAGTCTGTTTGCTTTTTTATTTTTTAATTTTCACTTCTGCCGGCACTTCCAGAGTGCAACCCGTTGTTGTTTTTTTTAAATTTAGTAATAGATTTAAGCTTGACCGCCAACTCGTCTGATGTTAAGCAACGTTGCGGCCTATGAGGGAGAGCGCGCTTACCTAGAAGAAACCAATTCAGTTGCGATTTAAAGACACCCAGACTATATCTATCGATACTTTTTTTATTATACGCCAAATGAAAAAATACAAAACAAATTATAAATTAGTTCTCAGAAAACATGAGAAACAATGAGAAATGAAATGTAATGTACCAACTTTCTGCTAGTCCGTTAGTGGAATAGGGAAGGTGGAATAAGATCGTGAAGTTCTTGCACACACTCGCAGAGATGTGTCCGATACTTAGAATATTTCTAGACATGCTGCTTTGCGACGATACTCGAGACTAAGTAGCTTCTTGGCTACTAGCTTATCATCGCCAATTAACCTCTTGGCTCGCCGGAGTCTCGACGTAGTATCATGTAGCTTATACTGGCTAGAGAGTCGAGATAAAATACTAAGCCTGAAGGTAAGAGCGAAGAAGCGAAGTTTCAGAACCCCTGATTTATAACCAAACGTGTTTACATATTCTGAAAGAGCCATTCAGCAAGCGTATTTCACATTTTGGTTTTACGAAAATTAAAGCAGAACTAAAGCGTGATTGCAAGTTTTTGTAATTTCAACGATGGAACGATGTCTTCGAGAATAGAAGAACTGTACACGTTCACATAACAATGCACAACATAAATACTATTGTCACTAAAGATACGTCCCAGATTGGCATCCTCTCTTTTATGCTCGAACGGGTAGTTCGAGCATAAAAGATACTCGAACAAAATATATTTTAGATATTTACAATTATGGTGAGTTAAAAAATAAGTAACTAAAAAATAAATTATAAATCAAATTAAATCAAAGCTATAAATCACTGGTATGGCACGTCACAACAGAAGTCAAGGTAATGAGGTGCACTAGCGCTACCCAGTTAGCAGTTCCCCCCGCTAATCGCCAGGCCCAAAATTCCCCAGCAGTATGGCAATGCAGCGAGCGTGCTGGCCCAGCACGCTCGCTGCATTGCCACACTTTTTTAACCGACTCCAAAAATGAGGTTATCAATTCGACCTATATGTATGTAATATTGTCAATATCACAGTTTCTGTATTATATCAGTTTTTTTTTTTTTTTTTTTTTATTTAAACAAAAAACAAAATCTGTTATAAAAATACGTATAAACCATTGAGATTTTACACCAACCAATGAGATTTTATCTATAGAGAGGTTATACGCATTGAATATGAAGTAAAAGTATGGCAAATCTTTCTCAGAACTTTCGAGAATAAGACCAATATCCCTATGGTATTTTAGTATATTGGCCTTATATACATATCTTGGCGTTGCACTTTCTAAGCACACAGGCTGGAATTGTCACTGTTCACAAGTCACGTCACGTGTCTAACAGCGTTGCCCGACGTGTCGGGCGATTACCTTACTTGAGGCTTACCACGCAGAACCGGGGAAAACCTATCTACGTATTGATCAATTATAAACACTACTAAAATACACATTAAAAGGTATACAAGATATTGTTAACCTCCTATTTTTTGAATAGGTGGGTATCATAGCAATCGCAATTTGGAACAATTACATATAAATGTAGTGAATAACCGTCAAAGTTTAAAAATATTTAATGTATTTGAATTGACAGTATAAACACCGCACTAGTTAAATAAATGATTTATCTAATTCTTCTCTATTTTTTCTCTATTTTTTTTTTAAATTTTTTTTTTAGCGATCGATTTATTCGTTAAGGCCGCCTTTGTACTTTCAATTACACTTTATTATCTATTTTATTACTCTGTATGGGTACAATAAAGTTATTCTATTCTATAAAACACTTACCGGGACCATGTTGTGAAGCCGTATTTTATGAATAGTGTAAACTGGACTCATTTTACTTCTTTGACCGTCCGTCACTGACGCTCCGACATAATTTCACTTGTCCACTACACTTGTATTCAAAGTAAATAGAGCCATTAAGACCCGTCGACAAATGATAAAGATTGCTATCAAACTAATACGAACAAGATAGGTCACGACATGACCACCACTGCACGCACTCCAATTAAAGAAAATTTCGTCGTCGATTAATAAAGTAAACGGACGAGTGTGAAAAATTAGAGAGATTATTTTGGTCGAACTCGGGTGAGCCTATACGTGCGTTTGTAGCACTGCCGTGGTGGGAATGAGTATTTGAGTATTAAGTCGAAATTTTAATGGGTTATTCTCTGCGTGTTCAAGGTACCATCGAAACAATAGGCTATGAGGATCGCGCACCAATGACGACTTCCCGATGGCACATTTATGAAGCGTTCACCGTGCCACGGGCCGTCGTAAATACTGATTGCTCGGCTTGGTGGTCGGTTTAATAAGTGTAATTGCCCCTTTAAGGTTGCATTAACTTGATCATGTTTTGGAAGCTTCACTCAATTAAGAACAGTGTTTGCGATCTTGGCGTTTCAAATAGATTGGACGAATTTGTCGTATGTTTAGTTTTCACATGCCTAGTTGTTGCTGCCTAGGGCGGTAGGTTGGTTTGGTAGTAGGCAGGGCACGTAGAACTGAAGGCCGATGAGACTGAAAAGTCTCGATCCTCGACGCACCGGCACGCATTACCAGTAGGCTATTTCCTTTTAACACAGTTACTTGTTTGATTCATCTGGTCCACGAAAATCTAGGACTCGCTAACACGATCAATGAATCAAATCACTTCCATGGTTTAATATTAAAAACCTTTAAAAAACTTTTATTTTGACAAAGAAGTACTGTGGGTTCATTAATACGAGAAATTTATCATATTACTATAAAACACTACTAAAAAAATTTCGCGCTCGCTTCGCTCCCGCATTAATATTATTTTCACATGGAAGTACTATGGGTTCACTATACGAGAAATAAAGCATATTACTATAAAAAACACCACTAACATTTTCGCACTCGCGCATTATTACTATTTTGACATAGAAGTACTTTCACAAATACGAGAAATTTACCATATTACTATAAAACACTACTAAAAATTTTCGCCTTCACTTCGCTCGCGCATACTTATTACCTATTATTGGTTATGATTAGGTCATGCAAGCGCTGAGTGCTCGTTAAAACGAAAAAATATATATTACTACCCAAAAATCATAGAACATTTTGTTATAACAAACTTGGTGTTCATCTGGGACATTAAAGTGCTAGAAACCTGTTATACAGCAGACAATATGGCAGACTCCCTCCCCCCCCCCCCTTGAGAAGGCTATCAGCTATGCCCATGTCCATTGCTGAACCCCCCCCCTGTGAAATGATTATAGTAGGTATATATAGATGGATGAATATGTTTTATTTACACTAGCCTTGAAAATTCCAAGATTTTAGTTTACAGGAAACAAATGAAGTTGAAATTGCCACACCACAGAGTTATGAACTATTGAAGTTCAAATTTGGATTGTTATACGCAATCATGAAGCTTCACATCAGGCAAACGATTCGTCCGTTGCTTTGATAAGTTCGTTGTGTCACTCAATCAATGGCAGCTTAATTTAATAATTTTTGCTTGATGTTGGCATCATGCTTCCACCTTTGCCATTTGTCGAGTGTATGGCAGCTTCATTTCAAAACCGACAAACACGGACATATTTGACGTTAATTAACTGTTCACAATGACAATATCAAGCTCAAAGGTAATAGAATCGAATGATTGCGCTCTCTAGTCAATCACATAATTTACTCGCACAGTAAGATTTAATGATTCAGAATATGAGTGTACTTGTATTCTGCAATATTCATATCGGTGAGTGTGCATCAGATCTAGTCAGCATCATCATTCCCCTTTGTCCTTTTTATCATCAGACAGATAGAAACATGAAAAAGTGTCATCGTTCCATAGGTGGATATTCCTAAGTCGAACGCTTTAATCCCACTTTCATCGTGCAGACTGCTAAATTGTGAAATGCGAATATGCAAATACTTATATATTGTTTTACTATGCACAGACACGTTATGCATATGAACAAAACGTTTTAGTTCCATTTTTATTATACAAACTTCTAAATTTAGGAATACTCTCCTTGTTTGGATTCTCTCCGATAGATATAAATGGGTGTCTTCAAATCACGAATGAATAGGCAAGCAAGTCAAGCTGGCAGCTATGCGCAAGCGTATCAATAAATACTTTTTTTAATAAATCTGGCAATGTACGAGTTTCACTCGCACACCGAGCCTTCCGTACTCCTATGCATGACACAATACACAAACATGAACACTAGGGCTATTTACTCAACAAAATCTGCTTTATATCTTTATATCTAAGAATATTTATAACTTTATTTATTTTCTACAGTAAGAATACGATTATTAGCCTGAACCCTGACACGTTCACAATATCAAGAATTCAATAATTAAATTCAAATAAATAGGTAAGTGTTACGCAGGTCTATTTTCTTTTTCCAATGAAATTTTAACACTACCGTCGACTCTTTATTCGACTTTTTATTTTATTTACGTCACATGACACGAGTTTTGGCGGGAACGTCTTATTAACGTGTTGTTGCTTTGTTTTATTTTCCTAAACTTGTGTTATTTTGAACATTAATGCTATAAAAATGGTGGTTTTATTCATTAAGTGTTCGATCAAGTGCGTGAGTGTGGGCAAGTGAAATAAAACAGTGAAACGTGTTTTTTCACGTTGTCGGCAAAACTCCATAGAAGCGTCTAGTAAAGTCGCCACCACTTTACTGAAGCAGGACTGGACTTATAAATTGACTGTATACGTGACTTAGATTGTGACTAGAACATTTACAACTTGTTTTATTCAGGAAACTTGAAAAAATCCTAATACTTGACACTGGCAAATGCTTTAATGCGGGTCCAATACAAAAAAGAAGAAGAAGTCACATGACACCAACTGTTATAAATAAAAATCATTTGTCATATTTCATTTTTTTTTTGTGGATTCAACAAAAAGGTTTTATTTTGTACAAAAATTTCCCCTTTTTTTAATCATTTACAAGAGCTTGTCTCGCTATTGACCAGTTTTTAGTATTTATAGATTTACATCAAAGTAAAACCTATCCACGAAAAACATATACCCTAAATCTTGCCAATTTCGAAACTTGTATCTATTACCGTTCAAAAGTAGGACAGACAGACAGACAGACACACAGGCACCGTATCCTCACAAATAATCTCCCGCACCTTTAATCCGGAAGCCCAAAATAGTTAGTGCTTGAGATTTTCTCTTTCTATAAAAATATAGGCAAATCAATCAATTGCAACTAACACATACCTACACTATCTAAGAGATATGTGGCTTCAGGGCCGACAACGGCATACGTGGATACTACCTACAACGGCGTGCTAATCAGATACATACGCAAGTTGACGTGTGTATATAACACACACTCATTTGTTTCATGCTAGGGTCGTTGTTTAAGTCTTTTTAGACCTAAATCAAACCAGTCTAAGTAGTAAAGTGAGAGTCGTGTACGCACGCACTAACCTCTTCGTCATAAGGCTGTACCCCATCCTCCAAAGTGACCGGTTGCATGGGTAGTAGCTTCACGGTGTTGTTCATAGAGATCGTAGTGGCCGGAAGTTTATTACTGCATCCTTTGCAAGCGTCCTGAGCATTTAACCCCGATGGCCCTGGGAGGGGCGCCACGGAATTACATAATGTAAACACCTTCCCATCACGATATCTAAAAAATATAATTGTCTTGAAGAAAGAAGCGAGCATACGATTGTAAGACGTTCACAGTGGTCTGTCAAAATTATTAAAAAAAATTGATCCATCTATTCGACATAGGTAAAACCCACACAGCTGAAACGGTGACCGATCCTAATTGACAGGTTTTGACGTGACAACGTCTAATAAATCGATGAACGCCGGCTTCACGTCGAAAAAGTATGACTCATTGTCCCGTTACGCTCATTGTCCTGCTACACTCATTGTCCCGTTACATCATCATTTCATCAATGTTTTGTTATGACGTTGTCACGTTAAACTATCGTCCGTAAACCGACTTTACAGACAACCAATATTTTTTTACCTCACTTTCATATTCAAAATGCGTTTCCTAGTACTAAACATAGAAAGAGGCTAAAAATATAGATTTTTCTTTTCTCATACTACATAAATAAGTTAAGTTTTGATAACTCAAAAAGGCCCTCCATTTGGGAGCTACGATGCCACAGATAGACACACAGATACACACGTCAGACTTATAACACCCTTCTTTTACAAATACACACAAACAGAAAAATACTTATATAAAATGTTCACGCATCCTTAAATCATAAAGTTATAATAATCACTGCTTACAGGATATTTACCAAGGCTTAGAGTAGAGTTCCCAATACCAGACTTAATCACTAAATGACACAATAGTTATTTATGCAACAAGAGAGCAAAATCGATTTTTGCTGCTAGTGCTGATTTTGAATCCTGACCAAGCGAAGGGTTCAACGATTGAATCACGAGCGTAGCGAGTGACTCTAAAGTTGAATCTGTGGGTCGGTCCTAGCCCGTGAGGTTGATGTTTTTTGATTTAAATGATTGAAACCTAGATTACGTAGTTGACAGTTATTTAATTTAGTATATTGTGTTTACACGCCAAAAAGGAAAAATATAAACAAGTTTTAACAATAGAAATTATTGTCGAAAGGTTCCAAACTACAAGTGCCAGTACGTGAAGTTGCGGCGCTGTCTTGCAGTTAGCTGCAACATCCGTGCGCTCAGATGGCCACAGGGTACGGCGTAGTTAGTGTGCACAAGCGCGCACCTTTGCAAAACCGGTTTTGTAAGGGGCTGCCGCTTGCTATAAGTGACAGCGATTTAATGAAAGAAATAAATATTAGTTTTCTGGTTTTGCAAAGGTGGCGTGCGATAGTACGCCACAAATCCTGAGTGTGGCGAGGGATTCAAAGGCACGAGATGCAAAAAAACTTTGCTCTCGTACACACATAACTTTTCACTTCAGCAGCGAGAACACTTTAGGAGATAATAAATATATCAGTTTTATTTGCAGTAAATACTTATTTTCGTTTAACAACAATAAGTTAAAAATTCAATAAATTATACATTAAAAGACATAATTATCTTTTTGCAAAATTTCTTTAGTTAGTACGAAATTCCGAACGTGTTTGTCTTTGAGGTCGAATTCAAAATCGGAACTTCGAAAGGGCTGGTCTTTGTGTCTCTCTCTCTTTCTAATGGCGGGAAAAAGATAGAGTGTGAATGTTTCGAATTGTATGATTAACCCAAGGCTGAATAAGATATTCGCGGCTTTCTGAAAAAAATAATTAAAAAGTTACTATTCACACAAATTCACACAACACCATCAAGCCCAAACTAAGCAAAACTTTTACTATGTAACTAGATGGCTGATAGAATACATAATATATACTTTTTTTTGTAAATATATAGATATGAAACATAGAAACACCCAGACACAGAACAAACATCCATGCTCATCACATAATTTTTGCTAAATAAGCTCAGCAGGCAGACCTACTACCAACTGAGCCACAAGGCCAGTCAAAATATATCAATAATATAATTAACATTATGAAAGATAATTACCAAATTATTAAAATGCAGACCTCACGTACGCATTTTAATTATTTAATACATTATATTAAGTCGGAGCTTTTGATGGTGGTCGAGAAGCAGTGATACTAATGATTTTCGTAGCAAAATAAAAATATAGAGTGTAGGTAAAATGTTACGTCATAGAACCACCCGCATTGTTCAGTCTAGCCGTCAACATGGTGCAGGAACTGTATCGAAATATCAGGAACTCATCTCTAGCAATACTCAAAACCATGATAAATATCAATTTTTTTTTGGTGAGATTTGTGAATACCGTCCTAGTACCTTGATAATATCATTGGATGATATCGACAAGGCAGTAGGAAAACAGTGGGCGAGACAGGCACAGGACCGGAAAGAGTGGCGCTCTAAAAAGGAGCGGACATTCCTGATGATGATGAACCGTGTTAGGCTATTCACAACTTTTCGGAATCGGAATCGGGTCGGAAACAATATAACTATTTAGAAAACTATATCGGAATCTTTGTCATTTTGATACAAAGTGATTGAGATGAAAATATAGTTTCCGATCCAATTATGAATCCTACAGTTATGAATAGGGGTAATACCTATATAAAAAAGAGGCCTATATTCAGCAATGGGATAGAAAAGGTTGTAGACTTAGGTTGTAGATGATGTTTATGTTTTATAGCGAAGGTTCTTACGACAAGTGATCGTCTGCAGGATTATCAGTGTTTCGGTTGCGCACGGAGCGGCGTGGGTCTCCTCTGGCCGCTGCAATGATGTACGCCCACATGCCAAGAACTGCATGAACACTCCAACATCAGGCTGAAACAGAGATTAGTATGCCAGGAAACTTAGCGACAAAAACTTACTATCCTATAGTGCCGCTACTGATCCTTAGTTTGTCTTCGATGAAATAGGTCGAAAAAGACGATAAATTGACGCATGTACTAAGTGTGATTATATCTTTTAGGTAATATTGATCGCTGATTATAAATAATAGAAAGATCTATTGCATTAGACCTTTATAAACTGCAACAAAAGGACAATTAACACAACTAAGGAACAGCAAAAGAGGCGGTATATCCAGCACGCCAATTTGCGCTACTATCAAAATTTAATCACTGAATAGTAACTGGATATTTATTAAGACTATCATATTTTGATAAAAATATGGTAGTGTTAATAAATATCAAAATCGAATGAAAAAAACAATCAAATGAAATGATAAAATGAATCAGGGGCAAAAAAAACTATAATTTAAAAAGCAATAATTTAAAACGACGCTAACCATTCTCTATTTCTTTTCTTTCAAGTCACAAGGTAATCAAAGGTGTAATTAGCGCGCTGTATATAGATTTTTTTTGGTCCTGTCTTCCAACACAGGTCGGATGCCTGTTCTAATTATTTTCTGTCCACTCCAGTTCTCGCATTCGCTGGATCGTACTTTCATTCTGTGCTTCTTTGTTATACATCATATCTCATATACCTGAGTTGGTGGGACTCCAACTCTATTCTATTCTATATTACATCTATTATCTAAGAATCGGGAGAAAGGTACAATTATTATCATATGTGCAGGAGAGGGTAACTTTAAGAAATTTAAACCTCACCAGACATATCGTCTTTTACACAGTCGGTCCACAACTGTTTAAAAGACGTATGTCTGTGAGGAGTGTGAATGTAGAAATCACGGTTAATAAATGAAGTGGCTAAAGGAAAGGAATGCTATATCGACCCCACCTAGTGCGATAATGGCTAGAAGATATTGATGATGATGATGAATTCTCTTTCAGAACAGACTCTATGCGATACTATGCGTACTTTTTAACGTGTGATGGTTCAAATGCACTATCGCTCACTCCATCGCTGCAACTTATTAGTATTCGCACTCATGTGTTTTCAATAGTGGCCTATTTTTGTGTCGCCTCGGTGGAGTATCGATTATCGCGTAAAGTACTATTTTATTGGGTTGCTTTTTATGGGAGTGTCACTTGACTGTTCTAATGGCTGCTTGAAGATGTCTTATGAGCGTAACAGAAATGTCTTTGTTTCTTTGACTCAATGAGCTGCTGAATGGTTCAAGATTAGTAATAGAGAAGCAAAATTTCTAGGCGTAATGAAAGCTAACATCTGAGTTAAGAGCGCAGTGGATTGTCACGCTGAATTTTTTACTGTTAACAGTGGACTTGAACAGTTCTGTGTGGCATTAGACAGTGTTAGTGACGATTGACGTTAGTCGAGCGTAGAGCTCGTTTTGGCACTCTTTTGTATAAAAAAATATTACAGTGCTGTCAAATTATTATTAAAAACTTCACTTTCTATTTTGAACCATGGCCAAATTTTGTAATATATTCTTGTTCTTCTCTTTTCCCTCACGGGGATGTAGTCTCGCGTGGTCAGTGCTTTTGCCAAATTTGAATAGTGTCTTGTATCTTGAATCCTATAGTCTTTTGTCTTGTTGTTTTGTCTTAACCTGTCACTCTGAAGGGTGTTTTTCATAATTTTTAGAAGTCTAACTGTCTTGTCTTAACTTGACTATTCCAAATAAAAAGCAATGTTTAGTGGAAGTCTTATTTTGGTAGGTACTTGAACTATTAGCGCCCTTGCTAAAATTATTAAATTATTAAAATTATTATTATTATACTTTTTTGTTGTATTATTATTTTTAGCCTGATCCGCCCGACTGCTGAGCAAGGGTCTCCCTATTCTCCTTCCGTTCTTCACGCTTCAATGCTTTTTGTGTCCAGGTATTACCAAAGAAGTCGAGTTCGTCCCGTCATCTTCGCCTGAGCCTTTCGAGGGGTCTGATGACCTGCGGAACCTGCTGCGTAGTAATTGGCCCACAAGTTATCTGGCATAAGACAGACGATATCCAGTCCATGCTGTTGTATTACTCCTTGTAAAATGCTGTGTATTTTCCGAGTTAATCTTTTCGATAGTATTTTGAAGCGATGATGGGTCAATGGGTAGAATGATGGCTTTCCATACTGGAAGATGCGGGTTCGAATCCCTACAATGAGCTTGCTTACATTAAAGTAAAACATCGTTAATTTTGTTAATTTTATTTTCTATGTATTAGATTTATAACTTGCATGCTTTGAGTACTATGTAACTATTAATTGTAATGGAAAAATTGTTGGAAACAAATAAACAATTATTATTATCGTAAGAAAATGTTGGTAGAGAACTTCTTATAGCCTAACTTGCTCTAATTTAAAAATCTTGGTCATAGTAATAAAGAAAAGAAAAAAAATGTATTAATTCTACTGAGAACTACGGAACACTATACTGCGCGTAGCCCTGCACGCACTTAGCTGGAGGTACATCAATGTTACTAAAATGGTAAACGGTAGATTTATAGAGTTTAAGCTCAATTTTTTAGTCATCCTGAGCGCTTGTTTCATGAATAAAAATGTGTAAAAAAAATTGTGCTTATATTGTAATTGATATCGGTTAAACGTCTAAGTAGGTAACAGGTAGTAGTCGTAAAGTTGTACTCGACAGGAATAATAAAAGCGTTTTAGGTGAACCGCAAGATGGCATAATAATGTGCTTCGATCTGTTGTTATCGCCTTTTTATACATTTATCGCAATATCTCGAATAAACTTTTATCATAGAGTGTACAAAATACTTGTCATTCAGTTTTTAGTCAAATATTTTAGAAATACATCGAGAACAGACATTGAGGAAATAACGTTGAAATGCTGTTGTTTGAAGTTTGAATTTCCACTTGCGTGCCTCGACATGGTCTTGCCCACTCATTTATTATACTTTGTTTTTAATAAATCTGTAAAAATATCCCACATTTTAGACATACACAAATATTGTGAAACTTATTCATTCAGCGCGATTCAGCGATTCAGCATTTTGTTATTAATTAGCAAAACCGGTTCAAAAGATACGGGTAGAACTACGAACAAAAATAATAATTACACTATTAAAAATAATATTTTCATTCGTACGCATTGGCATTCATAACGTTCTTTATAGGCTTTTTGTAGGTAAAATGGACAGCATACACACGGACTGGACAGACAGACAGATGAATGGCAACAGATAGACAGCGAAAGTTTAAAAGATGACTCCCATTGCCAATATTTGCGTACCGAAGGGTATTTAAAAAAATGAATCTATTTCTATTTCATCTTGTCTTAGTACTCGAAGTAGTATGGGCAAGGTGAATTGGAACATTTATCCAATCTATTTTAGATTCGCAGGTGTGAAAGTAATTTCCATTAATTGTCCTCGGAAAGCTTTTGTAAGAGCTGGGAATGAACCGTCTTATGCCAGATGAGTAACTAAATACAGTAAATAGGCAGTTACGTTTTTTTTGACATTTGATTAACTTACGCGATATTACTTAACATCAATCTTAGATTTTTAGTTTAATTAAAAAAGAAAAGATGTGTTAGCTCTTCCATGCTGAATGGAAGAAAAAGAAAAACATAGAATGTACCAGCTGCTTCTCTTCCCGGGCATGCTGTAAAAGTCAGTTAAGGGACTTGGGGGAAATTGGCATTTCTGTAGGCGATGGGCTGACCCCCTGTCACTCCAAGCAAATGGGAGCGGCGGGTTATGTCGGGCTCGACACCAGAATGGTACCATTACCGACTAAAACCTCACGGTGTTCCTCCTTTGCGCTTACGGCCGGACAGTGGGCACTCTCGCAGACTCTACCACTGACCGGCCACCCTGGTCCAAATGACCCCAGACTCCCCCGAATCTACCGCCCAGAGTTCCCTAGTTTCCAACGCGTTTGCGGCGCATGGTTTGCGACGACGGATCGTCTTCGCGCATACGCTCCGCCAACTCCTTTGATGCTACGATTTCCTCGCAGAAATCGCGCATCGCCTCCCATGAAGTCTCGCTGCCTGTCATTGCAGCAGCAATGGCCGGCAGCGAGAGATTTGCCCCTACAATCGCGACAAGTCGCGCATTCTGATTGGCCCATTCTGGGCATTCATTCAGCGTGTGTTGCGCCGAATCAAGGCTTGAACCACAATGGTGGTATGCCGGGGTGGGCTCTCTTCCGGCTAAACCCTCTAATACCATCTCCCGTCCATCTAACCCTACTAACCAAGGTCAAATTTGGCGTTAAAAGCGGCCTTATGGTGTTTGACGCTCTGCCTACCCCGCAAGGGAAAACAGGCGTGATTGTTGTATGTATAAGATGAGTTAGGACTAGCCTAGCAGCTCAGTTGGTAGTAGGTCTGCCTGCTAAGCAGTAGGTCGTGTGTTCGATCCTCACCCAGGACTAACATTTGTGTGATGAGCATGTGTTTATTCTGTGTCTGTGTGTTTCTATATATCATAAGTAATTGTGTATTGTTATTATGTGTGTATTAACAAAAAAAAGCATATGTATTCTATCAGCCATCTAGTTTCCACAATACAAGCTTTGCTTAGCTTGGGCTAGATTGTGTAGTGTGAAATGTCAGTAAATTTTTTATATATTTTTATTTTATAAAAACCCCGCGAGGCACTTTTTGAGGTAACACCGTGCCTGCCTGTTGATCCTAAATATAGATCAACAGGTAACCTACTTTTATACAGGGTTACTTTAGAGCTTGACGCCTCTTAAAGCATGGTAGATAGCTTTTCAGTCTCTTTTAAATTACTGTAAGGCTTTAAAAAAATGTACGCAAAAATTAGAGAAAAATATTGCAACCGCTTCAAAATTTTTATTTAGATTCAATCAAGTTTTCTGCTGCTAGTTTTTTTATGTTTTGAGATTCAGAAGTTATTTTATTGCTCATAACTCTTGTACTAAATAAATGTTCTTACAAAAATGCTAGTCTCAACAGTTTATCCATTGAGGGCAGGCAACATTAAGTTCTTAATAGTGCACTGTTATTATTAACGGGATATTTACCGTGGTTCGCGTTAATTTTGAGCTCCCGATATTTCGGCACAGTTACATGCAGCATGTTCACGAGCGACTTTATTTAATGAAACCCGTGATAGTTTAAAAAGTAATAAGTTCTTATGTACTTTAAGATTTCTAATAGAAGTTAATAATATTAACGTGTGAAAAATCTTTGGCTCGGTCCCATATTTGCATAGTATAATTATAAGCCTAGTAATTTGTGAATCAAAATGAAAAGAACACCACCTGAGTATTGAGGGTACGTGGTACGAGTTATTTATGTAGACATACAATCATAATAAATGTTTGAGTGCCAGAATCGTTAAAGTACTATTATATTTTATTCAGATATATTTTTATTTGTACTAAAATAAACATATATCCGTGAAATTTTTCATGTTTGGAAGTATATCTGTTCATTATTTACAAAACCAAAATTGTTCATACAATTCTAAGCTTCTCTATTTTTTTTTAATTTACCTGTACAGAAACAGCTTCTAGGT
Source organism: Lycia hirtaria (assembly GCA_947563715.1). Taxonomy (NCBI): domain Eukaryota; kingdom Metazoa; phylum Arthropoda; class Insecta; order Lepidoptera; family Geometridae; genus Lycia; species Lycia hirtaria. The sequence continues at coordinate 18,848,637 of OX387386.1, forward strand.
CTATTTAATGAAAAGTAACCCTGTATACGCCATTTGGTGCTATCTAACTTGATTAAACAGGAAATTCGAAAAAGTCCAAAGGAAAATTACTGCTACGAATTTCCCCAAAAAATAGCCGTAAATTTTATTTATAATTCTCACATAGATGCTTTATCAACGGCGAAATCTTTACTATTGGCTTTAGTGACGAAAGATACCCACAATCCTATACAATTATTTACAAGCATACTTACGAAAGTGAGTCGTCTATGTAGTGACCTCGAGGTAGTAATAAGTCACGTCACTGGGGCAATAGTGTCACTGAGTAATTGGTAAAATGAGAAGTGGTACCTAATGATGATCACAAGTTTTGTTTACGCGAGCGCGAGGTGGCCGGGTGGTCCGAGCGCGCGTCAGTGTCGACGCAAGGGCGGCTGCTATCTGCCCTCGACAGGGAGGCGGGCGGCTTCGCTCTTTGGGCGGCATAGTGGCGGACGCCACCCGTATTCACCAATCTAATGTGACAATCACGATTCATACATTTTTAGTACGAAATTCCGTGGTACACCACTAATTGGATTCTATATATATTTATTTCAAATTCAAATTAAAATTATTTTTATTGCGCATATGGGTAACATAACACAGTTGGAAAATTAATACAATAGAACGCCCTATACGACCTTTCGGCATGCAAATACAAGTAGGTATAAAATAATATTAAAAGGCGCCTCCTGAACACAATTACATGATATAATAGCAAAATTATCACATTCTACACACAAAAGCGATGAGAAAACTGAACAGATACATATTACAAAAATACGTCCAAAACAATAAGCATACCTTCATTCTAAAAAGAGAATAGGGCAACAACAATAACATTACACGATTTTCAAGTTCATTTATCTTAATTGCTAAGATTTTTACAATCAAAATTTAAAAACGTAACATTTTGTAAGAAAAAAAAAACAGAAATAAATACATACCAACTTAAGTACATACAATCACGCCTGTTTCTCCTTACGGAGTAGGCGATTGGCTGACTCCCTATCACTCCAAGCCAATATTACATCTTACCCTCGTATCCCCTATAACCCTATAATACCCTCTTCCTTCCAGTTAACCTTCTAACCGCTGTCAAATTTGGCGTTAAGCGGCCTCATAGTATTTGATGCTCATCCTACTCCGCAAGGCAAAACAGGCGTGATTGTATGTAAAAACATAAATTAGTCAAGGCCAGTCAAATATTTTTGGGTCAAAAGGTTAACTAGTGCTTATAAGCTAATATCCAAGAAGCTACTTAGTCTCGAACATCACCGCAAAATAGCATACCTGGCAATATTCTATCGGATCCATTACGACGAGCGTGCACAAGAGCTTCATGACCTTATTCCACCTTCCCCATTCCACTACAGGACAAACAGGAGGCCGGCTCATTATCATGCATTCCTCTCTGAAATGCCAAAACCGTACACAGCGATTTAGGTACACATTTTTGATGCGTCCTGCAGCACAGGAGTGGAACTCCCTGCCGCTTTCCATCTAGAACTATAATCTTGGAATTTTCAATGCTGAAGTGAATAAACGGTCAAACGTTTTTTGTAGTATTTATTTACTACAAAAATATCATTCCATTCAAACGATCAAAATCGGTCCATCCGTTTGAGAGCTATGATGCCACAGACATACACACAAATACAGAAATTTACAGATACACACGTAAAACTTATATCACCCCTCTTTTGGTTCGGGGGTTAAAATTACTTTTGTATGGAAATTGTACCACCATAAGGAAAGTGGAAATATATTATGTGCTTAGTGGTGACAAAAATGAAACAGTTTATTTTGTTCAAAGTTTGCATCTGGAAGATAATTTTATATTATGGTATGAAATAAATATGAATATTAATTTAATAAATACGTGTATTTATAAATAAATAAATACAATGTTTCCAAAGAATTTTATATACAAATTAAAAATAATAAGAAATAATTTTACATACAAGATTAGAAATGTATGGGGACTGTTTAACCTCAAGTTTTGATACTTAATATCCTCTTCTTCTTTTATATATTGGACCCGCATTAAAGCATTTGCCAGTGTCAAGTATTAGGTTTTTTCAAGTTTCTTAAATAAAACAAGTTGTAAATGTTCTAGTCACAATCTAAGTCACGTATACAGTCAATTTATAAGTCGAGTCATGCTTCATTAAAGCATTTGCCAGTGTCAAGTATTAGGTTTTTTCAAGTTTCTTAAATAAAACAAGTTGTAAATGTTCTAGTCACAATCTAAGTCACGTATACAGTCAATTTATAAGTCGAGTCCTGCTTCATTAAAGCATTTGCCAGTGTCAAGTATTAGGTTTTTTCAAGTTTCTTAAATAAAACAAGTTGTAAATGTTCTAGTCACAATCTAAGTCACGTATACAGTCAATTTATAAGTCGAGTCCTGCTTCATTAAAGTGGTGGCGACTTTACTAGAAGCTTCTATGGAGTTTTGCCGACAACGTAAAATCACACGTTTTACTGCTTTATTTCACTTGCCCACACTCACGCACTTTATCGAACACTTTATGAATAAAACACCACCATTTTTATAGCATTAATGTTCAAAATAACACAAGTTTAGGAAAATAAAACAAAGCAACAACACGTTACTAAGACGTTCCCGCCAAAAACTCCACTCTTAATATCCTCTCTATAAAGTAGTTTGTGGTTTTGATGTATTTTGGTAAATTGGTGAGAACACTAACTCAAAAAATAAAAAAATGCTGTGAAGTATTAAGCAACAAACCGATTTTTTCAAGTTTCTTGAATAAAACAAATTATAAATGTTCTAGTGACAATCTAAGTCACGTAGTTATACAGTCATTTTCAAATTCGAGTCTTGTTTCAGTAAAGTGGTGGTGAGTTTACTGGAAGCTGCTATGGAGTTTTGCCGATAACGTAAAATAACACGTTTCACTGCTTTATTTAATTTACCCACAGTCAAACTCATGTACTTACTTGATCGAACACTTAATGAATAAAACACCACGATTTTTATCGCATTAATATTCAAAATAACACAAGTTTAGGAAAATAAAAAAACAACATGTTTCGATGACGTTCCCGCCAAAACTCCAAAAAACCATCAAATATTTCCAATACAATAATCGTACATTGCACGATAGGGCGAATTCTGTGATTGCACGCTACATTAATACATTTAATAATGCATCTGTTTTCAAAAACAGCACCTTAAATAAAAATTAAGAAATATTAAATATCACACTACGCTATTTAGCCTGAAACTAAGAAAACGATGTTCTACAGGAACTAGAGTCTGTTTCAATATTATAGAACTAAAACGTTCGTTTTATAACACCGTAACTAACTACTATGGTATTCTGTGGTCTCGACTCAACAAAATAATGATACTAGGACAGCAGTGCCCTCAATGCCATATTAGTTCTCTTGCTGAACAGACTCTAGCTGGCCAGGCTAGTTCCTACCCCCTGGGACCGTACAAGCGTTCCAGCTGTCTTACTTCAATATTACTTTGACTTTAATCTCTTTCTATCTAAAGATGAGAGAACAAGACAAAGATCAAAGTAATATTGAAATATCATTGCTATTAAGATTGTGGTAACCCCCTTGGACTGCAACTCAGTTGGTAGTACGTCTGCCTTCTAAGCTGCAGGTTGGGGGCTCGATGACACGTATACATATTACACTTTATCGCTTCCTACAACGAAACATGTTGGCGTTTTTTTTTTTTCCTAAACTTGTGTTATTTTGAATTTTAATGCAATAAAAGTGGTGGTGTACTGTTTAATCAAGTGCGTGAGTGTGGGCAAATGAAATACAGCGGCGAAACTTGTCTTTTCAACATGTTTTTTTTTTTGTTTGAAAGGTGAATTAGTTAAACCTGTTCTGCCATTTTTTTTGTCGGAGGTTTTTGAGTATTCTAAACTTATACTTGTATAGTAATTTATTTTACAATAATTTTGCTTGAGCAACCATCTCGCGGCGGCGTCGTACGTACTTCTGTGCTAAGTTATTTTCGTTTAAAAAAAATGTAAACAAACTATTTTTGAGGTCTACTGTGTCAGGCTCAAAAGTATCACCAATTAAGTCCTTTAAAGATTTCATTTTTATTAATAGTATTTTATTCTATGTATATGAATGTATGGATGTATTATTCTTTTTGCTTGAAACTAAAAAAAAAAACACAAAATTTCACTGGGTTCGTTTAATTTTCAAACACACAGTGCAGTTCTGACAATATTACATACATACAGGTCGAATTAATAGCCTCCTTTTTTTGATGTCGGTTAAAAATATGGACCTATGCTTTCGCTACCGATGATACCAGTTATTATAACGTCATAAGTAATTACTATTGTATGTTATTATTTGAAAAAAATAATCTCTACAGACTTCGGGGTCCGTGCCTTTTATAAACAAAAATGATAAGTATTTTTAGCTACTTAATTTTTTATTATGCAAGAGGAAAACAAAATTCTAATTTACACTTAATTAGCATGCATAGGTACGTATATACATACGCCGAGCAGTCCAGCTGACGCATGTGCCAGCCATCGCTCTCCTCAACCATGTTTGAGGGAAGAGGGCGACCCGTCACACGACACCGCCGCAAGAAGAAGCTTTTTAGTGAACGTGAGTGCTCTGGGTATATCTACACGCTTTCCTATTATTATTAAAACAACATAATGGGGACAAATAATACCTACATACAAGAATTTACAAACAAAATAGGGACAGACAACTAAAAAATAAAAATAAGAAACAAAAACATTAATAAACCCCTAACACGTTTTTTATAACGAACACCGAAACTGTCCAATCAGGGCCTCCACTACCGCCGCATTCCGATCTTTGATAGCCATTTTGAGATTGTAGTCTAAAATGGTCTTTGGTGTGGCTACCACCGCCCGCCTCACAAAACGGCTCATCATGGCATCTCCTTTATCATCGGCGTAGTAAGTGAAGGTCCTGGTGCGCCTTGAGACGAGACTGACACGACTGCGTGCGAGACGCTGTCATGCGGCTGCAGTTTGCCCGTTGAAATAACTTGACTGAATAGATTATAAGTAAAATGTATAAATAGGCGAATTTTAGTGGGAGCATTTAGTTATGCGTATTTGTTTGAAATTATCGTTCCTTAGTATTATTATTCGTAGCTTAGTGTAGTGTATAGTATATTGTCCTTCCTATAGGCCTATACAAGGGCGGGCCAGGGGCCGTACCACAAGCGTTCGAGCAGTCCAACTTCAATATTACTTTAACTTTTGTCTCATTCTTTCTACAATTGTGAGAGCAAGACAAAGGCCATAGTAATATTGAAATAACATTACTTTTGGTAACCCCCCAGCTGGGTTAGGCCCACTCCAGAATGGCCTGTGGTCCACCCCAGGATTTTGGATTACCCATATAAGTATATCGAGATCTTAGGGCCCAGGCCCACCCTAGAAAGTATCTCTAGATGCGGCAATCGTTTCTTCCACACTGTATTGGAGCTAGTAAATATGAAATAGAATAGAATAACTTTATTGTACATCCATACAGAGCAGAGTAACTTAAATATCTAATATTAGATTTAATATATAATATTAGATGATAATCGGAGTTGAAAGTACAACGGCGACCTTATCGCATAAAGCGATTTCTTCCAGGCAACCTTAGGGTGTATAGGAAAACATGCAATTTGAAAAGGAGGTTGTGGTGTACAGTACATATTTAAATAATATAATTATTAGAATTATTATCCTGCTTTCTTTTCTTTTGCTTTTTTTTTTCGTGTTGTTAATTATTGTGTCGTACACTAAAGATATCCTATCTCGGAGTTTTAGCGGGAACGTCATGAAAATGTGATAGTGTTTTATTTAATTATTAAACGGTTTTCTTTAGCTTGTTACGTCATCAAGCCCTTTGTCTATCGCTGACTGGCAGCTGCATCGCCTGAGTACCGAGTATCCCGAGTCGACGAGTCAGCGGTAACAAGATACGCCCGTGCGACCCAACGCCTTAGATACGGGTGGAACCTTTCCATCCGGCAGTGTTAATCTAGCATCGATTCCATTCACATAGCTCTAATATAACTCTAATTGTAAATCCTAATTATCGTAATTAAATTTAATTTAAATAGTTTTTGGTTTTTTTTAAATCCTTCGGCTGTGGCCTTCGTAATTGGCGCAGTCGGTAGGATAAAGTAGGTTAGCTAGGAGTGAGTTAATTGTGAACTCTTTGTGCGTTCCGGGAACATTGACGGAGTCATCTCCCGGGAGACCTCCCTGGTTGTGCGTGCGTGTGTGCGTTAAGTGCGCCGCGCTCCGATCCTGCTTTATCCGAAAAGAACCTGGGCCTGCGGCTGGAGGACAAATCCGAACATTGATTTACAGAGAAGACCAAAATGAAATATATTGGGTGAGTACATGAATTGCTCTTGTGCTTGCTGTCCTTAATTTTATTCCTTACCACTGTGTCCTTGAGTAATCAAAATTTTCCATCCTAGGGAAAGACACATAAGTCCTGCACCGAGTAGGCAACTACGTAATATATTATTAGATAGAAATAGGAACTTAGATAGTATAGCAGAAACTGAAAATATGGCTGACCTTGACGTCATTTTTAAAGCCCTTCGAGTTGTCCCCGAATTCGACGGCAACCCCAATGTGCTTACACGATTTATTCATCTATGTGACCAACTATGCACTGCATACCTTAGCGTAGAGCCTAATCGTAGTAAGAGAGGTCTCATAGACGGATTAGGTTCTATCATTAAAAGTATAACCGGTAATTTAGATCAATCAGACGCAGCCAAATTTGACAACGCTATAAAGATTTTGGAACATAACCAACATAAAGTCACGGACGAATTTAACAACCATATCAGCATTAGTAAGGATTGGATGGTCCATCATAATAAAATCATATCGCAAATTGTACAAAACCAGGAGTTAATAAATTCCACCTTGGAACTCCTCCTAAATAGTGATGCGCACAGTGAAACTACCCTGATTAAATATGCGAAGTTTTGCCCAACTGCTAATTATCATCGCAGAAAATGCAGATGATATTTTAGCAGAACTAATTAGAATAGAGAATATTTTAAGCTTCGTGCGTGCATCGAGCACCCACCATTCGATTGTAAGCGTAGACATATTAGCTAGCATGATAAATAAACTAGAAATAATTTACCCTAAGGGCCATATATTAGAACTAGATTTAAGGGAGTACTATGACGTCATCAAACCTGGCTATTATTTTTCAGGGAAACGTATAGTTATAACTTTGAAATTCCCAGTAGTATCTCCAGTAGAATATGACTTATTTAGATTAGCAGTCTTTCCGAACAAGAACAACTTATCCATTCTTCCTCCCTACCCTTTCATAGCAAGCGACAGGCAGACATTCATGTACATAGAGACAGAATGTCCGAAGTACGGCACAAAGTACATCTGTAAAGAAACTCTGAGCCAGCGAGTACGAGCACAAGCAGACTGCATTCAAAATCTCATCGTGAACCAATCTCTCGACAACACCTGCGAGATGACCACAATCAAGCTAACCAGGGAGGCTATGGACCAACTGGACGAGCGACATTACGCTATCTCGTTTCCTCGTCCAACAAAGATACATACTACTTGTGGACAAGAAAGCTACAATACCGTACGAGGAAGTTACCTCGTAACCATCCCACTCAGCTGTTCGCTGAACACGGAGGAGCTCGCCATCAGTAACAAGTACGACAGAATCGAAGGACAACCCATGAACATTATGAAGGTTTCCATGAACTTCGAAGTGACGACCACCTCGCCGTCACCACACATTAAATTGAATTCCATAAACTTGAGAGATTTGCACGAATACCAAGAAAACGTGATGATGCAACCAACAATTCAGCTGGACGACATCTCTAAGGACACGTTGTACCACACTACAATACCGATCTACAGTATCCTGGCAGTTGCAGCGACATTAGCAGCCTTTCTGACTCTACGGCGCTACCGCAACCACTTCAAGAGTAACGACAAGAACAAGACAAGAACATATGATTGCGAAGACAATGAAGATCCTGCATCCCAATCAAGAGCACCGGCAACATTTGCTCTCAAAGTTCTCAAATAGTTGCCGTTCTGAGGGTGGAGGTGTTACGTCATCAAGCCCTTTGTCTATCGCTGACTGGCAGCTGCATCGCCTGAGTACCGAGTATCCCGAGTCGACGAGTCAGCGGTAACAAGATACGCCCGTGCGACCCAACGCCTTAGATACGGGTGGAACCTTTCCATCCGGCAGTGTTAATCTAGCATCGATTCCATTCACATAGCTCTAATATAACTCTAATTGTAAATCCTAATTATCGTAATTAAATTTAATTTAAATAGTTTTTGGTTTTTTTTAAATCCTTCGGCTGTGGCCTTCGTAATTAGCTTGACCTGTTTGTTTATTTATTTGTTTGTTTGGGTCAAATTTACTTGTTTTCTTAGGAAAAGGCGGGAACCGAGATTACAAAAGGGCGTGCCTTTTTAATTGTAAAATATAAAAAATAATTTTTTTTGTTTCCAAGAGCTATTTCTACATCTTAAGGAAACCGGATGAGGAAGAAAAGGCGTAGGAAGTCGGCGGAGCTGCCAGACCTGCCGCCAACATGGTCCGACGGGTCTTCGGCTTCGGATGCGTCGGACACGGACTCAGTGGCCACAGTAAAAGCTGGAAGTAGGTAATAGGGAAACTGATGTTTAGTATTAGAGTTTGAGTATGGTATTTATAAAGTCCCAGGGTACACACGTAAGTATCTTGAAGACTCAAAAAAACATGAATTTATGGTTTTTCTTCAGCATGCAGCTGATAATTTGGTATTCAGCAATCGAGATCGCATGAATTTGTCGAAAGAATTACGAGAGCATAGTGTGATGCACTTAAAATCACTAAATAAGTATTAAGTAGGAATTACATTTGATTTCCCAAATAATGCCAACACATTTCTCAAAAATCAAAAATTGTTTGATCAATCGTCACTCAGAGCCACCATACCAGCTGGTGATGCTGATTTTTTCTCTCCCTTATCGGCAGTACAAAAAAAAAAATACAGATGAGAAGGTTTATGCGTAAAGTTAAAACAAGCGATGGCACTTTTAATTTTGCCCTCACACAGACGGTTAACCTTTGCCTCGGCGAATCTCTCTGAATATACATATTATATACTTGGACTCCTGGCGGCATGAAGTATGTTACGTCAATACATACCGCCAGTCAATCAATGCCTGAAATGTTTGCGATTTGGTCATCTAGCCAAATTCTGTCGTGGCTCCGAGACTTGCTTGATATGTGCAGAGAACCTGCACCACAAATGCAAAAGTCCAAGGGAAATCATATTGCAATTTCAGTTTCTTGTCCCCTAAAAACACAGAAATTAGAGGAAAATAAAATCACGAACAGCAACATACTCTGAACTGTTTAATGACAAGACTTTCCCAGCACTTAATGCTCGCAATCTTGACGTACAGATCAACAATCTAATGAAATCCGACAAATTTGTAAGCATACTAGTAAAAACGAATATTCTAATAAAAAAAAGTCCATTAAAGAGACAGAAAAAAAATCTGAGCAACAAACTATAGATACTTAGATGGATCATTTAAACATTATACAATGGAACACACAGAATTTATAGCAATAAGCTTATTCTTACTAATTACATTTATACAAACAACATTTATTTTAACTTCTCCATAAAACATTATAATATTGAACGCAATGACTGTGGTAATGATCAGAATGGAGTTGGAATTTGGGCTAGATGGTGTTGTGTGAAATGTCCACAAATATTTATTTATTTATCCATAAATAAAAGTGTCACATACTATAAAATAAACACATTTTTTGATAACTCCCTACAAAATATTTGTGTTAAAATTACAATAAATAATAAAGATTTATTTAAAAAGATAAATTATAAAGATTTATAGATTATCTATATGCAGTTTCTAGTCCAATCAACTCTAACCCATCAATAAGTAAAAGCAAACTTGACACATTAATAAAGTCTATTCCAAGCCCATTTCTGTTAGCAGGAGATTTCAATGCTCACCACACCTTGTGGGGGTTTGGTCATGATTCTCCTCGGGGTAAAGAACTCTTAGAAATAATAGATAACAATAAACCTTATTCTTCTCAATAATGGGCAACCAACAACAGTAGGCTCTTTAACATGGCGAACAAATCGACTTTATTATAAGAAGAAGAATTATATATAGTTCTTTGACCTTTGATACTTGATTCTTTGACACTTAAATGTGATTGGTCTGTGCTTTATTGTCCTTTGGGTACAAGCTATCATCTACCAGTAATTATTAAACTATCCCTTGGTGGGTGTAATCATAATAATTTGATTCTTTTATTGAAATTTTTGTGAAGCTGCTTTGCAGGTTTCCGTTATAGGTTCTAAGTTCTCCAAATAGGTACCCTGTAAACAATAAACAAACATGTCACAAGAGGTTTCTTAAATAAACGTTCACTTCCATGGTGGAAATTGCAAAAATGCCTATTTGACCAAAGACTTACTGTAAATAGGGCGAATTCTGTGTATTTGACATTTAAATCTGATGCAACAGAAATTAACGTTTTAAATTCAAAAAAATTCGAACCATTAAAAAACTAACCTTAAAAGGAAAAGGCATAATGGGTGGAAATGTCTTTGTGAAAAATTCAATAGATGCACACCAATGTCGGTAGTATATATGCGGAAATTTAATAAAACATTCACACCTAACTATACTGAGTGTGATACATGGATTCCCCATTTTTTTTTTAAATATAAGAACTCCAGATTCCGTGGGTTTTAATACTTCTAAATTCTATAGCACAAATAACTTTTCAACTGTTGACTACTTGGTTTCTTCCTTTTAAATACCTAAGCGCTTAAATCTGCTATTTCTTCCAGAAGAGACACTTTGTTTGGTCTTGATCGTTTATTTAAGAATTTAAGTCTTGACAGTCTTCTTAAAGGCAATTAACCTACTTTGGATATCAGAGAAAATTCCGTTTGAATGAAAATCTAACTGCTTGGTATGTATCTATGCTATGCTTGATATGGTATCTTAAAGCCTAATAAACCTAAATTATCTCCTGACTTGTATCGACCTATAGCCTTAACTTCGTGTGTAGGGAATAATTGTTGAAACCACAGAATTCGCCCTATTACATAGGACCGTTGAAACAGCCTTTAGAATTCTTCTACGTCGAACAAAATGGTCTTTTGCCTTCAAATCAATTCGGCTTCAGCGGGAAATCGTTCAGATAGGGAGAGTATTTGTGAATTACAACTTGACATTCACAATTCCATGGTAGCCAACGAATATTTGGATATTGGTTGCAGTTTTCTTTGATTTATCAGGGCAGTCATTGTAAATCGAAATACTTTGCAAAAGGAACAAGAAATGACATTGATTGTTCTTCTTCTTTTTTGTATTGGACCCGCATTAAAGCATTTGCCAGTGTCAAGTATTAGGATTTTTTCAAGTTTCTTGAATAAAACAAGTTGTAAATGTTGTAGTCACAATCTTTCTTAGTCACGTATACAGTCAATTTATAAGTCGAGTCCTGCTTCAGTAAAGTGGTGGCGACTTTACTAGAAGCTTCTATGGAGTTTTGCCGACAGCGTAAAATCACACGTTTTACTGCTTTATTTCACTTGCCCACACTCAGGCACTTTATTGAACACTTAATGAATAAAACACCACCATTTTATAGCATTAATGTTCAAAATAACACAAGTTTACGAAAATAAAACAAAGCAACAACACGTTACTAAGACGTTCCCGCCAAAACTCCATTGATTGTTATGTATGGGTATTCCATATTGCTTGTGCTGATGCTGAGCGTTTTTTACAATAACGGTTTTAAAAACTAGATCTGGATATGAAAAACGAACAAACGCCTAAGCCGCTATGACACATTCAGTTACAAAAAAAAAACGAACTAAACGACTTCGCGTTGCGCGACTTCTGAAGTTCTGGGTGCAGCACTCGGCACTACTCGGCAGTGATAACGAAACGAAATAAAACCGGACAAGGCGAGTCAGAGTCGCTCCACCGAGGGTTCCGTACAAACTAGTAGATAAAAGGGGGAAATTATATATTTTTTATATTTTCCTTCATAAATCGAAAAAATAATATACATCATAAAAATATTTGAAAACCTGTTTTAGCTTGTGCAAATTAATCTCTTTCATATGATACCCCACATGATACGGTTAAAGTACTTTAAAATTTGGACCCTCTTTCCTTGCTTAAATACCCTATATTTTGTGATTAAATTAAAAATGACCAGTTTCGGATTTTTTCTATATGTGTACCTACTATAACACAATGCTTCTTGCCAAATTTCATATTTCTAGGTCGACGGGAAGTACCCCTTATGTTTTGATACCCTTCCGAGTGTCGAAATGTGCGCTTTTTTCGACTTACTCGGCTGTAACTTTTTTTTTATAAAAACTGAGATGTTTGATACTTCTCTCTGCAAGATACTATGGATCTACGTAATATAGTTTTAATTTCAACTCGATACCTTCACGCGTTCCCGAGATAAAGGTCTTGATACCCGGACAGTCGGACAGACAGACAGACAGACGGACAACAAAGTGATCCTATATGGGTTCCGTTTTTTTTCTTTTGAGGTACGGAACCCTAAAAACGAAAACGTATCGACTTAATGAGCGAATTTAGTATAACCGCGGCTCTACACTTGTGCCTTGAATTCACGGCAGAGGCACTCCCTCCACATTCTCGGGAGTCACTCATTTGTGCCGTGAAACGGACGTCAAAACTGCTGCTGTGTTAACTTTGTTTGCTGTGGCAACGTATTTATTTACACCTACAAAATAAGAAAATCGTTCAAAAGTATTGGAGAAAAAAGAGATGATGGATGAGTGAAATATATCGTAACCGATCGATATTAATTTGAAAACTAATCCTTCTCCAGGTGTCATAATTTTATTTTTATTATTATGATGTGGATGCTTCGAGTCCCACAGTATACGTTCAGCGTGGTAATATTTCAAAAAGCGAATTTCTAATTCATTATCTCAACTTATATTAATCCGATGCGCTGCCATTTAGCTCGCATTACACGTCCGTACGCATCTATAGACAGGAGCTGTATATAATATTCCTCTATGGTCTAGGAGCAAACTGGCACGGTGCCATAAATGTGGATGTGCGCGCGTGAACGAGGCGCGAACCCTTTGTCGCGGGACAAAATACCGACTTCGATCGGAGAACAGGCGTGAACGGCCGCGAATGCCGTAAAAACCATCCACACTTATGTTCACGCCTGTTCGCGGACGTTCACGGCACAAGTGTAGAGGCGGGGTAATGTTCTATCTTCTATCTCTATTGCATACGGTCTATTTTTGATCGAATAGTAAATCCGTTTTTTGGAACTATATTATGGCCCAAGTTAAAAAGTTATCTACCTCAACTCAATAAAGTCTATTATGGATTTAAATTAGAAATCATCTAATTACATAATGATACAAGGCAAAATATTCTGTAATGTAACTGAATAAAGACGGAATAAGAAAAAAACGGTTTATTTTCAACCGTTTCTAAAAACGCTTTTTTCTAAGAAAAAACGTTTTATTTCGTTTTACGTATAACTAAAAACGACCCAGCACTAGCTATTCCATAGAAAACTACAAATTGGATTAGAAACTTCTTAAACGGTAGAAAAGTCACTGTCAAATATAATAGACATCTTTAAGGTCCGAGGTTCTTCTTCTTCTTTTTTTTATTGGACCCGCATTAAAGCATTTGTCAGTGTCAAGTATTAGGTTTTTTCATAGACCTAGAATGAATAGACAGGGGAACCTTGTAACCGGGCATGAGATAGCGATATTGATACCATTGTATAACATTCCCATAGAAGTCGGGGAAAATAGGTAAGGAGTTGGAAGTGTGTTTCATTGCATAAAATAACTTTAAGATATTTTATTGATGTTATTATATTAAAAATGTTCATAAATACATGCTTACAGTTATAGTTTGAATTTGTAAGCGACAATACATATCAACTATGAGTACACGACGTATGACGTGATGGAACTTGGCACGTCGCTTTTTATGCCGTCCCGCCTCCAGTATATCACCATTCGCTCCTATGTACCTAGGTCCTAAAGAATAAAGGTCCTAAATTTTACTTAGCTGTATATGTTTCAGTAAAAAAATATATATCAGAAGTGCAGCTATATTAAGTGTCGCGCTTACGAAATTACATGAATACTTTTCGTATCTAGATCTTGATATGAAGTCCTCAAAGTCCAAAGTTGTTTTTGGTAAACGGCGTAGCAATTTACCCGACATTTACTATAATGATGTTCCTCTAGCATTGGAACATGAAATGAAGTTTCTTAGTGTTTGTTCTCGTACAATCTAATATGTATGTAATAACTACATAAAACACATACCAACCGTAGGCAGGGGGGGGGGGGGGGGGCTTTGGGGGTGCAACACACAACCCGCCAAAATTCCTTCCTAGCTTCAATAATTTGATAAAATACTTCAAAAATTTTCGCGCTCGCTTCGCTTTCGCATGATTATTTCATATTGATATTTATTTGCATTGATCATTAAAGTGCCGTGAACTTTATAATACAAGTAAATAATTACTAAAAATAGCAACTAACCAAAAATTTCCTACTGCCAAGGACGTGGTGCGTATCTTGTAGGCATGTTTGTAATTTTCTATAAAGTTATATGTTTAAATTTAGGAATATTAAATTGGCAATCAATACATTCAAATGATTGTATTTATAATTTTTGATAGTGTAAAAGTCACTCTTTCTTTTAATACAGTTACTTGTTTGGTTCATCTGGTCCAAAAAATCTAGGACTCGATAATATGATTAATGAATCAAACCACTTCTATGATTTAATTTTAAAAATCTTAAACATTTGTTTAAAAAGTTATTACTATTCTGGTTTGGTGATACCACAAAAATGTTCGTTGGATAAATCGTAAAGTGTTGCTACTTTGGACAATATATGAATCAGAATAATAAAAAAACCGGCCAAGTGAGTCGAACTCGCGCACGAAGGCTTCCGTACCATTATCTATAAAACGTATATCACGATTAACTTTGTTGTATGGGAGCCCCCCTTAAATACTAATTTTAATTTAATTTAGTTATTTATTTTTAAAGTGAATAATATAACTCAATATTCTGTGATTATTTCAAGCGTCTACCAGTTGACGTTATCAATATCGACCAAAAACGAGTAAAAAACACGTTTGTTGTATGGGAGCCCCCTTAAATAATTATTTTATTATATTTTTTAGCATTTACTGTTAAAGCAGCAAGAGAAATACATCATTTGTGAAAATTTCAATTGTCTAACTATCACGGTTCATGAGATACAGCCTGGTGACAGACAAACAGATGGTCAGACAGACAGCGGAGTCTTAGTAATAGGGCCCCGTTTTACCCTTTGGGTCCGGACCCCTAAAAATCTATATGTTTTTTATTTTATTTTACTCCATAATATATTTATCGATTTCCATTAATTTTCAGATTTTTCACATTTGTCGTTCATCTTGTGACAATCTACTTTTTCGTATATTTTTATAGTAATACTTGTAAAAAAAACTGAAAAAGCCGACTACAAAATACGCAATTTGGATATTTTTCTAGTTATTTTGTTATAAAATCCAAAGTACTGAACCGATTTGGAATAAAACATATGTAAGTATAAAATTATGAAATAAAGCAATGATTCCTATGAAAGTATATATAAATAATAAAATATATATATAAATAATAAAATATATAGGTAAAGTATTACCTAACAAATTTTTGGAAGTCGATTAAAAACATAAAAATTAAGGGAAGGAAAGAAATACAGATCATTAATCAAAAGCAATACTTTTCTATTTGGCACCCCAGAAATAGTTTCCGTATTAAACATTTATTTATTAACCTAAGTAAACCAACAACGTTTATTAGACAAAATAAGAACAAAAGAACAACTCAGGATGTGTTGCGATATTTTATAACAGTTCATATCAATTTCAAGCACAACACAACAAATATCGAAAATTACAAAAAAAAAAAATACGCTACGAATTGATGACCACTTCTTTTTTTGCAGTCGGTAAAAAAAAATCGATAAGTTTTATGTATTTTACCGCTTCACTAATTGGGTAGCGCTTCGCAACTCAACATGAAGTTGCGTTAGGTAATTTTCGACTTTAACTCTAAGAATTTAACAACTATGTCTGTTAATATTAGTTTATACGACATCTAACGTGTAGCAGCAGAACTAGTTTGTCATATTGATTTACAATGAAATGCAATGAAATAAGTCATAAGTATTTACAGCACCCTTATTCTAGTTCTAATCGGTTGTCGGTTTGTCAATTTTGTCGGTAATGAGCCGGCTATCGAATAAAGCTCCATTCGACTCCAATGGGTATTCACGAATTCGAATTTATGCCCGTCGGTCCCATTTTTAGTATAGAAATCTCGAGAAACCAAAGACAATCTCCACTCATCCTCAACTGGATCCGCCGGGATTCGGGTAGACCGATTCACAAACTCGAATCCGAAGGAGTTTGACATATAAATTCGATGGCTAATTCGATATCGCTCCCGACAGGTTTATCCTGTCGGGAGTGATATCGAATACATTTTATTAATATATTTTAATAATATAAGAGCACTTGTTTGATATTTCCAATTACCATTTTCCATAATTTGACATAATATATTCACCTAATAGTCAAATGTACCGATTTTACGGGTTTTAAAATTCCCCTAATTATGATTTCCAAAGTTTCAATATGTAATATTTTATAGTTGGAGAGCTTAGTCAGATTACACGCATGGCGCTCTAAATATATTAAAAAATTTATACTTGTTACTAATAAATGGCAAATACATTAAATGCACGAGTACAGGGAGAAAATAGAAGAACTTTGAAATCACACACACACATGCACACACACAACCAAGAAGATATTTTCGAAGCATGCTTCACTTATGAAGCTACAAATTTACCAAAGAATTATATGTCATAATTAATATGATGGATCAAGTTATATGTATATTATGCAATAAATTACATATTTTGTCAGTCGCTGGTCATAATTAAGCATTTTTTTACTTCTATCACGAATCACCTATCTAAAAACATGAAACTGACTCTGAAAACTAGCTTGTCTATGTTATCCTATCGGTAACACGAGGTCATTACCGATTTGGTACCGACTGGTGCCATTCGAATTTGTGAATAGGGTTATCGAAGGTTATCCATTCGATTCGGTAGGTTTTTCGCGGGAACTTAATTAAAAAATGTCACAGTTTTCTTTTATTATTCTAAACTTAACACAAGTTTAGTTTAGATTTCACTTAAAGATTTTGTAAAGATGACGTTTTTTTAATCTATTAGTGTTCGTTTACGCGCACGAGTTTGAAATGAGAGTGATGAAACATACTTCTTCACGTTGTAACTTACAAAGTCCTTAACAGCTCCTAGTAAAATAACCAAGTCATGACATGAACTTGATTCACTATCAACCGAGTATATCGTTATAATCCTTAGATTCAAGTTACTTGGCTTACCAAGTAACTTGAGATTGTGACTAAAACTTATATTATTTGTATTTTTCATGAAACTTTTAACATATTATTTTGGCAAATGAGCCAATCGTGGCCAATTAAAGAAAAAAAAAATTTGACGGCTGCTTCTGTTAAATTTACAAACTTTTTTTAGTGACTTGATACCGCTAAAGATTTCGATTAACTGTTAAAAAAAATCGATTAAAGTTCGATTCTTTTGTGTTTCAAAATTTTCATTTTCAAATAAAAGTAAGAAAATCGTATTTTTTTACAGTTCAAATAGGGATCAGTCAATAATGCGAGCTAGTAAAGAAAGTCCATTATATTTTGCTGGGGCTGAAGTAGCACACATTTATATTTCTAACCGATTTCAAAACGAATGAGGTTCATAATTCAACTGTATGTTTTTTTGTTGGCAATATTATAAATTCTACACCGATCTATCGACTCCATAAATAAAGAAATTTGATGTTCTGTGATAGCAGTGATAGCTTGTAAAAAATTGTTTTTTTTTTATTGTTACTAGAGGAGCATCCGGTGTCATTCCTCCTTCTCGCTTTCGACCTACACTGTCTCTCGTATTCCTTTGTCCGGTGGACGTTCACTGTAATCCAAATCATATTAATTATCGTACGTCATCCTAGCAAATACTAAGTTATATTATTTGAATTGTGTAACATTACGTCACTTTAGTGCTTGTTTAAAACAACTACCACACAGAGAGAGGAGCGTGGGAGAGAAGTGTGTGGTTTCATGTTTGTCTTTACGTTGCTCATTTGGCAAACAAATGAATAAATTTTGGTTTGAATTTACTTATGAAATGAAATTTATTTGCAAAAATGTAGGTAAATAAGGTCTTAGAAATTAATTACAATTTTCCATTACATTCGATCATTTCTCAAGTGCAAATATTAGATAGTGAATCAATATGACATAAATAATATTAAATTAGAATTGATTATAGTAGGTGTACTATATATATATTATGTAAATTACATCAAACATAAATAACTGTGCTGTCTTAAAAGTAGGTACTACAGTAGTAAAAATACAATAACGTGACGAAAATTACAGTTTCACGAAAATGTCATGCAGCATGAGATAAATCTAAAAATCGGTTTTTCCAAGTCAAAAAAACAATTTCCGATTAATCGATTGATAATCGACATGTCACATGCCGCTTTCAATCAATGGAACCGTGTGGGATGATCAGCTGATACCTTATGGAATGGAAATGTCAAAATTATTCGATATTCGGGAAACCTGAATCGCTAATTCCGCAAACCGTGTGAAATCCTTCGAGATCTCTCTCCATATCGAAGATAGCATCGAATCGAATGTAATCTGAATAAGGGTGCAGATCTAATGCCAAAATGAAGTCTCACGTTTAGAATTTAAGGTATATTTTCAAATAAGCTGTATTTGACTATTGTGCTTAGTAAACTGAACTATAAAATGCCAATGTGATAATAATTATATTTGTAGTGCAAAATACAATAGATATCTTACTTGTGTGAGTTTGCCGACAGTGGTTCAGCGTAATACTGTTCTTAAGCTCTTTCTATTTCTTCTGTCTTCTGTGGTCCCGCATTGCATTAAAGAGCTGTTTATGAATTCTGCTACGTATCCTTGTTTATACACTTTATCACTTATACTGTAAATTTAATGAAACATAGCAAATAGAATTAATTCAGAGAACAGACTTAGATTGTGACTAGAACATTTATAACTTGTTTTATTCAATAAATTTGAAGAAATCTTAATACTTGACACTGGCAAATGCTTTAAGCGAGTCTAAATCCACTTTAAAAAGTCAAACATATCCTTTCCTATGATCCTTTCATTCCCCAGAGGTCTATGTTTCATTCATGTGCCATTTGTGAAAATTTCAATTCATTCATTCATTCACTCATTCCTTTAAACTTCCGCGGCCGCTGTAAGCTAGGCGCTGGTGTGCTCCTTAAAGATAGAATAATTTTATTTTTGTAGTCAAAATCGGTTTTACAGTGAAATTATGGATGCAGCCAAGCTGACTGAAGTTTTGCGGGCTTCTATAGACCCAAACCAAAGGATTCAAGCGGAAGAACAGCTATCACAGGTAATTTTCATTTGCTCCACATGTTCGAGATTTACGCGACCATGTTGGAATGTCAGTAAGTGCAGAAGATTTCTCGTATGTTTTTGATGCAGTTATTTTTATGGTATTATGACATGCCGCGCTATCAGCTCACTGTAGTCCATTGGGTCTTTGCTTTCATGTAAATTATGTCTTATACCATGGCAGAAAGAGGCATATTATCCCAAATATAAAATACCACATACCTATTTATTTTATTTTTGACATGGGCGACGGTCTTTCTCCAAAAAGGACCAGTCAGTCGGCAGTCCCGACGTAACTTGCTATCGACAAATCGCTGTTAGAAAAATTAAAATAGGCACTAGTATTTTCTACGAAGGTATATTTTGTACAATAGATAACTCCTCAGTCGTCTAGGTGTATCAATGGTACTTCTATATTTTGGAGAAAGCCGGGGGACCACGAAAAAGCTGAGAATGGATGCATGAAATGTACTTTATAACCTTCACAATCAACAGTACTCAAAATTTTGCAAGATTATTCAATATTTCATAATATGAAAATTATGTATTGTCACATAAAGATAATAATTACAAAAAACTGGACAAGTGTGAGTCAGACTCGCTCAGAAAAACTAGTAGACAAAAGGAATTTATATATATGTATTTTTATATTTTCTTTCATAAACTGAAAAATATTTAAACAACTGTTTATAGCTTGTGCTAATGAAGTTCTATATGATACCCCAGATTATATGGTTAAAGCACTTGAAAATTTGGACCCTCCTTCCTTGCATAATGAAATTTTTTTTGTGACTAAATAAAAAATTACAGTTTTTGGATTTATTCCTTTATGTGTACTATATAGCAATACTTCTTGCAAATTTTCACAGTTATAGGTCAACGAAAAGTACTCCATAGGTTTTGATTTCCCTGTGAGTGTTGAAATATGCATTTCTTGTGACCTTATCGGGTGTAACTTTTTTTTATGAAATCTGAGAAGTTTGGTTATTTTCTCTGCAGCAAGAGACTATTATGGATTTGCGTATATAGTTTTAATTTCAACTCAATACCTTCATGCATTCCCATGAACCCTGCTTTAACCCTAGTTTTAATTTCAACTCAATACCTTCATGCATTCCCGAGAACCCTGCCTTTGCACAGTACCTCTATTCATATTGCCCAATGCACTTATTTATGAAAAAAATATTTAATTAAGATTTTATAGTTTAAATTAAAACGTTGAACCCTATGAACCTATGTAATTTAGGTGTAAAAAGATGTCTGGAGGCTTGATGGTTCCTAAAGATGTCATTATCATCTATAGTTACATGGGTCTTAATCTAAGGAGCCATGTTACTATAGATCCACAAAGGTTGCGGATGTTGGTGTTGATTAGATTAGATATTATATGAGAGTGTAAAGAGACCTACTCCTACTGTTATTGAAACAGTTTTTTTTATCAGCCCTGTTTTTACAAACTATCCCACTGCTGGGAACGGGCCTTCTTCTCATTGTGAGAAGGGTTAGGCCATAGTCTGCCACGCTGGCCAAGTGCGGGTTGGCAGACTTCACACATCTTCAAGATCATTGAGAACTCTCAGACATGTAGGTTTCCTCACGATGTTTTCCTTCACCGTTTTTGAGTTGGCGGCAAACAACAATACGCACATAACTTCGAAAAGACAGAGGCGCGTGCCATGGGATTCAAATCCAGGACCTGCGGATAGCAAATCAGATGGTCTCCCGACTAGGCTGCTGGAAACTTCAGTTTCAATTGAAACAGATTATTGCTACTAAATGGTAAATATAAATTTGCTTGATTGTAACAAAAAATCCTGTTGCTAATCACACATTTTCAACCAACTTAAAAAAAGGAGGAGGTTCTCAATTCACTTTATTTTTATATGTGTTGCCTCAGAACTTTCGACTGGGTGAACCGATTTTGATGATAATTTTTTTATTTGATGCTTTCCGTGTGGTCCCATTTCAATTTGGTCTAGTTCTGACAATGACATCCATGAAAAGTTGGTTGTTTCAGTTTTTTAAACTATAATTATTGTACATCAGATATGTATTTTAGGTTGCTTCACAAATTGTGGATCTATGTGTATTCATTATCTGATGCTGTATCATGGTTATTTGATCAGTGTTTGTCAGTGGATAAATAACAAGAACAGTCTCACTTATCAATGCTGAATAAGCACATTTTAGTAGCGCATTCATTTGGGTGACGCTGCAGCCTTTGATGTCAATGAATGAGATGAATCCCATATGTCCACTCTGGTTTAAAATTATCTTTTAACATACCAGTCTACTCGCTGTCTACTTGAACTGGTTATGCACAACAAGAGCTTGAGTCCGAATAACCTGGATGGAACATTTTTAATTTGAAGTTGCTTCCTTTAGTTAATGCTTGCTCATACTCACTGAATGTATGTAAATATCAATACAATTGTTTAACTTTGATAGAGTAGGTAACTGTACTTCACAGTTACCTATGTCAGCATGCTGCGAATGAAGGTACCAGTACATACTAACTGTAGTTTTAAAGTACCTTATAAGCAAATTTATTATGTATGTTTTTAAATAAAGTTTCAATCAGCTAGTGGTACTGTATTAATCGACATCAAAAAAAAAAGGAGATTATCAATTTGTTACCATTAATTATATTGGTGGGCATGTATTTTTCTATAGCATATATTTGAAATGAACAGGTTCATTATAACCTTGAACCTGATGTAAAACCTGAAAGTATGGCATCTTTACCAATTCACTGGTGTGTCTAAGTTAAAATGTAACAGCTGTGATGTTGTATGGGGATCCTCATGTGAAGTCAGGATTTCTGTCTTATCTGTATATGTGGCTAACACGGAGTTGTTGATAAGTTGTTTTGATTAAAGTTGCAGGGAACTTGACCTGAAATAATGTAGGTGGAACAAATTTGCCAGCGACCCAAGGCTGTGCTCTGGTAATGAGCTCAGCTAGGTTGAGTAGTCTGATGAGGGGAAATACATAATACACCCGTCAGCAGAATGTCAGTGTAGGTCTTATCGCCCTTACTCCAAATTAGAGATATGGAACTTGATAACATTGAATTGTGTTATGTCCTTTCCTTGTCTATGTTGTTGTTTATTGAAATATGTTTCATTTATGGATTTATGCAGGATTTCATGAAAGTGGGTAATGTTGTTTTGGTTTTTTATAAATAGCCTGTCATGTCACACTTTTTCGAAAGCCTTGGTTATCTCTAGGCCTTGACAAGACGTGAGTTATGTCTAGAAATACCATGGAGCACTATCTAATTCAATTTATAATTTGAAGTGGCAATAAAACTTATACTGACTTCCCATGTGGGGTCTATTTGTCCCTGTCAGCTTACTCAAACCATCGAAGCTCTTTAAAATAATGGGCGTCACAGGCTTGGGTCATTGGATCAATTGTTTCACCTGTATTGTGTCAGGTGTTGTGTTTTAGAGCTGGCTTTCATTTTCTCCAGGAGTCCCGATCTTGATCGAGCCTGTACTGTGGTACAACAGTACAGTAACACATCCTCTAAAGTTTTGTTTTCATTTTAGCAATCAGCACTAGGAGCTATTTATAGCTCTAGTTTTGTGTAGCAGGGTTAGCATGGAACATATGTAGACAAAATGGTATTTCCACTTTCCAGAGGAAATAAAGTATGTACTAACATTGATAACTGGCATAACAATGTGTATAAAAATGGTTTATGAACTTTCTATGCTAGGCCACAGGTGGTAATTTAACTCATAGTGAACTTCGACGATACCTATTATTAGCTGGAGGTCTGACCTTGATAGGCCAAGTAGTTTGTTAGTCTATTTATGACCGGAGATTCTGTTTGCTTGTAGTTTATTGTTTTGTTCCGTAAATTTAGTTCATTTCTTCTATGTGTGAAAATATAAGACAATATGATGGTCCCATTTTAAGACAATTAAGTATATCAAAGAGTGAGAGTAGGCTGGCTATATTTAAGATATTCTACTGTTAAAATATGTGAGAAAGAATTTTTATTTGCTATAATTTGTATGTGTCTAATGATCTTTGTATTCTGAAATAAAGCTTATTGTTATGGCTCTTTAATTAGATAAACTCTTGGGTCAAGTCCGGTTGTTTGCTAGGCATCCAAACTGAGAGGTCCTTTATACATAAAATATACAAAATTACACAAATTGGCTACCAGGATGGAAAATGAAACTAATGTACATACATACAATTTAACACATATTTATAAGATGAAATGGTTGTGACATAAAAAAGTAGACTATGGGCCGGTGCTCCTACACAAAAAGTGAGGTAATTTTGCTTTTTGAGCATCATAATGAACAAACGGCACCTGCAAATTTTGTATAATTATGCAAAAATTGAAGCAAGTGTTGACTCGCTACTCACTAAATGGACCTCCCATAGAGGCGCCGGAGAAGCAACATTGGTGTGGGTGGCTGGGTGTCGAGAGGTGTGCTGAAATTTCACTACTCGTTATGTTTTGCCCTTTAACACTTCTGCTCTGGAGCTTAGGTATTTAGCTCTTGCTGTTCTATCACTCAGCTGGCCAATTAAGGCAAGCTAGGGTTCAAGGGCTCGTTTAAGTCACAGGGAAGCATCGGGGTCCGCAGTTACACCACTCACCGATGGCTCGCTACAAAGCCGCTCCTACAATATTATTATAACAAATTCCATTTTTCGCCTCTGACTCCCCACTCCTTCATGTGTGGTCCTGTCTTCCATCCTGTTTGAATTCTGTTTGAAATTTGAATGAAATTAGGCACACTTTCCTCGTCTGTCACAACATATCCTGACTATACCTAATCAGCACTATGCTGCCACTTCAGACTTGCTGTGGTTCTAACCAATTGTACCAATGTTCACGCGGTTTTATCGGTCTTCAAACCTTCCTCTTTTTCTTTCTAATAATTTTAAAAAGCAATGATTGGGATCATTGCTTGCACAGGGATGTTTTTTTTTGTTTCTATGAAATAATGTGCAAAGGTTGTGGGTTTCTGAAATATAACAAATAGTGTGTCTCATTTGCACAGAGCTGTTAACAGGGAAAAAATTGGGAAACCAATTTATTTTGGATTTGCACACACATCCTATTTAGGGTTCAGTAGTAACTACGACGAACCTTTGATGTCCATTATGTGATGTCTACTGTGTTTCACTATGTCCATCTGTTTGTATGTCACAGTAATTTTACTCAAAGACCCTACGTACCCGAAATTTGGCATGTGTTCTATGACCTGCTATATAATGCTGTGGTAAAATTTTCAAAAAATGGAAAATAGAGGTGGCTCTACATATGTATAAAAAACCGGCAAAGTGCGAGTCGGACTCGCGCACGAAGGGTTCCGTACCATTCCCAATAAAAACGGCAAAAAACACGTTTGTTGTATGGGAGCACCTCTTAAATATTAATTTTATTTTAATTTAATTATTTATTTTTAAAGTGAATAATGTAACTCAATATTCTGTGAATATTTCAAGCGTCTACCTGTTGCCGTTATCAATTTCGAGCAAAAAACCACGTTTGTTGTATGGGAGCCCCCTTAAATATTTATTTTATTCTGTGGTTTTGTATTTGTTGTTATAGCAGCAACATAAATACATCATCTGTGAAAATTTCAACTGTCTAACTATCACGTTTCATGAGATACAGCCTGGTGACAGACAGACAGACAACGGAGTCTTAGTAATAGGGTCCCGTTTTACCCTCTGGTTACGGAACCCTAAAAAGAATGAAATATTTTTGTGCATTTCTAAACTATTATCTACCTAAGTAGTAGTACATCAAATACTTTAAATGAATATTATTTTGAACACTGTGATTAAAATTTTTCGAGATATAAATATGTAAAACAATTAAGTCATTATAGTAGAGGTCATATGTTATACAATTTAGCAGTCTACACAAAAGCAATTAGTAAATTTTTTCATAAAAGTTGTGAAATTTTACTGATTCGTAACCATAATAAATGATTTTAATTTCTCGTATACACTTGTATTGTTTCTTTCTTGTTTTGTGGAACAATGCATACTATGGTATTTTTTCGACCTTAAGTTTCCTTCCATTATATAGGAATGACATCCCAGAGGAATCCGACAAAGCACTGATTCCTCAGGTAGGTTTCATAAACCATATTATTTTTAGTATGATGGAAGGAACTTGCTAGATGTATTAGAAGAAAACTCTAGCGCGGAGATATACATATCAAAAGAAATCAGACTATGTGAAGAGGTAGGAAACAATTCAAATATCAAATTCATTATTATTCCTTATTTTTATTCTGTTTTCTTGAACAGTTACAAAGGTCTTATAGAATTTCAAATACAGTTGGAGCAGTATGCAGGCCATTGCTGCATATAGATACCAAGTTGTTTATTTATATATTTCCAGTTTTCATACAAACAATGTTGTAACAATTATAGTTTGAAAAACTGTAGCATGTTTTTTTTTTATAAAAACCAAAGTAAACGATTTTGATAAAATGTATCCTCTAAAAGAAGAAGACCATCCAAACAAAAGAAGAATCATCAAAATCAATTCATAATTGGCGAAGTAATCGGTGAATAAACATACAGACAAAAATTGTCGAATTGAGAGCCTCCTTCTTTTGGAAATCTATTAAAAAGAAATAACCGTCGCTTAACATCAGGCGAGTTGGTAGTCAATCGTAGATCTATAATGTATAAAAAAAAATATAGGTATAGCGACCATTATCAAAATTGTTCCTTTTTAATTTGTAGGCTTTATAAACATCTCATATAAATGTATGTTTAGTCTTATTAATTAATCTTGCACTCTTAAATAACTACAATCTCTAAATTTACAACTTTGAAATTTTGGTTGTTCAGCAGCCTTATCGGCTAAGTCACAGGAAATGGTCGTCAATACCATGACCATTAATCACTCCAGAGCAATCAATAGCCATTTTGATTGATGGATGCAATGAATCACTAATGCTAATTAGCTTTCTCTTGTTTGGCAGTGGTCATGAAGATCATGTCCAGTGTCATACTGGTCATACAAGTTAACCTAACCTGTAATGTTTCCTTTATTTTGATTTTATATTTTTAATCGACTTCAAATAAAAGGAGATTATCAATTTGATATGTATGTATGTAATATTGTTAGAATTGCACAATTTTCACATATGTTAGTCTATGTCGGCTTCTAAGCACGTGTGACGAATTTCATTAGAGTATGTATGTACCTATGTATGTTTGTCCACGTATTACGGGAAAACTAGAAGTCGTATTGCAAAAAATCTTTTTTTATTGTACATTGTAATTATTATTTAATAAAGTATCTGCCAGATTAGGGAACAGTGCAAGATTTATAAAAATCGATTCATTACATTTCAAGATATAAACTTTTTAAGTTTTTTAAATATAAACGTTTCATCGACGCAATTCAAACTACAGGGCGGATTTGATCGAAATTTGGTAGGTTTATTACTCGTACTATTTAAAAGTATCTGACATATTTTTTAACCCAACAATGAGGTGTTACAATTAAAACAAAAAAACGGTTTCTGATTAATCGATTAATGATCGGCATGTCCCATGCCGCTTCCAATCAATGGTACCGTTTGGGATGATAGCTGATATTCTATCGAACGGAAATGTCTAAATTTATAGAAATCCGGGAAACCTGTAAAAAAAACCGTACTCAGCGATATCGACCCACATTCCTGTTGCGTACTGCACAAGAATGGAATTCGTTGCCGCTATCTCTGTTTCCTGAGACCTACAATCTTGGGAGTTTTCAAGGCTATAGTGAATAGATATCTTCTAGATCGACGAGCTCCATCCTCGGCCACACCGTCGCTTAACATCAGGCGAGTTGGTGGTCAATCGTAGATCTATAATGTATAAAAAAATGAGTCGCTAATTCCGGAATACGGAGATATGGCAATATTTGTCACGACAACTGTACTCTTAAAGTGTCAAGAAGTAACAAACATACACACTCAAACCTATAGTATTATTGTGACAGTCTCATAATTCAATTTGTATCTTTCCAGATACATCATATTATCGGATTCGCGCCATCACTACTTCAGGTTGTTATGCAAAATGATGTTCCTTTACCTGTCCGCCAAGCCGGCGCTGTATACCTTAAGAATTTGGTCAGTTCGGAATGGCAAGAGAAAGAGTCTGAAGACGGCGAGCCCGTACAGTCAAGGATCCACGAGCAAGACAGAGCTATGATTAGGGATATGATTGTCGACGCCATCGTACAATCTCCAGACATGATTAGAATTCAACTATGCGTCTGTCTGAAGAAAATCACCAAAAGTGACTTCCCGTCCCGGTGGACAGAAGTTGTTGACAAAATTCATATTTACCTTCAAAACCCGGACCCTGGCAGTTGGATGGGTGCTCTGTTGTGTCTGTACAATTTGATCAAGAACTATGAATATCAGTCCGCTGATAAGCGGGGGCCTTTGATAGAAGCCATGCATATGCTGCTGCCGATGCTGTACAATCTTATTGTCAATCTCCAGGCTGATCAATCCGCAGAGTCGGTTCTTATTCAGAAGCAAATTTTGAAATGTTACTTTGGCTTGGTCAAGGTGAGTAGATATAATTATTAGA
The DNA here is from genome assembly GCA_947563715.1 of Lycia hirtaria. Taxonomy (NCBI): domain Eukaryota; kingdom Metazoa; phylum Arthropoda; class Insecta; order Lepidoptera; family Geometridae; genus Lycia; species Lycia hirtaria. The sequence goes on from OX387386.1 coordinate 18,876,934, forward strand.
TGGTCGACAAAGCAAGAAAAATTCATGCTATCATAATTATGTATAAGGGGTTACTAGGAATCCGCTTTTACCTCATCTAAAACTGTTTTTTACTCCTAAACATTATTTCGTTTTTTTTTGTTTTTTTTTTAAATTTAATTCTGTACGGTTTGTTAGTCATAAATTTCGTTATGACTCTGAATAAAAAAAAAACCCTCAAAATAATGTATTTCTAAAAAAACCGTAAAGGCATAGCCATTAATGGTTCTAAACCCATAAAAAAACAAGTATCGATATGGAATAATATTTATAATATTTAATGGCAGAAAACAGTTTTTTCCTGTTGTATGTAAAACCGTGTAATGTACTGTTTAAAATTGCCGAGACAATTAAGCTCTTAGTGATTTTTATATGTTTTTTTTTCAGTATACTCTATGTTTAGAGCTTCTGACTAAAGAAGTATTCACCAAGTGGATGGAAGTACTCCGTATAATCCTGAGCCAGCCAGTGCCCGAGCACACACTGTCTGTTGATGAAGATGAACGATTGGAGCTTCCTTGGTGGAAGGTCAAGAAATGGGCTATTCACACTCTGCATAGGCTTTTCGAGAGGTATCATAAATTCTTTGTTTATTGTTACATATCCTTGGTTGCAACGCTATTTGGCCACTTACGATCTAATGTAAGCGTATGTAGATAGGAATGTAAATTTTGGCTATGGAAACTAACGTAATTTTTTTTAAACGTGTGATACAGTTACTCACTTTTTTCGAATCAAAATCTCTTGACTATAGTTTCAACCGTATTCGATGAACTTTTTCAAAAGGAGCAGCACAAACTTCAGCTGTCAAGATAGACGTGAGTAAATAACCGGTAACTTTATTTGAACGTTAGCTGCGCCCCGCGGTGTTACCTGCTGTTTGTTCTGCATAATAAAGGAGATATTATTTTTCGAGCTACCTCGATGTGAAATTTCATCGAAATAAGTTTAGCCGTTTGAGCGTGAAGAAGTAACAAACATATAAACACACTCACAAACTTCCGCGTTTATAATATTAGTGTTATTTTTTTCATTTTAAATATGGACTTAATGGAGAACGCAATAGCAATGTTGCAAACACGTAAAAAATGAAAAAGCTCATTAATAAATTGCATGCGAGATCCTCCATAGAGAGTTCTACTTGTTCAGCATCAGGATTGCTATGATATTGTTAGACTCGAGCATCCGTATGTTGATTGAACGTACACCATCTTATTTTATTTTAGATATGGGAGCCCTGTAAACGCGCGCGACGAATATACCCAGTTTGCCGAATGGTATCTCACTACATTCACGGGCGGCATTCTTGAAGTTCTGTTCGGGATCCTCGACCAGTACAGGAATAAGATGTACGTCTCGCCCAGGGTGCTGCAGCAAACTCTCAGCTACATAGATCATTGGTAAGTTTCATTGATATAGCTTAAAAAACTGAAACAACCAACTGCTTAGCGTGCGTTTTAACTGACTAATCAGTGTGCTGACTAATCAACATGTTCTCGTACAAAATTCACTGGAAAGCAAAATAAATAAAATACACAGTTTCGTTTACTTCGACGATGTATATTAACCAGTGTTTTTTGTTTAAAAACTAAAATACCGAACCGATTTCGATGGAAATTCTGTGGGATCAATCTAAGAGTGTAACCTTATCAATGAAAAAAATCTGAAAAAAAAGTTTTTTCAAATATGTTTATAAATGATGGAGCACTGGGGCAACAAACATTAAAGAAAATACAACTGAATGGAGAACCTGCTCCTATTTTGAAGTCTGTTAAAAATGCGATTACCACTACCACTCGGTTCTACTTATACGGGATATATAGAAAGAAAATACATTTATTTGACACAACTCGATAATTAAATAAACTAAGAAGAAAGAATAAATAATGATATAAAAAATGTATCGAAAAGGATAGAAAATGCATCAAGTCTGGTACACCAATTGAGCGCACACATTGAGTTTGCACCATTATAAAAAGGTCCTTGTTAAATATGTCATATCATTTTTTATCTATCCTAAGTATATTTATAAAAAATTAATACTGTCCTCCTGGGTAACTTTGACTTCATGTTAAACATTGTAAGTACTTAACTTTTTTTCAAGGTTTTGTTTTTATCCCAAATCGTAATCAAAATACTTTATTAATTAGCAGTTGTTTTTACTACTAATAATTCGGGGAAAAAGTCGAGAACCATCGAAAACAGCTTTTTACAATGTTTGATTACTGAATGCATAGGACGCCAATGTGTCATAAAATTATCCAACATTAAAGAATGACCCAGCCCAGAGTTTATGAGAAAAATCTTGTATGCGCAATGCACTTATTTTCTTAACCAAAGTATATTTTTGCACTTTAGAAATGTATTTCCAATATATAAGTAAGCGTATATGTAGTAAGCAGTATAATATGGTAAACATTTTTATAGCATAGCATTTCAAACTCTTGAACTGTCAAATGTTATTGATAATGCGTCTGTATTACTAGTCGCGACAAAATAAATATGTGTAAATGATATGTCTGCCGCTTTCCAATGATCCTTATAGTCTAAGATCCGGCTGTAGAATCAGTGCGCTCATCGAGTATTTGCTAAATAATAAATATTTATGATTAGGAGAATATATATCCACTAGGGTGCCTATCAAAATGTGGCCGCAAGTATTTTTAATTAATTTATTATTAATTGATTTTTGGGAAAAATGTTTTCCCAAAAATCAATTAATAATAATTCGTTCACTTGTTTTTTTAAATAAAATGTCGTCTACTTCACGGCAATATATATAAAGACTCTGAAAAATCACGGGTGCCGTCGCGCACTTGGCCGCACCTCTTCGCAGCCAAGTGTAAACATGTATAATTTTGGTACGTTTATACGTTCATAATGTACATTTATTATTTATATATCAAATGAAATCTATTTTTTTCTGTTTATTATGATATAGGGGTGCCTAATTAAATCTGGCCTTAAATAAGGGGTGCCGGCTGCTAAAGATGGTATATATTTAACCCGTTCCTTGTTCACCACTCGGATCCGAGTGGGGCGGGGCTATAGCTGCGGCGCCTCCCACTCGGATCCGAGCGAGCGTCCCGTTCATTTTGTAGTAGTCAGTAAACCACCTGCGTTTGAGGCAGTTAACGTTGCTTTGCGCGGCCACTCTGTACTTAATCAAAATTCGCCTAAAAAGTTTTGGTTCCCAGCTATTATTTTTTATTTTTTGTAGACAGTGAAAGAGAGTTTTTAGCAAATACTCGGTGAGCGCACTGATTCTGCAGCCGGATCTCGAACTATTATTAATTTGCATGCTCCAGGATCTTGTTTACCATTGATCTCTGATATTGAGGCAATTTGTATCATTCAGGATGACCTCTAGACTTGGAACAACTTAGTTATTGTAATTCAGAATCGAGCTCTCACCTTCATGTGATGTACTGTTCGTTGTATATAAGTGTATATGTAAACTACGCTAGAGTGCGCGAGGGGCGGAGCGAGCGATAAGCGGGCTTCACTTACACATAGAACGTTTGAACACTACACTTAACACAAATAAAGCAAAACGATATCGACTTCAAATTCACACAGAAAACGTCTTTATGATCGCACACATCTTCGGAAAGGCAGATGCCACATTTGAACCCGCATTAGTTAACTACCCTAACCCTAGGTCTGTCCTTATTCATTCATTTCCTGGACTATAGTCCAGTCAAAATAGACATTCAAGTTAGCCATAATTCGCATAGAGCTGAAAATTGGTATAGACGTTAAATAAACCATTACTAATGAAATGTCAAAAATCCTATTCAATCCTACTTCTGCAAAAAAAAAAAAAAATCGGCTGTAACTTTTTTTTTACGAAAACTGAGAAATTTGATTTTTCTTTCTGCAGCAAGAGAGTAGGGATCTGCGTACATGGTTTTAATTTCAACACGATACCTTCACGCGTTCCCGAGATACAGGTCTTAACACCTGGACGGACGGATAAACGGTGCAAAGTGATCCTATAAGGGTTCCGTTTTTTTCTTTTGAGGTACGGAACCCTAAAAATGGGAATAACCTGAATTTTTGACCTTTGACCTTGTTTTTTTTTTTTTTTTTTGCAGAAGTAGGATCGAAGGGGATTTTGACATTTCATTAGTAATGGTTTAACATCTAAACCAATTTTCAGCTCTATGCGAATTATGGCTAACTTATATTTTTTTTGTCTATTATGACTGGACTATTATCTCTGGATATATGGCTCTAGAGTATATTAACAATAATTAACCAGTCCAATCGATTCTGATATTTTTGGATATCCGTGGGGAAGCCTCCTGCAATGTACTTCAAGTGACCGAGATGATGATAATAATGTTGACAATACATACATAACTTCTAAACGCGTTTGCTTTAGTATTTGAACCCAGAAAGGCTGATAAAAATTCTCCCTACAGATTAGTATATGATGTAAGTTGTTTTCTTGTTTCAGTGTAAGCCACGGCCACTCTTGGAAGCTCCTCAAGCCTCACATGTTTGCAATAATTCAGGATGTACTGTTCCCAATGATGTCATACACAGACTCTGACGAAGAACTCTGGAACACCGACCCTCACGAATACATACGTATCAAATTTGGTAAGAGGAACACAATAATTGATATGAAAATACTTTTCTGTTTTGATTAAAATAAAAGAAAATAAAAGAAAGAAAATAAAAATAAAAACTAGATTTAGCGAATAAACACTCACGAGTACCTACAAAGTCATCGGCGGCTTGCCGCAAACTAAACCGCCCATGAACCGTCAGTCCGTATAAATAAGATGGTGGCTGCCCTCCATTCAACCGCCGCGGTTGAATTTTTTTGGCGATTATGTGTATACGATCACAAGCTGTTGCATATTAAAACAGAAAAGCAACTAGTCGCCCCCGCGCTTCACCACTAGTGTGTAGGAGCCGTAAGCATACTGTTGTTTCATTTTATTACATTCTAAGTTTCTTTGTTTCTTTCAGATATATTCGAGGACTTTGTTTCACCAGTGATCGCCGCCCAGACGCTACTGTCGTCTGCTTGTAGAAAACGGAAAGACATGTTCGGTCGCACCATGCAGCTGTGTATGCAAGTGTTAACTTCTCGCGACGGCGAATACGGTCCGAGACAAAGGGACGGAGCTTTGCACATGGTGGGGACACTTCACGATATTCTCATGAAAAAGAAGTTTTACCGCGAAGAACTCAGCCCACTTCTAAGTGAATATGTTTATCCAGAATTCCGTAGCCCGTTAGGACATATGCGAGCGCGCGTCTGTTGGGTACTCCAATGTTTCTCCGGAATTCGCTTTAAAAGTGATATGCTTCTCCTGGAAGCGGTAAACTTGACGGTTGGTGCACTGCTGAACGATGCTGAGCTACCAGTCAAAGTTGAAGCCGCCATTGCCATCCAGATGCTACTGTCGTCCCAAGATAAAGTGCACGCATATCTGCAGCCTCACGTAAAAGAGGTGACGACGGAATTGCTCGAAATAATTCGCGAAACTGAAAACGACAATATAGCAAATGTGCTACAGAAAGTGGTGCCTTGTTACACAGAGCAGCTTCTTCCAATGGCCTATGAAATTACGGATCATTTAGCGACCACGTTCAGTAAGGTGATCGAGACTGATGCTGGTACCGATGAGAAAGCTATCACGGCTATGGGGCTGCTAAATACCCTGGAGACTGTTCTCAGTGCTATGGAGGACAGTCCGGAGATTATGGCGCAGATTGAAAAGACTGTTCTTCGTGTCGTTGGACACATTCTACAACACAACATTATTGGTAAGTTGCTGTATATAAACTCGACAAATGGCAAATTTGCAACTATGATGCCACCATCAAGAAAAAAAAAGATGGTGTATTGTTATGACAGATCTGCAAAGGTTGCAGTTTGTCGCTAGAGTTGATTTTCCCACTGGTGTCTTTATTACAAATAATACAGTTAATGCGTGCACAAAATCCATGTATATAGTTAGCTGCATACTTGGTAAATTTGTATCTTAAATTTATTCCTTAATCCTATGTAGCTAACTATTGTAAGTGTATGGAATTTTGTTGCATACATTTTTAATAACTAATTACATCATAGAATCAAATGGTGGTGTGAAATAAATTTTCGCTTATTGAAATTACAGAAAAGTTTACGTAATTTCTGAAGTTTTAGACACTCTTATTTTGCCCATTGAGCCATAATCTTTGTATTTTTTCATATATAAACAACCATTGTTAACCCCCATGTGAACAGGTTGTTAATATTTTAACTGAAGGATGTGTCTGTGGTATCGTTACTCCAAAACAAATGACTCGATTTTCATTTGTTTGACTTACAGAATATCCACTAGAATTGTCAGTGTAATGTTTACTTTTTCTAGAATATTACGAAGAAGCGATGTCTTTGCTCTGCAACCTCACAGCGAAATCGATATCAGAAGACATGTGGAAGGTCCTAGAGCTTCTGTACCAAGTTTTCGAAAAGGAAGGCTTCGATTACTTCTCTGACATGATGCCGGTGCTTCATAACTACATCACCGTGGACACAGATGCTTTCGTCTCCAACGAGAACCACATTTTGGCCATGTTCAACATGGCGAAAGCTGTAAGCATACTATTCGTTATGTAGTTATCTTCGTAATCTAAAACTCAATGGAACTCCTTTGTACAGACATATTTTTTTTTCATGATACTAACTTACAACAGCTAAAAACACTAAATGGGTGTTTTTTTTTCTGAATATTTATAATGAGACTTCGTTCTTCCAATCAATTCAAATCTATACAGATACAGATCTTACTACCTACCCACATACCTAATGTATTTTAAAACTATATTTATTCTTGATATATTGACGAATCAGTAAGATAGCAAATTAAAAAAGAAAAACGCTATGAGTCTTATTGAAGTTTGAAACTCAACTTGAGAATGCCGAGGAGCTAGCCAAGTGGAGGTATGGAGGACTCGGTGTACGATTCCAAACTCATGTTTGGTTGCTTTTTACAAAATATGGATTAGCTTTGGAGCTTTTCACTAGATTTTAAAACTATTATTTAGTACTCCACGCCAAATCATGCTGTATTATGACTAATATATCCTCTAGATATTTTTTTGTTGATAGCACCATTCTGATGGTAGTGTAATTTTTCTTTGCTCTGCGACGGGCCGTTTAGTTTTAGATTACGCAATTTTTTTGTTATTGTGTCTTCAAAATAGTTTTTAATAGATTCATGAAATATTACATAGAAGACTTGATTGCTGAGCGTTACATGTAGGTACATTCACTCGTCGGCAAACACAAACCAAGGAATCATAAAATTATCCCGATTAGTACCAGTTAACATGACGATGACGTAATACTTGTTCATGATGGTTCCATAATTCAGATATATAAAGTTGAACAGTTAATTAATAACCTCGCCTGGCTAATATTTAGGTGTTCTTTTTTAGCACACTTTCAAAAGGTTCGACTGTATTTTTTTTTGTATGTTGGTTCACCGATTACTTCGCCAATTATGAATTGTTTTTGATGATTCTTTTTTTGTTTGTTAGGTCATATATATTTTATCAAAATCAATTCAGTACTTTGGTTTTTATAACAAAATAACTGGAAAAATGTCCTCCAAGTAAACAAATTACGTATTTGAAGCCGGATTTTTCAGTTTTTTAAACTATAATTATTTACATCGAACAATTAAATTGTTTTTTTTTTACCAGTAATAGATTTGCGCTTTACCGACTCACCTTATGTTAAGCAACGTTGCAGTCCACGATGAAGTTTGCTCAGCTAGAAGAGCTCGATCTGCATTTCGAAGAAGACACCCACTCAGAAAGCATATTCCACAATTGATCAGTCCTCACGATGAAAGTGGGATTAAAAGAGCTTCGTTCGGGTTTTTGGAATATCCACCATGAAACGATGACTCTTGTTAATGTTTCTAGCTTTACGAGAGTAACAAGTAAAAAAAACTGAATAACCGGCTTCAAAATGCGCATTTCGTTTTAAAAAACCAAATTCTGAACCGATTTTGATGAAATGTATAGGGGACCACCTATGAAGCATACCCTTTCAAAAAAAAAGCTGAATCGGTCCAGGCGTCTTCGAGTAATCGGGGAACATGCTATAAAAAAACCGACGTATTCAGAACCTCCTCCTTTTTGGAATTCGGTTAAAAAGGGCTAATACCACTAAGCTTATATTACACAAATGTTCACTCATTTATTAATACAAGGACAGGTATTCACACATACAAAGTATCGCGTAATAATGATAAGTAATGATGAACGATGGCAGTAGCCTTATCTCAATGTGGTTCGGAAATTGTGTCCAGTCTGAAGATAAGTCTTACTTTATCATTTGATGTTTCATTCGACTATGAGTCTTAAATCGTCTTGACGCCGAGTAGTTTTTTTTTGTGAAGGCCTGGCCATAAAAAAATTATTATAATACTTCAACTTTTTTTTTTTACCTTGCATGTTTTGTTAAGCTTTTGTAGCGATTGTTATGTTCCGCAAATATTTATAAATTTTGATTTTTTTTACCCAAATTCCTGAATAGGTGTGTATCTGTAATCTATGCCAGTGTGTATCTGTAATCTATGCTCAGATTTCAATTCAAGTTTCAGGTCAGATTAAACTATGTAAGTAAGTAAGTTTGTATAGACTGAGTGGCCAGCCCTATTGTCAGAGTTATTAAGCCGCCGAAAGGCCTCAAATTAAAGTATTGTTTTAGTTCTTATGGTTTTATAGAAAATTCAACATGGCAGACTCTCGTGTAATATTAATGGAAAAAAAGGTTCTTTGCGGTAATTTCATCATGGATGGTATCAAAAGACAAGCGTATTCCAATTCTATTAGGCAATACATTGTTATTGTTATACCCCATAATATTGATAGGATATCGAAAGCACGATTTATAAATTCATAACCACCTAACAAAGTCATTTAAACTAAGTTGAAGACATGTATTGCTCTCTGATTTCATTGCTTATAGCCTTTTATCGAACGGTGAATTTAACGAACACGCGACGTCAATGGGTTTTGCAGGCTGTATGTTTTTACCAGACTTCTGATGGAGTCGTAACTCTTTGACGAGCACTTTGACAGATTTGATATTTTAGGTACATACTCTTACTTGTAGAGATTGATGCCAAAAGCTTGCGGTAAAAGTAACAGCTGTGCGAATAACAAAGTGCAGAGAATTGGCGTAGGATAATATGAGTATTTTTTCACCACTAAATACTTAACAATACAAGTAAGAAATAAGATCATCTGGATTTTGCCATCGGCTTGCCTGATTGTTATCAAATAGTTACCGTAAAATCACGTATACGATCCAGAGAAAATATGCTTAAGGAGTTGATTCGAAATATGAAAAAAAAAATGTTATTTTTTTTATAATTACCCAAAACGTGCGTGTTAAAATGCGTTATGACAGGCCTCATGGCTCAGTGGTAGTACGACTGCCTCCTGAGCTGTAGGTCGTGGGTTCGATCCCCACCCTGGGCAAACATTTGTGTGATGAGCATGGATGTTTATTCTGTGTCTGGGTGTTTCTATGTATCATAAGTATGTATTTACAAAAAAAAGTATATATGTATTCTATCAACCATCGTTCCATAGTACAAGCTTTGCTTAGTTTGGGCTAGTTGGTATTGTGTGAAATGTCCACCAATATTTATTTATGCTCTGCGAAAAAAAAAAACTATCCTCAATTTTTTGCCTTTAGCCTTTTATTTTTTTCTCACATGCTTATAGTGCAGATGTATTTTGCTCTGCGACTGTCACATGTTGTTCAAAATGATGCATAGCACTGATTGTTTATTACATCATTAGCCAATAATACAATAAATTAAAAGTGTCTCGTATATTTTAGGTACTCAATTCGGACGTGAAGGATGAGTCCGAGGTTTACGCAGCGAAGCTTCTGGAAGTGATGGTGCTGCAGTGTGTTGGCAAGATAGACAACTGCCTGCCTTCGTTCGTGGAGCTCGTGCTAAGTAGACTCACGAGAAAAGTGAACACTTCGGAACTGAGGACTATGTTGCTGCAGGTATATTCATTAGATCATTATTAGGCTTCCTTACTAGGGTTGTGGGAGGGAGCCTATTGGTGGGACTACAGTGTCTGATTGTCCTATTCTTAGGCATCATTTACGTAGACGAGGGACGTCGCGCGTCGCGTGTGGCGTGGCGTCTCGCGGCGCGTCAGACGTTTTTTCTGTTCACGGAGCGGCGGCGCGTGCAGCGGCACGTTACATCGCACGCGTAAACACAAACATATAGCAATATTCGATCTTGTTTATAGAGACGCGAGACGGAACGAGTGGCGGTGCCCACCGCTGTGCCCGCGGCGAATCCTAGGCGTGTAGGGAAGCACGCGGCGGACACCGCTGCGGCGCACGCGGGGCGGGGTTCAAACCGATACCGACTCCGACTAGTTTTAGTTTAACTAGGCATCGCTTCATCGAGAATTGACGCTACGTGCGCCGTGGCGGTGCACGCCGTGTGAGACGGTGCGGGGCCAGCCGCGGGCTCCGCCAGAAAAAACGCTTCATTTCAAACAAATATGTGTAAAATCGCTTCTCCGTAAACGCACTCATACAACGCCATGCGTTTGAATTCAATGCGGGCCGCGCCACACAACGCGACGCGCGACGTCCCGCGTCTCCGTAAACGAAGCCTTAAACGGCTGTATCTTTTGAATAGTAACTGATATACAAGTCACAAAATTGGCAAGAATGTTGGGTTTACTTTGCTGTAAATCAATAAATACTAAAATCTGGTCAAGGGCGAGACAAGCTTGCGTAAATAATTAAAAAAGGGAAAATATTAATAAAATAAAAAACCGGACAAGTGCGAGTCAGACTCGCCGACCGAGGGTTCCGTACAAACTAGTAGATAAAAGGGGGACATCGTTTTTTTTTCATATTTTACTTCATATACCGCAAAATATACATCGTAAAAATATTTAAAAATTTGTTTTACTTATGCTAATAAAGCTCTTTCATATGATACCCCAAATAATACGGTTAAAGAACTTTAAAATTTGGACCCTCATTCCTTGCGTAAAGACACTATTTTTTTGTGATTAAATAAAAAATGTGCTGTTTTCGGATTTTTTCCTATGTGTACTCTAACACAATGCTTCTTGCCAAATTTCATAGTTCTAGGTCAACGGGATACTACCCCATAGGTTTTGATTCCCTTGTGAGTGTCGAAATGTGGTTTTTTTACGACATATTCAGCTGTAACTTTTTTTTAATGAAAACTGAGAAATTTAATTTTTCTTTCTGCAGCAAGATACTATGGATTTGCGTATATGGTTTTAATTTCAACGCGATACCTTCACGCGTTCCCGAGATGAAGGTCTTGACACCCGGACAGACGGACAGACAGACAGACAGACGGACAACAAAGTGATCCTAAAAGGGTTCCGTTTTTTTCTTTTGAGGTACGGAACCCTAAAAAGAAACGAAAAATTACAAATGAATGTTTTTATGACGGTTAGTGTTATGTGATATAAAATAGAGTAAACGGTAGTGTTAAGATGACAGGTTCGGACGGAACGATGACCGAGACAAAAAGCGGAGCTTAAGACGTCCAGCTGCGGGATTGGTCGACGATGTTGTAATAATCGTGGATCGAACCTGGACTCGGAACTAAGATGCCACGATGAGAGAGAGGCTTATATCCAGCAGTGGGATAGAGAAGGCTGTGGATGATGATGTTTTAATTTGTTAATGTAACTTAACGTTAACTTGTTTCGCCAGGTGCTGATTGCGATTCTGTATTACAACCCTCACCTGCTCTTCACAATCCTGAACAAGCTCCAGGAGTCTGTGCCGAATGCTTCCATCGTACAGCACTTCATGAAACAGTGGATACAGGACACTGATTGTTTTATGGGGTAAGGATCACAGATTAATTTTTTATTTTTTAATGAATTAGTTTTAAGGATCACAAAAAGTTTAAAATTTGATTTTTAAAAAACTACACGGTGTTATCACGCTGTCAAGTCTTAGTAATAAACTAATGAAAATGAACGACATTTTTAACAGACTTTAAAAAAATGGAAGTTAACAATTCGGCTATATTTTTTTTATGCTTGTTACCTCGTAACTCTGTCTTATATAAACCGATTTGAACCAAATTTTTTCTTCAGGTTTTTAATACTATAATAAAATTATACTCATCATTTTGAAAAACTTTTGCTAGGGGCACTGCTTAAAATACGCCATAAAATCTGTTGTTTTATAGAAATTGCTTGTTTGATCTCGACAAAACCTCGACAAAAAGTTTTTTTTTTATCGCGAATAAATTTGAAAAAATAGTTCTTAAAAATGAAACAAATTTATTCACGTAGTCGTAAACCATAAACGAGCGACGCTAGATGGCGTTTACGTCGATATAATATTTTTACTTTAGGTAGGTATGTAATGGCGCACGCCGCACAGTCATCTTGTTTCATTGAAGTCACGCTAGATAGCGTTTTTATCAACATTTTCTTTAGATGTCCCTACCATTCCAAAATTGCAAATATTTCTAGATTTATAGAGCATTTTGTTAATTAGACTTGTTTTCTATGTTCATATGTTGCATGGGAGTACGGAAGCCTTGGTTTGCAAGTGAAACTCGTACTTTGCCGGATTTTATTCCTTTCGTGTTACGAAACCCTGAAAATAACCAAAATAAATTGTGTGCGCGTGTGTTCTATACATAGATTTACGCGGAAATGTGCTACAAACTGCATATTTAGCGTACTAGTTCAATTATGAGACTTGTAAAGTAAACATAAATAATTCATTCGTAGCGTTATGGGAGGCCTACTTTTATACATTTATGTTAGCGTTGTAATGCTGGTCTTACTGTTTGATCTAATAATAATGTTAGTTTCTATTACATACAAAGTTGCGTCAATTTTATTGTAGATAACTTTAAATGGCAATCCAGAGAGCAGCTCAACATTTGTTGAAAGAATTATCGCTTAAACTTAAAATTTCAGAATTTCACTCCATATTGTTCATTTAGGCCATACAAAGCGTGATCGATATAACCGGCGTTGTTGGTAAACATGTATTTTTAACACGCTTTTATTAGCTTCACCTGTATGCATGTTTGTTTGTAACCGACTCCTTTGGACTTGATTATGACCTACTTCAAACAGTAAGATTTCATTCCAACTACTTTGTAGACCATCGAGGACCAATGTCAATACAATAATTTGAAGCGTGTGTTTTTTGTTTTATTAAACTATTATTATTTATTATATTGACAACGACATGAAACATGAAGGCAGAAACGCTGTATTCGTTCAATGTTTAAACTCAAAAAAAGAGATAGTTGTAAGCCCTATTTTTTAAAGTATAAAATTCTTACACTTCCGTGTTTATACATTTTAGAAACGGCCCTTTTTGTAAAAACAAACCGGGAGCGATTCCCCACACTATCTGATACTACTGTAAGAAATAGGCGCGACCAAGACAAACGGCGCGTACATGAAGGAAAGACAGCACTGATGCAAAATAGCATCGTATGTATGGGTCCTAAAATCTACAATAAGATTCCTAAGTCAATAAGAGACCAGAATAGTAATTTATTTAGAAAAAAGTTGAAGGCATTGTTATTGCAGAAGTGTTATTATTCTATCAATGATTTTTTAAATGACAAATTTTAATTTTATTTGACATTATGTGTATCTTTTATTGCTTCTGCTTTGTCATATTATAGATATTTTTGGTTTGTGTATTAATCTAATAACAAATAATAATAATTATTATTTTATAATTTTTCGCATGTGCATGATGCTGTCTACCTGACATTTGTACGCCTAATCGGCACAACATGATTTTAAGCGACTAAATTTTGTGTAACATCTTTTATGCACTTGTTGTATAAAATTATCGTGTTGTATGCAAATAAATTATCTTTATCTTTATGAAACATATTTCTGGTAAAATTGGAAAAACTGTTTTTTTTAGTGACTATATGTTCTATACTTGCTTCGAAATAAAAAGTACTGCACATACCCCATTGTTCAATACGAGCATATAATAAATAGCCTTAGTGTTATTCTTTAATAGTCCGACTAGGTAGATCTAACTTTGTAGAAGAGGTCGATCGTTGAATGCAATCAGGAAGACGCTGGATGCAAGCCGCTTGTATCCGGTGTCTTCCTATAGTTGGCCTTTTTGGGAATTCCATGGGGGAGGCATATGTCCAGCAGTTTACTTGTTATGGCTGATAATATTATTCTTTGCGCCACTTGTTGGAACAAAATCCTATTTGCGAGATTAGCTAATTACTGTTATTATTTTATACTAAAATGCAACCACTACCGCTTCCAGAATCCACGACCGAAAACTGTGCGTGCTCGGTATCTGTACGCTGCTAGAGATGGGCGCGAATCGGCCGAACATGGACGACGTCGTTCACAAACTGATGCCGTCCTGTCTCGTGCTCTTCGACGGACTGAAGCGAGCGTACGAAGCGCAGGCGGAGTCGGACGATGAATCTTCTTCTGAGGAAGAAGACGAAGAAGAGGATGATGGTATGAAAACATTAATATTCGTCATTTTTATGCTACCATATAAACGCAGAGGAAGCTTCATAAAAGGAAATATGCACGAATTTTATTTCATAGGAATAATACGTTTAATTGTGTAATGCATAAACCGGAAAAAAAGTTCAATCGGTAAATAAACTTCCGAGATATAATCATTTAAAGTTTTTGTGGAATGGATCTGTTTGTGGCTAGCTTTTTTAAGACCAAATAAAAATAAATCATGCATATTCCCTATAGGGTGTGCTTACGGCTGCTGCAGTTTTTTTTGTAATAGCCATTAATATATATAATCATCTATCAAACTCAATAGAAACCGAGACTAGAGATAAAACACATTTTATACCGTTAATGATTTCCTAGCAGATAAAATTAAATAAACTATAAATGTATTATATATTAGAATATAATGCTGTCCCTCTCTTTCATTATTTAGATGTGCCCGACGGGGTCCACAATTGTAACTGATATTTTATTTAACATCTATGTAACATTGTGGAACGCTAATATATAAATGTAATTAGAAACCTCCGACTTGTCACCTCCTTTGTGAATTGGTGTAACACGTGATATTTTCCAACAGTGCAACATATATTCCAGTTTCTACAGATCGGTTGTACAGATGTATGAGCGGAGTGAGAAATATACGAGCACAATCGTTTACCATATATGGCGGAATACCGTCAGGTCCAGTAGCTGAACGAGATTTTAAACGCTTTGTCGCAAGCAGTAGTTCTTTAGGACAAATATTCTGTACCGTAATATGAGCTGATGGTGGAGACGGTCCTGCCACTTGAGCAGCTTTTACGTCCAGGGTAGGGATGTCGAAAAACACAGAGCCGAAGAAACAAGCGACGGCATCGGCTGCACTTTTTTTTAACACGAATAAGTCCGCGTTTGCCACCGACTCGCCTGTTGGAAAGCGACGATGTGATATTATTCAGAATGACAATGTTTCAATATAATTATCTCCAATAGTAATAGCTAATAGTAGAATATGCAAATCAAGAATAATGGTTTGATATAGGTATGCCAATATAAGTATATACTGTTTTCTGTGTTTCCTCTTTTCGGCCCTCCTGTCTTGGCATATTGTGTTAGCGCCTGCTTATTTCACCGAAAAAAACATACTATTCTATGAAACAGTGGATTGTGAATCCTGACATTGAACATCCTTTCGTCATCATAATACATCATTAATATTTATGGTGTCCCCTTTTAATCATAAACTAAAACTACACCGCTTGGGCATGTGTATGTAGCATTATGTAAAATATACCCGACAAATCTGTTTTGAAGTTGTTTTATTTAGTTATTAGTTTTCTATGATCCTTTTTTTATATGGTTGAAGTCGTGCAATTCATATATTTCTCACATTTAGCGTACGCTGACATTATAAAGGGAGAAAATATTTCGTAACCCTAAACATTAAGATCCACTGGCGACACTGCTGACAGATTTATTCAAAAGAATTATTGCGAACGAAGAGATTCCCGAGGACTAGCATTATTTTATAATTACCCTAGTCTATAAAAAAGGCGATCCAAACATTATGGATAACTACGGATCCATAAGTTTACTACCAGTTCTATAGGAACTGTTCTCGTCTGTTTTATTATTCAGAGTGACTCAAGTCTTAGGTGAACAACCGCCACGGGAACAAGCCGGCTTTAGGAAAAGTTTATCTACTGTAGACCATATATTTATATTGACACAATGTATAAAGCGTTGTAATGAATACGGAAAACAATATACCTAGCATTTGTCGATTACACGAAAGCTTTCGGTATCATATCTCACAATTATCTCTGGTCTAGTTTAAAAGAACAAGGTATACACGAAAAATATGTAGCAATACTGCGAGCCATTTACAATAACTACCAAGCTAAAATCAAAACTGAATATCTATTCAGCCCTCCATTCAATATAAAACGAGGAGTAAAACAAGGGAACCCAATTTCTCAAAAAATGTTCACAGCCGTCCTAGAGAAGATGTTCAGGAAACTAGATTGATCTGAACATTATTGGACAGTGACTCACACATCTTCGTTTCGCGCGTGATATTGTAATTTTGGCAGAGACGCAAAAAGATTTACAACACATGATAAACATGCTAACGGTCTTTTACTAAATTTGGGTGCCGAAAATCTAGAATATTTGAAAAAAAATAAAGTTAAATTTATTTTATGGGTAATAAAGGTTATTTTATTTAAACATCAAGGCTAGGCATCAAGGCATATTATATTGACCTATTTATATTTTATTTTCATAACTTATCTCGCATGATTAACCTTTATTAACCTACCGCATTATCACTAACAGGTTCTTTTGGTTAAAAAAAAAAAACAATTGTTGTTTGTGTCTCTAATAAAATTGTTGCTTGTATCATTTGTTCCAATTTACTTATCGGCTAACTAACCGCCGGCCAGCCATATTTTCATACATTCGAAGCTTACCCGCTATTGCACTAACACGCAACCGCTTTGCGTTTACAAACAGCACACTTGTAATTCAGGTATGATTGATACAGAGGTGCTATCGAGTGATGACGATGACTTTGAAGACGAGTATCTCGAGAATCTCGCGCGGCTCACGGTCAAGAACGCCGCCGAACAGGGAATCAACATGACAGCTAAGATTGTCGAGGACGAAGATTCTGAAGACGTAAGTGCATTTTTAGTAATTTCTTGTGTACCGCGTAGAACTGATGGTCGATGGAGTCGGAAAGTTCGCGAGTGAAGACCACACACCGGCAAGCGCATCGTAGGAAGACCAGCCACAAGGTTGGCAGAAAACATACAAGTGGCTGGAAAATGCTGAATGTAGGCCGCTTCCAACTGGCCTTTTTGGAAATCCATGGGGACGCCTATGTCCAGCAGTTCTTGTGGCTGAGACGATTTTGATGAAATTGTAAAGCTCAAAGGTTATGTTTGAAATCTACGAGAAAGTCAGCAAAGCAGATTAGCAAATAAAAGTGGCAATGGACATAGCACATAGATGGCCGATGCAGGGGAAAAGTTCTCGATTGGCGACCACGCACCGGCATCAAGATAAAGATAATTTATTTGCTTGCAACACCAATATTTGTAAGTTGATATCATTATCTCGACAAGTGATATTTCAATGTGTCAGTTTATGCCATTTAATTGTTAATTCAACTGTAATTTGACTGTCACAGATTTTCCAATAAAGTCATTTGATTTTAACACAGATTTTAAATTATATGACATTGTCAACAGGAGGACGATGAGGGATTCATACCAGATGACTTCCCCATAGAATGTTTCACGACGCCTCTCGATGAAAAAGAGAGCTCTGTCGATGAATATATAAAATTCAAGAACACACTTCAAGGTACTTATGACATGCTTTGATTTATTGAAATTAAACGAGTTTTAACGGATATATCGCGTATATTTTACATAATTTATCTTATTTATTTTATGAGGTCATAAAACAAGTAATCGCTTAAAAAACTAAACAACCGGCCTCAAAATACGCAATTTGTTTACTTGGATGCCATTTTGCAGTTATTTTGTTTTGAAACCCAAAAAAATGTTGTTTTTGACAAAATTTCTATGGGACCACCTGGGAAATATAACCCTTTCAAACGCGATAAATCCGATAAAACTTATTGAAATTAAACAAATTTTAAAGGATTTATCGCGTATATTTTACATAAATAGATAACACTTTATTAAAAGACCACAATACAAAAACATTAAATACAGAGAGATACATAATCATCCCGCCAAAAGTTGTTTTATCTCGATGCCATTACATATATGCTTATTTAATGAGTTAGAGAGACTTTTTTTCTATGATGGCCATAATTAAACTTAGATATTTTTTTAATTTCGAAAGTGTGTTTCCATATATGTCGAGAATTTCCATGTGGTACTTATTGGTAATGTTACTAATTCTTCATCCAATCTAGCATAGATCCCGAGAATCCAAAGATCCCGAGAATCCAAAAGTGGAAAGCTTCAAAAGAAGCACGGGGTGTGGAATTTTGTCGAAAGCCTTGCTGAAGTCGGTATAACATCCGCTTGTTTACATCAAAAGCTTCAACAAGATTCTCGACAAAAGTTACTAAGTTTGTGCACGCGGATCACTTACAAACTGATTAAAATGAGCATAAATATGAGGAAAAACAATAGTTTCAAACACCATAACAAATGTTGAAATTATCGAAATTGGCCTATAATTACTAACTATGAAAATATATACTAAAATAGCAAGATAGTAATAATTTATATAATGTAAAAATTTGACATAGGTCACATACCCCGGTGTCTGTGGAACTGAAATTAAATATTAAAAAAACCATCTGTGTATATTTGTATAAAGTGAACAGTATAAATAGAAAAACGTTATATTTCCAGCGATATCAAACAGCGAGCCAGCTCTATACCACACTCTGATGTCGTCGCTGAACGAACAGCAGCAGAAGAAACTAAACGCCATCTTTGTGCTCGCCGACCAACGTAAAGCTCAACAGGACAGCAAACGTATCGAACAGAGTGGCGGTGAGTGTTAATTTTTTTTCACTCAACAAGTACATGTATTGAAAGAAAAATAAAATACCCTACTGCATAAGAGTGATCTTCGTACTTTACAGCGATTTTACGCATACTTTCTCACAAAAAACGGACACTCAACAGCGTATCAAGCGTAACGAAATCATAATACTGCAAAAACTGCTTTTCTGCAGTCGGGTATTTTGTTACATACTAGTTTGCCGAATAAAAGTGCAATGGAGTAAAAGCAGTTTTGAACTAAAATGACCTAAATTTATTCAATCCTCTTTTTTTATTACAGGTTATTCGTTCACCGTGCCAGCGCAAGTGCCCACTAAATTCAAGTTTGGGTCGTAAATTACCAGTAAAATAATTATCAGTAAACAAGGGCCAAGCTCGGATATATATTTGTTACGTATTCACCGGGAAAATTGAAATATCTGAAAAGTAAACATAACACTTAATACAAGATGTTTGGGTTGGACTTGTACAGAATCAGTTGGCGAACACGGTGTACCGCCAACTGATTCTATATTTTCACATTTTTTATGTTTTAGTATGTAAATATTTTTTAATATAATTTTATTGTATGCGATATTTCGGCGAACGCGGCCTATTTTTCTGCGTAATGTTTTTATTATCCTGTAATATTTTTTTAAACATGTATTATTGTTATTCTCGAATAGGGAACATGTATGGTTTTTTTTTATTTTATAAAAAGCTAGCCATACATATATTATTTTAAATTTTGAGCAACATATGAATTGTAGTCTCCATTAAACTTGTTAGAACGCCAAAGTGTACACTGCAGGTGTAAATCTCGCGTGCGACGTTTTTTTTTAAACCTATTATTATTGAATATCGATTTGATAAATATCCGAACGTCAGCTACATAAATATAAATATATATATATATATAGAACAATTTTTATTCAGATAAATATGACATACTGAAATTTATATTTCGGTGTATATATAACTGATTTAAAAAATATTCTTTAAATTTTGTAGTATTATTTTCACAGCGTTCTCATTCACACATTTATAGAAAAATATGTATAATAATTATATTTTTAAATAATATTGCGTCAAGTGCGAGAGATACAGACACGGCACCTGCACATCGAAATCATACATGTTCCCTACCATATTCACATATGTTCGACTACTCGAACAGCCTGCATGTTATCATATTTTATCCATTCTTATAAATTCAACCCTAATCCAATGTAATTGATCAAAGATCGGATTTATGTATTTTTTTCATGTGCGACATAGTCATATTTTATTTTTTTAGCGGGGGAATATAAGGCACCAGTGAGCAGTGCAGGCGTCGTTTTGGTTATGTTTCAATAGTATTATCCACTTTAAAATTATACTTTAAAAAGTAATTGTACGTCTGTCAAGGCGCCGTTGTAGGTGCCGACTTACACTGACGCCTTATATCAAATTTAGGCATATTCTCAATTATCTTCGTATGTTTCCATCTGTCCGAACAGCCTGTATGTTTTATTATATTATTTTTAGAAATTCAATACTATGTAATTGATCAAAGATCACTTATATAGACTACTACATAGTATTTTTTAGCTGGTGACTATTATATTGTAAGAGTGTTACTACAGTGCAGGCAGTTGTATAACTTACAATAATATTATAGATGTGATTATGTATTAATACTGTGCGTTTGACGTTTAGACAAACTGATTATTAAGAAATGCTTTTTTTTGTCCCCAAATAGCGAGTGAATTAAAAAAAAATATTTTAAAATGTGTATTCCAGTTTTTGTATTTATTATATTTTAGATCTATAATAGAAACATTTTGTGTTACCTACTACAACTTGTTTTTACTCACAATAGGACGCTGACTAATATATTTTATAGCACGAAGCATACTTAAATATAAACAAACAATTTATTATAATTGTTTCGCTAGTCCGCATCATGAGTTGAGCTAATCATTTTTAATTTTAGACAATTTTGCAGCATTCACATTAATAAAAAAAAACAATTTTATTAAAAAAAAAATACAGACAGAGACACATACGGCCCCTAGAAATGAAGCTTTAAATCGAAATTATGCACGCTTATACCATCTTTGTTTTTTCTGTCCAAACAGATTGTATGTTTTTTTTTTATTTTTTTAGTTTTGGCTGGTGAATATTATAAAGCACCAGTGTTACTCACATGATTATAAAAAAAAACAATTTTATTAAAAAAAACAGACGGAGACACATACGGCCCCTAGAAATGAAGCTTTAAATCGAAATCATGCACGCTTATACCATCTTTGTTTTTTCTGTCCAAACAGATTGTATGTTTTTTTTTTATTTTTTTAGTTTTGGCTGGTGAATATTATAAAGCACCAGTGTTACAGTGGAGCCAGTTTTGGTTATCTTACATTGAAATTATACATGTAAATACAACTGTCCGCCTGTCTACGTTTAGCAACGGTCGAACTGATCGTCGTAGAGTTGTATACAGAAATATGATTATTTTTATCCCCAAATAGCGAATTAATTGTAAAAACACCTCGGCATGTGTAATCCGATTTTTGTATTTAATTTATTAAATTATAGTTTTATATCTGATAAATTATGTGTCTAGATAGTGTCGAAGTTTTAAAAAGAGCGACTAGTTATTACTCACAATAGCACGCTCACTAATATATGTGCATTTTCGAAGCACGCTCACAAAGATTAATTCGGACATCGCGGTCGTCACATTCCTTGTTAACGGGATATCCCATCTAGACATAGATTTTATCTAATGATTTTAAATTTAATTTATCACCTAATGCAATAGATTTTTTAAAAACAGTAATGTTAATGAATGTATGATAAAATTTGTTTTGCTAGTCCGCATCATGTTGGACTGATATTTTTTTAACTCTAGATCATTTTGCAGCAGTCATGTATCAGTGAATAGGCTTTTGCAATAAACATTTTAATTTTTATCACATCTTTGATCCGCTTAAACCAGATTTACAACTCTCTCTCTCTTTCTCTCTATCATGCATATTCGAAACTGCGCCCCTGCCTACCTAGTAACCTACAGGCAACATTTTTTTTTCGAGTTAACGGCGAACCCGTCGAAATCCAACATTTGTGTGCTATCTTCATTAAAAATTTCACTGAAATTTGTTCTGCCGTTTTAGTATGATGAAGTGACAAATGTCAACATACAAACTTCATATTACATATATCAGTGGATTTTTTATGATATATGGTACCAAAAAATATTTATATACATATATCTCACTCTGATATATGCATATTAAGAGTTTATTTGGAAGGCACCACTTAATTAAAATGTAAAAAATAACTGAATTAAAAAAACGAACGAAATCCCCATACAATATTTGTTCCTTTAAATAAAGAAAAGAAAAAAAAAGAGGAAAAGTTCATATTTTTTGAAAAATTCTTAAACTCGCTAAGAGTTAAGAATTTTAATTAGTTTAGTAGTGCCTTCAGAATTGACCACACCACACCACACATTCTATTCATATTTATATGAATAGAGGAAAAAAGACTAAAGAAAATTAGGCTGAACTGGCAAGACGTATAGTAGAGATAAAAAAAACATTGGGAAATCTCAGCAAGAAACCGTTAGCTATGATCGTAACTGGAGGAGTCTTGATATGACATTTACACCAAATTAAAATTAATTAGGTATATTACTATTGAGATTTTGAGGTACTGGAAAAAATGAGATTGTGTTCGAATTGTTCCACAGAACGTTGCGAACTGTGTCTTGCATTTTACCCGACTGCGTAAGGTGGGTAATTTTTTTCGAGTATATGTATGTATGTAGTATGTGGGTATGTATATGTATGTTTTTATATGACAGCCTACATCCTAAACGGCTTGACCGATTTTGATGTGCGAGGTGTCATTAGATTCGTCTTCGCTTCCAAAGTGTCATAGGCTATATATATATATACCTAGTCTTGCCATAAATATTGTCACGAAGAAAAAAAATATTTTTTTATTGCAAATAATATTTATTACTTTTACAGTGTGTTAGTTTAATACATAAATATAAAACAATTTAAAATATAAAAGCTTATTCGAAGTGGTCTCCATTGGCTGCAATACAGTCCTTTAAACGTTGAGGCCAGTTATCAATAGAAGCACGCACTCTTTCCATGGGAAAATTCTTCACTGCCAATCGTATGGATTGTTTTAGGGACTCCAAATTATCATGGCGTTTAGAGCAAGCCATACTCTCTAAAACTGACCATAAATCATAATCCAGCGGATTAAGATCAGGACTAGACGACGGCCAGTCTTCAGCTCTGATGAAGTCCGAAACGTTCACTTCCAACCAAGACTGCGTGGACCGAGCTTTATGACCTGGCGCCGAGTCTTGTTGGAAGGACCATACTTGGTTATTGAACATGGTGTTGTTAAGGGGCTTAACTACCTTCTCAAGAATGGTATTTTGATACATTTGTGCCGATGTTTTGATACCTTTTTCACAAAAATATGGCTCAGTCACTCCTTCATAGCTAACACCCCACCAAACCATCACTGAAGTCGGATAATGCCCACGTTGCACTCTGTCGACTAATTGGGAAGCTTCCTTAGAGCTTTGAGCATAAATACGGTCATTTTGTTTATTAAAATGTTGCTCAATTGTAAAGATTTTCTCATCCGTAAACAATTTTTTTCTGTGACCTCCCTTTGCGTACCGCTTCAGTAGTTGTTTCGATTTTACCACCCTATTCTTTTTTAAATTATCAGTTAAAAAATGACCCGTGCGTCTCTTATAGGCTTCAAGTCCTAAGTCATCTTTTAAAATACGCGACATGGTTCTGGGTGCTATCTTCATCTCCCGAGATAAAATCTTTTGCTTTTGGACAGGATTTCTTCGAATTCTTTCCCTTACTGCTTTGACCACCTTTTTCGTACGAACACTACGTGGACGGCCAGATCTTTTTCTGTCACAAACAGAGGAGGTCTCATTGTACCTATTAATAGCCCGGTACACAAACATTTGACTAATACCAAGCGTATGGAGAGTTTTAAAAATTGCATTTGGCTACATACCAACTTTGTGTAATGCAATCACAGCGATTCGGTTCTCTTTATCACCCCACTCCATTTTAATATCGCAAAATATTGTACAATGTATTGGCGCCAAAATTAGAAAACTCAATGAACAATCGTATAAAAATTACAGATTCCAAATTCAAATGTAATATCTTTCTTATTTTTAACTGTAACAGTATTTATGGCCAGACTAAGTATATTTTTGTAATAATAATACATCTCTTGCGAAAATAAAATAATGCGTTTTTTCGTTACTTGTTTATTACGAAGAAGTATTTCGTAATAAACATGTGATTTTACTAGAATTATTCTAAAGGATGGGCATTTATAATCATGTACAGCGATTTCTCGCATACTTTCTCACAAAAACTCAACAGCGTATCAAGCATAACAAAATCCTAAGTTAGACTGCAAAAACTGCTTGTCTGCAGTCGGGTATTTTGTTTTTCTTTTAATATAGATATTTGTTGGACATAACATTTCTTTTTACTCGGATCTCTGTGAATGAAATGACGTCGTGAGTCGAGAAAACATGTTCAAGTTGAGGATGTTCTTTGTTAGATATATACTGGAATACCGCAGTAAGTTTATTAGATCGATGAAGTTGTTTCATTGTTTCATTTGCCATTTTTATTTGGAATATTTATTCTAAGCCCGTAAAGGTATGATAGTACATCCAATATCCGACTAAAGCCCAGTACGGTGGAGCCGCGCCCTCTCGCTCGCACATTAGTTTTTGATATAATAAAATTATGGAATTTGTTTTTGATAATTACTTGTATTTTAGTAGAGAACACTATTAGAATGTATTGACGATAGCTGTTGTTTTGATTGAAATAAACGCCCAAACATAATTTCTACATTTGGATATTTATTATTGTCAAATTAAACAAATAAATACTATTGTCGTTATTACATTGTGGAAGTGGTATCATGAAGCTAAATAACGAAGAGTTATGAACAGTAATTTCAATAGTTTTATATTTCTAAGAAAAACAGTGGCGCCACCCTCCTCAATGCCTTAACTTCGCTACGTTTTCCGTCATTTAATTCATACCACCTTTTTAATAAAGAGACTGACCAAAAAGTACGTCGATATAAGGATCGATCATTTTGTATTTAACTTCAATAAATTTACTATCTTTCAATACGATAAGATTGCGTCAAAAAAATACAACATATTTGTCAAGTTATCAAAGTATATTATGTATTATATCAGCCATTTAGTTTCCATAGTATAAGCTTTGCTTAGTTTGGGCTAGATAGTGTTGTGTGAAATGTCCATCAGTATTTATATTTATTTATTTGTTTCAATTGGAACTTCACTGCCCACAATCTATAGCTTTTTTTTAGTTCGTTCAAAAACTGCGATAGTGGCGTCCCCTTCTATATGTATTATGTACTCCATATTGGAGTTAGCTCATCCAATGTCGGGCCATAAATCATTGTAGTAGATAAACTAATTTGATCTTTATCAATACATGTGTATAATAAAGGCAAAGATTATTTTTTAAGATACATTTAAGTATTTAGCAATTACTTGTAACAGCAATATTTTTCTGTTAATCTAAATAGAGATGTGTCATTAACAAACAACTTAGTGAAATAAAAGTAATAAAAAAAAAACTAAACCGATTTCAAAACAATCTAATTGACAAATGAGAAATAATTCGAAAAAAAACAAAACTGGGCGTCTACTTAAAGTAGGTACGTTCACAAAATATTTTTTGATGTCAATGTCAGCCCTAAACTATCACCAATTAAGTTTTACGTTTACGTACCTACTTAGGTAGATGCCCAGTTTTGATTTTTTCGTGTTATTTCTCCCTTTTCAATTAGATTGTTTTGAAGTCTGTTTACGAGTAGTTTTTTAAATTACTTTTATTTAATAATTTTTAATAGTAATTATTCGTTTTGTTTGAAACTAAAATTGTATTCACAAAACTTCACTGGGTAAGTTGTTTGTCAAGCCAGGTCAGAGGCCTTTCGGCGACTTAATAAATCTGACACTATGGCTGGTCATTCAGTCTATACGATCTTACTTACTGGGTAAGTTCGTTTAATTTTCAAACGCACTTCACTACTATTGTAACACCTAATTTTTGCGTTATAAAGTATGTCAGATCCTTTCACATAGTATGAGTGATAAACCTACCGAGTTTCGTTCAAATTTCGTTGAAACGTTCATATTTTTAAATTTAAAAAGTCCATATCTTGAAAACTACTGAACGGATTTCAATAAAGAGTTGTAACTTACAGTAACTCCTAAGTTTAGAGATATATTTCTCCAATGAAAAATTTTTTTTTTGCAATGCGACTTCCACGGCCTTACCGAAAAACGTTACTTAACTTTAAGCAATGCTTAACATATTTTGTCACTTTCTCGCCTACACGTAATTACTTTTGGGGAAAGAAGACCGATAATTTAAGAAGATGGTTAAAGTTAAGTAATGTTTTTCGGTAAGACCGCTAATTTCTGCGTAACAAAACATACAAACATACATACACTTATGAAATTATGCACACATGTTTAGAAGCTGGTATAGATTAACATATACAAAAACTGTCCCGTTCTGACTATTACAAATATTACATACATACCGGTCTAATTGATAACCTCCTTTTTTTGAAGTAAATAAACTAAATCATCTCTCACTTTTCTAATATCTCCTTTTATAATAGATTTTATATATTTATAAATGTTGTGATGCGCGAGAGAGATAACTGCTGCTTTGAGCCCAATCTTCAAATAAATACTTTTAACTTTTTACTGTATTTTAGTTTTTGTAGTTACTGTTTTTTTACGTACAATTTAAACTACTTAGAAAAGATCGTATTGTTGGATATAAAGTGGTGCTATCTCACTGTAATGGGCTTAGAATAAGGTTGCTCGTAATATAAGGGTGCTAATAATTCGATCTTCCATAAAATATGATTTTGGTGTAATGCGATAAATAATTGTTCTCTTAATTCCTAGGTCGGCAATTAAGTGTCTAAAAATAATATTTCAGTCTCTAAAAATCACAAAAGCGTATTATAATACAGCACGCTTGCTTAGGTTTATTTTTGCTGTCGGATTTGTGAAGTGTTGTCAGACTGTAGACAGAAAAACGAAAAGTATGTCACCAAATAAATTAATTTTTAGAGATCTGTTTTTATTATTAAGCATTTATCTATTTAATTTAGGTATCTATTTAATAATATTTAAGGATCTGCCCCTAACGAGGAAGAAATCTAGTGGGAAAAGGTACGTAAAGTGCTGGAATTCCATGATATTCATAGTAAGTATAATAATAGCGTTATCTTACTACATGTTACATCTCGTGCTTGGTTCGTGAACGTGGAACAGAGAAGGGAGTGAGTGACGCAGTTTCGTTCATATGGCTGTTACAAATTTTGAAGAAAAGTTTAGTTAAACTAAACTTGTAGACTCGTCCGTGCACACATACTGAAGGTCTGCACTGGGCTGGAGTATCTTCCAGTCCAATGCACTAGACCTTCCAGACTTCATATGAATCAACTTTTCAACCGAACTCTGTTGCTAATTTGATTCATACAGGCGTACTGCCACAGGTAAATATAGAGAAGTTAGTATCAATTTATATCTATATGCACTCCATATTATTATGTTGATTTGTCATATTACAGAGAAACAAACCGATAACACTGCAATAAATCGACACTAACTCGACTGTCCATACTGCCTTTTTTATTTAAAGGCTTATACCAGTTTTAAGTTGTTTGTTTAGGAACAAAATAAATTGTTCCTATCGGATCAATCAAATAGTTGTGTCGTTAGGAAATAACTGTCGCTTAACACCAGGTGAGTTGAAGGTCAAGCGCAAGTCTATTGTCGAATAAAAAAAAATAGTTGATCAGTTCCACTTGATCGGCGTAATTAGTCTGAATGGAATTACAGAAATAGTTTATCGTCCGACCGATACGAAAAGTCGAGCTTAGAGACTTGCAGCCCTGGCCCTGGCCCTTCTGTCTCACTCGCGAATAGCAACATTTTTGAAAATACTTTGCTGGCCTCGTGAAAACGCAATGGGTCAGAAACCCAAGGCAGAACTAGTAACACAGTAGCTGTGTACTGCTGTCTCCCAATGCAGACCCAGTAGTGAGAACACGTCAGGAACTGTAGGTATAGACAGCAGAATGTACAGTTGTCTACTGGGCCTATGAAAACCAGGCTTAACTGCTAACAGCAACTGAGATTACGTGGTGTACAGAGATGTTTTAGTACACCAATGAGTTTGTGCAATTTGTTTTAAAATACTCTTCAAAACTTGACAAGTGAAAATAATCTACACTTTTTTAAACTATCACGGTCATTCATGATTAATAACGGGATATTTACCGTGGTTCGCGTTAATTTTGAGCTCCCGATATTTCGGCACAGTTACATGCACCATGTTCATCGAGTTCGAGTGCCAGTGATAACGCTCTTCGCAGTAAAAGACAAAGACAGAACCCAGACAGATTTGTCTGCTCTTAACCATATCATCACCTGCATTTTTCAGTCGCTCGTGAACATGTCAGTGATGTTGCAGTTGTCCATAGGCGACGGTTATCGCTTACCATCAGGCGAGCCGACAGCCTTTTTGCTTCTCCTATTTTATATAAAAAAAAAAAACATGGTGCATGTAACTGTGCCGAAATATCGGGAGCTCAAAATTAACGCGAACCACGGTAAATATCCCGTTAATAATAGTGTAGAAAATAATCTAATCATCTATCTAATACCTTTCAACGAGCAATTCTTGTATAAATTATGCTCTATGCTACTTGCTCGTATTTTCAGTCATAAAAAATCCGAGTGGAGCTCGGTCGCCCAGGTACTGAATATATAGGTAATAACTATATACTATCTTTCTTATATAGTCTGTTCAGAGAACTAATGTGGTATTGATGACGCTGCAGTCCTTATTTCATTAGACATAGACATAGACATATTTTATTGATAATTATTCAATTACAAGTCAACAGTATAAAATTAAATTAGCTATAATTATTAATTAATGATTTCAAATAAGTACTTATTTAGATAAAATTGTAGTACCTACGTACAGTTTTTAAGACATGAGTGAAGAACCACCGTGAGTCATATCAGTTCGACAATAGCTAGATACTAAACTAAAGTTATTAATATGTATTCGTTCTAATTCATCATATGAAGCCCAATGTTCCGTCAAACATAATATATTACAGCTAAATTCTTTTTGCAATAATACTTCTAGCTTCTTAGTTTTTTTAGCACTTAGTGATTGCACATTCTGTAAGCATATAGCTAGATTTAAATATTTATCGTTACTGTAATGATTACAATGCGGAGTTTTAGTATGTAACCGGTCCGAGTCGGTTGTTGTCATCGTCGCGGGCGGCGGTGGAGTGGTCGGGGTGGAGGGCAGCGGCGCGGGGCTTAGGCCAGTGGCGGCGCACGCGACCTTGGTTCTGCAGGCCTCCAGTGTTCGCCTCCGGGGTGGGCTGTGAGGACGGGCGCGTCGCCCGTCCGTCGCCTCGACGAAACCACGGACTGACTTCGACTCGCTCAGGCCAGTTATCAGCGCTCATAAAGAAGTCATACCTGCTATTGGGAACTGTCAGGGCGAACGATGCGTAGTATTGGTGCCTCAATGCAAGTTTTTCAACATGATATTCTGTAGATGGATTTTTCTTAGTCATGTAGGTTTTTAAAGCTTCCACAGTGGTATCTGGCTTCAAAAAACATACATGTAGGCGCTTCGTCCGCTCAACTGCTTCTAGTTCACTAACAGAAGTGGCATTTCCGCATACTACCTGCCTGTTCTTGACACGGTGACGCTTCGAGACGGTCTTCCAGGGTCCTTCATTGGACTGTGTCTGGTTAGGTGCCAGTTCAGTGACATTATTTTGAATCACCGAGGATGCTGCTATTTGTGTCGTTTCGGAGGTTACGGGTGCTAGTGCAGTTTTCTGTATTTGAAGCGAAGTGCATGGTGCTGGAGTTAGTGATTTAGTAAGAGGTGCCGACGAGCTATCATTGGACCTATGTTTAGTGGCCACCATTTGTTGTCGTGCGTGAGCTCGTTGAGTACGTGTTGAAGTAGTTGTTTGTGTGGTAGATGTTGTAGTTAACTCAGTTGTACCTTTTAATGTCGCTACTTGTGAACTGCTGACCTTTTTTGAACCATTTTGTTGCACTATCGATTGCTGCAGTTGTCCTGTAGATGTTTTTTTTTCTTCATAGCTTCCATGACTACGACCGTTAGCACTATCGATTTTCTGCTCTAACCTTATAATCACTTCTGCTAATGTTGCTATTTTTATTTGCATCGGTGTAATAAACGTTTGTAATAACTTTTCAAATGATTCTATGCTTATATTCGTCATAATTAAATATTATTTAATAAATTTGTCGGAGACGCAAAGAATGATAATGAATGAACGAACCTACTTATAACATTATTTTGTTTAGTCGTGACCACGGTATCTACTTACTGCCTTACCGAAAAATGTTACAAGTTTAATGGTACTAAGGATACAAAGTTGTGTCAATTGTATCATCAATGGCACTACTAACATTAAGGCAACATATTTTATCAACTTCTGGCTGACACGTAATGACACTTGCGGAAAGAACACAGACAATGACGTTGGTTAAAGTTAAGTAACGTTTTTCGGTAACGCCCTTAGTACCTATATACTTCCAGATATGAGTTGCCGTGTTTTGTCACGATAGTTCGATATTTAAACCCCCCTGTACTTGTGGTAGCAGTATGTTGTATGTATGTACCACGATTAAAATAGCAATCTTATTTCAATATTACTTTGACCTTTGTCTTGTTCTCTCAACTGTAGAAAGAGCGAGACAAAAGTCAAAGTTATGTTGAAATAAGACTACTTCAAAGAGTATTGTATTATACAGGACTACTTAAAAGGTTGTGGTACAGGCCTAGAGCTGCACCAAAAAACGATAAAGTTTACAACAGGTGCCAAAGTGATGGTCCAAAAGCCCAGAGCCACCATACGTTATCTTATTTAGTGACGAAAGAACTAAGAAACCACCAATGAGACGCACAAGTATGCGACGCCAAATTCCTCTGATAAGGAGAAAAAAAAACCAATGAGACTAAAATAACAAGACCTCACATACCTATAAAACAATAGGTATGTGAGGTCTTGCTTGATAAAAGGATTATATGAAGCATGTGAGTAGTTCCCAGTTTTATTTGGCGGGAACGACTTAGTAACATGTTGTTTGCTTTGTTTTATTTTCCTAAACTTATGTTATTTTGAACATTAATGCTATAAAAGTGGTGGTGTTTTATTCATTAAGTGTTCGATCAAGTGCGTGAGTGTGGGCAAGTGAAATAAAGCAGTGAAACGTGATTTTACGTTGTCGGCAAAACTCCATAGAAGCTTCTAGTAAAGTCGCCATCACTTTACTGAAGCAAGACTTAAATTTGAAAATGACTGTTTACGTGACTTAGACTGTGACTAGAACACTACCTATATAATTTGTATTATTCAAGAAACTTGAAAATATTTCAATACTTGACACTGGCAAATCGCTAATCGCGGGGTCCAATACAAAAAAGAAGAAGAGTAGTTCTCACTACAAAACTTAAACAAATGATTACAAATATACGGCCTTACCGAAACACGTTACTTAACTTTAAACATTGCTTAACATATTTTGTCAATTTCTCCCTGAAACGTAATGACACTTGCGGAAAGAAGACAAAGAATTTAAGACGATGGTTAAAGTTACCTACATAAGTAACGTTTTTCGATAAGGCCGATAATGATTTTAGTTTAAAATATGAAAAAAAAAAGACTTGAAAATACGCAATTCCTTTACTTGGATGTCATTTTTTCAGTTATTTTGATATAAAAACCAAAATACTGAACCGATTTTGATAAAATTTATATGGGACCACCTACCAAAGAAAAGAAAATCATCAAAAACGATTTTATCTTATTTAATCGCGTAACAAACATGGAGTCGAAATGAGAACATTCTTTTTTGAAGTCGCTTAAAACTAGGTATTACTATGATATTATTCATTCAGTCACAAAAATATTGATAATAGTAGGATTACTAAGCATGTCAAAACAATTCAGAGATTTGAATAAAAGTATAAAATAAGGTACTTACCTTAAAGATTACCTTATAGGTACCTAAGTATCCCGTTCATTATTTCCGAGTAATCAATGAGACACATTGAGGTAAGTCTGAAGTAAGTACTATAATAATATATACTACGGAAAAAGAGACAGGGCAACAAATGAAATAATTGATGGCATTAACTTACCTATATATTTATTTACCTATCCCTCAGTATGGAGGCTGCTATCCAGCGTGGGAATATCTCCAACCTTATGGTCACCTGCACTGTTGTTATTTGACATGTAATGTATTTGTTTTTAATGTTTTTCGAGTGTTGTGTGTTGTAGGTACGTCTCTATATGATCGCCTACAGCCTAAGCGGCTTGACTGATTTTGATGTGCGAGGTGTCGTTAAATTTGTCTTCACTCCCTAATCATACTTTTTTGTAAAAATAACAACATCTCTCGTAAACATAAAAAGCGCGTTTTTTTCGTAATAAACAAGTGATTTTACGACAATATTATTCTACAGAATGCTCATTTACGAGTATAATCTTTTACAGCGATTTTACGCATACTAAGTAGGTATATCACAAAAAAACGTATCAATCGTAACGAAATCGTAAGTTAAACTGCAAAACCTGCTTTTCTGCACTCTGGTATTTTGTTTTCCATATATTATATATACTTGTTATAGTTATTTGTAAGTCATATTAATGATAAATGGATCATAAAAGATAAATCTATTTATATATATATTCCTTCAGTTAAATTTAGTTATCATACTTTAAAACATGCATTCCTACCTATAGTATAGAGGTACCTAACCTTTTTTACTGTGGCTGATTTAAACGAAAAAAATAACATGAAATAATGATACTTCACGAAATCAATCTAAAAATATTCCCAACACGCGAGTTCTAAAACATAAAGTCGCAAAACTAAACACATATTTCGCGAGTAGGTACCAACGTACATGTAAAATGCAGGGGTTGGCACGCTTGGGCTGTATTTTACGGGACATTTTGTCATCTGCCCTCAGAGGACGTGGCCGGGGTGCGTAACTATGACTTTCAGGATGTGTGCTGTTTGCATTTTGTGGATATGTTATACCTAGTCATATATATCGCTCTACCTAGTTATATTTAACCCGACTGCGTAAGAAGGAGGGTTATGTTTTTCGAGTGTATGTATGTGGGGATGTACGTATGTTTCTATATGACAGATTACAGCCTAAACGGCTTGACAGGTTTTGATGTGCGAGGTGTCATTAAATTCGTCTTCTTCGTCACTTCCAGAGTAGCATAAATAAATAAATATTTTGTGGACATTTCACACAACACCATCTAGCCCAAACTAAGCAAAGCTTGTACTATGGAATTAGATGGATGATAGAATACATATATATATACTTTTTTTTGTAAATATTTACATAGGATACATAGAAACAGACACAGAACAAACATCCATGCTCATCACACAAATGTTTGCCCTGGGTGGGGATCGAACCCACGACCTACATTACAGCAGGTAGGCATACTACTAACTGAGCCATAAGGCCAGTCGATCGGTCAGTCATAAGCTATTGTCATCGACCAGTCAGTCATAGGCTATATTTTTTGTAATAATAAAAATTGTAACTTCCAACGAACTATTTCGTAATAATCAAGTGATTTTACTAGAATTATTCTAAAGAATGCGCATTTATAATATTTTACAGTGATTTTACGCATACTTTCTCACAAAAAACGTTCACTCAACAGCGTATCAAACGTAACGAAATCGTTATTTACATTGCAAAAATAACTGGTTACAAAGCTCCAGTTTCGTAGAAGGCCGAAGAAATGTGTAGTATAATTTGCTGACTTTCTGCATTTCAGTCTTGTAGGAGAACCCTAATACCTTTAAACGAGCAATTCTTGTATATACTCGTACTTATATATATATATATAATCTGGATCTCGGAAACGGCTGCAACGATTTTAATGAAATTTGGTTTGTGTGAAATTTATAGATAGATAAACTCTTTATTGTTTACACCTTTAGTTAAAACACAAAGCGGCTGGATGCAAGCCGCTTCCAATCGGTATTTTTGGAAATCCATGGGGGAGGCCTATGTCCAGCAGTGGACTTCTTATGGCCGAGATGATGATGATGAAAACACAAATTAAAGACTCCTACGTATATTATTATTTAAATGAATGTACTGGTGTTTTGAAATACATTTGACACAATTTAATAATTATATTATAAAAGCTAATTTTGTTACCGTTACACGCTCAAACAGCTGAACCGATCGTTATGAAAATTAGTATAGCGATAGCTTTGGACCTGGAGACGGACATAAACTACTTATCGTCATCATAATCATCACCGTTTTTCATAACTACGCGGGTGAAACCGCGGAACGCAGATAGTCTATAAATCGGGGATTATTGTTGATCTATAATTTTTAGTTATTTTCTTACCAAAATTTCAAAGAATCCCCCCAGTTTCAAATACTGCGATCTGCTCCATATAAACGGATTTATTTGTACTAGACTAGTCGGCTAAAAGTTAAATACAGCATCACTACTTAGTGAAATAATGACAGCTCCATGTTTCTAAATTGCAAATGGCTGTTCATCCGAGCTCATGTAATATGAGTCAAATATTCTAATAGCGTTCGTTCGACGGATCCACGCCTTTCTATAAATTCTTCAAACACATTTTGCTTGAATTTATTGCTCGATCAAGTTATTTTTTATTCAATAAATATTTATTAGTCAAGTTGGACTCGTCATAGTAGATGTGACGTCTACTGGCTGTATGAATGGAAAAACAAAAGGAACTAGAAAAATAAGATTTGTGACAAAACAAAATAAAATAAATAAATATTTGTGGACATTTGACACAACACCATTTAGCCCAAACTAAGCAAAGTTTGTAGGTACTATGGAACTAGATGGCTGATAGAATACACATATACTTTTTTTTTTGTAAATATATACATATGATACATAGAAACACCCAGACACAGAACAAACATCCATGCTCATCACATAAATGTTTACCCTGGGTGGGAATCGAACCCACGACCTATAGCACAGCAGGCAGACATATTACCAACTGAGCCACAAGGCCAGTCAGATTACATTAAAGACACCTACCACGTATGTTGTTATTTAAATGAATGTACTGACTACTGGTATTTTGAAATACATTTGACATAATTTCATAATGATATTAAAAAAGCTAATTTTATTAACTTTACACGCTCAAACGGCTGATCCGATCGTTATGAAAATTAGTATAGAGATAGCTTCCTGGGGGGCAATTCAGTTATTCAAAACCGATCCGTAACTGAACCTTGTGCGAAGTATTTCCTGTCAGCTGCTATCTTTTTTGATTTAGTAACGAGCGAAGGATGTCTTACTTTTCATCAAATGTGTCAAATATATGACATAAAAGTGTCTGAATCAAATAAACTATGGCGGCCGACGGGAAACGCTCCACATATGGTTCGGCTACGGAGCGGTCTTGAATAACTGAATTGGGCCCCTGGATACGGACATAAGTTACTTATCATCATCATAATCATCACCGTTTTTCATAACTACGCGGGTGAAACCGCGGAACGCAGATAGTCTATAAATCGGGGATTATTGTTGATCTATAATTTTTAGTTATTTTCTTACCAAAATTTCAAAGAATCCCCCCAGTTTCAAATACTGCGATCTGCTCCATATAAACGGATTTATTTGTACTAGACTAGTCGGCTAAAAGTTAAATACAGCATCACTACTTAGTGAAATAATGTCAGCTCCATGTTTCTAAATTGCAAATGGCTGTTCATCCGAGCTCATGTAATATGAGTCAAATATTCTAATAGCGTTCGTTCGACGGATCCACGCCTTTCTATAAATTCTTCAAACACATTTTGCTTGAATTTATTGCTCGATCAAGTTATTTTTTATTCAATAAATATTTATTAGTCAAGTTGGACTCGTCATAGTAGATGTGACGTCTACTGACTGTATGAATGGAAAAACAAAAGGAACTAGAAAAATAAGATTTGTGACAAAACAAAATAAAATAAATAAATATTTGTGGACATTTGACACAACACCATTTAGCCCAAACTAAGCAAAGTTTGTAGGTACTATGGAACTAGATGGCTGATAGAATACACATATACTTTTTTTTTTGTAAATATATACATATGATACATAGAAACACCCAGACACAGAACAAACATCCATGCTCATCACATAAATGTTTACCCTGGGTGGGAATCGAACCCACGACCTATAGCACAGCAGGCAGACATATTACCAACTGAGCCACAAGGCCAGTCAGATTACATTAAAGACACCTACCACGTATGTTGTTATTTAAATGAATGTACTGACTACTGGTATTTTGAAATACATTTGACATAATTTCATAATGATATTAAAAAAGCTAATTTTATTAACTTTACACGCTCAAACGGCTGATCCGATCGTTATGAAAATTAGTATAGAGATAGCTTCCTGGGGGGCAATTCAGTTATTCAAAACCGATCCGTAACTGAACCTTGTGCGAAGTATTTCCTGTCAGCTGCTATCTTTTTTGATTTAGTAACGAGCGAAGGATGTCTTACTTTTCATCAAATGTGTCAAATATATGACATAAAAGTGTCTGAATCAAATAAACTATGGCGGCCGACGGGAAACGCTCCACATATGGTTCGGCTACGGAGCGGTCTTGAATAACTGAATTGGGCCCCTGGATACGGACATAAGTTACTTATCATCATCATAATCATCACCGTTTTTCATAACTACGCGGGTGAAACCGTGGAACGCAGCTAGTCTATAAATCGGTCAAATTATTTACTTTTCTCTGCACTATGTATAAAAACAATAAAGAATTTTGTATTTTGCATTGTTTGTATTAATTGTCGCAGTTCTGACCTAATCTAACCTAGTTTTGGGATGACATGATTTTGTCAACACCACTTTTGCTTTTATAGTTCGTTAAAATTTGATGAGCTTCCGTTAAAATTTTTGGTGGAAATTTAAAGTTAAATCCTAATTTAGATTGAGAAGTCTAGAGACGTCTATTTTGCTGCTTCGAATTTGAAAATCGAAATTATTTTCAATGTGTAAGGGGTCTAATTAGATCTCATTGAGCTGGAGGTTTTTGAGGACTGACGCTACATCCCATTGATACTTTATCAAATATTGTAGCGTTCAAAATATTTGTTCAGTACTGAACTAAACTGAACTACTGAACTACTAGAAGCCTGTGAAGTAGGTGCCACTTTCAGTCTACCTCCTGGCACCCTCATCAGATCGTGTTGAGGGAACCAAAAACAATTTTGGTTTGTGGAAAAACTTAGTTTAAGAACATAATCCTCCTTCTTACGCAGTCGAGTAAAATGTATTGGTGGTGGAATTGTGGAGATATACGTAAGTACCTACCTAGAAATAAAAATGAACATTTTGTCGTACGTTCATTTCATAGTATTAAACAAAATGCCTTAGTTGTAAATACAAACGTATTGTGATGTACAACTACGGAACCCTACACTGCACGTGGCCCAATACATTCTTGGTCGGTTATTTAAAGGAAATTCACTAGGTAGCCTATAATATATTTTATAATTCATATAATCATTTACTCAAAATATAAATTCGAGCAAGTACAAGCTTTTATTGCAAAATACAACTATTTATAAAGTACCAACCTACTACAAAATACTAGATGTCAACGAAATTACGATTGTCTCGTCCCCATATCTAAAACCTTTAGATACGTAAACTGAAACACAAAAATACACTTCCCAACCGTAAAAACAATTAGAAATCTCCTCGGAGTACGTAAAAGCTACACTAACAGCCGGAGAGGGTATTTTCGACACAAATTGGTAACTTTGGCACCCATTTCCCGCACACCGAATGTTACTTCCACAGTTTCACATCTGCGGGCGAAGTGCCTATCTCACGTCTACCTCGAATAAGGCTGATGTTACATGAGAAGAAAAAGGTTAACTAAACATTTTTGAAGTGAAAACTTGTTTGGCGGCGTTGTGCATTTTTTTGGAGGTGTAAAAAAAATTAAACTCGCGTCAGATCGAATT
The DNA here is from genome assembly GCA_947563715.1 of Lycia hirtaria. Classification (NCBI taxonomy): domain Eukaryota; kingdom Metazoa; phylum Arthropoda; class Insecta; order Lepidoptera; family Geometridae; genus Lycia; species Lycia hirtaria. Next base: position 18,915,281 of record OX387386.1, read on the forward strand.
CGTAAGACGGATGGATTATTTTAGTCAGAAACCTATTCTAACGTTCTGCATTTAAAGTTAATTATTGTATGTAAATTTTTATTAAATTTTTATAAGGTCGGCTCGAGTCGACTAAGGGAGCGAGAGAGATATAGTCAACACATCATCATCATCATCATCATCTCAGCCATAAGAAGTCCACTGCTGGACATAGGCCTCCTCCATGGATTTCCAAAAAGACCGATTGGAAGCGATTTTGATTCTAATCCAGCGTCTTCCCGCCACTTGTATGAGATCATCTGTCCATCTCGTGGCTGGTCTTCCTACGCTGCGCTTGCCGGTACGTGGTCTCCACTCGAGAACCTTTCGGCCCCATCGGCCATCAGTTCTACGTGCTATGTGTCCTGCCCACTGCCACTTCAACTTGCTAATCCGCTGTGCTATATCGGTGACTTTTGTACGTCTACGTAACTCTTCATTTCTGATTCGATCTCGTAGAGAGACTCCGAGCATAGCCCTCTCCATAGCTCGTTGCGTGACCTTGAGTTTCCTTATAAGGCTCATAGTTAGGGACCACGTTTCAGTGCCGTATGTCATCACTGGTAACACATCGCTATACTATTATTATCGTCACCTTGATAAAGTTTTCAATTCTGTCGTGTTGACTACACGACAGAACTGATAACTTTATCAAGATTATTATTAAAAGAACACACAATATTTTTATACGTAATACTGAGCAATAACTTTGTATTGGCTCATTGATTCAGGAACTGTAGCGTCAAAAAAATCAAAGATGGCAACCAGCATAAAAGTAATTAATAAAAAGAATACCGTCTTCAAAACAATCTAATTAACTGAAAAGGGGGAAATAACACGAAAAAAAACAAAACTGGGCCTCTACCTAAGTGGGCACGCATACCACGTATGAGTACCTAATTGGACCGAAATTGTTGTAGATTTAAGATTGTTTTTATTTGGTTAAGAAGTGGGTGTCACTGTAAAAATACACCTATAAAATAAAATATTGGAAAACATTTTCACACAACACCATCTAACCGCAAACTAAGCAAAGCTTGTACTATGGGCACACATGGCTTTTGTTTAAATACAAAAATCTAGTAAAATCACTTATTTATTACGAAAAAGTTCGTTGATACTCAAGCTGTTTAGGTTGTAGGAGGTAATATTAAAACACACATAGGTACATATGTATGCGAGTAAAACAAAAACCTCCTTCTTAATCAGTAGGTGAATATAAGTAGGTAAAGGCCGATGTGACTAATACTATAGTAGGAAAATATTGACTCAAAGTCTCATGTAGGTACTTATTTTTTACGTATCTAGTTCTATTTTATTTTACGTATCTAGTTTTTTTTCACATGTAGAACCAAAACGTTTCATTTCATCAGGTTTATTGGGATTATCAAACACAAGTAAAAGTTTAGAAAACACAAAACGAAAGAAAACTCTCGATGAAATCCTCTTTCAAACGAGAAAAACTAGATCAAAATCGGTCCATTTATTTACCACAGACAAACACAGATACAAACGTCAAACTAATAACACCCCTCTTTTTTAAATCAGGGGCTAATAAAATGCACTTCATTCTGCTTCTGTCCGTTTATCGTAGTTTCTCTTGACATCCTCACTTAATGAGGTTCTTACTTCTTACCCACAGTACACTTCCGATAGCAAAAGGGGGAATAGGGGGGTAGGGGGAGGCGAACCACGAGAAGAATTTTTCACAACGATTTTTTGTCCCTCCTTTTATCCTTTGTCCACCATTGAGGGGTTAAGAGTCTGTAGCCCGACCATCGTCTGTCTCACTCGCGCATATCGAAAATTTTTAAGATATAAAATGAGTTTATGCAGTTAAAAACACAGAACACTAGAAAGCAACATCACAAGTTTTCGACAAAATATTCACTTTGATTCAACTTAATTTTCATACATAAAAAATATTTTTACAAATTATTAACGGAAAAATGACTTATAAGTATGAAAATTAACTTGGATCAAAATGTTTTTTTTTGCCGAAAACTTGTGATGTTGCTTTCTAGTTTTCTATGAGTCTATTTTTTTTAATAAGTGCATTCAGTCATATTATATCTTCAAAAATGTTTATATGCGCGAGCGAGACGGAGAATGGGCGAGCTACAGAGCATCATATCTGACCATGAAACGTCTGCCCTTTTATTACAAAACGTAATAGGTCTAAGCACAGCCTTACAGCTCAGGCTTATTTGGGTACATTTTTGAATTGTTTCCCATTCCCGTACAGGTGGAGGCGTAGGTATGATTGCAGGCGGGTTTCTTCGCTTTTAAATTAAATAAATAATGCATACAATTTGAGCGCAATAAACTTTGGTGTAGGTGTGCCTACTCTTTGCCGGAGAATTCGCGCTCCTTCGTACCGCCGGGAACAATAAACGTTGCTGGAGCCACTAAAATGCCGCTCCGCGTCTCGTGCGTCTTTGGGCACGTGTTTAAGGTGCTATAATTAGTACATAATATATATATATATATATATATATATATATATATATATATATATATATATAGTGTTGACTTTATTCTATTATTTGTCATTTTTATTTTAACTTATTCAATGAATTTATTATTACATCACTATTAGTCGTTTGCCCTTTCCTGTAATTGTTTATTGTTTATTTTTATGTATTTATTCTTGACATATTTATCTATTCTGACTTAAAACTAAACTTAACTCCGGGGTCCGTGCCTTATATAAACTATCATATATATTGTATTTTTTTTTTACTATGCAAGAGGAAGATGATTAAATGTTGTGATACGCGAGAGAGATAGCTGATCGTTGAACCCATTCTTAACCTTTCAAAAGTCCTGCAGACCACAGCGACATCTTAGGCGACCGTGAGTGTACCCAAGGTGTGCTTACACCAGCGAACACTAAAGCATTGTCATATTTCCAAGCTCCGACGAACAATCTGAATAGATGTTATTTTAAAGTATAGCTACTGTGGTATATGTACACCTGTAACGGCTTCCTTTGTGTGCTGTTTATACATTATAAATAATAAATAAGTGCAGCCTCTGAGGTAACTTTTGTTGTAGGCCATGTGAAAGAAATGAATTAACCGAGTTTACTGAAAATTCTTTTAATCAATACATAAGAGCACCAGGTTCAAATGAACATACTTTGAATGTGATATTTTGTACAAACAACATTATTCATGCGGTTAAATTGAAATTATATTTTTTTATACCTATACCTATTTAAGGGGATATGTCTGTCGATGTAGTTCGCTTAAATTGATTGCATGTACTTACGATAAATCTAAGAAATAAAAATGTAGCTATCATTACACATTATTATACACACATTATAATACAAGTATATGTTTAAAGAACTTAAAAACTCCCGACTAAAAAAAACGGCTGAACCGATTTTGATGAAACATAGTTATGAACACTCCCGACTAATTCACCTTTCAACAAAAATAAATAAATCATTATCGGATTATCCGTTCGGGAGCTACGATGCCACAGACATACACGTTAATGCTTCGGGGGTTAAAAATCAATTTTGATTCTAACAGTTTTTCATACAATATTCTATTAAAAATAAAATTACATTTTAATAATCTATCTCAATAAAAGTTTACTAAAAATCAAATATCAAATATCATCAAACAAATGTAAATTTGTTTGATGATATTTGACCTCCAACTCGATTTTCAGATGATATCGACAAAGCAGAGTGGCGCGCTAAAGAGAAGACCTATACTCAGCGGTGGGTGGACAAAGGTTGACGACGATGATGATGATAAATATGCAATATTTTTGTCGAAATTTGTTACGTAAGTAAAATCTGTCAATTTATAACTTCGAAATGTGATAATAACTGGCTTAGGCCCTTAAGATTAAAACAAAACAGATTTTATTTAGGTCCTTTCAATAATACATATCGGTATATGAGAGCGAGATAGAAGGCTTATTTACAACCTCCTTTTTACTCACGCATCAGAACTTATCCATAAACAAACAATCAATCATGAGCACCTTAAAAATAAACGCCTTTAAGTGTTTTTTAGCGTCACATTTACTTTAAGTGGGGTACGTCTTGCGCTACCCCTATGACGGGAAGCTACAGTGTGATTTAAGTGTCAGTAGGTACATAATGACGAAATAAAAAAATTAAATAAAATTATAAAAAAATATTTACATACTTGAAGATTTAATGAAGATGTTGATCATAAATAAAACTAAAGTTTATAATACTGAAAAAAAAACAACTTCAAAATACGCAATTCGTTTACTTGGCTGACATTTTTTCAGTTATTTTGTTATAAAAATCAAAGAACTGAACCAATTTTGATAAATTTTATATGGGACCACTCATTTCTCATTGAAATGCCAATAATTCGTACTCAGCAATATCGGTCCACGTTCTTGATGCGAACTGCACAGGAATAGAATTCTTTGCCGTTGTCTGTTTCCTGAGAACTACATTCTTGGAATTTTTAAGGCTTGAGTGAATAGATACCTTCTAGATCGCTAACATCAGGCGAGTTGGTGGTCAATCGTAGATCTATTTAACAAAAAAAAGCTTAATGAGGATATCGGAGCTGCGCTCTCCTTATGGGATAGCAAACCTGATATCCAGAAATAAATTCTCTACCTGTCCACGTACTGCATGCACAGTCTGCCAGGCGTAACTTCTAGCCATATTGATGCACATATGAGCCGCATTGGAGACGGTCGCTAACTATGGCAACATCTACCGACCCTTTGCCCGCAGGGAGAAAGAAAACTTGTGGAAGATAGTCTTGGGCAAAGATATATTTTTGCTTTAGGTCAAGGTTCATGCAGAGCTGCCCTGGAACGAAGGCGCCGACAATCTGGCCAACGAAGATGTCCTTACGTTAAAGAGGAAGACAGACTGTGACTGGTGTTTATTATACTTTGTCAAGAGAGTTAGTTATACGTGGTAAATTTTTAGAAGAATGGAGCACTTGATATCTCTCTCTCTCTCTCTTTCTCTCAACGTTGTTTATCTGTCGAACCGTTAATGTTTCTATTGAACCGTAATACCTAAGAATTTGTAATTTTGCACAGTATGATGTGTCTTTCTGGTGGAATATTTACTTAATGGTACAAGATTACATAAATCTCAAAATTGTATCTTTCTTTCGTATTTACGAACATATTTATTGCTGTTATAATTTAACCGCAAAATTACCTAACACACAAAATTAACAATGAAAATAATGTTACATCTATTAATTCCCCCGACACCCTATTAACAAGGGGTACCACTCCTATTAAAATGATAAATGATTCTAATCATAATTTTTCCTTTACCACCGTACGGTGGTCCTTCGTCTCTGTCAGGTTTATCTCGAGATGAGTGTTTTCGGGAGGCACGGGTAAACTGGTCGATTTTACCCCAACTCCAGTTTGCGAGTGTGTTAACTTTTAACAAATTACTGAGTCAATGCGAGAAGAGTTCAACGAGTGAACAGCAAGAGGTGGTAAATAAGATGAATTGTTGTTTGACCCCTTGCTCTAAAATGAAAGTATAATGCTCATTTAATACTGAAATGGAAACCCATTTACTACCTTTGTCTTTACGCAAGATGATTTACGGCTACTTTTCTGTATAATTATTTATATATATTTTTTTATTGTCTCCAATGATCCCTAACGTGATCAGGGGTAATTAAATAACAGAATTTTATCTCATCTGAATCTTACATATCTAAATTGACAGTTATCTTAATCTATATTCTTATTAACATGTTTTATTTATTACAGGTAATTATATCGTTATAATACATTTATATTTATTTATTAGGCTGTGTACAATTATTTATATTTAGAAATATATTACTATGAAACGACTACTTTTTAGTGAGCTGATTTCAAACCGGTTTGTGCCGGAAAACGTGAAAGGGAGAGTTCAAAAAATGTATGGAAGATTGTACTAAAATAATCGCAAAATATACGCAAGTTATTTGACGTGAAGAAACAGCTTCTTATTCTAAACATTCAAACATTATTTAACTGCACAGAACATGCCTCCACTTTTTTAAATTAAGTTTTATTAATATTACAAATATATCATAATAACCACGCTTATATAAAACTTGTAACTCTGATTTATAACTAGCGTTGTTCTAAGCAACATCGCACAAATAATTGTAGCACACAACCTCTCCTCAATCCTACGTATAAAACAATTGTTGACGTAATTCGGAACATGATCTTTGATCTTACAGTTGATGGCAAGTTACAGGTGACACTGAAAATTACAGTTTATACTTTTAATAGATTTTTTTTCTACATTTTACCCAATTTTTTTCTATATTTTGTATTATCCAAATCATTAGACAGAAATATATATATTTTTTGGAGAGGCACTAAAAAATATTTTCTATTTAATTGAGTACCTTAATATATAAGCTTTTAAATATGATATTATAATTTTGCGTACAATTTCCTCTGAATAAAGTATCAATATTGACCTCTCCTTTCCATATATTTTATATGTAAATCAAATGACAATTATTAGATCTGCTTAAGGAACAGGGTTGTAGAGACTGGAACTTCTTGATGAAAAGTGTTAAAAAAGTTGAGTTTGCTCTCGTTAGCTTTGTTTTCTGAGATAACGAGGTTCTGGAGATGGTGTTGAGAGATTGCCACTGGTACTTATCTTCCGAGTCCAATACATTATGCTAATTTTTTAATTACCATAAGCATTTAATAAAAGCTAGTAAGTACCTATTAATGTTTTAAATATTCCTTTATTTATTTATTACTTTTTTAAACATATACAATAATTGTTTAGAGATATTAGAACTAGGAAAGCCTAACGAAGTACCTACCCTCTGTTGTCACATTTCCAAAAACTAATAAAAAATAATAGTATTCATGTTTTATTTCCATGCAAGCGTTGAAACGAGCATTCTCAACAATGTTCAAAATGCGACTAATCGTGAATGTGGCCAGCTGTGTCCAGCGGACTCAGTATGGTAGGCTCAAATTTGAATTTTGTCACGCGCCTTCCTCCAATCGAAACATAAATGTCATATTGTTTTTCATATTTATAAATTTAATAATTTTTCTATTAAGAAACCGTCTTCAAACGCAACTTACTAAATCCTTCACGATTATAAACTTTAAAAAAATACCTCTCTTCACTCGCTCTTGTTTTCTTTTGTCAAGAATGCGAACTGTCATTGAAGTTCAAATGCTCGTTTACGAAGATTAGAAAAGGTCTAAAAATCCGACTCTCTTCGAGAAAAGATAATCCCGGCCGTACCCGCTGGCTCACATGGCGGGTGCACAGCCGTGCCCCCAGATATGCAGATGTTTATACGATAATCCATAATATTTGACAGTCTTGCAAAGAAAACCGTGTAGGTGGAACTCTCGTGATTCTATAATATTTTCATTTTTAGAGATTATTCAAACACTAATAAAGCGATGTTTATAAAATGTTTATGGGACCAACTTGGGAGCTTTCTTTATACACCAATTCAGGAAACACAAAAATTAGTTCTCGAATGACGGAGTAATTCGTGTACATACTACATAAAAATATATATATACGGTACGAATTGATATCCTCCTCCTTTTTCGAAGTCGGTTAAAAACTGAAGTAAACGACTTCAAAATGCGCTATTTCATTTATAGAACGGGAGAGCACTGCAAAAAGCATACCTCATGAGCTACCAGCATGAGACCCATTTCTAGTGCTTCCGTGATGGATGGGCTTCCTGAATGCAAAAATTCCTGAGGCGCAAATCCTGGAGCGTTTTAAGTAAGATCCAAATTTCCAGTTGTTTTTTTAAAACTATTTTTTAATTACTTGGATGACATTTTGCAGTTATTATGTTACAAAAACTAAAATACTGAACCGAAGTTGATAAAATGTATATGGGACCACTTCTGAACTATTGCTTACCAAACAAAAAATAACCATCAAAATGTAATTGGCGCAGTCAAGTCTTAATTGGCGGAGTAAACGCGTAACAAACACACAAAAAACATACAGTCGAATTGAGAACCTCCTTCTTTTTAGAAGTCAGTTAAAAAGCAAACAACTTTATGAAAATTAGCAATTACAAGCTTTCCGATTCCGAGCGGATGCTTCAGGACGAAGTAACCAACGCCGCGGCGGCGGTAAGCCTTCAATCGCGGCAAGGCTAATCACCAACCCTGCAGGGACGAGGGAAGCCATGCTCATTGAGTGTTATTAAAATTAGATTACACTTTTCGGCCAGTCCTTGTTTGTAGATATAATTATTCGAGTTGGAGAACGGGAAGAGGTTACGAATAATCGATACTTATTGTGTGAATATATTTACTTTATTTTGTTGTGGTTATTGAATTTCTACATTCAAAATAACAAGTATACCTAAGCTTAGAAAACTCAACAACCCATTTTGATGAAACAGTTAAGAACACTCGCGATGAAATCCTCTTTCAAACAAAAAACTAGATCAAAATCAGTCCATCCGTCAGAGGGCTACTATGCTACACACAGATACACATACACACGTCAAACATAAAACACCTTTTCGGGTCGCGGTTTAATAAAAACGTGGTGAATATTTAAAAAAATAGTTAATATTTCCCAACAAATTAATGGCGATTTATTGTTAAAATCGCTCACTTTATCTTTCTTTTTTATTATATTTGACCCGCGCGATTAGCTCATTTGCGAATCGCATTTTTAAAACAAAATTGCGATCGATCTCGATTCGATCTCGGATAAAAAAAAAAATAAGAACAGTTTTTTTAATAATTCAATCTAAGTTTGATCAACCACCTGATCATAAGCGACGTTGATGTCGAAGATATTCTGTCTCCTACCTGTGTAGACCAAGTCTAAGATTTGAAGTTCTCAAAAAACAAGGAAGGAACGTTTGTATTGTTAGCACCAGAGAGTGAGAGAGAGTGAGAGATAAGGTTTTGAGATTTTTTTTTTATCATCTTTTTACTTTTTAATTAAAGATGATCCAGCTTCACGTTTACCTAAAATAGAAGTTCGACAGCTTTTCAGCTCACAAGTTAGAAGCTCCCAAATTGGACAAAGTTGTCCGCGCCCCCTATTTACAAAGTGGAGGGGAAGAGGGGGCGTGATTAACGCAGCACTGTCTAATTCGATAGCTGCTGTAATATTAATAAGCGATCTCGACGAAACAGTTTTTGGTACGTTTTTGATTGCCGCTCCGACCGGATGATAATTACTTTTGGGAAAGGGTTGCGCGGCGAATACAGGGTGTTGATGAAAATGATGCGTTGGTTTTGGATAATATGTATTGAGAGTATAAAGACGCTAAGGAGAGAGTGTGTTTGTTCAGTAATTACTTCTCCAATTATCAATTGATTTTATTGTTTATTTTTTGTTTGATAGATCATATTTTAGGGGTAAAAAATGCTGAACCGATTTTGATAAAATTTATATGGGACTCACATAAATTTTATCAAAATCGGTTCAGCATTTTTTTTGGGGTTTTCAGCATTGGTTTTTATAACAAAATTACTGAAAAAATATGTCATCCAAGTAAATGAATTGTGTGTTTTGAAGTCAGTTTTTTCAGTTTCGTCATCATCATCTCAGCCATAAGAAATCCATTGCTGAACATAGGCCCCATGGATTTCAAATACAAAAGTTTACAGTAGAGTAAATAAAAACTGAATAACCCTCCTTCTTACGCAGTCGGGTAAAAAGGAAAGAAAGCATTGGAAAATTTCAATGTCATAACTTAAATTAAAAACATCCTAGCAAAACGTGACCTGGACCATACGACGCAGTATTTTTAACATGCTTTGATTTCATTAAAACTTTGTGATAATACAATAATTTTGAAGCGAGTTTTTTAGTTTTATTAACTGTAATTATTTCTAATTAAAATTACCAAAAATGCATTTCTATAGAACCTACAAGATTGCTTTCAAGCGTCGAAATATTGATTGTTCGTAATAAAACGTTGGTACGTTTCGACACACCCTGTATATGGTTAGGTTGTTATTGTTATAGTGATTAAGCCCGACTTGATCGCACTCCGTGTGACAGTTCACCCCGCCATACATAAATAATACACTTGGTTTGCTTATAACTTCGCGTGGCTTGCACAACTTGGTGACGGTGGCGCGGGCGTCGGCGTTTTAAACCGACGTCGGAAAAGGAGACCGTTCGCACGGGTTTTCTGGTCTAACTACCTAAGCTTTAATTTGGGTTCGACCCCCACCAATGATTTGTTGCGCTTACAGGCAAAATGTGGAATCCGCTTCCTGAAAGACGTTGGTTAAAGTTAAGTAGTAACGTTTGTAAGTAAAAACCTTAGTGGTCAAGCGTAAGCCTATTTTCGAATAAAACCCCAACAACAAAGATTTATGTGATGATAGAGATGGATGTTTGTTCTATGTATCGTAAGTACGTATTTAATATGTACGTAAGTAAGTATATTTGTAACTCCGTTACGCCGAATATATTGAACGGATTTGGATGCAATTTAAAATGTTTATACTCTTGATACATAAACTGTTTATATCATAGAAAAGTGAAAGGGTCCTATGGGGAGCAGGTGCAACCGTGGAGCACAGTGTTAAATAATTTCATTTTATATAATTACATTTCATTCGATATTTGACAATTTTGTCAAACAGTTTTCTCCAATTAGTGACATGACATTAAAGTGATTACAAACTCTCGTCAAGCACGTGCGAGCCACGCGGCTAAATCTACCTCGTTTACCCTATTTAGAACGACCAACCGACTTGGACCGCTAATTCAAGTCAGCGCTTTTAATTTATGGATCTAAATAACTTGGCGATAAAGTGACAACTTATTCTTGTATTTCTTTATTATTTTTATTTTTTGGGGTGTTTAGAAAATGTACTGATAGTATTATCAGGCTACCCGGTGCGTAATTGAAATTAACATTTGCTTGGGACAAAGTGTTTTATTCAAATTAATAAAATACTTTTTCACTCCTCTTGCTCTTATCTCGTTGCAATATATTTACATTCTCATATTTGCAAACATCTCGTTAAATATCCAGAATTGTAAAAATTGTACATTTAATCTATAATAAAATAAACTTTGAACTATTGTATTGGATTATTTTATGTTCTCGCACTCGTAGTGAAAAGTAGAGTGTAACACACGGCGCTAAAAACCCATTGTAACTCGGTTTCTATTTACTCCCTCTCTAAAGCTCGGGAGTAAAAATCTACCTCGTTACAATGGGTTTTTAGCCCCTTGTAGGTATAACAATCTACTATTTTATTTAGGATAAAAAATAAGTAAATTAAGGTAAGTCCCATTTGTTCTATAAAACTATTCAAATTGTTCGTCCCTATTCAATAGCTGAACAGTTGAAAAAAGTAGCCTATTTTTAACCGATTCGAAAAAGGAGAACGTTATCAATTCGTAGCGTACTTATATATTTTTTTTTAATGTATGTACAGGAATTACTCCGTCATTCGAGAACCAATTTTTGTGTTTCCTGAATTGGTATATAGAGAAAGCTCCCAAGTTGGTCCCATAATTATTTTATAAGCACCTCTTTATTACTTTTTGTATACTCTCTAAAAATGATTATATTTTAATTGTATTCCGAGTAAAGTGCGTCAGATTATAGAATCGCAGAGTTCCACCTACAAGTTTTTCTTTACAAAAGTGTCAAATATTGAGGATTATCGTATATACATCTGCACATTTTCTAATCTTCAAAGACGAGCATTTGACATTCAATGACAAATCGCATTCTTGACAAAAGAAAAAAAAAGAGCGAGTGAAGAGATGTCTCTTTAAAAAGTTTACAATCGTGAAGGATTTAGTAAGTTGCGTTTGAAGTTGGTTTTTTAATAGAAAAAATATTCTTTTCAACTGTTTTATAAAAATAAATTATTATTTTTTACCTATTAAGGTACGTGGTAACTTTAATTAGATTGTAAGAGAGATATTTATATTTAAATAATTACAAATATTGCAACAAACTTACAAACTTAAAACTAACCTTCGATAGCGGGTCAGGGCTCAGATGGTAGGAGCTGGGTTAGGAATCTCATGACAATAGGTATATGCCTCTCATGGTAATGTTTTGTCTCGGATGATTATTTTTGTATCCGAACCATAAAGCGAGTACCTCTTGGTCGAGGCTCTTCGCGCTATGAGATATTCACCGAAACGACTATCGGGACAATGATGGCGGAGTCAACATCTCTTATGTCAAGTTAAGGTACTTGCTGAGCTTGTCCTTTTCACTTTTCAGCCTTTACGAGATTCATCATTATTATTAATAAATTAAAAAAAAAAATATGACATAATTCATGGATTATTTGTAGTACCTGGGCGACCGAGCTCCACTCGGATTTTTATGACTGAAAATACGAGCAAACCCGGGTACGATACTAGTATCGTACGAAGAATAATTATGTTTCGTACGTTACTAGTTACGAAACAACAGTTACGTACGCGGCCGAAGCGGATTGTCTGTTAACATTATACATTTAGTCCTGCGACCTCGCGACTACAAAATACAAACTGTTTGCAATAATTGAGTTCAGTCTGAATATGATTTGTTCTCTGCCAGTCAGTATTAAACTTCTTTTTTTTTGCTTGATGTTTGGATTACGCTTGCACATTTGCCATATGTCGAGTTTATAGTATTAAATTTATAAACGAGAAAAGTAGGTATATCAACTTGACATGCCTACTTTTCTCGTTTATAAGTTTGACATTGTCAACCCATATGTACTCATATTACTTATTCGTCTCAAATCCCTCCGCAAAGACCCATTCAAGAAGCGTGTTCCACATCTTGGTGGTACGCACAATAGAAGTGGAGCTAAAGCGTTTCGTTCGAGTCTTTGGAATAGTCTCCATAAAACGATGTCGCATTTTGGTGATTTACCGTACTCTCTCGATTTCGACGCAGTTACGAGCACCATGGTCACGGGCAACTGAAGAATGCGGGTGGATGATGCTGTTAACAGTAATACTTATGTAATTAATAGTTTTAAAAACGGATATATTATGTATATGGTAAGAATAAAAACAAAAGATATTTTTTTTCATATCCAGCGAATCCAAACTTCACAAAAACTTTCCCGTCTAAAGATAAAATTTTAAGACAGCACTAAAAAACGAAGCGGGTCCAATTTTAATCCGCGTCGCCCAGCGTCACTCCGGGCGCCTCGCTACTTTCTTCCAAACATTAAACTCTCGGATATAAAATAAAGCAACTAGGTTGTTCTTAAGAAGCGCTCATCCCGCTCATCCGCTCCGCGCGGCGGACGTCCGTAAATATGTCCAATCTTTGAGCAATAAAGTCGGCAGCACCCGCCCGTTCCCGCTGATTTCTTCTTTATATTTTATTTACAAGAGCCTCGCTCGCCTGGAGCGCATCGTTAGAACCTATTTCCTGCATTACGCGTTTTATGATGCCATTCTGCGAGGACTCGCCACTGAATAAAATTGTTGACAGCTTCGGTGCGTTGGTGCGATTACGGCGTTTTTCTCAAATTAGGGGCCGAGATGAAAGTTTGGACAATAAATTGTAATGATGTGCGAACTGAGCCGTTTACGAGATATTACGTAAGTAGCTTAGATGTTTGCGAGATGGCCGCTCGAAGTTTTTCTTCTCCGTCGGGGATACATTTTCTCGACTTTAAGTTTGAGTTTGACTTTGATAAGAAAAGGAAAAAAAAACTAGAACGTAAGATAAAAGTAAGTCAATACACTGTTTTTTTAATAAACTTTGATGAACATTTTCACGCAAAGTCAAAGAGCTCAAACTAAAGAAAGCCATGAGAATTAGACAGCTGATAGAATTCTTGTGTACTTAAATCTTTTGCAAATAAAACCGTGCACATAAAAAGCACTCATAAACAGAACAAACATCAATGATAATCACCCATGCAGCTTAGAAAGGCAAGACTACTCGTACCTACTGAGCTGCGAGATAAGTCATGTTACGTAGGTTATTTTTGTGAAGTCAAAAGGATAAAAAGTATATCCATACAAAATCTGTAGCTTTGGAATCACTCAGATATTTTACAAAAACTGGTCAAAATTGTGAGAGATGCGTTCACCAACATTATAAGAATGTCACTTAGGAATGTCATTGAATACACAGATCTAAGTATGTGATATAATATATCTTTGGACTAATCCGATATGAAGGCCTTGGCATCAGAAACAAATCAAGTGCATCGTTACCTGCCTTCCCCTCCCCTGTCAAAATTACCGAAAATGTAACAAATAGGATTTCATCACCCAGTTTAAACTCTGTGCAAATGTATTATTCGATAGAAGCAATGGATGCTTCGAAAATAGCTTGCCCAAACGGTACTCTACCCTGAAATCTCGCAAAACACCGGGACGCGCCGTCATGTGAGCTAGAATGGAATAATCTACTACAAACACACAGTTTATCAGAGCGCACGCATCTTCTGGAAGTTTCACGTTGGGAATCGGGTTTCTGGCTCCAGGTGACTGAGCAATGAGCATCACACCAAACCGATACTAACCCACTACACATACACACTTACACCAGACCCACTCTCATATATACCTACACACATGCACACATACACAACACAGTATTATGTAGCAATCAAATCTTGCAATTACCTCCAATGCAGACACATTGTTTATCATGTACATTCTCGATTTTGGCCTCATTAATACGGGCTTTGAGCCTAGTGTGGAGCCACAGATGGTAACTTCAATGTTCAAATTAGACGGCAAAACATTTTGTTAAATAGGTATTTTGTGTTATCAGCAATACTATGTATAATTGTTGTAATTTTGGAAATAAATTTATCTATCTAACTACGAGTAGGTATTACCACCGATAAATTGATACAAGATAAATTGTTTATAATTAGTTCTGCTAAGTTAATATAATTAGTTGTTTAAGGTATATATAAAGTAAGTAAGTTAGAAAATATTAAAAAAAAATGTTATGTCTTAGAAAAATTAACGTAATTTAACACAAGTATAAGTTTAGAAAACTCAAAAAACCCCCAACAAAAAACGGCTGAACTGATTTTGATGAAACATAGCTAAGGACACTCTCGACTAATTCACCTTTCAAGCAAAATCGAAATCGGTTAATCCGTTCGGGAGCTACGATGCCACAGACAGACACACACACAGACACGTCAAACTTATAACACCAATGGACAAGTAACGGGCTAAGGCTATTGAGGTTAAAAAATTCTCTCTTTGATTTGGAGTCTAATTTTTGATATAAAAATTTGCACGTTACATAATCAACGAGAATAAGATCCCAGATTACAAGAAATACGATTTAGAGTTTTAGAGTAGGTATATTTTGATAAAAAACTATTGTGGCAAAATTTTGGAACTAACCGTAGTCCGATACAACAAAATAATGAAACAACGACAGCAGCGCCGTTGTTCTCGAACAAAATATTGAAATAAGAACAACAGTGCCCTCAATTATTTTTTACTCGAAAATAGGCTTGTGCTTGACCGTCAACTCACCTGATGTTAAGCGACAGTAACGGTCTACGATGGAGCGCGCTTGCCTAGAAGAAACCTATTCACTCGCGATTTGAAGACACTTAGATCATATCCATTCCGTTCGGAAAGATCTATTCACGAATCCCATTCCACAGTTTGGCGGTACGCACAATGAAAGTGGAGCCAAAGCGTTTCGTACGTGTTTATTAGTTCTCTATCTATACAAACTCTAAAGCAATTAACGCCACAGGTGTAGAAAATATATGAACGACAATAAAACACAATGCAAGCATCGATTTGTTAATCAACAAGCGATAAAGTGTCAACTGAAAGAATAATGGCTTGCGAGATGCACCCCAGCGTTAATACACAGGGGTAGCGGACTCACGGCCTAATGCTACCGGAATAACGATAAAATTAGACAACGGCAACAACATTACGCCCATGCGCTTAAGAGGGGGCTTAATAGACTTTATCATGAATAACTGTATCGGAATCCTTTATAATATGACTGCTATCCGTGACTTGATAGGGGTACGATAAAATTACCAAACGTAAACCAATAATAATTGTTCAGGTTATCACAAGAGTTTTTTTTTGACGTGTAACGTCTTATAAATCGATGATCGCCGGCTGCACGCACGAAAAAGCATGACTCATTGTCACGTTCCGCCTGAGCCGAGCGTGCAAGTGAGAGCGCGGAACAAGCGATAGAGAGGCACGATCGTGCATGGAGTACTGCTGCCACCTTTTTGATGGATCAGCCAAGTATCAGCTGGAAGCTTTAGAATCAGTGGACCGGCGAGGCTAATCGGTGACGATAAACTAGCTGCTAAGAAGCTACTTAGTCTCGAGCACCGCCGTAAAGCAGCATGTCTGTCTATTATCTACAGGATTCATTTCGGGAAAATGTGCGCAAGAGCTTCACGACCTAATTCCACCCTCCCCATTTCACTACAGGACTAGTAGAAAGTCGGCGAATGACCACCCATTTCTCGTTAAAATGCCAAAAATCAGTACTCATCGATATCGATTCACATTCCTGTTGCGTACTGCAAAAGAATGGAATTCCTTGCCGCCATCTCTGTTTCCTGAGACCTACAATCTTGGAATTTTCAAGGCTAGAGTGAATATATATCTTCTAGATCGACGAGCTCCATCCTCGGCCACAGCGTCCTTTAACATCAGGCAAGTTGGTGGTCAATTGTAGATCTATAATGTATTTAAAAAAAAACGATCGGCTAAGCGTTCGGCTTGTGACGGATCTATCATGACGTTATCACGTAAAATTAGCGTCCGTAAACCGACTTAACAGACAACCATTTTTTTATATGAAAATAATCCTGTTCTGACTCTAACTCGCCTGATGTTAAGCGACTGACGAGATCTACGAAGGAGCGCGCTTGCCTCGAAGGAATCTATTCACTCGTGATTTGAAGACACCCAAATATGTACCTGGAAAATTGGGAAGCGTATTGAGCAGTTGCTCTCATAGAAATTAAACGAGTTTTGATGGATTTATTCGCGCTCAAAGAAGACCACAAGTGGGTTGTATCTGTGTCACAATGAAAAATATTGGAAACACCAGGTTTTTTTGATCATCATCATCATCTCAGCCATAAAAAGTCCACTGCTGGACATAGGCCTCCCCCATGGATTTCCAAAAAGACCGATTGGAAGCGGCTTGCATCCAGCGTCTTCCCGCCACTTGTATGAGGTCATCTGCCCATCTCTGGGCTGGTCTTCCTACGCTGCGCTTGCCGGTACGTGGTCTCCACTCGAGAACCTTTCGGCCCCATCGGCTATCAGTTCTACGTGCTATTTGCCCTGCCCACTGCCATTTCAACTTGCTAATCCTCTGTGCTATACCGGTGACTTTTGTACGTCTACGTATCTCTTCATTTCATATTCGATCTCGTAGAGTGACACCGAGCATAGCCCTCACCATAGCTCGATGCGCGACCTTGAGCTTCCTTATAAGGCCCATAGTTAGTTAGGTTTTTTTACATCTACAACTGACCACCAACACGCCTGATGTTAAGCGACAGCGTGGTCGATGATATCCGTCCATCCGCTGCTGAATTTAAGCCAGAGATTCTTAGTAGGTACTAGAAAACTGTAGATTACATAAAAAGTATAACGTACATATTTAATTCGCTAACACCGTGGTGGAATAAAATTTTGAATTGTGTTTGTTTTTCTCATCTATCCTATGATGTAGGGTAACGTTGGATAGATTTAAAAATATTGAAAATATTAAAAAATATTAAGGTTGCCTTGAAGAGATCGCTATTAGCGATAAGGCCGCCAGTTGTTACACTAGTTTTTAATTAATTAATTTTGATTGTAAATTGTATGGTGTGTACAATAAAGAGTTTATCTATCTAATATTGGGGATTCAAGGAAACATTTTTTGCATTTTTTCAATTTATGAATTACTTAGCTAAAAAGTGATATTTATTTTAGTATTCCCAACCTCCTTGCCAGCTAAAGCCAAACTATTTTTATCTAACGAGTAATGGTCGACTATTATTCGTCAAGCCTACTTAAATCTTATAAAAAGCTATAGTAAAAATTTCGTTCAAATTTAATTTATTCCGTTAACTTATTTATTTATTTTAGAAACACCAACAGTATACATATTACATTGACTTAGTAGGTAATCTCTAATATAGGTTCTGATATGCAACTAACTATGTTAACTTGTAGATATGTGGCATAGTACCAATCAAAAAGCCCTATTCTGAGCCTATTGTGATATGCGGCTACAGAACCCTACGCTGCAGTGCATTGCACGTAACCTGATACGCATTTGGCAGTTTTTTCTAATACTTCCATTTGACCTAGGTACTAGAAAATTTATAAATGCATATGTATGCTGTAACGTACTGCGTTACATGTTAAATAATTAAGTATCTAATACAATGTCTATTATAAAAATAAAAATAAAACTTTTATTAACTAATAACGAAATAAAAGAATACACACACAATTAAATAACTTAAAATTAAAAATAATATAAAACTAAACCTACCTATCTTAAACCCAAAACTTAAATCTTAATTAACACAGCTCTAAACAAGAAATAATTAAATAAATCAGTTTTACTTACGGGCTGAAGGCGTAACCAAAGACTAGACTTTCTGAGCGTAGCGCAAAAAATTTCGGCCTTACCGTTACTTAACTTTAACCATAGTTTAAAATTCTCTGTCTTCTTTCCGCAAGTGTCATTACGTATCAACGAGAAGTTGACAAAATATGTTAAGCATTGCTTAAAGTTAAGTAACGTTTTTTGGTAAGGCCATTTATGTCTGTGGGCGTAACCGTATTCAAAGCGCCGTAGCTCTTTTGTAGAGGTGTAGCATGTGCTATAGTCTCACATTCGTGACGTCATGCGCACTTGTCCAGATTTTAGATGATTTTTGGGCAAACTTTCGGTCTTTTAAGGTGATAAAACAAAGTTATTTCAAAAATTATAAATGTTTCACTGATTTCTATCTCTAAACAAAAAAAATTCAAATTTTTTATTTTTTATTTTTTTTCAAATGCCCTATTTTTTAATTTCTGTAATGTAAATGTAAAAAGTGTTTTCTGAATTTGACGAGTCGAAAGTACATACATTTTGTGTGTGAATGTTTTTTTTTTTTTTTTTTTTTTTTTTTATCAGCCCTGTTTGTACAAACTGTCCCACTGCTGGGAACGGGCCATCTTCTCATTGTGAGAAGGGTTAGGCCATAGTCTGCCACGCTGGCCAAGTGCGGGTTGGCAGACTTCACACATCTTCAAGATCATTGAGAACTCTCAGACATGTAGGTTTCCTCACGATGTTTTCCTTCACCGTTTGAAGTTGGCGGCAATCAACAATACGCACATAACTTCGAAAAGACAGAGGTGCGTGCCGTGGGATTCGAACTCAGGACCTGCGGATCGCAAGTCAGACGGTCTCACCACTAAGCTGCCGGGAACTTCCAACGGGTGTGAATGTTACCAGCGATGATATATTTAACCGACTTCCAAAAAGCAGCAGGTTCTCAATTCGACTGTGTTTTTTTTGTATATTTGTTTACCGATTACTTCGCCAATTATGAATTGATTTTAATGTTTCTTTTTTGTTTGGTTGGGAAATAACTGGAAAAAATTGATCCAAGTAAATACATTTCATACAGAATACTTATATTATGATTTTGGATATATTATATTCCATATAAGTATACTAGTGCGGGGTTCATAGTGTTTGTATTTGCGCAAATGGTTTGTTAATAAAGATGTTTGTATTTGTATTGCGTACTGTGAAGACAGTTTCTTCAGTTTTTAATTATTAATGACACTAAAACATATTCATTCACTATCTTTTTAACCCACCACCTAAATACAGGGGCTATTTAGGTGGTGGGTTAACAAGTTTTTCTGTTGTATAAATAAAAATTGTAGCATAATGTAATGATATTGCGGTCGCAACGACTCTCTTAACTACATAATAACGATCATCAGATTTAACACCTAGATCAAAATTCACGGAACCCTAAATCTCCTCACGAAAAAAACTGTCGACTGAGATCAAAGCAAACAAATAAAAATCCAACTAAGTACATTATTATACCCGTGAAATGCTTGCATCTGTTGGTTTTTTGCTATTAGGCACAAATAAGCATTGATGTTACTGGTCACCCTTCGTCGATCATACTGGCAACACTGACCAAACTTAAAATCAACCTTAATATAGCCCATTAGAGTCTATTATTTCCAAACGAATGACTAAATCATACTTTAAAGGATTATCAACCTAGTTGACCAAGTTTTAAGGTTAAATTTTAAAACTGTTGACACGGTACAGTGCTCTGAGGGTCAAACTTCCCTAATTCAATTTCCACTTGTACCCTGATCTGATTATGTTTGGTGCAATCCTATGACGTTTGGACGGGTACACGGTATACCCTAAGGGCACGGTGCCTTCATGCTTGCTCTTTTAAACTATGGTTAGAATTTAATCAATGGTTTTTACTATGGGGTAAGTGAAGTATTTTTTTTTACGTATTTTTATTTTGTCTTAAATTTTTGAAATAATTTATGAAGCTGTGAGAAATGTGGAGATCAGGCGTCGCACTATTGTGACAGCCATTACGAGACTCAAATGGAGTTGAGAGATGGCAGGTGGACTAAAACGTTGACGAATTGGCCATATTCTGGTGAATTGGTTCACCAGAATATGGCCACCAAACGGTCGGGAGCCCACCAGCTCGCTGAGTCGACGATATTGTAAAGATCGCGGGTCGAACCTGGATAAGATTGGCACGGGACCGAGATGAGTGGAGTACAAGAAGAGAGGCCTGTGCTCAGCACTGGACGATAACAGGCTGAAATTAATGATGATGATGATGATGAAGTTGTTTTCAATATCTTTGTTGATCGATTAGGTAAGTTAAGTATAGACACAAACTGAGAATTCAAATTCAAATCAATTTATTTGCGTGAATATAGGTAATATACAGGTATACAGGTTTTAGTTTATAAAATAGGAAATAAAATTTAAAAAAATGCAGTCGTATGTCCGGTTTTTAAAGCAGGTGATAAAAATAATCCAACTAATTGCAGGCCGATTTCTCTGCTCTCGACTTTTTCTAAAATATTGGAAAAAATAGTTAAGAAAAGGGCCATAATAAGTATGTTATTTAGAGAGCAATAAGCTATTGAGCGAAAACCAATTTGGTTTCAGACAATGGCTTTCAGCTGAAGATGCTGTGCTTAATCTATTATTATTCAAGGTAGGGTGGAGGCCATAAGAGCCTCCCGTCACTGCGACCCTTGCGGATCTATTGTAGCTTAACGAATAAGATTATAAATATTATTAAAATAATATATAAGGATCACTATATTCTATCCCTTACTGGACATGCAAATCATAACTGACGTATTTATATTATGTGTTGTACATATATGTTCTGTCATTCTATTAATTTTCATAAAAAGTCACCAAGAAATGTTTACCACACAATATATGTACATAAATACATAAAACGTAATAATTATAAATCCAAAAATCAATAGAAGAAAAGAAGACCAGCGCTGGTTGTATACAACTATCATGCTGAGCTGGGACCGGGTTGTGACAAAAAACCTCTTATTTTTTAATTCAATGTGTTGTTGTACTATCTATGTTTTTCACTGTTTATTTTATTAATTTACTTATCATACTTACAAAGTTTAACATAATATACACATATTAAACACCTGAAAACCACA
Organism: Lycia hirtaria; assembly: GCA_947563715.1. Lineage (NCBI taxonomy): Eukaryota > Metazoa > Arthropoda > Insecta > Lepidoptera > Geometridae > Lycia > Lycia hirtaria. The sequence continues at coordinate 18,936,993 of OX387386.1, forward strand.
AATGATTCGTGATGGTGCTTATTCAGTATTCACTGCACTTACATAAGTTTAAATAAATATCAACCTACTCACTAACAAATCAATCTACCTACATATTTAAAGAAGTTGTATGTTATATGTTTAGTTGTATGTTTTTGTCACAATAAAATACATGTCTATGTCTATGTCGAGATGTGTAAATAGCGCTTAAATACGCATACGTGGATAATTTGCATCAAACACGGTACATTTGCGAGCCGTATATTTTCGCCGACAGCCGGAAAGGTAGGCCGGATTAATTAGCACAAAATTTGCATATTTCATAATCATCTCGTAATCACTGCATCACGTGAAGCCTGTTTGTGCTGTTAGTAGGTTAGATTAGGAAGCTGTACTGAAAAAACATACCAGAGACGATGTTTTAATACGCTCTTTTACCTTACTGCGTAAGAAAGAGGGTTATGTTTTCGCTTCGGTCGCGTACGTAACTATTGTTCCGTAACTAGTTACGTACGAAACATAATTATTCTTCGTACGATACTAGTGTCGATTTTCGAGTGTATGTATTTATATATGTATGATTCTATATGAACGCCTACAGCTTAAACGAAAGTTTGACCGATTTTGATGTGCGATGTGTCGTTTTTTTTTTTTTTATAATCTTTCATAAAATGTCTTTGGTAATAATAATAATACATCTATCGCAAACAATGCGTTTTTTTCGTAACCTCCAACGAGCTGTTTCGTAATATATAGATATAATCAAGCGTAACGAAATCGTAAGTTAGACTGCAAAAACCTCTTTTCTGTGGTCGAATATTGTTTTTTCTTTTAATATAGATACTTGTTAATACTGATTGTCGGCTGGCTTCACAGCTCAGTTGGTAATAAGTTTGCCTTATAATCCATAGGTCGTGGGTTCGATTATCACACAGGATAATCATTTGTGTGATGAGCGTGGATTTATATTTAGTATAAGTATTTACAAAAATAAGTATGTAAGTATTCTATCAGCTATCTGGTTCCCATAGTACAAGATTTGCGGCTTTGCTCGTTATTCTGAGATTTAAGAAATTAAATTTCACTAAGCATATATCAGAATTTACTGGAACCATTGCCTTTCAATCTGAAACAATGAGCCAGTGAGACTTTTTGCATGTGTTTGTATATTTTTTTACAGCGTGCACCAAAAGTCTATCGATCTAGAAAGTAATTTATAATTATCGTTAATATTCGAAGTGTTCCGTGTCATTAAATTTCGCGTGTTATTGCAGAGTAATTGAATAACATGTATCCCAATCGGGCAGTAAAGTGGCGCCCTCTAGCGGCCGCGCCACGTGACTGGTAATCAGACAAATTGAGACAAGTTCCTATTCAAAGGGGAGGAATGAGATCCATGAGATCCAAATAATGGCTTTGCGATTGTGACAGTTGCAATTAAGGCGGCGTAGGTCGCCAAAATTATTAAGGTTCTTACACCAGGAATGAAATATTGATCATAAAGCAGTAGATTTATTATATATTCTGTGCAGTATTGTATATTCTATTCAAAACTAATTCAGTCAGATTTCTCTTAGGTAGATACGGTAAAACTAATCGCAGATTTATTATTTTCATGTAGAATTTTGATGTAATGATAAAATTCAAAGCAATTATCGTCTGTACTTTGCACATTTTTCATATAACAGGTGAAAACTGTTTTCTGTCTCTTAATATTATCTGATATCGATGATTTTTAGGGTTCTGTACCTCAATAGGAAAAAACGGATCCTTATAGGATCACTTTGTTGTCCGTCTGTCCGTCCGTCGGTTGTCAAGACCTTTATCTCGGGAACGCGTGAAGTTATCGAGTTGAAATTAAAACCATATACGCAAATCCATAGTATCTTGCTGCAGAAAAAAAACTAAGTTTCTAAATTATTGTAAAAAAAGTTACAGCTGAATATATCGTAAAAAACGCACATTTCGACACTCAACTCGACCCGATATTTTCTCAACGTTTAAACCTTCCCTGGACTACAACAAACATTTCAAAACCAAAATTAGCTAAATCGGCCCAGCCGTTCTCGAGTTTTAGCGAGACAAACGAACAGCAATTGATTTTTATATATATATAGTGATTAACTTAAAAGATATCATTCAAGTAAACGAATTGAGTGTTTAGAAGTCATTTTTATTTTGAACAAACGGGTTACTCACGTCTATTTTTGAGCCGAATTCTCTGACTATAGTTTCAACCGTATACGGCGGTCTTTTTCAAAAGGAGCAGCGCAGATGTCACTCCCGAAGAACGTCTCGTCTGGTACTGCGAGCTAAAGCTAGACGTCGTTTTCTTTTACTTTTAAAACTATATTTATTGATATTAAAATATCATTTATCTACCGTCTATTACGTACGACTGAACGAGTCATTCTCGATACAGGTATTTGATGACCCTGGGCCCCATACTATGAAGCCTCAAATCAGATTTTAAATTATATAGGATATAAACGATAAAAAAGTTTAAAAATTAACTACTTTAGTAAAGCTAATATTTGTTTAGTATATGTACGAGTATGTTTCTGAACCAATTTGGTCACAGAAAATACCATTATACAACAGGATATGCTAACTTCCGGCAGTGATTCCGGAAACGGACGGCACGTGACGTACCCGCTCCGGAAGCGCACTGTTTCCGGACCGAGCCCGTTTTGATAATCACTTGAAATTGTTTTGCGGGTAATTTGAACCGCATTTGGCTGCGTACGACGCTCATGGAAGGAAGAAACTTCGCACAACTGATTAGGCTGTCATCGAAATGATAATTTTATTGTTTCACTAGCGGTTGCCCGCGCCTTCGTACGTGTAGGAGCAATTCCCGCTCATGTTCAACTTCCCTGTTCACACCTTGGTCTTGCCCCGCTTTCGTCACGCTCCCATCACGATTCTACCCCGCTATCTTATTGCCACTACTGTAAATTTGCTCTTTAATAGATTTTTTCAAGCTCACATTTCTGTTATCAAGCAATCGTTGGACGTAAAGAAATTATTGTCATCGCGTTTTTTTTTTAGTTTTAATTAAAATGTTTTCTATTACAAAAAAAATATTACACAGGCATAGGCCTACCTATGGATTTCCAAAAAGATCGATTGGAAGTTGCTTGCATCCAGCGTCTTCCTCCCACTGTTAGGTATTGAGGCCACCTTGTGACTGGTCTTCTTACGCTGCGCTTGCCGGTCCGTGTTTTTTTCTTTTCTTTTCGACTCCATAGGCCATCAGTTTTGCGTGCTATGTGCCCTGTCAATTGCCACTTCAACTTGCCAATCCACTGTGCTATTTTGGTGACTTTATTTGGTGACTTTAGTTAACTCTTCAATACACACACAAAGGTTACAGGTACTCACCGAGGCTGCCCAAGCCCGGTTGGCTCACACAGAATTAAATTCCCCGATAAAGGCAAAATGTTATGATCTTCGCAAGTTTTCTTTCGCACTTTAAGTTTTGATGATTTGAATCTGAATTTATAATATTTCGCTTGTTTAAATACTACCGTTTATTTCACATTTCAGAATCTCTTAACACTTTCAGTCGGTTCACATACAATGACATGTACGTATTACCTCTGATATTTCTCATTTTATTATTTCGCTATGATGATTATTATTATTTGAAGGCTTTAAGGCAATGGAAATACTGAAAGATCGTTAGTCAAGATAGATGCGCTGTAGTTTACGAACATTACAAGAAAAAAACAATAAAATTGTGATCAATCTCTATTACTGCATATCTCTATACTGCCCCGTCATATTCATTTCGTTTCATTCCTCTCCATCCTAAGGTTGACTGGAAGAGATTGTTATTAGCCATAAGGCGATAGTTTTTAAATAATTTGTCTTGATTCTAAATTCCAAGGTGTGTACAATAAAGAGTTTATCTATCTATTTTATCAAATCGTGCATATTACTTTAGTATGAACGCCGTTCTACGCTTTAAAGTAGTGATTTTATAACGCAGCTTTCAACATAATTATATATATATTTAGGCACACGTATGACTAGGTACAGCTAACAAAACAAAACAATTATAATTGAGATTAACGCTCGCATTTAATACGCAGTTAATTAGGATTTTAATTGAGGGAGGAATAACGAACATCGTACGCTTGTGTGGCGCTTCGTGCTATAGGTAGCGTCAGCAAAATAATGGGGGATGAAAAAAAAAACGTTTGTCATTTTGCCAAGTGACTCCTATTTGTTTAGTAATTATCTCTTAATTTTAAATTTGATGTCGTTGTCCAAGAATGAAAAATGACATGAAAATACTACTCTCTGTACTTCAGGGTATGTGACACGTTGTTATTTTACAAAATTATATTATATTTAAGATAATATCTCAAAGTAACAAACGCAGTGAGTTACAGGACACATTTAGAATGTTGAAATCAAGAATGGCTAGCTCATCTCTAGGCTAGGCATCGATATATTCGGTAGTTTCTAATGCTTATAAATGACTTACCAGACATAACAAATCATAAATGCACATTATTTGCCGATGACATCTCGATTTTATTTACAGGTAATCAAAAGGATAACTTTGACATTGAAATTAATAATACAATTAAATCAACAATTGAATGGCTTGACTATAATAATTTAAACGTAAATCTGACTAAAACCAATTACATACAATTCTTGACGCATGGAAGAAAACCGACTCAAAGACATTTACTTTATAATAATGTACAATTAGAGGAGACAAAGCATGTTAAATTTCTGGGTATCAGTTTGGATCAACATTTAGACTGGAAAGAACACGTAAAAAATGTATGTTCTAAAGTGAACAGATTTGTACATGTTTTAAATAAACTCCGTAAAACATCGTCACGGCAAACGGTAGTACTGGCGTATCATGGTTATGTTAGCTCTGTTTTGCGCTACGGGCTTCTACTTTGGGGTAATTCTACCCACATAAAGAAGGCATTTCTGTCACAAAAGAAATGTCTCCGGGCCATGGTTGGTATCAGACCTTATGAATCATGCAGGCCTCATTTCAAAGAACTAGGAATACTAACGCTGGCATCAATGTACATCTTTGAAATTGCAGTATTTGTCCGTAACCACCCGAACCTCTTTCAATCAGCTAATGATAAGTATGTTAGAGCTACAAAATATGAAAAAAGATTAATTTTTAAACAGCCCTTTAGGTTAGCACTAGGTCAGAAAAACTGCTATGCCATGTGTGTTACTGTATATAACAGGTTACCACCATCAATTAAAGAACTGCCATATGGAATATTTCGGAAAAAGTTAAAAAATTGGTTACTGGAAAAATGTTTTTACAATGTAGATGAATTATTGAATAAGCACAATATAAATTATCCTACCAACTAGTTATTAAGATTTGAATTGATTGTTTAATTTTGATTGTTTTTGACTCACTCTGACTTTGAAAAAAGTTAATTCCACATGCCAACAAATGGCAAAATAGGCCGGACTGAATTCACTTTAAGATTATGCTTGTACCCTATTTTTTGTGGATTAAATTCATTTCATTTCATTTCATTTCATTTCATTTCATTTCATTTCATTTCATTTCATTTCATTTCATTTCATCTCTTTATTGCGTAAAAAACGATTCTAAAGTTTCAATTAGGTATGAAATGTACCTAGCCTATATCGATCTCCAAGTTCTCTACTATATATGTATGTAAATGTACTATATATGTATGTATGTAAATTTTAAGGTCTCATACAAATACTCGTAGTTCTCGCTATTTCGATTAAAATAAATATTCATACATGCAAACAATTCTAGCTAAATAAAGATATTTTTAATTGTGTAACCTTAAATTTGATTTGCTACCGTGGGTCGGATGACACGTTAAATTGTAGGTCCCGGTTAATAACTGACACATATTCATAATCGCTTTGAATGTTGTAATATTGACAAATATCCTTTAAAAATCATATAAAACTTTATAATCTATAATTCTCTTTTCTCTCTTTTCCAAGCTATACATCCTACATGTTGTTGAAATTCAGCCTTTCTGTTTTTGCTTCTCCATTTCGTTCTATCCTCGATGTTGTCATCGGTCAGCACCCCCATTCAAAATCATTCGTTCGTCATTCGTTCATGGAAATGACAGAGATGGAGATATGTTTCCGACCCGATTCCGTATCCGACAAGTTGTGAATAGAACAGGTCATGGTCAGGTCACATAGTATTCCTTCTTTTAGAACTACAGCTTTCTATGTTGTTTAGTCTAGTAAAAATAAGATTTGTAACAACATAAAAGACAACTAAGTATATTGTTATTTAAATGAATGTACTGGTGTTTTGAAATACATTTGACACAATTTCATAATGATATTATAAAAGCAAATTTTGTTACCTTTACACGCTCAAACGGCTTAGCCGATCGTTATGAAAATTAGTATAGAGATAGCTTTGGACCTGGAGATGGACATAAGCTACTTATCATCATCATAATCATCACAGTTTTTCATAACTACGCGAGTGAAAGTGCGGAACGCAGCTAGTCTGTAAATCGGGGATTATTGTTGATTTATGATTTTTAGTTATTTTCCTATCATAATTTCAAAGAATCCCCCCAGTTGCAAATACTGTGATCTGCTCCATACAAACGGATTTATTTTTACTAGACTATGGAGCCTGTCTCTGGATCTTTGACCGGGGATGGTTGGAGAGTTGTAGTACTAAATTCCCTACGCATTGCGGAGGCTTCTTCACATAATATCAATTAAATAATTGTAGCCTAGCACTAATTAACAGACATTTTTAAATAAAAACTACGGGTCACTCACGTCTGTTTTAAGCCGAAATATCCGACTATAGTTTCAACCGCATTTGGTGGTCTTTTTCAAAGGAGCAGCGCACACGTCACTCTCGATCGGTAACGCGCCTTGCACAAAAAAAAAAAAATGTGTGAAAACCACGTTAGTTTCCATAGTAATTAATAGACACCAGCAAATAGATATAATGCAGAGTTTCCAAGGCCAGCTTCCAGGTCCAGCATAAGATCAGTTCTATGTCATCAAAATATTGCATTGTCATTCATTTTACATATGCATACAAATATTCATGCATGCTGTGCGCTCTAAGAGTGGATTACGGGATCGACCACATCAATAGCATGTTATTAAACGCAATATTTCCTGTAATCTGTAATGAGTGCCAAATAAATAAATAAATTTAGTTCAATCGAAAACCAGGAATTGGTTCCAAATTTAACTTGCAACATTTGATTACAGACAAAAAAGCTTCTAAAGAAACGTATAATAATGATTATTAGAGTTTACTTTTATTGCTTTCTAGAGTAGAAATCAGCCACGCAAAATTTATGTAACAAATGTTCGTTCAAGTCCGATCAATACATTTTTTTGCTACGTAGGTATGTAATTTTAGTCGCAAAAATCAATGAGTTATTTATCACATTTTCGTTAACTGTTTTTCCGGCTTTCTTTTGAAGTTTATATCGAAACAGTGTAAAACAGATACAGTTACAAAATTTATCCTGTTTGTTATTGCAGGCATATTTTAGCCGAAAAATACTAACTGGATAATAAAATCTCTGGAGCAACAATGACGCGAGCGAAGTCATGGATGCAGCTAGACTAGATAAGAATATTTACATTTATTACAATTGTAGATAAACGCTGACGTAAACGACAAAATGAAGAACTAATGTAAATATAATAATGAGTTAAAATATTAAGGAAATAAATTGTTATAGTTTAACAAACTGACGCACCCGACTCCCAAACGCGCAATGTTGTTTTAAAAACCAAATTACTGATTTGATTGTGATGAAATTTCTATTGGACCAATCTAACTTTCGTGAATAATTTCTTCAATAACAATTATTTATATTCGTGAAAATATTTGCACAAAAATGTGGTCAATATAATTTAAAATAAAATTGCTGTCTGATCTGGGGAAAGATAAATTGTGGTAAAAAAGTGTATGTATAAACAAATTATACACTTTTTTTACCACAATTTATCTTTCCCCAGATCAGACAGCAATGTATACTTTTTATCGAGGATTTGTAAATTATAATTACTCATTTGCTTATTACGCATTTATTTATTGAATATCTATTAACTTTTCTTTTAATTTCTTCCTCATCCTTATTACGTTAATCATCTGCCAGTACATACATAACGTTTGTCGGAAGGGCTCGAGCACTTCCGGGGCCCGGGGCGGGCGGTGGGAGACGGGGGGAGGGAGGGAGTGCCGCCACATCCGGCGGAACCTGCAGGCTGCCCCCGCGCGCCGCCTACCTCGCCTCGCCTCGCTTCAGCTTCTCTGTACCTACGTTTTACATTGTAAAAACAAAAACAATTTGGTTAGAACATTAATTGTAAGTACATGCATTATAATCGAAATTATCTATATTCATCGATCTATATGTACTAACGTACTAGATGTCATGTTTTGATCACTCACTTTGTTACATGTCTACATCTGTTGCAGTGTCTACATCTTGTAGCTGTCTGCTAGACAGTGACGTGGGCGGTGATGCAATAGCAATGCAGCTACCACGTCCACGGTTTTGTTGTCTAAAATTTCAATTCAATTCAATTCAGTGCTTTATTTGCCAGTTAAAGGGTAACATACGTAGCTCGTATTATTAAAGTTGTACAGCCAATTACAACCTTATACCAGGTGTAAAAACATACTGGCAAATCCATAGATATTACATTTTAAGATGTTCTAGTTTACATTGAATCCTTTGTCTATATTACCTTTAATTATTACCTGTACAATACAATTATACCTCTACAATACAATAAAGCCGTGATTTGCGAGGATGGAGTTCGGTATAATGTTTTTAGCGTTTCTTTAAGCTAAGATAGCAACATTAGCAACCTTCTTGAATCGAACTATTTGTTTACATTTTACAAAGGTATTGTACAAAGAGGTTGGAAATATTTTGTGCTGAAAATGTGAAATCCCGTCGCGTACGAATTATGAAATTACTTTCCGCCCTAAGAGGACAAAATGCACTTTTCCACGCTTACTCTAGGCCAAAGCAATTTTTCCTTGGGCTAGATAAAAGGCTACTCCGCCAATTGTACTAATGTTATTGTTTATTGCAAACATAAAGAAAATACATTACATAAACAAACCGCGAGTGTTTAGTAGCAATATTGGGACTCGAGCGCTAATGCAACGGAGCGAACATTGAGCCGCCCGACAGTGAATACGCGTCGATCGTAGGACCCTAAAAAGGGTATGCATTGTGGGCATGACTCAAATCATAAGATGCTAGCGATTTAGTGAAATGAAAGCTTCTTTAGGCGCACTGAGCAGTTTATTTTGTGGGTATCGAATGAGACTGAGCCAACACGCTCGGATATTGTATAATGCTCGTCGCTATGTTGACTCGAGCGACATTACCCAAAAAGTCAGCTCGAGTCAACTAAAGGAACGAGGGATATTATTTTGTAATTGAATAATTTTATCAATAAAGTATGTCCATGTCCATTGTCACTAATATACTGCTAAATCGAATTATTAACGTCGCCTCTATAAAGTTTTCACTTTTGTCGTGTGATTTTAAGCACATATTTTTTATTTATTTATTTGGTCCACCAGATAAAGTTATGCCTTCATTTTTTCCTGCAACCTTCTTGCCCAGAACAAGTTCTACGTGTCGAGTGACGTCGCGCGGGATAGTTAGTGCACGACATCGCAAGCAACATTACGTGTCGCGGGGTATGTTGCGTGTGAACGCAACATACCCCGCGACTGCTCGCGACATACCTCTTGACTTGACTTTTTCTCCTCGTGAATACATGGTTTTACGACTAAATGCATAGTGAAAAAAAAATGGGAAAAAAAATCTAGAAGGTAACCATATTAGGTAACCATTCACATGAGAGTACGTACGGAAAGATTCAAATTATGATAATAAATTTATACAGGGTTATTACGGTGACCTATACTAAGCCGAAAGAGGGCCATTGTATCCAACATTCATCGTTGGGTCGTTATAACCAACTTCTATGGGGCCAAGTAAAACTTTGCGAAAAAAACAATCATGTTTGTGTTCTTATAAAATAAGTAAGGGTAGGAGATTCATGTTTGGATTTTTTTTGGAAAGTTGTGAGCAACGGACAGTCTAAAATTGATTTTGTTTCAGGCTTTGACTTGCTGTTTTACCCAGGTAGTGAAGAAAGTCGCTCAGTTAATATATGTTAGTCATAATATATGTGTATTTATATAATGTGTTAATTGTATGTATTAGTATAATATCGGAATTCAATTTAATTTTTATTACTTAATTCAGAATTGTATTGTTAATGTATGAAATTTACATTGTATAATTTTATTTTATGCCAAATCGTTTTTTTTTGTTGGAATCAGGTACAAAAGTTCAGCTGCCTATACCACAGGCTCCTAACTTAGTTTAGGCAGCAGAATATAATACAGATATTTGTCTATTAATAAGTTGTAATTGTACTATATGTTAATTTGTAAAATTGTTGGAATGTAATAAATTTGTGTGACGGACAGCGTTGGCGGGCTACGTTGTCCGTCAGGGAATGTGTCTCTTTAACCTCCGATGTGTGGACTGTAGCTTAGTGTCAGCTTCTCGAGAGAATACTAGCTAATGTGACCTTGCCTAGACCTATCGCGGGTTAAAAATAACAAACGATTACAACAAATCGACTTTATTGGTATTCCACAAACTTTAGAATCGGTACACTAATTAATAACTAAAGTACTTAATACGCGGTTAACGGAGAGCGGGGAGATGACCCGATATGTAGGTTTGTTTGCAAGACCTGCTGCGCGGGCGGCCGTGCGTTCGCGTCTTTACTGTGTCTGTGTCGTCGTGTTCAAAAGGTGCTAGAAAACGTAGCTAGATTTTTTAAGCTATAACTTTTCGAAAATTGTAGCTGACGGGGGACTAAAAGTAGCCAGATCTAGCTATAAAGTAGCTAAGTTGGCATCAGTGTGCCCCGCATCTTGCCTCGGCGACTCTGCGAGGAAGTGCGGCGTGCGGGGAGAGATTCTAGAAACTTCGCGTCGTCCCCCGCCCGCTACTCCTGTCACCGTAAGTTGTGTCCTTCACAGTTAGATTTGATTTGATTTGAGAACCGCTATGGTTGAAGAATTTGTAAATCGGTGAGACTACTTTAAAAAAATAACAATAATAAATTTATTACTCAAATCCAAGATAACACTTTTGTACAAAGTAACGCAATGTACACAATCAGAGTAATTATTTTCTAAGTACTCTAGATGTTGCACTCTTGCACGAATGAAACAATAAAATACAAGACTATTTTAGTTACCTTTTCCATGGTGTTGAATATCTTTATAGAAAATTTTATCAGGGTTAGCTGACCTAGAATAGAAGATAGAATGACGCAGACGACATCAAAGTCTTGTTTACTCTACTTTATGCTGGAATGATTGTTACTTTTATAAATCAATTGACCAGATTGATTTACAGAAACAAGATATTTTGCAATACCTTACTTGTGAAAATAATTTATTTTACTTTGTCTTTTATAATATTCTATTTAATTCTTTATTATAGTATTCTTTATATCATAAGTATATATTTACAGAAAGAAAGTTGTGTTCTATCAGCTGTCTAGTTCCCATAGTACAAGCTGCTTAGTTTGGACTGGATGGTGTAGTGTGAAATGTCAACTGTCAACTAATATCAAATCGCGATACTCTCATGACACGCACCACATGCTCCGTACTCCCGAAGGAACCACAGCGAGCGATAAAAGCGTCATGCATAATGTAGCCGCGTCCGAAATCGAAAAATTAAAAAGTGCCGCCATCTGGCGAGCGCTCGGCAGTCGCGCGCCTGTTTTGACGGCCCGTCCGACGCGCGGATAATTACCCGGGTCGTGTAACGCGAGCTTTATCCCGGTAATCGACTGTGAAACGAGTGTGGGCTTGTATGTAGTACTTACAATAGAGATGAGCTTTTTGCGTATCTTGGTTTAGTTATTTCCATAATGTGATTTTATTTCCATACAAAACTATTTTTACCAATTATAGTAATAGAGTATATTTTTAGAATGAAGTAATTGTGGTTAGATATAATATCGGTGTTAATTGTCGGTTCTTCAAAAAAAAATAATTTGCCTCAAATAACGACAGATACTAAACCTATCTACAATTACTTAATTGTAAATTTATACTCATTTAGACTATAACTGGTAATAGTTATTTATTATAGTACTAGGCTGGAAATGGTATTTTACCGTCGAGTGCCTGATTATTTATCTGCCCAATTAAATTTGTGTAGTAGGCTGTGACATACGGACAGACAGACGGAAATGACAAATTTATGAGGGTTTCTCACAGTTACTACAGAACCTTAAAATCCTTTTAAGGTTCTACGGGATGATAGTGACAAACCAAACAACCAAGACGTCAAAGCTCTATTTTAATAGATAGTTAATTTTGCATGAATGGATAAATTTGCTAATATTATCCAAACTGGTCTTCTATTTATAACTCGCTTTATTAGCTTCACTTGCAACTCTGGGAACTAGAAGTCTTATTTAAGGTGAAACGATTTTCTTACAAAAGTATTTTTATTAGTAGAGTTTTTAACAAATTCCGGTCAATAAACGTATAGTTTTCCAATAAAGTAATTGTCGTTAGCTCTAGTAACGGTATTTATTAGCAGTAAATCATATTTGTTGAAGAATAATAAGTATGTAAAGTAAAGAGTAGTAGTAGTAGAGAGTAAAAGAGTAAAGAATAAATAATATGTAAATATTGGTGGACATCACATAACATCATCTTGCCCAAACTAAGCAAAACTTGTATTATGGAAACTAGATGGCTGATAGAATACATTATATACTTTTTTGTAACTACATACTTAAAAAACATAGAAACATCCAGACAGTAAAAATACCCATGCTTACCTCACAAATGTTTGTCCTGGGTGGAGATCGAACCCACGACCTACAAGCTTAGCAGGCAGACATACTACCAACTGAGCTATGAGGCCAGTCAGAAAAAATATTGAGATTAATAGCAAATACATATATATATTATATTTATAATTTTTGAAAAATTATTTAAGCAAAATTATCTATTAATCTGTTTTATACAACAAATGTGTTTTGCCGCCTTTAAAGCTAACCGCAATTACTTCAATGTAAAACTATAAGTACTCTTTTCGCCCATAATTTGGTAGAAATACTTTTGTATAGAGATCAAACCACCTTAAATAATTTCAAACTGTCGAATCGGAATGAAATTTGGTATAAGCATATAATATCGATGAAAATATAATAATTCGGTGCGATCAAGCTGATTTATTGATGCATTTTAGAGGTGGATGTGGGACTCTACTAGTAAACCCTTTTAGTTTAAGCTGAATCCTTTTTATTATCTGTATTTATTTTGGGGCTTAAGTCGCTATGCGATTATGTTAGCCCCGTTTAACTTAACTTATATTATGTAGTGTGTTTCCGCTTCGAGGTCTTGAAGCTAGTACTCTTGACGGCTTTGGTGTCTTCAAGTTGGTATACTCTCACGGATCTCATTGATCTCGGTTGTTCTTGAGGACTGACGCTGATTCCGTTGATTCTTTATCAAAGTGATAAACAGTTATATTGACTAGCCATCGCACGAAATAATATTAATATATCACCAGAGGTGAGTAAGCAGTACCTTCTTCGAAAAAAGCTAGCGGGAAAATGCAGGATTCAAGCTGCTTCCAATCGGTCTTTTTGGAAACCCTTGAGGGAGGCCTTTGTCCATCTGTGGACTTCTTATGGCTGAGATGATGATGACGATTGTATGATATTTGCATTCCGCGCAAGAAATGGTTACTGAAAAGATAATTTTAGTTTTTTTAATGGGCATGCAGTTGCCTTTATTAACTACATCAAAGCAATATGCACACTACACATAACTAACTAAACTAATACATTACTAAGCAAATCGCTTATCCCACACCAATAGAGGTCTAAAAACAATCCAACTACCCACCCCAACCTCTAACCTACTACCAATTGGCAGCGTACCCAGCATGCTCTAGCATTGCCACGTTCAATAGCAATGCTTATGCAATGGGTCAGATATGCATCAACATTTTAGTCACTTGTCGCATCGATCAAGCGCTCAGATAAATTTTTGTTGGTTTCAAAATAAAATGTACAGGTTAAATCCTAGAAAATCAAGATAGTCTGTCAATGGTAAAGATGTTTTTCTGAAGTAAGAGACAAAAGATACTTCATTCTTTATGACGGAGAAAAGGCAGGCGTCTTTCTGCTTGCTATGGCGTTGAGTTTGACGAGATTTTCATCACACCAGTCGGACACAGCCTTTATAAGGCTAAGTCTCATTCGAACCCGGAACGGTTACCTTCTCTTAAGAAGGCCCTTCCCGAGGCGCGTTGAAGTACGAGCCACTCGTAGTTAAAAAGCTTGTTGTTTCATTCAATGCGATGTTCGGAAAAGAAGCTCTGCAAAAAAGAAAGACAGCGCCAGAACCCTTTGGTCTGTTTTCACCAATTTTCGATATAGTCACAAAATCACAAGATAGTGTGCTGAACGTTACATCACAATATACGTGTTTTTGTAAAATCCTGAGAACTTTATAATTTTTCTTAAATTTATACTTATCGATATTTTATATTTACAATTTCTGAACATGTTACAAGCGGTTATTTGTGTAAAAAGGGGGACTTTTGGAGGCTTGCCCTGGGTTTATGCCTCATAGTTTGATAGACCATCTGAACAAGATATCTGTTAGAAAAAAAAAAAAAGTTATAACGTCATAAAGTCGTACGAGCTTTTGTATTGAAAGTACAACTTAATTTACTCAAATTTATTACGCATGACTATATGACTGACCACCAATTCGCCTGGTGTTAAGCGACAGTGTGGCCGAGGATGAAGCTCGTCAATCTAGAAGATATCTATCTATTCACTCTAGCCTTGACTCTAAGATTGTAGTTCATAGGAAACAGAGATGACGGCAAAGAATTCCTTTCGATTAATACAAAACAAAGTAAATGACTGAATACAAGTAAGTATATTGTTAAATAGATTTCATAAAACTTAACTCTGTAAAAGTCGCGGGCGCCACATATTCATATAACATTTATGGTTCACGGTTTCACAAGTGTAAAAGGTCGTGGGCGCCACATACCTATAATTCAAATTCAAATTCGTTTATAACACAAAACATGGGTGCAGCAAGATATAATACAATGTTTTTATTTTTATGTTAATCCGCCATGCCTTAGCTATGCACAATTTAATTTATAAGTTATATAATAAACAAACAATATTAAACAAACACATAATACATACGAAAAAAGGGATAATAATTAGCATGTCAAATATTACAAGTATTAGAATATGAAAATGTCAATTAATTATTGTCAACTATGATTCTAACAACTTGCATTCTTACTTATAAACACTGAATAAGCGCATATTAGTTAAACAGTGTTTTGTTCCGTTTTCGCGCGTTACAGTTCCCCTGTGACAGAAAGTGATAAATGTTTATTCAGTGAATAAGATTTTATCATACGTTTATAAGTAAGATATACAGGTTTTACTCATTGAATACTAAGTAAAAACAATGGAAAATCTCAGATCTCAGCACTTACGAGGATAAGACCACATCTTTAAGGCCTTTTAGTATCTTGGCCTTCTATATCTTGGTGTTGCACTTTCTAATCACACAGGATGGCATTGTGTTCATAAGTCACGATACGCGTCTAAGGCGCGTCGCCCACACGAGCTGGAGTCGAGGCGGCGTCGAGGCGCGGGCGTACAAGCGGTGCGCCGCTTCTACGTTTCCTTCAGGTTTAAATGGCAGTGCGCTCACACACTAGTGTCGCGTCGCAGGCGACGACGTGGAGTCAAGGCGCAGGCGGGGCGGAGGCGCGGCAGAGGTGTCGTGTGCGACCGCGCCATGACTCCACCGCCATTTTGTCATTTTGTTTCGTGCATAGACGTGTTTACACTGTAGTGTGTGAAGGAAGCATAGCCGCCCGCGCCTCGACTCTAACAAAAACGCCACGCCTTGACTTACCAGTGAGCGACGCGCCTAACAGCGTTGCCCGACGTGTCGCAATTGAAGCTTACCACGCAGAGCACGGGAAAACCTATCTACATATACAACATCATTGAGGGTAGTTCTCTAATTCGTTCGTGATTCTAACGACGAAATTGTTATATTATATAATGCCTTTATCTTTTCAATAGTCATCGATAGAATAATAAGCATTTTCAGTTATAACATTCTTTAGCTTATATTTTAAAATATGGTAATTCTCTAAATTATTCTCTTTTTTTTTTTGTAAATAATATTATTCACATAGTTAGTATATTATACACATAATATTATTCACATAGTTCACACTCTACTTTTTACATTGAAAGATTCCTCTGACGAAGTTGTGAAGAGTTTAACAGTCGGACTGCCTCAAATAAATTCCTTAGTTTTAATTTGAAAAAAAAAAACGGGTACTCACGTCTATTTTTGAACCGAAATCTTACTCATAGCATTCGTATACGGCGATCTTTTTCAAAAGGAGCAGCGTAGCACAGCGGACGCTAAAAAGTCAAAATTAAAACAAGTTAATAAAGATAAGAGTAAGATAAGGCCTATAACCAGCAGAGGTGGGATAGAGAAGGCTGTGGATGATAATGATGATGATGAAGTTAATAAAAGTAAAACATCCCCAATAAAAAAAATGGCTGAACCGATTTTGATGAAACATAGCTAATAACACTCTCGATCAAATCCTCTATCCATAAAAAACTACATCAAAATCAGCCCACCCGTTTCCGAGCTACGATACCACAAACGCACACACAGATACACACGTCAAATATTTTAATACCCCTCTTTTTCTTGGTCGGGGGTTAAAAATCTAATTAAAATGTCTAACAACCAGTATTTAAATGACTATAAACTCAAATGATTAACGCAAAATTAGATAAAGTGTTTTAGCTCTACTTACATTGGGTGTGCCACCAAAATGTGGAATAAGTTTACTGAATGTATCTTGCCAGATATAAATCAGTTTCACATCATCGCCAACATCAGATTATAGGAGGAAAAAGAAATGTGAACCACGTGACCACTGTAGGGTTAAAGTAAGAGAATTGTTTCAGTTGAACGAACATTTCAGAAGACCGTAAAAGGCGGCACATTTCTTAGGTACGGGAAATGAAATAGTTGAGTCGGTCGCTCGCAAAACTTGCAAATTAGAGGGCCATGTTTACCAAGGGGGCATAATTAGAGGTGCCAATCGCTCTCTCGGCGATCCGTCAAGCATTTCCTAGTTGGCATCGCGAAAAGGTAACCAGCGGCAGAACTGAATGGACCAATTAAATAATTCAGTAATTCGCGGAGCCGCCGCACCGCCGGCGACGTAAACATGCGTGAGACGCGGCGAGGGCGGGCGGCGGTGGTAGAGGGGAGAAGGCGTGGCCTGTGACGTCACGCGCCACCAGCCTCAGTCGGTCAACACCCGGCGCTTGCAGCGGTCGCGGCGACGCGTCGCCTTTTTTCTCCCCCGAAGTACGATACGAGACGCCAAGATTTTCGACCGCCAGTACCACTCACCCTCCAAGGTGTTGAAGTTGGAGGACGACCCTTGGGGGTCGTGCGCCATGTACTCGCCGGACAAGATGAAGTCCGGCGGGGGACTTATGGCGCCGCCGGGCTGCTTCCCGGGCAGGTACAGCCCGACGTACCGCAGCGGAGACCCGCGCCGGTGCGTGCCCAACCCGAGCGTGAGTACCGCAGAATCTTCTCATACACCTATTACACCCACTCACTCCATACTCACACTCACCTGTCATGCTGACAGCTAGTCTACTCTCACCCGTCAAACTCGCCCATTCTCGTCGCGGTGAGTCGACCTTTGATACCTATTCGAATTACGCCTAAGTAGGTAAGATAGGTGTAAATCTTCAGATACGTTGTCACGTTGTTTACGTTAAAGAATATTTAATAATGTTAGGTACGAAGATTTTTCGCACAAAACCGTAGGACGGTGCTAAGTATTATGTTTTCAGGTACTAATGATTTTATTTTCAGGAAGTGAATTTTATATTTGCCTGGCGAATTGATTTGCTTGCTACGCCGTAGCGATTGTATTATGGAGCTCCATGGGGTTGTATATATTATTATTTACATGTATGTATATGTATATATTATATAGGTATTAGCGAAATTAATCACGAAGTCCAAACTATGTAGTTTTCAGTACTTATTTGATTTGTTAACACAATCAATTTAATTTTAAAAGAACTTAATTTATTAAAATAACTATAATATCATACCTACAGCAAAGAGATCAAAACACAGGCTTTTCCGTTATTAACCAATAACTAAATAAACATAACAATGCTAAAAATATCGCTTACATTCGAATATGTTTATATAAAATCAAAACATGATATTAATCATAATATACCTACATTCCGAAAACGCGCAACATTTGAATATATCGTTATAACTAATTGACCGCCCAAATGTAACCTATTAAAAAGTTTGCATTGAGCAGGGTAGGCTGCGAGTATTAATAAAAGTATCATAAAAATTAATAAAACATACAAACACAAATAAAATTAAACGTGCTTCTAAAGTGATTATATTAGCATTGAAATAAATTATTATTATTTTAAATGTTTGACTGAAGCACAGATATAAAGAAAAAATACATCAACAATTTTGCAAATAAATGTAAATCTAAAACAAATACAAAACTACTACGAGTATGTACTTATATATATTTGCGTAAAATCATTAATCATGTAAATAATATAATATTATTTTATAACAATCAAATTATGCTTAATTATTAAAATTAATTAGAATTTACTTACCATTTAGTGGCATTTCACGGATTTGATTTTAAAATAAAATTATACAACATTAACGGAGAAAAATCGATGAAACGCGCGTTTTTGGGGAATTCCAAAATGGTGGCTTTTGCCGACGGCCGACGGAATCATGTTCCTCGTAAGTCAAATAACGGGAATGCTACTAACGCAAATAATTGGCTTTAAATACTATCTTTATTTTATGGTGTTTGATTGAAAACTTGGGTGGTTTTGTTAATGAGATATCGATGTAGGCCGAATAATTTACTATTATGGAAATAATAAAAACATAACAAAAGCTTAGATATTTCTGAGTATACCAGTAAAACACACGCTATAAAAAAACGATAAAGAATTTAAAATATATACCTAGTAATATATTGTGGATGTTTTTGGAAATTGTCGTTTCACTGTATTATATTCTCTTTCCATTAAGGCTCTAAAGTTATGTAATACTATGAAAGTTTCTATACTTAATAGTGTCATATAGGTAGACCTTCCTGTGTGTGATATTTTGCTAACTAACAATAACTAAAAGTAATCATAAATATATAACGAGATAAATACATGAATAGTGTATAAAAGTTGTTTGTAAACTGTAAAACCTATTTTTACATTAATAGAAAAACCTTGGTAGTAGGACAACTTAAATATTAACAGGTTTCTATACGAAATAGCATACTTATTTCAATATACGGAGGCCGACGGCCGCGCTACGCCGGCGGCTACGGTTCCGAGTAGCGGCGTGTTTTCTACGATACGTAGCCGTAGCAATGTCTACAGTTTAACGATATCTACGAAAAGCTATTCGTCGTAAATAATGACTCGATATTTTACATTAACATAAAAAAACCGCTATTTTAATAAACTTATCACTTGAGAAAATCATCAATTAACAGTTTTATTTTATGTTTCTTAAAGGATTTATAATCCTTTAAGAAACATAAACCCTATAAGGCCTTTTAAGGGGGATATTGGGAGGGATATAAAATTTAAAAATAAAATTTAAAATAAAGTAAAAATGCTCGCTAAATTGATAATTCTTCATTTTTCGGGCTGGGCTAGTATTAATTAAATATAAGTATTTAATTTAAATAATAATTAAATTAAAAATAATTAAAATGTAGTGTGAATTTTAAATACACGTGTTTAAAAAACACTAAGACATTGATGTTTAACGTCATTATTCATTATAAAAAATACAAACTTCTAGTTTGTACAGCTTTACTTACATTTTTTATAAATAAGTATACAAAAAAACTTACACTTTCAAATTAATTACTGTGAATATTCTAAAATGTTGTATTGTAAAAGGATTACGTTATTTTGTGCATAATATAATTTTAAAAAAAATTACTAGTAAATATACTAGGAAATCCTAAAAATACAATTTATATATATATTTATTTATATATTTATTTTATTATAATGTATATATTTATCACAGGTATTATGACGGAATTTCTTGATAAGATAAATCTGCGTACATGATTTGTTTTCCTTAATATTTTTTATACATGGTAAAATGATAAATTCTTAATTGCTAACTACAGTTACTGAAAACTATGTACAGATTTTATTTTAACTTGTCTCGTAAATGTTGGCATAATCTGGTTAACAAATGAAAATATAAAATGAAAATTTCGTTACTACTTTATTATTCTACGGGACAAATTATGATGAAATAAGAGGACTTATAATTGGCTTCTTTTAATTTTTATTTTACAGATTGTGGCTTCGACCATGGTCCTTGGCTCCGAACTTCTTCTCTTTCCTAAATATTTTTCATAGTCTCTAAATTGACAACAGGGAGAATTATTACATTTAAATCAAAATAATATATAAAATATAGGCATTTAAATATAGGTAGGTATGTATTTATTAATAAACAACGTTTTTTTTTGTGAAAACGCAATATTATAGTATGATAAAGTATAAATAAATAATGTAACTTTAATTTATGTAAAAGTTAAAATATGCATATATGTCAATATAGGACAATTTTGAGCTACGGAACCCTAAAATGAAATAAAACCGGCTAAGTGCAAGTCAGACTCGCGCACGAAGGGTTCCGCACCATTATTTATAAAAACGGAAAAAAATCACGTTTGTTGTATGGGAGCCCCCCTTAAATATTAATTTTATTTTAATTTAATTATTTATTTTTAAAGTGAATACTTATTAATACTTATAACTCAATATTCAGTGAATATTTCAAGCGTCTACCTGTTGCCGTTATCAATATCGAGCAAAAACGAGCAAAAAATCACGTTTGTTGTATCAGAGCCCCCTTAAATATTTATTTTATTCTGTTTTTTAGTATTTGTTATTATAGCAGCAACAGAAATACATCATCTGTGAATGTGAAAAATTTCAACTCTTTATCTATCGCAGTTCATGAGATACAGCCTGGTGACAGACGTACGGACGGACGGACGGACAGACAACGGAGTCTCAGTAATAAGTTCCCGTTTTACCCTTTGGGTACGGAACCCTAAAAACACGGCCACAGAAGCATACATAAGACTACGATAGAATTAGCAAATGAGACTGATGGAACAGTAGAATTTTCTGTTTCTCAAATCTAAGCACACGTAAATTTAGCTATTACGTTTTTACTTTTACGTGAGTAAACACCGCAAAATAAAAAAAGTAACGTGTGAACATATAACATGAAAATTGATATATATATAATCAAATGATATAGCTATTTAAACATAGGGTACATAGAGACTGGATTAATTTTTCATAGCCATCGTAATAAACTTTACGATACCTAAGGCGCATTATATGGTATTGTAGCATCCTACATCAGTGGTAGTACGACTCCCTTCTGAGCTGTAGGTCGTGGGTTCGATCCCCACCCAGGGCAAACATTTGTATAATGAATATGGATGTTTGTTCTGGGTGTTTCTATGTATCATAAGTATGTATGTATTTAAAATAAATAAATAAAAGTAATTTAAAAAATTAAGCCCACTTCAAAACAATCTAATTAATTGAAAAGGGAGAAATAACACGAAAACAATCAAAACTGAGCATCTACCGTAAATAGGTACGTAAACCAACATTTTTTTTTTGAGGTTGATGTCAGGACCTACACTATCATCAACTGAGTCCTATACAGACACCGACAGACTCCGATTATATCTCGGTATTAAAAATTGTAATTGTCGTTATATTGTAATAATTTTAAGACTTTTTAGCCACTGGATGATCGATCGTCGATCGATAGGTCGACGCCTACAGGTTTTCAATATTCAAAAACGCATTATGATTTTGAAAATCAGTTCTGTGAGTGTTTTGAGTACCCGACCCAAAAAAGAGTGTTATAAATTTGACGTTTTTATCTGTATATCTGTCTGTGGCATCGTAGCACTAAAACGGATGGGCCGATTTTGATCTAGTTTTTTTCGTTTGAAAGAGGATTTTATCGAGAGAGCTGCTTTGTTTCATCGAAATTGGTTCAGTCGGTTTTTTGTCGGGAGTTATTGAGTTTTCTATATTTATTCTCTATGCAATCAGACCTTGCTTCTCATATTACGAACTATTTCAGCGCAGAGACGAGAAATAACACTGCATCGCATTTTCACGGATAATTCAATATAAAAACGGGAATAATCAATTCCCGATTCATTTCTATTTCAAGGTAACACTGTATAGTAATTTGTGAGCTTTCCAGTTGGACGTTAATCGAATTAATTACCAAAGTTTATTCAGATACCAGTAATGGTTACAGTGCAATTCACAAAAGCGCATGAGCCTTTACATGTACACTAATCGTATCTATATTTTATTTATATTGCATTTGTGTGTGTGTGTGTAAAGCAAAGTAAGCAAGTGTCACACGTAGTTGATCAAATCTAATCTAATACCTTTATACGAGCAAATATTGTATATATAATCTGAATCTCGGGAACGGCTCCAACGATTTTAATTTAATTTGGTTTGTAGGTAGATTAGGGAACGATAAATCGATCTTGCTAGGTTTCATTTTGAGTGAACCCGGGTTTGTTCGTATTTTCAGTCATAAAAAATCCGAGTGAAGCTTGGTCACAAGGTACTATGACTTAATCTGTAAATCATGGATTAAAGGATGTCAAAGCACACAACGGCAGGTGATATGTGTTACCAAAATCAATTGTAAACACGTTGAAACAAAAAACTCTGAAACAAAATAATGTAATAAAGGAATGTAATGAAAACTTTAATCTGCAACTTTTTTTTTACCTTAGTCAAGTCTTAAATGCAGTCTTGAAACATTAAATGTTTTACTATGGAAATTGACGTGGTTTTCACACATTTTTAAATAAAAACTACGGGTCACTCACGTCTGTTTTGGGTGCAAGGCGCGTCACCGACCGAGAGTGACGTGTGTGCTGCTCCTTTGAAAAAGACCGCTAAATGCAGTTGAAACTATAGTCGGATATTTTGGCTCAAAACAGACGTGAGTGATCCGTAGTCTTTATTTAAAAACATTAAATGTTTTGTATTCAAAAGAACTTTCATTTTTAGAAGACTCATTCGTACCCTTGTTCATTCACGTAAAGCATAGTTGAGTAGATTTTTCACTCATAAACTTCGTATGTCTGTTCGAATGAAGATTTTTTTTTTCTATGCTAAACACAACTAAAGTTCCACGTCCAATCGTGACTTGAAACATTTATAAAGGTTTTTTAATAGTTTTTTTTTTTACTTGAATATGTTTTGTTCAAAATGACTAAGAATTTAATTTATTTGCTTTTAAGAATAAAATTAGTTGAAGGAAGGGAATAGGTATGATAAAATATATTACTTATTTACTTAAACAAAATATAAAATATACAATTTTACTTGTCTAAGCAACAATCTACTTCATCAAATTTATGTGTAGGATCTTTAACAAGCTTTATAAAATTTTACCTGTTTAGGCAACAATCTACTTCATCAAATTTATGTGTAGGATCTTTAACAAGCTTTATACAATTTTACCTGTTTAGGCAACAATCTACTTCATCTTTATGTGTAGGATCTTTAACAAGCTTTATACAATTTTACCTGTTTAGGCAACAACCTACTTTATCAAATTTATGTGTAGGATCTTTAACAAGCTTTATACAATTTTACCTGTTTAGGCAACAATCTACTTCATCAAATTTATGTGTAGGATCTTTAACAAGCTTTATACAATTTTACCTGTTTAGGCAACAATCTACTTCATCTTTATGTGTAGGATCTTTAACAAGCTTTATACAATTTTACCTGTTTAGGCAACAACCTACTTTATCAAATTTATGTGTAGGATCTTTAACAAGCTTTATACAATTTTACCTGTTTAGGCAACAATCTACTTCATCTTTATGTGTAGGATCTTTAACAAGCTTTATACAATTTTACGTGTTTAGGCAACAATCTACTTCATCAAATTTATGTGTAGGACCTTTAACAAGCTTTATACAATTTTAGCAGCAAAACAATTCGACCGTATGTTTTTTTGTTACGCAATTACTCCGCTAATTATAAATTGATTACGATGATTCGTTTTTATTTAGTAGGTGGTTCAGAGGTGGTTCACTATAAATTTTATCATAATCGGTTTAGTATTTTGGTTTTTCAAACAAAATAACTGGAAAATATGTCATCCAAGTAAACGATTTCCGTATTTTGAAGTCGGTATTTTCAGTTTTTTTGACTATAATTATTTAAATGTTTTCGCGATTACTACTCATTGAAATGAATATAATTATTATTATTTTATTCGAAAATAGGCTTGCGCTTGACCGTCAACACATCTCGTGTTTAGCGACAGTTACGGCCTACGATGGAGCGCGCTTGCCTAGAAGAAACTAGACACAAAGTGAAAGTGAAAGTGGAGCCAAATACTATTAAATATTTAGTAAACCTATTTCGATATGCTTTTTGTGTAGTAGTTTAGTTAGTTGAGTCTGTATATTGTTGTGTTGTGGTTAATAAAGGCACTTGCCCGAAAAAAAAAAAGATTTTATTATCATTTTGTTTGTAATGTAGATTCTGGGTTTAAAATAAAATAATCGAACTTGCAATTATTTTTTCTAACAAATGAAGCTAATGAATTGATAACAGAGCTCTGTAAAGTAAAACTATGAAACGGATTCGAACGTAAAAATTAAATTTTAGCAAAAACATTTCGAACTTTATAACATACTGTTACTGTACCTAATTAATGGATTCTTAGTAAACTCGGATCTTTACTACGTGTGCGTGATTGAATTTTTCGACGACAAATTGGCTTGACTCTTTCATGGTAGTTTCACAGCCAACTAGCTCAATTAATTAAAAGCAGACTGAAGCTCTGGTTTATTGACCAAACGTTTTATGACTACGATGAGTTCCTAAATAGTAGTAAAGGTAGCACATAATATTTATGACATTTTATAATACAATACGTTGACATTTTATATATTTTATTATTGACATTTTAATTATAATTGTATGAACAATAATTAATTATTTATATGAAATTATTCACTAGCAATCTAGTACAATCTATTGTGTACAAAATTCTTTTGTTTGACGTGTAAATTGATTTTACCAATAAATGACTTTGACTATGACTTCGACTTTAGCATTTCATTTAATAGTCAAGTCTTATTAATAAACGGCGCCGTTCAAGTCTTCTTCTTATTTTCGTGGCAACGGTTCAAATACCTTCCTTGGTCTATGAGTGGATCTATCCCAATGGATACAATCTGGGTAAGTTTTTAGCGGGAACGCCCTTGAGACATGGTGCTCTGTTTTATTTTCTTCAATTTATGTTATTTCGAATATTAATGCGATAAAAATGGTGGTGTTTTATTCATTAAGTAAGTGTTCGATCAAGTGCGTGAGTGTGGGCAAGTGTAATAAAGCAGTGAAACGACTCGTGTCTTTTCACGTTGTCGGCAAAACTCCATAGAAGCTTTCAGTAAAGCCACTTTACCTACCGAAGCACGACTCGAATGTTGACTTAATGAAAATTGTGACTTTGATTGTGACTAGAACATTTATAACTTGTTTTATTCAAGAAACTTGAAGAAATATTTATACTTGACACAGGCAAATGCTCCAAATGAAATAAAATAAAAAACAATTTGGTTATTTTTAAATCGTGGATTAGCGCGCTCCATCGTAGACCGCAACATCAATCAACAAAATGCTTTAGCCGGTCAGGTTTGAACCTTTGAATTAAAAATAGATGTTTCGTTTCGCTTTAAGCCTAAACGTGAGATAGGCAGTTCCTATATTAAACATCAACCATAGATACTTAATAGCTTTTTCTAGAACTACATTTACTAAAAAAATGGTATTTACTTTCCCAGTAGTTATTTTACAATAATTATAGAACGAATACTGATCAAAAAATCGGCTAAGTGCGGCTTGAACTTGCACGCCGTTGACGGCTTAATTACTCTGAAACCTTTGTATTTATGAAAAATTTACGAAGTTCAAGTTTGTTCAAGGCCTAGGTTTAATTTGTTCAAGTAATTTCAAGTTCCTTTGATAGTTCACCAAAACTAAAAATCTAAAATATATTATTTTATTAAAAATCTATGTAAAATCTGTGACAAAACAACAAATTAACAAAGTCAGGGTTTTAATTACTTTTTATGCTTCCAGACATTACTTGTACTTGATCTTGCCAAATTTCATATTTAACTTAAAGAATTAATATAACTTAAAGATTTTTATTTAAAGATTTTGATTGTAAAAATGTACGACATAAATATCCATATATTCATAACCTTGTATTTAACTTGCTGTCATCATTACCATCATCATCATTATCTCAGCCATAAGAAGTCCACTGCTGGACATATGGGGGAGGATTTCCCCATGGATTTCCGAAAACCCAGTTGGAAGCGGCTTGCACCCAGCGTCTTCTCGCTACTTGTATAAATAAGGTCATCTATCCATCTCGTGGCTGGTGTTCCTACGGTGCGCTTGCCGGTACGTGGTCTCCACTCAAGAACTTTTCGGCCCCATCGGCCATCAGTATTTTTAATACTTATTATCCTATTCCGGACGAAGACAAATCCAAAAACACAAAAATCATAAAAATTGGTCCAGCCGTTCCTGAGTTATAAATGGTGTAACTAACACGACTTTCTTTTGTATATATAGATAAATAATTTTGAATTTAAACTTACGAGTACTTAGTAAGTAAGTACTCGTAAGTTTAAATTTTAAGTGAAAATTAAAAGTGACTAGTTCTAAAATATCAAAAATAAATCAGCTGTGACAGTTTGTCGAAGGCCAATGGAATTTTTGCATGGAACCGCTTCACCGCTTTTTCACGTTCTCCTGGTATTGTAACTTTTTTCATTTCACTATTTTCACTATTTTCACGTTCTCCTGGTCCTACTCGTATTGTAACATTTTTCATTTCACTATTTTCTTACACCGTAATACGTTATTATCACTAAACCGATAACGTTTCATGATCGATATTCCAAAAAGCCGAACGAAACGCGTATAATTCCACCCTTATCTTAGTGATACAAAGTGAAAAACTAACTCGTAAAAATATATATTTTCCGAACCCGATATATATTATAAATTATAATCTGATGGATAGTTTTGTAATTGATATCCTCCTTCTCCTTTTTTCAAATCAAATAGACTAACCAAGTGAGCAAGTAGGTACTTGTACCTAGTGTAGGTACACTAGGTAGGTACAAAAAATTTATTTTTCAATCCCGACCCAAAAAGAGGTAGAAGTTTGACGTGTGTATTTGTATATCTGTGTGTCTGTCTGTGGCATCGTAGCTCTCAAACGGACGGTACCGATTTTGATCTAGTTTTTTTTTGTTAGAATAAGGATTTAATGAGAGTTCTTAGCTATTTCATCAAAGTCGGTTAAGCCTTTTTAAATTTTCTAATCTTATACTTGTTTCCTTACTTATCAGCTAATAAATCAAAATCAGTCAAACGGCTTACTTAGGCTATATGATGTCAAATAAAAATACGAATACACAGACACACACCCCACACACATAAGCTTATAATAAATTACTAATTCTGGAAAATATTATCGTGATCATTATCCCCCCCCCCCCTCGTTCCTCTTCCTCAGTCTAATATTTTGATACTCCCCCCACATCGCTTATGACCTAATTCATCTTGGTCATTATAGCATTCTAGTTGACACGCTCTATTCAACCACTTACAGTAGACTGTAGGTATATCACAAAATAAAGATTGCGACCCTTGAATTACGAAATATATAACGGAATACGGTAATACCTTATGTATTTAACTTTATAAAAATGGAAGCCTTTTGAAAATGTTAAAAAAATTGCTAATAGAGAATAAATAGATGATTAAAACATTATCCATGTAAAGATTCCAAATCGTGATACCGTCCAACGGCATTTAAGAAAAATTAACACGTTCACCGCCGCGGAGTATAAACAAATAAAACGCCGTTGAATCCTGTAACTATAACCTTCTATTATATACGAACAAATCTACCGCGTCGGTTCCCGGTTTTATTGCATTTCGGCGGCGTATCGTTATCCCGCTTCGCTCTTTGTTTTGGGTGGTGGGTGGGAAAGGGACAGATAGCGGCGACGGTTGCCGTCTTTTATTATTCATGCGCAAGAATGCGAGATGGACAGATGCCGAATTTGGTGGGAGCGACAAGAAAGCATCAGTTCGGCCAAGGCCGTCTGCGACTGAACCGTACGGGGCAACAGTACGATTGTTATCCAACTTATGTAGTGAAGCCTATCATAAAGGAGGAAAGATAATAAAAAGGAGAATGCATCTATTGAATCGCAGGGTGCCTTTGAAAATTTGTAAGCAGGTTTAGTTACGAATAGATACAACTTTTACTACGCAGTCTTCTTACCTCACTACTAAGCGTGGATTATATTTTTCGGTTGCTTGTGTTTGTGTTTTTTTATTAAATAGATCTACGATTGCCCAAAAACTCGCCTGATGTGTTTTGTTGTTGAATCGACCAAAAAAAAAATGGGTACTTCGGCGTTTCGCACCGCATGTGATTCGAACCGCGGTGCGAATCGCCCATGTACTGTTTCTGAATGGGCCGATTCGCACCGCAGTGGTTGGTGCGGTGCGAATGGCCCAAGACATATTTTGGAATAGGTCGATTCGGACCATAAAGAAACGCCCCGATGCTCTTTTCGTAGGTCCGATTTGAACTCATATCAAAAACTATTTGATTTCAATTATTTATTTGTATAGATGAGTGGCAAAGTGGTTAGTGAAAAAAAATTCTATATTATACGTAAAAATCATGTTTCCTTAATACATTATACATTTTATTTAAAATTTAAACGTGGCATAATCACTTTATAATTTTAACACTAACTGGTCCTATGTAATAGGGCGAATTCTGTGCACTAACTCTTGCTAATCACAGGTTATGATGTAGGTACATTACAAAGGGAATATAACTGTATTTAAGAGTGGGATTTTTCATAGAAAATAAAATATATGAAGATATTTCAAATTCAATTTCATCAACTAAGGCCTCCATAAACACCGACCTCAAAAATAGTTGGTTTACGTACCTACTTAGGTAGACGCCCAGTTTTTTTTTTTTTTTCGTGTTATTTCTTTATTTCATACATTTTGTTAGTTTCCATGGAGTATTGCTAGGCTAGAATTTATCCCGTCACCACTCTCAAAGTAGATAAACACTGTAATCTTAGCAATAACTCAAGTGCAATAAAAATTACACTATAGAAACATCTACCAATCAAATGTGCGCGTGTATTAGCGACATTTTGCATCTATTTAATTTCTTTTTACATAATCAATATTTTCTTAAACTTATGTAAAAAACAATAATTTTAATTATTTTGTTTTTCCTGTTATTTTGTGCCTGGTTGTACTGTAAGGTATTACGTATGTAATCAAACTACATAATCTTCTTTGCTCGAACCCACTCACCCAAAAAGAGAACTGTTTTATTCCTCACTGCGGTCCGAATCGACCTATTCCAAAATGATATTGTTCGATTCGCACCGCGGTGCGAAATGGCCTATTCAAAAAGAGCTCTTGGGTGATTCGCATCGCGGTTCGAACCACTTGCGGTGCGAAACGCCGAAGTACCCAAAAAAATGAACTTCTTAATTTGAGTGTTTATTTTTGTGTGTATGCTCATCTAAATGGTTCATCAGTTGTAAACCTGATTTCGATGTTTGTTTTAGGTATTACTTCAAATTTTTTTTATTTCATCGACTTCATTTCACCAACTCCAAATATATATTTTTTCGGAAGCGTGCTGATAAAAGTAGGTTATTCGGTGTTATAGTCATTTTACACAAAATAGCTCTAAGTTTGGCCACCAACTCTTTCTCAGTCTTTCAGTCAGACAGTCTTTCTCTGAATAGTAATTATTTGGTACATATATATTTTTATAGATGGATTAGCACCCAGTATGGTAGCTATAAATTGTAGGTACTCGTTATGTGGATTAAATAAATAATAATAAATAATTGGAGGACATTTTCACACAACACCATTCTAGCCCCATGCTCAGCAAAATGTTTGCCCTGAGTGGGAATCGAACTCACGATTTTGATAAAATTTATATGGAACCATCTATAAACTTATTATCAAACAAAATAAGAATTATAGAAGACGGTTCATACTTAATTAGTGAAGTAAGCGCGTAACAAACAAAAAAACATACAGACGAATTGAGAACCTCCTTATTTTTGGAAGTCGGTTAAAAAGTCGGAATACTCTTATTCTGGAATGTTACATTTGGTAAATATACTAATATTCTACGAGAATATAAAAACAATAATATCAACTCTAAGCAAATATCTTTAATAGGTATAAGTAAAACAAAATACCCGTCTGCAGAAAAGCTGTTCTTGCAGCCTAATTTACGATTTCGTTACGCTTGATATGCTGTTGAGTATACATTTTTGTGAGAAAGTATGCGTAAAATCACTGATATCACTTATTTATTACGAAAAAGTTCGTTAGAATTTACGAAGAAGCGCATTATTTTTATTTTTACTAAGTTTGTATTATTATTATTACATAAATATAACACAGGACACTCAAGGAGTGAAGACGAATCTAACGACACCTCGCACATCAAAATCGGTCAAGCCGTTCAGGCTGTAGGTGCTCATTTAGAAGCATACATACATACACACCCACATGCATACATACATACAAACATAGAAAAACATCTCTAACCTCCTACATCCCTAAGATCCTCCTTCTTACACAGTCGGGTAAAAATAAAATATAAGCTACTAAATTAAACACTAAACTAATCTAACAAACCACTACCAGCAGTAGCCATTGTGCCCAAAATGCTGACCGCTAGTTTTGGTCACGAGTTGAAAAAGAAAGTCTTAAAAACTTAAAATCTTAAGTGTGATTGTGGGCAAAGCACTACAAAATCATTTACATGACATCATACGTTGTAGTTTTAACACACGTGTGGATTGATACGTACTTAGATTTATTATTTATTTATTTAATTCAATTAATACGGTTGAAAACCAATTACATTAAATGAATCACATTATCGTCAAACTTAAAAAAAAACATCAAATAAATAATTTTAAAAATGAAACAAATTATTTAGTCAAAAACATAAAAGAAAAATAAAATACATTTAACTTTAAGTAGGTACATTTATTCACACAGACTCACAGAAACTCAAACTACTACTAGATACTTTATTTATTTTATTTCATGATTATTATTATATTGTGTGATTCCATATGTTACAATTTACTCGAAATACTTAAATGAATTTTGCTTTGATTTGATTTCATTTAGATACTTTTATTTAATGACAGACTAGAATGATGAAAAAGCACTTTGTCCAATAACCCCGATTTCCCGATATTTTTAAACCCCGACCCAAAAGAGAGATGTTATAAGTTTGAAGTGTGTATCTGTACATCTGTGGCATCTTAGCTCTAGAACTGAATACTGATGGACTGATATAGACCTAGTTTTTATTTGTTTGAGGATTTACTCGAAAGTTTTTTGCTTTGTTCCATCAAATTCGGTCCAGCCGTTTTTTATGCCATTTTTGTAGTTTCTAAACTTGTTTAAATCTTTGTCTCCTCTAATTTTAACAAATCGATAAAGCTGTTTCAAAACGATGCAATTGAGTATATGTCAATTTTTCAGTAACTTGATAATGTACTGCTCATTATGACAATTTTTCAGTAACTTGAAAACCAGATTAAAATGAACTTAACACTTAAAGCTTTAAGGTACAATACAGCTTAACTCAAATAGAGTGACGTGTTTGTCACACAAATGGAGCATTGTAAAAGAATCGTCTAGTCTGTTGAATTTAAGGGCGACAATCCCGTGACAAATCATCGTCGTCGAAAAATAATACGTGTCTGTATAAGAAACAAATGTATGTTACATTTGTTTCTTATACACTATTACTATTGTTAATATCTATTTTATACACATTTGTCATATTTTGTGATAACTTCTTATGGGAGGGTAAACCACTTCGTTACGTAACGCGCTACGGCGCCAGTCTGTCTGGCTAGATTAGTTTGTTGTCACTTCTGTCGGGCGTCCCGAGACGCACATTTTTTTTTTTTTATATTTTATTTTACTATGATAATATGTACATAATATGTACAATTTATCCGTTTTACGGATAATAAATCTATCTACCAATTTCAAAAATGTCTATAAAGTTAAGTGTTGTTTAAAGATTAAATAGAGAAACATCTAAAAGGGGTAATTTGTTGATGAAATTCATTGTTCTATATGTCTCTCATATATCGCTAATTCCATCTCAAACATACTGTTCTAAAGGATTATACAAAGAAAACACGACGCCTCGGCCGAAACCATACCTAATAAGTACAAATAATGTTTTCTTTCAACAAAGGTGTACTGTAAGGCGGTGTACACATAACAACCCTTTAATCTACCACAACTAAATAAAAGGCTATTCTTAACAAATACTAACCGTTGTTTAAATCGAGCTGTACAGCAAAGTAACCCGCTCGCCTGTACTCAATTATGGGGTAACTGCACCGTGGGTGGACCCCGCGGCGACGCTAACACCGCTTTAATATTTAACTAGTTAGTATAGCTACTTCAAGTCATGACTGCGCGTCCGGCCTTTGTTCGTTTGTGTATGTGTGAGTGACGCCTGCTCGCCGTTCGCTAAGTCACGCATACAAAGAAAACGTGACTGTACACAAGTTCCACATGAATACTACATGAATAGATACGCGACCGTGAATTGCAGCAATATTGTTAGGGAGCCGACGACGTTTTTTGAACGGTGTATACTGGACTTTACGCCGGCGTCGTGCTTTTATTCGAAAGTCGTGGATATTATAAATAATAATGAGATTTTTTTTCAAATTGAAATTTTTGTGGTAGGTCTTTGTTTTTTAACCGACGAAAAAACGGAGGAGGTTCTCAAGTCGACGTGTATATTTTTTTTTTATTTTTATGTATGATCACGCATAACTTTTTACAGAGTAGTCCGATTTTGATAATTCTTTCTTTATTGGAGAGAGTATATACCGAATTTGCTCCCATATAAATTTGGAAAAAAATTACAACCCTAAGGGTAGGAAAACAGGGGATGATTGATTGTTCACTCACTGATTGTAATGTATGAGCACGCATAACTTTTTACAGAGCAGTCCGATTTTGATAATTATTTTTTATTTTATTTTTTTATTTAATTATTTTTATTAGATAGGATATACCTCGCTGTTGGTTTTGTATAAATTTGAAACCCTAAAACCCTAAAAATAGGGTGGGAAAATAGGGGTGATTTATTGTTCACTCGCAGATTTTAATGCCGAGTTGTGTATTTTAAGGTAGTAGCTATTTTAAAAGTAATCAAAAATTAAGCATGTGGTAATTAGTAGACTAAAGCCACAAAAAATTTTATTGTATGCTTTTCAGTTTTTTCGGAGGTTAATTTTTTTTGTAAAATGTTTTTATATAATAGATAGACTAGTCGGATGTCTAGCCTCAACAGCTCAATCTGAAGTTAATGATAGTGTGATGAAATACACACATAGACATGGTAGACGGGACTACGGACACACCGTTAGGTGCCAACCTAGGTATAGAATAGAAAGTACTGACTACCATGCTATGCTATTAGAATATACCTAATTCCTACAATCTTGGAATTTTCAAGGCTAGAGTGAATAGATATCTTGAAGATCGACGAGCTCCATCTTTGGCTACACCGTCGCTTAAACATCAAGCGAGTTGGTGAACAATCGTATATCTTGTGTAAAACAAACCATGTGACGAATCTTCCATGCCGGACTGGAAGAAAAAGAAAAACATAGAATGTACCAGCTGGTTATCTTCCCGAGTACACAGTAAAAGATATTTAAGGAACTTTAGGGAAATTGGCATTATATGTTAGCGATGAGCTGACCCCCTGTTACTGAAGCCTATATTGCATCTACCCTATACGCCCTAAGGGAATACATACCTGATTGTGTGTATGTATCTGTCAGAGATACATACACACAATCAGGTAGAGAGATGTAGACCTCAAAAGACATCAACATGTTGTAATCCGCTTTGAAAACATAATATCTCAAATTCAAATTCATTCAAAAAATGAAACCTACCAAGATCGATTTATCGTCCCCTAATCTACCTATAAACCAAATTTCATTAAAATCGCTGGAGCCGTTTCCGAGATTCAGATTATATATATATATATATATATATATATACATACATATATACAAGAATTGCTCGTTTAAAGGTATTAGATTACATTCGAAAAATCTTAATTTTAAAGCAGTCGGGTAAAAATACTAATTAAGGTACAGTAAATCACTTGTCCCACCATCGACGAGGATTCGACTAGATATGAACTATTTTATCGCCCAACAAACATAAATAAAATCATACACTCATTCAACATTTAGAGCTTAGATGTTGTCAGTCCGTCCTTCGCTAAGGCTTTCCTCCTCCTTGTTGTATGTGATATGATGTTTGCCTTTACAATCATACAAGTATTATATCAAAGGTCAACAATGACATGCCAGATGTGCTAACAAACAAAACTTTACTAAAATAACAAGTATATAAATTAAATAATATTAAGAGAAATACAAAATCTACACTATCTGTTGCCATCTGTCCTATCCGTGCAAGGTTGCCTGAAAGAGATCGCTCTAAGCGATAAAGCCGCTAATTAAAACACCTAGTTTTAATATTATTCTCTATGTATTTAATGTTTCTGTATTGTGGTCTTTTAATAAAGTGTTATTTATCTATCTATCTAAATACCCCACTGCATAAGAGCGATTTTCTAAATAAAAAAGTCATTTTTTTTCTGAGACTCTTTTTTTTGTACTCCTATTATTTACCCTTAACTCTACATAAACTTGAAAAACAACCCTCTTTTAGAAGACTTGTTAACAGCAAAGCCCTGGTATAAACAAACAATTATTAAATTAATATATCATGATTGCATAGAATTGTTATAAAAGCAAAAACTTCCTGGATATCCCCAAATTTTAATTAAATCTGTCTGTCTGTCTGTCTCTCACTATGAGGATGACTGGCAGAAGATGCTATATTAGCACTAAGCCCTCCTATTGTACAGCTTGTTACTATGTACTTGTAAACTATGTTATAAAGTGTTACTATGTTATAAAGTTCTATGGAAACTAGACTGCTGATATGCTTATTTATTTTTGAAAATACTTACTTATGATAAGTATATAGAAAGTCCCTAGACATGTACGATTATTTATTATTCGTAGCTAGATATAGAACAAATATCAATGCTTATCACACAAATATTTTTGTCCTGGTTGAGAATTTAACCTAAAAATTACATATCAGAATGCAGACTTTTTTAACCGACTTCTAAAAAGTAGGAGGTTCTCAATTCAACTGTATGTGTTTTTTGTGTTTGTTCACCGATTACTCCGCCAATTGTGAATAGATTGATGATTCCTTTTTGTTTGTTAGGTTATATTTCAGAGGTGGTTCGATACAAATTATATCAAAATCAGTTCAGTGATTTGGTGATTTAACAAAATAACTGTAAAAATGTCATCCATGTAAACGAATTGCGTATTTTGAAGTCGGTTTTTTCTGTTTTTGTGACTATAATTATGTAAGACCACTTATTTTGGCATCAAAAATTCTATCTAAACGGAAGGTATTTTATATACTTCGAAACTTTCTACGATCTTAATGAAACAATCGCTTTTCATCATACAACTCGCTCTTCGCTCGTTCGATGACTTACTCCTTGCTTCTAGTTCCTAGATTCACTCGCCTCGCGCTAATTGTTATCGGTGGGACAAATAATTCAGCCTCCTCCCATTAGTGATTCCGAGTGAGGCGTCCTGTCGGCTTGCTGCTCCGCTCCGGCTGGCTTAGCCCCTTGATCGTGATTCGGTTTACGCTAGATTAAGACTCACTTCCAGCCACGACGATGAAATACTCTAAAATCTTTACAAACTTATCTGATAAATAATCTAGTGAAAAGTTTTGTTACGTTTTTTAGAGTTCTATACTTATTATATCAAAACAAAAAAAAAAAAATATTAATTTATTAATTTCACAATTAAGAACAATTTCAGAATACGCAAATAATTTACTTAAACGGCATTTTTTTCAGTTATTTTCTTATAAAACCAAAAGTACTGAACCGATTTTGATAAGACCTACGAGATAAAAAAGAATCATCTAAAACAGTCAATAATATAATTGACGGAATTATCGGTGAACAAACTTACAAATAAATACAGTCGAATTGAGCACCTCTATTCGGAAGTCGGTTGAAAATGTAACCTTTTTACTTTAGGTTTTAGAACAGATAATTACTTAAAATAACTAGTGCTGTATTTGTTCAGTGAGATGAAAGTAATTAACCTAAAACAAGTTCTTAGTTATAACCTTTTCTTAACCATAAAAACATATATTTTTTTCTTTTCGGATTTTCTAAAGAACTCTTTAGAAGCTTCTCTTTGCACGTGTCTAATAATGGAAAGTGTTTATAAACTATACATAAGTTATTAAGTATAATAAGACTGTAATCTAACGGTACAAAATCTGTATTTACTTAATTCTTAAAAAAAAACATTGCTTTACTCATTGAAATTAAACAATTTTAACGGATTCATTTCGTATATCCTACCTAATATTAACACTGAATATCTAGTTCGGATGCTAACACACTTTTTATTATAAAATTGTAATTAGCAATAAACTACATATTTTTGTAATAATATAAAAGCCTAAGTAACTGTCTGTCGTCTGTCTCTCTGTCTGTTTGTTATCTCTTCACGGCTAAACGGTTAAACCAATTGTTATGAAATTTGGTACAGAGATTCTGTAAGACCTGGAGAAGGACATAGGCTATATTTTATCATCATCATCAACACCATTGGCCATCACTATGCGGGTGACATAGCGAAGCGACGCTAGTTTTACATAATTTTATAACCTTACGTTACGAACACAGCAGCGTCCGTGGTCACAGGTGAGACTAGATGACCGTTATCTTTTTTCAAATTCAAATTTAAATTCATTTATTTCGAATAATTAAAATCCATGGCATGTTTTTATAAAATAGTCACACTAAATTACATTACATTAATATGTTTTTTTTTTTTTTATCATCCTTGTTTATACAAACTGTCCCACTGCTGGGAACGGGCCATCTTCTCATTGTGAGAAGGGTTAGGCCATAGTCTGCCACGCTGGCCAAGTGCGGGTTGGCAGACTTCACACATCTTCAAGATCATTGAGAACTCTCAGACATGTAGGTTTCCTCACGATGTTTTCCTTCACCGTTTGAAGTTGGCGGCAATCAACAATACGCACATAACTTCGAAAAGACAGAGGTGCATGCTGTGGGATTCGAACCCAGGACCTGCGGAACGCAAGTCAGACGGTCTCACCACTAGGCTGCCGGAAACTCAAAAAAAATATATAATTTTAAATTTTTAAATTTCTAATTGACATTAAATTTTTATCATATTAATTTAATGTGATTTAGTGTGACTATTTTATAAAAACATGCTATGGATTTTAATTATTCGAAATAAATGAATTTAAATTTGAATTTGAAAAAAGATAACGGTCATCTAGTCTCACCTGTGACCACGGACGCTGCTGTGCTTGAAACGTATCTAAGGTTATAAAAGCCGAGCCTTTCTGCCAGCATTTTTTGTTATGAAAATATTAATTCCTACCTCCTCTTTTTTATAAAATTCGTGAAAACCTTAGAAAACATTGATTTACTACCAATGCAGAAGTCAGAATACCATTTTTTTTAATTTTTGTCTATCTGTCTACGCGTTATACTCCATGCATGCCAAAATAGTTAGACGGATTTGAACAAAAGTTGAATTATTGTACTTATATACTTAATTGGCATACTTTTTTATCCCAAAAATTAAGTATAAAATATTAGTGAAGTAATTTAAAATAAGTTTCCGGCAGCCTAGTTGGGAGACCGTCCAACTTGCGATCCGCAGGTCCTGGGTTCGAATTCCGCGGCACGGCACGCACCTCTGTCTTTTCGAAGTTATGTGCGATTGCCGCCAACTCCAAACGGTGAAGAAAAACATCGTGAGGAAACCTACATGTCTGAGAGCGCCCAGCAGTGGGACAGTTTGTACAAACAGGGCTGATAAAAAAAACACTTGAAAATCAAACAAACTTACCAAGTGAAGTTCGTTGAGTCAGATGTCATCCGAAGGAAACTAGTTTCCGTGTGTATAAATACCTCGGATGGTCTCAAATATTCCATTCGGGTCGGATTCAAAATTTCGTATATTTGTGTATACTTAATACGATATTACCATCTAGATCACACATCATCATCATCACATGGTCATTCACAATCATTTGGATTCGGAATTGGGTCGGAACCTATATCTCTATCTTTGTCATTCTGTATGGAAAAGACAAAGATGAAGATATAGTATCCGATACGATTCCGAGCCCGGCAACTTGTGAATAACCCTTCATTCCAAGAAATTGAATACGTGACGCCGAATTTCAGAATAAACGGATCAATTTTTGAAAAATCTTTTTTGTAAATGAAGTTTTTTTTGCAATAATTTCGCAAGTTATAAAACAAATAATTGGAGTTAAATTAAATAAATAAATCGTTCACTATAAGTGCACATACATTCTTGCGAAATTTTGGACGACATTTAATATTTTTTCCTGTGTAATCAGTACTGCAGTTTGTGATAACATATAAGTGATTACTAATATTCAAAGAGCATATTGTCTTCTGTGCCTTAGCAAGTATGGCGTATCAACAGACGGACGGACGTAAGTTTTTCGTATTTTTTTTGATATATTAACTATATGTATAAAACATTTCTGGTAAAATTGGAAGAAAATTATTTTCACCACAACAGTACTTTTTTTACGCCGTCCAATAGGCCGAAGTAAAAATAGAAATTGAATAGAATATGAAAACGCTTCGAAGATAATGAATAAAGTACAATTGACAGCCACTCATTCAAACACAAGAGGTGCAATTGACAGCCACTCATTCAAACACAAGAGGTGCAATTGTAAACGACAGGTATAATTCAAAGGGCTCATTGTCTCTAGAAAATTAATTAAATCAGGCGTTACTTTGCGGAAATTCATATTAAATAATT
Organism: Lycia hirtaria; assembly: GCA_947563715.1. Taxonomy (NCBI): domain Eukaryota; kingdom Metazoa; phylum Arthropoda; class Insecta; order Lepidoptera; family Geometridae; genus Lycia; species Lycia hirtaria. The sequence continues at coordinate 18,976,448 of OX387386.1, forward strand.
ATAGTTTTAAAAACTGATTGTTGTTTGTTTATTATGATATAAAGTACATTGAATTAATTAAAAAACTGAAATAACCGACTTCAAAATAGGCTTACTAGTTACTTCATAATTGTAAGCATTTTAAAGAGGTTTCAATTATCCGCTTTATCCATCCATTTTTTTTCTGTCAAGAATGAGATTTGTCATTGAATGTCAAATATTTCGTCTCCGAAGATTAGAAAATGTGCAGATGTTTATACGATAATCATAAATATTTGACACTTTTGCAAAGAAGTTTTTCTTTGTGTCGGTGGAACTCTGCGATTCTATAATCTGACGCATTTCACTCAGGAATGCAATGAAAATTTTCATTTTTAGATATTATTCAAAAAGTTATAAAATAATTATGGGACCAACTTGGGAGCTTTCTCTATATGCCGATTCAAGAAACAAAAATTGGTTCACGAATGACGGAGTAGCGTATTTGGAATATATACCTTCACACAACGCTCTATACTTAGTGTTGAGTTCGGATATACAATAAAAAATATAAAAATATATAAAGCCGTATTAAGTATTTCAAAGTATAACAACGAATACAGAGACAGACAAAGGGATGGTTATTTTTATATGTTAGGATTATACGTTAGGTTACAGAGACAGGCAAAGGGATGGTTATTTTTATATGTTATTCAAATGAATGTTACGTGCAGGCAAACTCCTGGTGAGCGGGTGAAAACCCCGAGATTGGAGAGATGCGAAGAGTGACTGTTCTATTCTGTGGAATACGCTACCTGACTGTTCACCGATAAATAAAATGTGGGTGTCTTCAAAACACGTGCCGATAGGTTTCTTCTAGGCAAGCATGCTACACCGTGGACCAGAACGTCGCTCAACATCAGGCGAGTTAGAAGTCAAGTGCAAACCTACCAATGGTTAAAAACCTAAAAAAAAACAAATCAAAATCATTTGTCAAACTGTAAAGAAATTACAATAATTTAATACATACATATTGGTGGATATTTTCACACATCTAGAACCAAATTAAGTAAAGCTTGTAATATGGGAACTACATAACTAATATCATACATATATATGTGCATGTTTTGGTAAATACATACTTATCATACACAGAAACACCCACATAGAACAAACATTCATCATCATCACACAAATGTTTGTCCTGGATGATGGGAATCGATCCCAGACTTACAGCTTAGAAGGCAGACATAAAGAGCTGCGAGGCCAAAAGTATATATATAAATTAGTAGTCTTGAAGTCTTAACAGTTTCCTCCATAGCAGACATAGGTACCTACACTATTTTCAAAAAATTGAACAATTAAACTATTATTTGTAATCCCATGCTCAATTTTTATTCACTGAATAAGGATCAAAGAAAATAAATACTATCTACTGTCAACTTCTGTCAGACGAAAACTGTCACGTGCGTAAATGGAACAACACAGTTTAACTAAAATGAAGGTTTATGAATAAGACTGTTCTTGCGTAAATTACGTCCCTATAATCAAAATACCGTCGAAGTAGGTACCAAACTAAGGAGGTATACAAGTACTTAGAACAAACCAGCATCGCAGCAGAACACCACACCATCGCACGCCTCACCAACTTTTGCGCTAAAGCGCATATACCCCAACCTGTTAAGATCCAAGATGTTGGGATTTTAATAAGTGAGCGCTCGTCGCCGCTACTTGCAAAACTTGAAATTAACTTCGTACCCGTGGGAGTTGTACGGAGCTGCCATGAATTCTGGGCCATCTCCGCTCACCTATTGTGCAGCCATCGAGGTGCCCTAAGCACCAATTCGAGAGTTACCTAGCCAGCGTTTGTTACAAGTTGGATGTCTTGGTGACTATATTAACGGCAAAAGACGTTCTGAATATTAATATGTTTAATCACAATGTGTTTAAAATTATAAGCTCGCATGACCTGACATGACATACTGATTTTATACACATACGAGTATATAGTCAATAAGACTTTATCATTATAGAGGCTATACTCATTGAATATGAAGTAAAAGCATGGCAAATCTCAGTTCTCAGCACTTTCGAGGATAAGCCCACATCTATAAGCCCTTTTAGTATCTTGGCCTTTTAAATCTTAGTATTGCAGTTTCTAAACACAAGATGTATTACCACTGTTCACACAACATGACACGCGTCTGACAGCGTTGCCCGACATGTCGCGACTGAAGACGAGTCGGACGATTACCTTACTTAAAAGACTTGCCACGCAGAGTCGAGAAAAATCTATCTATATAATTATATAGTGAGATCGTTTGTATCGGATTGTTCGCAGTATGCCTTCCCAATATAAGATCAGATTTTTTTATACAGATCTAAGTTTTGTCCAACAACTCACTTGATATTATGCAACGGTGTGGCTGAGCTATTATAAGCTAAATAATGATTTGTAAGTCCTCCATCATCAGACTCAAAAATAAGTGTATACTCGAGAATTTTGCGGCGCCATCGCGTTCAGTTCTAAGTACTGTCAGTGGCTCACATTAGTCGGTGGATTTTTTCATATCTGATCTTCTTCTTTTATTATCTTCCAAGATAAATTATTTAACCACATATGAAGAATTTTTAGCAATTTAACAATCAGTGAGAATTCTTATTCTTGACACAAGGAAAAGCAAACGCGGATGAGAATAGTTTTTTAAAAATAGAGTATGTCAATTAATAATTTAGTGAGCTCAAAAAGCCATCATACAGTACTCGTCCAATGTGTGTTAAAAGAACTTGAAGTCGGTTGTTTAGTTTTTTGTAAACTATTATACTTGCATATATAAATACAGTTATAGTTTAAAAAACTGAAGCAACCGACTTCTCATGGATGCTATTGTCAGAACTGGACCAAATTAAAATGAGACCACACGGGAAGCACCAGCTTTCAAAAAAAAAGAATCATCAAAATCGGATCACCCAGTCGAAAGTTCTGAGGTAACCAACATTAAAAAAAAACAAGTCGAATTGAGAACCTCCCCTATTTTGTGGTTGGTTGAAAATCGCTCCATCTTAGTCATCATCGTCATCATCGTCTCAGCCATAAGAAGTCCACTGCTGGACATAGGCCTCCCCCATGGATTTCCAAAAAGACCGATTGGAAGCGGCTTGCATCCAGCGTCTTCCCGCCACTTGTATGAGTTCATCTGTCCATCTCGCGGCTGGTCTTCCTACGCTGCGCTTAGGTACGTGGTCTCCACTCGAGAACCTTTCGGCCCCATCTTAGTAAGTGAACACAATAATTATAGTTTAAAAAACTGAAGCAACCGACTTCTCATGGATGCCATTGTCAGAACTGGACTTGGACCAAATTGGAATGAGACCACGCGGTAAAATAAAAAAAAGAAAAAAAGAACCATCAAAATCGGTTCAGCCAGTCGAAAGTTATGAGGTAACAAATATAAAAAAATACAGTGGAATTGAGAACCTCCTCCTTTTTTGAAGTCGGTTGAAAAAATCACTTCAACTTAATAATAACTTGCCCGTAAAAAAAAACTTAATAAGTGGACACAAAAATGTGTAATTTTCATCGCAATTGGCAATAAATGTAGGTATTTATGACGTGGCCGCTCAATAATTCAAATAGATAGCAAAAGCTCCGAGCACTGTGACCGTAACCTTGCGTACCTGTTGATACATCGTAAATTTAAACATATATATGTATTACAGGGTCATTCCATTTACTCAAATGGTATAGTTCGCAGGAAATTGTCGTCTTGAAAGTAAAGGGGCAGTTCAGTTAATCAAGACGCTCCGTAATTGAACCATACGTGAAGCGTTTTCTGTCGGCCGCCATTTATTTTTGACGTGACAACGATGAACGCCGGCTGCACGCACGAAAAAGTATGACTCAATGTCCCGTCACGCTCATTGTCCCGTTACGCTCATTGTAACGTTTGCTTTTCATCAATATTTTGTTATGACGTTGTCACGTTAAACTATCGTCCATAAACCGACTTCACAGACAACCAATTTTTGACGTGACAACGTCTAATAAATCGATGAACGCCGGCTGCACGCACGAAAAAGTATGACTCATTGTCCCGTTACATCATCATCATCATAATTTCATCAATGTCTTGCTAGGACGTTGTCACGTTAAGCAATCGTCTGTAAACCGACTTTACTGACAACCAATTTTTTTTAATAAGTATTTGTGGCTCGGTGTAAAGATGCTTGCCATAATAATTTATAACCAAATACGCCGTCCAAAATACTGTGCGATAACCCTATCCCACACAATACTAAACGAAACTGCGTATAGTTCCCTCCCAGAACACTGGCACAGAACGTTGCTAGCAATTATAAGAATAAGTACGTTTTTTTTTCTGATTCAGTCATTTTTATGTCACATAATTGTTTCATGAAACGCAACAAATCCTTCGCTCGTTACTACATCAAAAAAAAATAGTAGCTGATGGGAAATGCTTCGCACAAGATTCAGTTACGGATCTTTTTTGATTAACTGAATTGCCTCCATATTTAACAGACAGCCAGACTTCAAAAACATGAACATTCTGTAGAATAATGCTAGTAAATCACCTGTTTATTACGAACAAGTTCGTTAGAAGTTACGAAAACGCGTATTTTTAATATTTTTGATAAAGTTTTATAATTATTATTGACGTGATAACGTCTTATAAATCGATGAACGCCAACTGCACGCACGAAAAAGTATGACTCATAGTCACGTTCCGCCTGAGCCGAGCGAGTCGGGTAAAAAGAGGAAAATATAAAGTTCTTTTTCATCCTCGGTTATGATGATGATAGACCGGCCGTACCATATTCACTCATGTATTAGTACTTTCACCATATTATGGCGCGGACTATTGAATTTCGTGTTGCCTAAAGTGAAGCTTACGGAGCCAGTCAGTCTTAACCAACTTTTGGCAGTTAGGTCAGCTAGATTTAAACGACAGTGTAGTCGAAGTTGGAAGCAAATAGGCTGAATATGAAATTGCTTTGGAAATTGCTTCTGTCGATCTGGATGCTTCTTGGTCATTATTATATAGTAGATCAATGTTTATACAGAGTGTTAAGTTCTGGATTCGAAGTTCCAAGTTTAGGTTACGCTTGTTATAATGTGAAATATACGTTTGCGAGAAGGAATGCCCAAAGGAACATAAATTTAGATAAGCTTAATCTAGGATAATTCATGTAAAATCAGTTATTTGTTACAAAGAAGTTTCGTGGAAGTGCAATTAATTTTTGGTGAACATTATTATTATTTGATCACTGTATTTATTTTATTTCTTAATTTTTAAGTTTTTTTATAATAAATATATAAAAAAACTTAAAAATTATATATATATATATATATATATATATATATATATATATATATATATATATAATTTTTAAGTTTTTTTATATATTTATTATAAAAAAACTTGCCGGTCGCATCCTAGGTTTTAAGTTTTTTATGCTATTTATGTTATATATATATATATATTATATATATATATATATAACATAAATAGCATAAAAAACTTAAAACCTAGGATGCGACCGGCAGCAGGGCAGGGCCTAAGCTGCTGGCGGTAGGAGCTACAGACTCAGAAACACCCTGACAATTCGTGCCGTGTCTAGGACGACTACCTTTTGAATCCACCCCTTGATCCAACCATCGAGCGAGAGCCTCTTGAGCCTTATTATTATTATTATTACCAAAAAAAAATTGCCTATGACAGTTGGAGAGAAAAGAAAAATTGGAGAAACCATTGATGAAAAATAAAATATTTTAAAAAGATTTTGTCGCATGCATGTGTTCTAAATGAGTACACTAAAACCCTTTCATTGCTCGTGCCCACCTAAACACCCTGTATAATAAATTCAAATATATTTCCGCTTCGCCTAGGTATAGTATTGATTACGCTATCATTAAAGTTAGCCAGTAGCAGCGATGGACACATGGCAGCTCCCACGGTCAGTCACGCACTCTACGGCCACATGGACGGCGAAAGATCACCCCTTGATACTTGGCCGAAACGCTAAATGTACTGTACATTACTTGGGGTGTAATATCACCAATTCACCATATTAATCGATCGATAATATCGATCTGGAATACACCAACATAGCACAGCGGATTACCAAATTAAAGTGGCAGGGCACATAGCACGTATTACTGATGACCGATGGGGCCGAAAAGTTCTTGCGTTAACACCACGCACTGCCAAGTGCAGCGAAGGAAGACCAGCCACATGATGGACAGATGACCTCATAAAAGAGGCAGAAAGAATGCAAGACGCTTCCAACTTTTTGGAAATCCAAGGGAAACAATCCATCAGTAGACTTCTTGTGGCTGAGATGATGATGATGATCAATCTGGAACAAGTGAGAACTGAACTTTAACTACAATGCAAATAAAACAAAATTGTCGCCAAAAAGATTTTGTTCGCTACGTCTATACGTATAAAATTGTTCTCAAAACTATTACAATAATTAATTAACACTTTATTCAAATTAAATTCTCGGGTCTAGCTCGGAGCTTTGGTATCAAAGCCGCAGCCAACACTGAGAGGCCCTTTTAAGCTTAAAATTAATTTAAAAACACAGAAATTGGATAGGATAGATTGATGGATCTATGGTACAATATGGTATTTATAAAATTTTGTCTATATTGATATAAAATGTTGTGAATATGAATATCATTCATAACCCCGTTGTGATTGGATTTGCCTTGACGAACTCCAAACTAATGTTAAGTGACCTTAAAATTCGTGATATAGAGTGAGAGTCGACAGTGATAAGATGTAGCCCATACACAAATATAGACATTGACATAATAATATCTTTATTTCTATATACGTAGTAGTCCGGCGGACCTGGATGAGTAAATAATACTGAACAGTACCAAAACAGTGCCGAGTGTCGCTTTGTCCATAGAGTAACTTTGGCTTTGTCCGCCAAAATAAAATATAACGTAAACGTCTGCGGGCCTCTTACTGCCACGATTTCGTCTCTTCTTGCCGAGTATCACATTTAATACCACATATTCTAAAACCGGACTCTAATACTGTATTCACAAAAACAAAACAGAAATTAGAAATATGGATTGTATGTACACCTTCAGCATTCGTGCTCATCATCGAAGGCTCCTTGTGGCGGCGTCGTGTGGCGGGTCGCCCTATATGGTTGAGGAGGGCGATGGCTGGCACATGCGCCATACTTACTTGTGATCGGGTGCTGCTTGCGAGTCGCTGGTCTGCTCATGGGATACACAATATAGTAATAAGTTTGGTAAATCAAAAAGAAAAATCTTATCTTCCCGTAACAATGTATTTAACAATACATAGTTAGTAAAATTGAAAACAATAGTTAGTAAAATTGAAGTTCGGGAAACTTAAATGCGTCTTCTCGTCCAATATTCCCCAGTCCCTCAAGTCGAAAGTTTACAACCATTGTGTGTTACCAGTGATAACATACGGCACTGAAACGTGGTCCCTAACTATGGGCCTTATAAGGAAGCTCAAGGTCACGCAACGAGCTATGGAGAGGGCTATGCTCGGAGTCTCTCTACGAGATCGAATCAGAAATGAAGAGATACGTAGACGTACAAAAGTCACCGATATAGCACAGCGGATTAGCAAGTTGAAGTGGCAGTGGGCAGGGCACATAGCACGCAGAACTGATGGCCGATGGGGCCGAAAGGTTCTCGAGTGGAGACCACGTACCGGCAAGCGCAGCGTAGGAAGACCAGCCATGAGATGGACAGATGACCTCATACAAGTGGCGGGAAGACGCTGGATGCAAGCCGCTTCCAATCGGTCTTTTTGGAAATCCATGGGGGAGGCCTATGTCCAGCAGTGGACTTCTTATGGCTAAGATGAGTAAAATTGACAAAGATCACGGACCCCGGTGTCTATGGAGCTAAAATTTGTAATTTTTATACAAGATAGATCTACAATTGACCACCAACTCGCCGTTAACTCGATGTTAAGCGACGGTGTGGCCGAGGATGGAGCTCATCTATTCACTCTAGCTTTAAATTCCAAGATTCTCAGAAAACAAAGATTGAAAGTACGCAACAAAAATGTGGATCGATATCGCTGAGTACGGATTTTTGGCATTTCAACGAGAAATGGCTGGTAATTCGCCGACTTTCTGCTAGTCCTGTAGTGAAATAGGAAGGGTGGAATTTGATCGTAAATCGTAAATTGCGCGCATTGCGGTGCTCGAGACTAAGTAGCTTCTTGGCAGCTAGTTTATCGTCACCGATTAACCTCGCAGCTCGCCGGTCCACTGATTAAAAAAAATATCACATTTTCGTAACTTTTCCAAGATCTTCAAGTAATAGATGCCCGCCTTTTAAAGTCACCAGACATTAGATCGCGCTGAACCTAATTTTTAACCGACTGCGCAAGAAGGAGGGTTATGTTTATCGAGGGTTTATGTTTGTGGGTATGTTTATATTATGTGGAGGTAATATATAAACTATATTACCTCCTACAACTTAAATGGCTTGACCAATTTTGATGTGTGAAGTGTCGTTACATTCGTCTTGACTCCCTGAGTGTCTTAGATTATATTTTTTGTAATAATAATTATAAAACTCTCGCAAAAATAAAACAATGCGTTATTTCGTAACCTCCAACGAACTTTATAGTAAAAAAAGTGATTTTGTAATTAATAAACAATGCGTTATTTCGTAACCTCCAACGAACTTTATAGTAAAAAAAGTGATTTTATAATTAATAAACAATGCGTTATTTCGTAGCCTCCAACGAACTTTATAGTAAAAAAAGTGATTTTGTAATTAATAAACAATGCGTTATTTCGTAACCTCCAACGAACTTTATAGTAAAAAAAGTGATTTTATAATTAATAAACAATGCGTTATTTCGTAGCCTCCAACGAACTTTATAGTAAAAAAAGTGATTTTGTAATTAATAAACAATGCGTTATTTCGTAGCCTCCAACGAACTTTATAGTAAAAAAAGTGATGTTGTAATTAATAAACAATGCGTTATTTCGTAGCCTCCAACGAACGTTATAGTAAAAAAAGTGATTTTTAAAAAAGCCTATTACAGCAAACATATATAATAGTACCTGGGTGACCGAGCTCCACTCGGATTTTTTATGAATGAAAATACGAGCAAACCCTGGTTCACTAAAAATGAAACCTAGCATGATCGATTTATCGTCCCCTAATCTACCTATAAACCAAATTTCATTAAAATCGTTGGAGCCGAGATTCCCGTTATATATATATACAATAAATATATACAATAATTGCTCGTTTAAAGGTTTAGATATTAAATTGATATTAATTAAGGTGCAATTTAAAACTAAAGCCTAAGAAATAAAATTAAGTACTGTTCATAACTTATTTAAATAGCCAATGATGTGTTTATTATAACTAGATAGATTCTCCCCGGCTCTGCGTGGCAAGCCTCAAGTAAGGTAATCACCCGACTCGTCTTCAGTCGCAACACGTCGGGTAACCCTGTTAGAAGCGTGTTGGAACTTATGAACAGTGACAATGCCATCCTGTGTTTTAGAAAGTGCAACACCAAAATATATAAGGATATTAAAAGGTCTTAATTATGTGGTCTTATCCTTGAAAATGCTCAGAAGTGAGATTTGCCATGCTTTTACTTTATATTTAATGAGTATAACCTCTCTATAGATGAAATCTCATCGTATATACCAACGTATATGTCTGATGTGATAGTAAAAAAAATATCCACCGCGAATAGTTTAAAGTACATCAATTCCAAAGCCAAACCAATGTTTACGAGCTCTAATAAAAGAGTCATTGGATATAAAACTGTATGATTAAAAATTGTATCATAAAAACACGAGGCTGTGTGAATTCTATGAATTATTTACTAACTACTCGACCGGATGATTTTGAACCCTATCACGTTGGCATAAAAATTATAAAAAATAAAGATTCCGATTCAGCAGGCAGTTGAATATGAAGTTGTGGTATCGGGTATAGATTTGATAGAAAGGTTGTAATTTCTATAATGATATGACGCTCTTTATTACATTATGGATATTTTGATTTTATTATACGTATATTAATATTTACTAATATGAAATTGTACAGATTATTAAGAGAAGTGTCGTCGCGCATACAAATAAAGAAAACTGTATTTACCCCTAAACATTAATCGATTTCGATGATGTTTTTTTCCTAAACATTAATCGATTTCGATGATGTTTTTTTTTTAATTGAAAATTTCTTTAGCAGCGGTGTGCATTTTTGGAATGAGTAGGTACAAAATGTTAAACTCGCGTCAGATCGTCAGATCGTAAAACGGACAGTCAGAAACCTATTCTAACGTACTGCATTTAACGTTCATTATTGTATGTACAAGTTTGTCCTTATAGCATAGCGTCATTATTTTAATCAGAAACCTATTCTTACGTTCTAAATTAAGTTAATTATTGTATGTACAAGTTTGTCCTTCTAGCATGACGTCATTTCGTTGCGCCGAATGCTTATTATCGACACATGCACGTAAGACTCGTTAGCTCAATACGTTAGAGCATCTATATAAATTTCAATTTGTCAATCGGAGGGCGGAGGTTCAAATCCTTCACGAGTCAGTCTTTTTGCTATTTTATTTTGTAGTTTTCACTTCTTCCGTCACTCCCGGAGTGCAACCCGTTGTTTTTTTTATTTATTTGACATCAGAGCCAGGACTTTTTGACTCTTCGATCTCTTGCACGAGAACCGCAAGCGAAAATACATTGTACTAATTGGAATTAAATATTTTTTTACGGATTCATCGTGTATACTCATGTTTTACATAATTTTGTAATCCGACGTTTCGAACACTTTGCAACGTCCGTGGTCACAGGTGATACTAGATGACATTTGTGTTTTTTGTTATGAAAATAAATTTATTTCAATAGACTCGCGTTACATTCTTTGTACATAACGTGTTTCTCTATCCAAGATTTGAGGATTATCAGTAGATATGTAATAACGCTAAAATTAAATTATCAGTAGATACGTATTAACGTTAAAATTAAATTATCAGTAGATACATATTAACGTTAAAATTAAATTATCAGTAGATACGTATTAACGTTAAAATTAAATTATCAGTAGATACGTATTAACGTTAAAATTTAATTATCAGTAGATACGTATTAACGTTAAAAATAAATCATCAGTAGATACGTATTAACGCTAAAATTAAATTATCAGTAGATACGTATTAACGCTAAAATTAAATTATCAGTAGATACGTATTAACGTTAAAATTGGTTTAATTTCAATGACTAACAATCATGAAAACCTTCGAAAAAAATAGATAGTTAGATTTAGTTTGGAAGATAAACTTTTGGAAAGGAACGCCTCATTCACTGATTCAGTAATTTTAAATACAAACTTAAAATCACTACTTTTTCCCCTTGCGGGGAAAATGGGCTGTTTAACGCCACATCTTAGAGAATCCGGATCTTAGGGATGGGATATTAAAGGGATAAAAAGTTATTAGAGGGTAAAATGTACAAAATGTTTGCTTACAGTGACAGAGGCTCAGCCCATCGCTTAGTTAGCCAATTTCCATCAAGTCCCTCATCTGACTTTTATAGTATGCCCAAGTAGAAACAACTGGTACATTCTGTTTTCCTTCTCCCAGTCCAGCATGGAAGTACTAAGTGTTATTGATTATTAAAAATAAATTAATCCTTAAACGCATTAATATCATTAACAAAGAGATGGCACCGTGATTGTAAGCCCTCGACACACTGTCCGGTTCCAATCTGGGCCGCACCGTGCAGCGCCGTAATTAGGAGCGCGTGCGGTGCTTGCGGCTCGGTATTTGGACAGCGCACTTCCGGTCCACCGCACGCAATCTAACTCTTCGCTCCAGGGGTTGACAACATTTACGAAAAACCGGACGAAATAGTAAGTTTGAGGTATTGAGGCTAGAAGAGACGATATAATTATATAGATCAGAGAAGATATAATAGAAGATATAATTCATTCATTTGTATACAATGAGTGATAGACACCGATTTCACATTACATTAAGTCATAAATAGGTATGAAATTAATAAAGCATAAAGTCAATACAAAATTCAATTTTAAAAGAAGTTTATAAGATAAGTATAAAACAGTAATGTTAAGTTTAAATAAATTTAAAAACATCTAGAGTAATGTTTTTCGCGAAATAATTGTCGAAAAATAATTCATGATTAAACTATCATTGAACAAATTTAATCACGAATAAAATTTCTCCTTTTAGTAGGTACTTTGGTAAAAGGTACTAGTCTAGTAATTTCTAACTAGAAGTGTAACTTTGAATGTTTATGTATTTTTTTTTGTCCAGTTACAAAAAAAAATACATAAACCTATAAAGGCCATCGTCTTAAGATGTATCAAAACCTGAAAACTTACTCATCAATCAAAGAAAAAAATGTCTATATCCAGGCATTCCAGGCATAGCGATTTATAACTGCAAATGTACTTAAGTTTGAAATAAAAAAAACTCTAAAACTGAACTCATCAATGTAAAATCATGAAAATTTTGTTAATTACCCCCTTAATACTAACCAGGGTTGAGAAAAATAATTTTGGACAGAAAACGTCTAAAAATCATTATAATGAAGAAAACAGACAAATCTCCGAGTCCGTATCACAAGTTTCCTCGCTAACTTTAGCCGACAGCGTGTCAATAAAGCCAATAAACTCACCCAACTTTCTTAAGTAGCTAGAGAACACAATTTATCGATTTAAGGCGGCCTTTGCCACCCTATACATCAGTTTACAACCCGATATTGATAGTCGGTGACAGGAGCTTCTCTAACGTCCCCTATCTAGCAAAACAACATTAAAACTCCACAATGACTCTTATTGTAAGTACATAAGGCACACAATAGCTGTTTAGATTGTAGAGCTATGTTTGCCAACGCAAAAGAAACTTACGGCGACATCTAAGAAAATATTTTCTTTGAAAATGTACCGAGGTTTTCCCCGGTCGCTGGCTTAGGTGGATTTGCTTTTTGCTCTCGTGCAAATGCGGCCTTTTCATAACTGTCGGGGATCGATCCGGTCAAGAGATTTGGTTTCTAAATCCGGTTACATCCCGTTTTATGCAGGAGGTTGCTGCCAATGTGGTTTTTAGGGATTCGCGTCACATTAGAGTAGCCGTTATAGATCCAGCGTGGTTCCGTCAATTATATAATTGTATTTTGATGACTGACCTCATAGCTCAGTTTAAGTATAGTATTATAGTACTCAGTTTATAGTATTATAGTACCTTTTAAGCTGTAGGTTGTAGGTTCGATTCCCACTATTGTGTGTGATGATCATGAATGTTTTGATCTGTGCCTGACTATATATATAAACATAAGTACTTTATCAACTCTCTGGCTTCCATTGGCCAAAATAAAGATTATGACTGCTGCGGGTCGGCTTAGAAAAAGTACCGTCAAATACAGTTGAAACTATAGTAAATAAAACCGGACAAGTGCGAGTCAGACTCGCCCACAGAGGGTACCGTACAAACTAGTAGATAATCAATCAATCAATCAATAACACTTTATTGACACTACCAACACTACCACTACCAACACTACCAACCAGTACACTACTAACTCGTAGATAAAAGGGGGGAAATCAATTTTTTTTTTGTATATATTTTCCTTCTTATACCGAAAAATATACATCGTAAAAATAATTAAAAACCTATTTTAACTTATGATAATTAAGCTCTTTCATATGATACCCCACATAAAACGGCTTTATAACTTTAAAATTTAGACCCTCATTCCTTGCGTAAAGACATTATTTTTTCGTGATTAAGTTAAAAATGACCAGTTTTCGGCTTGTTTCCTATATGTGTACTCTAACACAATGCTTCTTGTCTAATTTCATAGTTCTAGGTCAACGAGAAGTACCTAGGTTTTGATTCCCTTGTGAGTGTCGAAATGTGCACTTTTTACGACATATTTGGCTGTAACTTTTTTTTACGAAAACTGAGAAATTTGTTTTTCTTTCTGCAGCAAGATACTATGGATCTGCGTATATGGTTTTAAATTTTAACACGATACCTTCACACTCTCCCGAGATAAAGGTCTTGACACCCGCACGGACGGACGGACAGACGGACAGACGGACAACAAAGTGATCCTATAAAGATTCCATTTTTTTCTTTTGAGCTAAAAACCCTAAAAACTGACGCAAAAAGTCCATTTTGTATATTTTGTACTTATTTAATTATTAATATTGCATTCCGGTTCTAAGGTAAATGCTAAAGGAGACATAGTTTTTCTACGAGATTAGTTCATAATAAAAATATATGCCTTATTATTTTTTCGGTAACTCAAAAATACTAGCTGTGCTATCATCACTGTTTTTTTATCATTGTGTAGTGATATCACTACACAATGATAAAAATCAGTGATGATAGTGATAACGAACTTTGACTTTTGTCCTGGAGTGATATTTCAGCTATATGCCCTCCATCGTGATGTGTTCAGTGATTAAGCCTTGAAAAGGTAAGAATTATCAAATGTAAAGTCAAAAGTAAAGTCAGAGTAACTTTCGGTCTTATCATCTTCATCTCAGCCACAAGAAGTCCACTGCTTGACATAGGGTTTCCCATGGATCTTCAAAAAGACTGGTTGGAAGCGGCTGGCATCCAGTGACTTCCTGCCACTTGGACACACTTCCCCCTTATTTTTTTCGGATTTCTTCTTACTTTGTCCACTTTGTAGTCGGCCTTCGGTTGTATGACACTTGTTAGTTATAATATAAGTAGATCACTAAATATTATGCATTTTTTATCGATGTTGGTACAGCAGATTATTTTAAAATAAAATCACTGGAAAAAAGTATGCCATCAAAGGAAACTAAATTGCACATATTAAACGTGGTTGTATTGTGTTCTTAAATTATAATTATTATTTATATTATGAAACAAAAGACTCCTTTTGAAAAAGACCGCTGTATGCGGTTGAAACTATAATCGGAGAATTCGGCTCAAAATAGACGTGGGTAACCCGTTTGTTCAAAATAAAATGTATTATTTTTGTTCCTATTATTTATTTTTCCTCGACTTCGGCTAAGTTACGTCAAAATTTACGGCAATCAAAGTAATAGTTCAATATATGCAGCAGTTTATATGATTTTTGTTGATGTTTTCATGTGTTCAAACGTAGCACCTAAACTACTGTACCGGTTTTTATGAGTGAGGTGTCCATCAAATTGATATTATGATTTTAGTAACTTAGATGTATGATGTCACTGAAATCCAATATTTCCCTCGTATCACTAGAAAATAAATCGGCATATCTATGTCGTGTTTGGTATCAAAAGAAAAAGCTTAATGAACACATTCCAAACTCAGATAAGTAGTTCATGTATAGATACATGAACTACTTATCTGAGTTTGGCTTATTTATAAATTTATATTAAGTTTATATAGATCTATACAAATTTATAAATATGTCACATAAGATGTGATCATTATAATAATACCTTATTTATCACCTACATAAATAATGAAAAGTAATATTTGTCATAGTGATCATATTATGGCTTATCTGACTGGCCTTGTGGCTCAGTTGGTAGTATGTCTACCTGCAAAGCTGTAGGTTGTGGGTTCGATCCCACTCAGGGCAAACATTTGTGTGATGAGCATGAATGTTTGTTCTATGTCTGAATGTTTCTATGTATCATATATATATATATATGTATTTAAAAAAAAAGTATATACATAGGTATGTATTCTATTAGCTATCTAGTTCCATAGTACCAGCTTTGCTTAGTTTGGGCTAGATGGTGTTGTGTGAAATGTCCCCAAATATTTATTTATTTATTATAATCACTTTTAATGCAGAGGACACAGTCGAGTTCTAGTTTATCAATGGATTCAAAATTAAAAACAATTATTGACCCCTGCAAGTCGGTATCGAGCGGAAATGTGTAGTTAAACAAGATGGCCGCCGCAGCCACGTGACCGCCGGATCCACCCCGACTTCCGGCACTCGAGTACGCGTCAAGTGTATTGCAGGTAGTTAGATAATTATCTGAGTTATTACCGCACTGCACCCCTTAATGTTTTTATGAGTAACGAATCATAAGTACTCCCATCTGTTACGATTTTGCATTTGTTGTTATGAGTTAGATTTGTTATGACAGAACGGACTATGATTGCCTGTTGTCTATTTTTTTTGCATGGAATGAAACATTTGCCGTTATTGATTTGCAAAGCTTTGCTTTGCAAATTAACACCTTGACATATTAGAATATTTATCAATTTTAACTAATAATATACCTATAACTAATTATACCTAAGTATTTCCAGTAAAATTTCTGAGTATAACGAGATTTTACATTTTATATCTAACTAGGGCAGTGCACGGCTATAGGTACACAAATTTTGATTATTAAATCCAAGTTAATGGGTGGCATTAGGCTATTAAGGTAACTGAATAAGCGTGAAGTGTGAATTTTTAAGAGTCTTCTCACTCAGTTGCATTAAAAATGGCACTTATCTGATTTATCACATTACCTCTATTGGGGTAGAGAAAATACATCATCAATATCATCTCGTCCACAAGAGGTCCACTGCTGGACATAGGACCCAAATTGGATTTCTAAAAAAAAAGGTTGTGCGCGGCCTGCAAGTAGCGTCTTCCTTCCACTTGTGTACACGCTTAGAAAAAGCTAAGTGTATTAATCGATTGATATGTTATGCGATTGATAGTTGATTGATTTTTTAAAGTTTTAAGGTGATAATGGACTTTTGAATCCTGATTGCACGTGTTGACCCGACAACGTTTTGACCCCAAAGCCAATTTTAGGGAAAGGGAAAGTAGTTAGTAGTAAGGTAGGCTTGCATTATATATAATAACGACACATCCCAAGTCATAAGAGGGACCATGAAGGGACAATATATGGCAGCTTATAGTGCAAAAAGTGGCTTTGTGGCGCTGAATGAGGCCGAGACGGGGCGAACAGGAAGACCGGAATATGCGATACCATCGAATGATCCATTAGTAGTTATAGCCCGCTGCACCAAGGTAATGCTGGATGACAAGATCCTAGAGATGGCTAAAACCATCGAAGGGAACTTAGATGTCGAGGCAAATTGGGAAAACTGGGCAGTACCAAAGATACAATGGGTAAACGGAGTTCCGGGTTGTGGCAAGACAACATGGGTGATAAGGCACTTTGAGGTGGACAGAGACGCTATCATCACAACAACGACAGAGGCAGCAAAAGATCTGAGAGAGAAGCTATCGCATCGCATCGGAGATCTGGTGAAAACCAGGGTGCGAACCATGGCTTCTGTACTCGTGAATGGTTTTGGAAGAGAGAGCTTCAGACGCCTCATGGTCGACGAAGCTCTTATGAACCATTTTGGAGCTATAATAATGGCTTCACGGCTGTCTGGTGCTGGCGAACTCATCCTCATCGGAGATGTCAATCAACTGCCTTATATCGATAGAGAAAATCTCTTCGAAATGAGGTACCATCGCCCAAACCTGGTCACAACCATCAGCCAGGAGTTGCTCTGCACACATCGGAACCCTATGGATGTTGCGTATGCGCTGAGGGAAATATACTCTGGTATATATTCCTCAACTCCCCGTATAAGATCTCTAGAGCACAGACAGTATAAGGGTGCGCAAATACCCAGCGCCCTCCCCAACACCCTCTTCTTAGTACATACACAGGAAGAAAAGGAGACCCTTATCAGCCAAGGCTATGGGGAAGGCGTGGGGTCACGTACCCTTACAATCCATGAAGCTCAGGGACTAACATACGAGTCGGTTATAGCCATCAAGACCAAGGCAAAAATGAAGCTGCACGAGAGTGTCCCACACGCGGTTGTTGCGATATCGAGGCATACCGGGTCTTTCACGTATTACGCTGATGATACCGAATATGATGCAATCAGTCGATTCGTGCGGCGTGCGTCGGCTGCTTCACCGCAGACCATCAGAGAGTACAATTTAGAGATGGCCATTAAAGATCGGAACGCGGCGGTGATGGAGGCCCTGGGCTGAGAGTAGGCGACAGATTTATGTAATTAGACGATGTGAGTGCAGTCGCTGATAGAGTCCGATCAAACGAGGGCAAACAGATAATCTGGAAACCCCATCTAAAACCGGGCTCTACCAGTGACTGCATTCACAGAAATACTAGTATTTCAGTAGTTAGAAATAAGAGTTGTGTGCACACCTTGAGCATTCATGCTCACCATCGAAGGCTCCTTCTTGCGGCGGCGTCGTGTGGCGGGTCACCCTCTTCCCTAACATATGGTTGAGGAGGGCGATGGCTGGCACATGCGTCATACTCGTGATCGGGTGCTGCTTGCGGGTCGCTGGTTTGCTCG
Organism: Lycia hirtaria; assembly: GCA_947563715.1. Taxonomy (NCBI): domain Eukaryota; kingdom Metazoa; phylum Arthropoda; class Insecta; order Lepidoptera; family Geometridae; genus Lycia; species Lycia hirtaria. The sequence goes on from OX387386.1 coordinate 18,994,771, forward strand.
TGGTATGCACGCAACATAGTAATAAATACTTAAATTAAAATAAAATCATTTTCCCGTAACGATAATTAGTAAACAATAGTTTGTAATTATGACAAAGGTCACGGACCCTGGTGTCTGTGGAGAATAAAATTAAATAAAAAAAAAAAAAAAAGTAGGCTTGCCACCAGGAAACGTTATAGTAAGCCATATAATTATTTTGTACTAGCTGCGTTCCGCGGTGTCACCCGCGTAGTGACGATGATAATAAAATATAGCCTATGTTCTTTTCCAGGTCCAAAAAAATCTTTGGGCCAAGTTTCATAACGATTGGTTTAGCCATGTAGAGGTAAAAGAGAGACAGATGGACAGAAAGACAGACGACATTTAGCTTTTATCAAGGGCGTCACCAAGGGGGGGCAGGAGGGGCGCCCCCCCTAGAGATTTAAAAATGTAGCCAATTGCAAAGCAACCAAAGTCCTAAGGCCATGCAATTGTACCTGTACCTACAATTCATATTTTTCTCATCCTCCATAATATTAACTTGCCCCCTCCCCCGGGCCATGGGTTGGCGACGCCCTTGGCTTTTATAATATTAGTTAGGATAATAAACAACTATTCTTGTAAAATGTTGCCCGCAGCTTTGTCTGCCTGGCGTGGAAAAATAATAAAGGACTTCAGATTATGATTTCAGTAGTTTTCAAGTTTTGAGGCTCGACCACATTATGTTATGCACCAGTACGCATAAGTGCGTAAAGTTTCTCCCATTTAGTAGTTTGTTACAACGACCACATCCACACAACCGCCACACCTTGCAGTGCTAGTCTCGACATTTTGTACCGACCGGAATTGATTAATAAGTATATTTATACCGATAGTATGGACACTGTCTGTTACTCTTATTTTATTTTTTATTTGAGTTTAATTACCCGATATTTGTTTGTAAGATTTAAATTTGATGGTGATATAAACATTTTCGAAATCATAGTAACCATAGAGTTAGAATGTCAAAACTACTATCTTACTTTAAAAACGTCGTTAAAAACAAATTATTCACGCATGTTTACAGTACTTACTTGAAAACTTTTATTGGTTAGGTACTGCTGTGATATAATATGACGTTTTTTATACATACCAACATTAATATTACAAACATATAAAATGACATAGATTTTACTTGATACCGGTATTTTCTCTTATAGAATACTCGTACTTATAGATCGAAATATCTCATTCCCATAGTGAATTAGTTTTTAAATCTGATAACCAAACATCACCATGCAATAGTGTTTTTTTTACAAATGACTACTGAATATTCTTAAAGGCATAATTATGTATAAACCCTAGTGATAAAATTGTAGACAAGCAAAATATAATTAAACAACTTTAAGAGTGTTATTAAGTTTAACTTTAAAGAGTGTTATTAAGTTAAATGTAATTTGGTCTGTATTTATACTCCATATTCTGGCAGCAGAGCAGACAAAAGAGTAAGTAAAACAAAAACAAATCAATACTAACTCCTTCCGATCAAACGGCCCATACTGGGCGTCAATTCCCATTCGATCGACAAATGAAACCTTGAATTCAGATTTTCCACTTTTTTTTTGATACGTTTCAAGTAAAACTCATAACGTGGCACTCAATTCTGGCGCTGAATGCAGTTAAAATTACTTTTATTGTCGCAGATTTTGGATTAAAATAGACGAGAAGATAATAAAATATACTAAATGTAAATTTACTCTAAATTCATAACTCTTTCTATTCACAAATCATTTTTACTCTTCATTTTGATCAGTTATCTACTCAAAAGTAAAAATGGGATAGGTAGTATATGTAGTGCACTACCGTACTCGTGTAACAACAGGTATACATTTATTGTGAGAAAATATTTTATTAGACACAACAGAATATAAAAAAAAAGTAACAAAGGAATAAACTTTAAATTGCTTAAAATACTGGACAGGTCCAACTTACTAAGAGCAAAACTTAAAAATAAGTAAACAAAAGAAATGAGTATCAAATTACGGCACATGCAATGCAATCCAAGCAAACACAAAAACCGCACGCGGCCTGGGACGAGCGGCAACGAGACCAAATCACCGCCGTAGGCTATCTCCACACAATAAAAAGCCGCCAAAACGCGCGCGTCCGGTCGTCAGTCCTTCTATGTCAATCAATTTGAGGCGCGAGCAGCGCAGATACTGTACGCAGAGGGTAGCCCCGCCCTCTATCGACCGCGAGTTCCTACACTCCCGCCCAGCTGCGCAAGAATGCGACCGCAGGACGCAGCGAGCGGCAGCGGCAAAATGTTCACGTGCCTCATGTCGCCACTTCACAATCGCCTCACTATTTTTTCGGCTCGTTATGCTCGTGCATTGTTTTTTAACTCTTTTTGAATAAAAGCCAATTAGAATTGTGGATTTTGCGCTGTGGATGGAATTTCGTAGAGTAAATTGAGATGCTTTTGCTGAGTTGTTTTCGCTTCTGTTTGTTAGAATTCAGTTTTTACAGCTCTGTGAAGTTCGCGATAAGGTTGAATTTAATATTTAGATCATTGTAATTTTACAAAGACGTTTTATTTTCTTAGTTTTCAGTTTAGGATGAATAACTTATAGACAAATATTTGGTTATTATTGTAGTTCAACAGTAATAAATTAGATAGATACTGCTAGTTTTAAGCTCATATGTAATTTACTTGGTCAAAAGGTCAAGTTCAAGTCTTCGCCAGGTTCCCCTCTGCTCGCGTGGTGACATGACAGTGCGAATCTCGACATGTTCGTTACCTTGAACTGCCTGCATGCCAGCTTATCTGGAGTTTGTCAATATCGGCGTCTTTAGTTTCATACCCTTGCGGATAGATGTAGGACAATGGCATATATGACTCTATCGCTTAGCATCAGACGAGAACTGATCTCGTACTAGCTGAAGCCCTCTAACATTTGGTATATTGCAAATTTAAAGGCAAGAAGAGAAAGAGCTTAGAAGACGAGTTCTTGAAGTATAAGAATCCCATTGATTGAGATAAGACGTTTAGTTTTCATTAATTAAAAAAAAAAAGCTTATTTTCTAGGTTTTATTTCCAGAAAAACCTAATTTGGTCTAGAATTATTAAAATAATACATAAACAAAACAAATCAGTTCAAAAAATAACCAACTTCAATCAGCAACTGTGCTCCCAAATAATATTAATAAATAAATATTTGTGGACATTTCACACAACACCATCTAGCCCAAACTAAGCAAAGCTTGTACCATGGAATTAGATGACTGATAGAATACATACCTATATACTTTTTCTTGTAAATATATACATATGATACATAGAAACACCCAGACAAAGAACAAACATCCATGTTCATCACACAAATATTTGTCCTGGGTGGGGATCGAACCCACGACCTACAGCTTAGCAGGTAGACACACTACCAACTGAGCCAAGAGGCCATTCAAATATAACGCTATAACTTTGTTATTGGTCAATGTGCATCTAAGTCTGAACTATTTGTACTGGTTTCTACACCACTGAAACAGAGTTGATGAAATTTAAATAGAACCAATATAAATCTATACTGAGCCCAAAGGTACAAAAAAAGGTTCTTAAACAAATAATTTACACTAAAACGTATAAAATATGTAGAAAAATAACGAAACTACTATTTTAGATTCGGCTAAGAAAAGAGACACGAAATAACAATAGTAGTCAATTTACATAACCCGGAACACCTGAAATGGCGTGCACTCTCTAAGACTATGTAACGTAAAAGTAGATTAGCGTTCCCTCCCTTACATCGTAAAATGAATCTCCAGCCAGCTCGAACGTATAACAATTAACGGTTAACTGTTACTGTTACAGTTACTGCGCACCGCTAATGCAGCGCGTTATCTCGTAACGATGTTAACGCCGGCTTTACACTCTCGCTATACGGTCTGAGATCGTAACATGTACTGAGATCGTAACACGGTCTGAGAGGTTAACTCGTAACTTCTCACACCCATCTTGCAAGCAGTATAACTATAAAGTTATGAGTTGGTTGATATCTGTAAGCTCCTTTAAATAAAACTAAAATGATGATTATACAACAATTTAAAATGACGCTTACTTCATTGCGGATATATAAATATTAATTTTGTAAACATATAATAGGATGAGTTTGAAATATATATATTTTATCTATCTTCTATTGAAATTATTTTATTTTCCCTTATTACAGTCTGTCTTTTGTATATAATATTAGAACTATGATATACTGCACAGGAATGTTTTTTTCTCCGCCATCTTTTATTCCTTAGAATTACAATCTTGGAATTTTCAAGGCTAGAATGGATAGATATTTTCAAGAACGACGAGCTTCATCCTCGGTCACACTGTGGTTTATTCTTGTTTTATTATTGTTTTTTCTTAAAAAACAGCAATCGTCAAGCCAGGTCAGAGGCCTTTCGGCGGCTTAACTCTGACACTAGGGCTGGCCACTCAGTCTATACGAACTTACTTACTTACTTACTGTGGTTTATCATCAGACGAGTCATTGGTGGTCAATCGTAGATCTAACTTGCGTAAAAAGAATACTTTTAGCCCTTTTAGGCACCAGCTGCACGCACTGAAATATCTATTAGTCTGTTTCTGTTCGTCTATTTCTTTTTCCTAGTTCGTCAATTACTCAGTACGTCAATTTCCCAATTCGTCCATTTTATTATATGTATTTGTTATCATAATGTATATGATTTATTCTGAGTATGAATCGTAACGGTGGGTTGTGTATCCGAGAGTGTACAACCGCAGTAACATAGCGCCGTCGTAATTTTAGGGCGCACACTCCGGACCGCGACGCCGATACACTGTTATGGTTGTTAAAATTAGCTTTTATGCCCTGTTATACGGGTTTTGACTTTTCGTAATGTATCAATTATTCGCATTAAATGTTAGTAATGGCAATTTGGTGTAAGTGAAATATTTTTTTTCTGTGGTAAAAGACCTGACTTACTCGTATTATGTTATTATTATGACTAATGTTCTATTTTTTATGGAGAGAGAGCATCAAACAAGCAATAAAAATAAAAATAGTAATTTATCAACGTATAATATTATTTTCTAATAAATATGTCATCAAATATAGATTACCTTACGAAATTGCGGATAAGTTACCCGCAATTTAGCGGTAGTAATTTATATTAGCTAGCTTATATAAATAACCAGCAGGCCAATGGACTTGCATCCACGACTACGAATAAATTTTAAAAAATCTAAATAAAAAAAACTAGCTGCGCCCTGCGTAGTGATAAAAAATGGCGATGATGATGATAAAATGTGGCCTATGTCCGTTTTCAGGTCCTTAATTAGGCTGTTAAATCATGAATAGGTAACAAAATGAAAGAGTTACTTTTGTTTTTTAATGTAGAAATAGGTTTGCGCTTGACCGCCAACTCGCCTGATGTTAAGCGACGGTGGAGAGAGGATGGCGCTCGGCGATCTAGAAGATATCTATTCACTCTAACCTTGTTGAATATTCCAAGATTGTAGGTCTCAGGAAACAGAGATGGCGGCAACGAATTCCATTCTTGTGCAGTACGCAACAGGAATGTGGATCGATATCGCTGGGTACGGATTTTTGGCATTTCAACGAGAAATGGGTGGTAATTCACCGACTTTCTGCTAGTCCTGTAGTGAAATGGGGAGGGTGGAATTAGGTCGTGAACTATGTCTGTGGTCGTGAAGCTCTTGCGCACATTCCCCGAAATGAATCCTGTAGAAAATAGACAGTCATGCTACTTTACGGCGGTGCTCGAGACTAAGTAGCTTCTTGGCAACTGGTTTATCGTCACCGATTAACCTTACAGCTCGGTCCATTACCCCGGTCCACTGATTCTAAAGCTTCCAGCTGATACTTGGCCGATCCATCAAAAAGGTGGCAGCGGTACTCCATACACGATCGGACCTGTGCTTGATACAGATGAAGCATATGTCCCGGTGAGAAGTATCGCCTAACCTTATTAATGATGCCAAGCTTTTTACTAGCCAGTTTAGCCTTAGATTCAAGGTAGCCCTTAAAGTTCATTGTTGGAGTTAACGTGAGTCCAAGCAGTTCAAGACGGTCTGTCAATGATAAGAATACATTTTGGAAAGTAGGAGAAAAAATAAACTCACTGTTTTTGGCGGAGAAAAGGCAGGCTTGAGTCTTATTGGCGTTGAATTTGACGAGATTTTCGTCACCCTTTTCGTCACAGCTTTTAGAGCTTTATTCATACACACAACCATATCTTCTCTCAACGCCTCTATTTCCGCCTTTTTGGCTCTTGAACCAGAAGTGTATCTTTCCACAACTGTGCTGTCATCTGCATACCCTAAGATACCAGGTTTCAGCAGGTCATTAATATGCAGCAAGAAGAGAGTAGCGGAGAGTACAGACCCTTGAGGTACGCCGTTTATTGCCATTTGATCGGACGAGCACCCTTCAACAACCACTCGAATCGATCGTTCTCTCAAGAAGAGCAGGAGGCTGGTAGTCCATAAGAAGGGAGCTTGTTAAGGAGACTGTCGTGCCAAGGCCTTCGAGATGTCGAGAGACACAGCCAAGGCCTCACCGTTGTTCTCGATGGCCTCGCTCAGAATGTGTGTGGCATACACGAGAAGATCCCCAGTCGACCGATTTCGGCGAAATCCGTACTGTCGGCTGTCGTAAAGGCTGTAACAAATTTTGAAGAAAAGCGCAAACAAGACCTAGACGGTAAACGCCTTTTATAGATAAGTAATATTATAAATTAAAACAAGTTATAGATGTTAACAACTTATATTAAATTGACATACAGCATAAAGCATTATAACACACGATTTCGTTACGCTTAATACTTTTGAGTGTACGTTTTCTGTGAGAAAGTATGCGTAAAATTGCTGTAAAAGATTATAAATGGGCATTTATGGGCGTTGGAATAATTATAGTAAAATCACTTGTTTATTACGAAAAAGTTCGTTGGAGGTTACGAAATAACGCATTTTTTATTTTTGCGAAATACGTATTATTATTATTACAAAAAATATAGCCTAGAGACACTCAGAAAGTAAAGACGAAACTAACGACACCTCGCATATCAAAATCGGTCAAGCCGTTTAGGCTGTAAGCGATCATAAAGAAACATACATGTACATACATAGATGTATACACTAGAAAAACATAACCTTCCTTCTTACGCAGTCGGTTAAAAAACAAGATTCCACGCATAGGTGAAATGTTCAGAAATACTCTACATTTTTAACGGAAATACTTTCCTTAAGAAAGTATTTTTACCAATGATTGTAGAAAATAGTAGGTATAGTTTTTAATTATGATAATTGTCGTCAGCTTTAATATTGGTATTTATTCCTGATAAATCATATAAAAGGAAAAAAGTGGGGATTATTAGCAACATTAAATTTTATTCAGATGTTATTTTTATCCATAAATATTTCATTGACATTTTTGCTATTAATATCAACTTTTTTCTTCAACAAATGTGATCGAAGATGAATCGGGAATAAAATCGGATATAAATCTAACCAACAAATGCTTTATTAAAAATTATACTCTTTTCGATCACAATTGACAAAAATACTTTCGTATGGAAATCGAACCGCCTTATGTACCTACGTTTGGATAAGTATTCTATGTGAGTTACTTTATATGTAGGCAAAGGAAAGCTTGCTGTTTCTAAAATGCACCCCCAATTATCGTCTAAAATCCAACGTGCATTCGACCCCCGAAGCCTGTTCTCCAGAACCCCACTTTGCAACATTAAATACAATATCTTCAAATTGGTCTAAAGTACCCCCACCCTCATTGGGTATCTTTATCATTACCATAATCTTAGTGGCGTCTCTTTTACACCGCACTTAATACTCCCTTACGCACAGCAGCTGTCTCTGTCGCGCTAGCTTAAATTCTTTGGTAAATTTAAAACTCATTCTCTCATGATTTAAGCGAGTTTGGAACTCTTAGAATGCGATTAAGAGTTTTTTTATTACCAACAATAAGTAGAGTGCTTTTTACTATTATTATATACTTACTTCAAGCCTCCTGGCTCAGTGGTAGCACATCTGCCTTCTGAACTGGAGGTCGTAGCTTCGATCCCCACCCAGGGCAAATATTTCTGCTGAATATGTGTGTTTGTTCTATGTCTAGGTGTTTATATGTATCAAATGTATCTATTTACTAAAAAGTATGTAATTATTCTATCAGCCATCTGGTTCCCATAGTACAAGCTTTGCTTCTCCCAATGAGAAGATGGCCCGTTCCCAGCAGTGGGACAGTTTGTACAAACAAGGCTGATAAAAAAAAGCTTTTCTTAGTTTATGGCTAGACGGTGTTGTGTGAAAATGTCCTCCTTCAATACTTACTCCAAAGGTGGATATTCCAAAAAGTCGAACAAAACGCTTCTGAACTGGCGATAAGCATCGCCATTGAACGTGGCAATGCAGTTAGCGTGCTGGGTATGCTGCCAACTGATGTTGGGTTTGCATTTGGATTGTCTTTAGACATTTATCGGTGGGATTTGCTTTTCGTGTTGTAGTTTAATTTGCTTTTGTGTAGTAATTTAGTTAAGTATATATAGTTTTTTTTTTTTTTAATGTGTGTCGGATGTGTGTTGTTTTTTTCTTTTTTTTTCTTTTTTGAATGTGTGTCGGATGTATGATTTTTTGAACTGTCTATACATTTGTAGTTTGTATATTGTTTTGTTGTACTTAAAAAAGGCGCTTTAGATCTACATTTATTGTGCAAAATGTGGAATACGCTTCCTGAATACATATTTCCGAATTTCCAAATAGATTTTCCAGAGCTTCGTAAAATTACGAATGGATAGGCTTCTTCTAGGCAAGCAGAATGAATAGGTTCCTTCAAGCTCCATCGTAGACCCAAAGCTCAACATCAAGCGAGTCTAGCGCAAACCTTTTTACGAACAAGTAATCTACAGGGTGTCCGAGTGAGACCCAACAATAATTAAAGGTAACAATAAATGTTAATAATGAATGCGAAACTTTTTTTTTTTTTAATTAAAATTAAAAATATTTTTTTTAGTTTGAAAAGAAAAAGAAAATATCCGACTCCAGAAAAACAGTTTTTGCATTTAGTTTACGATTTTATTACGCTTGATATGCTATTGAATATACGTTTTGTGGTGGAAAGTATGCGAAAAGTCGCTTTTAAAAGTTATAAATGAGAATTCTTTAGAATAATGCCAGTAAAATCACCTATTTATTACGAAAAAGTTCGTTGGAGGTTACGAAAAAAACGCATTGAAACATTGCGTGGGGATCGAACACATGACCTACAGCTCAGCAAACAGACATACTACCAACTAAGCCGAAAGGCCATGGTTGCCTGGAAGAGATCGCTTTTAGCGATAAGGCCGCCTTTTGTTGCACTAGTTTATTTAAGTCCTTTGTTATTACTTTTAAGGTGTGTACAATAAAGAGTTAATCAAGGCCAGTCACAACCAGTCTTTGCAAGGGGTGGTAGTCAGGTGTTTGTAAGATCTTAGCACCTCTTACTCTATCGTACTTGGCTAGTTATAAAATTAAAAAATGTAGTTTTCCGCAGAAGTTCAGATCTTGTCAGAAGTAACTGATAACTAATTTTTGTATGGTAAGTAACATTAATGCTACATTTGACCATAGTTTTGACATTGTGATCCATGAAGATATAAACCGTCAGCATGAAATGTGAAATGTGATGCTTCATTTTCGGCCACAGTATCGCTTTCCATCAGGCGTGCTGGTGGTCAAACGTAGAGTTATATAAAAAAAAAAGATTCGAAAGTGAGGCTATCGAAACACAAGACAGTAGTTTGCAAATCAATGCAACACCGTATTCTGATATAAGCTCTCACTATGACAGCTTAAAACAGACTTCTCCAGTTTCAATACCGTAGTAACACAATATTGAAACTCGGCAGGTCGTGCTTTAAGCTGTACTTAAATCATAGCAGAGAAAGTCGTTCCGCTCTCATAACAAATATCGCTAAGAAAAACTCGGCAAACTGTTGCTTATCATTTGAACAATAAGGTCCAGAATAGGATGTTGTAAAAATCTTGGCAAACTTTTTTTTAAACTTTTTTTTGTTTTTTTTTTTATATCTGTCATTTTGGCGTTAATCATAGTTATCAAATTGACATTGTTTTAAATGATTTAGTCGTACTGTTTTCAAAAGGCGGATGTTCAAAAATCTATTAAAAGTATATTCAATAATTTTATATTTAGAAATTGTAGAGTGCGAGTGAGATAGCTGTGCCTCCTGGCCCTTAATAACCTTCCTGCACCTTAGTTACTATACTAAAGTAGACATCATGCTGTCGTTAGATTTCATTTTTCACTAAATAGGCAAGTATAGAAAAATGGGCATTACACCTTTGACAATAAACAAATTAAACATTACACGATGAACTGATGACATTACATGATAAACTGATTTAAAATAAATTACCATCGTGTGACCGATTATTTAAACATTAAATTAAATCAATCAATCAAAAATTCTATTCATCGCACTATGCCCACTACCGAGTGGACATAGTGCGATGAAATCGTATTTAGTGTTCAGTACTGTCTCATTTTGTCATATGCGCAAACAGCATTATTATATGACAAGATCTACTCGTCAGTCTTTACACATTGTCAGCAAAGTCTAAAGATATCGAAGAAATTTATAATTTTATTAAAAAAATTGTAATGCGCAAAAAAGATAAATAATAATAACAAATATTGGATAATGAGACAAAATAGGCAGGTGCCGCTATCTCATTCTGATGCTCCCACACAGAAGTACCTTATTTTACTCACTGTGTGGGAGCATCAGCCAATAAACTAGTTGTATAAATCATAACCATTTCATTTCAATAGCTCCGATTTGTCAAATTCCATATTGTACAATAGTTCCATCATCCATCCACATACAAAAAGTCAGTACTTTTTATATTATTTTTATGTAAAGGGCCTCTCAGTGTTGGCTTCGGCTCCATTGATGCCCATCAAAGGACCGGGCTGCAACCCGAGATTTAAATTGAATAAATATTGAAGGACACCATCTAGATGGTGTTGTGTGAAAATGCCCTAGCTATACTATGGGAACATGATACAAAGACGGCTGACAGAATAAATAAATAAATAAATGTTGTTATTAGTACATACGTAGATAGCTACACGTTTTGAGTCCTACCTTAATATACATATGTCTCAACAAGACACAGTGGAGCTTCGGAGATCTCGGGTGGTACATGCGTGATGTTCGCTTGCCGGCTTTTTTGACGCCGACACATGGGATTGCAGACCATGTCCCTATCATTCTTTAATATGACGCTGATAGGGCGAGCATACGCTATGTGTCTGACTTATGCCAAGATGGTCTAGTCGGGTCTCACCGGGGCGCCGCTGACTCCGGTAGCTTTTCGTGCTTAGCGTGTCTAGGATGATACTGGAGCAAAGTTGGCCTTTGACAGGTTATTTGACGAGGCGACTGGGGCAAATATGGTGAGACCAAAGGTTGTGTCGCAGTTTGACTCGGCTCGGCTGTAGGTATGTAGACAATTTATTAGACGACAGCTCTCCGCGTATAGAGATCGCTCTCCGTCTGGGCTGTAATGCGGTATAATGAGTTTGATTTAAATGCCCTTATAAGAATTTGGTCTTGTACGAAATTGACATTTAAGTCTAGTCTTTAAGTAACAAAGATAATCAAGGCACACTATGTATTAAATGTCTTTGTGGGAACCTGGCCTTATAAGAATCTGGTCTTGTAGAAAACTGATAATAAAGAAAGCTGATCTTTGACGCACAAACGTGAGCAAACCACTCGCACTTGAATAACTTCGGTGAAAGATTAGAAACTAATAAATTCGAGCTACTTTAGCTATACTTAGGTAATTCTATAATAAATATAACTTAAATTATAATACTGTCTTATGCCCACTAGATTATAATGAAGAAAGACGAAATCTAAAATTATTATGAACTGAAATTAAACACGAATTAATCCAATTCTCGTATGGCGGGGATATATTTGCTGCCGCTCGCCCGTCGCCGTTATAAGGCTGGGATACAAATAAACTCGTACTTTAATAATAAAGTAGTAGTTTATAATCTGTCATGTTGAACTAAATAGAAGGCTCGTTCGCTACGTAAGGGTGCCTTCACATTAAGCAATTTAGCAGCGCGGCTAAGTGACGCGCCTCTTACGCGATTCGTAACAGTACAAAACAAGACTGCAATATATCTACGTCCTGCCTTTTGGAAACCGCATGAGTCCACTGCTGGGACTAGACCGGTTTCATGTTTGGTTTTATCGTTATTTCTTTTCCACTCGCGCGATGAGTTTTTGAAACGGAAATGTTACTCCACGCTACGTCGGTTTTTTGAGCGTTGAGAAAAAAATGCTGTCTATGGTTTTTATTTATTTTAAAACCTTGGGAGCCAAATGGGCTTGGGCCTCGGCTCGTCACTACGACTTTCGTACATCGATTGTGACAATGCATATGCTTTCCACGCACGTTTTGCAGCAGATTGGCTGCGTCATCGCTCGTAAAATGAGTAGCTGTGCTGCAATTGCTATGATGTACAAGCTTGGGCTGGCAAAGCGCTGTTGTGTCGCCTAATGTGAAAGACCTCTTAGCTTAGAGTATAATAATATCGCGAGTGAATAACTTCTTTCTAGGTTAGCGCGGTCCATCGTGGACCGCAAAGGTCGCCTAACATCAGGCGAGTTAGAGGTCAAGGGCAAGCTTATACTCGAAAAATTATATCTAAAAATGATAATTTAAATAGATTATAATTACAGTACCATTATGCATGCTTTCTCGTAAAAACGTACACTAAACATCATATCATGCGTAACGCAAACATAAGTTACACTACCAATGTCGCTCTTACGCAGTCGGGCATTTTGTTTTTTATTTTAACGTAGATTCTTGTTATTATATTATTTTGAGTTTTACATTTATGGTAATAAAATTTATACGTGCCTACTCTACGTATACACTTGCCCAGAAACCAAGGTGCAAACAAAATTCTCAAGCTACAAAGTTTAAAAACGTATTAAACATGAAAACCACTAACCTATTCAGCATTGTCCCGTCACACGTAGGGTATTTATTTTATCCCCGAATTAGATTGAAAGTACCGGACTTAACTTTTGGTTTTCCTGCTCTTCGCGCCACTCAGTATTATACGGAAACAAACGTTCCATATTAAAAGTTTCCGGTGGGGGTGCGGCGGGGTGGGAAGGGGTTGCGGGGGTCGAACCAACCCTTATTTAGTCACGCCATTTAACGGGCGCGCGAAGGGCTTCTAGTTAATTATTCACAGGACTTGTACCGTGGAGGATGTCACTGAGAGCTTTGTACCTCAGTTTTCAGCGTGGATTCGTTTTGTGCTTATCATTTTGGGTTATAATTAAAGTTATGTTGTTTCGTTGATATATTAGATGCGTCTACGTACCTACTTTAAAATAATTATAATTTACGAGGAACTTATTAAGGTGTGTTAGTTTACTTTTTAACTTTACTTATTAATATTATAATAATATTACTTAGCAGTGAGAGAGAGAGAGAGAGATACGACGAGTTAAAATAAAAAACCAGATAAAGTCAGACTCGCCCACCGAGGGTTCCGTAGGTACAAACTAGCAAGATAAAAGGAGGATATACATATTTACTTGGATGACATATTTTCCAGCTATTTTATAATAATAAAACCGACCAAGTGCGAGTCGGACTCACGCACGAAGGGTTCCGTACCATTATCTATAAAAACGGCAAAAAAACACGTTTGTTGTATGGGAGCCCCCCCCACCTTAAATAATATTTTTATTTTAATTTAATTATTTATTTTTAAAGTGATAAGGTAACTCAATATTCTGTGAATATTTCAAGAGTCTACCTGTTGCCGTTATCAATATCGAGCAAAAACTAGCAAAGAAATCACTTTTGTTGTATGGGAGCCCCCTTAAATATTTATTTTATTCTGTTTTTTTAGTATTTTTTGTTATAGTGGCAAGAGAAATACATTATCTGTGAAAATTTCAACTCTCTAACTATCACGGTTCATGAGATACAGCCTAGTGACGGACGGACAGACGGACGGACAGACAGCGAAGTCTTAGTAATAGGGACCCGTTTTTACCCTTTGGGTACGGAATCTTAAAAACCAAAGTACTGAACCGATTTTGATAAAATTTATACGAGACACGTGACGTAAATGATTCATCAGAATCATAATTGGCGAAGTAATCGCTGAACAAACTTACAGTTGAATTGAGAACTTCCTCGTCCTCTTTGGAAGTCGGTTAAAAATGTTAAAACTAACCTGCAGAGTGCGTCTAAAACTCAAGTCTAACACTAATAGACATTTTCAAAATTGATGCTAAAGGTAACCGGAAATTTCAGCACATTAGGCGTTTTGACTCATTGGACCATATGAACCTGAACGTATAATTTCTAAGGTAACGATATTGAGAACCCATTAAATATTAGTGAGTTGGTTACAAATTGATTCTAGACTTTGACAAACAGCAGGCTAATTGGCGGTCATTCGGGTTAATGGCCGTTCGGAGCGAGTTGTTGTCTTAAGACTCCAATCAATTACCCACATGCTAGCGCTCAATAACCGCCCTCAAATGAATACGACAGTAGATGGTTATGAAAAGGTATTAACAGTCCGACAGACAAACAGACAGACAGACAGACCTCGAAATACGAGGTTTCGTTTACATTATTATACAGTTAATTTAGTTTAAAAAACCAAAGTATTTGACTGGCCTTGTGGTTCGGTTGGTAGTATGTCTTCTTGCTGAGTTGTATATAGGTCGTGGGTTCGATTAAAAATAAAATTAAATTACTAATTAAATTATCCAGGGTAAACATTTGTGTGATAAGAATGAGAATTAGAAGCGGCTTGCATCCAGAGTGTTCCTGCCACTTGTATGAGATCGTCTGTCCATCTTGTGGCTGGTCTTCCTACGCTGCGCTTACCGATGCGTGGTCTTCACTCGAGAACTTTGCGGCCTATCGGAAAACTAGGTAAAATTTTCACATCGCATAATTAAGAACTGTGCCTTATTATGAAAAAAAAAATAGTTTTTTTTTTCATCAAAAAATTGACAACAGTCTCGATATTATGAGACAAAAAATTATACTTAACACATTTTTTTTACATTTCTTTTCATAGACAAAAGTGCATGCCGTATTGATTATTTAAAAAGACAGACTTTTTTCTTTGCAGAGTCGAATACTAGAGGACGCATCGTTGATGTGCAACTCTTGGTCGCCCAGACACAATGTAAGTTACAACTACCTAATACATTCAGCTACTTTCCTTTACTTATATTCTCTTTATAGCATTCATTTCCTTCTACTTCACAATGTGCCTATAGCACACCTCGGACACTCGACCAAATCTCCATACAAACGCCGCGGCCTAACTTTATTAGGTACACAGACATCGACATACGGAGAATCTGTACACGTGCAGTTTTCTAATCACTTATGTAGTCATTGTGCACATGCTTCGAAAAATCCACATTTTACATACAATAATAAGTTTCATAGGTTCACAACAATTCACTGCAATCTACCACGAGAAATATCCAGCCAGGCGTAATCCGTGCAAATGAAAAACAAATGCGAAACTACTAATAAACTATTAATATTATACTCGTACTTATACTTCCAATATGTATAAGTACGAGTATAATATAAGTAAAATATAAGTAAAATATTTAGTCATATTTGAATCTCGTTTAATCTATACGCCAAAACAAGTTTCCTACTTAATTTATGTAAAGGATAATTAATTTAATAACACTAAGTAATTGTAATTATTATACAATTACTTAGTGTCGATCACCAAAAATAACTTAGATAAGTACCTTATTTTATCCTTAGGAAATGTATAAAAACTCCTATTTTTATTATGTCGATTTAACAAACAGCCATAGACGGTAAAGCAATGCCTAATTGTCGGTATTTTTTAAAAACAAATTCACTTTTAAAAAAGAAAAATCCTGTGAGTCGGCTCCGCTCCGTAGCACCGTGTGCCTCAAGTGTGCCTGGGAATTACTCGCGGGGTGAGGTAGCGCGATTTGGTGGGAGATGAGGAGCGACCGTTCTATGAGTTATTATAATCCCATCAAAAACATAATATGTACAATAATCCAAGTCTCGCAACGCAGCTCTTCTACCACAAAAAGTTGTGGGATCCAAACCAAATCGGTTAATTAATTTAGTACTATCTATGGGAGCATATATCCAACTATTTTTAAGAAATTGTAACCTAATTAGTTAACTAACTACTTTTGTAGTAACCATATCGATATTAGACATCTTATTTCTTTTATAATTAGAAAGACTTGAAATGTAATGTATGTAATTTTGAGTATAATTCTGTGGAGTCCAATAACACAACAGTGTTCTAGAACGAATTTGCAGCGCAGCATTCAGCTACCGGGTTGCACTCTAAGCCCGTTGTTCAATAATTAATAATAGCTATTAAATTAACAATCAAAACCAATAAAGTTAACCAGGTGGCCTCCAGTTTATGTAATAGTAGGTATTATTGGAAGCCGGCTCGGTCGGAATCAGATTGAAATAATTAGCTTGACGACGCTGGCGTGATATGCCAGCTACTGGCTGGACTATAAGCGTACACATGCAATCGAATTGGAAGCGTGGAAGTAAATTTTAGTACCCAGTAGATAAAGCATCGAGGATGTATTTGATATTGAAATAGCATTTGCCAGTCCCGAATACCGAATCAACGTACATTGTGGCTCAAAAATTTGAGGACCTGGGGCCGTACCACTAGCGTTCCAACAGCCTTACTTTAATATTACTTTGACTTTTATCTCGTTCTTTCTACAGCTGAGAGAGCAAGACATAGGCCAAAGTAATATACCTAGTCTTGCCATAAATATTGTCACGAAGAAAAAAAAAAATTTTTTATTGCAAATAATATTTATTACTTTTACAGTGTGTTAGTTTAATACATAAATATAAAACAATTTAAAATATAAAAGCTTATTCGAAGTGGTCTCCATTGGCTGCAATACAGTCCTTTAAACGCTGAGGCCAGTTATAAATAGAAGCACGCACTCTTTCCATGGGAAAATTCTTCACTGCCAATCGTATGGATTGTTTTAGGGACTCCAAATTATCATGGCGTTTAGAGCAAGCCATACTCTCTAAAACTGACCATAAATCATAATCCAGCGGATTAAGATCAGGACTAGACGACGGCCAGTCTTCAGCTCTGATGTAGTCCGAAACGTTCACTTCCAACCAAGACTGCGTGGACCGAGCTTTATGACCTGGCGCCGAGTCTTGTTGGAAAGACCATACTTGGTTATTGAACATGGTGTTGTTAAGGGGCTTAACTACCTTCTCAAGAATGGTATTTTGATACACTTGTGCCGATGTTTTGATACCTTTTTCACAAAAATATGGCTCAGTCACTCCTTCATAACTAACACCCCACCAAACCATCACTGAAGTCGGATAATGCCCACGTTGCACTCTGTCGACTAAATGGGAAGCCTCCTTAGAGCTTTGAGCATAAATACGGTCATTTTGTTTGTTAAAATGTTGCTCAATTGTAAAGATTTTCTCATCCGTAAACAAAATTTTTCTGTGACCTCCCTTTGCGTACCGCTTCAGTAGTTGTTTCGATTTTACCACCCTATTCTTTTTTAAATTATCAGTTAAAAAATGACCAGTGCGTCTCTTATAGGCTGCAAGTCCTAAGTCATCTTTTAAATTACGCGACATGGTTCTGGGTGCTATCTTCATCTCCCGAGATAAAATCTTTTGCTTTCGGACAGGATTTCTTCGAATTCTTTCCCTTACTGCTTTGACCACCTTTTTCGTACGAACACTACGTGGACGGCCAGATCTTTTTCTGTCACAAACAGAGGAGGTCTCATTGTACCTATTAATAGCCCGGTACACAAACATTTGACTAATACCAAGCGTATGGAGAGTTTTAAAAATTGCATTTGGCTCCATACCAACTTTGTGTAATGCAATCACAGCGATTTGGTTCTCTTTATCACCCCACTCCATTTTAATATCGCAAAATATTGTACAATGTATTGGCGCCAAAATTAGAAAACTCAATGAACAATCGTATAAATATGACAGATTCCAAATTCAAATGTAATATATTTCTTATTTTTAACTGTAACAGTATTTATGGCCAGACTAAGTATATTTAAAAGTAATACATATAATAAGACTGTAACAGGTCAAATTCTGTACATTAAATATTTTTGATTAATTTTGATTGGAAACTACTGGACGGATTTGGACGAAATTTAGCAAGATTATTACTTATACTATGTAGAAGGTTCTTGCATACTTTTTATCCCGAAAAATTTGATAGTTCCCCTGGGATATAGCATTCAATTAAAACATTCTACATTACGAGTATTGCGTTGCTCATCACTAAATCTCAAAAACTACATAAGCTACGAATCTGAAATTTAGCATAGAGTAAATAGCTTTAGATAAGAACGACATTTGCGAAAGGGCTAAAATTGAAAATAAAACTAAGGGGTAAAATTGGGGGGTAAACGAATATATGATGTTTGATGTTAGGTACATGAAATTTGGTATTTGGATTACCTAATAGATATAAATAAATACTGTTATTATATTTCAGCGACAGGGATGAATGAAGGTAGTCAATAGAAGGTTAAAAGTTTGTATGAAACTTCCTTAAGTTTTATGTTAGAACCTTGAAAATTTGTATTTGGACTATAAAATGAATACAAATTACAACTAGATATATTAAAAAAAATGTTACATGGTTGAATTAAGGAGGTCAACAGAGGATTGAAATATTTCATGAAAGTACCACGATTTTAATACCAGGGGCGTAAAATTTTGTATTTTAGTATTCAAATTAATAATTACAAACATTTATAATATTTTTACAACAGGGATGGATTAGGGGGGGGGGGGGGGGGCGCGGATTGAGGTTGAATTTAATATTTACGCGAAAAAATAAATAAGAACGAAGACTCTTATAATATTTTGCGCCAGGGATGGCTTAAGGTGATAAAAAAGGGGGTTGACATTTTTTATGTTTTTTTTATAAACAGACTTGCAATTTAAGCGAATTGCTGATTTTTTAAATCATAGCTTGATGAGGACGGAAGCGGGGCTGCAGGGAGATTAGACCGGGACGATAATAAAGTTAGAATCCCAGCGTGAGGGAGTGGGTCGGAACGGGAACGAGTTGTGAGCAAGCTTTAAGTGCGGCAAGTAGTATATAGTGGTAGTAGTATAGGTGGATATGGGACAGGTGCGACCTGGGCGCTGAATTAGTGTGGGGCAGGAATGAAACGGAACGAGGTATGGAGTGAGATGGGAGTCCAACAAAGGATATAGGTGGGTGCGAGACGTAAGTGGTATGGGAGCGAGGCGGGAGCGGAATGGGAGTAGAATGAGAGCGAGAAAAATGTGCGGCGGGAGTGAAGTTGGAGAGGGAGAAGAGCAAGGTGTAAACGCTATAAGTAGAGTGGGAGCGAGGCGGAAATTTGGCAGAAGTTGGACAGGAGTGGAGTGGGAGCAGGTGACAGCAAAACGGGAGTGCGACGGAAGCAAGGTGGACGTGGAAAAGATGTGAGGCAGGAGTGGAGTAGAAGCGAGGTAGGATCGAGACAGGAGCTGAACTTGAGCAGGGCTGTAGCGAATTAAAAAAGGGGAGGGCAGTTTATTCTTCATTTAAATACATCTACGTTTCACCACATACTCACAAATAAAAGACATAATAGACAAGAAATAATAGATACAAATAAATTGAGTCGGCAGTTTGGTTGGAGTGCGGCTGATTTGTTCTATTACGCATATGAAGTCGCGGGTACAGCTAGTATTAAAATAAGATTGCTATTAAGATTGTGGTATGACGTTTGTCTCGTTCTTTCTAAAGCTAAGAGAGCATGATATAGGCCAAAGTAATATTGAAATAAGCTTGCTATTAAAATTGTGGTAACCCCAGTGGTTCAAATTGAACACAAGATCCTAGACCAGGAGGATATTGTGCGTACACTTAACTCGTAATCAGAACGTAAATCGAACATTTTTCCAATGAACTGCCATTATATTTGCTTATGGAAACCTAAAATAATGTGTAGACGAGAACACCTTAAAATAAATTATCAAAGAAATACAAACAGAGGGAGAAAGAAAATGAAATATCGGCTAGATCAAAAGTAGAGGATCACAATATTCCTTCTCCCTTCCCCCCACCCGCTCGCGCCACCCCGCTACATAATCGTAACTGCTAAGTGCGCAACGCATAATCCCAGGAAAGCTGGCGGAGTACATTCGCTAACGAAACTGTTAATAAAATGTACAAAATAAATGGTTCATAGAAGTTCTCAAGAGGGTGAATAGATGGCGCTGTAATCTTTAAGAATTAGTGTTATATTCTAAGTTACTTCTCAGAGTCTCGATGTCTATGAACATTCATAGCGCCACTATCGTAATTTTTGGACAAACCAAGATATTTTAAAAATCTATCGGAAATTAAATTTCAATTCGTTTTTTTTTTGAATGCACAACGCCGTCTATTTAGATTTAATGAAATTAAATTTAATAAATACAAGAAAACAAGGTATAAAGTAAAGGATTTTATTTTTTATTAATAATAGGCTTGCGCTTGACCGCCATTTCATGAAAAACTCACTTGTAGTCTATGATTGAGCACGTAATATAAAATTAGAATTAAAATATTATGTAGTTAATATTAACTGCTGTTAACGTCGTGTCAGCTCACAGATCAAAACCAGTCAAACCGATAAAAAATACTAAAATACGTATTCGGTATATAAAGGTACACAATACACCTTTGATAAGGTATCAACAGGATGTAGCGTCAGTCCTCAAAAACATCCGAGCTCAATGAGATCTAATTAGAACCCTTACACGATTCAAATAATTTCATGTTTCAAAATAATTCGAAACAGCAAAATAGACGTCTCTAGACTTCTCAATCTAAATTAGGCTTTAGCGCAGCGACATCTTTATATCAAAACCTTTAAATTTGTCACTGTTGTTATATGAGTATCGGTCAACCCAGGACATTATATTCTGTTTATTATGTTTTGTTTTAGACTACGTCCACGTAATGGAAAGTCATTGAGTAACACTTTTGTTTTCGCCTCTACTCAGCGACTAATCGAGAGGGCGCTGCGTTCAGATCTTTGTGACATTTGATACCAACATTAGGTGAGTGCCGGGGGATTACGGGATGTCGCCATTTAACCCTAAAATGCTGATGAGGAATAGGAGTAATGGATTAATGCAGCGAGGGCACTTTGTACCCCGTGACGAGGCTTTGACGCCTCTACGTTACTAGATCGAGTGCATATTTTTAGAAAGCTACATTTGCAACGTTTCAGTTAAGGCCTTGGGGTGAGGGAGCACCTGTCTATCAACCTGTTTACCCGACTGGGCAAAAAGGAAAAAGGAGTGTAAGATTTTTCGGTTATTTGTTTTATAGGTTTCTATATTACTTCGTGCAACCTAGAGGGCTTTACCGATTTTAATGTGCGAGATTTGGTTAATTTTTCCTTACTTCTAGAGTGCCATGCTATGTAAGTCGAGGTGAGGATAAATTCATAATTAATGAAATCAGATAATAGAACACATAAAAAACTTTTAACTAAAATATTTTGTAATATAAGGTACGTTTTATTTTATTTCATATTTGATGATGCTATTGCAGATACCCTGTTTATGACACTGACAATGTGTATATGTTATTGTTTGTTATATTGACATTTTATTTCAGCAATTGTGACAATAACTATTTTAATTTTAAATACTAGGTATATCGATTATTTTTACATTTTATTATTTTTAACGTCATTGATTACTTAAATTAAGTATTTATTTAAATTGATTACAGTAGTTGTGATTGAGTACGGTTCAGTATTCTGTGATAATGTGTAAGATAAAAGTTGAAATACAGACTATGTAATGACGATTCTAAGTGCAGTATTATGTGTCGAAAGAATAAAAATATTTGATTGATTGAAGTTGATAGATTTAAAAAAAAACTTCAAAATATAGTTTCAAATTATACAAAAGACGGTATACAAATCAAAACTTAATCAAAAATTACCGAATTTCTCTCGGGCCCCTAGGCTAGGCCTGTCAAAGCCTTCAAGCTATATATTTCCATCGACAACCTCAACATCATTCAACATCAAGCAACTTTATCAAGGATAAAAAAAAATGTAGGCAAGTTGTTGTATAAATGTTTATCGAAATTATATTTTACAAATTATCACAATAAAAGTACGTATCCATACGCGGATCACATTTTAATAGGGGGAGTGTCATCCCCTCAGGATTTCTGATTCAATTGTAGTTCCATTGACTCCCTAGCAATTATAGCATGTTCATCTACAAATTGGATGACAATTGTTAACTTTTGTACGGGGCACTCGGGCGGGAAGTGTGCTTTAACGAATGATTTAACTGCTTTTATTGCTATCATATAATTTATATTGGAAATATTTACTGCGACAACATTTGTTGTTTTTTTTTTGTAAATATTTTCTTGTGGATTTTTACATTTGGATATGGATGCTAATATTTGAAACAATGTCAGCTCCAGGCTTAGACAAGTGGCAAATGTTTTTATTCCTAAAAACACTAACGCTTTGAAAGATAGACAACAGGCTTTGAAATGATAAGTAAACATGACGTCACGTGAGATTTCGTTAGCTAATGTCAATCCCAGACATTTACTTTTGTACTATATTGGCGTTTACGAAATCAGAATGCCACTTGCCTAACCCCCATACTGCGATGGATTTCTGTGCTGTCGACCTGCCAGCTCAAGATAAGAGATAGGTGCATAACAGAACGAGACCCAATACGTAAATGTATGTAGATAGAGGCACATGGCGTCTGTGCATGTTGACTTGCGCTTTATTGCGTCCCGCAATGAGCCAATATTTAAATAAATGTGTGATGCGGAGTACGTTATCTGTACCTGAACTAGAATGTGAAAATGTACACTATAACAAACATTTCCATCAACTTTATAAATTAGTGTGACAATACTAAAACATTTTTATGTACCAAACTGTTAAAATCTACGTTTTTAATCTATAAAGCCATTAATATAATAAACTTCCTTCCTTGCTTTCTGAATCTTAGTTGAGTAGTAGAATCTTGCATGTTTCATCTTCGACCACATCGTCGCTTACTTACTTGAGCTTGTGATCAAACACAGAAAGTGTTACCTATATGAAAAATGCATATTATGTTATGTCTGTACTCAGAGACAGATTACCCCAAAGGCCGAAAAGACCTGGGCCTAGGGCGTCAGATTTTAGGGGCGCCTGGCGATCAATCGCGAAAACAAATACACTGATTATCCCAAGAACAATCGAAATTTTGTATTATACAATAAATAACAAAAATACTCTCTCACTGGCTTGTGGTGCGCACATGTTTGCAGAGGCGGATCACCCCTAAGGCCTAAGGTGCATATATGGTATTGAAACATCCTACATCAACCCCGGTTGATAATAAGATCGTCAGTGCTGAAAAGGGGGCGCTTGATTTTACTCGGCCTAGGGCGGCTAAGGCCGCCTCTGTCTGTACTCGTTTAAGCAATCACAATGGCTGTATTGAGTTACGAATAAGATTCCTCGCGAGCGGAGTGTGGGGAGGAGTTTCATTCCCACGCTCGATTGGACTCATTTTTTAAAGCCTCACAAATTGACAGTAATTCACACTTAGCCGTCCGTGTAATGTTTCAAGTGCTTTTTATATCTTTTTACCGAGGGGAGCTGCGAAAGTTTGACAAGCGTAATTGCAGATTAGGTTGCATATTGTAACAAATTACTAGAAACAAAATTACTATTGTATCTTTTAAAATGGTGTGCTTGAATTGAAATAGATTATAAATAAATCAAAGGTTACGTAACTTCATTTATTTATAATCTATTTGTAACTTTTAACTTGTTTTGTAATTTTCCTCATTGTAACTACAAAATTATAATAATTTTAATACTGGCTTTTGTAAAAGTGGTATCGTGCGATTTTATCATAGCAATAAAATCCACCATATTATATAAGTTTGCTTCGTACACCGAAGCTTCCATGTTTTTTCTTGTTGTGTTCAAATTTCAGGTTATTAGGACCAGTATTTTATTCCTTTTACTTAGAAACTCGTTTTTTTACAACTTCGAGAGACCTGTGTTTTTCGACATTAATTATGTGTGATAACGCGTTTCTGTGAAAAAAAAACTCAAGTCATTAGCGTCTATTCGCTCGTACTTTACTAATTAATTGACCGAGCAAGCAAAGCGTCTCTGCATCAACTGGCCAAATTTTCTTTCGTCTGTAAGTTTGTATGTTCGTACTCGCGTACAGGGCGTAATTTTGAACAAATTTTGATGAAACTTGGCGTATAGGTTCTATGTTTTTTTTCTGTCGGCGATATTTGATAGGGGAGGTGGTCCCCATAAAAAGGGGGCAAGTTTATTGCGGCGCTAATTACCAACTGATTTTAATGATATTTGGTAGGTAGATAAAGTAAGCCAAATTTATGTAGGTATTGGCCCAAGGTGAGCTGCAAATAAGCTCTCTCGCGAGGTCTACTGTTCGTAGAACTACTAGTTTAAATTATGTTATAATCTGTTTTAGCAATAGTCTCTAAAACCGTCCCACTGGATGAAAAAAATATAGATATAAAGAGCATATAATAAAATGCCTAGTCAACCGAGATCTGCTCTTATTTTTTATGACCGAAAATAGGAGCGACTTCGGGTACACTAAAATTGGAAACTAGCTAGATCGATTTGTCTTACCCGAATCTACTTAAATTTCACAAAAAATCTTCGGAGCCATTTCCGAGATCCTTATTATTTATATAATATAAATATATTACCAGAAAGAATTGCTAGTTTAAAGTATAGGATTCCGAGGCACACCGGGACCTTTACTTACTACACCGATGACGAAGGGGATGCCATTAGCCGTTTTGTACGGCGGGCGGTGGCAGCTAAACCAAAGGCCATTTTTGAATACAACCTAAAAATGGTCATCAAAGATCGTAACGCGGCGGTAGTGGAGACCCTGAATAGGAAAATTAGTATATATCCCTTATAGTATTAGGAAAGCGTGTGTACCCAGAGCACTCACGCTCGCTTAAAGGCTTCTTCTTGCGGCGGCGTTGTGTGGCGGGTCACCCTCTTCCCTCAAATATGGTTGAGGAGAGCGATGGCTGGCACATGCGTCAACTCGTGAACGGGTGCTGCTTGCGGGAGCTGGACTGCTCGGCGTATACACGCATGCATGTTAGCTAAGTGTTAATGTTATATCCGTCTTCCTCTTGTATAAAAAAAAATTAAACTTAGTTAAATAATAAAATGTATTAGCTTATAAAAGGCACGGAACCTGAAGTCTGTGGACCTCAAATTTTAAAATAAAAAAGTATAGGATAGCAGATATAAGGGTTAGTTATGCTGGGCAACAGTTTATGGTGTCAGAGTTTGTATGTGGAAGGACGAAAGCTTCGGTGTGTGAGTCAAATAGTCAAATAGTCTTGATTGGTCGATTTTATTTCTACATAAGCCAGCCTGTAAATAGTGGCGTAAATCCCGTAATTTTGTGCAATTTACTTCCACTTACAGCTATCAGTTTGTCAAATGTCTCAGAACTGGGTAGTCGAGTCGCGTGTTCTGTGTAGTCAGTGATTTTATTCTTTTTCAAAGAAAGGTTACAGATTTGTTTCCGCGGGGGTGCGATTTTTGAATCACTATCAAAAGCGTACATTATATAATTCGGTCGAGAATACAAGGCATGTGTCTATGATAAGTATCTTTTAAATAGATCTATCTTTTGAGTGATATCCAAAAAACTACATTTTAAGGTTCCGTAGTCAACTACGAATCCTTAGGTATAGTTCGCCATATCCGTCTATCCACGGCTTAGTTCACGGTTTATTCAAAGACTATTTATAGTACTACAAAGTTATATATATTTGTATGAGTATACTATACCTACTTTTTATTACACAAACAAAACGGTAGGATAAAATCTTGATATCTTTTTGGTGGGGAGTAAGTTTAACACGTAAGGTTGGCATTATTTTTTTCTACCCTAATGGGGTATCGTTGGATAGCTAATTAAAAAATGGGGTTGTGCGTTAACAATTTTCCAATTTTGAGATTCGTTTGAGAAATATTAAACTTTGAAACTATACCTCCATCTCTGTCATTCTATATGGAAATTATAAAGATGTAGATATAGTTCCCGACCCGCTTCCGAATCTGACAAGTTGTAAATAGTCCTGCTGGTAAAAAAAATTAAAAATTGCCGTTAAAATTTGTTAAATTTCAAAGGCCTATTACACCACACGATTTATCGGGTCCTATCGGTAGAGACAGATGGTGTAACAAGAGACAGGGTCCCGATCTCTATACTTCCCAGACAGGAACCCGATAGACAGGGCCCGAAAAATCAGGTAGTGTAATAATAGGCCTTTTAAACGCACTATGTTTTAGCCTTTTTGACAACTAGTTCCGAATCTCAGTTTCCAGTATCGTAAGGGAAATTCTTACTAGCGAATCAAAAATCGCACTTGAGCCCTGCAAAATTGCATTGCGATTTTACGATGAAATTCTTTTATGAATGAAGTATATTTATTTATTTTTAGAAACACCAACAGTATACATAGTAGGTAATCTCTAATATAAGTTCTGATATGCATACCTTTTGAAGTATTATAGTAATGATAAGTATATGTATATGATACTCAAAAAAAACTTCTAAATCATAAAAGATGAGGAAATAAATTTTAAATGTCATGCCAATTTGTTAATTGAATGTAAAAAAAAAAAACTTCGTTCATTCTTGCTTTTATTTATATTTGTAAATCTAGTTTTGGAACGGTTAATTTCTTTATCTTTTAGGTGAATGTGTACCTTTTGCGACGAGAAATAAACACTACTAACAAATCCAAACAAAACCCTTTTTTTTTTAATTTAATTTCTAGCTCCACAGACACCAGGGTCCGTGGCCTTTGTCAATTGTGCCAAATATTGCTAATATACATACATTGCTATAGGAAGACAAGATTTTTCTTTATAACTTACCTAACCCATTAGCTCCATATTAATTTACTGTGCATTTAGCAAACATGTGGAATACGATTTGTGATTGGGCTTCTTTTCCAAGTCTTTACAATCTCGTTTAATAAAGACGTTCCTCTGGTTGTCATTGTCAAGCATATCAAATACCTACGCGAACTAAATAGAAAGATAAACGGTTTTTTGGCGGGAACGTCTTAGTAACGTGTTGTTGCTTGGTTTTATTTTCCTAAACTTGTGTTATTTTGAACATTAATGCTATAAAGATGGTGGTGTTTTATTCATTAACTGTTCGATAAAGTGCGTGAGTGTGGGCAAGTGAAATAAAGCAGTAAAACGTGTGATTTTACGTTGTCGGCAAAATTCCATAGAAGCTTCTAGTAAAGTCTCCACCACTTTACTGAAGCAGGACTCGACTTATAAATTGACTGTATACGTGACTTAGATTGTGACTAGAACATTTACAACTTGTTTTATTCAAGAAACTTGAAAAAATCCTAATACTTGACACTGGCAAATGCTTTAATGCGGGTCCAATACAAAAAAAGAAGAAGAAAGATAAACGATGTCAATGTCACTGATTCTTTGGTTGACATTGTTAAGCATGGCGAATACCTACGCGAAGTAAATAGAAAGATAGCAATGTCAATGTCACTGATGACAATGCGGACATCATGCTAGGTACGCTGGTACGCCAACTGGTAGCGGGTTTGAGCATTTGGATTGTCTTTAGACCTTTATCGGTCTGGGGTAATGGATATGCTTTTTGTGTAGTAGTTTAGTTAGTTGAGTCTGTATATTGTTTTTCTGTAGTTAATAAAGGCACTTGCCCATTTAAAAAAAAATACACTGATTCTCTGGTTTTCATTGTCAAACATGGCAAAATACCTACGCGAACTAAACAGAAAGATAACCGATGTCATGTTGATTCCCGTATACGTAAGTTACTCTATGGCTGATTCTTTTATTTGTTTCAAGGGGATTTTCGTTTTTTTTTTAATTGTTCGTTGTTTGTATGATAACAGCGCGACTTTATTTATATATTATATTAATATGGAGTTAGCAATACAATTAATATTTAAATATATACAGTGAGTGTTGTAAATTATCTTCTTTTTTGTATTGGACCCGCTTAAAGCATTTGCCAGTGTCAAGTATTAAGATTTTTTTCAAGTTTCTTGAATAAAACAAGTATTAAATGTTCTTGTCACAATCTAAGTCACGTATACAGTCATTTTCAAAGTCGAGTCTTCACTAAAGTGGTGGCGACTTTACTAGAAGCTTCTATGGAGTTTTGTCGACAACGTAAAATGACACGTTACACTGCTTCATTTCACTTGCCCACACTCATGTACTTGATCTAACACTTAATGAAGAAAAGACCACCATTTTTATCGCATTAATATTCAAAATAACACAAGTTTAGGAAAATAAAACAAAGCAACAACATGTTTTGATGACGTTCCCCCTGTAAATTATGTAAGTACAATAATAATATGTTTATTATTATTAAAAAAACTAGAAAGAACAGAAAAGGATATACACGTATAGAACTACATACATAAAAACAATAATAATAACAAAACTGGCAAATTACAGCTTTGGATAGATGAGTTAACTTTCGACCTCAAACTAGGCAACGAAGCCTTGGCTACCCAAATGTTCTAAGTTTTTATTTTTGTGTATTGTTTTGTCAATAAAAGTCTTATTTAGTTTAATGTATTCTTGCTGTCAAATGCACTTGCGCTATAAAACTAAGTATCACCAGGTGAGTTGACGGTCAAGCGCAAGCCTATCGACGAATAAAAAAAAATTACTCAAAATAAAACAGAAGCAGCGTGTGTTTTGAATTCAACGAGTGCCCAGTTGCGGGCTTTAAGCTAACAAGGGCCAGCCGCGGGTATCGGAGAATCTATTACTTTAAAAGTGTTCTTCGGACGTAAAACGTAGTATTTGGAAGTCTCTGCGCGCTCGGAACATGTGTCGAGACTCTGGAATCACCAGGTAGAGATGGGAAAAACGAATACTCGTAACTTCTGGAGTAACTAACTATTTTCTACCCTTATTTTACCGCGATGCCTGCTGGTGGTTTAAAACTAAGTTGGTTTCGTTGATAGTCTTTTTTAATTATTGTTAGTTTGGGATTTATTATTAGTACTTACTTATTTTATTTTGACTTTAGTGTCTAGTACACTCAGTTCGTTAGTACTGTCAGAAGACCTAATAGCAGTGGCAATAAGATGCTGCGAGTAGATGCAATGCGTTTATAACGTTGACCCATTGTTGTCTTTAGTTGTTGTTAGTCTTTAAAATCTATCAGACACAAAGAATTCAAGTTAGTCCATATAAATCGTAAAAGAGAGTTAATTCTTTGTCGTCCATATAATTCGACAAAGAACTAACTTTCTCGATCAGAGAGTTCATTCTTTGTCTGGGAAAGCAACATAATATAATACATTCACGGATATATTATTAGTTATCTGGGTAAATAATATATATATTATGAGATATAGTTTGTCATGGTGCCGTTCATTGAGCAACCTATGCCTGCTTCTATTAACTTCTTCGATAATCCGTACATATACAGGTTAAAAAGGTGTAGACCCCTGCCTCACCCCGCATTCGAGGTCCAATGGTGACGAAAATTCGTTTTTCCACCTAACCTGGTCTTTCTGCTGTCGGTACCAATTTCTTAGTACCTGGACGCCTTGGCCGGGCACTTTGCGGTCATATAGCTTCTGCCAGAGTAGGTTGTGGTCCGCGCGGTCAAATGCCTTGTTGAGATCTAGGTAGCATGCTAAAACAGACGTTTTCCTTGACTTGTCCCCACTACCTGCTTGAGTACATAAAAAGTAATTAGCAATGATGGTGGAAGCTTTACTTTCGAAACCGTACTGGCAATCAGATATCCCTATGAAAGGTGCAGCGAATTTATATTAAAACATCCAGAAGTCTGGCTAATACATTAGCAAGTGCAATCGGTCAATAATTGTTAGTACTGGACATAATATTCTTTCTCTAATTTTTGCATATCGGCACCACTACCGTGTTAGTGAGGGGCTTAGGCAAGTAACCGGTTTGTATTATCGCTGTGAACAAAAGGGAAAGTACGTGGTACATGCCTGCACCCCCATATCTAAAGTAATTAATTGTTAGACCATCCAATCCGATCGAATGATGTTCGATGATATGATCGAATAGAGTATAGAGTATACTCGTAGTTTTGCAATGAAGTATTCGTACTCAGATGTGGCATATTTTATACTAATTCATATTATTATCGGTCTTTGTTGATAGAAAATCACATTTTATTCCGTAAACGTTTTTTGTTTTGTTTTTCTAAATGTAAGTAGGTACACTGCAGTATCAAAATACTGGTCCCTAAAACTAAAAGGCGTCACTAGATAACACGCTTTACAACTGCGGGTCCAAGTCACTCATAAATAATTTAGAGTGATCCCGGGAAAAACCTGGCGTTGGCCGCTCGGTTGAGTCCCTATGACTATTTGATGCGATACATATTGCGTCTTCCGAATTAGCGAGCCAAAACACATTAGAGCTTCCACGTGTGAACTATTACTCAGTTCTTCCCCTAAACGAGAGATTGTGATGATTTTTTGTCTGGTTACATTAGAAAAACGTAATTGTTTTTCGAATATGTATTATTATTTATTTATTTAACACTTTATTGCACACAAGTACAAAGTAAGAAGCTGTACAATAGGAGAACTTAATGCTAATGTAGCATTTTCTGCCAGTCATCCTCATAGTGCAAGACAGACAGGCGTGTAGGCGTGCTTCAAAACTTAGGTAATGTACATATATGTATATGTAAGAACATTAGAACTCTAATGCAAGTGCTGTATTATTCCGGGTATTACTGATGGTTTTACGAACAGTAGACCTCGTGAACACAAACTTTACTTTTTTGCAACAATACTTGTCTTGTTGCAAAAAGTTTGTGCTCGCGATGTCTACTGCCAATATTCTAAATTCCGGATTGACTATCGAATGTTTTTCTCGTAACTTAATATTGTCACAATCCACCGATAATAACACAAATAATATAGATAATAAAGAGTTAGATGTAACAATGCTGATATTTTCCTTGCCTAAGGCTCACTGGTAAGTCGAGGTGCGATCGCGGCGGCGGCGGCGTCGCGGCACAGGCGAAGCGTGGTGTTTATGTAGAGTCCAGGCGCGGGCGGCTATGCTTCCTTCACTCATTACAGTTTATTCGCCTTGACTCCAGCTCGTGTGGGCGATGCGCCTAAGAAGAAGAGTAATGTTTTTGGACTGTGTGGTGTGCGGCTTGACCCATTATAAGGTGCAATTAGATTCGGCACTGTTTCTGAATTTCATGAGATATTATGTGTTCTAATAAATATACACAATTACAGTATCTTTTAAAAATAACAGAAAAACTCTTTACTGCATTACACACTGAATTAGGGCATCTTTTTAAAAATACAAGCACCAATCATAGATGAAGTTCTAAGCAATGTGGACCTCACGATGTTGAATACATACATATTACATATACTCGAAAAACATAACCCTCCTTCTTACGCAGTCGGGTAAACACGACTGCGTAAGAAGGAGGGTTATGTTTTTCGAGTATATGTAATATGTATGTATGTATATTTCTATATGACAGTGCAGCCTAAACGGCTTGACCTATTTTGATGTCCAAGGTGTCATTAGATTCGTCTTTACTTCCAGAGTGTCGCTATATTTTTTGTAATAACCTCAACTCTTGCAAAAATTATAATAAATGCGATTTTTGTAATCTCCAACGAACTATTTCGTAATAAACAAGTGATTTTACTAGAATTATTCTAAGGGATACGCATTTATAATCTTTTACAGCGATTTATCCATACTTTCTCACAAAAAACGTACACTCAACTGCGTATCAAGCGTAACGAAATCGTAAAATCGTCGAAGACTACAGAAAAGCAGTTGGGTATTTTGTTATTCTTTTAATATACTTGTTTGTACGTCCATTTACGGGAACGTTTGAGAATGTCAGAAATTAAAATACCTAACGGCCAAATGTCATAAGTTCAAAATATAGAAAATAATAATGTTGGATGTCTTAAAATATCAAAAACCAGTAAGTCATAAGTATAAACAGTAAATGACCTCGTAGTAAACTTCTCCTATTTTTAACCGTGATTTCAAATTTTTTTATCACAACAAGCTCTTGACCAATTTTGCTGCTTGTTAAATTTGTGCAGAATCGATTAAACATGTTACAAAACGACAAATTCTATAAAATCATATATATTAGCCAGCCTTATAGCTCAGTGGTAGTATACCTTCTGAGCTGTAGGTCGTGGGTTCGATTCCCACCCAGGGCAAACATTTGTGTGATGAGCAAGGATGTTTATTCTGTATCTGGGTGTTTCTATATATCATAAGTAGGTATGTATTTACAAAAAAAGTATATATGTATTCTATCAGCCGTCTAGTTTCCATAGTAGGTACAAGCGTTGCTTAGTTTGAGTATTTATTTATATTTTCGAGTATTTATTTATATACTTATCATAAGTTTTCGGCGACCTCATACAAGTGGCGGGATGACGCTGAATGCAAGCCGCTTCCAATCGTTCTTTTTGGAAATCCTTGGGAGAGGTCTATCATCATCATCATCTCAGCCATAAGAATATAACCCTCCTTCTTACGCAGTCGGGTAAAAAGAAAATGTTGCTAGTTAATGCAGAGAGCTTTGCTCGCTTCACTCACTCGATCATATACGAAATCAAGCGCTGGAAAACCACTTGGTCTAGCTAGATTTAAAACTATACGTCTAATTTGTTTTCAAAATTTCACTACATTTCATGGTTGCCTGGAAGAGATCGCTTTTAGCGATAAGGCCGCCCGTTGTTACACTAGTCTTAATTTATTTCCTGTTGTACTTTATTCTTAAGTTTTTTTTTTGTCTGCCCTGTTTGTACAAACTGTCCCACTGCTGGGCGCGGGCCATCAAAATAACTAAATGAATAATAATAATTTAATTTATTGTTAATTTTAAGGTGTGCCAATGAAGAGTTTATCTATCTACGTCTGGATCTCAAGGCTGCTATTTGAATATCACTAGCTCGTCACTCGCTGAAAATAATTTTATATAAAAACTGTAAAAAATGTGTATTCGGTTATGTATGTTCTTTTGTATGTACTAGTGAAGCAAAGAGGTTACAAATATAGAAATACACATAGTATTTATCAAACCGTTCAGTTTCGTACAAAGAATTATTATGTTTACTACGTAATCAGTTACGGAAAAAACACCGTGATTACGAATACGGAAAAAAACTTCTTCGATCGACATTAGTATCGTGCCAAGAATAATTCGGTTTCGTACGAAACTAGTTGCGAAACAATAGTTACATACGCGGCCGAAGCGGATTCAACGACTATTTTGGCGAAATGCTAGTCTACTACTATATAAATAGACTGACAGTGACAGAATGAATGACGAATGCAAAGTACGACAAACTTCCCGTCCAATTTACCATGTCATGTATCAAGTGATTTATAAACGGAACTTTATTGGAGCAATTATTGTCCATTCCACTATAAGAAATTGAATTAACGATAATATTATAATAGTATCCTGTACCTACTGGTAGATATAAGAAAATTACACCAATTGCAATGCGATTAGTAATTATACCAATCTTTGTACAATTACTTTCTTGATCTCATTATCTATAAGTAAAAATAAAAAACGTTTTAGGTAAGTGCCCAGTACTCTAAGACATTATAATTGGATTTTTCCCCTATTTTTCATTTTTTTTTTTTTTAGTTATAGGTATTTAAGTGAATTGTTGAGTACGTCATCAATTTTTACCTGCATCAGGTGAAGACTTGATTCCTTTTTTCTACCCTTAAATAAATACTACACAATTTCATTGATTCTATTTTTAAAAGGCTGACATCATAAATGGTTAGGATTCTACGTTTTTTTTATTTTAATTTTGGATTTGAACGTTGTGGATTCTTAACTGACTTTAAAAAAAATGAAGTTATAAATTCGACCTGTATGTTTGTAATATTGTCAGAATTGCACAATTTTTTTATATGCTAGTCAATACCAGCTTCTAAACATGTGTGCCAAATTTCATAAGTGTATGTATGTTTGTATATTTGTATGTTTGTCTACGTTTTACGGAGAAACTAGGAATCGTATTTCAAAAATTATTTTTTTATTGAATAAAGTATCTTTCAACTTAGGAGTCACTGTAAGTTTTATCAAAATAGGTTCAGTAGTTTTCAAGATATGGGCTTTTGAACACTCATTTCATTCATCCGCAACTGCAGAGCAGTGTCTACACCTTATATTTCAATTGTT
This sequence comes from Lycia hirtaria, assembly GCA_947563715.1. Taxonomy (NCBI): domain Eukaryota; kingdom Metazoa; phylum Arthropoda; class Insecta; order Lepidoptera; family Geometridae; genus Lycia; species Lycia hirtaria. The sequence continues at coordinate 19,029,233 of OX387386.1, forward strand.
TAATAGACAGTGACATGAGCGGTGATGAGCTTTGACGACCGTTCTTAACCGACTTCAAAAAAAAGCAGGTTATCAATTCGACCTGTATTGTGAATACAATTTTTTATTTCAAACAAAACGAGTAAATACTATTATAAAAATCAATAAATAAAAGTCATTTAAAAAAATTAAACCGACTTCAAACTGAAAAGAAATAAATAACTCGAAGAAACCTCAAAAATAGTTGTTTTTCTTCGAGTTATTTCTCTCTTTTCAGTTTGAAGTCGGTTGAATTTTTTTAAATTACTTTTATTTTGTTGTTGTAATGGAGTAGTAAGCTCAGTTTATTTATGTTTTTATTTACATAAAAAAAAACAAAATCAGGTAATATTCAGGGATATAATAAATAAGTTTTCTCATTTTGTATGAACTAGTGCGCGGTAATCGTTTCACTCAAAGAAACTCAACATCTGGTTTTCTTTATTTGAAACTGAGTGACGAGACAAGCAGCTCTTCTGATGTTAGGCTCGCACTTGCCCACAACAGTCCAGTACCAAAATACTTTTGAATCAAACAGTGAAACCGTGTGCGGCAATGCAGCGTGAGATTATTAGACACAACTTATTTTAACCGACTTCTAAAAAGGACGAGGTTCTTCCTCCGTCGGAATCTTTACTTTTTTTTATGTATGTTTAGTAAAGAGTATACTTCCCAGGTTGTCCCATAGATATTTTATCAATAAAAGGTCAGTATTTTGGTTTTCATAACAAAATATCTGGTAAAATATGTCATCTAAGTAAACGAATTGCTTATTTTTGAAGTCGGTTTTTTTAGTTTTTTAAACGATTACTTGTAAGACTCTTTCTCTCTCTCTCTCTCTCTCTCTCTCTGTTTGTTGACAGACAAACAATCAAATGACTGAACCAATCGTTATGAAATGTGGTATAGAGATAACTGGACGGGCATGGCTATGTTTTTTTTTTAGATTTTAGTATTTTCCATCTTCTGCTTCGTTGCTCTTAATACTATATTACTTAGAACTTTTAATTTCATAACAATAAGGTACAATCACACGTCGGACACTCCATACAAACACTCACTATTTAGTAACACATAGGAAAGTACACATACTACGAATGAAGTTTTATGGTTGTCGCTAGTAATTGTAGTCGCTATTGGTTTCTCAGCGCTTTTAACATGCAATGAGTTTAAGTCCCTCTAGATGAAGCAGCGCTTTAAGCGCTCGGTGTCAACATCAACTGACATTAGTGACTTGACACATGCGCAAATGGTGTTTTGACGGTAATTATACTGATAGAACATTATTAGAAATGGCGGCCACTTTTGACAGTTGTTTGATGGCTCCCAATTCGAGAACGAATTTTAAAAAACGTGACATCCTGATCCTTGCTTGCGACAGGGCAAGCGCGGAGAGTGGGTGAGGAATTTGAGATTGGTGGGAGGCGGAGAGTGTCCGTTCTGCATGTAATACTATTTAGTCTTCTGTGGTACAACCAAAGTCAATTTGTCTAATATCATGCGGTGGCGAAAAAAAAGTCAGTGGATACAACAGTATATAATTTAAAAAAATCAAGAATATAATTTACATTTATTATGTACCTAATCCTATTAACCTCTTCTGTACTTTTATTTCAACATATGAAAAGAATCTGGAATCTTCGAGATTCCAGATTCTTTCGACCTTAGTTGCAACTTATAAAAAAAAACTTACCTAGGTGACAGAGCTCCGTTTTGACTATATATACGAGAATTACTCGTTTAGAGTATATTAGATTAGAACTGCAAACAATTCTTATTATTCAGGGCGACATATTCGGCGGTCTAAATGATGGACTGCTGAGCCGAGCGGAGGCCCTGGCAGCAGTGGACATCGGCAAGCACCAGTCAGGGCCACAGCCGGGACCACCCCTGCCGCAGCTCAAACATGACATGGTCTACCATCACGGTGTCGGCGGACCACCTCCTCACAACGCCAGGCCGCATCAGGTACATTTGTAATTATGACTTAGGACTTTTAATTGAGTCAAAAACAACAATAAAGGCAAGGCAAACAAATAATAACAAACGCTCGACCATTCGACCCTTAGCAACTCACACCAATGTTACTTTTCCGGAACCAATGTACGGTCAATCTTAAGGGGGACTCACTTTGTACGTATATTTACTACATTTCTCGGTAGGTTACCCTATTAATAAATGTAAATTAACTTTTACAAAAAAAAAACTCTGTATACCTACATTAAAAAATGTTAAATTAAATTAAAAAAGTGTAAAACAATTGTTGATGACCATACAAGTGGCGGGAAGACGCTGGATGCAAGCCGCTTCCAATCGGTCTTTTTGGAAATCCATAGTCCCCCATGGATTCGAGATGGATTTCGAGATTCCAGTGCTGGACATAGGCCGGGAGGTCTATGTCCAGCAGTGGAAGTGAACTTCTTATGGCTGGGATGGTGATGATGATGATGAAAACAATTGTTCGTTTAATTATAGTGTATTAAAGATATTATAGCAATAATGCTATAATACCATTAATTAATACAATATAATTAAAATTTAAATAATTAGGTTATTTCATTTTTAAGGTTATTTAATTTTGGACGAATACGTAATTAACTGATTTTATGCTGATTTAGAAGTAAAAAATAATAATTATAGCACTTTTTTTGCTGTTGCAAATTTTACCAATATTCTACGCATGCATATTTTACGCATTTTTATGCATATTCAAGTTCTTATGTTGCATATAATCCGGTCCTTACTCATGGTTAACTTACACAAGCCGGCTCCAGCTCAGCATGGAGCCGGCTTGTGTAAGTTAATCATGAATCATGAGTGTAAGTTAATCATGGTCTTCCACTGGGTCCTGCAGGTGAAGTCACGGACACAGTGCGCATACAACAAATAATTTCAAGCATGACGTGGTGCTTAGCTCTAGCAGACTTGATTCTTTCACTCAGGACATGATTATCAAATTTTATTTAAAAAAATATTTTTTTCTTCAACGAATATGATTTGCCTACAATAAAAACCGTTTTTAAAGCTATCCACAATAATTTCATTGTAAAACGATGAGCACTCTTTACGACCATATTTGGTATAAATACTTTTATATGGAAACGTACCATAAGACTCAACCGTTGTAACGGATTGTTAAATTAATCTTTTCAAAAGCAAACCCTTTCAAATGCTAAGAAAGTTAGTTTACCGTTCACAAACACGAATCAAAAAGCCCGATTGACGGATATCACGGTACCTCGAATAAGATTACCATGTGCCATCGCGCATCCCTTCCGCCAATAAAAATATGCGCCGCCCTTTGCATCAAACGGAATCCATACCAATCATACCAATCGAGTTTCACATCCATAAAACTAAAGCGCACTCGTAAAGTTGTAGCCAAATTGTATCGCTCCACGCCTCCGCCGGCATAAATAATAATAGTAAATGCATTTCGCGTATGTTTGTGTACCGTATGGAGGAAATCTTTAAGGCTGGGTGCGGTGGAATCATAACTAGACAGTACACAATCTCAAAAAATTAATATCACAATTTAAAAAGTAAAGCTATTGAGCGTCTACAAAAAATAAATGTGATTATTTCTGAAATTCTGAATCTGGAATCTCTCTTTTCTTTTGCGTTTCTTTTGGAGTTGGATTTGGCTCCAGATACTTTAACCTTCGACAGGTACACTGGTTCACGAGTAATTACTTAAAATTACATTACTAGAAAGTTTAACCAAAAAACCCAAAGACCCAACACACCCCAACTTGCTTTTTAATTGACTTCAGAAAAGGATTTTTTTATGCAAGTTAGATAGATCTACGATTGACCACCAACTCGCCTGATGTTAAGCGACGGTGTGGCCGAGGATGGAGCTCGTCGATCTAGAAGATATCTATTCACTCTAGCCTTGAAAATCCCAAGATCGTAGGTCTCAGGAAACAGAGATGGCGGCGGATGGATGTTCTCAATGCGGTTGTAATTACTCCGTGATTTAAAACCAATTTGAAAATCCTTTTTAATTTTAATTTTGTTTTAAAGACTTTCAGATTGGTTCCATCGAAATACCACCCATTTCTCGTTGAAATTCAAAAAATCCGTAATCAGCGATATCGATCCACATTCCTGTTGCGTACTGCACAAGAATGGAATTCGTTGCCGCCATCTCTGTTTCCTGAGACCTACAATCTTGGAATTTTCAAGGCTAGCTAGAGTTAATAGATATCTTCTAGATCGACGAGCTCCATCCTCGGCCACACCGTCGCTTAACATCAGTCGAGTTGGTGGTCAACCGTAGATCTATAATGTACCAAAAAAACGGTGCAGTAGTAAGTTTTAAAACAAAATAACTGAAAAAAGTTTATTATCTAAGCATCCAAGTAAACAAAATTACGTTTTACGTTTTGAAGTCGTTTTTATTTTCAGTTTTTTAAATAAATATTTATTGATATATCTATCGTAAAAAATACTTAAAATGTAAAAAAAAATATTTTTTTAGTATATGAATGATAAAAAAAATAGGTACATTACTAATTTCAACACTATAATGATATTTTTTTCTTGGTCATTGTTTAAGATATAAAAATGTTATGCCAAGTAGAGTTACTGTTTTCCACCTTAGTCGGGGAGTATCGATAGCAGAAGGGTCGGCTCGTCCTATGGGACTCGAGGGTTCCATATAAGATACATGTTCTTTGTGCTATAAAAATGAGGTAATTTTATGCACTATTCGATGTAACAGCGATTGTTTGGTCTCGGTATTGTTTACTTGGGGGTTGTTTATTTGAAAGTTCTACGGACTCATTATGTTGTTGAACGTATGGCGTTGTAATAGAAGATGTGTATGTATTATTTGTGTTGATTAATCTCACTAATACGAAATAAATACAGAAAGTTTGTATGTGAGTGTCTGTGTCTTTTTAATCCTTCACGATAAATCAGATTAATTGATTTGAAAAAATGTAATATGGAAGTAGATTATACCCGGAAATAGGCTACATGTTATCCAGAGAAAATAAAGATTTGTATGAGACAGCGGATAAAAGACAATTAAGAAAATTGTTATTTAATTAAAAGTATTGGTGTTTTGAAATATATTTGTCAAAGGTCCATTCTAATCCTAATCAATATTATATAAGCGAAATTTGTTACATTTTCAATCAAACAGCTGAACCTATCGTTAAGTGATTAAAGTTCGGTGCCTACATCGATTCCGAGGCAAAACTAGCTAAGCTAACTAAACCAAAAAAAGTCGGTATTCGCGTTACTTCTCGGCGGGACAGTTGCTTCATCTAAATATATCAAGCATAGACACGATCGTGTCTGGAGTACCACTGTCATCTTTTTGAGGGATCAGCTAAATACCGGCTGGATGCTTTGGAGTCGATTGACCGTCTGCGTCGAGCCAAAAAGTTAATAAAATAAAGTTAATTGGTGATGATAAGCTAGTATCCAAGAACCTACTTTTTTTTTGTTCTGATGTTTATATGCAATCAATAGTACTATATGTAGTTTTTTTTGTGTGCAGGTTTGTCGTGAAAGGTGTGCACTCCAGTGAGTGTATCTCTCTTAAATGTTTCTTTTGACTCCGGTCAGTTGCAGAGTACGCATTTCCTTTTCAGCCTGGGTGTGTACCCTTGTTCAGTAAGCATAACAGCAAGTTCGTTAGGATGTCTAAGTAGGCGTTATTTATAGCAAGCAAATATTTTCGACCTCTTCTTTAACCGTGCTCATCCCTAGGTTGTTATGGATCTCTTGATTGGTTGTGTATCAGAAAACTTCGCTGATGGTTCTCAGTATAGTATTTTGCATCCGTTGGATTGTTGGATTTTTGAGATGTGTGAATTACAAGCGGTTCCCCACAACTGGATTCCATACATCCATATTGGTTCTAGTATGCTTTTGTATATAAACAGTTTATTGTCTGTGGACAATTTGCTGTTTCGACCGAGGAGCCACGAATACCCACTGTATCTCAGTTATGTAAGAACCTACTTAGTTATAGGCTCATAATCATTTGTTTCTCATTGAAATGCCCAAAATCCGTACAAAGCTATTTAGATCCATTTTTTATGCGTACTGCACAGGAGTAGAACTCCCTGCCACCTTCTCTGTTTCCTGAGAACTAGAATCTTGTAATTTTCAAGGCTAGTATTAAATAAATAACTAAGGCAATTATTGTTGCAACATTTATGCTCTCCGTAGTCTGTTAATGTGAGCAGCATTGACTGTTTTTTTTCTGTTACCATGTTGTGAATATCATGTTATGAAACAAATATTACAGTCTTAAGGATATTGCTTTTTATATTTTTATACCCCTGGCGAAACGGGGAAAACCTTTTATTCAATTTATTGCTGTCTCGTATAAAAAAATCCAAAATTAGGGTATTTATGGTATCTTCCGGTATGTAACCTAAATAAAATGGATATTAGTTATTCATTTTCTTAAATATGGATCAATATATTAACCAAAACATATTGGATCTATGATACAAAAAAGTTTAAAAAAAATTGAATCTTAGGATTACTTAATATTTTTACTAAAATATCTTTCAGGAAACGACAAATACAACCGAATTGGGAATCTCCTTCTTTTCGAGGTCGGTAAAAAAAATCAAATCGATTTCAAAACAATCCAATAACCTGAAAAGGGAAAAATAACGATTGTTACATAATACGGTAAAATTTAACCAAAACTGGGCGTCTATCTAAGTACGTACCTAACTATTTATTTGAGGTCGGTGGCTGTCTAGGACTAGGTGATATTTTAGGTATCTGCACCGACCTCTAAAAAGTAGTTGGGTGAACTCCGTCTAAATCCCCTTTTGGGGTTCCCCCCATCCCCGTCAACCAAAAATCTACTCTCTCCAAAAGTAATTGAGTCAGAACACTAAGTTCCATCCTAAAGGTCGCATTTTTCAATCATTTGATTGAAAAATACAACCTTTAAATTAATGAGAACAAAAATACCAAGCACACAAATTAAACTAAAGTCTTCCGGTTCTAAAGACTATTCACACTCTCAGTAAAAAAAACTATCTAGAATAAAAGCAACTTATAAACAAAGCATGTAAGACTCCTCGCAGGTAATATAGGAAAATTCGGATGCGGCAGCCAACCTCATAAATTATTTACCGCGTCATTCTTTACTAAAAGAAAAATAGTTTTGGGGTCTTAACGTGACAGACGGAGCTCTTAACGGGATTTCCTGGGAATTGGCTGCTGGCAGCCGTTTTTGGTGATGTTCTTCACTGAATACTCTTTACCGCTCAAGATTGTTTGGTGATCATGTATCCAAGAACCTACTTTTTTTTTGTTCTGATGTTTATATGCAATCAATAGTACTATATGTAGTTTTTTTTGTGTGCAGGTTTGTCGTGAAAGGTGTGCACTCCAGTGAGTGTATCTCTCTTAAATGTTTCTTTTGACTCCGGTCAGTTGCAGAGTACGCATTTCCTTTTCAGCCTGGGTGTGTACCCTTGTTCAGTAAGCATAACAGCAAGTTCGTTAGGATGTCTAAGTAGGCGTTATTTATAGCAAGCAAATATTTTCGACCTCTTCTTTAACCGTGCTCATCCCTAGGTTGTTATGGATCTCTTGATTGGTTGTGTATCAGAAAACTTCGCTGATGGTTCTCAGTATAGTATTTTGCATCCGTTGGATTGTTGGATTTTTGAGATGTGTGAATTACAAGCGGTTCCCCACAACATTCGTGTGGAGCAGCGAAGCGAACAGCGAGGTCATTCGTTCACGTGCGAAGCGGGAATGTGTGTTTCACTTATTTTATTAACTAAAAATATAAAATGTCTTTGAAATCGCTTGAAAACCATATTCACGAGTTGATACAATCCGTGGCTCGCCTTACCGATGAAGTGAGCTCGCTGAAAACCATGGTGCAAGGACAAGCTGCAATAATCACTTCCCAAAGTAAGATAATTGCACAAATTAAATCAAACATGGAGGGTAAGACCTCACTTGGAACCCAAAATACGACAAGTGCAGAGATTATTCCAGCAAAGCAGCGACCCGTGCGTAAAGTTCGACTAAACGCGATCGCCGCTACCGCAAGCGCTGCAGCGGCTCAGAAACCGAACACAGGGAAAGACCGGATTGCGACTATTGACATGACGCCTACATCGAATGTGAGTGAATGTATGAAGCAACCAGCTGACAAAGTGAAGTTCGCTCAAAAAATATCAACTACAATGACTAGTGATGGGACATGCTCGAGTGATACAGTCACTAATGACAGCGCAAAATTAATCGACGTTGATACGTGGACCAAAGTTGTAAAAAAACGTCCAGGCCAGAAACCGCGTAAAATCATAACTGGGTCAGGTAAGGCGGACGACGAACTCCAGACTGTGGAGCGAATGAAGCACATTCAGGCTTGGTCTTTTAAACCCGAAACAACGGGGAGTACTGTCCTAAAGTATTTGAATAAGATAAAACCGTGCGAAAAATACACCGTTGAAAAACGAGATATTAAGTCTAACAAGCACGCTGCATTTGTGATCGGATTCCCGGAGAGTATGTATGAGGTGATTAGTTCCCCGAGTACGTGGCCACCCCTAGTGAAGGTGTCGGACTGGTTTCTCATCCGCCGCCGCGGAGAGGGGGCCGACGCGGCCCGCGGCGGCCAGTCGTCACCCACGGAGCAGCAGCGGACGCTTGTCTGAGCCTTCGAATGCAAATGCGCTTACAATCGACAAGTCTCTTGTAATATGCCACCAAAATGTGCGCTCAATCAATAACAAGACTGGGAGAATCGAAGTACTACTGCAAGGTGACCTCAAGTGCGACGTACTCGCTATTACGGAGCATTGGAACAAAGAATCTAATCTTAAGTGTGTGGTTATAGACGGATACAAACTCGCGTCGTATTTTTGTAGGAAACATCATGAACACGGCGGCTCGTGTATATTTGTTAGTAATAGTACAAAGTGTGTCGAAAATGCAGATTTGACGTCGTTATCGGTTGAATTAGTAATGGAAATATCCGCAATTAATTTAATTGACTTCGACATGACAGTGATATGTTTATACAGAACGAATTTAGTTAGTACTAGGGAATTTCTGAATCAGTTTGAAGGATTGCTTGAGAAGATAACAGAATTAGGTATAGACTGCGTAATAGTAGGAGATTTTAATATCAATTCAGCTTCCGCGTCTAAGAGTGATATAAAAACACTATCAAATTTACTGTCGGGACATGGCTTGACGAACGAGGTGGACTTCCCAACTAGAGTGACGGCAACGACGTCCTCTTGTTTAGATCACGCGTACACGAATTTGCCGGCAGGCGCGCTCGTCGCGGCGCCCGTTAATACAAATCTGAGTGACCATCACGGTATCAAATGTACGTTGGTACGACATACGCATATACCTACTCCTCGGTACGTTCGGAATTTCTCGCACGCTAACCAGCGTAACTTCGTAGCCGCATTAGATAGTGTTGACTGGCATAATTTAATGGTATTTAAATACAGCACTGCTACAGAAAAAGCGGTGGCAGTATTAAATATAATTAAAAATAAATTTGAAATATGTTTCCCTCTAAGAAGGATATGTAGTAGTAAAAAATCAGACTCATCTTGGGTAACACCAGATGTAAAAAATTATAAATGCTTATTGTTTGACATTATTCAAATCAGTAAACAATATTCAATTAATGACGAACTTAATACTATTATATCTGACATGAATGATTATTATGACTCGCTTATAAAAAGTACGAAATCGAATTATTATAGCAATTTAATTTATGGACGTAATAACGCCTCTAAGGCTATGTGGAGTGTAGTTAACAAAGAGAGAGGAAAAATCAACACTCCCCATGTCGATATTACAGACTCGCTTAGAAAATCCGACGCTACTAGATTCGAGACCAAAAAGTCTGCACTTGACGAAATGAACAGGAGATTCACCATGGCTTCGTTAGCATGTGGGGCTCCGAGAGCTGACGTTACGCGAGTACGTTTCCTGCTGGCGGCTGCGCGCGCGCCGCCCGATCGTTCTCTGAGACTGCGGAGATTCAGCGCGAATGAGATATATCGTATCGTTATGACGCGGACTCCTCCCAAAATATCTAAGGATATATATGATATCTCAATAAAATTGATTAGAACAGGTATTCTATCGCTAGCACCGGTATTAGCTGACCTTTTTAATAGCTGTTTGATAGAGGGTACCTTTCCAAGTCCGCTTAAGATCAGCAAGGTATCGCCGCTGTACAAAGGAAAGGGAAAGCGGGAGAACATCGACAGCTACAGACCTGTCTCGATTATACCTGCAGTCGCGAAAGTATTCGAGAACGGACTTAGCTCTCGTCTTGTCGAATTTCTGTCCGACACGTGTGCACTATCCGACCGTCAGTATGCGTACCGCGAGGGGCGTTCAACAACAGCCCTGACCCGTGAGGTGGTGCGACGTGTTATGGAAGCCCGTGATTCCAGACCCAAGCTGCAGGTGGCGATCCTCTGCTGTGACCTGTCGAAGGCGTTTGATGTCGCCGATCGTGACGTCTTAGCTGTTAAATTACAGCATTACGGCATGGTCGGTGCTGCTCATTCCCTTCTGACAGGTCTGATGGCGCACAGATCACAAGTGGTCGTCGGCTGTGGAGGATCACTAAAATCCGATCCCATGATGGCGGAAACGGGTGTGGCGCAGGGGTCATCAGTTTCAAATATTTTATTCTCCATACTCCTGAACGACCTGCCCAATGCCGTGACTGCCGCTGACGTACTCATGTACGCTGATGACGTGGCCGCCGTGGTTACGGCGCCGACAGTGGATGCGCTTGAGCGGAAGCTGAACGACGCAGCCTCCCAGCTGTCAGGGTGGTTCCACATGAATGGCCTCGCTCTCAACCTGAACAAGACTCACTTCATCCAGTTTAGTCTGTCAGGGAAGTCTCAGAGACAATTGTCTGTGTTTGTGGATGGAGTGAGGATTGAGGAAAAGCAAACTACAACGTTCCTGGGTTTTGAAATAGACCGAGGACTAAAGTGGGACCACCACATTGACAAGCTGTGTAGCAAACTCGGAGGTGCTTGTTTCGCGCTGAGTCGAGTGACGAAAGTGGTGCCGAGTGAGGTTGCACGTGTGTGTTACTTCGCTACGGTACACTCTCAGCTTCAGTATGGCACTGAAATATGGGCTCGAGCCGCGGACTGGGAGCGAGCGTTCCGCATGCAGAAACGTGCGGTGCGGTGCGTAGCGCGAGTACCGTGGGACACCCCGGCTCGCCCATATTTCAAAAAGCTTGGAATCTTGACGTTACCTGCCATGCTGATCTATCAAGTGGCAGTGTATGCTAGACTAAACATCGACAAATACCCGGAGCGTGGTTCTCAGCATCACTACTCCACTCGAAACAGACACAAACTGATGGCGGTTATGCGTTCCCTTGAGAAGTCCACTAAGCTCACACATGTCATGGCCCCGACCGTATATAATAATTTGCCAAATAACGTCACTAGGGCAAGAACGTTACAATCTTTTAAAGTAAAGCTCAAAAAATGGCTCCTCGAGCAGTCTTTTTATAATGTTAACGAATTTTTTAACACTAACATTTGACATTTTTCTATTATAATTTGTACTTCAATTGACATTTAATAATTCAATCTAATTATTTTTTACTTTTTGACATGATTATTATTGTAATGTGGTATATTTACACAGTATTCTTTGTTGTATTTTTATGCTTACAAATAGTTGTAAGCTTATACATAATATTTTATTATTATTTGTAAAAACTTGACGTGTAAAATAATATTTTATCAATAAATATATGAATATGAATATGAATATGAATATCATGATGACATGATGACCAGCCACGAGACGGGCAGACCTCATAGAACTGACAGGAAGACGCTGGATGCGAGCCGCTTCCAAACGGTCTTTTTTAAAATCTATGGGACAGGCATATGTCCAATTCCCTTCTCAACGTGCAGTTGTGATGTGCGAGAGAGATAGCTACGCGCTTTGAGCTCATCCTTAAGAAGATCAATGTGTCCATATTCATCATCATCGTCATCTGAGCCACAAGAAGTCCACTGCTGGACATAGGCCTGCATCCAGCGTCTTCCTGCCACTTGTATGATATCCATATTATTATTGGATTAAGAATAGTCGGAATCATATAAATTTTACGTAATAAATAAATATATAACGCAATCGATATGTCCTTGGAGAAAACAATAATCATGGAACCATATCGCATTGTCTTCAAAATTAAATGCAATTTTAAAGCACCAAACTTAATATTAAATAAATAAATAAATGTTTGTGGGCATTTCACACAACACCATTTAGCCCAAACTAAGCAAAGCTTGTACTATGGAACTAGATGGCTGATAGAATACATATATACTTTTTGTTGTTGTAAATATATACTTAAGATACATAGAAATACCTAGACACAGAACAAACATCCATGCTCATCACACAAATGTTTGCCCTGGATGGAGATCGAACCCACATTAATGATTGTATTTATTAATTTCGTATTAATATTGTTTAGTTTTATGATTAATTTGCCAAGTCCTTAAATTGAATTTCATCATAATTGTAATGCACTGGCAGGTATTTAATATCTCCAGCGCCTAAGAATTAGTCATTAGGTATTTCTGCCACAGGGTTCCCAAGGTACCGGCTTAGCCGAGTTTAGGACCCAGCAAAATGCAAAATGTTTGTGTAATATCGTTATGAGGAAATATACTTTATTTTACTTTACTTTATAACGAAATCGCAGAGTAACCTGACCAATAGAATCTTAATATCGTTTTCGAAATTTTGACCTTTTATTTTAGACCGTACAAACACCAGAGCAGGTTAAATAAAAGGTTGTGAAAAAAACCTTTTATACTGCTCCCTTTGGATGGGGAGGGTTGGTCGGAGCCCGTAATGCGTGCTTTATGGCTCGCGGAACCCTAACGCGGCAGTTTGGGGTCCCGTACAGGTTTCTAATCTGTAAATACAGTTGTAGGGTTCTTATCAATGTGTCTGAGGGACGTTTTTTTGATATTAAAACAAGATTGGAGAGAGATTTGGGAGCGTTACGCGAAATTTTATTTGCTCTTAGTTTTTTTTCTTTTTGCAAAAGTAATAAGGGTAACATTTAACTCGCATTTGACTATTATGTTTTATATTTGTTACTGACACTAAATTTAGGTATTCATTGTAACATAAAATTAAAGCACTCCTTTTGGGACTTGTCATTTTGGCCCACTGGATCTTTTGGGTCACCGGACCTTTTGGCCCATTGGACTTTGTGACCCTGAACGCTCAAAACATACTCGCACTTTTCGAGCTAGCATATGCATAAATATTTTACCACTTATCAATAGTTGATTATGATACACATTTAGAAAAAAAAATGCAGTCTACTAAAGAACCTACTCTACTAATAAGTCATTTAGTTGAGAAGGAAGGGGAAGGGGGGGTTTAATGAACGACCAAGTACAAGTAACCAAAAGAACTACCATATCGATCGACTGCCACCCATAGTGTGGGTTTTCTTAAGACTCGTACCAAACGGTTTCATTCTACTGCGGATTTATTATATTATTTATCCACAAATTCAACGAATAGAATAAATGCCATCTTCTTTGTTCTCTGAGAGTTATCTTTAAAAGCAAAATATCTTAATATCTTAAAAAAATAGCAAGATATCTTCCAAGCTTACGTGATTTATCTTCCGCCACAAAGTCATTTTCCATCACGTGAGTCCGGTGGTCGAATGATTATAAAAATAGATTTCTAACTAAACGTGGAGGTAGAGGTAGACTTCTACCTTGACCACTTTTTTACCCGACTGCGCAGAAAAGAGGGTAATGTTTTTCGGTACAAGTATGTATGTATGCGGGTGTATGTTTCCATATACCTCATGCAGCGTTAATGACTAGGCCGATTTTGATGTGCGAGTTAAGATTTATCTTTACTTCTTCATTGTTTTAAGCAAAAATTTTGTAAAAATAAAATTGTCACATCGCAAAAAAAAAATAACGCAATTTCTTGTGACACAGTAATAGATTAGTGATTTTATAAGGGTTGATTTAAAGACATTTCACAGTGACTGTGCGTATACATTCTCTCAAAAACGTACACTCCACATCATATTCTTCTATAGGACGGTCAGAAACACGAATAAGCGACATCATATCCCGGTGAATATTCCAAAAATGTGAACGAAACGTTTTGGTCCCAATGTCAGTACACGAACATTTAAACTGTGGAATATGCTGAATGACTTGAAATTTTGAAGGCTTCTTCTGGACAAGCGCACTCCATCGTAGACCACAGCGTTACTCAAATTAAATAAAAATATCCAGCCAAGTGCGTTTCGGACCACGCGCAAAGTAGGGCTCCGTACACTTCACAATTTATGTGAACTTAAAACAAGGTATCTTGCTTGATACTAAGAACAATGAACGTACAAGTTAACTTATTATAATTTCATTTATTCATTCATTTCTTAGCTAATTACATTTTTTTAAGATGATCGACATACCTACTTAGATGTGATTTCCATCATATTATGCTATTGTCATTAATTTTTCCATATATCCAACTCCAACCATTTAGCTGGAAGGGGATGGAGCCACTAGACTCTAACAAAAATTATCACTTTAAAGCTTAATATTTCGCAAACGGACTCCTAAATCTAAAAATGGTTTGGCATATCCCTCATATTTTTTAATAACATATCCAACAATACCCCACACGATGGGGTAGATAAAAAATAATTTATCCCCACTTTGCATGTAGAGGAGGTACCCCAAAAAACTCAAGATTTTATTCTATCACTTTTTCGGCGTATTTTGTATGTATATATATGGTAAATTACAGTGTTCTAGTACTGATAGACTTTGAGAAAAGCCGTGGATAAACATAGACAGACGGACATAGCGAAACAATAATGGTTCCCTATTATTTACTACGGACCCCTAAAACAGTTAAACTACGAAAATCGTTCTTATGCAGTCGGGTATTTCGTTTTCCTTTTAATATTTGTTAGCTTACGTTAGGTTGCATGTAGTAGGTACTTTCTACCCTTGTGAGCCGGCCCCAAGAGACCGCGGCGACAATTGCCAAGTGAAGCACACCCGTCGCCAATTCTCATGTGTGGCCAATGTGTGTGCCCACATTTTGTTTGCCTTTTTCCTACATTATAGTTTGTTTAACTTACGACGTTTGTTTTTTCCTGGGGTTGATATTTTAATTTTAATCTTTACTAGCTTTGTAGTAGTTTGCCTAATAAAAACATAAAATATTGTTTTTGTTTTTAATTCTATGGCAAAACTATATACACGGCCAGTCACATTTATTTATAAAAAAACAAACAGCATAGCCAATAAAATTTAATGCTGTTCGTTTGTCTCGCTTCAACTCGAGAACGGATGGGCCGATTTAGCTGATTTTGGTTTTGAAATGTTTGTCGTAGTCCAGGGAAGGTTTAAACGTTGAGAAAATATCGGGTCCACTCATTGATAGGTGATACGAAGTACGCCGGGTCATCTAGTTTTTTCATAAAACAGAAATCGGAATACAGTCAAGGGCGTCGCTAAGGGGGGCAGGGGCGGCAGCCCTAGAGATAAAAAAATGTAGCCAACTGCAAAGCAGTTGCCCCCCCCCCCCCCCCTGGGCCATGAGCTGGCGACGCCCTTGAATACAGTACTTAGTTGAATATTGGTAAGTACTGAGCGTGCCAATAATTTACTTCGCTTATTCAAACTATAAGTAGAATATTTTCAATAATACTTTGTGTAGTCACATTACCGTCACGCCAATATCATTTAGTTCAATTTTGAGTCTTATTTCCTACACAATACGATCGTTTTACGACGTGGGAAGCTAAAATACAGTGGTGAATATGCCACAAAGGGAGACGATTTGTATTTGTGTGGGGCCATGAGTATAGAGTTTATATTTTTTATTTTAACCGACTTCGAGAGGAGGAGGTCTTCAATTCGACCATATGTTTTTTTTGGATGTTTGTTACCCAATTCAAATCAAATACTTTTAAAACAAAATAACTGTAAACAATATGTCGTCCAAGTAAACAAAATTGCATAAGTTTAAGTTGGTTGTTTCAGTTCTTAAATTATAATTATTTATCTATGACTAGTGAAAATCGAAATTGAATTATTTATTAGTGTATACCTACACGTAAAACTTCTATTTTATTTCACTCCTTCTAGATAATTTATTGAATCAGGCGTTACTTTGCGGAAATTCGTATACAAAAACTTAAATGTAACTTAAATATCTAGTGTGCTTCTGCTTGAAGGTCTTGAAGCTGGTACTCTTGCCTACTTCGAAGTCTTCAAGCTGGTACTCTTGACCAGCTTTACCAGCTTGAAGACATCGAAGTCGTCAAGAGTACCAGCTTGAAGACTTCGAAGTATGCAAGAGTACCAGCTTGAAGACCTCGAAGCGGAAACACACTGGATATATAAGTTACATTTAAGTTTTTTTTTTCACTCCTTCTATCTATCACTGACTTGCTAACCGACTTGTACCCCTTATATAGATGAACATTATTTTCTAGGTATATACGTCTAATTTGCTGATTGTTCATGCCCTTCTGGTGGTGATGATCATTCCTTTTTGTCTTACTGAATTGCTAGCCGGCTGCTTATGAATCTCGCATAATAATGTTCACTCCTTGCTGATGAGATTTTATCTATAGAGAGATTATACTCATTGAATATGAAGTAAAAGCATGACAAATCTCAGTTCTCAGCTCTTTCGAGTTTAAGACACATCCTTCCTTAAGGCCTTTAAGTATATGGGCCTTATATCTTGTTGTTGCACTTACTAAACACACAGGATGGCATTGTCACTATTCACAAGCCACGACATGCGTCTTACAACGAGACTGAAGTCAGGCGATTACCACGCGGAGCCGGAGAAAACCTATCTACGTATAATACATCATTTCTTCCTACCTATAAATTACCTCACTATATATAGCTACCTCACTGTCCACGCATTTCTGGCGTGAAGTTCACTCCTTTTTATTTATCGTTGATTTACTAGCTAGTTCTAGGCGCTTTGTGGAGCAAGTAGATTTTTGCGCCCCCTGAAAATGCCGCCCGGGGCGAGTGCCCCGGTTTGCTCCCCCCCCCCCTAGATCCGGGGCTGTCATATACTACATCTGATGCACATCATGATGATTTTTCTCTTATGCCTACCAATAATCGACTGTTAATGCTCCTTACGGAATAATAAAATAATTTTTTTCCGTCCGTCGCTGATTTGGTGGCCAACTGTTCATGCACCCCGCATAATTTTAGCCACTTGTAGAAATCATAACGTTGTGATACAAATCACTATTAGAGGGCATTATTATTTATTTAATATTCACTTGCAACACTATCAAATGAAGATACAGTGATGAGAAAACCTAATATCGATAGTTGTCAAATTGCTATTTGTATGGGAAGATTATTATAAAATGTTTACGTAGAAAGGTAAAAAAGTACCTACAATACTTGTTTAGAAAATTTGTATTACTCGTAAAACAAATCACTTTAGATATTTATGTAGTTTTGATTATATCAAAAATAACTGCGCTTAAAAATATTTGCCGAGGTGGCCGAAGTATGACGATTTATCAACTTGGTGCTATATTTCTAATAAATATTTAAAAAAAAAGCTGTTACAGCATAAGGCTGAGCAACTGTCTTGTATGCGCAACAACACTTTTTTATATTTAGAATTATGGAAAAAATGAATCAAGAAGTCATCTATTATCATCTATACAAAGTTTTGTCAAAAAAGTAAATAACTTTTTTCGATGTTTTTGTTTAGGTATTAATAAATTTATCGAAGTCGATAAAACAGCATGTAATTTGCATAACATCCCTAGTGCTTCCAAATTACACAGTCTGCAGTAAGTGTCCCTTTAAATAGATACATTCGAACCCTAGTTAGGGGTGAACTGTTTGAACAAATTTTAATAGACTTTACTATACTTATACGATAATGAAAACCAGATTTGGACAAAAAAACATGCTCAATCAACCATAAGGACTAAATAAAATTAGTGAGTTTAGATTGTAAAATTATATTTAACATCATTGTCTCAGCCATAAACAGTTCACTGCTGGATATAAGACTCCCCCATAGAAATTCCATTCCAAAACGATCTCCATCCTGCGTCTTCCTGCCACTTATAATATGAGGTCGTCTCTCCATCTTGTGACTAGTCTTCATACGCTACGCTTGCCTGTGCTTGTTCTCCATTCGAGAACTTTTGTGCCCCATCGGCCATCAGTTCTTCGTGCTATGTGCCCTGCCCTCTGCCACTTGCTAATCCGGTGTGCTATACCGTTGAGTTCTGCACGTCTACGAATCTTTTCATTTCTGATTCGATCTGACAGACTCCGACCGTAGCCCTCTACATAGCTCGTTGCGTAATTTTGAGCTTCTTTATAATGTCTATAGGGCGTTACCACGTTTTAGTGCCATATTCATATTAATTTTATTCGTAATTTGCAATTTACACGTCAATACTTAATATCAAAATCTATGTAACTTATACCGTAACAATAAATTAGTACATATAAATCGTTGAACAGTAATTCCTTATTATTTATTACACTGGTAGATAAATGTATCCAGTCCAGTCCAGGTACTCATACTTGAGGACTTTTGAAATAATTATGTAATAAGCAATCAACACCATAACTATATGGTTCCAGCTGTTCCGTAGAATAAGTTTGCTGACCCCTGGCAAAATGTATGGGACGCAGTTTTTTTTTTGCGCTTTCTGGATTGGTCCTTTGACATCTAATCATCTTAAGTAAGTATTGTTGTACTTTTCTATGACACGCTGCATGTCTATGTATTTACCATAATAATTATAGTTAAAAAAACCGAGAAACGTGTTTTTAAACCAAACTACTGAACCGATTTTGATGAATGTTCTGTGGAACTAATCTGAAAGTTACAAAGAAAATAATAAATTCAAATCGGTTTATAAGAGACCCAGTTAAACCCAGGTAACAAAAAAAAACATGCAGTCGAAGTGAAAACCTCCTCATTTTGTAGTCGGTTAAAATTAGCTTTATATGGGTATTTCAAAACATCACACAAAAAAAAATTAAGTTCGTATAGACTGAGTGGCCAGCCCTAGTGTCAGAGTTATTAAGCCGCCGAAAGGCCTCTGACTGATGACTGACTGGTCCGTCCGTTATTTGACATTAGTGATCGTTCGAGAACACCTAGTCAAACTACGCCACGAGCGCTACACTTAGAATACGAATTGCATTTTATAATATAGAGGCACGAAGCCGACAGTCGCTTCTTCGGTACACGTAGTACGTGCAACACGGCACGGTCTTGTAATTGTGAAATAGTGTCCCCGTGGGGGCTCCAACTACTCCTACATCTAATAACGGGCCCTTGGACACGGAACGCGGAGACTTATGGACCTCGGCCGTGTGTTGATGGATGGTACGGAACCACGATTGACATCGTAGGCCATTTGTTTCGGCTCCATTTTTCAAACAATTTTATTTTTATTTTTGCTGTGTTGTAAGACTTCACCTTTAAATCATCTGATGTTAAGCGACGTTGCAATTTAAGATGGAGCGCGCTTATCTAGAAAAAACCTATTTGCCATCTATCAGGCTTAGCCGAAGCAACCAAGTACATTTAGAGACATCTCGATAAGGTGCATCATCCTGGATAGGTCACATCTTGTTACCCGATGAGGTGGGTTGACATACGGCGCGCTCTTAGTCTAATCGAGTCAACATCGAAAATAGATTTTAAATTTAAATTATTCATTTTTGAAGTATAATTTGACAAAATCAACTTTTACGTTAAGTAAACGTCTTCAAAAAAGTCCTGAAATAATAAATCGAAACAAAATTAAATTCTTTGCTGTAAATGTTATATAAAGTAGTACTTAATTATTTTTTTACCAAATATAAGTTATAAATCGTATATAAGTAAATCGACAAGCCTCATGGCTCAGTGGTACGTCTGCCTCTGAGCTGTAGGTCGTGGGTTCGATCCCCACCCAGGGTAAACATTTCTGCTGAGCATGGATGTGTGTCTGTGTCTGGGTGTTTATATGTATCATATGTATGTATTTACAAATATATATATATATATATATATATATATATATATATGTATTCTATTAGCCATCTGGTTCCCGTAGTAGGTATTACAATCTTTGCTTAGTTGGGGGCTAGATGGTGGTGTGTGAAATTGTTCTCCAATATCCTCCAAAATATTTTTGTTAATACGTTTTTAAATTATCTCTTTTTCTCGTTTCTCATAAACAAACAACTTACTAGCTAGCTCTTTATTAACACAAAATGTAAGATGACTTTCTATAAATCGTAAACATGACCCCGCAGCACACATGAACGATGCGTAGCAGTTGCTCAGAGCTCATCCCCCCGCTCTCACTCCAAACATCCATTTTCGCAACAAAGCCGGTCAACAACTTAAGCATATTGGCAGAACACTCGCTACCAATCAACGTCACAACGGCGCTCACCCCTCTATAAAAAAACAAGTGTTTGCTCTCATAAAGAATGACTGCAAATCTGCACAAAGATGATTGTTTATGTTTCCATATCGTCCCCGAGCGCGCCCATTGTTGCGCCCCCGTTTTGTTTGCAATGAAACGTCTGATTTAACATCAATGCACAAGTTAATTCGGCGGATGATAATAACGAGCTCGACCCGCGAGAGCGGCCTCTCAATCGCACAGGATTTGACAGTACGATAAAAACGAATTACAAAAGGGTTTCTTTCCGCAGATGGGTCACCACGGAATGGACGGGCTGGATATGCTGGACCCTCTCACGTCGTCGTCCATGACGACGCTGGCGCCGATGGGAGAGCCGACGGCGCCTCACCACCAGTTGCACGGGTACGGCATGAACCACGTCATGAACCATCACCACCACGGTGGCGCGCTCGGGCACGCGCCTACCTCTCACCTGGCTCACCCGGCCGCCGCTCTACACCCGGACACAGACACGGACCCGCGTGAGTTAGAAGCCTTCGCGGAGCGGTTCAAGCAGCGGCGTATCAAACTCGGCGTCACGCAGGCCGACGTCGGCAAGGCGCTCGCCAACCTCAAACTGCCCGGCGTTGGCGCGCTGTCGCAGAGCACCATCTGCCGCTTCGAGAGCCTTACCCTCAGCCACAACAACATGATCGCGCTTAAACCGATCCTTCAAGCGTGGCTCGAGGAAGCCGAGGCCCAGGCGAAGAACAAGCGCCGCGACCCGGACGCGCCGAGCGTGCTGCCCGCTGGCGAAAAGAAGCGCAAGAGAACGTCGATAGCGGCGCCCGAGAAGAGAAGTCTCGAGGCGTACTTCGCGGTGCAGCCACGGCCTTCAGGAGAGAAGATCACCGCGATCGCGGAGAAGCTCGACCTGAAAAAGAATGTGGTCCGCGTATGGTTCTGTAATCAGCGGCAAAAACAGAAGCGCATGAAGTTTGCGGCGCAGCACTGACCGGCGGGCGGCGGCTCGGCCCTGCTCTACCCGGCCGCCGGCTACGGGTATTGAGCCGCCGCCGCCCTACCAGCGCCGCCCTAACAGCGCCGCCAGCGCCGCCAGCGCCCCAAGCGCCGCAAGCGCCGCCGGCGCCGACCGCGCCCGCCACGCTACACCATTACGTATTTCGTGAGCAATAATAAAAGATCTCATTTTGATCTCATTCTTTACACTCCAATTTGAGTCAATCGCAAGTTATTAGTCAATTTAGTTTTAGACTTACCTACTATACGACCAGACCAGATTTGTTTTTAACACAAAGTTAAAATGACTTCTGATATATTTTTCGAGACACAGGGTATGTAATAACTGATTATATACATATCATATCGTAGAAGTCAAATTGTCAGTTCGTCACCCGAGTTACTGCCACCTTACTGAACTCGTACGTTTTCGTCGCAAATTTGTTAATTTATGTTTTAAATGATGAAAGTACTTATAAATTGTACATGAAAAATTGAAATTCAGGATTTTAAAGAGAATGTGCCTTGCAAAATAATCAATATTCTGTGTTTAATGTTAGTACTTCATCCCTGCGTACCGCAGGTTGGCCGCACGCGACGCCGCGCGACGTTCTGATGTTGCGTCGCGTCGCATCGCGTAGTTTCATGTCACACGCCGATCACACTTGCTAGGGTGTGATGCGTGTGGGCCAAATGTTCCCAGATTACGCATGTGACGTGGTCTTGTGTGACGATAAATTATTAAAAATCTTTTTGTTATTTCATTTTTGTATATTATATATAGTTTGTAGGTACTCCCACGTCACGCGTTAATCTGGCCACATTCTAATCTAATGTATTAAATTTGACATTCATTATTAAAGTTGTTTGTTTTGTTTTGAAATATAACTAAAATTGTACAAAATAATTATAAGATTCCAGTTTTGTTTTATAAGTTGTAGATAGCTATTATAATTTTGTAAATAAAATTTGGTTCGTGTATTGATTTGTATTTATTTATTTATTTGTGATTATTATAAAATGGCACAATTTTAAAATAAGAGTTTATAGTGACATTAGCCAAAATAGTTTTAAAATTCATTTGTAAATATATCACACTTTAGTAAGTAAGCATTAGTCAGCATATCTACGAATAGTAAATAATTAAAAAGACGACGTGACTTAGTACAAGGAGATCGGATTCATGCACCAAAATTCACAAATAAGACAAAAAATTACATAGCTAGATAGATAGAGATCCTTTAGTCTAAAAATGCATGCCCACTACAAAATAGAAAGAAATGGCTATTTCTGAGTTTCGAAAAACAGAACTAGTGGGAAAGTTTTGTTGACTTGTTGCGTCCTGATTTAGAATGAAAGATCTCTACTCAAGTTACAAATATGTATTTTATTTTGTTACATTAATAATATATTACTGTAAAACGCTATTTGTAAGTCAGTTCCACAGCAATACTATATTACTAATCATGATTTGTCTTTGCGATTGCTAAATTCCAAATGCATATTTTTCTAAATTACCCTCTCTGACTGTCACTGCAACCTAGTATCACAACTCTTAGTTACGAATCCGGAAAATCGTATTTAGAGTTAATATTGAAATAAGGTAACTGGCCTTGTGGCTCTAGTATGTCTACCTCTAAGCTGTAGGTCGTGGGTTCGATCCTCACCCAGGGCAAACATTTATGTGATGAGCATGGATGTTTGTTCTGTGTCTGGGTGTTTCTAAACTAATCATATGTATATATTTATAACAAAAAAAGTATATATGTATTCTATCAGCCATCTAGTTCCATAGTACAAGCTTTGCTTAGTTTGGGCTAGATGGTGTTGTGTGAAATGTAAATAAAAAATGGATATTCCATAAAGAGAATTTTCGAATACGAATTTATGAGTTTGCGGTCAACTAGGTTGTAATTCGCCCAAGTGGTATTTTGTCCTGTAACGACCTCTAATGAAAATTTGAAAAATAATAACTCGTTCGAGAACCCACTGAATTCTTTTATACTTATATTCAAACAAGTAGAATGGTATTTATCAGAGCAACGGTCACATTGCAAGAACGTCGTTGCAGTCAGCTGGTTAGGGCATGCAGCGCACACGTGTGCATCCATTGCTGCGAATGTAGATGATACCAAACTTGCATTAAGTCAGACGGGTCGATGTATTACGAGCAATATGTAGTTCACGTATATGGAGACTGGAGGCGCTCAAAAAGTTCGCGACCAGAAAGGCGTAAGCGCCATGCACTGAGCGTCGCTTACGCGTTTTGAGCAACAACTTATGAAATTTTAAACAAATTTCTTGCTTGTTGATAAAATTGTTAATCACAAATGATCACTGATTTATCGATAGTGTCAACACATTTTAATCACTGCACTATGTTTATATTCGTTAATTCTTCCGGGTAAGCACAATTATTACATTGAAATCAAAGGTTTTACTAGTAAATTGAATTAATTTAGAAGACGAAATTGAAAAAGATGTTTATCGCTCGGCGTTCGAGGGTAGATTATAAATTTCATAGTATAAATTTCAAAGATAACCTTTTGAATTCAGTTAAAATGCATGTGGAATTCTGCAGACGCAGCTAGGACATTTTATGTATTTATAAATGAGCAATATTTTGCGGCCATATATATACTTATATATAAATACTTGTATAGCCGTAAAATTGCTGCCAAATTAAAAAAAAAACATTCTTGAAGAGCATATAGGCTTTAAAGATATATTGCCGTACAAATATTAACCTTTAAACTATTAAGAATTGTTAAGCACGAAAACTGCATCTATTTGGATGGGACACATTATAAATGTATCCATTTTTTTGTTAAGTTGTACTTAAGTTCTGTATTCTTGTGTCCTCTACCAATAAACATAATTTTGTTTGGATTTAGATAATTGTTTTATACACTTACATTGTTTTATATACTTACATTATTTTATATAGTTTATACACGCAGAAAAACTTTGTACCCGAGAGACAGAATATCTAGTTCGGGTGCTAACACTTAGTTATAATATTGTAAAGTGAACAATAAAACTGTTTGTATTTTGTAAATTATATCTAATGCAGGTTACCCGGCTTTAATAGACGATACACATTTACTTTAAAATCAATTTCTAGTTACGTAATTTGACATTGAAGACAATTATGTTACAGGCTCACTAAAACTTAAATTAAATTGTCTAGACTGGAACACAATACAAGCTGACCTTTCCTAACTACAACATTTAAAAAAATTATCATCACTTTTAGTTTGACCAATTGTGATCGAATAACACAATTGGTCCTATTTTCTAGTTAATTAAATAAAGTTGCCAAAATGGTGTTTTTGGAAACAAAACAATAATTTCGATGCCAAAAATAACAAAAATTGTAAATCAAAGGTCCTTCTGAGTCGCAAAGCACCGTTTCCTCTTTATGCATGAATCTTATCTTGGTAAAAAAACTGTATATGAAACTAAAATTCGTAAAAAATATTTTGTAAATACTATATAGATAAGATAAGATAAGAAAGCGTGTAATCTAGACCACGACTATATTAAGTCACGATACACTTAAAATGCTAAGAAATTGACCTACGATCGTAAATAAGAAATTCGTTGGGCGTATATTTGTCCCTTTAAGAAAACTGATTTCTCTTAAACATTATTTGGATTTCAATGATTTTTTGAGATTGAAACCGGGAATAGCTGGGCTTGTTTTTATTTTTTTGTATATTCACAAAAAACATACATACTATAATATCAAAGTTGTAAATAAAGAAAAGGCTAAAATAAAAACAAAAAAATATAGTTTCAATTATAAGAAGTAAGATCAGATAGAAGTCGGATGATGTTTAGGCAAAAAATAAAACAGTTTTCTCTTGTATGGAAAATGCGACAACTACGCGCTCAACGTTCTTCTTAAGTAAATGCTTTAAACTTTGATTCTAGTCACAGCTTTAATTTTTTTATTTATTCCAAAAGTGTTTAGATTTTATACTAGATTAATTGAGATTAACTTTATTTGTACCTACCTACTTAAATTTCTGACATAAAGGCTCATAAAAGTGGTTAAGGGGCTAGGGTGGATACTATAGTTGTCTCGCTTACGCACGATATTTTTTTAGGTAGTCAGTTTATCCAATTATTATATTTTTTTACGTAAAAAAGATCTATGATTGACCACCAACTCACCTGATGCTAAGCAATGGCCAAGGATGTAGCTCGTCGATTTAGAAGATACCTATTCACTCTAGCCTTACAAATTCCAAGATTGAAAGTTCTCAAGGAACAGAGATGGCGGTAAAGAATTCCATTCCAGTGCAGTACACATCAAAAACGTGGGCCGATATCACTGTGTACGGATTTTCGGCATTTCAACGAGAAATGGGTGGAAAAACCGACAATGACACTGTTTCTGTCTGCCTGTCTCTCTGTCTCTTTGTTATCTTTCTCGAAAGACCGAACCCATCATTATAAAAATTTAACTTCAAATTCTGAAATATCTCTGTATTTGAGAATCTGTTGATGGATATACCTTACATATCATGATCAACGTTTTAAATCCCTACACATGGGTAAAACATAACAAAGGTGTAAATAGATAATTTACATGTTAAAATCGGTATCGGGCGTAAGGAAGACAGCTGCGGCACATACCCAGGTGCCTTAAGCTATTGTTCAACCATTATTGAATTTAGTACAACTTCCCCTAGCTATTTTAAATTGTTTTTTAAAACAATACAAAGTACATGCTTACGTCACAATTTTATTGCTATATACAAGTATACAAATATCATATAACATTTCCTCACATTTCAAACAATACTTTAAGTACTTTTAAAGATTCTTTCACTGATTTAGAAGTAGCTTAACACCGGCTTAAATCTTAGTTTTTTTTAAACTTTTTGTATTTTGGTACTAGTCAAATTGTTCAGATTAACGACGGAATTGATATGCGGAGTTATTGAATTGTTATTGCTAGGAAATCAATCGTCTTCAAGGATGTCTTCAAATTATAATACGGGATACTCACCTTTAATATTTATAGTTTAAATCGCATTTAGCGGTCTTCTTCAAAAAAAAGCAGCGCTGGCGTCACTCCAGTTGATGCCCCGTCTAGTAGCAGACGTCGCTGGTATTTTTTGTGAGAAAACTACGTTAGTTTCCATAGTAAAATCGCTATCGAGAAAAATTTCATCTCTCCCATGTAAAAGCTTATTCAAATTTCCACGTATGAGACAACTGATATTTTCACAATTTAAGGATACAACTTTTACAACGGGAAGGTTGTAAAAGTTTTTTAAAAAGGCAAGTTAAATGACTCCTAAATATCTCTAATCGTCGTTCATCTGAACACCACGGATTTAGCAATCTTTTTTTACTGAAGAATTATAATGTACCTAAGTTGTGTAAGTTTTTTTTTTTTCTTTTTTGTTTTATTTCATTGCGAAAAATTTAACTATTTTGAAAAACTGGTTTCGAGATAATTCGAATAATGCAGTTTTTACTATTATAATAATTTTGTAAAGTTGTGTGATGAGAACTGTTGTGACGTGAAGACCTTGTTTGTTGGACGATTTTCATTGCATACGCGGGAATACGCTGTTACGTATAGTGCCATAAGGTCCAGTGGGCCAAAAGGTCTAATGACTCTAAAAGGTTTACTTCGCAAATTACATTGTGAAGTAATTAAGTTAAATGCTGACAAAGAATGCTATTTTGTGAACAATGAAATCAGAAGTAAATGAGAATCATAAAAGTAATAAACGGCGTACATATGACGTCACAGGGGTACCTACCGCAAAACTTTTAAAAAATCTTAAAATAAAGAAACATTACTCGAATAAGTTTATTGTTAATGTTTCTTAGATGTTTCTTGAATTAGTTCAAGCATTTTAATTGAAACGTAATAAAATATTTAAAATACTGAACTGATACCATTCGTTTTTGTATGTTTTTTTTTGTAAAAGGTGTTACGTTCCTATAAAGTGTGATGTAAGCTGTTTAATATTTAATTATACCGATATTTATTTTCGGCATATTACTTACAATCGTAGAAAATAATCATAGACAGAGGATCTGTAATAATTCTTGATTGAAATTAGTTCTCACAAATAAGTCATTAATAAGTAGGTATTAGAGAATTTTCTCAAGCAATTTTTGATTCTTAATTATGATAATTGTAAGGGAAAAGGAGACAAACTTATTTGGAAAACCAATAAACAATAAATTGAAAATAGAAATATTAGTAAAGTTGGTGTTTCATTAAAATCTTCCTTGTTAAACAACAGCTGCACTGGACACAGAAGCCGCTATTTCAATGGTTAATCAATCTTCAATCGCTGACATGTGTTGTCTAAAAGCAGTCATAGATTTATAAACATAAAGCTGCTGTTGTAAATTTTTTTTAAGCGTTTTAAAATTGATTAACGACTAAGTTATTTAAATAATAAATATTATACAAAATCGCTCTTATTTCTTATGGGGTATGGCGATCAAGTCAACGTAAACTATTCTTTAGAATATCATTTGGGGACTTTAACTATTTTTTCCACTGTATCCGGTTCTGATGTTTGATAAGACAATATAGCAGTCCTGGATTTGTCAATAGGCCGTATAGGCCGCGGCCTAGGGGCGGCAGATTTCAGAGGACGCCCGATATAGGTCTCATCCTGGGCCCTTATTCCGTATGACCATCGGCCGCGCTCACGTACGTGACGTACGTGCATTGACAATGAAAATTAGCCTTTAACTTTAAGAAGCCAAAGTCTCAAAGTCAAAGTCTAATTTTCATTGTAGACGCACAACGTCAAACGTCACGTGATACGGCCGATGGTCATACGGAATAAGGGCCCTGGTAGTCGATGAGGTTTACTTTTTGCAGTGCGCTCCCGTACTATACGTAATTTATAATGATTTTGAACTAGGGTATCGATTTTCAAGATCATTAGGGGCGGCAAAAATTTTATAGCCTACTAGCGGCAAAAGTGCAAATCCATGCCGATTTTTATGTGCGAGATATCGTTAGATTCGTTTGAACTCCAACGAGTTTTTTCGTAATAAATAAGTGATTTCACTAGAATTATTCTAAATAATGCACATCTATACTTTTTACAGCGATTTTACGAATATTCTATCAAAAATATACAAAAGAAGTACAGTTAACAACATATCAAGCGTAACAAAATCGTAAGTTACACTGCAAATACTGCTTTTCTGCAGTCGGGTATTTTGTTTTTCTTTTAGTATACATACTTGTTTATTTGTATTGGTCATTAAAGTGCCGTGACCTTACAAAACTGCTTACTTTTGCATTCCTCGCCACCACTATATCACCACACAAAAAAAGTTAAAACTAAATTTGCATAAATTCATCTTAAAGTAATCATTGATAAATGTCATAGGTACTGGATGTTGATCGTCACATTCTGTGGATCAGCATTACAGCGCGTCGCATGTTATCGCCGTTCTGTAATGTGATACCTGTGTGGCAGCACTTATTGGTAAGGCCTCTTTATAAATAGATTTTACAGTTCATGCCAAACTATATTGTTAACTTATTGTCATTTGAATATACTTTGTGCCACTTTTAAGCGTTTTATCAATAAGCATTTCGAAAATCATTATATTAAGTTTTTTTTTTTTGTTCGAAATGTGAATTAGTCAGGAGTGCTCTTAGCTATGTTTCATCAAAATCGGTTTAGCCGTTTTTTATCGGGGGTTAAGAGTTTTCTAAGCTTATACTTGTTTGAGCTACGGTCTGTTCGTACCTGTGGTCGTAATTTCCCTGTAACATCTCTTACTCTACTAACGTAGGTGCTGTATAAATCTGTATGCTTATAACTTACCTCGTTAAAGAAGTCTCCTGGCAACCTGGGCATATGACCTAAAGGAAATTGTACTGCGTTGATTCCACTGTCACTTTTGCTGCGCTGATTCCGCTGTCACTTCTGCCTGCTGCTCTCAGACCGAGTAACACTATATGTAAATATAGGTAGTTCGTCGACCTATGTCCTGTTACCTGTCAAACGACATGCTATCGCGACTTCCATCGATCGATGCCGCCTCTCAATTTTACCATTACTGCACGGGTGATAAAGCGTAGAATTCAATTTATTAATCCCTAAAATGTTCATTAAACTCCTAAATAAATCTGATTCGAAACATTTTCCCATATCGCTGGTCAGATGTTTCGGACATCCGAACCTATATATCCAATTCTCGTAAAAAAAAATATTAGCTACTGTGTCTGCTGACATATCCTTGGAAAAAACTGCTCTAGCCAACGCGTGAACCTCTTGGAGTTAGAGAATAACTGTATCCCTCTTGGCTAGTTTCTAATTTACCTACAAAATCAATGTGAACGTGTGATTTTTTTCTGATCGAGTGAAACTTTGTATTTTCGAAGCGTATATGGTATTTATACCTTCACACAACGCTCATGACGTCAGAGACCGTGTTGCTGTCGGGTATATTTTCAAATTCAGAAAGCGAAAATCTTTTCATTAAAGCCTATATTACCTAACATTTGTGACGTCACTGGTGCGTGTTGACCTCGGGTATACTTTCAGTTTAGAAACGCGATACGAGTAAAAAAACCTAACCTAACCTAACGTATAATCCTAACATATAAAAATAACCATCCCTATGTCTGTCTCTGTATTCGTTGAAAGTTACTAAAACTGGTATAGATTATAGTATGGCAAAATGGAATGTCCTACATGAAAGTATACCCCAAAAAAAGTTGCAGTCGGGTATACTTTGGAATCCTTAATATGGCTATATATATTTTTATTGTATATCCGAACTCAACATTATAGAGCGTTGTGTGAAGGCATAAATTCCATACACGCATTTCCGACACTGTATGCCGATTTATTTTTATTTTCTGGCATGCTATGCACGTTTTAGACCCATCGTCGCTTTACATCAGACGAGTTGGTGGTCAATCGTAGATCTATAATGTATAAAAAAAATATTTACGTCTTTATTCATCCCTGGCCAAAAAAAACTGTGTGTCATAATTTTCCTTGGCGTTCGTATACCGGGGTGACTAATATTATGCACTGATTCAAACGCTATTTTCCTAAATTTTTAGGTAGTTAAGATCTGGCATTGTTTGTTGATATTTCGCAATACACGGACTTGTTGCTATGTGGTAATAACATACGTTTAAATTGCAACTTACTGTCTTTATCGCTTTGTAGCTCTGTAACATGAGAATCACTTTCCTGTGCCAGCGCTAATTCTTCGTAATCGATGGCCGTTCGACATTCTATGAACTCTACGAATACAAAAAGGATTATTGCAATGCGACTTCTAGTTTTCACGTAATGCGTAGACAAACATACATTCATTTATACATATGTATTTTTTTTTATCAGCCCTGTTTGTACAAACTGTCCCACTGCTGGGAACGGGCCATCTTCTCATTGTGAGAAGGGTTAGGCCATAGTCTTCCACGCTGGCCAAGTGCGGGTTGGCAGACTTCACACATCTTCAAGATCATTGAGAACTCTCAGACATGTAGGTTTCCTCACGATGTTTTCCTTCACCGTTTGAAGTTGGCGGCAATCAACAATACGCACATAACTTCGAAAAGACAGAGGTGCGTGCCGTGGGATTCGAACTCAGAACCTGCGGATCGCAAGTCAGACGGTCTCACCACTAAGCTGCCGGGAACTGTATACATATGTATACTTATGAAAATTGCCACACGCACTTAGAAGCTCACATAGACCAACACATGCGAAAATTGTGCAATTTTAACAATATTACATACCTACATGAATATCAAATTGATAATCTCCTTTTTTTCAAGTCGATTAAAAACCGAACTTCAACATTCAACTGACGCTCCTTCAAAAGAAGTTTCTTGTTCGGTCGCTCCATAACAAATTTAGGCAAATTTTATGACGCAGTTTTTACCAATTTACACAAAAATTACATGAAATGAAAGCTTTTTCAAGAGCATATAAAATGTTCAACACGATTCTTCTCTACCAAGCGAGAGACATCTTGATTTACGCACGCTGCAAATAAAAATAATAAATCCTTGGACGTTTGGTACTTTAAGCTGCTTATACATTTGAGTAGAGTACGCAAAGTTCTCGCTCCAATCACGTTTATAAAACTATTTCAATAGAGACGGTACACGAAACAGTATAAGAAAAGCGTGTATTTCATAGTTTCACTCCGTTTTGTATCCGCTTGTGGAGCCACCACTACTAGCGGAGCGTTCTCTTGTAATTGCACTGATATTGCGTCCTCCAGGAGTGTGCACTATGTACATAGCCACTAGCTAGAACAGAGCGAACCGCTAGTGAATACACACCTCTACCCACCGATGTGGAGAGTGAGCAGCCGCGCCGCTTCCCCGTTCCACTTTCCCGCTCTGCTTTCCCGCTCCGCTTCCCCGCTTCAATTCCCTGCTCCGTTTCCCCGCTAAGTTTCTCCGCTACGTTTCTCTGCGCTTCCCCGCAAAGTGACTCACAAATCCCTATCCACTTAATCGGAGCTGAGTTTTTATGCTATTCTATTGATTTTTATGACATGTATAGGACGGAGACTTAGATTTTATTGCAACTGAAAACATACAACAGAAAAAAATATATAAATAGAAAATTAAATACGTCGGGAAAGAGAAGCGGAGTTGTGGCAGCTCCGCTCTTCTTCTCTCCTCTCCGCTCCAGTGTACAGGCAGCTTTTTACGTGACGTAAGCTATAGGTCGCTAATTCGCCAGGCGTATCGTAAAGACAGAGTTTAATCGCCCCCAGCATTTAGGCGAACGGTCGTGGCAAGACGCTGTTCCGGCGCACCTGCTCTGTGTTATAAGCTTGGATGGGATAAATGCGGTTATTTTTAAGTGGGTCCTTTGAGTTATTTTTTAATAGACATTATTAAAAAAGTAACTCAAAAGACGTTAGAATAAACTTTGAAAAATGTGAAATTAAATCGATATGGCGTTTATTGGAAATTTGATTGATTTTGAGAGAATACATATTTTATATTTTTAACCTACTTCCAAATAAGAGGAGGTTCTCAATTCGTCTATATGTTTATTACGTGATAACTTCGCCAATTAAGAATTGATTTTGAAGATTCTGTTTTTATTTTAGTAGGTCATACTTCAGAGGTAGTCCCATATAATTTTTATCAAAATCTATGTAAAAAAATTGTATATTGAAGTCGGTTGTTTCTTTTTTAAACTATAACTGTTAACTACCAATATTTCTCTAGGATTATGTAAAATACACGAGATAAATATTTCACATTCGCCAAAAAATTGTTTCATTTCAATTAAAAAAATGATGTTAAAATCTATCAAAGTATACAGGTTTTTTAAATAAAGTAATGCATACATACATCCTTGCCAACATAAATACATAGCACCTGGGCTACCGAGCTTCACTCGGATTTTTTATGACTGAAAATACGAGCAAACCCGGGTTCACTAAAATTGAAACCTAGCAAGATCGATTTATCGTCCCCTAATCTACATACAAACCAAATCTGATTAAAATCGTTGGAGCCGTTACCGCGATTCAGATTATACATATATACAAGAATTGCTCGTAAAGAATTAGATATACACTTAATACACTTGAAAATCATTATCCTTGTTCTTTTACAATCTGGTAAAAAAGAGAGAATTGTTAAACATCTCGCTACATATTCCACAGAACCCTCCACCTCCCTCCACCACGGAACCCTAGTGAGGCGCTATTCGGGGCCTAACTATATAGTTCCGTAGTATAATTTAATTCACCTTCCGACCGACGTCGGACTATAAAACGTATAGTCGGTGGCGAGCCGAATCGCGCCCTCATCCAACCGTAGAACGTAACTTGCGAACGTTAATCCTGTTTAATTTCATTATAGAAAACGTAACAAAACGGACAACCCTGCATAACTACATATGAAAAATTTACGTGCGTTAGCAGTGAAGCGCAAACCTATCCTAGATTTTTTTTAACTTTTTTAAACTTCCAGACTATATAGTTCATATATTTTTAATATAACTTCGATTCATATAATTTTTTTATCAGCCCTATTTTGTACAAACTGTCCCACTGCTGGGCGCGGGCTATCTTCTCATTGTGAGAAGTGTAAGGCCATAATCTACCATGCTGGCCTGGTTACAGATATCTCATCGCTATTCATGAAAAATAAGACATTCCTAGTAATTGTATACTAGGAATGTATTTGTGTGGTATATAATTTTGAAGTAATAAAAGATTTGTGTGATATGTAATTTTGAAGTAATAAAGTAAGTAATAAAAGAAATATTTTTTTTCCGTTTTTTTTCGTACACTTTACGTAGTAAGTGTATGTCCAGATGAGGAGTCAGCGGGAGCGTGCGGAGCCGGCGCGTGACGCGTGGCGCGCTGGGGCTCTAACTCACGTCCGTCTCGGCTGCTCCGAGCCGCCTTGCCTTAGAATGCCTCACTTTGCCTCGCTGCGAACGGTTCACTTCGCATGCCTTTCAAACATCCTTACGTGACCAGGTTACCTTTTACGTTTGAGACTATAAAAAAATTTGGTAAACATGTAAGTTTAGTTCTTTATCTACAAATTAAATTTATTCTTCTTCCTTTTATTCGTTTCATTAATTATTAGTTTTTAATATTGAATTATTTAAATCGTTAGATTATTTCATCATCATTAGTGGCACAAATAATACAAATATCTAAGTATATTAAATGAAAAACATAATGCCCGACTGTAGAAAAAGGGTTTTGGCAGTCTAACTTACGATACGCTCTTTCTTATGCAGTTGGGTAAAAAGTGGAGTAATTAATATATATATTAATTACTCCACTACATACATATATATATATATATATATATATGTGTGTGTGTGTGTGTATATATATGTATATATAATACTCAATTTGAGTTATACGACTCCATAAAAATATATACTTAATGATACTAAAATATTAAAATACATAATTATTATAATATAATAAAAACTTATATATCTAACATCTATATATATATATATATATATATGATTTTTAGTCCTTGTCCTGACAATCACGAAAATACATCATAAAAAACCCAGTCAATCAAGTTTTACCGGTAAATTGAATTAAGGTCTCTTTAAATCGCAAAAATCTTTCATTCCATCTCATTCTGACTATCACTGAAAAACATCTCAACATTTCCGTCATCATCACATCATTATTATTCAAATTAATAAAATGAAGTTCTAATTAAACGAATAAACAAATCGTTTTTTTGTTAATCCAACCCCAAGTATTCGCAGCAGGTTGAGGAACGTACCCTTAAACGTCAACATGTTATAGTAAAACTGCTTCGGGCGGTACCGTACCTACCATGCTGCCGCCACTGTTTGCACTCACTTAATTTTCGGCGCAAACCGATCGAATCAATGTACGCAAATGTTTAAATTGCAATAATTAAATAGGGGAGTACATTGTGAACAAATTTAATACAGTTTAGGTAAAAAAAGTCTTTAGGGGTATACAAAATTCAAAAAAAATATTCGTAATTTTCTCCCCTCTCTAATACTGCACGCCCCACATATTACTATAGTTTCACTCCTCTCCATCCTAAGGTTGCCTGGAAGAGATCGCTATTAGCGATAAGGCCGCCAGTTGTTACACTAGTTTTTAAATGACTTATCTTGATTGTAAATTTCTAAGGTGTGTACAATAAAGAGTTTATCTATCTATCTAGTTAAATAACGACTTTATTCTCATTTAACTAATCGCTAAGTGCCACTTCAACTTGCTAATCCTCTGTGCTACATCGGTGACTTTCGTACGTCTACGTATCTCTTTATTTCTGATTGGATCTCGTAGAGTGACTCCAAGCATAGCCCTCTCCATAGCTCGTTGCGTGACCTTGAGCTTCCTTATAAGGCTCATAGTTAGGAGCCACGTTTCAGTGCCGTATATCATCACTGGTAACACACACTGGTCGTAAGCTTTCGACTTGAGGGACTGAGGTATATTGGACGAGAAGACGCTTTTAAGTTTCCCGAACGCTGCCCAGCCGAGTTGGATACGACGATTGACCTCTCTCGCAAAGTTGGACCTGCCTATTCGGACCGTCTGTCCTAGGTAGACGTATTCGTCAACAACTTCAAGAGTGAAGTTCCCCACAGATATTGGGGTGGGCACTACATGGGCGTTCGACATAACCTTCGTTTTGTCCATGTTCATTTTGAGGCCCACCCGTTGGGAAACTCTATCGAGGTCTTCGAGCATCGTACTAGTTTCGATACCTTAAAAATATAATTGCTACTTTATAGCCCTAATTTCAATGCCGAAAGTCGGTGACGAGTTGGCCATTGGAAGATGACCATCTTGCGTAAAAAAACCGTAACATAATAAAAAAAAAATCTACTTATTTTTTTACGGTAAATTGAAAACTGTTGTCTAGAAAATATATTAAGAATTTATTGTTAATGGCGTAGTTATCACCTTTATAGCAATTAAATTTACTTTTACTTCTAGACATTTATACTCTTCCCCTTCACCCTTTCATATAAAAGATTATTTTTATAGGGTTCCGTAAGTTAACTACGAAACCTTATATTTTCACCATGTCCGTCCGCGGTTTAGCTCAAAGACTCTTAGTACTAGAAATCTGTAATTTCGATGAGTATACATATTTAAAAATCCAATAAATAAATTTTATGATATTAAAAAGATTTTTTAAAAACTTTTTTTTTTTGGAGTACCTACATACTTATCTCCCCGACACGTACTTTGGGGATGATTTAATTTTGTCCCATCTACCTTATAGTCTGGGGTTCGTGAGATAAATAATTAAAAATATTGGGACGTGCACAAACCATTTTTCAATTTACAGGCCCACTTGCTACCAGAAAATAACTTATGCGAAACAAAAGCACTTGTCCTTGACTCTAACAAACTTTAAGTAAGAAATGAACATTTTGTGCAAAGTTCATTATAACTAAAATAAGTTAACTCATGCATTGTATCGAACAAGAAGCCCTGTTTTAAGTTGACATAAATTGATATGTGCAACTATGGAACCCCACACTGTGCGTGGCCCGACACCCACTTGGCCGGTTATTATTTAATCCATAAAATACCTACTAACTCTTTTCATGAGACTACCTAAAATACGATGAAAATAAAAATAAACGTAAGCGTTTGAAGGACTATTTGCGAATTTATGACTAAATATATACATATATCTAATATATATGTGTTTAAGGGAATCTCTGTTACGCTTGCCCATGAGTGGTGATATTCGGTTATAGTACTTTTTTTATCATCAAGTATCTTTATTAACTACAGCAAAACAACATACAAACATAAAACTACAAAAAGCAATCGAAACATACTGGCCAAAGATGCGCGCCGCGACTGTCTTTTTATAAGCAAGATAGATCTACGATTAACCTAACCACCAACTCGGCGGCGGTGTGGTTTTATCGCGCGAAAACGTGATTAGAATGTGGAGATCAACATGTCTATCTCTCTCTCTCTATCTTTTTTGCTCGACAAAAAGAGTAGGTAGTGAAGTGACTAGTCCTGGTTTCAGTGTTAATAGAGATAGAAGTAAGAAAAACCCGGTGCGCGAGTGAAACTCATTCTGATTTATTACATTCTACGGTCGTTTGAAAGTAAAAACTACGATCTAGTTAAAAATAGCGTAGCTTATTCTCTTGCACTCTCTAAACGTAGAGATTCGAGCTACGAGGCCATCTCGTAGCCACTAGTACTATATCAAACGTATCGATTTTTCGATATCGATAGAAACTTGTCGATATCAACTTGTGAACGGGTGCTGCTCGCGGGAGCTGGGGTATACACGTATGCATGCTAGTTAAGTGTAATTTTGTCTTCCTTTTGCATAATTATAAAAAAAAGGAATTAATAAAATCGATACGTATATTAATTTATATAAGGCAAGGACCACGAAATCTGTGAAGAACAATTTTATTTAAAAAAAAAAAAAGTATCGTTATTAGCCTTAATATTAGAACAAACCTTTCTTCCTTTGACTCTGGTAATACCGTCGTATGTTCGAGTATGAGTGTTCACGTGTTCCATCTAATTTTCTGTTTAGTCTTTTGACAAACTTAAAAAAAGAAGTTCTCAGTTCGGTTATATTTGTTGCTTTTTTATTTTTGGTGCCTCCGTTATCGATTTGAAAAACTCGTTTTTTTTTTGTTTAAAAGCATATACTAGCAGGTTCTATAGAAATTTCATCAAAATGGGTTAAGTAGTTAAATTTATAAAACGAAATTACGCATTTTGAATGTGAATGTGCTGAGAATTGCGATTTTTTTTGTTCCACCTGTTCTTCCCTCGACACAAGACGACATTGTCAGCGGTTTTCTGTTTTGTTAAAGTCATAATTGGCCAATTTAAAAGCAATATAATGTAAAGTCAAAATTTTAATCAGCATATACTTGTATATAGGTATATATAGAGAACTGAGATTTGCCATGCTTTTACTTCATATTCAATGATATACTCATTAAATATGAAGTAAAATTACTTCTCTATAGATACACATCTCATTGTAATAAACGCAATTATTTACGGATACGAAATCGCGAACACCAATTAGTATTTCATAGACTAAAGTAAAAACGATTACAAACAAAAAATAATACAAATTAAAACAATAATAGTTGTAAATGAATGACAGCGGTAAAGCATAGGGTCCGACCACAATGGCTCTCGCTTGTTTATTCATTCAGCAGGGCGCCCTCGCACTCCCTTATATCGAATGTATGTAGATCTGTATTGTATTACAAACAATATTTGACTAATCTAGAGCTGTTTGGATTGCCGTCTAATTGGAAGCCGGTGTTTGAGCGCCGCTGTTTGCCGGATTTGAGACGATTGTGCGCGTTTCAATGCCATGTTTGGATATTGGCTAAGTATTGACTAGCTTAAGAACAATGGTTCTCAATAGAGTCCCGGCTGACTCTAAGCCTTAGAATAATTGACCGAGTGAGCGAAGCAAATAAAGGTCCCGAAACTCTGGATCGACTGGCAACATTTTTTTTCCTTTGTCCGGATGTTTGTTACATGATGATGTATGTTATTTAGTTTTAAAAACCAAAACTATAAAACGGATTTTGATAAAATGGGATCAATCTGAAAGAATGTCCTTTAAATATTTTGAAACGGGTGTTTATTTGACGGAATTAATAAATAACAAATATAATTCATTATAGTTTAAATTATTATAGTTAACAAAGACTGAAAAAAGCTGATTCCGACAAAATGCGCATTTTTTTTTAACCAAACTACTGAACCGATTATGATAAAATCTCTATTTGATCAATCTGAAAGTATATCCTTTCAAATAAAGATTTTATGAAATCGGTTAATAATTGAGGAGTAAATACAACCGAATGAAGAACCTCCTCTTTATGAAGTCGTTTAAAATAGGTATAAAATCAGTCACGCGACTAATCACTAAGCCGCAATTCTACTTCGTTTTTTTTTTTTTTTTTTAAGAAATGAATCACAAGCTTCGTTTCATTTGAAAGCGATCTCAATATTCGTTATATAATTTATAATGTAATCAGGTGTCATAATAACATAAACGTAATTGATATAACTAAAAGCGGTAGTTTGCGCGAATAACATTTAACCGGAGTGCAATGGGTATGGCGACCAGCGCCCGACCTCGCTATGAATAGATGAGGAATAGCCAGTGAGGTGGATGTTGATTTACACAGTGCAACTGAGTAATATAGTGAAGAATAG
Source organism: Lycia hirtaria (assembly GCA_947563715.1). NCBI lineage: Eukaryota > Metazoa > Arthropoda > Insecta > Lepidoptera > Geometridae > Lycia > Lycia hirtaria. Next base: position 19,068,465 of record OX387386.1, read on the forward strand.
AATCTCCAGCAGTACCCCCAACTGTACTACAGGAGAGGAAGATATTTTTATACGTATAATTAATCTACGTTTAATCTACATCTCTAGCCTAGACACTTTCAAGGCTAGAGTGAATAGATATAATGTGAAGATATATATTCACTCTAGCTAAATGACTTTCCATCACGTGGAGTCTAAAACAAATTCACGAATATAGTGTCCTGGGTTGACCGATACTCAAATACCAACAATAAAATAATTTCTAAATTGTATACCTAAAAATATACGCTACAAATTATTGTGGTCAAAGTTCATTACAAGACTTTTCTAACAAATCCAAACACAGCTATGATACGATGTCCCATCATGAAGTTCTAGTTCATATCTTCCGGCTCCATCATCAGATCAGTTCGACAGTACCATATTTTTGTATTGTCATCAGAACTACAAACAGCTGCCAATTTTCATGACGCTACGATCCTTGGAAGATGGTTAAATTAGTTACCTTAGATTTCATTACATACAAGGTCGACCTAATAAAAGCGTGTTAACTCCATCATCAGATCAGTTCGACAGTACCATATTATTCTATTATCATCAGAACTACATACAGCTGCCAATTTTCATGACGCTACGATCCTTGGAAGATGGTTAAATTAGTTACCTTAGATTTCATTACATAGTTACATACAGGTCGACCTAATAAAATCGTGTTAAAAACTTAAATATTTTGATATAAAGACTCTATGTCGCCGCGTTAAAGCCTAATTTAATTTGAGAAGTTTAGAGACATCTATTTTGCCGCTTCGAACAATTTATAAAATCGAAATTATTTTAATAGGGGTCTAAATAGACCTCATTGAGTTCGGACGTTTATGAGGGCTGACGCTACATGCCGTTGATACATTATCGAATACTCTATCGAACCTTGAACATTTCAATGTAGTTCTGAGGAAACAAATAAGGCGGAAGATAATTCCAATCATGTACAGTACGCATCAAGAATATGGATCGAATTAGTTGAGTGCGAATTTTAAGCATTTCAGTAAATAATGGGAGGCAGTGTGCCTACTTTCAAATAAGTAATACGTAATGTTTTTTTAAATGAAAATGACGGTGTTTATTCCGAAAAGTATCTCATATTCTTCTCAGAAGTAAGTAATTCTACTTAATTTCATATTTAACTATTTATTTAGCCTTACAAACGTAAAAAACAGAGAGACCGACAGAGAGGCAAAAAGACAGAGAGATAGAAGGACAGATAGACATAGAATTACTTTCGCTTTTATAATATCAGTTGGGATTAAGATTTGTAAGTCAAACAAACTGCAAGAAACCTTTCCATTGATTTAATGTTGTGATTTACGAAATATAATGGTGCTCCTTGACCGCTTCGAACGTTATATTTACCAATAACGATGATTTAATGGCACTCTGACTAAATTTAGGGTTCCCCAGGCGTAGTGGACACCCCTCCCGAGAATTGATTTATTTATGGCACTGGCGGTGGGTTCCGTACCCACCTGGTACGGTGCCCCGTAAAATAGATATGGCGAAATTTAAGATGATCCTTTGCAAACGTAAATTTTATTGATGTAAATATGTAGAAGCTAAAAAGAAAAGCTTTGTAGAAGCTATAAAGTTTGCATTTTGATTTGAAAAAAAAACTAGAAATAATTAGGGAAAGTGCATATAATATGTAGGCAGTGTTGTGATTTTTTTTTTTTTTTTATCAGCCCTGTTTGTACAAGCTGTCCCACTGCTGGGCGCGGGCCATCTTCTCATTATGAGAAGGGTAAGGTCATAGTCTACCACGCTGGCCAAGTGCGGGTTGTGGTATAAGTGACACATTTCTGTTCCCTCGTCCACACAGTGAGTTAGTGTATGTTGGCACGAAAGGCGTTATGTCAAATAAAGTAAAGGATGGTACGGCGTGGCCTTGCTGCTCGACTTGGCCGGATTAAATTACAAATACCTACATTACAAGAATAACATAATACCCAACTGCGTAAGAGCGACTGTCATAGCATAACTTACGTAATTACATTACACTTACGACTTACAATAGTGACTGAAAAAATACACGGTTCAAAACTAAGGGAAAAATAAATCGGACCTCAGTTACTAATCTAATACCTTTAAACGAGTAATTCTTGTATATATGTATACATATAAAAATCTGAATCTCGGAAACGGCTCCAACGATATTAATGAAATTTGGTTTGTAGGTAGATTGGGGGGCGATAAATCGATCTTGCTAGGTTTCATTTTTAGTGAGCCCGGGTTTGCTCGTATTTTCAGTCATAAAAAAATCCGAGTGGAGCTCGGTCGCCCAGATACTATTAATAAATACTCCATTTAAGTACCTGAAGTATGACCTACCAAACAAAACAATAATCAATAAAATTCATGATTGGCGAAGTAATCGCTGAACAAATATACAAAAAAACGGACAAGTGCGAGTCAGACTCGCCCACCGAGGGTTCCGTACAAACTAAATGAAAGGGGGAAATCATATATTTTTTTTATATTTCTATTCTAGGTCAACGGGAAGTACCCCATAGGTTTTGAGTCCTCTGTGAGTGTCGAAATGTGCGTTTTTACGACATATTCGGCTGTAACTTATTTTACGAATACTGAGAAATTTTATTTTTATTTCTGAGCATGTTGCCTACTGCGTATATAGTTTTAATTTCAACTCGATAGGTACCTTCACGCGTTCCCGATACGCGTCGATAAAGGTCTTGACACCCGGACGGACGGACAGACAGACGAACAACAAAGTGATCCTATAAGGGTTCCGTTTTTTTCCTATTGAGGTACGGAACCCTAAAAAAAACTTTGTCGTATTAAGAACCTACTCCGTATTGTAAATCGGTAAAAAATAAGGCTTTCATGATATTACGCCAATTAATATGACTCTCTGCTAGATATACCTACTGCCTCTTGAGTGTAATAGGTACGTCTGTCCAACGCATTGGGCTCCTTCCTATCTATCTCTTGCCCTCTACTTTCCCAATGAGCTTTTGCAGGTGGTCACCGGGCTACCGGACTTAGTGGCCAAAGAACTTAAACATCCTCCGAAGGCACGTGTTAGCTAATAAGATAGTTAGCTTCGCGTACCCGAAGATACAACAGAACGCCGCACCAGCACACTCGAGCACAAAGGAAGCTAATACAGCAGTCTAAACAATCTTCAATACTAGCTGAAGGCTGGCCGCCGCTTTAAGGAACAATAGGTCGCCTTAGGCGGGTACAACCGTAACTGCAAATTATAAAACATTATTACACGTGTTATTTTACTAGTTAGAATTTATTTTCGTCTTAAATTTTTGGCATAGGTTTCACACTCCGCCTATGTCGCGTTTCTGATATGCTATAACACGTAGAGTATCATCATCATCATTATTTCAGCCAATCTATCATTGTTTTATATGCCACTTCGATCCACAAAATCCAATATAATGACCAGTAGTTTCGAGATCAGCATCCATCGAGAACACCATACAGAATGAAAGTATTTTTAAAAATTACTGTTTTTGTTTCTGTTCTTCATTACGTCATCTATCAACATCGGCCCAAAAGACTTTTTTGAATGACTTACTGACATACAGTGGACTTACAACCTTAACCACTGGTCTTAAAGACATGAAAACATGACGACAGTTGGTTGGAGTCATCTATACATACATATATTGCAGATATCTACCAAGTTATAAGTTTTTCGGTCACCAGTGAAACCATGGAATGCGGCTAGTCGCAATATGAAATTTGCAATCTTACCGAATTGTAAAAACACACACTCATAAAAAAAAAAAGTAGCCAACTAACCGAGTGAGCGAAGCGAGCTAAATTCCCTACGAGTACTGCCTAAATTTGCTTTCATCTTTCTGGAAGTTTATTTATTTGTTTTGATAGATGTTTGTACTCGCAAACAGGTCTTATTTTCAACTAAGCTGATGAAACTTAGAAGCATCTGCTGTTTCTTAGAACTGTATGTCGTTGATGATTTAGAAGGATACTTGACTCATAACGGGGAGAGGTTTGCTGTAACGTCATTTGCGCAAGATTTTTAAATTTAGAACAAAATCGATCAAGTTATTTGTCAATATATCTCAAGGTAAGTTCGTTCTCGCGAAGTCTTCTATTCGAAGAACTAACTGTCTAATAGTATTTAACTCATGTTCTTCTTCTCATGTTCATGTTCTTATGTACTCTGATGTTCATCAGTACGATATTTAAATACATATATTAAATTAAACAAAACCATTTAATGAAATCGGGCTTGCAATTACGCCATTTTTCGTGAGAAGAGTTTTAAAACTTGCACGGTGCAGTCTACCTTGAAGTCTCAGTCGGTCATACTAGTGATGACCAAAAAATAAAATTTCTAAAAATAAATAATACAAAACGTTTTGAGTACTTACAGCTACACCATGGTTTTGTGATAGAGAGTGGTGAGGTTTTATTTACTGTTAGTTTATGCAATATCAACTGATATAATGTCCTAAAATTTTTAACATAGGTTTCGAACCTTTAAACTTCTTTGGCATTTTTAAGAGCCAAAGTAGTAAATTAAATCTATATAAGTAAAATACACATTAATAGATATTCTTTTATATAATATTTTCAAATCTTTTTTTATGTTTAGGTCATAGTTGTAAAAACAATGTTCAATCAAACTAATATAAAGTAATTTCGACATAAATTATAGGTACGTAAAAATATTTCACTGGCACTGCTTCGTAGCTAATGTCACCATGACAACTGACAACATAACGCACAAAAAATGTATAAGAATAAAAAATTTGACCGAAGTTTAGTAACATAAAGTAGAATTTTCAATGTAAAATTTCACGCGTTAAACATGATAGAAAATGGCCCTATGAAAAACAAAAAAAAACAAAACACCAACAGTAAAATCATTGTATGTGCTTTGTCGTCATCATCATCATCATAATCTCAGCTACGTTATCTGCCTACTGACACTTTAATTGATTTGCTAATCCTCTATGCATTGCTGGTCTTCATTTCCATACCTATCACATATATATTTCTGTTAGAATCCAGGAGTTTTAAGGTGTACATTGGTTTTAAAGCTAGTCGACAAAATCTTAAAAAACTATCGATAGCAATTCAGCACGTCTCTACGCACGTTAAAGTTTGATAAGCTCCCCTCATTACCAGTTTTTTCGTGTGAATACTTCAGGAGGCAGGCCAGTGATTTTCCTGGAGTCTCACCCACTGTTACCCGATACAATTCCCTTTACCGCGGTATTTCTTGGTCAGCTTTGGTACTGTATAAAGAACATTGCGCATTGAATTTTACCTTCCCGTGTATTTACCGTAGATTTTGAACGACAGAATATTTTTTAGGGACTTAAGTTTACTTTTAAAAGTTTTGTAGATTGAATTATTTTTTATGCAAGTGAATGACGATTTCTATACACCGTTCCTCTTTACTACGACATTTTTCCGTCGCTCCACTACGGCGCAGTACGGCATTTTCAGTTGCTTTTAGCACAATGTTTAGTCTATTAAAAGAAGTGGGCGCGTGAGATATCAGCCTCTTACTAAATCTAATAAAGTCTATTTTGCAAGAATTACGAGTAGACAGTTACAACAAACTGTTGTTAGTTGGCGATTTTAGTCGCTTACTATCAGGTGCCATGGCTTCCTATGCCATAAGAAACAGACCACGACGAATAACTTCAATAGCACATTCGCGATTAAGACGCCAGGGGTCCGCGTCTGCGAAATATTATGTTTTATTTATATATTAGATACCTACGAGTATATCATATATCCTAAGCCTATTCTTACTATTTTGCGGCCTTACTGAAAAACGTTACTTAAATTTAACCATAGTCTTAAATTCACTGTCTTCTTTCCGCATAAGTCATTACGTGTCAGCGAGAAGTTGACAAAATATGTTATGCAATGCTTAAAGTTAAGTAGGTACCTAACGCTTTTCGATAAAGCCGTTGATGTGCCAGTTATTGTTAGCTACGTCTTTACTTCCCATGGGTATATTACAGCCTTTAAAAAAATCTATTAATTCGTTTGGGATCTACGAGGCTTCTTAGTCACAGACAGTACACGTCTGTGTACAGACACGAAAGTACACACGTCAAACATAAAATATAGCTCTTTTCGCGTAGATGACAAAAAGTAACGTATAAAAGGAAGACAATAGTATGGTATAAACCTAGCGCCTTAATTCCCTTTCAAGAAATAAACTAAAACATCTCTTGCTATTTTATTTCCATTTCAAAGAAAAGTTGTTTTAAATTCTCTCCCTCCGCAAGTTTCGTTGGGGCGTGCGACTAATTAATTTTTTTAAGTCCAAATTAAGACCCGCCCAAATTGTGCCCATTCGTGCGAAGATTGGCGAATTTATGCTTCATTTTATTACCTTCGCCTTTTTAATCACTTTTTTTGATTGGCCCCTTTAGTAAAGTTGTTTGAAAAAATTAAAGTGATTTTTTTTCGACGATGAATTTTTCTTTACTTAGATTAATATTTAATCTGCCACTCTGTTTATTTTTACCCGATTGTCTAAGAAAGAAAATCTTTTAGCGAAAAATAGTGGGATTATAGTGCGTATTTAGATTTTGTTATTAATTAAGTACTTCTTTTGACCAGATGTTAAGTGACCTACGGACAGACAGACGGACACCCATCGAATTAATCCTGTATTGGTTCTTTTTTGTTCCTTTTGAAGTAGAACTTTAAAAAATGTTGTGATGCGTAAGAGAGCTCAAGCACCTAGACAGTTAGACACGCGTATAACGCGCACGCTGTTTCCACTTTTAGAATTGCAAAAAAAGCTGCCCGCGCGCCGCCCAGAGGACTCGCTCATCTTGTAATCTGATTCCGGATTTCACCCAATTTCATCTCTCACTTAATGCGTTCGGGGAGTTAGTTTCCTACCGTAATTAAGAAAACTTTTCGGATTAACCGCCTTGTTTTTCCACTCGTTACCGCCGCGAACAGTTGAACCACAACATGTGAACGCTACGAACGAAATAGGGGAAATTTCACGGCTCTATGTAAAGTGGTCGGTTAGGCAACATTTTTCGCCCACTTATTTAGTTTTAGTTTAGTACGGTATTTCGGAAACTCTGCGCCCCCGGACAGTGAGATATTTGCTAATTTCGTTGTTGTAAATTTGTTTTGTTAGTGGTTAGTTTCGTCACTTACCGAAGCAATTTTTCTGTGACAGAGGTTTTATTACGGTTTCTGGAATAGGTAAAGGTGAATAGTGCAGGCGTAGACTATGCGATAGGCGACAGCGACAAATCAAGATTAAGACGTGACGACTGCAACTGTCATTCTTTATATAAGTACTTCTATTTACTTCTTCTATCTAAGTACTTCTATTCAACTGAGTGTCAAGACGAGAAAATCTCTAGTCTGATGCTAAGCTTCATGCTTGCTCATAGAAGTCTTATGCCAATTACTTTGGACTCGACAATTAAAACTCATATATGGCAATGCATTGCGCTTGTCACTCTGAGCTAATTATATCAAAAAGTTAATTCTTCTTATACTCTGATTTTCATCCACACAGAACTCTGTGAACTTCAACAGTTCCAAACCTTGTTTGTGATTGCACTACGCTCGTCACTATCAGATATTAAATCTCATTATATGCCCGGAAATTTCGCTGAAACATTTTCCCAGTAAACGTCTCACTACTGCTTGGTTGTTAAATAATTCACAAAGTTCTGGTCCTGCCCTGGCAGACTCTACGAAAGAGCTCTACTACCTACTACTCCAACAGCTACAGAATTTAAATTATTTTGTGTAATAGTCGATATTTTTAAGTTTCTTTTTTTATACTTAACTAGGTATCTATCTTGAAGACAGTTAAAAAATCACTATATCTAGACCGCAATGTCGCTTAACATCGGGCGATTTGGCGGTCAAGCGCAAACCTATTTAAACATTAAAAAAACTTCATTATATGAACTGTCTACAAATTTATAGGTACTTTGTGTAATATTTTGCAGCGTTCGAGTCACACACTCTCGCTACTTGTTGCAGCGACTTACTACATGCTATCAATCATTCAATACATATTTCATAATCACAAGTAGGTAGGTACATCACAAATTGTGCAGAAATACACATATCTTAATAAAGCGTAGCTTGTGGAACATGATAGTGACGTGGCAGCACCTACACTAATGTGCACTTGACAATTATTGCTCACTGATCACATGATCACAGCAAGACAGACACTGCATAGCTATTATAGTTCTCAGTGTCTGTGTTGCTGTGACCAGTGAGAACTGAGAAAAGAACGACAGCTCGCAGATGTCAAAGATAACTGCGACTTGACGCAGCGACAAATCTGTTTTGTGGTAAGCCATAGCCCACAAATAAGCTGTAAGTACTGCCCGATAGAGTATGTCAGCCTACTTTGTTTAATAAATGAGGTTTATTTCAGGTAAGTAATATTTCTTGCGACTGCCCCGGCGTATTGTACTTTCAAAGTGTGTTGAACCAGTTTCAGGCCACTTATAGCGGTAATAGACTCATTTAAATACAGACTACAGTTAATTAATAACCTCGCTATTATTTCTGCGACATTATATAATTTACTACCTGAGTGCTGAAGGATTGTAAAAATGTTATTTTTGTTATACGCACATATTATTATATGTATTCTTTGCCAAAGAAGTCAATATCGCCCACCTTACCTATATAGTGTTCGGTAGGTAACTCAACACATTGCATCTAATACCTTAGTGCCTCAAGTCGAAAGTTTAAGACCAGTGTGTTTTCAGTGATGACATACATCACAGAAACGTGGTCACTCACTATGGGCCTTTTGTAGAAGCTTATTTGTTTGTTTGTAAACTTCTAGTTTATATTATCTAGAACTAGGATTATTTAACTCAATAAATAGAGATAGTATAGTAAAAAAATGGATTGAAATTCAGATTAAGGGTAGCAATAAAAAAATACTAAATGGGCGAGAGTGCGAGGGAATACAAACCTTAATAACGACACTTAATTTATCCCAGGACATCTTTCTCGATCTATAGGTACCTACCTAATTAAAAAAAAAAACTTAATCGACTGAGGTTTTGGTAACCAATTGAGTTTTCATACTTTCTTAAAAATATAATCTCAAACTACCGTCATCACACTCAGATCGACTCAGCACTTTTATACACAAGTTTCATTATTTAGGTAAGTTGCCCAAATTTTTGTTTTAATTTCGCCCGATTAATAATATCGAAAATAAATAGCCAATTAAATACAAATTATTCTACCTATCTATAAACCTAATTGTAAATACTTATACGTAGAAACATCAACAGAACTCAGGGCTGACACCCCAAGAGATTCCGTAAGTAGGTATACATACATCAAGAACTACATATGTACCTATGTAAATACTACAGTCCAAGGAGAGAGCGCGTTACTTTGAAAAACAAAAGAAAATTCAGTGAAATGCTAGCCATAAATTGTACTACACTCGGGAGTAGCGTTTGCATACCGCCCGAGTAGAGCGACTAACATTCATGGTTTCTGAGGATATAGCTATTTTTACTCAATGAAATTAAACAACTTTTAAACTATTGTCACTCAATATTTTGAAATACAGAATATTGGTATATGTGTAATGAAACATATTGCGGATATAAAAAATAGACGCTCTAACAACAGTCCGTTATATTATGTATGAGCAATAGCTTAAGTAGATGCAATAGATAAACCAAATCACTAGGTACATCAGTTTTGAAAATCGACAATCTTTGGCTAGAGAGAGAAGCTTATTAAAACATTTAAAAAAACTTTAAAAAAGGAGAAAGTTTTAAATTCGATTAATAAGCAGTTTTTAATAACCATCAACAAGGCTCGTCCACGCTTTTTCGTTATAAAATTTATTGGAAAATTCGTGATTTTAGTGCATGATCGCATTTTCAGGAAATGCGCTTATGTACTTAGACAAACCTAAGAAGTGGCTAAAATCTTATCTAAATACAAAATTTGATCTAAGTCTTTAGAGCCGTTTCCAAGACATGCGAAGGTCTATAAAATTTTGTAGGTCCAACTTTACGAGGGAGGTCAATCGTCGTATCCAACTCGGCTGGGCAGCGTTCGGGAAACTTAAAAGCGTCTTCTCGTCCAATATTCCCCAGTCCCTCAAGTCGAAAGTTTACAACCAGTGTGTGTTACCAGTGATGACATACGGCACTAAAACATGGGCCTTATAAGGAAGCTCAAGGTCACGCAACGAGCTATGGAGAGGGCTATGCTCGGAGTCTCTCTACGAGATCGAATCAGAAATGAAGAGATACGTAGACGTACAAAAGTCACCGATATAGCACAGCGGATTAGCAAGTTGAAGTGGCAGTGGGCAGGGCACATAGCACGGAGAACTGATGGCCGATGGGGCCGAAAGGTTCTCGAGTGGAGACCACGTACCGGCAAGCGCAGCGTAGGAAGACCAGCCACGAGATGGACAGATGACCTCATACAAGTGGCGGGAAGACGCTGGATGCAAGCCGCTTTCAATCGGTCTTTTTGGAAATCCATGGGGGAGGCCTATGTCCAGCAGTGGACTTCTTATGGCTGAGATGATGATGAAAGTTTATTAATGTACAAGATTCGCTCAAGATCCGCCTAAAAATAACAGATAGGAATGCGCATGTTTCTTCTCGCTCGGATAACGGGCACATCTCTACTTACAATACGTATAGGACACAATATACAAACTACACATACTCAACTAAATTTCTACACAAAAACCAAATCGATTACCCCAGACCGATAAAGGTGTAATGACAATCCAAATGTTCAAATCCACTACCAGTTGGCAGCGTACCCAGCATGCTGCCTGCATTGCCACGTTGAATGACAATGCTTCTGGTCATACGTATAGGTAATTATAATGTTGAAATGATGCATGGTCACCCCAAGTCAGCACACAGCGTTCCTCCTCACACACGGCCGCTCATAGGGTGCGACATCGAGGCGGCGGCGGCGCGGAGGCGGCGGGCGGCCGAGACCGAACCCGGGATGATTTCCCGCGTGGTACAGCCCTGACTTGAGCCCACCACTTAAGGTTTATCGTCTGCGCCCATAACGCTGCGACCTGCACGTTTCTATGTAGATTTTAACAGCGGTGGTATGCGAGGAAAGGCGATACAAAAATGTGTTCCTTTTTTAGCCAACTACGCATGAAGGAGGGTTATGTTTTCGGGTGTACCTATCTATGTTTATACTCGTATTATTACCTCGTATAACCCAGACGGCGATCAAATGATAAACATTAAAATTGGTAAAATTTTGGAGGTATGGTTAGATTTGTCTTCACAACCCAAGGGTTATTATTAAAAATTAAAAACTCCCGTAACAAAACAAAATTGTACTTTTTACGTAGCCTCCTGTACCAAATTAATAAATGTTACAAAAATTATTATAAAGATTTATACCTATATAATACAATAATCTTAAATTGTCGCAAACATTGCGATACTCAAATAAGTTACCCAAGCTAGTTATATGGACAAATTAGTGGCCAAGATCGTGTCAATACTCGCATATGGTAGGGGGTTCCGTAAATAATAATATAGCCTAGATTACTTGGCGCCATATTGCAAAAATATCAATGACTTCTCTGTCACAACGGCTAGCGACTGTTTTCTTATGTTCTAAATATTTCTCATTTCTACTGCCATAGTTACGAATTTCACCTACACTATAAAAAAACCGGACAAGTGCGAGTCAGTCATAAGCCGTAAATTACACAATCGCAAAAATAATTAAAAACCTGTTTTAGTTCGTGCTAAGCAAGCTCTTTCATATGATACCCCACATGATACGGTTAATTCGATTTAAAATTTGGACCTTCATTCCTTGCATAACGACACTATTTTTTGTAATTAAATTAAAAATGTCCAGTTTTCGGATTTTTTCCTATATGTGTACACAATGCTTCTTGCCAAATTTCATAGTTCTAGGTCAACGGGTGGTACCCCATAGGTTTTGATTCCTTTGTGAGTGTCGAAATGTGCGTTTTTACGACATATTCAGCTGTAACTTTTTTACGAAAACTGAAAAATTTGATTTTTCTTTCTGCAGCAAGAGACTATAGATCTCGTATATGATTTAATTTCAACACGATACCTTCACGCGTTCCCGATATACAGGTCTTGACACCCGGACGGACGGACGGACAAACGGATAACAAAGTGATCCTATAAAGGTTCCGTTTTTCCCTTTTGAGGTACGGAAACCTAAAAATGAATAAATTAATAAAAGTAATTAAAAAAAATTAAATAGACTTCAAAACTGGAAAGGAAGAAATAACTATTACATAATATAGACAAATTAAAACAAAACTGGACATGTACCTAAGTAGGTACGTACCCCAACTATTTTTTTGAGGTTGGTGCCAGACCCTAAACTATCACCAACTAAGTCCTAGACATACACCGACCTCAAAAAATAGTCAACATCAACATCAACAGACGGCACAAAAATGTTATGCCTACCCTCAATTACAACGAAATTGTTTATTGATGTTTGTTTGTTGTTTGTCTGTCGAGCACACTAGATGGCACTGTGCTGCATTAAAACACGCAAACGAGACGCTCGCCGAGTAACAGCTCGTTTGGTCACGGTAAATATTTTTTGACGATACTTTTAAAATAGGTACAATATTAATAATTCAATAGTCACGTGTATTTGAAAGATCTACGTTACCTTGTAACGTAGATCTTAACTATGTAGATCCATAGATCATAAATTTACAATTGTTGCAGTTGTGCAAATAGTAACGGTGCGATATGCGATTGAAATACCTACCAGACTGTTTAAAAAGTATTAAAATCATGGACTTCTATAAAAAATAAATAAATCGACTTCAAAACCGAAAAGGAAGAAATAACAACGGCCTTAAGACTTGGGGTAGGTTTTTTTTTAGTAAATATGCTTGTTTTCCTTAGAGACTAATTGTTGTACCTTGTTACGAAGTTATTCTAAAGAAACTGGATTTTCTGTATACGAACTACCGATCCAGAAATCTTGCGAGTTTCCACTGGACTCGACCTCTATTATTAGAGTTCTATTATTAAAGACGTATTTGCTTTTCACGATCAAGGCGATATAAAGAAAGTGGCAGGAGCGAAACCTACTACTGAACCTTACGAAGTAAAAGAACAAGTCATTATTGTATTTTATTGCAAATAAATAAGCTAAAATACAAATTATTATAATTACTTACTAAATTATATTACTTACTTACTAAAATTTAATTTCACTAAAATATTATAAAATTAAGTAAGAAAAAAATCTTCTTTGGCGAACTTCACGAAGAAATTAAAACGTTAAAACCAATTCATGTTGGTATAAAAAATGCCGGTAAGAGCACTAAAATCAACTTTATTACTGTTATATTTACAAAATGGCACATACACTTTTTCACTACAATTGAAAAGCCTCTACTCTAAGGCTGACCCCACATTAGGCGTGCGCGTTTCTCGGGCGCGCGTTTCGCGTGCACGCCGCGAGCGCGCTGCGTGAGCGTCGCGTTTCGCTTGCTTGCGGCGTGTGTGGAGTGCACGCGGCGCGCACGCATCGCTCGCGTCGCGCTTCTTACTCCTTCGCCCGCTGTCCCCACCGCCCGCTACTTTAGGGGGTTAAACGCCAATGCGAGCGCCGCGTGTGCGTTTGCACACACGCCACACGCCGGCAACACGCGACGCCTAATGTGGGGGAGGCCTAAATTAATAGAATTATAAGTACTTACTTACCTTAATACATAAAACGTAAAATATTAAATGCACTCTGTAAGTACAATAGAGAAAAGACATCGAAAGCACGATGCAACTTCCAAATCTTAATATTAAATTTTATTTTACTATATCTTATTTTTACTACAAATGTTGGTCTTTTAATCATTGAGTACGCATTCATAACCAGTAATGAGCTAGAATTCAAATTTATAATCATATAAAAAAAATGTGCTTCTAAAGTCTGTGCAAAATACTCAGTGCGCAGACTTTTTAGTTATTTGCAAAGTATCCGCAAGCAGACTACAAGCATTTCACGCAATTTACCAAAACCGCAAAATACCAATATGAAAAGATTTTACGTTTTGCGTTTGAACACCTCACAACGCGAATGTGCAATGTGCAATGTGCAATAAGCAATAACCTTTCCGTACGTATTACTAGCTCACACACTGCGCATTCTTTCATACAATAGGAGATTTTATAACCTCTGAACATTAAACGATTACGATGTTTATTTTTTATTGACAAGACTTGATTATTGGTTCTGTTTTTTTTTCGAGTTTATAATGTAACTAATCACATACTACAATACAAATATGCTTTCTTAAGAATACATTTGTAGCAGCAGTTTCGCAAGTAAATTACGCGTTTTTCATACAACAAGCGAAAACTTTTGTACCACTAAACATTATCCGATTTTGATAATTCTTTTAAACGGAACCATTAATGAGTATGCTTAAACAGTTTACTTTTTTCATAATTATAATTTTTAATTTTTGGATTCGTATTTGTAACGAAAATTGAAAAATCGTAAAGGCACAACCGTTTATGATACAATCAAATAAAGAAAAATTAAATTGGTTAATGTTTAGGGGTAGTTACCTACTCAAGGCAAGGTCGAGAACAGATACGAAAAAAAGAAAGAATAAAAAATATAAAAAATAAATAATAAAATACCATGAAATCTTTAGAGTTTCATGGTATCAATCAATGATGAAAACAAGGTCTAAAACAAAATTCACGAAGTGTCCTGCGTTGACCGATACTCATATACCAACGACGACGACTTAAAGATTAGAATTTAAGCTCTATGATACTGAGTTAAAACCTAATTTATATTGAAAAATTTAGATATTTTGCTTCATCAAATTATTTTCCAAATTGAAATTATTTTTATCGTTACGTGGTCTAAAGGTTGCGTTTTAGACCTCATTGAGTTCGGAAGTTTTGGAGCGATGACGCGAAATCCTTATTGATAATAATATCACCGGTTCCAATCAATAAAAAAAAGAATCATCGAATTCAAGTAATATTCACTCGACAAATGGCAAATGTGCAAGTATGATGCCAACATCAAGCAAAAAAAAAGTTATATTCAGCAGTAACTTTTTTTCGTAACTGTTGCGACTTTCAAATCCTCTTAAAGCGACAACAGATTTTAGTACAGAAATATGAAAATTATTGCATTATTCTTAAATCTATAATATCATAAGGCACGTTACGAGTACTAGAACTTCGAGTACTGTACAATTTTATAAAATATCTGCAGTTAAATATCTAGTTTAAAAAAAAAAAACAAGAATGTATATGCATGTCTTCACCCAATCTCTGATTTCTATAAATAGGGCTTTTATTGACGAGTCTTATTCTCCGCTTTTGATGTAGGTACATATATGATGGTCACATTAAGTCCAATATAGCAAACTTCGTAATGCCCTAATTATGTTTTCTTTTCAGATAAAATAATTTATGAGAAGATTTTTAAGAATTTATAATATATAAGATGGTTTAGTGAAGAATAATATTGTAATCTTACTAAAACAATTAGTGAATACATAATCTGTAATCTTATCTTGGAAATTAAGCCATAAAAAATAGCTTTGTAGAAACGACACAACGAATAATTATCAAAGACGGAGAATTATTCCATCTCAATACAGCTATCTGCGACTTACATAGAATCAAAACTGTACTATCTAGATACTTTGAGACGATACTTAGTACACGTCTAGATTATGCAGAAACCCCTAGAATGGAGTAAATATTTTATTAGGTATTTATTTTTTGTTTTTCTTTACAACTATGTATTGTTTTTCAAAACATTAACATATATATTTGCTATTAAGGCATTTTTTATATTTTAAGCATTTTCCAAAGTTTGTATCTATGACGTCACAATCATCATATTCAATAAATAAAAGACGACATCGTTTTCCTGCTCATCTAAACAAAAGTTCTAGACATAGCTATAGCGTCGCAACTCTCCTTTCCGCAAAACTTTGAAAAACCTTTAAATGCATAAAAAATATACGCTACGAATTGATAACCTCCTCTTTTTATGACGTCGGTTAAAAACAAAATCGATCCCAAAAGCATTAAAAATCACTCAATAAAATAGTTAAAATATTCAAACAAGCATAAAATAAATACCACAAAAATTATATTCCCTGCCCCATTGGCCCAACTTATATTAGCAAAGCAGTGACTCTAAAAACATTCATATGCATAAAATGTAATAATATCTACTGTTTCTTAATTTCGTAAAATTCGTAATATCCTAGAGTTCGTAGGCTGTCTATCTAAAGCTAGCCCCTCGATTTGGCCCTTCGGTAGGTTCGAGCACGATGCGCTTGAAACAGCCGTCTGGAAGTTGCTCCAAAATCACCTTGATGTTGTCCACTTCACCACGCAGAGACTCGTGCTCGTCTTGGTACTGTTTTATCCATCTACAAACACAACGGACCTCATTTAGTTTGGACCTTTTAGAGCGCTGACGCGAAATCTTCGTCGAAATAATATCGTTGAACGCAAGTGACAAAAATGACTGGGTGTTTTTAAATCTCGATTTTTTTTCTTCACCTATAAAAGTTAGCGGCAAAACAGTTCAAAATCTGTGTAATGATGCACTGGGCTCGTCAATCTGAGATGTAAGTGTGAATAATTCTTACCTTTGATGTGTATTTTTAGCTTCTGTCAAGCTTTTGATTTTCCCTTCAAGGTCCACCTCACGCAAGGCTCTCTCAGCTTCGTCTAAGCTTCTCTCTGTAAATATAAATTAAAAATATATTTCAAACCTTTTTCCAAAAAGGATTTACGTAGAAGAATCGTGTTGTAATTTTTTTTCTTAAACTTAGTATTTCGAGGTCGATAATAGAGGTCTTCTTTATATGATTAAATAACTCTTCTACTTTTGGCATTCTTCTCACCCCTTACCCTTAAGATCTAATGAAAACTTCATTCTTAAGACTCCTAATGCACAATGTACGACTTTCTATGGTAAATCATTTGCATTCCAAGCAGTCCAATTGTGGAATGTGTACATATTTTTCTCTCTCTTTTATTCTCTTTGTTAATTACCCCACCATCTATTTATTATTATCATTTATCCATCCCAAGGTTGCCTGGAAGAGATCGCTATTAGCGATAAGGCCGCCTGTTGTTTCACTAGCATTTAAGCCCTTTTCACTATGTAATTTGTGTTTTAGTTAAGGAGTAAACAATAAAGAGTTTATCCATGTATCTATTTATGATTGGAATCACAAATGACTAATGGCTTAAAGTTTTTTTTTTTAATTTCTTAATAAATAAATATTATAAAACTTATATAAATCCTGTGATAAAACTGCAACCATCGAATTTGGATAAAATTTAAGAGTAGAAAGCAATTTTCTTCTGTTGTAAAAAAAACTATTAAATGTGCTGGCAACAATTGCTGTTTCAAATATTCTTTTAATGCATATTGACTTACGTCTTCGAAATACAAAACCATCTACCTACAATCTTACATTTTGTAACATAAAATACTTACGCAAAACGTCCAGCGCGTTGTCATCAAGAGTTGGAAGGTTCTGCAGCTCGTCCATGATGATCTTCAAATCTTCCAGGCCTTTGTTCACCTGCTTCTCTGCCTCCCTAGCGTCAGTGTTGGCCTGGCCTACCTGTTACAACACACACATAGTTGTTACACACAAATAGTTGTTACACAAAAATAGTTGTTACACACAGATAGTGAATAGGGTGTAGTAAACCGAGTTTTTTCTGTTCTGTGATAGCAAACATGCGACCAACTATAAAACGGGTTGCTACAAATGATTATTAAACATAGCGGACAAATAGGAGCAAATTTATTATAGTCCAGCCAAAATAGGATTTGTATAACAAAATTTAACATAAAAGATGAAAGTATTGGTGTTTTGAAATACTTTTGTCACCAACTTTATCAACATTTGTCACAATATCATCCTAATCATAACTACTACACTAATATTATAAAGGCGAGAGTTTGTGTGTTTGTATATTTGTTACTTCTTCACGCTCAAATGGCTAAAACCGATTTTGATGAAATTTGGTATGGAGATAGCTGACACCCTGGATTAACACATAGGCTACTTTTTATTCCGAAAAATTATATCTCCTTTTCGAACTTATGTGCGTATTGTTGATTGCCGCCAACTTCGAACGGTGAAGGAAAACATCGTGAGGAAACCTACATGTCTGAGAGTTTTCAATGATCTTGAAGATGTGTGAAGTCTGCCAACCCGCACTTGGCCAGCGTGGCAGACTATGGCCTAACCCTGAAGATGGTCCGTTCCCAGCAGTGGGACAGTTTGTACAAACAGGGCTGATAAAAAAAAAAAAAAAAAAAAAAAAAAACTCCTTTGACATAATTTATGTAGTATTATTAGTATTATAAAACCAAAATGTGTTACTTTTTAAAATCAAACGGCTGAATCGATCGTTATGGAGTTTAGTTGGAGCTTACTACTTGCTAATAATTCATTATCATACCATACCATACCATCATCACACTTTTTCATAACTACGCGGGTGAAACCACGAGGCGCAGCTAGTTTCAGTTAACGCAGCAAATACAATATCAGATCAACTCCGAGTTTTCGTTTCCTCCCAGTCCAGTATCGAAAAAATATTCCATATCATAAAATTGTTATGTGAAAATGTCTACTAGAACCTGTGTCTAGATTATTATATTGTATTGTATTTAAGAAGTTACCTTCATCTTAGCATCTCGCGTCAGCTGCATGTTCTCAGATGCTTCTTTCTCCAAGTCTTCGATTTGTTTTGCCGTGCCTTGAACGCGAGCTGCAAAATATAACATTTTTGTAGTGACCGTACTGTACATATTTAGCTACATATCTGTCTTTTTACCCGACTGCATAAGAAGGAGGGTAATGATTTTCGAGTTTATGTATGTTTGTATGTGGTTATGTACGAGTATGTATGTGTTCCTATATGACAGTCTACAGCCTAAACGGCTTGATCGATTTTGATGTGCGAGGTGTCATTAGATTCGTCTTCGCTTTCAGTGTGTCATAGGCTATATTTTTTAATAATAATAATACATCCTTGCAAAAATGAAAAACATGCGTTTTTTCGTTACCTCCAACGAACTACTTCGTAATAAACAAGTGATTTTACTAAAATTATTCTAAAGAATCCGCATTTATAATCTATTACAGCCATTTTACGCATACTCTCTCACAAAAAACGTACACCCAACAGCGTATCAAGCGTAACGAAATTGTAAGTTAGACTGCAAAAACTGGTTTTTTGGGTATTTTGTTTTTCTTTTAATATACATACTTGTTATCATAATTACATTACATTACATTGTTGTAAATTGTTATAATCAATTGGTTTTTTTTTTGCTTCGTTATATGCGTTATAAAATGATGATGATATTCATTTATTAAATTGGTAAGACTAGGCACAACCTTTTATTTGTCCTGTGCATGGAATTTTAATCTCTAGCTATTGCTATGTTATTTTTTTATGACTCACTCTGTTAATTATATTTCATTTTAAATATTTGTTTCTTCGCATACATGAGTCTTTTTGTGTATTGGTAAACTTCGTGCTTGAACTCCAATACAAATGCCTTATGCTTAGTTTGGGGTTCCTTGACTCATTTTGTTACATTGAAACTATGTTTGTAGTGACTATTAATTTGTTTAGCTTAAATCCGTAAAATACTTTGTAAGATTCTACTTGAAATAAATTTATTTTTGTCTTTATCTTGTTTTATCTTTATCTATAGTGTTTCGTGTATAATATAATAGCGTCATTGGTGTAAAAAGCTTTTTTCTTTGTCGCTAGACCCATCTATTGATTTTATTCTTTACCATTTAAGAGCTAAGGATACTCACTAGATAGCTTGTCAGCCTCATCCCGAAGTTTGACCGCCTCTGCTCTTGAAGTAGACGACTTCTTCCTGATCTCGTGCGCGGCCTGAAACACATAAACTTTGAGCTGCAGAATATCACAATAGAAAGAGTGAGAAAATTAATATCACAAAGAGGAGTGGGATGTAGTAAGACTTCATAATATATGTATTTAAACCGAAATTTATTATTATATTATTATCCTTTATTCAATTTAAATCTCGGGTCGCAGTCCGGTTCTTTGATGGGCATCAGTGGAGTCAACACTGAGAGGCCCTTTACATAAAATAATATAAAAACAACACTTTTTTTTTATGTGGGTGGATGATGGAACTATTGTACAATATGGAATTTGACAAATCGGGGCTATTGAGATGAAATGGTTATGACTTATAAGACTAGTTTATTGGCTGATGCTACCACACAGTGAGTAAGATAAGGTATTTCAGGAAGCATCAGAACGAGGAAGGAGCATCAGAATGAGATATTATATTATTATACACTTTATTCAATTTAAATCTTAAATCTAAGTTTTTTACAATAGAAATACAAAAATATAAATATTATAAAAACTTTAACCTAGAGTGCCGCCGGCAGCGGGCCGGGGCTCAAGCTGCCGGTGGTAGGGGCTACAGAGAGAGGAACCTCCTGACAATACGTGCCGTGTCCAGGATGATTGCCTTCTGTATCTGACCCTTGACCCAACCATCGAGCGAGAGCCTCTTGAGATGTTGGTCGAGGCTCTTCGCTATGACACCGTTCACCGAAACGACTATCGGGACAATGATCGTCGAGTCAACATCCCACATGGCGGTTATCTCGTGAGCCAAGTCTTTGTTTTATATTATTATTATTATATTTGACAAAAAATACATTTTTTTATACATTTACTTTGGATACAGAAGGGGGGATTAGTTAGTTTTTTTATACAATGTAGGTTTGCACCTGACCGCCAACTCACCCGATGTTAAGCAATGTTGCGGTCCACGATAGAGCACGCTTACCTAGAAGAAACCAATTCATTCGCGATTTAAAGACACCCATAATTAGAGGAGGGGACACCCATTCTTAAAATCTCAACATATATCACCAGGGGGGAAGGAAGGGTTAAAAAGTTGCATTGATACCTCGGAAGCTTTGTCGGCGTACTCCTTCTGCGCTGTCTGCGCCAGGTCTCTGGCCTCCTTGGCCTTGTCGCTGGCGAGCGTGAGCTCCTCAGCGATGTTGTTGATGCTCTGATCAGCGGCGGCCACCTTCTGCTGGACCCCGGGCACGTCCAGCGCTGCTTGCTCCGCGAGTAGACGAGACTCCGTCACTTGGTCGCTGAATTCTGGTGGAAACGAACTAGTTGTTGAACTAATTACCATAGACTTTACTGTGACTATAATTATAGTTTAAAAAACTGAAAAGACTACGACTACCTCTGAGCTATAGCCTACTAAACAAAAAATAACCATAAAATCAATTCATAATTGGCGGAGTAATCGCTGAACAAACAAACAAAAAACATATAGTCGAATTGAGAACCTCCTTTTTTGGAAGTCGGTTAAAAATAGAGAAATTAACTTAGTTTATTCAATACTAGCTGCACCCCACAGTTTCACCCGCCTAGTGATGAAAAACAATGATGATGATGATAAAATATAATAGCCTATGTCCTTCTCCATAGCCTAATGAATCTTTGTACACAAATTTCATAACTATTGGTTCAGACGGTTACCCACCAAGAGGTAACAAACAGACAGACGACAGAGTTACTTTTGCTTTTATAATATTTTTTGATACTACAAAAAAATGTTATGATTGCACTACATTAAAGCTAGCTAAAAAGAATAAAAAAATAAAAAATAATAATAATAATATAATGTTGTTTCCGGTTGTTCGCATCTTGCTAACGGCGAGTATTTGCACAGACACAACCAAGTAGCCAGGATCATCCACCAGCAACTTGCCCTTCAATACGGCCTTGTCGAGTCAGAGGTGCCGTACTATCAGTACGCACCAGCGCCAGTTCTCGAAAATAGCCGTGCTTTGCTCTACTGGGATCGTTCTATAATCACGGACAGGACTATTGTTGCCAATAAGCCTGATATTGTGATTGTAGATCGGTCTCAGCGCCGGGCAGTGCTCGTCGACATCACCATCCCACATGATGAGAATCTCGTGAAGGCCGAGAAGGACAAGCTCAGCAAGTACCTTGACTTGGCTCACGAGATAACCGCCATGTGGGATGTTGACTCGACGATCATTGTCCCGATAGTCGTTTCGGTGAACGGTGTCATAGCGAAGAGCCTCGACCAACATCTCCAGAGGCTCTCGCTCGATGGTTGGGTCAAGGGTCTGATACAGAAGGCAGTCATCCTGGACACGGCACGCATTGTCAGGAGGTTCCTCTCTCTGTAGCCCCTACCACCGGCAGCTTGAGCCTCGCCCCGCTGCCGGCGGCACCCTAGGTTTAAGTTTTTTATAATATTTATATTTTTGTATCTCTATTGTAAAAAACTTAGATTTAAGATTTAAAATGAATAAAGTGTATAATATAATGTAACTTGTATCTGTATATTTACACAATTTGTTGAAATGGGCACTTGAATTTTGGAATTGTACCTATAAGCGAAATCTGTGCATGGCTAATGTGTTCCCATTAATTTTTATTATTTACATTTAGTAGCTGTTAGTTTTCCATGTAAAATAAAATAAAATAAAATAAAATAGTAAAATAAGTTCGTATAGACTGAGTGGCCAGCCCTATTGTCAGAGTTATTAAGCCGCCGAAAGGCCTCTGACTTGGCTTGACGATTGCTGAACAACCGGGACCTACAATTTAACGTGTCGTCTGACCCACGGTAACGATCAGAAAGAAATGCCACTCACGGTCACCCATCCGAAGACTGACCGGTGCGTCCGTTGCTTAACTTTGGTAATCGTTCGGGAACACCTAGTCAAGCTACGCCACAAGCACAACTAAAATATTATTTAAGATTACACCTTGCCGCACCCATGGTTTGCGTTATAAAAGAATTTGACTTTGATACATCTTCTAATACAACACAACGTTGTCTTACCACACTGCTCTTCATTTGTCCTGCTAGCACTCGTACAATACCTTCACTTTCAGCATGTAACAGGTGTACTCGTAATAGCAACTCACCTTTCAAAGTCTTATATATCTCATTGGCGTCCTTAAGCGTGGCCTTGGTGAGTTCCACGTCGTTCTTCGCCTGCGCCTGGTACTCATCCAGCTTGGCAAGCAGCTCGTTCAGCTCGTCCTGGCGGTCGTGGCCCTGGTCTAGCAGCTCTCGCCCGTGGTGGATGGCGTCTTCCAAGTTGCGGAGAGTTTCTTCGTTCTCAGCAGCCAGGCGGGCTAGCTCGTTTGCTTTCTCGTCAATCTGTGGACATAGATATAATACTTTTTTAATAATTTATAATAAATATTATTTTTTTTTCGCTACTAGTTTTTAACCCCGGGCCCAAATAGAGGGGTGTTATAAGGTTAACGTGTGTATATGTGTATTTGTCTGTATGTGTATCTGTCTGTGGCATCCTAGCTATCAAACAGATGAACTAACTTTGATCTGGCGATGATAGAAGATTTGATCGAGAGTGTTCTTAGCTATGTTTCATCAAAATCAGTTCAGCCGTTTATTGATATCGTTTTTTTTTAATTTTCTAACCTTTCTAAATAATCTTATTAGGTTAGTATTTTTTAATTTTGTTATTTCATTCAATCAACAATCCAATTTAATTTTATAATTTAATTCAACTCAATGAAAAATTTTAATATTAAATCTTCTAATGTTAATTTCGTCGTTACAAACTAAAATCTCCTATATGACTTTTTTATAGATTTTTCAAAAGTATTTTCGAGTTGTTACCGAATCAACAAACTCGACTTTCTGATAGACTATCGGAAAGTCGTCGAATTACCACCATTTCTCGTAAAATTAACAAAAATCCGTACTATAATGAAAAGGGAAGGGTGGAATTAGATTGTGAAGCTCTTACGCACACTCCCCGATATGAATCCTGTAGAATATAGACAGATATGTTACTTTACGGTGGAGCTCGAGACTAAGTAGCTTCTTGGCAACTAGTTTATCGTCACCGATAAACCTCATAGCTTGCCGGTCCTCTTTTTACTTGGATATTATAATTCTGTTTCTAATTATTCTATATCAATGGAATATAACTTATACAAACAAAAAAAATAAACTAAAACACATGTAACTTATACTAACAGTCTTATTCATCTCCTTGGCGTCCTGATGCAGCTTACTGAGCTTGATATCAGGCAGCAGTGTGGTGTTCACCTCCGCATACAGACCGAGTGCTTCATCGTAGACCGCACGGGCACGCTTCAGTGCTTGCGCGGCGAGCTCATTCATGCTGCTCAACTTGCCTGACGCTGCGTTCAACTCGTTTGTCAGGATCTGGACTTCATTGCTGGAAGATAACCTGGGTTATGAACTCTCCATCTTCCATTATAAGAGTTCTGATGAGCAGTGAGCAAGAGAGAAGCAAGCGTGACGGTCGGGTGGCTGCTGTCTCGCTCGCACGCGACTTTTTTTTTCTATATATTCAATTTATGAATATACTTTTGATTTTTGTAACGCAAGTGACTTTATTAACTACAACAAAACAATAAATATACAAACTATACATGCTTAACTAACTAAACTACTACAGAAAAGCAAATAATAATCTAGGAAATAAATATTATCTAGGTGTCTTCAAACCGCGAGTGAATAGGTTTCTTCTAGGCAAGCGCGTTCCATCGTAGACCGTAACTGTCGCTTAACACCAGGTTAATTGACGGTCAAGCCTATTGTCGAATAAAAAAAAATTATTACCGATGGTGGTCTTTTTATTCATCGACTTAATAAAAACGAGTACATATATAAAAATAATTTAAAAAAAAAAAAAAACGACTTCGTAACTGTAAAGGGAGAACTAACAACTAATACATTTTTTTATTTTTTTTATCAGCCCTGTTTGTACAAACTGTCCCACTGCTGGGCACGGGCCATCTTCTCATTATGAGAAGGGTTAGCCCATAGTCTGCCACGCTGGCCAAGTGCGGGTTGGCAGACTTCATACATCTTCAAGATCATTGAGAACTCTCAGACATGTATGTTTCCTCACGATGTTTTCCTTCACCGTTTTAAGTTGGCGGCAATCAATAATACGGACATAACTTCGAAAAGACAGAGGTGCATGCCGCGGGATTCGAACCCAGGACCTGCTGATCGCAAGTCAGACGGTCTCCCGACTAGGCTGCCGGAGACTTATGAAACTTAGCACAGAGATTTTTTAGGATCTGAGAAGGATATATGCTATATTTTATCATCACTACCATTTGTAATTTGTTTTGGTAATATTTTCTTTTTTGTTCGTATGTTTTTTATTTTGTTTTATTTAAGTTTTGTTTTTTTTTGACACAATAAAGTATGTCTATTATTTATTAATTTTGTTTGTTAGTTTACCTTGTGATGTATATTTATAATCATCGCAGCGCAGTTGGACTACAGAACCCCGTCTGTGGTCCAACTATAAAAATAGTTGGACCACTACCCATACTAAAGGCCCGTAGACTCCGTGTTCCAACTGGTTGGATAGCGTAGATGGGCCACTGCCCCGTACTCAGCCCAACAACTGATACATAATACCGACAAATTAAATTAAAACTGGGCTTCTACTTTAGTAGGTACGTACCCCAACTATATTTTTGAGGTTGGTGCCAGGCCCTTACAGTTTAGGGCTTATTAAGCCTTAAACAGACACCGGCTTAGTTTAATTTGTCGGTGTTATGTCATGTAACAGTTATTATTTCTCCCTATTCAGTTTTGAAGTCGATTTAATTTTTTAAACTTTAAATTAATTTTTGCTGATAACTGAGATTTGCCATTTTTTACTTCATATTTAATAAGTATAACCTATCTATCGATAAAATCTTTTTGTGTATAATTATGTTAATTACGTGGGCTACTGAGCTACACTAGCGATATTTTATAACTGAAAATAAAGGGAAGCCCGGGTTCACTACAATCTACTTAGATATGCCAAATTCCAACAAAATCGTTGGAGCCGTTTCCTAGACCGTTATTATACAAATTGTTCGTTTAAATATTAAATATCTCGTTCCGCCATCAACAGACGTCACAATATGTTTATGCCTACCCTCAATTCACAACGAAATTGTTTATTGTAGTTGTTTGTCGAGCACATTAGATGACGGTTTGCTGTATTAAAAAGCGCTAACGAGACGCTCGGCGAGTAACAGCTCGTTTGGCTTGTTTGGTAAAATAGGTACGAGCCAATAATTATATTAACAATAAATAGTATGAATACTATAATTTTGAAAGATCTACGTTACCTTGGGTAACAATGTAGATCCATAGATCATCATAAAATTATTCAATTAGTAACGGTGAGATGGAAATACCTACCCGACTGTTTAAAAAAACCGGACAAGTGCGAGTCAGACTCGCCCACTGATAGTTCCATATAAACTAGTAGTTAAAAGGGGGAAATCATATTTTTTAAAAAATTTCCTTCATAAACCGAAAAATATACATAGTAAAAATATTTAAAAACCAGTTTTAGGTTGTGCTAATGAACCTCTTTCATATGATACGGTTAAAGCACTTTAATATTTGGTCCCTCATTCCTTGCATTCCTTAACTTTATATGATTAAATTAAAAATGTACAGTTTTCGGATTTTTTCCTTTCCTTTTCCTTTATGTGTACTATATGTCAGGGTGGTTAGATCTTAGGTTACTTAGGACTTTGATTATCTTACATTTGACAACATTTTATGAATTTCTAGAAGCAACTGCTCCTCCCAGCCCCCTTAGCGACGCCCTTTTGATGTGATATTACCTGATATTAGCCTGCTTAGTAAGCCCGTCCTTAGCGATCTGGTTGGCGACAAGAGATGTGTTGAACGCCTTGTCGGCGATGTCCCGGATGTTCCGCGCCTCGTTCTCCAGCTTCTCAGCCAAGAGGCGAGACTCCTTGGCCAGTGCCGACATGTCGACGGACTGCTTGCCGAACTGGTCGGAACGGTTGCGGGCCTTGGCTAGGGCGGCGCCGCCTTCCCCGTCAAGATACTCGAGTGCGCTCTGTTACCAATGATAAACATTTACAAGTATCTATATTCAACGAAAAACAAAATACCCTACTGCAGAAAAGACGTTTCAGTAGTCTGTCTTACGATTTCATTACGCTTGATTCGCTGTTGAGTGTACGTTTTTGTGAGAAAGTATGCGAAAATCGTTGTAAAACAGTATAAATGCGCATTCTTTATAATAATTCTAGTGAAATCACTTGTTTATAACTAAAAGTTCGTTGGAGGTTACAAAAAACGCATTTATTTTTTTTGGAGATGTATTATTATTACAAAAAAAAAATAGCCTATGACACTCAGGGAGTGAAGTCGAATCTAACAAAACCTCTTACATCCAAATTTTTCAAGCTGTTTAGGCTGTAAGCGCTTTTATAGATTATTCAGAATGGCAGCCTTAGAAGTTTAATTTAAAAAAAAAACTGTATCAACATAACTTACGTTGATTTCCTTCTGAGCAGCTTCAATCGTGTCTTCAGCTTTAGACACGTTATCCTTACTTCTTTCCACGGCCTCGTTTCCATCGAAGCTCTCCGCTTCGATCTTGTACAGCATGTTTCTGTGAAAATCAATCGTATATACTGCAGTAGCCGGAAAAACAGGTATTGAGAGACGAACTAGACATGGTGAAGATGAAGCACTTTAGTAGAGCCTCGAATTCTCCACCCTGATGCCAGGGTACTAGAATACGACATTGGTATCCCCTGATTTTAATAAAAGCCTACTAAAAGGAGGCTTCTGGGCTAGGCTGGCTCTTCAGTGGCTACAATCCCACATAACCCGGTTGCATCTCCAACATACATCTTAAGATTTCCCCCTCGTCACAAAAGGGGGCCTCGAATTATATGGGCTCACCTGACATCACTCAGCCTATCAGCTAGATCCCCCAGGTTGTGCGTCAGACTGGCTCCAGACCCGACTCCCGGTCCGTTCTCCAGCCCAGCTTGAGCGTCTCGCACCAGCTGTTCTATATCGTCCTTCACTTTCTGCAGCTCTTTGTCGAAGTCGGCGTTCTCAACCACAGTGGGAGCTTTCGCGATTTTCGCTAGAATCTGTATTTGAAACATAATATGTAGGAATTTAGGAATTAGCTTTCATATACGTAAATCGTTTTGAGGTCTCAAAGTTAACACGTTAACACATGACATATAACTGTGCAGTAGGCATAGTGGTCTGTTCAGCTAGAGAACTAATGCGGCATTGAGGGCGCTGCTGTTCTTATTTCATTATATTGTTCAGCCGAGACCACAGAATATAGAACATAGTTTTAGTTTCGGGTGGGACAACTGTACGAGTATCACAAAGTTGTTGCTAAAATAAATGATTATGCTTTGTATAATTTAGGATGATAAGTTTGACAGCTCACAATAGGGATGGGGTAGTGTATGATCGTTAATGAATCTATTCGATTTTATTATTCTCAAAAACTTGCAATCGATATTTGCATGTTCGTGATAGGCGTGAGCTGTCAAAATAATCATCCCAAATTAAACAAAGCATAGAAGTAACAGTCGGCATCATGAGAAAAATCTTTACGTCATCTAGTTCCTTTAGCTCCTTCCGATGCTTCGTGACGGCATCCAGCACCAGGTTGTAGCAAGGAGGGCAGTCTCCGCAGCCTTGGCCGTCCGCACGACGCTTCTTATTCTCCATACATCTAAGAGTTTGAATAAAACAACAATATAAAATTTTGGAGCAGGATAAGCCTCTACATAAAATGAAATAATGCTACTTTGCATCAAATCATTTTACAGGTCTCTAAATAAAATTAAATAATGCCACTTTGCATCAAATCATATTACAGGTCTCTAAATAAAATGGAATAATGCTACTTTGCATCAATTTATCTGAATATCATATTCCAGAAACTCTTCAAAACATGCAATTTTTCGCAAAACAAAAGATAGAGATAGACTAACAGGTTGCTAGTTCTTTCAAACCCTGATAATCCCTACCATGTCAAAATGCCGACATTACGTTCCGTGAAAATAATGGTTATAGCATTAATATTACAATGGTAATTACACAGAATATTAACATAGTCGATAGGTATGACGAATCGATGAATGGATTTTAATAGATTGCTGAAGGACTGTCAGGTTGTTATGCTAAACTTTTAATGTGGTTCTATATACATAATCCTGACCTGTCACATCGCCTGCCCTCGACGTTCTCCTGGCAAGAGCACTGTCCAGTCATGTTGCACTGGTAATTAGTGGAGCCCCACTCATCGCAGTCGCAGTCGTGGCAGCCTTCCGACGAGAAGCCGAAGTGATACGCGCGGCAACGGTCACAGTGGTCGCTGTCAACACATTTTTATACATTTTATCATGACTGTATTATTCGAGATATGAGTTTTGGCTGGAACGTGAAAAAATTTAAGTTATAGAAGATAGATCTACGATTGACCACCAACTCGCCTGATGTTAAGCGACGGTATGGCCGGTGTCTTTTTAATATAAAGAGCAGGAAACAGGGAGACCCATCGCTTGATAATAAGCGATAACTCAAGTTTGTCAAGTATTTGATCAAGTGCGTGAGTGTGGGCAAATGAAATATAGCGACGAAACGTGTCTTTAAGCGTTGTCAGCAAAACTCCATAGAAGCTTCCAGTTAAATCGCCACCACTTTACTGAAGCACGACTCGAATTTGAAAATGACTGTATACGTGACTCAGATTGTGACTAGAACATTTATAACTTGTTTTATGCAAGAAACTGGCAAATGCTTTAAGCGGGTTCAAATAATTTAAAAAAAAAGCCACTGATTTTTGGCTCCTGTACCAACCACAGTTATAAACTAGTCTAGGAGCCTTTGGGTTCGCTATATTGAATGTGTTGTCACTTTTACTTTCTGTGTCATAAATAAATTATATTTCATTTTAAAAAAATATACTTACCCATCAATGCCAGGCTTACAGTAGCACTGTCCGGTGAACGGATGGCAGGTGTTATTGTATGAGCCTTCAAGGTTGCACTCGCAAGGCTTGCAGCCGTCGCCCGAGTTGATGTTGTAGTACCCATCCTGTTATTTTATTTTTATTTTTTATTTTTATTTATTTGGACAACCAAACAGCTTTTTACACAATATCATGGAAAAAAAAATACTAGGCACAATTAAGCCAAATTTAGGTTATCACTAGTAATTCCTGAGACTGATGTTACACTGCTAATGTGCAGCAACAGAAATGTGTCTTAAGATTAGAGTAAAACATACATAATATATAGTAGAATCACATACCTACCTACCAAATAGAACAAATCCGCACAATATGAATGTATATAATAAAATAAAATTGCAACACATTTTTTGTGAGAACAACGATATTAGAACCATTACTGTAAAATACTACATACCTACTTATTTATTTATACGTGTATTGCTCGTTTGATTATATACTACGTGTTATAATGCTTTTTTATTTAAGTTTAGGACCAAAGAACCGACTGTTAATCAAATTTATAAACACATTATGCCTCGTGGTAAATAGGTCAATTGACTCTGAAAATTTGGAATTAAAGTTATTAAAAGTACGCGAGAAGAAAGAGTTTCCGCGGTAGTTTGTTCGACAATGGGGGACACGAAGTCTTAAATGGCTTTTACGAGATGATATGGGCGGAGTAATAAATTTGATTTCAGCTAACAAGGATGAACAATCAATTTGATTTGACGCTAACTTATGCAGAAAACATAGGTCTGCAGCTTCTCTTCTTTTATAGAGTGGCAATAAGTGATGGTGTCTACAACTCGCTTCGTAATCAAAGTTTCGATTAGAGATTTTAGCCTTGAAGTTAATGAAACGTACGAATTTTCGTTGAGGCTTTTCAAGCAGGTTAATATATTTGTCATAGCAGGGATTCCAGACTTGGGAGGCATATTCAAGTTTGCTGCGAACCAGAGAACAGTACAGAATTTTAAGCGTTTTTAAGTCTTTAAAATCTTTGGTGACTCGGAGAACGAAATCCAGGGTCCTCATGGCTTTAGCTGTGATATCTTCAATATGTTTGTCGAAGAGAAGTTTGGAGTCTAGAGTAACGCCTAGGTCGACAACAGAATCGGTTCTCGTTAGGGCCTGCCCATTGATCGTGTAACCGTAACTATTAGTTGCAACAGATCTACTGAAGGTAATACAACAACATTTTAGTATATTAAGGTCGAGTTTGTTAAGTGTGCAATAGTTATGGAGGTTATTGAGATCCCTTTGAAGCAGCTCGGAATCATGATTGCTCGTAATTACCTTGAAAATCTTCATATCATCAGCGAATAAGAGGAAATTGGAATGCTTAAAACATTCACTGATGTCGTTTATGAAGATAATGAAGAGCAGAGGACCGAGAATCGATCCCTGAGGCACGCCGGATGGAATTGGTAAGAGATATGACACATATCCACCCAGGACTACAGTTTGGCAACGATCTTTGACATAAGAAATGAACCACCTGAGCAGATCACCCCTTATTCCAGCCGCATATAACTTCTTTAATAAAATGGTGTGGTCAATGCGATCAAATGCCTTGCTGTAGTCCGTGTAGATCGCGTCAACCTGCCCCCCTCCCTCCATACCGGCAGTTACAGCATCAGCAAATGATACCAAGTTGGATGTTGTAGACCTTCCTTTTAGAAATCCATGCTGCTGTGGCGTGAAAGAATGTTTCAGAGCATCATACAACTGATCATGAACCAATTTTTCGAAGATCTTAGCTAGAATACAGAGCTTAGAGATGGGCCTGTAATTCGACATGTCTCGCTTGTTGCCTCTTTTGTGAATTGGTGTTATTGTTGCAGTTTTCCAAATTTTTGGCATTGTTCCAGTGGATATAGATTTACCGAAGAGAATAGCAACGGTATAGACAAGGCTCTCAGCACAACTTTTTAGAAGAAATGGATGTAAGCCGTCTGGTCCGGCTGATTTATTGCAATCTAAGGTTTTCAACAATTTAAGAACCATAGGATGAGTCACTGCGATGGTATTTATATCAGCCATGGAGCTGACATTAGTAGGATTCGAGGCGGCTGAGAATACTGAAGCTTACTGAAGTTATAAGAAACAAGTCTCTATAATATTATATTCATTTTTAACCCCCGACCCAAAGAGATATGTGTTAACTGTATGTCTGTGCATCTGTATGTTTATCTGTGGCATCGTACCTCTCAAACGGATGGATGGATGATTTTGATCAAGATTTTGTTTTTGTTTGAAAGAAGTTTTCGTCGAGAGTGTCCTTAGCTATATTTCATCAAAATTGGTTCAGTCTTTTTTTGCCGGAGGTTTTTGAGTTTTCTCAGCTTATATTGTATGGGACACCTGATTTTTTGTTTCGCAATTTTAGAGTTGTGACTTGGTTGTGACTTTAGAATGATTACCACATAATTTTCGGCATATAATAAATAAGTAAATGAATGTACCAAAATTTCTAACGTTGCTTGTGTGTAATGTTTTTTTTTTATATACATTATAGATCTACGATTGACCACCAACTCGCCTGATGTTAAGCGACGGTATGGCCGAGGATGGAACTCGTCGATCTAGAAGATATCTATTCACTCTAACCTTGAAAATTCCAAGTAGCTCCATTCAATGGCTTTGTTTTAGGCTGCTAGATAGCGCTTTGTATAAAAAAAATGCATCTGTAGGCGCAATGGTTATGAAGTGTTTATATTTATTTGCTTATTATGTATGTCTGACCTCGCACCGGTCGCAGTTCCTCCCGATGACATGCGGCTGGCAGGTACAGAACCCGGTGAGCCCGTCGCACAGCGGCGGTCCCTCAGGACTCTCCACGGTACCCGCCACGTGGCACGAGCACGGTTGGCAATCGCCTTTCTTCGTAGGATCCAGCGCGTCTCCGTAGAAACCTGAACAAAATTTGCACGGTTTATTTCTCCTTTTCAAGCGTTAGTAAAAGAAAAACTAAATGAGCTATTTTTGCAGTCTAAGTTACGATTGAATTACGCTTGATAAGCTGTTGAGTGTACTTTTTTGTGAGAAAGTATGAACAAAGACGATTTTAAAGGTTAACTAGCATTATTCTAAAGAATGCGTTTACACAAAACATTATTTATTTTATTTGAAACAAAATTTGGTTGGAGGTTAAAAAAACACACATTTTTATTTTTGGAAGAGATGTACCATTATTATTACAAAAAAATAAATATACGCTACGAATTGATAACCTCCTCCTTTTTTGAAGGCGGTCAAAAAAATAGGCTATGACAGTCGGAGAGTGAAGACAATCTAACGACACCTCGCACATATAAATCGATCAAGCCGTTTAGGCTGTAGACGATAATCTAGAAACATACATGCACACCCGCATACATATATACATATAAACACACATACACTCGAAAAACATAATCCTTCTTCTTACCTAGTCAAGTAAAAGGTGGAGATTCTTTTTTTTTACTAGAAAGTATATGATATCAGATCGGCCCCATAGGAATTTCATCAAAATTTGTTTAGTAGTTTGGTTTTTAAAGCAAAATACATTCGTATAAACGACATTCCATATTTGTTGCGTAGTCGGTTGTTTCTTGGTTGTTTCAGTTTTTTTAATTAGTAATTATAACGCATGCAAAAAATGTGGAATGAGATTCCTATCTAGGATCTAGGTTCATCCCCCGTTAGATATAATTCACGAGTGAATTGGTTTCATCTAGATAAGCGTGTTCCATTGTTTATGATCCTTTTGTTGTTTGACGTTTCTAAGTGCATGGGACATGTCTACGGAAATAAAATGGATTTGTTTTGATTGGGGACTGCCACGTCTTCTCATCCTTATCTTGAACCAAGCGGAAAATATAAGCGGATACTGGTTCATGGGCGTACCTAGGTACGTCCATTAAGTTCTTGGTCAAAATATTAAATTCTCCGATTTTCGGGTGGTCGGGTGGTCGTAAATGTTATGACTAAAACCTTTTTTGAGGATTGGATCCCGCAATCTGGCTACGCCCATGTACTGGTCCACTCATCGTTTACCTTATATCTTGCCTATCATTATAGTTGGAGAAGTTACCTATCTATCACAGAATATAATATTAAGCTATCCAGTAATGTCAGTGATGTTGCAGTTGTCCATAGGCGACGGTTATCGCTTACCATAAGGCGAGCCGTCTGCCTTTCTGCTTCACCTTATTTTATATATAAAAAAAAACAACTTTCTTACAGAGAAAGAACCTTACCACTCAAGCACTTATCGCAATGTTCGCCAGCCGTGTTGTAGATACACTTGAGACACTCGCCGGTGGTTCGGTTGCAGTTACCGACAGCGTTCGGGTCCACATTACCGTTGCACTGACACTCGTCGCATTCTCGCGGAGCACCGAACTTGCCCAGGGGATCTCCGAAATGACCATCGGCACACACTTCGCATTTAGGACCTGGAAACGAAAGGGGAACGTGAGGGAAATGTCCACACTTTGTTTTATTTGAGCCACTATTGATTTAATTTGGCCATTACATAGAGGTTTTTTTTTTACTGCTCGTGTCTATCTTTTAATAAAAATATTTAAAACAAACAATAGAGTCGCATATAATAGTCTCTTCAATGAAAGCTATACTGATAGATAGATGCTTCTCTTCCAGGGCACACTGTTAAATTACTTGATTTTGAATTTGTTTCATTTCAATGAGTAACAATTAAAACCTTAGAAAACATTCTCTAAGACCTGTAAAATGTGGCATCCAATGACTCCAACGCCATAATGGCTTTTGATGCTCTACAATCTCTAAATAAGCCCGTAAGAGAATAAACGTAAATGTATGTAAGTTAACTCTACATTTCTAATCGGAACAGCCAAGGAATGGAACAAATTGCCGGCTTCTTTGGTTTCAAAGAGTAACAACGTTGGTCTCTTCAAAGTCAGAGACCATTTGATGGTCAAAAGCAGACTTATTCGTATAAAAAAAATATGCTAGAATACATACCAGCGTACCCTACTGGGCAGTCAGTGCAAACAATGCTCTTGTCCATGAGCTGGATACAGCCACTGTCTTTGGGGCAAGGACAGGGGGTACAGTCGTTCGGTGTGCCGGCGATCGCGTTACCATAGTAACCCTTAGCGCAGAGCTCACAGTTGCTGCCGGTCGTGTTGTGTTTGCAGATGCAGAAACCTGAAAATAGGACATATCATTGTATACCCGATGTCATCATCACATTGGATCACTGCAGTTGCTGTGTTTAAGTTATAAATAACGTAGCTGGTCGTTACGGTGGCTGGATTTCGCTGTCACTATGTTTGAAATAATGGAGCCGGATACTGCTATTACTATATTAGAAATAACGCAGCTGGACGTTGCTCTGACTATATTAGAAATAACGCAGCTGGACGTTGCTCTGACTATATTAGAAATAACGCAGCTGGAGGTTGCTCTTACTATATTTGAAATGACGCAGCTGGACGTCGCTCTGACTATATTAGAAATAACGCAGCTAGACGTTGCTCTTACTATATTTGAAAAGACGCAGGAGGACGTTGCTATTACTATATTTGAAATAACGCAGTTGGACACTGCGATTGGTATTTATTTATCAACAGCTTTGTAACATATGATTAAAATTATGACAGCAGAACGCCAATTATAGATTTTTACGGGTAGTGGCAGCTTAGATCGGCTGACACAGTAATATATAAATTAAATTTTATAGACGCATACTAGTTAATGCTACAATTTACAAATTAACATGTGCTCAACCGCTGCTTGGCCGTTGTGATACTTGTACAGAATAAGTCAAGGTCAAGTTCTCACTAGCTCGCCATAGTTTTTTTTTTCTGTACATTATTCCCACAGTGGGAGTAGATAGGACGGTATTAAATCGCGTGATTCTGAGGGGTATGTTAGAAATGTACTATGTTAGAAATAAAATAGCTGGTTGCTATTGGCTACGTTAGAATTAGCGTACTCTGTTCTTATGGGAAACATGCTATAAAAAATAGTGTCGTTGCTTCCATAATTCCTCGATTATCTATTATGCTGAACTAGGCTAGGTCTAGCCAACATACCTGTAGCAGTGTCACAGATATGGGCGTGTCCGTTACAGTCGCAAGGTATGCAGGTGGAATAGGGGCCGCCATTAGCAGGCTCGTGCTTGAACCCAGGAGCGCACTCTTCACAGTAATCTCCTACGTACGACTTCGGGCACGAACATTTCTCAACCCAGTTCGCTGGAGCAGAACCCTTCTCTCTCCCAACTTTAGCAGTTTCCAACTTAAAGTTCATCAAATACCCTGTTCCACCTTTATTGTAAGTACCCCTAATTTTAATTGCGGTTAAATTTTGGAGTATAGACATGAATTCAAAGTTGGCGAGAGTAGGCGTCCAACCGTAACGAGGGTCTTCGTGTAAACGGAACGTGTACTCTTGAGTCTGGAACAAATGAGAACTAGTAGAAGAGAAGAGAATCAATCGGCATGTCAATTCGCAAGTTCAAAAAATTCGCTTTAAAAAAAATCGCCACGGTATAAATCAGTCGCATAATGTAAATGTATGAAAAGCTAATACGGACCTGATCTGTAGGCTCTGGGTTGTTCTGTCCGTAGATGTTCATGGATATAGAAGTTCTAGGGCCTTCCAGAATAATGTCTTGGGATGAGGGGTAGCCTCTGTTTTCTCCCAGCCGCAGAGTGAACTTCAAGTCGTGATTGTACGATGGCCGCTGGTCGCCCAGGAACTGGTTCGAAGCCAGGAAATAGATGATTTCAGAGTTTCTTGATGTTACCGCTGAAATATATAAAAATATGATAATAAAACCACGTTTTCAGAAATATTTGGTAGGTATAATACATCCCTTTTATGACTTTTGTTGTTGGACAATAAGGTTAAAGGCCAATTCAACGCCTCGTTAGTATTTTTGTGCGTTGAGATTGAGACAGAATATTAGAAAATCTACATTTTGATCTTGTTATTCGAGAAACTTTTCGAAAGAGATCGTCGAATCCAACTTGGCTGAATAGCATTTGGGAAACTCAAGTCTTTTCGTCCAATATATCTCAGTGGCTCAAGTCGTAAGTTTACGAACAGCGTTACTAGTGATGACATTATAGCACTGAAACGTGGTCATACGCTATGGGTCATTTACAAGGAACCAAAGCCATACAACGAGACGTAAAAAGTCACCGACATATTACAGCGGCTAAGCACAAATGCAGCGTAAGTACCAGCCACAAGTTAGTTAGACAGACGATTTCATACAAGTGGCAGGAAGACGCTGGATAAAAGCCGCTTCCATCCGACCTTTTTGCTTATGTGCAGCAGTAGACTTCTTGTGCCTGAGATGATGATGATAAAGCTTCCAGAAACTAACGAAACGCTTTCGCTCCACTTTTATTATGCGCACTACCAAAATGCGGAATACGTTTTCTGAATAGATCTTCCCGAATTGATAAGTAAATCTGATGATATAACGATTATAAGATAATTTGAGTGAACGGATTTTCCTACACAAACGCAAGTAAATGCAGCGGTCGATCGAAATCATAAAAGTTGGAGGTCAAGCGTAAACCTATCATAAAATAATAAAAAAATATATTACCGATGTTCTGCGAATTAGCATTAAATTGCAGTATAGCCGGCTGTCGCTGATTGTCCTCTGCGCCCCACTTCTCCGCATCTCTTATGAAGTGAGCGCTGATTTCGTGAGCCTGGTACTTGGGCGCCGAGCTGCACTGAGACGAGTGCCCGAAACAGAAGCACGGCGTGCATCCAAACTCGTTCGACAGGTCCAGGTTGAAGAAACCCGGCTTGCATCTGGATGTCAGATTTATTACAGTAATCAAAATTAATTGCAAACTTAATTTTGTACTCTTTAGGTGTTTTTGTACGCCCTGCGTGCGAGCACAGCCCGGGACGGCCACGACTACTTCCAGTAACTATTTATTATTCTGTGCGAAAACCACTATCGCACCCGCTGCTGCTCATGACCCACCTAGCAACCTACCCGGATTATGCTGTTAAGGCTATAAGAGGTAATATAAAAACATACATATCCACACACATAAATATACAACCGATAAACCGCCGATGAATCTTACCCCCTTTTTGCACATGGTAGAAAAATACCACGCACCGACAAGCGCAGCGTAGGAAGACCAGCCACAAGATGGACACATGACCTTATACAAGTGGCAAGAAACGCTGGATGCAAGCCGGTTCCAATTGGTCTTTTTGGAAATACATGGGGGAGTCCTATGTCCAGCAGTGGACTTCTTATGGCTGAGATGATGATGACTAGATGATGAGAAAAACACCCAAAACTTACTCTCTACACTGTTTCCCCTCAACATTTTGCTTGCAGAGACAGATGCCGGAGATAGGATCGCATTGAGGGGTGTTGTCAAATGACCCAGATTCATTGCAGCCGCATGGCTTACAGCCGTGGTTCGTGAACTCGTAGTGGTTCGGTGCGCAGACGTCGCATCGGTCGCCAGTCACGCCCTGTTTGCACTGACACCTGCCTTCTGAATTGCATTGCAGGCTGCGAGATCCTATAAGAAATGAACAGGTTAATTTAAGCCACATCTGAAATGGGTTTAAATTTGGTTTTATATTAAAAAGTACCACAATCTTTTTCCGTAAACATGGAACCCTTATAGTTTCGCCATGTATATCTGTCCGACTGTCTGTTGTCCGCGGCTTTGATCAAAGACTATTAATACTAGAAAGCTGTAATTTCGCATGGATATATATTAAATAATATGCCGAGAAAGCCTTACAATAAAATCTTGAAAATTAACCATCTGGATGGGTTACTATGAATTTAATTTGCCCCCCCCCAACCCTTTTCCTCCAAAACTCACCAGTAGGATTACAATTGCAAGGGATACAGATATCGTCTGCGCCCTGGTAGTAGTTTTCCTTGCAGCGCTCGCAGTTTGCTCCGTCTCTGTTTTCTGCGCAGTCGATACAGTGACCCCCGTGCCCGGTGCGCTCGTATAGCTCCTTGTCAAAGTAACATTTATTCGAGAACCCGTTGCAGTTGCAGGCTGTTGGATGAATATTTATTATGACATGGGTCTACACAGCTTCGAAAATAAAATAAGCAAGTTTTTTTAATAGTTGAATTGTACGGACTCCAGGTCTACGTTTGACCACTAGCTCGCCTAATGTAAGATGACGCTGTAGCCAAAGACGAAGCACGCAGACCTAGAAGGTATACTCATTCACTCTAGACTTGAAGATACATTGGAAACAAGGAAGGATATGTTTAGAAGACATTCCATTCCCGAGTGGTTCGCGTTTGGGAATTGGAAGCAAACTGTTTCGATGATTATTTTTTAAATGTGTAGAACAGTAAATAGCTAGGCTTCTGTTTTGATTTTCTCAACTTTTTATTAATCGACTTCAAAAATATATGTA
Organism: Lycia hirtaria; assembly: GCA_947563715.1. Lineage (NCBI taxonomy): Eukaryota > Metazoa > Arthropoda > Insecta > Lepidoptera > Geometridae > Lycia > Lycia hirtaria. The sequence goes on from OX387386.1 coordinate 19,107,862, forward strand.
TTTAAAAAACTAAATCGACTTGAAAACTATTCAATGAACTGGAAAGCGAGAAATAACAATAACAGTTACTTACCTAAAAATTGAATCAAAACTGGGCGTCTACGTAAAGGTCTGTACGTACCACAACTATTTTTATGCGGTGCCTGCAGTGACAGTATTATGTTATTTCTGCCTTTTCAGTTCATTGAATAGTTTTTAATTTGATTTAATTTTTTATAATTACTTTTATTTTTTAAGGTAAGTATATAAAACAAAATTTTAAGCAAGCAAAACATATAAGCCTATTCATGCTATTCATGCTTCCAATCTGTTAAAATACAATTATCGAAATTAGATAATGTTTACAGGTAAAATCTTTGATAAAGGGTTGAATTCAGTTTTCTCCTTTTGGTGTAGACAAGTACGCCATAAATAATTACTAATAAGGTACATTGTTCTGTAACATCTTTATACCTAGCTTATATTGTGTATAATAAAACGTCTTTAAGCACATCACAAATACCTTACTAGAAGTATAAATTCTCGAATATAGCGCAACAGGACACCGACAAACCAACGAGAAAAAGAAAGAACAAGTACCTTTGTAAAAAAATATACTCACTACAAGTTATATACATTTTCGTGAGAATGTATGCGCGCAGCATCAAAATTTTAGATTTAAGTGATTATTATTAAAATAGAATAATATTGTAATAAGCTGGTTGGATTTGTTTTCTGAATTTTAATAATCTCCGATTTCTATATTACATTACATTTCTATATTATTACGATTTCTATATTACATTGTAATTGTATTCAATTTTAATACCTAGTGCCATTTACTGTAATATTGTGTAATGTACATAATCAAGCATTAGTTTACCATAGGAAAGAACTAGCTGCCAAGATACGGGTTGGGCCCAGTTTGGTGGGTAAGGCCGTCATTGTCGTAAAATGTACTCAAGATGTGAAATAAATAATTTTGAATTTAGAATTTTTTCAAGTTCCGTTATCATTGTTCCGAAAATATTAGATTGTATCGCCTTTTCGCACATTAAATTTCGGCTAGATGTTTAGATTATAAGTTTTTTTTTATGTTAGGTAGATCTAAGATTGACCACCAACTCGCCCGATGTAAAGCGACGGTGTGGCCGAGGATGGGGCTCGTCGATCTGGAAGATTTCTGTTATAGAAACATTAATAAATACACACGAAATACATGACCTTCCTTACGCAGTCGGGTAAAAACACATTGCAATCTTTTTCTCTCTCGTTTATGATGTTATTGTTGTTGATGATGATGAATATGATGATGATGATGGTGGTGGTGGTGATGGTGATGGTGGTAGTGGTTTGCCGCGCTATATATTCGGGAACCTAATCGCACAGCGTATATCAACACAATAACTGCTGAGGTATTTTTGAGTAGTATGAGTTATAAAACTACCTAATTTCTTCCCAAACCATCCGGTTGCCTTATTGTCAGTAGTACCATTGATTTGTACAATTGATGGTACAATTGACACAACGTTGTATCCTTAGTACCATTAATGGTACTAGTTACAATTATTTAGGATCAGTAGTACCATCATTACCATTGATTTGTACCATTGACACAATTTTGTTTCCTTAGTGCCATTAATGGTACTAGTGACAATTATTTAGGTTGATTGAATTACGTCATTGAAACGTTTATATCTTAAACATTAAAAAGTTCATATTATGAAAAGTACTGAAACGATATTAATAAAACTTACAAACCTACTAAGGTCGCTATGTCTAGGACTTAGTTGGTGACAGTTTAGGATCTGGCACCAACTTCAAATAAATAATTGGGGTACATACCTACTTAGGTAGATGCCCAGTTTTGATTTAATTTGTCGATATTATGTAACAGTTGTTATTTCTTGCTTTTCAGTTTGATGTAGATTGTATTTTTTTTAATTACTTTTATTCATTTATTCATTTTTAGGGTTCCGTACCTCAATAGGAAAAAACTGAACCCTTATAGGATCACTTTTTTGTCCGTCTGTCTGTGTGTCCGTCCGTCGGGTGTCAAGACCTTCATCTCAAAAACGCGTGAAGGTATCGAGTTGAAATTAAAACCATATAGGTACGCAGATCCATAGTATCTTGCTGCAGAAAGAAAAATAAGGTTTCTAAGTTTTCGTAAAAAAAGTTACGGCCGAATATGTCGTAGAAAACGCACATTTCGACACTCACAAGGGAATCAAAACCTATGTACTTCCCGTTGACCTAGAACAATCAAATTTGGCAAGAATCATTGTGTTAGAGTACACATATAGGAAAAAATTCGAAAACTGGACATTTTAAATTTAATCACAAAAAAATGGTGTCTTTACGCAAGGAATGAGGGTCCAAATTTTAAAGTTCTTTAACCGTATCACGTGGGGTATCATGAAAGAGCTTAATTAGTATAAGTTAAAACAGGTTTTTAAATATTTTTACGATGTATACTTTTCGGTATAAGATGGAAAATATAAAAAAAAATATGATTTCCCCCTTTTATTTTCTAGTTTGTACGGAACCCTCGCGGGGCGAGTCTGACTTGCACTTGTCCGGTTTTTTTTTGTATCACTTTGATTTACAGAGTGATGTGGTCACTTAACGACAAAGCCATTAAAATAAATAGAAAAAAGTACTTAAATAATACATATATTTTGTACACAATTAACAGAACAATGTTGCTTTAAGTTAACTACGCTAATACAAGATTCATCATGATTATTGTACACTAAATCAAATATTAATAGTGAGTGAGTGAGATGTAACAGAACCAAAGTGTTACTTTCGCAATGCAGCAGAGCAATGACCCCAAATTCCTTGAGATTCTCCCTCATTCTTACATCAGTTGTAATGACAATGATAAAGATAGATAATCTCAGAATAGGATGAATGGGACACATATGACGTACCTTTGCACTCATGCACGTTAGTAGGGGAAGCGCGGCCCCACGGCGCGTCGTTATAGAAATCCAAACAACGTTCACATTCTCGTCCTGCTGTGTTGTGTTCACACCTGAAAAAAAATAAAACTCCTTTGTAATAAAATTATATGAGGACTGTAGATGTCCTGAACAAATCCGTCCATCATAAGTAGTTGAACAAGTACATTCATTTTTATCAGACTTCAAAAAGGAAGAGGGACCCCTCTTCTATCTAAATCGGTTCAGTACTTTTGTTTTAAAAACAAAATAAATGGATAAAATATGTCATCCAACTATGGAATGAAATTGCGTAATTTGAAGTTGGTTATTTCAATTGCTTTTAACTAAACTAACTTTTAAACTAGAATCACATCTCACGTTATGACTAAAACTTTAAGTAAAACGAGCCTTCAACTCGAATATAAGAAAACTCATCAATGTATAGTATAAATAGTACAATATTACCTGCAGTTCCTAGTTCTTATGCCATCAGGGTACTCATCAGTATCGCAGACGCGCGCGTGCCCGTTGCACTTGCATCGAGCTCCGACCGCCACGTCAGCGATTGCGTACCAGTAAGACTGCAACACTTGGGTGTCGTGGAATATCTCGTCTCCGAAAGTATTCAGGCGGTCCAGGGTGATACGCAGGTCTGTGGCTGTCACCCATTCCTGGAAGACAATGACCACAATATAGACTTTTTAAATAATTGTAACAACTAAGCAGGTGTGCCTAAGATTCCCAATTCCAGCCTTGTGTTATTATATTTGACCACACTATTTGATTTTAATTATTGGTAAAGGTCTATTAAGTGCCTACCAGAAATATAATGATTTTACCTGTAACTCTGGACTGCTATCAAAGGTAAAAGCTGAAGGACGTCCTTCCAATGTAGAGAACAATACATTTCCACCAGAAAGAGGAGAGATGTCAGAATATTCACTGGTGCAAAGTGCCCGCGTCTCGGCTCCAAGCTCGGCTGTCCTTCGTTCTTGCACCTCGTAAGTATCTCGACATGAAGCACTGGAAATATACAGATGTAATTTATAAATATAGATCAATTTCATGAAACGGTGAACCAATAAGGACCCAATGGCTCGAAGTGCGTCCAGCTTTCAGACCCCAAATTTAATAAGCTGGTGACATGGTAGGTATAGGGCAGTCTATGGATATGTATAATGGAAGGTATAGTAAGGATATGTGTACATGGTGGTGACCTATGATCTTACCAGTAGGACACTTCGGTAGGACTAGTGTACAAATAGGTAATATCTCATAACATCATCTTAAGTATACAGGTGTATTTTGCCCAAAGCATAAGCATTGCCATCCAACATAATTATGTAGCAATGTTGGGTATGTTGCCCGGACTGTGGTTAGGGGATTAGATGAAAGGGAAAGGGTAACTATTACAGATTAAAATGCCCTATTTAAAAAAAAAACGCATGTAACTGTATACCTAGTCTTGCCATAAATATTGTCACGAAGAAAAAAAATATTTTTTTATTGCAAATAATATTTATTACTTTTACAGTGTGTTAGTTTAATACATAAATATAAAACAATTTAAAATATAAAAGCTTATTCGAAGTGGTCTCCATTGGCTGCAATACAGTCCTTTAAATGTTGAGGCCAGTTATCAATAGAAGCACGCACTCTTTCCATGGGAAAATTCTTCACTGCCAATCGTATGGATTGTTTTAGGGACTCCAAATTATCATGGCGTATAGAGCAAGCCATACTCTCTAAAATTGTCCATAAATCATAATCCAGTGGATTAAGATCAGGACTAGACGACGGCCAGTCTTCAGCTCTGATGAAGTCCGAAACGTTCACTTCCAACCAAGACTGCGTGGACCGAGCTTTATGACCTGGCGCCGAGTCTTGTTGGAAGGACCATACTTGGTTATTGAACATGGTGTTGTTAAGGGGCTTAACTACCTACTCAAGAATGGTATTTTGATACACTTGTGCCGGTTTTAATACCTTTTTCACAAAAATATGGCTCAGTCACTCCTTCATAGCTAACACCCCACCAAACCATCACTGAAGTCGGATAATGCCCACGTTGCACTCTGTCGACTAATTGGGAAGCTTCCTTAGAGCTTTGAGCATAAATACGGTCATTTTGTTTGTTAAAATGTTGCTCAATTGTAAAGATTTTCTCATCCGTAAACAATTTTTTTCTGTGACCTCCCTTTGCATACCGCTTCAGTAGTTGTTTCGATTTTACCACCCTATTCTTTTTTAAATTATCAGTTAAAAAATTACCAGTGCGTCTCTTATAGGCTGCAAGTCCTAAGTCATCTTTTAAAATACGCGACATGGTTCTGGGTGCTATTTATCTCCCGAGATAAAATCTTTTGCTTTCGGACAGGATTTCTTCGAATTCTTTCCCTTACTGCTTTGACCACCATTTTCGTACGAACACTACGTGGACGGCCAGATCTTTTTCTATCACAAACAGAGGAGGTCTCATTGTACCTATTAATAGCCCGGTACACAAACATTTGACTAATACCAAGCGTATGGAGAGTTTTAAAAATTGCATTTGGCTCCATACCAACTTTGTGTAATGCAATCACAGCGATTGGGTTCTCTTTATCACCCCACTCCATTTTAATATCGCAAAATATTGTACAATGTATTGGCGCCAAAATTAGAAAACTCAATGAACAATCGTATAAAAATGACAGATTCCAAATTCAAATGTAATAGGTATCTTTCTTATTTTTAACTGTAACAGTATTTATGGCCAGACTAAGTAGATATAATATTATAATGCTTAATAATGGTTGAACTGAAAATGAGCTGCGGATAAAAAATACTCTTACTTAATTCTGCAATGTTAGTCTGTTTGGAAGATATATCATAGCATCAGGGAACTGACGTGTTTATTGTGTCTCCTTCTTATCAGTCAGTAATAAGAACAGCCAGTAGCACCCTCATGGCATATTAGTTCTTTTTCCGAACGCACTACCAGTCATATATCAGTATCACTTACCTAAAATACTGGAAAGGCTCCCAATCTCTATCTTCAGCTGTCTTCTTGTAGATAGCAAAACTTTGAGGCCTCGGTGAATAGAACACGATCCTTACGTAAGTGATGTCGTACGCCTTGCCTGGGACATAATATTATTTGTTATAACTTGGGTAAAAAGTTATTTAACGTTTACTATATAAGAGTGCCTATCACAAGCAAGTGCCCCTCAGAATGTAAGTTGTAACTACTACTTACACTGCACTGCCAGCCAAAAGTTTGAGACCACTTGTAAAAATCCTTTTTACTATCAAAATATTTCAAAAATACATATTTGACAAAGAGCTAATTTGAACACCTGCAATAAGGTTTATTGTTATTAAAGATAGTGCTGGGCGTTTTTTACAATAACGGTTTTAAAAACTAGTTACTCTATGAAAAACGAATAAACGCTTAAACCGTCAGCCGATATGACCAAGGAGTACCTTTTATATACGGGTAGATAAATGACACAACCAGTTACAAAATAAAACCAGACAAGTGCGAGTCAGACTCTCCCACCGAGGGTTCCGTACAAACTAGTTGATAAAAGGGGGAAATCATATATTTTCCTTCATAAACCGAAAAATATACATCGTAAAAATATTTAAAAACATGTTTAGCTTATGCTAATTGAAATAAATCATATTCTTTGATATATAATATAATGTTGTTTATTTAGACTGACAAGTATTTGTATAATGACGGATGATTTGATGATGGAGTGAGAGGATGGAGGTATGTTATAATAATGAAGATTGTAACACTAATGAAGCTCTTTCATATAATACCCCACATGATACTGTTAAAGAATATATATACATATATTATATAATTCCTTGCATAAAGACACAATTTTTTTGTGATTAAATTAAAAATGTCCAGCCCCCGTATTCTGAACCCATTCGGTTTCGGAATCGATTTGATTCGTATATCACCGCCTCTGTCATTTCCATAGAGAATGTCAGAGACGGAGATATACAAATCGAATCGATTCCGAAACCGAATGGGTTCAGCCCCCGTATTCTGAACCCATTCGGTTTCGGAATCGATTCGATTTGAATATCTCCGTCTCTGTCATTTCCATAGAGAATGACAGAGACGGAGATATACAAATCGAATCGATTCCGAAACCGAATGGGTTCAGAATACGGGGGCAGAATACGGGGGCAATTTTCGGATTTTTTCCTATATGTGTACTCTAACACAATGCTTCTTAACAAATTTAATAGTTCTAGGTCAACGGGAAGTACCCCATAGGTTTTGATTCCCATGTGAGTGTTGAAATTTGCGTTTTTTACGACATATTCGGCTGTAACTTTTTTTTACGAAAACTGAGAAATTTGATTTTTCTTTCTGCAGCAAGAGACTATGGATCTGCGTATATGGTTTTAATTTCAATACGATACCTTTACGCGTTCCCGAGATAATGACACCCGGACAGATGGACAGACAGACAGACAGGCGGACAACAAAGTGATCCTATAAGGGTTCCGTTTTTTTTTCGTATTTTGTAGGGGGCTCTACATTTGTGCCACGAACCCTTTGTCGCGGCACAAAATACCGACTTTTGTCGGGAACATAGAGGAATATTACCCCCGCTCTACACTTGTGTCGTGAACGTCCGCGAACAGGCGTAAACATAAGTGTGGAGGGTTTTCACGGCATTCGCGGCTGTTCACGCCTGTTCCCCGATCGAAGTCGGTATTTTGTCCCGCGACAATGGGTTCGCGGCAGTTCGGCCTCGTTCACGCGCGCACCTCCACATTCACGGCACCGTGCCACTCGTGCCAGTTTGCTCCTGACTATAGATGCGCACGGACCTGTAATGCAAGCTAAATGGCAGCGCATCGGATTAATATAAGTTGAGATAGTGAATTAGAAATTTGCTTTTTGAAATATTACTACGCTGAACGTATACTGTGGGACTCGAAGCATCCACATCGTACCTAGTAATAAAAGTAAAATTATGCCGCCTGGAGAAGGATTAGTTTTCAAATTAGTATCAGTCGGTTACGATATATTTCAGTCATCCATCATCTCTTTTTTCTCCAACGCTTTCGAACGATTTTCTTATTTTGTAGGTGTAAATAATTATATGTTGCCACATCAAACAAAGTTAACGCAGCAGCAGTTTTGACGTCCGTTTCACGGCACAAATGAGCAACCTCCGTGAATGTGGAGGGTGCGCCTCTGCCACGAATTCACGCCGTGAATTCACGGCATAAGTGTAGAACCGCGGTTATACCTATATGTCGGGGAACAAACGTGAACGCCCGCGAACGCCGTGAAAGCCATCCACATACGTTCACACTTGCTCGCGGACGTTCACGGCATAAGTGAAGAGCCGCGGTTAGATGTATGTGTAATAGTAAATAAGTACATATTTTAATTAATAATTGAACCTCTTGCTTATGTATTTTGAGTTTTATTTTATTTTCCTTCTTTGATGTAGGTGGTCTCAAACTTTTGGCCGGCAGAGTATATGATTTGCATTTTTCAATGGAACTTGAAAATATATTTCTATTTCTTTTTTGCATTGGACCCCACTATTAGCGATTTACCAGTGCTAAGTTTTGAAATATTTCAAGTTTCTTGAATAATACAAGTTAGGTATATAGTGTTCTAATCACAGTCTAATTTATGTAAACAGTCATTTTCAAATTTGAGTTTTGCCTGTGATGGCGAGTTTACTAGAAGCTTCTATGGAGTTTTGCCGACAACGTAAAATGACATGTTTCACTGCTTTATTTATTTGCCCACACACAAGCTTTTGATCAAACACTTAGTTAATAAAACGCCACCATTTTTATCGCATTAATATTCAAAATAACACAAGTGGGCCACACCGTTGCTTAACATCAGGCGAGTTGGTGGTTAATCGTAGAACTATCTTGCTTAAAAAAAGTTTAGGAAAATAAAACAGAGCAACAACTTGTTTCGACGTTCCCGCCAAAACTGTCGAAAAAATATTTAAAACATAATCTTGGCACAATTATGCTAATCACGTAGTCTAAAACAAATAAATGTTGTTTATGTCACTGTCAAAATGTCGATGACCTTCGACGGTTACATTTGTTTTGTTTTGTTGTCGCCATTTTTTGTAAAATCTGGTGCTTACATTTTGTTTCAAATGTTATTAATGCAGTTATTTTCATTGTTTTATTGATTGGTCTAAACCAAAATATTTCTTAAAACATGGAGGATTTATAGTTATATAGTGCTATTGAATGTGATAAACAATACAAACATTTTTGTTTGTCAAATGACAGTATTGGATCATTATGGGATTTGTTTTGTTTTCTCATTGAGATTGCATATAACCATGATTAAAATAGCTGGGTAAGCAATTTTATTTAGTTTTAGTTATCAACTAGCAGTATATCACACATTTCCTTCTCGTAGTGATGAAAGACGGCGATGATGTTGAAATGAGACCAAAATTTAAGTTTTTCACTACTTCTGTAGCATATTTTATAACAATAGAGTTATGTAAGCTTTTATAATATTATTAGTGTGTTAATATAGTAATTAGAGTAAAGTTGACGCCAGCATTTGACTTTTTATCTTTTCTCATAATTATTAGCGCCTGTGAATGGTGGGCGTCAAAATTCAGAAAAATGCAAGTTAGTCGTTTTAACGTAAGTTGTAGCGTTGAGCTGCTGTACTCTTAAGTATCCCTATTTGCAACTTGTCGATTCGAAATCGGCTCGGAAACTTTATATCCATCTCTTTCATTTCCATAGAAAATAGAGACAGAGATGTAGTTTCCGACCCGATTCCGAATCTGACAAGTTATGTTTTTTGTTTCTTTTAGAATAGCCCTACAGATATGTCTAATATAGGTACATATTTTTTTTTACAAACACTAACATACAATAGGGAGAAGGCATACAGACTTTAGAATCTAGACTTTTTGTTCATAAAAACAACAATAATTTAATTTGTGTAATTCTTTATTAACAAATTTACTTTTGTCAACATGCAATTAAAAAACTACTTGTTAGCTAACTAATTGCCTATGTTGAAATGAATTACAAAATGAACAAATTTTTTTAATGACTTGTTTAGTTATAATGCTTCATAGCAAAAAGTGAAGATAAAAACAGCTCATTTGCAAAAATAATTATTATATGTTTTTTTTGTATTTTCCATATAAAAACTGTAAGAGTTGCATTGTTGAAATTTTACTTACAAATCGCATACTAGTATGTATGTTTGGTTTTAATAGTTTCAGCAAAATCATAATTGTATTTTTTTTAATAGAACTTTGTACTATGTAGAGATCACCATGCTGTACATATAATACAAGCCAAAGCTGAAAGATGTCAAAAGATATTTAATATTATATGTATAATAAATAAATATTACATACCTATATGATTTTACCAGGACACAATATCAAGCAATCTCTAATGATTGTTATAAATTTATTGAAATATTTTTAGATGATGGGATAGTTGGTAGACTTGCAGTTCTATTGCTCATTTTGTATGGTATAATACTTACCTAAATGCAATGTCAAGTTGACATGTTTGGGGTACTTAATGCCCTCGTTCATTGTCTCCGATTGCCACCATGTTTGGTTGTCTGAGTCATGATGCAAATCAGTCAGGAAGTAGGGCGAGAATTGTCCTGGCTGGCAGAAGTCACATGACCTGATAAAAATTAAATAGGTATATAGAATATATATGCTTGTGGACTCTAGGCTTTTGGCTAATATGAATTATATGAGTATGAATAATTATATCTCATAAATAGGTATTAAGTTTGTAATACATTGAAATGTTACATTACAAATACATTGCAAGTTGAAAGTTAAGCAATTGTATGTATTAAGTATAATATCTTGTTTTTAACCAACTCCCGAAAAGAAGGTTCTCAATTCAACTGCATGTTTCTTCAGCGATTATTTCGCCAATTATGAATTAATTTTGATGATTCTTTTTTTGTTTGGTAGGTTATACTTCAGAGGTGGTCCTATATAAATATTATCAAAATCGGTTTAGTACTTTGGTTACACAATAACTTGAAAATATGTCATCCAAATAAACAAATTGCGTATTTTGAAGTCAGTTTTTATACTAAAATTATTACCAGACTTAGCACAAGAAGGTTAGTTGGGTGTATTTATGTATGTTTTATATTACCTCCTACAGCCTCGACTTCTTGATCTATTTTGATGTATAAGGTGTTGTTAGATTCGTCTTTGTGCATTGTGTGATTCCCAAGTGCAAAGGCTACAAGTTTTTGTAATAGTAACTCTCCCTACAGTACACATTAAAGTATGTGGTATATAACCTTATCCAGACAATCACATACAACAAAAAAATCAGCCCAATCAGTCAGGCCATTCTGAAGTTATGCACATATGTACATTTTGGTAATTGGTTTATATTTATATAAATTTACTGCTAATGTAATGTTAAAATTGTTGAACAAGATATTATGTCATTTTGATAAATATCAGAGTTAATATTGTATGGCTACTTTATTTAATTATTTAGTTAATTTTGCATTCGAATATGTTTTTTTTAAAGATGGAGATCTATACGCGCGCAGCTATCTCCCTCGCGCATCACAACATTTTAAATATATAAAGTCATTGGTTATGGATATTAGAAAAGTGAGAAATTAATTTGAATATTTAGATGGGAGGAATATTTTTTAAAAGTTGTATATACTGGCGATGGAGTAGTGAAAAAACTCATTTTCCTACTTCTCAGTCAATTTAAAAGATATCAAAGGTTTTTTTTAATGTATCTCCTATCTATTAAAAATAAATAATTTCATATCTCATATTTCTGTCTCTATCCAATGATTTTAAATGTTTATAAATGTTGTTATGCGCGAGAGAGATAGATGCGCGCGTTGAGCCCATTCTTAATCCGTCTTACTTATAAACGCATATTAAAATCTTATTCACTGAATAAGAACTTGTCACTTTCAGTCAGACGGGAACCTGGTACATGCGAAAACTAAACAAAACACTGTTTAACTAAAATGCGCTTATTCACCGTTTATAAGTAAGATGAAATAATAATACTGTTTTAACCTGGTGGATGTGCCGGCAGATGTCTGGATGCAGTACAGCTTGGGTCCGTTGTCGCCGCAGGTGTTGGTCGCCTCCATGGGAACCATGAATGCGGCGTTCTCGAACTCCGGTATACATCTCTGTGCAACGTAAAATACCTCATGAGAAGAAGCCGACAAAGAAACAGCGAGGCCGTGCGAGCTCTGACAGGTATGTATGTACAAAGAAACAGCGAGGCCGTGCGAGCTCTGACAGGTATGTATGTACAAAGAAACAGCGAGGCCGTGCGAGCTCTGACAGGTATGTATGTTTAGATATCAATAACTTCTTAATGACAAGTTTAGAATACCCAAAAAACGCCCTGACAAAAAAGGCTGAGCCGGTTTTGATGAAACATAGCTAAGAACACTCTTGATTCTCCTCTTTTTGATTCAGGGGTTAAAAAGTGTCCAAGACCGTGTCGAGACACATATATTGTTTTTTTTAGATCACTTGGCTAAAAAGACTAATCGTAACATAGCAACTTAAGTGTTTTAAAGGAACATATACATATATGTATTTTATACATATATGTATATGTTCCTACATATACATATATGTATATGTATCACAAAAAGTTACTCGGCCACTGTAGGCGATCATATAGAAACATACATACACTCGGAAAACATAACCCTCCTTCTTACGCAGTCGGGTACTAAAAAAGTTGTAAACTAAAGTGTTCAATACAAATTTCATTGAAAGTCTTTGATATGATCTACATTAAAATTGATTACATCTACAGCAAAATGTGGAATGTCCTTCCTCGGAAGGTTTTCCCGCCGAGCTTCAACAAAGAGCGTTTTAAAAAGGGTGTCAACAAGCACCTTTCCGGATTAGCAAAGCAACAGTAATATCAGTGATGTTGCAGTTGTCCATAGGCGACGGTTATCGCTTACCATCAGGCGAGCCGTCTGCCTTTTTGCTTCACCTATTTTATAAAAATAAAATAAAAAAATATGATCACTATTCACAATTTTTTCGGAAACTACAAAATTATATTATAACGAAAACAGATATTCGCAAAGTTAAATAGGTATATAATTGTACGTGTCTCGACACGGTCTTGGTCACTTATTGTTTTATTTAGATTCCCTATCAAGTAACCATAACGTTGGTTGAGATCATTTGCGTGTAAACTGTAATAAGTTTATAAACATTATGCTACTTTATCCAATGAGACCAGGAAACATACGTAAGCGTAAGTTCTGATCGCGATTCAAAGCTCGTTTTTGTTTCTGTCTTGCTCCATCTGTAGTGGAGAGAGCGAGACAAACTTAAACCTAGACGTATCTAAACAAACTACCTATCGAAACGACCAGGGAACTCGTTTTATGTCCGCCCAGATGGTGGATTTACCGCCAAAATAGTATATCTATATTTAGTCGATGCGTCGCTCACAGGGCGTTCACATCGTTGCACTACTGTGTATTAATTACTAGACAGTGACTATTTATTATCTAGGCTAGTTGCGGTTTGTTCCATCTTTCTCACTCTTTCGTCCAGCCCATTTCCGTTTGAGTTTTATCATTTTTAGAGTTCCGTACCACAAAAGAAAAAAAGGGAACCCATATAGGATCACTTTGTTGACCGTCTGTCCGTCCTTCTGTCAAGATCGGTCGCACTGTCGTCGGGTTGAAATTAAAACCATATACGCAGATCCATAGTCTCATGCTGCACAGAAAAAAATAAACTTTTCAGTTTTCATAAAAAAAGTTACTGACTAGATATTGGTTGAGGTAACCCATCTATAATCCGAAATACTTTGTTTGAATCGTACTTGCCCGAAACCGTTTCGTAGAACTGTCTGATAGCAGATGTTTTACTTGAGTTTCTGTTTCCATAAATATGTTAACAAAGTCAATTGCCCGAACAATTTATTAGGTTAGGATCGTTAGATCTGTTTTGTTATTATATTTAGAAACCTTATTATTTACAAACATTTTGGTTATCAGATCTGTCAATTGTTACCTAGGTTTTGTTAGTTTTCTGTTTATTATATACAGAAACTTTCGTATTACACAGATTCGGTTATCAGAAGTGTTGTCAATTCAACTTTCGGAATTTTGATAATGTCTATAGTAAAAAAAATTTTTCGTTTTCGGGGAAATAATATTCGATGTTTCATGATTTGGATTATAGATAAGTTACAGTTGGCCGAGGCTCTTTAGTTAAGGACTTTCACCCATACGACATTCGGGACAATAATCGCCGAGTCTATATCTCACATGACGCGGTCAAATGGGCCGAATAAAATCATGAGCCAAGTCAAAGTACTTGCTGAGCTTGTCCTGATACTTATTTTATTATTAAAATCACAATTACTTAATTCTTGGCAGTAGGCTAAACCAGCGCGTAACTTATCAGCGCATTTGTCGACCTTTTGTGTTGATAACGTATCCCTTCTTATTCTTTGATTCTATTTCTATTTATCTTATAATTTTGTTATACACACTATAAGTTATTAGTATAACTTATTCGTAGTGTGGGACAGCGATATCTATCGAAATAGCTCCTAAATCTAGTGATTTAGGAGCTATTTCGATAGATGTGTAGTGTGGGACAGCGATATCTATCGAAATAGCTCCTAAATCTAGCGATTTAGGAGCTATTTCGATAGATATCGCTGTCCCACACTACGCTATAGCTCACGCATATTTTTGAAGATATACATTGACTGAATGCACTTATGACAAATTTGATTTTTAGGAATCTCGAAATTTAAAATTGTACAATACCAGTTTGACTTAGATATATTTTCATACATTAAAATAAATTCTGGCGAGAAAATAGATTCTATTTTTCTGTATTAAATCTTGTTTTTTTATATGAAAGTAATGTATGTTTAACCTCCAACTCGCCTGTAAGTGATGGTGTGGCCAAGGATAAAGCCCGTCAACTTATATGAATTCAAAATGTATGTTTGTTTGTGTGATAAATCTGTATGCCCATTTTGTATGTATGTGAGGTAACTGCCAAAAAAAATACGTTCAAGATGTTCTACGACTTTGCCGATGTGACTAATGTGTGAACCTAAACCTGAAACTACAAGGGTAGGATAAGGTCCTTGCTGACTACCGAACCCCCTAAAATACGTGAGTGGGATAACGGCCCCTAAGCGAAAAGGCCCTAGTACGCATTTATTCAATAAACGATTATACTACACAGACAGCTGCTGTACCTAATATTGTATATAATATCTTATTTTTAATATTTTTCTATTTTTATTGATTGGAACTACATATTAATGAATCCAACTCGGCTGGGCAGCGTTCGGGAATCTTAAAAGCGTCTTTTCGTCCAATATATGTAGTTACCCAAATGCCCCGAATCGTAAGTTCACGACCATCGGGGCTAGCATGGAAGGTAGACAAATAGTCTTTTCACTTCAGTAGCTCAAACATATTGTAGGTTTTGCTGCCTGAAATCAGTGAGCTAAATGCGATTTTGCTCACTGAGTGAGACAAAGTAACTTTTTAATACAAAAAAAATCAGAATGCCGCGAATATCATTTCAGCCTTGGGTTAATCATACAATTCGAAACATTCACACTCTATCTCTTGCCCGCCATTAGAAAGAGAGAGAGAGAGTCACAAAGACCAGCCCTTTCGAAGTTCCGATTTTGAATTCGACCTCAAAGACAAAAACGTTCGGAATTTCGTACTAACTAAAGAAATTTTGCAAAAAGATAATTATGTCTTTTAATGTAATTTATTGAAATTTTAACTTATTGTTGTATTTAAACGAAAATAAGTATTTACTGCAAATAAAACTGATATTTAACCTGTAAATATTTATTATCTCCTAAAGTGTTCTCGCTGCTGAAGTGAAAAGTTATGTGTGTTACACGAGAGCAAAGTTTTTTGCATCTCGTGCGTTTGAATCCCTCGCCACACTCAAGATTCAAAATCAGCACTCGCAGCAAAAAACTTTGCTTTCTCGTTGCACAAATAACTATTCCACCATTTTATCCACTCTTCAGAGGAAATAATGTATGGATTGACATTGACAACTGACATAACAGCGTGGATAAATACGGTTTATCTACCTTCCATGCTAGGCCAGCAGAGTGTGTTATTAGTGATGACATACATACGGCACTGAAATGCGAACACAAAAAAATATGTATATCGCGATCTGCGACATCGAATCAGAAATGCAGATATTCGTAGACGTACGGAAGACACCGACATAGCAGAGCAGATTAGCTAGTTAAAGTGGCAGTAGGAAGTGCATAGCACGTAGAACTGGTGGCCAACGGGAGTGGTGAAGTTCTCGTTTGGAAACCACGCACCGACAAGTGCTGCGTAGGAAGACCAGCCACAAAATGAACATACGACCTCTTACCAGTGGCAGGAAGACGCTGGATACAAACCGCTTCTCAAGATGCAAGTCATTTTGGAAATCAATGTAGGAGGCCTATATCCATTGGTGGACTTCTTGTGGCTTTGATGATGATGTAATGAATAAATAGCAATGAATGATAGTAATGAATAAATAGCCATCCAAATGGTAGCCTCAATAAATACTCATACAACAATCCATTTAAAGCTTCTTCTTTATTGATAAGCGATGATATCATAGTGTACGTAATTTTATAAGTACCTAAGTATGTTCGATGAACTCCAATAATCACATGGAGTTCGATCATCGTGAAAGTTTATGTATGTACTTTTTAGAACGTCAGGAGAAGTTTATTACGTCAGTTCTGTCAAACTGACGCTTGTCAAACTGACAGAACCTAAACGATGTCAATTAGCCAAATCACAGGTCGAGCTAGGACGTCTGTAGGGTTCTGCTGATTATAGATTAATTAAAGTTGAAGTTTTTCTAGTGTTTGTAACTACTACACTTGTTACCGCAAGAAAACTCGATATTTCTGATGTCTATGCATGCATATATGTATATTCGTATCATAATACCTATTATCTTTTTTATTTTGCTTTTCGTGTGATAGTTTATGTAGTTATAATGTAGTTTGTATATTGCTTTGTTACCCGACTGCGCAAGAATTAGGTAAGATAATATTTTTCGTGTGTAAGAATGTGTGTAAGTTTTTATATTACCTACCACAGCATAAATAAACGGCATAGCCGATTTAGTTGTGAGATAGATTAATAAATAAATAAAATTTATTTTTAAAATTATTCAATTTAGAATTGAAATAAGCTTTTTATTCTATTCTAAATAATAAATAGCTTGGTAGAACTGTACGTACATACTTTTTTGAGAAAACTTACACTCTTCGCACACCTATCAAGCATAATTTACGCGTAACAGATACGCACTCCCAAAATATCTTATGTAGGTTTTTTTTTTTTTTTTTTTTTTTTTTGTATTGTTTTCTTAGGTTTAAGTATGTGATTTTTAGGTACTCGTAACTAAACAACTTTTATAGGATTTTTGGCATATTTTCACCGATATAATCTTAATGCTTGACGTTTTGAACACTTTGGAGCATCCTGTGAGACTGACAGATGACTTTTTTTCTAAACATCATTTTTCTACTGTCTTTAATTCATATCATTGAAATGAAACAACTTTAACGAATTTAATAATTATTATACCTATCCATACAAAGTTGTTCAATAAATAAATCCGTTATGATTAATAAATCAAATCAGTTAAACAACTTTTATCTGATTTAATAATTAAATCCGTTAAAGGTTGCTTAACTTCAATGATACTTGTTCAAAAAAATCAAAAGAAACAATTGGAAATAATGTAAGTTTTACTCATACAGAACAGACAATGAGGCCCATCTCCCGGGCAACGGATGTGAGCTGATAACACATTCCGTTGGCTCCTGATAAGCCACCATTGGGCACCGGTCCGCGAGTAAACGAACCCGCTATATTGTTCTCAATAGACTCGACACTGATAACCCCTAGATTACCTATCTGCCAAAATTAGTCGTTGTCAACTCGTTTCTGTACAAGTAACTTTGATTTCCGCGCCTAAGTACACTCTATTCATACGTACTTACTAATTCTATTAGGTAGATGTTTTCATCTCTATTATTTGTGTGAGCATGCATCTATTTGTTGACACGGGATATTTTAATTTTGCTGACAGTACGAACTCGATTCCGAGAATATAAAGTAGGCGAGCGCCGGTAGACAGTTTATAAACATAAAACTTGAGTTTATAAAACTTACTTTAAATGATTGTACGGTCCGTTTAGAAGCATGTTAAGTAGTAACGCAAAGTAACACTAAACAGAAGCGAACGGCACTGTGTAGTCTGTTCACATGAGAAAAAAAAATGACCACGATCGAAAAAGTTGTAAAAGCTCTGTTTGGACTCACTTGCGGTAGACCTTCGGAGTTGTAGCAGGACGCGAGCTGGTGGGATGACCTGGGCGTGTGGTTGAAGTTCTGTGCGGTGGTGAATGGGAGTAGTAACAGGAGCGTGAGGGAGTTAATGTGGACGACAGCGCGCGCCATTTTGTGGAGCGCGAGGGACGTGCCGTCGGTACGGCCGATCGTCGGCCGAGCACTGGCGCGAGTCTCGTTTCACAACACGGCCATAGAGCAGCCAGTGTACCGGAGGGTCACGACGCATGGGCTTTGGGACCCCTCCCTGAGGCAGCTTTTTGAAGTGAAAACTTCTTTAGGTGCGCTGAGTGCTTTTTCTTTGGGTATTGACTGACAGAGCCGTCACGCTCGTACGTGTAAAATCGGCTCGAGGCAACTAAGAGAACGAGAGAGAGAGAGAGAGAGAGAGAGTCAACGCGTCATTATTATTATCATTGTTATTTTAAATTATTTACCTTTCTTATTTGAATTAGTGTAATTGGTTATAATCGTACTAATGAAATAAATAAATAAATGTATGTTACAGTAAATGTATTCCTACACTACTATTTCGTATTATTAAATATTAACATAGCTTTGATGAAGTTTTCATTTCTGTCGTGTTGCAATTTTTACTCGACAAGAAGGATGATGAGTAATGTTAATGTGTGTGTGTAATGTTTGTATACATATACAGTTCAGTTGTTCACAGTCTTACACATTATCCCTCTCCTTCCTTAGTCAACAAGGAACCCACATAATTTCGCCATGTCCGTTTGTTTGTTTGTCCACGACTTAGTTCAAAGACTCTTGTTACTAGAAAGTTGTAATTTGGCATAGTACATATACATATTAGTCACATCTCCCCCTTACTTAAATGTAAAATAGAGATTAATTTATTATTTCTCGTCTATTGCCATGGTCTCTGGGAATAGATCGTTTAAAATGTCGCATCGTTTAAAGAGATGACCATTTCTAACCCCGATCCAAATTGAGGGGTGTTATAAGTTTGACGTGTGTACATATTTGTGTATTTGTCTGTCGCATCGTAACTCTCAAACATATGGACCGATTATGATCTAGTTTTTTTAAACAAGATTTGATTGAAAGTGTTCTTAGCTCGTGTTTAATTAAAAAAAGGTTCAGCCGGATTTTTTATGCTGGTGGGTTTTAAGTTTTCTAAATCTAGTTGTTATTAATGGATTCAGGAATCCGTTTGAGAGATATTAAGCTTTAAAGTGCTAATTCTTGTTAAAGTTTGTCCTTTACTCTGTCGGGTAAATTATTTTTTGGTATATGAAAAAAAACACAGTTCGGCCCCACATCTTTGGACCCGAAAACCTAAAAAGAATAACAAAAAACTCGCTTCTATACTTTCAATAATCTTTGCAGCTTATAACAGCCGTAGAGAACGTGGCCCCAAACCATCGTTTTTTGTGAGCGAACCTGAAAAGGCCGCGCTCGCCTTTTGTTTAGGAGCCGCCATGTGAGCACGCTTCGAAGGAATCAGCGGACTATGAAAAGGGTTCTTTAGCAATAAAGTTCACTTTCATACTAGCTGTTGTCGGCGTCTTCGTACGAATAGAACAAAATCCAGTTTCTGTCACGCTTCTGCCCTGGATGATTGGGGTTGCTTTTTTTTAAAAGTGAGAACTTCTTTTCACACACATTTTTAAATATATTTAATAGATCTACATTTAACGACCAAATCGCTTGATGGTAAGCGAAAGTGTGGTCGAAGATGAAGATTAGAAGATATCTCGATTATAGGTAAATAGAATCTTTCGAACGATCGATCCAGTCAATTTATAGAGTAAATAATACTTGAGCCTGTGGCTTTAGACTTAAAACTTCCAAGCTAGTTCACAGCAAACATAGAAGTGAAGAAGAGTGGCAAGGCATTACATTGGGTACAGACAGATGCGTAATGCACTGGGCATTACGCATCAAGAGTGTTTCAATGAGAAATGTATGTTAATGTGTCAACTTTCTACTTGTCCTGAAGTGTAATGTGTAGAGGATTGAATAAAATCCGTGAAGCTCTGAAGGTAGGGTTGTGGGTGAGATATATTTTGATATTTGAAAGTAATTTCGTTGGGTGGAATGCGAACATTTTATGTTACTTTAACACTGATCTCCCCTACACGTAAAGTAGGGATGTTTTTTTTTAATTTCTTGCTTACCCCATAGCGTGGGGTATCATTGGATAAGCAACCAATTATCAAAAGATGAAGTATGGGAAAATCATTTTTAGATTTAGTGGTCCGTTTGAAAAATATTAAACTTTAAAGTGATAATATTTGTTAAAGTATCCCCTGCCTGCCAGCACCTGCCAGCAACACCTGCCAGCTAAACGGTTAACTTTAGAGATGTGAAAAAATTAATCCTAGTAGTAATATAATTAATTAGTATAATTATAGTGAAATTAAAATGAAAACTATCGTAGCTAATCAGGCCTTAGAAGTTAATGTGTTAAAGACACCCAACTCATAAAATGTAGAAAGAGGAGAGGCATATTTTGCTAGTTGATGCATAGACCTCAGTTCGCTTCACTCACTCGGTCTATAATAATCATGTTACCTACATTGTACTATGGAAGCTTAAATTTTAATACAAACTGAAAACAATTAAGCAGCGTCTAGGCTAGACAGATGCAGACCATCTGTGCAACACATTCAATTAAAATATTTAATTACCAACCGACGGGCTGTAACAATTTCAGCGATGAACGCGTACTCTAGAATGATGTAGGTAAATTATTTCATCTTCATCATCATTAGGTACTCCTCTTTAAGGGTTTCCAGAGGACCTCTCTCATTAGACGCTAATTAGTGCATTCTTCAGGTACCCATTCCTAACCGCAGCAAACTGTCATATTTTTAACCTACTTCCAAAAAAAATTGGTTCTCAACTCCGCAATGTTTTTATTGTATGTGTGTTCAGCGATTACTCTGCCAGCCAATTATGAATTTTATGTTTATTTATTTGATGATTCCTTTTTGTTTGGTAGGTAATGCCTCAGACGTGGTCCCATATAAATTTCATCAAAATTGGTTCAGTATTTTGGTTATTATAACAATACAACTGAAAAGATATCATATTTCGAAATCGGTTATTTCAGGTTTTTAAACTATAATTATTTTACATGTAAACTAATTATAGTTTAAAAACCTGAAATAACCGACTTCAAAATACGATATGATATTTTATAAAATCACGCATTTCTTCCCTTACGGCATAGGCAAAGCATCAAAGGCCATGAAGGCCGTTTGTCACCACATTGTTCGACATATTTAAGAAACGACTGTTTATTTTACATTGCATTACAATTACATACATAGCATAGGTACATACATAATCACCCTAATAGGGTATAGCAATCTATTCTTAAGCTAATCTATTATTCTATTATGTGTTTGTCTTTAAAAAACTCTTCTATCGTATAATAGCCTTTTCTTTTATTGTTCACTGTCATCTGAAATTCTGAACAAAAAGTCTGCGACTCCATTTATTTTGCCAAGTGACGATGTCCAGCACGGAAAATATCATTTTTTTATTTATTTATTACTAGCGGATGGTCAAAATTTCTCAATTGTCAAATTATGATAAGGGGTCTTACCATAAAACGTTACTCAAATTTGAGCAATGCTCAACATATTTTGTCAACTTCTCGCTAACACGTAATGACATTTGCTGAAAGAAGACAGAGGAATTTAAGACGTCGATCAAAGTTACGTAACGTTTTTCGGTAACGCCGAAGGTGTCTAGAAGCTATGCGTGAATCGATGAGCATACATACACATGGACTGAAATCGCAAAATTCATTGAAATTAAAAAACTGTCATATAATTTTTGGTAAATAGTTGTTGTTTTATTTCTGAGTAACAATCACGAAAACCTAAGAAATCATTAACGCAAACCTCTTGTTGGTTTCGAAAGTTATTATTTACGAATTAAGTTTGTATTTGTTACATGAATAAACGTTCGGTAAGCCCCCGATAAGGAAGTTCAAAGAACTCGTGACATTATTCTGTGGAGATAAATCTGAACTTCCTAAAGACCGCACTTTGAAATAAACCGTTAGTTATTATTATTATGAACTTTTTTTAAGCTAAACCCAATAGTTAGTACTAATAGTTTTTAAGCAAAGCCGCAGACAGACAGACATACGGACATGGCGAAACTATAAGGGCTCCTTATTTACTACGAAACCCCAAAAAATGAGTTGACTTCTAAAATTAAGATAAGAATACAAGCCTGTAAAAGGTCTATGTCGAGTAAATTGATTAAATAAAAAAAGGTTTATTATTTTTTGCTTTTCAGTTTTTTCGTAGGTTTTTTTTTTTGTAAAAAGTTTTTATTAAAATGCATCATCATAATGATCTCAGCCATAAGAAGTCCAATGCTGGACATAGGCCTCCCCCATGGATTTCCAAAAATACCGATTGGAAGCGGCTTGCATCCAGCGTCTTCCCGCCACTTGTATGAGGTCATCTGTCCATCCTACGCTGCGCTTGCCGGTACGTGGTCATTAAAATTATTAAAATTAAAATTAAGTTAAGTTAATAAAGTAATTATTTTTTTTAGAATAAGAAAAATGTAAAATGAAATGAAATGTAATCATGACCACCTATGAAACCGGGACCTTTCTTTGGTTCTTCACAATACTATTGCTACGCAGTTTGCTTGCCACCATTCCGCCCCACAAACTCGAAGCTACATTCAAGCACGGTGGGTATGAAAAAGCTACGTTTCGAAGCTTTTTAGGGAGATGTCGCTTTTACTGTACTAAATTATTGGTAATTGAATTATTTCTCTTAATTAGCCCTAACTACTCAGCTTCAATAAATCATACGAAACAAAACTAAATTTACATAAATATCAGCTTATTAATTTATTTATTTTCTCGCTCGATAAACATTTTAATAGGAAACAGGTGATTTTTTAAAGTTGTATTTAGTATTTTATTTTCACTTTATTTTTTATATCGTCTCTATATGCCTGGTGGCTCCTCCGGGCCACCATTCTGTGCCCATCAGATATTATGGGCAAAAGCTGGATGAGAACAGCGCAGGGCCGGAAAGAATGGTGTGATAAATAAGAGGCCTAAATCTGGTAGTAGATCGATAAAGTCAGAAATTATGATAATAATAAAATATATTTTTGGACACACAACAATTTGATGATAATGTAAATGTTACTGTGCTAGGTATAAATGTCACTATTTTGGTAAAGATCAGCTGTGATCCAGCCAGTAAAATAGGAGCTCGTTTCGCCACCTCTTTTTGTGGTTTCCACTAGGCTTTGTGGCATTCAGTGGTTTTTTTCTCGTTAGGCCTAGGCCGCACTACGGTTTTTTCCCGCGAGCGGTAACCGCTATAAACAGCGAAACCACTCGAGACGGTACTAAATCAGTCGCGGGGAAAAACCGCAAGTGCGGCCGCTTGTATTCGTTTCCCTGTTTCATAAACTCACGCGGTAAAAAACCGCTGTGGTTTAACCGTAGTGCGACCTTAGCCTTAATCCTAATGTTTTTATTGCGTCTCACGAGTATTCGAGAACGATAGTCCGATCCATCGTCCGTCTTTACGGCCCGACTCTAGATTACCAGCCTTTTATCCAACGTCGACGATCTGTGTTCGAGCGAATTTGAATTTTAGTATCGTCTCCAAATATACTATGGTCCATAGCTCGTTACTTTCAATGGTCCAGCGATTACGTTTTGTGAATTCCCTCATCTTTTTTACGTTTACCAACCAATATCTTTTCATATGAACTTTATTGTGACTGTGTTGTCGGCAACAAGAGATTATTCAATCCTGGCCAAATGACTAAGTAGGAAAAAGAGGTGAACGTTGTCTGTTCATCTCTTTTTTCTACTTAGTCATACGTCTTAGTCTTACGTTCAGTATTCACGATCATTCGAATTGGGAATCGGGTCGGAAACTATATCGCCAACTCTCTCTGTTATTCTGTACGGAAATGACAGAATTGGAGATATAGTTTGCGACCCGATTCCGAATCCGACAAGTTGTTAATTATTGTCCCACTGAAGGTTTTTTCCCAACTAGTCGTAACCCACTCAAGTGACAGTTGCGTGTTGCGATACATGTAAAATAAAATAAAAAACATTTTTTTAATCTACAAGTGTGTAATTTGATTATTTCTGTGCTGTGGGAAATTGTTGTTGATAGTATGGATTCCTTAGAAAATCTAGAAATATAGAAAGCTTAGCTAATTTGATATATTAGTAAAATAAGATTAGCTAGTTGATGTTTTTCGACTAATTGATTTAAAGGTGTAAAAAGTACCCTGAACGTTGCCTAAAGCACAGAAGAGCTTAATAGTATTACATACCTAAAGATTTACATTATACTGATATATTCTGACCTCGAAACTAACACCAATTACTTCTTCACAATCACAACCTGATGGTTTATTATTTTAGTGGATGGTAATTAACAAACGAGCCGGCGGCATCGTCTCACCCTTTTTACCACCCTCGCTTAGTTCGTGCTATAATTACCGCCTACTCTGTGAAAAATGACATAACTGGGAAATAATAAAATTGTAGGCTTTTGTTAGAATAGCAGGAAAATGTGTTTTTTAGGATCCAGTGAATGAAAAATTACGGGTTCCTCATATCTATTTTTGAGTTAAAATATACGACTATAGTTTCGACCATGTAGAGCGGACTTATTCAAAAGGAGCAGCGTCAGACGTCACTCGCAAAACGTCTCCAACCCTTGACGTCAAGATTGAAGATCTTAAACATATGCCCACGAGAAATCCTTTCTTAGCGAATTCTTTCCTATACTTCATAAGGAAGACAACTTCCAAATTTCATGACTCTAGGAACTGTGATTTTGGCTGTACGATGTTTCTCAGTCTGTCCCTCAAGAGAAAGGCTTTCATAGGTATAGTAGATAAGGAACTGACTTGGAAGATCTGTCTTTAACTCACCTTCTTTTTTTTTCTGAATCTTCTTTTAATTTTTAACTTGTCAGGCGACCAATAGATAGTTGTTACCCTACTGTTGTAGCATGCATATATTTTTCACAGTATAATTCGTGACTGAATAGGTTTCTTCAACGAAAACACCCTTCATCGTCGCGCGTTGTTCAACATCAGTGCGTTGTCCAACCCCCAAGTGGCATTCTAATTTCATGAACACCGGTAGAATAGAAAAGTAAATGTATGGGGTTGACATTAGCTAATGTCACGTGACGGCACGTCACAGATTCTTAGCATTGAGAAGCGTAAGCGTTTGTAGAAATAGAGACGTTTGCCATTTACCTAAGCTGGTCGGTAAAAATTAGCATATAATATAAATTAGCCCGAACAAGCCCTGGCTTAGGTACGTTTGTTGCTTAGATTAGGAACCACACTTCAAGTGTATGTAATTTTAACTTTATCTGCATAATCTACATAAGTAGACATGAAGATGAGAAAAAAATCAAGCAATTTTGTTAATTCTGTTAATCAATTCACCAATTAACTGGTGATTAATAAAAAAAAAAAAACATTCATCGCGTCGTCAGTGGCAAGTTTAATTAATCATAATAGTAACAAACTGCGATAGCATCGTAAAGTCTTTCATGTGACGGAACGCTCATAATTTGAATAATCGCACTTACACAGTTTTCCCTGCGGGGTGGTGATGACATGCGAAAGTACGACCAGTTGCTGGTTTCGTTCGGTGGTGGCCACTTGCCGCTGATCAGTTGTTGAGGTGACATCATGGACGCTAAGGTAAGCTCAGTTTCATTTTTTTATGGAAATAATAGAAACCAGACGGTTCAGTTGGCGGTACGCGATTTCTTAGTGGTACCCTTGCTTATGCAACAACGCCGGTACCGATGATGTTGCCGATAGTATGCTAACCCGAAGAGGTGTACTGTATATAGACAGTTTTATAAATCGCTCCGATACCTTCGGGATCGAAAGTTTAACATTCACTAGAAACAGTTTACATGAGATTTTTTACTATGTTACTATGGCTGTTGCTATAACATCACACTTTGGCCACTATGGTTATTGAAGAAAACAGGCAATAGAATTGAGTAGTACTTTGAGCAACATCTCTCATTCGGATTTTGATGGCTGTCTGTGAAAACTCTTAAATTATTTAATTTGGCATCGCTTTTTAAAAACTTCGTTACAGCCGCGTTATGCGTACGCGATTATGATAAGTCAAAGTTAGGGTACTGTCAATGTGAACGCGTGTAGGACGTTACATCGACATTGTTATTACAAATCATTCGCATTCTAAATTGAGTAATAGCTGAAAATCCGCGGAAACGTGCACACTTAGGTCGTATGACACTCTTCCTCGCACCGACCTATTCCATGAGTAACTGACGTGATTCATCCCGAGGACCGAAATGCGCAATTCAAAATAAGATGCTCACAGATTCGCTCGGGTCGTATCCAATACTTACAAAAGATCACAACTTTCTTAAACTATCACGGTCATTCATTAAAACACTATTATTATTAACGGGATATTTACCGTGGCTTGCGTTAATTTTGAGCTCCCGATATTCACCTGCACCATATCATCCACCTGCATTTTTCAGTCGCTCGTGAACATGGTGCATGTAGCTGTGCCGAAATATCGGGAGCTCAAAATTAACGCAAACCACAACTTGTGGTAAACGTGTTGGGAAAAAAAACTAGATTCTGTAAAAAAGATTTATTTTTAATCGTACTCTTGTTAGAGAGGTCGAGGTTGCAATGACAGTGGTTCTTCACCGTCACCATCACTCTCCACCAGCTACTTGTCTCGAGATGCTTCTCTATTTCTGGCGGCTGGGTCGTATTGCGAGTAAACTTCTTTATGGCGGACTGCGTAGCTTTTTTAATAAGGTCGATCCAACGAGTCGGTCTCAACTTTGGGTCGAGGTTAAACAAAAGACTACTTGTCGAGTATTATTTTATATACGTATTTAAAATAAATGCGTGAGGAGGACATTTTTTTTTTACATTAGCAGACTTATTAGCAAATCAGAAAAAATAACATATGAAATCATAGACTATTTTTAAAAGACCGATTCAACGATACCCTCAATAATACATCCTTTCTTTACGTGCATGGGCAAATTAGGGTTTATTTTTTATTTATTTTTATTTTAACAAATTTATTCTCCACAGACTTCAGGGTCCGTGCCTTTTATGAACATGCATTTATAACTACTTAAATATTTTTTTAAGTTATGCAAGAGGATGACAATATTTTAATTTACACTTAACTAACATGCATGCGTGTATAACCGAGCAGTCCAGCTCCCGCAAGCAGCACCCGTTCACGAGTTGACGCATGTGCCAGCCATCGCTCTCCTCAACCATGTTTGAGGGAAGAGGGCGACCCGCCACACTAGGCCGCCAAATTAGGGTTTACCACCATTATTTTTTACCCTTTAGATAATTTTATTACAACATTTTTAACGGAATACAGAACACAACACATCTATTTGAAAATTTATTTTATGTAGTGCTGATTGTCTCTGAGTAAAATGGCAGACATACAGACAGACATGTCGAATTTATACTGATTCCGTAATTACTAAGCAACTTACAAATCTAAATAATCAAAATCGGTAAAGCCGTGTAAGCTGTAGGGTAGGAGGTACAGAGAATATAAACAGACTTGTATGTATAGATCATGCATACATTATACATTTGAAAAGCAGTACCCTGCTTCTTGCGCTGTTGGGTGAAAGAGTGTTTGTTTACAGGGCAAAGAACGTGGGATTCTGAAGCTGGAACCCCGGCCGAGAGTGATCATCGACTCCTACAGATATGAGTTGACTCCTCAGGTAAATAGCATAATGAGATAAAAACCTCTTTTAAAGATTTCAGTGTCGTTTTACCTACCTTACCTATATTTTTTTTTTATGGATTTTTTCATACAACACAACTTGTACTATGGAAACTAGATGGTTGATAGAATACATTTATACTTTTTTGTACATATATACTTAAGATACATAGAAACACCCAGACACAGAACAAACATACATGCTCATCACACAAATGTTTGCCCTGGGTGGGGATCGAACCGACGACCTACAGCTCAGGAGCAGACATACTATTACTAAGCCATGAGGCCTGCCAGTTTGAAGTGAACTAGTGCGTGTCATGCCACGCACAGGGTAGGGTTCCGTAGTTGCACTTCCGTTGCTGTTGCGATAAGGCTCATCTAATCATCATCAGATCAGGCCTTTTTATTTAAAATGATCCACAGCTGGGCTCGGCCCATTTTCTTGTTTGGTGGAAGAGGCTAGGCTATGCTATAACCACGTTGCCGACTAAGTGCGGGTTGGCGATCTTTCAAACGAACAGCTTCAATCTATCTTCTAGCGTAATTCTATTACATACTAAAATAATTGAGCTGTAGCTATGTAATACTATTAATGTCAGCTGCGCCGTATAAAACATGTCACATAATAAAACATTAAAATCTTATCTGACAAGCATATATATTTCTCATTATTTTGTAGAGCACTTTCTCTTTTTAACAATATACATAAAAAATTAAAAAAACTTGCCGACTCGACAGGTGGCCCCCGCAACACCTCCATCGTTTGAATAAAGTGCCATTGAAGCTCATTCACGCTAAAATTAAATATACTTGAATAATTTTAAGTCTATAGGCGTGTGTACTAGGATTTTTAGACTGTTCTTTTGAATGAAAAATCCGTTAAGGAATAAGTTATTGAAGTTTTCTTTTTGCCTTGTTTTCTTTAAGAGTCCGTTCGATCATCGTCCGTCTCGCTCGCGCATACCAACAAGATATAAAATGACTGAAGGAATTTACAACAAGTATCAATGTTTAAAGAAAAACAAAATACCCGACTGCAGAAAAGCCGTTTTTGCAGTCTTAACTTACGATTTTGTTACGCTTGATATGTTGTTGAGTGTACGTTTTTGTGAGAAAGTATGTGTAAAATCGCTGTAAAAGGGTATAAATGCGCATTACTTAGAATAGTTTTAGTAAAACCATTTGTTTATTACGAAAAAGTTTATTGGAGATTCCGAAAAAATGCGTTTTTTATTTTTGCGAGAAATGTATTATTTTTATAACAAAAAAACATAACCTATGACACTCTGGAAGTGAAGACGAATCTAACGACACCTCAGATATTAAAGTCGGTTAAGCCGTTTAGGCTGTAGGCGATCATATAGAAACATACAAACAAACATACATACACTCGAAAAACATAACCCTCCTTCTTACGCAGTCGGGTAAAAAAACGTCACTTAGTGCAACATCACATATTTTCGACAAAAAATTCATTTTAATCTAAGTTAAATTTCATACATAACATCATTTTACGTTAATAATTTCTAAAATTATTTTTTCTCTTTGTTGTTATAGTCAGTAATGTCGGAACGTCACAGCGCACACACACTTACTACGGTGCGTGTGTGTGCACAGAATACATAAACAGTATAAGAGACGTAGTCATCCTCTATATTATAGAGGATGACTACGTCTCAAACAATATGAGTGATGATGTCTAATTATGTGCATGTCTTAGCATTTGAACCTTAAACCTCCTGATTGGTAGTCAAGCAGTCACAATTCATCTTCATCATCTGATGCATCTCCACATTCTCCACTGCTGTAGATTAGCCGTCAGCTTAGTCATCTTTTATTTGTTTATTTGGCAATTTAATAACATGCAATTGGTGTGGTCGATCCCGTTATCCACTCATAGAACGCACGGCGTGGTATTAAACAGTGTATCTTTAGTTTGAACCAAGCGGAAAAGCTGTTCGACACAGGCTATACTGGTGCATTCCCTGATGTTAAGTTAGTACTTGAGAGTACTCTAAGACGTAACTTCTACCATAGACAACCTCTGAATTGGCTTATGCTTTTACCCAACTTCTTCTTAGCTAATGCAAAGATTAACTTATATTGGTTTTCCAAAAATTATATTATTAATTTCATTGGCTTCTAAGGCCACAGTCCACGCCGCCATTCACCCCAGCCATTAGGCAAAGAGCTGTAAGGCAACAGCAAACAGTGTGTTTATGTAATTACAAAATGAATCGGGGCACGGCCGCGCTAAAAAGCGTCGAACCAGCGCCAATTAACGAAATGTAATACCTACCTACTCTTTATTTACCCACCTAGCGGAGTTTATTCACAAGGAGTCGAGAAATCGGCGCCTGAACTACTGTACCTACGGTAGTTATCAATAATCATTAAGGCATCTCTTTCATTTAATTCTTTTGATGAACCCTTCAGTCCCATAGGCTAGGCGCTGGCTATTTATATGGCCCAAGCTCGATGGGTTTATCTTGTGTTAGAGATAAACTCTTTATTGTACACACCATAAAATTAATTAGGAACTAGTGTAACTACTGGCGGCCTTATCGCTAATAAGAAGTTCCTATTGCCGTCTGCCGGCTTCATCATCAGAACAGCTCCACACACAATGTAACATTGAAGGTCTGACTGATAGAACTATGACCTAACTCCCCGGTTGAACAAACTTACCTGAACGATTCCGATCGACTAGTGATTTATTGATATCTAGATTATATTTGTCGGGACCCACTGAAGATTCCACAAGTCCAAACAAAGTTATATACCTAGTCACCTCATGTGCCAGAATATTCTGATCTCTCCCAGCCCCAGTGGAGTCAGGAGACTCAGGAGACGCTGAGTGTACAGCAAAATGCGCGAGCACATGTTCAAGAATATAATTGAGCAATCAAACTTGTTGTACCCGGATGTACATTGCATAAACAAACAAATGCAGATTGGGTGAAACATCACTTTAAAGATGGTTCGTG
Organism: Lycia hirtaria; assembly: GCA_947563715.1. NCBI lineage: Eukaryota > Metazoa > Arthropoda > Insecta > Lepidoptera > Geometridae > Lycia > Lycia hirtaria. The sequence continues at coordinate 19,138,987 of OX387386.1, forward strand.
GTTAACACGTGTGTGAACAGATCAGTTCATATTAAACGATTTGTAATCAAAAATAGTCATCATCATCATCTCAGCCATAAAAAGTCTACTGCTGGATATAGGCCTCCCCAATGGATTTCCAAAAAGACCGATTGGAAGCGGCCGGCATCCAATCCAATCCAATTAAAAATAGTACCTTAGCCACATTGACCTAAACTCTTTTTTTTAACGCGAATAAGTCCGCGTTTGACCGTTAACTCGACTGCTGAAAAGCTATGTGGTTGGAGATAAAACACGCAGACTTACTGGTATCTGGACAATTCCTTGTTATCCCCGACATAGGGAACCCTAATGGAGAGCTACGAGTGTAAAAGATTTGTATTATTATTCATAGATAAGATTGGCGTGATAATATTACAAACAATAGTTTTAGATCCAAACATGATTACTTAATTCCACCCTCCCCATTTCACTACAGGACTAGCAGAAAGTCGGCGAATTAACACCCATTTCTCGTTGAAATGCCAAAAATCCGTACTCAGCGATATCGATCCACATTCCTGTTGCGTACTGCACAAGAATGGAATTCGTTGCCGCCATCTCTGTTTCCTGAGATCTACAATCTTGGAATTTTCAAGGCTAGAGTGAATATATATATATATATATCGATAGATCGACGAGCTCCATCCTCGGCCACACCGTCGCTTAACATCAGGCGAGTTGGTGGTCAATCGTAGTTCTATAATGTATAAAAAAAAACCTTACAATAGTGACTCGAGCTAGGGTAAAACTTTGAAAATCAAATTTCCATAGTCGCGCGTATGTCGTTAGCCATCTCGTGAGCGGAGTGGTACCGAACTGAGCCGCAGTGGGATGACAGAAAGGTGGAAGTAGAGCTGGTGTGGGTCGAGAACCACGCGATAGCGCTGTAGGAGTGAGGCGGGCGTGGTACGGCAGCGTGGCAGTAGCGGGTTTTTTATATACCTATACTACTAACTGAGCTGCGAAGCCAGTCAAATGTTTTTTAAGTTAAGGCTATGGAAGACGACTCGAACCAGTACTTGACCAGTTTTATTTTCAAAATAAAATAAAAAATACCTTTTTTCTAGTCAAATTGACGTATCAGAGCGGCGCGGCGTCGGCGTCGCTTCAATGTGACCTCTGTTTCGTGAAAAATCACTTCTTAATTATTATGCGAGTGATATAAACGCGGGCGAGGTGGGTCGCCACTTAATGGAATGAACACCCAGGGTTGTTCACTAATAGTCTACATTATAAAATAACAAGTATATATATATTTTAAAGAAAACAAAATACCCGACTGATGTAGAAGAATGACTTACGATTTCGTCACGCTTAATACGCTATTGGGGGCATGTTTCTTGTGAAAGTATTCTTAAAATTGCTGTAAAAGGTCTTAAATACGCATTCTTTAAAATAATTGTAGTAAAATCACTATTTTTCGGACTGGCTGCGTGGAAAATATACATTTTTCTGGCAGGCTGCGTGGAAAATGTACGTTGGATGATACGAAAAACCTATACTAAGCTGTCTGGCCGCATGTCTGTCTGTCCTATACGGATATGGATATTTATATAACTTTATACTTTTTTTAACTTTTTACTTTTCTTTTTTTTTTAACTTTTTACTTTTTGTGGTTTTTAATAAAGTGTTATCTATCTATCTATCTATCTATACGGATATCTTATAAACCGTAATAGATAGGAAGTTGATTTTTTTACAGAATATGTGTCATTAAGGCGGATTCATCAAATAATAATAATCATTACAAAAATAATAATTCAGTTTGTGTGTGTTCAATGAGGGTCTCCATACAACACGTGTTTTTCACAACGAGGATTGAGCTCGTTGGTTTTTCATCCTCTTTTTGACTTTGACTCTACAGTGAAAACTAATAAATACCAGTATTATAAGTCTAAACAATGCTATGATTATAGTCGAGTAACTTGGAAATATAACCACACGTCAGACACTCCATACAATGGCGCGCTAATCCTAAACCTAGTTATACATACGCAAGTAGGCATCTGTTTGTATACAACACACTCACATGTAAAGTTAGGGTATGAGTTGATGTGATATTAAAACAATTGATTTATCCCCTTGATGCAATCTATTATTAAAACCGAACTATGTACAAAACCTAATTTACATATAAAATAATGTTATATATAAATATAATGTAATATTAATGTTTGCGCTCTATATTTTGATAGTTTTTTTTTTATTCAACAATAGGCTTGCGCTTGACCGTCAACTCACCTGGTGTTAAGCGACAGTTACGTTCCACGATGTAGCGGTCTACGAGATTCCGTATATCAGATATATTCCAAGAGTACGCGACGGGCAGCCCTGATTAGTACAGATAGTCAGTCACCGATTGGCACTCATTAACGCCAGCTGATGACTGACTGCGATCGGTCACGTGATCGCGGACGAATCACAGAAATACCTTTTACGCATTCTAACGATAACTCATTTGATTGTACATTAACTGTACAAGATATATTTTTTTTAAAGGGCAAGTGATTATTAACTACAACAAAACAATATACAAACTCAACTAACTAAACTACTAATAGAATATGTAATTGCTTCGGGAACATATTATTACCACGTTAAATATAAAAAATTCAAGGCGGGCCTGGATGCTGTACGTTGATTATACTAACTAATATTAGATAAATCGCCAGGTGCGCGTCATGCCACGCACAATGTAGGGCTCCGTAGTTGTACATAATTATTTATGTGAATTTGAAACAGGATCTCTTGCTTGATATTACTCGAACATACGAATTATGTTATGTTAGTTTTAAAGATGATTGATTATTACTCGTTAATTTATAAAGCCTACTTAGACGCCATAGTTTTCCTTTTAATTACATTATTTATAATACTAGCATGAATTTTCTGACATCTCTAAAGTCAACCGTTTAGCCAGAACAGCGGGCGGGAACACTTTACTCTAACAAAAATTATCACTTTAAAGTTTTATTTATTTCGGAAACGGATCCCTAAATTAAAAAATGGTTCTCGCACACCCCTAAGAATTATAAATTACCTATCCAACGATATCTTACACGACGGAGTAGATAAAAAAAACAATTATCCTCACTTGTAGGGAAGTTATCTCAAAAACGAAATTCAATATTTTATTCTGCAACTTTCTCGGCGTTCGTAAATTTACTTCAAAATTTGGGGAAGCTATTACTTATATACTATATAATATCTTCTTATGATAAATCGGATAATTTTATTTTGACAAAGAATTTGTTCGTGCGACCGTATTTATAAGCAGAAGTCATTCCCAGCCACACCTCCTAATAACAAGTCGTAGTCTGTATTAATTTACTACGTACCTAAGGAACGACACACATAAAGAAATACAAAATTCGTTGGGGCTGGGAACTCATATTTTTTTTAATTATACGCTAGCTTCCTTTTTTTAAGCCAGTTAAAAAATAACCGAGATCCTGGTCACGCGCAAGAGCTCACAAGGTGTTACCACAGTCCTTGCTTCTTAAAAATTATAACCCGGAAAAAGTATCTTCAAATACAGAGTGAATAAGTATCTTCTAGGTTTACGTGCTTCATCTTCGGCCACAGCATCGCTTACAAAAAAAACATGTTTACCGCATAAACTCGATGGTTCCTGGCTAACTCGATTCGTTGGCAGCCATATTAAAAAACAATTGAACGATAGTGTATTTACAACACCCTCTAAGCACCTCTAAGGCAGTCACTGACCTTTCATGTGATGTAATTTTTTTTATTACGCTTACGCAATATTTTTTTTACTCGATACTGTATAATAGTTGTTTATATTTTTTTTTGTTTCCCCCCAATTAATGTGCACAGTATAAAATACTTTCTGACTGCTTGTAGTAAGCGTAAATTTGACAAAGAAGAGATGGCGAAAATATTAACAAAAAAAAAACCACAGTCAACCATTCTTTTACTCGATATACACCGCGCCTTACTTATTTCTCTTCATTCGATTCGTATTTGCCTCAACGCAGTATAACTTTTGTCCTTCTTGCCAATACCAGTGAGTCACTACTCGGACTTCTGAAAAAATAAATCCTCAATTCGCGGTGAGAATTTTTTTGTTTATCATTATGCTTATGTAATTCTTATAACTAAAACAAAATCGTAAATTTATCTGTTTAAATCCTTTATAAGTGTTACGAATAAACAGTTTTTTTTTATCGGTTGATCGGCTTACACTTGTGTGCCAACTCCTGATGTTGCGCGGCGTTGAAGTCTACGATGGAGCACTCCTGCTCTGAAGAAATCCATTTATTTACTCGCAATTTAAGGACATCCAAATTGTACGCATCGGATAAAACCCAGTCAGGCAAAGTATTCCACAGTTCAGAAACGCGTACAATAAAATGGAACCAAAGCGCTTCATTTGTTTTTTTTTTTTGAATAGACCAAGAAACGATGTCGCTTTTTCGTGCTTCGTGTCGTCCGACGGAAGAAAATATATAATATAAATATATATTTATTTATAATAATGTAAAACCGTACAGTTTTGTTAAATTCGGTTGTATTTTATTTATGTTTGTTACTTCACAACTCCGTCATTTATAAACCGACTTTTTTGTTGTAAATCCTGTACTTTCAAATTGGTTCCGTAGAAATCTCATCAGAATTTCTCATTCAGATTTTTGGAAATCCCATACAGTCAGGTTCTCACGCTCCTTCCTCCCGCGAACCAGCAAAATGTGGAATGTCCTTCCTCGGAAGTTTTTCCCGCCGAGCTTCAACAAAGAGGGTTTTAATAAGGGTGTCTACAAGCACCTTTCCGGGTTAGCAAAGCAACACTAATGTCAGTGATGTTGCAGTTGTCCATAGGCGATGGTTATCGATTACCATCAGGCAAGCCTTCTGCCTTTTTGCTTCTCCTATTTTATGAAAAAAAAGAATCGGTTAAGTTTTTTGGTTTTTAAATCAAAATAAGTGGAAAAAAGTCTGCGTATTTTGAAGTCGATTGTTTCAGTTTTTTTACCATAATCGCCTATGATAAAAAGGAGCCTGTGATGTCCACTGCTGGACATCATAGCCGCCCCCTTGTATTTACAAAAATACCGGTCGGAAGTGGCTTGCATCCAGGTCTGAGGTTAACTGTCCATATGGTGGCTGGTATTCCTACGCTGCCCGGTGCGTGGTCTGCACTCGAGAACATTTCGACCCCATCGATCCTCAATACACAATAAACATCATTTTGTGATCTTTTTTGTGTGTATGATTTTTTATTTTCTCTGTGGTTTTGTTACAATAAAATTATGTCTATGTCAATTGTACGTGTTGTGTGTATGTAACTATACTCGTAATAAGTCGTGGCTTATCGTGGCTTGGCAAGAACCCCACTGAGTACACGATTAATAAAAGCCCGTTTAATAAAAGTAGATCCAAAACGCTCCGTTCGAATTGATCTGTCTTTCAATTATTAACGATCTTTCAATGGTTATTTCTTTCTTTTTTAACCAACTTCTAAGAAGAAAGAGGTTCAAAAATCGACTGTATGTACTTACTCAATTTTTTGTATGTTTGCTCACTTTGCTCAGCGATGTTTCCGCCAATTATGAATTGGTTTTGATGAACCTTTTTTTTTGTAGATACTTCAGAAGTAGTCCCATATAAATTTTATCAAAATCGGTTCAGTGCTTTGGTTTTTAAACCAAAATAAATGAAAAAATATAATCCAAGTAAACGAATTGCGTATATATTTTGGAGTTTTTTTTCAGTTTTTTAAACTATAATTATTTTGTATCTAATTGTGTTTTTTCTTTGGTTGCTAAGTGTGCTAAGCTGTTTCTTTCTAAATATTTTTCTGTGAGTAAGAAGTGTACAGAGTAGTTGAGACGTAGTAATATTTAAAAAAAAAAGCCGAAGTTAATCTATCATCATTTTAGATTTTGACCCGACCCGAAAAGAGGGGTGTTAAAATTTGACGTGTGTTACTCTATAGCGTCACAGCTCGCAAACCGATGGACCGATTTTGATTACGTTTTTTTATTTATTTGACAGAGGATTTTAACGAATGTTCTTAGCGTTGTTTTATCAAAATCGGTTCAGCCGTCTTTTTTGTCGGGGGTTTTTGAGTTTTCTAATCTTATACTTGTATGGTGTAAAAAGTGATAAGTATTACAGTTTTGTAGTGAAAAAAATTCGTTGTTTTGTTTGGTCCACTTTCTTGATGCATACTCTACATGATGCAACTTCCTTGTAAAGTTACGAACAAAGAATATAAATTCCGCTCCCGGAACCGTGTACTCTTAAAAATGTTTTTTTCCCTGCTACGAAACTGTGGTTACGAATAAGGAAAAAACCTCTTCGATCGACACTAGTATCGTACCAAGAATAATTATGTTTCGTACGAAACAATAGTTACGTACGCGGCCGAAGCGGATCTCCCTACCACCTTCCCTGTTTGCCTTAGATCTACAATCTTAGAATTAGAATTTTAAATGTAACAACAGATCTCTAAATCTACGAGCTCCATCCTCGGCCACGCCTTTACTTTCCGTCAGGGACATCAGGGAATTGGTGGACAAACCGTTATTTGTATAAAAAATATAAACATATATCTCGTTTAAAAAAAAAAGAATAAATTATACAATCTAGTATTATTTTCATGGCGTAAAATGTAGATGAGTAATAGCCGCACTTTTTAAAATTAGAATCTAATGTGAAAAAGGTAAGTGATAGTAATTACAGCTTGCGGAATGTTTTACTGAGTAATGAAAGTTAATTTACAATTTGAGCTTTTACGCTTATTAACATTAGATTTATGAAAGTACGAGTATTTTACGATGACGAAGTTAATTCTTTTGTTATATTTTTTTTTTAACGACTGCCTTAGTACCTTAAACTGTTTTCCAGGAATGTTGCTATATTTCCTCGTGTAGCCCAAACAGCTTGAGTGATTTCGGTCTGCAAGAACATCTTAAATTCGAACGAAGCGCTTTGGCTTCACTTTTATTGTACGTATCACCAAAATGTCGAATACGCTTCCTAGGTGGCTCTTTCCGAATAGATATAATCTGGGTATATTCAAATCGCGTGTGAATATATTCCTTTAAGTAAAACGCGCTTCATAAATACCGGTCGATCGTTTACCTTCAGGTGAGTTAGCGATCAAGCTCAAGCCTATATTATTGAATTTAAAAAAATCCGTAGTATCTATGTGCACCGAATGATATTTCTATTTTACCTATGTTTTTTTTTCTGTTTTGGTTCACAATTCGACTTTGTTTTTTTTTATCTATTCAGCGATTACTTCGCCACTTATGAATTGATTTTGATGATTATTTTATTGTTCGATGGGTCATCATAGTCTTCAGAGGAGGTACCGTATAATTTTTATTAAAATCGGTTCAGCACTTTGCTTTTTGTAACAAAATAACTGGAAAAATGTGTAATCCAAGTAAAGGAATTGAATATTATGAAGTCGGGTTTTTTTGAGTTTTTTAAACTATAATTATTAAAACATCACTTTTTGATCTTATGTGTTTAAAATGTTTTTGCGAGAAGGTATCCTCGCGCCCCAAGTTCTCATTCCGTTTGTTGATGCAGGGATCAAGCGAGCTCCCCCCGGCGTCCCCGCAGCCGTCGGCGGACCGGCTGTCGGTGACGTGGGCCGAACCCGGCAGCATGACATCTTCGGGGGTGAACCTGTTCCACCTGCCTTCAGAGACACCGCTCACCAACGAGCTCAAGTTCTCACCCACCGCTGGAGGTGTGTATTATGTGTATTTACTCCCGTATCACTACTCCCACAGGCCTTCAATGTAACGAGACTGCATGTGTTACTTCACTGTATTGATATAGAATAGGCGGAATCAAGATCGGGACTTGAAACTGAAAAAAAAATTAAGTCAAAATCAGCTTTGCATCGCTACATCTGACGCAACGTAGCTTAACATCAGGTGACTTGGTGGTAAATCGTAGATCTATCTTGTATATAAAAAAAAAACAGTTGAAACAATTATGCCAAAAATCTAGACTGGGACCGTACCACAAGCGTTCAAACAATCTTAATTCAATATTACTTTTACTTTTGTCTCGTTCTTTCTACAGCAAGACAAAGATCAAAGTAATATTGAAATAAGATTATTTTTAGGATTGTGGTTACCTCCTGGGCCCTTATTCTGTATGACCATCGGCCGTATAACGTGAATTTGACGTTCTTCGTCTACAATGAAAATTAGACTTTGGTTTCTTAAACTTAAAGGCTAATTTTCATTGTCAATGCACGCACGTCACGTACGTGAACGCGGCCGATGGTTATACGGAATAAGGGCCCTGTACTCTCGGCTGATTTCAGCAGGCTGACGAGGGGAAGTCCACAATACACGACACGGGTCGTGTATTGTGGATTGTTATAGGTCTTAAGTATATGCATGTGCAGTAAAAAATTTAAACTATTTTATTATTTTGTGGAAATAACAAAGTTAATGAAGTTTTCTTTTTGCCTAGTTTAAAACGCGACCGCTTTGCGGTTAGGTGAATGATGTCGGAACATGACAGCACGTGACAGATATACCTAATAATATATATATATATATATATATATATACATATACATATATATATACATAAGTAGTAGTGGGTATGAGCATTGGGATTATCTTTAGACCTTTATCGGTCTGGAGTAATCGATTTGCTTTTTGTGTAGTAGTTTAGTTAATTATACTTAATTAACTGTGTAGTTTGTGTATATTGTTTTGTTGTAGTTAATAAAGGCACTTGCTCCATTACAAAAAAAAACATATTATCATAATTACGTATAACCTTTAGCAGTCATAGAAAAAATACAAAGCTACTGAAGTAGCAAATTTCTCTTGAAACGACTGATATTCGCCGCGATCGGGTCTAAGACATCTTTTCTGCGAAACGCCTCATGATCAATTCATGGAATCGGACCGGCCAAGATAATGCATCCTACGAAACCGGTTCCGCGATTAGCCTGGTTTGGCGATAATAATTTGACTCTGTAGAAAAAAAGTTCTTTATTTTGTAATACTCAAGTAAATCTTTATAATATGAAAAGAAACACCGACCGTTGCAAAGTTAAATCTGGCCTCAGTATGACGCCGATCATACGTGATATTATAATCGTTGATCTTCTGATCTGTTGTTAGAACTTATCACTGTTTTGGTATTAAAGAGAAAAAAAGAAAGAAAAAAAGCCAAGTATCAGCTGGAAGCTTTAGAATCAGTGGACCGGCGAGCTGTGAGGTTAATCGGTGACGATAAACTAGCTGCCAAGAAGCTACTTAGTCTACTTAGTACACCGCCGTAAAGTAGCATGTCTGTTTCACTTCTTTTTCTCCCCATTTCACTACAGGACTAGCAGAAAGTCGGCGAATTACCACCCATTTCTCGTTGAAATGCCAAAAATCCGTATTCAGCGATATCGATCCACATTCCTGTTGCGTAATGCACAAGAATGGAATTCGTTGCCGCCATCTCTGTTTCCTGAGACCTACAATCTTGGAATTTTCAAGGCTAGAGTGAATAGATATCTTCTAGATCGACGAGCTCCATCCTCGGCCACACCGTCGCTTAACATCAGGCGAGTTGGTGGTCAATCGTAGATCTATAATGTATAAAATGTTTAAATTTTTATCGACTTCAAGATAGAGGAGATAACAATTCGCCTGTATTTTTTTATGTTTGTTACCGCATAGCTCCGTCACGTTTTTAGTTTGAAACTTCACGTATTTTTCAGTAATATTATGAATATTCTTTATAAAGTTGTCTACTGTTTTTGTGGGTTTACCATTTTTTATTATAATTTAATTACAAAGTACAAATTGGTTCTGGTATTCGATTCAATGCTGTTCATTATCCCGCACATATACCAACATTTCTTTTGAGCAACCGTATTACAAGTATGAGCTTAGAGAACGTAAAAAAACGGCTGCACCGGTTTTGATGAAACTTAGCTGAGAATACTTTCGAGGAAATCCTCTTTCAAACAAAAAAAAAAACTAGATCAAAATCTGTTCATCCGTTTAAGAACCAAGCCACAGACACACAGATACATACATACATACGTCATTAACACCGCTCTTTTTGGGTCGTGGGTTAAAAAATGTGCTAAACAGCAACATCAAAACACAAAATGTTAAAGATGGTTCAGAAGACGAAGACTACTCAGCCAGCCTGAGTGCTGTGCTGCGGCAGCGGCGCGCAAGCGTGCGTCGGTCGCGCAAGGGTCGCGTGCGCCGCCCCTCCTCACCCTTCCTACCCGACGAAACCAGACCACGCAGGCGATCTTCCGTCTTCACCACCAGCTCTGGAGAGTAAGTTATTCTATTAACTATATATACTGGCTGGCCTTGTGGCTCAGTTGGTAGTGTGTCTACGTCTACCTGCTGAACTGAAAGGTCGTGGGTTCGATCCCCACCCAGGACAAACATTTGTGTGATGAGCATGGGTGTTTGTTCTGTGTCTGGGTGTTTCTATGTATCATATGTATATATTTACAAAAAAAAAGTTTAAATGTATTCTATCAGCCATCTAGTTCCATAGTACAAGCTCTGCTTAGTTTGGGCTAGATGGTGTTGTGTGAAATGTCCACAAATATTTATTTATTTATATAATATATACTAGAGCGGAAACTACTTTAGCAGCGTTGGTGACCTTTGCAGATCTATTGTGACAACCTTGTGAGTTGTGACAATAGATCTGCATTGTAGCACCTCCCTAAATCCAATGCTAATAATCTCATCCATCCGTTTAACATCAGACACACATACACATCACCCCTCTTTTTGGGTCGGTATTTTGAAATAATTAATTATTTTTTAAAAGTCCAGCAGCGCCCTCAAACAGCGTCCTTTTTGGTTAGTTCTCTAGCTGAACACTAATAGACTCAAACATCTCGCATATAATCCAAAGAAATGTTATACTAAGACATTTTATCATTAATAATTTGATCAACAGTACAGCTATATCAATAGAAGAAGCACCAGCCATTGTGACTCAGGAGCAAATATTCGAAAATATCCACCTGCACAAGGAGGTACTGGGCTCAGTAAAACAACAACCTCTGGGCTTGAGGAGAAAGCTGAAGATTGTCCATCAGGTAACATTACAAAACAATTGAACTTTCAAGTTCGATTCCACTTCGTGGTTTTAAAAGGTTTTATAGGCTATTGGATACTAGTCCTTTATCCAATTTCTTTATTTTTTTCGATTCTCTTCTTTTCGTCAACAGTCCTAGTCATAGTCAAAGCCAAGTAATAAAAGTCACTGTCAAGTCCTCGTCACCTTTCAAGTGGTGGTGATTTTACAGGAAGCTTCTATGGAATTTTGCCGATAACGTAAAAAAGTTATATTTCACCGCTTTATTTCACTTGCTCAATCACACACTAAACTTGCTCGAACACATAATGAATAAAACACCACCACATTCAATAACATGAGTTTAGGAAAATAAAACAAAGCCACTACATGATTCCATAGCGTTCCCGCCAGAACTTTTGTCCGTTTCCACATTTATCTTGTTTTATTGCTAGATATTGATTTTATTTTAACGAAATATCCATAAATATTGTTTAATATAGGTAATATTTTTGAAAAAGTTATGTGATCATAAACAAAATGTAAAATGTAATGGAATATATGTATGTACCTGTAGCAGCTTATTTTTTACCTTACTACGTCGAAGCAAAAGGAAGAGATATGTTTTATCATTACAGACTTTAAAAAAAAAAGAGGTTAACAATTCGGGTGTATTTTTTGTATGAAATGATATACTTTCAGATTGGTCCTATATAAATTTCGTAAAAATCGGTTCAGTAATTAGTTCAGTATTAGTTTTAAAAACATTATTGCGCATTTTGACGTCTGTTTTTCAGTTTTATTAACTATAATCATAATTCTCAACCAATCCAGGTATCCTGGATCAATTTAGAATTATAAATAAATCGCAGTTAATCATATGCTGAAAAATAGCTGTTCAACTTGATTTTTAAATAAAAATCGAAGTTACAATTTATAATTATTACTTTATTATTTATTAATTTATATTATATCTTAACAGTTCTGGATTCTCTCTGGATACTGATTAAATCGCAGTTACTATTGTAACATTTTTCGGCAATACTCTGTTGTAGGCAAAAGGTTATATAAAGCGGCACGAAGGTCAACTGCAAGAGAGGCTGGCGCAGTCTAAAAGCACCAGGGATATATACGCAAGATTTAATATTTTGATTGCTGCAGTAAGTAATTATACATTTAAATGTGTTGCACCAACTCTTCAGTATATTATCAGTCTTACTTATAAACGCTGAATAAGCACTTTTTAGTTTAACAGAGTTTTGTTTCGTTTTCGCGCGTTACGGTTCCCGTCTGACAGAAAGTTACGAGTCCTTATTCAGTGAATAAGATTTTTAACATGCGTTTATAAGAAAGACGGTATGTATGGTTATACTCATCAGCTATTGACAACCTTTGCCATCTTTCACAACCTTGATTTTTTTAGGTTTCCGTACCAAGGGTACGGGAGACTATTCGTGAAGCTACGGTGTCTGAATGTCTGTCTGTTAAAGGGGTCTCTTTTGAACGGTACTAGATACGTCTCAAAATTGTCAAGATTGTAGGGCTTACTTTGATGTAAATCTACTAACCCTAAAACCTGGTCAAATGCGAGACAAGCTTGCGTAAATAATTTTGGATAAATGGGACATTATTGTACAAGATAAAACGTGCTAGAAAAAAAAGACAAGTGAACGTTTCGTTGACAGTTGAAAGTAAACTCAAATGTACTCATTTGTTAGGCGTGGATAAGGTTCTTGTTTTTTCTTCAAACGGGCTGTGTAAAACTGTTTTACTATTCCAAAGAAGTGGGCCTGTCAAGTTTCTGAAACATTTTGCGACGTGTTTAAATCTGAGAATTATTGTAAATTAATATATTTAAAATAATATATACCGAGTTAATCATTATAATTCTAGAAATGGCAACAAATGAAGCGCGAAGCCGCAAACACGTCTAACCTGCTAATACCCTGGGAGCTACGAATCAAGGAGATAGAATCTCATTTTGGCTCTGTCGTTGCGTCATATTTCACTTTTCTGCGCTGGCTGTTCTGGGTTAACCTGGTCATCGGATTCATCCTCTTGGTGTTTGTCATTGTGCCTGAGGTTAGAAAATCAGATTGATCTGTAGCGTAAGCACATATCGGGCACTCCATATAAAGGCGCGCTATTTAGTGACAAGTTGCCGTCTGTATAATATAACGCACACACAGACACCAAACTCACACCCTACACCCACCCACACACACTCACACATATGTATGAACTTATGGTCGTTGTCTGACAGCCGTTTGTGTGACGTCAATTAAAATTCAAACGCTTGAAGCAAACTCTGGCAAACGACAGAGTGAGCGCGGGGAGCGAGTAAAGGTGGGTACAGACTGGTGAAACGTAACATGAAATGTACCATGCAATGAAAGAATTTGCCGTACACATTGCTGCAATGTATCATGAAAGGAACACACTTTGCAACAATTTCTCATAGTTTGGACGTGTTGTGCGCGCGAAATGTGCATTTCACGCGCGCTCTACAAGCATTACAAACCGCGCGCGGAGCGACCCATGATTTGTCGGTTTTTCGATCGAACACAAAGGAGCACGCAGGGTGAGAGGTTCGTAGTGAATGCGCGGTAAGAGCGCGCTATGCGTCCACGCTTGCACCGAACATGCAATGAAAATTTCGGCATGCACCGAACATGACTGATACATTTCATGTTACGTTTCACCAGTCTGTACCCACCTTAAGAAACGAAAAGAGAACGAGATTGGTGGGAGACGGAAGATGTTTCGTTCTGTATGTATGTATAACTAATGTCTTCTGTGGCGTGAGACAAGTGGTGTCCTATTGTCGTTACCGCCAATGCATTAGAAAAGTTCAATTTCACAGAATTCGAGTTCCTTTGAGAAAAATAATAAAGTCATTTATATTTGACATTGGCATAAGCTAACAAAACGTCACGTTACAAGCTCAAAGCGTTTGCGTTTTTATATGCGTAAATACATACTCGTGATACATAGATATAAAATACGGGTGTATTGTATACAAATATATACATAAACTTCAGTTGTGCTTTCGGTAAAGGACAACCGAAGTTTTTCAAGTCAATAGTTGTATGTACTTTTTCAGTGTCTAACAGCCAACCCCAAACAAGACGGCGGCCGTAAAATCATAATGGAAGAAGAATTGCCGAACGCTACTAACCTTCTTACTCTGTGGGAGTTCGAGGGCTACTTGAAGTTCTCGCCCATATTCTACGGGTACTACAGCAACATCGAGCGGGTTCAGTACAGGATGCCACTGGCTTACTTTCTGACAGGCTTAGTGGTGTACATCTACAGCTTTGTCGCTATTTTGAGAAAGTGAGTGTATAATTTATATACTTGTTATCTATATAATATGACTTCAAAAAAAGGTTTCTATCAAAATCTCATTCTAGGTCTAATTGAAACAACCTTTTTTTTGAAAATGTTTTCCTCTTTTTATTTTCTTTTATAACCCCCGACTTAAAAAAAGGGGTGTTATAAGTTTGACGTGTGCTTCTGTGTGTGTGTGTGTGTGTGTTCTGTGTGTCTGTGGCATCGTAGATCTCAAACGGATGGACCAATTTTTATTTTGTTTGAAAGAGGGTTATTTTTTCGTCTTTTGTCGGGGATTGGAGAATTTTCTAAACTTATACTTGTTGTTACAAAGTTTATACCTTGGAGGTGGTCCCATAAAAAAATTCATCGATTAAGTTTGTATTAAGAAGATATTTATTGTCACATAACTTTTCCAGGATGGCAGAGAATTCCCGCATGTCTAAATTGTCGGAAAAAGAGGATGAATGCATATTTTCGTGGAAACTATTCACTGGATGGGACTTTATGATCGGCAACACAGAGACGGCACACAACCGCATCGCATCCGTGGTACTGGGCTTCAAGGAGGCACTGCTCGAAGAAGCAGAGAAAAAGAAGGACTTGAGAAAGTGAGCCATAAGCTCCATTTGTCGTATGCTCAATTTTTCAAATCTCCGACTGTAGTTTCAACCGTATTCGGCGGTCTTTTTCAAGGCACCGCAGATGGCACCCCTGGTTGACGACTTAACATATCGAGCGTGGGAGTGCTGAGCGCGTCATCAACCGCGCGCACACATGGGAATGCCAAAGTTAACGCATACGCAATATAGGATGTCACTAAAAAGTGCAACAATACTGAAAGATGTCAATCTACCCTTATAAGTAAACAACTTTTAGCTTAGAGACTACACGAATAAACAAATTGCTTCATATCTTCCATACATTTTGTAAGAGGACAATAGATAATGTAACAGCATTTTTTTTCGCTATATCTGATACGATCGCTTTTGACTGGCCTCGTAGCCCAGTTGGTAGTATGTCTGTTGGTTGTGGGTTCGATCCCCACCCAGGGCAAACATTTGTGGGATGAGCGTGGATGTTTGTCCTGTGTCTGGGTGTTTTTATGTATCCCAAGTATGTATTTACAAAAAAAAGTATATTTATATTCTATCAGCCATCTTGTTGATAATTTGCTACATATATTATTTTAAATAAGATGACTTGCACTATTGTATTTGGTAATCCTGTAAAGATAACTGTAAATTGAATTAAATAAATAAAGAGTTTCCATAGTTAAAACTCTGCTTAGTTTAGGCTAAATGGTGTTATGTGAAATGTACACCAATATTTATTTATTTATAGTAAAAGTTATTCACTTTTAAGAGTATATTGACGATACAGTATGTTGCACTTTTCTCTGACATATTGTAGTTGTATAGTAGTATTGTAACGCATTTTTTCAGTTGGCGTATCATATCTTTACGCGCTCTCGTGAACATATGCGTCGTTATGCTCCTCGCCTTGTCCGCTTATGCCGTGGTCACTGTAGTGTCTCACACCGACGACGGCACCGCTAAGTCCAGAAACTGGTGGCGAGAAAACGAGACAACTATAGTTGTCACTGTTATTTCAATAACGTTCCCGGTGTTTTTTGAACTGCTCGGATATTTGGAACACTACCATCCTAGAAAACAGTTGAGATTACAACTTGCGAGGTAATACTCGAATTGAATTTATGTGATCCTTTACAATTGTCATTATCATCTCAACCACAAGAGTCAACTGCTGTGCATAAGTATTCCATGTATTTCCAATTCGATCTCGCAGAAAGAGCATATCCCTCGTCATATCCATCCTCCATCCTCTAATTTTTCTCTCCATCATCGTTTACAATATTGTATATGAATTTATTATATTTTTGATAGTTCATGAATTATTATTTTTTTGTTTTCAGAATAATGCTACTGAATCTCTTGAATTTGTACTCTTTAATATTTGCATTATTCAGTAAAATTGATGGAATGAGCAAAGAATTACGCCAGCTTAAGCCAGTTTTAAACACGAGCGCTACGAATACTACGGATAATGCCTTAAACATCACTGAGTCATTGGTACAACAAACACCAATCAATTGTGAAGAAACCATTGTATCATGTGGTGTATGCACTCATCAAATTAATTTACTAGCCATAGATAGTGAGCCAACTGCTCGTAAAATCAAATCTTCTCCAACAAAAACTAGAAAAAACGAAAGTTCAAAGATTATCCCCGATACCGATTTTCAAAGTTATAAATTAGTGGCATCAAACTTGGAAAAATACGAAGAAAAGGTTGAATCCACTACAATAGACACCTTGCTTGCAATAAAAAACGAATTACTCAAACTTCGAATAGTCGCCCAACAAATGAAGGAAAACGCTGAAAATAATACTGAATTAGAAATTGATGATAATGATTACAATTTTTTTTATAATATCTCCGAAGATACTACAACAGAAAATGAACAAGTGTCTACATTCGCACCAAGCAATGTTGATGATTATAGTTATTCGACAGAATCTGAAACTAGTATTACGCCAACAGATCAGCCTTTGTATACAATTGAATTAACAGAAATAGTTACGTATGAAGAAAGTACTGGAACTGATGTAATAACTACTAATGAACATGATTATAGTACAGAATTTCCAAATGTAACTGATACAGATGTAAGCGGTGAAACTGAAAACTTTAGAAGCACAACCACGGAAACTATCGACGAAACACAAAGTACTACTATGACATCAGATGCTGACACTACCGAAACAAATATTATTACTGATGATTCTAGTACTACGACTAGTGATTATACAACTTCTGAAACAAGTACATCGTACACAAACAAAAAGGAGCTACCGACACTATCTACTACAAACATAGTCAATACTTTCGTAACAACAATTGATGATGTATCGACGACTTCGATATTGGACTATACAGAAAAAACAATATCACGTAATGTAACGAAATCTTGCCCCGATGTGTCATTTAATTGCTCAGTGACTTGTGGGAAAAGAAGCATTACTCAAGTGCACACAATAGTAAACTGTACAATAATAGAGAGCGTGTGCTATGAAAGAAAATGCAATGTTTATATTGGTGCAAATGATCTGGTTGCAAATCAAACTAACGCAACGATAAAAGATATAGCGTATACTGATCATTATAACAATACACAATACAATTTGACTTTGCAAACTCAGAAAAAGCTACTCAAGCTATGTTGGGAAACAATGTTCGGCCAGGAATTAGTAAAGCTTACTATGATGGACTTGGTAAATAAATATTTAAATCAGTGTTTGCTTTAGTTGCGTTGTGTGTGAAAATAAACGTGCACGATTATTTTTTTCAGTTTTCTCATTAAAGGACTCGTCTCACGTTCACTTCGTTTCGTATTTGACATTAGCTTTACTACATTCGTCGTTCCTCTTAAGTATCATAAAGTGAGCTACATTTTTGGCAGCTGTTTATATTTTTCCCATGAAATATAATTACTACCTACCCTACTTATTTGTATTGCTTTAAATATTTCGCCTAATATATTTACTGCCATATTTAAGTACGATGAAATTTTGAAGATTCATCGATTTATGATGTATCTAATCAACAGACTACCTTTAGAGTGAGACTATTTGAGTCTACTTATAAATTCCCAATTCTGAAGTAATCCACTGAATGAATTTCATCGAAGCTACTTCTGTGATTTGTCGCCCTGTAAAAGGCACTGTGTAAATTGTAATATCTTTGTATATTGCAGGTATTTGTCCTGTTGGGCACTTTATTTATGGACTTCTTTCGCGCACTATTTGTGAGATACATGAACCGATGCTGGTGTTGGGATCTAGAGAAGAAGTTTCCAGAATATGGTGATTTTAAAATAGCTGAAAACATTTTACACCTTATAAACAACCAAGGGATGGTTTGGATGGGCATGTTCTTTTCACCGGGCCTTGTCGTGTTGAACGTGGTCAAGCTGATGATTATGATGTACCTTAGATCCTGGGCTGTCATGACTTGTAATGTTCCACACGAAGTAGTCTTCAGAGTTTCCAAAAGCAACAATTTTTATTTAGCACTTCTTCTTACTATGCTGTTTTTGTGTGTTCTGCCTGTGGGCTATACTATTGTGTGGGTCCAACCGTCGTGGCATTGTGGCCCTTTCTCCGACTACGAAAGGATTTACTACATATTGAGGGACAACATTTACAAGTTACTGCCAAACGGTGTGAATTTTGCTTTACAGTATATCGCATCACCTGCTATCATAATTCCTCTACTGGTATTGCTTATATTAATAATATATTATTTAACTTCGTTAACAAACTCATTGAGGGAAGCTAACAATGATTTAAAGGTAAGTTCAATAGTTTTTTGCTGTAAAAGAAATCCTCTATTGTTTTTAATGTTAATTAAAATATATTTTCTGTTATTTATAGATCCAATTGCGCCGAGAAAGGACCGAGGAACGAAGAAAAATGTTTCAGTTGGCAGACACTAGGAGGCGAGCTGGGTCCTCTTCAATGGATAACACGCCTTTTGCACGATGGAAAAAAGCTTTACCATCTCTACCACTAAGCAAATCAATTGACTCGGAAGAACCAAAACCTACTGAAGATAATGCAGTGCCGTTGAAAACAGTTAAAAAGAAAGGTAACGAAAGTGTTGATAATCGAATATACTTTAACTATTTTTAAATGAAAACTACAGATCACTCACGTCTATTTTGAGTAGTAATATCTGACTATAGTTTCAACCGCATTCGGTGGCCTTTTTCAAAGGAGCAGCGCAAACGTCTCTCTCAGTTGCTCGGTTGATTACGTGCCTCGCACTGAGATGCGAAGCGAGAAGAGAGTTCAACTCAAAACAGACGTGAGTGACCCGTAGTTTTTATAAAAAAATGTGTGAAAAGTTAGTTTCCATAGATCAAATGTTCTGAAACAAGAAAAAAACTCATAGTATTCATTGTATTTATTATTTTAGGAGGAATATTTGCAAAAATCGTAAATCTGGCTCTTGATAAAAAATCGGATGCACCAGTAACACCCGATTTACCGTCTCCCTATTCATATAACATGGACGATGAATCCGATACAAACTTTCATGAAACCTTACCCAAAGACATCCTTAAACTTAAAGATATCACAATATTAAAAAATATCGACCAAAAAAAGAAAAATAGTGTGGAATTTAAAACAGATGAAGACGAGAAAGACAAACCCAAAAGTGATAAAACTCGCAACGCAAAGCATGAAGGTATTGATGATGATAGTAATGAAAAGAAAGATGTAGTAGAGACACAAAATAAACGTTTTTCTGATGCTAACGTTAAAAAATCCAAATTTTTTAAGGTTGAAGAAGAAGAAAACGAAACTAGAAAAATAAATGAGAAACAAACATCAGAATCTAGCACACAATCAAAACAGTCTGATTCTATTGGGTCTGTTATACCTGTTATAATGATAAGCACAACTGAAAGTGACGAAGAAGTATTACAAACTGATAAAGCAAAGAAAGATACAAAAACAAAAGAAAAGAAACATAAAGATTACGTCAGAGGTAGCAGAGCACATAATGACGAAGCTGAAAAGAAAAGTCCAAGAGGCAGTTCAGATACAAAATCTCTTCGAAGGCAAAGTAGCGTGGATAGTATTAAAGGCGAGAAAGCTGTTAAAGAAGTTAAAGCCGAAGAGGGACACAAGTATCAATATTCTTTGTAGATCGAGAAAAAATAATGATTAAATAAATTAGATTTGAATAATCAATAGTTTTTATGAGGTTTCCGACTTTCAAGCTAGGTTTAATATTCGATGTAGTATAACTTTACCTAAAAATAGATTGAGTTTTAGATAAAAAAAGACGCATTCGATAGATATCGAATGCTTCTTCAAGCGTAAACACATGGTTGTCAAACGCAGACTTATAAAAACGTATAATAACGAAAACCTACACTTCGACTTTATTGTTTATTTTTTACACGGGAATAATATGTCTCCCAAGTCTGCAAAGCTGAATAAATATGCACGAATTTTAATTTTTACTTCTCTAAGAATATTTTGTAAATAAAAACTACATAATAACTAAAGTTTCACTAAAAAGTCGTTTAAAAGCAATTGAGAGTCGAAAAGCACATGGAAGTTACCTGCCTTATATAAAACCGTGAGATTCGTCTAGTGACAGAATACTAAGAAACAAATAAATGTTGACACAATAAATCGAGAGTAAAAAAATCAACGTATTTTTTTTTGCAAATGTTATGATTTTTAAAGTTCAGTACTTCCATCACGGTTCCATAGAACTATTGGAAAGATGAATATCAATTATCTGTTACACAATTAAACTAGCCAATAGATCTGAAGCCAAGCGTGAAATTCCCACGTTTACCTTTTTAAATTTGCAAGTATGTAGGTACGTGCCCAGCTCAGTAAAGCCATACTAAAATTTTATGTTGTAAAGCCATAGACTACTTAATAGTACGTACAGCTTAAAAGTAAAAGCTACCGAGCATTATCGCATCCCGTCAAATCGTTCGACGAATTGGGCGTCATAATGGCGTCGGTCGAATCTCCAGCCTGCACCCCTATCAGGGCGCGCGCCCGTGCCGATTCCACAAGCCAACTCATTACGCGACCGGGCGCCGCGCTGTGAGGATGCCGCCCGTCACGGCGCTACCGGCGCTTCTCCTACTCTTATCGAGTGTCTCGGCAGAGATCCTCACCCCGCCGTACTTCAATCTAGCGACCGGAAAGAAAATCACGGCGACAGCGACGTGCGGAGATGAAGGCGCCGAACTCTACTGCAAGCTAGTCGGCGCAAACGCAGACCATGATGAACACGTGATACAGGGACAGGTATGTTTTTGGTTTTGATCTGACGTTTGCTGCTAACTTCCGTGCGATCTTTAGTGTTTACCAAAAACAAACTGATTCAGATTGTGTTTTTGCCGTTGTAGGATTTCAAAAGCTTCATAATACTGATTCAAAATATTAAGATTTTGTTAATGTAGCATTTCAAAAGGTTCATTTTAATAGCTTCAAATGTTGAAAATTGTGTGTATTATAAATAATTAATCATCGAAAACATACCTCATTGTGTAAACTGTCGGTTAATAACAGTAGGTGAATCTAGTTCCGAGAATATATTTATTTTAATTTTCGTTTAACTAGCTAACTGACTATACAGGTGATTACAAAGATACTTTTATAAATATTAGATTAGTGACTATAAAGATATTTTATTTTCTTAGAATAGATACATAAATAACACATAAACACGCAATAGATCTATGTACTACTTTGTGGTTTTGCGTACTCAGCAAAAATGCATTTGTCATTTGAGACATGCAAACGTAAGTAAGCATATCTAAGTACATTCCTGTGACTCGTTTACATGACTCACTTGAATCTTAACAGATTATTACGTAGTGTAAGTACCAACAAAATATTACGACATAATGGAATGCTTAAAATAAAGAACATATAAGCGAGTACGAGCACCCGACTGATAACCGGGAGCACTGATAAGGGTTTATCTCTCATCCTGTTTCCACGCATCCCTTGATAGCGGGTCGACGCTCGCCGCACTTGGCAAATATCCATCTATATCATAAATTGTAATATAACTACGTACTTTAAAACCATGAAGTTTGTATGTCGACCATAGAGTCTTTATGTCATAAAATTTAAAAAAAAACGCATGCACTTGCGTTTTTTTTTGTAATGTAGGTATTTAGTACATGAGTAGAACGTTTTATATAAGTTCTTGTTTCCATAGCAACGTTAATATTGTAGATATTTAAAATAACGGCATATATTTCATTTGTTGCCGGTTGCCGGTCTCTTTCTCTCTAACATAGTATTTATACGTAATGTCTCTTCCCAAAGATTTGTTAATCTTTTGCGAAGAACAAAATAAATAATTCTTGAAGTTCAGCTTAGGTTGAACCCTTGTTGACCTATGGCGGTGCGGTTGCTTTTGAACATGCACGGGGTTCGTTTCTATATGGGGCGATGTATCTCTGTTTACATGACCAATTTAGATATTAGTTGGAATTGGGTTACATCATCGATACCGGGAATTATATTGGGAAGCTGTAACTATGGCGTATTGTTTCTTACCCAAGGAGGTCAAAGTTTGTTTGATTTGTTATGTATATAAGTATACATGTTTGCTTAACCAATTTCGGTATATGAAGTGTCCTTAGACTCTCTTATATTTATGTAGCAATGTGTCTCTATTGTCATAGGCTATATTTTTTATTTTTTGGCAAAAAAAATATCGAATACATCGCTGGCAATGAAGAAATGGTCACTCCTTAGACTGGGTCATTCATGAGTTGAACAATAGAAATAAATACAAAGAGTGCAACATGTTTTTCGAACACTCTCCGTTGGGTTTAATAGATTTTAAACAAATTTTACATGAGATAAGGTGGTCTGATAATCATTTAACTCATTTAGTTTGCGTGAATAACACGGTTATTACCAGACATTTTTTTTATAATAGCCTAATATAAAGCTCGTTAAATATAAAGAAGATAATGTGCTTGCGTATCCGCACATACATACCTACTGTGTCGATAAAAAAGTATGTATACAAGATTATTACAAAAACTCGATAACCTACGACCCTACCAACGATACGAATGAATGAAATAGAACACTACTAATTTGAATAAAAATGTATTTAAGGCATCGGGGTTAAAATATGATAAGGATGTATACAAGTATCAACATTAAGTATTGTATTTTTTTTATCGATTACAAAAAAAGGAGATTGTCAATCTGTTTTTTATGTTAGATCAAAGTTAAGCGACGGTGTGGCCGAGGACGGAGTTCGTCGATCTAGAAGACATCTAGCCAAAAAATAGATCCCAAAATTCTAGCTCTCTACAATAAATTGTTTTGTTTCGTGCATTTTTTAACAATCTAATTAGGTTTCTTTATTGTTGTTCGTGAGCAACAGTTACCAAGTCAAAGAATAGAGGATTTATTGGCTATAGAAGAATTCAGTGTTCATTTAATATGTATTTATTCAAGGTAGAATTAATGGAAAATAATACTCAGACGAAACGAAAACGGATAATGCTTAGCGGTAGAGATTTCATAGTTTCTCCTTTTGTATGGACAAGAGCACGGTAAACGTTTCTCTTAAATCACCATAAGTCGATGGATGACAGCTCTGCTATATTCAATACGACATTTTATTGGTCACGATTCAAAGAACCCTCTGCGAAGGCCGTAAAATACCCATTAGCGGGATAAGCTCCAAGAGCCATAAACCTGACAGACCTTTATTACAAGGCACGAAAGGGATTATTTTGTATCTCTTACCTGATCATGAAGTATTTGCTAATTTGAATTTGCATGGATTATATATATATATAAATAAATAATAAATAAGTATTTGTGGACATTTCACACAACACCATCTAGCCCAAACTAAGCAAAGCTTGTACTATGGAACTAGATGGCTGATAGGATACATATATACTTTTTTTTGTAAATATATACATATGACACATAGAAACACCCAGCCACAGAACAAACATCCATGCTCATCACACAAATGTTTGCCCTGGGTGGGGATTGAACCCACGACCTTTCAGTTCAGCAGGTATACGTAAACACACTACCAACTGAGCCACAAGGCCAGTCAATATATAGTATATCGTACTAGGGCAGTGTAGGATTAGTGTTATTACTCTGAGCTCAGTTACCATAACCAAGCACAATACATACCTATTTAAGGGCCGTTCTCAATCATTCTTTCGCGACAGTCAGTTGCTACGTTACCGAAATGATAACAAATATATGTATGTAAATATATGTATGTATATGTATACTTACCCAATATACCCTATACCGTTAGAAAACGGCCGATCTGAAAAGTTAGTATATTAACAAAATTAATTTCTCTAATGGAACGAAACCCACTTACCTTTTGGTAAATAGCCGAAACGAAAACTAATAAAGTAGATCTGAAAAGTTCTTCAACAAGAGTTAGTTGCGAAGGAATGACAAAAAGTCTATTGCAAGCTATTAACAAGTTATTACAACCCAGTTACCATGATGACCCAAACGACAACAAGTAATAGCGTATTCTAAAAGCCGATCCTGAAAAGTCATTCCACGACATACATATTTGCGGACCTTGGATCAATTTTCTTGCTCTGAGTTGCGAATAAAGAACAAAATTTCTTTATCGTATGCCAAAAATCTCTATCACTCAACGATATTTGTCCACCTTCTTGATGCGTACTGCGAATGGAATTCTTTGCCGCCATCTCTGTTTCCTGAGAACTATAATCTAGGAATTATCAAGGCTAGAGTGAATAGATATCTTCTAGATCGACGAGCTCCATCCTCGACCACACCGTCGCTTAACATCAGGCGAGTTGGTGGTAAATCGTAGATCTATGTTGCGTAAAAAATCGTAAATAAATCAAAACTCATTTGCTTAGAGGGGGGAAACGAAAACAATACCTATTATTCAATGACTTTCCGTCACGTGGACGTAGTCTAAAACGGAATTTACGAATATAGTATCCAGGGTTGACCGATATTCTTAAACCAAAAATAACGAACTTGAAGATTTTGATATACTTAAAGACTATGTCGCCGCGCTAAAGCCTAATATAGATCGAGAAGTCTAGAGGCGTCTATTTTGCAGCTTCGAATTATTTTGAAAATCGAAATTATTTTAATCGTATAAGGGGTCTAATTAGATCTCATTGAGCTCGGACGTTTTTGAGGACTGGCGCTACATCCTATTGATACTTTATCAAAGCTATTATTTGTTCAAAGGACTTCGGCGGATCATTCTCCAATACAAAATAATTTGTATCAGTTAGCTTTTTTGCCTTATTTTCGACCAGATTCGACGTTTTGCAGACACATGGCCAACACATGCGTACATCCCGAGCCTGCCTTTGTTTCGCTCGCGTCGAAACTCCCAAAATTGCCGCTAGTTTTTTTTTTATTCTCCAAACAAGTTACGCGCCCGTGCAGAGAATGAATAAAAGTGTTGTGAATGGCAGGATTTGTCGGGCGTCTGTTGAATATCTTATGACAGTACATCCATATTTTATTACCGTTCAGGATTGTCAACATTTTAAATGGAAATGCTTCTTAATTTTACCACAATTTTTAAAAACCCTAATAAAGTCTGACGTTCAATTTATATCACCATCCTGATGACTTGTATGTCAAGAGACAATCAAACCACGTTAGACCAAATCAAATAAGATCGCGCGATAACACTTTCACGAATTAACCGTCCGGATGAAACAAGGCCCATGATAATGAAATATAAATATAGTATTAGAGATGTAGCTGATATAAGTATGTATTTTTGAAATGTTACGTAATTATGATCACTATTGTCCAGGTTTGCGACATCTGCGATGCGACAGACAACGCCAAGAAGCATCCGCCGGAGTATGCGGTGGACAGCATGGAGACCTGGTGGCAGAGCCCGCCGCTCTCTCGGGGCATGAAGTACAACGAAGTCAACCTCACCATCGACCTTGGACAGGTAACAAACTAATAGATTTAACATTGAGCTGGGATATCTACAGAGACACAACGTCTAAGTAAAAGTTGCAAGAAAAATAGCTGCCCTAGAAGAGACAGCAACATCGAAGCTATTTTGTATACAAAGTACCTATCCATGAAAAGATGGTTATTTGAAATATCTTTCTCTTTATTTTGTAGGGCACTTTCTCTGATTTAACAATCATATTAGGCTCGCTGGTGACGTTATACTTTCTTATTATGTCAATTAGACCCTTCAATAGTGTTATTATATATTAGTGGCATGCAAAATTAAAAAAATGTAATCGATTTATCCAAGTACATATGGATCAATGGATTTATCACACCATTCACTATGTTCGTTGTTTGTTGTTAAATGCCAGTTTTTTTTTTATTGCTGACCGTCATGTCAGAGACGTTGCGGTCAACGAGTTATGTCCTTAGCGCGCACTAATTTGACACACACATTTTTTTACATGAGTGTGTCTCTGTAGGCATTTTATCTCAATGACCGGTAGTGAAATATAGTTTTAACTTAGGGCTCTTTCGTAATTTTTTTAGTGAGTTAGTAGTCAAGCGCAAGTTTCGAATAAAAAACCTATCATGTTATTTATTTCAGGGAAATAAATGTTAAGGCAGCGGTTATGTCTAACAAGTGTTTGTAATTTATAATATCCCAAATGAGTTCATATTTGCTCCAGCTGCATACAGGATGTGATCTTAGAGACATCAATTAGCAGCGTGACTATGATGTCACGCTGTCTGTGCCGAAACTGCGAACAACCGACTGTTTCACTACCTACTTATTTAAAAATTAACGAGTCGTACTCTGGTCAATTACAGTAAATATAAATGTTAGTGAAAACTCAAAGTACTTTTGACTGAACAGGTTGGTCAAAAGTACTTTTGACTGAAAATCGTTGGTCAATGGTGCGTTTGACTGCAGAGGTCAAAAGTTACTTTGACTCTTTTAGTCAAAACTACTTTTAACGGCTAGAGTATGCAATTAGTGGCAAAATAACTTTAAATGAGTGATTATGAAAAGAATGAATGCGTTGTCATAAAAAAACTTAAGCTCGGGTGTTTCGACAGAATTCCCGCGTTGCAACTCCTGTCCATATTGGAGCCGGTTTAATTAATAAGATAGGTTGCTAGGGTTTCTTATGACAAAGCGTTCTTTCTTAATCACTATTTTTTTCTAATATCTCCACGTTCTCTAATCATATTTAGTTATATAAAACCTATACATGTACGTTTCTTTGTTATCTTAATCGACCTCCTTAACTTTGAGTTTTGACTGTTATTTGAGTTAGGACTATGAACTTTGGACTATTATGGGCAAGCGTGATTCTTAATTTCAAATTACCGTCTTATTCGTCGTCGTTTAGATGTACAAAAAAAATTTAAGGTCGAGATTAAAGCGCGCAACTATCTCTCTCGCGCAATAAAACATTTTCAAACATATGCAATCTCTAAATAGGGATATTAGAAAAGTTAGAGCTAAATGTGTTTATTTAGAGAGGAGAAACAGTTTTAAAAAAGTTTTGATCAGATATCATTTATACTGGCGACGGAATTAGCAAAAAACATAAATTTTCTTATTCCTCATCCAATTTAAAAGATACTAAAAACGTGTTTTTAAATTCTTCTCAAAAGTGAGAGCTGAATTTGTCTAAATAGACAAATTCAGCTCTCACTTTTCTAATATCCCTATTCAATGATTTTATATGTTTAAAATGGTTGTGATGCGCGAGAGAGATAACTGCACGCGTTGAGCGAATCCTTAAGTGTAGAAAACAGTTTTTTTTCTATTTTATGAAGAAATTTACCTATCCAACCAAGCCGTAACCCCTGGGTGGGAGAAGTGGATTTACTTTTCCACTCTTCCCACCCATGGTAAAATTATTAATTTATATTTATACCTAAGTAAAATTATTGATTTTGCCAGCACGCTCTACAATCCTATGAAAGATGTAGTAAACATAGATATATATTTTATTGTGACAAAAAACACATATGTACACTAATTTACAAAAAAAAAACAATCATTACCTAAATATATAACTAAATAGACATATACATAAATTTATTATAACAAAAACATACAACAGAGAATAAAAAATCATACACACAAAATAGGTAACTAAATATTGTTTTTGTCCTAATGTAGTAGTAGATGTCTTAGAAAATATACGAAGTAAGATGGTATCACTGTGGCCTAAATACAATGCGCAAGCGCACTCAAAACGCTCGGCCGTATCCCATTCCGTCAGAGCGGGACATAATCCAGGAATAGTCCTTACAGGAGTACATTGACCCCCGTTACCTCACTGGGGACATAAATATAAATATAGACAAGGATTTACGACCAGATGCACGTATACCGAGAATCCATGTGAAACTTACATTTTATCACCGGTTTAAGGGGCTGTGCCCATGGCTTACTATAACTTAAAAGATATAAAGTGACTGTATAGATTTACGATAAATCTGTAAGTAAGAATCTCGACAATAATACTGTACTTATATCACAAAAAAAAAAACAATTTTGATTCAAACAGGAGTTTGTTACAGAAAAATGGAATCTATTTTGTATTTTTCACTAAAATTATATGAATTATCATCATCAGGCAAGATGCCGAGTGATACATACTTAGTTCATCACTGACTGGCCTTGTGGCTCAGTTGGTAGTGTGTCTACGTCTACCTGCTGAACTGAAAGGTCGTGGGTTCGATCCCCACCCAGGGCAAACATTTGTGTGATGAGCATGGATGTTCGTTCTGTGTCTGGGTGTTTCTATGTATCATCATATGTATATATTTACAAAAAAAAAGTATATATGTATTCTATCAGCCATCTAGTTCCATAGTACAAGCTTTGCTTAGTTTGGGCTAGATGGTGTTGTGTGAAATGTCCACAAATATTTATATTTAAATAAAAACATTATCACTGTCCAATCTGTAGGTGTATTCAGAACTCGCTCGGATTCGGAATCGATTCCCAATCTATATTTGTATATATATAACGTCTCTGTCATTTCCATAGAGAATGACAAAGATGGATAACCCCTACTGATTTTCCAATAAGGCTTGTTTAAGCTGTGCTGAGGCTTGCTTTTCTCGAAACAACAACGTATTATAATATCGTCGGTATGAACGATTCCAGAAAACATTCAATCATTACTTAGGTATCTAGTAAAAATGGTATAATTTGATTGAGTATTATGTATAGATTAATCCGGATTTAACCGATCTTTTCACCAACCATCACATGATTAGATTACCATAATATTGTATTCTATAAAATGGTTTACGAAAAGATCGCTGTGATTCGGGTTTGATTTTTTTGATAGAATACTGACGACCGCAAAAAATGTGCTGCGCAAAATGCCCCGTTTGCAATCTTGCGAATGCTTACATGACGCTGTGCTAAATATTTGTGAATGCTTTGCGAATTTGATATTCAATACGAAAATATACAATAAATAAATAGGTATAGAAAGCTTGACATACTTTTTACTATGGAAACTAACGTGGTTTTCACACATTTTTAAATAAAAACTATGGGTTACTCACGTCTGTTTTGAGTTGAACTATTCGATTAAGTATAGTTTCAACCGTATTCGGCGGCCTTATTCAAAGGAGCAGCGCAAACGCCACTCTCGGTCGGCGACGCGCCTCGCGGTGGAATGGGGTTGAAACTATAGTCTATATCGGATATTTCGACTCAATACAGACTTGAGTGACCCGTAGTTTTTATTTAAAAAAGCTCGACATACTCCCATTTGTAAATTAATATTTTTATTGCTGTGTATTCATATTATTATTTATTTAGCTATTGCGAACGTACAGTACTTCCTTCAGAATAAATATTGTGTACAAATAAAACAATTGTGCCATACATTACAAAAATTACTCATAAAATTAATTAGCTTCTAATGATAATGACTTCAGAATGTGGAATTTTGTTTATTTTATTTTAAAATCCAACTACTGAATCTATGTTGATGAAATTATGACGAATGAACTGAGGGACCAATCTGAAAGTATATGCCTTCAAACAAACCGGCTTATAAATGACGGAGCTATGCGATAACAAACATGAAAAAATACAATCGAATTGAGAACCTCCTCCTTTTTGAATTCGGTTAAAAATGAGTAACGCGGTCGGTCACGTACGGAAATCCGATCATTAGCTGATGCACAATATTCATTCTAAAGTACTGTACACGTGAGAATTTCTTCGTGGTGTCAAGCTACGCTTTTTGCCAGTTGGTTACAGTAGATACCTAAGTGTAAGTTTACCTAATTCAAAAAATATATACATATATTACCGTTTTGTTTCGAGAAAACTATACAAATTGCATCCCTTGATCATAGCATGATTAAAAAAACTTTCTTAGTTCATATCCACACTACATAAGGAAGTTTACATTTCTCATGTTTTTAGAATCAGCGGCTTAGATTACATTGTCTGTCAAAGCCTTGTGAAGTGCAGACTAAATAATGAGAAAACATTTCTCAATCGTGGGACGATTGTATAACCATCTTTAAGTAGATTTTAGTTTATTTTCTATGAAGCATCACTAGTTCTACTATCAATAGAGAAAATACATATCCAAATATATAAAAAAATATATATATAAAATAAATGCTAAGATATTTATAAAGACGCGCGCGTTGTGCTCGTTTTTGACAAAACTTATTTATAAATACACAAAATTATGTATTTATATCTATGGTATATAAATAAAGATAAATTTATTTCAATTATATTGCCGGAATATATATTTAGAGAACTGTTAGGTTCGGTGATATGTGGTGATAGGTATATATATATAGTTAACACTCATCACAGTGTACCATAGGATGGAGTGGGTGTCGATAGTATTTATTCTAATATAAATCGGCCAAGTGCAAAACTGACTCTAGTATCGAAATTTCTATTCTATTCTAGGCTATTAAACAAATTTGGCATATGTTTTTATATATGAATATGGCATGATACGGAATTACAGATGAATACGGCACTAAACAAACAAAAATTTTCGTTTACACGCAGATTTTACTAATCACTGTCTAAATAGGCCCACATTCTATGAAAATAAATATATGTGTGTGGTAAATATGCATGGACTGTATTTTATAGCGGTATCTCTTTATTTCTTTCTTAGCAGCTAAACTAACGGTATATGCCAATATTCTGTCAAACCCTGGTTATTCCTGTCATTACCAGTAACCGTTGCTTTCGCGAAATGCGATGCCATATTGTATTTCCATAATTTTATTGCAGAAAATGGTCACTACATACATAAATACAATCACACTTATTTTCCCTTACGGGGTAAGCAAAGCGTCAAATATCAACAGACCGTTTGAACCCACATATGATCGTGGCTAGAGGGTTAGATGGAAATGAGAGGGTATTAGAAGATTAGAGGGTAAGATGTATTGGTGGCAAGCCTACATTTAACAGTATATGGAAATTTGCTATAAATAAAATCAATAGGCGCAGGCCACCGTAGCTTTATTCAAAAAAAAAAAACAGTGCTCACACAGTTATGATTTTCAGTCCTAATATTTTAATCGTAGGAACCCTACAATTTATAGCACCTCTAAAAGTTTACTCACTCAACTAAAACTGGGGATCCAGTTTAGGTGGAAATTAATTCAGTGACAAAACGAATACGTCATTCACCTCGTATTAAGCTTTATACTTGCCCATAACAGTCCAATGGCTTTCAGCACTTTGGATTTGTGTTTATAAATAATTCAGCACACGACATTTCAAGAGCTTGAGTGGAAATTCACTTCGCTCATCATTCGAATTTTAGGTGTTGTATCTCTTAAAATCCGGAAGTTAATGTTTATCAAATGTTTCAGGAATTCCACGTCGCATATGTATTCGTGAGAATGGGTAATTCTCCGCGACCGGGTCTTTGGGCTTTAGAGAAATCCTCTGACTACGGGAAGACCTTCAAACCATGGATGTACTTCTCTGATTCGCCGCAGTGAGTTATAACTTTTTATATAGGATAGGTAGACGTTTGTTTTTTTTACCAAGTTTGCCGAGAATCTGCCGAGATAGCGCGAGAGACGATCTTGCAAGACAGAGATGACGAAACGAGAAGACAGAGCCCAAGACAGGGGCGATGGAAATTAAACGCCCTCACCTCGAAACACTGGGCTTGGGTCATAAAATAAGGTGTCTGGTAATTCCTGCCTGGCAAAAGGCGACCAGGAAAGGCTTTAATAATTGTGGGCCAATTTAATTTGTCCTATGGAGAACCTGATGCCTTTCGTCAAGATGTGGAGGGCTGACCGCCAAGAGGATTTTATTGGGTACTACTCTCACATAACCCAGCTGTACCCCGATCTGCCTGGATATCTTTTAAAAAACATCCCTAATCAACAATAAGTAGGTAATATAAGGTAAGGTATACATGATCTAAAAAACGAAGCCTACGCTTTTCCGCAAAGATTTTCATTAAAGGGTAATTTATTTACTTAAAGGAATGAATGAATGGAAAGAGAAACAAGCTCGAAAAGAGACGTTCAATTTTCAAAAACAAATTAAATTCAAAAAAAGCTAGTAATCATAATATTTCTTCTAGGGACTGCGAAAGATATTTCGGAAAGGCGAGTCTGCAACCCATCACTAGCGACGATTCCGTCATCTGCAGCACTGAGTATTCACAGATCGTGCCTTTGGAAGGAGGAGAGGTTCGTAGAGTTCATAATTTTATTTATCCCTTTGTTGCATCCCGGACCATATACTTTCGCCGGTAAAAAACGAAACTGCTGTAATCGACAACCAAGTCTTATTTTTTTATTGCAAATTCGAGTAGATTTGATTCGATTGTAGTAGTGACAGCACTCTTGAAATTTTGTACAAATGCACAAAATTGACCACATTATCAAACTTTGCGCAACACACACAAAAATACAGTCGAATCGATTACGTTTCGGCACTAATTATGCTGGGCAAAACACATTGGTATAAACACAATATTCTTCATATGTGGTCTTATTAGAGTTCCGTACCACAAAAAGAAAAAACGGAACCCTTATAGGATCATTTTGATGTTCGTCTGTCCGTCTGTCAAGACCTTTATCTCGGGAACGCGTTAAGATATCGAGGTGTTGTTAGAGTCATCTTGACTCCCTTAGTATCATAGTACTACTATTTTTTTAATATTAATAACACTTATGCAGAAATGAAAAAAATGCGCTTTTTCGTAACCTCTAACGAACTTTTTCGTAATAAATAACTGATTTTACTAGCATTATTCTAATGAATGCGCATTTATAACCCTTAAAATAGACTTTGACATAGACATAGACAGAAATTTATTGTAACAAAAACATACAACAGAAAATAAAAATCATACACAAAATAAATAAAATGTTTTTGTCACAATCCGGCCCCAGCTAATCATAATGCTAGATGTAAACAACCAGCTCTGGTCTTCCGCAGGGACCGGTAGGCTACGCATACTTTCTCACAAAAAACTTACACTCAACAGCATATCAAGCGTGATGAAATCGTAAGTTACATTGCAAAAATCGTGCTTCTGCAGTCGGGTATTTTATTTAGCTTTTAACTTCTAAAAATCTGACTGCATGGGATTTCCAGTTATGCGATATGTGGGAATGAGTTTTTATAGTTATGTAATGTTATTTTTCATAGATCCCAATATCGCTACTGAACTATCGTCCATCAGCGAACAACTATTTCAACTCTCCGATGCTACAAGAGTGGACTCGTGCAACCAACGTGAGATTGCGGCTGCTACGTACCAAGAACTTGCTTGGGCATCTCATGTCTGTAGCCAGACAAGACCCGACAGTCACGCGACGGGTAAGTTACAAAAAATTGTGTTTTGTGATAAAAATCTTTAATTTATGGCGTTTATTTCTCCATTACAGTACTTGTCGATTTTTCCGATTTGTCATGTCAAGCTCAGGGACGTCCGAGAGGTCGTGTGTATTGTGGAATCAAGTTGATGGCGGTTTTGGCCCAGAGTTCATTCGATTATCATATCCGGTTCAATCCCGTTTCGGCATAGCGGCCGAAGGAAGCCTTTACCCTGCAATGGGAAAACCTTTTAATAATAATAATTCAAACACTAGCATCACACACTCAAAATTGTGTGTGTTTAGTAAAGTGCTAAATAATATCTATAATACCGAATTACATAATTATTCAGAACCGTGTAAAAACACCCGATATCAATTTTCTAGCATAAATCCTATATATATACTTTTTTTTAAAGAATATATATATACTGTTTTAAAATACAAACTTATGATACATAGAAACACCCAGACACAGAACAAACATCCTATGCTCATCACAAAAATGTTTGTCCTGGGTGGGGATCGCACCCACGACCTACAGCTTGGCAGGCAGACATACTACCAACTGAGCTTCGCGAGGCCAGTCATATAAATAGACCTCGTTAATTTTAATGTGTTTTTAAGGTTTGTTTGTTTGTTTTTGACTACGTGATAAATTTTTTTACGTTCCCGATTATCGTTTTAAAATAATAATTAAACCCTTTCTTGCACAGTACTTCTACAGCATAAAGGACATAAGTATCGGCGGTCGCTGCATGTGCAACGGGCATGCAGACAATTGTGACCCGGCCGACCCCAACGCCGATACTAACATCCTGGTGTGCCGCTGCCAGCACAACACCTGCGGGCCACAGTGTGCTGAGTGCTGCCCCGGCTACCGGCAGAAGAAGTGGCGCATCAGCCAGTACTGGGACCGATTCGATTGTGAACGTAAGTTCATTCTTTTTTTCTTTTTTTTTGTCAGCCCTGTTTAAACAAACTGTCCCACTGCTGGGCGCAGGCCATCTTCTCATTATGAGAAGGGTTAGTTCATAGTCTGCCACGCTGGCCAAGTGCGGGTTGGCAGAATTCACACATCTTCAAAATCATTGAGAACTCTCAGACATGTAGGTTTCCTCACGATGTTTTCCTTCACCGTTTGAAGTTACCGGCAATCAACAATACGCACATAACTTCGAAAAGACAGAGGTGCGTGCCGCGGGATTCGAACCCAGGACCCGCGGATCGCAAGTCAGACGGTCTCCCGACTAGGCTGCCGGAAACTTATTAACGGAAGTTCATTCTTGGGATGTCATTATTTTACTGTTGGACTGGAACTCTTCAATGCTGGACTGGAAAAAAAGAAAATATAGAACGTACCAGTTGCTTCTCTTCTCGGGCACACTGTAAAAGTCAGTTATGGGACTTGAGGCAAAATGATAAGCTGATCCCCTGTCGCTGCAAACCAATATTACATATTAACCTCTAATCCTCTCTAAACTTCTATAATATCTTTTCCCTTCCATTTAACTCTCTAACCTCACTTAAATGTGGCCTCAGACGGCCTCATTGTCTTTGATACTCTGCCTACCCCGTGAGGGAAAATAGGCGTGAATTGTATGTATGCAAGAAAGAACAGCTGCTTATAACACAGCTGAGATTTTATTCCAACCAAGTCACTCTTCAATCTCGAGATATTATATACTAGCTATGCCTCGCAGTTATTCGCGTAGTGATGGTAAAGATGATGATTGTGATGATGAAAGTAGTCTATGTCCGTCTCTAGGTGCTCAGTTATCTCTTTAAAGATCATAAACGTTCAGTTGAAATAAAGAGTTTCTATCTGCTATGTCGTGGAAAATAATAGACGTAATAGACTTTATAATGTTATTAGTAGGGGATATGCTTGGAAATTTCGCTGATAACATTGCTCATTAATCCGGAACATAGTTATACTTACGCACTGCTACTTAGCATTTGAATAACGGGGCAATTCATTTTTTTTTTTTTTTTTGCAAATACAATATGCTTAAATTGTTACTAATATTCTGTATACGCCGCAGCATGCAACTGTCACAACCACACAACCGAGTGTGACTACGATCCGAAGGTGGATGAGCAGCGTCTCTCGCTCGACGTCCAGGGCCGCTTCGAGGGCGGCGGTGTCTGCAAGAACTGTCAGCACAACACCGAGGGCATCAACTGTAATAAGTGCAAGCCGACCTTCTACAGGCCTCGAGGGAAACGCTGGAACGAAATCGACGTTTGCAGACGTTCGTATTTTTCGTTTTATTCGCTTATAGGTTTTTTGACGTTTTCAACTCAGTTTATAAATATATTTAACCTACTTCCTAAAAGAAGGAGGTTCTCAATTCGTCTGTATGTTATTTTTGTGTGTTCAGCTTTTTTAATGTTTTTTTTCTTTGGTAGATAATAATACCTTAGAGGTGGTCCCATGTAAATTTTATGTAAATCGGTTCAGTACTTTGGTTTTTATAACAAAAAATGTCATCCAAGTAAATGAATTACGCATTTTGAAGTCGGATTTTTCAGGTTCTTTTTTTAACTATAATTATCTTATGTATGTTGGGGTATACTTCTTTGTCACCGACTTCAAAAAATAGGAGTTTTTTTGTATGTTTGTTAGCGTATAAATAAACAATAAAAAATCTTCTAGTCGGTTTACAAATGACGGCATTCATGAACCGATTTGAAAAAATATATTTTTTTCTTGTTTGAAACGAAGTATATCGTTTGAATATTCAAATATTTAAAAATCGAATCTCGTTTCAGCTTGCGCTTGTGACCTACATTACTCGACCGGTAACTGCGAAGAGGAGAGTGGGCGGTGCGAGTGCCGCGTAGAGTTCAACCCGCCCAACTGTGACTCTTGTGCTTATGGCTACTTCGACTATCCCAACTGCAAGCCTTGCACATGCAACCTTAACGGCACGGAGGGACAGCACTGTACCCCAACTGAAGGCATCGTGAGTACATTTCTACCAACAAAAAAAGAAAAAACTTCAAAAAGAAGGAGGTAAAAAATTCGGCTGTATACATATTTTTTTTTGCTGCCGCATAAAGCAGCAATTTTAAACCGATTTGAAAAAAATGTTTATAAGGATATACTTTCAGATTGGTCCCATAGAAATTACATCAAAATCAGTCCAGTAGTTACATTTTTAACACAAAATTGCGCATATTGAAAAAGAATGAACATGATGAAATTCGTATTTGACCACCGATTAGCCTGTTGGAGTTCGTTTTGAAATAAAAAAGGTTTGATGCAGAAAATAAAATCTGTTTAAAATATTAAAAAAGATAAATTTCATAAGGGCGATTATCCAAAAGTTTTGTGTGATAAATGCGAGTGACAATATTTCTTTACCTATGCTCTTTTTCTTATTCACAGTGCCCGTGCAAATATAATTACGCTGGAAATTCTTGTGAAATGTGCGAAGATGGATATTACTCGCCAGAGTGTAAAAGTAAGTCATAGATCATCTCTATGCTGTAAAATCTCTTTGGGTAGAAAACGAATGTGACGTTGAGGGCGCTAGTGTTCTTATTTCTTTATTTTGTTCAATCAAAACTTTAGTTCTCTTTTTCCCCACTATAATTATTTATTCAAACGTATTTTACGTATCATAAATGTGGATCAATACTATTATATACGATTTTTTAGGATTTTAATTATAAATGTATGCAGACAAAGGGAGCCGCACAGTGCAATAGAAAAGTATACGGTGCCTATTAGATTGTTGTATGTGAAAATAAAACTTGGAACAACTTATTGTAGCACATATAACATTTATTGTCCATAAAACTGAATACATCGATGAATGATTTTTATTTTATACAATGATTTTTAGCCATAAATAAAATATAATTATTATAAAAACGGATGTTACAGACACTTAATAAGGCAAGGGTTAATGAGAATATGTCAAATGGAACGAACACTTACAGAGCCTGTTAATTTTCCATAGATTCAATCAATGGACATAGATTATAGAAGTTACTTAGGACTGGGGTTTCTATTCATAATAAATAAAAAAATATTTTACACTATGGGAACTAGATGGCTGATGGAATACATATATAGTTTTTTGTGTATACATACTTATGATAAATAGTAACACCCAGACAAAGAACAAACATCTATGCTCATCACACAAATGTTTGTCTTGGGTGAGAATCGAACCTACGAGCGACAGCTTAGCAGGCAGGCATACTACCAACTGAGCTACGAGACCAGTCATACTCAATATTTTCATATAGGAACAGAAAGTTGAATTCCTAAAATGTTGAGTTTGCAAAAGTTTAATTTGCAGCAAGTTGAAACTGAAAATGTTGAATTAGCATGAAGTTGAATTCCTTAAATGCATGAAAATAGACATCTTTATACTTCTCAATATAAATTAGGCTTTAGCGAGGCGACATAGAGTCTTTACTCTTTATATCAAAATCTTTAAGATCGTCAGAGTTGGTATCGGTCAACCCAGGACACTATATTCGTGAATTTTGCTTTAGGCTTTACATCCACGTGGTGGAAAGTCATTGGGAGAAATAATCATTATTATTTGTTCTCTTGTTGCACAGATTGTGAATGCAACTCAGTGGGATCGGTGTCTCACATCTGCGACAAGGTCTCTGGTAACTGCACTTGTAAGAGCAAGTACAGCGGGCGCACCTGCAACCAGTGCGAAGCGGGATACTACAATTATCCCACGTGCAAACGTGAGTAACTTATCGCCTCTTTGCTTCGACAGTGTGTTGTCTTGAAACAAAGCTCTCCGCAAAAAGAGACAATGTGATATTGCGAACTGACACAGCAGTTCTGTATCTTTCACTTTCAGCTTCTCTATTTCACGGGTAAAAATATTTAAAAAAAATAAGTTTTTTATAAATAAAATCGAATGCAGCAGTTTTAATTATTAAATAATGACAAAAATTATTTGTTGGATTTATTTCGTTTTGAAGCAAAGGAGCGATATACATATATTGTTAAACAAACGGTTATAATACAAGTTTCGACTGCACAAGAAGGAAGTGTTTCGAGTGTATGTATGTTTTTATTTGTATATACACGAATACACAACGAATAGGATATATATATATATTTTTAATAATATTTTTTTTTTTCGAGACATCTCGCAAATAAAAACTGCTTTTTCGTAAACTACCGCGATCTTTTTCGTTTATCCTAAAAGATACGCATTTATAAACTTTTACAGTGACTTTGCACTTTTGCATACTTTCTCGCAAAAAACTTACACTCAACAGCGTATCAAGCGTAAGGAAATCGTAAGTTAGATCAGCAAATTCACTCTTCTGCAGTCGGGTATTTAGTTTTTCTTTTAATATAGATACTTGTTTATGAGTGCATTTTGCCTACAAATTAAATGCTATTCCAGACTGCAATTGTGACGTAAGTGGGACAGAAGCCAGCATTTGCGATGACGTCACGGGCCAGTGTATTTGTAAAGCCGGATTCGGAGGCGAACGTTGCGACCAATGTCTCTCAGGGTAAGCACCGATCTTTCCCTTCTCCACATATCAGCAACAAACTCGGAGCTGATCCACTGCCCAGGTGCAGAGGGCGTGAAGCACTTGGGCTTTAACCTGGATCGATGACTTACCAGGGGGGTCAGACAAGTGGCATTCCGATTTCGTGAACACCAGCAGAATAAAAATGTAAATGTATTATTTTCTAAGTATTTTGAACCGTAAGCGTTTGTAGAAATAGAAACGTTTGCCATTTGTCTAAGCCTGCTGGACTCGTCACATACGGAGGGAAAGAAACGAAATCAGCCATACATTTTGAAACTTGTATTGGTAAATGGGTAAAAATCCAGCACTGTCCGTTGATCACAACCTCCTAATATGCAATGTATGTAGTTCTAGAAGCTGTTTGGACCCGTTTTTTCATGCATGTGATCGTGTTACTACTGTTTTATTTTTCAACACTTATAATATTTTCATCATTCTTTCCTGATAAAAGTATAAAATAAATACCTTAAAGAATTTACAACCCCCTTTTTTAGTTACCTGTACTGACCCAGTACTGGACAAAGATCTCCCCAAATTCCTTCCATTCGTCTCGGTCCCTTCGAGCACCTTCCAATCCTTCTTAAATTTCCGGATTTCGTGGCGTCATCTGTACAAATCCCATTACGTCATGTATTATATCGTCAGGTTCTACATGGAGGTGCGCGGCCGCGAGCGCGTCTGTTCTCCATGCGCGTGCGCACCGACCGGATCCACGTCCACGAGCTGTTCCGCAGACGGCAAATGCAACTGTCTCGCCAACTTCGGCGGCAAGCAGTGTAACCAGTGTTCGCCTGGCTTCTACAAGTATCCGGAGTGTTTGCGTTAGTATCGACCAGATACATCTAAAATAGAAGAAATCCGTAGAACCGTAGTATGAAGAGATCCGTAGACGTACGAAAGTCACCGACATAGTACAGCGTATTAGTAAGTTGAAGTGACAGTGGACAGGGCACATAGCACGTAGAACTTATTCGTCGATGGGGCCGACAGGTTTTCGAGTGGAGACCACGTACCGGCAAGCTCAGCGTAGAAAGACCAGCCACGAAATGGACAGATGACCACATACAAGTGGCGGGAAGACGCTGGATGCAAGCCGCTTCCAATCGGTCTTTTTGGAAGTCCATGGGAGAGGCCTATGTACAGCAGTAGACTAGTAGAGTTCTTGTAGCTGAGAGGATGATGATGATGATGACATCCAATATTATCCTATGAAAATATTTAGCGTACTGCACAGGAATAAATTCTTTGCCGCCATCTTTGTTACCTGGGAACTAAAATATTGGATTTTTCTAAGCTAGAGTGAATAGATATTTCCTAGAGCGATGTGGTCCGTCCTTGGCCACACCGTGGCTTAAGATCAGGCAAGGTGATGGTCAATCGTAACTATCTTGCATTAAAAAAAAAATATAGATTTCCAAAAATCAGAGACCGACTACTGAGCATTAAGATGGTACGATTTTCATTCAAAAGTATTTTTACCAAAGGCCAAGGCAAGAGAGCCTTGAAAATTCCAGTATTGTAGTTCTCAGGAAACAGAGATGGCGGCAAATAATTCCATTCCTGTGCAGTATTATACTCATCAACGTAGACCGTTATCGCTAAGTACGAATTTTTGGCACCTTCTATCTATAGACATGCGCGAGTTTACGGTGGTAAATGCCTAGCCCTGGCATCTCTCATTGTGCATTGACCCTTAGAAACAGCTAGAATAAGTTATGAAGGATTTGATATTTCGTATAGACTGAGTCTATTCCAACCTAATGACCTCATACAAGTGGCGGGAAGACGCTGGATGCAAGCCGTTTCCAATCGGTCTTTTTGGAAATCCATAGGGGAGGCCTATGTCCAGCTGTGGACTTCTTATGGCTGAGATGATGATGATGATGATAGACTGAGTGGCCAGGCCTAGTGTCAGAGTTATTAAGCAACCTAAAGGCCTTTGGCCTGACTTGACGATTGCTGTTTCTTTAAGAACAAACAACCAGGACCTACAATATAACGTGTCATCCGACAGGATATGATGAACCCTCTGAAATCTTTCTTCTTCTTTTTTGTATTGGACCCCGCGATTAGCGATTTGCCAGTGTCACGTATTGAAATATTTTCAAGTTTCTTGAATAATACAAGTTATTTAGTGTTCTAGTCACAGTCTAAGTCACGTAAACATTCATTTTCAAATTTAAGTCTTGCTTCAGTAAAGTGATGGCGACTTTACTAGAAGCGTCTATGGAGTTTTGCCGACAACGTAAATTCACACGTTTCACTGCTTTATTTCACTTGCCCACACTCACGCACTTGATCGAACACTTAATGAATAAAACACCACCATTTTTATAGCATTAATGTTCAAAATAACACAAGTTTAGGAAAATAAAACAAATCAACAACATGTTACTAAGATGTTCCCGCCAAAACTCCTGAAATCTTTTACAGCTTGCAACTGTGATGCATCCGGGTCGATCGGGTCTACATGCGACGACACCGGCCTGTGTCATTGCAAGTCGAACTTCGACGGCGTGAAGTGCGACCGGTGCCGAGAGTCCTTCTACAACTACCCCGCTTGCGAGGAGTGTAATTGCGACCCGCGCGGTGTCATCGCTTCCTTCGCTGGTAATTTTAAATGCCGCCCATACACAGTCAACCTGGATCGCGATCCATGATCAAAATCTAGCAACGCGGTCTGGGTTGATTGTGTACGGCAGCCCGTAGGGGTTCTATCTGGATCGCGATCTAGATTAATTGTAAAGGGAGTTGATTGACGCATTGATACATCGAATCGCAAAATATGTAGAAATTTTGAGATCCTGAATACGGTCCCTTGATTACGATCCAGATTTAACTTATGGGAGCTGCCTTACTACGCTATATCAGAGATCGCGGCTTGGTTCTATTCTATTTTTAAACCCCGACCAAACAATAGGGATGTTATAAGTTTGTATATCTGTCTGTGTGTGGCATTATATCTCTCTGACAGATGGACTGATTTTGAACTTATTTTCAAGGGTATACACATTTAATGAAATCCTCTTTCAACCAAAACAAAAAGTAGATCAAATTGGATCTATCCGTTTGATAGCTTCGATGCCACAAATAGAAACTCATATTTTTTTTTTGCTGCGTGGTTTCACTTATAGAATTGCTTTCGCTTTTGTAGTATTAGTTATGATAAATTAATTCGTTTACCAGGATGTGGATCGGTGCCCGCGGGAGAGTTATGTCTATGCAAGGGGCGCGTGCAAGGCCGCATCTGCAACGACTGCAAACCTCTTTTCTGGAACCTTCAGGAGTACAATCCGTATGGATGCGAAGGTACGCTCTCTCATGTCTCATATCTCTCTCTCTCTCTCTCTCTCTCTCCCTCTCTCTCTCTTTCTGTCTTCAAGAAATCAGCAGTGTATTTTCGAGCATCGTTAGACAAGAACATGTGCCTATATTCCTTACGTAGTAAGCAGACCAGAGAAAGATCAAGAGGGTGTGGAAGGTTAACAGATTCACAATGTTAGAATCCAAATCTCATACATACCCAAATATATATATATATATGCATGTATGTTTCTATATGATCGCCTACAGCCTAAACGGCTTAACCGATTTTGATTTGCGTGGTGTCGTTAGATTCGTCTTCACTTTCTGAGTAAGTAAGTAAGTTTATAATAATAATAATACACCTCTCGGCAGTAAAAGGCATGTAAAGGCAGTCATCCTAGACACGGCGCGCATTGTCAGGAGATTTCTTCTCAGTTTGTAGCCCTTACCGTCGACAGCTTGAGCCTTTCCCCGCTGCCGGTGGCACAATAGTTTTAAGTTTTTTTACAATATTTATGTTCTTGTTTTATATGTTTATATTTACATTGTAAAAAAATTAAAATTAAGAAACTAAATAAATAATGATAATAATACACCTCTCGCAAAAATAAAAATAATGCGTTTTTTCGTTACCTCCAACAAACTTTTTCGTAATAAACAGGTGATTTTACGAGATTTATTCAAAAAAATTTGCTATTTTAATCTTTCACAGCTATTTTATGCATACTTTCTCACAAAAAACGTACACTCAACAGCGTATCAAGTGTAACGATGTCCTTTCTCGGAAGGTTTTCTCTCCCGAGCTTCAACAAAGAGCGTTTTAAAAAGGGTGTCTACAAGCACCTTTCTGAGCTAGCAAAGCAACAGTAATGTCACTGATATGACAGTTGTCCATAGGCGACGGTTATCGCTTACCATCAGGCGAGCAGTCTGCTTTTTTGCTGCACCTTTTTATAAAAATAACGAAATCGTAAGTTGACTGCGAAAACTGCTTTTCTGCAGTCGGATATTTTGTTTTTCCTTTTAATGTATATACTTATTGTATAATACAGAATGTAACTGCCACCTGGCCGGCACGCTCGGAGGTCTGGGCGCGTGCGATACGCGTAGTGGACAGTGTACGTGCAAGTCTCACGTGGCCTCGCGCGCCTGCGACGTCTGCGCTGACGGCTTCTACAGGCTGCAGGCGGACAACCTCTTCGGATGCACACGTCAGTACACACATATTCATATTCTAATTAACTTATATCATAGCTGACAAATACCCTGTTTTATTACGTCATCTGTTATTATATAAAATATGCTATTGTAGAGCTGTTTCATGGGTTAAGTTGATTGACAGATAAAGAAATTTACTTTAGATATAGGATAATGAACCCTCGGTGGGTGAGTCTGACTCCCACTTGTCCGGTTTTTTTTTTATATCAACATCAAATTAATTCGTGACGACAGCTTGCGAGTGCGACATCGGCGGTTCGATCGACAACAACTGCGACAAGCTGACCGGGCAGTGCAGGTGCCACTCGCGAGTGGAAGGCCGACGCTGCGACCGCCCCATACGTGCGCACTACTTCCCCACCCTACACCAGTTCCAGTACGAGGTCGAGGATGGAGTCACGCAGTCTGGACCGGTCAGATACAGGAACTCTGAGGATGTCTTCCCGGGATACTCTTGGAAGGGATATGTTGTCTTTTCTATATTACAGGTAAGCACCAGTATATAAACTTTTTGTACTTATTTAATATCATCATTATTATCAACAGCCTTCTCTGTCCCACTCTCTCTCTCTCTCTTATCAAGCCATTTCATCATCATCATTTTCAGCCTGTTATCGTCCAGTGCTGAGCATATGATAGGCCTCTCTTCTTGTACTCCACTCATCTCGGTCCCGTGCCAATCTTGTCCAGGTTCGACCAGTTTGAATCAGTCAGATCTTTACAATAGCATGACCCAGCGAGCTGGTGGGCGTCCGTGCCATCATGCTGTTTGCCTCTTATCAATCAAGTTATTGGCAAATATATTAGGTATTGGCA
This sequence comes from Lycia hirtaria, assembly GCA_947563715.1. Lineage (NCBI taxonomy): Eukaryota > Metazoa > Arthropoda > Insecta > Lepidoptera > Geometridae > Lycia > Lycia hirtaria. The sequence goes on from OX387386.1 coordinate 19,183,686, forward strand.
AATATATTCCATCCATAGTGTGCCATCATTTATTACATAATGCCGTTAACGCTTGTACTAAACAACGCTTGTACTACGAGTAACAAACATGTGATAGAATACCTATGTTCTTGTGTGTAAATACTTATGATACATGGAAACACAAAACAAACATCTAGGCTCATCACAAAAATGCTTGTTAAGTGTCGGAATCGAACCCACAATTACAGCTTAGAAGGTTATACCAACTGAGTTGCCACGATAGTTCTCTTTTCAAATAGTCACAGTTAATAACGCGAGAGAAGAATTCATAGCAACATTTACAATAAGACAAATACTGAAATATCTTTGTTTGTGTACAGAATGAGGTGATAAACATCGTGCAGATCCCTAAATCGTCTCTGTACCGCATGGTGCTGAAGTATGCCAACCCACTCCAAGACCCAGTTACAGCTACCATCGTCATCACACCTGAAAGTGTGGTGGAAGTACAACAAAAGTAAGAAAATTATGAATATAACTTCCACTTTTAAATAATAACTACGGGTCACTCACGTCTGTTTCAAGCCGAAAAATCCGACTATAGTTTCAACCGCATTCTGTTTGGGCTGGTTTGCTAGCTGCAAACCAGCCCAATTCCTATGAACAGAGCTATTTCGGAGTTTTCTGTTTCCTCAATAGAAATAAACGCCCCTTAAAACGTTTCTTTATACGAAATAATATACGTTTGACTACCAACTCGGATTAGGTTAAGCGACTGTGTAGCCGAGAAAGGAGCATCGATGTGGAAGATGTATATGCACTCTAGCCTCGAAAATTCTGGGATTCTTGTACTTTGATCTTTTTTCAAATCTCTAGAGTGATTAATACAGGATGCTTTCGTCAGATTTAAATATAATATTACAATATAAAAGATTACATTTGACACTTGTAATATTATACAGGATCCATATTCACAATCGCTTAATATCGGATTCATCTTAAAAATTATACTTTTCTCTCAGTCAGTTCTTATATAAATGACAGAGAATAAATCGAATTTACATCAGACAGGTTGTGAATAGCCCTCAGGAAATTTAAAAATACAGACGTCATTTGAGGGTTATTCACAACCTATCGGATGTAAAATTGATCGATATCATTAATATGAGGACTGACAGAGAGAAAAGTGTAATTTTCAAGATGAATCTGATATTGAACGATTATAAATATGGTTACTAGAAAGTGTCAATTATGATCTATTAAATTCCCTTAAAAATAACCTACTACAAAACCTCTTTTTGCCAAGTAATTTGACAGGAGACAATAATCATATATTGCGACTATCACCAGGTTCAGCGTATACCTGCGTCCGACCATCAAGCCTCAGCTGGTGACAGTGTCCGGTGATAAAGGCACGGTCCCATCGCCATTCGTCATGAATCCTGGCAACTGGACTATTACCATCAAAACTACTAAGGAAATTATGATTGTGAGTATCTAAATATTCCTTTCTTTCACTGTCTTTGGGGATATTATGATTCGATTCCTAGATAAGCAAGTGTTTAAACGAAATATACCTTCGTTTTAAGTTTTCATCTGTTGACTCTGGTTGAATATATGCATTAGATTAAATAGGGTTTTAGGAACCACACACTAAAGGAGAGGTCAATATTGGTGCTGTTATTAATATTGGTCGATTTCTCGCTTATTTTTGTTTCATTGTGCCAAATAAAAAGCTAGGAACTGTCTACATGAATCCAGATACCAACAACCTATTTTTATCTGAACATCAGTGTTAAATGTTTATCATTTGCCACAGGATTACTTCGTGCTGATCCCTGAAGCGTACTACGAAGCCACGGTCCTAACGAAGCTAGTGAACAAACCTTGCACCGTCGGTGACACCTCTCTGTGCCGGCACTTGGCATACCCTAGCCTGTCGGGATACCCTAATGCGGCCCTGGAGCAACTTGTCACGCCTGTCGACTCTTACATCGATAACGCTGCAGTAAGCTAATATATTTAGCCTTTTTTTTTTAAATATAATATATTAAATATTTTTAATGTAAATCATGAATAATATCGCTTCGGCCGCGTACCTACGTAACTATAGTTTCGTACCTAGTTTCGAACAAAACATAATATCGGAGTCTGTGTTTCTTTTTCCTTCATATTATATTGATTAATTGTATTTTTTCACTTCCTAGTTTCTAATATATTATTATTTCTTCTTCTTTTTCTTACCCTGTTCCTTCTTAAATGGGGTTGACAAAGTATGTCTCAGTATTTTATGTTTAGGATATTTATTAATTTATTTATGGTATTTACATTATAAGTATTAGAGTGCAGTAGTACTGAATAGATGTTCGTTTATTTTTTTAATTATATGTATGTATTTTCCTCTCTATTACACGCCCTGCCAAATTTATTTTCTGACCTCCATCCTAAAGTTGTCCGGAAACGCGTCGCACTGAGAAACGCTAGTTTTTAAATGAATACCGTTTTATTGTAATTTTGTGATGTATACAATAAAGATTTTATCTATATATTTATCACACAACACCTCACCATCAATTCCAATTGTATTCTTTCAGCAACTAAACGAAATGAACGCGGCAGAGTACACGATTCCAATTCTGAGCCAAGAACAAAAGAAATTTGAATATAACATGAAGATAGACCCTCCTGGCCGTTATGTCTTAGTGCTGGAGTATGTAACACCTGTGACCACTGATGCGCAACCGCAGTACGAAAATACCACCGATTTGGACGGCGCAACTCGAGGCGTCGTTCTAATAAAATTCCGTTCTGGTGATCACAATCACATCAACGCTGTGGCTAACTTGAACAGCTGTCCCTACACTACTGCTTGCCGGCAAGTCGTAGTCGACCCGATGGCTAAGATCGAGTTTGTTAACGTACAGGATGCTAACAATATCATCGTTTTGGGGGTAAGTTGTATTTTTTATCGTGATAAAGAGTGTTCGGATAGAGAACTAATGTGGCATTGAGGGCGCTGCTGTCCTTATTTTACAAGAAATTGTTTGAAAAACAAAAAAAAACGACTTCAAAATACGCTATTCGTTTACTTGGATGACATATTTTTCAGTTTGTTCTAAAAACCAAAGTACTGAACCGATTTTGATAACATTTCTATGGGACCACCCTTTCAAACAAACAATAATTTTTCAAATCAGTTCAGGTGTCTTCGAGTAAACGGAGAACATACATAAAAAAATCATTTTACAGATTCCGACGCAGTAAGCACCTCCTTTTTGGAAATCGGTTAATTATGTAGTTCATTTGAGACGTTACTTTTGCCAAAAAAAGTTCTCTTTCCAAACAGATTTTTTTAAATCGTTTTTGTTATGGTTGATATTGAGTTCTTAAGTACTAGGACATAATCTGGATGATGTAATATAATCAATACAAATATTGTAATAGGTTAACATTTTTATTTTTTTAACGTGTTTTTTTATGTTTTCCATAAATAGGGTTTGGGCTTATTGAAATTAGCTGGAAAAAAATGTTATTTTTTGCGAATTCCAGGCTGATGGAGATACATTAGCGGGGATAAAATCGATAGTGGCGATCCCCGAGGCACAGTGGCACTTGGACTACATCACGCCGCGTCCGTACTGCTTAAGGAGAGACGGGAAGTGTGAACCAGCTGTCTTTAGCGCTGCTGTAGACTCTAAGAAGGTACTTATTTATATTTTATGCTATTTTTTACCTCCAAACAAAATAAGACGGGTGTTATAAGCTTGACGTGTCTATCTGTATCTGTGTATCTCTCTGGAGCATCGTAACACACGGATGAGCCGATTTTGATAGATCAATCAATCAATCGATTTTTAGCTCCACTTTTATTGTGTGTACCTCCAAGATGTGGCACACGCTTCCTGAATGGATATTTCCGGATGGATCTGGGTGTCTTCAAATCGCGAGTGAATAGGTTCCTTTTAGGCAAGCGCGCTTCGCCGACTGCAACAATCGCTTAACATCAAGCGAGTTAGCGGTCAAGCGCAAGCCTATTTTCGAATAAAAAAAAAATCGTTTTTTTTTAAAGTTTTTTTTCGTTTCATAGAGGAATTAATGGAGTGAGTTCTTGGCTATGATTTCATCAAAACCTTAGCTTCTACGAGAGTTTTCAGATTAAAAATAAAGCTGTCTTCTATGCCTTTTAAGCTATTTGGTAGTGTGTTGTATACTTATACTGCTTTATCGGGCCTAAAACCCTTTAAAGGTAGTTCAATCTTAATTTGATTCCGTTACAGGTGGAAGTAGAATCAGGTGTCGGCGGCAACAGGGAGCTTCGCCCGCCGATTCTCGACAACTCCACCGCCGTGGTGTACCTGTCTCCTGCTGACGTGGTCACAGTGGAGGGTAAAGTGCCCAACCCCGGCCAGTACCTGCTGGTGTTGCATTATTACCAGCCCGACCTGCCTGGTGAGAGTTAAGATAACAAACTTCACTTCTATAATATTTAACAAACTTTACTTCTATAATATTAGGATAGGATTATTATGAAAAAGTTACCTACCCCCATTTTTTATAAATCTATGTGCGCGTGAGATTCTCTGCCATGATATTAATATTTCAGGTACGCGACTCCGAAATATTATGTTGACACACATGACGTCATTACCTTAAAAGTATATGAATTCTGATCGTATCGCACGATAAGAATGATAATTATCGTCACTGAATTAAGCATTTAATTCAGTTAGCGAAATGATTGCTGAATATGTTTTTTTTTAAATTATTATTAAAATGACGAGGAAAAATAACTAGTTTACAATATTGCAGAGAGCAGTATAAGCGCAGTGGTGTCTGCCAACGGGCAGCAGTACGAAACAGCAATGCCGATCCAACACTGCCCCTCGAACTCGGGCTGTCGAGTTCTCTTGAAGACATCTGACGGCAACGCCCGGTTCAACATCGACAACAACTTCACCATAGCTTTTAACGTAAGCTTTATGTCTACCTCAGGTCGATTTGCTTTTTAGGCTGCCGTACTAAGGGTGCGGGAGTCTATTCGTGAGGCTACGATATACGGTATACATTTTTGTCACGAAGAAAATAATGATATATATTTATACTACTAAATGAATTAACGTCAACACAATGTCAAACCGATAAGCAAATCTATTAGAATATTATTATTATGGTGTTGTACGGAGTGTCCGAAGTGTGCTTTAACTACAGTCAATATGTTCAGGGCTCTAGAAGCGGAGGCGTGTGGTTGGACTACGTACTGGTTATAGCTGAGGCTGATTATGTGGACTCGGTGCTCTCCGAGGCCAACATGCTGGACTACACCAGAGAGTTTATCAAGAAGTGCGCAGTCAACGACTACTACATACAGCACAACGAGACAGGTGACTATGCTGCTGCGTCTAGGTAGCGTCAGCTGACATGTGTGCTGCTTTACCGACGGAATATAAGGGGAAAATTCCGAGACGGACTGCAAGTCGTTAATTGCAGCCACAGGTCAAAAGGATACGTCCATTTATCACGTGAGGTCCGAAAGGACACCAGGGGTTCGGAAAAAATCACGGAACTTCGCCAGGGGGAACGGGGGAGTAGTGGGATATCATGTGGATTTTTTCTTGAACTTTCGGTTAGTTAACCGAATAGCTGCGACTTCGATTCACAGCTTACTGCGACATTTTTTTTAACGATAAATATTGTACCAAAAAATGCACATGGTTTTTTGTCACCAAAAAGGAGCAAAGGGTAAAAAGTTGCTGAAAAAATATCACGCGATTAATGGACGGCCCCAGGAGACAGTGCAGGTTCCTATGAATTTCTATGAAAATAAATCCGATCAGAACAACATTGCAGCCTGCAGCCGCGGCACGTAGCAGCAGCCGAGCGCAGCACCAGTTTTTTTAAAAGTTTTATTTCGTGCTGAGACTTAACAATTTTATATCTTAACAAGCTTTTGACTAATTTTGCTCATATTCATCATTATTTTTAGACCTGAGTACAGATTATATGACAACATAACAAAGTTCGACCATATTTAAAGAAACTCGTAACTCAATAAAAAAATCTATATTGCTTTTGCTTTTCAGCCTATACTCAATTATATCTAACTTAATGTATTATATCTTTATTACTAAAGACAATGCACATTATAAAAAAAAAACGGTTGACTCACGTCAGTTTTGAGTCGAAATATCCGACTATAACTAAATAAAAACACCGCCGATTGCGGTTGAAACTGTAGTCAGATATTTCGATTAAGAACAGACGTGAGTGATCCGTAGTTTTTATTGTAAAATATGTGAGAACCACTTTAGTTTTCATAGTAATACAATGAACATTAATTTCATCGTATTATGTCATCGCTGACCAATTCTTTGCTCCAGGATTCTGCCGCGACGCCATGTACTCAATAACAGCTGAGTACAACAGTGGCGCCCTCAGCTGCTTCTGTGACTTTATGGGTTCCACCGAGCTGGAGTGCGACACCTTCGGGGGGCAGTGTCCTTGCAAGCCCAATGTTATCGGCAGGACTTGCACCACCTGTCGCACTGGATTCTACGGCTTCCCCAACTGCAGACCGTGTCATTGCCCGTCTACCGCTATCTGTGACGATAACGGTCAGTGTTCTCTTTTTTTTATAAACAATAAAATTCGTTTCATTATTGTATGTTTCTGACAGTTTTTTTTAAATTATGTAATGGTGTTGATCATCAGGTATGTGCATCTGCCCCAAGAACGTGGAGGGTGAAAACTGTGACCGCTGCAAACCGTTCACTTTCAACTTCGACGTGCAACGCGGCTGCGACGACTGCAACTGCAACACTCTCGGCGTCATCGACAACCAGCTGCAGTGCGAACCGGACAACGGGAACTGCGCGTGAGTTACAATCTGTTTCGAATAATGCGGTGCGCGCGAGTCACAATTTGTTTCGAATAATGCGGTATGCGTGAGTCACTCATAAAGAAACATACATTCATACATACACTCGAGAAGCTTAACCTTCCTTCTTACGCAGTCCAGTAAATATATTAATTTTGTACATGAAACACATTGTAGATATATAACGTGTATGTGTGTAGGTGTCGTGAGAACGTGATCGGCCGTGTGTGCGATCACTGCGTGCCTGGACACTACGCGTTCCCCGACTGCGTTCCGTGCAGCTGCAACCTGGCCGGTACTACGGACGACGTATGCGACCAGAACACGGCTCAGTGCTACTGCAAGAAACACGTCAGGGGACAGGTGAGGACTTCAATAATACATCATCTGCGGGACTGAGCGCGGACGCCTCAGGGTACGAGTAATATTACGAGTCCGTAGTTCGACCATCCGTCCGTCTCGCTCGTGTATATATTTTTGAAGATATGAAATAACTACATGACCTTATAAAAAAATCGTCGTTTGTCAAACTAGAAAACAACACCACAAATATTTAAAAAAAGTTTCAATTTCATTCAAGTTAAGTATGAAAATTAACTTGGATCAAATTGAAGTTTTTGTTGTTGAGTTCGTACACTAAGGTACTCCACCTTGATATACGAACACAATCTTACATGATTTATACATGGCCTGGTTATATTTTACAAAACAGAAATATCTCCGTATCCCATACCGATATTACCATATTTTTCAGGAATGTAACTCGTGCAAAGATGAATATTTCAACCTCCAACTGCACAACCCTGATGGATGCACCAAGTGTTACTGCTTTGGGAAGACAACGAGATGTTCCAGCTCCTACCTCGCCTGGGCCGTGGTATGAACTTGATACCTAATGAAATATTGTCTGCAACTTTCTATACTCATTAGCATATCTTCATACACTCTCGTCGGTTGAGGGTAGTTATAGGATGTGGCACATGCTTTCTGAATGGGTTTTTCCGGGTGGATTATAGTCTGGGTGTCTTCAAATCGAGAGTGAATAGGTTCCTTCTAGGTAAGCGCGCTCCACCGTAGGCCGCAACTGTCGCTTAACATCAGGCGAGTTAGCGGTCAAGCGCAAGCCTATTATAGATTTTAAAAAAAAGTTATTTTTGGTATAGATCGTGGGCATGGACAGTTGGTACCTGGTGAATGTGGACTCAAACAAAACGGTGAACATATTCCCACGGACGGTGCCGCCGGCGTTCGTCAACGATTCCGTCATTATGGCAGATCTGATGGGAGAAGAGAGCGAGCAGAAGGTCGTCTACTTCGGAGCACCAGACTACTACCTGGGTAATACCGTAATCAAATACGTCTTTACCTAATAAGGAATATCCATGAATTATATTTCATAGGCATAATAGGTTTAATTGATAACATATTAAAATATACACAAATACATATATGCACTAAAAAATATTTCAATCGTTCTTTCTTCGGTCTTCGAGATACAATCATTAAAGTTTTAGAGGAGGGATGCTCTGTCCCTCTCTTGCGAAATAACAGTTTGTTCTGAATATGAATGGCGAACATGAACCATAAGCTCATCATTCTCTATCGTGTGATCTCTGTCTAACATGGAATGAAAATGCTTGTAACTTTCTTATTTTTGATGGTATTTTTATTTTCGTATTCTTATAAATTTTGTACTACCAATCGTTTAGTGCGAAAATGACAGAACACCCCCACCAAAAATTTTATCGGGTGTACCGAAAATTTTTATTACTCATACTAGAAACGGGTTACTTAACTTTGATCTATGTCTCACATATATTGGCAGATTATTATTATTACATTTCGTATATTCTCCATTAAACCTACTATTGTTAAAACATAAAAATCATACACATTTCCTATTAACTCAAAAATAGTGTGAGATGTCATTCAGAGTATATTTTTAGGTGAACGTCTGCGGTCTTACGGTGGATATCTCACCTACACCATTCTCTACAACAGTGAAAGTGACGGTCGCGCCGTCGCTGCTCCTGACGTCATCATTGGAGGAGCCAATGGGTATGATATTTATTATGTGTACAATTGAAGACCAGCCACGAGATGGACAGACGTCGTGTATATGGTATTAGGGCTGTGCCATTCAAATCACCGTATTCAATATCTTGTAACTTCTCTGACAACCGGCAAATGTGGCGTCAAGAACCTGTTGTCTTGGTCTTTTATGCTCTATTTACTTCTTGAATATAGGTGTGTAATACATTGTCGGGCATCGTTATCTGCTGTTCCACAAAAGGATCACATCTATTGTGTTGGAGCATCAGTCCATAGACTAAGTCGCAATAATTTCAGCATAATCGCCAAGATTTGTTTAACCCTATATTGTACAAAAGTTTCAATAGTCATCCACTTACCCGATCAATATATGTAACTGCTTAAACTAAGTCGCAATAATTTTAGCATAATCGCCAAGTTTTGTCTAACCCTATATTGTACAATAGTTTCGGTTTCCACATATCCAATCAGTATATGCATGCGCTTCGGCCCCACCGATGCCCATCTAAGGACCGGTCTTGACCCGAGATTTGAATAAGGATTGATAAGTCTTCCTGACTTGCAGGTTCATAGTCCACTCGAGCGTCGAGCAACCGCCCGCATCCACAGAATGGATCCACGCAGTGAGGCTGAGTGAGGACGAGTTCACGACCCTGGACGGCACGCCAGTCTCTCGCGACCTCTTCATGAACACCCTCGTTAATATGACCAGCCTCTACATCAGGGCCACGTATTGGCGCCCTGCCAGGGACACCGCGTGAGTATTTACTTACCGAATACACAAGGAACCGGCTCTAAAAACTAATACGAACGGTATCGACCGTCGTCGTCCTTTGCTTTGAGCTGGAGCTCGGTTTGACTGATTTTCAATTTTCCGGCCGTCATTTTTGTTTTATTTATTAATTTTATTTTATTATTTTTTCCTGACGAGCGTGTTTCTTGTCGGTGGAGTAATTCCCATTCCCTTGCTGTCTTTTCCAACGTTTTCATCTCTTTACGACATTACATGTTTTTTCTTTTGTATTTGTTTCACAAATATTTTTCTTGATCTTCCTTATCCTTTCTTAATTTCTACGTCTCCTATGATATCTTAATCCTAACTTGGGGTCAATTTACTTATCCCAATACTTACTCCTTATGACTTGACCTCATAACCCACATCAAGATCTCTGACGAACAAGACCAACAGAATTATGGCAAAGCACTTTTAGTTTTCTAGTCCTGCCGCTTATACTAGCCAATGAGTTTTAGATACACAAAAAATGTTGTATCGACTCCTCAAAAGATCAATAAAGGTTAGTTAAACGGCTTGCCTCTTCTGATCTCTATACTTTCCATATTTTTTTATATGAAACATTTAATACGTGTCAAACTGGCTGCAACGTAAGGGCCTGGTAATGAATGTCAGGATTGTTAAAATAGTGAAAGCGCTCTACAAAAGAATGGGAAAGAAATATGTATGTCAGTCCCGCTACAGCTCATTCGTTTTCTTACCTTTTTCCAAGGATTATGATGGAATCGCAATGTTTATCCTCTTAGATTGATACGCGTGAGTTTGGATATCGGCGTGGATGGGTACGCGGACGACGAGACGCGTCGTGCCTCGTCAGTGGAAGAGTGCAACTGTCCAAAGGCATATCGCGGGCTCTCGTGCGAGCAGTGTGCTGAGGGGCATTACCGCCTACCGTCAGGGTTCTGCGTGCCTTGCCAGTGTAACGGGCATGCATCGCAGTGTGACGTCAACACTGGAATCTGCCTAGTGAGTACTGCTTACTGACTTTATTACATTAACATGACTGTACCACAAGTAATCGTTTAAAAAACAAAAAAAAATACTTCAAAATACGCAATTCGTTTACATGGATGAGATATTTTTCCAGTTATTTTGTTATAAAAACCAAAATACTGAACTAATTTTGATAAAATTTATATGGGACCACCTGAGAAGTATACCCTTTCAAACAAAGAAAGAATTTGTTAAAACACTTATTATTAACGGGATATTTACTATCAATCGAGTTCGAGTGCCAGTGATAACGCTCTTCACAGTAAAAAAACAAAAAAGAGGGTAGACACCAGTCTGATACGGTTAAGAGCAGACATATTTCTCTCTGCTCTTAACCGTATCATCCATCCGTTTTCTTCAGTCGCCCGTGAACATGGTTCATGTAACTGTGTCAAAATATCGGGAACTCAAAATTAACGCGAAACATGGTAAATAGTTTTTTTTTGCATGTCTGTACGATTACGGTTAGTGTTTTCGCCGGTCCGGTGTTGAGTGGCCAAATGTCAGTAGTCCGTTTACTTGACGAGATTGATTACAGTTGATCTTGATGTTTCTAGAACTGTTCAGACAACACTATGGGCGAACATTGCGAACAGTGCATCCCTGGTTACCATGGCGACGCGACCGTGGGCACGCGGCAGGACTGTCTTATCTGCGCCTGCCCTATGCCTTACCCTTCCAACAAGTAACTATAACATTTTATTTTTTGTTTTTAGAATTGCACTTGTAAATGTATAAATGTCAATGTAATATATCTGATAACCCTGAAAATAAGAGGGTTTGTGGTTATAATAAACTGAAACCTAATCTAGCAATTATTCGGGTAAAAAAAACATATGGCTAATACAATTCAAACAACTATATTTCGGATTATTCATATTAAGGTCTCACTGGTCAGTTAGACACCATAAAGTACGTTTACAAAAGCTCGTTTGTTTGTCGGTAAAATAAATAAATAAATATTGGTGGACATTTCACACAACACCATCTAGCTCAAACTAAGCAAAGCTTGTACTATGGAAACTAGATGGCTGATAGAATACATAATATATACTTTTTTTTTACAAATATGTACATACTTATGATACATAGAAAACTCGGTTACAGAACAAACATCCATGCTCATCACACAAATGTTTGCCCTGGGTGGGGATCAAAACTACGGCTTAGCAAGCAGATATACTACCAACTGAGCTGAAAGACCGTCAAATGAATGAACGAATGAAATGAATCGAATGAACGTACATATTTTCAGTTTCGCGGTCGGTTGCGAGCTGAGTGACAACGGCGAGCTGATCTCATGCCAGTGTCAACGCGGGTACGCCGGCCCGCGGTGCGAGTACTGCGCCGCCGGCTTCTACGGTGAACCGGAGAAACTAGGTACCTATAACACGCACGGTGTTGACAGACGCATGTGTTGGGTAGGGCGGTGGCTCCTCCCGACGCAATCGCCGTTTGCGTAAACCTTTCAGAATTGAAAAAGATTTGCAATTAGTACTCATCAATATCACAAATTTTATTATGCAGAGTATTTGTATTTTTTAGCTTATTAATCGTATCTATTCCTACATGTTTTCAGTAAAGTATTCACTTTTTTAATGCGATTACTGCCGGTTAGCTTGTTCACTCTTCACTTCACATCCAGGTTGCATTTACTAAAGAACACCGAGGCTGAAAATACGCTGCTGTCTCGCTCACACGCAGCACTTTAGTTATAAAATTATTGAAATTACTTTAGGTAAATATTCTTTCTTTAGCTTCATAAGAACACTATTACAATGTATTAATAAACGTAAACATTTTCACGACAACATTTGCACATTTACATGTTTTATTTCGGTCAAAATAGCAGATTTAAAAATGACGGCTATGGTTAAAACATTGTAATAGTGTTCTTAAGAAGCTGAAAAAAATATATTTATCAAAAATAAATTCAATAATTTTATAGCTAAAAAAAAGATGCCGCATGCGAACGAGACTAATGTACTCTATGTTTTCTAGGCGACTACTGCAAGCCGTGCAATTGTTCCGGAAACATCAACATCAACGACCCGAGTTCCTGCGACAGCATCAACGGAGATTGCCTCAAGTGTGTTAACAACACTGCAGGCGCCGCTTGCAACCTGTGTGCGCCCGGCTTCTTCGGAGACGCCATACTCTCCAAGAACTGTACAGGTCAGTTCACAAACTGGGGCAGTAGGGCTGTTGACAACTTGTCGGCACGGAAACTATATCTCCGTCTCTGTCGTTTCCATTCTTGTGACCCGACCTTATACAAGTGGCGGGAAGACGCTGGATGCATGCCGCTTCCAATCGGTCTTTTTGGAGATCCATGGGGAGGCATATGTCTAGCAGTGGACTTCTTATGGCTGAGATGATGATGTGTTTTGTTGGTGACGGGGCGTGTATCTGTGTGTGTACGTTACAGCGTGCGTATGCGACGAGTACGGAATGGAGCGGTGCGATCCGAGTACAGGCACTTGCGTGTGCCGGCCGGGGGTGATCGGCCCCAAGTGCGACCAGTGCGCCCCGCATCACTGGGGGCTTCGCTCCGGCCGCGGGTGCACGCCCTGCGCTTGTGGACTCGCATCCGACTCGCCCGACTGTGACGATGATAACGGACAGTGCAGGTACCACCAGGGGCATAATTATATTTATTTATTCCAGACATTAATTGTCTCCATATATATTAAAATTATATATTTGATAAGATCTCACGATACAAACAAAGGAAAAGCTTAAAAACAGTTAATTTGTAGTTATATCGCAGGCAATTTCAAGAATATTCAATATTACATCACGGCAAATCGGTTAAAAAAAAGGCGTTATTTTTCATTGGCTAACCCCTTAGATAAAGAAGAGAACCTTTTAATGTCGAGTTCATTGTTTTTTAATGCTGTTTTTAATATGAATATAAATTTAGTTTTTAACTGACTTCCAAAAATAAGGAGGTTCTCAACTTAACTGTGTTTTTTGTATGTTTATTTAGCGATTACTCCGCCAATTATGCATTATTTTTTATGATTCTTGTTTTGTTTGGTAGGTAATACCTCAGATGTGGTTCTGTATAAATTTTATCAAAATCGGTTCAGCACTTTGGTTTTTATTACATAATTACTGAAAAATTTCGTCCAAGTAAACGAATTGTGTATTAAAAATTTGAAATTGAAGTAGTTTTTTTTAAACTATAATTGTATTATGGAGTTTTATTGATATTCGACTATACCACACCCATTAAATCTAATTACAAACATTAATCTTATATGTTTACGTATCACTATATATTATGATAAACCTAAATCTACCTACTTGTTCCCCCGAAGAGGAAACTCGAATTAATCTCTTGGCTTTCTCCGAAAATGGTGCCAAGAGACTAATACAAGTCCCCACATTGCTATCACATGTTATAAGTGAACTCCGTCGAATCACTTCGTTCCTACGTAGGTTTGTAGCACATTTTCTTTTTATTTAGTAAATTTTTATTGTGCAAATTTTTATTCTTTAGATGTGCAAAAGGAGTGACAGGTCGTCATTGTGACCAGTGCGCCGCTGGATACTGGAACTACACCAAGGAAGGATGCGACCGTAAGACCTGCAATATCTAATAAAATATTGTTAATAGAAACAAAACTCAGTATCACATAATATAACACTCTGAAGCTAAAACAAATTGTGTGTCACCTCGGAGATCACAATTGGTCTAGCCGTTTAGTATATTGGAGGTAAAGTTTAGGTAACTTTCATTATCCGAAATATGAATCTTCGAATACCATTACAAAAAAAAACTTATGTAAATAAATAAATACTGGTGGATATTTCACACAACAACATATGGCCCAAAAAAAGTGTACAAATCTACAAATAATTATTAATTTTAACTATTTATCGTCTTATTCATATTACTTTTATATATTATGCCAAATCTCATGCTCAAAGTTTTGATATGAACCCTAGTGGACGCAGAACAAACATTTAGCTATACTATTGTACTGCTAGGAAATAATTTACACTAGTATTGTACATGTTCTTAGTTTATTATTATTACTGAATAAAGATCTTTTAAAACTGAAAAACTGAACTAACATATGGCCCAAACTTAGCAAAGCTTGTATTATGGCAACGAAATGGCTAATAAAATACATAGATAATTTTATTTTGTAAATACATAATTAAATACCCAATAGACTCAGAACAAATATTCATGCTCATCACACAAATATTTGCCCTTGTGGGGATCGAACCCCACGAACTGCAGCTTAGCAGGGAGACATACTACCAACTGAGCTGCAATGTAATCAGATAACATGGACTCGCTTGTGTCAAGCAAAAGATCTAGCATTAGTTATACAGTTCAGTAAGAAAAAGATTCGGGAAAATAAAATTCGAACAAATAGATAGTTTTCAAATGTATTATATTCTAATGGTATATTTGTTTAATTTTAATTAGCCACAAAAAAGCTTATGTCAATTACATAAAATAAAAATAAAAATTATATGGGAAATAATTGTAATGGTATTGTATAATTGTAATGTATGTCTGTATGTATGTCTATATTCTATGTCTGTATTTAGATTGCAACTGTAACACCGGCTACTCGGTGGGTTTCACGTGCAGCGCCTCGGGGCAATGCGAGTGTCTGCCTGGCGTCATAGGAGAGAAGTGCGACCGTTGCCCTGAGAGGTAAGCAGTACATTACTTGAGGTACTTAAAGGACGCAGCTATCTCTCTCGTGCATCACATTTCTAGGGTTCCGTACCTAAAGGGTAAAACGAGACCCTATTACTAAGATTTCGCTGTCTGTCCGTCCGTTTGTCACCAAGCTGTATCTCATGAACCGTGATAGTTAGAGAGCTGAAATTTTCACAGATGATGTATTTCTGATGCCGCTATGACAACAAATACTAAAAAGCAGAAAAAAATAAATGAAATAAATACAACATACGTGATTTTTTTTACTCGTTTTTTGCTCGATATTGATAACGGCAACAGGTATACTCTTTAAATATTCACAGAATATATAGTTATATTATTCACTTTAAAAATAAATAATTAAATTAAAATAATTAATTATCCCATACAACAGACATGATTTTTTGCCATTTTTATAGATTATGGTACGGAATCCGGAACCGTATAGTACGGAACCGTGCGCGAGTCTGACTCGCACTTGGCCGGTTTTTATTAAACATAAAATCATCGAGTAGTGATATTAGAAAAATGAAAGACGAATTTGTTTATTTAAATAGGAGAAATGTTTAAAAAAGTTTTATTTAGATTATACATTCATTGTCATTGATTTTTCATTTATACTGGTGACGGAGTAGTGAAAAATCATATATTTTCTTACTGCTCAGGCAATTTAACAAAAATAACTTTTTTTAAATATCTCTCCTATCTAAATAAATTCATTTCTCACTTTTCTAATATGCCCAATCAATGATTTTTATGTATAAAAATGTTGTGATGCGCGAGAGAGATAGCTGCGCGCGTTGAGGCCATTCTTAATGTCTTCAGTGACGATAGCTCTCCATCCAAACTGACTCTTATCATTTGTATCCTCAAATCGCAGGTGGGTGCTGCTACCCAACAAGGGTTGTCTCGCGTGCGACTCCTGTACCGACGCTCTTATCTTCAGCGTGGAAGACCTCTCCTACCTGCTCGCGAATGAAACCATGGAGTTCAAGGTAATCACTCAACAATTTGTCTACGACTACGTAATTGCTGATTTCTGTAGTATTTTGGGTTTTGCTGTTAAAATCGCAGACACTTTTTGTGATGTTTGCCTCTTGCCTGGCAAACGAGAGTATTAATAGCAGAATATGAAACTGTAGCATCAGTGAAAGATTCGGTGAGGTGCGAAAGCACACCGGCAAACTGGAGTGCAACTTTAATAAGGTTGTGGAACCTGCGGATCTCGTAAATAAAACGATATAATTACTCCGACTGAAACACCGTATAATCCATCAGGATTCTACAAACGTTTACAGTGAAAAATAAGAGGATTTTCTTTGATAGTAATAGAGACATCAATTTCACACAAGTACACAGGAAGCGGACGAACAACATAGAGAGAGAACATTAGAAGGGCAAAGGGTTGCCACACGTATAAATTAAAAATACCAAAAACTAAAATATGATGAGAATACAGATAATAGATTACATAAACAATAATTACATAATAATTTTTACACAACAATATTCTTAATGCATGCTGTGTTTACAACTAGAAGGGCGTGTACATTTCTAGTATGTTTCTATTTAAATATCATTTATGTTTCTATTGTATATGTCCAGTTTTGTAAACCAATAAAAAAAAACACTTTTAATATAGATGCCTTTATTATTGGGCGGTCGGATAAAAACATCCGTATAATTTGTTCCAGGACAAGGCCGACTCTTTCTTCACGACCCAGCGTCTGAACTACATATCGAACCAAAGCGCAGAGCTCCGACCGCGCGTCGCTGACCTTAGAAACGTGGACGTTGCCGCCGCGGCCGGCGCAGTCAACTCGCTGGAAACCAGCGCCAAGAACCTGCTGCGATCGGTCAGTTATATACCTACTATCCAAAGGCGTACCTTAGTATTGAAGATTTGGGGGTTCAAACCATTCAAACCCCGAAATTCTTAGTCAAAGTATTAAATTCGCCTATTTTCGGATAGCCGTGACTGAAACCTTTGTTGAGGGTTGGATCCGCGACTGCATTTTTGTTGTTTGGTTTTCTAAACAACTTTTACTTAAGAATGGACTCAACGCGTGCATCTATCTCTCTCGTGCATTACAACATTCTTAAACATATAAAATCATTGGTTATGGATATTATAAAAGTGAGATATGTTTTTTTTTTTATATACAAAGGGTAAATATTAAAAAAAACATTATAATATCGAAAGGAGGAGTCCTTTTCATAATTGCTAGCTTCCTTTCAATACACCCTAACGTTGCCTGG
The DNA here is from genome assembly GCA_947563715.1 of Lycia hirtaria. Classification (NCBI taxonomy): domain Eukaryota; kingdom Metazoa; phylum Arthropoda; class Insecta; order Lepidoptera; family Geometridae; genus Lycia; species Lycia hirtaria. The sequence continues at coordinate 19,201,308 of OX387386.1, forward strand.
AAGAAATCGCTCTATGCGATAAGGCCGCCGTTGTACTTTCAACTATGCTCATTACCTATCATTAAGTTACTCTGTATGTATGTACAATAAAGTTATTCTATTCTATTTCTTACTGTCACTGGACTGCGCAGGCTGAGTTCGCGGCGACCGACAGCGACAAGCAGATCGGTCGCGCGGCTCGGCTGGCCGCCGACGCCGAGGCGACGTTGGCCTCGCTCCGGGACAGCACCGGCAAGGCGAAGCAGGCCGTCGCACATGTCGCCGACCTCGCCACCGGACTCGAGCTCAGCCAGCAACCGAAGGTGGACAGCGCGCTCGCTGAGGCGACTCAGATCAAGGCGGACATTGCTGGTAAATTACCGATTTATCTCCTGCCCACTTCTCCTTCGTTATCTGCTTTATTAATGTATAGTGTAAATTAGTGTAATTTTGTCGTCCTCTTGCATAATTAAAAAAATAATGTAAGGATAGTCAAATTCAAAAATGTTTATTGTCACAAAATTTACATAAAGTGCGTCAAGCTCCGGACTAGGATTCCTGTTTCCCAGAGCAGACTAGTTCCCGCGATTAGCAATAATAAGTAAGTATAAAATGTTATCGACTCACCTACACAATACCGCAGTGAGCCTAGTTATTAAGTATGCGTGCGCCGATAAAATCTTGCTAAAAATACATATCGTCGTTTTGCAGCAACAGCAAGAGGTGCAAAACTGAGATTTCGCGGCTTTTAAAATTCTTAAAATGTAGATACGCCGTGTTTGCAGGTTGCTCTTCCGCGGTATTGCCCGCGCAACGACGATATGTTAGTTTATAAAAGGCACGGACCCCGGAATCTGTGGAGACTAATTTTGTCAAATAAAAAAATCCTCTATGTTCTAACGGTTGCTAAATTAAACTATAATTATTATATAAATATTACAGAGAAACAACTCGATCCAAAGAGGGCCCGAGCGGAGCAGGTGTTCCTGAACGCCACTACGCAGACTGAAAGAATGAACGTCTTTGTGCAACCGGTCAACGAACAAGCTAAGGTAAGAGCGTTGTGCACTCGTAAACAAATATACAAGATACACAGCGTGTAAAGTACGGGTGTAAATGGAGGTACTTAGTACCTTAGCAGCATTCAACTACATTACTATAACTGGAAATATTCATGCGGGGCTCTTTTAATGTTTATGCACACGTCGGACACTCCATACAAAGGCGCGCTATTCAATCACACATACGCAAGTTAACGTCTGTATATAACACTCGTAGACAACCGCGCCGCCAAACTCCAGCAAACGACAGGGCAAGCGCGGGGAGCGGGTGAGGGACCCGAGATTGGCGGGAGGCGGAAAAAATCCGTTCTGTATGTAATACTACAAATAACTTTTGTGGTTTATAGTAAAGAAAGTAATAAAAACAAGAAGCAGAATAATGAATCAAGGCGTGGTTTCGTTGCTATATAAGTACGGGTTCTCTACGCAGCTTTGCTCTGGTTGAAAATGTAGTTTTTTTGCAGAAATTTGAGCTGGTGGTGAATTCTACCCGCGACCTGAAAGCCAAGCTCGATGAGATGTTGCAACACACTGACCGAGCGCAGCGAACCGCAGCCGACGCTGAGAAACTCAACGCTAACAACAGGTACTCGAAACAACACTTATCTAAACTATAGACAAAAACTGTTCAATACGTTTAGATAAACCCATAAAGCGTGGGAGTGAAAAAAAGTCCAATTCAAAGGCGCATCACGCGAGTAGAAAAGAACGGCAATGAAGGCAATGATTGAAACAGCTTTTGAATTATTTTTGTCTCAGCAAGCAACTTTGTTAACAAATTTGAAGCTATTATTTTCGACCTGGCTGCACTAAAATCTCCATAACTGGGATAACACATTCAGCCATAAAGAATGACAAAGGTCGAAAAAAATATTCTACATCTGATATCATAAAAGTTCAAGTAACTCTCGCTTTTGCTCAGTTAAGTTAGAGTTAGTCGTCAGGCAGACAGTCAAGGAAGTTCGGATTTTAAATGTATAGAGTCATACATTTAAAGACTATACATCATCGGACTATACATATAGAAAATGGGAACTATCGTCTCGATTGAACAAAATAATGAAATAAGGACAGCAGCGCCCTTAATGCCACTTTACATTCTCTATCCGAACAATCTATATAAATTTAAATATAAAAATAAATTTAATTTCATTATTTTCACTAAATCCATTTTTAATATTTTTGACTAAATCATTATAACATGTAATAATATAACTTTAATTACAAATATATGTATTCATGATGGGAAGTCTCCCGCCAAAATACGGGTGTTTTCTGCACCTAGTTTGGCGGCTATGGCTAAACTTAAATGTTTGTACATTTTGGGAAATAAGTGATTTTTTATTTTGATTTTTGAATCTATATCTTACCCCGTATCGTATTTGTACCACAGGTTGTCGAAATTCAGCAACCGCGTCCGTTCAGTAACAAACCTGAACTCAGCTGCGATGAAAGATCTGATCGACGCCGCTTACGACATCGGCAACGCCAGTTATAGCAACCTCCTTATCGGCAATATCCTGAACAACTCCACCAGGGCTGGTCTAATAGCGCAACAGACGATAGGTATGTGCACTGTTCACCATTTATTGGTACAATTGTCGCAAGTATTTGTGAGGTATCTTAATGTATAGGCATAAGCCGCTCGTACCTGCGATTCGGGCGTATCGTGACATATGTGGTGTCCTCCTCTATCAGTACACTGGAGGGTATGCTGTACCTACGATACAAATTATACTTAGTGTAGGTACTGCACGTCACTATCGTGTTCAACAAGCTTAATTACACTTTATTAAGATATTTGTATTTCTACACAATTTGATATTTACTTGTGATTATGAAATATATATAAAAAAAATATCATATACTAAAATTTGCGATATAATGATAGTGATTACACGATCAAAGAACTTTCTAAGTAAGTAGTGCAAATCCCGTCGGATTTCCGAGACACTTTTCGAGTTTTTCTAAAGTTATTTTGCTCGCGACGAACGTGTTTTGTCAAATAAACGGAAAAATCTAAATTTTGCGAAGTCGTCCATAACTGTATATTTTAAAATCTAAACGTTTCATGATAAATTTATCTAATAACTGACCTTTCATAAAGCAAAATTTTACTTAGTCGTATATCTTAGGTTCAACTACTAAAATCTACCAAATTCAGAAAGTTATTCAATTCAGAAGAGCAAATTCGAACAATTTCTAAATTTTAAATTCCAAAATGCAATTTCTAAATATTTTTTATTTATATGTCATGTTGAAATATTACCAGCTGTTTGTAAAATGGAATAAATGTTTTATTACAGAGGAAATGGAGGGTAGGATTGGTGAATTGGTGAACGAGCTGCCGCAATTGAGCAATTTGACCGACGTTGCTCTCGATCACGCCAAAATGCTCAGAAATCGGGTAAATACATGACTCATTTAAACTTTCCGCAAACACATTTAACTCTTGTTATGACCTAATACTTAAGCGCCTGTTTTTATTAACCTAAGGACGTTACCCTTTCCTATTCATCGTGGCTGTTTTTTTTTTCTATCAGCCTTGTTCGTACAAACTGTCCCACTGCTGGGCGCGGGCCATCTTCTCATTATGAGAAAGGCTGATTATAGTCTTATTATTATTCGAAGTACAGTGGGGAGGCCTTGAGCCTCCTCGTCACTGCAACCCTTGCGGATATATTGTGACTTCCCTCCTTTTGATTACACTATTTTTTGGTTGCAAGCCCCTACCTGTAACCAACTTACTCTTGCTTCCTGTATGTTATTTTAATGGTTATTTGTAACGTCCAGGCGGAAGGTCTTCGTGCGCTGGCCGAGCGTGAGAACAACAACACGCGCACGCAGCACGCGTACTCTGCCGCGTCTGCGTACTCGTCTATCGTGCAAGAGACGGGCGATGCGAAGAAGGCGGCTGACGACGCCACCGCAGCGCTCAACAACATTACTCTAGCTGTAAGTAGCTCTGGCTGTAATTAGCTCTAGCTGTAAGTAGCCTGCCACTTGACTTGTCATCTGTTCATCTCGTGGTTGGTTCTCATACGCTACCACTTCCTTATAACAAATATATTCGATTGTTTGTTTAGAGCGGCACCCTTAAGGAGCGTGTGACCCCGGCCCGCGACCGCTCCGAAACGCTTTTGGATCGCGCGGCCGGAGCTCTGCGCACCGTGGAGGAACGACTCAGGCCGAACCTGACGCGAGCCGAGCGCGCCCTCTCCAACGCATCGACCACCCTCGCCTCCGCTGATGATGATGATCACGCAATACAACTGTGAGTACCAACAGCAGCAGTTGTCGCACAAGGATTGCCCATTTTTTTTAAATATCTACGCACTTGCTTACACGCTTGTCTTGCACTGGCAAAAACCCTCCTATGACAGACAATATTTGTAAATTTATAACAAAGAGTATCCTACGATCTTGCCAATTTTGAGACTTTAATCTATTGCGGTTCAAATGATACAGCCGTTTAAGTGTAGGACAGACAGACACCGTAGCCTCACGAAGAAGTACCCGCATCCTTAGTACGGAAGCCTCAAAATATGTTTGGCCCACAACATGCCTGATGGTAAGCGCCGGCATGGCCGAGGATGGAGCATGTTGATCTAGAAAAATGTTTTCACTCTGGCCTTATAAATTCCAAGATTTGTGGTTAGCGGGGAACACTCTGAGTCTGGCAAGGAGTTTCGCTCTAAAATGCGCATCAAAAATATAGACCCAAATCCCCTACGTAAGAAATTGAGATGAAAAACAAGGTCTGTTCCACACTTTCATATTCCACCTTCAATTTTTACTCAGATCGTTGCCGACTCCCGGACCCTTCTCCCTAGAAACAGAAAGTGCCAAAGCTGACAATGTCAACGCAACAGTCAAAAGAACACTAGATACGATGTCGCAGCTCGGTGTCGACCTTACGAAGGGCAAGGAATGGGCCCTGTCATTGCCCAAACTGGCGGATGAGGGACAGAAAATGACCTCCAATGTGGACAACTTAGTAAACGAAATGAACGATATGGAACCCCACTTGATGTCGACGTATCAGAAGGTGAAAGCGCGTCAAGACGATTTGGAATATCGCCGGAAGGAGGCTGATGAGAAACTGGCCAAGCTGAAAGAGCTTATTGAACAGGTAACGTTTACATTCATACTGTATGTGTCAAAGTCTGTGAGTGTGTGGGTGACTGTTTATTTGTTTAATAGTCAATGTATTTAAATGGAAATGTGGATAGTTGGAATAGTTGATATCTTGGATGTGCTTGTAAAAACGAGAAGTAGAGACACTACGTGATGTCAAAATGGTTTGGATAAAATTTGATATGAAAACTGCTAGTAATGTAGATTAATAAATAAATAAATGTCCCCAATAAAGGTGTAAATAAGTGTAATGTGTAATGTCTGTGTGTAAATAAATGTGTGTGTGTGGCTCGAATAAATGTCCTCAATAAAATAAAAGAATAGTTCCTGTAACGTACTGAATGAATCCAAAAGGTGCAGCTAATAAGAAAAATAATTTGCGCACTAAATCTAGAAAAAATTGATGGTAATACTAGACGCGGCGAGTTAGATTTCTTGGGTTAGTCTCCACTAATCATAGTGGAAATAGAATAGGAAGATGTTGAGTACTTTTTATATCTGTCGGTGACAACTGTAGTAGCTCCCGTCACATAAAAAGAACGCTGGTTTGAAATTATAATAACAAATGTGTATGTGTCCAGGCGCGCACAGTAGCCAACCGCATCCAAGTGGGCGTGTCGTTCGACCGCTGGTCAACTCTCCAGCCCCGTCTACCGGACTCAGTAGACGAGATGTCTACTTCCACGCACGTCTCCGCCTACTTCCGCACAAAAAGCAATGACGGCTTCCTTCTCTACCTTGGCAACCCTCAGGGCACCATGCTTCGGAGAACCAAGTCGGTAAGTTAAATTTGTTGACATCTTAACCTCGGCGTAAAAATCGTGGTGAAAAATCATTTAGAACTTTAGGGTTATTGGTGTCTGAATAGGTGATATATCATTCAGGGTTCTGGGATCACCAGTGAGCTAAAGAAATACCTCTTTTTAAATATGTTTCACGGGCCAACGAACAATTAATCCAGACTACATCGTTCACAAAGTGTCCGCTGTGATTCTCGGAATAGTGCATTCAGATTGGTTTTTAAAGTAAATCGATGCTGCTCGAGCACGAGTACTTTCGTGTTACATAAAGGGATGTTCCGTATCACGCAGTCATTTTAAGCTATTGCATAGCTTCTATCGTGGGCCTTGAGCGTGGAGACCGAATCCAGAAATTCCGTAACGAAAATAACCTAACACACCGCGCGTAAACGTCACGCTGCCCGGATGTGTATCGAAAAACTACCTATAAGTTTGCAATTTACTACTTGGAATTTCGTTGATTTCTCGTTATTTTATAAACAGAACTAAACTTTGTAGTATTATAGATGATAGTACGGAACCCTTCGTGCGCGAGTCCGACTCGCACTTGGCCGATTATTTGTTTTGTTTTGTACATTTGTTCTTTTAAAAGAATCGTAGTAGAAATAAGTGTAAAACGGTCTCGTTTTTAGGACGACTTCATGGTGCTTGGAGTTCAGAACGGGTACCCGTACCTCGTTATGGACATAGGCGACGGTGCAGAATCAGGCCGCGAACCAGCGAGAATCAGCAGCGACAAGTTCGTCGCAGACAACCGCTGGTATCAGGTCACCGTCGACAGGTCAGTTGAACGACACCGCCGGGAAACAAACCGATATCAACAGATCTACCAATGGAACGTAGACAAATTCATTCACGGTCTTGTCCATCTATCAGTGGAAGTACAGTGTGTACGTACATAAACCGTGGATAACCGTCTTGATTTATCTTTGTCCATCTGTTATATTATTGTGCCTTAGTTTCCACATTTAATCTCTGTGACATCTGCAGTGTTATTATTTAAGATTATAGTCAGCCTACTGTTACGAGAGGCCGGGCGGGTTGTGTTTGCACACAAATATGTCTAAATTTGACAATTACGCAAACTAACAAATATGCGCATTGTTGTGCATTTGTTTGTTGTGCGTAATGTAAAAAAGAAAATTATGCTTGACTTTTAATATCCGTCCAAAAACAATCGGGAATCAGTCGTATATTTAGGGTCATGAGCGTATCAAGATAAGTTTTATTTATGTTCGTGTCTCCACCAACTAACAATACACAATTCACGCTTTGTCCATAGGCGACGGTTATCGCTTATCATCAGGCCAGCCGTCCGCCTTTTTGCTGTTTTTTTTTATAAAAAAATAAAAATAAACTAAACTATAAATATATTGCAGGGTGGGCCGCAACGTGAAACTTGGAATCCGCGAGAGTCTCGACAACGGCACCGAATACGTTCACTCCAAGGAAGCCGTGCTGCCTGGACAACATACCATCTTTAACCTCGACAAAGACAAGTCCAAACTGTACGTGGGTGGTGTGCCTTCCGACGCCAAGCTTCAGGGCATCAGCTTCCCGGCCTTCGAGGGTCAGATAGAAGAACTCGTCATAGGGGATTCCCCTGTTGGACTCTGGAACCTCGTCAATGCTACCAACTTGAAGGGAGCCAGGCAGAGGTAAGAACTTTACTCACTCTCTTGTTCAGTTCTTATTGACTCATTTTGATTTTGTGAGCTCACTACACAGTAGGTTCCACAAATCGTCAGACCATCAGGTAGGCCTAGAAGAAGATAACAGAATGAACTGCACTTCTTCTGCAAAGATTGGACACAAAAATCATCAGCCCGAAAAGAATGGAAACAAATAAGTAACAAGTCTAGAGCGAATAAGTACCTTCTAGGTCTACGTGCTTCATCTTCGGCCACAGCATCGCATTACATCAGGCGTGCCGGTGGTCAAATGTAGCTATTCCATGATCGGTTTATGGACGATAATTTTACGTGATAACGTCATGATAGATGCGTCACAAGTCGAACGCTTAGGCCGATCGTGCCTCTCTATCGCTTGTTCCGCGCTCTCGTTTGCATGCTCGGCTCAGGCGGACCGTGACAATGAGTCATGCTTTTTCGTGCGTGCAGCCGACGTTCATCGATTTATAAGACGTTATCACGTCAAAAAATGAAATAAGTATCTAAAGTCATTCAAATCACGTCACGGCGTTGGTATCACGTTCCAGAGATAAGTTGATATCATCCCAGTCCGGCCCTCAAGAGTACCGCTTCAACGGGCGCTCCCACGTGACAGTCCCCGGGCAAGGCTACATCACGACTCAGAAGAACCACATTCTCCTCTTCTTCCGCACGTACGCGCCGGACGGACTCGTCTATCTGGTTGGAGAGGGCGCCTACTTCTTCTCCATTCAAATGCAGGATGGGAAAGTTTACTTGCAAGTAAGTCGAACACAAAGTTTTCGGCAGCCTAGTGGTGAGACCGTCTGACTTGCGATCCGCAGGTCCTGGGTTCGAATCCCGCGGCGAATGTACGTATTGTTGATTGCCGCCAACTTGAAACGGTGAAAGAAAACATCGTGAGGAAACCTACAAGTCTGAGAGTTCTCAATGATCTTGACGATGTGTGAAGTCTGCCAACCCGCACTTGGCCAGCGTGGCAGACTATGGCCTAACCCTTCTCACAATGAGAAGATGGCCCGCGCCCAGCAGTGGGACAGTTTGTACAAACAGGGCTGATAAAAAAAAAGTTGAACAGGAAATCATTTCGCACTCTATTTGATATATCATTTGTCCACTGCTGAGTATAGGTCTCCTCTATAGCGCGTCATTCTTTCCTGTCTTAGGCCAGTCATTTTATTCAAACCCAAGACCAAAAAAGAGGGTGTTATGAGTTTGACATGTGTATCTGTATAATTTTGTGTTTGTCTGTGGCATCGTAGCTCTCAAACAAAAGGACCGATTTTGATCTGTTTTTTTTGTATGATAGAGGATTTGATCGAGAGTGTTCTTAGCTATGTGTTCAGTCTTTTTTATGTCGGTTTTTTTTTTAGCTTTCTAAACTTGTGTTTATTTTAACTAAATAGAAATACGTTAGACCACCAATTCGCCTGACGGTTAGCGACGGTGTGGTCGACGAGCTCATTCACTCTAGCCAAGATTATATTATTTATTACAATATAATCTTATATTATTCGGTTATCAGACGAGTTGTTAAATGAGCTTTCGGTATTTTGATAAAATGTCTTTTGAAAAGGATAGATTTCGTTTTAAGGGAAATGATAATCGATATTTCACAATTCACGATTATAGATAGTCAGATGGCTTATAGGCAGGTAAACACGCTTCATAATTGAATGAATCTCGAAACAGTTAATAATATTTGCACTCTCATTGAAATTTATTTAGATTTTATTGAACGGTTTATAATTTCTGACTTACAATCAGATAGTGTTGCTTCATGAATTTAAGTAACTTGAGATAAATCTCGTAGTCGTGCGCAAATTGTAAAAGTATCACATAGACAAAGGGCCCCAAGATACAGGCTCTGCCTAGTTTGGGGACCATTGGAATATATTTTGTAAGACTACATGGCATATATTATTGTTAATATTAGTAATGATTTGTCTTATGTATTCTTTCAGTAAATAAAATTATTATTATTATTAAAAACGATAACAAAATCTCACAGTATTTCCTTCTCCACAGGTGTCGCTCGGTAACCCCGAAGAGTTACTAATCATAGGCACGACTAAGTCTTACAACGACGGCAAATGGCACAAGTTAGACGCGGGCAGATACCTCACCAAATGCTCCCTCAGAGTTGACGACGAGATCGTGAAACAGGTGTCTTCGTCACCTGCCACGGAGATCACTGCATTGGAGACGATGAACTTCGGAGGGAACAATAAGGGAATCATACAAGTCACCGATAAAGGCTTCGACGGATGTATCAGGCAGATCAGCATCGATGGAGTCAATATAGACTTTACTGATAACGCCGAATTGATTGGCGTCGCTTATGGTTGTCAGGTGAGTTATAAAGTTACGTGGAAGAGAGATATCTCAATCTACATGAATTCCTACGAGAGAAAAAGAGATAGGCAACAAGCAATGTAAAGTATGTGTATGCCGTTATCATAATTGTCTAGAATATTAATGTTTTCATGGAAACACGAACCCTTAAGCATCTGTAGTTCGACCATCGTCCGTCTCCCTCGCGCAGCCATCATTTTTGAAGATATAAAATGACTAAATGATCTTATAAAAAACGTCGTTTAGAAAACTAGAAAACATTACAAATTATCTTTAAAAATTCAAATTTCATCCAAGTTAATTTTCAAACACAAAAATAACTTTTTGGTTTGTTTATTTTTATTTAAAAAAATCTTATTTGTTTGTCAGTTCTCGTCTCTGATATCGCTGTCTGGTATGGATAGCTACCTCCGTTTCACGAACGTAACCAGCGAGAACCTCCAACTCACGCTCAAGTTCAAGACATCGTATCCGGACGGGCTGCTGTTCGTCTACGTCAGCCGCATGCAGACCGCCAACACGCCTGACAGCATCTCGCTCTCTCTAGTTAAGGGTAAGCGAGATAGTAATATAAGATTTGGACTCCGTGTAACGCAATAGGGTTATATACCTTTGAAAAGTAAATTCGGTCGTAAGGTTATAATAAACTATATAAAACATGTATTTTTTTATTCAACCGATAGATGCCTTAAAAATGCAATAAAATTTAGTTTTAAATTTTCGCGTGTTATTTGACCAAAACGCCATGTTGCTGACGTCACACAGATAGTAAACGGATGCGTTGGCAATGACATGTCATTATGTCAAATAATTAGATGATGATGATGTGATGACGATGTTAGTAGATTTGACGTTAATTGACTATAACTACCTAGTCTTGCCATAAATATTGTCACGAAGAAAAAAATTTTTTTTTTTTTGCAAATAATATTTATTACTTTTACAGTGTGTTAGTTTAATACATAAATATAAAACAATTTAAAATATAAAAGCTTATTCGAAGTGGTCTCCGTTGGCTGCAAGACAGTCCTTTAAACGTTGAGGCCAGTTATCAATAGAAGCACGCACTCTTTCCATGGGAAAATTCTTCACTGCCAATCGTATGGATTGTTTTAGAATAGTTAAGAAAAGCTAAAACTTTAAAATTCACTATAAAATTTATTTTGTCATTTTATGAACTGAAACTAACATTTTCCGACTGCTTATAACCTAAGTTATCACATTTATGTATTTTTTTTCTTATTTTTTGAATTTTATAGAAATATTCGTTACTCAATTCATTCGAACAAGCATTTCAAATATGAGCTGTAAACGTCACGAGTAGTGTTTATACTCGCGAGGTCTACTATTCGTAGAACTAGTAGTATCGTAACGCTGCGTGTGTTGCAGGTAAACTGGTGTTGATGAGTCAGGGCGAGCGCCTGGACACTGGCATCAACACGTACAACGACTCGCAGTGGCACGTGGTCACCGTCACGCACGGTGAGAACGCACTGCGGCTGCGCGTCGACGACTTCGACCAATTCAGGTGAGTACACGGTGTATTACATTAATAGTGTTAGATACAGAACTGACACTCTCCCCTCCCGCCAGTCTCGGGTTCCTCACCCGCTCCCCTCGCTCGCCCTGTCGTTTGCTGGAGTTTAGTGGCGCGGTTTTCAGTCGAGACAAGCGTTACTGGCTTTAAATGCTCGAATCCCCAATTGGCGTCGATCGAGCGGCATGTGTGTATGTTATAGACATCAACTTGCATATTATGTGCTACTACTGTGCGTGTTGTGCGGTTTCAGCACGGACACTGCGCCCGCGCCGCTTCACATCCTGGAGGGTGTGCTGTTTGTGGGTGGCGTGCAGCCCGGCTACGTGGTGGGCGGCAAGCTCGGCTCGAAGGCGCCGTTCCGCGGGTGCATAGCCGACGCGACGCTCAACGGGCGCGTCCTCAACCTGCTCGCGCCGAGGGGTAACAACAGCGTCACGTTCGGACGCTGCGGCGCTACCACCACCACCGGCGGAAGGGGACCAGGTGACCATCACACAAATATACACGGCATAATAACAACGGTGGCGTTTTAGGACTTCGGGAGTGTTGCCGATGTAGAAAGAAACACGCGTTTCACAAAAATAATTTCCAGTTTCGAGTTGAACATACAGGTTTTTGAAGACTGCATAAAGAAAAACAATGAAATAAAATTCATGCTTATTCCCAAACATTAATTTTATTTCATAGGAATAATAGTTTTATTTGATAACATAGTAAAATGTACTACAAAAAATATTTCAATTGGTCAATAAACTTCCGATATATACAAAGTTTTAGGGGAGGGATGCTCTGTCTGTCTCTCTCTCTCTCTCGAAACAACAGTTTGAATTTAATTTGTACGATGAACTTGAACTATGACGTCATCATTCACTATCGTGTGCTCCATTGAAATTAAACAATGGTCATATTTAATTAAAATACGTGATAAATTCGTTAGAAGGGATTTATCCGTCTGTTAAAATTGTTTAATTTTAATGAGTAGCAATCGCGGAAACCTTAAAAAATATTATAAAAACTCATGCATTATATTAGGTATTAAAACTAGATAAACTTGCAGACGAAGCGGTGTGGTCGGTGCCGAAGAGTCCCGATGTACTGCCGACGCCCGCGCTCGGTCCGGAAACCACATTCGCGCCGGAAGTTACCACGAGCGCAGGTAATACGAACCTACTATTAATACTTAACATTTCCACATACCGCGGTGCCACATGTGGGTCCTGATATATGTACTAACCTAATTTGAAAACCATATATGGGTACTCATTTTGATAAAAAAAATCTATAAATTAATCTATATATGTATCTGTAAGTAAGGCGTAACGCGTAAATAATCAGTAATGTTTCAGTAATGACTGGCCTTGTGGCTCAGTTGGTAGTGTGTTTACGTCTACCTGCTGAACTGAAAGGTCGTGGGTTCGATCCCCACCCAGGGCAAACATTTGTGTGATGAGCATGGATGTTTGTTCTGTGTCTGGGTGTTTCTATGTATCATATGTATATATTTACAAAAAAAAAAAGTATATATGTATTCTATCAGCCATCGAGTTCCATAGTACAAGCTTTGCTTAGTTTGAGCTAGATGGTGTTGTGTGAAATGTCGACAAAGATTTATTTATTTATTATTTATTTAATGTTTGTATTAACGATATTTTAATTTATATCTATATAAAATTATTAAGGTGGAACGATTTCCATACAGAAGTATTTTGACAAAATATGTTCGAAAAGAGTATAGTTTAACAGTAAAGTAATTGTGGTCAGCTTTGATATCGGTTTTTATTGTCGTCAATCCCATTATTTGAATGAAATAGAAGATTAATGAAAAAATTTTAAACATCGAAAAGTATTTATATATATTTAACTGACATTTTTATTTTTATTTTTGCTATTAATCTCAATATTTTTTCTTCAACATATGTGATTTGCCAACAATAAAAACCGATATTAAAGCTAATCACAATCATTTCATTGTAAAACTACCTTTTTCGGACTTAATGCGTAAAAATACTTTTGTATATGAATCGTAAGACGTGCGAGCGAGTAAGACAGCGATGCCACCCTTTACAGACTGCATGGAAATAAAACTTAATGTAACGAATTGTACCAATAATTTTATTTTTCAAAGGGTACTGTGAAATTATTAATAGAAGTAAGGACCATAATATACACGGTGATTTGGCTTACTCAATGCGAAGCCTTTAAGAGCCGGAGTGCTGCAGCAGGGTTGCAGCTATCTCACTCACGTAAAGTAATCCATTCAATCAATCAATAACACTAAATTGACACCACATAAAGTAATAACATAAGAAAATGGCACAAAAGGCGGTCTTATCGCTAAAAACGATCTCTCCAGACATCCTTAGAATGTGTGGAAAAACATCTATACAAGTATAAATTTAGAAAATTCTAAAACCCCCAACCGAAGGAAAAACGGCTGAACAGATTTTGATAAAATAGCTAAGAACACTCTCGACGAAATCCTCTTCCAAACAAAGAACAGATCAAAATTGATTCATCCGTTTGAGAGCTACGATATCATATACAGACGTACAGATACACACGTCAAACTTATAACAACCTTCTTTTTGGGTCGACGGTTAAATAGTGGGGCGAGTAGAAAAATGTCTATAAAAGTTAATTGTAGGTACTTTTGTGAAATATGCGTGACAACAGCATTCTATAAAATAATATTATTGTTTTAGTGCATCTGCGCAACAAGCTCATTCCACCGGCGGAAGTGACCACAGTGGGTCCAATGACGCCAGCGCTGCAACCGGACGTGCGGCCCGGCCCAACGCCGGCGCCGGTCACCACGCGCCGGCCGCCGCCCGCGCCGCAAACTGGCTGCGCGCTCGCATACGACCCCTACTACACCAAGGGAGATCCCGAGGAAGGATACAGATTCGGTTAGTACTATATGGGATGCTGCTTTTTTTTATTCGAAAATTGACCTGCGCTTAACCGGCAACTCGGCTGGTGTTAAGCGACAGTTACGGTCTGCGATGGAGCGCGCTTGCCTAGAAGAAACCTATTCACTCGCAATTTGAAGACACCTAGATTATAAAATGAAATGAAATGCTTCACTATAAAATTGGGAAATTGTTTGAAGTGTGAATTTGGCGAATTTGTGCCTTGCGTAGAACACTTGAGGTAGATCTTAAGTATGATAATCAATTAAAAAAAAATAACAAAAGCGCTTTCTTTTCGAATTTAAAAGATTTATTAAAATGTAAACAAGTCACCTGTAAACACGGAAGTGTACGGGTTAAAACGTACGTCATCTAATAATACGTCTTGTATATCAACTGTTTTAATAGTTTGGTTTTAAAACAAAATTACTGGAAAAAATTACATCTAAGTAAATGAAACTACACATATTATGGTCGTTTTTTTTATTATACAATTATTACATAATATTACAGGTATAGCGCTTAAGCTTGAGTCTGTTCCTGAGGTATGGAAGCGGCACGGGAGGTGTGTGTTTACGGTACATCAAATGAATTGTGACGTCGGTCAGGTGTGAGCATTGCTTTTACATATCAACCCTCCTGTGCCGCTCCCATAGCTCTGAAACAGTCTTGGAAGCGCTAGACCTGGGGTGTGATTTTTTAATCACTCGCTCAAACTTCGCATGCGTAAACGTCTAACATTCGAGCGAAATCAGAAAAGTGGAGTTTTTTTATTATGGCACTGATTTAAAGAGGCAGTTGTAAATAGCAGTTTTGGTAAGTTATAAATTATAAATGGCACGTTTAATAACTAGTTCAGCAGTTAAAACTAAGCAGTAAAGTAAACAAAAATGAGTAATAAAAAATAATTAAATGGATCAGTGAATATATAATTGAGCAGGAAAATAATTAAATGGGCGGTAAAAATTATTATCTATAAATTTGTATAAAAAAAACATAACCTAATCTCTGAAGTAATTATTGCTTATACCTATATACATAGATAACTTTCCATCATTTTTACCGCTTATTCAGTTATTGGACTGCTCAATTATTTTAAGAATTGACATTGTATGATAAAATAACCGACTAATTGATTTTTTATTACTGTCCATGTTTTACTGTCGCAATAATTAATCAACCGCCATTAAATTAAATAACTGCTCAATATGTTTTTGAACTGATTATAATAACATCTCGAATATTTAAATAACAGATCAAAAAATTTGTTCCCTTTAATAATCACATCACTCGCTAATGCAACGAGTGCTGCTAACCACGAATTCTAATTCTATCGACAGAGAATTTGACAGCTAGTTTTATATCTTTGAAAAAATATGACAGCATTGCTGCTTGCAACCCATAATTCGAGTGATTCAAAAATTCTCAAAATCAGGATCACTCGTAATCGATTTTAATCGCATGCGATCTGGGAAATTCATACGAGCGATTCAAAAATCACACCCCCATAGTTAGGATGTAAAGTCCGTCGCCGCTGTATAACCGGAACGGGTGTTTCTTTACGTGCAGGCACCCGCAACGACAGCCGCATCGAGTACGGCAAGCTGCCGGGCCGGCAGCTGGAAGGTTTCGATCTGACGGTTACCTTCCGCACGTTCGACCGTCACGGCGGACTCATATTCTACTCGCAAGCGGAGCGGGACCCGCAACACTTCGTTGCTCTCTACATGCAGGACGCTAAGGTAGTCATCGTATACTTTCGTGTTTCACAATGATATTGTATCGACAGGATTCCGCGGCAATGTTCGGAAACGTCCGAGCTCAACGAGATCAAAATCGGCAACCTCTAGACCACTTACATGATTCAAGTTATTTTGATTTTCAAAATAATTTGAAGTACCAAAATAGATGACTCTAAACTTCTCAATCTAAATTAAGCTTTAATGCGGGGACGTACGAGTTTAAAATAATAGTGATGATAACTTCATTGGTGTTTCATGCTTTTCTTTTCAATTATTTCATCATCTCCTCCCTCTCTCCTCTGTATCTATAGTGTGTTTCCTCTCTTTTGCCTCGCTTCTATCTTGTCTTTCTCATCCCCTCACTCACAGCGCTCTCTTTTCTCTTCGTTATCGCCTCTCTCTTCTCTCTCTTGCTCTCTCTCTCTCTCTCTCTCTATCTCTCTCTCTCTTCTGTATATAATAAGTTTCACTTGATGGTCCTCCAGCTCCACTTCAAGTTCAACTGCGGCGGCGAGACTGCGCACATAGTGACGACCAACACGTATAACGACACCGTGTGGCACACGGTGACGCTAGCTCGGTCAGGCGCGCGCGGTAAGCTTGCCGTAGACGCGGAGCGCGCCGGAGAGGCGACCGTCGCGTGCGCAGCCAGCGTGCCGCTCGTCCCGCCGCACTACTACGGCGGCCTGGCGACGCTTACTGACAACATCTCGCTGCATCTAGAGGTAACACACACATGGACATAGATAGACATGTATTGTAAAAAAGTATATATATGTATTCTATCAGCCATTTAGGTTCCATAGCACAAGTTCTGCTTAGTTTGGGCTAAATGGTGTTGTGTGAAACATTTACCAATAATTATTAATTTTATTGTGAAATTTGATTGTTAAAAAACATACAACAGAAAAAAAATAACAGTACAACAGCTCATTGAATAAACTTCACTTAAATTTTTGATTATGATGATAAAATGTAACCTATGTCCTTCTCCAGGTCCTAAAGAATCTCTGTGCCGTGTTTCATAACGATTGGTTAAGCCATTTACCCGCGAAGAGGTTAGTTAGGATGGTCTAGGTGTCTGTGCAGTGAGGCGGTCCCTCTGGAAAGCGTACTCCATCGTTGACATCCAAATTTAACATCCAAAATTAACATTCATTTGGATAAAACATCCAAATTTTAAAAACATTGCGACTATTCAGTAACAATGTTAGATCAGATTAGAAAACAGTTAAACAGCGCTCTCCGTTTGAGAGCTATGACACCACAGACAAACATATCCACACGTCAAACATATTAACACCCCTCGTTTTGGGTCGGGGGCTAAAAAAAATACAAATATATTTTTTTCGTGAGATTTTTTATCTAAATGTAGTTAAATGGTTACAGGGCTTCTACCAGCCTTTCAAAGGCTGCTTGAAAGGTCTGAAGATGAACGATCAAGCGGTCACTAACATCGGGACGCGAGTGAACGCTCTGCGCTGCACAGATGCAATAGAAGAAGGAGTGTACTTCGGAAATGCGGACAAGTACTACGGAACTAACTACTTGAAGGTACGATACGGTGTTTGTGTACTATACGTACGTATATTACGGGAATTGTATCACGATATTTTACTTGTATTAGACTTAAAATATATTACAGGGAATGTATCAGGATATTTTACTTGTATTAGACTTAAAATATATTACAGGGAATGTATCAGGATATTTTACTTGTATTAGACTTAAAATATATTACAGGGAATGTATCAGGATATTTTACTTGTATTAGACTTAAAATATATTACAGGGAATGTATCAGGATATTTTACTTGTATTAGACTTAAAATATATTACAGGGAATGTATCAGGATATTTTACTTGTATTAGACTTAAAATATATTACAGGGAATGTATCAGGATATTTTACTTGTATTAGACTTAAAATATATTACAGGGAATGTATCAGGATATTTTACTTGTATTAGACTTAAAATATATTACAGGGAATGTATCAGGATATTTTACTTTTATAGATGTAAAATATATTACAAGGATTGTATCACGATATTTTTTTACACAAGATTGATCTACGACTGACCACCTACTGGGCGAGTAGGCAAACAGCAGGTGTGCTGTTAAGCGACAGTGTAGCCGAGGATAGCGACATACGATTCACTGATGTTTTTGTAGCCACGAATTGTACCATTCTCACAAGGGGCCATTCATTTATTACGTAAGACAACGAAACGTAACGTCAACGTAAGAAGACAATTTAGGGGGGGTGGGGGGTCGACCATGTTTTATTTTTTCTTACTAGGGGGTGGGTAAACTTGATAGTTCCTACGTAAGATCACATAAATGCGCAAAGTTAAAATTATACTTTGAAAAAGCGCGGGAACCGAGCGAGTACCGAAGTGCGCTCGGATGTGTTTTTTTTTTTTAATTTATTTATTCTTCAATTACATAATGAAAATTTATGAGATAATTCTGCCAAACTGCATAACAGTTTGCCCATTTCACTATGTTGTCAAAATCTTCCTGAATTTTTGTTTGTATGTTTTTTATATCTCTGTCACCGTACAGTAAACACATATCATCGGCATACATGTAGCTTTTACAGTGTTTTATTACGTTTGTTATACTATTTACATGCATTATATAGCCGACTGTATAAAAGTACAACTAAACATTCCTAAAAAAAATCACTTTGAAAAATAAACCAAACGTATATTCATTTATTCCTTTAGATTCTTACGTAATAAATTTTACAAGGAGAGGGGGGGGGGGGGGGGGGGGTCAAAAAATTAACACAGGATAAGTATAAAAAAATGACAAGCTCTGTCATTTTTCTTTTCGTGACAAGTGCTCTTTGTCATGCTGGTCAAAAAGAGAATAGTTTTGCATCTATAGTTTTCTCTTTCTACGTTTGCTTGTCAGTTGTTGGAGAACTACAAAGTGGGAGATGAGGTATCGATCTCGATGGAGGTCCGCCCGCGGAACTCGACCGGGCTGCTTCTGAGCGTCCACGGCAGGAAGGATTACTTGGTGCTCGAGATGTTGGAGAACGAAGTGGCGGCCACCGTCGAGAACGGGAATGGACCTTTCAGAGCTACCTACAAACTCGCCAACAACAACACGCTGTGTGACGGCAACTGGCACAAGATACACGGTAACGTCTTGTTATAATACTGTCTGTGCTCTAAATTGAAAAAAAAAATAGTTATGATGATGATGAAGTAGGTTATATATATTTTTTGAAGACCCCCAAGTATTTAAAAATAGTAAATAAAATGTCTATGAATGACTATGATGTATTGATAGACAATAAACTGTAATGACTTTTCAATAGCCTAACAATCGTGACTATTAGAGCTTGCACTTATTTTAAATAAAAAAACATCGGGGTGTCGTTGTGTTCGAGGCCGTGATGTGAGTTTTGGCGGGAACGTCATAGAAACGTTGCTCTGTTTTATTTGACTAAACTTGGATAATTTCGATTATTAATGCGATAAAAATGGTAGTGTTTTAGTCATACTGTTCGATCAAGTGCGTGAGAGTGGGCAAGTGAAATGAAGGAGTGTAATTCTAATTTGTCATCAAAAAATCCATAAAAGCTTCCAGTAAAGTCCCTACCACTAAACTATAAGGTGTAAACAATAAAGACTTTATATATAATAGTTTATATATCAATCACTGTACTGAAGTATGACTCGAATTCGAAAATGACTTTATACGTGACTAGAACATTTATAAGTTGTTTTATTCAAGAAACTTGAAGAAATTTTAACACTTGACACTCGCAAATGCTCTATGCGAGTCCAATTCCAATTTAAAAAAAACAGCCAGTGTTATTTATATTGTTTGTTGTGTGTGTCAGTGGTGAAATCCCTATACGTGGTGTCTGTGGGTCTCGACGGCCACTTCTCGAAGCCCGGCATCGGCGCGCGGCTCGCCTCAACCGACACGCGGTCCGCACTCTACGTGGGAGGGCACGAGCGACCCTTGAACAAGGTACGTACTTGCCGTCCCGCTCTTATATCCTCAAAAACGCATTTTACCACAGGTGGGGCACTCCATACAATGACTGGCCCCGCAGCTCAGTAGTATGTCTGCCTGCTAATCTGTAGGTCGTGGGTTCGATCCCCACCCAGGACAAACATTTGTATGATGAGCATGGGTATTTGTTTGTTCTATGTCTGGGTGTTTCTATGTATCATAAGTATTTATTTACAAAAAAATATCTATGTATTCTATCAGCTATCTAGCTCCATAGTACAATTTATCTATTTAATGGGGGCTACTGGTTTTAAATTTGCCACTAGAGGTGCTGGTGTAGCGTGAGCTCTCCGAAATTATTTCTTACTTACGATTTTCAATAGTTGGTTCTACAAACACGCGAATGTTTTGAAGGGATATAGTTTGAGACGTCAATTCCAATTTTGTGACACGATAATTCTCTTTGCAAACACTCGTAACGTTTGTTCGTGTGTTGTAGGTGCGCGGCGTCCGTTCCCGGCGCGGGTTCACAGGCTGCCTACGGAACCTGGTGGTCGGCGAGACGCCGGTGCCGGTCCCGCTCACCGCCGCCGGTCGAAACACGCACGTCGGAGTCTGTCCCACCGACTAACCGTACCATACCTCCCGCACCTAACTAACCCCCCCCCCCCCCCCCCGTCCTTCCTCCGCCCCTCCTCACTCCTTCCCTGTCGTCGCCGTCGAAAACAACACTACTCTATGAATCGAAGCATGTATGTGCATACTCCATGCACCGTACACCGTAACAGTCGCTTAACATCAGGCGAGTTTGTAGTCAAGCGAAAGCCTAATTTTCAAATGAAAAAAATGACCTTTATGTTGGTCCACGAGTCCCGGTTCATATTTATATAGTGGTATTTTCAAGAACTGGACACCTTTTATTAATTAACATTGAGAACTCCACGCCTAAAACGGATTTCCGTGCACTCCGTGTAGGAGTGTAAAAATTTGAAAAATCTGAAAACAGTGTTACTTTGTTATAATTACGAAAAATATTGAAAAACAAATAGGCAAAAAATGTCTTCTATTGGGGACCATGGCGTTCAAAAGGTAGGCTTATAAAATAGCAGTTTTAGCGTTAAATACATTCATTTTTCAGCAATATAAGTCCATAATTGTTCCTTAAATTACATTATTTTGAAATTACCACTTCTTAAAGAACCATTTATTGCAAGGACCATTAATTGAAATTGCCACTTGTTAAGCCCAATGTACATTAGTTTCCATTCCCGATCCAGCGTCATTACAGGCTTTGACCACACTCATATATCGTGAACTGCGGTCAAATAATGTATCTGCTATCAAATATTGCACATTTAAATATCATATGAAATATAAAAAACATTTTAATTATTAGATTCAATATCCTTCGCTCAGTTAGATTTTGTTCACCGTAATATCTAAGCAACTAGTTATAAACTTTTTAGTAGATTCGAGTCAGATCTTTGAATACTAAATATACTGATATAGTCTTAAATATATATATAGCCGAACCGCTTAGCTGAGTCTGTGCCTGAGGTATGGGTGAGGTAGCGGCACGGGATGTAATAGCCACACTGACGTCACGCGTCATTTGATGTACCGTAATATAACCCCTCCCGTACCGCTCCCATGCCCCAGGAACACTCAGTTAAGCGGTTCGGCTATAATTGTGGTATTTTTACTTTAGACGATAATCCTACCTTCAATACCAAATATATATTGTAATATTAATATTTTTTTATCATGTACTCTACTTTTCAGATTGAATAATAAAATATATAGTATCTATTGCAGTTATCATTTCACATTTCCCTTCTAAAAACTGAAACAACAAACCGACTTCAAAATACGCAATTTCGTTTACTTGGATGACATGTTTTTAAGATTAGTGTCAGTAGTTCATTTAACCTATTTAAGGGTACTTTAAGGCTCAGAAGTGAAGTGTTGAGCATGTCAACCGGATTTATGAGCCTCCTCTTAAATCAGAAGTTCAGTTATTTTGTTTAAAAACCAAAGTGCTTAACCGATTTTGATAAAATGTATGTAGGACCACATCTGAAGGTAAATAGCCTAAACATTTGGTAGGTAATAAACTACCAAATAAAAAAGAATCCTCAAAATCAATAAATAATTGACGATGTAATCGCATAACAAACATAAATAAAACCGGACAAGTGCGAGTCAGACTCGCCCACCGAGGGTTCCGTACAAACTAGTAGATAAGGGGGGATCTCATTTTTTTTTTTAAATATTTTCCTTCATAAACCGAAAAATATACATCGTAAAAATATTTAAAAACCTGTTTTAGCTTATGCTACTGAAGCTCTTTCATATGATACCCCACATGATACGGTTAATTCACTTTATAGTTTGGACCTTCATTCTTTGCATAGACACATTTTTTTTGTGAAAAAAAAAAAACAGATCGGATTTTTTCCTTTAAGTGTACTCTAACACAATGCTTATTGCCAAATTTCATTGTTCTAGGTCAACGGGAAGTACCCCATAGGTTTCGATTCGATTGTAAGATTGTAAGTGTCGAAATGTGCGTTTTTTACGATTTATTCGGCTGTAACTTTCTTTTTACGAAAATTTAGAAACTTTACTTTTCATTCTGCAGCAAGAGACTATGGATCTGCGAACTCGATACCTTCACGCGTTCCCGAGATAAAGGTCTTGACACCCGAACGGACGGACAGACGGACAACAAAGTGATCCTATAAGGGCTCCGTTTTTTCCTATTGAGGTACGGAACCCTAAAAATACAGTCGAATTTAAAACTTTCCCCGTTTTGTGGCGACGGTTAAATATAAACTTCTATGCAAATATTGCTCGTAGTAGGAAATTACTTATCAAAACTTAATGAATGTACACAATTTAAACAAAATATTTATTTATAACATTCTTACTTAGGATACTCGTACATCATAAAAACACCTTCACTTGATATTATTTACAAATACATATCTATTTTTTTTTTATATTACATTATTACCATGCTATATGTCGTTTAAATATTATGCTGAGTATCCGCATTATGAGCATAAAAAATGGAAGATTTAGATTTGTGTTATTATTTTGAAGCATGCATGTGGATTTACAATAAGAATTATGTACAACTAAGAGCAAGCGACTCTCTATTAGGATGCATCAATGGTTTAGGCGCGGAATACCCAATTCTCTAAATGGTATACGAGTCTAATTAGTGAAAAATAAAAAAAAATGCTTACATTTACATAAACTTACACATACTCTTACATTCCGCATACACAATACATGAACATTATCATTCAATAGAGCAATATATATAAATAGGAATCCAATTTATGTAATAGCAAGCCTATTATTTTTCTAATATTGCCTTATTTGCGAACTAGTCATTTTAAGACTGACATACCATTTTAAGAATTGCGCATTCCGCGCCTAAGCCGCATCAAAGATTTATATAAATATTTATTTAAAAAAATATGTATATCAACGTATCATGCAATCTTAATTTAATTTCCAAACGGCGTGGACCCCGAAATCCACGTAGGAGCTTAGTTTTACAAAATTATGTCACTATCGTATATATTTCCAAGCGTTAGCAACCAATACTAAGAGCAATGTTGATATTTAACAGTAGCAAGAGCCCTCTCTCTAACCAGAAACAAAAATAAGAGCACAAGGATATTGGGGATGCAACTCACAAGTGCGCGTGAGACTTTGCATGTAATATTCGTGTACATTGACCACAGAATTCACCCTATTACATTGTCATTGACATTGCTTTCGTATGTTTTTCCGACGGAGCGACACACGGGCACAGAAATACTACTAGAACACAATCGAAGGCTGCGCGTTATCGGGATTTGCAACAACTATTAACAATATGAAAATACATTCAAAAAGCATGATATTTAACTAACATATGAAGTACAAATTAAACATTCTCGGTTTTAAACAACTTCATAGAAAATCTTATCTAAATATTGAACTTCTAACAATCTTTCTCAGCTTTGATACTATATAAAATAGACCTACCTATTTTTGGTAGGTTCACAAAGTAACATCACACTGAAAGATTAAAAATATATATTTTTTCCAGTAAAGGCTTTGCCAAACATAATGCGTACTTAACGCATGCACGCACGCAAGCCGTACGCTCTGTTTGACAGCTAATACCATCTATAGTACAACACAATTCGACGCTACAGGGCGCGGCGTCAGGCTTGCGCTTTGACGCTCGCTAAGTACGCATCTTATTTGGCAAATCCTCAAAAATCGGCTCAAAACGCGCAGCTATCTCACTCGCGCATCACATTTTTAAACATATAAAATCACTAAGTAGAAATATTAGAAATGTGAGAAACGGAATTAATAATATGAGAAATACAATTAAAAACAGTTTTTCTCTGATCTTTTGAATTGGCTGAGTAAAAAAATATATGTTTTTTTTTCACTACTCCTTCGCCAGTGATATCTGAATAAAACTTTTTTTCAAATATAACTCATATCTAAATTAATAATTCTTTTTTTTTTAATTCGAAAATAGGCTTGCGCCTGTTCCTCAACTCACTTGGTGTTTAGTGACAGTTACGGTCTACGATGGAGTGCGCTTGTCTAGAATAAACCTATTCACTGTTAATTCTGTTTGTCACTATTCTCAGTGATGTTATGTGTTTAAAAATGTAGTGATGCACGAGAGAGATAGCTGCGCGCGTTGATCTCCACCTTAAGTAATAATATTACTACGCTCGAACCTATAAAATAACAGTACGATTCTCATTTGATGTTACTAGTAAAGAACCTCCATTTTGTGTGCTAATATTTTTATGTCATAAATGATAAGCACACACAAATTAAATGTAATTGTGATTTTGTTTTATACTACAATACATAAAAAATACTGATAAACATTATGCCAATGTTCCAATTACTAGACAGGCTTGTAGTATATACCTAGGTATATACTGTACCCGAATGGTTTTTAAAAGAGAGACTAGCTTTCTTTTAAAAACCATTCGGGTCACCGATAAGTAAATTTTTTCATTGGAATGTTTTGAATGAAATTTTATCGAATTATTAGCAGAAATCGGTTCCTATAATAAACTACAGAATTTTGTTTTACTTATTCATAAGTAAGATTTGATGGTAAACACAAAAACAAATGATTAATTGATGTTTAACAAATAAATTTACATAATTACATAGTTTGCTATATTTTGACGAAATCGTGGCGTCACGAATACTGATGATACGAGTATTTATTAATCGATTAATATCGTCAATTTTGTTTTATCAAACGGAGTAAACTGACAGACTGAATTGTTATTTGTCAAAATAATGATACCCACTTTCAACTCATAAGATTTGGCTTGCATTTTTTTTTGAATTTCATCATGTAGATGTAATTTTTTTATGATGAAATGAGAACAACCCATATTATTACCGTACAAAAACTGAACCATACATTAAATATTTAAAAAAAAAACATGTCAATAAATAGTCATCGTCATCAACTCAGCCACAAGAAGTCCATGAATTTCCAAAAGACCTGAAGCGGCCTGTATTCAGCGTCTTCCTGCCACTTGTCAGGTCTTCTGTCCACCTTGTGGCTGGTCTTCCTACGTTGCGCTTGCCGGTGCGCGGTCTCCACCCTAGAGCTTTTCGACTATAAATAGTAATAACATCTAAATAAATAGTAAGTTTGTCAATTCATCTGAAATTTTCTAAATGGATATTATAATGAATACATACAGGATTCATTTAATATTATTTTGACATAATTATACCTTAAAGATCACTACATAGACAACCGTTAGAAATTCACTATTACACTAAATTAACATTCCGTTTTGGCGGGAGTTGAAAACCAGCCAAGTGCGAGCGGCATGCAATCCTCAGTTCACATGTAGGACTCCTTCATATTATGTAAATTTATTTTATATAATTTTAAACAAAACTTTAAACATTTTAAGGAACTATTTTTTTATACGATGCAGCCTTTTTATATTTCTAATTACATATATTATTTTTCTATTTCTTGTTGTAGAAAATGTTGTGACGTCAATATGTACTATAACATCTTTTAGCAAATAATTTGAATGACGTTTGGAATTACCGATAAACGTTACTTAACTTTGATCAACTTCTCAAATTCTCTGTCTTCTTTCCGCAAGTGATATTACGTGTCAGCGAGAAGTTGACAAAATATGTTGAGTAAATTTGAGTAACGTTTTCGGTAAGACCCAATGCAAATTATACAAAAGAATGTATTACTTGTTATTTTAAATACATACTTAATTGTGATTATTAGTCAAAATGACTATGACGTTTTGTAACTTTGAAAAATAATCAAAATCAAAATGGCACCAATCGCAAAATTATTAAAATTAAGTTCTTAAAATAGTCTAAAGCTTTAAAATAAAAGCACGAAACAATTATACATACTCCAGATACTAAAGATACATACAGTCAACGTAGGTAACATTGAATCTGCGTCAAACATTGTACGTAGCTTTTTTAGAAGGTTCTCGATTTTTTCCCAACAGATTAGTAGCCAAATTACGAGTACTTAATTAATTAATTTACAGTCTTTTTGACTACTAATCTCTTGAGAAAATAATCGCGAACTTTCTAAAAAGGCGTACAATGTTTGATGCAGAGTCAAAGTTACCCACTTTGACAGTACTCCATTCTAATTAAAATTAATCTTGTTAAAACTAACGTAATTCTAAAACGCAATATGTAATTACTATGTAATGTTTGGTAACGGAGAACTAGATATTATTAGTAACAATGGTAACTAGGACAATGCATTACTATCCATAAATATCTACGTTATTCATTATACAGACTTGCGAACTTGGATTGCATTTTAATATTAATGTTTTATTAAATGATTAAATTTCAATAACAGGCTATGCTGAGCTGACGCCGGATTGTGACAAAAACATTGTTTATTTATATATTTTGTGTGTATTAATTTATTATCTGTTGTATTTTTTGGTACAATAAATTTGTCTATGTCTATGGCTAAATTAATTAATTTAAAAATTACATTCCAAATAAGAAAATCGGCGTCAACAGAAGCCGATTTTATGGACTACACTGTCACCGTAGCATCGGTATATTTTCCATTAAATAAATGAAAAGTTGTTTCTAATTCTTGTATAAAAGCATTTAACTAAATAAAAATAATTCTGTACATTTATTATTACATAGGATCAGATGACCTGCTCTAAGACGAAAGGAGTTCAAGTACTTAACATTTTATACAATTATGAGAAAGACACAAAATTTACAAAAAAAGGTCACCTTATCAATATAAATAGTGAAACCATTTTTTTTCCGCAAATTTTTATTATACCCAATGACCCCTTTGGCTTATTACCTTGCACAGGGTGATTCGATTCTTTGGCAAATTTCCTTTTAGGACATGTTCAACCAAAACTTTGTGAAATAAAGAAAAGAAAGCAAATTTTGATAATTTAATTCAAAGTAATACCTACTGAGCGTTTTGTACCAAGACGAAGGTTTTGGACGTCTGCATTTTTTCTATAAAACCCATTTTTAATTTTGATATTTATTATTTAACTAGAAAGCAATCGAAAAACACGTATAATCTTCCTAAGATTTTGTGACATAAGTCAAGATTTTGGATAATATAAGAGCATTTATTTCAAAACTCTACAATGAGTATTTTCGCTAAATAAATGTATCGCTTAAAGTAGCTAAAGTCGTTCTTAATACTCCCATAAAGGAATCTGTGTGAGAATCAATCACCCCATATTACAAATCAATCATATAAATCATTTAATTTTTTTCGCGTAAGTATATTTTACATAATTTTATGAGCTGACGTTTCGAACACTGCAGCGTCCGTGGTCACAGGTGATACTAGATGACAGTTGTCTCTTTTTTGTTATGAAATCGCCCATTACTTTTATACAAATATACGCGATAAATCCGTTAAAAAATGTTTTATTTCAATCAGTAACAATCGTGAAAACCTTTGAAAACATAATGTACATATATATACGTATCTACAATCCCTTTCAGTTCACATTTCCTTTATTTCTATGAAGTTTTGGAAGTTCTGCAGTACCGAATTAAGTTGGAAATGTCATACGAACGGCGGTGCATTAAAATTTCAAATAGTTTTGTTTTGTCCTTGTAGCCAGGTTAGGTAAATATTGTAAGTGATGAGAATATTAGCGATAATCTAACATTATTCTTTTATGTCATGCCAAACTAATCATCAATAGTTATTAATTATGTTTATAAATTCATTTCTATCATTTCAAGCTGTTTCTAGACTTATGCAAGCAATGGCATACACGACTTATAATTAGATTAACGTGTTAACACACAGAATAATCATAGATATACGCAAGCATTATGGCCACTGTTGTCCTTGCAGCTAGTGTAACCTCTTACAAAAGCTTGTTTAACTGAACAAACGGGAAAAAAATACCACTAGTTCAGTCAACTAAACTAGTGAGAACAAATCGTAGCTATTGAAATAGTTACCAGTGCTACGAGTACAAAACACTGTTTGAAATTTAAATATTTGACTCGGTCGTCGTTCGCGCTTATACACCCTGCACTTTTATTCATTAGGAAGCTTTGACGGTAGCGATCTATACACTATAATGAAACCCATTACACCTATATTAACATCAGTTCAGTATACCTGTAGAGATATGTCAAAAATTAGAAATACAGTGTTTCTCTACCATATGATGAACACCCTACGCACAGCTGTACCGGGCGGGGAGCGATGACCTTGCTTGAGCGCGGCCAAAGGACAGTTTCGCCTTTCGGTAATGTACCGACAGTGCACATAGGGCACGTAGGGTGTCTCCGACTTAAATTTTACTAGGAATTTGTGTTTTATTTATCTTAATTTACTTTATCTTCAATAATGGTTTTAATAATGTAGAGTGTATCTAACGAACCTAAAGACACTTTTCACTTATAAAAAAATTGTGGTTACATTTTACTATAAAGTAATTAAAAAACACTATATACTGCTTAGATTGTATGTATACATTATCCTCACGATCGCTTCCTAATCAATAATAAAGCATGCTGTATAAAATAACAATGAATTTAAGCGCAAAAATCGCAAAATACATGAAAACAAACTCAATAACATTTTAAACTATTAAGCTAATTCAATTCATTTATGTATATTATTACTATTTACAAGATATTTACCAAGTTTTGTTGAGATTCCTATGAACCACGTAAATATCCCATAAACATTAATAAATACAATATACTCATTCAGAGTTGATTACTCAAGCCAGGATAATTGTGTACATATTGTCTGTGTTTCCTACATGTCTAATGATGTACACGACAATGGATTGATAGTAGACTGGCAGGCGAGGAGAGATCTTAATAGATATAAGAAGCATTTTGCTTACTTTCTTGTCATCTTTTGTTTAGTGGCGGAGTTTAAAATTCTATATATCATCAATCAATGGAAGACTCAGTTCGGGATACCTATTTAATATTTATTTAACTAAAATTAGCTAATATAACGTTAACAAATTTTGGCCAAAAATGTATCCAACACTAAAAATACTTCTGTTGGTATTTGTGCTCATAATCCGAACATTCGTTTTCCTAACCCGTTGTGCAGTCAGACGTTTGCACAACTACTTGGTTGCCTAAAACCTTGGTGCTTTTGGCTCGCCCTTTAATTAATATTTACCGGTCATCTTTTGATGCCCTATCAATATAAAAGGTATAAAGATAGCCGAGAGCCTAGAGAAGGACACAGAATACATTTCTTCGGCGTTACATATCACTAGTGATAAAATTATGAGTTCTCTTTGGTCACTAGTCCACCATTGTTGTTTACATGACAGGAAGTTAAGAAACATAGACCAAGGAAAATGGAAAGCAATCCAAGCAACTTCGCTATTGGTTTCATACAATAATCTATTGGTACAATTATCTTTTTATCAAATTACAGTTCTAAGCTTGCTTGCTCCATTAATATACACATTAGTCTGTATTTTATCGATTTTGATCATAACTAGACGAAGCTGTAGCAATGCAAACGGTTGATTGCAAGCAAACCTTTAATTAAAAGATTGCAAACCTTTAATTTCAAATACTAACCGACAATCAAATATGTTGTAGCTGACCAACGAGAGAAAGAGAAAAATACATTACGGTCTTTTTCTCTCCCTTCTATCTAATGGGGTTCAGTCGTTAGCATATTCAAGTCTATTGGTACTAAGTCCGTCACTACAAATGGCGGGATCAACGCATATGACCAAAAACCCAAGAGGCCAATAGACGCATTTAGCTAGATACACAAATAGCCAGATACGCAATTGACTATAAATCAA
The DNA here is from genome assembly GCA_947563715.1 of Lycia hirtaria. Taxonomy (NCBI): domain Eukaryota; kingdom Metazoa; phylum Arthropoda; class Insecta; order Lepidoptera; family Geometridae; genus Lycia; species Lycia hirtaria. The sequence continues at coordinate 19,231,855 of OX387386.1, forward strand.
ATATGTGACTGACCAAAACTAAAATACGTGGTTGACCAAAACTGAAATACGCGATGGCCCAAAACTCTACATATTTTTAACCCTTGATTTAAATTTTAAAGAAAAAATTTGACCCCTTAATTTAAATTGAATGTACAATAGAGGTTTAAAAGTGGATTTGTCTTGCCTTCTTCGAACAGCTATAAACTTGTTACTTTGGCGAGTTATTAGTTAGTCTATACTAATATTATAAATGTAAAAATTTGCTAGTTTCTGTGTTTGTTACTCTTTCATGCTCTAATCGCTTAACTGTTTTACATTACATTTACAAGAAAAAATCTAAAGTGAAAAGGGAGTGCGACTGGGATTGAGGTGCCTGCAGGATGTGAGTGGTGTGGAAGTGAGGCGGTAGCAAAACGGTTGGAGTGGTGGGAGCGAGAAGGGAGTGGAGAGGGAGCCTCACCCGCCGCACTCCCATATTATCCCGTATCTATGCAGATACATAGCGTGAGCTGGGTAGATGTGGTGCTAGAATGGGAGTGTAATAAGAACGATTTTCTTACGCATACTAAGTCGCGGGTAATAGTATATCTAATACAGACAGACACCATAGCCTCACGAATAGGCTCACAAAAAAACCTAAAAAGAAACAAAGTCTTATCCTTATCTGTGATCAAAAGCGATTGTAATTGAGAATCAATGGCCACTTATTTCAATTATGTATATAGAAACATAATAACGTTCGATGATATCAGTCAGTGTAAATGAAGTCGCCGTTTAGCGTAGAAAGAGAAGACTATAGAAGCAAAACTATTTCTCTTTTCGACCTATATGATATGTGGATACATTAGATCAAATGTGCTCTCTGATGTCTTGCAGTAGGAAAACCAACCGATGGCCTATGACTTTATTATACGGAATAATAAACATAGCCAGCATAAACTTGTATGCCATTTACAGCCACTATGTTCAGCAAAGGTGAAAAAGCACTGAAGTCGCAAAAAATTCATGAAAAATCTTAGCCTCGCTCTGACTTCTCCCTACATGAGCAAGCAATTGGAAGCACCCACTCTGAAGAGGTATGTATTTACGGGAGAATATTTCCAGCATCTTACCTAAAGAAATCCCTGATGCATCACAGGAAAGCACAGACAGCTAGCAGCAAAAAAGTGGATACACTGCGCGTTTTGCCCTTCTAAGAAAAGGCGAAAGGCTAACGCATCGTGCAATAAATGCCAGAAAGTTATTTGCCGAGAGCATAATGCTGACATGTATCTTAACTGCATTTGACTGATTTATAAATAGGTTTATATAATAAAAAATATCTCCAATATTTAGAATGTAAGTTAAAATGACTGATTATAAGTTAAAAAAAAATTCGTGCCCAATGAAAAGTAGTTCCTATGTTTTGTTAATTTTTGCAGAAGTTCTTAGTTTTTTTTTTGAAAATTAAACGAATATATCCATAAAATCTTGTTTTTATTATTTATTAATACATAAAAAACCAATCAAAGAGTTTTTTTTTAGTATCAGTAAGAAGAATAATATTTTATAGCTTGTTAAAAATCATGCGTCGATTTTACGCATGATTATCTTTAGCGCACACTAAACTAGAGTTAAATAAGCTCATGCCCTTCTGAGCAGACCTATATTTCGGTTTTTATTTAATCATTAATTTTAAGTAAAACACCATCCTCCGGAAGCTCCCGTAATCTTGACTAGGTATTAGTAGAATTTAGTTTTACTTTGTTTGGTTTTCTAGATTGATTTGTAAGATGTTTGTTTAAAAAAAAACGAAAATTTTATTCACGTGACATCTACAAAAATGATTTCAAGAAAAAAATTATGGATCAAAGAAAAATACGAGTATACTCTCTATCAAAGACAATTAGAACTCTCTACAGAGAGGGATGGATTCTACAATGGATTCAGAAGAAGAAGCTCCTACTTTCATAACGAATCTAAGAAATAGAAAATCGTTAATACACAAAGGATATCATCACAATATCAATGTAATAAACAAAAACTCCACCAACTGGAGATAATGTGTTAACAGAAGGAAGTACAACTGTAACACATCGATGATATTGATTCCTGTTCTCAAGACAGTGATACGAATAAACAAACATTGTTGTGAAAGCAAATTGCGAATAAAATTAAGATTGAAATGAATAATATCAACATAGAAGGATGTGATGATCTTTCATCTGTGCCAAAATTGTTAGAAAAAAGAAAGAATTCATGGAATTACCATTTGTAAGACAAAAACAGGATATCTATATCGTGCAAGGAGACGATTTTTAAAATCAGATGAAGTGAGTGATATAAAAATACCAGAAGTATTATTGAAACACTTAATAGTGTATAATGATGGTCAAGATATAGATAGAATTTTAATCTCCAGATCCAATGTTCTTATGTAAATTATGTAAAATTTTAAATAAACATTTTTTCATATTGTTTTATTCAATGAATCATTGATATTTATATTATACAGAAGTTTATTAATATTTTCTTCTTCTTTTTTGTATTGGACCCCGCGATTAGCGATTTGCCAGTGTCAAGTATTCAAATATTTTCAAGTTTCTTGAATAATACAAGTGATATAGTGTTCTAGTCACAATCTAAGTCACATAAACAGCCATTTTGAAAAAGTCTTGCCTCAGTAAAGTGATGGTGACTTTACTAGAAGCTTCTATGGAGTTTTGCCTACAACGTAAAATCACACGTTTCACTGGTTTATTTCACTTACCCACACTCACGCACTTGATTGAACACTTAATGAATAAATCACCACCATTTTTATAGCATTAATGTTCAAAGTAACACAAGTTTAGGAAAATAAAACAAAGCAACAATATGTTACTAAGACGTTCCCGCCAAAAACCCATTAATATTTTTACTAGCGATACGTTTTTGGAGACTGCACTTTTATGACAGTTCCGTCGTCTTTTGTTGAATTGTACGTCATATATATCAATTTGGCAACTGATAATGATATTACGAACACAATCCCTATTATTTCTTGGTTATTGAATAATAAAATACTGAAAACATATGATTCTACACACTTTTCTAAAAGATCCTGGGCATTGCAATTGGAGAAGGGAAAATGGCAAGAAACACGGATGCGTCAAGAAGAAAGAATGCAGATATCCTGTTGATTTACAAGATTCTTGACACTCTGCCGCCGGAATACTTGACGTTCAAATCAAGCTGGCTATTGATGACAAAGAATGAGCGCACAGTTGATAACCTTACCGTCCAGTTATGTTCACATGAGAAGGTGCTAACTGAAGTTAATGCAGCAGGCATAAAGGTGGAAAGAGATTTTGAGTGACAATGGAGGTGAATTTGACAATGTCAAAGTTCGAGCTATACTGCAAAAGGAAGGTATCAAGCAGAGATTGGCGATGCCTTACACCCCACAATAGAATCATACTGAACGAGAGTCAAGAGGATCCTACGCTATATCAAAGGGGCAGAGATAGTGGCTGCTAGCGAAACGACCAGAGGTCATATGGCTACAGAGCATTTTGAAGTTTATGGTGACTGGAGAGGTCCATGCTGAACTTCATCTGGATAACGAGTCTGCAGAGTTTTGGCGGGAACGTCCTCGAGACATGTTGTTGTTCTGTTTTATTTTCCACAACTTGTGTTATTTCGAATATTAATGTGATAACAATGTTGGTGTTTTATTCATCAAGTGTTCGATCAAAAGCGTGAGTGTAGGCAAGTGAAATAAAACAGTGAAACGTGTCTTTTAAGGTTGTCGGCAAAACACGTATCGGCAAAGCACGAATCGAATTTGAAAATGACTGTATACGTGACTTTGATTGTGACTAGAACATATTAATTATACTTGACACAGGCAAATGTCGGGCTAAGCGGGTTCAAATTCAATAACAAACAAAAAAAAACTAATCTGCAATACGATTAGCTCACGACCTACTGTTCGAGAGGGACCAAAGGACAAAACATATCCAGATACATTTCTTTGTCAAAGTGCGTATTGAGTGGAAAGCTCAAGGTCCTCAAAATAGAAGCAACTCGCCGACTTTCTAACTAAGCCGCTATTCAACCCGAGGATCAAAGAGCTGAGTTCTCTTGTAGGCTTGGCCTAGAATAATGAGACGGGATGCGAAGAAGTATCGTAACTTCTTATAGTGCTACAACCTCTGTGATATAGTCATAGAGTTTGATTTTGTTGATATCACGCATTCTGTCTGTTTTTGATGTTTACCTAAAAGTAATTATCTCGAGCCCACAAATAACATAATCAGTGAACCATGTTGACCATGGTTCGAGTCACAGAAAAGAGAAGGCAACCACAAAATACAACTAAAAGTGGTTAACTGAGCCCGCGGCCTTAATGAATTGTGGGCTCATTTGACCACTACGCCTTGACAGCAAATAGTTTTTTGCGCTTTTATACCTGCTGATTTGACAATTCTCGTAAATATTTTTAAAATAAGCAAAAGGCCAAATGGTTTTTTGCGTTTTCGGCCATATGCGTCGCAAAATGGCAATGACCGATGATGGCAAGTGTAGGAAAATTTACTGCTCCCACGACGGTGCTACGCTGTTCAAGCTTGGCCAAATATGACCAAATATAGGTATAAATATATACACATATTACACATTCTTAAAACAAATATCGAGAACACTTTAACTATTGCTTTTCATTTTCCTTCTTACTTTATAAGAACTTGTTTCTTCAAATGAACATAATAAAACGGAATCAAATCTTTTACATTAAGAAAATCAAAACCTTTCCCGTTGTAATTATACAAAGATAAATTCATTATGCATACATACATCTCATACAAATATTTACTATACTAAATAATTATTAAAAAACCATGCAAAGTAACTAAACACTTGCAGTCTGTCCTCTGCATGAAGGAGCCCATTAGCCGTTTCCTGTTTCCCGTAAAATCAAACAAGTGGATTCAATATAATAATATTTTGCTTTTCAGTGTTCATAAAACTATTCGGCATCTTATGCAGCAGGTGACGCTGGAAAATAAGTAACTTTGAATCAAAAACCTGTTTCTTATCTAATAATATGAATTAGATGTTTTATTTCAAAAGGAGTAAAAGTATAAATTTTAAGTAAATCAACTTAAAAAAAATAAGGTTTTTAAAATTAAATCTTGGAAATAATTTAATTCATTGATCGTGTTAGAAAGTGACCCAGATGAACCAAACAAGTATAAAAGTGTTAAAAAAAAATGAAATATCCGACTGGATGAGTAAGACTGACTTACGCTATCAAAAAATATAAATATAACCATTTGAATGCATTGATTTCAAATCCAAGCACGGCACTTTAAGAGTCTTGTTCGATCTTTTCGAAATTATTAACGCAAAAATATTTTTTTATGTAAAATTGGCTTGGATCGAATTGAATTTTTCATGGAATATTTGTGATTTTTTTTACATAAGATAGATCTACGACTGATCTCCAACTCGCCTGATATTTAGCGATGTTATTTTCTAGTTTTACGAACGAAGATCTTTTTATAACTTCATTCAGTCGTTTTATATCTTCAAAAATATGGGCATGCGCGAGCGATCGCTTCGCTTTGGCGCGCGAAAAATATTGAAGCAAATTAAGTAAACTTTTAAAAAAAGCAAGGATTTTTCATAATTGCCAGGATATTTTGGGGGGGAAGGTAGGTATCTCCATCTCTCTCAATTTGTTTAGATATGACAGAGATGGAGTTAGGGTTTCTTAAAAAGTATGTATATTAAAAAAAACAAAATACCGACAGCAGAAAAGCAGTTTTTTGCGTCTAACTTACGATTTCGATACTTTTAATACGCTGTTGAGTGTACGTTTTTTGTGAGAAAGTGTGCGTAAAATTGCTGTAAAAGATTATAAACGCGCATTCTTTAGAATAATACTAAAAAAAACACTTGTTTATTACGAAATAGTGCGTTAGTGATTACGATAAAACGTTTTATTTTTATTTTTGAAAGAGATGTAGGTAATATGATTACAAAAAATATAGCCTAGACAATATCTATTAGGACAACTGTCACAAAATAATTTTCTAGATAATTGTAGAAATATACATGTCACTGTCAACGTCAAGTTAGACGTATATCATATTATTATTATTTTAGTTCAATAAGGCGGCGGTCGCTTTGACCCGCCGCCCGCGGCGTGCGGCGGCCCGTCGCCCGCAGCGGTTTTAAGCTATGTTCGGGAATGTTCGGCAGCGGTCGCGCTCACCCGCCGGCTGCACGCGTCGGGTGAGAGCGACCGCTGCCGAGGCAGTTCAGCTGTTTGAGCGTGATAGCATATAGACGCTGGGGGCGACGGGCCGCAGCACGCCGCGGGCGGCGGGTCAAAGCGACCGCCGCCGTAGGCTATTACATTTTATTCAACAGTAATTGTGACGTCATCACGATTTCATCTTTAAAAAAATATTAAAAAATAAGTACTGAATAGAATAAAAAAATATTGAAATTAGTTCTTTTAAATGATCCAATCTATCAAATAAAAATATGTATAAAAAAACTTTACATAGGTACCCCATTGTTATCTCCGATATAAGAAATAACGGTATTTCGCCTATTCTGAAAGAATTGTTATTTTGACTTATGCAGTGTCGATCTGGATGTGCGATATATGCATTCTACGTAGGCCGGGTCGGTAAAGGCGGCGTGCGGTGTGAAAAGCACTTCGCGAGTTCTTAGAGCTGAGGCTAATTGAGCGTAATTTTTATAGTTGTGAGTCACGTGTGCAATTCGGCTCAACCGAAATTCTGCTGAGGCATCCAGACGAACGTATTTTTTTCTGTTACTATTCAACAGTTACACGAGGTGTTTGTGTCGTGTATGCTATAGATCCATCACAAATATTACACATTTACAAAGAATATTCAGAAGAAAATCGACAGGCCTCAGTGGTAATACGACTGCCTCCTGAGCTGTAGGTCGTGGGTTAGATCCCCACCCAGGGCAAGCATATATGTGATAAGCATGTATGTTTGTTCTATGTCTGGGTGTTTCTATGTATCGTATGTATATATTTACAAAAAAAAAAAGTTATATGTATTCGATCAACCACCTAGTTTCCATAGTACAAGCTTTGCTTAGTATGGACTAGATGGTGTTGTGTGAAATGTCCACCAATATTTATTTATTTATTATTTATTTATAATGTCAGAAAAAGAAGCTGGATAAATCCATTCAATAGTGAGTGTTGCTTCCCTCTCTCTCTTATCACCCTCGCCTCGAACGCAATTCAGTTGATCTAATGTACCAGCTTACAACTTACAACTCATTTTGGTCGTCGTGTGCCACAAACCAGACTTTTGTATGAAAACGAATGCAACACAAATTTCGCGACTCATTTTACGCGACTCACAACCCAAAAAATGCGCTTTCGTTTAGCCGTAGCCTAAGATACTAGTAGTAAGCTCACCATGACGTCACTGATGCTGGCTTTCAACAATGAGCATGATGGACTGGTGCTGTTGCACGTCAGGATGCATGGCGGGCACCGTGCGCAGGCACTCGATCTGGTGCGACGCCCAGTCCTTCTTCTGGCAGTATATGGAGCAGTACGGCGTCCGGCGGCACAGGGAACACTCCGCTGTCGCCGCGCGGTTGCAGTTTCCGCACTAAAGAATACTTCACTTTAAGCTATTTACTTTAAGACCACACACACCGGCCTCGGCCACACCGTCGCTTAACATCAGGCGAGTTGGTGGTCAATCGTAGATCTATAATGTATAAAGAAAAAATATATATTAAATTAACCGTTTTTATCCACGTTGTTATGTCAGATGTAAATATCAGTACACACTTTATTTCCTCTGAAAGGTGGATATAACGGTGGAAAGACTATTTGTCCATATGTCATGCTAGCCCTGCTGATGTAAGTTGCACCTTCGAATCAGGTCAGGGCCCTTATTCCGTATGACCATTGGCCGTATAACGTGAATTTGACGTTGTGCGTCTACAATGAAAATTAGACTTTTGCTTCTTAAACTTAAAGGCTAATTTTCATTGTCAATGCACGCACGTCACGTACGTGAACGCGGCCGATGGTTATACGGAATAAGGGTCCTGCAGAGTAAAGGGTTAGCATGGAATGTAGACAAAGTCTTTCCAACATTTTATCCACATTTCAGAGGAAATGCGTAGAAAGCAGGATATCCTAGTGAGGACTGTTATGCAAATGTTATTTAAGATTGTTTTTCCTGTGTATGTAAATAAATAAATAAAGAGAAGATTATAGAAGCAAAGCTACTTTTCTCTTTTTAATCTGCACGACAGAGAGCAGAGTACGAAAAGAAAAAAGACAGAGCTTGTCATTTTTGTCACTTATCGTGCCATTATGTATAGATTTTTGAACCGAACTGGTCGTTTGTTTCCCACATAGTAAAATTTGAATTTGATGATTTGTAAATAATCGGCCAAGTGCGAGTCGGACTCGCGCACGAAGGGTTCCGTACTATCTATAATACTACAAAGTTTAGTTCTGTTTATAAAATAACGAGAAATCAACGAAATTCCAAGTAGTAAATTGCAAACTTATAGGTAGGTTTTCGATACACATCCGGGCAGCATAACGACGCTCGCGCGAATACGCGCGGCTATGGCTCGCTCCGTGATCTTACCTCCCCCGCTACCCGCGCGTTCGCGCCACCACCACACCGCGGCGCGGCGCTCGCACCGCGTTTAGATGCACGGATTATTTTCATTTTGTGAGTTTTTATGTATTAGATTAGGTATTTACTTTTATAGTTAATATATTTCTAAATATTTACTTACAAATATTCAAGTTTCTACCTGTTAATTAAGATCGAGTAAAAATTGCTTAAAAATTACGTTTGTTGTATGGGAGCCCCCCTTTAGTATTTACTTTATAGTTATTTAATTATTTATTTTGAAAGGTAATATACAAGTAAGTATTCTGTGAAAATTTGAAGCGTCTACCTGTTACCGTTTTTAATATTGAGCAAAAAAATACGAAAAAAACACGTTTATTGTATGGGGACCCGTTTATTGTATTGATGGTTTATTGTATTAATTTTTTTTTTTTTTTAATTTTTAGTATTTGTTGTTATAGCGGCAACGGAAATACATCATTTGTGAAAATTTCAGCTTTCTAGCTATCACGGTTTATGAGATACAGCCTGGAGACAGACAGACAGACAGACAGACAGACAGACAGACAGACAGACAGACAGCGAAGTCTTAGTAATAGGGTCCCGTTTTTACCCTTTGGGTACGGAACCCTAAAAACGATAAACATTGTTACGCTTACTGGAAGATGTTTATGTTCACTGCTATTATGTCAGCATCCTAGGGCCTCGCCAATTATTATAAGGAGCTAAGTTGGTTCGGGTAGATTCTGGTAGGGTGAAATGCACAACACAAGTGGGACGTCAGTGCAAGACTTCACTGACGACGACGACACAGGACCCCCATCTCGAATAAGAATAAGAAGGAAGGTGTTTACTTTGTTGTCAAAATGCTAGAATATAGTTTTCGTGGCTGCCAAATCATATTATCAGTGAATCGTATGACCTTGCGCTGACACGCTGACTCGATCCCTGTTTCATACTTAATTTCCTCATGAGGAAATGAAGTATGTACTGACATTGACAAATGATATAACATTAAGAAACTGGATGAAAACAGTTTGTCTACCTTCCATGCCAGGCCAGCTGTTTATACAAACTATATCTCACAGCCTAACACAAGCATGACGGCGGCGAAGTGATGGTAAAAGTTGGTGTTAAAAATACTTTTAATTCCGTATCAAGAACTACTTTATTATATTATTATTATTATATCAGACTGTATTGTCCCATTGTTGAGCAAATGCCTCTCTTCCCTCCTTCCAAATTTGTCTATTGGCTGTTATTGAGCGCCAATCCTTGTTATAGGTGTCGAGCTCATCTCTCCACCTCTTCCTAGGCCGACCAAGCGGCCGTTTACGTGTTGGGACCCAGTTAGTAGTGGATTTTGCTCAACAAAAGAACCTTTACTTACCGAAATTCAAAATCATACTCCGGAAATCTATGATTACACGTGTCAATGTTATGGTTCAAACTCTACACTAATTTACAAAAATCACCGTATTCTTTCTACCACTGGATGTCACCAAGGTGACCCTCTTGGGCTTACCATATTCAGCCTTGCTATTCATCCAATTATTTTATAATTAATCATCAAAATTAAACGTGTGGTATCTAGATGACGGCACCATTGGAGGAGATTCAGAAACAGTATTAGTAGATCTAAAGACTCTAATTTAAAAAAAATTGTTCCATTGGTCTGGAACAAAATTTTTCTAAATGTGAACTTTTCATTGCTGATTCAGTCAGTTTATCGAGAAGGAATGAAATAATAGAAAATTTCAATGTTTTGACTCCAAACATTAAGATTCTTGATAAAGAATCTTTAAATTTACTGGGTCACTTCCTGGAGCCAGGCCACACTCCCCATTCGTTTTAGCGGTTTAGGAATCCGCAAAATTTCTAGCGTGTCACTCCAGGGTTTTTTATCTTCAGTGTATAGTACTAAATCTCTATTTTCAAATATTATAGAAAATTCTTTGGGTAATATATGCAGGTTAATTCTATGACTAAAGCTACAGACGCGTGGACCTCCATCTATCCTCATGAAAATCTCCCTGCTAAACCACACTTGCAGAAGCTTTGGGATGAGCCAATAATAAAAAACATTCAACTTAATCTTTTAAATGACTCATCTTCTCCAGTAGATCGTGCTCGACTTCTAGCCTCTGCTGCACAGGAATCAGGGTTCTGGCTTCAAGCATTACCTTTAACTAATATTGGGACGCTCTTAGACAACAATACTTTTGCTCTTTCTATCAGCTTGCGTATTGGAGCGAAGACAAATGAGCCCCACCAATGCCACTGCGGAACATCAGTAGATCGCCAAGGGCATCACGGTCTTTCCTACCGCCGAAGCGCCGGCCGACAGTCCCGCCACGCTTCCTTGAATGATGTCATTCGTAGGGCTCTTGCCACTGTCAACGTGTCGTCCATACTTGAGCCGAACGGTATCGCTCGTGACGATGGTAAGAGTGATGGAATGACATTAATTCCATAGAGCCGTGGAATGCGTCTAGTTTGGTATGCCACTTGCGTTGACACGCTAGCGGCGTCCCACATAACATCTACTTACAAGGTTGCAGGAGCGGCAGCGGCAACTGCTGAATCCAACAAAAGGCGGAAATATGAATCTCTCGGCGATGGTTTCATATTTGCCTTTTAGTGTGGAAACTTTAGGTCCAAGTGAGTGGCAGCTTTTAAAGGAAATTTCTATGCGACTGATAGAGAGAACAAATGACCAAAGGGCCGGCGCTTAGCTCGGTCAGCGGATTAGCATTGCTATCCAATGAGGCAATGTCGCCGTCCTTTTGGGAACGTTGCCTTGGGACTGTGACCTGAGTTCTGTTTTTTATCTGTAATACCTATTTTATTTATATCTTTAATCCCATTTTAATTATATTATACAAAAACTGCTCATCAAGCAAACGACTAGCTTATCTCCTCAGTCATGGCAAAGACAAGGAACTGTTCGTAGTTAAAAGTAGTTAGTAATGAAAAAATAGTTTTATTGTGGTATGTTCTCGATTGAATTCGAGTAGATTTGGATAAAAACCTTTTTGGTCTCGGCGCCCTCTACGGAAGGTAGCGGTACGTCAGCCTCGACGGTGGCAGCGAGCAGGGCGGACGCCCGCGCCTGCTCTGCTCGTTCCAGCTGTCTCGCACTTACAACGCTAACTTCTTCCACGCACGCCTTCAGCTCCGATGATAACCGGCATAAGGTCTGGCTGATGTCTTCTAGCCTCTTCAGAACTCCGCTCATCTCACCTGCATCTGAAAACGTATACATCGCTATCTTAGATTTATATCCCGTGATAGTTATGCGGGCAATAAAGCTTGCTTATTATGGCCCAGCGGATCTTATCGATAAATGTTCACAAATTGAATTGTAATACGCTTTTAAAGAATAAATAACAATATTAATTAATTGTTGTAAGATTCTGAGTTTTACAAGTATTCGTGATTTCCAATAAACGTGTACACGACACGTTTACACGTTCATTTCGGTCAAAATAGCAGCTATTGGTATGGCATTGGCATTATTACAATGTATTAACATTGTAATAATGTTCTTATGAAGCTAAAAAATAATATTTATCAAAAGGGGTTTCAATAATTTTATAACTAAAAAAGGTATCGCGAGCGAGCGAGACAGCGGCGCCATCCTACTTTTTGCAAACAGAATCATTTCCGAGAGTGGGCGCAACCTCATTCTAGCTTCCCCATTCCACTACGAGACACTCCCACCACCTCCCATGGTCCTGCCAACCTCAAGGTTACAAAGACCGAAGCGTGGGCATTTTCGGAATTCCACTACAGGATCAGCACAAAGTCGATACCTACATTACAACAATTCATACTCAACGATATTGGTCCATATTTTCTTGATGTGTTGTACCTACTAGAGTGGAACTCCTCGCCACCTTCCTAGTTTATCTCCTAGATCGTGTTCCATACCACACCAATGTTATTGAGGAAGTCGACGTAGAGATTCGGCGTATCGAACTATGTTTTATAAGGAATATCAACGTAGCTTTTCGGCATCGCGCCTCTCAATTTCAAAACAAAAGAGTCGCTGTTAAGATTATGCCGCTGTCGCCGTCAAGTGAAAGTGCATTAAAACATTGGATATATCGGGCAGTGTTATAGCGAAAGTCGACTTAAACATTCGATATGCTGATCGATGATGAATCACCGACATAGCACAGCGGATTAGCAAGTTTAAGTGTCAGTGGGCAGGGCACATAGCACGTAAAACTGATCGTATATCGTCGATCATCTGTGTGACATACACTATTGAGTAGTAGTACAATTGTCAGTTCAATTGATTGTACTGGTGAAGCCGAAAAGTTTTCACAAGCAAAGCAAGCACAGTGTAGGAATAACAGCCACAAATAGACGAACTCATAACATGTTGCCACATGGAAGACGCTAGATGCAAATCGCTTCCATCAAATCTTTTTGGAAATTCTCACCAGGCCTAGCAGTTGACTTCTTGTGACTGAGATGATGATGAAGTCATCGTCTCAGACACAAGATATAACTACATAGATTTGTCATAAGTGATTGAAAGGCAACATACACATAAAAAATGGAAAAGGTCCTCCTTATGAAGTGTAGATATTCAAAGATTTCCAATCGCAAGTAAAATCGCATAATGCGGCAAGTATATTACAATACAGTAATATTAAATCACTCAGCCATTTTTTAAATATATTTTATACTGTGAGTAGAATTAAATATTTAATTACAAAATTGGTTAAAAAATTTACTGAAATAATGTTACTTTGAAATTATTTTCTTTTCAATTGAATAGTATTTGTTGGTTATTAAATATTTTTTCATCAACTTAAAAAAGAAGGAGGTTAGCTATTTGGCCGTATTTTTTTATGTTCGTTACTGCATAACTCTCTCATTCATACACAGATTTGAAATAATTTTTTTTTTGTTTGGAATGATATACTTTTAGATTATTCCCATAGAAATTATATCAAAATCAGTTCAGTAGTTTGGGCTTTAAAACAAAAGCTTTGGGTTTGGGTTTTGGTTTTTCAGTTTTTTACATACACTATATACAATTATTTTATCAGCTGAATAAACCAACTCAAGCCTGCCATTTCTCCGCCAAAAAGAGTGAGTTTCTTTTGTCTCCTACTTTCCGAAATGTACCCATATCATTGGCAGACCGTCTTGAACTGCTGGGACTCACGTTAACCCCAACAATGAACTTTAAGGGCTACCTTGAATCTTAGGCCTTGAAACTGGCTAGTAAAAAGATTGGCATCATTAATAAGGTTAGGTGATACTTCTCACCGGGACAACTGCTTCATCTGTATCATGCACAGGTCCGATCGTGTATGGAGTACTGCTGCCACCTTTTTGATGGATCAGCCAAGTATTAGCTGGAAGCTTTGGAATCAACGCCACACAGTGGACCGGCGAGCTGTGAGGTTAATCGGTGAAGATAAACTAGCGCCAAGAAGCTACTTAGTCTCGAGCACCGCCGTAAAGTAGCATGTCTGTCTATTTTCTACAGGATTCATTTCGGGGAATGTGCGCAAGAGCTTCACGACCTAATTCCATCCTCCCCATTTCACTATAGGACTAGCAGAAAGTCGGCGAATTACCAACCATTTCTCGTTGAAATGCCAAAAATCCGTACTCAGCGATATCAATCCACATTTCTATTGCGTACTGCACAAGAATTCTTTGCTGCTATCTCTGTTTCCTGAGACCTACAATCTTGGAATTTTCAAGGCTAGAGTGAATAGATATCTTCTAAATCAACGAGCTCCATCCTTGGCCACACCGTCGGTTAACATCAGGCGAGTTGGTGGTCAACCGTAGATCTATCTTGTATAAAAAATAAAAAATAACTTGATATTTTTAGTTTCAAAGCCTGAAAATTGACATAATCATCATCATCATCAACTTATACTAGCCAATAACAGGACATAGGCCTCTATTTGACTATATCATAGTCTAAATAGGAAATTATAGAAGAAAATTGACATAGGCTACAATTTATCCTGAAAAATTCAATCCTATTGTAAAGTCGATGAAACCACAAGGTGACAGCTAGTCAATATTGTTATCATAGCATTTCAATTCAATTAAGTCAATCAGGTACATATAAATTCACATTTTAAATAATATTTCATTCTTCGCAATAGCAGAGACGCACACTTACATAATATAAAACATTCATGAACAAAGAATGGGCAGTATTATCTGAATCAGCTGATTCATTTATTTATACCAGCTGGCACTATAGAGGAATGTTGAACGCGCATTTATACATACAAAAGAACATGATTTCCACCTCTATACATTCATCGTCATATTAGCTATAAATCTACTGTTGGTCATGGATTTTCAACAAGACATGTTGAGTGCTGCCTGTAACTATCGGATTCCTACCACTTGTATGAGTTCATCTCTCCACATAAGGTAGCGTTTGCCGCTTTACAGTATTCATTAAAGAACTATTTTATTACTATTTATTTTTTTATTGCAAAGAAAACTTGTATTGGCTGCTATAGTGGTCAAACGTGGACCACTATTGACCACTATAGCAGCCAATATAAGAACTTCTCAGATACATCTGTCATCAGCAGGCTTAGACATGGGGCAAATGTTTATATTTCTACAAACGCTTACGCTTTGAATGCTAAGAAACTGTGAAGTGCCATTATGTGACATTTAGTTAGCTAATGTCAATCCCATACATTTATTTCTCTATTAATTTCTATTTCATAGTACAAGCTTTGCTTAGTTTGGGCTGGATGGTGTTGTGTGTAATGTCCACCAATATGTATTTATTCTAATGGTGTACACGAAATTAAAATGCCACTTGCCTAACCTCCCCAGTTCTACATAGATACTATGTACTCTTGTGCCACTAAATATTTTATACAAACTCTTTATTGTAATACAAAAGTTAACAAGTATCGTAACAGCTTATTATTTGATTTTTGTTGTTTCTTTTTTGTGATTGGGAGTATGAATGATCAGGCTTGTATTTCTTGCTGTTTTGCTGCAGTCAAAAATTCAGTTTGACTTTGAAAAAACAGAAGATATTCCGACAGCAGTGTGATTTATGTGGTTTTAAATTGGATACAAATGTCATATTGTTACAGCACAGCAGATATTCACAAACAAAATAAAAAACGCTCAGCAGTGAGATCACGTTTCGCATTGTAATCAATCTAGTGCTCCAAAAATACTATTAGTAAATTCATATTACTTAATACATTGAAATTGATTCAAGAAAATGATGAATGATTCAAATTGTTTTTGAATGATTGAAATTCTTTTTGAATCAATTTTAATATGTTCCATCACAAGCAGGATCAGGGTCTCAAGGCTGCTATTTGAACTATCACTTTTTCACCACTCTCAGATACAATTTATTTATTTATTTGATGATAGGCAAGCAGCAGAAGCTGATGAGCCTATTTCCTGCAGTGCAGAAATTTACTGGTTGTCTTTTAGTATAATTTGTTCCTTTTTAATCCATTGATCCAGTTTATTTTTAAAAGAGACAATTATAGATTTAGTGACAATAAAATTATGTGTAATAGTTACTTTATTATTAAGTAAGACTAACAATTTGTCACTATTGTCACTAGATTGTATCAGCAGTTGGCGAACTAGCGATAATTCAAATAGCAGCCATGAGGCCCTAAATCCCTTATTTTTTAAGCTGCGCTGACATCAATTCTGCTTGATATTTTAGCAAAAAAAACATATCACCAAAGATTAAAGTTAAATATTTCAACTCAAAATAGATGGATAAGTAACCCAAAATTAATGAATGTACTATGTGTTAAGCCATCAATGGATTTTCCCATCTTTCTGTAATCCATAATCTTTTATAGATGTATTAAATGTATTGTAACAGAGTTAATTTAGCATTACCTGTAGGATCAGTGCTAGCTTCAGCATTATCCAAGAGCTGATACTCCGTAGTGGCATCCAAGCCATCAGCCAATGTCTGCCAAGCCTCTTTTGAGTGGCTGTTACTGCTTATCTGATGAATATTATCCATATCACTGGTCACAGAGTTAGGTTCACGATTCGTCTTTGGTTTTTTTTCATCACTATCATTTATATTGCGCCGTCTTCTTTTGTATGGTGTGAACAGTCTGATTGGTCCCCGTGCTGTTGATAGAATATAAGCAGTTAGATAAAACTTAAGAAATCAACACAGAAACAATGACATCTCCACACCCTAACTCAGAGCAGATATTTCTATTCACCACTAAAACTAAGCTGAGCTTAGAATCAAATCTGTGGCCTGCTTTTGAGACCGGCATGCAGAACAAAAACAACCAGGTCATCAAATTAATGCTAATTTTATTAATAATTGCATATTTTTTATACTGTGTATATTTATTTTTGTCCTGCTTATACATTTGTATGTGCTGTTGTTATAGAATGTTACAGTAATTGCTTTTATTTGTGCGTATGCTTAAGGTGTGGAATGCAGTGGTAGAAAATATGAATATTACTAAAATATATACATACCTGATTGGTCATCAAGGCATGCTCCACAAGTGCAGCTAGTAGCGTGAGGAGTGAGTATGCCCTCGTCAATCAAAGCTTGTATGCTCCTGCCTCCGAATCTTATGGACCTCTTCCAGTCTTTACTGGAAGCTCTCCCGCATAATGCTTCAAATTCACTAGGCGTGTACCAGCTGAGGCCGTATTTAATGCAACGGCCTCGGCCGCCGGAACCGAACCTATCCTTGTGCAGCTCGGCGGAAGTATTCTTGCAGCGCACGGGCAACACAGGCATACTCACGGTCTCGGCCCACGAGCGTCCGCCACTGCTCTGCTTCTCTTCAGATCTTGGGGAAGATGTATTCTGTAGTACTATGTGAGTCGTTTTGATGTCGTCGTCGTCGCCGCCGCTGCCGCCTCCTGATATAAACCCGTTATCGACGCACAACATCGGCTTGAAGTGAGGCAGCTGATCTGATGTGATCACATTGAAGGTGGTGCCCGCGATAAGGGTCCCCACCGGTAAAGATACCGGCACCCCAACCGCTCCGTTCGACTCAGACAGTCGAGCGGTCTTGATGTTGTTCGCCAACACCATAGTGCCATTTTCAGCACGCTCGCCCCCGTCATCCGCGTCTCCCGATACCTCATCGGTGTCGGATACTTCGGTTATGTCCGGTATAACGACGTCGTCCGAACTCCTTCTATTTGCCATCGCTCCGTTCCGAAGATCGCTTGATACGACACCTTCGTCGTGAACGAATTTTAAATAATCACATTAACCCAAACTGATTTTAATTAGTCTAAACGCAGCGAAAATACACCACAATCGAGTTAGATCGAAATCCGCCATAATTAAAATGAGAAAAGAAATTTTTTAGGAGAAACATTTTGTCAAGGCGCCAAATTCAAATTAATACAACGCGAAATCTCGTGTGCACACTAAGCTATTATTAATATATAAGCGAAAGTAAATCCGTTTGTTTGTTATATTTTTATAAAGTGATGGTTGAACGATTAATGAACTGAACGAAAATAACATGGCATTTAACAATTTTCCTATGTAAAGAGGGCCACGCATGGGCGTAGCTATAGCTTTCTCATGGGGGGGGGTCCACGGGTACAAAAATTTATAAAAATATACTACTATTTGCCTCTTTATTTGCGCAGACTATACGCAGACGAGTACTAGTTTCTAAACGTCAATGTTTATATAATTATAATTATAATCGTTATATAATTATAAGTTATAAACATTTAAATACACGAAAATTAAATTACGGACAAACGTATACCTGTAAATAAAGTGTAAAAGTAACGTCGGAACAATATTAATTCGTATTAAACTAGAGGTACCCTATGACTTCACCCGTTTTAACGTGCGCTCAGCATTTGCATGACTCAAGTAAACAAAAACATCGATAGGTAATAAGCATACGCGAGCGAAACGAGCGCGAACATTTTAGTAGTGTTTTTATAGTAATATGATTTATTTCTCATATTAGTGAGCCCGCAGTATTTCCATGACAAAATAGTAACTAAAAATGCGCGAGCGAAGCGAGCGCGAAATTTTTTAAGGTTTTTAAAATTAAATCTTGGAAATAATATAATTCATTTATCGTGTTAGGAAGTGGCCCAGATGAACCAAACAAGTATAAAAGTGTTTAAAAAATTAAATATCCGACTGGATGATTAAGACTGACTTACGCTATCAAAAAATATAAATTATAACCATTTGAATGCATTGATTTCAAATTTAAGAACGGCACTTTAAGAGTCTTGTTCGATCTTTTCGAAATTATTAACGCAAAAATATTTTTTTATGTAAAATTGGCTTGGATCGAATTGAATTTTTCATGGAATATTTGTGTTTAGATCTACGACTGATATCCAACTCGCCTGATATTTAGCGATGTTATTTTCTAGTTTTAAAGTTCATTCAGTCGTTTTATATCTTCAAAAATTTGGGCATGCGCGAGCGATCGCTTCGCTTTGGCGCGCGAAAAATATTAAAGCAAATTAAGTAAACTTTAAAAAAGAGCAAGGATTTTTCATAATTGCCAGGATATTTTGGGGGAGGGTAGGTTGAACCCCTAAGCCCCCCCCCCCTGCTTACGGACTTGTTCACAACTTGTCGGATACTGAATCGGCCTGGAAACTATATCTCCATCTCTCTCAATTTGTATAGATATGACAGAGATGCAGTTAGGGTTTCTTAAAAAGTATGTATATTTAAAAAAAACAAAATACCGATAGCAGAAAAGCAGTTTTTTGCAGTGTAACTTACGATTTCGATACTTTTAATACGCTGTTGAGTGTACGTTTTAGGTGAGAAAGTATGCTTAAAATTGCTGTAAAATATTATAAACGCGCATTCTTTAGAATAATTCTAAAAAAACACTTGTTTATTACGAAATAGTGCGTTAGTGATTACGAAACCACGTTTTATTTTTATTTTTGAAAGAGATGTATTATGATTACAACAAATATAGCCTACTTATGACACTTTGGAAACGAAGACGACTGTAATGACACATCAACCTCGCACATCAAAATCCGTCAAGCCGTTCAGGCTGTCATATTGAAACATACATGGGTATGTATTTATGTTACATACATACATACACTCGAAAAACATTACCCTCCTTCTTACGCAATCGGGTAAAAATATATAGTTTTCATTTGATATACGCGTTTGTAGTATGCGCGGGCGAAAGACGAACATGGGTCATACTGCATCTCTTTAGCAAGCTGTGGTTATGCACACACACTCAGAATACTTTTTTCTGTATTCTGAGCTCACACATTACCGCACATCAGGTTTTTATATATTTTTTGTAACATGCGTGCCATCCGCGATACCTATTCCGGAATTTTTACAGCACTTTTTCTTTTTTTTTTTCGTCCAATGCCATGGGGGGGGTCCGGACCCCCTGGACCCCCCCCTTATATACGCCCATGGGGCCACGAATTCTGTGCAATTTTCGTTGAAAAAGACAACCAATTTCAGGGATACATTTTCACAAATTTACACGTGCCTTTTTAAATGTATTCTGTTGTGTTTAAAAATTTTAAGACTTTAAATAAAGGGTCTCGTGGAGCCTCGAACTCTGTATGTGAAATAATTGTTGTTTAATAATGGACATTTGTGCTTTGCTTAGGCCATAGCTTTCGGGCTAAACGGGTGGAAGAACCATAGGTTACCGAGTGTTGCACAGACTGGTGTTAAAAGAAAGTACCTATTAGTTAAAGTGTTTGATCTATAAGACCATAGTTACTGAAATGAAAATGCTGAGGTGGATGTGTGGCGTAACCAGTCTCGACAAAATCCACAACTAGTACGTGCCAGGTAGCCTAGGTGTGCGCGACATCACCGATAAAATGCAGGAGAGTAGATTGCGATGGTATGGGCATGTGAAGAGGAGGGCATCTGATTACGAATACGAAGGGAATTTAGCACTAAACTTTTCAACCCCAGTTGAAGATTTAGAGGCAGCAAGCCCAAAACCACGTGGAAAGCTGTAATGTTAAATGACATGAGAGAAGTCGAGCTGACTGACGATGACATCGAAAATCAAGCGAAGTGGAGAACAAAAGCAGGAAGGCTGACCCCACCACCTTAATTAGTTAGCATTGAAAAGAGAGAGAAAGTTTTCAAGATAAAATGTTATGAAATCATGGTAGAAAAAAGTTTGCAACGACGCTATTTTTCAGCCGATTTTGATATTTGACAAAAACATTCGATACATTTTATTCTAAATAAGAATTTCCAATATGAGCAGTAATCCTTATTGATAGTAGGTAGAATTAATTTTTTTCTCGCGAGCATAGATTTTTTAAACAATTTTGCAAAAGTTTGTGCACACGAAGTCTACTGTTCGTAGAACTACTTGTGTAAAATTTAGCTATTTTAACATGCGTTTATAAGTAAGATAGCATGCAAACAGTTTACTTGTTGACATTTTAAAAAGGCATGAAAGACTAGTACCCAGTTGCCGTAACAGCTTTAAAACAACAACAATCGTTGATCGATGTACGATTTAAATTGTATCCCATCTTTTGATGGGATACAATTTAAATCTCCCATCTTTTAAATCGTACATAACTGTGAAATGAGAGCCAAGTTCAATATTATGATATATACCTTAGTTGTTGACTTCAACGACAAAAGAAGTGAGATCTAAATGGGTGCCAAGTTCAATGGTCAGTCCTGAAATTAATTTATAGCAACGTAAAATATTTTATAACCACTTCAAATATCATTTCTTCTTATAACTTAGGATAATATATTGGAACCTAAGGTCTGATTTGGCTAGTTCTCATATACGAATTATTATTAAGTACCTACTAAAATAGTCATGGCATGGAAGAGCCCTATGTTCGGTGGCTATTTTCTACCAGCAAGCCAAATTTTCGGAATAATAAAATAAGAACTTACAGCTTTAATACTTGAGAAGGCTATAATATAATTCGTTTATGAAAACTAGCCAAGTCGGACCTTAGGTTTCAATATATTATCCTAAGGTATAAGAAAAAATGATATTTGAAGTTGTTATAAAATATTTTACGTTGCTATAAACAAATTTCAGGACTAACCATTGAACTTGGCACCCATTTTGATGATTTAGATCTCACTTATTTTGTCGTTAAGGTCAACAACTAAGGTATGTATCATAATATTGAACTTGGCTCTCATTTCACATTTATGTTTTTGATGGAATATCATTACATACTTTTTGTACAGAAATTATTAAGTAGTAGGTACTTATTCATAATATAGCAACTGGATACACACATGACCTTGCATGATGCTCAGTTCGGTTTTAAGTCTGGACTTTCCACAGAATCTGCAATTTTGTGTCTCAAGCATACCGTCCGATACTACACGGATAGGAAAACACCAGTCTATGCGTGTTTCCTAGACTTATCGAAAGCTTTTGATTTAGTGTCCTATGATGTCCTTTGGCGCAAATTATACCAAGATACTGAACTACCCGTAGAATTGATTAAGTTGTTTGAATATTGGTACAGTCACCAGTGTAACGTAGTTAGGTGGGCGGACTCGTTGTCGGATCCATACAGCTTGAAATGCGGAGTGAGACAAGGGGGGTTAAGCTCACCAAAGCTTATTAATTTATATGTAAATCGCCTGATTGAGGAGCTCAGTAACGCTGGGGTAGGCTGTTCTGTCGACGGGGTGATTATAAACAATATAAGTTACGCTGACAATATGGTGTTGCTTAGCCCCTCAATCAGCGGCTTACGGACTTTGGTGAGTACCTGTGAGTGTTATGTGGAGGCCCATGGCCTCAGGTACAATGCTAGTAAAAGCGAGCTAATGGAATTTAGAGCGGGTACAAAATATTACCCATATGTACCTGAAGTAATGTTGGTTGGTACTCCGCTTAAAATGGTCCCACATTTTAAATACCTGGGGCACTGGGTCACTGATTCTTTCAGTGATAATATGGATACTGAGAGGGAGCGTAGGGCGCTCGCAGTTCGGAGTAATATGTTGATCCAGAGGTTTGCAAAGTGCTCGATGGATGTGAAGCTGACGCTCTTTCGAGCCTTCTGCCAAGCTTTTTACCCCTGTAGCCTCTGGGTCAACTATACTCAAAAGACAGTGAGCGCCCTACGAGTCCAATACAATAACGCATTCAGGATGTTGTTGGGGCTGCCGCGCTTCTGCAGCGCATCTGGTATGTTCGCAGAGGCACGTATCGATGGATTTCCAGCCATCATGCGTAAACGTGTAGGCTCCTTGATGCGGCGGGTGCGTGGCAGCGGCAACAACTATCTGAGCGTAGTGGCGGGGAGGAGTGATGGACCCTTCCTCAGAAATTTATTAAAGACACATGTGCTGCCATGGCATCATTGCGCCAAATAGAATGTTTCATGTATGTGTTTATTATTATTTTATTTTACAATTATTGTTTAATTTTTAATTGATGTTAATTTTAATTTTAATTGATTTTAATTTTAATTGATGTATAATTTAATTTTAATTTTATGACTTTCACTGACATTTTACTCTATTATTATTATCACTTTATTTATTTCTTAATTATTATTATTATATATGTGATTATATTATTAGGTGATTTCTATGAGTAATAACTCGAAATAAATAAATAAATAAAATTAAATAAATAAATAATAAATTATTATCGAATGATTTTTGTTAATCTACTGTATTTTCCTGCGTTTACGGGGTATAATTGTCTTTTTTAGGGTTCTGTACCTCAAAATAAAAAAACGGAACCCTTATAGGATCACTTTTTTGTCCATCTGTCCGTCTGTCTGTCTGTCCGTCTGTCCGGGTGTCAAGACCTTTATCTCGGGAACGCGTTGAAATTAAAACCATATACGCAGATCCATAGTCTCTTGCTGCAGAACGAAAAATCAAATTACTCAGTTTTCGTTAAAAAAGTTACAGCCGAATATGTCGTAAAACACGCACATTTCGACACTTACAAGGGAATCAAAACCTATGGGGTACTTTTCGTTGACCTAGAACTATGAAATTTGGCAAGAAGCATTGATATAGGAAAAAACCGAAAACTGGGATATTAAGGGTGGTATGCCACTCGTTATATAATCACGTGAAGACATTAAAATCCACATAAAGAGTTCACACAGCTGTTCTCCAAGCCCGTAGGCAGGGGTAGGGGGGTTCAACTCAGTAAAGTAGTAAGTATGTTTATATTTAGGAATATTAAATTGGCAATCAATACATTCCAATGGTTGTATTTATAATTTTTGATAGCGTTAAAGTCGTTCTTTACCAGTCGGGTATTTCCTTTTAACACAGTTACTTGTTTGATTCATCTGGTCCACGAAAATCTAGGACTCGCTAACACGATCAATGAATCAAATCACTTCCATGATTTAATATTAAAACCTTAAAAAAATCTTTTATTTTGACATGGAAGTACTGTGGGTTAATTAATACGAGAAATAAAGCATATTACTATTTTGACATAGAAGTACTGTGAGTTCACAAATACGAGAAATTTAGCATATTACTATAAAACACTACTAAAAAAAATTCGCGCTCGCTTCGCTTGCGCATTAATATTATTTTCACATGAAAATACTATGGGTTCACTATACAAGAAATAAAGCATATTACTATAAAAACACCACTAAAATTTTCGCGCTTGCTACGCTCGCACTTTATTACTATTTTCACAGAGAAGTTCACGTGGGTTCACTAATACGAGAAACAAAGCATATTACTATAAAAGCACTACTAAAATTTTCGCGCTCGCTTCGCTCGCGCATTCATATTATTTTGACGTGGAAGTACTATGGATTCGCTAATACAAGAAATAAAGCATATTACTATAAAACACCACTAAAATTTTCTTCGCTTCGCTCGCGCATCCTTATTACCTGTGTTTTTGCTCATTTAGACCATAAGCCTCTTTAATAAATTATTATATTACTACAACAATAATATTTTTTTAGGGTTCCGTACCCAAAGGGTAAAAACGGGACCCTATTACTAAGACTTCGCTGTCTGTCTGTCTGTCTGTCTGTCTGTCTGTCTGTCTGTCTGTCTGTCTGTCTGTCTGTCTCCAGGCTGTATCTCATAAACCGTGATAGCTAGAAAGCTGAAATTTTCACAAATGATGTATTTCCGTTGCCGCTATAACAACAAATACTAAAAATTAAAAAAAAAAAAATATTAAGGGGGGTCCCCATACAATAAACGTGTTTTTAGGGTTCCGTACCCAAAGGGTAAAAACGGGACCCTATTACTAAGACTTCGCTGTCTGTCTGTCTGTCTGTCTGTCTGTCTGTCTGTCTGTCTGTCTGTCTGTCTGTCTGTCTGTCTGTCTGTCTCCAGGCTGTATCTCATAAACCGTGATAGCTAGAAAGCTGAAATTTTCACAAATGATGTATTTCCGTTGCCGCTATAACAACAAATACTAAAACTTAAAAAATATAAAATATTAAGGGGGGTCCCCATACAATAAACGTGTTTTTAGGGTTCCGTACCCAAAGGGTAAAAACGGGACCCTATTACTAAGACTTCGCTGTCTGTCTGTCTGTCTGTCTGTCTGTCTGTCTGTCTGTCTGTCTGTCTGTCTGTCTCCAGGCTGTATCTCATAAACCGTGATAGCTAGAAAGCTGAAATTTTCACAAATGATGTATTTCCGTTGCCGCTATAACAACAAATACTAAAAATTAAAAAAAAAAAAATATTAAGGGGGGTCCCCATACAATAAACGTGTTTTTTTCGTATTTTTTT
The DNA here is from genome assembly GCA_947563715.1 of Lycia hirtaria. Classification (NCBI taxonomy): domain Eukaryota; kingdom Metazoa; phylum Arthropoda; class Insecta; order Lepidoptera; family Geometridae; genus Lycia; species Lycia hirtaria. Next base: position 19,257,205 of record OX387386.1, read on the forward strand.
GCTCAATATTAAAAACGGTAACAGGTAGACGCTTCAAATTTTCACATAATATTTACTTGTATATTACCTTTCAAAATAAATAATTAAATAACAATAAAGTAAATATTAAAGGGGGGCTCCCATACAACAAACGTAATTTTTAAGCAATTTTTACTCGATCTCAATTAAAAGGTAGAAACTTGAATATTTGTAAGTAAATATTTAGAAATATATTAACTATAAAAATAAATACCTAATCTAATACATAAAAACTCACAAAATGAAAATAATCCGTGCATCTAAACGCGGTGCGAGCGCCGGTTTAGCGGGGTAGCGGGGGAGGTAACATCACGGAGCGAGCCATAGCCGCGCGTATTCGCGCGAGCGTCGTCATGCTGCCCGCATGTGTATCGAAAACCTACCTATAAGTTTGCAATTTACTACTTGGAATTTCGTTGATTTCTTGTTATTTTATAAACAGAACTAAACTTTGTAGTATTATAGATGATAGTACGGAACCCTTCGTGCGCGAGTCCGACTCGCACTTGGCCGATTATTTTTTTTTTAAGACAAACTTTAATCTGGGGCATTAAATAGCTAGGAGCACGTTATACAGCATATTACAAACTGCTACACTCGCACATCATATAAGACGGGCCGCAGACTCTCCCCCCACCCCCTTAAAATGAATTCCTGGCCTTTCCTAAATACTTATTACATGCACACTATAGAGAATGACAGAGACGGAGATATACAAATCGAATCGATTCCGAAACCGAATGGGTTTAGAATACGGGGGTAGAACAAAGTGATTAATAGTTAAGTGTGAAAGGAAAAAAAATGAGATTTAGTTTATATATATGAAAAGTGAAAATCTGTACACTATTTTTACTAAAATACAACAAAGGTAAGCTATAAATATGGATTTAAAAACGCTATGGATGTTGTTTAAATTTACGTATAAAACGTATTACGTATAAAAAACTGCTTTGAAACACGGCAATTTTTGGAATTATGAGCCAAAACACGGCAATTCAACTTCCAAAACACGGCAGCCAATTATTTTTTTATGGCAGCCCTTAAATCCTGCGTGCAACTAGCACTAGCATTGATCTTGTGAATTCCTGTGGTCTACGTTTTGTGTAGCGAATGTAGCGATGTTTTATTTTAGCTCGTAGCTTGAATCGAAAATTCAATATCATAGATTCTATTCCATACTTTATTAATATACCTGATAAATTATCGTGTGAGTGACGTGTCTTCTTACATTATGCTACGAACTTCGACTTCGTTGTTGAGTTAAAATATTCGCTATTTTATAACAAAATACAAACGTGAAGACAGGTTTAAATAATGTGCTCTAACAAAAAGGTGACTTCTGTTCTACGAATTTGCTTTTCATTACTTAGAGAATCCTCACCATGACATTGCTATAAGATATGGTTCAGTGATATTATTTTGCGACCGTGCCAGTTGTGTCACCGGCACTATGGAAGACTTGCGGTACAAGCATAAAATACAAGCGATGCATAGCGCCGCACAACAAATAGCTTTAGATTGTATCAGCACTCAGGTAAGACTAAAAGACACCGCATTAATATATTTACTTTGATAGGTCGCCATTTTAAAATGGTACATTTAAAAAAAAACAAAATATTTACAATAACATGTCATTGGGACCTACAACGTTACCCGTTGTCAAACTTTAATTATACTTAGACTAAAATATCAATGATCTGTTTCACCTGTTTTTATTATGCAATTATATAAGTAGTAACGCAAAGATTTATTAATACTAGTGGAAAATGCTAATAAGCCATAACCAACTGTAAAATATTGATTAAGCTTAGCAGTTTTATTGTTTAAGTTAAACATATACAATAATTTAAAAATTACTGATTAGTACTCTACTCTATTAGTATAACCACTGTAGAATGGTGGTGTCTGAGACCAGCTAAAGTGACCAGAGAAATCATAAATACTTATATGATTTAGTAAAACAACTTTGAAATTCTGGGCTTGCTATGCTCATACATAAGAAGCTTATTAGTGCTTGTATGTAAATTTGATCATCAGTGTAATAATGTTGAGTCAGTAATAATGTTGAGATGTATATATATATATATGTTTGATCAAGTTCACAGAGCATAGGAGACTTAATATCAGAGCAAAGAGCAGTGCATAGGAGTTATCTAGGCAAATCAATCATACATTTGATGGATCTATATGAGTAGCTGATTTGTCTAGACTTACTATTGGTTACCACAAATTTAATTTTATTTATAATGTATATAAATAACCTTCCAAAATCTATAGACCATCCGACGATTCTCTTTGCAGATGATAGTACAGTGACAATTAAGTGTGAAAATAAATTGACATACGAACATGACATAAATAATAGTTTGAAATCAATTATTCAATGGCTAACTGACAATAACTTAAAAATAAACTTAGATAAAATTAATATAATGCACTTCCGTCAACGAGCAGTTCAAGATAAAATTATGGTTCAGTATAATGACACCATGATAAAAGAAGCAGAATCTACTAAATTCCTCAGTTTAACAATAGATAATAAACTGAACTGGAAAGCTACTACCGAGCTATCTACTGAGTAAAATAATTAGTCCTTCAGCATACGCACTGTCTAAACTATCTTTTGTTATTAACAAAGATGCATTGCTAATGGCATCTTATGGACTAGCAGAATCAGTTCTGCGGTTTGGCATTATTTTCTGGGGGGAACTCCACCGATAAAGAAGCTGTTTTCAAAGCCCAGAAAAGATGCATCAGAGCAATATATCATTTACAAAAAACAGATAGCTGTAGGCCTTACTTCATAAAAAATAAAATTCTGACATTGCCTTGTTTGTACATATTTGAAATTTCTATGTTTGTTAAATTAAATCCAGATTTATTTGAACGCCTGGTTGATAAGAACAATCGTAGGAGGCGTGATAATTCCAAACAATGTCTGCGTTATGCCAAAACTACTCTGATGGCTAAAAGCATGTTTTGTATGGCTCCTATTATATATAATAAAATACCTAAGTCCATCAGAGAATTAAATAATTACATGTTTAAAAAGAAAGTGAAAATATTATTGCTTGACAAATGTTATTATACAATTGGGTATGTAAAGTTTTTTTTTTGGTATTTTTTTTGTATTTTTATATGATAGAATGGATCATTTAGAAAAACTAATTTCAATATTTTTTTATTCTGTTCAGTACTTATTTTTTAATATTTTTTTAAAGATAAAATCGTCCGTAGGAAAGATGACGTCATCGTACCTACTGAATAAGATGTTGTGATAGCCAACATGAACTAAAAAATACATATACGTCAACTTGACAGTGACATGTACCTATATTCGTTTTTGTCTCTGACTGATACAAGAGATCATCGGTTTTTGTTGTGTTTTATAAAAACAAATACGTTGTGTAAACATAAAGAATGAAAAAAGAATAATTAATGATTAATATTGAGCTCGTTGTAATTAATTAATGTTTTCTAAGGTCTTCGCGATTGTGTTTGCGCATTGAAATGAAACAAATTCACAATATTATTCAGAAACTACAACTGTGAAATGTTTCGACTTTCGTGCCAAAAATCCTAATAAACTGTTTTTTTCAAGTAAAGGAAACCTTTAAAAGACTGGTGTAAACAAGTTAACGTAGAATATGTTCCTGGGCGAAGCATTGATGCTGCAGTACAATGAACCAGAAAAAGGAACCAGACTAGAATAAATAATGTATAAATGTAAATAAAATAATCTCTTATATAATTACAATGAAATTGGTATATAATTAAACACAATAAAATCATTTCAAAAAAGAAGTTATGTACTGTCAATCACTTTTATTTCATATCCTGGCATTGTTCATAAGTTTTAGCTCTTTAGCTCCTCGGATTTTTGCGATGTTGTTCTTGCCGCTAGTTGAGATGAACTCCAGAATTATAAGATTCTCAACCTTAGGTAAGTTAGCAGAGTCGGCACGTACAAAATTATCCATAATTTATCCAATCAGTAGGCAAACAGTTTCTTACAACAAAGCAGTGGTCAACGTAAATGCAGTATCAATCAAAACGGTAGGAAAGCAAGGTCGTCGTAAAGATAATGAACAGAATTAATTTAATACAAATGAATAGAGTAGCAGAGCACCAAACACACAAAATAATTCTTTTCTTTGTTTATTTATTTTGGTATGACAGTTGTCATAGAGATATTGTCTCTCTTTTCAATGCCAATGCTGTCAGTTTCATCTTTTTTACTAAATTTTATTTTACTACATTTTAGAGGTCGACTGAAGGTCAAATATTTTTTATATTTTCGCAAAAATATGCGCGATCTCATCATTTTATGTGCCCTAAATAAAAAAATATGGTTTATAGACATATAATCTCGAAATGGTTTTGGAATCAGCATATGTTACATTTTTCTTTACATACCCACAAAGATTTGACATGTGTGTGACATTATTAATTAACTTGTAAATTTAATTTGAAATGAAAAATACTGACATTTTATTATTCTTATTTATTTATTTTTTAACATCAAAGATGTGACATATATAATTTAATATTTTTTATTTTGAAGGTAATTTTGACATTTATGAATTATTGTTTTATCTTTGTGACATTTATAATTATTTCTATGATTTTAATTGTATAGTTTAATTACATTTGTACGCCATGAGTTGGCAAGAACATGTGTTCCAAATATATGTTAAGATCTCTATACCACTTTGTATGTGTGTGTACTACCATGTTCTGACAAATAAATAAATCTTGAATCATAATTTTTATACTTTGCACATATTTAAGCAACATGTGATGCAAATAAAATTGCAGGATATTTAGAAACACTTAAAATTAATACAATGATATTTTTTTAAATTAAGTACAACAACTTTTTTATTAATAAAATAATTCATAGGTAAATCAGCTGCCCGTTCTAAATATCCATATAATGCAAACATAATTCAAGTATGTGAAATCCCTTCAAGTGGTTTTGATTCTTCTAATACAATAATGCAATGAGTAACGTTACGAGGTAACGCAGCTAGTGTTATGGGTACCTTTGCACATGGAACAGTTAGGGGCGGGTTATTCGACTAATTTAGTTTTAGATTTTAGATTATTTACAATGTATTTATATCAGATTTATAACAGTATAAGTATATACAATAATAAATTAAATTACTGATTAAGTAACTGTTGTTATTTAGGTACTCCCAAGATTGTTATTGTATCTATATTAAATAATGTAGAAAGTTGTGGTGTTGTCCCCCACTGGTGGACAGCAGCACATTTTTTTCTAAAACCTGTCAATGTCTACCAGTAGGGGACAACGGGAATAATCGTAATTAAACATGTTTTTCTATACAGGATACAATGTGACTGAAACACTGAGCCATTGCTTGTGTTTTAAATTTCAGATTAGCTTTACAGAATTGAAGTGCGAAATTCAACAGATAGCCAAGGCGTGATACAAATGGACAAAGTATAGTTTGAATACTTTTTGTGTGTACAACCACGATTTCTGTGTGATTTGCTTTTTACAACAATACATGTATAGCTATGCACCTTGCAATCTTTGACAATCTTTATAGGCTCGCGCGTGTAGATACCGCAGCTAACTCACGCACACTTTTATAACCTAAATTTATTGAATATTTGTCTCATTCTGAATGATTTTAATGCAGAGTATAAACATATGTCATAATTATACATATGTTTAATAGAAATAAAGTTATCGTGCATGAGAAAACCAGCTGTAGGTTCACTTGATGACCTTTAATTTTTAAATATAAGGCATACATTAGGACCATGGGTCCTGGGGGTAACCACAGTCTTAATAGCATTCTTATATTCTTATTTCAATATTACTTTTACCTTTCTTTTGCTCTCTCAACTGTATTAAGAGACAAAAGTCAAAGTGATATTGAAATAAGACTGCTTGAATGCTTGTGGTGCGGCCCTTGCACTATTGATTACTATCACAGATATTATATGGAATGTCATCAAAAACCTATAAAAGAGTTAATAACTAAGTTCCCTGATTCTTCTCTAAATTTGTGCTCAAAAAGAAAAAGTTAAAAAATCATGCTTAATATTTTACATGTCTTTCATGAAATTTTTACTTATTTTAAATGGTTTTATGTGGCTTTTGCATTTATACAAATGACTAAAATTAAGAAACTACACAAGACTCGAAAATATTAATATTAATTTCTTAAAATAGTTCAAGTTCTATAAATTGTACCTAAAAAAAAAATATCCTAAGGTTGACTGTAGAAGTTTTAGTTTTATGCACATATTTATTGATTTTTATGTGGACTGTATTGAGCGATGGCTACAAAAATATATTTTAAGGCTAACTCTTGAATGGTGGCACTGTACTGATTTATTTGACACAATGCATTTGTAAACACATGCACCTTGTTCACAGTTGTGTTTGTCCACCCATGTCTGTACGTTTGGAATGCACAGTCGGCTCACGGCTCACCATACCACGTTCACCCTTACCCCTCACCGGTTAGACTGCAACATGCGTTTCAGCCACCACCGAACACCACCCCTAACATGTTTTATCCAAAGGGTCTTAAGTCTCAATATGTAAGTATAAGCTTATATTAATTTATTGTTTTATTCACTTTAGGTGACAGCGGGTAAGTTATGTGCTAATGTACGCTTTTTGCAACGCGAAGACAGTATCATTGTTCGATCGTCGATCATTAATGATACCCATAATTGTTATATTGCGGTGAGCGCTAGTCGGACACTCCATACAAAGGCACGCTAATGCAAGCAAAGCCAAAAACGATCAACTCTTTTTAAAAAAACCGGACAAGTGCGAGTCATACAGCAGACTCGCCCACCGAGGTTTCCGTACAAACTAATAGATAAAAGGGGGAAATCATATTTTTTTTTATTTTCCTTCTTATACCGAAAAATATACATCGTAAAAATATTTAAAAACCTGTTTTAACTTATGATAATTAAGCTCTTTTATATGATACCCTACATGATACTGTTAATTCACTTTATAATTTGGACCCTCATTCCTTGCATAAAGACACTTTTTTTTTGTGATTAATTAAAAAATGTCCAGTTTTCGGATTTTTTCCTGTATGTGTACTATAACACAATGCTTCTTGCCAAATTTAATAGTTCTAGGTCAACGGGAAGTACCCCATAGGGTTTGATTCCTTTGTGAGTGTCGAAATGTGAATTTTTAACATTTTTGGCTGTAACTTTTTTTTACGAAAACTGAGAAATTTGTTTTTTTTTCTGCAGCAAGAAACTATGGATCTGCGTATATGGTTTTAATTTCAACACGATACCTTCACGCGTTCCCGAGATAAAGGTCTTGACACCCGGAAGGACGGACAGACAGACAGACGGACAACAATAAGTGTTCCGTTTTTTCTTTTGAGTTTTTGTTTAATTTTAAGGGTTCCGTTTTTTTCTTTTGAACCCTAATTCGGAACCCAATTTCTTTTTTTTTTTACATTATAGATCTACGATTGACCACCAACTCGCCTGATGTTAAGCGACGGTGTGGTCGAGGATGGAGCTCGTCGATCTAGAAGATATCTATTCATTCTAGCCTTGAAAATTCCAAGATTGTAGGTCTCAGGAAACAGAGATGGCGGCAAAGAATTCCATTCTTGTGCAGTACGCAACAGGAATGTGGATAGATATCGCTGAATACGGATTTTAGGCATTTCAACGAGAAGTGGGTGGTAATTCGCCGACTTTCTGACTTTCTTTCTAGTCCTGTAGTGAAATGGGGAGGGTGGAATTAGGTCGTGAAGCTCTTGCGCACATTCCCCGAAATGAATTCTGTAGAAAATAGACAGACATGCTACTTTACGGCGGTGCTCGAGACTAAGTAGCTTCTTGGCAGCTAGTTTATCCTCACCAATTAACCTCACAGCTCGCCGGTCCACTGATTCTAAAGCTTCCAGCTGATACTTGGCTGATCCATCAAAAAGGTGGCAGCAGTACTCCATACACGATCGGACCTGTGCTTGATACAGATGAAGCAGTTGTCCCGGTGAGAAGTATCGCCTAACCTTATTAATGATGCCAAGCTTTTTACTAGCCAGTTTAGCCTTAGATTCAAGGTAGCCCTTAAAGTTCATTGTTGGGGTTAACGTGAGTCCAAGCAGTTCCAGACGGTCTGTCAATGATAAGAATTCATTTTGGAAAGTAGGAGACAAAATAAACTCACTCTTTTTGGCGGAGAAAAGGCAGGCTTCAGTCTTGTTGGCGTTGAATTTGACGAGATTTTCGTCACCCCAGTCAGACACCGCTTTTAGAGCTTTATTCATACGCACATCCATATCTTGTCTCAATGCCTCGATTTCCGCCTTTTTGGCTCTTGGACCAGAAGTGTATCTTTCCACAACTGTGCTGTCATCTGCATACCCTAAGATACCAGGTTTCAGCAGGTCATTAATATGCAGCAGGAAGAGAGTAGCGGAGAGTACAGACCCTTGAGGTACGCCGGCCGGTAACCTAGATCAATGGATTAAAAAGGGACAAATTACATATACAAAAAGACAACCAGTAAATTTCTGCACTGCAGGATATAGGCTCATCAGCTTCTGCTGCTTGCCTATTATCAAATAAATAATAAATAAATAATCACTAACATACACGCAAATTGACGTCTGTATATAATACACACACACTACATGTATGTCAAAGATTACTATTATGATATATGTAGTTAGGAGGGTGTGGTTGCCGGTCGCTTGTTACGTCAATTGAAATTCGAGCGCTTGAAGCCCGTAACGCTTGCCTCGACTGACAAATTAATGCGCCGTACAGGCAAATTCCTTCAAACGACCGGGCGTACGCGAGAAGCTGGTGAGGAACCCGAGATTGGCGGGAGACGGTGATTGTCCGTTCTGTATGTAATTCTATGGTAACGTCCTATTAAAACAGATGTCAATACAGCTATCCTACAATAATAATGACAAAGCTGCTTTTACAATTACAATGTTACGCACACCCAGATCAACAAGTAAGTCAAAATAGCAACTATTTCTGAATAGCCGAAACACGGATATGACGGATTTTCGTCTTTTTGACTGCGGCAGTGCGCCTTTGTATGGATTGCCCGACGTTTGCTTTTAGTTCACCGAGGTTTCATAGTTCAGAGGCCCGCCACCACATAGTGTATATTTTTATTTGCCTAATTTGCCTAATATTCCAGGAACAACGTGCGTACGCGAGTCTACAGGCGAGTCCCATCGTGGGGCGCGCCCTCTGTCTCACCGCCAGGGAGAGTCCGGCGGGGCGGGTGTCACACCTCAACGACCGGTTCAGCGACTCTCTCACCCTCAACTCGGACACTGACGCCATGGTCGCCAAGATCGGGGCCATGTTCCCTACAGTCAGCGATACACATATCAGGATACTCTTGAAGAAGTAATTTCATTTTATACATATGTACTATTTTTTTTTTCATCAGCTCTGTTTGTACAATCTGTCCCACTGCTGGGCGCTGGCCATCTTCTCATTGTGTACTAATTTACTAATATTAATTTGAAAAGTTTCCGAATCGTACCTTGGTAATCAATTAAAAATGAGATTAATTGATAGAAAAAGACTAAATATTTAAAAAAAAACAAGACTTCTATTCTTATTAATTGCGCTCTGAAAGAAATGTAGTTGATTTTATTAATTAAATAGTTATTATTTACGTAGTTATTTGTATTCTCTTTGGTTTTTATATCACAATCCATATCAATAAAAGTTGCTAAGAAGGTTAAAGGCGACAAACAAACATTTGTGTGATGAGCATGCATGTTATATATTTTCTATCAGCTGTCTAGTTTCCATTTAGTACATATTTTGTTTAGTTTAGGGCTAGATGGCATTGTATGACAAATTACCTATATTGTTTCTCCAGATACCACAACCGCGAGGCGGTAGTGATAAGCGCTCTGCAAGTGGAGAAACACCCGCTGGTGACTCCGGGGCCGCTCACTATGTCGCCGTCAGCGGCGCGCCTTTCGAAGGGCGCGGCTGGTGTTTACTCCGCCCTCGTCATGGCTAAGGGAGCCGCGCATGAGTACACGCTACCGTATACTGGCACACCTAACAGTAAGTCAGCTTTCGTGACACTATTTAACCGACTTCCAAAAAGAGGAGTTCAGAGGTAGTCCCATAAAAAAATTACCAAAATCGGTTCAGTATTTTGGTTTTCAATCCAAAATAACTGGTAATTACTACATATTATTTAACCCCTGACCCAAAAAGAGGGGTGGTATAAGTTTGACGTGTGTTGGGTGTCTGTCTGTGAAATTGTAGCTTTCAACTCTCTGGCCGATTTTGATCTAGTTTATTTTGCTTGAAAGAGAACTTGATCGAGAGTGATTTTAACTATGTTTCATCAAAATTGCGCTAATCAGTGACACACGCAAGTTGATGTTTGTATTATAACACACACGCGCGCACACACATACATATGTACAATGTTATGGTCGACGTCGTATTGCTGCTTGCTCGTGACTTCAATTGGGATTCGGCACGGCGCATTTACTTGTCAGTCAAGCATAAGCATGCTTGACTGACAAGTAAATGCGCCGTGCCGCTAAATTCCGGCAAACGACAGGGCGAGTGCGGGGAATGGGTTAGGAACCCGTAAGGCGGAGAGTTACTATTCTATTTGTAATACTATTAATGTGATCTGAGGCAACAGGTCGAACTGACTGTCGCCGCTGCGATTCGTCCCCATCAGCGAGCGGCAGCAGTCAAGATTGTTAAATCAGATAGAATGCTCTACAGAAGAACGACAAAGATTATTCTAGTAAATAATTCTTGTGTATTTGTGTTAATAGGCGACTCATGCGCAATTATGCTCGGTTTTTGATCACTTCATCAATGAGCTGTGGAAAAAAGTTGGGACATAACACCATAAAGATATATTTTATTTATTTTATTTTATTTTTGGGGAAACTTACAGCTAGGTTTTACATTTTAGTTTTACTAAATATACAAAATAAGGCCAATTACAAATTTCCACGGATATCCATAGATCCATATAAAATAGTTTAGATATTTTACATTTTGTCATTCTTCTCGCGACGGCTCAATATTATTAAAAAATACAAGATAGATTTACGTTTGACCACAACTTCTATTTTTATTCGCTTAAATTGTATTGGCTTATAGTTAAAGGCAGTATTCATTTATATCTCCCGTTAATTCGCTTCTAGCTGGAGACACGATCAAAACGTGGCTAAGTTTGTAAATGAGCCATTCTCATTATCTGGTCCTTTGCGAATTTATAATATTATGGTTGTTTGTGGTTCTGGTCATTTACGAACTAAAAATATGGTTATTCACGTACCTGGTGTAGCAGCCACTGGCGTAGCGATTGTGCCGATTCGGCGATTTTGGTTTAGCGCCCGCCAGACGCCAGATGCCCCACGCCCGCCGCTCTGTTAGGTAGGATTTAGAATAATGTTAAAATTGATAAATAATAATAAATTAATAAGAGAACATTATCTTTTATTCGAAACATCCCTAATAGGCGAACACAGCGCCATATGAACAGGTGCCCCTCAGGCACATAAGTACATTTCCGGCACATAGGTGCCATATCTGTACATTGGTGACTCCGACGTGATTTGAACACGCAACCTTCTGACTTGGTCTTTTACAAATCTAATACAAAGCGTCGTAACGTTCTCATCATACCTACATCGAATAATCAAACATCCTATTATTTCACATCACTGAATCACCCATGATACTAAGTAAAAAAAAAAAAAAAAAACAACTTTTATCTTTCTCTTCACCTTCATTGATATCCGAGCACTTGTAATAAGGCGATAAGATTAAGAGAATCAAAAATCAAACACGACAAAAAACAGTATTGTCTATGATAATGTTCGTAAAAATGTACGAAGTTGTTCCTCTAACGGAAAAACCGGCTAAACGGAGACTAAAAATATGGAAAAAGTTACAGTTACTAATATATTCTATAGGTAAGTGTATGTTTATAAATGTATGTAGCACGGTCACTCAAAATTGATAGCTGTTTCTACATAAAATACATTATGCACGAAATATTACAAGCGCCGCCGTTCATACATATTGTATATTTTCTATGGTTTATACATGATGCCTTTCAATGGATGCCAAGACTACACCGCACATACTTGCTCGTGAAATTGTGCACTCAACGGCGTATTAGAATATCAACTTTTTTAACGCCAACAACTTGGCGTGTGACCACAAATTTGCCTGTTGGAAAGCGAGGATATGGTCGAAGATTAAGCATGCAGACTAAGAAGAAATACCATGAAAAGAAATACCCATGTGTCCCACAGGGAACACCAAAGCCGGCTATTTCTTCCACTCCTAAAATATACACTAAGGAAGTGAAGACGAATCTAACGACATCTCGCATATCAAAATCGATCAAACCGTTTAGGCTGTAGGCGAACATATAGAAACATACATATATACATACCCACATACATACATACATACCCACATACATACATAAACTCGAAAAACTTAACCCTCTTTCTTACTTAGACGTGTAAAAAATACAGACCGTAGGAATGCGACGCGTGGTTCCCAAGGCTGGTAACATGAATAGGTAACGTTTGTGTGTCGCAGGCTCTCCGTCGCTGTTTCGGCCCCCCTCCGGAGCGTCCAGCTACTATGGCACGACGCTGAAGTCAAGCGACGGGCAGACCACCAGGCATCACTCCCCCAAGATGAAACTAAAGTCAGTTTTTACCACAGACAATTTTTCACAACTTTCAGTTGACTCACTAAGCGTGGGAACGAGAGGTCCGATTCTAAAGCGCATCACGCGAGTGAAAACGAGATAGCGTTAAAAATAGAAACGAGTTTTTTAAATGTCTGTCTGCGCAAGTACCATTTGTCACTTTTATCAAATTTTTGTTCAGAAGTTGACTGAAATATCAATGTAAACTGCTAAATAACTTAAATTTTTAACCCCCGACCCAAAAAGAGGGGTGGTATAAGTTTGACGTGTGTATCTGTGTGTCTGTCTGTGTCATCGTAGATCTCAAACAGATGGACACATTTGATTAGTTTTTTGTTTGAAAGATGATTTTATCGAGAGTTTTCTTAGCTATGTTTCATCAAAATCAGTTCAGCCGTTTTTTTTGCCGGGTGTTTGTGAGTTCTCTAAACTTATACTTGTATCACATTATTACATCGCTTAATCTAGAAATCCAGGAGGTTTTCTATTAATTTAGACCGTATTTATTTAAAATTCACAAATTATTTTGTAAATGATTTCATATGTTATTTCATGAAAAAAATTACACCATTAGAATTGGATATTTAGTCTTCTGTTATTTGTTCACTATTGTAGACTATTGTACTCGTACCTTTTTTTTCAGATATTTAAAAAGTATATTCCCGAAAGCGGACGAGATGATGATCCTGGAAATATTGTCGAACAACGACAACAACGTGCAGAGAGTGAGCGAGGAACTCGGCAAGCGCGGCTTCGTGAAGAAGGACTCGAGTCAGAAGAGGGAAGCCCCGCCCCCCGCCGCCGCGTCCCGCACCCCACCCCCGCCGGTCAAGAAGGAGCCTCCCGTCAAAACTGTCAATGATAAGATGTTGCGTAAGTGTTTTTGAACTTTTTAATCGACTTCCGAAAATAAGGAGCTTCAACATTCGTCGGAATCATTTTTTTATTTTTTTTGTTCCCTGAAGATTAATAAAAGATTTAATAAGAAAATAAATATATTAAAAAAAACTTCCCTTGTGGTCCCATAGATATTTATCAAAATCGGTTCAGTATTTTGGTTTCTATAACAAAGTGACTGCAGAAATATGTCATCCAAGTAAACGAATTGCGTATTTTGAAGTCTGTTTTTATATTTTTTTAAACGATTACTTGTTTAGGCGCGCTGAGCACTTTGGGAACTTAACAAAAAATATATTCGTTAAAATTCAAGTTTTACCTAATTTTCGGCCTTACTGAAAAACGCTACTTTCCTCAACGTCTTAAATTTTCTGTCTTCTTTCCGCAAGTGTCATTACGTGTTAGCGAGAAGTCGACAAAATATGTTGAGCATTGCTCAGATTTGGGTAACGTTTTTCGTTAATACCATGCTTAACCTAATATTACCCAAACGTAACGTTAAGAAATGTTTATGGTGAGGAATGCGACAGGGGTTTTTGAGTTTTTTTTTTTAATTACACTTGTTGCCACCGTCTGTCTTATTCTTGTCATAAAAAAAAACCCACTCAATATGGGTTAGACCCATATGGACTAAAACGTAAAAGGCATATATATTACATAATTATAGTACATTGTAATAATAACAAAATTATAGTACATCTGTTTTATGCCGAAAAATCCGACTATAATTTTAACTGCATTTGGCGGTCTTTTTCAAAGGAGCAGCTCTCTCGGTCGGTCTCGGTCTCGGTGACGTAGTCCTTTGAAAAAAGACCGCCGAATGCGGTTGAACTATAGTCGTATTTTTACGGCTTAAAACAGACGCGAGTGACTCTTAGTTTTTATTATAGTACATAATAAAACGCCCATTTCCAGTCAAAATGAAGTACCAGAAGCAGTATCCATTGATAGCTGAGCGCGTGATTACCATCGCCCTCGAGAGTGTGGACTACAATGAAGCGCTCGCGGAACAGATACTAAGCTCTGTGGTGGTGGAGGATGGCCAGTCGCGGCCCCCACTCTGCGAACAAAAGGAGGTCAAACGGGTCACCGTCCTGGAACCTAAGGGGTGAGTTGTGTTGCATCCCAATCTCAAAATGACGGCTTAGATAGATAAATAAACTCTTTAAACTCTCACCATTGCACAAATACAATATTACAAACAACTTACAAAACTAGTGTGATGACAGGCGGCTTTATCGCTAAAAGCGATCTCTTCCAGGCAAACGTGGTATGGAAATAATTTTATAGATAAAGTAAAGCTTAGTAAAAAACTAATCTCAAAATTAGAACCTAAGGGATGAGACGTGTTACGTATAAATTTCTCAACGACGACATAGTAAAATACTAATCTCAAAATAAGAATCTGAGGGGTGAGTCGTATTATGACCAAATCTCAAAACGACATTATAATAAAATACCAATCTCAGAATTAGAATCTAAGGGGTGAGTCGTGTAACGACCAAATCTCAAAACGACGACTTAGTAAAATACCAATCTCAAAATTAGAACTTAACTGTATTCTGTTAACTGTATTGTATTCTGTTATATTTCTTAACTGTATTGTGTACTAAATACAATAAAAGTGATCCGATAATTAACTTTTGTGCCCATTTCTGCGCCTTCAAGCTCAGCGGTTTTTATTCATAACGGACAAGGAATAGGTCAAGTTGCGCTTAAAAGCCTACTTCACTGAAAGAAGACTATCTGATAATTAATTACCTGACATTTTATAATTTAAATTACATTTTTTTATACTTACTGACGAAGCCCCTATACAGCAGATTTCTTATAATTACATATGAATTTAACGACATGACAAATAATTATTTATACTATAGTGACATTAATTTTATTTATATTATATTATTTTTATACTATACAGCTTTATTGTAAATTGACAGTGCATAAATATTTTCTATGTAATACTTGTTATAATAATAGATGCGTTTTATGAGAATAAACAATATCAATATCCTGTATAAACAGGGCCTGTTTGGATAGGTTTTATTTATGAAAGGTTTTCACGTATGGGTTACACATATTGAAATAACTTTAGTAGTCTGTTCATTCTCTTTGTTTACATTTTCATTTCCTCAGGTCGCTTAACTGGTAATGTAAGATTTTATAGATTTTATTACACAAAAAACATTAAACTAATAAAACCGGCTAAGTGCGAGTTTGACTCGTATAACGAGGATTCCGTTACAGTCAACTTCGTAAAGCATTCAGGGAAGCCTTTAAAATAATAAAGGCTCTATAACCTTACAAATTTTCATTTAGTTAGAAATCGTTAGCAGGAGTTTGTGTGGCATTTGGTCGGTTTTTGTTATTTGCTGTTTTACTTCAGAGTTAGCACTATAATCATGCCATTTTTTGAGGTTTGTATGCACACTTTATATAAGATAAAAAAACCTCGAAAAGTCCTTGTTTATTTTGTGGGGATGCTCTTTAGTTATTAACCTTTTATTATAATTTTATTTGCTAATAAATCTGCCGTAATGAAAAAATCTATTATATCAGTTTTTTATTACGGTTCAAAAGATATAGCTGCTTAAAGGACTAACAGTGGAAGCTTAGTAATACATCCTCTTGATACCATTTCGACATAGGGCCCTAAAACACCTAACGAGGATGTGTTAGTATAAAAATATTTATATATATATATATATACATACATCTATTTAATCAACATAATTCCTACGCTTCTTAAGCTTCTCTCATATTTAGTGTTGTACACATATATATATACTTACTAAAACATTATAATTTTATTCTTAAACACATTTTAATTATATATGTATAACTTTGCGATAAATAATATTTGTACGACGCTAACTAAACCCAATCATACATTATTTGAAGAGATGCGGGGCGATGAGAATATAAAACTCTTTATAGTCTGTATTGTAAAACTTTAAACCACATCCAATACTACAAATGAGGATTTTTATAACCAGTGGCGTAACTAGGGTTAGTTTTAAGGTTTATATCCCATTAACAGTAACAAATATTGGTAAGGATAGGCAAATCGAGCTGTAAACACCCCGGACGCCTTCAAGGAGACACGGGGCATATTGCGTCATCTTATCAAATACAACATTTCAAAATATATAGGAGGAATAATATATGTATACAGCGTACACACATGCGTTTTCTTTGATAAGTAGCAAAGTTTGCCGCGACAGACGCGCGTACCGTAACAGCTAATCAGTAAGATCTAAAGAAATTCGTGCATTATTTTTATATTTTATTAAAACAACTATATATAATATAATAACTAATAAGTACCTTCTTCTACTATATACATCTTAAGACTAAACAAAAAACACAATGTAAAAGTCGTACGTATGTATAAATAGATGTGTAGTGACTGATAGTTTAATAATTTCTGTTAAAAAAAAATGGATGAAAAGTGAAAAGATACGTTTTCAGTGTACCATAGGCAAAAAAGATATACAAATGAGGTGAAAAAAGACCAATCATACGCAGTGACGTAGTCATCCTTTCGCTCACTTTCGTGTATTGTATACACGATAGTGAGCGAAAGGATACGATATAAGGATAGTATACATTGTATACTGTGTTCACACTGTGCTGTCATATTCAGATGTCACTTGCGTTAACCGCGAAGCAGTCGCTTTTTAAGCAATTTAAAAGGAAAACTTTAATAACTTCTTTATTTCTTAACGGATTATATTCACCCAAAATAATAAAATAGTTTATGAGTCCTAATGCACATGGATTTATATTTATTAATCAAATAACGTATACGTGCATAGTTTCATTGCCCTAGGTGCGCCACTGTCGCGTTTTCTAACTCATTGGGTCCGCATTTCGCACTATCAGTTGCGTGACACACACATTAATGCGTAGCACTGGCTCGGAGGTGTCGCCGCGGCCGCAGTCGCCGCCGCCACCGGCGCGCCGCCCTAAACCCTGGACGCAGCCTCTCAAGTACGTTCTTGTGTGCACCGGTGTACAGTAGCTCGATGCTGGCTCACGCTTTCAGACTTATTTTACATACTAAACACTGGTCGTAGCAAGAAAAACGTACTTTATCCTGTTGTTATTCGTCTCTGCAATGCCAGGTCATTGCATCTGTGCGAAAGTGACGGCAATAAAAAATATGTAAAGTTAGCTAAAAAAAAAAAAATGTATTAGTTTATAAAAGGCATGGACCCTGGAGTCTGTGGTGCTCGAATTTTTTCAAATAAAAAAAAAAAAAAAAAAAGTGACGGCAATATATTTCCGCGGGAGCAACAGAGTCTAATGTACGATTTTTTCCTGCTGTTGTTACATGTTTGCTGTTTTTGAGTAAAAATTGATTTAATTTGTCGAAACTTACATTTTTGCGAATAATGACAATTGCAAATTGATACTGTTCCAATTACGTAAATGACAACAACTGAATACAGCCGGGTCACGATTTTTCTGAATTATTTGTTTTTGCTCCTGCTCCTTGATGAAAAACTGAAGATAATAAAATGCTAGAATTCATTATTGGTACGCATCGTGCCCAGTGTGTAGCTGCATTGCCACGTTTAATGGCACAGTTTTATGATTTGTGTTAAATTAAAACATTTGAATATTTGACAATCTATTATTTGCATTATGTACATGATGGTAGTTTGTTGTCAAGTCCATCAAAATTCTATATTTTGATTATATTGCAATTCATGAAAAAAAGAAATCGCTAATTTTGTTAGAGCAATACCTATAAAACGTTTTCTAATCTGAATATAATAGAAATAGTTTGTGAGCCAGCATCGATCCCTAGGATACCCCATAATGTTACAGAACCAATTCGGTAACCAATAAACTTTAACGTTATATGTATAATATTTATTGTTACAAATTGGTTTGTTTTGTGCGTGTTTGTGAATTATATTAAACAATGTTTATGTGTGATTTTGTAAAGCATGGTGTTCTCGGATTGTGTGAGTTATAGTATCAAAAGCTTGTGTTGAAACCACATCGCCTAATGTTTCTTGAATATATTTGAAAGCGAAAGATGATTATTTATTGCGATTTGTGTAAATTAAAAAATGAAATTCATATTAGATTATAATTCTTAATAAAACGTACATGTAATAAATCGTATTTCTTACGCTTTTGACCCAAAAAAAGCTTTATTATGCTTAATTTTTTGTACTAATTTGTTTTTCTTATAATGTTGTATTAAAAATCTTTGTATAAATTAGCTTCTATTAGTTTGATTTGGATTGTTAAAATAAAACATGGAAAATATTAGACGATTCCCTTAAATTAGATTAGCCACTAAAAGATGAATCTAATCATATAACAAGAACTTAAATACTAATAGTTGTCATTTCAAAGTCGTTGTGCTCGTCTTTTTCAGGTAGAGAGGTACATACATTGGTCTTAGATTTAGACGTCTTAAATAGAAATAGAAAAATTTACTTCCCTAATCGCTGTTTTGTACTAGTTTATCATTCATTACCATTTTATTTTTATTTAGCTGTCTCCATACATTACTAGTTACATTAATAAAAAGTTCATATACATACATACCACTTAGCTAACATAATAGAAATTGTTTACATTGTACATTATCTTGTGCAGAAGGACAAGGTAAGAATATAGGTAGTTTTCAATATCTAGGTATTTAAATTGTTATAGTATTCACAATAGCCTGTGTATTTGATATTGCTATAGTTTAGGCACATTTCTTTGTATATATAAATGTATATTTGTAGCGTGTCCCGATTTAGCGCGTCTTTTGTTTGTGTGCAATTCATAATTTTGTGTACGGTGTGTGGCGTCCGCTCACTTTCGCACACATACAAGCGCAATGTGCATGCGCAACGAATACTACATGAAAGACTCGCGGTCGTGATTTGCAAATAATTATAATGCGATATTGATCCTAATATAAATTACGAACGACAATAAAATGCTGGCAAACTTTATAAATTTATTGCTATAATCTACTATGCCTATACAATATCGTAACGCGGCTGTGTTACATTAACTTTGGGGAAACTAGATAACATTGACATCGACGTTGTCATGCAAAATAACATTATATATAACTTATTTACGCCCATATTTTACAAATTTAAAGTTAAAAATAACACAGCCGCGCCTGATTACACGCATGCACAAATGTCAAAAGTTGGGATGTAGGCCGGACCAACGGGCCATGTGAAGTATTTAATTAGGTATTTAATCTGTTCTTTTTTTATTTGAAACTTTAAACAATTTTAAGAAACTAATTTAAATATTTAATAAAAACATTTTTCGACGTCTTCTGGTGGAGAGCGCCGTGCGTAAGCTATGCCTAGTAGTTTTGAATAATGATTCCAGTTTAGTTAGTTAAATAATAATTTAAGACCTCAGGTATATGACCTTTCTGAGATGTGTTACAAACTGAGTACATTTTTACGGGACCAGGGAACTTGAAATAAAAGGCTAAGAACTAAACGGGGACCATTAATCAGAAGGATTATTTAGGCGTACCTAGTGACGTCACAGCGTTCTCCCATAATACAAAAAAAATAATTAAATATAAAAACGACAACAATCGCAACAATATTGAAATTAATTTCTTAAAGTACTTGTACTTCGAAGTTTTGAATAAAAGGAAAAAATAAATACCTTAAAATTACTTTACATACCCCATTATTTACATTGTCCACGCCGTTTG
Organism: Lycia hirtaria; assembly: GCA_947563715.1. NCBI lineage: Eukaryota > Metazoa > Arthropoda > Insecta > Lepidoptera > Geometridae > Lycia > Lycia hirtaria. The sequence continues at coordinate 19,277,562 of OX387386.1, forward strand.
ACTAAGGGATTAAAAATGAATGTAATGAATGATGATTAATTAATAGATCTATCTGGGGTGACGTGTATTGCAGGCCGATCTTGAAGAGTAACACGGGTGAGCCGAAGCACCGGTCAAAGTACACGGTGCCGCGACGGGGCCCCAATCCGCACCTACGGCAAGGGCCCCAGGACGCCCGTTTGCTGTACGTTGTTTCCATCTTATTGCTTTTAATCTTCACATTTATTTAGAGGCGCAAAATTTCGCTACAAATTGCATAACATATCACTAAACTTAACTAGTAATCCTGTGGATTCACCCGTTATTACACAGGATAATGATATCCATCAACTGGCACTGCTTTATCATTTTCTCGAAGCAACTCACGGCACTTGCAAAACCCCGAATTTTAGATGTGGATAAAACTAAAAGCTTTTTCAGTTACCAAGAGGACATACTATAAGTAAAAAAATGTGCTGGCTATAATTGCTATATTTTTAAATTAATTACTATTTATACACTATTTATACTTGTAAATGAATAACCATTGTACAGTTTTTTTTATTATCCTGTAATAATCGATGTGTAAGACAGAGGTCAACAAATGGCGGACCGCTGTTCGGATCCTGACCGCTGACCTAGGTGGCACTGATCTTCATCTGGTGTAAAAAGTAGGCATAGTCTGCGACAGTCTATTGAAACGCAGTCGGGTAAAAAGAAAAGAATTGGTGATCCCTGGTATAAGATATATGTGTGTATTGTAGGGAGGATTATCTTCCGTGGAGTGGGCCGGACCCGGAGTTGCGTGGCGGCGCGACCGTGCGGCCCGAGGGCCCCGTGTCGCGGCTGCGTGCGGGCGGATACGCGCGGGGCCCCGCCTCCCTCGCCAAAGGACCCCAGGGACTTGCCAAGGGCTCCAGTTATCACAACAACAATAAGAAATCTGCTAAAATGTAAGTACACACGCAACATCTAATTTGCACGTGACATGTTACTGGAGTTAACAATAAATATTTGTATTTGTACCATAGACTTTTGCACACTAATGCCATAAATTAGTGTGCCAGCGTTACTATATTCCGGTTTGAAGGATAAGGTTTGACAAGCGCAGTGCTTTACACAGGGTTTTGAAATGTTAAAGACCACAGTTCTGTGTAGCATTAGACTATGAGGAAACATGACTGTTATCACTGGGAGAGTACTTTGCTAGTCATGACACTAATATTAAAAACTTGGACTTCTAATTTAATAGGATTTTATATTTATCTTTTTCAGTGTCACCACCTAAACAAAATTCGTGCTGACGGTAGAGATTTTAGAACAACAGAGTTAACCCATCGCCGTTCCATCGTTTAGTATTAGGATAGTGAAAATAAGTATTACCTGATGTATGATCTCATTTTTAAAACTGTTGAAAAGCTTTTCATTCGATGGTTTTGCTCAATACAATTTAAGAGGTTCGTTGGGTGCGCATGTGCCTAACAAAAGGAAAACTGTTATTTTAAAGAAATGAGTAGTACCTATATAATTTATTTTCATTCAAAACTTAAGTAGCCTAACGGGCTTTATTAGCCTCGGCGAGTTAATGCGGCAGATCTATTGTGACAACGTCTACAATTACAGTACAGTGCCACCCCAAGACCTATGCTGATGATAATATAGTCAGTGATGGTTTTAATCTCATCAGGTGAGAATGGATGGAAAAAATATACTTATTCATCACACCTTGGAAAGATCCATGTTGTAGTATCGTTTGAATTGATGGTTTTCTGATTTATATTCAAGGAAACGGGGGGTTTATTTTAAAAATAGAGTAAAATAAAACAGAAACCTAACCTTTTAGTTCCAATCACATAAAAAAGATGATCCTTATAAACAGTTTTCGAAAACGTTTTGTACCTATGGTAAAATACGCGATTGTAATATGGCGACAGTTATGCGCTCAACGTGCCTCTTAAGTGTATCAAAAATAAGTGCAATGTTAAATTTAAGTAAGTATTGTAATAGAATTGTGTATATTATTTTATAAGTTTGGGGAAAGAAGCATTTTGGTACGACGGTACAATAAGGAGTAACCCCGTTTAAAATGCATATATTTTTGACATTATACAAATTGTTGGGACGTTTTCTTATAAGTGCATAAATTTAATTTCTCTCATTCAAATTAGATATTGTAATCTGGAGTGCAATAATAATTATAATTACATAATTTTATTTTGTTTACACTGTGAATATGGTGCAGATTCTGTAATGAATAAAAAGCATTCGGCTAAAATAGAGGGGATATTCGCGTAATGGGGAAAGAGTAGCTTATTTTTGAGAAATGTTAATTCAGCATCATTTCAAATTTATAGATACACTACGAAATTAGCTCTTGTAATATGTTGTATTTTGTGAATAAATTTTGATAAATATGCGACCGTTAACCTCATGAGAACGCTGTCACAATATATTAAACATATTTTTTTATTGAGATATCTGTGATAGACATCCAAACACGAATATTAAGCGTGAATTGTAAATGTTTATTTGTGCATCTCTCATAGCAGTCAAAATACAAGTTGTTCTAATTGTTTTCTAATACAGTTTTAATGAGATTTACGTTCGCATGTTTATAATAAATCTAAAAAAGGAGTGTAGTGCGCGAGCGAGACAACTGCGGTATCCATCCTAGCGGCTTAAGTTACATTCATATCGAAAGCTAAGGTGCATTTCAATAGGATTGGCCCAGTTATAAAACTGGCTAAGTCCCATTGTCATAAATAGTTTTTTTTTAAATGTATCATAAAAATATCGGCTAAAATAATTATAATTGTATGATTAAGTATCATCTTTGTCTTTTGTCGGTACTCTTGGAGAGCTACCACTGTGATTAGTTCTGAAAGCCCATGTTATGAGCTTACTAATGGTTTAAGAAAAAACCGTTTTAGGTAAAATTATGTAATAATTGTCATTCCAGAAAATAATTTTCACACAATTCTGCAAGGTTTTGTGAAAATTAATGCTAGGAAATTAATTCCTTCGATGCTTCACTAAACTAATAGATGTTTTGAGTAAGAAATCTTTTTCAACGATCTCTATATCGGCCTTGACCAGATTAGTTTGAGGGAGATGTAAAGAGGCGGCTTGGAAGAGCTTGGACGACTTGTCTTTGACTCTGGCTTACAAAAGCTGGTTCACCATCTAAATAAATATCGATTTTGTTCTTCTTAATGTAACCTTACTTTCTGGACGACTACAAGAGTCGTTTTTTTGTTTCTATTACGCAATACAATATTATAAACGCTTTATCAGCATTTAAAATAGCTTTTCAGACTATGTAATTGTACGAAAGACTCCATTGCCAAATGCAGAATATGTATTTAACGTAAGTTAAAATAAAATATAACCTAGAAAAAAAACTTTTGAGGTAAGTACGGTCTGAAACTATATCTCCATCTCTGTCATTTCTATACAGAATGACAGAGATGGAGATATAGTTTCCGACCCGAATCCGAATGATTGCGATCTGTCTGTTAAATCTTCAAACTTTTTATTTAATACCACCATCATTTTCGATATTTTTATAAATTAAATAAGTTAAATAAAAGTTTGTAATAAAAATAATTTTATTTGAACTAACGGGTTACTCACGTCTATTTTGAGCCGAATTTACCGACTGCAGTTTCAACCGCATACGGCGGTCTTTTACAAGACGTGCGTAACTTATTTGTTGAAATAAAAATGTGTAACAACCACGTTAGTTTTCATAATAAAATAAAAACAATGTCCATAAACTGTGTTGTGTCTGGATCTTCCAAATCTTTTATTTTGTATTTTATAAATATTTTTTTATTAAAGCTACAAAGCCGAAAATTAGCTTCTGTAATATTGGGTAGACAATAGACAATGGCAAGTTGTCGGTAATTGTACCCGTACCAGATTTATTGTCTGTATTACCTGCTTAAATTCTAAGATACCTACATACAGTTTATTTTTTAAGAGGAACGTTGAGAGCGCACAGTCAAGAACTTGACGCAGGTTATGTCTCTTTTCTTTTTTATTGACGTTCCTTTCGATGTTACAAAAGTATTGTTATTTATACTTATTACTCGTATTCTTACTTTGGTTTATTTTCTGCTGCGTGAAATGGAAAATTCTAATGTTGTGTGAAAAGTGGCAACCGAGTCATAAACATAAGTTTAGAAAATTCAAAAGTCCACGTTGCGAGCGCTCTCAACAACTCTCTTAAGATAAACGAAAAATCACCAATTTTAGTGTATTTTTTTTATTAAATATTGTGTATGCCTAAGCAGAAATATTACGTAAAGAAACATTACTATGTTTATCATACTGTTTCTCTATGTAATATTTTGGTTTTAGGACAGATTCTCCTATTTGTGATTCCAGACTGTTTCGCAATGAGTCGAAAACATTTTTGTATTTATATTTTAATTGACATTCCAATAATGCCAAATTGTCGAAAAAACGTGAAGCTTCGATTATGGTGTGATAAAATCTTAAAAGAGAAACCTGACTACAATGTAGAAACAACTATCAAATCTACAGAATGAGTGCATATATGTATCCTAAGTATGTATATAAAAAAAAGGATATATCTATTCTATTAGCCACCTCGATCCCATTGTATAAGCTGTGCTTTGTTGGGGCAAGTGCAAGGGCTAGATGGTGTTGTGTGAAAGTGTCCTCCTCTTGCTCTAATATGAATACTGTTGGTGTTTCTAAAAATAAATAAATATAGTATCAAGTAGAAACAATTTTGCCTCTTTTGGGTGTTGGGGTTATATTTGTGTTGCCGAAAAAAAAATGTCGCAGCGGTCGAATTGTCTGAAGACAGGTAGATTTTAATTCGGTAAAATCGGCGTGAAGTCAGATGTAGATCTTCAGGTTAAATATACATATAATATATGTCCGGGTAGTAGAAAATCGGGATATTAAGCAGTATTCTAAAATTCGTGAGAAATGTTATTTAGATAAGTCTGAGAACAGGTTCGAACCGATTTAAAGTTAGTAGTAAAAGATCTCTTTCCATATTTTGTTCCACGCCATGTCCTATGGAACAAAATATGGAAAGAGACCGGCCGCGGGCGAAGAGTTATGGTCCGTGCCCAAAGACGGTATATACTTAACTAAATTGTTTTTATATATGTCATACCTTCTTGCCGTCCCGTCTCCGAGCGCTAATACGATTTGTATATCGTCCAGGTCAGTGTTTCCACATCTGCCGTCAGGTTTCGTGTAGTTTGTTAGGTACGGCGACATATCCGATGCCCAGTCAATTAGGTTTAATTACTTCTACAAAAGGATATTAGATCTGTGTTGTAGAGATTTGAATATTTTTGTGATTCGTGTAGATATGGAGTTTTTCGAAATAAATCTTACTTGTTTTGAATTCGGTGTTTTTTTTAACATATTTGCAAAACCCAAATGACGTGAAGATAGACCTAGAAAATTGCGATTCTGCATTACATTCACCGTTACAGAGCAGTAGGTATTGATTTAATTTTATCAATATAATCATCTCGGACACTAGAAGCCTACTGTTAAATATATGTTGAATTTTCTCATTATCGGTTAACATTTAAGTGACTGTAGTGTGTGATGTAATTCCACTAAGTAATACAGCACCGGACCTCAAGATACAGGCTTTGCCGAGTTTGAGGTCCACCGGCAACCGCAGTTTGTAAGTTTTCGTATTTTTTTGAGGAAATATTTTTTTTTGTATTTATATTGTAAGTCTAACCATTTCACTTACTATACAAAGAGCGTAGATTGTTTGTAGACATTTATATATTTTGTGTATGCTCATGCTAGGCTGAAATTTGACTTTATAGACTTCATATCTATGCATTAACGGGCAAAATTTTGTCTGTCCGAATGTTTGTACATCACAGAACAATAAGGGAATACTACGTATTTTATAGATACTCTTATACTCGTAGTTCGTAATTTTAAAGTAATCTTTATGAATAAATTGACATAAGTTTTACAATTTAGATTTTTTTGTCGTCGGGGATTTTTGATTATAGGGGAATTCTCCCAAAAAGGAAAACTGACCGATTTTGACAATATTTGCAAGAAACGTTTGGTGCTCAATTTAATACTTTTTTTTTAAATATGAACATAATCGGGCAAGATCTTGTAATAAAAAATATATTTTTTCAAACAATGTAACATTTTTATATTCAAATGTGAAGTCTTATTTATATATCGCGATTTCAAGTAGAAAAATTGAAATAATAGTTAAAGAAATATTTTACAAAGTATTCAGATTGTGGCATTCGGGGCAAGCAAATTAAGATAGCGGTCAAGCGCAAGCTTATCATTGAATTAAAAAAAAAGAATGAGTGCGGTTGTCACTTAATAGCTACCATGATACCAATTCGCGGCATCGTTGACCTCAGTTATCGCGCGGACTAAGCGGGGCAAGGGAGGAAGTGGTCCTCTCACTCAGTCCTCTCCTCTCTCGGTCAGCGGATGACATCACCAGTTCGAGCATACATGCATGACGCACATCTATCAGTTGTGTTTTATAGTCAAAGAGTGCAGTCGTGCGCTCGTGCGCGTCCGACGCAGTTATGGCGAGCAAAGTGCAAAGCGGCGTGGTAGCGTTGCCCGCGGAACTCGGCGCGGTAGCAGCCGCGGCTGCCGCGCCGCAAATCGCGCAAGTTAATGTGTCACAGAATTCACGCATGCACATCGGACCCTCCTTCGTAAATGTTACACAGAACGTGCATCGGGACCGCGTCGTTAAAGGTAAGCACACTATGCAGCACTGCTATCTCACCACCGCCGCCATAGCGACTTGTTTTGTTCCTCAAATATCTGCTCTGAGATAACTGACCTTGTGATGTTTGTACCTACCTACTTAACCGCAATGCGAATGAAGGCTTATATACTTGTTGTTTATTGTGACACACTCATTATCTATACAACCGACGATTAAGTACCAGCACTCGTTAGGTACACACGCTATAATACTTTTTTTTCTTTAGGACTTTTTTTCATTTGCTCTGTGTTCCGGTCTCCCCTAAAGTATTCATCCAAAACAAAATAATTCCCTTTACCGTCTCGTGATGACTAAGCTATAATGTTTCCACAAGCACTTAGACGTCTTAGTTACTTACCTACATCTAAACCATTCGACGCAGAGTTTTCCTTGTATGTGGTTCAAACACAAATGGCTGCGAATAGACTGCGCACTTGCAAGACAGTTCGATTTTCCCTGATTGAGTTGAGTTTTTCTGTACTACTCTGCAGTGTTGAAAATTCTCCATAGCTTTGTAAATCTGTGGACAACACAGACACCCATACTTTTCACTACTAAGTAGAATCATCATAGAACTGTCTAACAGTACTCTCAGTACAATTACAGATAAATATAACAGTCCCTTAATGCAATATTGGGTAAAAACAATTATATTATGACTCGTAAATATTTTAATAATGTATTTCTTGTTGTTTTTTTATTTTAATTTTAATATGTTTTTCTATTTTCTTCCCATTATAGTTTATTCAATTGATTGTGTAATTTTATGTACTGTATGTGTATTAATGTGTATGGATTAATAGGATCTAGTATCTGAAATAAAGATTTAAATAAAAAAATAAAATAGACCAATAGTTAATTCTTGTTGCCAAACACGAAACCAACACGGTTTCGTACGTCATTTCATACACGGCTTCGCTCGTTCGGTCAATACCGTCTCAGTATTTCTTGTATAACAATTAAAATCTGATCTCTACAATAATATAATATTTTAAATGCTTCTAGCGTAGCTCGCCAGGCCATGTTAATCGTGACGCGCCGCCCGATATAAGCTATGTGTACCTTTATTATTTACATGAACCATTAGATACCACTTTTGACCCTCATATAACTGTTTTTTTTTTGTGCTAGTAATGTCTCTAAAAACACCTATAATAACAAATTTGGTAATTATTAACAATATTAAACAATTTCTCAAGATATTGACGCTAGAAAACAAGCGAACTGTATTAAGATTCATCGAAATTTTAACTTGACACCTCAAGTATTGAGGAAGTAAGTATTAGTAGTATTTACACATAAGTACAAAAATGGTTTCAGTGCGACACGTTAAAAAAACCGGGCAAGTGCGAGTCAGATTCGCCCACCGAGAGTTCCGTACAAACTAGTAAATAAAAAAGGGAAATCATATATTTTTTATATTTACCTTCACAAACTGAAAAATATACACCGTAAAAATATTTAAAAACCTGTTTTAACATAAGATAATGAAGCTCTTTCATATGATACCCCACATGATACGGTTAAATCACTTTAAAATTTGGATCTTCATTCCTTGCATAAAGACACTATTTTTTTGTGATTAAATAAAAAATTACCAGTTTTCGGATTTTTTCTATGTGTACTATAACACAATGCTTTTGCCAAATTTCATAGTTCTAGGTCAACTGGAAGTTACCCATAAGTTTTGATTCCGTTGTGAGTATCGAAATGTGCATTTTTACGACATATTCGGCTGTAACTTTTTTTACGAATACTGAGAAATTTTATTTTTCTTTCTGCAGCAAGAGACTATGGATCTGCTTATATGGCTTTAATTTCAACTCGATACCTTCACGCGATCCCGAGATAAAGGTATTGACACCCGGACGAACGGACAGACGGACAACAAAGTCATCCTATAAGGGTTCCATTTTTTCCTTTTGAGGTACGGAACCCTAAAAATGCTCAAAAAGTCCTACGTAACCACTAAAATTTTCTACTCATAGGAATTGGTAGCCAAGTTCACCAGAAATGAAATTCTGATGACAAAACTTACTAAGGAGAATAACTAATTTAGTAAATTAATCAAAAAAATATTCAGTAAGTAGGTATCCAAAAGTAACTGAAGCTCTTTGTAAATTCCTGTGAGTATCTAATACCTATCTTAGTGGTGGTTTATTCGGCTTTTAAGACATTAATTATTTTTTACGCACTGTACTCCAACCCATGTTAGACGTTTGTTTTTATTGGGTTATATGAAATCGATTATCGTAGTTTATTTGGCGTGCGCTTGTTGATAAACCTGTCAATCTGCTTTTTTCCCTGAATCGTTTTTTTCCTGATTCTGTTCTACGAATCAATATGAATCCAATTGTGGACGGAAAATAATATGCGAATAATCTTTATAATATACCTAACATTTAATAATGGTATAGTGGTTATATAGATAGTAAAAATATACGTTCTTCAATCTACTATATAATAAGGGAACAATATGGTATTTTTACGAGTTTAGCGAGAATTCAGAGTGCAGCGAAGGATTCTAAATTGATTCTAGTAGAATCCAACCAAATATAGCACGGGCTCTTGATGATAATCTTAAACTGAGTGAGAGATTTTCTCACAGACATAGTACACGACGCTTGCGTGCCACATTTTTGCTATCGAGTGTGACGTCACACAAATGATTTAGTGATGGAATGTTCCATCCGCGAGTAATCGATTCAACTTAATGCATCCGCGCTCTTGCACGCTAGTAACTAGATGACAAAATATCGAATCGAAACTACCTATACACCACCTGAAACTTTTTTCAACCCTACCCCATCGTGTGGGGTGTCGTTGATTAGGTCTCTTAAAATACTCAATACTAAGGTTCCATTTTTTCTCTTGTACCTGTAAATTGTCACTTTCATTTTTGTTAATCTCGCCTTAAACTCGTACAAGGAATACATTTTTCGCATATTATTATGATTAATAAATATTAACCGTTGCATTTTCAGGTAAAACGTTACAATACAATATAACATACTGATAAAATGTTGTTTACTGCTCAAGCCAACTGATGCATAATACCTCCCACATATCGGTGGGCAATGTGCGACCAATAACCAATAAATAATTAACTGTGTGCATTTATAGTAGGTAATATGTTTTCCTGTTATTTTTAACCGACTTTAAACAAAGGAGGTTATCAATTCGAGTCGAATTGATAACCTCCTTTCTGACAATATTACAGAATTGCTCAGTTTTTGTATTATGTTAGTTTGTTAGTCTTTAACAGCTTCTAAGCATGTGTGCGAAATTTGCATATGTGTATGTGTGTTTGTATATGTTTCCCCGTATTACGCAGAAACTAGAAGTCGTATTGCAAAAAACTTCTTTTATTTCATAAAGTATCTCTCAATAGGAGTCACTGTAAGTTTTATCAAAATCGGTTCAGTAGTTTCCAAGATGTGGATCGGCCATCATTTGCCGATTCGTGGTCCCACTCGAGAATTTTGCGGCTCCAGCGGTCGTCAGTTCTACGTGATCGTGATATGTGCACTGCCCACTGCCACTTCAACTTGCTAATCCGCTGTGCTATATCGGTGAGTTTTGTACGTCTACGTATCTCTTCATTTCTGATTCGATCTCGTAGATCCGAGCATAACCTGAGGGTTCTGGAGCTATCGAGCTATGGAGAGCCATAGCTCGTTGCGTGACCTTGAGCTTCCCTATAAGGTCCATTAGAGACCACGTTTCAGTGCCGTATGTCATCACTGGTGACACACACTGGTCGTAAACTTTCGACTTGAGGGACTGGGACTATATTGGACGAGAAGACGCTTTTGAGTTTTGCGAACGCTGCCCAGCCGAGTTGGATACGACGATTGCGAGGGATCGCAAAGAGGGATCGACTTGCTTAATCGTACCGTTTGTCCTAGGTTGACGTATTTGACAACAACTTTAAGAGTGGAATTCCCCACAGATATTGGGGTACATGGGAAATCGACATAACCTTCGTTTTTTCCATGTTTATATTGAGGACCACCTGTTGGGAAACTCTATTGAGGTCTTCGAGCATCGTACTGAGGTCTTCCACCATTGACTCTGCCATGACTACTATATTGTCAGATAACCGAAGGTAAGTGATGTGCTTGCCGTTAATATTGATATTAACGCTAAGTACATCACTTTTACACTTTACATTTACGCTAAGTACATAATTTTTGGTCCAGTTCTGACAATGGCATTCATAAGAAGTCGGTTGCTTCAGTTTTTTAAACTATAATTATTTTGTATTGGTATCTTAGAACCAGTAAAAATCCCAATAAATAGTCATTTTCAAGTTCTAGTCACGCCTTCTCGGCGGCTTTGTTTATAGGAAGTTTCTTGTAGGCTGTAAGAGGTAATAAATAATATATAAACATGCATACAAACATATCTACATTTATTGTACGTATACTTGCAAAACTTAAACAAGGAGAGTTATGTTGCGCTGTCGGATGAAAATACCCCTGACATGTAGCTAATTTGACGTATCGTTATTTGAAACGGTTGTCGCGGATGTCGAAGATATCGATGCGAAGTCACGGTCGCGGCGCGAAATTACCAAAATGGCGATAATTAAATAAACAAGAATATAATTTGACAGTTCCCAGATCGTTTGTGACTAAGATAAGGCGAATATTTTTTTACTGCTGTTGATAAAAATCAGGTTTGTGGTACCCCACCGTACAAATAGGCCGCACCCTCGAGCCATACCCTCGACCTCATGGCTGAACCACGCACATTGCAACTTCAGTTTTCCGGTGACGCCGAGACATCTAAGCGGCTCAATAGACTCATATCAAAGTCTATGCGACATTACATCCGTACCTTTAATACTAATCGTATTAAAGAGACGATAGAGCGGAATAAAGGATCCAAAGTGTTCGCAAAAGACATGTCTATTGGGCAGAGCCAGTTGACGAAGCTGAAGATGGAAGATGGCAGTCTAGCGTTGACCAAAGCAGAAGTCTTGAGGGAAATCGAGAGGTTCTATGGACAGTTATACACATCGGTCGCAAAATCTGTTAGCAGTTTGGGCAAATATCCAAGAGCCAAACTGACTCGACATTATACCGAAGATATAATGTCGGATGGATGATCTCGACATCTTCAATGATACACTATATGTTTTTAAAAACAAACTGGTAAAGTCTCTTTGTAAACTGGACTGATTTTTTCAAAATTTTATTCTTTGATTTTATCACTTTTGATTTGGCTCTTAGATTTAATGAATAAACTTAGTTTAACTAATGTAGCAATAGTGTAACCAATGTTATAATGAAAGTTGTACTTTCTGTTGAAAGTACAACTTTCATTCTGTTACTCTTACTTTTACGGAGGATCTTTGTGCGCTCTGAGAAAGAAGGACGGAGGACTGAGACCAATAGCAGTAGGCAATACTTTGCGCCGCCTAGTAGCCAAGCTGTGCTGCCGAGCGGTAAGAAGCCCTATGGCATCGTACCTTCAACCACACCAGGTGGGTTTTGGTACTCCGCTCGGTTGCGAGGCGACCATTCCACAAGACTTTTCGCGATGCGTGAGAACAGCGACGATGTTCTTATTAAATTAGATATCCGCAATGCATTTAACACCGTGGAAAGAGATACCATGTTATTGGAAGTCAAAGAGTTGACACCGTCCATCTATGCATTCCTACACCAATGTTATGCAGGGACGAGCAACCTGTTTTACAATGGCAAGTGCATTACGTCCCAAGTAGGTGCTCATTAGGGAGATCCTTTGGGTCCTCTGATATTCAGTTTGGCCATACACAAAATCATATCCTACCTCGATGCTCCGCTTAACGCTTGGTATCTCGACGACGGCACAATCGGCGGTAGCCCAGACACGTTAGAGAGGGACGTGAAAGTACTTTTCCCGGCCCTTAAGAAGCTGGGCCTGGAAGTTAACACCGCCAAGTGCGAATTCTTTCCCTGTGGCCCAAAAGGCGCGGAAACGTACGACAAATTCCAGTCCCTCATACCCGGTCTCAAAGTCGTTGGCCGGGCATCGTTAAGCCTACTGGGCGCCCCTATATTCTACGAGGGAATAAATAGTTGCATGCAGGAAAAAACTTGGACCCTGGCATCTCTAGCCAATCACCTTAAGCACCTCCCAGCATACCTATCGCTGACACTTCTTAGGAATTGTTTTGCTATGCCCAAATTGACTTACGTTACAAGAACAGTCCCAACTTGGAAAGTTCCTAAAGAAGTGACACAGTTTGACAAGGCTTTGAAGCTTGTGTTGGAGGACATGCTAAATATCTATCTCAGTGAAAGGCAGTGGTGTCAAGCAAGCTTGCCCGTCCGTTATGGCGGTCTGGGATTGCGTCTGCTGCGGGAGACGGGCCCAAGTGCCTTCCTTGCTTCATTGCATGGGGTCGCGGATCTTGTCACTAGAATTCTCTCTTATAACGGTGACATGCTCCGCGTCCCCTTTGCTGATGAGGCTCTCAGCACTTGGTTGGCGTTGAGTCCAGATACTAACGCACCTGAACACCCAGAACGTCAGCGAAGCTGAGACGATCCGCTATGTAGGTGCCTCCTTTCGAAGCTCCGGGCCGGGAGCACGGGAATCGAGCTCGCTCGCATTAACGCCGCCGCACAGACAGAATCCGGGGCTTGACTGCACGCCCTGCCTTCCCCCCACATGGGCACCCTCTTGGATGATGATTCCTTGAGGGTGGCTGCGGCCCTTCGGTTAGGTTGTCTCGTCTGCGAGCCCCACGTTTGCATCTGCGGAGCCAAAGTCGAAGCAGACGGACATCACGGCTTAAGTTGCACCCGGTGTGCAGGCTGGAGACCCCGTCATCACGCGATAAACGATCTTCTGAAGCGTGCCTTTGTCCTGGCAGAAGTGCCATGCATACTAGAACCTCCAGGCTTATCAAGCTCAGATAGAAAGCGACCAGACGGTCTCACGTTGGTTCCATGGCGGAATGAGCGCTGCCTCGTGTGGGATGCTACGTGTGTCAGCACGTTCGCATCCTGCCATTTCCCCGCTACCCAGCAGTCTGCTGGTGCGGGAGCGGAGGCAGCCGCCCGAAGCAAGCGCCTCAAATACGCCTGTCTGGTACCAACATATGACTTCGTCCCATTTGCCGTTGGAACGGCGGGGCCGTGGTGTTCTGCGGCGAGGGAATTTATCCTGGAGCTCGGACACCGCCTGAGAAAAAAAAGCCGGGACCCTCGGTCGGGATGGTTTCTCGTCCAGCGGATTTCACTCGCGATACAGCGTGGCAACGCAGCGAGCGTGCTAGGAACTTTTGGGCCAGGGACCTGCGCGGGGGGCCGTTGATCAGTTAGCCTGAAACGCTAAATTTTGTTTTTGTGACGTGCCATAGTTTTTAAGTTTATTATTATGTACATAATTATATAAGTGTTCAAATATATAAATATAGTAATGTGATTAACTAGATAATACCTATATTTTTAATTATAGGTATTGATATTTTTCACTATTCTTGTCTTAACGGTTAGAGTCAGTAGATGTTAGCTTTTCATAAAAATATTTATTGTATATCAGTTTGTAATTGATAGTATTAATTTTATCTCATACACTTTTAGGTACGTCATTTATTAAAGTTTGAACTAAAAAAGCTGTAGTTATTCTTCCGTAATAATTATTAACTTTAGGTACCTATTTTAAATTTGTTAAAAGAGATAGCAATAGGCTTTGATGAGCGTCTTGATGAGCGATGAGCCCCTTTAGCAACTAGTCCCACGTGCAGTTCACATCCTGCTGTAGGTATGACTGTTACATGAAGTGTGTTTTTAGAAATGCTTCAAAATTTTAAAGTATTTTAAACAGGAGATAATATTGTTGGATTGGATATGTGTAGTTCAGTATTTTAAAATATAATACCATCGGTAAGTCGCGGTTATATTATTTCGGAATTTTCACATAACTAGACTAGCCTTGACAACTGATGCATGTTGTTGAAAATATGTAGGCCCACTTTTTTGCAGCTGCATTTTGTACTCCCCCCCCCCCCCCTTCTTACGATTGCAAAAAAAGGTGTTAAGGAGCTTCTGTGGTGCAGGCGGAAGTAGAGTATGGATTGGCTCCAGTACATTGTCAATTAGCTTCCGACCCTATTCTTCTGGATCCAGTGCATTGCCAAGCCATACTTGAACCTAGCAATACACTCAGTAGAAATGTTCCTGAGCAGAAGCTGAGGTTGGAGGAAGACAAGCTAAGCACACGTTTTTTATTACGTGATTGTTTAGCAAAGGATAAGTAACGTTACTTATCAATGCAAGTGATTTTTCCACCACACACGCCACATGGTCACATCAAATAAAGGACAGATTATTTTCAACTCAAATTTTCAGATAAAAAAAAATTTACTCAATATAAATGTACTAGTCACGCAAACTTAAAATTTTACTTATATTACGCGTCCAATAATGTTCAGAGACAGCGTAGTCATGCATATTATGGAAAATACGGCTCCAGCTAACTTTCGATTGGCTTTTTCTCAAAAATGGAAAATCTTAGAGAAAAAAGTATCAGGGGAATTTTAGAAGATCTACTATTTTAGTCTAAGTTATTTTTATCGTAAAATTAACCGTAACATAACATTTACGTAACGTAACATTTTTATCGTAACTATAGTCGGATATTTCGGCTCACTCACAACAGACGTGAGTGACCCGTAGTTTTTATTTAAAATGTAAAACTAACCGTTTGGCCAAAAAATCCAATAAACCCATTTTTGCGACCTTTGATCTGAATAAACATTTTTGCACACGCGGGATCAATGGGGACTTTTCAGGATTTCATTAGAGTGGTATCCCTTACGTGCCTGTAAATTGTCAGCTTGTTGTGAATTAATGCAAGGGTCAATGGCTATTTTGACCGGGCTAATAGTTCATAATGGAATTTCACCCTCAAATCTTAGTCCAAGACAATAAGAAAAGTTAGAAAGTTTTCAAGATAAATAAAATGTTGGCTTGCGGTGACAAGGGAGCATCCACAAGGTCCAACAAATTCTACACATACGCCAATTTCTTTAATTTTTTTTTACGATATAATTTAATTGGTCAAATGTGGTCAAATGCAGGCCTAATTGGCCTGCATTTGACCACAATCTCATCTGATGGGAAGTAATGATGAGGTCGGAGATACCTACTCACTTTTTTCTTAAGCAACCTCGGGTTGTATTTTATAGGAAACACCGACTCTGGAAGAGCATACCTTACCTCTACCTTTCTCACCAAGAAATTGGAACAGAAACGTTTAGCGCGACTGAACGGAATTTCTACGTTTCTTGTTTGAGCATCTAGTTGTTATATTATAGATAGACTCTTTATTGTTCACACCTTAACTAAAACACAAATTACATAGTGAAAAGGGCTTAAATGCTAGTGAAACAACAGGCGGACTTATCGCTAATAGCGATCTTTTTCAGGCAACCTTGGGATGGAGAAATGATAATAATAAATAGATGGTGGGGTAATTAACAAAGAGATGAAAAGATTATAGAACGGTGATGGTTTGATTAGGTCATACAGCTCCTGTACACACTCGCCGTAATGTATTCTATAGAATACCGACAGGCTGGCCACTTCTAACTGGTATTTAGCACTAGCAGAACTGTGCAATAAATGGGAGCAGTACCTACTCCATACACGAAACACGGTTCAATTCTATTTAAAAAAAACAGCCTGAGAGAAGCGGCTGGCATGTGCCAGCCTGGCACATGTTTTTCTTTTCCTCCCAGTCCCAGGCGCAGATTCAGCCCTCAAAAAAGGTTTATGGGCACGGTTACCCAAAATTAAAAACCGGCAACGTGTAACTCGCACTTTGCCGATTTTATTTTTGGTCTCGAGTTTCAACACTCCTTGCACAATTTTAAAGAACTCGACAAACAAGTCGAAACTAGTTGATTAGCTTAAAAAAATTATATTAAAGAAGGATGTGGACACGCCCACTATACAGGATCCGCGCATGCACAGCCAGCGTAGAAGAGGAATCGGATACGTTGTCGATATAACAAGAGCGTGGTCGCGGTGTTCCAGGCCGCCTGCTGGGGCTGTGGTTGGAGACCCGGCTGCGAGATGTGAGGAGTGCGGACGGTCGCCGGCTGCGCTGCAGTGTCGCGGTGTTCGTATGCTGGGCGCTAGTGGTGGCTATAGCACTCGCCGTCTACGTGAGCCGACTGGTGATCGCCGCGCGCTCGCACCGCATCGATCTAGGTATATAGCACTATCGTCTCCAATCGAACGCACAACCCAACGCAGCGACACGACGCAGCCGCAGCTACCAAAGTTGACGCATTGATGTGAACATTTTTGACATTCGTACTTAGGTTGAAGAAAAAATTATCGTGCTTTGGGAAAGACTGTAGCAACCCTAGAAGCAAGCTTATAACAAAACCAAAATCAAAAAATATGTATTGCGTAAACTGGTACATTTGGTGTTACACGAGTACATTAGCATCACAGTCTACCCGTTTCGGGCGTACAATATTTTTGTAGTAAGTATTATGAAGTAAATAAAGATCCGTGGGGTACCGGCTTAGAATAGTACCTCCCCCTCTCTTCCCGTGGGTGCCGTAAGAACCGGCTAAGGGAAATACTACCAGAGATGGGCAGCAGCATCCTCTGCGGAAAACGCTACCCACTGCGCTCGCCAACCCGCATGCCAAGCGTGGCGAGTAATGGCAAAACCCCCCCTATGACAGACGACAAAAATACCAGGCTCCCAGTCCCCGGCAGCTCCGCTATTCCGGACTACGGTAGCGGTCCCGGTCACGGCGGAGCAAGGGGTGCTAAGAATCTCCGGAAGAGATCCGGCTACCACCCCCTGCATAAACGACGACTGGCCCTGGTAACACACAATATTCGCACGATGAGGACAGACGAGAAGCTAGCTGAGCTGGAAGAAGAAATGAGTAGGTTACATTGGGATATCCTGGGGTTATCGGAAGTCCGACGAGAGGGTGAGGACACGATAACCCTGAAATCCGGTAACCTACTCTACTACCGGGAGGGCGACCAACAGTCCCAAGGTGGTGTACGGTTTCTCGTCCACAAGTCCCTTGTTAACAACATTCTTGCCATCGACAGTGTATCGAGCAGGGTTGCGTACCTGATACTCAGAGTATCCAAGAGATATTCGTTGAAGGTCATCCAGGTATACGCACCGACCTCGGCACACTCGGATGATGAGGTGGAGGTGATGTATGAGGACATTAGTAGGGCCATACACACTTCTGAGACCTATTTTAGTGTTGTTATGGGGGACTTCAATGCGAAGCTGGGCAGGAAATGCGAAAGTGAGTTGAGAGTGGGGCAATTTGGATATGGACAACGGAACCCCAGGGGACAGAGGTTGGCCGACTTTTTGGAGAAAGACTCTTCATGATGAACTCTTTCTTCCAGAAGCCACCTCATAGGAAATGGACCTGGTTGAGTCCCGATGGTTCTACGAGAAATGAGATAGACTTCATCCTGACCACCAAGAAACAAATATTCAATGATGTCTCTGTGATCAACATGGTTAAAACCGGAAGTGATCACCGAATGGTACGAGGCACTTTGAATATTAATGTTAAACTGGAGAGGTCCCGTATGATGAAGTCTACACTCCGACCCACTCGCGCCCATATCCAAAACCCCGAGAGCTTTCAGCTCGAACTATCAAATCGCTTCGAGTGCCTGGAGAGCTGCGCATCGGTGGATGAGATCAATAACAGGTTTGTGGAAACTGTCCGTACGGTGGGCGCGAAGTTTTATAAACCCCACCGTACAAATAGACCGCAAAAGCTCTCGAGCCATACCCTCGACCTCATGGCTGAACGACGCTCATTGCAACTGCAGTCTTCCGGTGACGCCGAGTCATATAGGCGGCTCAATAGACTCATATCAAAGTCTATGTGACACGACATCCGTACCTTTAATACTAATCGTATTAAAGAGACGATAGAGCGGAATAAAGGCTCCAAAGTGTTCGCAAGAGACATGTCTATTGGGCAGAGCCAGTTGACGAAGCTGAAGATGGAAGATGGCAGTATAGCGTCGACCAAAGTAGAAGTCTTGAGGGAAATCGAGAGGTTCTATGGACAGTTATACACATCGGTCGCAAAACCTGTTAGCAGTTTGGGCAAAGATCCAAGAGCCAAACTGACTCGACATTATACCGAAGATATCCCGGACATCAGCCTGTACGAGATTAGGATGGCCTTGAAACAGCTCAAGAACAACAAGGCACCGGGCGACGACGGAATTACATCAGAGCTACTGAAAGCGGGTGGAACACCGGTACTAAAAGTCCTTCAGAGGCTCTTCAATTCCGTCGTGCTTGAAGGTACAACGCCAGAAGCATGGAACAGAAGCGTGGTAGCGCTGTTCTTCAAAAAAGGAGACAACACTTTGCTGAAGAACTACAGACCCATCTCGCTTCTGAGCCATGTCTATAAGCTGTTTTCAAGGGTCATCACGAATCGTCTTGAACGCAGGTTTGATGACTTCCAGCCTCCCGAACAAGCCGGTTTCCGAAAAGGCTATAGTACCATAGACCACATCCATACGCTGCGGCAAGTGATACAGAAGACCGAAGAGTATAACTTGCCCCTTTGCTTAGCGTTTGTGTACTATGAGAAAGCCTTTGATTCGATCGAGACCTGGGCGGTGCTTGAGGCTCTCCAGCGATGCCGTATTGACTATCGGTATGTCGAAGTGCTGAAGTGCTTGTACAACAACGCCACCATGTCAGTCCGAGTACAAGACCAGAACTCAGAGGCAATTTCATTGAAAAGAGGCGTGAGGCAGGGAGACGTTGTCTCTCCGAAACTGTTTACCGCCGGTTTGGAAGATGCCTATAAGCTTCTGGAATGGAAAGGGCTCGGCATTAATATTAACGGCGAGTACATCACTCACCTTCGGTTTGCCGACGATATAGTAGTCATGGCAAAGTCGATGGAAGAGCTCAGTACGATGCTCGAAGACCTCAATAGAGTTTCCCAACGGGTGGGCCTCAAAATGAACATGGACAAAACGAAGGTTATGTCGAACGCCCATGTAGTGCCCACCCCAATATCTGTGGGGAACTTCACTCTTGAAGTTGTTGACGAATACGTCTACCTAGGACAGACGGTCCGATTAGGCAGGTCCAACTTTACGAGGGAGGTCAATCGTCGTATCCAACTCGGCTGGGCAGCGTTCGGGAAACTTAAAAGCGTCTTCTCGTCCATTATTCCCCAGTCCCTCAAGTCGAAAGTTTACAACCAGTGTGTGTTACCAGTGATGATATACGGCACTGAAACGTGGTCCCTAACTATGGGCCTTATAAGGAAGCTCAAGGTCACGCAACGAGCTATGGAGAGGGCTATGCTCGGAGTCTCTCTACGAGATCGAATCAGAAATGAAGAGATACGTAGACGTACAAAAGTCACCGATATAGCACAGCGGATTAGCAAGTTGAAGTGGCAGTGGGCAGGGCACATAGCACGCAGAACTGATGGCCGATGGGGCCGAAAGGTTCTCGAGTGGAGATCACGTACCGGCAAGCGCAGCGTAGGAAGACCAGCCACGAGATGGACAGACGACCTCATACAAGTGGCGGGAAGACGCTGGATGCAAGCCGCTTCCAATCGGTCTTTTTGGAAATCCATGGGGGAGGCCTATGTCCAGCAGTGGACTTCTTATGGCTGAGATGATGATGATGAAATAAAGAAAAACTTAGTAAAACATTGTTACGATAATTTTATAAAGCCGTTATTTAATCAGACTTTTAATTTTTTTGATTATATTTCTGTGTAATTTTGAAATAACTCTATTAAATAAATTTCTAGCAAAGCCGACCCCGTGATGCTCACCGCAGCAAACAGTTCAACAAAACATGTAAGAAGTATCTATATCAAAAGATAAACAAAATACTCAACTGCAGAAATGCAGTTTTTGCAGTCTAACTTGCGATTTGGTTACGGTTATTGCGTTTACGTTTTTTGTGTGTAAACTCGTTGTCAAAGATTATAAATGCGCAGTCTTTAAACAATTCTCGTAAAACCACTTAATTATTACGAAAAAGTTCGTTGGAGTTTACAAAAAATACCCATTTTTTATATGTTTGTAAGAAAATGTATTATCTATTATTGTTACAAAATATATATATAAGACGAATCTAATGACACCTCGCACATCTAATCGGTCAAGCCGTTTAGGCTTTAACCAATCATATAGAAATATAGATACATATGTACATACATACCCACATATACACATGTACCTATACATACACGTACACGAAAAACATAACCCTCATTCTTACGCAGTCGGCCAAAAAAAAGACCATCGCCGTTGTAACCGATGCTGCATAACTTACCGCAACATTGTGTATTTCGATTAAGAGATCAAAATAAGATTTGCAACTCCTCCTCATTCGTGTTATTGTCACAGATCTCAACGAGACATGGTATCTGCGGCGCGGCGATTGGCAGGCTAGGCACGAGTACAAGATCAAGGTCGTGAAGGAAGAACCGCGAATCGTTATCATCGGCCATAGCTCGGGCGACGCCTGCACCAACAGCTATTCATGCATAAACAGAATGCTCAAAATCCAGGAGTCGCACCTGCGGTACGACTGGGATGACGTCGGTCCAAACTTCGTAGTGGGTGGAGAGGGGGGCGTCGTGATGGAAGGGCGCGGAGCAGGAGTCGTCGGGGTGATGGCTCCTGGTTGGAACTCGTGCTGTGTATCCATAATGTGGGTGGGTGACTACCGGCGCGGGCACGACACACCGACAGACCTACAGCTGCAGCATGTGAATGTGCTACTGGCTGCGCTCGTAGCTGCCGGGGCATTACACCCCGACTACGTAGTCCTGGGACAATGCCAGGTGGTGCCATTTGTGTACACGCCAGGCGTGCAGCTGTTAGAGAGACTTGGCGCTCTCAGCCATTTCGACAAGCGAAACATCGCCAATTGCCTCGAGTGGCGGGACCCTCATAAGACGGTGGATGAAGCTACCGCGTTGCCTAATACTGAACCCATTACTAATTTTTATGACAACGCCAGTACTACAATCAGTGACGACGCCATCGCACTTTCCGACGAGACCACGATGACGCCTACTGACGTTGGGTTCTCACTCGAGGACGGCGCGGAAGGCACCTCTACCGAAACGATTGTTTCGCAATAAGGCGAGTTAATCATAAAAATAGTACCTATAACTGATACTAACTTAATCCGTCGATACACTAAAATCAATTAGGAGGGTTAGTACAATCCTAATAGCAAGCTTGTTTCACTATGACATTTGTCTTGATCTCTCAACTGCAATCTCAATATTTTTATAATAGTTTGAATACTTTGGGTACGGCTCCGGAAACTAAATCTCACCTACTACCTCGGGATTGTTTATTGGATTCCTCGCCTCGCTAAGGATTCTACTAAAGAACTCCCTCGCTAAGGATTCTACTAAAGAACTCCCTCGCTAAACTCACAATTATACCAGTCGCTCTGAATTCAAACGAATATAACCTCGCTGTAAAATATAAACATACACTTACATATTTAGGGAGACTTTCATACAGTGCCATCCATCTAGCCCTATTCTAGAGCTCTAAGGTCGAGTTTTACCAATACTAGTTGAACTGCTACTGAATACACATATGCATAAATCAAGCGAGCGAAGCGAGTGTGTCGTGGTAACGGCTGAGGAAGTGCCAAAGTAAAATAATCGGCCAAGTGCGAGTCGGACTCGCGCACGAAGGGTTCCGTACTATCATCTATAATACTACAAAATTTAGTTCTGTTTATAAAATAACGAGAAATCAACGAAATTCCAAGTAGTAAATTGCAAACTTATAGGTAGGTTTTCGATACACATCCGGGCAGCACGACGACGCTCGCGCGAATACGCGCGGCTATGGCTCGCTCCATGAAGTTACCTCCCCCGCTACCCGGGCGGCGCGGCGCTCGCACCGCGTTTAGATAAAGATAAAGATAATTTATTTGCATACAACACGAGAATTTTATACAACAAGTGCATAAAAGATGTTACACTAAATTTAGTCGCTTAAAATCATGTTGTGCCGATTAGGTGTACAAATGTAGATGCACGGATTATTTTCATTTTGTTAGTTTTTATGTATTAGATTAGGTATTTATTTTTATAGTTAATATATTTCTAAATATTTACTTACAAATATTCAAGTTTCTACCTGTTAATTAAGATCGAGTAAAATTGCTTAAAAATTACGTTTGTTGTATGGGAGCCCCCCTTTAATATTTACTTTATTGTTATTTATTTTGAAAGGTAATATACAAGTAAATATTCTGTGAAAATTTGAAGCGTCTACCTGTTACCGTTTTTAATATTGAGCAAAAAAATACGAAAAAAACACGTTTATTGTATGGGGACCCCCCTTAATATTAATATTTTTTTTTAATTTTTAGTATTTGTTGTTATAGCGGCAATGGAAATACATCATTTGTGAAAATTTCAGCTTTCTAGCTATCACGGTTTATGAGATACAGCCTGGAGACAGACAGACAGACAGACAGACAGCGAAGTCTTAGTAATAGGGTCCCGTTTTTACCCTTTGGGTACGGAACCCTAAAAATGGGCAAAATTAAGTCGTACCAATATTAGATTAGGCTAGGTTTGAATTGCGAATAAGAAGTACTTACTTAAAAAAACTTTATAAGTTAAACGGTTTTATTAAAAAGAAAGATAATGATGAAAAGAAAGGTAATGTATTTACTGTATTTTACTAGAAAAGCCCTTTCATTTGATATTCATATTGTGGCGAGGTTGTGTTAAAATATGAAATCCGCCATTTTGTGGCGACGGCCATCTTGGATTTACAATAATACAGAATATACTAAATTGTATTGTCATCAGGACTAAAGGTGTACCTATACCAAATTTCAGATCTATCCGTCAACTGCAAGGGGGTAATATTTCAATTACTAAATTTGACCCAAACAAACAAATAAACAGGTCAAGCTAAATAAAACCGTTTAAAAACCACCGCACAAGCCAAGCAAGTGAAGCGAGCGTACCACGGGATCGGCTGGCGAAGCGCGAGAATGTTTTAGCGTCAAAAAATAAATTAGCAGAATTTAGTAATTCCAAGGTTTGTTTGAACTAACAATACAGAGATCTAGCCAAACGACCAAAATAAGCATATACTACAACAACGGCTGGCGAATCGTTAGATTACTAATATGAGAAAAAATATATGTACTTGTATTGACAAAGTTAAGTCGCCCCAATTTTAAGCTATGTTATAACTGCGGCAATACACCGCGCGAGTAGTGTTTCGAATATGTTTATGGCTGCGCTTGTATTGATATATCAGACAATATATATACGTATAATAAATATTTTTTAAGAATATTACCTAATTCTAAATTGTGATTTAACATTTATTTTGTGCTATGGACATTATAATTTTATGTCATTATGCGTATATAACATTATTCAAAAAAAAAATATGCTATATAAGAACAATAAACATATTGTTTATGGTAAATGTAGATAAGGACAAAAATATGCCTAAAAATCAAATAGGTATTTACTTATTATGCTCTGACATTAGGACAGCTAAAAATTATGGTATGATCTAATTTACATTAATAATATCATAAAGTGGAAAGATTTATATTTTTGTATGTTTGCAACGAATAAACTCAAAAACTACTGGACTGATTTCGAAAATTCTTTCACCATTAGGATGCTAATTATCCCTGAGTAACATAGGCTATATTTAGTATTAAAAACAATTAGGCATCCTTACTAAAACTTCAATAATGTAACCCAAGGTGTAAAAAAATCAGCCACAAATGTCTTTCATCGCATGCGCTGCGCAAATCCATAGTACAAGCTCTGCTTAGTTTGGGCTAGATGGTGTTGTGTGAAAGGTCCACCAATATATATACCTTTTTATTATATACCTTTATTTCGGTGTGTTTCTGTGTTTTAGTTCGGTAGATGCAGGCCGCATCCAACCGGTCTTTTTGGAAATCCATGGAAGAGGCCTATGTCAAGCAGTGGACTTCTTGTGGCTGAGATGATGATGATGATGATTTCGGTGTAAAATCCCTTCATCATCATCATCATCATCATCTCAGCCATAAGAAGTCCACTGCTGGACATAGGCCTCCCCCATGGATTTCCAAAAAGACCGATTGGATGCGGCTTGCATCCACCATCTTCCCCCCTCGCGTCATTTTTTCAGAGTCTTTCGTAAAATCCCTTACGGTGTTTGAATTGCAGTGTTGAGCTCCTTACGTGTGGTGTTACAGAGGGCGGCGTGTGTAGCGTGGTCTGGGTGTGGGTGGTGGGCATGACGCGCGGCGAGCGGCTGGCATGCTGCGCAGGACTCGCCGTGCTCGTGCTCTGCGCACTCACCGCCGGCCTCCTGGCGTCGCGCGACCCACCGCCCGATCCTGACCCAGGTGAGCTACCCTCTAGCCGTGGAAGAGTCTGGGAGAGTACCTAGGCCCACTGTCTCCTCGTAAGCGCTAAGGGGGAACACCGTGAGATTTTAGTAGGGGGCAGCACTTTGGTGTCGAGTCTCACGTAAAAAAAAAAGAAAAAAGGTAAGTTACCCTCCGCGCTTTATCCTTTGCTGCAAAATCGCTTTACGTGGAGAAACGCGCAGCCATCTCTCTCACGCATCATAACATTTTTAAATATATAAAATCATTGATAAGGGTTTTTTTTATTTATTTTTTTATAAAAAGAGGTTTGGAAGGGTGGTGGAAGAGGAGTTTTGTGAAACAGTGAGAAATGAATTTGTTTAATTAGATTAGATAGGAGAAGTATTAAAGAAAGGTTTTTATTCAGATATCACTTATACTGGCGCATGGCGACGGAGTAGTAAAAAGTCAAAGGCCTCTCTTCCATCTTTTCATGTTTCTCGGTTATGAGCTCCTTTAGTCATCGTTTTTTCGGCCTGCCTCGGGTCTTGTTTGGTACCCAAAAAGTTTTTGTTTTTGCCCACAGATCTTCGGGCATGCGGCAGATGTGTTCAGCCCAATTCCATTTTAGACTGTAAAAATTTAAAAGATATTTAAAAAAAACTTTTTAATGATATTTCTCCTATCAAAATAAACAACATCATTTCTCACTTTTCTAATATCACTACTCAATGATTTTATATGCCACATTCCTTGCTCACCACTCGGATCCGAGCTCGGGGCTATAGTAGCGGCGCCTCCCACTCGGATCCGAGCAAGCGTCCCGTACATTTTGTAGTAGTCAGTAAACTGCCGGCATTTGAGGCAGGCAACGTTGCTTTGCGCGGCCACTTTGTACTTAATAAAAATTCGCCTAAAAAGTTTTGGTTTCCAGCTGAAGCCCTTCACTTCTGCAGGGGGCAAAGAATGTGTTAAAAATGTTGTGATGAGCAAGAGAGATAGCTGCGCGCGTTGAGCGCATGTTGGCGGTCAAGCGTAAACTTGTGTATCTTGTATTAAAAAAATCGGCCAAGTGCGAGTTGGACTCGCGCACGAAGGGTTCCGTACTATCATCGATAATAGAAAATCGTATAAAATAACGAGAAATCAACGATATTCCAAGTAGTAAATTGCAAACTTATAGGTAGGTTTTCGATACACATCCGGGCAGCATGACGACGTTTTATGGCTCGCTCCGTGATGTTACCTCCCCCGCTACCCGCGCGGCCGTTGCTTATCAACCGCCTCGCGCTCGCGCCACCACCACACCGCGGCGCGGCGCTCGCACCGCGTTTAGATGCACGGATTATTTTCATTTTGTGAGTTTTTATGTATTAGATTAGGTATTTATTTTTATAGTTAATATATTTCTAAATATTTACTTACAAATATTCAAGTTTCTACCTGTTAATTAAGATCGAGTAAAAATTGCTTAAAAATTACGTTTGTTGTATGGGAGCCCCCCTTTAATATTTACTTTATTGTTATTTAATTATTTATTTTGAAAGGTAATATACAAGTAAATATTCTGTGAAAATTTGAAGCGTCTACCTGTTACCGTTTTTAATATTGAGCAAAAAAATACGAAAAAAACACGTTTATTGTAACCCTTATTTTTTTTTTTTAATTAGTATTTGTTGTTATAGCGGCAACGGAAATACATCATTTGTGAAAATTTCAGCTTTCTAGCTATCACGGTATAAGAGATATAGCCTGGAGACAGACAGACAGACAGACAGACAGACAGACAGACAGACAGACAGCGAAGTCTTAGCAATAGGGTCCCGTTTTTACCCTTTGGGTACGGAACCCTAAAAATCAACTTTCCCCCACCCGGCTACAAATTCAGTGAATTAAACAGTTGCAGCATGCCTGTGTTTCGTCACCCGACATCCCGACCCGATGTCCATACCCGACATTAACAGGTCTTATGGCTCAGTGGTAGTATGTCTGCTTTCTGAGCTGTAGGTTACGGGTTCAATCCCCACCCAGGGTAAACATTTCTGCCGAGCATGGATGCTTGTATATGTATCATATGTATGTATTTACAAAAAAGTATTATAATGTTATTCTATCAGTCATTTCGTTCAGTTCAGTTCAGTTCGTTTCAGTTTTTTTTTTTGACCACTTAATATTGACTAATTTTTATTTTATTTTATGTCGTGAATATGTTTATGATTTTATTATTGACTACTTATGTATATTGACATTATGAATGTTATATTTTAATTAAATAGTTATGATTTATTGTATGATTTTTGTTATGCATATTTTGTGAAATTTCTATGGGTGCAATTGGCCAGAAATAAATGAATTTTGAATTTTGAATTTTGAATTTGATTTCGTTCCCATAGTAGAAGCTTTACTTAGTTTGGGCACAGAACATACTCGTATGTTTAGGGTTAAATGGTTTGTGTGAAATTGTCCTCCATTTTTTTTTTCAATATATATTTATTTTAAAAATGTGCAATACGAAAAACTGCGCGAAGGTCGACACGTACTTGGCCGGTTTTTATTCGACATGTTAATAAGTGCGGCAGAACGCACCCACGTCATACACTGACCACATATATATCTCGTGCGCAGGTCCGTGGAACGTGACTCGAGAAATGTGGCTGGCGCGAAACATCACCGGGCGCGTGGAAGAGCCGGTTCCGTGGAACGCAACCTTCCTGCCACTGCGGCTAGTGATAGTGCAGCATACTGTGGGGTCCGAGTGTAAGCGGCTCGCGAAATGCGCAGCGGTCATGCGCAACATGCTCGATTATTTTTTGCAAGATCAAAAGTACGACCTGCCGTGAGTATCCCGTGTCTTCGCTTGAATTTAAAATAAATCCGGCCATGTACAATAGTCGTGCGTAATCGATATGCGCAGACGATTCGATTTGTACGGAATGAATCTTTAAAATATTCAGTATGAAAATAAAATATTTTAAATATAAGTATTTGTATTTTATTTCTCAAAAGCAGTGTTTTAATTTTTATCGTTTTCGACAAAGTTATATTTTAGTTTTTTTTTTAATCCGACGAATCGCTTTGAGGTAATGACGGCGCGCCCGCTCACATGGCGGGGGCACGGCCGTGCCGAAGATAAGATAAGATTTTTACTGTAATATTTTTTGTAATGTTAGGGTTATACTTAGTTACTATTTGTTTTACAAATTTATTTAGCCTTTTGTACCGCATTCATTGCGAGACATTATTATTAACAATATAATATTGCATGACACTTAGGACACTAGTCGACTTACGACTTTGGACTTAATTAGTTGCTCTTGAAACTAAGATTACCTAATTTAAGACCTAAGTTTGTACGTACACAGTTCGCAATACTTACATATTCTATTCTATACCGTTCTATTCTATTCTGAAAAGAACCGTTACTGCTTTCTAAGATTGGTACCTACTCATTGAAACATTTTTGTAATAGTCATATATGTAATACATTTCTTTCAACAACAAAAAAAAAGCGTTTTTTCGTAATCTTCAATAAACTATTTCGTAATAAACAAGTGATTTTATTAGAATTATTCTAAGGAATACGGATTTATAATCTTTTACAGCGATTTTACGCATACTTTCTCACAAAAACGTACACTCAACAGCGTATCAAGCGTAACGAAATCGTAAGCTAGTCAGCAAAAACGGATTTTCTGCAGTCGGGTGACGGGTATTTTGTTTTTCTTTTAATATAATACTTGTTTTCTTTTACATGCAAGGTAGATCTACGATTGACTACCAACTCGCCTGATGTTAAGCGACGGTGTGGCCGAAGATGGAGCTCGTTGATCTAGAAGATATCTATTCACTAGCCTTGAAAATTCCAAGATTGGAATTCTCAGGACACAGAGATTGGAACTTCTTATTCTATTACGGTCGATTCTGTCCGCAGGTACAACTTCGTGATCGGTAACGATGCGCGCGTGTACGAAGGCCGCGGCTGGGCGCTGATGGGCGCGCACACACGCACCTACAACTACTGCGCACTCGGGGTCGCCTTCACTGGTGAGCATTCGTATTTTCCCGCCAAAATCATCATCATCACCATCTCAGCTTTAAGAAGTCCACTGCCTCACCCATAGATTTTGAAAAAGACTGATTGCAAGATGCTTGTATCCAACGTCTTCCTGCCACTTGGATGAGATCCTCTGTCCATCTCGTGGTCGGTCTCCCTGCGCTGCACTTGCCGGTACGTGGTCTCCACTCGAGAGGTCGTAATTATCCAAAATATCTTATCAACCGCAAGATGAAGGTTTGATGACTACCAGACCATAGAACAAATTGGTTTCCGAAAAGGATATTGTTCCATAGACCACATCTTTACACTGCAGCAAGTTGTATTGAAACCCGAATGATAACCATTGATGACTATTATAAATAAAATTGGTAGTTACTAATATTATAGAAGCGAAAGTTACTCTGTTGTCTGTCTCTCTGTCTGTTACCTCTTCATGACTAAATGGCTGAACCAATCGTTATGAAACTTTTTTTTATCAGTCCTTTTTGTACAAACTGTTCCACTGTTGTAAAAATTCTATTTGTAAAAATGTTGTGTAATATTTTCTTTTTTGTTTGTATGTTTCTCATTTTGTTTTATTTAAGTTTTGTTTTTTGCCACAATAAAGTATGATATTAATTTTGTTTTGTTAGCTTACCTTGTGATGTATAGGTATTTACATAAACATCACCACAGAAGACTGGTCCAACTGGTTCGACAGCGCAGTTGGACCACAGAACCCCGTCTGGGGCAGTGGTCCAACTATAAAAATCGTTAGACCACTACCCATAGTAAAGGCCCGTAGACCCCGTGTTCCAACTGGTTGGATAGCGTAGATGGGCCACTGCCCCGTACTCAGCCCAGACGGAACAAATATCAACTCATTTCGTTGAACCAATTTGAGGTATGAACGCTCATTAAAGTATCCTCGGCCACACTGACACACCGTAGCTTAACATCAGCGATGTAGTAGTCAATCGTAGATCTATCTTGCGTAAAAAAATACACTAATGTTTGGGTGATCTTATAATAATCCAGTATGTTGTGTATTACAGGTAACTATGCTAACAGTACGACTGGAACAGTGCCGACAGAAGCACAGATGAAGAGCTTTCGCGACCTGCTGGCGGTTGGCGTTGCGGACGGCTGGATACACCCACGGCATGTAGTGCTGGGTGCACGCGACGTACAGGGCACCAACAGCCCAGGAGACCTGCTCTACGCAAAGCTACGTAGTCTCCCCGAGGCGCCAGCTAACCCCACGCGCTTTAGCAACCATAGCTGCGTACAAATATACAAATTCAAAGACTTCGACGACGTTGAGAGCCGGTCGACCGTGTCCGATGTCCTGTCTAACGTCACACCACCCGATAAACCACCTGACACATCTCCCCCCGTACCGCCGGTGACCTAGCTACCGCGCAAGAGATGCTGCGTGTGATATGCTTATTAAAATTAGGTAGGTACTAAGAGACTCCAATGGACCATTAAGACTATATGAACAAGTGAACTTAACTATTATTACTGTGCTTGTGCAGTGCTGTTTGTGTGTCTACTACATTCTGCCGTCCAATGCGAAAGTGACGTAGGCGCCTGCGCCACTGCTATTTTATCGGTTGAAATCAAATGAATTATTTTAATTCTCTAATTTTTGTACTTTATACATAAAGCTCGATTGAGAGCTTATGTAGTTTTGTCATTTTAGCATTGGGCAGCAGGATTTCGTGTGATCTCTATTTTACCCAACTACGCTAAAAAGAGGTTTATCATTTTAACAGTTGGTAGGTATATGGACATACATATCTATGGCTGTTCAAACAGATTTATATATTATAATAAGAACGATCTTAATATTGTAAATAGTTATGAGCATAAGTAGATGGGTATTCGTTTTTAAGTGTTACTGTGTATATGGTTTACATTACTTTTTACTTAAGTAATGAAATATATTTTATGAAACAATTAGTTTTTTTTTAAACAAAAGACATTAGGGCAAGCACAACGTAGGAAACCAGCCGCATGGTGGGCAAACGACCATGAAAGGAAAACAATCCTTCTTTTTTTTACATTCTTGAACATGTATGAAGTTTGACCCGCACTTGGACAGCACCGTGGACTGCGTATAGTGTGTTCAGCTGTACTTATTTCATTCAGTCAACCACAGAATACCATTGTAGTATAACATACTTATAGGCGTTAGTTCCTCTTTTTACCCCACTGCGTAAAAAGGAGGATTGTTTTTCGAGTGTATGTGGTTAAAGTTCCTGTCACGTAAAAAGAACGTTGGGTTTGTTCGCGTTTACGAACAAACCAGCGCTCTTTTTACTTGTGTATGTATGTATGTTCCTAATAATCACCGATAGCCTAAACGGCTTGACAGATTTTGACGAGCGAGATATCGTTAGATTAGTTTTTACTTGCTTATTTTTTCAAGATAGATCTACGGCCAATTCGCCTTATGTTAAACGACGGCGTGGCCGAGGATGGAGCTCGTCGATCTAGAAGATATCTATTAATACTCTAACCTTGAAAATTCCAAGATTGTAGATATCAGGAAACAGAGATGGCGGCAAAGAATTCCACTCTTGTGCAGTACGCATCAAGAATGTGGATCGATATCGCTGAGTACGGATTTTTGGCAATTCAACGAGAAATGAGCGGTAATTCGCCGACTTTCTGCTAGTCCTATGGTGAAATAGGGAGGGTGGAATTAGGTCGTGAAGCTCTTGCGCACATTCACCGAAATGAATACTGTAGAGAATATTACCAGATTTCTAATGATATTGTGTATGTCGAAGACCAATCGTTCAACTGGGCCGATCGAGATCTGCCTGGCCATACATTACGAATACGTCAGCATTCCTTCATTTAGCCTATTATTGCATGATATACCCAGGAATTATGTATATATGTAGGTACATAATTAAGTTTCCTCGGCTCAGCAAGGCAAGCCTCAAGTAAGGTAATCGCCCGACTCGTCTTCCACACGTCGGGCAACATTGTTAGACGCGTGAACAGTGACAATGCGATCCTGTATACTTAGAAAAAAACACACAGGAACAAGACATAGTTGTCGTATTAGAAACGAAGATATCCGTAGACGTACAAAAGTCATCGGCATAGCACAGCGGATTGGCAAATTGGCAATGGGCAGGGCATATAGCACGTAGAACTGACGACCGCTGGGCCGAAAAGTTCTCGAATGGGACCACGAATCGGTAATCGCAGCATAGAAAGATCAGCCACAAGGTGGATAGAAAAAGTCATACAAGTGGCAGGAAGACGCTGGATGTAGCCCGTTTCCAACCGGTCTTTTTGGAAATCCATGGGGGAGGATGTCCAGCAGTGGACTTCTTGTGGCTGAGATGATGATGATGTGTTTAGAAAGTGCAACATCAAGGTATAATATAAGGCCAAGATACTAAAAGGCCTTGAGGACAAGTCTTATACTCGAAAGTGCTGAAAACTGATATTTGCCATGCTTTTACTTCATTTTCAATGAGTACCTATAACCTCTCTATAGATAAAAGTGCCCAGTATAATGTTGGGCAAATCGATGAGAGCAACCTATTTTATTTGTCGATTTGTCCTCCTTGTCACCACACACCTAGGCCTAATCGAGTGAAGGCTGGGCACATAGTTTCGCCATGCTTGTGGTGCTGTTTACGTGAGAGAAATATGGCGACCTTTATGTCCAAGTCAAAGTGCATGGTCGGGCAAATCGCCAAACGTTATGCTTTGAACAATATGGCGGTTTTTAGTAAGGCAAATCAAGAAAAAAAAATTAATGGCGGCGTATCGTGATGTACCCAGATAGATCTCGATCAGGCCAGTTCAACAATTGGCCACCGAAAGTAACTCCTAGGTAGGTATTATATCCGTATGTCGATGACCAACATTACCTATTGAATTCTATTTGCTAGATAAAAGTCTAGCAAAGAGAATTCAATAGGTACTCCTTGTCGATATATAAGTATTATAATCTAGGCAGTCCGCACTTCCTTCAAGCGGACTGTTAGATTGTGGCGCTTCCTGATTGGGTCTTTCCCGATAGATATAATCTGAGTGTATTTAAAGCACGAGTGAATTGGTTTCTTCTAGGTAAGCGCACTCCATCCTAGACCGCAATGTCGCTTAACATCAGGCGAATTGTCGGTCAAGCGCAAACCTATTACTACCTACAAAAAAAAAATAGTATCTCTATGAGATATGAGGTCCTTTTTGTCTTTGGATTTTGTATATCAATATATGCTTCACTTTCCGGCTTTGTGTGCCTTTTTCTCGTGCCTGCTAACACAGGCTGCTTTAATAAGTCTGGTTTTAGTTGCCCATATATGTATCCTTCAGTAAATTAAGCCTTAGATATAATAGTACCTACTACTTTACAAACTGAGTTTATTCAATTTTTTTTTTTTTTTTATTAAATTGTAGAATATTTCGATTAAATCTTATAGTGACATAATGCCACACAACAAAAACATAAATAAAAAAAAGAGTTGTCATATTCAATTGTCAGTCAATCGTAGTTATTACTAGGTTAGAATATTTAGTTTATCACTAAACTTTAATTTATGTAAACTAAATATTCTAACTTCTAATTTATTGCATCTAAATTACAAAATATACAATGGCGGAGTATCCGGATGAACACTGTGAATATATCCATGGTAAGTGATAATACAAACCATTGCATTCCTTACTTACAATAAAATAAGTGGAAAATGTAACAGCATGCATTTCTTTTGGAAATTACATTATTGCCC
Source organism: Lycia hirtaria (assembly GCA_947563715.1). Lineage (NCBI taxonomy): Eukaryota > Metazoa > Arthropoda > Insecta > Lepidoptera > Geometridae > Lycia > Lycia hirtaria. The sequence continues at coordinate 19,311,502 of OX387386.1, forward strand.
TGAATACAGGTCTCTGGAGACCACCTCGCTCTGCTTTTTCGACAACAAAAATAACAAGAAACCATTATGTTTAGTAAGATTCATCATCATCATCATCTCAGCCATAAGAAGTCCACTGCTAGACATAGGCCTCCCCCATGGATTTCCAAAAAGACCTTAGTAAGATTATAATTAACTAAATAAAAGGACTAAAACATTCGCAAACACAGTTCGCAAATAAAACCAGACAACACGCGTTATTACAAGACTCGATCAAATCTTCGTCGCCCTTCAGTATATAGTGGTAGTAATTTGACTGGACCTTCTGTAGAGTTTTGCCAACAACAAGAAAAATCAAGTTTCATTAATTAATTTTCTATATTCGTGCACGTGATTAAAACACCTATTACACCACACGATTTATCGGGTCTGTCGGCAGAGACAGACTGAGTGGTGTAACAAGGAACAGAGTCCGAAAAATCTAGTTAGTGTTATAGACTTTTAAAACTCTACCATTCTACATCATTAATATTCAAAAATAAAACAGCGTAATTACTTGTTTTAATAAAGTTCCCTCCAAAAAATCAACGAATGAGGGGTTTTATAAAATACAGGCCAAGTGCGAGTCCGACTCACGCACGAAGGGTTCCGTACCATTATCTATAAAAACGCCAAAAAATCATGTGTGTTGTATGGGAGCCCCCCATAAATAATAATTTTATTTTATTTTAATTATTTACTTTTAAAGTGAATAATATAACTCAATATTCTGTAAATATTTCAACCGTGTACCTGTTGCCGTTATCAATATCGAGCAAAAACGAGCAAAAAATCACGTTTGTTGTATGGGAGCTCCCTTAAATATTTATTTTATTCTGTTTTTTAGTATTTATTGTTGTTATAGCGGCAACAGAATTACATCATCTGTGAAAACTTCAGCTGTCGAACTATCACGGTTCATGAGATACCTACAGCCTGGTGACAGACGGACGGACAAACAGCGGAGTCTTAGTAATAGGGTCCCGTTTTACCCTTTGGGTACGGAACCTTAAAAACCCTTACATCTCATTTTACGTTGTGCAGGTAGCGCTTCAAACGTTTCAATGAGTGAAGGTTTCCTTACAAAAATAATGTTGAAAATTGCCGATAGATGGCAATAGTATAAAACTCTCTTTAGAAGGTGCTTTGTAGACGTTTATATTTTTCAAATGCTTGTTTTTTCTATTAATATACATACATAATATGATGAAAAATATATTACTGCAATCAAAACAAAATATTCAAAATCAAAATGTATAGCATTTATTTATATTATATTTAACCATTTGACAACGTATTGGAATGAAATATGAAATAGTCGTTTTCGAACGCAGATATTAGAAATTACGTTTCCTTAACGATTTCGTCCCAGTGTTGCATAAAATGCTCCATAAAAAGACACCAATGAGTATAATTTTAGCACATTTTCGTTCGTATTTTTTTTTTTATTCCGAGAAATAAAATCAATAGATAGACAATGCGAAAACACTAGACTAGATGTCGCTAGATGTATATGACTTGCTTAGGGGTTGTAGGTACCTGTTTCATCAACGTAGAATCGACAAATTTTAATCGTAGCATTGCCGATAAAGTGTTTCGTATCCCTATAGACCTAAGTGCTAAAATACAACACTCTATCTGAAGGCACATAGGAAGTTATGCTAGTGTGGGTTAGTAGGCCACTGACACAACGAGTACATACATCGACGTGGAAATCTATGTGTGCGCAGCAGTGTAGCACTGCGGCACGGTGGCAGTAAGGTAGCTGTCAAAATACTTTCAAAAGCAGATTCAGTGCTAAAAATTTAAAGAAAAAAATGTTTTTGAGTTAATAAAAAAGTTATGTTTGCCCATACTTTATTTGAAGTTAAATATTGTAGTTATTTAACTAACGGTACTTACGCAAACTACAGACGTCATGGTCCATTGTCGTCCGCCGTTGGAGATAGAAGAATTACCAAAAGAAGACGAAGAAAGACTAGAAACTTTGTTTGCTAAACTAGACCACGACGGTAATGGAAAAATCGACATACATGATTTGTCTGAAGCCCTGAAGGAGATAGCTCCGCACATAAACCGCAGTTATGCAGAGGTTAGAATCCAAGCTTTTTGCAATACCTAGTCCCATGTAACGGTTTTACCTGCCGATAGCTCACTTCGCCTTGTCTCAGGCTAAACACGTGTATATGTGATTCATTCTTGATCCATACATCTTAAATTAGGAACAGATCATTCTACTTTTATTTTTTTATTTCTACTATTAAAAGATCAACTGTCTAGTGTCATTTTTCTAGAACACTAGATTTAGGTTGATACTATGATACTATTCAATTTCACGTCATTATTTATTGCAGAAAGTTTTTACGTACATTTGCAACAATTGTATAGCTCTATGGTATTTCAACATACCTAGTTTGGAAAATTCTATATTACCTATGGCTGCAATATTATCCTTGCTTTCAATTGTTTCCTCAATTTTGTTGACCTATGCACCCAATTGAATTTTATTACATATTACAATACTTATTGGCAGCTTGTGTTTCTATATTTTAGTTTAGTTATTTTGCTTTAAATAATAATTTGGCACTACAAAATTTTGTGTTGGTAATTTTTGGGTTTTTAACTTTTAAATGTACTAGATACCTCTAATACTTCTTCTGCTCCTCTTGTGTAGTAAAGAACAACTTTAGTGTTGTAACTTCTAGAAATTTGTCAGAAATATTAGCAATTCTGTACTAAAGCTTAATGCTACAAACTTGACAAACTATATTGCTGACAAAACATAAGAATTGCTGAATTTTGTGTGTGAATGTAAAAATTCAAAGGACAGAAATTTCCCACATGCTGGATAAAAGAGGTTTCATTCAGAGGCATCTAGCCAATATGTGTAGTATTTTTTAATACCTTTCAAAGTTTTGGTGACCGTAAGCTACTACTCAAAACATCAATTAGATTATCCCAGACCGATGAAACAATATTATTTGATTTTGATGATTCTTTTATTACAAGATCGCTACCATTGTAACCATATCTTCCATGCTGGTCTGGGAGAAAAATTAAAAAATGTACCAGCTGCTTCTCTTCCCGGGCATACTGTAAAAGTTAGTTAAGGGACTTGAGGGAAATTGGGGTTTATGTAGGCGATGGGCTGACTCCCTATCACTGCAAGCCAATATTACATCTTACCCTCTAATCTCCTGTAATATTTTATTTCCCTCTCCCTTCTACCTAACCCTCTAACCACAGTCAAATGTGGTGTCAAACCACCTCATGGTCCCTGATGCTCTGCCTTCCTCATAAGTGAAATAGGCATGATTTTATATATGTATGGCTTTTATTTCAATACTATTTCTTTGAAAGTTTTAGTGACTGTAATCTAATAATTGCAACATTAGGCAGGTTTGCACATTGATTTTTTTTTACTTGTACCATTTTAACTTTAAGCTATTAGGAAATTTTCTAAAATCTAATATTCCAATCAACAAAACAAAAAAGAATCATCTAAATTAGATAATGTTCAAGGGTAAAATAGTTATCTCCTTCCGTATTGTCAGCTGGAAACATTTCTCTTAATTCATCATAAAGTATTAAAACTTCTCATTGTTTATTTCCTTTCTTTTCATTTTATTCAGATTTCCAAGATAAACCAGTGATAAATCTCAATATGTCAATTTTGTGATAACTGTTCCAAGATAAATTTTTATTTTTGTTTGATTACATAAATGTGAGATAGCTCTGTTATGGATTGGACTTATTGAGTATAAGCATGAATTCCAATAGTAAAATCGAGCTTGGCTAAATAAAATGCCATTGCTTGGTATTAAGGTTCTTTACCTTAATTAAGCACCTAGCTGATTAATTACTACCCTTAAGTTGAAAGTCGGTTATTAAGCATCTGATTGTTTTTCTAAAAAAGCCAATTACCGTGCTCACCATCTTCGGTCACACTGTCACTTCAAATAAATACTATCAGTATAGTATTTACAATCCATGAGAATTGGATTTAGCTTCACTTTTATTGTATGAGTTGACAAAATATAGATTATGCTTCTGCAGGCCAATCAGCTAACTTGTATGAAACTGGATATGGTCTTTGTGACCATAACCATTCGTCAGTCTGGGTTTTGGGTTTTGACAACCGTTTTGATTGACTGATTTGGTTCATTGGTTATCAGTTGTTTGGCAATCGATCATGATGACCTCAACCAAATTGTCTAGTGTTATACAAGTTAGTCGATCAGGCAGCAGAATGGACATAACTTGGATGTCTCAGACCACGAGTGATAGTTTCTTCTAGGCAAGCAAGCGTATAATATTGTAGACTGCAATAATGTTTAACATTAGGAGTTAGTGGCAAAAGCAAGCCTTTTGGTACCTAAAATACTCATAATACAATTTTTCTTCAATATTCTGTCACAGACAATAATTTTTTATTCTGATTTAAGGTTAATTGCACATCTACGGCCTTACTAAAAATGTTACTGAACTTTGATCAATATCTCAAATTCTGTCTTCTTTCCGCAAGTGTCATTATGTGTTAACAAGAAGTTGATTAATTATGATGAGCATAATTTGAGTAACTTTTATCAGTAATGCTCCTGTTACTTACACTATCACTACAGTTGTGGGTAATACTGCAGGATAGAGCTGTTATAGTATTTATAGTACTTTCAATTAAATTTTCATGCATTAATTAGTTGCTAACGTGTTCATATAGTTTTGTTTGTGACTGTGCTACTTATGTAACAGTATCTAGTTGGCTTAATAATGTAATAGCCTTGTGTTTATAGTGCAGTTACCTAATTATTCATGACTTGTACCTACCTGTAGTATAATATATCACAACTTTTAGTTCCCATTTTTGACAACTTTTATTATCCGTTCGGTCTATTTGAAAATCTATGGGGGAGACATATGTTCAGCAGTGGAGTTATTGTGGCTGAGATAGAGTACAGCGTAAAATTTTCTAGCTTTGTTCGCTCACAGGACATCGCCTTGTTTAGTCAAGAAGCTAAAGACGTGTGCCAGGATCGTAGGAGGTGGAGAGATATTGTCTCTGCCTACCCCCATGGGAAAAGGCGTGATTGTATGTATGTACGTTGTTGTTTTAGCATGTAGAATCTTACTACTGGGTAAAGGCCTTCCTCATAGATGACGTTCACATATTATGTCATAAATAAATATTCAATTACTTAATATTTTCGTTATTATAATTTAAAAAAACTGAAACAACCAACTGCGAAATGCGCAATTTTATTTTAAAACACGATTTTGCTGTAATTTCTATAGGACGAATCTGAAAGAATCTGAATCCCTTCAAAAAATATTTTTCTAATCGATTTAAAATGATGGCAACAAACACAAAAATGCAGTCAAATTGCGAACCTTTCTTTTTGAAGTCAGTTAAAGTTGAGCCATAAATGTCTGAATTAGTCTTCATAAATGTTGTAGACATCCTATAATATTTTTTTCGTACATTTCCAGAAATTCCTGGCAAAGTCTGGTGCGACGAACGAGGCCGGCGACGTCACACTTTCAGAATTCATCCACTATGTACGCGAACATGAAAAAAATCTAAGGCTTCAATTCAAACACTTAGACAAGAACCAAGATGGTACGATATTATCAATCTCTTCTATATTCCATTAAAATTAAGAGTGCTTTCACACTTTGCGGTCTTGTGTTCAGCCGCGTGGTAACAGCGTTGTAGCAGCCGATGCTTTGATATTGCTATGATTACAACTGGATTTGTATAGTGCAGCATGTTCGCGCAGCGACATCACTCTTCTGAAATGCAAACGAAAGCTGTCATTCTTAATGAGTCCTTAGTCCGACCATCGCCCGTCTCGCTCGAGCGTACCCACAATTTTGAAAGATATAAAATGACTGCATGAACTTATGAAAAAAAAAAAGTTTAAAACTAAAAAACAATATCATTCCAGGCAGACGCAGATTCCATAAATGTTACTTAACGCGGCGGGGTGCTATTCGCTATGGCCATTGGCGGTGTAAGGCTTTGCAATTGTCGTCGAAATTTAGACTATGTTTTAGGCTTTAAAGCGTAATTTACAATTTTAGGTTTTTATGCGTTACGTTATTTTGTAACAACGTAACACACTATGGGTTTCAAATGAAAGGGTTTACTGTGAAGAATACGCAAAGCTAGTTTATTTTTTTACTAACAATTATATTTATTTTCAGGAAAAGTGGATCTGGAAGAGCTTATTACTGCATTCGCCGATCTGGGCATTGCTGTCAGCAGCAATGAAGCGACAGGACTACTTAAAAGGTACTTTGCGTCTACTTTAGTAATATATATCTTTTGCGAACTTACTAATTAGTGCTGTAGCATATTTTTTTGTTATATTTATTGCACTGCGAACTATATTATTTTTATTTTTGGAACGATTTTCCTTATCGCGATTCTCCAGACAATTGGTATGCAGTAACTGCAGGATATTCTGTGCATTTGGCGAATGAGACCAAGGCTGAAGAAGTTTAATACCAACACACTATCAGATCTATACGGACCGAACATCATGGAACGAACTTTCAAAATTTGTTAAAGTGAATCGAGTTCAACAAACTGCTCTTCACACGAAAACATCTATTTCGTGTGAAGAGCAGTTCGTCGGATACGGTTGGTACTTTGACTGTATGCTGTGTCGTCACAAGAACAATGGGGTATGTAAAGATATATTTTTTATATTTTATTTGGTAGATTAGGTCCTTTTAAAGAACTAATTTCAACATTTTTTTATTCTATTCAGTGGTTATTTTTTAAACGTCAAATCGTGATGACGTCACAAATTAGTTTGAATAGTATGTCATGTTTACCTACTAAAAATGTTTGTCATTATTTTTTACAGGGCAATAGTCAAGTACATATATTTTCAATGCTGTGTTGTCAGTGTCAAGTTACTAAATTATTTTTGGCACAGATAAAAAGGCGGTTTTGTCGTCATTTAGAGGTCGACTGAAGGTCAAATATTTTTTTGATTTTCGCAAAAATACGCGCCATCTCATTATTTTAAGATCCCAAAGTAAAGTAATATGGTTTAGATACATGTAATCTCGAAATGGTTTTGGAATCAGCAAATATCACATATTTCTTTATATTATACTTCGTTTGAAAGGTTCGCTCCATGTTCGATCCGAATTGATCCAATCGTTTTTCGGTATTTAAGAATTCGACTGTCACAAATAAAAAGTGTCTTTGACTCTTTAGTCAACTCAGGAAGTCAATGCTGCTATTTCAAATGCAAATAAATATTGTGATTGTTGGTCAACTGTTGGTCCCATAACAGACTCGATTTAAAAAATAGAAGGCTTCTATTGGACAACAATTTTCATTTGAAGATTTAAATAGTAGCGTTGACACTCAAGTGTAGAACTCTTGCACTCACCAGATAAATCCTATCTTTTCACTAGCCATTGCATGTATAACATTTGCAACTCGTACGACAATACATTTATAGTGAAGAGATACATAAATCTGAATTCGATAATAATTGCATCCGTGATTATCCGTCGTCAATGAAACCGAAATCAACCAATAATTCGAGTCTTGTCTACGAAAATCATTTTTGCACACGATTTTTTTACTTTCAAAGTACAGTTAGAGTGGAGATCTTATCTTAGAAATATCGTGGCTAAAACCGCGAGGAATAGATACTACACAATCTAAAATATAAAAAGGAACTTCGTTCTATCTAAGTGTTCGGGGATACCATATATTTTTTCTTATTTCTGTATTTCAATTTATAATGTATGGTTATATATATAAACATGTATATTTTATTTATTATAGCTTCTATTTTGGTTTCTGTTGGGAACAATTAACAAACAGCTTTAAAATTTAGGTTAAAGTTAAACAATAAAATGTTTCAGAAAAGCTGCATGGCCAATCTTTTGGTGGTAAGTCGAGAGAAGTCACCGGCTTGGCTTCGTCGAATCACGCAACCAACAAACATTCAAATAAAAAAAAAATAACTCATAAAGCTGTAAATTTGCTATACTTATTGAAAAAAAAATGGCCATGCTTCACAAAAGAAAAGGTGTTTTGTGCACTGTGTTTGATTATATTCAGCCAATATTTTCATTCATTAGAAAAAACGTAAACGTTATGCGTTGTTTTTTTTTTTTTTTTATAATCATACAGGATTTACTATTTCATACTACACGATGACTAATTAGCATGTAGATATGTGTGAAATATTTGTTTAAAATGCTGCATTTGGTAAATCTTCTCTCAGCTGACTTTCCCATATTTAAGATATAAAATTGCTGAATGGAATTTCAAACACCGTTAGCCAAAAATATAGAATAAAATTTCACAAACATTATAAAAATACTTCATTTACATTCAAGTATATTCTTATATTCTTATATTCTTAAGTTCCCGGCAGCTTAGTGGTGAGACCGTCTGACTTGCGATCCGCAAGTCTTGAGTTCGAATCCCACGGCACGCACCTCTGTCTTTTCGAAGTTATGTGCGTATTGTTGATTGCCGCCAACTTCAAACGGTGAAGGAAAACATCGTGAGGAAACCTACATGTCTGAGAGTTCTCAATGATCTTGAAGATGTGTGAAGTCTGCCAACCCGCACTTGGCCAGCGTGGCAGACTATGGCCTAACCCTTCTCACACTGAGAAGATGGCCCGTTCCCAGCAGTGGGACAGTTTGTACAAACAGGGCTGATAAAAAAAAAAAATTCTTATAAATAAAAACAATAAAAAAAAACTAGAACATAAACATTTTACAAAAATTTCATTTAGATTAAAGTATATTCATAGAAATAAAAACAGAACTGAAAAAACTGGAATCGATTCTTACAAGTACGTATGAGATTTTTTAAACGTTTCTGATGTCATTTGTTCGGATTTTTCGTAAGACCATTTAATAATTTTCTATTTTCAAAAATGTTGGTTTGCCTGAGAGAGACTTGTAATTTCTTCAGCGCTTTAACGGTGGTTTTGTATAGCGTTAATACGATGATGCGTCTGTGCGATTGAAATACAAATAAGACTTTTCCAAGTATAGTTGTAACATTATTTTTATATGATTAGATTGTTTTTTCCAAATTTAGTATTTTATTTTTTTTACTTCGGAATTATAACGAAATTTTCAAAAAGCAAACCGTATAGTCGTTGACATTTATGATTTAAATCAGATAAAAAAAAAAAAACTAAATCGATTAATGTTTGGGGGTAGAAAACAGTTTCCTTATATTTCTATTGGAAAACGCATGACAACAATTCTCTTAGGGCCGGAGCTCACTGCCGGCACGGCACGGCTGGCGTGTCATGGCAAAAGATTTTATTAATCAAGTTATTTAAAATCTTATTTCAATGACTTAAGAATTCATGTTACTTAATTCAATACCACGATGCCGTGGCATGACGCGATGTGCCCGGGATGCTGCGGCATGACGTGTCATGCCGTTTCATTCCACGGGTTGCCGCGGCGCGCTACTGCATTCCGCAAGACGTATGAGTTACTTTGTGTCGAGGAATTCTGATTGCTAAGCTAGTTGAAATAAGGTAAAAACTTGTACACCGGTCATTTCGGTTAATGGGGAGCAAAACTGATTAATGTCAGAGTGGCTGGGCTTTCAGCAGGATGCCACGGCATATCGCGGAATGCCACGGGACGCCGCGGGATGCCGCAGCACAACCTGCCGTGCCATGCCGTGCCACGCCGTCAGTGAGCGCCGGGCCTTAGTCACTATAATATAAAATATTATATTATTATTATTATATCAGCCTGTATTGTCCTATTGTTGAGCAAAGACCTCCTTTGGAAGTCACTATAAATACGGAAGAAAACAAAGTGACAAAATTTTAAATTGTTTCTGTTACCCACCTGTAACTGTAGGTCGTTTGGTTGAATGAAGTCAACTGGTCATATTCATATTTGAATCGCATTATATCCATGATACTCGTTTGAAAACGCATTGTTCGACAAAGATAACGCAGTATAAAACTACCATTTTGTTTGAAGCTTAGTTTTTTTGATGTGGCATTTAAAACGGCGCTTATTTTACGTCTCTTTTCGTGCTAGTGCGTTAGAAAAGAATAGCGATTATGTAAAGTTGCGTTATTGAAGAATCGACGTCTGTAAGGTACCACAATTACGTACTGTGAGGGTGTAACGGTGGCATTTAAGGCTATTCCTACTGAAGATAATATGTGAAGTGTCAAAAATTCTTAAATATAAAGCACATTTTGTTGAAGCACTATTATTATTAGCGGGATATTTACCGTGGTTCGCGTTAATTTTGAGCTCCCTACAATCATTTTGTTATCATTTGACAACAAAAAACATTTTGTTTTGTTTTGACATTATGTTGAGTTTTAGTGTTCGTGTTCATGTATTGTCTCATCCATAGGAGTACGGAAGCCTCGGTGTACGAGTGAAACTCACTCGCACACCGAGGGCTTCCGAGGCTTCCGCTCGGTCCTCTACGGACACTGAATAAGAACAAAACTACCACAAATTAAGCAAATTACTTCATTGTTTGTATTGTAATTAGAAGCGTTGTTGCGTCACGAAGATTCGGATTTTTAAAGAGTTTGTTTATATTTAATTTAGATTTAAGAGATTATTTGCAAAATTAAGGTTAATTACTTAGGATCAGAAAAGTGTTTCCTTAATAACCTTTTTGCTCACACTGAAGAGGAAAGTTCATTACGCTCTAAGTTCGGCGCACTATGGCAATAAAAAAACAATACCTTGTTTTACTTGGCTTTAAAATAAGATTTTAATGATTTTTTTGATTCGATTCTAGATACACTTTTACGTCATGAGTGGGCAGGGCTATGTGTTACAAGTATTTTGTTAAGAACTCTTTACCATTTTGTATGTGTGTGTACTACCACGTTCAGAAAAATAAATAAATCTTAAATCTTGATTTGTGCTGAACTGCCAATAAATAATAAGCACCTGGACGACCGAGCTTCACTCGGATTTTTCATGACTGAAAATACGAGCAAACCCGGGTACCCACTAAAAATGAAACCTAGCAAGATCGATTTATCGTCCCCTAATCTACCTACAAACCAAATTTCATTAAAATCGTTGGAGCCGTTTCCGAGATTCAGATTATATATATACATATATACAAGACTTGCTCGTTTAAAGGTATTAGATAAGATGCGATGCGATGTTGTGGTTAGTTTGTATATTAATTTATATCTTTATAAAAATGTTAAAACCAATACAGAAGATTTAATACTTACAAAGTAGTAATGAATTATTCGAGGAACTTCTTCGAGAGCTTTCTCGTTTAATGAAAAAGGACCACAGCAGCTCAAAAATAAGGTTGTTTATCGATGTGTTCATTTGAGTGGTTGTCCTCAGGATGGATCAGGACGGCAGTTTAAACATCAGCTACGACGAATGGCGAGACTACATGCTCCTGGCGCCTGCGTCGGACATACACGCACTGATTCACTTCTGGCGGCATTCCACTGTGAGTACATAGCTTTATAAATACGCGCGAACTAAGTTGACAAGCTGAAGTCTATACTCTCTATGGCCTAGACAATAAAATGAACATTCTACTATGGAAATTAACGTGGTTTTCACATATTTTTAATAAAATCTACGGGACACTAACGGCTGTTTTGTGTCGAAACTATAGCCGGATATTTCGACTCAAAACCCCCCATTGCTACGATACGCATGTGCACTTTGCTTTATTTGAATATAATTATAGGTAGATTAATTCTCTACGACCTTCGGCCATGCTAAGCATGGATGTGCATAGTAATGCATAGCCTCTGCGTGGACATTCCATGCAGAAATAGAACCTTTGTTAACATTCTTAATCACGTTCGCGTTCACAGGGCTTATTGTTTATGGCGTTTGATTACGTAAGGCCCAATTTACATACAAAATTAGACTTCAAAGTTCACTGCTGAGAGTATAATTTTCAGCGTCAACCCTAGCGAGATACATGCTCAATGGTCACAGGAAATAACTCCCTCAGGTCATCTTAGTTCGCGCGTCGTGTACCTTAAGAATAGGCTCAAAGCACGCGGCGATTTCTCTCGCGCATCACGACATTTTTGAAAATATAAAACCGCCAAAACAAATTCTCTTCAATTCTCTCGCTTTTCTATTATCCCTACTGAGTGAATTTATATGTACGAGAATGTTGTGATGAGCGAGAGAGATAGCTGCGCGCGTTGATCTCCTTAAGGTTTTTTTTTTCCAGCTGTATGTTAAACGTCAATGGATTCAGAATTTTACATCGTATCGTGATTGTAAATAGCGCGAGGTATTTGTTTTTCCAATGCCTGCGACATATGAATAGAAAGTCTAACCTAAGCTCTAAAACCAAACTCAAAATATATACAGCTCTAATAAGACCTTGCTTCACTTATGCCGCGCCCGTATGGAGTAGCACCTGTCTATCAAACCTTGCTAAGCTTCCACTTTTGCAAATAAGTAATAAATTTTATATATACACTATCAAAGTCACAGAAACAAACTAATTTCTAACATAGGAAAAACTCGGTTTTCAAATCTTCTATATGTCGATTTATACAAAAGATATCGGTTACCCCAACGCTATCTACTCGTCGACGATTGCGTTTGACGCATAACTATAGCTTGACCACCGTAAAGTCGACCCTCTTGAATATATGCGATGGACGCGGGGCGGCGGGTGTGCACGGGTACACACGGCATTGTCACCGCAGCGAGATATCTCAAAATAAATTCTCGTGTTGTTATTTAGGAGATAATAAGATCACAGTTATGTGAGTGTACGAGATCGCAGTTGTAATAAAATATTTAAGTCAGTCAATTTATTCATAAAATGTCAATTTACACGTCAAAAAATATAAATATAAATTTCACACAGAAATAATTTCGATTTAAATAAGATATTGTTAATACAAATAAATAAAATCGAAATATTAAAAAATTCATTCAATCAAATTCATACTAAGAAATGTCACCAAGAATATAGTAAATTAAACATAAAAACTTAAATAAAAACATTAAGTTAATTCAATTTTATATTCATAAATTCGTCAAAACTATAAAATGCTTGCTCAATGAGCCAAGTTTTAAGTTTATTTTTAAATTGTTGTAGACTTAACGCTTCAGTGATATCAGTTGGTAATTTATTATAGACAGTCGGACCCATGACATGCGTCAACTTGGATGACTTTGCGAGAGACCGTGGAATAGCTGCTAACTTGCCTCTGTCTTGCGTCTGTTAATAGTTAGCCAGCGAAAATACTACATAAAATGCACTATAGTAATTTTATAAGTTAGCCATTATATTAAACATATCATAGGCAATATAATTACCACAGGTTTTAAAATGTTATATTATTGTTTAAACATAGTTTTTAAAATACTAATATAGGAGTTTTTAGCTTGATAGTTATATGTGTGAAATGTTATGTTTTTACAATTTATAGACTGTCTATTTTGTATGTGTAATTTACTTACGATAAATACAGACTTTTTGAAAATAAACAAACAAATTCCTGCGACAGGAGATTGTTTATTCTTTTAGTCTTCAATTGTTTGATCCTTTCATAACAGGATATTATGTTGTTTTTTTTTATACATTATAGATCTACGATTGACCACCAACTCGCCTGATGTTAAGCGACGGTGTGGCCGAAGATGGAGCTCGTCGATCTAGAAGATATCTATTCACTCTAGCCTTGAAAATTCCAAAATTGTAGGTCTCAGGAAACAGAGATGGCGGCAACGAATTCCATTCTTGTGCAGTACGCAACAGGAATGTGGATCGATATCGCTGAGTACGGATTTTTGGCATTTCAACGAGAAATGGGTGGTAATTCGCCGACTTTCTGCTAGTCCTGTATATGTTATTTGGGACACTCTGTTGCTACAAATTAATGCGTCTAAACTTGGTTGTGATCAACCTGGCTTATTATGTAAACATGATCCCACTTACCAGCATATTGAACAAATATTGCCGTCTCGCGCGCACACTTATCGCAATAAGATTATGCGTGAGGGACGTCTAAGAAATTTATCTAAGTTCCTGTCAAATTAAAACTATCGTTTCACGATGACGATGATGATGATAAACATATTTAAAAAATATATTCAAAATAAATCCATACTAGGTATTTGATAATTTTGACAGGAACGTGAGAAAATATGTTGCTGTTCTGTTTTATTGTTCATATTTTTGATGCGCATGTGCAAAACAGATGTAACTTAAAAATAGAGAATAAAATTCCGCTTTTCGGTGTGCGGTGCGGATATTACGAGTAAACTTTAATCCAACTTTAAACATCTAGCATATTTCTGCTTCGTCGTCAAGATGGTACTGACAAGGCAGGTACCAGTAAGTACCAGCTTAAAAGCTAGAAACGGAAACAAAGTAGACATTTAAATCCCATAACTTAAACGTAACTATGTTTAAGTCAGTTATGAAGATGAAGGTCCGTGAAGTAACACCTGATTCATTAAATTTGTTAAAAAATTAATTTTAAACATACTTATACTAAAGTTGTTACTATATTGTGACCTCTGAATTAATGAACCACATATTAATAATAATTATTAGATTAAATATACACACAAAAATACAAGAATGAACACACAAACTTACTTACTATGTAGTAAGTAAATGTCAAACTGTTAACTGCAGTAATAAGGCTGCCAATTCACTACTGGACTTGTTAGTAGCCTCAGTGGGATTAATCCTGTTTGTATAAACTAGCCTACTGCTAGACACGGGCTGTCTTATCATTGAGAAAAGCTGTTCATATCTTCTAGAACGTTAAAAACTCTCAGACATTTTTCATTCAAAGTTTTACCACGATGTCCTATGCAATATGCACTATGCAATTAAAAAAATGCGCAAAACTTCGAAAAGACAGGAGCGTGTCTTAGGTTTTGACGCCGAGAACTATGGATCGAAAGTCAGACAGCCTTTTTAACTAATCTTCCGTATTTTTCTCAGAAAAGTTTAAGTTATATCGGTTAAACATAGTTACAAATTTATACTATAATTTATTTTCATATTCGATTACGCGCGTCTTTATGAAGAAGAAGTATTTGGGGCTAATTTTATTATGTTACTAACATTTAAACAAAATTACTGAACTAAAAGTAGTATCTACTTTTTCTCACTACCGCAATTAAAAGGTAGGCATGCGCTCTGCGAATTTAATTTGCGTTTTAAAGAGCGTGTAAGAAAATTGGCCCCAATTTGGAAACGTGTTTTTGTTTGTTTTGTTGGGAATATTTCTTAGAAGCGTACACCACCAAATAAAGTCACCACCGTTTTACTGAGCCTTGTCTAAAACATAACCACGACTTAATTTGTTTGTATTGAATTTTACTATGACTTATTTGATAACTTTTGTCCTATCTACGAAGAACTTTAAAGACTTAGATACAATGAATACTTGGCAACGGCAAATATATAATTTATGCGATGCCATAATCCTTGCAGTGGGGAAAAAGATGCCTTAAAACAGTATTTTACATCTCAATAGTGTTCTTTTTTCAAAAGGTTACGACCCGTTCTGCTCAAGTCTGTATTTTATCTGATGCTCATAAATGAATTCAATAGTTAAGATTTGTTTGGAATAATTTTCTATTGGTATTTAAATGACGCGCCTTTATTACTTTTAATCTCTTTTCCAGGGATATTAAGGCGTACATAACAAGACACTTTTTTTTATTTAACACAAGTTCCGCCCCGCGGGGTCGTCGTATAACTTTGAAATGAATTGTTTTTTTATGAATACAAGAGAAAAAAATATGTTACGACAAAATTCTGTCTTCGAAAAATATTCTGAAGTTTTTATTACATTATACATTATTATAATACACCCGTTTATTAATTTGACAACGTGTTGGAACAGACGTTTTCGAACGCAGCTTAACACAAGTTCTTCGACTTGACAATTGAAACGCTTGAAGCGCCACCTAGAAAACAACGTAAGAAAGTTTTTTTTTAAACCCTTATTGCTTTCAATGTCATAATATGCATAAAGAAAAAAACATGTCACCACGTTTTCCATCTGGATTCGCGTCTAGTGACAGTCGATGTCATCCTGAGGTCCTACACGTGATCACGCGTCGACTCCAAGGAGTTGTAGATTGTCAAGCACTCAGCCATGTATACGAAAACAAGTCTATTTCGTGTCAGGATCGTATTTAGGACGATTTCAGGGGGTACGGTTGCGAATACACTGTATCACATACAGTGTATTCGCAACCGTACCAGTTCCGGCGTTGAAAAATGAAAATTTTGCTTTACGGTTTTTAACACTAGTATTCTTAACTCAATTGATAGGGTTGATAGTCTTGACGCACGTTTAATATAGTATTTTGGACGTGTATGTTTGTTTTAAGGCCCAAAGCTGTGTGGCGCCGTCTCGCTGACGCAAAACCTTTTGACATTATTTTTTTAGGATATAACATCTTTGAAAGATTAGTAGATTTAAGATCTTTGAAATTACTGGTGATAACAATTTGGAATTAGTCTCTTGAGAACGCTTACAAATGTATTTGTTTAATTTGTTATTTTTGACTGACTCAGTTGGTAGTAAAAGTAAAAATAAGTATATATGTATTTTATCAGCCATCTAGTTCCATAGTACAAGCTTTGCTTAGTTTGGGCTAGATGGTGTTGTGTGAAATGTCCACTAATATTTATTATTTATTTTATTAACAACAACTGTTATTTTCATATACATTGTATTGACCGGAATAAACGTTCTAACGTCATAATTTCTGCTCAGAACTCATTGTTAATACATTGTAATAGTTTCCTCATGGGTCTAAAACGCACATACCTATCAAAAGTACTTTCAATAATTGTATGTCGAAAATGACTTAACGCAGCCTAACATTAGATACTACGCGCAGCTGGCACATTGAAAATATAAAATATGTAATAAATATGTATTCGTGATACTTTGAAAATGAGTTTCAATTTCGCGATATTTTTATGGTTTTGATTTTTTCCATATCTGAATCGTAATGAGTATTCAGGTACAACACGGGGGCAATTCAGTTTATCAAGACCGCTCCGTAACTGGATACGTGAACCGTTTCCCGTTGGCCGCTGTATTTTTTTGATTCAGTCACTTTTATGTCATCAATACTACAACAACTGGGAACATGCAATATTTTTATTTTTGTTTTCATTTTAAAGAATTCCATGTAGAATAGACCACAATTATATAAAAAAATTAAAACATTGTAATTTATCGGAAAAAAGGTGTTTAAATTGACAGTTTAAATTTTTGCGCGACAATAGACCTATAGTTCAGATGACGTCATTCCTGTCTGTCACACGATAACCTTCTTTACGTATTTTATGCTCCAGAGTAACTCGACTTTTTACTGTACATAATTCTCCATCTCTTTTAATTTGGTCATAGCCGATTGCGCTATCGCCGTAAGATTCTCTTATTGAGCTGAAATAACTGCAATGTGTAGCAGCCGCTGAATAAAATACAAAGTTTAACAACTATGATTTATACGTAGTAAATTAGTCCCTTTCATTTCTACACTTGAAAACTCCGCTCGCTAAATCAAAAAATGATAGCAGCCAATAGGAAATGCTTCGCACAAGGTTCAGTTACGGATCGTTTTTGATTAACTGAAATGCCCCCCAGGTGTATGTGATATCTAGTATTTGGGCAGACTCGCGGCCGTATTGGCTTATCGGTAATTTAACTAATAATCGGATCTTATTGAAACGCTTCAATGAAAACCAGCATTGTACTTATGAAACCTAACTTGAGTTTATCCAATTACCATTAAAATCCAAATTAATTTCACAGTATATCTGATGTAGAATTAAAACGAAAATCAATATAATTCGCTCTTCAAAATATCTGTAAATCATAATGATATAAAATAATAATTGAGAATAAAGCGCTACAGATTGACGTCATTATGGAGGGCTCGTGCCTTATTTTTTTTGTGTAATGAGAAATCCTCCTTCTTGCTCAGTCAGTCGATTGACCACCAACTCGCCTGATGGTAAGCGACGATGTGGCCGAGGATGGAGCTCGTCGATCTAAAAGATTTCTTAAAGCTACTAGTCTTGAAAATTCCATGTATGTTGCCCTCAGGAAACTGAAAGCAACATCAAGAACGTGTATTAAAATCGTTGAGTACGGATTTTTGATATTTTAATGAGAAATGGGTGGTAGTGTGCCGACTTTCTGCTAGTCTTGTATGGAATAGGGAGGGTGGAATTAAGTCGTGGAGTTCACACCCGGAGCTTTTTATTCGTGGTGGGACCTACTGTAGTTTATTTCCACCCCATCCTTAATCCGGCCTTTCGCGTGCTCTTTCAGGTCAATAAGCAATCTTTATCCAATACGCAAAGTGGTATCAAAGACCTGTCTTGTGACAAACGGCTCTGTTCTAAACCGATTTTCTACATGACTGTACTGTAAGGTAATTCTTGGGAATATTTATTTCTAAATATTTCTATAATAGCTGCCTCCTGAACACAGCTTTGCCGATTTTAAAGTGTGAAGAGTCGTTATATTCTTTTGCATCTCTCGAGTATCATGTGTACACTCATAAACATTTGGATAATTATAGTTACCTCCTTCAAAATACGCAATTCATTCACTTGGATGATATTTTTCAGTTATTTTGTTATGAAAACCAAAGTATTGAACCGATTTAATAACATTTATTCCGAATTTCATTTATTCATTTATTGAAGTTTCCGGCAGCCTAGTGGTGAGACCGTCTGACTTGCGATCCGCAGGTCCTGGGTTCGAATCCCACGGCACGCACCTCTGTCTTTTCGAAGTTATGTGCGTATTGTTGATTACCGCCAACTTCAAACGGTGAAGGAAAACATCGTGAGGAAACCTACGTCTGAGAGTTCTCAATGATCTTGAAGATGTGTGAAGTCTGCCAACCCGCACTTGGCCAGCGTGGCAAACTATGGCCTAACCCTTCTCACAATGAGAAGATGGCTCGTTCCCAGCAGTGGGACAGTTTGTACAAACAGGGCTGATAAAAAAAAAAAACATTTATACGGGACCACTCCGGGTATTACCTACCAAACAAAAACAATTCATAATCAGCGGACTCATCGTTGAATAAACATACAAAGTACAGTCGAATTGAGAACCTCCTTCTTTTTGGAAGCCGGTTAAAAACTGAAAAAAATCAGACCTCAGAATGCGTAATTTTGTCCTAAAATCAAACTGCTGAACCGATTTTAATCAAATTTCTATGAGACCAATCTGAAAGTACATATATCTTTTCAAATAAAAAAAACGTGTTTTTGCTTTCGGGTATTATGTTAATCTTTTAATATAGATGTTGCCATATAACTATATATCTTTTGAAAAGTGGATTGCGCGTTTGGATTTTATATACGCAGTTTTATATATGTATTTACATAGGTTATTCTACACTACACCAAATTTATAAGACGATCATAAGACCTGTCGTCCTGTATGGATCAGAGTGCTGGGCCACCAAAGGGGAGAATGAAAGGAAATTGTATGCAGCGGAGATGCGAATGTTGAGATGGATGTGTGGAGTAACAAAATTAGACAAGATTAGGAATGAGTATATTAGAGGAAGTATGAAAGTAGCACCAGTGACCGAGAAGTTAAGGAGTGGAAGGCTATCCTGGTATGGACACGTCATGAGAAGGGAGGATAGCCATGTATGCAAGAGGGCCCTAAATATGATGGTAAGCGGCAGGGCCGGGAGAGGGCGACCAAAAAAAGTGTGGATGAACTATGTGAAAGAGGATATGTGTGTAAGGGGTGTGAATGTAGAAATGACGGCTGATAGAGTGAAGTGGCGAAAGGAAACATGCTGTGCCGACCCCACCTAGTGGGATAAGGGCAAGGAAATGATGATTCTACACTGAAAATTCGGGCCTACGTCGTAACAAAAAACTCTGCTTCAGCCTAGATCTATTTCGTATGAATAACATGCATGATGTATTTATTAATCTCAATGAAATAATCTTTATCCAATTGGATAGTTGCGCGAAAATTACTGCGTAATGGGTGGGTGTGTCGCGTAGAGACGAATCGTTCTTCTGTTGTGCTGTGACGTTTGTTATTGTAAAATGTATATAGGTACTGATTCCTAGGGATGACAATATGTATATTATTTTATGAAACCATGACGCACAGTGTTTGTGAATTATTTTATTCGTAGAACTGAGATTTTATTGTTGTCGTTTAATTATTTATCAAATTGGAATTGTAAATAAAACGAATAACCAGAAACACGCTCACTTCTAATCAATTCAAACTTAACAATAGCCCAATAGAAAAAGTAAAAACATTCAAATATTAAGGTAGTATCATCATATTATACCCTAGATTTAATTGTCCAAATATAATTATAACAAAACAAGCTTTCAACAAAAAATATTATTATTATTATTAAATCCAAAATTTCAAAAATCCCAAGAAAAGTTTTAGTTAAAGTGCATATGAATTATATGATCATAATGGTTTGATAATGGTTGATTTTGTCGAATAATGAAGAATCGTTGTTCTGCTGTCCTAATCTTCTGTTATAGTGATAATAATTGATGTATCTATAACTGAACCTACGTAAATAGGAAGGTTTCTGGGCGTAATTAAACAGAAACTTAATGAATCTAACCTAATGATTGTTCGGGCAAATGAAACTTATAGAATCAGACAATCTTTGAAACGGATACGGGCATGTAAGATTCAAACACATGTAAATCGGATCATAAGTGCGCACAGTTCAGCACTATTCAGTATCAGGCCTATCACAATAATCAATTGTTATCATCCGTTAGAGAACGCGACGCAGCTACCGCGACGTTCCGCGAGCTCTTTCTCGTCATTTGAATATTCTGTTCCATCATAGAACTATTGGGAATTAGCGTCTCTTTACACGACTGTGCAAAAAGGAGGGATGTTTTCTGAGTATATTTTCGTCTGTATGTGGATATGTATATATGTTTCTATATTACCGACTACAGCCTACATACATAGTTGTACAAATATTGTTAAATATCGATTGAACTTGTAACAGCTTTAAAACATCGCACCTGCTTAATAATGGTTCAGAGACCATATAAAAAATACAATTATCGAAAACGAATAATATTATTTAGGGGTAGAAAACAGTTATGTCCTGTTGTATAAAAAAACGCGGAATTTACTGGTAAAAGTAAAAGTCTATGAATACATATGCACCATATTTTGCAAGTCAAAATATCAATTCCTTCTTTAACTGAATAATATATGTGTCACATATTTTGCTATGAAAATATCTTCCGTCTATTAGTTAAAGTAAAAAGCTTTCCTCAGATGTTGCTTACGATGTCGGATAGAACATCTCTCATCTCTGCTGAAATAAGTATTTTATTTAATAACTTTATTTTATTATTATTTTTATTTTATTTTATTTAACAACTTTTTTCTACTTCGGTCTTCGGGACGGTCGAGGGGTCTTCGACCTCCCGACCTTGCGCAAAAATTTATAACAAAAATAATACTTAAAAGTTTTTATTTTCAAGCTGGACAGGCTCGGTGGTAGTACGACTGCTTCCTGAGCTGTGGGTCGTGGGTTCGATCCCCACCCAGGGCAAACATTTGTGTGATAAGCATGGATGTTTGTTCTGTGTCTGGGTGTTTCTATGTATTATAAGTATGTATTTACAAAAAAAAGTATATATGTATTCTATCAACCATCTAGTTTCCATAGCACAAGCTTTGCTTAGTATGGGCTAGATGGTGCTGTGTGAAATGTCCACCAATATTTATTATTATTATTAAATATACATATATACCTATACACATATAGTTATGTGAATACATTATTAACTATTTTGACATTCATTTCCACGTATATTGCTATCAATCTGACATTTTTGGTGTATTATATTTTTTTCTTCCTGAATTGTAATGGCAATGCTTGTATGCTTAAAAAGCAGCATCTGGCAGACTACATTCTACACCCCTTTATGTATCTTGTAACCCAGGCTTACAAGGTCAATAAATGGAATGTGAGAAAAAAAAAAGAATGTGCCAGATTGAGGGTCTTGCGTTAAGGATAGGATCAAAACGCGCAGCTATCTCTCTCGCACATCACAACATTTTTGAACATATAACATCACTTATTAGGGATATTAGAAAAAATTGTGAATTGTTTATTTAAGTAGGAGAAATATTAAAAAACTTTTTACTAAGTTATAATTTATATTGAGTAGTGAAACAACATATATTTTCTAACTCTTCAACCAATTTAAAAGAAATCGAAGAAAAACTTTAAAAAGATATCACTAAATAAAAAAATCTGTCTTTCACTTTTCTAATATAGATACTCAGTGATTCTATGTGTTTAAAAATATTATGAAGCGCGAGAGAGATAGCTGTGCGCTTTGAGCCCATCCTTAAATGTTTGTCCAGGTGTCCAGGCTTACCTCTGTTACTGCTGGCCAATATTTTATATATCCTTAAATCCACTAATACCAGTTAAATGTAGCTTCAAAAGGCGTCAAAACACATTTTTTTTCACTGTGACAATAGCTACTTTATAACACCCTTGGGTCGTTCGAAAGAAAAAAAGCAGCGTACAGACAGTGTTATCATTTTATAAGCTTAATGCCTTTCATGTTACACGAGAGTTTAAGTAAATATCTTTTTCGACTCTTGAATAATTTGAAAAGAACGAAAACGCTGGTGCAGTGGTGGCCTCTCGTGAAGGTTTCCCTTTCACTTCGAGAAGCCTCGCCTTTGAGACTTCCTCTTCGAAATGTTATTTTTAAGATTCCGTACTTAGTAAAAACCCTCATAGGGTCACTTCTTTGTCCGTCTGACTGTCATGACTCTTTTACTGAGGAACGCGTATAATTTTAGTGTTGTAATTAATATTAAGGCCCCGATTGTGCGCAAAAGCAGCAAAAACAGCTCTTTGAAAATTTAAAAAAAATAATTCAAGCTCAAAATGTTAGTATGTAAAATGCTGGCCTGTTGCGGAAAAAAGTTTCGATAGCTTTTTTTTTAATAATATGCCATTTTATTTATTTTTTAAATTGAACTCCAAGTTGTTTTATTGTAATTTTTAACTTTTTCAACTAACTAAAAAAAGAAGGAGGTTCGCTATTTCGGTGTTTTTTATGTTTGTTACTTTATAACTTCATCATTTATAAACTGATTCGGTTTTTTATTTGAAAGGAATGCTTTAAGATTAGTCTCATAGAAATTTCATCTAAATCAGTATATTTATTTTTAAAACAAAATATCGGAAAAATAGTAGATTGTTATACAAGGGGCTAAAACGACCTATTGTAACGAGGTAGATTTTTGCACAGGTAGTAAATAGAACCCGACTTACAATGGGTTTTTAGCGCCGTGTGTTACACTCTACTTTTTACTACGAGTGAGAGAAAATAAAATAATCCAATACAATAATTCAAAGTTTATTTTATTAAAAATGATATGTACAATTTATACAATTCTGGATATTTAACGAGATGTTTGCAAAGAGAATGTAAATATATTCCAAAGAGATTATTCTACCTTTGAATAAAGACTGTTTCGGGTATGTAGGCTCTTTGGTAACAGATAAACATTTAAAAAAATAATTACTTTTTCCCCTTGAGCTTAAAATGCTATTTTATCCCCGCTTTACTACGCTACAATGACGAACTTTTAGAGCAAGAGTAGGGAAAAATATTGATTGTATTTCTATTTCATAGTATTGTCTGTCTAGGTGGACGAAGTGATCCTAAAAACAAAACTACGCTCTTATAAAGCCTATTGTTTAATGTTTAAGTTATTTTTTTCAATATAAGGCCTTACGGAAAAATGTTACTTAACTTTGCTCAACTTTGTCTAAAATTTTCCGTCTTCTTTTCGCAAGTTTCATTACGTGTCATCGAGAAGTTGACAAAATATATTGAGCATTGCTAAAATTAGAATAACGTTTTCCGGTAAGACACATAACTATTAAAAACTGAACATCGGAGTCAATTCTTAAGGCAGCATTTTTTTTATCAGGCCTGTTTGTACAAACTGTCCCTTTGCTGGGCACGGGCCATCTTCTTATTGTGAGAAGGCAGCATGAAATTGATAAAAATTCAAAAAATAACTAAATTAAAAAACGAGAACGAAAATTGTTGTGAATTTCATTCTTTTTAAGCTTCCGTAATAGGCTCCCATTTGTGAGGCTACGGTGACTGGCTGTCTGTCTGTCCTACACTTAACCGGCTGTATCTTTCGAACGGTAATATATAAGTATACAAGGCTCAAAATTGGCAAGATTATAAGGTTTACTTTGATGTAAATCGTTTAAAAATTTAATTAAACGTTTATAAAAAAAAAAAAAAGTATATTGCATGGGAGTACAAAAAACAAGTTTGCGGTACTTTGCGGGATTTATTTTAATTTAGTTATTGTAGGAATTTCAATTAGTTTAATGGTGCCATGAGAACATACCCCATTGTGCCACCAATTACTTGAACATGTTGGGAAGTTTTCTTGTGTATATTTTGTCTCATGATCAATCTTATGGAGATCTTTATATAATTACTAGATCACCCGGGGCGTACTTCCTATCACCTATCAACGAGTGGACCGTTTTAGCGAGACAAACGAACAGCAATTGATTTTTTATATATATAGAGAGATTGTCTTAAATTAATCTTAATGTCTGTTCTATCAATATTTTAATAATATGTTACTTTAACATGTGTGGGATATGTAATGATTTATTTCAATTATATTGTTAATAGATTTTTTTTGTTACAAATGTTTAGTTTATTTCACTTACTTTCAATGATTACTATTTCTAATTTATGTATTAGTGCCTGGACTCAAGGGCGTCGCCAAGGGGGAGCAAGAGGGGGCAGCTGCCTCCCCCCCCCCCCCCCCCCCCTCCCCCTAGAGATTAAAAAAATGTAGGCAACTGCAAAGCAATCAAAGTCCTAAGGCCGTGCAATTGTACCTGTACCTACAATTCATATTTTTCTCATCCTCCATACTATTAACTTGCCCCCCCCTGGGCCATGGGCTGGCGACGCCCTTGCCTGGACTACAATTTTATCTTCCTGATATTCTTACTTTTGCATGCCGTAAGGTCGGATACGGAGCTCTGTTATTTATTAATTACAACTGTTTTTTTTGTATACATATATAATGCGTAATATGCGTAATAAAAGATATTATTAATTATAAAAAAGTTACGTAAATGTAGTAGACATTGTGCACAGAAATATTTTTTTCCACGCGTACGAAGCCTTGACCACAAACGAGTTGTCAAAACGAATATGATTGTTCTCGAGCAGTGGCCTCTGTTCGCGAATTGCGAGTGACCATTGAGGAGTCACATGCGCGCTGACGTCACACGGCTGCCAGCCAGCACCCGAACCGGTTACCACCGGCCGCGACGGCGGCGGTGGACCCACGCGACTCGAATTAATTATCACATTGTCACTGAATTATTGTCGCGAATAGAAATCTAGCGTGTTAGTATTTTGTAACGTCATTTTGAAAGAATTTTGGTGACGTGTCGAGGCAACCTAGTTTTTTAACTGTCTGCGCAAGATGAAGGACAATGTTTTTTAGGGTTCCGCACCTCAAAAGGAAAAAACGGAACCAAATATATAATTTCCCCCTTTTATCTACTAGTTTGTACGGAACCCTCGGTGGGCGAGTGTGACTCGCACTTGTCCGGTTTATTTGAAATCTAACTACTGAGCAGATTTTGATGAAATTTCTACTGGACCAACTTGAAAGTATATTCTTTCAAACAAAAAGAATTTCCCAAATTGTTTTGTAAATGACGGAGTTACGAGTATGCGGTAAAAAGTATAAAAAAATACAACTTAATTGAGAACCCCCCGTTTTGAAGTCCTTGCGTACACGACAGGGGCCAGTTATTTGATATATGTATGCACTTTCGTATTTTCCCAACTATAAATATCCCGTTCTAAAGTTATATAATATGTTCATATTATGGATTTCCCAGTCGCCGGTTTCTTACCAGTAAATCCCCGCGGTAAAAACGATACAAGTAACCGTCGACTCAACGAGGGTGTGGTCGAGGATGTATCACGTAAATCTATAAGATAACTATTCACTGTAGCGTTGAACATTTCGTGATTATAGTTATTCAGAAACAGAAAGTGGCAGGGTGTTCCAATGAGAAATGGATGATAATTCATAATAAAGAAAACTGATTTTTATGAAACAGCTGAGAACTCGACAAAAACCTCTTTCAAACGAAAAAACTAGATCCAAATCGGTCCATCCGTTTGAGAGACGCGATGCCATAGACAGACATACAAGATTCACAGATATTCAGATACACACGTCAAACTTATGCCACTCCTCTTATTGGGTCGTGGGTTAAAAAATAATTAAGTTCAAAATACCGTTAATTCAAATTCTCAATGGTTTAAAATACTGGAAGTCAATTTAACTACATATAAATAATAAATAAATATTTGTGGACATTTCACACAACACCATCTAGCCCAAACTAAGCAAAGCTTGTGCTATGGAACTAGATGGCTGATAGAATACATATATACTTTTTTTTTTTTTTTTTTTTTGTAAATATATACATATGATACATAGAAACACCCAGACACAGAAGAAACATCCATGCTCATCACACAAATGTTAGCCCTGGGTGGGGATTGAACCCACGACCTTTCAGTTCAGCAGGTAGACGTGAACACACTACCAACTGAGCCACAAAGCCAGTCCAAAATATCGAAATATGTAGAACGGTTATGACACAAAATGATTTAAAATCATTTAAGTTACGTTATAAGTTAAGTCTTATGATTTAAGATCACAATTTATTGTTCAACCTGTTTTATGCAAGGAATAAATGAATTATGAATTATGAAAGTTTTTCGATATTGTGGACATACATAGTTAAGTTATATTGACTTCCAATATTTTAAACCATTTGGAATTTCAATTTTCGGTATTTTGAACTTCAATATTTTAATGTTAAGTACATGGTAAATGATTTGCCAGAAGGTATGGTTTCAATTGACTGGCCTTGTGGCTCAGTTGGTAGTGTGTTTACGTTTACCTGCTGAACTGAAATGTCGTGGGTTCAATCCCCACCCAGGGCAAACATTTGTGTGATGAGCATGGATGTTTGTTTGTTGTTTGTGTCTGGGTGTTTCTATGTATCATATGTATATGTTTACAACAAAAAAAAGTATATATGTATTCTATCAGCCATCTCGTTCCATAGTACAAGCTTTGCTTAGTTTGGGCTAGATGGTGTTGTGTGAAATGTCCACAAATATTTATAAAAAAAAAAAAAAAAAATATATTAACCCAACTGTAATGTGGTTTGCTAACCAATAGTAAATAACTAAATGAGTATAAATATTTTAATCTTCGATATTCTAATGCGTACCCGATGTCTCTTATTAGGTTGAAATTCGTCAAATGGTTTAGACTGTATTAGATCAAGTCGAATTTATTTTTAGCCGACTGCGTAAGAAAGAAGGGCTATATTTTTACATAATAAAAAAAAAGATCTAAATGAATAAATATTGGTGGACATTTCACACAACACTATCTAGCCCAAACTAAGCAAAGCTTGTACTATGGAACCAGATGGCTGATACAATACACATACACTTTTTTTTTTGTAAATACATACTTATGATTCATATAAACACCCAGAAACAGAACAAACATCCGTGCTCATCACACAAATGTTTCCCTATGTGGGGATCGAATCCACGACCTACAGGAGGTAGTCGGCCTCTGAGCCATGAGACCGATCAATCAATGTCAATCTTAATTAACATTTGCATAGCAGTCTCACATATAACACACTCAAAAACCATTATTCCCCTTCGGTAGTCGGCTATTAAAATAAATAATAATTGACTTGAAAATATCCGTAACATTGCCAATTACAAGAGTACGTAATTCATTCCTTTTATCTCGAAGTTATTGCCAACTTTGACCGCACTGTTTAATTTTTGTCAAGAACGCTTTGATAAAGGTTTTTATCGGTCAAAGTTTGCCAACTCCTTCTATTCAGATATTACATTATTTTATGGTACTCACTTTTTCGCTCTTGTCTTACATAAGTAGATACAATCAGGCCTTTATCCCGTTGTGGCATCCGATAAATGCGCATGCGCATATTATAAAAGCGAAAGTAACTCTGTCTGTTCCCTGTCTCTCTCTCTCTCAGTCTGTCCTCTGTCTCGCTCTCTCTCTCTCTCTCTCTCTCTCTGCTTGTTACCTCTTCACAGCTTAACGGCCGAACCAATTGTTATTAAATTTGGCACAGACATTGTTTAGGACCTGGGGAAGGACATAGGAATCATCATCATCACCATCACCGTTTTTCATCACCACCGCGCATGTTTTCTATTTAACTCTAATCTTCCGTAAAGTTTGGAACACACACATTTATTTTAAATCAATAACCAAAACGGTCTAATGAGTCTCATGAGATGTGTAAATGAATTCTTATACATTCAAGAGAGCACTTTCTTAAGTTTTCTTTTACCATCAGTGTTTAATTTTTGTTTTTTGTTTAAAAATACACTACAACATTGTTTTATTTTCTATAACATGAGAATATGTTTCTCGAGTTCTAATCTACATTATATAAACTCGAGAAACATATTCTCATGTTTTAGAAAATAAAACAATGTTGTAGTGTATTTTTTTTCGTGTTGGCGCTAAAACTACCCAAATTATGAATTAGCTCTACGATAGATAAATAGCAATACAAAAGAATTTTACAACTTTGTCACGTACATTTGCTAGCCGTAGACTTGTAACCTTGCTACGGTTATTTGATCTTTTGCCAACCGTTCGGTTCCTGTTTATACGCATTTCATTCGTATAAATTGCGAATACAACCCAAACAAATACACGAATATATCCCCGATTCGTGTTTTTATTTGAAGCAAATATAAATCTTAATTCACCGGTGATTTCAAAGTTATTAGCGTATTGTTAATTGCCGCCAAAGTTTTTTTTATACTTTGAATATTTGTCCTTTGACCACTAACTCGCCTATGATAGGCGACATAATTTTTTTGATTTTATCTTTTTTATCATTTGTTTTATGCGCTGGAGCGCGTCGACCAAAAAATATATATTCACTTTAGCCTTGAAAATTCTAAGATTGTATAGTTCTCAAGAAATAGGGTAGGCGGCAAAGAGTTCCATTCCTGTGAAGCACGCTTCAAGATCGTGGGCTGAACTCTCGAAGTACGGCTTTTTGGCACTTCAATGACGAATGAGTGGTAGTTATCAACTTTTTGCTTGTCCTTTAGTGGAATTAGGAGGGCGAAGTAAAATATTGTGAAGATACCTATATGTTTGACAGTTCTTATTGTTCCTGATTTATTTTCTTTCCAAAGGCTAGGCTTGCGCTTGACGAGGATGAATCACGTCAATCTAGACGATATCTATTCACTCTAGCCTTATATTTTAGTCTCGGGCATCGTCGTAAGTAGAATTTAAAATATTAGTATTTAAAAGTAAAGTTTTCTAGCTATATAGCTAGAAATAATGCTCGTTGGAGCTCGGCTGTCGGCAGCTTCCGATACTACTAGTAGAATAGAATTAGAATTCTTTATTGGCCTTATAAAATATGTAGGATTAACTGAGTATGCAGAAAGGGCACATCACGAATGTCTCTGACTGTACTTTTGAATTGCCATTTGTGGTGAGTTGGAGAAAACTAAAAGGAATTTATTTAAAGTTTCACTATCCCACCACATTTAAAAATGGTTTTGAGGTAATTTACCGAAATAAAAAGTATTCTTTTTTTGAGTTTTATAAACAGAACCTATATGTGGGGTAAGATTTTTGTAAATCAAGATTTCAACAGGTATCTATATTAAAATAATAAAATATACCCGACTGCAGAAAAGCTGTTTTTGCAGTCTAACTTACGATCTTGATACGCTGCTGAGTGTGTGTTTTTTATGAGAAATTATGCGTAAAATTGTTGTAAAGGATTATAAATTCACAGTCTTTAGAATGCTTCTAGTATAATCACTTGTTTAGTATGAAAAAGTTATGAAAAAACGTATTTTTTTATTGTTGCTACAAATTATTATTAATATTATTACAAAAAATAGCCTATGACACTCAGGAAGTGAAGACGAATCTAACGACACCTCGCACATCAAAATCGGTCAAGCCGTTTAGGCTGTAGCCGGTTGTATAGAAATATATATACATACGTACCCACATACAAATATGCATACATTTGAAAAACGTAACTCTCCTTTCGCACTCGGGTAAAAAGATCGGTTGGAAGCGGCTGGCATCCAGCATCTTCCTGCCCCTTGCATGAGGTCTTATGTCCACCTTGTGGCCGGTCTTCCTACGCTGCGCGGTCTCCACTCGAGAACTTTTAGACTCCATCGGCCATCAATCGCTACGTGCTATCTGCCCTGCCCGTTGCCACTTCAACTTGCTAATCCGCTGTGCTATGTCGGTGACTTTCGTGCGTCTACGGACATCTTTACGGATAAAAAATGCAAGAATCGTGTTGTATTTAGCGAGGTCAATAAAAAGCATGCGTCACTCCGTATGTACTTACAATTAAGTACATAAGGACGTATACGCGAACACTTCGAGGTTTCCCCGCGTCAATGGCAGTTAATCGAATTGGTATCTCTCGGCTTCTCGGACTATCTCTACACTGTGTAAGTACTTCATAGAGTCATCTGTAACTTTCCACAATGTCTTGTGAAATTACTGCGTAAAAACGGCAATAATAATAATAATAATGTATTTCCTGTAAATTTTATAGCAAAAAAATCATTAACACGAAATTGTATTGGTAAGTGTCTGAGTATTATATTATTGTTGTATACATATTTCGCTTGACTGGCAATCAGTTTGTGACTTTTTAGGGTTTCGTCCCTCAAAAAATGGCTCTCGTATAAAAGCGCTTCCTTTTCCGTCTTTCAAGATTCTTCCTGTTCCGTAGTCAATAGTTGCGCTATGTCCGTCTGTCCGAGAATTTCCTCAACGACTATTAATAGTCTTATACTCATAAGCCGAAAAATATACATCCTAAAAATATTTTAAAACTTGTTTTAGCTTATGTTAATTAAGCTCTTTCATGTAATACCCCACATGATACGGTTAAAGAACTTTAAAATTTGGACCCTCATTCCTTGCATGAAGACACTATTTTTTTGTGATTAAATTAAAAAAGTCCAGTTTTCGGATTTTTTCCTATAAGTGTACTCTAACATAATGCTTCTTGCCAAATTTCATAGTTCTAGGTCAACGGGAAGTACCCCATAGGTTTTGATTCCCTTGTGAGTGTCGAAATTTGCGTTTTTTACGACATTTCAGCTGTAACTTTTTTTTACGAAAATTGAGAAAATTGTTTTTTCATTCTGCAGCTGACTATGGATCTGCCGTATATGGTTTTAATTTCAACTCGATACCTTCACGCGTTCCCAAGATAAAGGTCTTGACACCCGGACAGACAGACGGACAACAAAGTGATCCTATAAAGGTTCCGTTTTTTCCTTTTGAGGTACGGAAACCTAAAAATGTGTTACGTAAATTGGAGATGAATTATTTTTCCTCGTCTACCTCATAGAGTGAGGTTCCGTTGAATAGGTGTTTCAAAAATACTGTGGGTATACGAAAACCATTTTCTATTTAGGGTCAATTTTTTGTGAGAGTCAGTAACATATTTAACGAAATTAAAAGGAAAACTACCAGAGTAGATAGGTAGACGGATCCGCTTCGGCCGCGTACGTAACTGTTGTTTCGTAACTAGAAACTGGTATCGTACGAAGAATTTTTTTCCTTATACGTAACCACAGTTACATAGCAGGAAAAAATACATTTTTAAAAGTACACGTTTCCGGAAGCGGAATTTATATTCCTTGTACGTAACTAACTTTAACTTTACAAAGAAGTTGCATCACATTGTTTGTTTAAGCGTAGCGAAAAATTCTTAAGAGGAGTGTGGATCAATCTAAAACATATTCTTGGATAAATAAGAAATAAAAATTTCGTGTACATTTTATTTAAACTAACAAAAGTTAATTCTTATGTTCATAGTATCAAGAGGTTATGTTTTAAGTTCACAAAGATTGTAATGTGCAGTTACTGAACCCTACACTGCGCGTGGCCCGACAAACACTTGAGAGTTGTTAAGTAGCATTCTATAGTGGGGGTACGGAAGCTGCGGTGTACAAATCATACTTGGCCGGTTTTTCATTGATAATGATATGACGCATTTCTGACATTAGGTCTCATGGACATTAGGTCTCATGTAAATTTAGATTGCATATTAGCAGGCAGGTGGAAACGAAATACGAAATTTCATTTCATTTATTTAGCTAAAGGATCTCAAGGAATACTTAGCAATGTCATATTACAGATATTTTACATTAAGTAGGTACATCTAATTTACATTATCAAATCAAATGCGGGTGTATAGGGGCCTTGTCACATTAGAAATCAAATAAAAATATTAAATATTGATACATTATGCGGCTGTAAAGAGGCCTTGTCATGCTTACAGTTATTTGTGCATTACTACACCACTCCACGCCAATTTATTGTGGGCATAATCATTAATTGAATAGTAAGCTTCACTAATCAAATTATTCTTCACTGCATTTATATATAATAATAAATAATACGAGTACAAGGCAATAAAAAAATAAATTGGAAAATATTATATTTTTCTGTTTTTTTTTGTTTTTTTTAGAAAATTTTATATTAAACACAAATCTACACCTTCATTTGACAGGCCTCATGGCTCAGTGGTAGTACGACTGCTTCCTGACCTGTAGGTTGTGGGTTCGATCCCCACCCAGGGCAAACATTTGTGTGATGAGCATGGATGTTTGTTCTGTGTCTGGGTGTTTCTATGTATCTTAAGTATGTATTTACGAAAAAAAAAATTAAGTATATATATGTATTCTATCAACCATCTAGTTCCCATAGTACAAGCTTTGCTTAGTTTGGGCTAGATGGCGTTGTGTGGAATGTCCTCCAATATTTATATTTATTTATTTATTTATAACACATTTTATTTCATCATCATCTCTGACACAACAAATACACTGTCAGACGTAAGCTCCCTCATGTTTTTTTTTTCAAATGACCTTTTGAAAGCGACTTGCATCCAGAGTTTTCTTGTCATTTCGTATGAGAGTCATCTGTCCCCGTCCACCTTGTGGCTGGTTTTCCTTCGCTACGCTTGCCTTTGTCTATTTTAAGTTTATGTTATTTATGTTCCGAAAATATCTATGACGTATTCTAATTTCGGCTATGGTTCCAGGGGCTATGACCTTTTATCTCGTAACGTACAAAAGTTGATATTGAAAATTAGACTTAAAGTTGAAAGCTGAAACTGTAATTTTGAAAAACAGCCCTAGCACGTTACATATTCACAGGTCATAGGGAATGACCCTCTGGATGGATCCATGTGCGGTGCGCGCTACGAACGCACCTGTTGCTGTGTCATATCGACTGTGTAGCTACGTAAGGGCCAAGCCCCCAGCGCGAACTTGTGCTTCGACTGACCTTACGTTTATCAGCTGTTGCGCCCTCGAGTGCCGATAATGCTTGGTGACAGTCGCAGTGTTGGTTCAGTCGCGGATATCGGTGCTGCTCGCCACCGGTGGAACGCGGTTCCCCACGGCCGCCTCGGTGTGCTGTGACGACACCAAACCACCGTCGGACCTCGTCAATCACCAACCGCTCTCAGTGTGATATCGTCGCTCGGCCTAAACACACGCGCACCGCGCGCTAGCCAATACGCGTAGTCGATTCCGCTCGGATCTGATTTCCCAAAGAAAATCATCTGTGATTTATTATTAGTTTCATGTTAATATAATTAACTTCGTTGATTGTCTAACTCACGATGTCTCTGGAGTTAGAGGAATTAACGGGAGTGACCGGCGATGTCATCGAAGATTTCCTGATCGTGTTTCGTCGGTGTTTGGCAAAGGTAAATGCAATCTAATTTCGGTTAGCTAGTGCGTGGTTGAACTTTGATGTCAGTCGATAAGAAGTTGTTACACGCGACGGTTTTGGCCTTTGCGTCAGGGGACTTTGCCGTTATACTATACCTATACCGTTGACATGGAGATGGACATGGAGTGTTACGCCGACAATTGGGATTGGTTTCTGAAGGTATGACTGATAAGGCATACATTCAAGCACATTAATTCATTTAACTCCATTCTCAAATTTGGCTAGATTTTATTTGGAGCGTGTTTAAATTATTTGCTACAGACAAGATTACAATTACACAAACTTTTGATATAATCTTGCATTTTATTCTACATTAGTTTCCGTTGCTTGTTCTCGAACAGCTGGCAAAGTATCGACCCATGGGAAGTCTGTAGCACTGGGTAACAGCTCGCCGAAATATAGCTCTTTATGACAAGAATGAGTCATAAGTTCATTATCTAACGGCTATCATAAAAATAGCAGGGAGCAACTCTCCATTTTATGTCAATTCGACACCAGCCTTGAGCGTGGCATCTCGTTGCCTAGGAAACAGATCGCGAGGGACTTGATTTGTCGAAATCTAGAGTTTTCGCCATTCTCTTTTAATTATGACTATCAGAATATGTATTATCGAAGCACATTCGCGCTTTTATCTTTTTATTTTTTACGGTCACTGTTATCGATTATTTAGCCTATCCGCCATTACTTTTGTCTGTATTCGTTACTGCTGTGCGACTGTGAGCTGTTTTTGTGAATTCAAATAATACTTTCGTTTCTACGGAAGTCTTATATCGACTTTCACTCACGTGTCTAATTTTTGGGTTAATTTAGGCAGCATACATCGGATACGACGAGTCGTTTAGCTAACTTTAACATTTACAAACTATTATAACATTTATTTTAACCTTTTGCAGAAAAGGAAGCAACATTTTGAAATTGGTATTTTAACTTTCGTACTTAAAATTTTTGACTGCCAAAAACAGTTATGATCTTGTTACAAATTAGATATAAAATGTATTTTTGTATATATGAAACAATATCAAACTTTTTAGCAGTTTAATTTAGTTAATTATAAAACTGAGTCTTCTATGCCACGACGAGAACACGTCATGCCTTAACAAATATTTGTCTTGTTATTTACTAACGTCATCGTGCTGTGCGAGCTGCTGCGAAGCGATAATGGGCATGAATTTACTTTGCACTGTCAATACGAAAAATCTTACAAATCATTCAAGACAAGGCAGGATGCAACTTAGAGATTGAATGGGCGAGTGAATAATATAATCTCATATTTCATTTCGAGGTTCTATCTAGTTGAGTCGGACCGTTAAGGCGCAGGTATCAGTGCTTCAAATGTCTCACCTTCGCGCGATGCCGTTTTCATGTAGTTAATTATTGAATGTCCTTTAATAAATATGCGAACGACGCATTCAAATATTTATTTCAACACAAAAATTTATTTATTATACATGAGAACACTAATACATACGATGTATTTAATATAATTTTTATTTTTTCTCAAATAAATGTCCATACCGTGGAAATAGGCACATTTGAACATTTACATATAGATATGTATATCTGTCTTAATATATATATATGGAGATCGTCAATCTAGAAGATTTACTCTATCCTTGAAAATTCCAAGATTGTAGTTTTTATTTTAAACAAACTGGTTACCCACGTTTTGAGCTGATTAGCTCAAAAATAGAAAAAAATAAATAATTTACAACCATGTTAGTTTTCATAATAAAAGATTGTAGTTCGCAGGAAACAGAGATGGCGGCAAAGAATTCCATACGGCATGTTTATAATAATTGTATTCAATAATTTTATATATAATATAGGGTATCGCGCGCAAACGTGAAGATGCAAAATGTATCCTAGCGCCTTAATAAATCAGTTTGAGTTCACTGTAGCCACCGACTAATTTTATAAAACAGGCTAACCTAAACAATTTTAATAAAGTTAAAGACTCGCATACATCTATCTTCTGGAGGTTAACTTACTATCTATTTGTTCAAAGTCAACATTTTGTACGTTTTGCCGATGACTCTACAAGTACGAATTGGCAGTAAAAGTGTATGTTCAGTGCACTTAATGCATTTTTCGTATTGAACAGTTCGGTTCAGTGAACTTCATGTTCGAAACAATGTCATGTTTCCCTTTCGTTTTAGTTGTACAATGGAATATGTAAAGTATTTCTTTGAAATTATAGTAGAAGCAGGCACAAGTTTAATTAAAATGCGTGATCGATGTGGAATATTATGTTTTTTAGGTATTAATTTTTGTTTTTATTTGAGACTATTTTTGATGTCATCTACATGTATATTTATTTTTAATGTTTGATTTCCCTGGCCTCAAAAACACCTGATTTTTTACTAATGATTCCCTTTTTTTTTTAAGCTTTAAATATGCAAGAATACGATGTTATCTTTTATTAATCTAACTAATTGGATGTATCAGGAATGAAAAAAAAAAATACAATAAAATACAAACATAAAAGTGGTAATCGGTGATTTTAATTAAACTTTTATCAACTTCTATTATAATTTGCAACATATATTACTGCTGGCGTATTAAAGACTACAAAATAAAGTTTGATCGCTGTGACAGTTGCAAGCTTATTACGTCCATTTTGGCCGTAACAATACGAAAATATAGAAATTGATAGCTGTCATAAAAATCAAGCTATGTTTTACTTATTAAAGTGTGTAATGTGCTTCGATAACTACATATAAATCTATAAAGGTCTAAAACCTGAGTTACTGACCGACAGACAAACCGGGGTTTGGGTTAAGTTAACCCAACACGGTTGTTGGGTTAAAGAAAAAAAAAAAGTTTTTGGTAGGTTGAATCAGGAATACTACGCATTGGGATGAGTTAAGAAATGGATTTCATGGGTTAGAATACGGAATAATGCAACGTTCCGATTAAACGGCTTGTCTTGAAGAAAATAAATTATGAAACGGTACCTTCCTTATAACATCTACCTCGATAATGTTTATGGGAAATGAGAGCTATCACAGAAATAAAGCTTTTCCTTACAAGATATAGTATTGTTATGCGATTCTGTAATACTCTATTCACGTGTCTGTGTGGTGGCCACACGTGCGTATATATAAGGTTGCTAACTCACTTCTTGCTTGGCGACAGCGCCGTCACAGCTGTGGGTTATACATAATACATACCTATACTATATCCGCTTAACAATTTACTTAATGATGTTTGAAAGTGATTACGCAATGCATTGACTTTTACGACGATTTCTGAATAGCTTGTGACGATATTTGTATTAGCTAGCTTACGCACTAACGGTTGGCCGTCTAGACGGTTCATTTGAGCGGCAAGCCGCCTGACGCGCTTAGAATAGCGGCTGACGACTAGATATTTTCAAATAAATTAAGATTAATTTTACTTAAAAGTGAAAAGAACAATGATTGTAAGAAAACGTAGTAAGAAAAAGAACAGAAAAGTCAAATTTTAAAGTAAATATATCTTGATGATATGTTTTTTTCATTTCTTCAAAATATTTGAACTTTTCAATCCTTTATATGTTTTGAACGGGGACGAGTTAAGTTTAGGAAAAAGTTAGTATGGATGTGTCAGCTATCCTATATTAATACCTAAATGTTTCAGCATTACATCTCTGTGCCCAACCGAGTAATATGCAAAATCATCCTGATAGTCAGATATTTCAAATATCAAAATTCACGCTTATGCTTATTTCACTACATATTTTCAAATAAATGGATATTATTTTGACTTAGTATTTAAAATATTAATATTTACCATCAATTGTGATTTAAAAAAATTTATTAAGTTACTTTTCTATGTAGTTATATCTAGATGACATTTTCGCCAAAATTTGCACTTTTCAACCATTTATATCTTTTGAACGGGGACGCCTTTAGTTTAACCTAAACTTAATATAGATGCACAAGCACTTCAGTAATGATCTCTGAAAGTTTCAGCTTTACATCTTTAGAAACAAAAAAGATATTTGGAAAATAATTTTCATTTCCATACATTTGATATTTTCGAAGTCATTTTTTACATTGATTAAGCAAAGTAAAAGATTTTTTATAACGAAATTATGGAATAAAACGTTAGTTTACACAATATAACGTACTTTAAACAACCAAAATCCGAAGTTTAGAAAAAAAAAACCTATGAAAGGGAGCGTCGATTTCTCCATCACTGTGCGCCGTAGCGGTCAGCCGCTTTGCCAACCGCGTCAGGCGGCTGGCCGCTCAAACGAACCGCCAAGGCGGCCAACAGCTAGTGCGTAACGGACCTGAAACAGTGTCACGCGATTGGACCACTGGTAGGCGTGTTGGTCTTTAAACGATATTTTATGCCATAAAACGCCGTCGGGGTAGCTTCTGTTATATATTATTACTCCCGAAAATAACGGAAGAAACAAAAAGGATTTACGAATAAACACTCTCAAGTAGACATTTTTTTTTCATAAAATGCTGATACCTCTTACAATAGTTATTTATTGTACTAGGTTGGAAAGTTGTATTTTACGGTTGAGCGTCTGACAGTTGAACCCAGAGCAAGCAAAGGATTCAATAAGACACGAGACAAAATAATTTTACAGCAGAGCGCAAAACAAAGTTTTTCATCTTAACATAGCGAGGAAATGTTTTTAATTCGTCTATTTACTTTAGTAGAAGCATTATTATGTAACTGTACCGGCCTTAAAACTACATTATAATCACGTGAGTTCACTTACATGATTACATTTCATTAATTTAAGCAATTATTTTAATTTAATTATTTATTTTTAAAGTGAATAATATAACTCAATATTCTGTGAATATTTCAAGCGTCTACCTGTTG
Organism: Lycia hirtaria; assembly: GCA_947563715.1. NCBI lineage: Eukaryota > Metazoa > Arthropoda > Insecta > Lepidoptera > Geometridae > Lycia > Lycia hirtaria. The sequence goes on from OX387386.1 coordinate 19,350,336, forward strand.
CCGTTATCAATATCGAGCAAAAAAATCACGTTTGTTGTATGGGAGCCCCCTTAAATATTTATTTTATTCTGTTTTTAGTATTTGTTGTTATAGCGGCAACAGAAATCTTGAACAGATGGTGATGGTGACAGACGGACGGACGGACAGACAGCGGAGTCTCAGTAATAGGGTCCCGTTTTTACCTTTTGGGTACGGAACCCTAAAAACTAAAAAAAAACTGCTTAGAGAAAATAAATTATACATTTTACGTAAAATCACAAAATTTATAAGTTTTTTAAATATAATATTAAGTCCCTCAAACAAATAATAATATCGGGAGCTCAAAATTAACGCGAACCACGGTAAATATCCCGTTAATAATAATAGTGTTATAATATTAAGTGTTTCTTTAAGCTAAGACAACAACCTCCTTGGATCAACTATTTGTTTCATCTTTTCATTTTGTGAAGGTATTGTACAAAGAGATTGGAAATATTTTGTATTGTTAATGTAGAGCTCCGTCGTATTCTAATTTTGAAATTACTTTCCACTCTAGGGGGCAAAATTAACTTTTCCACATCAGTATTAGTCTTGGAAACCTAACTTTACGAGGAAGTAAGATGAAAAAACATTTTTTTTTACATTTTAAGTGGGATCCGATATAATATAGTCGTACTGCCGATGGTCGAGGAGTCTCACTTGAATATCGAGGTTAAACAAACTCGCATGTTTGTGACGTGCTTATCAACGCTCTTAGCAACTCATATGGCAAAATGTTCCAAATAGCTCTATTATAAAGTAGTCAATTTGTCGTCTAATTTATTTGGAACTATTTCTCGTGGTTTTGTCCACGCTAGTATGGTACTTGTTACGCCACATTATAAATTGCATTTTACCTTATTCTGGCATGCTTTGCGTTTGGCACATTGCTACATATGAAGTGTCATTAGATTAATTTTAGTTCTGCGAGTTAAATATACAAATAGAGCATATGATTTCAATATGGCGTCCGGAAGAAAAAAGTAAAACAAATACAAACATGACGATAATCAGGAATGACGTCTGCGTTTCTATTTTTTTGATTAGTTTTTAAAGATCGTCGAATGCAGTTGAATCTATGTTGGATATTTCGACTCAAATAAGATAATAACCCTTCTTAAGCAGTCGTGTAAAAGTTAGATAAAAATGTAATAAAATTAAACGAAAGTTTTTGAAAAGAAACATATTTGCAGTCGTACCTATCTAAACTAAAGTATTATACATAGAAATGGGGCAAGATAATTATGAAATATGACCTTGAGAATGGAATTATCAATTAGGTTACTTAATCTGGTTAGGATGCCTTGAAATACGACAGTTCGACGCCTACATATACTTAGTCTGGCCATAAATACTGTTACAGTTAAAAATAAGAAAGATATTACATTTACGGTCCACGCAGTCTTGGTTGGAAGTGAACGTTTCGGACTTCATCAGAGCTGAAGACTGGCCGTCGTCTAGTCCTGATCTTAATCCGCTGGATTATGATTTATGGTCAGTTTTAGAGAGTATGGCTTGCTCTAAACGCCATGATAATTTGGAGTCCCTAAAACAATCCATACGATTGGCAGTGAAGAATTTTCCCATGGAAAGAGTGCGTGCTTCTATTGATAACTGGCCTCAACGTTTAAAGGACTGTATTGCAGCCAATGGAGACCACTTCGAATAAGCTTTTATATTTTAAATTATTTTATATTTATGTATTAAACTAACACACTGTAAAAGTAATAAATATTATTTGCAACAAAAAAAAAAAAAATTTCTTCGTGACAATATTTATGGCAAGACTAGGTAATTGAGTGAAGAGGTAGAGATCAAACAGGTATCTCTCGCGCATCACAACATTTAAAATCATTGGTTAGGGATGTTAGAAAAGTGAGAAATGAATTTGTTTATTTAGATAAGAGAATTGTTAAATAAAAACATATTGTCGAGGTGACACTATGGTTATGCAAACATTTATCGCGTGTTCTTCCGGCATAGGCCGAAGAAGTTAGAAGTTTTCACTTAATAATAATCCTTTATACAACCGATACTATATGCGTTGGAAACAAGCATCTATATTTAACTAACAAAACACCCGACTGTAGAAAAGAAGTTTATACGCTGTCGAGTTTACTTTTTTGTGACAATGTATGCTGAAAATCGCTGTAATAGATTATAAATTCGCATTCTTTAGAATAATTCTAATGAAATCATTTGTTTGTTCGGAAAAATTTCATTGGAGGTTATGAATAAACGCAAAATTGATTTGATTTGCTTTGATTTTATTTTATTTTTGCGAGAATATATTATTATTATTAAAAAAAGGTAGCCTATGACACTCAGGTAGTGAAGACGAATCTAACTACACCTCGCACATCAAAATCTGTCAAGCCGTTTAGGCTGTAGAAATACATACATACATATCCACATATATACAATTATACATACATAGAGACATACACTTTCGAAAAACATAACCCTTCTTGAGCAGTCGGTTAAAAATTAGATAATTTATAATTTAGCGCGAGAAAGCATATCCGCAGTAGGTCATGTTATGTTCTATGTCCAAAGAAACAATACAGTTACTATTTAATTATCACCTCTTAGCCGTTGTTAGGTGTTTGTAGGTGACAATAGACCGATAACAATCTTGTCTATCTATATCTATGTATATAGATAAACGTGTATGTAGTCCTCGCGTCACTGCTATCGATTGGTCGAAGCCGGATCACGCAAGTGACGTGAGACGCTAAGTGACCACGAAAGTGACGTGAAACGATAAGTGACCACGAAAGTGACGCGAAACGCTAAATGAACTTGAATTCTTTTCACAAAAATAATAAAAAAAAAAAAAAAAAAAATTATAAAAATCGCTTAAATCGATCGCTTTGTTACAATAGCAAAATTCCACTACGTTTTGGTAGAAATTAGCGGCTTTATTCTCTATGACCACTGACTATGTAACGCGCGAAGATTGATATTGAAAATTCTCATTTAAGTTATATTATAATCAACTTAGTGGAAATATTAAGAAATATCACATTAACATAATTGGTTATTAGGTACCTATATGGTTTTCATAACATTCTGACGTAGTTTCAACAAAGAATAATGACAGCCGCTTGTATAATATACCTACTTTCATTCTGTGTTGTTTTTTAATTTGAGATTATGGGGTACTTATGTAAGAATGTAATTTATTTGTTAACGTAAACGATAAAAGTGAGAAACATCCATTATTTACAAAATAAGTCATTAATTCTAAGAACAGTTTTCATTATTTTATTGCCATTCCACTGCTTATCGCTGTGTTTGTGTGTTTTAATGATTACAAAGATTTGTGTGTTTTAACATGTAATTAGTTATTTTATAACTTTTTATTAGTTTGCCGTTGTGTTTGTTTGTAAGTTTGTTAGGTGAAACTACATATTCTTAAGTTCTAAGAATTTTGATTGTTGGCGCGTTGGTCGTACGACCGTGCAAGTACCACAGAACATAATAATACTACGCGTAGAACGGACACTCCTCATCTCCCACTAAATAGCGCTACCTCACCACGCGAGTTATTCCCAGGCACACTTGAGGCACGCGCTGTGACATCGTTCATTATTTCCCGTATTTTTTGTAAAATTTCTTGTGTTTTTGACGTGACAACGTCTAATAAATCGATGAACGCCGGCTGAATGCACGAAAAAGGATGACTCATTGTCCCGTTACGTTACGCTCCTTGCCCCGTTACAACCGCGCGCGGTGGCTGAGGAAGCGGGCGGGTGTGCGCCGCGCCCGACCGTCGCTTCAATTATATTATCATTCCACGGAGCTCGCGCGCGGCCGTATGTTGTCACGTTAAACTATCGTCCGTAAACCGACCTTTACAGACAACCAATTTTTTGTACAACGTTGATGCTTTTTTCTGCATATTTAAAATGATTTTCGTATCATTAATAATGGGGATTGGATTAAAACCTGTAAGGTGTTAAAATGTGAATGCTATTTCCTTAGGTTACAATAAATTGATCGAGTCTATCGATCGTAAATAGAACGACACTTATTCTACGTACGTGCTGCTGAACTGTAGAATAAGTAGATTTATCTCTTCGAATCTCTTTGGGAATACGTACGTTTCCTGAATTGATCTCTGGATATCTTCAAATCACGGGTGTTTTGGTTTCTTCTAAGTAACCGTTGCGGACAGCAACGTCGCTTAGCATTGAGTTGGTTTGTTGGAAGTGAAGTGCAAGCTCATCATCATGTATATGTCGAAATTCAATCGTTAAATAAAAATAAAAAATCGTTACCGATCGAGATCCAGGCGGATCTCGATGCGCCGCCATTTCTTGATTTGCCTGTCTAATAACCGCCATATTGTTCAATGCATAACGTTTGAAGATTTGTCCGACATGTAATAAGTACAAATATTATTATTAGCGCAAGCCTATTTTAAGTTTACGGCAGCCTAGTGGTGAGACCGTCTGACTTGCGATCCGCAGGTCCTGGGTTCGAATCCCACGGCACGCACCTCTGTCTTTTCGAAGTTATGTGCGTATTGTTGATTGCCGACAACTTCAAACGGTGAAGGAAAACATCGTGAGGAAACCTACATGTCTGAGAGTTCTCAATGATCTTGAAGATGTGTGAAGTCTGCCAACCCGCACTTGGCCAGCGTGGCAGACTATGGCCTAACCCTTCTCACAACGAGAAGATGGCCCGTTCCCAGCAGTGGGACAGTTTGTACAAACAGGGCTGATAAAAAAAAACCTATTTTCGAATATATAAAATATTTGATTAATCCTTTACTAATTCTAGGGAAACTATAAAATAAACATGTTTTCCACCTATTCACCAGAAACATCGATAATGAGCTATTACATAAGTAGGTAATATGATTAGGTATAATACCACTTTGATTTGTTTTTGTGCTTTTAATGCATGATGGTTTTATTCATATACCTATGTTTTTCATTTCACTAAACAAACAAAGAAAAGTCGAAACTTAATCAAATAACTGTAATTTTGTAGGGAAATTAAACTATAAGTAATTATTTTAATATCTTTAAGGATTTCATTTTATATTTTTTAAATAACTATGGGTCACACAAGTGTTTTGTGTCGAAATGTCCGACTATAGTTTCAACTGCATTCGGCGGTCTTTTTGAAAAGGAGTAGTAAAGACGTCACTTCGAGTCGGTAACACGTCTCACACTGACCGTAATGTAATGTGGACCCTTAGTTTTTAATAAAAAAATGTGTGAAAACCACGTTATTTTCCATGGTAAAATTTATATAATATCTCTTAGAGATTTGATCAATGCCTTGTTATAGTTTCCCTGCGACATATAAAAAATTCGAGCCGACACAGTCTTATCATTCAACTCCGGATTCCGACACAGTTTAAACATAGTTCGTCGCGAACGAACTTTGCCTTATACTCGTACTGTCGGGTGACGCAGCGCACGCGCAAGTTGCGTCAGCATCCCACAGCTTAGCAAACAGCTAGTACGATGCACAGTCACAGCTTGCTAATCAGTTAGTACTGGTCGTTCGTCCACATGGCCTAAAATATCACGGGGAAATCCTACCGTCTGATTACGTACAAACTTGATTCTAGACTGTGACTGACGCCCTCATACATTCGGTCGGTATTAACGTTTAGTAGGTATCTATGACTGAACTGAATCATACATGTTTTTCCTTATACAGATGGCATGTGAAGTTCAATGGAGTTCTGATTAATGTGGTAATGTGGACTTTAATCAGGATAAATATTTGAATTGCTTAATGTATGTCGTTATGAGAAGGACTTTGAAGTTTTCAGATGGAAAAAAACGGCTAAACCGAGGCAGACAGTTATCTTAGAACGCTATCTTTTAATTTTTTTTTTTTATAAATTAGACCCCATCTCGAACTCCAAATAATGCAGCGCTTTAGAGGTGGTAGAAAAAAAAATATTTACTATAAACTATAACTTCATTTTCAAATTTACACTAGTAAATGGTCTCTCTTCGTGAGACTTGTACTTCTCAGTAGCGCTCGTGGCGTAGCTTGACTAGGTATTCAATTGTAGGTCCCGGTTGTTTTTGCTTAAAAACAGCAATCATCAAGCCAAGTCAGAGGCCTTTCGGCGGCTTAATAACTCTGACACTAGGGCTGACACTAGTCTATACGAACTCACTTTAATTTCAGAAGACTTATTTGCAGTGAAATACAGAAAGAGAAAAATGACTCACAGATATTTTATAATTACGATTTTTTTAAACTAATAAATATGGATGTTACCTTGAGCCATCAAGGTAACATCTTCGACAGTTTTACCTGTATTCTTTGCAAGAAGGTAACCTTTTAAGATTTAAACAAGTATTGTATTTTATAAATATACCTGTTTTAATGGTCGTTTAATAAATTTATCATAATGTTTGTCTTTCTTTATCATACTAGCATACTAGCCTACTGGAAGAGATCGCTTTTAGCGATAAGGCCGCCTGTTGTTTTCGCTAGCGTATAAGCTTTCTCTTGTTAATTAGTGTTTTAGTATAGTGGTGTAAACAATCAAGAGTCTATCTATATATCTAGCCTTAAAGTTAATTAATTAATTAAATAATGAGACAAAAAAAAACGTGCCAATGGCAGCGCGAAACTTACACATACAAAAACATAAAGTTAACTGGCACACGGGTACCCGAGATACAGGCTCTGCCTAGTTCGGGGCCCGCGGGATCCAGGCTGTATGTGGTTAACTTGACAATTTGACTAATTAAGGCTCTTTAAAAATATTATGTAACTCTTGGAAATAAACTAATTATGATTATATTATTATTATTAATGTCAGCGTTATTAGCCGCAAACACTCTCGAAAATAGTATGCGTTCATGTACCTTGTCATATTCATAACCGTCCGTCAGGGAAGAGCAACAGGCATATGTTATTATGTTTGGAACAGATTTCTTTTATCGATAAGACAGCCTCTGGTTTTGTAACCCTTGTTACTAAAGCTAAACTTTTTTGTTGATATAGTGTTTTATCTGAGCCTCAGCTATCATGCAGGGAGATGTTTCAAACCAATCCAGTCGTTCTTGAGTTATAAATGGTATAACTTTGTTTTATATAGAATAAGATAGAAAATAGTTTATCGAGGGCCTACAAAGCTTTTTCACTAAAAAGCTTTAGGTCGCAAGTATTGTTTCGATCGCGCATACCAACATTTTTGAAGAAATGAAATGACTGAATGAACATGCGAATTTCTAACACATTAAAAACTAGAAAGTAACATGACAAGCGACAAAAATATCATTTTAATTCTAGTAGGTTTCTTGTGGTCGTCTGTAAGGTTTTATTTTTAACCGACTTCCAAAAAGAAGGAGATTTTCAATTCGACTGTATGTTTTTTCTTTTTGTTCAGCGATTACACCGCCAATTATGAATTATTTTTGATGATCTTGTTTTTTGTTTGGTAGGTTACCTCAGAGGTATTATACATGGTACTATTTTATCAAAATCGGTTCAGTACTTTGGTTTTTATAACAAAATAACTGAAAATATGTCGTCCATGTAAACGGAATGCGTATTTTGAAGTCGGCGTTTTCAGTTTTTCATTCAGTCATTTAATCTTCAAAAATATTGAAATGCACGATCGGGACAGAAGATCAGCTACCTACAGAGTTTAAAAACGGCTGCTTGTTGTTTGACGAAATATTCGTTAGGTGCGGAGTGCGACGCAATTATCCGTAGTCTATTTGGAGCTAACATGGTTCACGTGTTCCGTATCTGCGCATCACAAGTGCTCGCGTAGATAACATAGTTTTAGCAAGGGAAACATATAGGAACTCGTCTAGACTAACCTAGCACGTGTTTTAAACTCTAGGTACGAGTAAATGAGTAATAATAATGAATAATAATAATAATGGCACCCTAGTTGTAAGTTTTTTACAATATTTATGTTTATTTTTTATAAGTTTATATATGTGTTGCAAAAAATTTAGAATTAAGATTGTATATAAATAAATGAGATAATAATAAATTCTTTATTTGCGGTTATGGGTATACATACAGTTGATAATAAATATTAATGCACATTTTACATAACAACATTCATCGCTCAACTAGGCAAAGCTACGATGGGTGACTCCCATAGTAGCTTTTTTTTTAACCCGACTGCGTAAGAAGGAGGGTTATGTTTTTCGAGTGTATGCATGATTGCATGTAGGTATGTATGTTTCCATATTACCTCCTACAGCCTAAACGGCTTGACCGATTTTGATGTGCGCGGTGTATAGATTCGTCCTCACTGAGTGTCAGATTATATTTTTTGTAATAACAATAATACGACTCTCGCAAAAAAATGCACTCTTTCGTAATCTCTAACGAACTTTTTGTAATATAAGTGATTTTACTAGAATTATTCTGAAGAATGCGCATTTATGAATGTTTACAACGATTTTACGCATACCATTTCACAAAAAGCGTACACTCAGCAGCGTTGCAGCCCAACAAACTTAATATTGCTGATACGTCAACCAATCTAGATATTCGATCAAAATTCTCGAGCTTCTCAGGAGTATAATGAAATTAACAATTTATATTCAAATGTTGCTTAAAATCTTGATTTCATTAAAATAATATGAGTCATAATTACAGCTGAACGCATTGCGAAACCGGTAAGTTTCACAAAGCACAAACTAAAAACCCAAAAATTACAAAATCTTCTTTCAAACAAAAAAAAAAAACTAGATCAAAATCGGTCCATCCATTTGAGAGTTAAGATACCATAGTAGATACACACCCCAAACTTAGAACACCCCTTGTTTTGGGTCGGGGGTTGAAAATAATCATGTATGAATTGAGCTTAATGCATCGTATTATTTGGCAGTGGATGTTCATTATTTTGTCCAGTATAGAACCTAACTGCTGCAGCTCAGAGCGGTTACCGGTTACTAGTGGTTACCGCTTTCTGCGAGATTCTATCAAGAGGTATCCTAAAACGAATGCTGATTGAGGATGACTCATTCCTTTAGTTCTTGCTTTAAAAGATTTAATGAACTGTAATGTAACAAAAGATTTACTCATATTTGGGTGGCCGAGTTTATAGTTAACAAGGTAAAGTTGTCGAGTGGAAATATTCTCAAGATGTATTATTATATTACCGATAGCAAGGTCAGAGATGCACATTGTAGTGGCATTTGTTTGTTTTCGGTGAAGAAGACGATGTGTTGTCGACCTCGGCATGTCATCGTGACGCCTCGTGTTCACGTCGCTAGCTCCACCATCGTGTCCTAGCCGTTAGCAACTGCAGCATCATTTTATCCGGCTGTCCAAAAAGATTTGAATGTATACATATATTGAATTATATGTATGTGTGTGTTAGTTTTCGTGTATATATACGTTTGTTTTTGTTGTGGTTCAGTCGAATTTGTTGTATTTTTTCTTTAAAACTTTGGTTTATATTTATTTCATTTTTAACCGTCCAATATTATCTTCTCAAAAATTGCCTAGTACCTAGTACCTAGTTACCAACAAATTATCTTCTCAAAAATTGCCTAGAATAGTCCTGAGTCAAAATTGTATTAGATGTCTTACTAAAGTTTTCTTAAGTTATTCGATACTTTCTTTTGTGGTATCAATAAAGTCTTATCGATAAATTCATTGAATATATTTAATTTTATATCAATATTTTTATTTTCTTATTAATAATATCACTTATCATTTTAATCTCGATGCTAGTATAGATAGTAGTGGTTAAATGCTAAAAACTGAAAATGGGCTGAGTTACGTTGTATAAGGAAGACTTATGTCCAGTAGTAGGCTATATAGAACTGATGATAATAATAAAATCTCGCTTATTTTCCTTACGGGGTAGGCAGAGCATCAAAAGCCGTGAGGCTGTTTGACGCCACGTTTGACCGAGATTAGTGGTGTAGATGGAAGAGAGAGGGTATTAGAGGGTAAGATGTAAAGTTGGCTTGCACTGACAGAGGGTCAGCCCATTTCTTACATAAACGCCAATTTCCCTCTAGTCCCTTAACTGACTTGTATAGTATGTACGGGAAGAAAAGCAGCTGGTACATTCTATGTTTTTGTTTTATCCCAGTTCGGCATGGAAACGTGCCGATGATAATAAGTAATTTAGATCTTACTATAATGAATTTGAATATGAATGATATTAGAAATATAACAGGTGTATGAATGAACGAGTGACTTTGACCCCGTTATTCACGCACCTTTCGAACGTCACGGTGGAAGGTCATCGATGGATCGAGAACGCCAAACTTGCGAACTTGCGTGTGTAGCTGGATAACTTATAGACACCGTGTAAATGGTGCAATGGTGCAAATTTGTACTCGAAAGTAATTTACGTTTAAAGGTATTATTGTGAAAGGATCTGCCCCTATCGAATAAAACTCTACTATTAGCGGCTTGAGTACTTTATGATACACCATAGTATAGTATATTAGTACACCAATGAATTGGTGCCATCCGTATTAGATTTATAGGGCCTTGTTATTATACAACTTTTGACGGATGTATTCATCATCCAGAGCCTTATCTATCCCACTGCTGGGTATAGGCCCCTTATCACGTTACCGATCCTGCGCCAATCGAGTCCAGGTTCGAAAAGTTCGTTGAAGGTTATGAAAAAGCGAATTTGTTTATTTTGGCGAGAGTCGTATTATTATTATTACAAAAAAATATCGCCTATGACATTCAGAGAGTGAAGACGAATCTAACGACACCTCGCACAGCAAAAACCTACTTCCCTGCTCAACAGAGCTGAGTGTAAACGAGGGGTAAGGTTTGACAGATTTACTGCAGTTTCTCTAGCGGGTACCGTGGCTCCACAGTGTGCTAACAGTGTTATGTTTTTTTTTTACCAGCCCTGTTTGTACAAACTGTCCCACTGCTGGGAACGGGCCATCTTCTCATTGTGAGAAGGGTTATGGTTAAAACATATGTATCGCCTACGTATGCCTGCTTCATCTCGATGTTTGTGTTGATTGTTAAACTGAAAATCGGTTCGCCAATATTGTTTATATTTAAAAAAAAAAACATCTGGGCGTTTCTTAATAGATACATTGTTCATACTATACATGTTGCTCTCCTTACTGGGATCTTATTCTCTGTGACCTTTGAGTACGTAATGCAGAAAAATGGATGTTGAAAATGAATCTTCAAAGTTACGGGCTGAAAGTTTAATTTTTGATGTCAACCATGCACCAACCTTAGTACGTTACCTGTCCAATGCTCAAGGATGCTGACAAAGATAAGTATTCGTTTGTGAATTGAAAAATCGAATATTCGAAACATCGCAAAATTTAAAAATAGCGAAACAGGATCACAAATTGGTCAAGAAAGAATCTTCGGGATCGGATAATGCTTTAGGGATAGAAATTATTTTTTACCCGACTGCGTAAGAAGGAGGGTTATGTTTTTCGAGTGTATTTATGTTTGTATGTGGGTATTTATGTATGTCGTGCCGTTTACAGCCGTTAGGCTGTAGGCGATCATATAGAATGATCGCCTACAGCCTAACGGCTTATCCGATTTTGATGTGCGAGGTTTCGTTAAATTTGTCTTCACTTCCAGAGTGTCATAGGGTATATTTTTTTGGAATAATAATAATGCATCTCTCACAATAAAAAGAACCTCTTCGTAACCTCTAACATATTTTTTTGTAATAAACAAGTGGTTTTACTAAAATTATTCTAAAGAATGCACATATATATATAATCATTAACAGCGATTTTACGCATACTTTCTCACAAAAAAAAACTTAAACTCAACAGCGTATCAAGCGTAACGAAATCGTAAGTTAGACTGCAAAAACTGTTTTTCTGCAGTCGGGTATTTTGTTTTTCTTTTAATATGCATACTTGTTTCCTTTTGAACAAGTATGCATTAAAACTTTCTTTTGTTTGGTATACAAAATAATTATCTGCTATTGTATCAACAAATTCAGTCAAAAGCTCAATTAGCTGCCAAAAAGCTGGGTATCCTTTCGAAAGTGCGTCGGTACTTCACGCCGGAACAGTTGCTTACACTATATCAGGCACAAGTTCGGTCGTGCATGGAGTACTGTTCGCACCTTTGGGACGGATCTGCTAAGTACCAGCTCGAGGCGTTAGAGACCATTGAGAGGCGTGCTAGGAGGCTCATTTGTGACGAATCCCTTGTTCGGACTAAACTCTTAAAGTCTGGACCATCGTCGCAAACTTGTCAGTTTATCGGTTTTTTATCGTATGCATTTCGGTGAGTGTGCGTCTGCTTTGTATGATCTCATTACCACATGCCCATTTTTCTATCGGACATCAAGAAACACGAAAAAGCGACATCGTTACATGGTTGATATTCCGAAAACACGTACGAAACTCTTTGGCTCCACTTTCATTGTGCGTATCGCCAAATTGTGGAATGCGCTTCCTGAATGGGTCTTTCCGAATAGATATAATCTAGGTGTCTTCAAATCGCGAGTGAATAGGTTTCTTTTAGGCAAGCGCGCTCCATCGTAGACCATAACCGTCGCTTAACACCAGGTGAGTTGACAGTCAAGCGCAAGTCTATCGTCGAATAAAAAAAATGCCTATTACATTGATGACAAATATCTTATATCTTAAACAAAATCGCTCCATCAGCTACAATCAAATGACAGTGTAATGCCATATGTTGCGATAAGATTATATTTATTTTCACGGAAACACGTTCTAGAAACATTCTGAAATTTCTCCGCGACTTCCTCGTCGCTCAGATAGTTTAGATATAGGATGTAGTCATGTCTAGAATGATTCGGTTAGCTGTAGTTAAGAACGAGTACGACAGATAATAGTGTAGAGATGCCTATTTAAACAGTCCGGTAGGTTTTTATCTGACTAAAATATAGTAAGAACACAAGCACAAACACAAGCATATATATTAAAAGAAAAATATAATACCTGACAACAGAAAAAAGGTTTACGCTTAGCGTATCAACGCTGTTAATTGCACTTTTTTGTGTGAAAGTGTAATATCGCTGTATAAGATTTCTTTAAAATAATTCTAGTGAAATCATTTATCACGAAAAAGTTCCTTGGAGGAGACGATGAAACGCATTTTTTTCATTTTTGTATTGTTATTATAAAACAAAAAAAAATAGCTTATGACACTCAGGGACTGAAGACGAATGACACCTCGCACATCAAAATAGTGTTAGTATTAGTAGTAGGGCTGTGGACGATAGTGTACATAGTGTGGACATATAGAAACATAAACACATACATACATTACCCTCCTTACGCAGTCGGGTAAAAAGCAAAAGTAACTCTCTCTCTCTCTCTCTCTCTCTCTCTCTCTCTCTCTCTCTCTCTCTCTCTCTTTTTGTCTATTTGTTACCTTGTCACGATTAAACTGCTGAACAGATTTATATTACGAGTTTCTGATTCCATAAGTTTGTTAGCCATCATGTTCATTTGCCCGAATAGTTATTTGTTTCAAATATATATTTGTTAATATATAACAATATATATTAGTTTCATTTATTAACCGACTTAAAATTCAAATTCATTTATTTAATTAAAGTTTTCACAAAAGTACAGATACTACAGTATCTGTACTTTTGTACTACAGTAATATAAATCTGTTCAGCAGTTTAATCGTGACAAGGTAACAAATAGACAAAGAGAGAGAGAGAGAGAGAGAGAGAGAGAGAGAGAGAGAGAGAGAGAGAGAGAGAGAGAGTTACTTTTGCTTTTTACCCGACTGCGTAAGGAGGGTAATGTATGTATGTGTTTATGTTTCTATATGTCCACACTATGTACACTATCGTCCACAGCCCTACTACTAATACTAACACTATTTTGATGTGCGAGGTGTCATTCGTCTTCAGTCCCTGAGTGTCATAGACAATTTTTTTTTGTTTTATAATAACAATACAAAAATGGAAAAAATGCGTTTCATCGTCTCCTCCAAGGAACTTTTTCGTGATAAATGATTTCACTAGAATTATTTTAATGAATGACTGATCCAGTATATACGGTTGCTGTTGCCGTACTAGGCTCACGGCTAAAAAAATAGATTATTAGGATAACCTAATTTTTTAAAGTCTATTAAAAAATGAAATAAATTATTACAGTTTTAAAATAAACTTTTTTTTTTAATTTATCTGTTCTTTGTTTATTGACATTATGAATTTTATATATTATTTTTTTAGTTAATATTCTAGATAATAGAATAGAATAGCTCGCCATAGTTCTTTAAATGATGTTATCCGTCGGGCCTTCGGAAGTGCTAACGTCGCAGCGGTTTTAAAACCTAACGGTCTTATGCGAGACGATGGCAAAAGACCCGACGGAATGACACTCATTCCTTGGAAGATGGGACGACCACTAGTGTGGGACGCTACATGTGTTGATACTCTGGCGCCGTCCCATCTTCCTATAACATTCAAGAATGCATGCGGCGCAGCTGTTTCAGCAGAATGCCTCAAACGGCGCAAATATAGTAACCTTGATAAAGGTTACATATTTGTGCCTTTTGGGGTAGAAACCCTTGGACCGTGGGGGCCGGGTGCTATGGAATTTTTTAAAGATTTGTCGGGGAGGTTAAAAAATGATTTGCATGACCAAAATGCTGGCCTTTACTTTGGACAAAAAAGAAGCATTGCCATTCAGAGAGGAAATGCCAATGTTGGAGGAAATGGAAATGTTGTTTAAATTATCCATAAGCGTTGTTATCCATATTTTAAATAATCTCCAATCACTCAGTTTTTCAAATGTTTTATTAATTAGTTTTAGTATAATTTATAATAAGTTTTGAGATGATTTCTTTAACATTTACCCAGAAAAAAATGTGATATGAGAAAACCCTTTTTAATGAAATGTTAAAATGAAACTTCAAACCACCTGTCTGACGGATGTCACAACTTGAACTGTCAAATACCATTTCGAAACAAAACATGTAAAACACCGAAGTGTCCTTTGTATAAATATTAACGAAATTATACGTATAATATGAATATAGTATTATTGGTTGTGATGAAATTCTTCGTCTACGCAGGCTTGTTCAAGACTAATGCAATGTACTTGAAACTCCACTATGTTGCCATTGCTACTCTAACCTGGGGTTGTAATAGAGTCTTATGCTACTTCATGGATTCAACGGTAAGCTTGCCCATGATATTATGAACCGTGTTGCACAGTAGTTAAGTTTAAATTTTGAATCTACTAATTTAAATCATATATCTCAGACTGTACTGGGTGGTTGATTCTAGTTTCTTTTCTGGGTTCTTTCTTTTTTGGATTTCTGGGTGTTTACGCATCACTGCAGCCATTATATCTATACATATATTAGCTCAACGACAATTACTGACTGTAGGTTCTGTTTTAGAAGTTTTGAATGAACTGGAGAATGAAAAAATATTATTTTTATATTTATATATTTATTATTATTTTTTTACTTGATACTAGTTACTTTTTTTTAAACTTAAACGAGTTTTATGAATCAAATAATATCAACCCCACCAAAACACAATTTGTCGTCTAAAACTATAAATCTCTCATTAAAACTATGAATATACATATTCATGACATATTTTTTTGTTAACTTTAAACTTTTCTGCTTAAATTATATAGATGTGATTAACACACCCTGAAAGGAAACGTTCTAAGAATTAATCATCTTGTATGCAGGCGCTATTTTTGTTTTCGTTTCTATAATTCCATAGATACATATGTGAAAGTTATTTATCTTACAGACGGAACAGTTAAAGCTTAAAAGCGCCATGTGGGAGACTATCATGCCGCGGCAAGTGATAGAAATAGAGAAACCTCCGTGTGTCGAGGATGAAGACACTCTCTGCTCGCCTGTAATCTATTTTATTCTAAATAAATGCTTACGTAGAATCACAGAGTCACAATCGTAAAAATGTCCCGATTTAGTCTGCGCAAGCTACCCAATGCGACGACATTTTTGTCAGTTGCAAATTTTATCCTCGAGCTGACTACAAAACCGTTAGTCCAAGATCCCGCTATAGGACGACCTTGACCGAGCCGGTTAATGGATGAAAAGTATTTTATATTCAATTAAATATGTCAATAAATATATTGCAAATGGGTTGTCTAAATTCAGTCCAGAATATGATATGTTTTTTTTTTTTTACATTTCACTGATTTGGTTAATTGACAAATTCAATGTATTTATGTGTAAATAATCTTTATTTTAATTTAACTTTAATTCATTAACAAGACTGGTACAAGTTACTAATATCGATTTACCTGTTTATACCTGCCTACCCAAGAGTTGTGACGGGAAAAAAATAGTCAACCTAACGTTTGCATATTCTATGGGCTTCATACTTTCGATTGGTATGGAATTTGTCTATTAACAAAAACCAGTGAAAAGTTAGAAGAAAAAAAAAACATTCTGGACTGAATTTTTTTAGACAACCCATTTGCATTAAATTTATTGACATATTTAATTGAATATAAAACACTTTGAAGGTCGTCCTATAGCGGGATCTTAGACCACGTGCGATGCCTAAGTGATCCGTAAGAAACTGCCTGCGATATTGGACACTATTGAATGGTTATAATGTCTAAATTCAAGTAATTATGTCATTGTTTACTATACGGTCGACAGTCCGCATGGGGATGTATCTTAACCTTTGTTATGGCTAAACAGTAAACTACTGTTCTACTGATTTATAAGAAATGACACCTTTCACATATTTCTCAGAGTGACGAGCGCAGTGTAATGCCACACATGGTTTCGAATTGTTATAAGTCTAACATTTTGGTTAGGCTTGGACTATTAGGGGGAAGCAGGAAGTCAAGACGTTGTAAATGTATGTTTAATGGCGCTCGAATATTTTTTGTTGTTTTACTTAGAAATTGTGGCTTTGTAGGTAATCTTGCTTAATGGTAGAATCACAATACGAAAGGAAGTGACCAAGTGCCATATTATCATAACATTGTTGGAAAACTAACGTTATATTTGTAGTACTGAATGATTTTACCTGTAAATTAATCCTATTCTCATTTTCACACTTGTCACTTACTCGCACCTAATTCCGGAGCCGAATGCGTCGCGATTGTCGCAGTTAAAGGGGCATTCACCCAGAATTGACACTTTTCAACCAATTTAATACAGTAAAAAAAAAAAAAAAAAAAAAAAAAAAACAATATGTTACGGACACGTCTTTGTTTTAGTTAGATACAATGTAATACGATACGATACAATGTGCTTTGCTCGATCATCAAAATCCGAAAAAAGGTTGATATGGAAGCTTTTATTTACATTTTATATGTATTTAATTATGATATGGAAATTATCGGAAGAGAGACTAGACAGAAGGCTGATATTGCATACAGATTTTTTCGTGGAAAATTTTTTTGATAGTAATCCGAGTTGATTTAATAAAGGATTAAATTACTAAAATGGAGTGCGCGGAGTCTCGCCTGCATCATACCCCCATATTTTTGCTCCACTAAATTTGACAGATATAATATAAACCTCATGATCAACTAAACGCTGCTTAGAATTGGGATAAACCCCGAAGTGCGCGAGGTTGCATACAATTTCATTATTTTAAAATGCAATGATTGCGGCGCTTGCGGCTCCTGCGACGCGTTTCCAGCGACAGCAACCCAGGCCGTATTACCCCGTATGTGTCGTGATGGTGAAATTCTTTCACTTCGAAGCTATCATTAGATGTCACATTTATTATTTCAAGGTACACGCAAGTCGACAAATGATCCTTATTTTCAGTTATTTCACAGCGATTATAGAATAACTAAATATTTGAATGTACCTATAGATTCTGTCACGTAAAATGAATGCTGCTTTGTTCGCGTTTACGAACAAACCAGAGTTCTTTTTATGTGACGGGAAGTATACCCACATATGTACATATAAGTCACAATACAACATGCACATCAATCATGGTAGTTTAATGTGTAATTTATATAATACTTCAGTGTATTTTAGGTTTATTAATAAAATGTGGAATCCCGATTACGTATGATGATCAATAATTGTTACATAACAATTCTAGAGTCTGATCAGAGAGAACTAATGTAGTGTTGAGGGCGCTACCGTCCTTATTTCGTAATTTTGTTCGTTAACTAGGGCGCTTCTGACCTTATTTAATTATTTTGTTAAGTCGCTAACTTGTTTCAATTTTTTGGCTCGATAGCTCTTTATCGAAACAGACTCCAAATCCAAATGAACTGCAGTGTTATTAAATGTTACTAATAACCTAACATCGTTGCGTTTGACATTTTTTTATTAATTTATTATTAATTTTTATTTTGTGATCATGATATGATATGTAATGATCAAACAAACCTTGATGCTCGCCTCTGGGTATTGGTACTCGGAACTTGACCATGGTGGATGGGCAAACACAAATTTTGCAACCGGTAATGCTGTCCTCAGCTTATGAATCGTACACAAGATAATCACATACGAATTTAAATAGTATTAGAATATCAATAACGTTTTAATTGACAGAGTTGAAAGAGTAATGGTTGAGATTTCAAACGATTGAAAATCCTAACGAAGCGTTTTGGTTTCACTTTTATTATACCGGCCTGTTAATTCTGGAATACGTTTTCACCCATAAACATAATCTGGTTGTCTTCAAATCACGAATGAATAGGTTTCGCTCAACATCAGGAGAGCTGGCGGTAATGTTTATAACAATGAATAATAATTAAAAACAAAATACTACACGTTGCGTTAGTCAATTAAGAGAGCGATTTTTGGATATTGTTTATTTTTTTATACAAGATAGATCTACGATTGACCACCAACTCGCCAACTCGTTTGAAAGATCATGTATGCGATAACTGGCGAGTGATAAAAAAAAATGATTTATATTTTTAGAACCACTAAAATTTACAATAAATCTTACGTTAAACTATATTTTCTAAATGATACATAATGTAGAGTGAGTAACATGTCTTATGTAATACTAGGGTCGTACCACAAACGTTCAAGCAGTCTTATTTTAATCGTACTTTGACTTTTGTCTCGCTCTTTCTACAGTTGACAGAGCAAGAAGCCTGAGAACAATGAAGGCGTTAAGGCTTATTGAATTATAATAACAAGCGAAGACGGTTGAAACGTATCAAATGAATTGACTCAGTGTCTGTCCTGTGACATTTGCTAATATTATTGAATAACATACTTTGTATTCTCAGGGTATGGATTTGATGTGCTTAATATAATATTATGTACACTTGATAGATACTAGTCTAGTGTTGGTTTGCTTAGTTTATGGATTTTATACACTCACTATTTTGTATAGTATCGATACGGTTTGAATTAATACGCTCAGTGTATGGGCATGATACGCTAAGTGTGTGGACATGATACGCCAGGCAATGATTTGAACACGGTGTTTTAAATTCATAGTTAATTGAATCTCGTTCAGGACACCATACCTATGAATTGTATACAATCACTGTACGGAATTGATACGCTTAGTGTATAGACTTGATACGCTTAGTGTATAGACTTGATACGCTTAGTAAACGATTCAATGATTATGTTAACATTTGAATTTTATACAGTCATTGTAAGTACTTAATACGCTCATATATTTTTTTATACTGGGAGCTCTAAGCTGCGTTTGTGACAGGATTTTTTGAACAGTACTACATCTAATGCACTAGAACCCTAACACGTATTGAAGGACTATAGTCACTATAGAATAGAAATTTAAGCAAAACATCGAGTTGCGTATGTATTTAAGACAGTGCATCTTTGTCTGGGTAGCACGAAGCTAGGTTTTTAAGCCAGGATAGCGAGATAGTGCTTATCAACTACCGAGTTACTCGCTGACGTGTTCCATTCACTTCCGCGTTTAAAGAACTAGTGCTATTTTCGCTCACCTCACCTATTTTACAAAAAAAATATCTAGTGATTTAAGAGTCTGTAGTTTGACCATCGTCCGTCTCGCTCGCGCATATCAAAATTATTGAAGATATAAAATGACTAAATGCACTTATAAAAAAAATAGTCCCACAGAAAACTAGAAAACATCATCACAAGTTTTCTACAAAAAAATCATTTTGATCCAACGGATGGACGGTGATCGAGCTACGGACTCTTAAGAAGGATTAGGATTTGCTTGCCGAGAACCGCCAGGAATGGAAGGAATTGGGGGATACCGCCGCCCAGCAGTGGGACAGTACAGGTTAATTAAAGAAAATATAGTTAAAACAAAAATTAAAAATCTTAATAATCAATAATGATTTTCTTGATTTTTTTTCCAGTATATCGACATCGGTGAGGATATGAACGTGCCCGATGACTTCACTCAGAATGAACTTCAGACGGGCAAGTGGTGGAGACACCTGTTTGCTGGCGGCGTCGCCGGCGCCGTCAGCCGGACCTGCACCGCGCCGCTCGACAGGCTCAAAGTATTCCTACAGGTAAATGACAATACACTTTACACTCAGTACCTGTCGCACAATGCCAACTACAGACACGGAACATGAAATGTAAGGCAAAGGCTTCTCGTTCAATATTTGTATCACGATCTAGAAATCCTGTCAGATCACAGGATTTCAAACTTCAGTCTATATGTACACTACACACTTACCGTACCTAACACCCTACCCGGCACCATGTTTGTGGTTTTCTTGCTATGTTTTCCTTAAATTTTGGCTCGAAATCTTAGTTACGACACGCCTATTTCAATAACATCGCGTAAAATGATCCTGTCATCATTGCGTTACTCATTCATTTGGCCGAGTCATTAAAAGGCGAAGTCATCGCCCTTGTCTTTATGGCAGTTACAGTTATTTTTTTTCTTCATGATATGCTTACATTTGACCGGTTATTATACATCTACGGCCTTACCGAAAAACATTATTCAACTTTAAACATCGTCTTATATTCTCTGTCTTCTTTCCGCAAGTGTCATTACGTATCAGCGAGAAGTTGATTAAATATGTTAAGCAATGCTTAAAGTTAAGTAACGTTTTTCGGTAAGGCCGCTAATGTTAAGCGGCTTCGCGGCCTGCCTGAAATATCTTTATTTAAAAGAAACGGATTAAATTAATTATTAATTCTCAAAGGGCGTAAATATAGTACCCTAGATAGTGGTTATATATTTGCGCCTTTTGGGGTCGAAACGCTGAGGCCGTGGGGACCGAGTGCACATAAAATTTTCAAAGATTTATCGGAACGATTGGTCGAGGCAACACGTGATCAAAATGCTCAAATGTTAAGCATTGCCATTCAACGTGGCAATGCTAACAGCATTTTGGGTACGTTGCCTACTGGTAGCGGTCTCTTAGATTAAGTTTGTAAATATTATTATTATGTATTAATTTTAAATATATCTTGTATTTAAAGAAACTGATTCTCTCATGTTTTGAGAAATTCGTTGAACGTCGACAAAGCTTTTTTAATCCCCGACCCAAAAAATAGGATGATATAAGTTTGTCGTGTGTTTCTGTTAATTTTTGTGTCTGGCTGTGGATATTTTTCTCGGGTTAATTTTGTTTTAAAGAGGATTTCATCGATTGTTCTTAGCTATGCATTATCAAAATCAGTTTAGCCATTTTTTTTTTAGATTTTCAGTTTTCTAAACTTGTTCGTAAGCGTAGATTGGAAAATTGAAATAGACGACAGTCATGAAAATCCACAACAATCGATCAAAACGAAATATTTGCTGCGATAACATTATATTTGTAACACTATCAGCAAGGTCGACATTGCGAACTTTATCACGCTATCAATATTTGCATAATCAACTGTCGCTTCCCGCTTCCAGGTGAACCAGACCAGAGAGAACATGAGCAGATGTTTGGCGCGGATGATCAACGAAGGCGGCTTCACCGGCCTCTGGCGCGGGAACGGCATCAACGTCATCAAAATAGCGCCCGAATCCGCTTTGAAGTTCGCCGCGTACGAACAAGTGAAGAAACTGATCAAAGGCGAGAAACGGAACTTGCCGCTCGAGATTCACGAGAGGTTCATAGCGGGCGCCACCGCCGGCGGCATCAGTCAAACTGTGATTTATCCACTAGAGGTGTTGAAGACACGATTAGCGTTAAGGAAAACGGGACAGTATAGCGGCATCATGGATGCGGCGAGGAAGATTTACGTTCGGGAGGGGCTTCGTTGTTTCTACAAGGGTTACATTCCGAATATACTGGGTATAGTCCCGTACGCCGGCATCGACCTGGCGGTGTACGAGACGCTCAAGAAGAAATACATTAGTAAATATGATGCGAACGGACAGCCGGGCGTGTTGCTCCTGCTGGGATGTGGCTCCGTGTCCTGCACGCTCGGCCAAGTGTGCTCCTACCCGCTCGCGCTCATTCGGACCAGGCTGCAGGCGCAAGGTAAACGCGCACATTTCTTTTAACTGACTTCCAACAAGATGGAGGTTCTCAATTCGGCTGCATTTTTGACGTGACAACGTCTAATAAATCGAGGAACGCCGGCTGCATGCACGAAAAAGGATGACTCATTGTCCCGTTACGTTACGCTCCTTGCCCCGTTACAACCGCGCGCGGTGGCTGAGGAAGCGGGCGGGTGTGCGCCGCGCCCGACCGTCGCTTCAAATATCATTCTACGGAGCTCGCGCACGGCCGTATGTTGTCATGTTAAACTATTGTCTGTAAACCGACTTTACAGATAACCATTTTTTTTTTGTACAATTTGTTAATTTTTTTACCCGTTTACGTAAGCAGGGTTATGTTTTTCGATGGTATGTATGTTTCGATTGCCTTCAGTCTAAACGGCTTGACTAATTTTGATGTGCAAGGTCTCATTAGATTCGTCTGTCGAGCTGTATGTACTTACGTACGTAAGTATATACAGCTCAATGTTCCAAACAGACTATCAATAAAGAGTCACGTTCATAATATCCGCGTGTGCGTAAATACCACTCCGTCTTATCAGATGCGGAATTTTCCCATTAATGACATTATTGTACATGTACTTTTATTAATAATACGTACGACTTATCAGTTATTGTGCTGTTCTAATTAAATTACAAATATTCCACAAAATGTGATATGTTTATTATCTATATATAATCAAACAATATTGCGTTTGCTTCCGTACCATGCTAAGCTCTCAGTTTCTAGAGAAAAGTATGATTAAAAGATTTTACTTGCATTAATCTTGCACGTAGAGAGAGAAAACAATAGAGCATGTCACATTAATTTCTCTTTCACATCCCAATGAAACACCGTAATGTGATTATAGTAGTATAGTAAGCGTGAAAGAGAAAGATGTACTCATTTTTACCCAACTGCGTGAGAAGGAATGTTATGTTTTTCGAGTGTATGTTTATATGTATGTATTTTTCTATATGATCGCCTTCAGCTAAAACGGCTTGACCGAAATTGATGTGCGAGGTGTCGTTAGACACTTTACTTCCTGAGTGTCATAGGCTATATTTTTTTGTAATAATAATTGAATCTCGCAACAATAAAAAATGCGTTATTGCGTTAACTCAAACGAACTTTTTCGTAACAAATAAGTGATTTCACATAATTAGGCGTTTTGAAGTGTACCGACTTTCTACTTATAGTGATTGGGGAGAGCGAAGTGAAATATCGTGAAGATACCTGCATGTCTGACAATTCTTACTGTTCCTCATTTTATTTATTCCAAAATAGGCTTGCGCTTGACTGCTAATTCGCTTGATGGTAAGCGACGGTGTGGCCGAGGATGAATCACGCCAATGTAGACGATATCTATTCTACTCATAGACTTCTATAGATAGGTACCCCAAGTGTGTGTACCTAGCGTGTCAACAAGTACGATAAAAAATCGCAGTTGACGACCAAGATTTATTTAATTTCAGGTGATATATACTTCCGATTCGATATTTTGTCAACTAGTTACTAGCGTACAAGCGCGCGGATGCATTGGGTTGAATATATTTCGCGCGGATCGAACATTCCATCACAAAATCGTTTGTGTGACGTCACAGTCGGTACAAAAAATGTGGCACGCAATTTTTTCATATAAATGAAGTCGCGTGCTCCATGTACTATGTCTGAGGTTCTACTCTACCTACAGTATGGAGCCGTGTCGATTATGACCTATGGCCGTATTCTTTCTGACGTATTATCTGCGTCGTTGCAGAGAAGGCAGCCAAAGGCGCGGAAGGTTCAATGAGCGGCGTGTTCCGCGAGATAGTGCAGCGCGAGGGAGTCACGGGTCTCTACCGGGGCATCACGCCTAACTTCATCAAGGTAATTTGATACATGCTTCGTACAGACAAGTACTCGTTTAAAAACCATCGTTCACGTCCTTTGATAAAGTATCAACGGGATTTAGCGTCAGAACTCAAAAACGTCAGAACTCAATGAGGTCTAATTAGACCCCTAACACGATTAAAATAATTTCGATTTTCGAAATAATTAGAAGCGGCAAAATAGACGTCTCTAGACTTCTCAATCTATATTAGGCTTCAACGCGTTCAAGGCTACATTGCGTTAGTCTAAGATCCCGCTATAGGACGACCTTCACCGAGCTGGTTAATGGATGAAAAGTATTTTATATTCAATTAAATATGTCAATAAATATATTGCAAATGGGTTGTCTAAAAAATTTCAGTCCAGAATATGATTAAATAATAAAAATAAAATTATTTTTTTAAACATTTCACTGATTTGGTTAATAGACAAATTAAATATATCTATGTATAAATAATCTTTATTTTAATTTAACTTTAATTTATTAAATAGTCAACCTAACGTTTGCATATTCTATGGGCTTCATACTTTCGATTGGTATGGAATTTGTCTATTAACAAAAACCAGTGAAAAGTTAACCCATTTGCAATATATTTATTGACATATTTAATTGGATATAAAATACTTTTCATCCATTAACCAGCTCTGTGAAGGTCGTCCTATAGCGGGATCTTAGACCACGTCTTTATATCAAAATCTTAAACGTGTGTCTTAAAAAAAGTGTTTTTTTTTTAATCGCTGCTGTTGGTCGGATGACACGTTATATTGTAGGCCCCGGTTATTTGTTCTTAAAAATGGCAATTATCAAGTCAGGTCAGAGGCCATTCGGCGGCTTAATTACTGATACTAGGGCTGGCCACTGCAGTCTAAACGAACTTACCCCCGCTTTTTACCGAATTCAATAAGGAGTTTAACAATTGGGCTGTATTTTTACCGACTTCAAAAATAAGGAGGTCGGTCAACGATTCGGATGTATTTATTTTTTGTTTGTTGCCGCATAACTCTGTCATTTATGAACATATTTTAAATATTCTGTTTGAAATATTCTACTTTCAGATTAGTCCCATAGAAATTTTGACAAAATCGTTATAGTAGTTTGCCTTTTAAGTCGGTTGTTTCAGTTTTATTTTTAATTATTGCTTACATAACGTTTTCACCAACCCTGATGACTTTTTATCACCAATGAGTCTGCATTTGTATGTATTTTCTATTTTAAATAGTCATAATATCTGAAAGGATAGGTTAGTATAGTTATAATATCTAAAAGGATATGTTTTCGGATTAGTCACATACAATTTTTTTTTTATCGAAATCGGTCCAGTAGTTTGGTTTTTGTTTAAGTTTTTTTAAATACAACATTATGGATTCCTTGCTCATATCGCGCTAGTCTAGCGTCTCAATGGGGGCTATTTATCACACAATAATAGAACTGTCACTCAAAGTGTTTTTTATTTATTTATTCATGACCGTGGATCCTATTCCTCTAGTCGAAATATTTGAAGTTATGTTCTTGCCGTATTTACTTATTTATTTATTTGGTTGCAGTGTGTGTGATGTATTTATCGTTGTGTGCAGGTAATCCCCGCCGTGTCGATCTCCTACGTGGTGTACGAATACGCGTCGCGATCTCTCGGCGTGAACATGACGTGACGCGCGCCGATGTCACGTAACGCCACGTCACGTCACGTCACGCCTCTCCCGGCGCGCGTGCTCTACTATCGCGCGCGCTCACGTCGCGCCCGCTCCCGCGCCTGCGCCGCGTCCACTCAAACTCCACATTCTAATTTAAGCATTATTAGGAAATTACGCATTTTATTATTTAATTATTATATTTTTGTAAATAGCTCTCGCGCACGTTAAGTTTTATTTATTGACAATTTTTTTATATAATTTCGAATTGGATGTTTAAGCTTTATTGGTATATCTGTGTTGTGATAGGTGCATGATAATATTTGTTGCATTTGTTTAAATTTACGAGCTGAAGTACGACGGAGCGGGAGACGTACCGGTGGTACGCTCGGTATGCATCTGTGATTATGAATAAATTATGTCAATTTTTATTTGTTTATTTTACTTTACTTTATTTGATACTATTTGGTTATACGGTGCATTCGTAACTCATTTCTGACTAGATATTACTTTCATTCAAGATATTATTCTGATTCTGATTAGATATTACTTTCTTTCAAGTGGCGAGAAGACGCTGGATGCAAGCCGCTTCCAATCGGTCTTTTTGGAAATCCATTGAGGAGGCCTATGTCCAGCAGTGGACTTCTTATGGCTGAGATGATGATGATGATTACTTTCATTTTGCTTTCACCTACCTCCATACATACTTGCTTAAAAATGTAGGTACAGACAGGTGTATTGAAAAGAGCAAATAACGACAAATAACCATTATTTATTCGCATGATTTTCTTAATTGGTATCGTCTTCGCGCGTTAATCCCTTCAACGGTAGCTCGCGCTCCAACCAAGCAAAATGGATATCGAGTTGGCGCTTGAACATGAAGCGAGTCATTTCGAGCATGTGAACAGATATGTTATAGATCGACAAGCTCCATCCTCGGCCACGCCGTCGTTTAACACCAAACGAGTTGGTCAATCATAGATCTATCAGAAAAAAATGTATATTTTTGTCGCGCGTCAAAAGAAGATTAATATACTGCACGCGCCATTGGGATGGACGCCGCGATGTGTATTCGTTGCATTCATGCGCCATGAACCAATAAAAGTGTCGTACATGCGACGCTATGACTCTAAATAACTGCTGTGAATTAGTAAATGTAAAGTACAATTCTATCATGCACCCACGTTCCGGTTCTTACCTGTCACCTTCTGATTCTGTTAGTTTCTTTTGTATCTTATTTTCAATATAAACAACAATTATAAATGCGGCAACTTCTCGTACATGACCCACTTTTATATCGAATGCCGGAATACCAGAACGGTTGCCACGGACGCCAACAGCGCTGTAATCGATGCAAGTTGTAGCAACGCTGCGATCGACTTCTACAATTAGAAGTGCGTTCCTTATTCGCACTAATAGTGCGTTCGAAAATGGCGCGCGCGCCACTTCGCGCCAGACTCGCATATAATTGATACGTAGTTCATGACCATTGGCTTGTAGTGCTTAAACGAAACTTTAATAGATTCTACTATAAAATCTGAGTCTAGTTTTAGTGATCGCGTTTGAGGATTGGATTTATAACTCCCCGTTAAATATTTTTTTTTTATCATAACTTTGTATTTTATTATCATTATGTATATATTTTTATGGAGTTGTAAGATTAAATATATCTAAGTGATATTAAAAACATTACAATAAGAATAATAATTTTCTAAATTAATTACTATTCTGAACTCCTCGTACATATAATTTTAAGTACCTATTTTTAGTAAAGATGTTTGAATTTCAGGCAGAAATAAAAATATTTAAGTTCTACATTGTTGGTTTAATGGTATATGACCACTCAAGACATTATTCGTGAATTTTTGTTTTAGACTAAGTCCAAGTGATAATAACGTCATTGATTTATCTGACATGAAAACTAGACGCTCTAACGCTCTGCAGTGTTCGAGAATACACCAAATAAGCCAAACCACTACATTCGCATTGAAAAACTTCAAATCTTGGCTATTGACATTATTGTGCCAAGAATGATAAGCGTTTGTATAAAGACCAGGCCCCGTATTCAGAACGCATTCGGTTTCGGAATCTATATCTCCGTCTCTATCATTTCCATAGAGAATGACAGAGACGGAGATATAGATTCCGAAACAGAATGAGTTCTGAATACCCCTACTGCACAATTAACATGGAACTTCAGAGATAGAACAATAGAGAAGACGGTTGACAGGTGTGCGACTTGCATGAGGCAGTCCCAATACAAATCCGTAGGGCTGTTCACACTTGTCGTTTTCGAAATCGGGTCGGAAACTATCTCCATCTCTATCTTCTGTATAGAAATGACCTAGATAGAGATGTAGTTTCCGACAGTTTTGTTAAAGATACTGTTAGACCTGTCGACATCGTGAGCTATTCATAATTTAATCCGTATCATCGGATACGGATATTTCCATCTTTGTCATTTGTATACAGAATTATAGAGATGAATACAGTGTTACTTATAAACGCATGGTAAAATCTTATTCATTGAATATGGACCTGCCAACTTCTGACAGACGGGAACTGTCACGCACGAAAATGGAACAAAATACTGTTTGACTAAAATGCGTTTAAAAAAAAAATTGGTTTAGAATAGGACTATGTTTCCGATCTGACAGGTTTTATAGGACAATGATAGTGCATAATGAAAGTTTTACATAAAGTCGGCAAATAATTGTTTTTTTTAACCAAAATGCATCTGGCGTCTACTGTGAACTACTGTTACTACTGTTTGTGTTCTTTGTAAAGCTTTGTTACATTTTGGTTTCACCATTTAGCAACCCCAACTTAACAGATTATACGTCTTACTTATAAACGCATGTTATAATCTTATTCACGTAGTAAGGACTTGTTACTTTCTGTCAGACAGGAACAGTCACACGCGAGAACGGAACAAAACACTGTTTAACCAAAATGCGCTTATGCATTTATAAGTAAGTAGGACAAATTATTTCTAACTAGTCCAAAGTTATAAGCAACAATGGCAGACTGGCGACTAATGAGAGTTTGTAATTTCAAATTTTGAACTCTTCTTGATCGCCAGTCCACCAATATTGTATATTATAGGACTTGTAAAGAAAAAAAAAAAAAGCTCCAAGAAAATCTCCTATTCTATATGCGATGGTATAGAATTGTTAGAATCAATGTAATAGTTAATTTGTTTAAGGAATGGAATCCCAATAGTGTCGATTAGAATGCCAAATCTGTATAATAATTTAGATGTCATTAATATTTTCTAATATATTTTCAATGTTACAGAATATAATATGAAAATGTACAGACACAAAAAAGTACAAAAATATGTATAAAGAGTCGTGATCGAAGTAAATAAACATAGAAGATGGTGATTTTGTGCATTGATGTTATGCAATGAACGTAATGTGTAAAACTAAACCGAACAATGAAATGCTAAAAGAAATTGTTGGCTAAAAGTATAATTTTCTGTGGAGTTGAAGTCGTCAGAGATATGTAATAGGAAAGGCAGATTGATTTGTGAAGTTTGTTACGAAAGTGAATTTGACTTTCAACAGATGTCGAAAAAGGAAAGTTTCTCAATTCGGTTGTATTTTTGACGTGACAACGTCTAATAAATCGATGAACGCCGGCTGCATGCACGAAAAAGTATGACTCATTGTCCCGTTACGCGCGCGCGCGTTTGCGGTGGCTGAGGAAGCGGGCGGGTGTGCGCCGCGCCCGACCGTCCGCGACTCCGCGTCGCTTCAATTATCATTCCTCGGAGCTCGCGCGCGGACGTATGTTGTCACGTTAAACTATCGTCCGTAAACCAACTTTACAGACAACCAATTTAATATTGATTACCTCAGAAACCTAATAGATATCATCAAGTTATGAGAATCAGCCACCTATTGTTTCATGGAAGATGGACAGATTATTGGAAACTGCCTAGTAAATATTCTGTCAAATCTGTCAACTTTTTCCCTGCCATTTCACCAACTATTGCTTGTACGGAATGCAATTTCATACCATGTGTCAATTTTATTGGGAGCAATGGTAAAGTGGTAGGTGAAAACCGATATTCACAGGATCAATATTCTGTCAAATCCGATTACATCCAGCTTAGTTTGTTCTACCTATTAGTTTGACGTCTTTTTCAGTCGAAAGTTGACAAACTTACTGGATAGTCTACCGAATTCTACTAGTTACCTCTAATTATTAAATAAATAGATAGGCTTTCGAAATAAGAATTAATGCCTTCTGAATGTTTATCCTAATTCTAGTGAATGTTTCGTCAAAATATTTAATAATCTTCATTGTGTACTCGTTGATAGCTAGTTTTCAAATTCTTGTGATGGGTATCTTAGTACCTACCTACCTATAGGCATAGATGAATTTAATGTTCTATGCTATAGGTGTTGCATAGACCTTGCTAGGTGTGGGACTGCTCAGAGATTAAAACTGTTTAGAGTATAATATGTGTTGAAAATATATAGTGGCTGTCTTTGAAATTTTATAATAATTCCCAACGTATAACGTCCGTTTTGGGTTGTTTAGGTACTACCTAATAAGATTTTTTGTTATTCTAAGGCCGTTTTAATGCTAACGTATATTAAGCATGCGTATTGATCACGCATCAATACGCATGTGCAAATGAACGCTCGCGCTTGCAGCGTTTGTGTCGCGCTCCTCCTGGGGCCGTACCACAAGCGTTCAAGCAGTCTTATTTCAATATTACTTTGACTTTTGTCCCGCTCTTTCTACATTTGAGAGAGCAAGTCAAAGGTCAAAGTAATATTGAAATAAGTTTGCTATTAAGTTTGTGGTAACCCCCCTGAACGTGAAGCTTTGGTCTCTTGATCATAACGCACAACGCTGTGGTATGCGATGTTGGAAACAAACGTCTAGAATTAGTCTAGCATCTAGATCAAGAGACCAAAGCTTAACTCTCGCGTAGCGCACACGCACCATGTCACAAAAATCTTTTATAAACCATTCGATACAGGAAAGTTATTAAGTATTTCAATAATTTAAGACGTAATTGGCTGTCTTCCACCCTGCCCACGGCCAGTATCCCTAATAATCACAATCATTCGGATTCGGGTCGGAAACTACATCTCCATCTCTGTCATTCTGTATTGAAATGACAGAGATGGAAATATAGTTTCCGACCTGATTCCGAATCTAACAAGTTGTGAACAGCCCTACAGGACGGGGTCAGGGGCCGTACCACAAATGTTCAAGCAGTCTTATTTCAATATTACTTTGAGTTTTATCACGTACTTTCTATAGTTATATGCGCGAGCGCGGAAGGATTTTTGATAATGGCCGGGATATTTCTGGGGGGAGGGGGAGGGGGGGCGTTGAACCCCCCCCCCCCCCCCCCCCTGCCTATGGCCTTGACTGTCACCCACCAATAAGCGACAGTGAATGGAATGTTGCACGCTTTAGATTCACGAACATACAGATGAGCATTCGCGACGAGCACGTGAGGTTTAATTTACGAACATAAATATGTACCTACCTTAATAAATTTGCTAGTATTATTTGAATCACTAATAAATACATTCAGATATAATTATTGTTTATCATAGGTATTTATAACTATTTGTACGTACGCTGAAATTTATTCTTTAGTTTACATATTTATGACATTAATTTGTGTATATGAACCTACAGAAACTGTTAAAGCTCTATATTGATGTGTTGTCTCTGCTATTTCCTTTGTAAAAAAAATATAATAAACATAAATTAAACCTGTAATATCCTATTTTATTTACGAACAACAATAGGGTTCGCTCAACTCATGCAGCGGTGCAGACTTGGCTAGTGCCCGTTTTTATCATGCTTTTTCTGAGTCTTTACAGAGTGACTCACTGATAAAGTATGTATGTATTGGTTACCCAAAAGTTGAAGAGACTTAAAAATATCACAAGTAAGATCATTTGAACTTTTGTCTTACTCTCTTATTTACAGAAAAAGCAAGAGCAAGCAAGACGAGAGCGATTCAACTTTTTATCTCTATAAAAGTCGATCGTAACCCCCAGGAATACAAATTTGATGTTTTCAGTTGGATATCCAAGAACGTGAAAAAATCTAACTACGAGTAAATAGGTATAAGTATAGGTAAGTACTCATTTATAGTATGCAATTATCTAGTAATTTGAAGTAGTCTAGTTCGCAGTATGGGAGTAACTTAGTGATATAACGAGTACTGGAAAATGCTAGTGCGAAACCAGGATTATTCACTTCTCCACTAAATTACAAACTTACCGTCTTACTTATAATCGCAATGTGTTAAAATCTTATTCGCTGACTATGGACTTGACACTTTCTGTCATACAGAAACTGTTAATATACAAGCTAAAGTACGTAGGTATGTCGGTCCGTTTACCTCTTCACGGCTGAACGTCTGAACTAATCGATATGAAATTTAGTACTACAGAATTTTTTTAGGACCTGGAGAAGGACAGACTATATTTTATCGTCATCATCATCGTCACCGCTTTTCATGATTACGCAGGTGAAATCCTCGGGCGCAGCTAGTCATAAAATATTCTCGCTTGAAGTAGGTCGAAGGCCGAAGCAGACAGACCAAGGGCCGTACCACAAGAGTTCGAGCAGTCTTCTAGTGTTGGAAATTGGAAATGTGAAGATCATGGCATTGGCGTTACAGAGTAGCATATATAACGAAATTAAATCGAAAACTATCACAGCTAAGTTGGTTTACAAGTTAACAAGTAGGTACCTAAATAGTCCAATATATACCTACCTATAGGTAAGTACCACTACAGTGAAGTAAAGGTACTGATACACATGCTCATTATTATACATATATTATGCATACTTTTTTAATAGCAAATGTATCAGTACATAATATAATATAATATACCTAAAAATTCAAAGAAGATCTTCTTCTTCTTTTTTTGTATTGGACCCACATTAAAGCATTTGCTAGTGTCAAGTATTAAAATTTTTTCAAGTGTCTTGAACAAAACAAGTTGTAAATGTTCTAGTCACGTATACAGTCAATTTATAAACCGAGTCCTGCTTCAGTAAAGTGGTGGCGACTTTACTAGAAGCTATTATGGAGTTTTGCCGACAACGTAAAATCACACGTTTTACTGCTTTATTTCACTTACCCACACTCACGCACTTTATCGAACACTTAATGAATAAAACACCACCACTTTTCTAACATTTATGTTCAAAATAACACAAGTTTCGGAAAATAAAACAAAGCAACAACACGTTACTAAGACGTTCCCGCCAAAACTCCAAGAAGATCTAAATACTACGTAAATATGAAGGGTCTTTGCCCGTGGTCCGGTTCGGTTGTCCGGTCAACCGGACCACGGGAAAAAGATTTTTTCCATGGTACTGTGACCTTACCACAGAAGATTTATTCTTTTTCATGGTCCGGTTAACCAGACCACGGAATTTTTTATTAAACTTTTTTGTGATTCTAAGCAATCCTAGTGGATGATACTAGGTTTACCCAATACAATATTATAAGTTAGGTTAGGGATGTTTTTTTTGCAATGTGATACAACATAAAAAAAAGACCAAATAAAATCAATTTTAAATCTTCCGTGATCCTGTTAACCGGATCATGTAAAAGAATAAATCTTCCGTGGTACGGTCACAGTTCTACGGAAAAAATATTTTTCCCGTGGTCCAGTTGACCAGACAACCGAACCGGACCAAGGGCAATGAGTAAAAATAAAAATGTTGTGCTCACAAATACTTAACTAATAGGTATGTATATTATAGTATCAAATAGGAAGCCATGTTTTAAATTCATGTTATTGTGTAGTCCAACTATGGAACTGCGCATGGCCTAACGTGCACTTGCCCATTTTTTTATTGATCGGCAAAATGTGATTTATTACACTGCTCTAATAATGTATTATGCATTCATCATCATCATCACATGGCATTTAGGTCTGTTGCAGATGATTTAAACAGTAATAATGTAATTAGTAATAATAATAATTTATTCATTAATGCTGTACACCGTATATTACAACGGTACTTGGTCTTTAAGCCTAACAGGTTAAAAAAAAGTTCTATGTTACCATAATGTCAAACTCAAACTAATGTCATTTCTGACAGATTTAACATGTTGACTCAGAGTTCAATCAGTTGATTTGATTTTGATCTTTCTTTTCAAGTAATTTATCAATGCAGCACGTGCACGTGTGCACTGGACGCGGACGACTTGCCTTATTATCTTACGGTTATATTTTAGGTAAATCACAATTTAATTTTCTCACCGTAACAAATAGTTGCATGTGAATAAGAATCGGTTGACCATTTATCATCAACTAGTTAAAGTGTGGTGTGGAACGGAAAATTTTACGGGTGTTCATTTTGGTAGTTTAAAGATGCCGTCAGACGCGAAAAAGCGAGCAGCGCAGAAGAAAAAGGAACAGGCGACCAATAGGAACAAAAAACCCATTGCCAAGGTCAACAATGCGGATGAAAACGGGACCTCCAATGGCACAGCTAAGGAAGATCGGGAACTCACCGCCGAAGGTAACTGATTAATTTACGAATTGCTCGGTAGGATTAGTCAGTTGCGTACGTTTCATGTGTCGATAAAGATCGTATTCATAAATTTGCCATCAACATTGCGATTAACATCCATGAGTCCACGTTACCTTGCTTGCACCTATAATTTTTAGAATCTTTGATGTCGATTATGTTTCAGCAATATAATTCAGTTAGGATATTCATAAAAGCTTATCGCGTTGACATTTATTTCGTATTGGTAATCTTTTGTACACTTCTAATAACTCAATATTTGAGTTGGAAGCAAATACACTTTTATCCAACAAATGTACCAGGGTACCATCAGAACATTATTGAATAATAGTTAAATCATGTAGGTAGTTAGTTAGCAACATGTTATTATAAACTACCTAAGTACCTAGTTATTATAACTATCTATTTATTTGTAACCTCCAACATATCTTCACACACAATTCATATCCCTATGGTTACTAGGGTTACATTTGTGTGCATACATAACTGTATAGTTTATATGTTGCTTGCTATCTAGACGATTTCACTATTTATCAATAGTGTTCATTTGTTTAATGAATAAAGGTTTAATTTACTTATGGTGTTTATATGGAGATGATGATAAATGATTATGGTGATAAATTCCCAAACAACTCTAACATTGTCTATTGTCTATATTTCCAATGCAGTTTAACCTGAAAATAGACAAATGGTGTGATTATAAAGAGCTAATTGAAATAAAAGCTTAATGTGATGGGTTAAGTGGGTACAAAGGCGGAAAAGATGACATGTGGCTTTTGTTTTTATCACAATGTGAAAAGAAGACATTCATCATAATGTAGTGGGAAAGTTTCATAGACGCAGTTGTCAGTTGAGAGTGTGCAGGGTCAGACAAAGGATTTGACCTATGAGTTGATCTTACAGATGTGTCTAAATTAATAATGACATGATCAGGACAAATGCCTTCTTTCCACATTGTGATAAGAACAAAACCCACACCTCGTTTGTTATGAAGTCTTGAGTAACTTGCCACATCAAGTGCACAAAGCATCTCTTTATAATCATACCATTTATCTGTTTTAGGGTTAACTGCCCTGAAACACAATGTTGCCAATATTGAATGCTACTTTTTCACTGAAATTATTTATTTTCCTTGTCTACTAAAATGAACACAATGAAGTCGAGTCAAGGAGACTATTTGAAATATCTGACATAACTTTCTTGAATGTAAAGTTTGCAATGCATTTTACTGAAATAGGTTACTTGTGAAACTCTGGGTTATTGCGTGGTTGGTAACTGTTATTTAATGTACACAATTTCAATTTCCTCTCACTTCCAAAACAACAAAGATCTTTGTGTTCACTGATCCATGTCATTGCGAAAATTATATAACTTGGATGTAGTTCTCTATTACTGTCTTCATTTACTTTTTAGTAGAATATGCTTATCGTCATTGCACATCTACCTGTCCTGTGATATTTTTAATAGGTTTTTTAGAATGGTTATCAAATCCACATACCGTGTGATTGTATTAATATTACTTAAAGGAGATATTAAATTTCCAATGTTATGGTTTTTCAAAAATTTTTACAGAAATATTCATTCTCTTTCTACTTATTATTCACTCAGGTTTGGAATGTATACATACTGCACCAACCCTAACATATTTTTCATTCATATCTATCATACCTCCATTTTTACTCCTCAACTTTTTTTATTATGATCAGCAGAATATAGTGTCTTATTATCAAAATATTTATGAAATAATGGTGAACAGAGCAGTTTTCCTCACAGATGCCGAAGACCCGCAACAGTCTCATAATGGGCAATTTAGCTGTGAAGCACAAACTTATTTTCAAATAAAAAATATGCCATTTTAGTAGACATGAAATTATTAAATAAATTATGTGTATGTAATGTATGTAATGTTTTTTTTAATATGCATTCTCCACAAATTACAAAACTATATCTGGATTTTTCAAAACATTTTTTCTTTCTATTTTTCTATTTTCTATCTTTCTTTTTTTTATCTATTTTATTTGTGTGAAAAGGTAAATTTTGAGAGGACATTTGACAGAGTGAAGTGATGCAAGAAAAAGTGGTAAGACAACATCAGAAAGCAGTTTGTTCTCATTTAGAGAGTTCTGTAATGTTTCAGAGGCTCTGTGCCTGAAGCTTGAAGCTGAGGCGAAGATCAACTCTGAAGCCCGCTCATGTACGGGCTCCTTGGCAGTGCACCCGCGCTCTCGTGATATCAAGATAGCTAACTTCTCCATTACATTCTACGGCAGTGAGCTGCTACAAGACACTCTGCTGGAGCTCAACTGTGGCCGAAGATATGGCCTTGTAGGACTTAATGGATGTGGTATGTTTTACAACTTTTACATTTTAATTAATTGTTGTGTCCTGCGACTTTGTACCTTATAGTTATAATGATTTATTTTGCTGTCAAGTTTTTAAAATTCAAAATAAAATCTGTTTGGATAGAAAACTAACGTGGAATTAAGGGTGCTGCTGTTGTTATTTCATTATTTTGTTCAATCAAGACATTAGTTAACATTTTTTACCACAATAGCTGTCTATCCAAACAGACTATGACCTTGCTTCACTGCCAGGGTAGTTTTAAGGCAAGATAGCAAGCTGGCCACTCTGGCTAACCTCAAATTAAGTTAGTTCTATATACATGGAACCAATTGATTAGATTGCTAGATATGTAATACTAGTTAGCAACCCTGGCTTGTGAAACAAATCTCTTGTTACCCTGACGTTATTGCTAGCACTATTAATTCCATATAATACATTCATATTAATGTAGAAGTATTACAGAATAACATAGATTCCTACTAAGCAGGCGTTGTGGCCTTGAAGTAATTAATTTTGATTGGCTTCGATAATAAAGTATGTGGCAATGTGACCTAGAGTGATGAATATACCATGAAGAGTCATGAATAACCTTTTACTGGGGTAAGATCTCTTGACATTGCTAGAGATACCTTTCCAAGAGATGAGATTAACTCTGAATCTAACTAGAGCAATTCATTTTTTTTTATTTAGTAGTAGGCTTGCTCTTAACTGCTAACTCACCTGATGTAATTATGCTAATGCTTTGAGATAATTAGATCACCATATAGTACATGGTAGCAAAGACTACAAATTTATTGGGCTAATATATTTTTGAGGTAGGCTTGCGATTGCTATAATTGTTATAATTTTTTATTACTTGGTCACTCTCCAATGATTCAGATCAGTAGTGAAAGATATATTCACAATGAAGATATCTAGCTTTTGTTTACATCAGCCCTGTTTGTATATATAGACTGTCCCACTGCTGGGTGTGTGCCATTTTGATATTGTGAGAAAAGTAAGGCCATAGAGCACTACACTGATCAAATACGGGTTGGCAGTCTTCACACATCTTCAAGAATGAGTCTATAGTTCGACCATCGTTTGTACGCTCACGCATACCGAAATTTTTGTAGATATAAAATGACTGAATGAATTTATTAAAGAAAATGTCACACCAAACACAAGTAAGCAACATCTTTACGTTTTGTAAAAATATTTTTTATGTATCCAAATTGGATCAAATTAAAATGTTGTCGAAAATTTGTGGTTGCACTGGAGTGTTCCAAGTGACGTTTTTTTTTTATAAATTCATTCTTAATTTTTTATCTTAAAAATTTTGGTGTACGTGATCGAGACGGATTTCGAACTGATTCTGATAGTAGGCTTAAGTTGGTTAATATTCGTAGCAGAAGTTTATTATGCAGTTTTCTTCGTCCTCTATTGCATTGAAATTTTTATGCATTAAGAGTCATACTGTTTGTGCATGATGGCGTTTAATGAATGTTGTATTTTTTTTATACATTTAGATCTACGATTGATCACCAACTCGCCTGATGTTAAGCGACGGTGTGGTCGAGAATGGAGCTCGTCGCACTAGAAGATATCTATTCACTCTAGCCTTGAAAATTCCAATTGTCGGTGCAACTACCCAGACCCGTCTCACACAATGGTTTCGCCGGACCATCTCCCGAAACACGACTAGGTCGCTTTACGGGCGGACTCAGTCCAGTGGGTGGTAACCAACCGCGGCCGAAGCCTCCCACCGGAGTTTTGCTGCCTTATTTGCACCACCCAGGGGCCGCGTGTAGGGAATCAGTGTTAATGGGTATTCTCCTACGGACACGGGCAGCTCAGTCCCCGATAAATGTATGTTGTACGAAATATAAACTCGTGATACACAAGCCCTTACAACAGGTTTCTTTATCATTTGTTTATATTTCTTTTATTCTTTATTCAATGTAAGCTTGCGTTTGAATAACATGCCTGTTATTAAGGTCTGATTACGGATGGGATTCGCTATCCGCGTCACGTATCACCTCACATTTTTAAAATATATAATTATATTGATTGAATGTATGTACTTTTATGACAAAACTGTGCATAAGAAATTTCGTCAATAATTATTCTTCAGTTATTATGTAACATTTCATGGGACTTGTATCTCAATAATAAAAATTAAGTAGACAGCGCTTACGAGAAACAAAAAAAATCAATAAACCTCGTGAGTGCCTAGAAAGACGCCAAAATTGGATACTTTCTCCGGTGACGTCAATCAACTGTATTGACGATGCACGCTTCAGAATGCACGTTTTCTGTGTCGGAAACCAAAGCTCTCGTTACCGATCACCGTTTCCTCAAGTTTTGTTATCTCTAGTAAGATATCTAAGTTGTATTTATGAATCGAAAATTCATGAAAAAGGTTTCTTCTACGCATGCACGCTCCATCCTGGACCGCAGCTTCGTCGCCCAACATCAGGCGAGCTGGCGGTCAATGAATAAAAAAATTATTAAAATCATTTGTAAATCCATACCAACTAAATTAAATTATGAAATCAAATAAATAAAATAAAATTAGATATAATAATTAATGCATTGAATGAATTAAATTAAATAAAGTTGTTTTAGTTGTCTACCAGACTGGTAGAGAATTTTGTAAACACTTATTCCTTATGGAATAAGAGTGTCCAGTTCTATGCTATGCGACAGTTTTTTTAGATATAAATTCATTGAGTTATTTTTTTTATAAATATGCGAATGTCATGCTTATATAAAGGTATAGTGTGTTACGTATCAATTTGATGCTTAGTGATCAAAATACATGTCCCTATGTGAAAATATTTACGTTTTGTTGTCATTTAAGTCGAAATTATTCAGAATGGTATATTGTTTTTAATGAACGAAATATCGTTTTTAAAACGTTACCGTTCACATTTTATCAAAAAAATATACAAATATTAGCAATATTCTAACTAAACAAAACGGTTGCAGCTATGAATCCGGCACCTAAGTTGGTTGCAATGTGTTGTTTAAGGCAAGTCGTCGCTGCTGGCGGCGCTGGGAAGGCGAGAGGTGCCCATTCCGGAGCACATCGACATCTTCCATCTGACGCGGGAGATGCCCGCCTCCGACAAGCCAGCGCTGCAGTGCGTCATGGAGGTCGACGAGGAGCGGATCAAGCTCGAGAAGCTGGCGGAAGAACTCGCCCACTGCGAGGACGATGGTAACAACAACATGAGCGTATATAATTCCAGGCCCACCCTAGAATGGCCTGTCGCCCATCCCAGGATTTTGGGCTATCCAATAAAGTATATCGACGGTTAAAAGGTAATAGGGGGGTATAAGCGACATTTTAGTCAAAAATGATTTATGAATGCTATCTTACTTAAAATTGTCCACTTTTTCATTTACCATTCATAATTAACTCATTTTTGACTAAAATGTCGCTTATACCCTATTACCTTTTAACCAGCCAGAAAGTATCTCTAGATATGCCCATGCATAACAAATCAAGTCTTTTTACTTGTTCTATAGTGGCAATAATTATGGGACCAACTTGGGAGCTGTCTCTATACATCAAGAAACACAAAAATTGATCCACGAATGACGGAGTAATTCATGTACATACATTAAAAAATATGTACACAACGAATTGGAAACCTCCTCCTTTTTTGAAAACTTAAAAAAGAAGAACGAACGTCTGGAAGTATATACTACTATGGTATTCTGTGGTCTCGACTGTACAAAATAATGCAATAAAGATAGCAGCGCCTTCAGTGCCACATTAGTTCTCTAGCTGGACAGTGTCTGTGTTAAAAGAAAAACCGTATACCCAACTGTATGAAAGGGACATTTGTATTGCAAGTTACGGTTATATGTATGATATGATATCGAGTGTACGTTTTTGCTAGAAAGTATGCACAAAGCTACTGTATAATTTATTTAAATGAACATTATTTAGAATATTGAAAAAATATTTGTAATGAAAAAGTTCGTTATGAGGTTAAGAAAAATTGCAAATTTTGCGAGATATATATTATTATGATCCCAAAAAATATAGCTCTAACACTCAGGGAGTGAAGACTAATACATCCATACCTGGCACATCAAAACATACATATTATATACATCTATATAAACATATATACACTTTAATAACATAAACCTCCTTCTTGCGCAGTCAGATAAAAATACTTGGATTAACCTTCAATTGATAAAACTTGAACCAAACTAAGTTAGCTCTTTAAGAGAAACGTTTACCACGCACTTGTTCATACAAAAGGACAAAACTGCCCCTAAACATTATCCAATGTAGATGAGACTTTTTTTTATCTAATTTGGGTTATAAGGGGCTAATCTTCTACGTTTTTCTTTTTCAAATTTCGTAACAGCTGAAGTTTTTTGAAGTCAAAAAGTTGAATGTTAAAAAGAATTGTGAGAAAAAAAAAGTGAAACATAGAAGCCTAGCTATTTATTTCAAGTTCCAACCATATAAAAAGATAACCATCAAAATCGGGTAACATTTAGGGGTAAAGAACAGATTTCTCCTATTGTATGGAAAAGTTCGTAATGTACTGGAAAAAAACTGCAATCTCCATGCGTGTCCCTCATCCCCAGATGCGCAAGAGCAACTGATGGACGTGTACGACCGTCTTGACGAGCTCAATGCCGACACGGCTGAGGCGCGCGCCGCCAACATTTTACACGGTCTCGGCTTTACCAAGGAGATGCAGCAGCAAGCCACCAAGGACTTCTCCGGAGGTCAGACTCTTATATTTTACTAATAGTGTTAGCTAGTTGCCTGAGTCGAGACGGCTGAGGCTCCTATCCACGTCTAGCATTGTCTCCACTTTACCAAGGAGATGCAGCAACCAAGGCACCAAGGACTTCTCCGGAGGTTAGACTTATACTTAATTAATATTTTAAAGTGTAGTCTGTATCGAGGCACACACATATACCGGTCTGGATTATATCAATGTGATAGAGAAGTAGGCCATCAAAGACTTCTTCGAAATTCAAACTCTTATGTTTAACTTACTCGTCCATACCAACACAGTCGATGCAGTTGATGCATTAATATTTTATTAAAGTTAATATTTTCTAGGAGGGAAGCAACCACGATGCAAAGTTTTGACAACTCTGTTGTCATTATTTTTAACCCCCGACGCAAAAACGACAGAGTGCTATAAGTTTGACGTGTCTGTATATGTGTCTGTCTGTGGCATCGTAGCTCCCGAACGGATGCACCGATTTTGATTTTGTTCTTTTTGTTTGAAAGGTGAATTAGTCGGGAATATTCTTAGCTTATGTTTTATAAAAAACGGTTCAGCTGTTTTTTTTTGTCGGGGGTTTTTAAGTTTTCTAAACTTATACTTGTGTTTGGAGTGTTCTACAAAGAAGACATCAATGAGAGATTTGAATAAAACGTGGTTTTTGTTGCAGGTTGGCGCATGCGCATCGCATTGGCTCGCGCTCTCTACGTGAAACCTCACCTCCTGCTGCTAGACGAGCCCACCAATCACTTGGATCTCGACGCGTGCGTCTGGCTCGAGGAGGAACTTAAACAGTATGTGTTTTTGTTTTATTTGTAATTAGGCTTCCACTTGACCGTAAACTCGCTTATTGTTAAGCGGCTGTTGCGATCTACGACGCAGCGCGCTTGCCTAGATAGAAACTATTCACTCGCGATTTGAAGCCACTGAGCTGAGATTATATCTATTCGGAAAGATCCATTCGGGAAGTGTATTTTGGCGGCACGCACAATAAAAGTGGAGCTAAAGCGTTTCATTCGAGTTTTTAGAATATTCGCCATAAAAGGATTTAGATTTTTCTTTTATGTACATTTTACAATAATTTAAAACTTAGGATATATATTTACAATAATTTAATACTTAGCTTCATTATGTACAATATTGACACATGCAGTTTTTAACCTACACCCGCTTTCTGAGATCTTTATAATGTTTGTAGACTAAAAAAAGAAGTAAGAGGTAGTAATAATGAGGTATGTAAAGAAAAATGTAACATATGCTGATTCCAAAACCATTTCGAGATTGTATGTCTATATACCATATTTTTTTATTTTGGGCTCATAAAATGATGAGATGGCGAAAAATTTAAAAAAGAATATAAAAAAATATTTGACCTTCAGTCGACCTCTAAAATGACGTCACAGTTACTTAAAAAAAGTTGATGCTGACAGCATTGGCATTGAATATCAACCATAGACAATAAAAAATATTTGACCTTCAGTCAACCTCTAAAATGACGACACAGTTACTTTAAAAAAAGTTGATGCTGACAGCATTGGCATTGAATATCAACCACAATTTCTCAATGACAACTGTCATAACAAAATAATTTTCTATAGAATTGTAGAAATATACATGTCACTGTCAACGTCAACTTAGACGTATATCATTTTTTTTTTAGTTCTTTTTAGGCTATCACAAAATTTTATTCAGCAGAAATTGTGACGTCATCACGATTTTATCTTTAAAAATATATTAAAAAATAAGTACTGAATAGAATAAAAAAATATTGAAATTAGTTCT
Organism: Lycia hirtaria; assembly: GCA_947563715.1. Classification (NCBI taxonomy): domain Eukaryota; kingdom Metazoa; phylum Arthropoda; class Insecta; order Lepidoptera; family Geometridae; genus Lycia; species Lycia hirtaria. The sequence goes on from OX387386.1 coordinate 19,393,576, forward strand.
TTTAAATGATCCAATCTATCAAATAAAAATATAAAGAAAACACCGAAAAAATACTTAACATACCCCATTAAGTAATTCATAACTAGATTTTAATTACAAAATCGAATTTTAATTGTGAAATTGTGAAATTTTAAAATTAAAATTTGATTTCAAAATTAAATTTTCCTCATAGATTTAAATCAGTTATAAACTTTTTATTACAATATATATTTAAATTAATTATTGCAGCTACAAACGAATCCTGGTGTTGATCTCGCACTCTCAAGACTTCCTGAACGGAGTCTGCACAAATATCGTGCACATGAGCAAACGGCGGCTCAAATATTACACGGGGAACTACGAGGCCTTCGTGAGGACGCGCATGGAGTTACTAGAGAACCAGATGAAGCAGTACAACTGGGAGCAGGATCAGATCGCACACATGAAGGTAACCGACGAGAGGATCTTATCTTAAATCTATAATCCGAATTGTGAAATAATGAATATCATTTACCCGAAAATCAAATTTTTTTTTTATATTTTTAACCCCAACGCAACAAGAGGGGTCTTATTAGATTGACGTGTGTATCTGTGTACCTGTCTGTGCCATTCTAGCCCGCAAACGGATGGACCGATTTTGATATTTTTTTTTGTTTAAAAGACTAACTAACAAACCTCACCTAGTAATTGTTCGGCAAATGAAATTTATGTAATCAGAAACTTGTGTCAAGTAAAACTTGTGGAACTGATTCGGGTAAGTAAGATTCATACAAATGTTTTTCGGAATACAGATAAGTTACCAGTTATGGATATGAAATTTCGGATCTGGGTACAGATACGCATATAGTAAACATATATATGATCCGTAATACGTTTGTGCGAATCTCACTTGCCTGAATGCATATCATTCATAGAACTATCTGATGCCAGTTGTTTTACTTCACATGTTTCTGATTACATTAGATTGTTAGTCATAAGATTCATCCATAGTGGACCACTCCGGGGTATCTCTGTCTTTCTGTCAAAGTCAGTATCTACAAATTGACCATGTTTATCTCCGGAACCACTGTCTGTTATTTTAGAAAAAAAAAACTACTTACAAGGTAACCCAAAAAAAGTGTAATTATGGTTGTTGCATTATATTTTATTACATTATAAATCTGAGTAATGCTATAGTAAAATTTATGCGTATTTCTTTTTTATTATTATATTCATTTATTTCAGATATTGTGTCCATTATATATTAAAAAAAAAAAAAAATTACATACTCTCTACACTGAGGTCAATTCTGAAGGCACCAACTGACGAATTAAAATTCTTAAATTCACTAAATTTATCAAAGGAACAATATGTGAATTTCGTTCGTTTTTTGAATTTGGATATTTTAATTAGTTAAGAGGTGCCTTCAGAATAACTCTTACTTTTTATTATAAATATTATTATTTACAAAATAAAAATACTAATATGTCATTTAAAAAATCAAAAATTACAATATTATACAAAACTTAACATAAGATGTCAAAAAATTAAATAAATAATTAAAAAATGTCATTAAATTATGGACCTGTTGTTATATTTGGCAGTACATATTTGAATAGGAGTACGGAAGCGTCGGTGTGCACGTATCACGCACTTGGCTGTATTGTTAATGACAACCACTAAATATAATGATGTACTTTCCATTCAGAACTACATTGCGCGGTTTGGTCACGGCTCGGCCAAGCTCGCGCGCCAGGCGCAGTCTAAAGAGAAAACGCTCGCTAAGATGGTTGCCCAGGGGCTCACGGAAAAGGTGGTCGACGATAAAACACTCAACTTCTACTTCCCGTCGTGCGGCAAGGTGCCACCGCCGGTCATTATGGTGCAGGTGTGTAGTGTTAAATATATACCATAATCATATATATCCAGTCATTAAATATATAAATTATGAATTCGACAGTTAATTTCGAAATGTGGTTAAATGTGGCTTTCATTTCAGTGTAGCTACCAATATAGTGACTTCATTATTATAATTAATTGAATTGTAATAAGAATCTTCATAAAATAAAATTGGGACAAAAAGTATGTTATAGTAAAAGTAATTTTTAACCCCTGACCCAAAATAAGGAGTGTTATAAGTTTTACACGTTATATCTGTGTGCCTGTCTGTGGCATCGTAACTCTCCTAAGGAAATACTGATGTTGAACTAGTTTTTTTTTTGTTTGAAAAAAATAGATTGATCGGAAGTGTTCCTAGTCTTAGCTATATTTCATCAACATCAGGTTTGTTTCACTAGGTTCATTCGTTTCTTATATACTCGTATATCGGGGAGTTTTTAAGTTTTCCAAACTTGTTAGTAGTATGTATACACTTGTATGTATTGTGATGTTGTTTATAGAACGTGTCATTCCGCTACAACGATTCGAGCCCGTGGATATACAAGAACCTGGAGTTCGGTATCGACCTGGACACGCGGCTGGCGCTTGTCGGACCCAACGGGGCCGGCAAGTCCACGCTGCTCAAACTGCTCTATGGAGACGTGAGTACTTTATATATCACATACATGTATTTTTGAGGACTCTGAAGTTATCGCAAGTATGCGTAGTTTAAGTGTTTACGGGCGAATGAATGACTAAATTTGATCCAAAAAAAACAACAACAAACAGGGTAAGCTGAATAATACCGTCTTAAAATGATTTAATCTGGTTCAGGCCTCAGGACAGGCCTCATGGCTCAGTGGTAGTACGACTGCCTTCTGAGCTGTATGTCGTGGATTCGATCCCTACCCGGGGCAAACATTTGTGCGATGAGCATAGGTGTTTGTGCGGTGTCTGGGTGTTTTTATGTATCATATGTAGGTATGTATTTACAAAAAAAAAGTATAAATGTATATATTCCATCAGCCATCTAGTTTCCATAGTGCAAGCTTTGCTTAGTTTGGGCTAGATGGTGTTGTGTGAAATGTCAATCAATATTTATTATTTATTTATTGTGCGAGTGCAGCTGGTGCCGACGACGGGCATGATCCGCAAGAACTCCCACCTGCGCATCGGTCGCTACCATCAGCACCTGCACGAGCTGCTGGACCTGGACCTCTCGCCGCTCGAGTACATGATGAAGGAGTTCCCCGACGTCAGGGAGCGCGAGGAGATGCGCAAGATCATCGGCCGGTACGGGCTCACCGGCAGGCAACAGGTACCAATCTGGACCTATCATCACCTGTTAATCCAAGCAGACAACCCGTTATACCTTCAATAGGGTTATATTACACGATCAGTATTTTTATGTAGTAATAGGTTTGCGCTTGACCGCCAACTCGCCTCGCCAATGTTAAGTGACGTTGCGCTCTTCGATGGAGCGCGCTTACCTAGAAAAAAAACAATTTACTCGCGATATAAAGACACCGAGATTATATCTATCGAGACAGGCTCACTCAAGAAGCGTATTAACACCCGATCCGCGATAATCACGATAATATCAGTATCGCGGCAAGATCTGGTAACGTATTTAGACATCATGATACTGATACGATACTAGGATCGTGATAATATTGACCGTGTAATATAACCCACACAAGAGCTCGTACGTCCTTATGACGCAATAACAAATCTTTATTTAAATTGGTTGTTGGAACAGACATCTTGTGATCTAGGTCTCTATGGTAGTAAAAATTTAAAATGATGAGGCACAAATCCAGGGCAAAGTCCTTTTTAGCTCTCTTAACTCTAAATTAGGCCGCTTATAACATGTAGAGAATTATAAATGTACTTCTATATAAACTTAATAAATACATTGGAAATTCCAAATAACTAATATTTTTACTATAAAGTTACCAGGATTTATCAAAAACACGTATTTCCTGAGATAACGATATCGATAGAGTTCTATCTTCATGAGCGGTTCAGCAGTTTTTCATGTCGATGGTTTTTAAGTTTTCTAAACTTAATACTTACCTGTTAACGTATACCTGTACATAAAGAAATCAATTCTGGAGGCACCAACTAAATTAAGGTCGAGATTAAAGCGCGCAGCTATCTCTCTCGCACATCACAAGATTTTTAAACATATAAAATCATTGAATAGGGATATTAGAAAAGTAAGAGGCCAATTTGTTTATTTAGATAGAAGAAATATAAAAAAAAAAGATTTAATCAGATACCATTAATATACGTGACGGAATAGTGAAAAAACACATTTTTCAATTCCTCAGTTAATTTTAAAGATAGGTATCGAAGAAAAACTTTTTTTTAATAGTTCTCCTATCTAAAAACCAATTCGCCCCTCACTTTTCTAATATACCTATTCAATGAATTTATATGTTGAAAAAGTTAAGTGATGCGCGAGAGAGATAGCTGCGCGCGTTGAGCGAGTCTTTAAATAAAATACTTAAAATCAAAAAAGGTACCAATATGCCTTCAGAAAATCAGTTGTAAGTGAAGCTTGGTGCCTTCAGAATGGACGACATTGTGTGTACGTATGTTGCAGGTGTGCCCGATGCGTCAGCTGTCTGACGGTCAGCGGTGCCGCGTGGTGTTCGCGTGGCTCGCGTGGCAGACGCCTCACCTGCTGCTGATGGACGAGCCCACCAACCATCTCGACATGGAGACCATCGACGCGCTCGCGGACGCCGTCAACGACTTCGACGGCGGCATGGTGCTCGTCTCTCACGACTTCCGGCTCATCAATCAGGTCAGTCTGCTTACCGAGAACTTGCCTAACGACCTATCGCTCTACAGACCGATCAACTTTACCATCGTATATTCTAATAGCTTGAGCCGGTGGCTGATCTAATCGAATTTGCCGATTTATCGATTCTACCGATCTATCGAATCTACCAATGTATCGCCTATCGTACTATACCGATCTGTCGAATCTACCAATGTATCGTCTATCGTACTATACCGATCTGTCGAATCTACCAATGTATCGCCTATCGTACTATACCGATCTGTCGAATCTACCAATGTATCGTCTATCGTACTATACCGATCTGTCGAATCTACCAATGTATCGCCTATCGTACTATACCGATCTGTCGAATCTACCAATGTATCGCCTATCGTACTATACCGATCTGTCGAATCTACCAATGTATCGTCTATCGTACTATACCGATCTGTCGAATCTACCAATGTATCGCCTATCGTACTATACCGATCTGTCGAATCTACCAATGTATCGTCTATCGTACTATACCGATCTGTCGAATCTACCAATGTATCGCCTATAGTACTATACCGATCTGTCGAATCTACCAATGTATCGCCTATCGTACTATACCGATCTGTCGAATCTATCGACTATACCGATCTGTCGAATCTATCGACTATACCGATATCTCTACTCTACTTATATCTTGTCTCTACCGATCTCTCGACCTACCAAACTATTGATTCTATCAATCTATCGATTACTTATTTATAGACTCTACCGATTTATCGACTTAACGAATTTATCGACTATTTATTTAATAATTTATCGATGGATTAGCATCGACTGCTTACCTGCCGTCTCTACTGTTCTACCAACTTTAACTACGTATTTGATCTATTTTCCGGTGCTACATGTTTACCGACTAATCTACCTATCATTGTCCATTCATTATAAAACTTAAGGTAGTTCAGACTACTACTGTTCTACCTCTAATGTGGTTGTAAACAAACGAATCTCGTTAATTGCAGGTGGCCGAGGAGATCTGGATCTGTGAGAACGGCACGGTCACCAAGTGGCAGGGTGGCATCCTCAAGTACAAGGACCACCTCAAGTCGAAGATCCTCAGGGATAACGCGGATAGCGCCGCGAAACTACGCAAATAGTTTGTACATACAAACTTAGGACATTTACCACATAGCCGGCTCATCTCTGCCGACATAGCGACCATTTTCTTAGTTATATTTCAACTGCAACTTTGTAATACTTTCCACAAAATCTAAAACACATTTTACTAAAAGTATAGCAATATTAAAAGCAATTATTTCATCGAGTTTTTTTTTTATAACTCTTAACACCTGGTTTATGTCGCTCCTAAACGAGGAATATTTCACGGTATTATCATTATTGCAATTGGAACATTGTCGTGGCCATACACGAGATATTTCATAGTGTATCATACTCTGAATGTCATTCCTGACAACATTGATACCAACATTGCTGTACAAATATTGCTCCTTTACGAACACCAACCGAAAATGTAGAAAAATGGAGTGTTGAAGGCAGAGATGGCGGCGATTTACTTCCGTTTATAATAATTTGTATCGGACTCGTGGGTCCTCGAGTTGCTTGTTGAATAGACCGCTCATAGAGTTCATTATAATCAAGTTTGACGATCAGTTGTATTCTTGTGAGGCATTTATTTCACGAATAGGGATTGGTATTGGGATATATTTTTAATTCAGTGATTGACATGAGACCATAACCTCATCTCATATGAAGCGCCGTTGCGGTGTACGAACGAGCGCGCTTACCTAGAAAAAAACTGATTCACACGTAAAAGCACCTAGATTAGGAAAAGACTACGCTTTTTGAGAGATCGTTAAAATGAATACGCCGATTCTATAGTCCAATATAGATCTGGGTATCTTTAAATTGTTAGTGTATCGTTTTTATCTAGGCAACCTATCTTATATTAGCAAGCAAGGCCTATGAATCGAATAAAAATGGTATTTCTTAATCTACTTATCTATGTTTTCGTGCTGTATATCAGAATAACGCAAACTTAAGTTCTGCCTGGGCCCTGATTCCGTATGACCATCGGCCACGTTACGTGAAATTGACGTGGGTGTGTGACAATGAAAATTAGACAAGAGTTTTACTAAACTTAAAATGTATTTTTCATTGTCAACTCACCCACGTCTAGTTCACGTAACGAAACCGATGGTCATACGGAATAAGGGCTTGGACTTAGTAATTCAAGTTAAGAATATATTTCAATTTAATACTAATACAGTTTATTTCGCTTACATAATATTACCCAGACCTGTAATGACTGCCTTCTATGCAGGGTCAGGATTGAGCAATTCGTCTTATGCATTGTGATATGTAAACAACGGAATAAATCAAACAAATAAGATATACACATAAACAGTAGCTCAAGAAACAAAAGAGTAAAATAAATTCATAATCCAGGAAGAAAAAATATCAATACTTTTGGCCGGTTGGTATATGTAGAAGGCAGCCATAGGTAGTGTAGAAAGAAGGTGCCTTCTACACAGCACTGTCTTCCCAAGAACCTTTGGGAAATATTTAGACATTTGAGCGAATGTTACGCCCATCCAAGGTCCCGGGCCAATAAATGCCGTCACAATTGCTAGTTTATCATTATTTATAGATGCACCATTATGTATTATAAACGTATTTTAATAACAAATAACATGAAATTAGTACGCGACTGCAATATTGTAATGTGTAGAATATAGCTATAATAGGTAACGAACGAATGCAGAATATTACTAAAGGCCGGTCCCATTGTGTAATCTCCATCTGATTATTACTATACATATATACTATAGAATATACCCGCATGTAGATCAATGAATAAAGCGAGACGGCACGTCAGCGACACGATGCCATCCGTCGCAACACCTGTTCACGGTATAGAAGATTACGCCATTCTCGGGTGGGTTTATTTAGTCATAAGAAAAGGTGCCTGAGACGTCACTGCTTAAGCCTGGGCTCAAAACGCACAGCTATTTTTACAAAACACAACTTTATAAAAAAAAAACATATAATATTACCGAGTGGGGGATGTAAGAAAAGTAGGAAACAGATTTATTTAGATAAAAGTAATATTTTAATAAAAAACAGATATCATTTATGTTAGTGATGGAGTTTTGAAGAACATACATTTTGGAACTTCTCAGCCAAGTTAAAAGATATCGAAAAAAACATTAAATTTCTCCTTCATTAAATCTAAGTAAAGAAATTCTATCTCTCAGTTTCCTAATCTCAGTGATTTTATGTTTAAAAAAAGTTGTGATGCGTGTTTGAGCCCAAACCTTGTTTTGTAGAGTGGGGTTATATTCTTCCATCAAATTAATTAGATGTGGGGCCTGCATGTGGTTCCCGTACTTATGTGGGTTGTGTACCGTGATCCACACGTTGATACTGGGACTGTGAAAGTGTTCAATCATACAACAAGTGTAAATGCAATATACATACATAATCGATACATAACTACATAGTTATATATAGTAATGTAGATATATTCAATGATTTGACGACCTGTAGATTTATTAACGCTTTTTGGCAATACTTCACATCGGTATTTTTTTTAAAGATTTTATATCTAATGGGACGGGCCGTTAGTGATATTTATAGGTGGACTAAATACTCCTGGACAAGTAGTATATTCTAATGGTTTTATTTGGTGTAAGACACAAGTTGGAACAGTGTATATTAGGTGTAATAACCTGTCGATTATTGCAATCATAATAATTCAATCAGTAGTATCACATTTGTAAGTGATACTAGTTACGTAGAGATTTACTTGACCAGGAGAGATGCCACAAATTTCAGTTGAATCCGCCAACGGAGCCATGTAGATCCTTAACCTTAACCATTGTCCTAGGGACCTAGGCCAAGGTCAAAATTCTAAGTACCGATGCGTTATATTTTCGTATCGCATCAGATCGCCTTGCCGCGTTCATCACCTAGGATGATGCTTTACCCACATGGCTCTATTGGGTCACCCGACTACTATTACAAGTAGCGTGAAATGGATAGTGTATTTGTTCGTGTTTTTATACGATAAGATGGTGATTTCATTTTGTGACAATCGCTCGTTATCTGACTAGACTTGGCTGGATAAAAAAATCCTCTAATGTTTTCTAAGGTTTTTTCTGGTTGTTACTCATTGAATTGAAACAAATTTTAACGGATTTATCGCGTATACTTTATGACCTGACGTTTCTGACCGTGGCTCTACACTTGTGCCGTGAACGTCCGCGAACAAGCGTAAACATAAGTGTGGATGGTTTTCACGGCGTTCGCGGCCGTTCACGCCTGTTCCCCGATCGAAGTCGGTATTTTGTTCCGCGACAAAGGGTTCGCGCGGTTTTCACGCGCCAGTTTTCTCCTGACTATAGTTTCGTACGGACGTGTAATGCGAGCAAAATGGCAGCACATCGGATTAATTTAATTGTGATATTGGATAAAAAATGCGCTTTTTGAAATATTACCACGCTGAACGTATACTGTGGGACTCCAAGCATCCACATCCTAATAATAAAAGTAAAATTATGACGCCTGGAGAAGGATTAGTTTTCAAATTAATATCGATCGGTTACGATATATTTCAGTCGTCTCCTTTTTCTCCAACGCTTTCGAACGATTTTCTTATTTTGTAGGTATAAATAGTAATATGTTGCCACATCAAACAAAGTTAACGCAGCAGCAGTTTCGACGTCCGTTTCCCGGCACAAATGAGTGACCTCCGTGAATGTGGAGAGAGCGCTTCTGCCGCGAATTTGCGCCGTGAAATCACGGCACAAGTGTAGAGCCGCGGTGACGTTTTGCAGCGTCCGTAGTCACAGGTGAGAATAGATGAAAGTTATCTTAGTTATATTAAATCTACAGCCTATTATTTTTATGCAAAACGTTCCCTATGCATGCGGAAGTCATTCATGGTATCAACAGGTATCGCAGATCTGTTTTGAGGCTAATGAGATTTTATAAATTTGATGACCGGATCCCATGCAGTTGGTACTTGCCGATCATCTTTATTAAAGTTCGGGTATTTCTTAATTTCAATAGTCTCGCGTGTTCTCTTGGTACATAACGCGTTTCTAGCCATGATTTGAGGATTATCAAAAATGAATGTAGTGGTATAGTGAAACGTCAGGTCTTATGTACGCGTTAAATTCTTTAAAATTTGTTTAATTTAAAAAAATCATCTAGTATGGAAATAAAAATGAAAAAAAAAAGTTGATTCCACAAAGAGACTTCCATCTATAGAGATTTGTATTTATAATTTCGGTAGAATGTTATTTGAATAATTTACTATAATTAATAAATTTGATTATAATTAATAGATTAATAATTTTCAATAATTAATATTTTTTGTTTTCATAGGGGCAAATTCCAATATTTTGTCAACTCAGATTCTTACGTATCTATTGTATTTTTTTTTTGCTTAGATTATTCCGCGTGAGTCAATATTCCCGTGACGAAATTGCGATGACATTTCATATATCAATGTTATTTTATTAATGTCCAGTGAAAAAAGTTCAACCATAGATGAAGAATTTTCGCTACGCTTTTTTTTTGTGATCCAACTTCCTTGGGATCAACAGACAAAAAAAGAACCAGACAAAAGTCGGGATTTCACAGAATATTGGCATCCGCTATAAATCGCCAAAAGAATGTATTCCATTTTATATTAGTCAAGTCTGTTGTCTATGCGTCGTGTATTGTTGAAATTGTTACCAATTCCCAAAAGTGATATTACCCAAATTATGAATTTGATGTGTTTTGTGAAGTATTTGTTCTTTCATAATAATTTATTCCCGCGTGATGCGGCGCCGTGGGTGTCGTTCCGCGACATTAGGTACTTTTTCTATATTTTTTCCTAAATAAACATTGTCACATCGGTATTTTGGTGATTCTACATATGTTATTTGATAGAACCCCTACTTCTATAGGGTTGATCTGAGGCAAAATAAATCAATAACAATTTTAGGCGAGTTTTATTTTTAATCTACTCCAAAAAAGGAGATTATCAATTTGATATGTATTGTTAGAATAGCACAATTTACACATATTAGTCTGTGTAGGCTTCTAAGCACGTGTGCCTTTCATAAATGTATGTATGTATGCTTACGTCCACTTATTACGCGAAAACTAGAAGTCGGATTGCAATAATTTTTTATTTGAAATTTATTTTTATTGAATAAAGTATCTGCCAGATTAGGAAACAGTGCAAGTTTTATCAAAATCGGTTTATTACTATTCAAGATATGATATACCAAGATGTGATATGATATACCTTTTAAGTTTTAAGATATAAAAGTTTCATCGACGCAATTCTAACTACAGGTGGATTTAAATGAAATTTGGTAGGTTTATTACTCATACTATGTAAAAGGATCGACCTACTTTTTATCTCAAAAATTAAGTCTTACAATAGTAGTACAAGTTTGTTTGAAAATTAAATGAACTTACCTAGTGAAGTTCAATGAATCATATTTTTAGTTTTATGTAAAAGGATTAAATACCATTAAAAACGAGTAAATAAAATAAAATCTGTTACATAAAACTGACAAATCAAAACTGGGAGTTTACCTTAGTAGATATCTACCCCAACCATATTTTTGAGGATAGTGTCTGTCTAGGCCTTAGCTATTGGTAGTTTAAGGGTACGGATAAAAAAAAATGTTGGGGTGTACCTAGGTAGACGCCCAGTATTGATTTAATTTGTCGATATTACTTACGTAACAGTTTTTATTTCTTCCTTATATTTCTTTCTGGTATTATTTCTTCCTTTATGGTATAATTAGCTAAATAGGCGACTATCCGTTGGTCCAGTATTATAAAATAGATCAGTTAGCCAATAAAGGTTGTCCTGAGCGAGCAATAATAGTGGTACGATTTCACATACAAAATAATTTACCTACTTACAACAATATTTTTTAAATATGGTCGAAAAGAGTATAGTTTTACAAAGTGCTTGTGGTTAGCTTTAGCATCGGTTTTTAAGGAGGTTAATTTTTTACGTGACAACGTCTAATAAATCGATGAACGCCGGCTGCACACACGAAAAAGGATGACTCGTTGTCCCGTTACATCATCATCATCATTCATCAATGTTTTGTTATGGCGTTGTCACGTAAAACTATCGTCCGTAAACCGACTTTACAGACAACCATTTTTTACATTTGTTGAAGAAAACAGGAGATTAATAACAAGTTTTATAAAAATATTTTTTTTTAATTAGTAAATATTCAATTGACATTTATGCTATTAAACTCAACGTTTTTCTTTAAAAAAAATTGCCGCCAATAAAGACCGCTTACCACAATCATTTTCTTTTACAAAAGTATATACTTTACTACCATATTTGATAATAATTATAGTTAAACTGAAAAACCGACTTCAAAATACGCAATTACTTGGACATTTTTTTAGTTATTATGTTTTAAATGCCAAAGTACTGAACCGACTTTGATGAAATGTATGCGACCAACTCTGAACTATTAGCTACCAAACAAAAACCGAAAAAGCAGATAAAAATAAAATTACACGTAAGTTAAAGGAACAATTCATATAATATCCTTGATCATTAGCACACAAACAACATAAGGGTGTCACAATCGTTAGGATGTCAGTGTTTTCGTTGATGGTAAGGTGATGAGAGAAATGTTGTATCCAACACAACCGGTTGCCTATGGTCGCACTCTGTAAGTTCTTCCTTTCTTTTACTTAATGTCGCAGAGCAGCGCGACGCCGCGGAGCGTCCAATGTCTCGGGTTGCTGTCTGTCTCGAAGTCTATAGAGCCGACGTACTTGGCGTCCGTCCGCTGCGGCTTGCGATAAATAGGACATTCGTACAGGCGCGGATCCTTGCCCGCTGTTGTATTGATCGCGAATATGTAGATGACCGGCATCTGTTCGTAGAGGACTTTAGGCTTCGACTCGATCAGTTTGCCCGATTTGCGATCCAGCGACGCACCTGAAATTAAATATATTGTACCTACCTAATCTATTCATGAATTAAGGCTATGTGACTGTCATTTAAAACTTGACTTAGACGCATTATAGCAACTTCTCAAAATGACCATTCGCAAAAACGTCTAATCCTTACTCAAAGTTATCTGCCAACTAGGCTGCCGGAAACTTAATGGAAGGGAAACGGAGTGTCAGACAAACTTGTACATAAATAATTTCTGTAAAGTATTGTGCAAGAACTGCGAGATAAAACCTTGTTGATGAACATTTCTTGTTATGAATTCTGTATATTTTCTTGTCATAATCATAATGAAGGAATGATCCTAGTAAAATAACGTGTATTTTTGTTTGTTGTTACTTTTAATTTTGAGTAGGTTTAAGATAATTTGAGGAAAAAAAAACTTCGTAAGAAGGCATAATGCTCCTAGACATATTGATAGGCGGGAACTAAAATACAAAATCATGAAGAATCAGAAATGAAGATATCCGTAGATGTACGAAATTCATCTGAATTTCGTACATCTACGGATCTCTTCATGTTTTTATGTAGATACATAGCACAGCGGAATAGCAAGTTCAAGTGATTAGTGGTCAGGGCACATAGCACGTACAACTGATGGTCGATGGGGCCGAAAATTTCTCGAGTAGAGACCACGTACCGGCAAGCGCAGTGTAGGAAGACCAGCACCGAGATGGACACATGACCTCATACAAGTGGCGGGAAGACGCTGGATGCAAGCCGCTTCCAATCGACCTTTTTAGAAGGCCTATGTCCAGCAGTGAACTTCTTCTGGCTTTCTTTCTTATGGCTGAGATAATGATGATGATCAAAATACAAAAGAGACTATGGTGGGTGGTTGAACACCTTGAAAACCAGGGCGTACCTACCTTCAAGGAAAAGGCCGTAAACATATACGCCTTCAGCTGGCCCTTCGTGGATGTCCTCCCGGTTCTGCTTGGTTATCAGATTCTGCAGCACTACAGAGTCCAGCGCCCAGCCCTTGTGGCTCCGCGTTACCTCCTGCGTAACACGATTATGTCATTAAGGCGCTGTTGGTAGCAAATTCACTCTCGCTCGCACATAGTTATGAAAATAAACACATACCTACTTACTGAAATAACTTTCGAATATTCTGCTTTGCAGAAAACTAAATAAACGTATAACAAACACCACAACTAAAAATATAATTTTGATTCAAACATGTTTTCATATAAAAAAAAAAAAAAAAACTTGAATGTGTAAATATGTAATAATCCTAATTTCTAGTTTTGTGCATATCCGATTTTCTATAAGGCTATTTAGTAATTTTATAACTTCAAAAATGTAGGTATGCGTGAGCGAGACAGGACTTAAGTTTCCCTCGCTTAACATCAGGCGAGTTGGTGGTCAATCGTAGATCTATATTGTATTAAAAAAAAAAAACAATGTATTAACGATAGTTTTATTTTTATATCTATTATTTAGACAGAAATAAACGCCCAAACGGGAAAAAATTTTCACGTTTGGATCTTTATTAAGGTCAAAATAAGACAAAAATAACTATTGCCGTTTGTATATATAGTAATATTATTCTCATGAAGCTAAAAAACGATTATTTATCAAAAGTCAATTCAATAATTTTATATCTAAACAAGTACTTACTTTAATTACTTTTTTTTAAATTTAAACGTTTATAATGAAAAGAATGATAATGATGTAGGTAATGTATTTACTGTATTTTACTATAAAATCCCTTTCATTTGATACCCATATTGTGGGGGCTGTGTTAAAATATGAAATCCGCCATTTTGTGGCGGCGGCCATCTTGGATTTACAATAATACAGAATATACTAAATTGTATTGTCATCAGGACTTAAGGTGTATACCAAATTTCAGATCAATCCGTCAACTGCAAGGGGGTAAAATTTCAATTACTAAATTTGACCCAAACAAACAGGTCAAGCTAAATAAAACAGTTTAAAAAGGTGTCGCGTGCGAACGAGATAGCGGCGCCTCCCTACTCTGGACCTATATTCTATTGTACTTGCTAACACAATTTCATGAAGATGTAATTAACGAGAGGGGCCGTATGGTAGTCGTGTGGCAAGGAAAACTTAAATCTTGTCACGCTCACGCATACCGAGTCAGCGGCACCACCCTACTCTGCCTTAAATATGAATGAAAAAAAAAAGCTGTTAGGTAAGGATTCACCTTTTCAATAAAATAAATAGGTACCATCACAAGCTATTTATCTCAGTTTTATTCTTATAATAGTTTTTATTATATTTTTACACACTTGACTGAATCATTGTGAATGACAGAAGGTATTATATTTTTATACAGAGTAGAAGCAGGTTGCATTCTCACACTCCTCGATTTTTATGTGAAAAGAATTATAACTTATAAATTGATAACCCTTGCGAAGGCGCGAAGGTTTCCTTTTTGCACGTAGCGTAAAAGCCGCCAGTACCAGCGCGCAAATTTTTTTTTTTTCGCCGCGCGCCACTAAAACCTGGATTTCTCCTAAAATTTGTATGAAAACTATATATGAAACTTATATCACTATAATCTTACTGAACAAAGCTAACTGAATATCAAACGTATATGTCGTTTAATCTAAATATTGAACTTTTCAAACTTCTCACTCCTTCTGTACCTATAGACACTTGAACGTATTATATTTTTTAATAACTAAATTAATATCTTACATTGCTGTCTTAGCTTCTGATGTCTTTGGATGGACAATGATTTTGTTAACATATCTGCTATGTTTTCTTCAGTTTGTATATATGAAATAGTTATTTTCTTTGTGCTTATTGAATCTTTTATATGATGGTATCTAATGTCTATATGTTTTGACCGTTTGCTATTTTCATAATCTTTGGATATAAATATAGCTCCTTTATTATCTACAAATAGTTTTGGTGTTAGTATAATTCCGTAATCTTGAATGATACCTTTAATATTTAAACTTTCACAAGCCGCCAGCGATGCCGCTATGTATTCAGCTTCGGATTGTTGCTTTAGGTTGTCGATAGCGCAACACAATTTTGTTTCCTTGAAAACTATGCAACGTTATCATTGTATTTCACAATGCATCCGCTTATGCTTCTACTCTGTAAAATATAATACCTTCTGTCACTCACAATGATTCAGTCAAGTGTGTAAAAATATAATAAAAAATATTATAGGAATAAAACTGGGATAAATAGCTTGTGATGCTATTTATTTGATTGAAAAGGTGAATCCTTACCTAACAGAGGTTATGGGCGATATGAAGAATATATGGTGAGACTATTTTTCATAAAATAATTCTGTCCAAGACCAGTGACAACTCGAGCTTACGAAAAAAATGTGTTCCAATATAAAAGTTCTGCCGATATTAAAAGGCGATAATCACTCCAACTGGAAGTTTAGAGTAAAATCACTTCTTGAAGAGAAGCAGTTACTGTACATTTTAGAACTTGACGTCAACGACATACAAAATAATGAAAATGTTGAAAAACTAAAACTAGATAATTCGAAGGCTAAAGCAATTATAATACATTGCATAACGGATAAACACTTATCTATTATACAAGACTGCAAATTTACAAAAGAAATGTTCGAGAAACTAGACTCGGTATTTCAAAGAAAGAGTGTGTTTACCAAATTAACATTAAAGAGAAAACTCCTTAGTCTAAAACTACAAAAGAATGAAACATTAGAACAACATTTTCAGAAATTCGAAAAAATTGTTTACGAACATAAGAACATTGACAAAAAATTTGACGATTCTGACAAAATCTGTCATCTGCTACTTTCATTGAATGATGACTATGAAAATGTTATTACTGCGATAGAAACAATAAATACGGATATTGAATTTGTGAAATCAAGATTGCTCGATGAAGAAATGAAAATGAATAACAAAAACTCAAGTGAACAAAGTCAAAACATTTTCAAAGCTACCAACTCTAAAGAAAGTTACAACTATACAAGATCCAGATGACCTATGCGTGGAAGAAGTTCTCGTTATAGAGGCAACGGAAGTAGAGCTAACTTTAAATGCATTTATAGCTTTGACAGCGTCTGAAGAGGAAGACAAATTCATATTGGGTAGCGGAGCAACAAATCATATGGTGACTGAGAAAATAGAAAAACATATGACAGAAGTAGAAAACTTAGAAAACCCAATTACCATAACAATTGCAGATGGAAAAGGTTTGATCGTAAAGAAAAAAGGTAAAATAACTGGTTACTGCAATAATATTCAAATTGATTTTGAGGCATTAATTGTGCAAAATATAACACACAATTTATTGTCGGTTGACAAAATAACTAAAAAAGGATATACTGTTTTATTCAAGAGCAATAGTGTCAATATACGAAGATGCAAAACAAACTTCACTGGCTATAAATATCAACACTATGAAAATTAACATTACACGACACGAAGACGAATATGCTAATGTCACAAAAGAAAAAGACAGTGATGTATGGCATAAAAGATTAGGCCATCTTAATAGAAAAGGACTGAAAATATTCGGTCTACCAATTTCAGATAAAAAATGTGAAAGTTGCATAGAAGGTAAAACTACACGAAGAACCTTTATAACTAACAAGAGAGAGAGCAAACAAATAGGAGATCTTCTGCACTCGGACCTGTGCGGACCGATACATCCAACATCAGTAAATGGCGAAGTTTTGATAGACTTTTATTCACATTTTGTAGTAATATATCTATTAAAATACAAAAATGAAGCAGAATATATTATATTGAAACATATACAGCTTATTAAAGCACAATTCGAAATGAAAACAAAACGGATTCGACTAGACAACGGTGGCGAATTTACTTCCAAAAGATTCAAATAAACTTGTCAACAAAAAGGTATAATACTTGAATATACAAGTCCTTACACGCCACAACAAAATGGAACTTCAGAAAGAACGAATCGCACTTTACTGGACAAAGTTAAAGTAATGTTTGCAGAAACAAAATTACCAAAGGAATTGTGGAGCGAATCAATTTGCACATCAGCGTACGAGCTAAACTGCAGTCCAACTATAGCGTTATATGGTAAAACACCAGCCTCAATATGGTATGGTTGTAAAGACTTATCGAAACTGCGAATATTTGGTTCGAAAGCGTGGACGGTTACAATACCGAAACCAAGTAAGCTGCAACCTAGAGCAAAACCTATGATAATGGTTGGCTACGCCAGTTCAGGATATAAATTATGGGATCCTGAAAGTAACAAGATTATACAGTCAACCGATGTTATATTTGATGAAACAAAAACAGTTTACCAACCAGAAAAGAAGGAGGAGGTATAAACGAAAAGAAAACGTCATAATATTCAATAACGATGAAGAAGAAAAGTCAAATAGACCACAAAGAATAGAAAGAAATGAAGTAAGAACGAGTTTGTTGGGTAAGAATTCACCTTATCAATAAAATAAATACCATCACAAGCTATTTATCCGAGTTTTATTCATATAATTTTTATATTTTTACACACTTGACTGAACCATTGTGAGTAACAGAAGGTATTATATTTTTATCATAGACCTTTATATTTTTTTATACAGAGTAGAAGCAGGTTGCATTCTCACATAAGCGACATTTTAGTCGAAAGGTAATGTTATGAATTCTAAATGAATGTATGTATATAACGTATAGCATTAAAAAGCAGCAAAAAGTATAGCATTCATAAATCATTTTTGACTTTTAACCATCGATATGAGGTATATCGGTTCAGATTCAGAACAGCGTTCGTGAAGATTACCTGTCTCATGGCCGTGAGGAACCCCTGTGGATTGAAGAAGCCAGTCATCCAGAAAGCCGTGGGTCGGCCGGTGCGCAACCACACGCGGTACTGCTGTTCCCGTTCTAGAAGCTCCGTGTACCAGAAGCCCAGGGTCGCAGACTCCCATGATACCTGCACACGTTACATTTCGTAGGCCTGAAATATCGTGGCATACTGGCATTAATTTTTCCATTTCACAATGGGGTATGTAAAGAAAAAAATTAACATAGGCTGATTCAAAAACCATTTCGAGATCGTAATCTAAACCATATTTATTTACTGTGGGGTCTTAAAATAATGAGATGGCGCGTATTTTTGCGAAAATGTAAAAAATATTTGACCTACAGTCGACCTCTAATTGACGACATAAAACCGTATTTTTTATCTGTATTAAAAAGAATTTAAAAAAAGCAATTTTTAAAAAAATTGTCTGTCTGTATCTCTGTCTGTAGGGTGTATCCAATGGACGCCGAAACTACTGGACGGATTTGGACGAAATTTGGCAGGATTATTACTTATACTATGTAGAAGGATCTTGCATACTTTTTATCCCGAAAAATTAGATAGTTCCCCTGGGATATAGCATCAAATTACAACATTCAACATTACGAGTATTGCGTTGCTCATCACTAAATCTTAAAAACTACATAAGCTACGAATCTGAAATTTAGCATGTATATTAATTACTTATAGAATAAATAGGTCAGCTAAGAACGAAATTTGCAAAAGGGCTGAATTAAGGGGTAAAGTTGGGAGGTAAACGAATGTATGAAAGTTTCTGGGTTTTGTTGTTAGGGGCATGAATTTGGGTTACCTAATAGATATAAATAAATATCTACTGTTATTATATTTCACCGACAGGGATGAATGAAGGTAGTCAAACGAAGGTTGAAAGTTTGTATGAAACTTCCTAAAGTTTTAATTTAGAATCTTGAATTTTAGTATTTGTACTATAAAATGAATACAAATTACAACTTTAATAAAAAAAAAGTGACAGGGATGAATTAACGGGCGGGATTGAGGTTGAAATTAATATTTACGCGAACAAATAAATAAGAACGAAGACTCTTATAATATTTTGCGCCAGTGATGGCGCAAAAAAAGGGTAAAAAAGGGGATTGAATTTTTTAAAACTTTTTTTCATAAACAGACTCAGCAATTCAAGCGAATTGCTGATTTTTTTATTCTTAGCTTGATCAGGACGGAAGCGGGGCTGGAGGGAGATTAGATCGGGGCGATAATAAAGTTCGAATCCCAGCGTGAGGGAGTGGGTCGGAACGGGAACGAGTTGTGAGCAAGCTTTAAGTGCGGCAAGTAGTTTAAAATGGTAGTAGTATAGGTGGA
The DNA here is from genome assembly GCA_947563715.1 of Lycia hirtaria. NCBI lineage: Eukaryota > Metazoa > Arthropoda > Insecta > Lepidoptera > Geometridae > Lycia > Lycia hirtaria. The sequence continues at coordinate 19,413,312 of OX387386.1, forward strand.
ACTAGGACAGGTGCGACCTGGGAGCTGAATTAGTGTGGAGTAGGAATGAAACGGTACGAGCGACGGAATGAGATGGGAGTCCAACAAAGAATCTAGATGGTTGCGGTATGTAAGTGATATGAGAGGCGGGAGCGGAATAGGGGTAGAATGGGAGCGAGTAAAAAGTGCGGTGGGAAAGCGAAGTTGGAGAGGGAGAAGAGCAAGGTATAAGTGCGAGGAGGAAGTAAAATTAAAGTGAGGTAGTAGAGTGGGAGCGAGGCGGGAATATGGCAGAGGTTGGACAGGGGTGGAATGGGAGCAAGTGACAGCAAAAAGGGAGTGCGACGGGAGCAAGGTGGACGTGAAAAAGATGTGAGGCAGGAGTGGAGTAGAAGCGAGGTGGGATAGAGACAGGAGCTGAACCTGAGCAGGACTGGAGCGAGTTAAAAAAGCGGACGGCAGATTATTCTTCATTTAAATACATCTAAGTTTGACCACATACTCGACACAAATAAAGTGAGTCTGCAGTTAGGTTGGAGCCCGGCGGATGTGTTTTCTTACGCATACAGCTAGTTAAAAATAAAATTGTATTACCTCCAGAGCAAGTGAAGAAAGGCAGTTGGAAAGTGAAGGTTAAAGGTAATTCAAATTATTGAAACCAGCTATCGGTTGGCAGCTTATGCGTTGGTCCAGCTAAGCACCACAATTTCAACCACGCTACTCTTCTTGAGATCTCTGAATGCAAGCAATAGACGCGCTCGGGCGTGATACGTGGGTCACAACACACACAAATGCAGTACTACAACCATAGGCGGAGCTGACAGAGGCGCGCGTCTCTCGTTCTCTCCGTCGCCATCCGCGTTCTTCATACATTTTGCGCACATACATATGCATACATGCATACATACATATGCATATATGCATGCATATATGCATACATCTCAAAAAAAAAAAATGTTCACCTATGATTACAAAAATCAGCCAAAAATATATTTTGACGATTAGTGTTCATTCAGCCAACTCACAAAACATTGACGATCAGTCTAGGTGTCAGTCTAAATGCTGACCTTTACTTAATAGATTAGCTCTCCAAAACGGGTTGAATTAATCGTTCGACGATGACTTAATATTTTATGCGTTTATAAATTGGCCGTCATACCCTAACATAACATTTATATACATAATATATTTGTAGAAAGAAAATTAAAACTCAGTCAACTAAGCTCTTTTTTCACAATATTTACGCCGATCAAGACTAGGGAGAGGACGTACAGTATAAAAAATACAGTACCTATAAATTATACTTGAAGTTTCCGGCAGCCTAGTCGGGAGACCGTCTGACTTGCGACCCGCAGGTCCTAGGTTCGAATCCCACGGCACGCACCTCTGTCTTTTCGAAGTTATGAGCGTATTGTTGATTCCCGCCAACTTCAAACGGTGAAGGAAAACATCGTGAGGAAACCTACATGTCTGAGAGTTCTCAATGATCTTGAAGATGTGTGAAGTCTGCCAACCCGCACTTGGCCAGCGTGGCAGACTATGGCCTAACCCTTCTCACAATGAGAAGATGGCCCGCGCCCAGCAGTGGGACAGTTTGTACAAACAGGGCTAATAAAAAAAAAAATTATAGATATTTTTCACCTAATGCTTACCTACTTGGCACACCTCCAGTGGAAACGCACTCAAAGTCAACCTCCATCTCATACTGTTAAGTATTCTATGTCTACTGTCTCACAATGCAATAAATGCAAATAGATCTCCAGCATGATTCTGTTCTCCTGGTACTTGTGCAACAGACGACGCATGTAGACTAATAAATATCAAGATTATCAAGGCCGGCTCCAGCTCGTGCTTGTATTTTTTTGCAATTCTCATAGAAAAAGAAAATTAAATTCCAGTATTTCCATCACAAATCGAACAATGGAACTATTTTTTTTAAAGCGAATCGTTTTTATTCTCCTAGCTCCTGTATTTATTTTAGAGAGACGAGTATTCCTTGATCACTACTAACATAAATATTGTTAAAGATGTCTGTTTATTTTGTTCCTGGACAATTTGGTTTTGCTATCCATATATTATGTACTCATAACTGGAGGAGTTAACATGATTCGCTATTGATAGAGATGTCACGTTAGACGACATATATGTTCCTTCTCTTACTAAATGTGGGGAATCTTGTACTTGCAGGTAAGCGTGATCCAAACATTAATCAGGTCACTTAAGTTCCATTACAACTTTACTAGTTGTAGCCCATTGTTTATCAAGGGAGCAAAATGGAAATTTTAAGATGAATATGTTCAATTTATTGACATACGAAGCGAGAAAAGTTCAGAAAAGCAATAGTCATGGCATTGACAAAGGTGGTAAATAATAAGAGACCGAGTAATGAGTCCAGCGAAACTCCAAAGAGAATAATTACAAAGCTAGAAATGAAGTTGCTAACTTTTACTGCCAGAGTCCTTCGTACAATGTTAGAAACAAATCACCCATAGAAGTCTCCAGAAATGTTAATTGAGTTTATCTTAATTGCAAGGATTATACATATAGACATATTGACCTAACGCCTTCCAGCAATCGATAAATACCAGATACTATTTGGTCACGTTTGCCCATATTTTTTTACCTAAAAGAGGGATGTTATAAATTTTACGTGTGTATCTGGGTATATCTGTGGCATCGCAGCACTCAAATGGATGTTAAAAATCGATCTATCAAAAATGTTGTGATTAAAACGCAATAAAAATATAAAAGAAAGGCCACTGCAACGTTTTTATTTTATGTAATGTTTTTTAACAATAATTACGAATCAAAAATGACTTGAAACAAGACGTATTTCAAAACACCAATCAGCGTTTAGTGACATCACTCTTGTTATGACAACTTATTTGAGGTTCCGGTTGTCAGAAATCAGAAATCAGAAAATATTTATTGTATAACTGTGTACAAAGGTGGTAGTATAAATATAAGTTTCAACAGTTTGTCCATCACGAACATACAATATTACTCGTAACTTTTTTTTTTTTTTTACAATGACAATAATATACTATGTACATAAATTATAGGAATATTTAAGTTCTATACAGCCAAGACAGGAATATAGAAGACACTACAAACATTTATTCATGTCTTGTCTACGTCAAAATATTCTTTGAGATCGTAGAAGACTTGACTAGTTAACCATTCTTTTAGGGTGCACTTAAATTTGTTGCCACATAACATTTTTATATGTACAGGTAAATGGTTATACACTTTTATTGCATTTATAAAAGTACTTTTAGCGTACATGGTATTGTTCACCTGGTGAACACATAGATTAAATTTATACTTGGTACGCAAGTTATCGGCACGACTGGATGTGTGGTTGAAGTACTCAGACTTATTATTTTGGACAAACATACATAACTCTAGTATATATATACTAGTTAACGTGAGAAGCTTATTGTCTTTAAAAACATTACGAAGTGTGTCAGTAATATTCATTTTATAAATGTTTCGTAAACACCTTTTCTGTAATATAAAAACTGAATCAAATTCTACAGAGTTCCCCCAGAAAATTATGCCGTAACTTAATAGAGGGTAAACATAACCATAATAGGCATTTAGAGCAACATCTTTTGACACGATACTGCTAATAATAGATAAGGCGTAACAATGGCTAGTAATTTTGCTACTTATTTTGGCAATGTGGCCTTTCCAGTTTAGATGACAGTCTAAAGTGACACCTAAGAAGTTTGATTCGTTAACTTCACATATTTTTTTATAGCTTCTGAATTGTAAATAATTTGTTTTTTTCGTATTTATTTTTAAGTTGATAGAGTTAAGCCAGTTTGAAATTATTTCTATAGTATTATTTATTTCTGTTTCGAAATCAGTAGGGGTTAAGTTATTTTGAGGTATAAATATAGTTGCATCATCAGCAAACATGACACACAAGTGTTGTATGATATTGGAAAGTTCATTTATATAGAGAAGAAATAAAAGGGGCCCAAGAATACTCCCTTGTGGCACTCCCATATTTATATATTCATAGGCAGATTGAACCTGTTCAATAAGTTTTTTATCTTTATTATACACATTTAATACAGTGGCTTGACATCTATTCTTTAGATATGACTCGAATAATGCTAAGGTCACTCCTCTAATTCCAATTGACTCTAACTTTTGGAGTAATATTTTGTGAATAACACAGTCAAATGCCATAGATAAATCTAGGCAAAGAGCAATTCCTGTTTTTTTGTTATTTATTTCTTCCCAAACTTGTTTGAGCATTTTAAAAACTGCCATGGTAGTATTTTTTCCTTTGCGGAAACCAAATTGATTGGGATTTATTATATTATTTGTTTCTAATAATACTGATAATCTATTATATATAGCTTTTTCAAAAACTTTCGAGAAACTGGGCAATATTGCTATAGGTCTGTAATTTTCCATTTTTAGTGTAGAACCTTTTTTATACAATGGTTTAATTAACGCTTTCTTTAAATTGTCAGGAAAACAACCTGTTTCAAATGAAAGATTTATAATATAAACCAGGGGCTCTACTATAAAATCTATAGTATGTTTTATAATTTGTACAGATATGTGATCATATCCAGCAGTTTGCTTATTTTTTAACTGCTTAACGATGTTTCTTATTTCTTGAGAACTAACAGGCGTGAGAAATATAGTCTTAGGACAGAAATTTGTGTTTTTATGCTGTTTTATATTGATATCGTGAGTTTGCTTTGCTTTGTTAATGTAATAACTATTCATAACTGAACAAATTATATTCGGATCTGTTATTTCTTCGTTATTTAATTGAATAGTTTCTATCGATGTTTTGATGTAGTTTGTTTGAGACGTGTGTTCTTTAATGATGCCCCATGTAGCTTTATTTTTATTAGTACTTCTATCTATGTATTTCATATTTGCAATTTTTCTAGACAGGCGAGTATTTTTTTTTAAAACCCTCGAATAATTTTTATATCTATCAATTTTTTCATCACTTTTATTTTTTCGACATTCTAAGAACATATTTCTTTTGTTTTTACTAGCTTTTATAATTCCTTTGGTACTCCAATTGGGTTTCTTTTTATAAGTAGTTTTTACTCTTTCTAGAGGGATACATAGATTAAATAAGACACTATATAAGTTAACAAACTCGTTATATGCTTCGTTTGGATTGTCATGTGAGTAAACATCCGAAAATGATACCTGTGACAAATATTTAAGGAATACATTTATGTTTTCATCGACTTTTCTTTTTTCGGAAAACCAGTATTTTTCTTTAAAGCTTAGGTTACTTAAAACACTCAGCACTTGTATGGTGTGATCAGATATGCCTGCGTCTATTAAAAAAAGTAAAAGTGAATATTATTTGGGAATATTAGTTGCGTTTTTTTTAATAAAAATGGAAGTTGGGTTTATCTAAGCAGACTCCAGGAATTTATCAAGAGTTAGTGTTGACATTGTTTGTGTTTTTGTCGAAAGTGCAGAGTTTTCAAGTATAGAAATGAAAGGGACTAAATTACTACGGTATGTTTAAATCATAGTTGTTAAATTTTGTATTTTATTCAGCGGCTTCTACACATAGCAGTTATTTCGGCTCAATAAGATAATCTTACGGCGATAGCGCAATTGGCTATGACCAAATTACAAGAGATGGAGAATTATGTACAGTAAAAGTCGAGTTACTCCGGAGCTTAAACTACGTAAAGAAGGTTATCGTGTTACAGCTATTATAAATGAAACGCAAAGCTTGGTTCAGTCCTGCCAACGTGAAGATTGTGCAGATTCTGAAGGTAAAGAAAAAAATCAAAATTGAAGAAGCTGGATTTCTTCTTATTGCCGATTATCCTATTAATGGTGCAGCACCTGACGGGCTTACTTCAAATTACACAGTAGAGGTGAAATGAACCTTCAACAGAAGCTACTATGGTAGCTTCTGTTGAAGGTTCATTTCTGGTTGAAGGTTCGGTTCATTTCTTTCCTATGTGAAAGACAATAGCACCAAAATGTTGGACACAAGTACAACTTCATAATGTTTTTTTAGCGAAAAGAAAATGGCACTTTTCTGTATAGCACACATAAACGTTGAAAAATCAAAAGAAGTAGACATTTATAATGTTGCATATGATAACAGCATTGTGTCTGTTATGAATGCTGCAAAGAAATTCTGGATAGATGCTGTATTTCCAAAATTAAAAGATATATATATATAATATTTAAACATATTTTTTTTCTAAATCTTTTTTGTAAATTTATGAAATAAAATTCTATGCTTTGTAAATACTATTTTTATTCAATTTTAATTAAAGGTGATTGTAAATTGACAAGCGCACAACAAATGATTATGCTATAGTCTATATGGGGAATTAGAAAATGATCAACACAGGCATGTGGCTTTAGAAAAGCAAATTCGCGCAGTCTTCTAATCACTCTTTCAATACGAACTGCATACATAAATGAAAGTCAGCGACGAACAAGTACGACCAGTGACAGACAGGAGTGACGTTATCTGAACTATAGGTCCGTTTTCGCGCGAAAATTTAAACTTTCAATTTAAAACCGCATTTTTTCGATAAATTACAATGTTTTAATTTTTTTATATATAGGTATTTGTGTATTCTACATATTTCTTCTTCTTTAAAATGAAAACAAAAATAAAAATATTGCATGTTCCCTATTACCGGTGTTACTACTAGTAGTAAGATTGACAGTAACACGAGCAATAAACGGATGTATCTTATTAATTTATCAAGTATTAATTAAATAATAACAAGTTCGCATTAATCTAGCCGCATCGATGGATGAGATTAACATCAAGCTGAGGCACACTGTACCAACACTTAGCATAAATTATGCCGTCTCTTTTATTAATTATTTATTTCAAACGTTATATTTATTGTTTTATTTATTTCAAACGTTATATTTATTGTTTTATTTATTTCAAACGTTATATTTATTGTTATCAAATTATATTATAGAAAGAAGTAACAGATAATAAAAAAAATAACAAAATACCCGACTGCAGAAGAGCGGTTTTTGCAGTCTAACTTACGATTTCATTAGGCTTGATACGCTGTTGAGTGTACGTTTTTTGGGAGAAAGTAAACGTAAAAACACTGTAAAATATAATAAATACACAATCTTTAAAATTTCTAGCAAACATTTTTCGTTCGTTGGAGGTTACGTAAAAATGCGGAAGATCTATTATTATTACAAAAATATAGCCTACGACACTCAGGGAGTGAAGACAAATCTAACGACACTTCACACATCAAAATCGATCAACCCGTTTCAGCTGTAAGTGATCATATAGAAACATACACATACATCCTCATACATAAACTCGAAAAACATATCCTTCTTACGCAGTCGGGTAAAAAAAATGTGTTTGGGAAAAGTACATAGTTTTAGTGAGCGACGAAGATCAGATGAATGTAAGAGTGTTTTGGATTTTCCTATTTCACGTGCTTTTCACGAACACTTCAAATCAAATTTCGAATAAAACCACGGGCACGTTATAGTACTTTAACGAATTCCAATAAATCTCAATAAAGCATGATAATCTGACTTTAAATTAGAATACCGTCTACAAACTGAATTTCAATATATTCCAAATCAAGCTCCGCGTTGAATTTAGCCTTGTGAAGTACCAGGGCGAAAGAACTGACAAGAGATAAGAAAAATAATACGACGACAATTTGTATTTATCTTTATTAAAACTGAGTACGTGATTAGTAAATTTATGTCAGAACTAAAATAAATAAAAAATCTATCTAGTTCCATAAATCTATTAATTATAATAAATTATATATTTTATATACAAATACAAAACACCATATGTTTTATTGTGTCGAATTGGACCATGCCAGATAGTCAATGCACTATTTTCAAAAGGAATAACGCAAACGGATGCAATTTACAAGGTTTTATTTTTAGAGCACTTCGATTGTCTGCTACCATAAAATGGTCTCTAAATGATTTCATTATTTTTACCCGATTACAATAGTACTTACTGTATTTTTACCCGACTACGGCGAAGCAAAAAGGAGGGTAATGTTTTTGACCGGTATGTGTGTATGTATGTTCATCTGTTCCCTCATTACTTCTAAACTACTTATCATAATCTGACAAATGTGATCTCGTTGGAAGCGTCTTGTTTGTCCGATGTTTATTGACTATGTGACGTCACATAGAATATGGTGCCCTCAACGGGGAAACCCGTTCCAAAGGCAAGAAAAAAAAAGATTTTTCACCCCACCCCATCATGTGTGATATCATTGAACAGGGATTTTAAAATAAAGGTAGGGTTTGTTACATAATATTTTTGTCAAGCGTACCGTTTGCGAGATATATCTCGTCAGTCATGAAAACTAATTTTTACCCGACTACGGCGTCGTAAAGAAGCAAAAGGGAAGTTATATGTTTCTTAATCGGTGTATGTATGCATTTATGTTCATTGGGCAGAAACCCCAAAATACTTTAAATAAAAAATAAGTTCAAAAACTAAAACCCGACTACTGAATAACCACCATTTAAAAAGTATGAAACAAGAAAATGTAATAAATATATTATTGTATTTCTTACACATTCATAGTGTTGTTATCGTAAATAACAATGTGGCCGAGGATTGAGCTCATCGATCTAGAAGATCTAGAGATCGATCTATTCACTCTATCCTTGAAAACTCCAAGATTACAGTTCTCAGGAAACAGGAAAGACGGCGGGGAGTTCCATTCCTGTGCTGTATACCTACTCAAAAAGATGACATGGACTGAACCATAGAGTAATTAGTAATTAATAATTATTATTTATAATTAATAATCATTAACCATAAAGTAATTATTAATTATTATTATTTGAGTAACCATAGAGTATTTGTATTTTTAGGTAGTTTAGGAATAGACCTCAATTTGTTAGTTTTATAAGAAACTTACCTTCAGCCATTTGGCGGGAATGCGAGCGTCATACATGGCGTCGAGGGATTCCCGCAGTCCTTGACTCATAACGATCGTGCCGTCTATTGCAAGCTTCAGATCGCAGAGTGTCGACTGAACTGTCTTGATCACACGCTGTATCCGGTCTATTTCTTGCCTGAAATTAATATAATAAACGCGTTAACTGCCCGCTGCTGTTGTTTTTAAAAAAGCCCACCACACATCACAGCGACTCATATAATCAAAATAATTTAGATAAAGGTAACAACGTAAACAAGGTGGTTTAGGTAAGGTAAGGTAGGTTTAGGTAGGTAGGTAGGTTTCCAGTTTAATACTTACTACTGGCCTTGCAGCTCAGTTGGTAGTATGTCTGCCTGTTAAGTCGTGGGTTCAATCCCCACCCAGGACAAACGTGTGATGAGCATAGGTGTTTGTCCTGTATCTGATTGTTTCTATGTATCTTATTAAAAAAATGGTATATAAAGGTGGTATCAGCCATCTAGTTTCCACAGTACAAACTTTGCTAAGTTTGGGCTAGTTGGTGTTGTGTGAAATGTCCATCAAAATTTATTTATTTCATTTATTATATAAATTTCAATGCACTTGGTAACATCGTCCGTCATTCATCGTTGGCTGCCAAGTTGGCCTGCCGGACTGTGAGGAACGAGATTTCTCATTCTGTTGAGCGATGTCAAAGATCATAATTATATTGTCGTTCTCTATTCTTTTCTATATCAGGTCTATCGCCTTCCTTCTAATTTACGAAATAAAATAATATCTATGTATATTTTTTATCGACATGTCATCATTTAGGCTCATTCAGGCTTAGGGAATTAGTTCAATCTCGAAAAAGTTACGTAAGTGCGACAGTAGACAAAGCTAGACGAAGTCATAAACAGAAAAGGCAGAAAGGGCATTTGACTTGAGTAGCTGGCAGCGTCACTTGTGAATCGTTTCCGACATTATTAACTTACCTCAAGAAGATATTCATTGGTAGAAAAGCACCCATCTTCTGCAATGCTTCCTTGACTTCGAAGCTAACGTATTGTTTCGGTAGTTTTTCGAGCATATCCTCAGCTAACCGGTATACAATACTCTCTCTGGTTTCACCTCCACCTCCACCACCTTCCTTCGGCTGCACGTTAAGAATCGTGTCTAAAATATCTTTAGCACTGTTGATTTGGTAAGTAATGTCAGCATTCCCGTGCAGTCCGAAAACCTCCGGAGTGTCGGTTAGTGGTAATTGGTTGATGTAATCCACGTAGCCATGAAGATTCCTAGTCTGAGGCACTTTGTATCCTTTGTAAAATTCAAAGCCCGGTCGCAGCAGCACATCACAGAACCAAACATTGGTGAATGTCGTCAACAGACGCTTGTCGAAGTCATCTGTCACTCGACCCCCGTACTGAACTTCTCCGAGCATATAGCAAATAGTTGGCCAAGATATACCTTTCTTGGGGTCGATCTCATCTAAATGATTTTGAATAAATTGGACGCTTGCGGCGTAATCTGCTTGGTTAAACTCGTATGGTATATTCCAGCCGAGAGGACCAAACTTCCTTCGCTCTTGGACAATCGTGTGCAAAAATGCAACTGCGTATAAAAGAGGAGGCCATTGAGAGAGTGACGAATAGTCTAGTGTATCTTGTGTGATATTCTGGTAAGTCCTCTTCATGCTGGCTCTGATACCTTGAGGTGGTTCGTTGGTAAACTTGATAGCCATTTGAAGCAGGCCTATAGGGAACTCCGTATGTACTTCAGTGGTGAGCCATAGTCGAAAGGTCTCTTGAATGTGTTCCGTCTCGATGAGTGCATCCATGGCTTCAACGCAGAACGGTAGGGACAAATGGATGTTCTGAAGCAGCACCCATCCACCTTCACTCATAGAATCTGATATCATTTTGCGTGCGACTATCTCCTGTCCTTGACCCATCGAAACTGCTTTAAGAACTGCAAAATATGCTTTATATATTAGTAAACGTATTAAAAAATATGCCGTAATATTATGCTGGTTCCCTATGCGGGTTCCTTGCATTTCAACAAACTTGCAACTTCACTTTATCTCGGAAACAAACACCCAGATCATTATTTTTGAAACTGTACGCCTCTCTACAAGGCAGAAAGATAGCTCTTTCAGATTTTGGGAACACAGACAGCAGGAAAGTCCTTGAAAAGTTAGAGGGGCATACAGTTTCAGATAAAAAAAAACTACTTATTTACCGATTTCCTTAGATTTGGCTAAAGCAGAGATTTGTGCGGATGGATCTGAACCAATTGACAGGATGCAGATGAGGGGAGTGCGTGGCTCTGACTCTTCCCACGTCGCCTCAAGGTTCAGAATACAGCCTTCGCCATACTCCGGACCTAAGGAATCTGGGGATCATCTCGATAAATGTAACATTTGAACATTTGCCTATTATTAATTAAATTTTTGCTTTATAGGGCAATTTTTTTTGTTTGTTCCGTGTGTATGTGCCTGATGTTTTTGGTAAGTGATTATAAAAAGGTATGCACTAAATTCATAATTTGAATTTGTTTTGAAAATTTGCTTAGGCGTTAAAAATAATATCAAATTTTGAATGATAAACTCTATTCCCTACTCTGTTTAGTTGTAAGATTCTTCGAAATAGTTTAAGCTGAGAGGAAATATTATCAAAGATGTTTAGCATACTCCATCAATAAAGAGTAGTTAAAAAAAACACTTTAATCGGTAATAGTAGAAATACATTTCACGGACAAAAACTATTTTACTTACCAACAATATATTTTCGGGCTTGTGAGAGTGTACGGTCAGGGCTCCAAGATCTTATTAGGAGTAGTTTACGGAAAACATCCAAACTATCGTTGTATCCGCTTGGTATAATCTCTTCTTCCGGCTTTGCTTTCTCGTACCAGACCCGCCATTCTTTCTCATTCGACGATATCTAATCATGAAAATCAAATTATTGTCACATCACACTTATATTATATATGAGAAAATTTTATGCTATGAAACATGCTGAAGGATTTAAAAAAAAATACAATTTGGAAAGCTGGTTATGGCTTTACTGAAGGTGTAGCAGTGCACAGCATCGGCGCATGTGCTATGTCCTTACACCTTGCCGGCCGCCGAAAAATGCGCGAGCGCACCCGCTTCCCAGTATCTTTAAACGGTGCGAGCGAAAGATTCAGCGCGAAAATGAGACATCTTTAGTTTCTTAAGTGCAGAGCATTAACACCAACACGTTTTACAAGTTGGTTAAATGTATACTGCGTATCAGTATAGCTAATACAAATAAATTTTCATCTACTCTCAACTAGTCTTTCCTTTCTCGCCTAAGAATAAGTAAGATACCTAAAGAGGCAAGTAGCAACTGCAGCATAAGACCACGCTTAAAGAAGTTGCTACATGACTAATAAATACGTTGTATAATCAGTTGTGATCGTTAAATTAACTATGTAAATAGTGAAAGTTAATAAGCTGGAAAAATAATAATAGGCAAAACGGTGCAAATAATAGAAAATTAAATTTTCACATTTATAATACGTGGCAACACTTTTTTATCAATTTTATTACATAATTTCGCTTACCCTCGTGAGGACATCAGCAAATGTCTTCAACTTACTGATTTCAACCAAATTGAGCCAAGTTATATCCAATATCCATCTAAAAGGTTTTGGCGTAACTGCATTCAAATCGAGAGATGCTCCACCTTTTATGAACGCCATGAATTCATCGTGTGACATCAGACCCTTTTGATAGTCAATTTTCATCGCCAACATGAGAGTAAACAATGCTTTGTGCCTCTCGTACAAACTGCGTAGTGTAAAAGCCCATACTTCATGTGTCAAATATTTTAGAATAATATTGATTCGCTCTTCTGTAACATTGCTTTTGGTAGACTTAGTTATGGAATTATCGAATATAGTTAAGAACTGTTTCAACGAATTCTGATACATAAGATTCACATTACTCATTTCTACTATTAGAAAATAAAGAATAGATCCTCTCGCAGCGACCGCCCGAAACTCTTCACGCGCCTTAATAATCTTTTTTTCTGTCACTTCTGCAACTTTCAGCTTTTCATTTACTTCTTCTGCTGTTGTTTTGGTTACTTGAAGTACTTGAATCAGAGCTTCGTCATCTACTAAAGACCCTTCAGAAGACGTCAACCTGCAAAGTAAATTGCTCTCCAATTCTTTCATACTCCTTTGATTTTTCATTACAGATTCAAATAAAGCTACCCTTTCTTCTTCCAAATCTGATTTCTCCATCAATATCACTCTACCCAGCAACTGATCTTCTAGACCTTGCATTGTGACAGTAAAGTCAATTATTGACGTTTTTGCGCTTATCTCGGGAGAATATGCCGGGTTGGGTAGTTTAGTTGTGATATATAACATAAATCCAGGCATGACATCGCACTCCTTGTCACCTACAATGACCTTCTCTATCGAACCTGATTTGATAAAGTTTTTCTCAAGTACGTTATCTATAACAGGATCTAACTCAACTGCAACATCTTCAATCAATAGCGGGCGTCCGAGTGATAAACTGTCTTCCAAATGTGTTCTGAAGTATTTGTGATTAAGAGAAGTGATCTGTAATTCGTTGGAGCTCTCTTTGTTCTTAATCCAGTTCTTACCTTGACTTTGAGGATCTACTAGAAGAGGATAAGAGCTAGATTTTGTTACGATTAAAGCATTCTGAACTGAAAGATCATCGTTTGGTAAACCTTGCAGCGTCCATTCTGAAATAGTGGCACTTTCTACAAGCATATTTGTTATGTTTAATCCGTTTGTAACTGGTATTTCTTTATTCTTCAAAATTCCCATCCATGTGTCTAGCAAGCTGTTTCTAAACTCTTGGTTGTAAGGTCCACAGTAAGATAAGAAACCGGTAGCGAGCACTACATCGCCAACTAGCCTTCCTAGTTGTTCTTTGAAGTCCTTACTCTGTTGAGTCCATCTGATCTTCTCACCACCCAAGCCATTAATCAAAGCTGTAGCTGCTGTCATTTTTCTTAAGCAAACATTCGCGGCATCGGTCAGCTGTTGCTTTTCAGACACAGCCGATTCGTATTGCTCTTTTACTTTCCTTAATGACATTTCTCGTTCCTCTAATTGCCTTTCAGCTGACGCTAGGTCATCCATGGCCACCTGTATAATAAATCACATATTTATTAATAGCCAAATCGTTTTTTTTTATCAAAATCTAAAAATTTACTGACCTTTAATCTTGCCTCTTGCAGCATCAAATTAGCCTTTAAAGGTAAAACTTCTTTATTCACGCTATGGAAAAATGCCATTGCTTTTGTCCACGATAACAACCCGGCGACGTCACCACAAACTCGCTTCGCTGTGTCCATATTATAGTCTTCCATTTCAAAATATGGCATCAAATGCTCTACCATTTCGTTGTTGATTATGTCTTTAGGGTAATTTTGGAGTTGCAACAAAAAAGTTGTGCTTGCCATCATCTGTAAAATACTTCAGGTAAGATTTAAAACCTTCGTATCGATAAGAGAGTTACGCGATGTCACCAGTTAAAACGGCGGAGGATTCTCACGATGTTCCATAGGCCTAAATGTGACCTCTAACCTCCGGGTTGTCCTTATTCTAGTCGCTAGGGTTAGTGCCGTTGCAATTTCCACCATCCAGAGTGGAACCCGGAAGTGTTAAAGAGTTTCAAGCTAGAATTCATAAATTAATTAATTTACATACCTTTAAAGATTCTGCCCATGATGGTTTTGGACAAGGAGCAGCTGTGTCGGATATAAGTGGATGTAATCTTCTCTGAAAGAGAATCAGTACGCAATCCATAATTCGCATAATGAGATGCGGAGGCCGGCCAAGTTTTCTGACAGTAGCAATGTGAGCTGGTTTTATTGTGTTAAGAGCTGCTTCCGCTTCTTCGAGAGCAGGCTTTGCTGCTTCAAGTTTTATCTCCGCTTTTTCTTTTTCTTCAGCAATGTACGCCACCAATGCTTCAGCTTTCTCTTTGACTATTTGAACTTGATTTTTAACAATTTCAGCTTGCATGGCTCTCTCTGTTACCTCAGTTAATACACGACCAGCTTTTTCCGAGGCTAGTGCTAAATCTTGTTCCATCACAGCCAAGTCTTTCTTCAAAACCTCAACAGATATCGATGCTTCTCTAAGTTTTTCTAAACCGGTATCCATTCTTAGAGCGCCATCACCCAGTTCTTTTTGCTTCATCTGATAAATAGTTTTGTAACCACCAATGAAATTTAAATAAGATTTGGGTGTGACATGAGAAGACCTTCGAAATCTTTGAAAGTATTCTGCAGAAACCTTCGAAACGACATCTTGTATTGTACCCAATACAGTTACTAGTTCCTTTTTTACTTCTTTAGTACATTCTATTTCAAACTCTGCTAAGAAGTGATCAGCAACAGATACAAGTGCATCTTTTGGCCAAGGCTGAAACCAATCTATAGTACACCCAGAAATGAGAGCAGGAAAACGCATTGCACGATAACGGAAAGCTTCACTGACCTGCAAAATAAATACAGCATAAATATTATAAGTGTTCCAGTGAAAACTATGGAATCGGTACCATTTTACCAAAAAGAATATGATATTTATAGTACATAATACCTGCACGCTTTACAAAAAAATAAAAAAATGGCGAACAGTACTTTACAGAACTTACAGGAGAGAAGCACAACACTACGTGAAGATTTTGACAGGTCCTGTTCAAGAAGTACTCCATCACAAGTTCGTTAGTCAATGTACGTTTTTGATTTTCACGTTTCATAATCGGTGTAAGTTCAGAAATTATTTCTTGCTGCTCGTCCTTAGTAAAAAGGTTAGATATAACACCCGAAGATAATATATTGTTCAAGTATTCAAGAAAACCTTCTTCCTTGATATCCAAGTCAGTAAATATAAACGTAGTTCCTTTGCCTTGAACGCCGCACGATCGGTATAAAAGCTTAAGATCTTCCAAAAAGTTTCCAACATTGTAAGACCTCGTGAGTGCTATTTGAAAAGATCGGTAACCAGCGATGAAAGTAGATAGCTTGGTTAGGCACTGCTTGCCGGAACCACCGACACCGACCAACATTACGTTTCCTCTCGGATGTCTGATCACTCTGGATATCTTCACTAAATGAAGCATCGCATCGGGGAAAAAGACCAAATCCATTCCAGAGCCGCGAACCATCTCATTAAACTGTGACAAAAACATCTGTAATCGTTCTCGCAACTCGCTATAGTCAAACACGGGTTCATACACTTTGGGCAATTCCATATCTGCATCTTCACCTTCCTCTCCCGTTGGTTCTGGAGCATCTCTGACAAAGAAAAGTATATGAATACACAATCAAATGATTAAACTTACGACTGCACACTTTCACAAATAAAATCACCTCATAAAATCAACGAATACAGGATCTTTATCCATCATTTTTCTATATTCTACACCTAAAATTTCCTCTGCAATATCATACATAGCTTTATGAAACCAATCTTTGTCGGCTTGATGTGTAAACCGATCAGAGAACACCCTCGAAAATTCGTGTTTCCACAGTAGCATCAAACACTTTTCAGATTCGATAACTGTAGGTAACGTCCCCACCATTCCTTGCCACACCCTTGATAAGTCACGTAATGAGAATACATAGTGAAATTTTGCTGGGGTAGGAAGTAAATTTAGTCTCGTTCGCATCCAGAGTTCTCTTGTTAAAGGTATAATTTTCTTTATGAGTTGACGGACTTCCATTGCAAATCCTCTTTTTGCATTGTAATGACCTTCACCGATCACTTTGAAGATTTTATCAATGGCTTCGTTATTAGGAAGAGGACAGTTAAATATTGCGAACTGCCTTTTTAAACGTGAGGGTATATCATTTCTGCCACCTCCTGAAATTGAGAAGATTTAGAATGAAAATTCTAACCTAACCTAACAGCCATATACCGTATAAATTAAGACAAACCATTTTGGAAATTATTTACCTGGCTGGCCCATTGCACCTAAGAACTGTATGTCGACAATCGTGGTGAAATCGCCAGGTTTCTCTAGACTGTAAAACCCACCCATACTCATAGTTTGCCTCACTATCTCGTTCGTGATTTGATCTCCCCACTCATTGATTTGAGGTAGATTTATATCGTCAATGAAGACTAACATCTTTTTGCTTCCAGGAGGCCCGAAAGTCATACCACTTCGTTTTTCCACATAGCTTTCTATAGTCTTCTGAAATTGATAAGGACTTGTTGCTGATGAAAAATTAAAGGATCTTCCCATAAACTGCTCGGGATTGGCAGCTTTCATATAAGCTTTCATCATTACAGTTTTCGCTGATCCTTGTTCACCCAAAAGAAGTACGGCTTTACCTTGTTTTGCAATGCAGTGAATTAGATAGTTAACTCTCACATTATCGGTAATAGGAACTAAAATGCTTGAGTAATCAGGGGTTGCTGTGTCAGGATACTGATAGTGCATCACCAAGTCATCCCATAGCTCCCATTTGCCGGGATGTTTCACGTAAAAATCAAAACTTATGCTCGGTTTATTATTTGGATGCTTTGGTAAGTCCAGTATTTCACTGAAATTATTTTTTATATAAGCGTCGTATCTGTGCCTGTCGTTCGTTTCTAATAAGGATCCGAAGCCCCAAATTAGAGTAAATACATATATCTTATGTAGATGTTCGGGAGTGAACAATACTATTTCTTCACCTTTCTCCTTCTCTTCTTCGTCATCAATATCTCCATTTACCGACTTACTGGCAGAGGGATCTTCAGGTTCAACTATCTGTGGAGGAACTAAACCTTCAAGGAGACGCAGCAATTGTAAAATAATATTTGCTTGCAAAACTCTCATGCTGAATGTGAGGTTTTGCGTGCACCAAGTATACACCGACGAGAATGTTTGCTCGAAAAGGGAGCCGAATATTTCTACTTCTAGTTCTGACCTTGTTTTTAGCCATCCACGCAGTACTGAAATAAATAAAATTATACGTGATACATTTTATATATTATATAGAACTCCTAACTTAAAAAAATAATTATTTACCAGGTTCCCATTCCAGTCCAGAAGCGCTCATGTACACCATACCATTTCGAGACACAGTAGCAGGAGATGCATTGTCAATATTCTCTGGCTCAAAAATAATTTTCGAGGTCGGCGACATAGTGAGGCGATCACCGTTCGCCAGTGTCAAAGTCTTATTATCATCTAAAACAGAATTTAAATTTTCGATCCAGATGCTGTCTACTGGACCATCAAGAACGAGCCAAATGTATTCTCCAGTCTTTATCTTGAGAGTTTTTCTCCACAGAGCAGAAAATATGCCATCTGTCCAATCGTTGGTGGCGACATCAAGACGACCAAACATCTGGGCGGCTGTTATTGCTTTCGGATTCATACGCATCTCTCTGTAAAAAAAAAATAGTACTCAGTGGAATAAACAATGCGTCATTTGTATTTTTTTTTTCGGTAAAACCTTTTTACTAATGCAATAAAAGATGGTCAGTATAACAAAAAAAAAAAACTTTTATTTCCCACTATTTGCCAGGAGGTTTTATAAGTTATGACATTTAGTAATCTAGTTTGTTTTGCTGTTTGGGTAGATAGCTAAATAGTAATATCTCATTGCATTTTCATCGATTATAAACAATTACGTGTCAATAACAGTTGTTCTAATATGGTTTACAAGATTTTGATGATCGACAATAAAAGCTTGTAAAATTACATTAATCCCTATATTAAACAAGTATCTATATTAAAAGAAAAACAAAATACCCGACTGCAGAAAAGCGGTTTTTACAGTCTAACTTACGATTCGTTACGTTTGGCACACTGTTGAGTGTAGTTCTTGTGAGCAAGTATGCATAAAATAGTTGTAAAAGAGAGTTGAAAAGTTGAAGAGATATAGTTGTATGAATGCCCATGTTTCAGAATAATTCTGGTAAAATCACTTGTTAATTACGAAAAAAATGTTGGAAGTTACGAAAACACGCATTTTATTATGTTTGCGAGATATGTATTATTATTATTACAAAAAATATAGCCTATGACACTCGGGAAGTGAAGACGAATCTAAAGACACCTCGCACATCAAAATCGGTCAAGCCGCTTAGGCTGTAGGCGATCATATAGAAACATACATACCCACATAAATACATATATACATACCTACATACATACACTCGAAAAACATAACCCTCCTTCTTACGCAGTCGGATAAAAAGTGAAAGTTACTATCGTGTCTCTGTCTATTTGTTATCTTTTTATGATCAAACGACTGAAATGATAATTGTACAATTTGTTGCAGAGATAACTTAGAACCCGGAGACGAACACAATCTTCATTAAAACATGATCGCTATTCTTCATAACACGGGTGGAACTTCGGAGTACAGCTAGTTCCTAACATGTATTAATAACTGCGGAAGTTTTTTTGATTAGAGTTATTGGTATTTATTTGGTATGTTAAAGAGACCTGTGCGGATTTTCCAATTCAGAGAGTGCGTTCATAAGAGTATGAATACATGTTGTCTTTCCAGCTCCAGGTGGCCCTAGAGTCATTATTCCGTGGCGCACGCGCTGCGTCTCATATAACTGAAAATTAATTATAACTTTGTTAGTTACCTCGTGAATTAGTTATCGCTTTTAAGATATATCTATCTACTAACTGGCGCAGTAATCATTACACGGCTGTCGCTTACATTTTTAGGTACACAAACATTGTTTAATCGGGGGCAGTAGTTACAGATAAGTAGTACTATTTACAATAACAACTATACATCACACCAAGTATCGTTGTATACAGTTGTAAGAATGAAGAATGTTTACCGAATTTCGTTTTCACATTTTATCCCGAAAAAAATAATAACAGTTCCTGTAGGAAGCGGGTGAACCGCACCTGGGTTTTCATTTGAAACTGTTTGTCAGAGAACTAAAAGATGCAATAGAATTAACGACGCACTTGAATAATCTTTAAAAGCCATGGAGGGTGATTGATAAGTCCAGCCGCATCCACATGTTTTTTGATCGCTTCTTCCAACTCCGTGTACGTAGTCTTCTCCAGAGCCTGGTTTGGAAACAGATCCGCTACAAGAGATATGAATAGTGGCTCGTCTTCATCGATGAGCTTCGAGAGGTTCATGTCGCGTAACACACGCATCACTATTGTACTCTCGTTGTCTTTCGAGTTGACTCTTTTCACGGCGCCCAGGGTTCGGAGGACAGACAGGATGTTGCGCAGACCGAAGTCGTAATGTACCTGGAACATTACGTACACGATTTCAATTTAAACATGTTCTTTAGTACACGAAAAGGAGAGAGACGCTGATGGACACACAAGTTTTAAAATGAAAAAGAGTTATTTGGCGTGGTGCAGCTAGGTAAGAAGGGTCTAACTACGAGTATAAACGACCAACGTAGGGGAGAATGGGTCACTTTGAATTAAGTTTCTAAATATATCGCTAAATCACTGTTATCAGAAATGTATTACTTAGAGGAATATTCAACTTAGGAACGACACTTTGGAACTTTCATTTACTAGTTGGTAGTATGTCTGCCTGCTGTGCTGTAGGTCGTGGGTTCGATCCCCACCCAGGGCAAACATTTGTGTGATGAGCATGGATGTTTGTTCTGTGTCTGGGTGTTTCTATGTATCATAAGTATATATTTACAAAAAAAAAGTATATATATATTCTATCAGCCAACTAGTTCCATAGTACAAACATTGCTTAGTTTCGGCAAGATGGTGTTGTGTGAAATGTCCACCAATATTTATTTATTTATTTATAGTAAACCTAACGCAAATCTATGTTGCAAAAGTCAACATCAAAGTGGTACAAACTTTGCTTCCTATTTGTATTGCCAGAAAACTGGGTTGCTGGCAAAATCATCTTAGTATCTATGAAAGTTATTCTCTGTTTTGACAGATTTTCTGAGAAAACTGACTTCATTTTAATTATTATTTTCTCCTATAACTTTAGCTATACAGTTTACCTCAAGAGCAGAATAATGAAGATTTAACGAAGTTGATATAACCTGTATTAAAGATAATTAATAAAACAAGGATGTTTACCTGTTTTGTGAGTTGTTCTTCACAAAGTTTATACAGGGTGTAGAATTTCCTCGCGAGCGTGATATTCTCGAGGAAGCCGCACGAGGCCAGTTTGACTCTGATGATTATCTGTCGGTCGGGCACCATCATGGCCACCGTGCGGAATTGGATCTTCAAGTTCTCAGGTAGTTCTTTGCGGCCCGCGTAGCCTGGATTCTAAATAAATTGTGGACAATATTGAAAAGTATTTCAGTTCACATTTGTAGTACTTGCGCAAACACCGGAAACGTTGAGAAAGAGAAAGAAAATCGAAATACCGGAAAGGTAAAGAAAGTCGGGAACAATCGTATTTTACATTACATGACTCAGAGTAAGTACATTTTAATTTACTCATACCTCAGAAGAGGTCCAATATACATTTTATCAAAATAACAATAATAATAATGAAAAAAATTCGTCCAAGTAAACGAACTGCGTATTTAGATGTAGTTTTTTTAAGTTTTTTAAACTATAATTATTTATCTCGCTTTTTAGGGTTCCGTAGTAAACAAGGAACCCTTATGGTTTCGCCATGTCCATCCGTAAGTACTAGAAAGCTGTAATTAGGTATATTTAGATATGCATATTAATAACGCCGAAAAATAGGTAGATACTTATAATCTTTGCCATTTGTTTAAAACATTGGTTTATGTTTATACATATAAGAGCGGAAATTTGTTTTTGACATATATGTACGAGTACGTCCTAAGTACTAGACTATATGCTTTTAACTTATTAAAATAAGTTAAAAATGTGTTATATTTTAAACATGTCTAATTAAGGAACATTTTCAAATAATTCAACTCTTCTGTTCAAATAATAATTACAAGTTATAGAACAAATATTACTTGATGACACCTAAAACCATCAATTATGTCCACCACAATTCGCTCAATACATGTGATCCATGGAGATTTAGGAAGCACACAAACTGGGACGAATGCTACGCCAAAACGTACGCTTTAATGACGGAAAAAATGGAAAATCTTATGATATACTTTTGCTTATAAAGTCGCGGTAATAAACCTATATATTTTTCAATGGTAAGCCAAGCTGCTCCTCTACCAAATTTGACATTGTACGTATATTTTGTAATTTTTCCCTTTTTGCTCGGTTTAGTTTAGTACCAGTAAAGGGTTTTTATAATTATTTAACGTATTTTAATTATGACACTTTCAACAAGAATCGGTCCACAATAGCAGCCGATAGCCAAATATGGATGGAAGGGAGGCCTTTGCTCAGCAATGGCAAGATGTAGGCTGATATAATAATAAGAATTTTAAATCCTACAAGTTCTTACTGACAATAGACAAAGTATTTGTTGTGACAAAATTAAATATGTACATGATTAAGTAACACTTTAAACTAAGTTTTTGCAACAAGCCAGCTCCAGCTCAGCATGATGCCGGTAGTTGCCAACCGGCGCTGGTCTTCCGCTGGATCCGGTAGGTGACTCACCCACCGAAGAGGGCAGCTCTCCGAAAATGTCAAAGAGTACCATGAGAAATATGTTGAAACAAAATAGAACTCCAAATATGTAATTCGTAAACGTCACAGTGTGTTTTAGAAAGAGAAAAACAGGTTTAAGGCGGCGTCAAAAGTACTAAATGACAATAAAAGAGCTTCACAGAAAAGGAAAGTTTATTTACTATCACTATGAGACCTGGCTAAATGAAGGCCAAACAGCAACAAATACGGGATTACAGTCAAGAAAACAGTGGTTTCTGTAAGAATTTTATGCAGGATTGAAAGCGTCAACCGGCGAAGGGCGAAAATTAATTTAGTAAAAATGTTAGTAAATGGTAGTCAAGTAGTTTTCCTCGGAAATGGAATTATCACAAGGTCTTGAACGGTCGGTCTGTTTTTAAGGGTGAGTTCAAATAAATTATCAAATTTTAAACCAAACTCTGTGTTAGTCATTCAAATGCAATTTATCACAGACGCAAACTTTAAAAAATCCTAACTATAATGATTATTTAGATTTCCCTGATTATTGTTCATTGAAATTAAACAACTTTGTGCGGATTTATAGCGTATATTTGACATAATTTTAAGACCTGACCCAACATTATGTAAATTATACGCAAAAAAAACCGTTTAAGTTGTTTAATTTCAATATTTCCAACTAGGTGGAAAAAAGCTGACATCACAGAAGAGCTAATTTAAAAAATATATGGAAGAAAATAACTGGTAAAAATCAGAATTCTTAGGTAAAAACGTAACAAGTATGAAGTTGAAGATATAACTGCCAATAAGGAGTCACTATTCAAAGACTATCTCCTTATAATTGCGAGTTAAATCCTACCGAGCTGGTATTGACATAAGCAATACATTCAGTATTGCTCGTTACTATAAAAAAATTAAGGCCACGCTTACTTA
Organism: Lycia hirtaria; assembly: GCA_947563715.1. Classification (NCBI taxonomy): domain Eukaryota; kingdom Metazoa; phylum Arthropoda; class Insecta; order Lepidoptera; family Geometridae; genus Lycia; species Lycia hirtaria. Next base: position 19,436,655 of record OX387386.1, read on the forward strand.
ATTAATTATTTTATACGTAATTTATTTTACAATAATTTTGCTTGCGAGCAGCTTTTACAGGGCGCGCGGCACGGCGGCGCGGCGTCGTACGGTACTTTTGTGCTACGTACATGAAAACACAGCGCTCAAGAAGTGCGGGCTGAGGTAGCGTAAAATACCTAAAATTCTGGGGAAGCCTCGCCTTAAAAACGATTTAAAATAAAAAAACTTGTTGTGATCTAAAAAGCATTCATCAAAATGTTATGCTTCAATAAAATTACCAAATTACAGGAAACCCGTTACAAATTAAGAGACAAATCATATCCACCCAAATATGAAGTGTAATGGCAATTATTTGTTGCATCTACAGCAGTTGGTTGATTGGTTACCATGGTAATGAATATTCCAAACTCGGGACACATTTCTGAGGTATCCCCATCAGTGAACACAAAAGTTTTCTTCTTCTCCTTCTTCGCGGAGAGTACTACGGCAACTTGCTGCGCGGCCACCGACAGTACGGGGAGCTCGATGCGGTTGAACTCATCAAAGCACCCCCACGAGCCGGACTGGGCCAGCCCTTTGTAAATACGACCGAGGCCTCTGGAAAACAATTTACCGTTAAAACAAATACAACGTGGTGACAGAAATGCTCGTGCGTATCTGGCTCAACACATAAGCATTGCTGTTCAACGTGGAAATGCAGGCAGCATGCTGGGTACGCTGGCTCCTGGTAGTGGGTTTGAGCATTTGTTAAAAACTGTTTAAAGGAATGTGAAAAATAGTTCGCTAATGTGAATGATATCCTTTTGGATAATGTTCCTGCAATTCTTTTAATCTGGAAAAATAACCCATTGACCAAAGGGTTGTTCCGGTGATTTGTGTTACCTGGAAAAATAATCCTTTGGCCGATGTTCCTGAATAAGAAATCACACAAAAAACATTTTATAGATAAATGGTTAATTCAACGCCCGAAAGAAATATTTAGAAAACAAAGTTTAAGCTTAAAAAATCTCGAAGACGTTGGGAAAATATTTCGTTATGTGTAACTACGGAAAAAATATTTTTATTTAGTTCCACAATAGTACGAATGTTTTGACGAATCAAGAACATAATATCGTAAAGTATTTTGAAGATAGCACTTTTTTGTGTTCCTGAACATTTTATTATTCACTACACGTTGACGCGTCTTTGAATCTGATGAAAATGATTCAAACTTGTTTCTGCGCTGAGTGGCGCCACTCACCGCGTTAACATTAGCTCCGTAAAAAATTGTAAACATTAATTAAACTAGTATTAATTACGACCTTAAAAGTGAAAATATTATCTTCAACATAATAAGTGATATTATAGGGAAAGAAATACCCAAATACAGTGAAATAACAGATTAATAAACAAACTAACTAGCTGTCATATTTTGTGAACAAAACAGTGCCAAAATTCAAATAAAATCTTCCACGTCACGAGTGTTTAACTAGTGAAAAACTAGGAAAACTACAATAGCGATTCATCAATAATTTTCAGGAAGATAAATACTCAATTCATATACTTAAAAACTTTTTTTAAGCTTCACGTCGTTAAGATTAAAATTTCGAAAAATTCCAAGAATTATCGAAACAAGCGGAGTGCGCGCGCAGCTCATTGTGGTTTTGCCTAGTACTGGACCCTCTCAGTATTTTACTGAAGGATTCAGGGCTAGGCTATTGGCTTCGTAGAAGGGGTGAGAATAGAATAGAAATTTCATTTCATTTCTCACCTGCTGTACATGGACGACCTCAAGTTTTTTGCACCGAAACAACATGATTTGATGGCGGTCATGCAATTACAGTGGAGGAAAGTTGTAAATTCTCCGAATTTAAGCGTGTCCAAATACAACTTAAAAAATGTGTCTGATTTACGAGTATTTTAGGCCCTCTTTACATGACCTATATCAAGCAGGTGGTGTGAAGTATTTTATTTCTGTCACTCCAACGAAATTGAAGTGCATACCATAAAGTGCCTGTATCCAAAACGGTAAGGAAATTGTTAAGGATCTTAGCACAAACGGCTATCGCAACACATTATAATAGAATTGAATACTGGCTTCGATAGTCATTCGTACTTAAGTCTTTGATTCAGAATCGTTTCACCTATAGTCCATTTGATCGGAGCAGTTGAAAACTACCACGTATTTGGCTAGAGTCTTGCCCATGTCTTTAACGGTTTCAGTCTTGCCGGTGCCTGCAGGTCCACAGGGCGCGCCGCCCATACTCATAGCCAAGGCTTGGGCTAAAGTTATGTAGCATCTGAAGAAATAAAATGTGATTACCGATATGGGAGACTTAAACTGTATATAATTAGATTTTGGCGATAACCAAGCTTTGCACATATAATGAAAGCGTTATCTCGCAAACCATCTCTAAGTTTCATATCTATAAAAAACTCGACTTTTGAATTTAAGTTATTGTACAGTTACCTGGCCAGCGACCAAAAAATTTAACGAACTACGAAACTGTGAGGCGCTTAACTTGTACCTAATTATCGAGAAATAATAGGGAATATGCGTGTGATTTAAAAGCTCAATATTTTTTCAGTATCTTTATTGTCCTGTTAACCCCTGGCCTGCGTTGGTTGTAGTAGAATCATGTATTTGCATAAAATATTAAACCAGAAGTGCGAATTATGTGAAGGAATTTGAAATTTATGAAACGTCGCAGAGTGATGTCACACAACGTGACATTTGTTTGATAATGTTCACGCCGAAAGATTTACCCGAGTTCTATGGAGATCCTCTGGAGTGGCTGCACTTCCGTACAACGAGTCAACCAAAGTATGTTATGTTAGCCCGGACGCTATTATCCCGCCCGGATTATAATTAAGTAACCCCCCCCCCCCGAAAATATTGAAAAACATCTTTCGACAAAATTTAGAGCGGCAATACACAACTTGAAAAATCGCTTGGATTTATGACCAGATTTTTGTGACCAGTTAAAAGATGCAAGATACAGAATAACATAAATCTTCTTGATGCGGAATGCAAGCAGATGTCGTCGCAGATTATGCAAATAATAATAAGATCGATTCTATGGAGAGAAATTATCGTAAAACGTCTACGGAAATACGGGCTGTCCTTAAACAACAGTCAGAAAATAAGATTGAACTTTTAAAACTAGCGCATAACATTTTAAAAGTCGAATACCAGCAAGCAGATCTGTCTGAGGGATGTGTATCGTTTGCCTACAACAATCTGATACATCTACGACAACTGTTGTGATAGAAATGAGCAACACCCTAATAAAGTTCACCACATTAGAAGCGTACAAGAAGTATACTAAAACATATAAGCTCAAGTCACACCACTTGAATCCAGGAAGAAGAATCAATACTCTATCTGTCAGAAAATCTTACTTTTAAGGAAAAAAAGCTACTTTGTCTCGCTTTGAAGACTTTGCAAAAACTGAAGGCTTCACTTTCTGCTGGGTTGCTAATGGCAGGATTTTTCTGCGTCAAAGAGAAGGAGCTCCACACATCTTAATCTAGAACGCAGAAACCCTCAAGAATCTAAAATCTAAATCTTGACTATTTTTGTATCCTTTGTTTTACAACTGCTTACAATAAATATATTTTTCTTACACTAAACTTTAAATGCAATATTGGTATACATTTTACACTTCTTATCCTCACAACATATAACGTTACACATTGTTTCATCTATTGACCGTTGTGCTTATTTTTTCTTTAACTTCTGTGTCCTAAATCTAATAAGAACAACTGTTATTATCCTTGATCTTTATGCCAGATAACCGTATAGAGTTGTCAGAAAACTTAGAAGGTATCACAGTTTCAAAGCCTGTTGAATGTGATGTCAAAGACTGTTGCAGAATTTTACCAGTAGAATCAAACAGTCTTACTATTTTGGCACAACATATAAGGAGTATTGGCTGCAATATGCCTGAATTAGAAATCCTAGTCCATAGAATTAATACCCATTGTGATGTATTGGTACTTTCAGAATGTTGGCTACAACACTCGCCACCATCTCGTTTATAGAAGGCTACACTTCCGTTGCCACTAAACAAAATATCAACAGAAGTGATAGTGTAATTGTAATTTATGTAAGTCAGCAACTGAAGTTTACTAGCGAGGAACCTGAGTTTATGGAAGGAAACTATAGTATACTTATAAAACTTGTGATGCGCATACAGCTATTCTAGGCATTTACAAATCACCATCACTTAAAAATTTAGTCATTATTTTCTTTTCCTTAAATAAAATTCTGTTTGGTATTTCATCTTATGAAAATGTGATATTAGTAGGAGATATTAACATAAATATAAATCCTTATAATATGGATGATAATGCTGACAATTACCTTAATTTGCTAGCTTTGTACCTTTGTAACTTGGTACCTTGATATGCAAGTGGAACTTGTCTTAATCATGTGATGCTTAGGACGCAATGTCCAGCCATCACAATACTGTCCGTCAGTGGATGCAAGCCGCTTCCAATCGGTCTTTTTGGAAATCTATGGGGGAGGCCTATGTTCAGCAGTGGACTTCTTATGGCTGAGATGATGATGATGATGATGAATGATATAATTTATTAACTACACACCTGTAATGCGTCCATTAAATGTTTGTAAGTGAAATTTTGTACACAATATGAAGTAAGCTCACTAATCACAAAGTATTCTAATTTTAGGCACTATATCAAATACAAGCATGAGAGTCGTTTAGTAAATAAAACTAAGACAAAAGAAATAATCATTAAAGTGTAATTAATGAAAAAAACATAGTAATAAGTACAAAAGTTTACTCTTTCCTTTAAGTCATTGTTATAATATTTTGACTTTCTACTTCTCTAATATGCCGCAAAACAAAGAAAAAAATAATGAAAGCATTGAAAAATGTTAAGGAAAACTTACATCCTACTTTGAGTTTTGAAGATCCTGGGTATTCTTATATAGAAAATTTCGATGTTACAGTCGTTGCTGACAACCCTAGTTTTCTCAGGAAACTTCAAACATCTTACGATAGTCAAATAATGGAGAAACTATTCCTACAACGCAAACAACACCTAATGAGTACTAAAATTGAAATTAAACAATCAAATGAATCTATGAAAAAAGATGAAAACATTTTTACTGATTTACAAGAATGTAAAAGAGGTATACGATCGTCAAGCTCTTCTGATTTAATTTGTAAAATACTTTCAACAGAATTAAAGGAAACAAAAAACTCTGATTCAGACGAAGATACAGTAATAAATTCATCAGACGAAGAACCAATACAAAATCATAGCACTCATTAATAATGGCGTTGCGACGTATGGTGTCTCGACGAAGTTGGCCCCGCCATTTATACAGCGACAACGGAACAAATCTGCGGGGCGCTGATAAAGAGTTGCGAATAGTTATACAAGGCCTCGATATGGATACTCTGAAGGCCCTTGGAGCCAACAACGGCATGAAATGGCATTTTGTGCCTCCTTTTACGCCATACTGGGCCGCGTGGGAACGCCTGATAAGAAGTGTGAAATCGACTCTGCGAGTGGTTCTTAAAGAACGTGCGCCACGGGAAGAAGTGCTGAGTACTTTCATGGTCGAGGTTGAAAATATGGTGAACAGTAGACCTTTGACACATGTATCAGTTGACCATGAAAGTTCTGAAAGTCTTACTCCTAATCATTTTCTTTTAGGAAGCTCCGGTAATATGCTCCTTACAGGAATCTTTGATGACTCTGCCATGTACTTACGAAAGCAATGGCGTAAAGCTCAAAGATTAGCCAATATATACTGGCAAAGGTGGGTCAAAGAGGTGCTACCTAACTTACTGCCAAGACGGAAGTGGAACGAGGAGGTGAAACCTCTGCAGCTAGGTGACCTGGTATTTTATAGTCGATCCAGAAAGTCCCTGGAACACCTGGCCGAGAGGTATTGTATTACGCACACACCCAGGTAAAGACGGCAGAGTACGACTGGTCGAGGTGAAGACTAGGACTGGCGTCTGGAAGCGGTCAGCAGCCCGCGTCGCTCGAATTTCCATTGATTAGTAGTGCTGTTCCAGCACTAGGGTGGGGAATGTTAGCGACGCGCTCATATCATTTTAGCTATATTTTTTACTGAACATTTTTCATTAGGTTGAAATACGGGTAGGTCGCGCGGTGTGCGACGACCACCTTTGTCTTGCCAACGAATTCAGTTTTTATCCGCAACGAAGAAGCGAGCGGCTGCGTTGTCGCGGACCGCGCCTATTTTTTCTCAAAATCCGATCAAAAGTTGTAAAATCTGTGCCTATGTGTTATTCTTGATAAAATATCGGTCGGTGACCACTCCAACATCTACAGTATCAATGTGCACGAAGATAAAACTGTAATTCATTTAATATTACTACTCTTAAAAAGGAATTAAACGACACAGTTGCTCAGGTTATTGAGAAACATTTAGAATCTTCAGAAACTACTTTAACATCTAGTGAACCCACTAGTAAAGGATTGTTATCAGCTGACAAAGAAGCATTGACTTATCTCGAATGGAAGAGAATATACCTGCAAATCAACAAAGTCAAACTCCAATAACCTCTACCCAAACAGACAAACGAATTAAGAGAGATGTTTCTTATGAAATCTTCTGATCACCTTGAAATAACAATTTATAATAACCATTAGTTGTAATATATCTAACGTTAATTGCTCTAGATTAGGTGTATTTTACAAAAACGACAGTGAAAGTAAAGCTTACATTGTGCTCGCCTTGGGGTGTATGGACGGATACTCGAAAACAACCCTCTTTCTTATGCAGTCGGGTAAAAAAGGTTGAAGCATTCAGCGTTCACAGCGTTGAAGTAAAATTTTCAACGTCACGTTGTGTCATCGATAGACCACACAATATGGCGATTTTTTTTTCAGTGTGTTAAGTAATTTTAAACATTAATACCAACATTTACAAATGAAATTATATTTTGTAGTGTTATAATGATGTACAGTTTACTTCAAACACTAAAAATTGTGTAAGCGATTCAAAAAAGAATACATGCATATTCCCTTTTAAGAATGTATCATAGACAGCATTGTTTATGATAATATTACTATAAATTTTTAGTTTACAATTGGCGCTTTAACATTAGTCTTAGCCTTAAAAAGTACCTGTCAGTAAGCGGAGTAATTACTAATCGTTCAGTGCACCCCAGATATTCGTTTTGATAAGTGAAAGTAACATCAGTAACAGAGATCCAAGTTTTGTCAGCATCTTCTTTGAAATAAAATCGACACTGCTTTAACCACTCAAAATCCATCGCTGAACGTACATTCAGTCGAACCTGAAATTACACATAACATTTCACAGATACACCTACTTTAGTTTTTTTTTTTTTTTTTTACTTTAGTTTTGTTGTGTATGAACAGCATTTGTTGGATCACAAAATATTATGGAAAGGATTACCTACTCTTGGATGGCATTATCATACAGTGATTTTCCATATACCTGGGATAAGATTCAAACTCTAAGCAAGGTAATCATATTAAACAGCAAATAACGAAATACTTGCCAACATATCAAAAATATCCCGTTGATGTACATGTATGGTTATCAAAGTTTCAAATTTAATCCTCTCTATCTTGGTAAGATCTCTTGTGGTTTGATCGATGAGCGTGTTCAATAGCTCAAGGAATTTATTATTTGTTTCCATCATGATCTTTTTATCTTGTCGAGCCTGCATTAATGCCAATTCAGCATCTCTCGTCCATATTATTTGTATACCAAGTAGACCGATCTAAAATGTTAGAGGTCTTTGTTTAACAACAGCAAAACAGTTTTAAGATTTTACGAGTTTGAAATAACTATCTCAGCAAATACCGACACGAAACAGAGAAAACACATTCAAAATCTTGATGTCCCCAGGACTACAGGCATAGGTTGCATAAGCATTGTTATTCATAATACAATGAAAAAAATTATTATAAAAATTATAATAAAAAAATGTATTACAATGAAAAAAATTAAAACAAAAAGGCGACATTGGTGGCGAGTTACAATTGTACAAAAACAGAAAAATATGTGGCGGAAAAGCTTCATCCGTCGATAAACTTCACGCACAGCCCCATTGCTTTTTTTAAATTTCTTAATTAAGGCAGTGAATGCAGTGGTTCAGGGATCCAATTTTTGAATCGTTGGAATTTTATCGCATAGGGATATGACTTTGTTTTGGACGATATTCAAGAATTCGTTTGCTCAAAATCATTCACTCGCTAATGTAACTAACGATCTCAATTCAATTATAATTCCATTCCAATTATAATTATATTAACAAGGAATTCTATGAAAATATTGTTCGGAACTCAAGCAAGTCGCATGTGAATTCCTTTCGAGCGTTTCAAAAATCGCACCCTTGAGCACAACACGCGCGTGCAGCAATCGTGTCCAGACAGACTTATTGTACATAACGTATATCACCTTTGAAAGGGGCAAAAAAAAACCGAGAAGTAATGATGGATCGGAGCATACTTGTCTCCGTATCGAGACGCCGTACTGTATCGAACTGTGTGCAAACTAGCGTTTTTGGATCGTAACGCTGATACGATGCGGAGGTACAGTACGGGCAAAAGAACATGTATAGACGCAGCTTTATGTGTTGTCTCAATATAAATAGCGATAATAATGATAATTATTTTTGAAATTCATAGTTTCAAGGTGATTCAAGGAATGGAATCATGTGATCAAGCGTGTCTTCATCATCATCATCATCATCTCAGCCATAAGAAGTCCACTGTTGGACATAGGCGTCCCCCATGGATTTCCAAAAAGACCGATTGGAAGCGGCTTGCATCCAGCGTCTTCCCGCCACTTGTATGAGGTCGTCTGTCCATCTCGTGGCTGGTCTTCCTACGCTGCGCTTGCCGGTACGTGTTCTCCATTCGAGAACCTTTAGGCCCCATCGGCCATCAGTTCTACGTGCTATGTGCCCTGCCCACTGCCACTTCAACTTGCTAATCCGCTGTGCTATATCGGTGACTTTTGTACGTCTACGTATCTCTTCATTTCTGATTCGATCTCGTAGAGAGACTCCGAGCATAGCCCTCTCCATAGCTCGTTGCGTGACCTTAAGCTTCCTTATAAGGCCCATAGTTAGGGACCACGTTTCAGTGCCGTATGTCATCACTGGTAACACACACTGGTTGTAAACTTTCGACTTGAGGGACTGGGGAATATTGGACGAGAAGACGCTTTTAAGTTTCCCGAACGCTGCCCAGCCGAGTTGGATACGACGATTGACCTCCCTCGTAAAGTTGGACCTGCCTAATCGGACCGTCTGTCCTAGGTAGACGTATTCGTCAACAACTTCAAGAGGGAAGTTCCCCACAGATATTGGGGTGGGCACTACATGGGCGTTCGACATAACCTTCGTTTTGTCCATGTTCATTTTGAGGCCCACCCGTTGGGAAACTCTATTGAGGTCTTCGAGCATCGTACTGAGCTCTTCCATCGACTTTACCATGACTACTATATCGTCGGCAAACCGAAGGTGAGTGATGTATTCGCCGTTAATATTAATGCCGAGCCCTTTCCATTCCAGAAGCTTATAGGCATCTTCCAAACCGGCGGTAAACAGTTTCGGAGAGACAACGTCTCCCTGCCTCACGCCTCTCTTCAATGGAATTGCCTCTGAGTTCTGGTCTTGTACTCGGACTGACATGGTGGCGTTGTTGTACAAACACTTCAGCACTTCGACATACCGATAGTCAATACGGCATCGCTGGAGAGCCTCAAGCACCGCCCAGGTCTCGATCGAATCAAAGGCTTTCTCATAGTCCACAAACGCTAAGCAAAAGGGCAAGTTATACTCTTCGGTCTTCTGTATCACTTGCCGCAGCGTATGGATGTGGTCTATGGTACTATAGCCTTTTCGGAAACCGGCTTGTTCGGGAGGCTGGAAGTCATCAAACCTGCGTTCAAGACGATTCGTGATGACCCTTGAAAATAGCTTATAGACATGGCTCAGAAGCGAGATGGGTCTGTAGTTCTTCAGCAAAGTGTTGTCTCCTTTTTTGAAGAACAGCGCCACCACGCTTCTGTTCCATGCTTCTGGCGTTGTACCTTCAAGCACGACGGAATTGAAGAGCCTCTGAAGGACTTTCAGTACCGGTGTTCCATCCGCTTTCAGTAGCTCTGATGTAATTCCGTCGTCGCCCGGTGCCTTGTTGTTCTTGAGCTGTTTCAAGGCCATCCTAATCTCGTACAGGCTGATATCTTCGGTATAATGTCGAGTCAGTTTGGCTCTTGGATCTTTGCCCAAACTGCTAACGGGTTTTGCGACCGATGTGTATAACTGTCCATAGAACCTCTCGATTTCCCTCAAGACTTCTGCTTTAGTCGACGCTATACTGCCATCTTCCATCTTCAGCTTCGTCAACTGGCTCTGCCCAATAGACATGTCTTTTGCGAACACTTTGGAGCCTTTATTCCGCTCTATCGTCTCTTTAATACGATTAGTATTAAAGGTACGGATGTCGTGTCGCATAGACTTTGATATGAGTCTATTGAGCCGCCTATATGACTCGGCGTCACCGGAAGACTGCAGTTGCAATGAGCGTCGTTCAGCCATGAGGTCAAGGGTATGGCTCGAGAGCTTTTGCGGTCTGTTTGTACGGTGGGGCTTATAAAACTTCGCGCCCACCGTACGGACAGTTTCCACAAACCTGTTATTGATCTCATCCACCGATGCGCAGCTCTCCAGGCACTCGAAGCGATTTGATAGTTCGAGCTGAAAGCTCTCGGGGTTTTGGATATGGGCGCGAGTGGGTCGGAGTGTAGACTTCATCATACGGGACCTCTCAAGTTTAACATTAATATTCAAAGTGCCTCGTACCATTCGGTGATCACTTCCGGTTTTAACCATGTTAATCACAGAGACATCATTGAATATTTGTTTCTTGGTGGTCAGGATGAAGTCTATCTCATTTCTCGTAGAACCATCGGGACTCAACCAGGTCCATTTCCTATGAGGTGGCTTCTGGAAGAAAGAGTTCATCATGAAGAGTCCCTCTTTCTCCAGAAAGTCGACCAACCTCTGTCCCCTGGGGTTCCGTTGTCCATATCCAAATTGCCCCACTCTCAACTCACTTTCGCATTTCCTGCCCAGCTTCGCATTGAAGTCCCCCATAACAACATTAAAATAGGTCTCAGAAGTGTGTATGGCCCTACTAATGTCCTCATACATCACCTCTACCTCATCATCCGAGTGTGCCGAGGTCGGTGCGTATACCTGGATGACCTTCAACGAATATCTCTTGGATACTCTGAGTATCAGGTACGCAACCTTGCTCGATACACTGTCGATGGCAAGAATGTTGTTAACAAGGGACTTGTGGACGAGAAACCCGACACCACCTTGGGACTGTTGGTCGCCCTCCCGGTAGTATAGTAGGTTACCTGATTTCAGGGTTATCGTGTCCTCACCCTCTCGTCGGACTTCTGATAACCCCAGGATATCCCAATGTAACCTACTCATTTCTTCTTCCAGCTCAGCTAGCTTCTCGTCTGTCCTCATCGTGCGAATATTGTGTGTTACCAGGGCCAGTCGTCGTTTATGCAGGGGGTGGTAGCCGGATCTCTTCCGGAGATTCTTAGCACCCCTTGCTCCGCCGTGACCGGGACCGCTACCGTAGCCCGGAATAGCGGAGCTGCCGGGGACTGGGGGCCTGGTTTTTTCGTTGCTTATCATAGGGGGTTTTGCCATTACTCGCCACGCTTGGCATGCGGGTTGGCGAGCGCAGTGGGTAGCGTTTTCCGCAGAGGATGCTGTTGCCCATCTCCGGTAATATCGTGTCTTGATTGTATAAGCGTGTCTTGATTACAAGAAATCCAGTTTTTTGTGAATTTGATCACAAAATAAAAATAAAAATGTGATACCACAATAAAGCATAAAACAATAAGACGGTCTGTTGAATAAGATTTGATGAAAACATATTTATAAAAAATTACTAGGCTAAAATTTTTAAGAAAATTAATATTTTTTAATTTTTTTTTGTTTTATTGCAACACTCTCGTTGTTTCATTGTTTTTATTTTAAAGTAAAAATTTATGTCTACAGATTTACTATTTAGAATTATTAGGTGCATGTTATTAGATTTACCTGTGCAGGCATTTTATCTAAGAACAACAGAAGGTTAAAAGAAGGATCGTTTAGAACCGCAACAGCATTCCTTATGATTGAATGCAAGCTGCCCTGAGCTGACTGCAGGAGAGAAGTCAGCCAAGTTTCTACGGAACCCTCCGCCCGCACCGGCCGCTCCAGTTTGATCTCCTCTCCTTCGGATGACACTATTGCTATCATTTTATTGTACTCTGAAATGTCAAGTACATATTCTTATATTTTACTGGTATGCCTTAAAGAAACGTCGTGTGCACTTCCATATGAAAAGGAGAAAACTGGATTATACCCTTAAACATTATGATAGTTCTTTTTTGAATTGTGAAAAATGTATGAATCATAAATGACTACGTTTCGGCGGTTTCCTTTTTTTTTCAAATTTTGCAAAACTCGTGCTGTTAAACAATTATAAATTTAACATATCATAAAATTATAAATGTAATATTTAGGTGCAGAAAACGGTTAAAAAAACATATCGGTGAAAATTGCCGCGACTACTATGCTGTAATAGGTAATATCGCCAAAAACAGTTTTTCCTGAAGTCTATTTCATAATTTTATTATTTAGAAGATATTTTTACAGCATTTTCATATTTATGAAAAATTGTGGAAAATAAATTTGCAGTTTAATAAAACAAAAGGTAATTAATACTTTTTTATGGTGTATATAGCAAAATAATGAGGCAGGCCGTACAAGAGATGGCGTAATCAACTAACACCTTTGAAAAAACTGGCAGAGACACTAATGCACAAAACCGCCAACACTGGAAAGGTCGGAGGGAGGTCTTTGCCCAGCAGTAAGACACTAACAACAAATAAAACATAATACGTCAAACAAATGACAATTTCGATCTCTTCTGAAGTAGTAAAAAAATCTTACCTATATCATGAAATTTGACATAACGGATATTATCAAAAATGGACAACAAATGGTTCTGTATCGTATGTGAATCTGAAGCCTGGCCTAAGATTTCCAATAACGCCGGATCGGACACGAAGAAAAATCTAGGAAACATGGTTCTTTTCCTTTCGAGATATCCGCTGAGACTTTTTTGACAGAGTTCTAGCTGTTCCTGTAGGTGGGGAAGCAGTTGCCTCAATAAGTCATCTCCTACACAGCATGATACAACTCCGGGTGTCTCGTGTGCTCTTTGCATGATCTTCTGCCAAGACTTGTCGATTTTCGAGAACCTTTTCGCTTCTTTAGGAAGTTGTTTGGCGATGTCACCTCCAACAAATACGGCTTCAAGGTAGACCCACATGTTTTGAACTAAGAGCCACCTCTCCAATATTTCGTTTGTACTTTGTAGGTCGTATAGCCATTGTTGGATTTGTTTTCTGAATGGCGCGTTATACCTGTATAAAATAATTACACATGATTTATAGTGTGTTTATAATTATAAATATGTAATAGAGCTAAAAGAACAAAGGGTATCTTGGGAACAAAAAATATTATAATATATTATATTATATTATATTATATTACTTATATGTTTTTACTCAAAAAATGTATACATGCTTTGGACTATAGTGTGGTTCTAGTCGATTGTCACGTGTTATCTAGTATTACGTAAGACTATATCTTGTTTTATATACTTAAATCACAGACTTAAATAATTAAATTTCAAGACAAATTCAGAAAATAAGCTGTATCTCACAAATCAAAAATCTCACAAAAAAGCAACCTTCAAATGTCAAAATTATACCCCTCTCGCATCTTAACTACTCCGATGGAACCCCCTTATTATTCTCAATGTCCATAATAGAGAAAGCGGAGCCGAGGCTCTTTCTATAATGAACAATTTTGATCAGTAACTCTAAGTAAGTAAGTGGTCTGCTTGCTATAAATATAGCTGTTGAGTAGCGGGTAATAGTGTGATAAAAGTATCACAAATAATTTTATAGTTTAAAAAACTAAAACAACCGTTTGAAATCAACACATTGAATGAGGAGAATGAAGGTTTTACTTTTCAAGCTTACTCAATCCTTCACGATTGTAAACTTTTTAAAGAGACCTGTCTCTTCTGTTTTATTTCTGTCAAGAATGAAATTTGTCATTGAATGTCAAATGCTTAGTCTTCAATGATTAGAAAATGTGCAGATTTTTATTTTATTTTATTTAGTTCATACGATAATCCTTAACATTTTTATACTTTTGCAAAGAAAAACGTGTAGGTGAAACTTTGTGTTGTTTGAAACCTCTGTCGTGAGGTGTAGGAATCCTTTATGGAGAGAATATTTAGTTCTTATTCTACTTGATGAAGTTTTTGTTTCTAGTCTTGTTTTATGTGAAAAATAAAACATACAAGTTTCTGTGCCTCACGTTACTGTATTTTATTATGACGTTAAATATAATCTGCTAATATGTGCGATTCTATAATCTTAAGCACTTCACTCAGACATCCAATGAAAATATTCACATATGGGACACACTTGGTAGTTTTCTCTATAATACTACAAACATCGAAGTATGGGAAAAGGCTGCTAATCGGAAGTCAAGGAGACGCGGTCAACGGAAACGGGTCGTGGATCCAAGGACGCGGAGCCAGTGACGACGATCTGAAAACAGTGGGAGGTGCACGTAAAATTCACGCTTGTTTCTTTATAGCCGAGAAGACGACCGTCCTACTCGTATATGCGGAGAAAAAGAAAGAGTGCGGTAGTTACCACGTTTATTGTATAATTATTACGCGTCTTTCGCTTTATTGGTGCCTGAACATCACTTTGATTTTTTATAAAGAAAGATAGCGTTTAGCTGTGAATTATGTGAAATAATTATATTTAAAGAACTTTTACAATGGTATTTCGTAAACTTGAAGGAAGACGTTATAACCAACTCACAACTCTATGACAGTAGAGAGTATTCTTCCTATTAAAATAGGTTCTAAGCGTAGGGTGCATATCTTCACATCATCGGGTTTTCAAGAATTTAAAGATAAATTCTTTAAACCTATCTCAAAACTCAACTTTTGGGGTCTAAATAAGTCTTGCAACCGAACACGTACAGATGGTTTATGCATAGTTTCCTTGCAACCCATAATTCAAATGGCGTTTTATTCTGAATAGCATTATTTAAACTCGCTGATTGATAGGTAATTTGCAGTAAAAACTGCCTCGCTCCAGAACTTTAATGGTGCTTTTACTTCTATCATAATTGCCTTTTTGATAAGGGTACGGTTCTTGCGTTCAGCGACTCCATTTCGGTGCGGGGTGTATGGTGCGGTAATTCTTCGCATTATCTCACAACGTTTAAAATAAGCATCGAAGTCCTTGTTCACGTATTCTGAACCATTGTCTGTTTGCAAAAAACTTGATTTTGTTACCTGTATGTATATGTTTCTGTTAACTCTTAAATTTTTTTCAAGACTACGCTTTTATTTTTGATCATAAATACTCGGCGTGTAAATAATAAATGTGACGAAGTATTTATCTCCGCCAACTGTGGACGTTCTGGTCAGGTCCACATACATCACTATGAACGATTTGTATGCGTTCTGATGTTCATTGAGTTGTCTTTAGAGAAGGAGCAGGTGTTCTATGAAGTTTTGCTTGAATGCAAGCAAGGTTCACACTCTGGTAAAATTTATATCAAAGTTCAATCCGATTAAGACTTAATTTTTCACAGCTAATTTTTAATCTTTGGTGTTCATAATATGTGGCCAAGTTTTCTGTGCCAGCTTAAGATGTTTGATGAGTTCTCCTTCTTCTCTGTAGTTGAATTCGTATCATCGTTATAATTGGCCAGATTAATGAGCTCATGGTTAGGTTTTATATAATAAAAACCATCTTGTTGTTTGTATGCGGTTAGAGATATTGCAGTTTTCGTATTCTTGACTGTCGCTTTATTCTTTGAGAAAAGAACGGAGCAGCCAGCTTCTGCCATTTTGCTGACGGACATCAAATTAGTGGACAGACAATGTATATACAGAGAGTGTTTCATATCTGTACCATTTTTGTTGCAAATGAAACTGTACCTATTACTTTAATCTAGGCTTTAAAATCTTCTGTCGCAAAGTTTAGTTCGTCTGGATGTACTCTTAATGGTCTTAAATAAGTTTGGTTGATAACTCATGCAACCCCTGTCTAAAACCCATTTGTTGTCTATAAAATTCATTCTTGTTCTTTGTCACAAGACAAAGTGTAGCAAAATTATTAATGTTAGTGTTGTCACTGCTTTTGCTAGGTTTTTCTTTATTTTTCTTCCAGCAATCTGTACACAATTTATGGTTTTTGCGTTTAAATATGTTACCTTTTCGTTTGCACATCTTACATGATGGGTATAATACTTTTTCTTGTAATTAGAGTAACTCAGGGTCAATTTTTGATATATTTTGATGTCGTGCCTCAGACTCTTCAATAATTTAAATTTTCAGCTCCTCTGGCTTAGTAAGAATGTCCCTCGACTCAATAGCGACTCTGAAGTTATCGTATTCTGCTGATAAGCAGCTATACAGTATCATTATCGTTAGCAGGTCCTCATTAATATTTACGTAAGTTGTAGTTATTAGATAGCTCTAACGTTATAAAACAACTCGTAGACATCTTCGACAGTTACAATTTTATCCAAATTGTGAAACATGCTACGCGAGGAGATGGCGCCACCCGTACGTTGATAGACCACGCGTACACAAACATTGCATGCCGTAGAATGTACCGTCCGCGACCGGGGTGGACACGAGACCACTGAGCAACCACTCGGCCCAGCGCATCACACTCTCGCGCATTGTCCACATTAGCTAAAAAGTCACCAGCCGCCAACGTATCTCTAAGGTTGGAACAATTTACTCCCGCAGACATTTTCATGATAGCGACAAAACGTCACGCGTCAAAAAAGCACCATATACGGTATATCCTTTAAACTCCGGAAACTTTGGCGCCTGTCATGAGCAGCCTTTTCAATTGTGCATGAGAAGGGGCGTCTACCCCATGGCCCTAAAAAAGTGAAAATTAGCCCTAATGGGCAAGGAGAAGAAAGCCGACGCAACATCGTACCGTCCAATATCGCTCGTCCCTGCAGTCAGTAAGGTGTTCGAAGTCGGACTAAACCGAAGATTACTGAATTTCGTGCGCGACCACGGTTTCCTGTCAGAGATACAGTACGCGTACCGAGACGGGCGCGCGACAAAACGTACGACGACATACAAAAGTCACCGATATAGCACAGCGGATTAGCAAGTTGAAGTGGCAGTGGGCAGGGCACATAGCACGTAGAACTGACGGCTGTAAGGCCGAAAAGTTCTCGAATGGAGACCACGAACCAGCAAGAGCAACGTAGGAAGACCAGCCATAAGGTGGACAGAAAATATTATACAAGTGGCAGGAAGACGCTGGATGCAGGCCGCTTCCAACCGGAACTTCTGGAAATCCATGGAAGAGGTGAATGTCCAGCAGTGGACTTCTTGTGGCTGAGATGATGATAAATCTGGATACATTTCGACAACGAGGCACAAATCCTACCTTAAATTTGAGGAGTAATAAAAGGAAAAATCAGTTAGTGACTCCGGCTCACAGACTAGTTAAGTCCGAGAGGTCAGTCTATGTTGGAGGGCCGGCGATCTATAACCGTATACACCCGCTAGCGTGAGAGATGCAGCTTCCGCAGCTACATTTAAACGATGACTGAGAGCGTGGTTACACGAAAAACTATTTTACGACATTGACGAATTTATGAATCTCCCTGACCACTAACATTACTCAAATTTATATCTTTAATTTTGACATTTGAATTATTGTAATTAATTTTCTTATAAAGGTTATTTTTTAATCAATATTTTATGTAACTTGTAATATTATTACTAATAAACGATTTGTATTTGTATACAGCAATACAAGAAACACAAAAAAAAAACCACGGATGACAGAGTAATTCGTGTACATAAATAAAAAATATACACAATACGAGGTCATCAATTCGTAGCGTATGTACGCTACGAATTGATAACCTCCTCCTTTTTTGAAGTCAGTAAAAAAATATCTAAAGCGGACTCTGCAGATTGCAATTTAATTATGGCTTTACTGACCGATTTGAAAGAAGCGATCCCAAGATCATAAGGCTGTCTTCAAGCTGACCGATGGTCTCCGCTGTGGTGTCACCTCTCAGCAGCAGTTCCCCGCGGTTGTTAAACGTTTGAAACGTTAGTTCGTGGACCGACCACTCATTTGTCACTTGTCGCAGTTTCGCCTCGATGTCTTTTTCTTTCATAGCTGATATACAAATGTCCTGAAGAACACGAGAGGAAACATTGAAAAAACTCTTATTGTGAAAAAAAAAACAACGACCACATCGTATTAATCTTTAAGTTAAATTCCTAACATCAATCTCAGTCATTTGTTGATTCTATGTCGGTTTAGTTTCTGTTTGTCTGTTTGTTTAGCTAGCGTACATGTATGTACAATCCGTATGATCAGTTTCATTTTTATAAAAATTGCAAGGAAGATGAAGAGTTGGCAGTATAAGTTTGTTGAACTGACTGTGACTTTCGTTCTTTTAAAGAATATATTGAAATATTGATCTCTACAAAAAATGTTTTATTCAACAGCTTGTCAACAGTCTTAATATATTAGGAGAGGTCAAAAAAAGGAAAAACTTTAGTTGTAATCGATTAAATTTGTGGGAATTACAACCCGTGCACAGTTGAAAGGAAAACAACTCTAGAAGAATGTAAACGATTGATAACTGACAGTACCGTGCATTTGGTAATAACGACAAATTTGTGTACAAAAATTACATGTCTATTTAAAAGATTTTGGCTATGTCAATAAATGGAGGATTTAACTATTTAGTAAAAAAATATGGCAATAGCAAAGTTAGATTTTTTAAAAGAAAGTCGTTAATTTCAAGGTACATCCACCTTGTTAGTGTTCTCTGAGGCAAACAAATCTTAGAGCAATATATGTGAACGTGATGTGGGAAAGGGCAACAGAAATAATATGAGCAATTTTTGCTGTAGAAATATTTCAATTGGAAAAATAGAAAATAATAAACTCGATAAAGGCGCACCAATTCCTCTTTCTGTCGATGATATGCATCACGCAACGAATCTGATAACGAATCGAACAGCAATAGTGTCACAAGATCGCCAACGGCTATCGCTTAGGACGTATATATTACTTTTCTAATTAGGAAGGAAATAGAAAAGGGGTAGAAAATAGGGACATTTTAACATTTCTGATAAAATTCAGAGAAAATAGTTACTCTGCGGATATTCTGCAGGACAGCGTCGTAATGGTTAGAATACCAGTAGGTTCAGAAATACCTTATTTAATACGTCTATATACTAACCTCAATGTCTTCTTTATTAGGCAAAAGCGGCGCCTCGAGTATATTCTTTAGGCAAAAGTCTTCGTTGTCTAGCTCAAAAATGTATTTAGTGACCTCCATAATGCGCTGCCAGTGCCGTGGCTTCATAGCCTTGTTGGCCATCAGTTCTAATAGCGGACACATGTCGTTGAAGTCGTCTATAGTCTTCTTTAGAGCAAAGAATGCTGGCCATTCTTTGAGTCTGGTAAGAGTTTTGAAAAAAAAATATGAATAACATATAACCAACATTAATGTTAAGCGATATCGCCATATCAGCGTTAAAAATTATATATTAAATTTAATAGTAGAAATTTGTAAATGACTTATTTGTGTTTAAGTAATAATTATAACTCTGTTAGTTAATGCCGTTAATTTCTCCAAAATTGTTAAAATAAAATAAAAATAAAATAATAACGAAATTACAAGGTTTTGTGTTCACTTTCCAAGACACGCTCATCTGTCTTCTCGAAGTTAAGTGCATTTAGTTGACAAGAAAACCTCGTGAAAAAACCTGTCATTATATTAGTCGCAATAAAGTAACAAACAGAGTCAGTATTGCTTTTACATTATATATCGCAAATTCAATGAACTTTTTTACGATGGTGATTGACTCTGTGTTTATTTATTTTCAATTTCTCAAAATTTTACAGTTAAAAATCAAAACATTTTAAGACATCATCGTGTTAATGGCTGTTCTTGGGAATCCTAGAGATGAGGGGTATTTATAAGTATTTAGGAAGTTCCTCATGGTTTTAATAAGATTGGAGATATACCTAATTATGCGAATAGCCCAATTTACCACAGAGGATGTTTTCAAAAACTTTGTTCATCTCACCTTTCATACGTAAATTCTCTGAGCGAGTTGGTGAGAATCCACAGTATGCGACTCAATCCCATATATTATTTTGAACTGTGTGTATTAATTTTATTTTTGTTATTTTATAAGTTTTTCTTTAACATGATGCGTCTCGTTACCTTTGGCGCATTTACTTTTAATTACAAAACTTAAAAATAATGACAGTACAGTGACAGAATTTACGAATACGATCCGATTGAAGATAAAAGAAAAACAAATCTTTAGAATTGGAGGCTTACAACAATAATTTTACTGGTTATAATAGCTGCTTGTTTGGCTTGTTCATGTTTCACATACCCCTTAGGCAACTTGCGGCATCTGTTCTGGAACTCCATCAGCTCATTATTGATCTCTTCAATGTTGACTTCTCCCCAAGGTATATCGTAATAACTGCTCACTCGATCAATGACGTCATTGTATAGTTTGTACAGCTTTTGTAACAGATTTAGCTCCTTCCTTATCTGAGCGAGTTCAGGGTATTCCGTGTGAGGAAGACCGAACAGCTCCTCACCGTTTTGATACGTTTGCAATTTACGCCACATGCCATCGAAACGGTTCTATAAATTGACATAATAATAGCCTAGAAGAAATAACTCCAACATTACGAATAACTGACGGGAAACAGTGATATTCATAATTTCAGCATTAGAAATCAATAATATATAATATTTCTATTAAAAACCGATTTTCAAACGCAATTTACTAAATCCTTCACGATTGTAAACTATTTAAAGAGACCTCCCATAACTCGCTCTTTTTTTGTAAAGAATGAGATTTGTCATTGAATGTCAAAATTAAATGCTTCGTTTTCGAAGATTAAAAAATGTGCAGATGTTTATACGATAATCCTCAACATATGACATTTTTGCAAAGAAAAACGTGTCGATGGAACTCTGCGATTCTATAATCTGACGCACTTCACTCAGGAATACAATGAAAATATTAACATTTTTAGAGATTATTCCAAAAGTAATAAACCAATGTTTATAAGATAATTATACGACCAACTTGGGAGCTTTCTTTATACACCAAAACAAGAAACACAAAAATTGATCCACGAACAAACATTGTTTCATAAGAAAAAAAATCTAGTAAATGTCAAAAAATGAATTTATTCTATTTGCGTAAATACGCTTTTTCATTCGATTAAACCAATTTTGAAAACTTTTGGCCACGTCACCACGGAGGAGTGTCACAAAAGTTTTCAAAATTGGTTTAATCGAGTGAAAAATTCTATTAAAGGTCAAAAATGAATTTATCGTTTCTCAAAATATTTGCGTAAATACACTTTTTCATTCGATTAAACTAATATTCAGTTGTCGCAACAATTATTCTTTTGTGAAACGAAGAAATATATATAACGGAAATGACCAGTTAAAATATTACTCCAACATATTGAAATTTTAACAAATCATAAAGATCTTAAAGTAAACGTACAAATGGTAACAACTATTTTATTCTATTTTTGTATAAAAGACGTATTTTTAAGAATGTCCAATGTACGAGTACTCTCAGCTCATAACCCTCGAGGACCTGTGACAAATTTTCTTGGGATAAAAGTAAGATAGACTCTGAACAAATGTGTAAAACTATTTTTCGAGTCAATATGAATCATCACAAAAAAATTCACAACTATAAATATAGCATAATAATATATAATATATAATATATAATATTGCATAATGGTTTCATTTTGTAAATTCTTCAAAAATTCCAACCAACTTCATTATACGCATTTTATACGACTACGTATATGATTTTGAATAGTATTAAAATACAACTAAATATAATTACGATTTTTTTATACGAAATTATACATTTTATATTCTCGTGTGTGTGCGTGTGTGTGTAGTACTTGTAGGACAACATACGATTAGTAAGTACCTGGAATAGTATAAGTCTGTCAGAAGCTTCTCTTGGAGTGAGACCGGACTGCATAGGACCCGCATGCCTATACTCGTGGCAATATTCTGTGTTGTCTTCTCGAAACCTGAATTAACAAGTAAACCTTAGAAAACTCAGAAACCCCCGACAAAAAAACGGCTCAACGGCTTATGATGAAAAATAGCATGGAACACTCTCGATAAAAAAAAAGATCAAAATCTGTCCATCCAAGTCGACAAGTTGTTTGCCCAATTCATATGTGAAACATTCATGAGCCATTTTTGTAAAGTTTGTTAATCCAAGTTCTATATTTCGGCGTAAAACTATTTTACGGGATGCGACCCTGTTTAAAACATTGTATTTTGCATGTAAAAATTGAGAAAACTTATTTGTACTCTTAACCATTTCGGTTTTTTTGCGATTTAGAACCTTATGTACCAACAGTTACTTGCAAAGTAAAGAATTGAATTGAATTGAAATGTTGGCCGCTTAAGAAGAAGCAGACAGATGAAATGCACACCACTGAAATGCGAATGCTTAGATGGTCTGCAGGCGTCATGATGCTGGATAAAGACACGAACATTCGGGGCAGTCAAAAAATTAGGCCAATACCTGAAAATCTTACAGATATGCGCTTGCCATACCACCGGCCATGTCAAGCGAAGACCCGAAGAACATTTGACTTTGAAATAGGTGCTGCAACTGGAATCGAAACCGAAAAGCCGGGGCAGACCCCATTAACATGGATGAATGTTGCCAAAAATGACCTTGCTTACAACGACATTGACACACAGACGACCCAGAAACGTAGACTTTGGCGAAGGAGGACTAGGAGAGCCGACCCCAAAAAAAATAGTAAAAGGCCGTAAGAAGAAGAAGATCAAAATCTCTCCATCCGTTTGAGAACTACGATGCCATCGACAGACACACAGATACATACGTTAAACTTATAACACCCCTCTTTTTGGGTAGGGGGGTAATCATGTGTCAAGAAATGTTGTTATCTATTGGTACAGTGGTACTACTGCTGTGTTTAATCCTTTAGTCACACAGAAAAAAGAACAGAAAAATGTTGAAGCACTATTTACAGTACATGTGTGTCATCATTAGCCAACGAAATCTATTTTTACCTGACTGCGTAAGAAAGAGGTGTATGTTTTTTATTTTTATTTCTAGGATTCTGCGCATTGGATAGATTTTAAACTACAACCCTTATGTGCACATTTTGTCATTACATTTTATCTTCATTTGACTGGCTTCATAGCTCAGTACACTCATTAAGGTAGGTACACTCAGTAAGTTCTCATTCGAGAATAAAAGGAGGCGCGATCCAGATGGAAAGAGAGAACATATGAAAAAGAAACCGCCGTTCAACAACATATACAATTACGTAAATGGCGTCTGCACATGTAGCAACTGTTCTCGGACGTTTATAGCTAAAATTAGTTATATCAGACATTTGAGTACGTACAAAGAATCCTGATATCCGACAGTTATATG
Organism: Lycia hirtaria; assembly: GCA_947563715.1. NCBI lineage: Eukaryota > Metazoa > Arthropoda > Insecta > Lepidoptera > Geometridae > Lycia > Lycia hirtaria. The sequence goes on from OX387386.1 coordinate 19,460,295, forward strand.
AATAAATATTGGATAGAAAAATTGGATCCTTCACTGATTCCAAAAACTTTAAATAGCTATTGAACACTTTCATAGTTTCAGGACTATTTTAAGTTCTAGTGAGCATTTTTGTAATCCTGATTTATATAATATATGATCTGATTTATTCATGCTAAGCAGAGCCAAATAATTAAACCTTAAAATTCTCCAGAAGACAACTTTCGACAAAGGAAAAAAATCAACTTGTGGCCACAAATCAGAGAGACAGCAAAGAATGGATAAAAGTAAGAAAAAATATGATTACCGCATTACATTTTAGGTAAGTAGTAGTTAAAAGAGAAGACGGTACCAGCAAATCCATTTAGTAGAAAATATTTTATTACCTGATGCCACTTCTCGTCTTATCGATGTACATATGTATTAAGTGAGTAATAATATACAAAGTATTTATAGAGCTTGTGGCGGTATTTATTTGTCGAGGTAAAGAAGATCTTACCTAACAACAAGGACTCCTCTGATTTTCAGAAATCTATCAGAGCACCTGTTCGAAAACCCATGTGTCACGATGTTGACCCTTTGCTATGGCCTTATTCCTTACATTTGCTTTAAGGCTAAGAAGGTAAAGGAAAAAGAGGGTAAGTAAAAACCTAACGAGTTTATGAAAACTTACCCCTATTTTCAAACCATATACGTCATCTCTAGTAGAAAATTACCCTAAAGATCGCTTTTAGCGATAAGGCCGCCTGTTGTTTTCGCTAGCGTGTACGCTCTCTCTTGTTAATTAGTGTTTTAGCATAGTGGTGTAATCAATAAAGAGTTTATCTATCTATCTAAAGCTTAAGTGTCACCTGTCCAGGTTGTTCTTTAAGTCATCTTCGAACTGCGGTTGCATCCTGAGCAGCAGCACGTGCGAGGAAAGCGCTTGCGCCTGAAGCTGCTGCCACGTGTACCGCAAGTTGTCGACCTGCTCTAGATCCTCCTTACTCACTGGCAGCTCATATCGAGTGATCACGTTGAACGCTTCCTGAACAAGTTGTTTTACAATATTTGTTCATATTTTTTAATGAGGAATACATTGGAAGGGAAACATAATGAGTATAATTAGACAACTATACATAAATGGAGATAATATTACTCCGTTTAGCCCGTATACCTTTAAAAAATATAACTTATTCAAAATAATTCTGGTGATAGCCGATTCGGGGTGGTTTATCGTGGAAAAAAGCAACCACCTACAAGGTGGATAGACGACGTCATAAAGTATCAAGAAGACATCGGATACAAGCCGCTTTCAACAGATCTTTTTGGAAATTCATAAGGTGTGTCAACAGTGGAAATCTTGTGGGTGACATGAAAATGACGAGTCGATATTTTGCAAAAGTCGGACAACAGAACGAGCTCGTCACGAATTTTAATATATTTTCCGAGGCTTGTAATTCAAACAACTATCAAGTAATGTCTAAGAATATGTTAATAATCTTACTTCTACTGGATCAATCTTCAACTCCATGTCAACTTCTTGTTCTCTAATCTTTTTTAGGGTTTCCATGACTGTTCTGACGTCATCCAAATCACGTATGGGCCTTTCGAGTTTACGTTCCAAATCATTCATGATGGCGTAGACATAATCCATTTCACGTTTATATTTCTTGCGCATGGCTTGACTAATTCGATGTGTACCGTCTATTAAAAATATATAGACATATCAACAAATAGGTATAATAAAAACAAGCTGGCCTTAGTAAAGTTAAATTTTTCCAATTGAAATAATTTAGAAACATATTTCTAGACAGACAATAGATAGATAGATTAGTTGTAGACAGTTCAAAAATATTCAAGATAAGAAACTTGTGCCCTCAATATTCCAATTTGTACCTGAGAGTCTCTACCAATTCGATTATTTTGCCTTTTTTTGTGTAATTATTTTCAAATTAATATATTGTGTAAATCAACCCCGTAAAAGTTGCGACATAGATGCAAATGCAGGCTTGGAAGAATTAGAAGATACTTGTATTTATAATAAATGTTTACATCCTCGCTCTTTTCAGACATTACGAGGCCAAAAATTCAAATGAGAAGATCCATAAAAATCCAAATCAAGTCAACCAAAAGAAAGAAAATGCTACTCCACTGTCACAGGCAAGCTCGTATGTGACGAGCGCACGGCCGAACCTGCCTGTCTGGTCACTGTTAGCAAATTATAAAGCTAGAATGACAGTTATTAAGCACATTCCTCGATGGGGGCATATCATTAGCACTATGTCTAGCTTTCGCCATTGAAAAGGCTCTCTGAAAATTCACAGCGAGCTCGGGAGCATTTATTTACGTTCCTAACCAGATCTCTGATCTATTATCTCTGACTTCAATAATGATAAATAACTGTTTTCGCTAGGATTACCCTTTACTTAATAATAATTTATCAAATCCACCAAACCTCTGTTAGGTAAGGCCAATGAGATACTTACTTTTCAGTTCAGTATTCAAGCCCAGTTTGAGTTTCTCAGTAGACACAGCGAGACAGTTTCCAATGACAAGCACATCAGGCTCTGTGGCCAGTTTTGCTTCCAATTCGCTGTGCCTTTTCAGAGCTAGTTCGAAATCATTCAGGTTCCACGCAAGCAGTTGCCTGAGGGTTTTCTCACATTTCCAAAGATAGTGGTATGGACGCCAGCGTTTCACCAAAGTGTTTAACTCCTGTTGATCAATAATAACCATTATACAGGACGAAGTCAGATCTGTTATCCACGCACTATTTTGACGCACACAAAAATTGAGTTGCAAAGTTATTATCAAGAACGCAAGTCAGCTTACATATAATGAAGAAAGATAATTGTCTCATAAAACCCAGTCCTGAAGCAAAAGCGATCTACCTCAAAAGATAAGAATACAAATAACTACTTTTATTTCTAGAGAATAAATACTACTAAATTCGATGGTCATAAAATTATTTTATTAAAATATATTCATGACCGAATATCGTACGACAGGTACATCATGAAATCAATGAGAGAATAAATCAGGCAAAGTACGAGTTTCAGTTGAACACCGAGGTTTCCTTACTTCTCCACATGAAACAAGAACATGAACACTAGAGCTAATTACTAAAAAAAATGCTTTATATCTAAGAATATTTTTAACTTCACATATTATAAGCAGTAGGAATAGCCTGAAATACTAGGCGTCCATACCAAGTTCAAATAAATGAGTGTTACAGACCTATTTCTTTATTCAAAGATATTTTAAGACTATCGTTTACTCCAATTTAAGTTTGTCACATGACACCAACTGTCAACAAACATTTTTCGTTTCTTTCTTTGTGGCATTAACAAGGTTTCATCTCTCAGAATAATATCCCGTTTGTGTCGTTCTTGATCAGTTTTTAGTATTTCTAAATTCAATACAAACCCTACAATCTTGCCATGTTTGAGACTTGTTTCAATTACCATTTAAAAGATACAGCCACACGAATAGGCTCCCGCACCCTTAGTACGGAAGAATAATATATTACAAGCATTAGCTTTCTGATTTGTCTAATGGTGGTCCAGCAATACATTTTCGACCGTATTTTAGCACTTTCCTTACCGTTTTAATATTTTGAGAGCAAGTCGACAGAAGAGACAGCGTCTTGATTATTTCTTTGTTCTCCATAACATGATTATAAAAATTCTTTTGTTGGAATGGGAAAGAAGGTTTCTCTTCAGATTCGAGCCTATAGTGTTTTTTCTTCCTCATCTTTGCCGCATCAGCTGCCTTGGACTTCTGCATGTTTATCGGTGTCACCGACGACGAGACCTGTTCGTCAAGCTTGGTGACAACATCGAGCAGCTGATTTGCTTGCTGACCAGCGACTTTCTTCCAGCTCACCTAGATTCCATGCACACAAAGCAGGAGGAAGGGCGGCAACATACCATGCAAAAGCAACATCCAGTATTCGCACACAGGTGCACCGAGAAGCAATGGGAAGGTGTAGCGGACGAAACCACAGTCGATAACACAGGTGAAGTGAACGTGCAATAAATATTGAACGACACAATACAATTAACATCACAAAATGAAGGAAAAAAAGACTCGGTTAATAAATATGTCTGGTTAGCCGAATTATTATTACTAAGACTAGTATTTAGACCATTTTTATTTTGAAACTGGTAAGATATTTAGAATGTATAAATTATTTTGGAATTGTATACTTAAAATTCTTGTCATAATTATGACGTTTGATTACAAGTCGCCTAATTTTAAGTAATCGTTTGTGTCTGATTATTATATACGTTATTTTCATTAAACTAATTTAAGAAACGGATTCTTGCTGTTTTGCATGAAAAGGTAACAGCTTGATGGAATGAAGAGTGATAAGGAAATGACATGTGCTAATAGTTTCTACTCAATTGCAAATAGTATATACGAAATTATTTACTTTTATGTAACTGAAATAATAATTATTATTATTAATTCACCACACATGATCTGATCATTAAAATAATTGGAAATTGACTTGATCCGATTCTCGTTCTAAAGTACATACGTGAAGTTTCTTGATATGAGCTCTAAAATACTCTAGATTATAAAATAATTTACACAATAGCGTTATAATATCATAAAAAATGTAGACAGTCTACTGAGTGTATTTACATATTTTTTCCATTTTCAAACGTATGTACAAGGTTCATGCAGGAACTTATTAGATTATTTTAAAAATACAAGTTTTTAATACTTCGAATTATTTGAGTAAATTTCTTGGAGTAAAATTCCAACCGGCGTTTTTTTTTTTTGAATAAATTATGCGTATTGTTAACTGTCGTCAACTTCAAAAGGAAACATGATGAGAAAAGATTACCCTAACGTTCGTAAAAACGCATAGTTTGACAAGCTTCACTCAAACGTAGATAAATTTTTGCACATAATTTAAGGTACAGTACGCTTAAACTTTTAACCCCTAAACTCTTACCCTCGGTGGTCTTCCTCCACTCCATTGGGCAACCCCTTTTGAAAGCCCAGATATATGCTTTCCAGCCAGCACCAGAACTTCCTGAATCTCTTCCAGAGTTGGAGTCACTGACACGTTGGGTATCATTAGAGCGGCGTGGAGTAAGAAAATAGGCTTCTTTTGACAACCTGTATACAAGTACCCGAACAAAACAATATTACGTATTACTAAGTTAAAAAGGAACACGTAAACAAGAAAGCAGAAGAAGCGAAATACGTGTGTCAAGTCGAAAATCGAAACAAAAATATAGCCCCTGCTGCCCAACGAGAAAAGAGCATGATTGCATATAAAGGTATATTAAATATCTATATAATTAGTTAATATATATAATGCAAATTAAGTAAGTAAAGTACGCCATATTACCAGTAGATATTTATTTTAATAATTGAACTTTAGAAAACATTTTGTGTTCGAAAAGTAGAGACAGAATTTCCAAATTACCTTGACACCATCTTATTCAACGCGATCGCACACGACTAAAGAAAATGTCTCACCATCATTATCGTCAGCCTGCATTGTATTGTCAGCTGCAAACTGCTTGATGATAAGGTCCAGTGTTCGCCTCGTAACTCTGATCAAAACGTCCACTACCTTCCGGCTGTAGTAGCGTCTCATCTCGCTTACAGCGTTTTTTACCATTTCCTATGCACAAAATTATTATTTTTTAAGTAGTCTCTATGCTAGTGTTCTAAATTATCAATTCGATATTAATAATTTTAAGAGGAAAGAGAGGCCTTTGCCCTCCAGTGCGACAGTAACGGCTGAGAAAAAAAAACAAGAGATAAGATAAAACCGGAAAAGTGCGAGTCAGACTCGCCCACCGAGGATTCCGTACAAACTAAATAAAAGGGGGAATCATATATTTTTTATGTTTTTTTTATGTTATACACATCGTAAAAATATTTATAAACCTGTTTTAGCTTATGCTAATGAAGCTCTTTCATATTATGATACCCCACATGATATTGTTAATTCACAATTTGGGCCCTCATTCCTTGCATAAAGACATTATTTTATTGTGATTAAATTAAAATGTCCAGTTTTCGGATTTTTCCCTATATATGTATGTACTCTAACACAATGCTTCTTGCCAAATGACATAGTTCTAGGTCAACGGGAAGTACCCCATAGGTTTTGATTCCTTTGTGAATGTCGCAATGTGTATTTTTTACGACATATTCGTCAGTAACTTTTTTACGAAAACTGAGAAATTTTATTTTTCTTTCTGCAACAAGAGACTATGGATCTGCGTATACAGTTTTAATTTAAACTCGATACCTTCATGCTTTCGATGAAGGTATCGAGATAAAGGTCTTAACACCCGGACAGACGGACAGACAGACAGACAGACGGACAACAAAGTGATCCTATAAGGTTTCCGTTTTTTCCTATTGAGGTACGGAACCCTAAAAAACAAGAATATTTGTATGCTGCTAGTTTTTTACTAGTGGAGCTATGGGGTCTCTTCACCTGTTGTTAGTAACGGAAAGGTAATGTCCTCGCGGCGTGTCTAACAAAACATGACAATTTTTCGCTACTCAGAACAAACCAACGAAGCGTGGGAGAGAGTCCAAGTCCAATTCAAAAGCGCGCATACGATGGAAAAAAGATATAGAGATAGAGATACAGGAAAAAAATAAATCTGCGTTCGAAAACTTTTGTTTACGGAGAGTTAAAATTGTTCATTTATTTATTTAATAGACATTGATAAAGTTCTGACGTCGCGAATATCGACCTCGATAATCACTTGAACTATTTTTGTATTCAAATAAATGCATATATTAAAATTTTATTCATGAGTTTTATGTAATTATATACAAATAGTTCTTGCCCGTAACATTTATACGCAAAGTAGGTACGTAATATCCTACTCTTGTCCGGTTGACCGCTATTCGAATGATTTGCTCTAAAACCGTTTTTTTGTACTTATTTGCTATATTTTGTCGTCGTTTAAAGTTTCTGAGATATGAATATTTCTTTGACAGCTGTATACAAATTATTTGAAAATAATAGCGACTAATGATCATAACGTGACGTAGTCTCTCCGAAACTGTTCACTGCCAGACTAGAAGATGCCTACAAGCTTCTGGGATGAAAAGGGCTCAGCATCAATATTAACGGCGTGGACATCACTTTCCTTATGTTTGACAATGATAATAGGAGTCATGACAGAGTCAATGGAAGAAAGTCCTCAATAAAATTTCACAATGGATGGACTTCAAAATGAACATGGACAAAACGAAGGTGCTTATGCAAAGTGACCGCAAAAATTTTACGTTTATTCCCAGTAGTACTGTAGCCTCCTTTGATTCTGGTTTAGCACTGGCCACGTTCAACAAAAATTCAAATTCAAAATTATTAGGTTCTTCTAGATTTATGTTTTACGAACAAACGGACAGACTGACAAACACAGTGAAACTAAAAAGGTTTCTTATTTACTACGGAGCCATACAAACGCGACCACACTTATCTTAAGAATTTTTCGCTACGTTTAAACAAACAACGTTATACAACTTTCTTGTAAAGTTACATACAAAGAATATAAATTCCGCTTTCAGAACTATGTACTTTGAAAAATGTATTTTTTCCTGCTACGAAACCGTGGTGACGAATACGGAAAAAAACTTCTTCGATCGACACCAGTTTCGTACCAAGAATAATTATGTTTCGTACGAAACTAGTTACTGTCAAGTTTGACAAATGTGAAACTGAAAGCTTGACAGCTAACAATCTGTCAAACCTTGTCATTAAGTTAATCAGGTGAGTTGTCACTTTGACATCTGTCGCGAACTTTTTATTGCAAGGACTTAAAATAATTTTATATAAAAACTGTAAAAAATGTGTATTCGGTTGTCTAGTTCTTTGTAAACAATTTATACCAACGTTTCAAAAACATGTATAGCAGGTATACACTGTCCCACTGCTGGGCGCGGGCTATCTTCTCATTGTGAGAAGGGCCATTACTAACACGATAAAATTTTGTTGTTGGTAGTTTAACTGTTAATTGTACTACTGGGAATATATATGTCCCAACAGTACAATCAGCCACCAAAAATGCAACTAGTGGGAATTAAGTCATAGTAGTTCAATCAATTGAACTGCCAATAATAATTGTACTACTGGGAATAAACGAAATTTTATAGGCATTTAAATGAATTGAGATTGTTCCTAATTGAACTCAAGTAGGTACATTATAACGACAAACCGTTTGAGAGCTACACAGATACACACGTCAAACTTATAACACACCTCTTTTTGGACAGAAGATAAAAGAAAAGTCGAGTGTAGCACTGCTCATACTAACCACAAATATGTCTGAACAAACTCAAAAAAAGTGATGCGATTTAATACAGCGAAAGAAGTCTGGCAAGAATTACATAGATTATTTGATGGACAATCGGGAGATAGAGCGTATAATTTGTGTGCAGAATTCTTCAGTTTCTGTAGTATACTAACTTTACACTTAGAAGTCAATTATAAGTTAGCTTTTAAATAAAAGTTAATTTTATGTAAAAATATTTTCTGTCACAAGAAAAACTCACGTCAAGTGATACAGAATTACAATTATCTTCTAAAAATGTTATATTAATTAATAAACCGTCTACGTAATATATCTACTGCGCGTATATTAATTAAAAATAACAGTTTCTTAATTATTGGTAGCAGAGAAAATATAAGAAACCTGTGAGTATCTATACCTACAAGCTTACCTGTCTTGTTCTATATAAAAATTGAGCACCTAAACAGGTATAACTATGACACATGGAGATTTGATGGTTCGGCAAAAAATATGAAAATATATTGACGACCACGGTGAAGACACTACAGATAAAGATGGCCAATGCCAAGCATGGTCAGAATTGATCCTGATGATTGCTCCATCTGAATTAAAACAGATAAAAAATGCTCTGTGGCTAAAGAACTATGGCAGAAATTAATATATATTTATATTTATAGTAAAGGGCCAGCGCGCATGGCATCGCTTTTAAAACAACTGATATTACTAAAACTTAAAAAGAATGATGTACGTGACCACCTAAATAAATTTATGGATATAGTAGACAAGCTGGCCGACATGGAAATCAATATCAACGAAGATTTGTTAACGATCATGATGTTATACAGTCTTTCACTCTATTATGAAAACTTCAGAATTGCCATTGAGTCACGCGATGTTTTGTCCAAGCCAGAGCAGCTTAAAATCAAAATTATTGAGGAATGTGATGCACGTTACGGTATACAACGAAGACTTACTGCACTATATACTCCAAACCATAATGGTGTTGCAGAAAGGAAAAATCGCACGCTTGTAGAGAAAGCAAGAGCAATGCTAATTGCAAATGCACCTCTTAGGTCAAAAATCCCCTCGATCCTACTTCTGCAAAAAAATATCCAAGGTCAAAGGTCAAAATTCAGATTTTCCCCCATTTTTAGGGTTCCGTACCTCAAAAGGAAAAAACGGAACCCTTATAGCGAAACGAGCAAAAAATTGTTAATTAATAATTATAATTATAAATAATAATATAATTTTCTCATTTAAAAATAGTAAAATGGCTCGGAACATCGCGGAACCAACTTTAAAGGACGTAATGAAAGTCGTTAGTGAACTTGCTCGGAAAATCAGTGCAATAGAAACGTTTATTATGAACCTCGGGACAATAACAGCTGATCAGACCGAAGGTATTGTGTTATCAATTAAGAAAATGCTTGAGGGTAGTTCGCAAAAAGCCTACACAGGTAGATGTGAGCAGCCCCAGTGTGACTTAGCCGCACCCGTCGGCACTGACCCGTGCGCCCCGCGCGTGTCACCGCCATCATCGCGCTAACACAGCAGAGCATCACGGGTAAATCCGTGTCGACACAGAAAACTACTGGTAAACCTACGCCGATGTCGAGCGACCAAATTAAAAAGCAGGAGGCTACCCGACGAAATTCGACACCTCCAACCGACGACGTTATAGCAACCGAGACGACGGCATCGGGTAATACGTGTGCGGCCACTAAACACGCGATTATATCCAATGAAAAAAACAAGGAGAATATAATATTAGAAACGGAATGGCAAAAAGTGACTAAGAAGCGTTCGAGAAAACGGACGGTTATAAAAGGAATAGGAAAACTAGACGACACCCTTCAGACCGTCGAACGTTTAAAGTACATTCAGGCTTGGCAATTTAACCTGAGACTACTGAGAAGAATAAGTACTACGTGGTGAAAAAGAATACATGAACCACGAACTTACAGAAATCCGAAAAAAAAACAGACAAGTCGATCTTTGTAGAAACACTAGAGAAAACAATGTTGGATTTACCAAAACAAGGAAATACATCAAAGCTGGCGCACCAGACATAGAAACGGCGACAGACAGTTTAGTACTCGCCCTGTATAGCTACGAAAACGCCTGCCCGTTAATAAAGGAAAGATATAATCGAATTCCTAAAAAATACAGGTGGTGGAATAAAGATCTTACCAAGCTAAGAAAAAAAGTCAGGCATCACTTTAATAGAGCTATGAACACCAATGATGCAATGGACGGGCAAGAATACAGAAAGATGCGACACCAATTGAAGGTGGAGGTAAAAAAAAGCCAACACAACTCGTGGAAAAGATACAGCAGTTCAATCCAGACAGAGAGTGAAAATGCTCGACTCAAGAAAATTATTACCAGTGGCACGCAAGTGAAGCTAGGCACTCTAAAGAAAGTCGACGGTACTTACACATCGTCGGAGAAGGAGCAATTTGAACTATTGCTACAAACACACTTTCCAGACTGCCAACTATTTGAGAATTCAGGCTGGGAACCACATACTCCGCACGATCCAAATGACGAGGATTGGGCGTTTGCGGATACCGTAATCACAGAGAAAGCCATGCTATGGGCTATTAGTAAAATAGATTATTATATTATTAGTCGAAGTACTTAGTTTTGTTTTTGCCAGTTGATTAAATTTTTAACCAACAGAAACTCTCCTGAATTTTTACATTTTGCAATAAAATAATGTAATAAATGCAATGAAAAACATTTAGTTAACAACTAATGATATTTTATCAAAATTTTTGAATAGAATAATTATTTAGGATTATAAAATCTTGAAACCTTAAATCTACTGCAGCTTACATTGCGAGACGCCATTTCTAATCCCATAACAATAATTTATTTAATGCAATTCGCGAAATTTTCATTGCTTTGATATCCTTACTTAGACTTCTATTTTTGACTTTTGAATTGGAAATATTCTCCCGTTCCTTCGCTCTGTCTTGAAAGTAGAGAAATTTGTTTGTCTATGTTATTACCGATGCTCTTATACCACAAACTATGTCCAAAAAAGGAAACAAAGAAAGAAATACTTGGCAAGAAAAGATGATACATGCAAATTTGAGTTGGCATATGTTCGATATTTCTTTTAAACTTTGACTTTGATCTCAACACTGGTTTGTTTCGTGTGATGTGTAATATTGTTAAACCTGCATGCTTTTAGAGAGCCCACCAGCGGGCATGGAGAGCAGCCGGTGAGGGCTCTCGAAGCACTCCCACACCGCCGACCAGTCTTGCTGGCCGCTTGATGTCGACTCGTTGAGTGTGGACGCCGCACCGCTGCCAGTCGCACCCTCGTCTGCATTATGCCATTTTATTCTCATGAAAAATGCAGATGAATCAAATCAATTACAAGTAATATAAATACCAAATAAAAATATCAATTCGTAGCTTTTTTATTTACTCCGATTATTCTGTTATTCGTGAACCAATTTTCGTATTTCTTGATCTTTGTATAGAGAAAGCTCCCGAGATAGTCCCATATAAATGTTATAAGAACTGATTTAATTACTTTTTGAATAATCTCTAAAAATGAGAATATTTTGATTGGTTGCAATCAGTGAAGTGCTTCAAATTATAGGAATCGCAGAGTACCACCAATAACGCGATAATCCAAACATTTGTCACCTTTTTTTTTTTAAATAAAACTATTTACAAAAGTGTCAAATGTTGAGGATTATCGTGTTAACATTTGCATATTTTATAATCTTCGAAGGTAAAGAATTTGATATTCAATGACAAATCTAATTCTTGACAGAAGAAAAAACGAGCAGGTGAAGGAAGGTTACTTCAAAATAAGTGCTCGATGTACAGGTGTGTATAAAAGACTTGTAGGATAACGAGAGATTGTTAATTGATGAATGAAATTTTAAGTTCTATGCTTCCAATAACCACTTCGCTGTTCCATAAAAAAAAACAGATATTTTTTTTTACTGACGACAAGAATAATTAAAAAACTGAAACAAACAACAGACATCAAACTACGCAAGTTCGTTTACTTGGATGACATACTTTTTCGGTTTCTTACCCGTGGTCCATCAACGTGGTTCACCTAGGTACCTTTTTGTACCCGTAGTTCATCCAGGTGTAATATGAGTGGGCACGGTGGAAGAGTCTGGGAGAGTGCCCACTGTCTGGCCGTAAGCGTTAAAGGTGGAACATCGTGAGGTTTTAGTCGGTAGGGGCACCACTCTGGTGTCGAGTCAGACATAATCCGCCGCTCCCCCCGGGGCGGATGGGTATGCAAAAATGCATTTGCTCACGTGTAAAAAAAGTTGTACTATGGGTAACGTAACGTCCCGTGGTCCACCCTAGTGTACTGTAAGTCAATGTACCTTGGTTGCAGATTTGCCCCGTTTGGATAGTATCAAACATAGTTTGTACAATTCAAGGAATCAGAGAGAAGGCGTAAAGAAAACTGTGTTCAAAAACTATGAGGAAGTGGATGATTGTGTGTTATTTGTAGAATTAATATCTGTGGTTATTTTGGTTTATATAATCTACATTATTAATTCATAACAATTTTAGTTACTTATACATATATCTGCTAACAAGAAAATACCTATTAGGCCTTATTTTTTAGTTATATTGTGTTTAGTATTTCATTCTTTATTGGACTGCTCAAAAAAGAGTATAATGTTCTTGAATAGTATGTTCTATTTGTTTTACACCTAGCTGAACCACGTTGGTGGACCACGGGTAAGAAACCGTTTTCTCCATTTATTTTGTTTCAAAACAGATTTTTATAAAATTCATATAAGACCGCCTCAAGTACGAATATACTCTTAACATATGGATATATCTAAAATATTATTAGAGAAAATCCTTCAGCAAGCAAAAAGGGATGAGTTCAGATATACATATGACGAATTGTATGATGAATGGAGAACACGTGCATACTGTACCGACCCTACATAAGTGTGAACGAGTCAAGGAAAAAAGAAGAAAAAAGAAATACCTTCAGCTATGAGAAATTCAAAGTCAGGGTTGATCTCGGCAGGTTTAATTTGTTGCGCCGCCTTCTTCACTAAATCCAAAACCTCCTCCACAGCTTCCTCGACCATGAGGCTTTTGCGGTTTAATTCCACACAGGCGTTCCTGTCACAATTTTCATCAAATTTGACACATGAAAGTAATACAGACCCTATGTAGAAGTTAAAATTAATGTTTCATTATATTTCACACGTAAATTTAAACACAAACACGTGAAATGGTATTTTCTCTTCTTTCAAACAATCTTCCAAAATTTAGAAAAGATCCACATATTTGATTCGAATACATATAATCTCAATAAAATACTGCCTTACCGGCATCCACTCTCGACGCTTTCAATAAACTCTTCAACCGACCACGGAGTTTCTTCTGTAAAAAAATTGCAGTTTTTAGTGTTTCGCCACGTTTTTCCAATAATTTAAATGTCAATATTCCTATCTAAAGTAGTTGATACCGCTTGAAGTATAAGCAATATCAAGTATACTGACCGGGTAAAGAGATGAGCGTAACTTCCTGCATGCCTTGAAGGACGTATATGATGCGGTTGGAATAAATATCGTGGACTCGCGTCACCAGCACATCGAAGCTCTTGATAGCCTAGTTCAAAGATATTTAATTTTACATAAATTCTTTACTGTATGCAAAACACACCTTAAACTACAATTGATATAAATTAATTTAAAAACTAATGTAACAGCGTCCCTATCGCTAATAGCAACATCTCTCAGACAGCCTAGCCCTAATGTGAAGAATAACTGTTTCAACCTAATAAAAGTTTGATAGATAGATAACACTTTATTAAAACCACATAATAACAAAAATGTTAAAGCTTTATGGATAAAGTATTACTTATATCTAGATTTGACTAAAGTATATTTCATAACGGACTTCCAAAAAGTAGGAGGTTCTCAATTCGACTACATGGTTTTATATGTTATGTGATTATATCGCAAATTATGAATTGATTTTGATTATTATTTTTTGTTTGATAGGTAAAATACTTTAGAGGTGGGTTCATATAAATTTAATTAAAATCGGATCAGCACTTAAAATATAATTATGTCGCCCAAGTAAACGAAATTGTGTATTTTGAAGTCGATTGTCTCAGTTTTTGAAACTATAATTATTTGATAATAAAAATACGATGTGTACGAGTACTTTATTATTGTCATTCCTAATCTAAATGCTTAACAATAAGAACATATTTAGGAATCAGAATTAAATCAAATATAAAGTTTTAATTCCGTGGTTATTCAGCTTCAAATTAGTTAGAGGCAAGGAAATGAGTTTATTTATTATTATTATTATAAAAACGGCTTAACGGCTATTGTAAAGACTACTATTTTTCTGTTTTACAGAAAAATCAAGTGATTTGTGTTCAACGATCATCAATTTTTCCAATTAGTATATAGGTATGATAATAGACCTGATTGGCGCACTCAACAAACTGTCCCCAGTCGTCGCTAGTCCAGCAGACATGGCGCAGCGCTGGCAGCAGTAGCGAGGAGAGTCTCACCACCTGCGGTAGAAACAGCGGCCGCACCTCCAACTTCACACGCCTCACCGTGCGCAGGTAATCTTCTAGAAGAAACTGGATACCGAAAAACAACGAACACCACTGTGACTTATATATAACGCAAATATAATGAAACTGTCTTATTGGACAAGAAGAAACCACACATATTAAACGAAGCTTATATTCATGCGAAGACATTTTGCCACGGAGAACACGAATTTCTCGCGAATACTTTACATGGCAATAAGAGGTCTTAAACTTTGTAAAATATACGCGACAAATCTGTTTATCCGTTAAAACAGTTGTTTAATTAAAATACAAAAAATTACAAAACCTAAGAAACCAACTTTCAGAATCTACGCACTAGCGAGACATATATCGAGGCTACAAGCTTAGGATGTCTACCTACGTAGTGTCCGTAAGTAGCAGCACTAGATTGATCCACCCACACATGCGTAAGGTGCCCGTGCGAAATAATGGAACTGCAGTTTATGATATCTTTTAAAAACAATTAGCACCTGTAAAGAATCGTTGATGAGTGTGAAGTAATTCTTCTTGGCGTAAAGCGAGTGGCATACGATGGGTAACTCCAGACCCATCTTCACGAGACAGTCTGACTCGCGGATGAGCAGCCGGACAGTCTGGTCGAGGTTCACCACGATGCAACCGCTCTCGTCGATACGAAGCAACGTATTGGTAAGGCTGTCGTCTACATCCCATAGCTGGAATGACAATTTGTAGCAAACTATAGGTCGGAATAGGTCGGTTTGCAAGATCGAATCGAAGTAAGAAAATATCCAGACACGTACAAAATATCACCAACTTTAACACGACGGATTAGCAAGTTGAAATGGCAGTGGGCTGCTAACATAGCACGTAGAACTGATAGCCGATTGAGCCAAAGTTTTCGTAAGGAGACCACGTACCGCAATACAAGCGCAACGCAGAGACACCAGCCACAAGGTGGACAGAGGACATCATACAGTGGCAGGAAGACGCTGGATACAAGCCACTTTCAAAAGTAAATTAACGGCCAAGCCTATGCCCAGCAACTGGCTTATTGTGGCTGAAATGATGATGATACATCGGATTAATACTTGATAAATTAAAACTTGATTACGTCTTCATTCTGTGTTGTACGTATTCAGATAACATTTTGAAGATAATTTTATTATTTGTATTTCTTTTCTGAAGCCACTGGGCAGTTTGGAATGCCAGTGCTATTCAAATATGTGTGCGTAGTGCAATAGTCTTATTTTTCAAATTGTAACAATAACGAATAGTACTTCAATCATCTCTTCGATAGCGTCATTATTAAATGCGAAATATCTTTTTTTTACGATCTAAACTTTGTTTTATTAAGCTTCTTTCCTTGATGAAACTTGGCAAGGATACTTTCGAAGTCTACCATAGTAACGTATAGCGGTAGAGAAGTAATCCAATCAAAAACTGAGCAAAAGTCTTTATCGTTCTTGCTCTTTATTGTTCAAGACGCTGAATCACTTTTAATTATTATTAACAATTGTTTAACAATGTATACGAGCGAAACTCACGTTCTGATTCATCCAGACTGCGCGCATGGTCTCCTCGTAGTTATGTATGAGGGTACGCGTGTTGGTGTACTTGCGCATCATGTCGACAGAGGCGGGCAGCGCGCGCAGCACCGGGTGTGCTGACACACTCTCAACAGTTTCCGTCATGTTATACATAAGGCAGCGCGCCCATTTTATACGACCTAGAATAAACACACCCTTTTAGAGAGAAGTAATTTAGGCACGAAGCTTGGAAGGCCACCTGTAAGATACGACTGTTCCATGACTCAATTAGATTCATTTTATTAAGAGAGAGTGAGAGTTACGAGAATGAACAGTGCGAATACAGCTAGCCTAGATTGGATTGGATTTGGATAAAAGAAATAAATTCAACACAGAAATATAAAATCTATACAAATTAAAACGTAAATAACTGGTTACAAAACAAACCTGCGACCGGCGAATAATTTCTTGGTAAAGGGGGGTCGTCTTTCTGTCTCTTGAACATTTTCATTATCTTATCGACTTCTTTTTCCGAATATTTCAAAACTCTGTCGTATTTCTCATTGAGTTTGGTTATTAATATTTTTTGGCTAACCTTTGAAAGAAAAAAAGTATTCTTTGTATATTTCCAAGAATATAAACAATTGTAAGAAAACGATATTTTGCGTGCTTACCTTTTCAAACCTAGTCAAAAATTTTATGCCTTGTGGAGTTTCCCATACACTTGCAAAATTGTTTTCGATGGTGTTACCTATAGATTCTCGTAAAGCATTAGTTTTCTCCTCGAACGCTTGGTGATCTTTATCAAATTCACTATTCCTGTAATCTAAGTAATCATATTGACAGGTGGTGACAGCTTTTTTAGCTTCTTCGAAAACATGCATAGCTTCTTCTAAATCTGAAAAATTACATTACGACTAAGCGCTCTCGCATTCTAGACATGCCTACATAGAACATGCCACATTCCTGTGGTTTACACACAACGAAATGGGGCCACTTAAAACTGAAAAGTAGCGGAAAAACGCTTTATTTGGATCAATTTTATTATCAACGAAAATGCCAGTGGCCACTTTTTTAAATTGATACTTTGCTGATAGTATCATAAAAAGTCCGGCGATATTGGTTTGATTGCTGATATTAACAAAGCAACACAGAAGACGAAACTATAACTATGCTCATTACGTTTTAAAATTAAATGTTTAAAACGTAATGAGCATAACAAGAACCTTTTTAACTATCCATTTATTCAGTTTTTTTATCAGCCCTGTTTATACAAACTGTCCCATTGCTGAGCACGGGCCATCTTCTCATTGTGAGAAGGGTAATGCTATAGTCTACCACGCTGGCCAAGTGCGGGTTGGCCCAATTTATTCAAATATTTGGTTTAAATTAAATACCTTCGCCTAAGAGGAGCCCTTCCATTCTTTTCTCAAATAGGTGATTGTAGTCATCCATCAAATCGAACATGGCTATGATCTTGTTCAATCTCTTGCAAAATGTGTCAAATTTTCCAAATACATAGTTCTCTGAGAAACTAAATTGTTCAGTGTTCGGAAGGAATGGTTGATTTTTAACAAAGAGGTACGTATCTCTGTAAGTTTTGTTGAGATTAATGCAGTGGATTAGTTTATCACGGACATGAGCCCTGTCTTGAGACCATATTGTTTCTTTGAATCGACATGTGATATACTGTTTGCAGGTTTCGATCATTTGATTAGTTATCTGGGAAGTGGAAAAATATACATTTTTGTTAACTATCAAGAGAATTAAGCTTTAAGTACTTGTATTAACTACATTCTATATTGTATTAACTAATACTACATAATATTATGAAAAACATATTCAACAAGGGCGATGAATCGAAATGCAAAATTTTTTGTTACGCCATTAGTTACTTGGTCCAATTTCTTATTAACAATCGGCCAAGTGCGAGTCGGACTCGCGCACGAAGGGTTCCGTACTATCATCTATAATAAAAAATCGTATAAAATAACGAGAAATGAACGAAATTCCAAGTAGTAAATTGCAAACTTATAGGTAGGTTTTCGATACACATCCGGGCAGCATGACAACGCTCGCGCGAATACGCGCGGTTATGGCTCGCTCCGTCATGTTAACTCCCCCGCTACCCGTGCGGCCGTTGCTTAGCAACCGCCTCGCGCTCGCGCCACCACCATACCGCGGCGCGGCGGTCGCACCGCGTTTAGATGCACGGATTATTTTCAATTTGTGAGTTTTTATGTATTAGATTAGGTATTTATTTTTATAGTTAATATATTTCTAAATAAAATTTTACTTACAAATATTCAAGTTTCTACCTGTTAATTAAGATCGAGTAAAAATTGCTTAAAAATTACGTTTGTTGTATGGGAGCCCCCCTTTAATATTTACTTTATTGTTATTTAATTATTTATTTTGAAGGTATTATACAAGTAAATATTCTGTGAAAATTTGAAGCGTCTACCTGTTACCGTTTTTAATATTGAAAAAAAAAAAATACGAAAAAAACTCGTTTATTGTATGGGGACCCCCCTTAATATTTTTTTTTTTTTAATTTTTATTATTTGTTGTTATAGCGGCAACGGAAATACATCATTTGTGAAAATTTCAGCTTTCTAGGTATCACGGTTTATGAGATAAAGCCTGGAGATAGACAGACAGAGAGACAGACAGACAGACAGACAGCGAAGTCTTAGTAATAGGGTCCCGTTTTTACCCTTTGGGTAGGGAACCCTAAAAATGAATGTATGTACGAACGAACAACTATTTAAGCACCAGTATAAAGAGCTGAACATAATTATAAAGAACTAATCAAAAAGTATAACAAACACAGCAAAAGATCAAATGAAATTTACAGAAAATGTAAACACCATAATCGGCAAAAGTGTTTGGCCGCCTATTAAGACCTGACAAATTCATGATAACAATAATTATAGAGGGCTATTTAAAAAAAAATGTTTAGCTTTACAGACACCAGAGTGCGTGACCTTTGTCAGAATTACAATCTTTTTGTTAACTACATAGAATTTCTGACTTACTTTAACCATTAACGATGAAATCCTTTCCGAAGTATTGTAAAACTGAGAAACGCTGTGAATCAATCTGACCGTCTGCAGCAAACTCAATATAGAATCTTTTATCTTCACAGGATCATCAAGGTAAAGCGAATGACAGCACTTTTCCATCGCTTGGATAAACTTTGCATTGTCCTTGGCTTCATTGTAGCAAAACGTAATTTTGTGATCTGTGTCTCGCCACAACTTAATTACTTTAGAATTAGCTAGTTGTAAGCATGTTAACGTTAGTTGAACTTCATTATCCTGTGTAAAACACAACGATGTATTTAACGATTCAAGAAAATATATTTTCAAGAATTCTATATAAGTACCTACCTGTAAATACGAAACAAGTTGTGAAAATTGAGCTCCTCTCTTTTTCCAGTATTCCAATTCGTCTTGGGGCCCACTAGAGTCTACTTCACGTCTCAATTGTTCACTTTCACTTAGGATCTGTCAACAAACAATTATAACTATACATTTTTAACTTAAGCCAGCCAGTTTCGTTCTAGGATGGGCAGGGTATTGAAATTAACCGTAATGAAACATCTCATGAAAGGCGACATTCCTCTCTAATTGAAGAACTCTACGGTGCGCAAACTGGGTCTTTGAGTGAGGCTCAAAGTCTAAACTCAAGGTTTGTTAAAGAGGAATGGAACGCAGCAAGAACAGATCGAGTACGAAACACAGAGCTGCGTTCCGGAACAGGCGTCGCAGATGTGTGCAAAAAAGACTGCGAAGGTGAAGTGGGATTGGGCGAGTCACGTCTGTCGTGAATGCACCCAGACCGGTGGACAACGAGATACAGATACAGAGATACATTTGGTGCCCGAAGATGGGCGTAGATCTCCAGGAAGTTGAGCTAAATTAAATAAATTCTTCATTCTTCTTGTTTTTGAAATAATTACGAGAATATATAGAGTTGTAACTTACTTCCATGACCTTCTTAATCCATTCGTTGACACGTTCCTCCAGCATAGTGATAGTGGTGGGGTTTTTAGTCATCTCCTTGACTTGTGTGTGGTCGCTGAGGTTGGCCATGTGCGCCTGTCCGTCGTCGAATAAGTTCACTTGGTTGCAAACGTCCTCGCATACTGGTATCAACATAATTACATGTTTCAATTTTTTATTGTATTAGCTATCATCTGTCGAGCTTGATGACGATGTGTGAACAATAAATTCATTATACAGTTCTTATGTATTTAACGGTATTTTTTCTTCTACCACTTAAGTTATTGCAAAATCGTAAAACATATTCTGTAAAAAATCATCAATTTAAGATTTTGTTAACGACAAAATTCAAAATTTTCAATCAGTTTCGGACCGTTTCCAATAATATAATACTAACGTAACGTATGTTATTACTCGTTATTGCCGTTTTATCCTAAAATTTATATATTATAATCTCTTAGATGTTGCGAGCTGGGAATCATTCTTCAGCTTTACAACAGCTTGATAACATTCTAATGGGTACTATTGGCGATACGCAATACTGGCTGTATTTTAAGTTTAGTTTTTATATAATTTATAGTGTTCTGGTATTTTGTTTTTAAATCCGTCTAAAATATTGTTTAGGAATAAATGGATGTAAAACAGTGCTCTGTATCCTCAACACTACAAAATCTGTTTCCATGAGATGTGTATATTTTATTAACATTAAATATAATACGTTATTTTCTATTTCTGGCATATCATTGTACTAACTTGAGACCTAGGCCCGTACACTCAGCTGTATGCTTGCCAATAGAATCACATTTTCTATGAAAACCAAACTGATATTGCTCGAAACGATTCGATCACGATCGTTGAGCGTGTGTATTCACGTGAATTGTATGTGTGAATTCTGTTCTCTAAGGCAATACATTTTAGTTTCTCAGAAGCATGTTACCGCGTCAAATAAAGGCTCTAATAGTAGTAATATACCTTTGAGAGCGCTACAGAAGGACCTGAGCCCCGGCAACAGCTGGTTTTTGACGATGGGAAAGCGCGTTTCATCATCGTCACCGTCACTGCTGGGATGTGCCAGAGCATTCATGTACACATGCTCCATCACGCGTTCGATAGCCGTCACCAGGCCGACCTTCTCCGCGTTCAGGATGCCGCAAAAACTGACACAAAATATTTACTGTTTATAAAGCATATTGCAATAAATATAAGTATGTTGGTTTTAGGGTTCCGTAGTAAACAAGGAACCCTTAGTTTCGCCATGTCCGTTTGTCCGTCTGCGGCTTTGCTAAAAGACTAGAAAAGCTGTAATTTGGCGTGGATATGTATATATTATTATTATATTTATTATTAGTTATGCCGAAAAAGTCGTGGAATAAAATCTTGACTTTTTTTTGTCCCCTTCATGTAAATTGTAGATGGATTGTTTTTTCTCATCTACCCCATTGTGTGGAGTATTCTTGGATATAATCGAAAGACATTGGGGGTTAGCGAAATATTGTTTTAATTTAGGGGTTCGTTTACGAAATATTAAGCTTTAAAGTGATAATTTTTGTTAGAGTCAAGTGTCCCCCTCTCTTCCGGCTAAACAGTTGACTTTAGAGATATGAACAAATCATGCAAGTAGCATTATTTGATGAAATTAAAAAGAAAACTATAACGACTAAGTGGACTTTACAAGTTAACGAGTATTAGTAGATCAACTTAATTCTTGAGCTTCGTGCTTAGTCGTAACAATCCATGCCATCCAGAAATTTTTGATTTCAGCAGTCCAAGCCCGGCCTGTGCTGCGCTCGTCACTTTAGATATTAATTAATACGAATCAGTAACAACTACGAACAACACTATTTTTGTCAGTGGAACAACTGATAAAAGTGTTGTACATCCCTAGGAGGCCTCTACAAAATAATCTTACCAAAAAGTACTACTTTACAAATGCACACTTACAGATCTTTATGAAACCCTTCTTCCGGCAGTTGTTTGCTAACATTTATACGAAACATGTAGATGCAGATCCCTGTGAAGCGAACGTCCCATCCGTCGGATAAAAATAACTTCTTCTTGAGCGTCACTTGAGGCGGAGGCTGTTTCCCTTGACCTTGCTGCCGAGGTTTGGATCCTTCAGGTTGAGGGCGATGTTCGATCTCCTCTACATCTTGATAGTACCAGAGAAGTTTATTTCTCATGTGAGGTAGAAATAACTGATTGATGTCGTCAAGCTAGAAATTGAAAAATAATATCAAACGGACACTATGATGATCTAGTGCAAACAAAAAGCATTTGTGCATCACAAGTTATTTCCGAGACCTGCTGCCACTTCATCCAACCTGCATTTATTCTGGTATTATTTTAAACATTGATCAATTAAGCCAGAGTAGTGAAGCATAAGAGCTTAAAAAATTCGAGCAGACAAAAAAGGGCCACCACATCTTAACGCAATTAAAAATAAAACTGGATAATCCCTCTATAATCACCAAACAAGTGCTTTGTTTTAATCCTGTTAATGTTTAAAGCTCACATTCTCTAAATTGTTTTTCTGACATTAGTCCAGTTTTTTTTCATGCCACAGCTCGCTTATTTCCAACATATGGCTTAAAATATAAATAAATAAAAGCGCCTACCATATTTCCTTCGAAAACGTGATCCATGATCGCATGGCGCGGTAGACCAGTGCCATCGATGAGAAGTTGGAAGGTGAACTCCAACCGGGGGTCCATCTCCCCCCTTCTCGCTTTGCGCTCGCATTCTTCTCGCCTTTTCTAAAATTCACAAACATATTATTTTTAAGGAGATAGGTATCAAATAGTGTTCTTCGTATTATCTATGACAGACCTGAAGAATATCCATAACATCTTCCTCTTCTTCTTCCTCACTAGAGCCAGGTTTAATTCCGTGGACAAACATTTTGAACTTTGATGTTATATCTTGTTTAGATTGAGAAAACTAAGGGAGTCACAAAGACGCCCTTTTCCTGACGGGTGTAAATAAAGACTAACTAATTCCTAAATTAGTTTAACATTTCTAATAGAAAACTTTGTTTTAGTAATAATTGTGGGTTGTTTCTTTTATTCATGTCAAGTGTGACAGCCATTGTATGCGACGTGGCTTGAACTATCAAGCAACAGAGCTAAACACAAGGGTAAGGCGAAACCATTATTGTACTATGCAAATTAAACGGACAAGGAATGAGTGTCATTAAGGCACGGGGGTGGTACGGCGTCGCACTTGCTTCTGCCTGACTTTGACGCTGGCGGAGACACGCAATATTTGAATTGATCACCATTTCATTTAGGTATTCTAGTTAAGGCACCTCAAATAGGTATGAATATACATACATAATATAATTAAATAAATACTAAATATTATATTAAACAAAGCAAATTTTGTACTATGGAAACCAGATGGTTGATAGACTTTTTTTTTGTAAATACATACTTGTGATACACAGAAACACCAAACACAGAACAAACATCCAATGCTCATCAAACAAATGTTTGCCCTGGGTGGGGATCGAATCCACGACCTATAGCTTAGTAGGTAGACAATAGACATACTACCAAATTATGCTACGAGGCTAGTATATTATATATATGTATGTATAATAGGTTAATTTAGCGCACTTACAAACAATCCGTTGGGAACTTTTTGTCGCTTTACTATGTTTATGGATTGTTTCAATGTTTTTTATGACTCCGTCAAATAAATTGTTCCTGTAACCAGTTGTCTATTTCCGTCCTTTTTAAAGTCTTAAATTAATGTAATGTTGTGCCTCAGTAACTAGTAATTAATCGACATATTGCGAAACTAAGCAAACTGCTGAGTCGCTGCGGTCCACTTTTGACACACATCAACACAAGGATGCAACAGGCACGAGGAGCAGTCTGGTGACCTCTGAGTCAGGTGGACCCCGTCACTCTACCTACATCGACTGGAGTGAACATAGTCTTAAAATAGGTAGTCATTTAATTATTATTATTTTTTAACTCCTCCGACTGCAGCTAACGTAATTAGATTGATAATATCCAGATGATAATTAATAAAAATTAGTATTTTGAATTTGTGTCTATTAGTGTAATATTATGTTATGAAGACATTATTTCTGTCCTCAGAAGCCGCCCGCCGTAATGAAGAGCGTGAAGAGTTGGCCGAAAGGCGATTATTCTTGTCGCCAAGCCGTAATCAGACATCCACTTTGTTAAGCATTATCGCTTAACAAAGGAGGGCTACGAATACTTGTGCGAGGTTTTGAGAGGGTATGTGAAGAGCTCACAAAGGGTCTCGATGGAAACCAAGGTACAAATATTGACTTTAATAAGCGCTCACACCATAAGCGTTAACTTAACCTCAAATGGAAATGCATTAAATTTGTATATTTGTGTGCATTGCTTTTCTACGCGAATGGCGACTACCAACGGGTAGTTGCGAGTTGCTATTTCGTTTTCACAAGAAGCCATTAGCAGATTTGTACACGAAGTCATCGAGGCTCTAAACTATCAGGATATAATAACTTAATTTATTAAATTCCCAACTACTCCGATTGCCAGGGAAGAAATAAAGCAAAGGTTGTTGTAACTTTCGGATTGAATTTATTAGAGTATTCATCTATTGCAAACTGTGTGAGTACATTAATGTTATCTTAGTTCCAACAAATTATCCTAATTAACAATGACTATTACATTTGTTTTTAACTAACTTTATTGTTTATTTTAAGCTTCTATAATCGGTTTCCCGTGAGTGATAGGATGTATAGATGCCTGTTTTTTTTTTGTTTGAATATACGGATTCAAATAAAAAAAACAACGGGTTGCACTCCGGGAGTGCCGGCAGAAGTGAAAACTAAAATATAAAATAGCAAAATGACTGACTCGTGAAGGATTTGAACCTCCACCCTCCGATGGATAAATTGAAATTTATATCGGTGCTCTAACCTACTGAGCTAACGAGTCTTACGTGCATGTGTCGAAAATAAGCATTCGGCGCAACGAAATGACGTCATTCAAGACGGACAAACTTGTACATACAAGTAAGTTTCAGGCAGCCTAGTCGGGAGACCGTCTGACTTGCGATCCGCAGGTCCTGGGTTCGAATCCCGCGGCACGCACCTCTGTCTTTTCGAAGTTATGTGCGTATTGTCGATTGTCGCCAACATACAATAGTGAACTTTAAATGCAGAACGTCAGAATAGGTTTCTGACTAAAACAATGACGTCATGCTAGAAGGACAAACTTGTACATACAATAAGACATAGACATAGACAGAAATTTATTAATTAATGAAATTTAAATGTAAAATACATAGTTACGTACGCGGCCGAAGAAAAATAAATTGAAGCCACGCCACGAAAAAACGTCCATACATTTTGCAATAAATAGTGGACTTGGTGTTAAACACCTTAAATTCTATCTATCATGGGTGCAGCTAGGGGGGTTTTGGGGTTTCAAACAGAGCTAGGCTATACATTTTTACATTATTATTTTTAATTTGCGGCGCTGGTACCTATCGCCGATTGATAATTACATAAAATCTATGGAGTCCTGAAATTACTGAACCAATTTGTTCAGTGCTCCCGAAAAGATTATTATTATTTTATTAATTAAAACGGCAAACAGTAGTAAAAAAATTGTTTAATTTTGAAAAGATAAACACGATTCAAAATAGGAGTTAACAGGACCAATCACAAAACCTTGAGTTACAATTTATTTACAACCCCTCAGCTCATTGGATTAGCTGTTTCGGACAGTTGACAATCTCACAATCTAGACAACATTCCCAATCAACAAAAATAGTTCTAAAACTAGTGACCATAGATATACGGGCACATCCTTTCGATTAATCGAGATAATCGACTAAACAGTGAAGGCAATTCGACCTGGGTGTACAGTCTCTAAAAATTACTTCATTTCGTAAAATTACCCTAATCCGGTGGCAAATTATGTGGTAGTACAATCTTGAACGTATAACAAAGAAAATATACCAAATACTAATAAAATGCCTAAACCATGTTCTCGAGTGCCCTTATTATAAATAAATAAATAAATATTTGAGGACATTTCACACAACACCATCTAGCCCAAACTAAGCAAAGCTTGTACTATGGAACTAGATGGCTGATAGAATACATATATACTTTTTTTTTTTTGTAAATATATACATATGATACATAGAAACACCCAAACACAGAACAAACATCCATGCTCATCACACAAATGTTTGCCCTTATTACTACGTATATAGTGTAAAATGGATCTATCGAGACGAGGATTTTTTAACTGTTCCGATTGTCATCATAAATACCAAATGTCATCATATAATGTACAAATGTGTCTCTGACACTAATGTATCGAGACAAATGGACGTGTAAGACATGCAATACGAGGCCTAAGGGAAATTCTGCGCTATCTTATTCCTAATTCTAAAGCCAAAACTTTACCAAATCAAAACCTATCGCCGATTATGACTCTTCCTATGTTAATAACATCACCCACACTCAGTGATAAACCAAAATCTGATAGAAATATGCAAACAGGGGCTCAGATTCATAAATCTAAATCGTTTGAGGACCTGTTTAAGGGAAGAAATACAGTATTAAAAGATATGATTCTTATCAGCCTTCCAACTAATCAACTCTTATCAGCCTTTTATTTAATGCTCAACTGATAGTGAAACTGAAGAATATAAAAATGAAATGGTAGAATTAAAGCTAAAACTGGAAGTTACCAGTAAAAAATAGATAAATTGTACTTAGAAATAGTCGTTCTGCACAAAACCATAACAACCCGTGACTCCTAAATAAAAATACCAAAATCGATTGGTAACATGGAAAGTAACATTGAAATTCCTTCTACAAGATCTACGCCAACTACAAAAATACAAAAACAAACACCAATAAGAAGTAGTATAAAGCGCACCTGCAAAACTATTAAAGATAATGAATTAAGAGAGAAAGGTAACACTTATTAGAAAAAAGATGAAATGCTAGAAGTCCCTAGCTTGCACCCAATCTCGAATGTTGAGAATTATAGCAGAAATGGAAACTACAGGAAACAGGTCACCCTCCAACAAGATGGTGCGACGAAATCCGGAGATTTGAGAAGGATTGGGAGGTGCTTGCCGGGGACCGACAGAAATAGAAGTCATTGGGGGAGACCTTTGCCCAGCAGTGGGACAGTACAGGCATTATATATATATATATATATATATATATATATATATTATATTAGTGTAAAAGACCTGGATATACTTCTTAATACTTCAACAAGCAGGTGTCTCACTAGACTGGACGAAAACCGTTTTGTACTGAAACGTCGCCGACCGCCCATCTTACTTGGCCTCTGCTTGGTACAAAAGTGTTTGATTTGATATAACTCCTAGTTATTTGTCACCCGGGTACATCAGTCACTATACTACACTGTGGACACTATACCAGGACCACACTATACAAGGAACGGCCCCGCGACCGCAAACAGTCAACTTTGAACTGTCCGCACATATTATGTTCTAAAAAATAAAAAAAAACATCGATAGCAACAAAATATTGCCTAAAATCGAAGCCCTGCGCGAAACCAAAAAATTGGTGAATAGATTTTCAAAAACTATCAAGAATTCACGACAAAATAACAGTGTTTACTCAAATAATTTTCGACCGTTAGAGTGACATTTACGCGCAGCCATTATGTTCGTCAGCTGATCGGCCAGTACAAACTAATACGTGCCTTACTGCAATGAGATACGACCCACGACCCTGACACTTCTGACAACGGTCTCAAGCTGAACGCAAGATAAGTACCTCACATTTTTCAAAACAAAACTCAAAATTATTTGTGAAGCTTGTAATAAGAATATCGTGTACGACAATGAAATATTA
The DNA here is from genome assembly GCA_947563715.1 of Lycia hirtaria. NCBI lineage: Eukaryota > Metazoa > Arthropoda > Insecta > Lepidoptera > Geometridae > Lycia > Lycia hirtaria. Next base: position 19,488,482 of record OX387386.1, read on the forward strand.
AAATGTACTCGGTGTTCAACGAAATACCATTATGCTTGTCTAAACATAAAATCAACCTATTATTTTGACAATATGTTTGAACTGAAAAAATCGTGGTTATGTCCTTCTAGTTAAAACGTCACAAAGAGGCGTGCCAGAAATGACGATACTGACGACAGGGGGGCAATTCAGTTATTCAAAACCGATCCGAAACTGAACCTTGTGCGAAGCATTTCCTGTCGGCTGCTATCATTTTTTGATTCAGTAACGAGCGAAGGACGTGTTACGTTTCATCAAATGTGTCAATTGTATGACATAAAAGTGACTGAAACAAAAAAACTATGGCGGCCGACGGGAAACGCTCCACATATGGTTCGGCTATGGAGCGGTCTTGAATAACTGAATTGGGCCCCTGGCCTTGTAGCTCAGTCGGTAGTGTGTCTACGTCTACCTGCTGAACTGAAAGGTCGTGGGTTTGACCCCACCCAGGGCAAACATTTGTGTGATAAGCATGGATGTTTGTTCTGTGTCTGGGTGTTTCTATGTATCATATGTATATAACTAGTCTTGCCATAAATATTGTCACGAAGAAAAAAAATATTTTTTTATTGCAAATAATATTTATTACTTTTACAGTGTGTTAGTTTAATACATAAATATAAAACAATTTAAAATATAAAAGCTTATTCGAAGTGGTCTCCATTGGCTGCAATACAGTCCTTTAAACGTTGAGGCCAGTTATCAATAGAAGCACGCACTCTTTCCATGGGAAAATTCTTCACTGCCAATCGTATGGATTGTTTAGGGACTCCAAATTATCATGGCATTTAGAGCAAGCCATACTCTCTAAAACTGACCATAAATCATAATCCAGCGGATTAAGATCAGGACTAGACGACGGCTAGTCTTCAGCTCTGATGAAGTCCGAAACGTTCACTTCCAACCAAGACTGCGTGGACCGAGCTTTATGACCTGGCGCCGAGTCTTGTTGGAAGGACCATACTTGATTATTGAACATGGTGTTGTTAAGGGGCTTAACTACCTTCTCAAGAATGGTAAGGTAGACGGCCCAATAATCGCCAGGTTTTGCATTTCATCGACTTTACAACGTCACTACTCTACAACCAATAGATGTATCAAAAGGAAATTTGGATGAGTTGTTACTGAATTTATCCAAGATATGATGTAAATAGGTATTAATAAATTATCCTAATGGAAAATTAATGATATTGGCTTATATTGTGAAAAAGACCCCAGTGTACGGGTACCCGCCAGGAACGTACCAATATGCGCTAAACTGCACATTAAATCGCCAGTTTCTCACGCGAATCTCAACTTTATTACCTTCCTTTAAAGTTGCAATACAACAAAACAAAAAAGAAAAATACTTTAATAATATTTTATTCTAGAGCTAAATAGAACACTTGTAGGTGAAGGCTTTCGCTTGTACTGATTTCTGAAATTCAATAATTTATTTACTTTACTTTGTTTACTTTTTCATTTCACTTTCATACGAGCACTGTCAACTAAATTATCTTATTAATTACCATTTTCTATAATATTTATAGAAATAAAAACTTAGTAGTTATACAATGATAGCAACACATGAATCGCTTCAAGTGCGAGTTAGGTTTGCGCACTGAGAGTTGCGCACCACAAAAAGTACTTAAACTTAATTAAATGGAACAAAGCAGCAGCAATATTTAAAAAAATAGTCACAAAGATATTTAAGATATCTCTACTTCAGAATCAATACGAGCTAAACATGTCACGCATGTCAAACGTGAATATACCGTCCGTGCGCCCATACATATTGCAGGGAGGGTCAAGTGAGTGCTAGTACTAGTTTTTTTTTTTAAATTAAGTACTAGTTCTTCAAACAAGTATCAATGTTAAAAGAAAAACAAAATACCCGACTGCAGAAAAGAGGTTTTTGCAGCCTAACTTACGATTTATTTACGCTTAATACGCTGTTGAGTGTACGTTTTTGTGAGAAAGTATGCTTACAATCGCTTTAAAATATTATTGCGCATTATTTAGAAAAAATCTAGTAAAATCACTTGTTTATTACGAAAAAGCTCGTTGGAAGTTACAAAAAACACGCGTTTTTTAGTGAGATGTATGATTTTTATTACAAAAAAATATAGCCTTTGACACTCAGCAAGTGAAAACAAATCTAACGACACCTCTCACATCAAAATCGGTCAAGCCCTTTAGACTTTAGGCGATCATATAGAAACATATAGATTTACATACATACCCACATACATACATACACTTGAAACACCCCCCCCCCCTCCTCTTTTCTCCCCTCTCTTCTCCCCTCTCCATACCTTAAAACACAATTATAATGGAACAGGTGTCGGTGATTTTTTGAGATAGGAAATAGGTTTAATCCTGTTTTACCCGTTCCCGCAGGAATCCTGGGATTAAAAGTATCTTATGTGTTAATCCAGATTATAAACTACCTGTGTGCCAAATTTCAGCCAAACCCCTTAAGCCGTTTTACCGTGAAGAAGTAACAAACTAACACAAACTTCGCATTTATATTATAAGTGTGATGTGATTTATTAGCATTTCCTATTGCAAACTGCAATAAAACATATAAGTTATATATATATTCGTAATCACTGTTAATAATTCTTTACTTTGATACCACACTCAATGTATTTTGAAAACTTTTTTTTTTGAGATTTGTTTTTGCTGCCAAAAATCCTTAATTTTGTTTTATTTTTATTTTGATGTACCCAGTGTCACTCTCACGACTAAGACAAATCTATTGGCACCACTCACATCAAAATCGGTCAAGCCGTTTAGGCTCTAGGGCGTGCCAAAGAAATATACATACATACATACGCTCGAAAAACATAACCCTCCTCATTAATGATTCAACTAGATGGAAAACTTACTATCCTAGGTATCTATCGTTCACCATCTGTAATTAATCTGGAACCGTTTTTACGTTCACTTGAAGGGGTTCTAAATAGTATCCAGTGTGAAACTTCTGTCATCATTGCGGGTGACGTAAACATAAACCTTTGCGATCCCATTAACAAACAAGTATCACACTACCTTTGTCTGCTAGCGTCTCACGGTTTTCTTGCAGCAATAACAAGCCCAACCCGAATTAGAACCTGCTTAGACCATATTTTCATCAAGTCGCGCGCCAAATCTGTTGGTTTAATATGTAACACCTCCGTCACCGATCACTCAGTCAGATCGTGATAGTGGCAACCTCCTTAAAAGTTCAAGCAGCCAAACATAAACCATGTTATCAAAATAAAACTAACCTAAATAATGTTACTGCAGAGTTAAACAACGTTGACTGGTATCCTATTTTTACCAGCACTTGCGTAAACGCTGCTGCCAATTGTTTTAACAATATCTTAGGGAATGTAATATCCAAACATACGGTAACCCGAAAATTGGGCAGAAAACTCACGTCCTTGAAACCCTGGATTACTCCAGGTTTGGTGAGATGCATGAGACATCGAGACAAGCTTCACTTTGACTCGGTAAAATACCCTAATGATCCATCTCGCCGTGTCATATACACTAGGTATAGGAATGTTTGCAACAGTCTTTTACGTAAAATAAAAACAGAATATAATAGCCAGGTATTAAATGAAAATAAAAATGATCCGAAACGCCTGTGGAAAAGTATAAAAGAGATCTGTTATACCTCCAAACGCAACACCGGGTCCTCCGAATTACTAAAATCGAACAACAAAATTGATAATCCAGTTAACCATTGTAACGAATATTTCACTTCTGTGGGCAGAAACCTTGCCAACGCCATTATATCTAAACTAGGAGAAACAGAGGGAACTCTGATTGATTTGTATAGTCCTAATTCTCTATATTCTGACTCTTTGTTTCTTCGCCCCACTGATCCGCGTGAAGTAGCTAAGGTAATCGCTGGTCTCAAGAACGATAGCGCCCCCGGTTGTGACTTTATTTCTGTAGAACTGGTCAAGAAGTCACTTAGTTCAATTCTCACCCCACTGACTTTTATTTTTAACTTGAGCTTAGAGACCGGTACTTTTCCCGAGTGCTGGAAAGTGGCAGCAGTATCCCCGATTTATAAAAATGGAAACAAAAGTATACCAGGTAATTACAGGCCGATTGCTCTTCTCAGTGTACTTTCAAAAGTTCTAGAAAAGCTAGTTAATCACAGGCTCGTTAGTTTTCTGGAAAAAAATAAGCTAATATCTGATAGACAGTTTGGTTTCAGGAGAGGTAGGTCAACCGAAGACGCGGCCACACTTCTTGTCAACTTAGTCTCTTCTTTTATAGACAGTGGGGAAAAATGCATTGGCGTATTCCTAGACATGGCAAAGGCCTTTGATTCGATTTCGGTTGGCCTACTTTTAAGGAAGCTCGACTGCTCTGGGGTGAGAGGCTTGGCCCTGAAGTGGTTCAAATCTTACTTGTTGAATCGTAAACAGTTCACTAAAGTTTCGGATTACTGCAGCGAGCCACTTTCTATTGATTACGGAGTTCCGCAGGGCAGCATCCTCGGCCCCACGCTCTTCCTTATCTACATCAATGACATTCTAAACAGTAACCTCTTAAATGGCGAAATTATCACGTATGCCGATGATACCGCGATTATATTTCACGCAAACACCTGGCGGCGAGTCTATGACCTAGCTGAGAATGGTCTGTCTGAGATTGCAAAAAGCCTTGATAGAAATCTTCTTACTCTAAACACTTCGAAAACGAAATACATCCCTTTCAGTAAAACTTGTGTATCACAACCTCCATCTAACATGAAACTGCAAATTCACTATTGCTCAAATGGCTTGCAAAGTCAATCCACTCACTGCTCTTGTAGTTTCATTGATTGGACACAACACATTAGGTATCTCGGCGTTACAATTGATGAGAATTTATCATTCAAACAGCAAATACTGGATATAGCCTCGCGTACCCGTAAGCTGATTTACGTCATGAAAACTTTACGTGACTGTGCTCCTCTGCCTCTTTTGCGGCAAATCTACTTCGCCCTGTGTCAGTCAGTGTTGCAATATTGCATAACTGTCTGGGGCAGTGCAGGTCAAACAGTATTCATGACCGTGGAGAGGGCTCAACGAGCTTTGTTAAAGGTAATCTTACGAAAACCTTTCCGATTTCCGACTGACTCTCTCTACGATGAGTTTGAGGTCCTGCGGGTTCGTCAGATATTTGTGTACAATGCAACCTTGAGAACTCATTATAATCAGACATGTCGGCCAGAATCCACTGGAACTGCTAAAAACAAGCGACATTATAAAGTACACCTCCCCTGTGCTCGGTCTCTCCTTGCCAAACGGAGTCCTGCCTATTCATTACTCTGCACTTATAATAATGTGTATAGAAAATGCAATCTGTCAAACCTCACTCGGTATCATTTGAAGAAGCACCTTAGAACCTGGCTACTTAGTCTAGATCGCGATGAAACTGAAGCTCTTATACATAGCATCTATAAGGAATAGTTACGGATGGATTATCTTCTTGTACAATATGGCATCTGTAGCATACATCTTCTCCCTTTCCTCATACAAAGTACTGAGTAATACAATTTGTCCAACCTTCAGTAGATTTTTTTATCATGTAACTCACAGTTGTTAACCTTGTTTGTTGTACACAACAAGGCCCCTGGTAACATCTCACGAGAGCCCCAAGATACAAGCCGCGAGCTTAGTTTGGGACTCATTGCTCAACTTTCTCTGTTTGTACAATTTGATTAGATCTTAGTTTATTAATGTTTAGTTACTATATATAGTGCAATTACATTGTACTTTCTTAAAGTAATAAAAATTTGTATTTGTTGTATTTGTATTTGTATTCCTTCTTTCGCAGTCGGGTAAAAAAGGGATAACACTTTGCTGAAAAGCTACAGACCCATCTCGCTTCTGAGCCATGTTTATAAGCTGTTTTTGAGGGTCATCACGAATCGTCTTCAACGCAGGTTTGATGACTTCCAGCCTCCCAAACAAGCCTGTTTACGAAAAGCCTATAGTACCATAGACCACATCCACGCGCTGCGGCAAGTGATACAGAAGACCGAAGAGTATAACTTGCCCCTTTGCTTAGCGTTTGTGGACTATAAGAAAGCCTTTGATTCGATCGAGACCTGGGCGGTGCTTGAGGCTCTCCAACAACGCCGTATTGACTATCGATATATCGAAGTGCTGAAATGTTTGTACAACAACGCCACCATGTCGGTTCGAGTACAAGACCAGAATTCGGGAACAATTCCATTGACGAGAAGCGTGAGGCAGAGAGACGTTGTCTCTCTGAAACTGATTTTATCGCCGGTTTGGAAGATGCCTACAAGCTTCTGGAATGGAAAGGGCTCGACATCAATATTAACGGCGAGTACTCACTCACCTTCGGTTGCCGACGATATAGTAGTCCCGGAAGAGCCGATGGAAGACCTCAGTACGATGCTCGAAGACCTCAATAGAGTTTCCCAACGGGTGGGTCTCAAAATGTACATGGACAAAACGAAGGTTATGTCTAACGCCCATGTAGTGCCCACCCCAATATCTGTGGGGAACTACACTCTTGAAGTTGTTGACGAATACGTCTACCTAGGATAACGAGCCGATTAGGCAAGTCCAACTTTGCGAGAGAGTTCAATCGTCGTATCCAACTCGGCTGAGCAGCGTTCGGGAAACTTAAAAGCGTCTTCTCGTCCAATATACCCTAGTCCCTCAAGTCGAAAGTTTACAACCAGTGTGTGTTACCAGTGATGACATACGGCATTAAAACGTGGCCCCTAACTATGGGCCTTATAAGGAAGCTCAAGGTCATGCAACAAGCTATGGAGATGGCTATGCTTGGAGTCTCTCTACGTGATCGAATCAGAACTTAAGAGATACGTAGACGTACAAAAGTCACCGATATAGCAGGATGAGTTAGCAAGTTGAAGTAGCAGTGGCCAGGGCACATAGCACGTACAACTGATGGCCGATGGGGCCAAAATGTTCTCGAGTGGAGACTACGCACCGGCAAGCGTAGAGTAGGAAGACCAGCCACGAGATGGACAGATGACCTCATACAAGTGGCGGGAAGACGCTGGATGCACGCCGCCACTCATGATAAACAGAAATGAAAAATGAATCATAATGTATGTCATAGAATTTTGTGTAAGGCTGCAAAAAACAGTACAACCTAATCTGCCAATTTATAAAATCACAAATCAATAAAATCAGGTGTTCAAATAAATGGACAAACGTGTCGAGACGTACATATGTCAGGAATGCTCATCTCTACAAATATGGAGTGCTACGCCTATTTTTGCTGTTTACATTTTTAAGTCAATTTTGTATCTTGTAGCTGTGCACATTATACCATATTATATTTTCATGCCAAGTTCTATTCATATAACGCTACAGTTTCGAGTAAAATGGCTGAGATAAACGGACAAAAAGATATACTACGGAATCCTAAATACGAAGTATGATCATTTAAACTCGCCTCAGAGCACTGAAGAAATACTTAGTTTGTCAGAGAAACTCGCTAAGTAATTAAAGATATGGGTCATCTTGCCTAGACAAACTTGCTATATCTTCGATCAAACCATCGCGTTCTTTCAAGTAAGTTGTGGTCAAACATATACCAAAAATTATTGTAGTAAAATTTTAAACAAGATTTTCGAGCTTTGTTCCACAGCATAAGTAGTTCATAATTTTTAGTACGCTATTCGTTCTTTTTGCATACCAGAAGCCATACTTCGAAATTATTACAGATTTTTTATTATATCACGGAACTCTAAAACCGGTCAGAAGCGATGCATATATTGAGGTTTTATGCATCCAATTATTGTTAGTAATATAGATAATTAGGTATAGTATTCCTGAAATACACAAATCAGGTATTCCTTGAAAGTAGTAATATCAAACAAAGTGTGAGTAACCATAAAATAATAATTAGAATTTAATTTTGTTCATTGATATACATGTGATTCCTCTACTTGCTACTGGATCAAACAAAAATGAATCGTATTTCAAAGCAATAAGGATATACTGGCGAGCTTAAAAGCAAATGCATAAGTACGCCCGTATAGCCACCGGGCTAGTGATACGACAACTATTTTTTTTTTTTTGTATCAAAGGAATATAACACTTATCGTAATGCAATAAGAAACCAATGGCGGGTTTACGAACACTTAACAACAGTGTCCTTATAATCGCCAGAAAAGCAGGATTTCTGGCGCAAATTAGGCCAGACATGGGTTAGTGAGCACCATTAGACGCCATGCGCCTAAAAGTACAATATATAGTAAAATTAACTCAAATTGTAGATTATATCACTAGAATAACTTATAAACTTCCGCAATAAACAAACACTCTTACCTTAGTGTCATCCAGAGCTTTGTAATAATTGGAAATACATAACGTCCCACTGATGAAATTTAGTTCCAAAAATCCCCAAAAAACATTAGTTTGTCGACATCAGAATTTTAAACACTTGTAGTTTCACCACTATTACAGTTATGAATGAGTATTTCCGTTTAAATTATTAATCATATTTCCAAGTGTACGTCGCCCTATTAAACATTTAGTAGAATATTGATAGAAAAGCTAAAATTGCAAAACAATATCAACTGACTGCTGACTGGCGGGTACTAGTACTATGACGACATTGTAGCCGTCTACCTTATTTTGATACACTTGTGCCGATGTTTTGATACCTTTTTCACAAAAATATGGCTCAGTCACTCCTTCATAGCTAACACCCCACCAAACCATCACTGAAGTCGGATAATGCCCACGTTGCACTCTGTGGACTAATTGGGAAGCTTCCTTAGAGCTTTGAGCATAAATACGGTCATTTTGTTTGTTAAAATGTTGCTCAATTGTAAAGATTTTCTCATCCGTAAACAAAATTTTTCTGTGACCTCCCTTTGCGTACCGCTTCAGTAGTTGTTTCGATTTTACCACCCTATTCTTTTTTAAATTATCAGTTAAAAAATGACCAGTGCGTCTCTTATAGGCTGCAAGTCCTAAGTCATCTTTTAAAATACGCGACATGGTTCTGGGTGCTATCTTCATCTCCCGAGATAAAATCTTTTGCTTTCGGACAGGATTTCTTCGAATTCTTTCCCTTACTGCTTTGACCACCTTTTTCGTACGAACACTACGTGGACGGCCAGATCTTTTTCTGTCACAAACAGAGGAGGTCTCATTGTACCTATTAATAGCCCGGTACACAAACATTTGACTAATACCAAGCGTATGGAGAGTTTTAAAAATTGCATTTGGCTCCATACCAACTTTGTGTAATGCAATCACAGCGATTCGGTTCTCTTTATCACCCCACTCCATTTTAATATCGCAAAATATTGTACAATGTATTGGCGCCAAAATTAGAAAACTCAATGAACAATCGTATAAAAATTCAAATGTAATATCTTTCTTATTTTTAACTGTAACAGTATTTATGGCCAGACTAAGTGTATAGTGTAAATTAATATTACAGAATAAGCCTTACAGTTTTCACCAATAGAAATTAAGTTTACAGGCCAGTAGGCATCTGGTAATTAAACACTTTTTAAAATAATAAATAGTAGTATAATTAAAATTACTAAGCCAGCAAATGTTTTGTAAACATATATAAAATGCAACCGGAAAACTGGTGAAAACAAAATAATAATAGTGTAACATATCCTTTAGAGTTTTTGTATATCACACACCTAGAACAACTTCAAAAATTAATATTCAAATACAATTTACTTCAACTAAAACATCAAATACTTACAAAGTTGCTTATAACTTTCCCGAGTACAGTCAGATCCATGATGTTGAACAATAAAAATTAAACTTTAAAAATGAGAGAGATAAACTTTAGAAATCGAGATACTAAATTTTACAAGACATTATATTATTACAAATATCTTAAGAATTAAAAACATAAATAATATTCACAAATCCAGCTCGAAATGAATCACTCTCAAACACATTATTTACGACGGCAATAAAAGTGCCGTGTTCCGCCACTGTCGTAATGCATAAATTTGTTTAGTATCTAAAAAATCCGTTGAATGCGTGTGAAAGAAATCGCGAAACTAAACAGAGAACTACATTATTCGTTATATGTGTTGTAGACATACTACATATATTATTATTTTATATTCGTACGGCGGACCATAAAACCTGCCATAGACGGAGTATTTGGATGCACGAACGCCGTAACTCAAAAACTTTACTGGAACTAGTCGTAGGTACATACATGCTCAGTTTATGTATTTCGAACTTACAATATACCACTTCTACTACTTAGAAGATAACATTCTACAGAACGTAGGTATTTTTGTGCTTCGATTTTATGTGTTTTTTTTTGTAACTCAAGCATAATGAAAATTACGTAAGATAAAAGATACAAACTCTACGTCATATTTAAAAAACAGAACTAAGGAAAACAAAGACATTTATAGAATTATTATTTATGCTTAATCGTACTATACAACTCATTCAAAAGTCCAATGTCATCTATGGATGATCATAATATGATTCTCTGTCTAGCATCTTCTAGCGCAATTAAGGTCTTTAGGATAATTTTAGGTTACCCATACTCATCACAGATAGCTGTATCTGCGCTGGTGCGCGATGTACGCCCAGTTTCGTTGACCACGAAGTCGACGGCCTAGCACTACATTACTGTTTTTTCTGCGTAAAAGATTTTTTGTTTTAATTCTCTATTTGATTATTTTCAAAAAATCCTTAGGTTAAAATTCTTATAGGCATTCTTTCATTACTATTTTAAGGTTAGGCAGGGTGGTCGTTACAAGCTTGCGGCTTCGCTTCTGATCGTTTTTCTGCGATCTCTGGCGTGCCGCAGCGATCACACTTCGGTCCAAAATTTTTCAATGTTTTTACAAACGACATAGCTTTCACCACTGTAAGTAACCATTGTTTGCTGACAACTTAAAACTGTATAAAGTTGTTAATACAACAACTGACTCTATACTACTGCAAGAGGACATAGATCGGCTTGCTTTATGGTGCAACTCCAATGGTATGGATCTCAATGCCTCTAAATTTTACTCAGTTCAATTCTCTAGGGAAAAAAACAGAGCCTCACATAATTATAAAATAAACAATAACAATCTAAAACAACTTGACAGTATTAGAGATCTAGGAGTGAAGATCGATAGAGAATTAAGATTTTTTATGCACATAGATAATATCTGCTCTAAAGCGTTTAAATTTCTGGGCTTCGTATTGCGCAACCTACTATTCCTGTACAAACTGGTGAACCTAATTCTATGGCAGTAAAAATATATAACAAGCTACCGAATTGCTTAAAAGATATATACACAGATGAAAGCTTTATTTTGAATTTGAAAGATCTCCTAGAAGCTAACAGTTATTATAATCTTGACGAATTTTTTAAGGATAACTTTGACGAAATTAAAATTAAAATAGAACGTTCCGACTCAAGTGTTGCCATGCCCCTATAGGGCCATATGTATTCCCTAAATAAACATGTGTTATTATAAGACCATGTACCTATATATGACGCAATAAATGATATGAATATGAATATGCATATGAACGGAGTTCTAGATGTGCCTGAACTTCTATCTTATTTGAATTTCTCGGCACCTACAACGATGACTAGAAAATCGAGACTTAATGTTTAAAAAAAATTCAAGCATTACACTAACCTTGGCAAAAATGCACTTCTCAATAGACTTGTCTCCGAATTAAATATAAGAAATAAAAGATCCAAGCCAATCTTTTTACTTGCAGTTTTAACTCTTTTAAGTGGGCCGTTCAAAACATCGATTTCAATTATTGGCCTTACTTATAAAATAAATAAATATTTGTAGACATTTCACACAACACCATCTAGCCCAAACTAAGCAAAGCTTGTACTATGGAACTAGATGGCTGATAGAATACATATATACTTTTTTTTTTGTAAATATATACTTAAGATACATAGAAACACCCAGACACAGAACAAACATCCATGCTCATCACACAAATGTTTGCCCTGGGTGGGGATTGAACCCACGACCTTTCAGTTCAGCAGGTAGACGTAAACACACTACCAACTGAGCCACAAGGCCAGTCAACTTACTTGATCATTGACTTGATATGTACTATTTATTCACTTTGACATAATTATTCACACTTTTGTATTCTAATATTCATATATTTAAGTTATGTAATTCGTTTTGACGTAAATCTATTTAATTAATTTTCTGACCGCTTGTTTCCTAATTGCATGTTGTCGGTGCCTATAATTATGTTAGCATTTAGCTCTTGTTAGCATTTGTTCATGTGTTACTTTTAACAATGTAAGAATGTATAACATGTTGGTACCCAATAAATAAATAAATAAAAATAAGGTATACCCATGAAAAATGCACGCAAAAATGCTGTAGACCACTATTATATACGTATCTTATTGTACCCACTCAATAATTGCCAGGTTGTTTTTAAAGCAGTACATAACATTGAACGACAAAACTTTTCTTTCAGCTTTTCGTGCAAGTATTAATACTGCCTTTAATAAATATTAAAATTAACCTGGAATCTATCATTATTTTCATAAAGGGATCTTTACGTCTAAATAATGTGGGGAATAAAAAACTTCTATGTATACTACATTCATCATGCGCGAAGACTAAAAAAATAAATGCTGGCGGCTGGATATGCCAGTGACCATAGAAAAATGCTCGAATCCCTTTACAATCACCTATGTATTATCAAGATTTTAACTATTAGTTCCATTGGAATATGATAATTTAATGTATCTAATGAGCTGCTACTAACAAGACCCAATTTTAATGTTATGTATAATAAAATTGGTTGTCTGTAAAGTCGGTTTACGGACGAAAGTTTAACGTGACAACGTCATAGCAAAACATTGATGAAATGCAAACGTTACAATGAGCGTAATCTATTTAATTACCACAGGCATGTATTATGCATAGAATCTGCCCATCGGGAATTACACATTTTTTGTGATGCGTCTAAACTCGCCTTTGCAACAGCAATTTAAGTCAGTTAATCAGCAAGGCGATGTTACCGTTCAGCTCTTATGCGCTAAGGTAAGAGTGGCCCCAGTAAAGCCCATAAAAGTATGTACCTTGACTAGAGCTATGCGCTTGCCTTCTAGGGGCGCAGCTCGCGGGCTTCGTATGTCGTGCTGTGCTATGTACAATTGTACGTAATTATTTTGGACAGATTCATCCATCGTCTTATCGTGGCTAGGCATGAGATATGACAAATTAAAAGCGTTTTTCGCTAATAGGATATACGCCATATTAGAATTAACAGAGAATTTTCAATAGCAACATGTACCAACAAAATAAAATCTTGCAGATTTAGCTATACGTAGCATAGACGCTGATAAGTTAGAAACTTGTAAATTATGGTGGAAAGGAACTCCATTTTTACACCAATCTGAATCGGAATGGCCATCTCTCTATCCTAGTACAATCACAAACATAAATGAATTACCTGAGATCAAAGTACACATCACCACTAAGAACGATATTAACAACCAAACATTTATTAACAATTTGTCAGATATTCGAAGTTGAGCTTTTACAACGCTCATTTGCATATGTACTTCGACTCATTCACAACTATCCACAACAAACAAACACTGGTATTTTGCAGCCTGAAGAACTTAAACTCTCCTTTCAACACTTAGCAAGATTATCTCTCAACTCGAATCCTTTTCTAAAGAGTTAAAATAGTATATAAACAAGTGAATAGCAAACGAACAATAAGAAACAATCGATTGTTAATAGAGACAACAAAGCCACGACTTAAGATGGCAGAGAAGTTACCTATGATTATGGGCCAAACTTTATTCAATAAACTACCTAAGTTTATAAAATCTATATGTGATGAAACCATCTATATGTGATGAAACCATCTATATGTGATGAAACCATCTATATGTGATGAAACCATCTATATGTGATGTTTCCAGTACTGTTAAAATGCAATATTATTATACAGAACCATAAGGCGTCGACGACGGAGCGGACGGTGATGTAGGTAGCCGCACTTGTAGCCGCTGTTGTTCTGATTTGTCTAAGTTTAGCCCTCGTTATCATTTCCGTATTATTTGTCAATTTTCGTCATTAGTAGGGCCTTAGTAAGTGTAGAGCCTCTTACTCAAGCAGTGCTTCTAGTGATGGAAAACAAGTATTTCTCCAAGCTATCAAACTCACTTAAGTACAGCATCCAAATGTTTCCTATGCATACCGAAATAACTCAGTGTTTGAAGGAAGCTTCATCTCCAAGAGTAGCATCAGGGGTACTAAAGGAATTAGGAGATATATATATACTGGCTTTGTGGCTCAGTTGGTAGTATGTCTACCTGCTAAGCTGTAGAACGTGGGTTTGATCCCCACCCAGGGCAAACATTTGTGTGATTTGTGTGATGTTTGTTCTGTGTCTGGGTATTTCTATGATCCAATGTATATATTTACAACAAAAAAAAGTATATATGTATTCTATCAGCCATCTAGTTCCATAGTACAAGCTTAGTTAGGGCTAGGTGGTGTTGTGTGAAATGTCCACAAATATATATTATTATTGAAGTGAAAACTTCTTTAGCGGCGTTGTGCATTTTTAGGATGGGTGAAAAATGTTAAACTCGCGTAAGGTGTCACGTGACCTGATCGAAAATTCGTAAGACGACGCCATTTTTGGGATGGGTATTTTTCTTCGTTAGAAAAATTGAAAATAAAAAGACCAATTTTGAAAAATTGAAAGTTTTGACACCGCTTATCTAAGCTGTCAGAGAGAAAATTTTAATATCAACAAAGTAAAAATACGTTATTTTCAGATTTTCTAATAACAAAATATACTACGAAAAGTAGTAAAATCATTTAAAACCAAGCCCAGTGCTGGAAGAAGCATATAAGAAGATAAAAAGCGGTAAAATACCATATGATTAAACAATTGTCCTTGTATGGAAGGACATCTCATATAATAAATACAAGTATGTACAAATAACAATATACACTACAATTCCCCAAATTCGTAAGACGGGGAGAGAGTAGACCGCCGGCGCAGCATAGGAGAGGAAGTAATGTCCCCCTTTCTTTCTATTAACGTTTTCACTTCTGCCGGCACTCCCGGAGTGCAACCCGTTGTTTTTTATTTATATGTATATAAAATACATACATTATAACAAATTTGATTGCAACCGAAACTTTAGGTACACTAAACAGTCAAGAAATACTTTTAACTAACATTGTGTAAATTGAATACAGTTGCAGTTATATTTAAAAAAAAAAACGCAAATTAACAATATTTCTGTCATCTTCCCCCCTTTCACCCCTTCACACCAAATCGGCAGAATTGCATTAAATTGCATGTGATAGTAATTTATAGTCTGGATTAACACTTCAGGAATTACTAATATTAAATTAACACTACATTTAGTAAATTTCACCTGAATAGCTTCGTCATCCATTTTGAAATGTTTATTTTATTTTCATTCACCAATTCCTCTCAGAGCATGTTATTCACATGAGAAACCAACAAAAATAATTTCCAAAAACTGAACAATCATCTCGTAAACACAAACATTAACAGCAATTTATAGTTATGTGGATAGTGCACTGCAGTAATTAAAATGAGATAATTCCCGACAACGGAACAAGTCAAGTTGCAAAGAAAAAGTTTTTTTGACTGACTTGTAAATAGCCTCGTGTGTGATGTCATAGCATGTTCGATGTCATGTCTGATATAAAATGAAGGGTGGCATGATGATTTGCATTGCACAGCCTGAAAGAAATGGTTGCGTGAAGCATGAGCTCTCTTTATTTGATATAGATGGGCACGACCTTGACATAAAGAATACAAATGAAAAATAATGTATGTTGTGGTTAAGGTATTTTGATAAGACAGGATTTTCAGGCGAGGTACCACCGAAATTACTGTTTTTTTTGTACATAAATTTAAATAATAGATATATTTTTAAATACCTAATTATAATCATTTTGTATAAAAAATAAAACATTTTTCCATTATGTTTTTCCAATACTACGAGGCACGAAGAAACTTAATAATCACAGAACTTATATTTAACTTCTAGTTGAATTTAGACCTTATTGTAGAAGTTTTCAACGTACACTATTAAGTGCGGTTTAAACTGCTGATCTGGGCACCTTTTCAAGTCCAAATGTACTACATGCTATCGGCACTTTGATAGGTATTTCTTTACAAAATATAGATTTGATACAAAATAAAGATTTTACTAGGCTTCCTAGAAGTCAATGGTAGAAGCTTTCCAGTTGACATATCCAGAATCCTAAAGTGTATAAAATATACGTAACGTTGACCTTCGTTCCATTTCGTACGTTGTGAACATGTTAGTGTATCTTCTAACAGCGGCACTATCATTATTTATTTACGACTACTACGTGGAATTATTTTTGACCAGTTATTTGAATGTAGACCAAAATGAGTTTTAAAGCGAATTCAGTTTGGTTTTCGAGAGGTTTGTTATGTTTGATTTTTATTGATTACATGACAATCCCCATGGTCGCCCTATGGTATGAATGGCTTCAGTAGTGCCCAGTTGATTGAATGTTGTATTAGACACTACGGCTGTATATCATTCAGGGAGCTGCAGTTGAACTGCGCCGTTTTTTTTGAAATAATATTATTTATTATTTAAAAAAAGGCTCGGCAGTCAATGGGGACGTATGTAAAGAAGATGTAACATATGCTGATTCCAAAACCATTTCGAGATATGTCTCTAAACCATATTTATTTACTTTAGGCTCATAAAATGATGATATGGTGCGTATTTTTACGGAACCGCCGCTCAGAAAATAAAAGGCACCGCTTTTGTCAAAACATTACTACTGTTTTCATTAAAAAAAAACCTTTTTTTATTTCAGTTAAAAATAAATCAAAATAGAAAACAATAGTGTAATACATACGTAGAATTATTTGCAAGGTAGGATATATCTACATCTTAGGTGTCTTTCACTATGAGGATGACTGGCAGAAAATGCTACATTAGCATTAATTCCTAAACATACAATACAAACTCTGCTTAGTGTAGAATGCCGTATGTATCTATGACAATAAAGATTATTATTATTAGTCCTCCTATTATACAGCTTGTTACTTTGTACACTTGTCTGCAATAAAGTAATAAATAAATAAATAGTGACTACTATTTATTTATTAAACTTGTACTTGAATGAATAAATAACTACTAATAAGTATACTTGTTCATAATCGGCTAACAACAAAGGATATGATTAATAATTATACATTGGAATTTACTTATTGCTGCATTATGAATTTCTTAGAGAATGTCACATTCCGCCGAAATCTCTCCAAATCAGAATCAAAATAAAGAAAGTCAAAATATTATTTTATCAGAAACACTAGATGGCACCACCAATAGCCTACCCGAGATTTCAAACGAGTAATCCGAGCAACTTAAGTCATTACAGGAAAAAAAAAATAGACTAGAATTAAAAATAGAAAAAAAAATGACTTGAATATTAATGCACTAGAACAAGTCCAAAACACTCCAACCAAACCACAAGTAGTATACTTATTCTCAGACAGACCCCATAGAATTCAAAAGTAATGAAATATCACCAAACAGATCCACATTAAAACGTAAGAAAAAGAAATCGACAAAACAAGAATAATAAGTAAAAATCAGCAGCAATTCCTTGCATCTCGGTCACTCAACTCTCACTCAGTGGTCTGAAGAACCAATGCTAAATGAAATACAACCAGACCAGATTAACCACTTCAGTAGTCAAGAAACAACAAAAAACAAGACAGACAACTTATAAGAGGAAGATAAATCATCAAATAAATTATGTATATTGAGCACCAAGAGGTAATGTAAAGTAGTAACAGCTGCTGACGATACGAGTACCTTGTGTGTTAGGAATGATGCACAATTATTACACAATCTTATGCCTAATGTGTCTTGTCACTCACAACACAATCAAGGCAATGTAGCAAGGAATCGACAAGAAACTATCTTCATACGCAATGAATGACTGCTGCATTATTTGATTGGGAAAGAAGATTTTAGAAATACAAATGATTACGAAGACTTGATATTTTACATGAGAGAAAAACTTCAATATTTGAACCACACTAACATAATTACCAACCTACCAACTTTCAAACTTACCACCACCGGAAGTTGTATCGTAAATAAACAGTATTTTGGTATGGGGCCTGTAATATAGTATTACAAACTATCTGATCATGTATCTGAATTATATACAAATCAGTTCAAAAGAAAGCTTAAACAATAACTGACTTGCGAAGCATATTACGATATTGTCGATTTCTTTAAATGATTTTTAATTGAATTAATATAATAATAATAAATTCAATGAATATAGCACAAATTTTGTAACGACTTACGCACCAATACTTGAATTGTTTGACATGACATATTGTCTATAGGTAGTGATTTGGTGCATTATATAATTTTGACCACTTTTAGCGCATCTCGCATTTGCTCTTAACGAGATATAACATGACGGCTTGACTACAACTAAATAATATCTGATATACTTAACTCATGTTTAATGCAAACAAAATGATATTTATCTTAAATAATGTTTCTATTAAAAAACCGCCTTCAAACGCAACTTACTAAATCCTTCACGATTTTAAACTTTTTAAAGAGACCTCTCTTCACTCGCTCTTTTTTTCTTTTGTCAAGAATGCGATTTGTCATTGAATGTCAAATGCTCGTCTTCGAAGATTAGAAAATGTGCAGATGTCTATACGATAATCCTTGATATTCTCTGCGATTCTATAATCTGACGCACTTCACTCAGGAATACAATGAAAATATTTTCATTAATAGAGATTAAATTAAAAAAATTCAAAAAGTAATAAAGCGATGTTCATAAAATAATTATGGGACCAACTTGGGAGCTTTCTCTATACACCAATTCACGAAACACAAAAATTCTCGAATGACGGAGTAAGTCGTGTACATAGTACATAAAAAAATATACGCTACAAATTGATAACCTCCTCCTTTTTCGAAGACGGTTACAAAAAATAACCTCTTTTTATCTGTACCAAAAAGAATTAAAAATGTTACATTACAAATATTTCTTAATTTCGCAAAGCACAAAACCAATAAAAAATTCCACTGTCAATGCAAAGTAACGTTTTTTCTCATGATTATCATGATATTGAAATGGAATTTATTGGAATAAATGCTAGGGCTAATTAGACACTGAGGAACAAACAAGATGAGAATTACAACTATATAAAATACAGTTACAACGGTGTGTTTTGGAACCCATACTGGGGTGACCTGTGTCATGCGTTTCAGGTTCTTTCTTAAAACTTTTCGCTCGGGATTTAAGACTAGAATCCGAAGTGTAACGATGGATTCAAGGTCGCCCAAGACAAAAACACTTTTATCCCCGTGATACATACTCTACTTTTCACACCTACTGCGTGATAATAGAAAGAAATGGTTTTGAATCTACATTAACAAAATTTAACAAAACAGAGTGCTTTGTTGTTATTGTTAACGTACGAACTTCAAAAATTATAGCATACGCTACCTGAATGTATTTTCTTTGATTGACATTATTATGCTTACATTATGTATCGGGACGTCGCAATCGCAAGTAACAAAGAGTTTTTCTAGACAAGCACGCTCCATCGTAGACCACAAACGTCGTTTAAAACTAGCGGGATCGGTGGTCAAGCTAAAGTTTCCAATAATAAAAATATAAAAATAACTGTAGTACATTATCAAAAAATCAACAGATGTTTCAGTTGTAGCATATTTAATTATCTTTGGTTGCAGTATTCGTTACCACCTTCCTGTTTTATTTCTTTTTTATGTTCTATTCTCGGTTGCCAGTTCGATTTTCGAGTGAATTATTTTTGTTATGGGCGCATATGGTAGAAGTATTCATCTCTGATTGGACTCTGAAAATCTAGTAGGCTTAGATTCTAAATTCAAATCACATTATATCACAGTGTGATATAATGAAATCCCATACAACATTATAGCCCTAGGGCGTAAATGTAGTACTTTGGACCCTCTGTACATGATATAAAAAGGAACATTATTGGGCAGGTGGTGTGAAAAAAAAAAATTCTATTCAGACGAATTTGGGAAGTTATCGCGACTTCTTCTTTAAAAAATATTAAACAATAACAACCGAACAGAATTAAAAAATATTGAAATTAGTTCTTTTAAATGACATAATCTACCAAATAAAAAAATAAAAAAAATAAAACGACAAAAATATTTACATACCCCATCGAACGACAGATTAAACTAGTTGACAGCGACATATCTACCTTCAAATAATTTTTTTAACCAACCGTATTCAGAACAGATTAAGGCCCAAGAATTTCTTTAAAATATTAAGGACAACGAATTTCTTTCCTTTGAACTTGAATTCGAGTTTACAGTTCTGTGTCTGATCTTGGGTAAGGAGAACAACTGTTGGCTTAATAATGTGTCCTTTACAAATTATCATTTAATTCATTGCACCATTTCGTGTTGTTAATAAAATTGATTTTTTCTAACGATTATATTATTTCATTCAATGATTATGCTTGTACGTACGTCATCGTATCTGATACTAAATAAGATTGTGGTTCTATGACGGAGATCCTATCTAGATGAAATTGACTGACTGGCTATTAAAAGAAACTCAGAGAATATATATTGGAAAAGTAATTAAATGTTACTAATTTCAAGAAATAATACGCAATTCTGTTATTTATTATAATGTACAGTACCTCAGAGTTTTCTTCGCCTTCGTCCACATTATCGTAATTAACAAACGCATACCGAAGTTGATTTTCAAACTCTTCTCTTGCTTCTGCCTTCTCTAACGCACTCAATAGGTTCTTACCCATGCCACAAACAAAATAAAACCGAAAAACTGCTGTTTTATAGATTATTAGATACAACAGAATATTAAGTTAACAGTTTAATAAAGTTATATCTTCATCATCTCGTACTACGATTACACATCTCTAGATTTACTGTTGCGATATTTAAACAAAATTGAAAACGTTGTAGTGGTTCTTAAACCGTAGCAGATGTTAATACGTTACAAGGTGTAAAATTATCGACAAAACAAGCGAGGTGTTCAAAGGATGGGGTGGCTACACGGCCTATTCTATTATAATTATATCACCTACCATAAAACGTGAATAGACAGTGAACATGCATGGCTTTATCGTATACAAAATTGTTTATTGATCAATTAATTACATACATATTAGGTCGGGGAAAACGTTTCTTCGCATTTTATATGAAAACTCAAGACATTATTTTTTTAAATTTATTTACATTTAATTACAATATATGTGCCATTTTGTTCGATGACTGTCTGCCATCTTGTAGGTAGTGACATGATCCCGTTGCTGTAGAAATTTTGGGACTTCTGATCAAAAAACGCGACAAGTAGTTTTGGCAGTCCACTCTTGATGTTACCCTGATACTGCCTAAAGAATTCTGAAGAGATCGAAACAAGTGGAAATCTGA
The DNA here is from genome assembly GCA_947563715.1 of Lycia hirtaria. Taxonomy (NCBI): domain Eukaryota; kingdom Metazoa; phylum Arthropoda; class Insecta; order Lepidoptera; family Geometridae; genus Lycia; species Lycia hirtaria. Next base: position 19,509,971 of record OX387386.1, read on the forward strand.
AGGTGCAAGGTCAGGGCTATATGGCGGATGCATTAACACCTCCCAGCCAAACTCTCTTAATTTTTGCTTATGTGTGAGATCTAGCGTTATCGTGATGAAAGACTAGAAGACTGAAAGACCCTTTCTATTGATTAATTATTTTCTCTCAATTTTTAGCTTTAATCTCATCAGTTGTTGGCAGTAGAGATCCGAATCGATGGTTTTGCCCGGCGGTATTAAGCTCATAATGAACAACCCTTCCGATCCCACCATACCATACCATACTTACTAGTAAAATGGATATATAATAAAAACTAAAGAGTTTTTTTGATAACAAGGAAGTTTTTGAAATTGGATTATACATACATATACATAATTACACAAATGCCCTTCTCACAATGAGATGGCCCGCGCCCAGCATTGGGACAGTATGTACAAACAGGGGTGATTATAAAAAAATACATAATAGTTTGTGAATTAATGCCCGTAGTGTATTTATAGAAAGGCATTTTTTAAATGTATATTATTGATTTGAAATTTTATCTTATCAGTAGTTAACGCTTTGGGTGCTTTCACGTGGTTGTGGTTCGTGATGCAATACTAAGCAACATTGGTTGCTTGGCGACAATTATCTTAACGACCTAATTCCACCCTCCCCATTTCACTACAGGACTAGTAGAAAGTCGACGCATTAGGATACCCTTTTCTCATTGAAATGTCAAAAAACCGTACTCAACGATATCGGTCCACGTTCTTGATGGTGGAGTTCTTTGCAGCCGTATGTTTCCTGAGAGCTTGCAAACTTGGAATTTAAAATTTTTGTGAAAATAATCATCGATATCGGTGAGCTCTATTCAAATTCAAATTTATTTATTGAGATAAAAACGGAAAATGACCATTTACAATTTTCTCACAATATACAAAAATTATTCTTAAACAATTCATGTCTGAGGATTAAGAAATTTTCATTATATAAATAAACACCATCCACATCCTTCAGCCATCTTCAGCCACACCATCGCTTAACATCAAGCGAGTTGGTGGTCAATCGTAGATCTATCGAATATGAAAAAAAAACACGGGAAATTTAATATCCGTTGTCACATCACTCTCACTAGTGGGAGCACGGGTATTTTATTTTATTGTCATCCTACCGCACTGAGACCCGTAAAGTCAAACCCGTATCATACAATCTCAGACATAATACGAGTAACATAATCTAAGCGGGATAACGCCGCAAGTATTACCTATGTATCAGGAAGTTTCTTTTTAATCAGCCCTGTTTCTTTCATCACACATCTTTCAAGATCATTGAGAACTCTCAGACATGTAGGTTTCCTCACGATGTTTTCCTTCACCGTTTGAAGTTGGCGGCAATCAACAATAAGCACATAACATCGAAAAGACAGAGGTACGTGCCGCGGGATTCGAACCCAGGACCTACGGATCGCAAATCGAACGGTCTCCCGACTAGGCTGCCGTAAACTTCACTACGCTGCCGGAAACTTTCAGGAACAGTTAGGGGTGGATTATTTGACAGATTTCGTTTTTAGCTTTTTGACAATTTATAATTATATCTGTATTAGTTAAAATATTTAAATACATACTCTTAGACATTTATCATACTCAATACAACTTTTAAAAAAATGCTTTGGTGAATTAGTGAACTGCACTGGTCGAAACAATTTCAGTGATACTGAAACGACTGTGAACCAGTTCTTTCAAACTTCCCATGTGAACTAGAAAAAGCATTCGTAGATACCAACTAGACTTTACAGTGCGATAGAAACAATTTAAGCGCTATAGTTTCTTTCTAACACCTAACTTTGTCGAGGTTTCTTTGACACACTTTATATTAAGTGTATTTTATAACTGTAGATCGGTTTTGTGATTTTACTTCGTTCTTTTTACACGTACATTTATGTAGATCTCTAGTCATAATTTTTATAAGGGTTTACGACAGAAGAAGAGTTCAACAACGATTTTAATTGGGAAATAGTAGGTGATAATGAATGATGAAAATAATGATGATTTTTTGGCCACAGAACTTTTGTTTATAACGAAACAAAGGAAATAAGTGAAAGTTTCTAGTACACTAATTCGTCTATTTTACCACGCCAACTATGGGCTGGAATTTCAAAAATAGCTTGAGTTATAATAATTGCGAATAAATGATTTTGATTGATTGATATATATTAAATTTTCCAAATACGAAGTAGAAATGGATTACAATTCTTCGAGAACAAAGACAAGAACCTGACTGTGTATATCAATTGAACTACTTTTTCATTATTTTTTTTTATGGCAAGCGCCTTTATTAACTACAACACAACAATATACAGACTCAACTAACTAAACTACTACACAAAAAGCACAATGATTACCCCAGACCGATAAAGGTTTAAAGATAATCCAAATGCTCAAACCCACTACCAGTTGGCAGCGTACCCAGCATGCTAGCCGCATTGCCACGTTGAATGGCAATGCTTATGCGTTGGGCTAGATACGCGCCAGCATTTTGGTCACGCGTCGCATCGATCAGGCGCTCAGATAAATTTTTGAAAATGAGATGAGCTCCCGGTCCCCACGGACCCAAAGTTTCGACACCAAACGGCTCAAATATGTAACCTCTACCGAGATTAACATATTTACGCCGTTATTAACATATTTTATTAACATATTTTACTTTTTCATTAGAACACTATTTCAAACCCGTCGCTCAACGAGAGAGTCCCTGAGGATGAACAATGTGTCCAGTGTTCGACACATCGTCATCATGACGGGTGGAGCAGAAGCTCCCCGAGGCAGATTCTGCAAGGAACGTGCGCCGTTAGGGAACTGGTGGAATCCGCAAGTGTACCCGTTCCCAAAACATTTAAAGCGCCGTGATGATGGAATGATGAAGACGTGATGACGAAGATATCTCCGAGGATTTACTTAAATAAATCTTAGAATTCAATGAAAACGAAGAAATGATGATGAAGCAATAACGACTTCAACCTCTGTGGATGGCTCTAACTAGTCAGGTAATTTTCGATCATTCATAAATGCACTCGAAAAATTTAGTGAGCAATCAGGACCTACAGTGCAGTTTATCACTCCTGTAGACTTATTTAAATACATACGTACGGGATCAAAATATTATGGCAACTATTGTCCGTGAGACGAATGAGTATGCTGGGCAAACTATTTCTCGCGTTACAGAAACTGAAAATGGAATTAAACTAGATTCCCGTTTAAACGACTGGGTTGAAGTTTCTGTAAAAGAGCTGTACAAGTTTTTTGCAGTTTTGATTTGTATAAGTTTATGTCATAGAGGACGCATAGATGAGTATTGGACAACCGATACCTTGGAAATGCCCCAATTTCAGCAAATCATGTCCAAATTTTGTTAATAATGATGATTGATGATCTTGATGTGATGACTCATCGATATGACCGCAAAATCCTTCCCAATTCTTGAACGCTGTAACAGAAAATTCAAGGAATTGTATGTTCCGAAACAGTATTTAAGCCTCAATGAATCATTGTTATTATGGAAAGGCCGACTAAGCTAGATCCAGTTTATCCGTACAAAAGCAGCTCGCTTTGGGTTTAAAAGTTACAAAATTTGTGAATCTGAATCAGGCTATTTACTTAAAATGATAATATATACTGGAAACATCCATCACAAACACCAGTAATGCATGGATTAACAGGAACTATTAATTAAATACCAATGAAACTATTAATTACATAAAACAATGGTATCCAAGCAGCAATGTAATACATTTCTTTATAAAAAAACGACTTCAAACGCCACTCCAAAGAATAAAATCTCAATATACACATTGGATGAGGAGTAAGAAGCAAGCTTTAAGTTTCAAGCTTACTAAATAAATCCTTCACGATTGCAAACTTTTTAAAGAGACGTTTTTTTACAAGGTTTTATTTAGAGTCACCTGTCCCGATGTTTGTCATCAAATCTTGCAAATTAAATTTGATCCACTTCCCGGTTACCGATGGAGCTGAAATTTTGCACACATGTGTAAATCGCGTGACAATGCAATATAATGATGACATGGTGCTGATGATGGAGCTGGAAGGTGGCCAAAGGAACTCGTAATGAAACGACACAACCTCATCGAGTTTGGGCTCATTTGAATCATCTTGACGAGTAGTTTGTCTTTCAATGGTAACCAGGGTCTGATGATGGAGATGGAAGGTGATCATAGGAACTCTGTAATGAAACGACGCAACCCCGTCGAGTTTCGGCTCGTTTGATTCGTCTTGGCGAGTACTTTATTATTAACAAGAACATAATAAAAGCTTGTTTTAAAAAAGTTTTTTTTTTATTTACATAGATACTTGTTCTTCAGTTAAGAATGAGATTTGTCATTAAATATCAAATGCTTCGTTTTTGAAGATTAGAAAATGTGTAGATATTTCATACGCTCGACATCTGACACTTTGCAAAGAAAAACGTGTAGGTGGAACTCTGCCATTCTATAATCTGAAGCTATTAACAAGAACGCTTCATAGTAGACCACAACATCGCTCAACATCAAGCGATTTGTCAAAGCTCAAACCTATGAATGATTTCAAATATATATGTTTTTACTCGTACATATTGATTTAATTAATGCACTATCCTTACTGATCTCCTATTGCGATAGTGCAAGTCAAAATGCTAGTCTATCTAATTAGTTACATTTACAATTCAAAATAAATATTAAACAATTATATCATGATATGTTTCAGTTCCTGGTTAGCTTCCCTATTTATCAAGAACATAACATTGGCGACGTATTTCGAAGAACCCAAGTTGTAACATCTAGAAGCGACGAGAGTCGAGAAAAAATGAATCTGAGCCAGATTCAGGAATTTAAAATCAACGTGGATCGATTGTCCACGTATGTAAGCAGAGTTCGAGCGTGGCTCGAAATACATGATGTCAAACCGGCCGACTACTCCAAGCATCTAATAGCAGTTGTGGGAACGGAACCATTGGACTTGATGATCGACCTGTGTTTTCCAGAAAAACCAGAAAAATTCGACTTCGAAGCGCTTGTCAAATTAGTGGAGGTCCATCTGGCACCCAAGCGTTCAGTGATTGCCGAACGAATGATTTTCAGAGCATGCAGACAAACTGAAATACAAAGCTTCACGGAATATTTAGCGCAATCAAAAAAACTTAGCAAAATACACACAGAAAAATGTATTTGGTTTACTAATGGAGAGAGAAATTCAGGGGCGACAAGGCATATTAGGACACTTTTGTACATGCGTAGTAGGAAAACGCACATTGGGATGCTGTGCGCACGTGATGTCAATCATATGGTACTTGGGGTGGAGGCGATACGAAGGAAATCTATCCCCCCCTGCAGAATTTCTTACTTAAAAATAAGAAATGATGTGTAAATCGAGGCTTATGATGAATTAGATTAGATTATAAGCTATTCACACGTGTATCTTATGTATTAGTGAAAATACAATGTTTCTTAAATCATTTGTTTGTTTTATTCCTGTCTATTTAATTCTAAATGGATGTACGGTTGAACATCATCTCGTTTGATGGTAAGCAACGATGTAGCCAAGGATGGAGCACATCGATCTAAAGAAGTCTTTTCATTTAATCTAGCTTTAAAAATTCAGATCTCTAAAAAATAGATCGAATTCATTTGTGGCCGCAAAAAACAATAAAATCGGCCAAGTGCGAGTCGGACTCGCGCACGAAGGGTTCCGTACTATAGAAAATCGTATAAAATAACGAGAAATCAACAAAATTCCAAGTAGTAAATTGCAAACTTATAGGTAGGTTTTCGATACACATCCGGGCAGCATGACGACGCTCGCGCGAATACTCGGCTATGGCTCGCTCCGTGATGTTACCTGCCCCGCTACCCGCGCGGCCGTTGCTTAGCAACCGCCTCGCGCTCGCGCCACCACCACACCGCGGCGCGGCGCTCGCACCGCGTTTAGATGCACGGATTATTTTCATTTTATTTTAGGTATTTATTTTTATAGTTAATATATTTCTAAATATTTACTTACAAATATTCAAGTTTCTACCTGTTAATTAAGATCGAGTAAAAATTGCTTAAAAATAAAGTTCACGCTATACTACGTTTTTTGAAATGCAATAATATAATTTTTGGAGGTCCGGTCCGGTCCGGAGGTAGTAGATTGGTGACTAAGAATCGAATTCCAAAATAGAGGAAGTCCCCATGTGCACATGTTAGTGTGGTGTGAAGGCGTGCCTGACTTTTACACTCCAGAAGGAATTGAAATGATCGATAAGGTGGTAACGTGCTCTATAAATACTGAGTCTGATTCGGATGATCTCGTTAAGAAACTTCAGACTCATAAACAGACGTCAACTTGTTTCAAGAACCGCGATAACCCTGTATGTCGGTTCGGGTTTCCTAGACCTATAAGTGAAAGTAAACACAGAGAAACAAAGGAAGATTTTGTAATATAAAAAGGAGTTCTGATGAAACAATGATTAATGATTACAATGAAACTTTACTAAGGCAACATGGACATACAGCCTTGTGGTACTATTTCAGCTGTAGCGTACTATGTAGCTAAATATGCCAGTAAGAGTGAGTCAAACAAAAGTGGAGAAGTTATTAAAGATACAATTAGAAGTGCTAAACGTAAAGACGATGACGGTTGGCATCATTTTCAGTGTCCATGGCAATATTATCGCAAAGATTAGTAAGTGCTCCTGAGTATGCATTTCGCCTATGCCACTTGCCTTTGAAAATGAGCCTAGCCTTTTAAAACAGTTTTTATCAATAGCTGCAGACCCGAGAATAGGTTCAGAATGTTGCGTATGGAAGGAGAAGAAAATACAGTTTACAACAATATTATTGACCACTACGAAAACAGACCCGAAACTTTGAATGGTCTAAGTTTAGCATAATTCGCGGTTCGTTACGAACTCGGAGATCACGAAATGCAATACGTAGAGAGTGCACAGCGAGGTAGAATTATAACATTAAATAGTGGGAGACGTATGCGTCAAAGAACAAAGCCTGCTGTTCTGAGGCATAGATATTACACACTAGACAGTGATCGTGAAGCGTATTATTATAACTTGATATTGTGTCATATTCCATTCCGACGTGAATCAGATCTTTTGAATGACGATGAAATGGCAGAACAATGTTTTTACGGCGGCAACATGACTTAACACCATTATAACCAAACATGTCCGTTGAAAAATTTACATACGCTAAACAAGTTATCCAGCAAGCTTTACCACAAGCAGCTGGCACTGAGAGCGGTCCGGCAAATGTATCGCCTCGTTTGTAGCTTCGGTTAAAGCGACGTATTCCGCTTCTACAGTCGAAAGGGGGACGCTCTTTTGATTTTTCGACATCCAGCTTATAGCCGTGCCAGCATATTTGAAGCAATAGCCTGAAAATGATTTTCGGTCAAGCTTACAGGAGCCCCAATCCGCATCAGCCATACCGTACATGTCTTGGCCGGTCTTCGTGAATGTCAAGCCGACATTCTTTGTCGCTTTGAGATATCGAAGTACTCTTTTTGCGCACTTAAAGTGCTCTTCCTTGTAACAGTCATTAAACTGTGATAGGTAGCATAGAGCAAACATAATATCAGGACGTGTCGCCACTGCAAGATACATAAGCGTACCTATTAAATTTTTATACCTACGGAAGATTAAGATGTTGACTTTCATTTCTTCCACATCTTTCAAGTTTGAGGCCTGGCTCCATTGGTGTTAATGTAGTTTTGCAGTCTTCCATTTTGAATTTCTTTGGACTGTCTTCTATAAATTTCTGTTGGTAAATTTTAATTCCATCCTTATTAAATGTTAAATCTATACCGATGAGCCGTTTCGGTCTTCCCAAGACTTTTAGTTCGAATTTTGAATTAAGCAGGTCATTGACTTCTTTAAGTTTTCTAGGGCACGAGTAGGCAATCAATAGGTCATCGACATAGATAACTATTATAATTTTAACTCCTCTTTTCTCTAGTAGTTATACACATGGGTCAGCTTCTGATGCTCTGAAACCGATGTGTTTTAGTTCTGTGTCGAGCTTCTTGTACCATTGGGTTTGACTGGATGAATGGTTCATTGCTTAATTACGTTCCATCTAATATAAAAGCGAATATATCAGCTTCTGCAGTATCTTTGATACAAATAGCGATTCAATCAGAAAGTTATAGTAAATTGCTAGTATGTTTCTGGTATTGTTTCGCAGGAAATTACATAGGAGACATGAATCCAACATTGAGCTTCATATTCAATGATATAGACATTGTTTCATTAAAAGCAGATAATGGTGTTGTTAGATTAGCTGATACTGGAAATCTCATAATATGGGAGAGAATTGTTAACGAATATAGCTGGTTACACAGACACTGGGAGATTGATGTTTTTAAAGTAGTAATTTAAAGTTCTGATGAACTTTAAATGTGGAGCAAAGAAATTTGTTTCAGAATATCGGTACTGTTGTTCAAAGAGATATAAGCAGAGAACAAACTAAACAAACTTTTTATAACAGGTGGTGCAGGGTGCGGTAAAACATATGTGTTAAAGTTTATCGTTGAACTTATTAGACGTTGCTATGCGTCTACTGTCGAAAACCTAGAAAACCCAAAATTTGTTGAAATCGCTTCTGTGACTGGTGTCGCTGCTCGTCAAATTTCGGGACAAACATTGCTTTCTGTTTTTAATTTGCCAGTAGAAAAAGGACGATCTGTTACATACTGAGCAATGACATGTCATCGTTTGGAACAGCAAAGAAGAAAGTGGAGACATCTAAAATGGTTAATAATAATTAATGAAATGTCAATGCTGTCTTATGAACTATTGCGCATTATTCATTTACGTTTATAAGAGTTCAAAATTGCTACATCTCTTTTTGGCGATGTGCATGTATTGGTGTTTGGCGACTTGATGCAACTCCCGCCGGTCAATGGCCATCGGTGTTTGATCCAACCACCATGGTGTGACGCAGAAATATATCTATGGCAACAATTTTTTATGTGTGAATTAACTAAAATGATGCGTCAAAGAAATGATATAGAGTTTGTGGATTTATTGAATAATCTACGATTTGGTGAAATTACAACCGCTCAGATGGAATTGTTATTCGAAAGAAATCGCGTTCCGTTGTCAGAATGTTTTAAAGATGGAGCTGCTGTTAGAACTGTAAGACAAGTAGATGTCTACAATGCTAGAATGCTCGAAAACTGTACTGAACGTGTCTATACATTTCTAGCTGTTGACGAATCTAGGGAACCAGCAACTTGCGGTAAAATACCACCAGCAAACGCTATCTCCAACGATCCTAACAAATGTGGTGGACTTTTAAATAAATTGCAACTGTCTATTGGATCAAGAGTAATGCTCAGAAGGAATATGTCGGTGTCTGAAGGCTTAGTCAATGTATGTAGTATGTGGGTGTAGTGAAACGATTCCGGTGGCCAGCCCTAAGACGTGATCAACTTGAAGTAGGAGATTTGCCAGATGCCGTTTTAATTATCTTTGATGATCCCTCAATCAGTTCTTTAAATTTAAGGACCAAGATGGATATGTGGCAGTATCTCCTATTACCGTAACATTTCAAGCCAAACGTAGTTACCGGTGATGTGGAACGGCGCATTTTACCACTTATACTAAGCTGGGCAGTAACTGTGCACAAGTTACAGGGTACGACCATGGAAACAGCGGTAGTAAATTTAGCAAAAGCTCTGTTTGTAAAGGGAATTTCATACATAAGCTACATAAGCTTTAAGGGGTGAAATCTGTTAATGGTCTCGCCATCGATGAACTAGAACCCAATAAACTTTTAAAACAACCCCATGATCCCCAAGCATACAAAGAAATGTTGCGTTACGTAATAATCCGAAAGTTGCAATATTATCAAATCACAATCTATATTTTTTTATAAATACGAAAAAAATATCTTTGGTGCCTATTTTTTTTGGTCTGTAGCCACATATCGAAGTATTTTATCGTAAGTCGTTTAAAATAGTTGGTTTACGTACATACTTCGGTAGACGCTCATTTTTGATTTTATTTAGTGTTACTTTTTCCTTTTAAATTATTTTAATTTTATTATTTATTCATTTTTATTAATAGTATTTATTTATTTGTCGTTTTGTTTAAAACTAAAAAATATATTCACAAAACTTCACTAGGTATGTTCGTTTAATTTCTCAAACACACTTTACTACTATTGTAACGCCTAATTTTTGCGTTATTAAGTATTCCAGACCTTTTCACATAGTATGAGTGATAAACCTACCGAATTTCGTCCAAATCCGCCCAGTAGTTTGTAGCGTCGTTGATAAAAAAAGCCCATATCTTGAAAACTACTGGACCGATTTTGACAAAACTTACAGTGACTACTGAGTTGAAAGATACTTTATTCAATAAAAAAGATTTTGAAATACTTCTAGTTTCTGCGTAATGCGTGAACAAACCACACAAAGACTTATGAAATTTGGCACACATGTTTAGAAGCTGGTATAGACTAACATATACAAAAATTGTGCAATTCTGACAATATTACAAACATACAGGTCGAATTGATAACCTCCTTTTTTAAGTCGGTTAAAAATGTATTATAATAATCGGACTACTGGCTACTAAACGTCACAAGATTATTGATAACTACACTATTCACGGCCAGCGTCTAACGAGAACCGATATCGTCAAAGATCCGATTTTTTTCTATAGCGTTATATTTGTATGTTGTGCTTATCACAACCAAAGCTAATCAACTGCTTGGGTTTATTTTTAGATCTACATATTTATACTTAAAGGCTACAAAACCTCAATCTTTTTTTTTGTTTTTTTTTTGTTTGGGCCTACTCTACATAAAGTGCATATCGAAGAAATAGAAAGGGTACGAAATTATGTTTAAGTATCAATGTTGTCACCGTCAACAGATTACTATGTATATAAACAAAAGTAGCACCCGAATGCTTTCACAAATAAACTTTAACACCAAGTACAAAGTTAGTAGTAGTGTTGTATGAAATGTCCCTAAATATTTATTATTATTATTTATTTTTTCAAACAGATCGAATTAAATATCCCTTTGTATTACTCACTTACCAAAATAATATTACATCCACTAGTTAATAAGTTATTGATATTTTTGCTCCAAAATTCTCATTTTATATTAAATCAGTAATGGATATCCTATAAAATATACCAAACCCATTAAATCAAATGCACATTAAATAAATATAGATCTATTTAGTCAAACATAAAACATAATAATGTAAGTAGATATTTACCATATGTAAATTTGTTACAGAATATATACATATTATACAGATACATGAACTACAGCAGAGTTAAACTACCAACTCCAAAAGAGTTGCCAAGGTAATTAGTTTTTGAAATCGTATTCAGCAAACATTAAATTAAATAAATTTATCTCTTCGGTGACTTGTAACCAAGCGTAAATATTTTATGGCTCCTCATATTCTTATATTCCCCAAAATATCCCCTACCGAAGTATCTAACATTCCACAACGAAGTATGCTGCTTCACGACGATACTCAAATAAAAACCTCGTTTATACTCGGGTATTCACGAGCCACACTGCCAAAGCTACGAATAAAATTTTGTGGTATTTCAGAGCGTTGTCATAAAGAATCACACACGAATCCACGCGTTGCGTGCTAGACACGAAACATGACAAAACTTCGTATTTCACAAACAAGTTTCATGTGAGTACCTACCCTACTGATATCTTCCTCTGTCAACTGTTTTGGTTTATTTACATCTTTGTCATCCATCTTTAAACAGTTCTATTGATCGGCAGTCACAAACGAAACTACTAATTATGGTTTACGTAACAAAAATTAATTAAAACCCGAAAACTAAAAACAAAACACGACCGCAAAAAAAGTCGCCCGTCATGATGCGGTTTTAAAAAACAACTGATAGGTACACATTACGGGGACGCGTTTCAGAGGTATATTAAAAGAAAGAGAAAGTATGGTAAATTAGAGCAATATGGATTATTAATGTTAAAAGTAATTTAGTTTGTCCCATGGAAGTAGCGTGATGTCACGCGCGATCCACAGTGGGCACCGCCTGGTACCGCCACGTTACCCCCTGATACCGTGTCCGGGTGCGCTCAATAAAATACACCAACCACTAGCAATGCTTTAAATGTAATATAATTACATAATATTGATGATCATCACATTACCTTCGGACACAAATGCACACGTTAACGTTCGTTCAATTCTACATTCTTATATTTATATTCGACTACGATAAATACATTTTCGTAAAATGCATTACACAAATGCCGACCTTTTTTATGTACTCAGTTGGTGGATAAACGTAGATTTATGTGTGTAGTGAGTGTAAAATAAAAAGCCTTTAGCAGAAAATTCAGCCACTATTTTTTTTTATATATTGGTGGAAACTGCATGTTTAGTCTTATTGTAAAAGAAAAAAATAAAAAGCGTCATATGTCAAACTTTCATGACTGTCACTGTCACTTTTTTCGACATTGTTTGATTTGTATGACAATGTTAACAAACGGTATGCCCCTCGAGTTCGTCTCAAACTACCACAGCCTCGACTCGAGCTGTTAATTTCATTCACATGGCTGCTTTGATTTTTAATTCCCTCCTTGAAGAACTGAAGGAACTTCCTTACAGATTTTTTTGTTCACAGTTGTTGGTGAAGGAGTGTTTTTACGAAGTTAATGAGTTTTTAAATAAAATGGCATGACGCATGTACATGCTTACGAAAGGGCTTGTAAATGATAAAATGTACATATTTTCTTTTTAATGGACTTCATTTTTATTATTATATCTAAATAAACAATTATTTTTGACATTTAAAATACTCAATTTATTATAATTATTTGACGTACCTAAATTATTTATTTTGCATGACCGTTATAGTCGTTAATGGATGGACAAACTTAGCAGTAAGACCTTATGATTTACACTGCAGGCCAAAAGTTTAAGACCATCTTAATTAAAGTAAGAAAATTAAAGAGGATTAATTGAGGATGCCAAACCATGTTTTTAACACCCCTTGTGCCTCTTTCTCTTCCAAATATCCTCTGCATAATTTTGAGCTATGCTTAGGATCATTGTCCTGTTGGAAAATGAATCCATCTTCAATTAATCGCAACTCCGAAGGAACGGCATTTTGTTCTATTTTTTTTTTTTTATTGTTCCTTTTCCATAATTCCGTCAATTTTGATTAAATCACCAGTTCCTTGGCTAGAAAAGCAACCTCAGACCGTAATTGAGCCACCACCATGCTTGATTGTTGAGACTACACAGTCTGGCATCATCTTTTCTTGGGCACTGAGTCGTACGTAAATTCTTCGTTTTGAACCGAATAGCTCAAACTTGGATTCATCGGTCCAAAGAACTTTTTTAAAATCATCTTCAGTCCAATATCGATCTTGTTTTGTGGCCTTAGCAGAGGTTTCGAACAGCGACGCGACCATACAACTTCGCATCTCTCAGTTGCCGTTTCACTCTAGTCAATGATAAAGGTTAAACACTGGTTTTGTTTACTTCAACGCGGATTTCTGGTGCTGTTAAGCGCCTAGTTCGCTTGCTGGTAACAACAATGATATGATCTTCACTTGACGTAGTAGCTCTCGGCCTTCCCGAGCGTGGACGATCTTGAAAACTGCCTGTCTCCCTGTATCGAGTTATTGTGCCATGAACACAAGTCTTCGATAACTTCAATTGTAAAGCAATCTCGCGTTCGGATTTGCCTTCATTATGTAAAACAACGATGGCAGAACGCACTTCACTGCAAATTTCGCGTGCATTTCCCATTTTAAGATGTCTTCACTGTAGAAACCATAAGTTTAGACTAATTAAGATTGTTTGTGAACAAACCCATGTAAACTTAGGTAAATAATCCTAATTATTGACTAATGGGAAACAAAAGCAAAGCAATTAGTTATTAGCACATCATAAAAATATATTTACTACTCTACCACCTGGCTGCTGGCAGCGTTTGTCGGTGTTTGAAAACAATACATGTTTATTGACCAATAACTTGAAAGTAAATAAAATAATGACGTCTTCAGATATTCGCTATTAACAATAGAATATGCAGGTGTACATTTATTTTATTTATCTTATGGGATTTCGTTACAATTGATAGATAATTATGTTGTTTAAGCGTGGCCCGTTCCCAGCAGTGGGACAGTTTGTACAAACAGGGCTGATAAAAAAAAAAAAAAAAAAAGCGTGGTCTTAAACTTTTGGCCAGCAGTGTATATACATTAACGAGCAAAAATAAAGAATTTGAATTTGACTTTGACCCGCCTTTTTCTCTCTGTACGCAATTTTGATACAACCTACAAGATTTGTTCGTAATTATTGTGTTCTCATTTATTTTTACATGCCGTGTTGTAATTTGGAGGATTTAAATATAAAACTTACCAAAGCAGAAGTCTTGAGGGAGATCGAGAGGTTCTATGGACAGTTATACACATCGGTCGCAAAACCTGTTAGCAGTTTGGGTAAAGATCCAAGAGCCAAACTGACTCGACATTATACCGAAGATATCCCGGACATCAGCCTGTACGAGATTAGGATGGCCTTGAAACAGCTCAAGAACAACAAGGCACCGGGCGATGACGGAATTACATCAGAGCTACTGAAAGCGGGTGGAACACCGGTACTGAAAGTCCTTCAGAGGCTCTTCAATTCCGTCGTGCTTGAAGGTACAACGCCAGAAACATGGAACAGAAGCGTGGTGGCGCTGTTCTTCAAAAAAGGAGACAACACTTTGCTGAAGAACTACAGACCTATCTCGCTTCTGAGCCATGTCTATAAGCTGTTTTCAAGGGTCATCACGAATCGTCTTGTTCGATGATCATGATAATCATCAGGTTCGATGACTTCCAGCCTCCCGAACAAGCCGGTTTCCAAAAAGACTATAGTACCATAGACCACATCCACACGCTGCGGCATGTGATACAGAAGACCGAAGAGTATAACTTGCCCCTTTGCTTAGCGTTTGTGGACTATGAGAAAGCCTTTGATTCGATCGAGACCTGGGCGGTGCTTGAGGTTTTCCAACGATGCCGTATTGACTATCGGTATGTCGAAGTGCTGACCAACAGGAAGAGAAGTAGCACAACCGGTCCAGCCTTCTCTACTAACCCCAAAATTAATCGGTAATCAAGCTCATATAGAGAGCACACTTTCAACTAATATGAAATATAACAGTGAGAAGGAAGAAATAGTTTAATATCAAGAATTGTACAAATATTTCACGGACTAAGTAATCAGACACCTTATCATCACCAGATACATTCAAAAGTATACTCATATATGAATTAAGTTTAGTTTAGAAAACTATTTCAAAAGTTATATCAAAATAATTTCATTGATAGGCTAACTATTTATCATCCCGCCCTCGTACATCGTACGGAAGCCACCAGCAAATTATGTCGAAGGTACTTTATAGGTAAAGTAAGTTTGTGTTGACTGCACGGCCAGCCTAAGAGTTATTAATCCGCCGAAAGGCCTCTGACCTGGCTTGATGATTCTATATAAGTAAGCTCTAAGAAGTTTAAAATGGCAAAAAAGTCTACAAATGTAGAATGTTTTTTTTTTGTGCGCAAGATAGATTACCACCAACTCGCCTGATGTTAAGCTACGATGTGGGCGAGGATGGAGCTCGTCGAGCTAGAAGATCTATTTATTCTAGCCATGAAAATTCCAAGATTGTAGTTCTCAGGAAACAAAGGCGGAAAAAATTCAATTCCTGTGCAGTACGCATCAAAAACGTAGGCCGATATCGCTGAGACCGATTTTTCGCATTTCAAGGAGAAGTGGGTGGTAATTCGCAGACTTTCTGCTAGTCCTGTAGTGAAATGGGGAGGGTGGAATTATGTCGTGAAGCTCTTGCGCACACTCCTCGAAATGAAAAGGTTTTTAGAGAAGTCTAGATATCAAAGCGAGAGAAGCCTTTATTGGAATAGAGAAGAAAAGAAGCTCATACTATCTTTGAATTCAGATCATATTAATTCAAAAAAACTAGGTGTTATTTTACGACAGTAAAAATCATTGTACAACACTGATATGATAAAAATACTGTTTAATACTCATTCGTAGTCGGCTGGAAACCAGTGTCGTCCTAATTATGCAATCCTCACAAAGAGAAAAAAAAAATATGTTGGAGTAGTACGGTGTGTATCTATTACAGCTGGTTCCCACTTGTCGGGTGGCGGATCCGTATATTAATCGGATGTCGGCACGTTTGTTCACACTTCGGTTAATAATCGGTTGTCGGCTAATGTCGAAGCTGGTGCCAATATTTAGCACTCTACGCGAGGCGACTGTGCACAATAGACGTCGACGAAATTCTTGTTGTGATGTATTATTATTTAAAAAGAAAACAAAGAAAGAGAGCCAAGGAAAGACAGTAGTCGGCTCCGACACCCGATAAATGTGAACAGCGTTATTCTTACTCATAAGCGATCGAGATCCGACACGATTTTTTTCCAGGCGAAGAGCTGGCAAAACACCCGACATTTATTGTCAGCGCCGACACAAAATCGGTTTCCGATAAGTGGGAATAGCTTCATAGAAAATGCTCTGCCACTGGAACCTCAGCTTAATATACGGTTCCCACACCCGACAAGTGGGAACCAGCTTTTATTCTACCCGCTAAGATCCCCAAACCTGTTCCATGTGGTGTATGCGTGGGAAGGTATTATGCCAACTTCAAAAATTGCAGGATGCACTGAATTGGTCTTCTCCACTAGATATACTTACATATACATCTGAACTTTGTAACGGTACAGGTTTACTGCCCCGTACAATTACACAAATATTTTTAATAAAAACTTATCGATGAAGTTTGGACATAAAGAATGGACACTAACAAACTTTATAATCTCATTTTAATTAAGCTCTCTACATGGTTTTACTAATAAAAGACTATATTATATAAAATGATACCTCGATAGATTCATGCTTGGTAAAATTATTATGAAAATCAACTTAAGCTTTCTTCCGTAATGATATTAGAGATAATTGTGTATATTTTCTTGGCTCTTCCTGCTTCGGAATATTGTCTTGAGCTGAAAACAAAACAAATTCAAATGGTTAACTATGTTATATTATTTCAAATAAAAATTGTGGTATAAATTATAGCCTAGATCTTCTAAAATTAAACTAATATAATCTAAAATACTAATTCTTATTTAACTACATTTCTAAGTCATTTCTAATGAGATTTAAAACTTAAAATCCTGTATTTAGTGTCACTATAATTACAATTTTGAGGTTAACTGATATTAGCTTATCAATGGATTGATAAGACAAATTAGGGTTAACTAATCTAACTGATTGATATAAAAGTCACTTTATTTAAGCCTTCTGCAACCTTTACTAAATATAAGAACAAATTAACACGAAGGAAAAGGTACCTGAATGCTTTAATTCCATTGATCACTTATTTATTTAGAACTCAAAATAAATCTCCTTTTAACAATATTTATATGAGTTGTTGGTATTGTCCTTGGCTGGAATCGGATTTATAGTTGAAGAGGCATACGGGAGCTGTAATCAATAGAAATAAAATGTTTAAAAAATGACTAATTACATTAAAAATCTAAATGTCTTTGGCCTTTTTAAGAACATCAAAAGTCTTTGTTAATAGAGTTAATATCTTAAGTAGTCTAACGGGTCTATAAACAGCTCGATCAATGCTGAAATTTCAATAGATTTATTGTAAGCAAAATTTTCATGAAACTCGAAACTTTGAGGTTATGTACCTATATGAAATAATTAATTGAACAAAAATTACTGTAATATCTTGAGAGAATAATGGCGGAATTATGTTAGATTAAACTTACCTGGAAATCCATGATGAAGGATGGGATCGTGTTGTTGTCGTGAATTTGTAGCATAATTCAATTCTTGCAAATCCAGGAGAAAACCATGTTTTTCTATTAAAACTTGTCTACCATATCTTCTGGCTCATCTTTGGTTAAATTTAATCAGTTCTCTTCTTAACACATTACATATTTTACTATATTTTTAAACACATTTTGTAAACAAAACAGGAATGATTGAATTTTCAAATCACAAAATGGCGCTGAGTAAATGTTTTATTATTCTATTTGTCATATTATTTCGTTTATGAAACTAATTTCTTGTATTTATATCTTGTAACAAAAATCATAAAAATTAATATGGAAGACGTTTTTCGAATGTACATTAAAGTTTGAATTAAATAAACTCAAAGCAAACATTTAGTTCAAAGCAAAGACGCCATATTGTGTAGCATAGGTCGGAAAACTGTAGTCTATGGCAAAACTGTCATTGGTGCAAAAAGTCTGAGAAGTCGGAAAAGTCGGAAAACTCGGAAAACTCTCAAAACTCTCAAAACTCTTAGAACTAGCAAAAGTCGCTCTTGTGCAGAGCTCTGTGGAAAGAAGAAAGGAGTACGGGGCGAGGGAGTCGTGATTAGTATATAAGGGATCGAAGCGTGGAGTCGGGACTCAGTCGAAGATCAATTTTCGAATTAGTATAATCAGTTCGTAATCAAATTTAAAAATAGAATCCGTCCAAGATCAATTTTCAATTCAGTGTTCAATTATTTGGAAGTGCGCGTTTCTCCTTACGCTCTGTTCGGGTTGCCTAATTTTTGGGAAAATTTTAATATTAGTTTGCGTAATCTAAAGAAGAAATAGGGAAGTAATTTAATTTTATTATGATTAATTTTTGATTAACCTAATTAATTATGGTTTATTAATTTTGTTGGTTACATAAAGTCGTGGTCGATAAATTAGGTTTATTCTGGAGGTTCGCCATAAGAAGCCCACTGCTAGGCATGGGCCTCCCCAGGTATTTCCAACAGGTCCAATTGGAAGCGGCTTGCGACCAGCGTCTTCCCGCCTCTTGTGTGAGGTCGTTTGTCCATCTTGTGACTGATCTTCCTACGCTGCGTTGTCGGTATGTAAATTTAATATTTTTTACAATAATAAACTTTTGATTTCTAGGCTGTGTTTATAGGTTGGCGGGAGGCGACTATGATCATAGAGTCAGGTCAAATGTATTCTATTGTGTCAGCCAAATGTATTAATGTATTATGTTATTCCAGGAATGTTGATTGTAACCAAATAAGTTAACTGAAATTATAGATTTAATTTCTTTTCAAATTAACCGGTCTTTAGTGTTCTAAAAATTCATTCCATAAGGAACGCTGAAGCACTATAATCATATTTACCAAGTTTAAGAGATTTCATCATTATAGACGGAACCCGGTACAGAATAATCGAGTCTTTCTTTACGTTATACTAAAAATGATATTGGGGAAAAAACAGACATAGACAAAGGAAGCTCTAGGAAAAACTAACCTCTCTAAATATTGTTGAATATAAACAAATAAACTGAAATTATAGATTTGATTTCTTCTCAAATTAACTGATTAAAATTACAATGATTTGCTTGAATTCTAGCTAAATATGTACATAAAAGTTGCAGAGAATTGTGACTACTTAAGGGCGAATAGAACCGGTGTTTTACTATAGGTTGGTGAACGCCAATTTATATTTTCAGTCAAAAGGTACTGTGTGAGTTTTGTTCTCCTTTAATGAGATCTAATAGGGCAGATTGTCCCTAAGGTCAATTAGAATTCACTAGAAACAGGAATTCGACCTTTCTACATTGGATTTATTGAAGGATAGCATGACAAACAGAAGTCAGATTGACTGAACGATTTCATATTATTAATGGATGAGGATTATACTGGTTAAATTGTACAATATTTATAATTTCAGTTTATCTTGTACTTAAATGAAAACAAGTATGACCTAGAGAACAGGAAAGATATACTTAGGATATGACTAGACTCAAAATTATGACAATTACTGACTTGACTTCCAAAACCCCAGGAACCGGTCTGTGGGTTTATTTGTTTTGGTAGGAGTGCGAAATAATGTACTTACAGACAATACACACGTCCTCTTGAAAGAAAAAAGGGAGTTCCCAGTCCTTTGCTTGTAGCTATGACTGAGTATAATTAATAAATATGACTTTTAAGACTGAATTTTACAATAGAGTCTATACGGAAGCCGTTCTTCCGAGATCCCAAAATGGAGGTCACTCATTCCCAGATAGTCGGCGGAGTGAATCGAAACAGGCGTTGGTTTTGGGGCCTGTTTCATTACAAAAAAATATAAAATATTTTCTACTGACTCGACTCGATCTTACAACTTCCAGAACTACAGACTTAACCTTACTCAAATGTATATCTTTCTAGGTAAGCTCTATGTTTCATATATGATTACTGATCGAATTCATTAGAATGCTAGGCATAACAGACATATTACAATTATGTAGGGGTCGTTAACTTCATCACATTTCAGGTACCAATTCTCAGATAGGCTAGATTGATCTAATATATTCATTTCCAATGCTTTACTGGGTTACGACGACACACAACGTAAGGGGTCCTATTCACTAGACGATACACGAGCCATTCCTATTCACTAGACGATACACGAGCCATTAATCTAACAATTAGTCAATTTACGAGCCATTTCTAACTACTAGACGATACACGAGCCATTGTTATACTCTAGACTTTCACGAGCCAATACTAGGTAGCAAAGTGTTAGGATTTACTCTCATTCATTTACTAAATTACTTACCTGTGTTTTAATACCACCTAGGTTTGCATAAGTAGGAATGTTAAGCGACAAAAATAGATTTAAACACTTACATTATAAGTAGAGAACCTTTCTAATATCCTCCTTTTTGTAGTAGGGTAAATATTTCTTATTAGGTCATGTGTTTTATAGTGGGTAATATATTATATTAGTGGGGTCAGTTAGATTAGCAGTTAGTATAAAGTAAATAGGAGTAGACATAACATTGCAATTAGGTGCTGCAACATAGGGTATCAGGCTTCAGGTTTCAGGTTTTATATATATTTCTTAGACGCAATTTAGGTTTAGCACGTAGGCAGGCTAACCAGGTTTTCTTATATCTATATTTCTTAAAAGTAATTTAGGGGTAGAGGGTAAAGTAGGCGGAAAGGGGTGTTGGTTAAGTTTGGTTACGTTTGGTTAGGGTTAGACTAGATTATCATTATTACTCTTTATTTCTTTTTAAAATTAGATTGACAGGGAACAAGTTACAAAGTGGTGGTGCCTTTGACCAAGATCTGAACTTCTGTTAAATTCATCATCATTCTTTCAAAATAAGTGATGTGCCTCTCACATCACAAAGTTTTGCCGTGTAGTGATACGAATTGCGATTGGAAATGAATATATATGTAGGCAATGATTTTATCTATAGGAATTTACTTCTAGATTCTCTTCTCATTAGTTTAGGAAATACTTTAATTTCATTTGTGTAGTAGGTCAAGAATGTTTACTTAGGTACATTAAAACTAACTTCAAACTTCTTAATAAGTGACACACCAGGTAGATAAATATTTTAATAACATTAGGTTACAATATTTTACAAATTTAACATTTTAAAATTCAAATAGTAAATTCACAAAACCTTTAAAATAATACAGATCACTATTTCAAATTAGAATTTCATTCCAACAGGCAAAGCCAGGAGCAAAAGCTAGTATAGTAACAACTTCAGTAGTCAATTTTGTTGTTTGATATTAAACATATTCCAGGGATAATTTATTTCATTTTACTAAAACCCGTTAATAATGTTCTATAATGTTTCATTTTGCTAAAATAAAATTGTCAATTTTCAGCAGATTTAAGTAGCACTTGATTTACAACATTCTTTTGTTTTATTTTACATATAGTAACATACAAATTTATGGTTTAAATAAATATCATTTGAAAGGTATAAATCCATTTTATAAATCTTTCAAGACATGATTTCATTTACTTACATTTAATGACTAGGAATTGTTGTTTCATAGAATATTAACTAGAGTTTTATGTGATTGATTTAGATATTGCTTGATTAAGATTGATTAAATCAGGGGTTGTACTAATTAGACAAATCATCTTTCATCAATAAAGTAAAAGGCAGGCTTACCGGGCGTTAGTAAGATTACCTGACTTTTGGGTAAAGCATATTGAAGATGTAACTTAAAAACTTTGTCAGGTCATTCTGTGTAGTGTAATTAATATTTTAGCCAAGTTTCATCAAAATCTATGAGCTAGTTTTGATTTTATAGTCGACGCCGTAAAAAACAGAACGATAGAAAAAAGTTTAAAGTCACTGTTTTAATACCAAATAATGTTTTCTCAAATTAACAGCTTTATATATATTTACAGAATACCTTTTGTACATACAAGTAAATGGGTAAATTATAAACTCAACACATATTCACTTAGGTTGCCAACTTTATTTCAGATTATTATAAAATTAAATCACTTTACTTATGGTTTTTTTTTAGCATAATTTGACTTATTCTGGTATATGATCTTTGCTTGGTTTATCAGATGAATTTTAGCTATAAATAATCATATTAAGGTACCTTTTAACACTTGGAAATTAAAACACTATCAATACTTTTAGCTACATTCAATCAATAGGTTATCAACTTAACATTTTGTATATTTTATAATGATAGATTTTTCAAACAAATTCTTCTCCCATGTTAAGTATTCACTTTTCCAAATCATATTCTATACAGAGCGTTGGTTTTATGTAACATTTATTGCATCATAACAAAAGACTTGTAAATTTTTGTTTATATTTTCGTACAGGTTCCATTTAGTCCGGTTTTCTGTATGTTTGCAGTTTTATTCTGTGCGTGTATTCTTCTTTGTATATTCTGTGTGTCTCTGCATGTATTCTGTAATAAAAACATGAAACATTATAGCTTAGTTTCGACAATGATAGATAGATAATTGAAAATCGAACGTAATAATTTTGATACTAAACAAGACTAAGTACTTACTGCGTCCGGGATGATAATTTTATTCTGTACTGAGATAAAATTAGCGGGATATTGCGGTTGTCTTGAAGCGAATCCGAGATTTTCTTTCCAAATTCTATTATTTTGTGTTTCATAGCCATTTTGTATGTCTGTTTGCTAACGAACGAGAGAAAATTATTAGTGATGTACCTTAATCAAAATTAGGACATAATTATGTAATCGATTATTTTAGTGCGATTCGATTGTTATGTGTTGGAAGTGTTTTGATCTAACAACTTGTTTTCAGTTACACAATTGAACCACGCATAGAACTTTATTTACTCCTATATTTCCTGTGTATAATTTATATTTCGTTCGTTTTAGCTTATGTTCTTTTCAATACATTAACATCAGGCAAATTATTAGCAAGCTAACGCATGTAAGCTGTTGATATATCAGAACAAATTTAAAAGTAATGCGAGTGAAGTCAGGTTAACATCATAGTTCATAAAATATGTCAACTCGAATTTTAACACAAATTAAACTAATCGAAATTACAATTACTTTATAGTTAGACTAAATTCACATATTTTATTTCCCGTATAATCAAAATTGTAATCGATAAAATGTAAAGTAAGATTTTTAATAGATAAAATATCACATCACTCGTAAGCTTAAAGAATAAAATTAACATTATCTATGCTTGATTGCTTTTTTTTATTTTTTTTATTGCCCAGATTGCCCTACAGGCAGGCTAAGGCCGTTTAGCCATACTGCCATAAGGTTGATTGCTAAAGACGAAGACAGTTAGTTCCAATTTTGTTCGTTTCATCCAGCGCTATAATCGTTTATTATGTAAAACTTTAGAACTAGAAGTCATTGACATTTTATAGAGTAAACTCGCGGGAGTATTTGAATTACAAATATTTATTAGTGATGTAGTGACGTGTTTTTCTTTTAATATTGCTGTTTTCAGGTGATAGGATTTACAGATTTTTCAAATGTACAATTATTTTCGAGGAGAAGTACAGGCTGTAATGATGATGTATGTATGTTTTGACAATTATTTTTATTGCAATATTTTAACCAACTACGTAAAGATGGTAATATTTTCGAGAGATACCTGTGGTTCGAATCCCGGAGGGTGAAATTATTTGTGTTACATATTTTCTTTGATCTTGTTGTGAAGAAATGTTATGTTATTTGTATAACTATTTTAAAATTTTATCCGACAACGTTAAAGAGGCGATGTTTTCGAGTGTGAATAAGAAGTTTAGTACTTGGGTTTTGGTTGCGTTAATAATATTACATAATTTTTTATTATGCGTAAGGTACCAGATTTAGGGTTGCCAGTTGAGTGTCTTATAAAAATCTAGATTTAAGATAATTTTGTGGTCAAACGATTTATTTGAATTTTCCTGAAAGGTTAGAAGTTTTTCAGACGGGGGGTCGAATTTTAATAGGTTGTATTGTAACAGGGGAAAATTTATTAAGAGGAGATTATCTTAAGAGGAAAGTAACGGGGTTTTGTTAAGAGTAAATTTTAATTAAAGTTTAAGAGGGAGGTTTGGAGTAAATCTTTTTAAGAGGGTCAGGTTTGTTAAGAGTAAAGTTTTCTTAAGGGGGGGCTTGTTAAGGGTGTAACTTCATTTTTATTAAAATTATTTTTCCTTTTCTGGGGTTCGACGAAAACCTGATCGGACTTATTTAGTTGTGACTTTGACTTTACTGTCTTTGACTGAGTTCTTAATTTTGGGAGTTGCGACTTTGACTTTACTATCTTTGACTAAGTTTTTATTTTCGAAAAAAAGTATTTTATGATACCTAGATGATGTACTTGTGAGAATAGGGTTGTCATAAAATAAAATAAAATAGGGTTGTCAAAATAAAAAAAAAATATTGGTAGAAATAATTTTGAATTTTTTTTGTAACATTGGGTTGACATAAAAAAAAAAAAAAGTTTAATTAAAATTATTGTACAGTTAGAGATAGTAATGTTAGGAATGGTTGCAGCTAAGGGAAAATACACAATTGATAAAGCGTATTTACAAATTTAATTCAGTATGAATGTTTCTTAATCATAACATGGTTAAGATGTTTAAGGTAACTTTTACGGATAAATATAAATTAATTTTGTTGGGTTTTCGATTAAATTTTATTTGTGAATTATTTTGTAAAACATTCAATAACAACTTAATTTTATTAGTTGGATGTTTTCTTTTGTTAACATGTATACTTTTAAAAGTTCCTTGAAATTTAACAGACGGGGGGTCGAGCGTAGTTAATAATGAAGGAGTAAAACTAGTATTTGTCTATTTTGAGTAACGTAAAATTTTGAAATGTGCAAAATTACTTCGTTCTATTTCAAACAGTACGGTATTACGCAGAGTCAGTGTGATTGCACAAAGAAAGGCGTGGTGAAAGTAGAATGAGGTTTTTGTTTAGATTTTCAAATGTAAGACAGTATGATGAATGGTGGGTGATGAGTGTTTATATGTGAAAGGTATCTTTAGGGTTATAGAGTGGCATGCGGCATATCGATGCTAGATTTAGGACGGGTTTGTAAGGATTCGACGTTTAACATCACACTACATCAGTTAAGTCTCTTATAGGAGAAAATTTGGTGCTAGGGGTAAATTTTGACGACAGCAACATATGTTGCTTATAAGGGGCTTTAATACTGCACAAGAAGCGGACATGATACCTACTCACACTCCACATGCGCCCGACGATATTACTTAAACTGTGGTTGCGGCTTATGGTGAGATACAGCGGTCATCCGGTTTATTTTCATTTTTGCTTAAGGAGGTATCTGAATCTTGTTAGGGTCGTGTTAGTCTAGTTCTAGGGTGAGCGAAAAATTGGCTCGATCTTAGACTGGTGACACGGGGTCAATCTGATCAAAGCAGCCTCACAACCTGTTTCCTTTCCAGGGTTTGGGAATCTCTGTAAATGTGTTAATATAGCGGAGGCTAATGTATTAATAAGCCATAATGTCAAAACACTGCAGGTTGACTAAAATTGGATGGGTTTAAATACACTTTATTCATATTGTGATAGGGATACACCCTCATTCATTAACACATAATTATTATGTTGGAAATCGAATCCTAACAGACTTAAATTTTGCACTTGCTTTCAGTTAAATATGAATTTTATTAATTAAATAGGAAAATATTTGTGATGAACTTTAAATTTATTTTGAAAAATTCGCTTCGTTTACATAACATTGCTCCTTCACGAATTTTGGGGGTCGGATGTAACGGTACAGGTTTACTGCCCCGTACAATTACACAAATATTTTTAATAAAAACTTATCGATGAAGTTTGGACATAAAGAATGGACACTAACAAACTTTATAATCTCATTTTAATTAAGCTCTCTACATGGTTTTACTAATAAAAGACTATATTATATAAAATGATACCTCGATAGATTCATGCTTGGTAAAATTATTATGAAAATCAACTTAAGCTTTCTTCCGTAATGATATTAGAGATAATTGTGTATATTTTCTTGGCTCTTCCTGCTTCGGAATATTGTCTTGAGCTGAAAACAAAACAAATTCAAATGGTTAACTATGTTATATTATTTCAAATAAAAATTGTGGTATAAATTATAGCCTAGATCTTCTAAAATTAAACTAATATAATCTAAAATACTAATTCTTATTTAACTACATTTCTAAGTCATTTCTAATGAGATTTAAAACTTAAAATCCTGTATTTAGTGTCACTATAATTACAATTTTGAGGTTAACTGATATTAGCTTATCAATGGATTGATAAGACAAATTAGGGTTAACTAATCTAACTGATTGATATAAAAGTCACTTTATTTAAGCCTTCTGCAACCTTTACTAAATATAAGAACAAATTAACACGAAGGAAAAGGTACCTGAATGCTTTAATTCCATTGATCACTTATTTATTTAGAACTCAAAATAAATCTCCTTTTAACAATATTTATATGAGTTGTTGGTATTGTCCTTGGCTGGAATCGGATTTATAGTTGAAGAGGCATACGGGAGCTGTAATCAATAGAAATAAAATGTTTAAAAAATGACTAATTACATTAAAAATCTAAATGTCTTTGGCCTTTTTAAGAACATCAAAAGTCTTTGTTAATAGAGTTAATATCTTAAGTAGTCTAACGGGTCTATAAACAGCTCGATCAATGCTGAAATTTCAATAGATTTATTGTAAGCAAAATTTTCATGAAACTCGAAACTTTGAGGTTATGTACCTATATGAAATAATTAATTGAACAAAAATTACTGTAATATCTTGAGAGAATAATGGCGGAATTATGTTAGATTAAACTTACCTGGAAATCCATGATGAAGGATGGGATCGTGTTGTTGTCGTGAATTTGTAGCATAATTCAATTCTTGCAAATCCAGGAGAAAACCATGTTTTTCTATTAAAACTTGTCTACCATATCTTCTGGCTCATCTTTGGTTAAATTTAATCAGTTCTCTTCTTAACACATTACATATTTTACTATATTTTTAAACACATTTTGTAAACAAAACAGGAATGATTGAATTTTCAAATCACAAAATGGCGCTGAGTAAATGTTTTATTATTCTATTTGTCATATTATTTCGTTTATGAAACTAATTTCTTGTATTTATATCTTGTAACAAAAATCATAAAAATTAATATGGAAGACGTTTTTCGAATGTACATTAAAGTTTGAATTAAATAAACTCAAAGCAAACATTTAGTTCAAAGCAAAGACGCCATATTGTGTAGCATAGGTCGGAAAACTGTAGTCTATGGCAAAACTGTCATTGGTGCAAAAAGTCTGAGAAGTCGGAAAAGTCGGAAAACTCGGAAAACTCTCAAAACTCTCAAAACTCTTAGAACTAGCAAAAGTCGCTCTTGTGCAGAGCTCTGTGGAAAGAAGAAAGGAGTACGGGGCGAGGGAGTCGTGATTAGTATATAAGGGATCGAAGCGTGGAGTCGGGACTCAGTCGAAGATCAATTTTCGAATTAGTATAATCAGTTCGTAATCAAATTTAAAAATAGAATCCGTCCAAGATCAATTTTCAATTCAGTGTTCAATTATTTGGAAGTGCGCGTTTCTCCTTACGCTCTGTTCGGGTTGCCTAATTTTTGGGAAAATTTTAATATTAGTTTGCGTAATCTAAAGAAGAAATAGGGAAGTAATTTAATTTTATTATGATTAATTTTTGATTAACCTAATTAATTATGGTTTATTAATTTTGTTGGTTACATAAAGTCGTGGTCGATAAATTAGGTTTATTCTGGAGGTTCGCCATAAGAAGCCCACTGCTAGGCATGGGCCTCCCCAGGTATTTCCAACAGGTCCAATTGGAAGCGGCTTGCGACCAGCGTCTTCCCGCCTCTTGTGTGAGGTCGTTTGTCCATCTTGTGACTGATCTTCCTACGCTGCGTTGTCGGTATGTAAATTTAATATTTTTTACAATAATAAACTTTTGATTTCTAGGCTGTGTTTATAGGTTGGCGGGAGGCGACTATGATCATAGAGTCAGGTCAAATGTATTCTATTGTGTCAGCCAAATGTATTAATGTATTATGTTATTCCAGGAATGTTGATTGTAACCAAATAAGTTAACTGAAATTATAGATTTAATTTCTTTTCAAATTAACCGGTCTTTAGTGTTCTAAAAATTCATTCCATAAGGAACGCTGAAGCACTATAATCATATTTACCAAGTTTAAGAGATTTCATCATTATAGACGGAACCCGGTACAGAATAATCGAGTCTTTCTTTACGTTATACTAAAAATGATATTGGGGAAAAAACAGACATAGACAAAGGAAGCTCTAGGAAAAACTAACCTCTCTAAATATTGTTGAATATAAACAAATAAACTGAAATTATAGATTTGATTTCTTCTCAAATTAACTGATTAAAATTACAATGATTTGCTTGAATTCTAGCTAAATATGTACATAAAAGTTGCAGAGAATTGTGACTACTTAAGGGCGAATAGAACCGGTGTTTTACTATAGGTTGGTGAACGCCAATTTATATTTTCAGTCAAAAGGTACTGTGTGAGTTTTGTTCTCCTTTAATGAGATCTAATAGGGCAGATTGTCCCTAAGGTCAATTAGAATTCACTAGAAACAGGAATTCGACCTTTCTACATTGGATTTATTGAAGGATAGCATGACAAACAGAAGTCAGATTGACTGAACGATTTCATATTATTAATGGATGAGGATTATACTGGTTAAATTGTACAATATTTATAATTTCAGTTTATCTTGTACTTAAATGAAAACAAGTATGACCTAGAGAACAGGAAAGATATACTTAGGATATGACTAGACTCAAAATTATGACAATTACTGACTTGACTTCCAAAACCCCAGGAACCGGTCTGTGGGTTTATTTGTTTTGGTAGGAGTGCGAAATAATGTACTTACAGACAATACACACGTCCTCTTGAAAGAAAAAAGGGAGTTCCCAGTCCTTTGCTTGTAGCTATGACTGAGTATAATTAATAAATATGACTTTTAAGACTGAATTTTACAATAGAGTCTATACGGAAGCCGTTCTTCCGAGATCCCAAAATGGAGGTCACTCATTCCCAGATAGTCGGCGGAGTGAATCGAAACAGGCGTTGGTTTTGGGGCCTGTTTCATTACAAAAAAATATAAAATATTTTCTACTGACTCGACTCGATCTTACAACTTCCAGAACTACAGACTTAACCTTACTCAAATGTATATCTTTCTAGGTAAGCTCTATGTTTCATATATGATTACTGATCGAATTCATTAGAATGCTAGGCATAACAGACATATTACAATTATGTAGGGGTCGTTAACTTCATCACATTTCAGGTACCAATTCTCAGATAGGCTAGATTGATCTAATATATTCATTTCCAATGCTTTACTGGGTTACGACGACACACAACGTAAGGGGTCCTATTCACTAGACGATACACGAGCCATTCCTATTCACTAGACGATACACGAGCCATTAATCTAACAATTAGTCAATTTACGAGCCATTTCTAACTACTAGACGATACACGAGCCATTGTTATACTCTAGACTTTCACGAGCCAATACTAGGTAGCAAAGTGTTAGGATTTACTCTCATTCATTTACTAAATTACTTACCTGTGTTTTAATACCACCTAGGTTTGCATAAGTAGGAATGTTAAGCGACAAAAATAGATTTAAACACTTACATTATAAGTAGAGAACCTTTCTAATATCCTCCTTTTTGTAGTAGGGTAAATATTTCTTATTAGGTCATGTGTTTTATAGTGGGTAATATATTATATTAGTGGGGTCAGTTAGATTAGCAGTTAGTATAAAGTAAATAGGAGTAGACATAACATTGCAATTAGGTGCTGCAACATAGGGTATCAGGCTTCAGGTTTCAGGTTTTATATATATTTCTTAGACGCAATTTAGGTTTAGCACGTAGGCAGGCTAACCAGGTTTTCTTATATCTATATTTCTTAAAAGTAATTTAGGGGTAGAGGGTAAAGTAGGCGGAAAGGGGTGTTGGTTAAGTTTGGTTACGTTTGGTTAGGGTTAGACTAGATTATCATTATTACTCTTTATTTCTTTTTAAAATTAGATTGACAGGGAACAAGTTACAAAGTGGTGGTGCCTTTGACCAAGATCTGAACTTCTGTTAAATTCATCATCATTCTTTCAAAATAAGTGATGTGCCTCTCACATCACAAAGTTTTGCCGTGTAGTGATACGAATTGCGATTGGAAATGAATATATATGTAGGCAATGATTTTATCTATAGGAATTTACTTCTAGATTCTCTTCTCATTAGTTTAGGAAATACTTTAATTTCATTTGTGTAGTAGGTCAAGAATGTTTACTTAGGTACATTAAAACTAACTTCAAACTTCTTAATAAGTGACACACCAGGTAGATAAATATTTTAATAACATTAGGTTACAATATTTTACAAATTTAACATTTTAAAATTCAAATAGTAAATTCACAAAACCTTTAAAATAATACAGATCACTATTTCAAATTAGAATTTCATTCCAACAGGCAAAGCCAGGAGCAAAAGCTAGTATAGTAACAACTTCAGTAGTCAATTTTGTTGTTTGATATTAAACATATTCCAGGGATAATTTATTTCATTTTACTAAAACCCGTTAATAATGTTCTATAATGTTTCATTTTGCTAAAATAAAATTGTCAATTTTCAGCAGATTTAAGTAGCACTTGATTTACAACATTCTTTTGTTTTATTTTACATATAGTAACATACAAATTTATGGTTTAAATAAATATCATTTGAAAGGTATAAATCCATTTTATAAATCTTTCAAGACATGATTTCATTTACTTACATTTAATGACTAGGAATTGTTGTTTCATAGAATATTAACTAGAGTTTTATGTGATTGATTTAGATATTGCTTGATTAAGATTGATTAAATCAGGGGTTGTACTAATTAGACAAATCATCTTTCATCAATAAAGTAAAAGGCAGGCTTACCGGGCGTTAGTAAGATTACCTGACTTTTGGGTAAAGCATATTGAAGATGTAACTTAAAAACTTTGTCAGGTCATTCTGTGTAGTGTAATTAATATTTTAGCCAAGTTTCATCAAAATCTATGAGCTAGTTTTGATTTTATAGTCGACGCCGTAAAAAACAGAACGATAGAAAAAAGTTTAAAGTCACTGTTTTAATACCAAATAATGTTTTCTCAAATTAACAGCTTTATATATATTTACAGAATACCTTTTGTACATACAAGTAAATGGGTAAATTATAAACTCAACACATATTCACTTAGGTTGCCAACTTTATTTCAGATTATTATAAAATTAAATCACTTTACTTATGGTTTTTTTTTAGCATAATTTGACTTATTCTGGTATATGATCTTTGCTTGGTTTATCAGATGAATTTTAGCTATAAATAATCATATTAAGGTACCTTTTAACACTTGGAAATTAAAACACTATCAATACTTTTAGCTACATTCAATCAATAGGTTATCAACTTAACATTTTGTATATTTTATAATGATAGATTTTTCAAACAAATTCTTCTCCCATGTTAAGTATTCACTTTTCCAAATCATATTCTATACAGAGCGTTGGTTTTATGTAACATTTATTGCATCATAACAAAAGACTTGTAAATTTTTGTTTATATTTTCGTACAGGTTCCATTTAGTCCGGTTTTCTGTATGTTTGCAGTTTTATTCTGTGCGTGTATTCTTCTTTGTATATTCTGTGTGTCTCTGCATGTATTCTGTAATAAAAACATGAAACATTATAGCTTAGTTTCGACAATGATAGATAGATAATTGAAAATCGAACGTAATAATTTTGATACTAAACAAGACTAAGTACTTACTGCGTCCGGGATGATAATTTTATTCTGTACTGAGATAAAATTAGCGGGATATTGCGGTTGTCTTGAAGCGAATCCGAGATTTTCTTTCCAAATTCTATTATTTTGTGTTTCATAGCCATTTTGTATGTCTGTTTGCTAACGAACGAGAGAAAATTATTAGTGATGTACCTTAATCAAAATTAGGACATAATTATGTAATCGATTATTTTAGTGCGATTCGATTGTTATGTGTTGGAAGTGTTTTGATCTAACAACTTGTTTTCAGTTACACAATTGAACCACGCATAGAACTTTATTTACTCCTATATTTCCTGTGTATAATTTATATTTCGTTCGTTTTAGCTTATGTTCTTTTCAATACATTAACATCAGGCAAATTATTAGCAAGCTAACGCATGTAAGCTGTTGATATATCAGAACAAATTTAAAAGTAATGCGAGTGAAGTCAGGTTAACATCATAGTTCATAAAATATGTCAACTCGAATTTTAACACAAATTAAACTAATCGAAATTACAATTACTTTATAGTTAGACTAAATTCACATATTTTATTTCCCGTATAATCAAAATTGTAATCGATAAAATGTAAAGTAAGATTTTTAATAGATAAAATATCACATCACTCGTAAGCTTAAAGAATAAAATTAACATTATCTATGCTTGATTGCTTTTTTTTATTTTTTTTATTGCCCAGATTGCCCTACAGGCAGGCTAAGGCCGTTTAGCCATACTGCCATAAGGTTGATTGCTAAAGACGAAGACAGTTAGTTCCAATTTTGTTCGTTTCATCCAGCGCTATAATCGTTTATTATGTAAAACTTTAGAACTAGAAGTCATTGACATTTTATAGAGTAAACTCGCGGGAGTATTTGAATTACAAATATTTATTAGTGATGTAGTGACGTGTTTTTCTTTTAATATTGCTGTTTTCAGGTGATAGGATTTACAGATTTTTCAAATGTACAATTATTTTCGAGGAGAAGTACAGGCTGTAATGATGATGTATGTATGTTTTGACAATTATTTTTATTGCAATATTTTAACCAACTACGTAAAGATGGTAATATTTTCGAGAGATACCTGTGGTTCGAATCCCGGAGGGTGAAATTATTTGTGTTACATATTTTCTTTGATCTTGTTGTGAAGAAATGTTATGTTATTTGTATAACTATTTTAAAATTTTATCCGACAACGTTAAAGAGGCGATGTTTTCGAGTGTGAATAAGAAGTTTAGTACTTGGGTTTTGGTTGCGTTAATAATATTACATAATTTTTTATTATGCGTAAGGTACCAGATTTAGGGTTGCCAGTTGAGTGTCTTATAAAAATCTAGATTTAAGATAATTTTGTGGTCAAACGATTTATTTGAATTTTCCTGAAAGGTTAGAAGTTTTTCAGACGGGGGGTCGAATTTTAATAGGTTGTATTGTAACAGGGGAAAATTTATTAAGAGGAGATTATCTTAAGAGGAAAGTAACGGGGTTTTGTTAAGAGTAAATTTTAATTAAAGTTTAAGAGGGAGGTTTGGAGTAAATCTTTTTAAGAGGGTCAGGTTTGTTAAGAGTAAAGTTTTCTTAAGGGGGGGCTTGTTAAGGGTGTAACTTCATTTTTATTAAAATTATTTTTCCTTTTCTGGGGTTCGACGAAAACCTGATCGGACTTATTTAGTTGTGACTTTGACTTTACTGTCTTTGACTGAGTTCTTAATTTTGGGAGTTGCGACTTTGACTTTACTATCTTTGACTAAGTTTTTATTTTCGAAAAAAAGTATTTTATGATACCTAGATGATGTACTTGTGAGAATAGGGTTGTCATAAAATAAAATAAAATAGGGTTGTCAAAATAAAAAAAAAATATTGGTAGAAATAATTTTGAATTTTTTTTGTAACATTGGGTTGACATAAAAAAAAAAAAAAGTTTAATTAAAATTATTGTACAGTTAGAGATAGTAATGTTAGGAATGGTTGCAGCTAAGGGAAAATACACAATTGATAAAGCGTATTTACAAATTTAATTCAGTATGAATGTTTCTTAATCATAACATGGTTAAGATGTTTAAGGTAACTTTTACGGATAAATATAAATTAATTTTGTTGGGTTTTCGATTAAATTTTATTTGTGAATTATTTTGTAAAACATTCAATAACAACTTAATTTTATTAGTTGGATGTTTTCTTTTGTTAACATGTATACTTTTAAAAGTTCCTTGAAATTTAACAGACGGGGGGTCGAGCGTAGTTAATAATGAAGGAGTAAAACTAGTATTTGTCTATTTTGAGTAACGTAAAATTTTGAAATGTGCAAAATTACTTCGTTCTATTTCAAACAGTACGGTATTACGCAGAGTCAGTGTGATTGCACAAAGAAAGGCGTGGTGAAAGTAGAATGAGGTTTTTGTTTAGATTTTCAAATGTAAGACAGTATGATGAATGGTGGGTGATGAGTGTTTATATGTGAAAGGTATCTTTAGGGTTATAGAGTGGCATGCGGCATATCGATGCTAGATTTAGGACGGGTTTGTAAGGATTCGACGTTTAACATCACACTACATCAGTTAAGTCTCTTATAGGAGAAAATTTGGTGCTAGGGGTAAATTTTGACGACAGCAACATATGTTGCTTATAAGGGGCTTTAATACTGCACAAGAAGCGGACATGATACCTACTCACACTCCACATGCGCCCGACGATATTACTTAAACTGTGGTTGCGGCTTATGGTGAGATACAGCGGTCATCCGGTTTATTTTCATTTTTGCTTAAGGAGGTATCTGAATCTTGTTAGGGTCGTGTTAGTCTAGTTCTAGGGTGAGCGAAAAATTGGCTCGATCTTAGACTGGTGACACGGGGTCAATCTGATCAAAGCAGCCTCACAACCTGTTTCCTTTCCAGGGTTTGGGAATCTCTGTAAATGTGTTAATATAGCGGAGGCTAATGTATTAATAAGCCATAATGTCAAAACACTGCAGGTTGACTAAAATTGGATGGGTTTAAATACACTTTATTCATATTGTGATAGGGATACACCCTCATTCATTAACACATAATTATTATGTTGGAAATCGAATCCTAACAGACTTAAATTTTGCACTTGCTTTCAGTTAAATATGAATTTTATTAATTAAATAGGAAAATATTTGTGATGAACTTTAAATTTATTTTGAAAAATTCGCTTCGTTTACATAACATTGCTCCTTCACGAATTTTGGGGGTCGGATGTAACGGTACAGGTTTACTGCCCCGTACAATTACACAAATATTTTTAATAAAAACTTATCGATGAAGTTTGGACATAAAGAATGGACACTAACAAACTTTATAATCTCATTTTAATTAAGCTCTCTACATGGTTTTACTAATAAAAGACTATATTATATAAAATGATACCTCGATAGATTCATGCTTGGTAAAATTATTATGAAAATCAACTTAAGCTTTCTTCCGTAATGATATTAGAGATAATTGTGTATATTTTCTTGGCTCTTCCTGCTTCGGAATATTGTCTTGAGCTGAAAACAAAACAAATTCAAATGGTTAACTATGTTATATTATTTCAAATAAAAATTGTGGTATAAATTATAGCCTAGATCTTCTAAAATTAAACTAATATAATCTAAAATACTAATTCTTATTTAACTACATTTCTAAGTCATTTCTAATGAGATTTAAAACTTAAAATCCTGTATTTAGTGTCACTATAATTACAATTTTGAGGTTAACTGATATTAGCTTATCAATGGATTGATAAGACAAATTAGGGTTAACTAATCTAACTGATTGATATAAAAGTCACTTTATTTAAGCCTTCTGCAACCTTTACTAAATATAAGAACAAATTAACACGAAGGAAAAGGTACCTGAATGCTTTAATTCCATTGATCACTTATTTATTTAGAACTCAAAATAAATCTCCTTTTAACAATATTTATATGAGTTGTTGGTATTGTCCTTGGCTGGAATCGGATTTATAGTTGAAGAGGCATACGGGAGCTGTAATCAATAGAAATAAAATGTTTAAAAAATGACTAATTACATTAAAAATCTAAATGTCTTTGGCCTTTTTAAGAACATCAAAAGTCTTTGTTAATAGAGTTAATATCTTAAGTAGTCTAACGGGTCTATAAACAGCTCGATCAATGCTGAAATTTCAATAGATTTATTGTAAGCAAAATTTTCATGAAACTCGAAACTTTGAGGTTATGTACCTATATGAAATAATTAATTGAACAAAAATTACTGTAATATCTTGAGAGAATAATGGCGGAATTATGTTAGATTAAACTTACCTGGAAATCCATGATGAAGGATGGGATCGTGTTGTTGTCGTGAATTTGTAGCATAATTCAATTCTTGCAAATCCAGGAGAAAACCATGTTTTTCTATTAAAACTTGTCTACCATATCTTCTGGCTCATCTTTGGTTAAATTTAATCAGTTCTCTTCTTAACACATTACATATTTTACTATATTTTTAAACACATTTTGTAAACAAAACAGGAATGATTGAATTTTCAAATCACAAAATGGCGCTGAGTAAATGTTTTATTATTCTATTTGTCATATTATTTCGTTTATGAAACTAATTTCTTGTATTTATATCTTGTAACAAAAATCATAAAAATTAATATGGAAGACGTTTTTCGAATGTACATTAAAGTTTGAATTAAATAAACTCAAAGCAAACATTTAGTTCAAAGCAAAGACGCCATATTGTGTAGCATAGGTCGGAAAACTGTAGTCTATGGCAAAACTGTCATTGGTGCAAAAAGTCTGAGAAGTCGGAAAAGTCGGAAAACTCGGAAAACTCTCAAAACTCTCAAAACTCTTAGAACTAGCAAAAGTCGCTCTTGTGCAGAGCTCTGTGGAAAGAAGAAAGGAGTACGGGGCGAGGGAGTCGTGATTAGTATATAAGGGATCGAAGCGTGGAGTCGGGACTCAGTCGAAGATCAATTTTCGAATTAGTATAATCAGTTCGTAATCAAATTTAAAAATAGAATCCGTCCAAGATCAATTTTCAATTCAGTGTTCAATTATTTGGAAGTGCGCGTTTCTCCTTACGCTCTGTTCGGGTTGCCTAATTTTTGGGAAAATTTTAATATTAGTTTGCGTAATCTAAAGAAGAAATAGGGAAGTAATTTAATTTTATTATGATTAATTTTTGATTAACCTAATTAATTATGGTTTATTAATTTTGTTGGTTACATAAAGTCGTGGTCGATAAATTAGGTTTATTCTGGAGGTTCGCCATAAGAAGCCCACTGCTAGGCATGGGCCTCCCCAGGTATTTCCAACAGGTCCAATTGGAAGCGGCTTGCGACCAGCGTCTTCCCGCCTCTTGTGTGAGGTCGTTTGTCCATCTTGTGACTGATCTTCCTACGCTGCGTTGTCGGTATGTAAATTTAATATTTTTTACAATAATAAACTTTTGATTTCTAGGCTGTGTTTATAGGTTGGCGGGAGGCGACTATGATCATAGAGTCAGGTCAAATGTATTCTATTGTGTCAGCCAAATGTATTAATGTATTATGTTATTCCAGGAATGTTGATTGTAACCAAATAAGTTAACTGAAATTATAGATTTAATTTCTTTTCAAATTAACCGGTCTTTAGTGTTCTAAAAATTCATTCCATAAGGAACGCTGAAGCACTATAATCATATTTACCAAGTTTAAGAGATTTCATCATTATAGACGGAACCCGGTACAGAATAATCGAGTCTTTCTTTACGTTATACTAAAAATGATATTGGGGAAAAAACAGACATAGACAAAGGAAGCTCTAGGAAAAACTAACCTCTCTAAATATTGTTGAATATAAACAAATAAACTGAAATTATAGATTTGATTTCTTCTCAAATTAACTGATTAAAATTACAATGATTTGCTTGAATTCTAGCTAAATATGTACATAAAAGTTGCAGAGAATTGTGACTACTTAAGGGCGAATAGAACCGGTGTTTTACTATAGGTTGGTGAACGCCAATTTATATTTTCAGTCAAAAGGTACTGTGTGAGTTTTGTTCTCCTTTAATGAGATCTAATAGGGCAGATTGTCCCTAAGGTCAATTAGAATTCACTAGAAACAGGAATTCGACCTTTCTACATTGGATTTATTGAAGGATAGCATGACAAACAGAAGTCAGATTGACTGAACGATTTCATATTATTAATGGATGAGGATTATACTGGTTAAATTGTACAATATTTATAATTTCAGTTTATCTTGTACTTAAATGAAAACAAGTATGACCTAGAGAACAGGAAAGATATACTTAGGATATGACTAGACTCAAAATTATGACAATTACTGACTTGACTTCCAAAACCCCAGGAACCGGTCTGTGGGTTTATTTGTTTTGGTAGGAGTGCGAAATAATGTACTTACAGACAATACACACGTCCTCTTGAAAGAAAAAAGGGAGTTCCCAGTCCTTTGCTTGTAGCTATGACTGAGTATAATTAATAAATATGACTTTTAAGACTGAATTTTACAATAGAGTCTATACGGAAGCCGTTCTTCCGAGATCCCAAAATGGAGGTCACTCATTCCCAGATAGTCGGCGGAGTGAATCGAAACAGGCGTTGGTTTTGGGGCCTGTTTCATTACAAAAAAATATAAAATATTTTCTACTGACTCGACTCGATCTTACAACTTCCAGAACTACAGACTTAACCTTACTCAAATGTATATCTTTCTAGGTAAGCTCTATGTTTCATATATGATTACTGATCGAATTCATTAGAATGCTAGGCATAACAGACATATTACAATTATGTAGGGGTCGTTAACTTCATCACATTTCAGGTACCAATTCTCAGATAGGCTAGATTGATCTAATATATTCATTTCCAATGCTTTACTGGGTTACGACGACACACAACGTAAGGGGTCCTATTCACTAGACGATACACGAGCCATTCCTATTCACTAGACGATACACGAGCCATTAATCTAACAATTAGTCAATTTACGAGCCATTTCTAACTACTAGACGATACACGAGCCATTGTTATACTCTAGACTTTCACGAGCCAATACTAGGTAGCAAAGTGTTAGGATTTACTCTCATTCATTTACTAAATTACTTACCTGTGTTTTAATACCACCTAGGTTTGCATAAGTAGGAATGTTAAGCGACAAAAATAGATTTAAACACTTACATTATAAGTAGAGAACCTTTCTAATATCCTCCTTTTTGTAGTAGGGTAAATATTTCTTATTAGGTCATGTGTTTTATAGTGGGTAATATATTATATTAGTGGGGTCAGTTAGATTAGCAGTTAGTATAAAGTAAATAGGAGTAGACATAACATTGCAATTAGGTGCTGCAACATAGGGTATCAGGCTTCAGGTTTCAGGTTTTATATATATTTCTTAGACGCAATTTAGGTTTAGCACGTAGGCAGGCTAACCAGGTTTTCTTATATCTATATTTCTTAAAAGTAATTTAGGGGTAGAGGGTAAAGTAGGCGGAAAGGGGTGTTGGTTAAGTTTGGTTACGTTTGGTTAGGGTTAGACTAGATTATCATTATTACTCTTTATTTCTTTTTAAAATTAGATTGACAGGGAACAAGTTACAACTTCTTTAAAACGCAAGTAAATTAGGTTTCTGCTAGGCAAGCGCGCTCTATTGTAGACTATAACATCGTTCGAATCTAGCCGGGTCGGAGATTTTATAGAATAAACCAGTACCTTATAAAAGTACCTTAAATTTAAAAACGTTTTAGCACCAATATCATCAGACTATATTTCCTTTGTAAAAAATAACAGCTTTCTTAAAATTATTAGGTATACTTATTTTTATTTCATTAATTATATCACTTTATATACTTTCATATAAATATACTTAAAAACGTGGTCAATAACACAATTTTGGCATTAATCAACATTTTTAAAATGCATCTAAATACAGATTTTTTACCTTAATTCATATAAATTTATTTCAAGCATGCTCGCCATGTTTGTACTTGTGAAACATCAGTTTGTACTTTAGAAACAACAGATAAAATTGTTTGAAGAAACTTGTTTTGTTGGCAACGCTATGCGGCTCTTAAAAATAGATTTATTTACGTTATTACTAGTCTAGGGGTAGGCAATATGGTATTACGCTCGGCAAAAGTCATGGCTGTCATCCACTTGAGCCGGTCTTCATTGACGGCTCCCGCTATTGTGCAACCAAACCAGGGTCTCTCTTTGCTTCTGTAATTAAAATTTATTGATAAGTTTACTCTTTATATTTGTACTAGAAATCGTAACGAGGTTCGCAGACAAAATTATTAAGACAGAAATTTATGCCGTCACAAAATTAGTCCATAGTCTTGCGGCGGATCCCTCTACATTGCGATATTAAATTCACACACCCCGTACTAAGCATTGCTTGCAATAATATTTTGTAGTATAATACGCCGCCATAATATTCCTAATTTTATTTTTTTAAGAATCTTTTATAAAATTTTTCTGTAATACATAGCACAAAATACAACCTTTAACCATTGGTTTAAATAATCACATATGTAAATGCCACATTTAACTAGGATACGAAATAGTACGGAGAGTTTTTTGAGATTCGAAGTTAGAAATATAGGTTTCCTTTTAAAAAACGTAAATTTTCCTACAAACAATGCTTGTCAAAGGCAATCGATTAATTAACTTCATAGGTTTGACGAATTAACGACATGTTATGTGATAACAAAATCTGTCAAATAGTTTGTGCTACAGATACATAAAAACGATAAGCGTTAGTAACTTATTTCTTAGAGGCAGTCAGTGACAATAGTTTCGTCAAATTAAGATAATAGAGTTATAAAGAAACAAACGGAATTATAGAAATTTTAACAGATTTATCGTGTATATATTTTACATAATTTTACGTTAAAATTTGTTTAATTAAAATATGAGTAATAGTCACGAAAACTTTAGAAAATATTAAGAAACAAACGGGCCTTACCGTTTTTGTTTATTTCTGTGTATGAAAGTGATCGACCACCTCGATTGCGGATTCCGCTTAGGCTCATGGCCCAGGTACCACAAGATGTCTTTGATATTCCATTCTTCAATTTTATGCGATCCCTGGAGAAACAACAAAACAACAGTTGGATTTGACAAGAATTATATTAAGAAGATTTTCCCGGGACGGGAAATTATCAGGAAAGCCGACTGTTAGGAATCATTGTCTTTAACTACGTAATATCCGCCCTTAGAGACAAACACCCGATCCCTTCTCACGCCTCAGAAAATAGTTGATGTACGTACCTA
This sequence comes from Lycia hirtaria, assembly GCA_947563715.1. Classification (NCBI taxonomy): domain Eukaryota; kingdom Metazoa; phylum Arthropoda; class Insecta; order Lepidoptera; family Geometridae; genus Lycia; species Lycia hirtaria. The sequence continues at coordinate 19,551,406 of OX387386.1, forward strand.
CTTAGGTAGACGTCGAGTTTTGATTTAATTTCAGTATTACATAACAGTTGCTATTTGTCCTTTTTCAGTTAAATGGATTGTTTTAAAGTCGATTAATTTTTAAACCGACTTCAAAAAAAGGCGGAGGTTATCAATTTGTAGCGTACATATATTTTTTGTGTATGTACACAAATTACTCCGTCATTCGTGGACCAATTTGTGTTTCATGATTTGATGTATAGAGAAAGCTCCCAAGTTGGTCCCATAATTATTTTATAGACATTGCTTTACAACTTTTTTGAATAATCTCTAAAAATGTGAATATTTTTTTATTGGATGCCTGAGTGATATGCTTCAGATTATAGAATCGCAGAGTTCCACCTATACGTTTTCTTTGCGAAATTGTCAAATGTTGAGGATTATCGTATAAACATCTGCAGATATTCTAATCTTTGAAAACTAGCATTCGACCTTCAATGACAAATCGAATTCTTGACAGAAAGAAAAAAACGAGCGCAGGAAGAGAGGTCTCTTTAAAAAGTTGCAATCGTGCTGGATTCGGTAAGCTTGAAAAGTAAAACCTTACTCCTCATCCGATGTGTATAGGGAGAAAATAGGAGTTACTTCCACGCTTGAGCGCCTTGTTTAATTATTACCAGACTGAACATGATATGAACTTCATGTATCCCAATCCTTACTAAAAACTATAAAATTATATTTTAATAACTTTTATTTAAAAAAGTATAAGTACGTTTTGGTTTTGTCCATTTATAAAAATTAAGATTAGAATTTGTGCTTAGATGATTGTCAGATCCTGTTTTAAACAGACAATCCTAAGCTTTCTCGCTATCAACAAATATCCAACCAGCGTATCCAATCCAAATCCGAAATAACAGTGGTGTTTTAATGAAACCACCACCACCAGAACAGTATGCGTTCAGAACTGAATAGTACAGTACAAAGATTTAATGTCTTCTCCGGCAGTTAGCAATGGGCCAAAGCTGCTTGAGTCTTTGATGTACCTACCCAGTAATTTTCTGCAGAGGCTGTCTGAACTAAAATATTTGCCCCCTTCTTTACGGAACATCTCTGTATGCAGTTGTAGATATGCCTAAATAAATGTAATATTAGTATATCTAGTATGTTATACTTCACCTGCTTGTCTTTAAAATAACATAAACAGCCATTCTGAATCTCGAACATGTGCAGCTTGAAAGCTTTCGAAGAATCCGTCGCAATTTTTAGTTCCCCACAAACTAAGGATATGCTGTGCCGCAATGCTTCCATTTCGTGTAAAATACTGTTCGCTTTCACTACTAAATAATTGTCTTTTCTATCATCTTCGTCCCAGTAACCCCAACGCAGCATCACGTCAAGTACTATTTCGTCGTTATGAACGATTCTTCTCATAGATTCATTGCATATCACTTCCTCCAGCATTAGTAGATGAGACTCCATTTTCGCTTGCTCACACAGCTCTGTGCAGACATCAGCGCTTGTTTTGCTTGGCGTCAGCTGTGAACAACGTAATGCAATGTACCTAATATATTTCCATTTTTTTTATCCTTTATTAACTACAACAAAACAATATACAACCTCAACTAACTAAATTACTACACCAAAAGCATATCTTATATCGATGAGCATTAGCATATCTAGTAAATAATTGATGGAATGAACGAAACATCGTCCATTCAGAACCGACAGGATTTTGCAGCCATCTGAGTATTATGTCTTCTTAATGCCATATTTACCCACAAATATTGATGAAACGCATCATTTGCACGATATTTAATTAAAATATAATAAGTTATATCTTTTTATGAGTTTAATTACATAGTTCTCAATAAGATACTGAACAAAGTTTTGAAAAGATGGGAGTTATATTTAGAGAAACCAATTAAACAGGTACTCAACTATAGACAAGATCCGGTGAAAATATCATAATAGTAACTTAAAGCTTGATAATATAGTTGGATTAATCCACCGTACCGTAACCTGGTAGCATGTAGAACGATCGTGGACGTAGACCCAAGCACGTAGATCACCCGCTGCTTTAGGTGCCGCTGGTGCCGCGTTGCTCATCACCCGCATCAGAACTCGCCTGATGGCCGCCTCTCGTCGCTTTTCTGCCTCATTCGGCTCCCATATTGTCTCATAATTTGCGATTAAGTCTCGCACCACATAAACTTCTTTGGCAGACCACGCGGTTTGGATCGTGTTATTTGTCTGTAATGTGAATATTATAATTTAGGAGCGCATACTTTTATTCACACATACAGGGGTATCGTAAGATGGACCAGAACCAGGAAGAAGACCAGGTGGTGGCAATATAGTAGCCCCTGACCACCGGAGCCTCATAGCTTCGAACCTTAAATTCTCTAGGCGGTTGGGGGTACAAGAGGCGATTGAGTTGCGGCGGCTGCACCTCAACGAACCCGAATTAGCCGACCCAGAAGACGCTATAGCTATTACATAAATACTTTTTCATAAAAAAAAAAAAACAATTGAATGATTGATGAAAAGAAAATTAATTAATATTAGTGATTGTACTTTTTCTATTTTTAATTAATTCTCCATAGATCTAATCCATAATTTCAGTAGGTTATGGGTTAATCATTGAAATGCAAAGTTCCACAGGAAGTATCGTCGGAAAAATACATATTAGTCTACTGGGAGGGAAAAATAATTGGGATACATAGAAGTATAAAGTGTTATGCCTACTAGGAACTGTTACGTCAGCGATCGATGTAGTCGAGGGCACCTTTCAGAAGGCCACAGCTCCACCCATCGCAGTAGGTGATGCCATAATCGGTGCGTACAATGCTAACCTAGAGCGTTAATACTAAACCCGATGCGACCGCTTTTCTTATACTGACGACCAATATGCATGAAGAGACACTCAAGAAAGTGATACGATATTCAAAGGCATGTGATGTGTGACTCGAGTTACACCGACTAAATTATAGCTGCAATGAACTTTTTTGGTTATAAACAATATAGAAATTGTTCACCATTAAAACGCTCTTATATGTAGATGGCGCTAACATATTCCACGGGAATTCTGATTCCTACTGTAACGATGGTGCCGTAGTCGCTTACGTTCATTTGTCACTTTCAAATAATTGGAATAATGCATGGAAGAATTTCGACGTTCAACTTAACAGTGGGATGGCTCAGTGGAGACGGCCCTTGCTTAAAACGAAGGCACGGGGTCCAACGGGTATATCACATCAACGGGTCAGTAGTCAAATGACGACTGAAGAATGACCCTACAGGAATTGCCGACAGTTTCAAATGTTTGCGATAGATATGGGGTGTCTGATAGAGCTGCAGCAGCTATTGTATCTTCCGTTTTACATGACATTAAATCAGATGTTTCAGTTGTCGACCGTCATAAGTTGCGAAGAGAAAGAATCAAGGCACGTGAAAAGGTGATGAAACAAAGTTGCATTTCCGATATATCTGCTCTTTACTTTGACGGCAGAAAAGACAAAACTCTGTCGATATTCAAAAAAGATGGACGTAAGTAATTATAAAAAAGTAATCATCGAGGAGCATATTTCCTTAGTGAAAGAGCCAGGATCTGTTTATTTAAGTTACGTAGTACCTTCCACTGGATCTGCTAAAGGTATTGAAGCTTCTATCAGTCTTGTTTTTCAACAGAAAATATATCTTTACGAGATCTGATAGCCATAGGATGCGACGGTACCAATGTTAACACAGGAAAATATGGTGGTGTTATTAGATTGCAGGAAAAACGTCTGGGAAATCCTTACAATGGATAATTTGTATGTTACATAAGAATGAGTTACCCTTACGGCACCTTTTTCTTCATTTAGATGGTTCTACTTCAGCCCCCAGGTCCTATACCGGGACGATAGGGAAGGCCCTTGAAAGTTGTGAAGAGTTGCCAGTTTTATCTTTTCAAAAGATTGAGGGATCACTCCAGCCAATAACTAGTGATTTGAGTACAGACCAACTATACTTACACAGAATTGTTTCAGCTGTAATAAGTGGTTTTGTTCCGGATGACTTGGCTCAGAAATCACCTGGGAAGCTTTCTCATGCAAGATGGTTGACTGGCGCGAACCGCATTCTACGCCTTTATGTAGGAACAGAAAATCCCGATGATAAATTGATCGTGTTAGCAACATTTGTGGTAAAAGTTTATGCGCCAACTTGGTTTGACATTAAAAACCATCCAACCTGCAAAGATGGAGCCCGCCATCTTTTCAAACTGATTTCACGTTCAAGATATCTACCGGAAAATCTAAAAAAAATAATAGATATAGTAATAGGTACAAAGGAACAGTTATTTCTCCCATCATGAAAATCTGCTACTCGCCATGATGACAGACGAAAGGAAGCATATTCGGGAACTAGCTGCTAGGCGAGTTTTGAAAGCACGTTCCGTGACTTCATCGACATCGCCGAGAGTATTTGAAATCCAGAAAATTAATTTAGATGCATTGGACTACATAAATTTGATCGATTGGCAGTGTGAGGTAACTGAACCACCACTACTGAAACATCTCATAGATGAAAAATCAGATCTTTTGTAGACTCGTGGAGAAGGTGATTTAGATTTTTTACGACTGCCGTCTCATACCCAAGCTTTGGAACGAGCAGTCAAGGTCACTACAGAGGCAGCCACTTCTCTATGCACTCGAAAAGCCAGAGTAGGGTTAGTAAAATCGAAGCTTGAGTCGCGAGCAATCATGCCTAAATTTGAAACGAAACGAGATTTTAAGGTCGAATGAACAATAATTTTTTTTTAAGTGTTTAACTCAATAATCTTTTTGTTAACATTAATTAAGTTTACTCTATAAACTTTCGTTTTATTACATTCTTCTTCTTAATCGTAAGCTTCATTGCTGAAGGTCATGGCAAAGTAGACACTAGAATCACTCGGAAAGGTACTCGCGAAGAATGTGGGTCCTATCGAGCAGAAACTAAACAACGTCTTGAAAGAAATGAAGATTATTCGGGAAGAAGTGGGCAAAATTGAAACAAAAGTGATGACGAAGGAGGTAGATTCCGCCACACGAAAACAGATTGCAGGTGCAACTATGACGATATCAACAGCCATCTCGCCACATACACCGACGACGGGCGAGCGGCAGCGACACGCACACATACACCAGAGAACCGGATCCATGGCCACGGCGATACCTCCCTCTGTCATAGGTCATAGCGAGCACGCGCACTGCAACCGATCAGGAGCGCGCCAGTCTGCGGCCGCTGACGCTTACCTCCTTGGAAAATTACGCAGGAAATAGTCGTACCAATGACCGGTAACAATGACAATGAAGAATGGAAGAAAGTCACGAATCGAAAAAAAACGCAGCCACCTGGATCAGAATAGGACCGTAGTCAAGGGAAGCGGAACAAATGAAGACGAACTTAAAACCGTCAGTCGTGCACGGAAGATACACGGGTGTTTTTTCGCACTCGAGACAAATGCCGACACGAACTTGTCACGATATGAGACGTAAAAAAGAATGCGACGCATATATAAGGTGATAAAGTTAAAGTTGAATCACAACTACTATTCGTCGTACCAATACTGTTAAATATTGTTAATAACCGCATCTATTTGTTTCTCAGTCTATGATTATGTCACCTCCACCCTTCTCTATCTATGGTTAGATCTATAACTCTCTCTTAAAATAAAATGGCCGTAACGTAAGTCCGTCTTCTCTTTGAGGAAAATCCCAACAGACAAATATTTTGTCTTTTTTTATGTCCGCTGGAAATTGGCCGACAATCACAGTTGTGAATGAATGGTTTCATAGGAGCGTGGGGCGCGCGAGAGGCGAGCCGCGAAGACACCAGCAACGCATGCGCAGCCGCGCCGGCGCCGGCACCGACATCGTCGGGACCGAGCCGCATGCAGCAGCAGCAGCAGCCGCTAATGACTAACCATCCTCCGAAAATTATGCTACTAACTCAGTGGCATCAAAATATTAGGTGCATTTCTAATAAGCATTTTTATCTATCAGCATTTCGAAGCCGCTCGAAGTACTTTTAGCTATGGAATTATCTTGCGATCTGCTGATTATTTCTGAACACTGGCTTCCGAAACATCAATTAGTTTCGGTTACATTATGTAATTGTGCTTTAATTTCATATAGTTGTATGGGAACTAATAGCTCACGGTGGACGCTGAATCTACGCTCAACAAGGTATGACGGTAATGATTATTGCGATTTATCACAAGAACAAAATAATATTCGACGTATGTGCCGTGCAACTGTTAGACGAAATTGTCCTCGTCGTAGGAGTGTATCACTCCAACCTGACGAGCCACTCGGACTATCTCCGGCTCTTTGAGAGACTGCTCTGTAAGGTATCCGACGAAGGATTGAAATGTGTAATGATGGATGACGTAAACATTAATCTTTTGGAAAACTCCGGCGTCCAAAAGCAACTTGTAGATATACTCGCTAGTTATGATATTTCCCAGCTCATAAAAACCCTACGCGAGTAGACTGAGGCTGTAAAACCCTCATAGATCACGTATACACTGACATCCCAGCGAATCGCGTCTCCAGCATCAACGGTGTGGATACACAACCGCTGAGCGACCATAACGCGCAGCGCCTCACTTTCATGCGGAGTACTGAACCTGCACCTGCACAGCGTCCTCAAAACGTCTCAGTACTACATTACGTCACGGCCGGAGTGCGAATACGACGTCCGGATAGGCTGCGACGCGGGTGACGTCACTTGCAAATATGTGTTCGACAGCGTCAAGATAGGACGCATGCGCAATACGAGGCGGTATCTCGTACCGGAAACGGATACATTTTCGGAACAAAACAGCTCGGGTGTTAGGATTTTTTGACGTCCTTAATTTTTATTTTTATCATAGATAAATGTTGAAAAATAAATTATCCACCATTAAAACACTCTTACATGTAGATGGCGCTAGCGTAATTCATGGGAATTCTGATAACTTCGCACTGCACCCGATCAGGCGCGCGCCAGTCTGCGGACTACAGGAATGCAATGCCTCCGAAACACAAGCATGAGGCCACGTAATTCGCCAAAAGTGACTGTATGGCCAGGCGATGTCGGCGCGAGGATTGATTGGCCCTTATTTTATTGAGGAAGCAAGAGGGTGTGTGGTTACAGTTAATTTAGAGCGTTACAAAGAAATGTTACACAACTTTTTGGTGCCAGAACTACAAAACTTCTTTAACTATAATCAAAAGACATGGTTCCAGCAGAATGGCGTAACCTCACACACGTCAAATAAGTATTTGCGATAAAAAGGTGAAATTTCCCATGGCAAATTGATCTCCAAGTGAGGCAACATAAACTGGCCTCCACACAATCCTGATTTAACTCCAATGGACTTTTCCTTTAGGGTTATCTCAAATATAAAGTTTATAACAATAAACCGAATTTTCTGGCGCATTTGAAAGGAAACATTCGCTACGAAATCGCGGCCATCGACCTGCCGAGCCGCGATTGGAAATTTTATCCTTCGACTAAATGAATGCCGTGAACACGACTGTTTACATTTATACGATATTATATAAAAAAAAAAACACAAATACTGTACTTGGATAAATCAATAAACATTTTTATAGACATCTTATTTCGTATTTTATCGACTCACAAAATAATAAATTTTCTTTGACACACTTTGTAGAACGCAAGTAACTGAGAATAGGAACAAAAATCGAAAACCCGAATAAAGCTTGCTGATCTTCGGCGAGAGGTGTTAACACATCTCTGCACCGCCGGAATTGCTGACGACGCACCGCCGAAAGACCACCACACTGGCGCAAAGCGCTAACGCTGCATTGCGGAACGTGCATTGCCAAATATTGCGACAAGGCACGAGTCACGTACATCGGACACGTGGCGCCGGCTCAGCACCTACCTACTTTTCTGTATAGATTGATTTATGGTCCGCGAATGATTTTAAATTTAGCAGGCAGTAAGCCGTTGGCAGCCGCCGCGCGCCGCCCGTGCTGTGAGTGAAAAGAGTGGTGGGAGCGCTTCTCTTTCACACATAAGTTCGATGGCTATCGAAAGATAATATGTTCGGTAGATTATATGAACTAAGAGTAGAGGTTGAGATTTTTCTGGCTGACAAAAAATTAACGATTTGTTGAAACAGTTTACTAATCGGCATTTCAGATGAATTTGGCTTATCTTGTGGATATTTTCACACACTTGTTGATGATGAATTCACAATGTTGTTAATGAATTCAATCGTTACTTCCCAGAGTATACAGAAGAAGCTGAAGTTGATCAAAAACTGATTCGTAGCCTTTTTAGCACGGACGCTGGTGAAGTTACTGAAGGAATTGTAGCGGTCATATGTATGGTACACCGCCACATATGAATTTATAACATCGCAAGTGCGAAGATGACTGTCGGGATGCGGAGCAACGTAGACCTGCGCGGAGCATGGATCGAGCACTGGCGCTCGCGGCGGCCGCTCCGTATCTTTAAGTGACTGTGATAAAGAGGCGAGACATGCCGTCTCGCTCATCACACATATGCGAAGCAAATTCACATACGGCTTCTTATGTGTACCTTTTAAAGATGTAAATTTTGTATATATTCTGTAACTTATTTTGAAACATAACATTGAATCGGACTGAGTTTTCAATTGAATTTTCCCACCATCTTCTGGACAACTGTGACCCCACAATGGTGACCCCTACACAAGAACACAAGAAATTAGGAATAGTCTGCGACCCTCACAGAATCAAGGAAGAACTCATTGAACTCCAAAATGACAGAAACTGCAAGGATGCTTTTGAATCGTATTCACTTGAGTCGATTTGGTGTAATAATAAAACAAATTGTATGAGAAATTGCTTCTCTTCTTCTTCTTTCTGACTATGGTTCAAGCAACTGGAGGAAATTTTAGTACCGCAGAAGGAGATAATTACAATATTAAATACGACGCAGTCATAACCAAGCTTTCGAAAGAATAAATTCAGTGAGCGACCTTCTCGCAGAGACAGAGAGACCATCATCAGCAGAAAAATATAAAGCTATGCTCCATGAGGGCGAAATCAATATTGGACGTTTTTTGGAACGTCTTCGTTAATTTCCTTACGGGCTCCTTGGTAAGTTATATCAACCTACTAATTTATTCTTCTTAAAATTTATCCACGACATTTGTTTGATACATCAAATGGTGTCGTTTTTATTACAATTATTTGAATTTAAAACAATTTCTATTCAGGCACATTTCACCATAATGTACAAAAGTAAATATGAATGATAATACACTGCACCTACTAACATTTTATGAGAACGACCTTGAAGTTTTATTAATTAATAAATTACTGTTGCAGGAAGCAAGATAACTGACAACAGGCAGTTCATTATGAATTTCAAAAGTAATGAATATAGCGACGATGACTTGATTATACCTGAGCTGGACACGCAATTTTCGATTAAGTGCCAGAAAACAGACAGTAAGAAACAGATGGCATCAAAACATGTCAGCAAAAGAGTTAAAAAAAACGTCAGGAAAAAATAAGTCAATTAAAATAAAAAAAATTACAAACAGCCGAAGTAAACTTCCAACCCATGCCATTTGTTGCCCATTAATAACATTACTCTAACTAAATAACCATAAAATTCATTTGGATGCAGACACTTGTATTTTTTTTTAAACGCTACTTTATATGCTTATTTGCAACATTTCAAACGAATCCTCTTCGAAATCTCGTAAGCTCCTCTTGACGTCTATTGCATAATTCATAATTAGATAATCAAATTAAAATTACATGTAACAAACGTAGCTTCATCTAGTAACCAGATTAAACTGGAGTTAACAAAAAAAAAACGAAATAAACCAATAGGTTAGTATAGGTAGAAACACCAATGATGAATTTAAAAAAAACAGAAAACGTGGCTAGATTCTCAAAATATGTATTAGCTGATAAAAATGTCATGTGGAACTTTCCTACGTAACAGTTTTCCCCATATTTAAGATAAGCTTATACGTATTATTTATAATGCATAATTTTTTCCAACCCATGCCTTTCCTTATCCAACCCATGAACTAAATAAACTATAAAAATCATTTCGATGCAGATACTTGTAATTTTTTTTAAAACGCTACAATATATGCTTATTTGCAACATTTCAAACGAATCCTCTTCGAAATCTCGTAAGCTCCTCTTGACGTCTATTGCATAATTCATAATTAGATAATCAAATTAAAATTACATGTAACAAACGTAGCTTTGTCTAGTAACCAGATTAAACTGGAGTCGTGTTTGTGGAGACCGCCTTCGATTATGGAGTAGGAGGTTTTGTACTCCATGAGTATGGAGGATAAGAAATGGAGTCGTGTTTGTGGAGACCGCCTTCGATTATGGAGTAGGAGGTTTTGTACTCCATGAGTATGGAGGATAAGAAACGGAGTCGTGTTTGTGGAGACCGCCTTCGATTATGGAGTAGGAGGTTTTGTACTCCATGAGTATGGAGGATAAGAAATGGAGTCGTGTTTGTGGAGACCGCCTTCGATTATGGAGTAGGAGGTTTTGTACTCCATGAGTATGGAGGATAAGAAATGGAGTCGTGTTTGTGGAGACCGCCTTCGATTATGGAGTAGGTTTTGTACTCCATGAGTATGGAGGATAAGAAATGGAGTCGTGTTTGTGGAGACCGCCTTCGATTATGGAGTAGAAGGTTTTGTACTCCATGAGTATGGAGGATAAGAAATGGAGTCGTGTTTGTGGAGACCGCCTTCGATTATGGAGTAGGAGGTTTTGTACTCCATGAGTATGGAGGATAAGAAATGGAGTCGTGTTTGTGGAGACCGCCTTCGATTGTTTGCACTCAAAATACATCCTCATCCTTGGCAATTTCAATTGCCAGATTGGGTGAGAAACAGAATGATAAAAATGCGATATTTGGGAGGTACTCAAAAGCAATGGATAGTACTATTTACTTGCTGAAAGTACTAGTTACTATATGAAATTTATTCCAGACTGCCCCCGTATAACAAAACCTTTGACACAATATCTGAAGAAAGGATCAAAGGTAACGTTTAACGACCTATACTACATTAACAGCTTCGAAAAATGCAAACGACTACTGATGAATGCGAAAGTTTACATCTAGACGATATTATCTTTAAGAAATAAATTCACAAATACCTACTGTACAAAATAAAAACTTTTCTTTGAGACACTTTGTAGAACGCCACTAACTGAGAATTGGAACAAAAATCGATAACCCGAATAATGCTTGCTGATTTTCGGCGGGAGGTGTCACATCCCTGCACCGCCGGAATTATATATATATATATTTTTCTGTATAGATTGATTTCCAGGCTCTAACACTTCCTAGCATCAAACACTATATAATTATTTAAAAAATGCATAATTAATTATGTATTTTTTGCATCCTCCAGCTGTGACCTTCGCATTTTTTGCGATCAACCGATCAGCATTCTTGGCAAGAGGGATAGTTTTCAATATTCTTGATCTTCACGTCTCTAAGGAGTTTTTTTCATATGTCGTGGAGTTCTTCAGTTTGAGATTCTTGGAGCCTGTACTCATAGGACTGCAGAAAACCTTTACGACATACTGGATCCAATGCAACGCAGATCATTTCGAGAAAAATAGATAACTTGAACAAATAACAAAGATATTAATTAGTTGAAATTATTTTTGTTAATTTAAACTCAATTGAAAAATTGGTATGATTGATTACTGTATTACCCAAACCGTATTATTGATTTTTAAAAAGGCATTATTGCCACTTTAACGAAACTCAGTATTGAACATGAGGTAAAAGGATGCCAACTATCACTTTAGTAACTGATAGTACACAACAACAAAGTAATAAAATATGTAGTAATCTGGCATGTTTTCAGGTAAACGATAATTCTTTGGGATGGAAAAATTACAAAGAGTTTTTAAACATTTAGCCTTTGAAAATGGTCAGTGTGATTAATTAACCCGTGATCGTAATTTTCATTGTTAAGCTTTAGTAAATAATGAGTGCGAAGCAGCCAAAAGAAATTGCCAAGAAAATAGACATGACATGTAAGTCAAGAAGAGTTTCAAGCCAATATATGGTAAAAATAAGAGCAAACCAAAAATAAAGTAACTAACATTTTTATCTTATCTTTTTTTACTGGAATATTGGAAACCAATTTCTTGAATTCTTGAATAATAAAGTGAGGTAGTTAATCCCTGTTATGATGGCGATAAGGTTTCTCTGAAGTACTTCTTTCCCTGGTTTTACTTTGTCTAAGGCTTTGCACGATTCGATTAGGTAATATCCCTTGCCTCGGGACTCTTTCCTCCAGCTTCACTTATGTGTCAGAGCGATCAGGCCCTGCCAGGTGAGATCCCTGGTGTCCCAGGGAAGGCCCAGCGAACCGATCAGCGATCTTGACAAGTGACAATGGGTGTCCCTTGAGTAAGCCTTGACTTTTCTCATCCTCTTTTGTTCTGGCAGCCTGGCGTGTGACTTCGCAATTCCCCTGATATGTCCGTCCGGAGTTTGCTCTTCGAAACATCATTAACGAGTCTTCAGATAGTTTTCAACATTCTTCATATTTACGTCTCTAAGGAGTTTTTTCATGTGTCATGGAGTTCTTCAGTTTGAGATTCTTGCGAGCCTGTTCTTATAGGACTGGGTATCGGTTATGACAGCCTAATATACATTTTATAGAATGTATATTAGATATACAGCCTAATATAGATTTTATAGAATCCAATTAATCGAATCTTTGACAACACAGAATCAGACTTCCTAATACATATTGCAACAATGAAAACATGTAGAAAACTTTTACGACACAAACGATGCAAATGAATATCGTGTATACATTGACTATGAAAGACTCAGATTCACACTATACTAAACGACGTAGACAAGACACGGCTAGTTCCTAAAATAACTAATAACTACCTAACAATTTCGTTTTCAAAGTGAGCACGCCGAATTTCAGTTTTGTGAGGCATGCCTAGAAATGGGTTATTATAGATTGATAACTATCATAGTTGATAGTGTTCAATTTTTTTTATATGTAATTACAAAAGGTAAAAAAAAAGTTACAAAAGTAATTTTTATTAAATTGACATCTAATAAATATGTATACAAATAACTATATTAAAAGCAGAACAAAATACCCGACTGCATAAGAAAAGTTTTGTAGTGTAAATTACGCTTGCGTTACGATCGACATGCTTGTTAAGTGTACGTTTTCGCTGAAAGGTATTCTTAAAGCCGCTGTAATATTTATTGAGCAAATTAATAATTCTTCAAAATGTATATTTAAAAGATGGTTAGAGATTACGATAAAGAACATTTTTTAAATCTTTCGGAATTTTCTATATATTACCATCACAAAAAATTTATTCTGAAATATGTGTTTTAAACTCGAGAAGTAGAAGAATCTAACGAAACCTCGCTCATCGAAACCGGTCAAGCAATTCAAGCTGCAGGAGGGAATACATCCGAATACTATAGTTTTCGGATATATTCCCTCTACTCTTTTTCCTGTGAAGTCGGGTAAAGACGTATTACACATGTACAAGCAGTGGTTTATACATAATTTTAACCACATAAACATTGCATTAAGCCATTAGGATAGCGCAAGCCAAGGTGCACATTTATGGAGCAAACAATATATATAGGGTTATTATGAACAACTTTTGAAAGCAAAACTCGAAAAAATACAATCCAGAAAAATAGCAACAAAATGTGTATAAGCTGATTTTTAACAGACTTAAAAAAGGCGGAGGTATTCAATCGGGAAGGAATTATTTGAATGGATGTATCCATTATCCAATATGTCACCCATGTAAATGAATTGATTATTTTGGAGTCAGTTGTAACAGTTTTAATTTCGCAAATTTTGCGGTGATTCCTCCCGTACCCTTGAATACCTCAACTCTTAGAATTAAGGGGACTAAATTCAAGTGTGACAAGCTGCCAAACATGAAGAATTAAATTCAAGGTAGTCATGATGTAAGCGTTAATGTTTAAGCTAAAATGTTTCACAGTAAAGACCTGATAGAATATGTAAGGTGAATTTTTAGGTGTTCATTTGATACCATTACTTACAACTTTAGGTATCCGATCTATAATCCGAAATAACGCGAAACCATTTCATAGAACTGCCTGATTCAAAATATTGTTTTTACTCAACACGAATTTCTGATTCCATGAGTTTCTTAGCCATCAGTTATATTTGCCTGAACAGTTATTAGGTTAGGATCGTTAGGTTTCAGTTTTATTATATCCAGGAACCTTATTTACAAAAGTTCGGTTATCGAATACAAAAATTATTAGATTAGGTTCATGTTTCTTTTTACCATACAAATTATCTCACTAGTTGTCGAATGAATATTCGGGATATTGAGTCTTGAAATAAATAAATTTTGTTTTCAGCATACAATATTCGGCATTTCAAAATTCGGATTACATATAGATAACCAAAACTTTACTATTTTGAATAAATGATTTCGATAGTTTTGTTATCGAGGCCGCCTTTATATTTTTAATTATTTTCAAAAGTTTGGTCTCTGACTTGTTTGGTTATCAAAGCCTATTTCTCTTGAGTGATGATTCGTATTATTTAATATTACAAGATCTATGTCAAATTATACTTTAGAACGAGAAATTAAGGGGTAGTAAACAAATGGGTCAAAAGGAATAGACGGGGTCTTGATGCTAGAAAGATAAAACTTTGGAAAGTAATAAAAAATATAGAAATCAATAACTTGAAGGAACCGTTTACAACTTTTAAAAACTTAAAATACGCGATTAGTTTACTTGTATGGCATATTTTTCCAGTTATCTTGTTAAAAAAACCTAAATACTGAATCGATTTTGATATTTTTTTATAGGACAACCTGGGAAGTTTCCTTTCCCTTTCAAACAAAAAAATAAATTCAAATCGGTCTAGGTGTCTTCGAGTCATCAAGGAACATACATAAAAAATATGTTTACAAAAGATTCCGACGAATTGAGAACCTCCTCCTTTATGGAAGTCGGTTATTTTTTTTTACCTTACTTGTATACAATCTGTACGAAAATAAAGCAGTACTTATCGCGACTGCGCCTAATGTTAAAAAACATAACTTGTACTTTTAACAAAAAAGTGCTTTTGACTAACAAAGTAAGTACTTTAGTTAGTCAAAAGCACTTTTTGTTCAGGATCAAAAGTGGATCAGCAGTCACAAAAATCACATAAAAAAATGCTTGTTATACGGCGGGTAGTCTTGAACCGCAATCACACATTTTCATAATAATAAAGATAAGCTCAATATAAAACTGCTAGGCGACTTTTGACCTTAAGATGATAATGTACTTTGAACCCTGACTGTACATACACTCATGGTATTATTCAGAAGCAGAAGACAGAAAATTAAAATTATTTACAAAAGTATATATTATGTTACTATAATCCCCTTACTATGGTGCCATTTTAATATGTACAGTGTTAAAAGTTGCAATAGAAACAAGAGCCCATAGGAACCCTAGAAAGAAGTCACCCGAAAAATCTATCATGGAAGCAATACATACTTTTCTTTTTGTCCGTTGATATTTATTTTCCATAGTAACATAACATATTCTCACAATGCGAAAGAAAAAATAAGAAAAGCGCGTGCATGAACATTTATTAGACATTGTTTTTTTTCGATATAGCAGTGCTTGCAAGCAGCGAATCATCTGTGGTCTCACCGTCGGCGAGGGCAGTATCGTCGGCGCCCAGACAGAGGACAAGTTCTCCGCGTTCATCTTGTTGATATGATTCATGCTTTGTATGAAGTGTAGATGAGCGAACAGCTTGCGAGCCGTGTTACGAGCGACGAGGGGCAGTGACGTCATCGCAGCACGGTACTCGTTCAGCCGCTGCGTCTCATCCTCACATTCTGAAATATCAATTTCCACAATAAACATTTTTTTTCCCTACATTCAATATGATCCGAATACCTATGATCCGAATTATGAAATATAGAGTATCACTTCCCCGAAGACGTCAACTTTTTTCAAATGATTAGACTTTCTTATTATTATTCGAGGTGGCGGCGATGGGTCCTGCACTGACGTCCCGCTTGGGGTGTATTGTGCATTTCCCCCTACCAGCATCACCCGAGCCAGCCCAGCTCCTAAAATATCGGAGCACGGCTCTGGGCTGCTGGCACAACTGCTCCAGTGGTGAGGACGTTTGAGCAGATAATGATAATGATGATGATGGGGTAGCATGCCATTGTGGTGGTGATAAAAGCGATGATAAGGCTGAGGCTGAGTTTAAAATGACTAGACTTTATCAAAATCCCGAAAGCTCATATCGCAAGCTCCGATAACCAATCTTATTAATACAAGTTAAACTACAACCAATCACCCTACCAATCTTATTAATACAATAAAACTGAAACTTAACCTAATGATTGTTTGGGCAAATGAACCCTAGGCTTTCAATTGGCGGCCTTATCGCTTAGAGCGATCTCGTCCAGTCAACCAAACACGGTTAGGTAAGATGTAATGGACAGTAACGCACCTATAGCTAGTAGCAGTTTCTGCGCCTGCGGTTGCGATATAAGTTTCTCGGGCAGGTCACGAAGGAAGCGCTTCAGCACGCCAGCCACGTCGTGCTCCGAGTGGTCGCCGGCGCTGAGCTGCACCGCGGTCGCGTCACGACGGAACGCAGACAGTAACGCGGCAAGAGTGCAGCTGCCGCCCGCGCGCCGATAGATACCCTCAGATAGGCTGCCTGTATAGTACAACACATTATTTTTAACATACTTTAAATAATTTGGTGCCTCCTGTGCAAAACGGTACAAGACGAAAATCACAACTATTCAGGACAGCAAAAACAAACTAAAAATACATATATATACATTTCACAAAATGTATTTTACTTATACATAAAAATAAAAAAATAAAAATTAATTTTTGCTCTACTGAAAAGTTGTGATTTTCGACTTCTACCGTTTTGCACAGGAGGCAACCAAAATATCTCTTTTTAAATTGATTTGTAAATGATGAGAGTTTTACGTTAACAAACATACAGCTCTTCAGGAGGAGAAACTCCTCCTGTTTAAAGTCGGTTAAAAAAGGAGGTTTTATGTGGTTTTTTTTACGAAAGTTCAGCAAGTTTTCTGTCCAAATTCTGGACCAGTTTGAAAATTATTTTTACGTTAGATTACAAATATAATGTTAAGATTAGTAGTTAGATCTATAGTTTGAAAACGAGAAATTGTTTGTACTCCACTCAAAAATGAAATAGAAGCAATTTCTAGTATTTTTTGGAAATGAAAAGTTTTAATCAGCAGTCGACTTAACTAGGTATTGGTGGTCATTTTTACACAGCACTATCTAACCGCAAACTAAGCAAAGCTTCTCCATGGAAACTAGATAGCTGATAAAAAACTCATACACTTTTTTATTGTAAATACATTCTTTTTTATTATTAGACACAGAACAAACATCCATGTTCATTACACAAATATTTGCTCTGGGTGGGAATCAAACTCACAACATGCAGCTCAGAAGGCATGCATACTGCCAACTAGATGTAAGGCCCCAGTTCTTGTCATTGAAATGACGAGTCTTAAGGAATACTCTTTGCATTCCAAGCTATATAGGTACGTGTTTACCATGCACATAGATGAAGCTAACGCATTTCTCGACGATGACAGGCACATCCTCCTTCGTCAGCTGCTGGTGGTGAATATATGCGCCGTTGTTCAGGGCCGCCAGCTTGATCATGTAGCGCCATACCTGTCAAATAGATAAATATTCTTAGACATTTTAGACACAACGGCCTCGCTGCGCCCCGCGGTGATTTGACATCATCATTATCATTTCAGACATAAGCCCACAGCTGAACATTGCCCTCCCCCATTGACTTCCAAAATGACAGATTGGGTGCGGCTTGCATCCAGCATCTTTTTGCCACTTGTATGAGAATTAACGCGCGGTATTAAATCAAAATCAATTCAATGTGACTCTGCATTGTAAGACTCAATTTATTTAATCAAATCATATAATAATTTATTTAAGAATAAAGTCCACAAATAACATTATGAAGATTAACTATAAAAAATGATTTGATTTGACTAATTAAATGGAGTCATACAATGAAGAGTCACATTACATTTACTTTAAATATACCGTTTAATTAACCGGAAAACTCACAATATTAATTGGTCAAATGAAATAAATACAAAATAAAATAATAATTAAATGAAATGAATACTCACGGAAGTTTAACTAATTACTTTAAATATGTTAATCACCACAGGAGAAACCACGGGGCATAGCTTGTTATATGTACAGGACTTACTAATACTACTACAACTACTACTTCTATATTTTTTGGAATAAAAAATGCTACTCCAGGGTATAGGCTACCTTCATATCAAATTTCATTAAAATCCATTAAATAAGTACTACTCATAATTCAGATTCAGAACACCATTTCAACTCTCTTGGAATCGGAAGTTAGACTGCAAGAGCTGCTTTTTGCAGTTGGGTATTTTGTTTTTCTTGTAATAGATACTTGTGCACTCTTTACATAGACCAACTAAAAGTTTA
This sequence comes from Lycia hirtaria, assembly GCA_947563715.1. Classification (NCBI taxonomy): domain Eukaryota; kingdom Metazoa; phylum Arthropoda; class Insecta; order Lepidoptera; family Geometridae; genus Lycia; species Lycia hirtaria. The sequence goes on from OX387386.1 coordinate 19,569,943, forward strand.
AAAAAAAAAACAACTTCAATATACACAATTTGTTAACTTGGATGACATATCTTTCCAGTTATTTTATTTCAAAAACCAAAGTACTGAATAGATTTTGATAAAATTTCATATACCACATGGTAAGAATAACATAAAATATTTTTTCAAATAGGTCTAGGTGTCTTCGAGTAATCAGGGAACATACATAAAAATAAAAAAGATTCTGACGAATTGAGAACCTTCTTCTTTTTATAAGTCAGTTAAAATTGTAATTTTATCTTCCTTTTGTTTAGTTATACAAAACCTGACAAGTGCGAGTCAGACTCGCCCACCGAGGGTTCCATACAAACTAGTAGATATAAAGGGGAAATTATATATTTTTTTTATATTTATCTTCATAAACCGAAAAATATACATCGTAAAAATATTTAATAACCTGTTTTAGCTTGTGCTAATAAAGCTCTTTCATATGATACCCCACATGATACAGTGCTTTACACTTTAAAATTTGAACCCTCCTTCCTTATTCTTATTCGAGATGGGGGCGATAAGTCCTGCACTGACATCCCGCTTGGGATGTATTGTTTCACCCTCCTTCCTTGCATAAAGACCCATTTTTTTTGTGATTATATTAAAAATATAGTTTTCGGATTTTCGGATTTTGTACTGTATGACAATACTTCTTGCCAAATTTCACAGTTATAGGTCAACGAAAAGTACTCCCTAAGTTTTGATTCCCTTGCGAGTGTTGAAATATGCGTTTTTTGCGTTATATTCGGTTGTAACATTTTTTTATGATAACTGAGAAGTTTTATTTTTCTCTTTGCAGCAAGAGACAATGGATCTGCGTATATGGGTTTAATTTCAACTTGATACCTTCATGGTTTCCCGAGATACAAGTCTTGACAGACAGACGGACAACAAAGTGATCCTAGAAGGGTTCCGTTCTTTCCTTTTGAGGTACGGAACCCTAAAAACAGGAAAAAAAATAGATATATCTTAGTTCATAAAAGGCATAAATACCGAAGTCTGTGGAGATTGATTTTATTAAACAAAAAACTTGTACTATCAGAAACAGATAGCTGATACAAAATACTTATATACTTTTTTGTAAAGCAATGAGCAAAAGCTTTAATTATACACAATAAACATTCATGCTCATCCCACAACCTACAATTTGAAAGACATTGAAATGTAAAGCTAGTCAAGTATTTAAAAAAAACTGTTGTTAATAAATTGTGTTGCAACTTAACAACTTATCATCTTAGTTATAAACTATGCATAAACACATTTCAGTTAAACGGTGTTTTGTTCAGTTTTTGCATGTGCCAGTTCCAGTCTGATAGAAAGTGACAAGTCTTTGTTCAATAAATAAGATTTTAAGATGCATTTTTAAGTAAGATGGTTAGATCTTAACAAGTTATAATAGAGTTATCATGCATGTTTCATACAAGTAGTTCTATGAATAGTAGACCTCGCGAGCAAAATTTTTGCAAAATTGTTGTCAAAAAAGATCAGTGAATGCAAAACGGACCATGAAAGGTGGCAAGATAAGAGAGAGGCCTATACCCAGCAGTGGGATAAAAAGAGTGTCACATACCTTGAGCACTTTTTCATGAGGGAATCTGAGGTACAGCGTGGCTTGTGGACAGTCAAGCAGAAGGTTAGGAGCACTGTCTGAGAGACATTGTAGGCGAGTCAGCTCATCTGCCTCTTGAGTTGCTAGAACAATATAATAACAGATTATTATCATTTAACTTTTAACAGGTGACATGACAACTTTATAACACTAAGGGCTTCTTTCATCATCCCCGAGTAAAGTTCGAAGTTGGTTACTCGCCACTTGAACCGCCAAGTATGTGTAGATTTCAATTTCATAATGTCTGAGTAGCCTTAACCATCTCATAAACTGGCCCGTAACTTAACTTTGACTTCATCCCCCGAGTATCGGAGATATTCGACGAGTAAGGCCATTGTCAGTTATAAACAGATGTGCCATTCGTACAACCTCTATTGTAGATGTCCCTGGCTGGATTTTATTGTTTTATGACCTTTTGTTCAAATGTGGAGAAAGGACGCTATTTCCAGGTAAACTACGATATCTTACCTACTAAACGATCTACGTCTACCTGTTACCGTTTTTAATATTGAGCAAAAAAATACGAAAAAAACACGTTTATTGCATGGGGACCCTTAATTTTTTTTTTTTTTAATTTTTAGTATTTGTTGTTATAGCGGCAACGGAAATACATCATTTGTGAAAATTTCAGCTTTCTAGCTATCACGGTTTATGAGATACAGCCTGGAGACAGACAGACAGACAGACAGCGAAGTCTTAGTAATAGGGTCCCGTTTTTACCCTTTGGGTACGGAACCCTAAATAGGAATCTACTCGTAATACCAACTACGCCAAAAATTGCTTTTGACTGGGTGCTTTATTATTTTTTTTTTTTTAATACAGTATTTAGTATATATATGTTACTGTAAAAGCCCGAATACTGGTAAATCTTAGGTTTTACCAGTAAATCTTAGGGTTTACCAACACGAGTCGGTAAATGTAAGAATATGTAAAAAAGAAACGATTTTATTTTTTTAATTCTAATGGTAAAAACCATTAGAATTTAATACATGCTAGGTTTTACCAGTGACGGTTTGTAAATGTTAGTTTTGGAAATAAAACAATGCTTAAGTTACTGTATTCGGCTTTTACAGTAACATATATAATAACATTTGTTTGATTGAACGATGTAGCTTGGTGCAGCGCAGTCTTAGGTATAAGCAATAATTTCTTCAGAGATTAGGTTATGTTTTTTTTTTTTTTTATACAAAAAAAAACCATAACCTAATCTCTGAAGAAATTATTGCTTATATCTATACCAGGATCAACTAGTTTGGCCTAGCCTAAACTGGTCTAATATGCATTGTTTTATTTCTAAAACCAACATTTACCAACCGTCACTGGTAAAACCTAGCATGTACTAAATTCTAATGGTAAAAGCCCGATAAAATCGTTTCTTTTTTACATATTCTTCCATTTACCGACTCGTGTTGGTAAACCCTAAGATTTACTGGTAAAACCTAAGATTTACCAATGTTCGGGCTTTTACAGTAACATATATACTATATATAGTTTTTAATAGCGTTCGGGATGTGGGCTATTACATACTCGTGTTTTTTTTTTTACCTTTCCCGAACTCGTGCGTTCTCTTTCCCAACTGTCAAAATAATGTCTATTAAAAAGAAAAACCAACCATGAAGTTTTTACTAAAAAAATATCATAGAAGTTTTTATGATTCCTGCAAATACGTATATTTCTAAAAAGAAGCTACTAATTTGTTTCAATATCAGATTTAATGATTTGATTGAATGAGTTATGTTAGGTTTCATTTCATTTCACCTTATTAAATTTCATTTTCATTTCATATCAATAAATAAATCTGCTGAAGACTTGGCTGTATGGGCATAGTTCCCTTTGCCTCAGAATGGGTGAAGAAAAAAAAATCTCTGCTTATATTCTACGGTTGGCGCCATTTTCCAGAAATTTTCTTTGCGAATTTAGTTGTTTGTTGCACAAAATGAGTAATTTCGACCCTAGTTTTTTTGAATTAACACCACCGGAACTCAGTATAATTGCACAAAATGCTTCGGAGAACATTTTACCGGAAAAGTCAAAAAGTCGCTACATATATACGACGAGATATATATAAGGTATATACGACGAATTTATTGCGTGGAGAGAAGAGAAAAAAGCAAATAGTTTTTCAGAAAATGTTATGTTGGCATACTTCTCCGAACTCTCAGCAAAATTAAAACCTTCTACGTTATGGTCGAGGTTTTCGATGATAAAAAGTATGCTGAAAATAAGGAACAACGTGGATATAAGTGAATACTTAGTTAGTTGAGTTTATTGTATTTTTATTATTTTATTAAATTGCTTAATTTTTTCGCAACTGTATTAAAAATAGTCGTTCAGTACACGTGCGGAACCGTCATTGCAACTTGTTCCGACTGTCAACCCTCGCCTTCGGCTGCTCCTCGGCTCGGGTAAACATTTGTCGGGACTCTTTGCAATGTCAGCCTTTCCGCACTTGTAATGAAATATACTATATATTTACTTAATTTCAGTTAACGCAATGTCCCCATTTCAACGCGATTTATCCCAATTACTAAATCAGTGGCGGGGTATGAAAAATAAAGCTAAAAAAAGTAAATTTGAATACAGGAGAGCCCGAAACTGTACTGGCGGGGGGCCTCCTCCAGATACCTGCTGAAGACCTCGACTCATGGAGACTATTACTTACGTTTCGGGTTTGTACGGAACCCACGGTGGGCGAGTCTGACTCGCACTTGTCCGGTTTTTTTTCCTCGCAGGTGTGTTGAAAAACGTCTTATAAAACGCGTGTGCATTATGGTCATTACACTCTCGGATCTATTACGCCTCGAATGTAATGACCAACTTAGCACACTTGTATCATAATGTACTATTAACACACCCTATATTATAACAGGTAACTCAACACTCCCCAAAATTACCTTCCTGCTTCTCACAAATGTAATGTACATACATATATAACATTTCCTGGAGTACTTTTACTTGAATACTGCTTAACAGAATATACTATATTTTTACCCGACTACGGCGAACCAACCTTTTGCTTCGGGTTATGTTTATGATCGGCATGTGTATGTTTATCCGTTCCCTCATAACTTCTAAACTACTTTATCATAATTTGACAGATGAGGTGTCGTAGGAAGAGTTTTGTTTGTTCGCTAATTAAAGGCTATGTGACGTTGCATTAATTTTTGAATTCGTGTCTCAAGTGGTTGCTACATAAATGTAAACAATTTATAACATGACGCTTCGAAAAAATAGGTGTGATTAGTGAGACAAATATTTTTATTTTGAAAATGAAATGGATGCCCTACTTATGCATTTTCTATTTTTTATAAAATGTAGACATTTATCGTTTCGAAACAAAAATATAAACATAGCCCCTAACTTAAAAAAAATATTTTTTAAGCTAATCTTAAAGATAACTTTAAAATATTAGTACATACTACTATATACCTTATTTTCTAATCTAACCTTCGTATTTTTGGTGGAAATATGTCTGGAAACATAAATAGCTAAAAATTAAGTTTAGGGGTGGAATAAAATTATTTCCCTTAGTATGGAGAAGAGCATAGTAAATGTTTCTTTTAAGACATTTCAGGTAAATTGACAATACTTACAAAGCTCATAATACTTTCAATGTCGAAAGTTATCAAATCTCAAGAGTTAAGCCGCCAATTCTATGTACATGTACAAGCCCTAAAACTAGGTTTACCACAGCTGCACGTTTTATTTTGCAGTATAATGCGGGCCATTCACGATCAAGTGCACCGACAAGTATGCGACGTCATGTAAACTTGAAGATGTGTGTGAGCCTCAGATAAATTCTGTATACTCAAAGGTGTGAGCGTTTAAGTATGCTTGACGTTAGTCGACATCGTATCGTATCTTCTTTCAGAATTAGGGGAGTCACCAAGGATAGCAGTTTTAAATAAGTTTCTTCATTCATCCGTACATAATTCTGATAATCTTTTGGAGTAATCCTCAATTCTTTTACTAAATTTACATGAGATAAACATTTTCGTTTCAGTAACCAGCTTTTGCACCACATTGATCGATCTTTTCTTTCTGTTTTTAGGGTTCCATACGGAAAAAACGGAACCCTTATAGGATACCTTTGTTGTCTGTCAAGACGAAGGGAATAAAAACTTATGGGGTACTTCCCGTTGACCTATAACTTTGAAATTTGGCAAGAAGCATTGTCTTAAAGTACCTACACGTAAAGGAAAAATTCCGAAAACTGTACATTTTTTTTTAATCACATAAAATAGGCGGAATATGTAGTAAAACGCATATTTCGACACTCGCAAGGGAATCAAAACCTATGGGGTACTTCCCGTTGACCTAGAACTGAAATTTGGGTCCAAATTTTAAAGTGCTTTAACCGTATCATGTGGGGTATTATATGAAAGAGCTTAATTAGCACAAGCTAAAACAGATCTTTAAATATTTTTACGATGTATATTTTTCGATTTATGAAGGAAAATATAAAATTTACCCCTTTTATCTACTAGAAGCAAATCAAACAAACAGCATAAGTTTTAAAAATAAGTCCTTAAAGTTTTTAATAAGACGTTTTAAATGTTAATAAATGATGAATAGGCGTGGTAGTCATTCAATACAATTGTACTGGCAACATGAGCGCGATTCTTCCAAACGATTGTAAAACGAGATCATTGTCGAGTGGCGATTGGCCAATCAAGCTTTACCAGGCTACCTATTTTTAACATACTTCGTCCTTTGTTGGTTAATCGGCGATCAATAGCTCATTTTTATATGGCAAATAAAAATTTAAATAGCAGCCTTGATAGCCTGATATACTTGCTCGCCAACTCACTTGATGCTAAGCGATGTTGTGGTCCACTATAGAATGCGTTTACCTAGAAGGAACGAATTCACCCACGATTTAAAGACTAGCTAATCTATTCTCTCTCCGAATCTGTTTACCGCCGGTTTAGAAGATGCCTATAAGCTTCTGGAATGGAAAGGGCTCGGCATCAATATTAACGGCGAGTGCATCACTCACCTTCGGTTTGCCGACGATATAGTAGTCATGGCAAAGTCGATGGAAGAGCTCAGTACGATGCTCGAAAACCTCAATAGAGTTTCCCAACGGGTGGGCCTCAAAATGGACATGGACAAAACAAAGGTTAAGTCGAACGCCCATGTAGTGCCCACCCCAATATCTGTGGGGAACTCCACTCTTGAAGTTGTTGACGAATACGTCTACCTAGGACAAACGGTCCGATTAGGCAGGTCCAACTTTACGAGGGAGGTCAATCGTCGTATCCAACTAGGCTGGGCAGCGTTCGGAAACTTAAAAGCGTCTTCTCGTTCAATATACCCCAGTCCCTCAAGTCGAAAGTTTACAACCAGTGTGTGTTACCAGTGATGACATACGGCACTGAAACGTGGTCCCTAACTATGGGCCTTATAAGGAAGCTCAAGGTCACGCAACGAGCTATGGAGAGCTATGCTCGGTGTCTCTCTACGAGATCGAATCAGAAATGAAGAGATACGTAGACGTACAAAAGTCACCGATATAGCACAACGGATTAGCAAGCTGAAGTGGCAGTGGGCAGGGCACATAGCACGTAGAACTGATGGCCGATGGGGCCGAAAGGTTCTCGAGTGGAGACCACGTACCGGCAAGCGCAGCGTAGGAAGACCAGCCACGAGATGGACAGATGACCTCATACAAGTGGCGGGAAGACGCTGGATGCAAGCCGCTTCCAATCGGTCTTTTTGGAAATCCATAGGGGAGGCCTATGTCCAGCAGTGGACTTCTTATGGCTGAGATGATGATGATGATGAATCTATTCTGCATTGAGTGAATGTGGTTGGAGCTGAAACGTTTACGTATATACGGCAAAAACATACAACACACACACGCACGCATATTGACACGCACACACGAGCTTCGAAGACGCCAGAAGTCAGGAGAATGTTGTATTCTTCTGCAGTACACATTACAAATATGGAATCAAAGTAGATCTTATTCAATAAATTATCTAATACTATAAGTACTTACTGACGCATCTGGTCTTCCTAAGATCCACGGAGTAGAGCTTCGTGTCCTTCGCGGTGTAGTAGACAAGCACCCGTCGGATGAGCATCAGCCAACCGGCGCGCCACTCTCCGGTCACGCCCTCCTTTTACATCCAACACAATAACCGTGAACAACAATACAATACATACAAAAAGCATACACGTTTCAGGTGTCTTTGTAGTCACAGTTTAAGGCGAGCCTGACTCCGTATTGTTCAAAATAACACAGAAAAGCCTTTACTGAAAATTGTCTGGAAATGATATTTTGGAGGAGGTACTCGTGGACCAACTTGATAGCACAACTGGTTGTGCTATCGAAATGGGCTTCGTTAAATTTGTCCCCATGACACGACCGAGTAGTTGGTTAATGAATAAATAGATTTTTCTCAATCTCAAACGCTCATTTAACAGTTCGTCTGATAACCAAATCTTAGCCAAAACAGTAACATGAAAGTAATAAAAAGAAACCTGACGAACGTAGCCTACTGTTTCTTAGCATAATTTTTCACAACACAACTGGTTGTGCCACAGATCCATCATTACCGAATAATAAAATGATCGCACAACTAATTTTGCTATCTAGTTGGTCCACCGGTACCTCCCTATATTTTTTTCATGGAGAAAACGTAACGATAGGTAAGTAATTTTGTCCCAGTCGAAATGAGACAAAAGTGACATCTAAGATTACGGAGTCACTGCCATATGCGCAGTGACACCATCGTAATCAGCCAAGTATTAGATTTCATAACAATAAATTGTTAAGACAGTGTAACAACCAGACAGAGAAACAGAGTTACTTTCGCTTCTATAATATAAGTAAGAATGTGGTTAGTTTCAAAAATTATCTACCTTGAATACGTTTATAAGCTTCCTGTACACCTATTCATAATAATCATACGGAATCAGGTCGGTAACTATATCTCCATCTCTGTTATTTTGTACGGAAATGACAGAGATTGAGATATAGTTTCCGACCCGATTCCGAATAAGACAAGTTGTTAATAGTATTGAGCGCGTTTAATCCAATAGATAAACATAATCTAAACATAAACATAGTCTTTGAATCATAGTGAATTTGATTTTTTGATCATGTTTCATAATAGACCACAGACTATAAACTGGTGACACAGTTGAGTTGGTGGTCAAGCACAAACTACCTATAAAGAATAAAAAAAAATGTTGTCTGTAAAGTCGGTTTACAGACGATAATTTTACGTGATAACGTCATGATAGACGCGTCACAAGCCGATCGTGCCTCTCTATTGCTTGTTCCGCGTTCTCGCTTGCACGCTCGGCTCAGTCGGAACGTGGCAATGAGTCATGCCATCACGTCAAACGAATATTACAACATTTTACATGACAATCAGCTGTGTGATGTATGATCTACAATTCTACATGATGTTATTATCTTTGATGTTTTATCTTCCCGCTAGGTAGCGGTAGATAAGCCGTGCTCTCGATTTAACACGTATTTTGATAGGTATGTATCGCCGTGCAATTGCACCAGAACTGCGTCTAATACGCAACCTGCCATATTGGTTCAATACCTACATTATAAACCTGTTTAAAGATCTAGAACAAGTATATATATTAAAAGAAAATAAAATACCCGACTGCAGAAAAGGAGTTTTTGCAGTCTAACGATTTCGATACGCTGTTGAGATTACATTTTTGTGTGGAAATATTGTGTAAAATCGCTATAAAAGATTATAAATGCGCATTCTTTAGAAAAATTATTGTAAAATCACTTGTTTATTACGAAAATGTTCATTAGAAGTTACGGAAAAACGCATTTTTTTTGCGAGAGATGTATTTCTATTATTACAGAAAAAATATAGCTTATAACACTGAGTGGAGACGAATCTAACGACACCTCGCACATCAAAATCGGTCAAGCCGTTTAGGCTGTAGGCGATCATATGGAATAGAAACATGCACACATACCCATATTACATACATACACTCGAAAAAAATACCCCATCAGGAAAATTAAATATGTGTATACCGCGTACAATACTTAGCTGATATGTGCACTACATGGTATGTACACACACCAATGTAAGTATTAGCGCGGTAACGCTGCGAGCGTGATGGGGACTCTCAGATCAGGGTCTGCATGCGAGGGACTTGCAGCCTTACATTAACATTAGTTAAGAATTAGACTTTATTTTATTATATTATGTTTTTTTTTTTTTTTTTTTTTTATGTGAGGATGTATATTTATTTTGTTATGTTAATATATTTAGTATGTGTAGGTATTTTATAATATATTGTTTTCATATTGTTTTTGTACTCTCTTATATGTCTATATATGATAATATGTATGTCTGAAATAAATATACTGTATGTAAGTATTGTATATACAATAATCAGTTGGTCTAAATATACAAATGCAATGGCGTCAGTTTATTACAACATAATCCAATAGTACAATGGGGTCTTTGTTCTAATTTTAGCCATTCAACGTACTTCAGTAAATATTTTATGATTAGATCTACAATTTGTATTCTCTGTCTAAAGTTTACCATATACATACAGCCCACTGAGGCTCCTTTAAAGAAAAAATAAAGATAAAATAAGGACACTGGTAACGTCGTTAGCGAATATTATTAGGAAAACAATGTTATCAATATAAAATTGTGTTTTGTTTTTATACAGATTAAAATATAACTTTTTAGTTTAAGATCAAATGTTCTTCTGCAAAACTGTACTTTAGGATAGAGGGTACTTTAAACTGTACGTTGGGATATATGGATTAGTTTTTAGATACATCTAGTATTTTCTTTAAGTATCCCATATAAAATATGTTTGATGAATATTAAGCCCTTATTCGATAAACATATAGACATTGTCAAACAGGTAAACAACTATTTATGAAATTTGATTGAAACAGCTGAGGATTTAGATATCGACATAGGGGAGATATTATCATCATAACAATTTCAATTTAAGCGTGTGAGGCCGCTAGCCGCATCTTTTAAATGTAACCCCCAAAAAGGTAGCGAGATAATGCCCAACAATTGAGCATATTAGAGCCATTTCAACTCCACAACACAGTTTATTAACCTCACTCATTTATATTTCGATTGCAACAATATTGAAAGGGACAAAGTATGTAACAAGTTAGTGCTAGGGTCCCACCAGTCTAAGTCGGATTGAATGTATGTACACAAATTTGATAATGGCAGCCTCGACTAAACTAGGGTGTGAACCTTACACAATAACGATAAGAATTACTACATACGGTAACTAATACAAATAAATGTGGTTGAGAAAATAAAAAGTCTGTAGATGTGTCACATTATATAGCTAAGCTCTTTGTTTAACAGAATATCTTATAAATAAATAATTCAAGTATATATCTGGAACGGACACTAAAAATATACCAAAATCTACTTAATACTACATCTGTTTGGAGGCAGGAGAAATAAATAATTCCTAACAATCCTAACTGATATTATAAAAGCAAAACTCTGTTATATGTCTGTTTGTTACCTCTTCATGACTAAATATATTGTTATCATAATTGGCACAGAGATTCTTTAGGACCTGAAGAAGGACATAGATAGGCTATCATCATCGTTTTTCATGAATACGCGGGTGACACAGCGGGGCACAGCAAGTCTGACATACAAATACGTAGGCAGTAAAATGGAAACAAAATAAACTGGTAAGTCACAGCCAGAATAAAATCAGTCAAATACAAACAAATATACTTAGTGTCAATTACATATATGACAGGATCGAGGCCATTGTAATGTAAGTCATCAATAAATCTAATGAGCAAGCAGAAATATAAATTATTAGTTTCGTGTTTTTATTAACTTTGAGTAATATACCTAGTCTTGCCATAAATATTGTCACGAAGTTTTTTTTTTTTTTTAATTGCAAATAATATTTATTACTTTTACAGTGTGTTTGTTTAATACATAAATATAAAACAATTTAAAATATAAAAGCTTATTCGAAGTGGTCTCCATTGGCTGCAATACAGTCCTTTAAACGTTGAGGCCAGTTATCAATAGAAGCACGCACTCTTTCCATGGGAAAATTCTTCACTGCCAATCGTATGGATTGTTTTAGGGACTCCAAATTATCATGGCGTTTAGAGCAAGCCATACTCTCTAAAACTGACCATAAATCATAATCCAGCGGATTAAGATCAGGACTAGACGACGGCCAGTCTTCAGCTCTGATGAAGTCCGAAACGTTCACTTCCAACCAAGACTGCGTGGACCGTGGAGCTTTATGACCTGGCGCCGAGTCTTGTTGGAAGGACCATACTTGGTTATTGAACATGGTGTTGTTAAGGGGCTTAACTACCTTCTCAAGAATGGTATTTTGATACACTTGTGCCGATTTGATACCTTTTTCACAAAAATATGGCTCAGTCACTCCTTCATAGCTAACACCCCACCAAACCATCACTGAAGTCGGATAATGCCCACGTTGCACTCTGTCGACTAATTGGGAAGCTTCCTTAGAGCTTTGAGCATAAATACGGTCATTTTGTTTGTTAAAATGTTGCTCAATTGTAAAGATTTTCTCATCCGTAAACAAAATTTTTCTGTGACCTCCCTTTGCGTATCGCTTCAGTAGTTGTTTCGATTTTACCACCCTATTATTTTTTAAATTATCAGTTAAAAAATGACCAGTGCGTCTCTTATAGGCTGCAAGTCCTAAGTCATCTTTTAAAATACGCGACATGGTTCTGGGTGCTATCTTCATCTCCCGAGATTAAATCTTTTGCTTTCGGACAGGATTTCTTCGAATTCTTTCCCTTACTGCTTTGACCACCTTTTTCGTACGAACACTACGTGGACGGCCAAATCTTTTTCTGTCACAAACAGAGGAGGTCTCATTGTACCTATTAATAGCCCGGTACACAAACATTTGACTAATACCAAGCGTATGGAGAGTTTTAAAAATTGCATTTGGCTCCATACCAACTTTGTGTAATGCAATCACAGCGATTCGGTTCTCTTTATCACCTCACTCCATTTTAATATCGCAAAATATTGTACAATGTATTGGCGCCAAAATTAGAAAACTCAATGAACAATCGTATAAAAATGACAGATTCCAAATTCAAATGTAATATCTTTCTTATTTTTAACTGTAACAGTATTTATGGCCAGACTAAGTATATTAATAACCGATTTTGATAGAATAAATGTTTACTGTCAGTAATATTTTATCAACGTTAAACATAAGAGAGGGATGAAAAACGGTACCTATTATATATTAAAATAGATAACTCTTTATTAAAAGACCACATTAAATAAATAAATATTGGTGGATATTTCACACAATACCATCTAACCCAAACTAAGCAAAAGTTTATACTATGGCTATGGAAAATAGACGGCTCATAGAATACATAATTATACTTTTTTACATTGTACAAACACATAAAAAATAACAATATCACTATGACTAATCTTTCAATAGGCGGCATTATCGATTAAAGCGATCTCTTCCAAGCAACCATGTGTTAAATAAAATATTAGAACAATTTGTTGGGGCAAGCAAGCAACAAATCACATTTGCCAATTCTCTGCTGTAAGTGCTACAGTGGAAACTACAATTATCTAATGTTTGATAAAATCTACCAGAAAGAAACGTAGGACCAATGTTAAATCCTATTTATACTATTTCAGATTACTAGATCAGTTTTACTATTCATATGCCAACAATGCGACACTAATCACAACTTAAAAATAATGGAGGTATGAAAATTGTATGACCCCATTCCAATAGGACTACTGCAGATGAGAGTCAAAACACTATAAGCTATTATTTCTTACTAAAATATCCACAATACATACTCAATGATTTCAGACATTTTGTTGAGCAAAGTCCCTGCCATATGTTTCCTGAGAATTGCAATCTAGGATTTTCAAGGCTAGAGCGAATAGATTTTTATAGACATGTTTTATCCTGGCATTGCTACCCTCCATCAGACGAGTTAGCAGTCAGATATAGATCTGTTACACATAAAAAAAGAAGATTTAGTCAACAAACAGAAGACCCTACCTTGAGATAGCACCAGCCGACCCTGGTGAACTCTGCAGTGTATTTGGGTGGGAAGCTCGAGGTAAGGTGCTCGGCGATCTTTTGCGCCCAATTGCGACGCTCTGAGACACTGCCACATGCGAATACCACCTTTCGTGGGGTTGCACGGATTGACCCCGAACTCATGGTTAACTCAAAGTTGTACATGTTATTGGTAGTACTGAAACAAAAAAAACTATAATCAAAAAGTTGAAACAAAATGCGTCAATAGGCCCTAATTATCAATAGCAAAGTATTAGACTATTATACTTAGTCTGGCCATAAATACTGTTACAGTTAAAATAAGAAAGATATTACATTTGAATTTGGAATCTGTCATTTTTATACGATTGTTCATTGAGTTTTCTAACATTGGCGCCAATACATTGTACAATATTTTGCGATATTAAAATGAAGTGGGGTGATAAAGAGAACCGAATCGCTGTGATTGCATTACACAAAGTTGGTATGGAGCCAAATGCAATTTTAAAACTCTCCATACGCTTGGTATTAGTTAAATGTTTGTGTACCGGGCTATTAATAGGTACAATGAGACCTTCTCTGTTTGTGACAGAAAAAGATCTGGCCGTCCACGTAGTGTTCGTACGAAAAAGGTGGTCAAAGCAGTAAGGGAAAGAATTCGAAGAAATCCTGTCCGAAAGCAAAAGATTTTATCTCGGGAGATGAAGATAGCACCCAGAACCATGTCGCGTATTTTAAAAGATGACTTAGGACTTGCAGCCTATAAGAGACGCACTGGTCATTTTTTAACTGATAATTTTAAAAAGAATAGGGTGGTAAAATCGAAACAACTACTGAAGCGGTACGCAAAGGGAGGTCACAGAAAAATTTTGTTTACGGATGAGAAAATCTTTACAATTGAGCAACATTTTAACAAACAAAATGACCGTATTTATCCTCAAAGCTCTATGGAAGCTTCCCAATTAGTCGACAGAGTGCAACGTGGGCATTATCCGACTTCAGTGATGGTTTGGTGGGGTGTTAGCTATGAAGGAGTGACTGAGCCATATTTTTGTGAAAAAGGTATCAAAACATCGGCACAAGTGTATCAAAATACCATTCTTGAGAAGGTAGCTAAGCCCCTTAACAACACCATGTTCAATAACCAAGTAAGGTCCTTCCAACAAGACTCGGCGCCAGGTCATAAAGCTCGGTCCACGCAGTCTTGGTTGGAAGTGAACGTTTCGGACTTCATCAGAGCTGAAGACTGGCCGTCGTCTAGTCCTGATCTTAATCCGCTGGATTATGATTTATGGTCAGTTTTAGAGAGTATGGCTTGCTCTAAGCGCCATGATAATTTGGAGTCCCTAAAACAATCCATACGATTGGCAGTGAAGAATTTTCCCATGGAAAGAGTGCGTGCTTCTATTGATAACTGGCCTCAACGTTTAAAGGACTGTATTGCAGCCAATGGAGACCACTTCGAATAAGCTTTTATATTTTAAATTGTTTTATATTTATGTATTAAACTAACACACTGTAAAAGTAATAAATATTATTTGCAATAAAAAATTTTTTTTTTCTTCGTGACAATATTTATGGCAAGACTAGGTAATTATAGTTTAAAAAACTGAAGCAACCAACTTCTCATGGATGCCATTGTCAGAACTGGACCAAAATGGAATGGGACCACACGGGAAGCACCAGCATTCATAAAAAAAAGAATCATCAAAATCGGATCACCCAGTCGAAAGTTATGAGGTTACAAACATATAAAAATAAAATTTTAAAAAATACAGTCGAATTGAGAACCTCCTCCTTTTTCCAAGTAGGTTGAAAACAAACCAATAAGATCAACTGAGTTTTACTAGTAACCATTGAAGAGCTCTATATCCATATATAATAACCAATGGCAATATACCTATATTGTATTGCCATTGGTTATTTCAAACTATTTCCATCTCAAATTGATGCAATTGTAAGTTGTTTATTTTAGTTCTAAGATTTATTTACATTATATACAATTATAAGTGCACTAATCAAACCCCTTTGATATACAGTTGTTTGAAATAGAGCTAAGATTTCAAACTCACCTTGATGATAATGGCAAGATAATCTGGACAGAATAGATATTATCTAATGAATAGGCTTCTTTTATGTGCCCATTTGTTGGGTCACTATAGCATATAAGTTTCTGTTCAGAGAGCACACAATAGCGAGACTGTGTGTTTCTAAACAGATCTTCTGCCACTCCTACATGATACTTGTTCAGAGTACCACTGTAATATGGCACGGGCATATTGTTTATTGGAGGTTTCTCAACTATATGGACTTTAGGTCCTGTGGATTTGACAGGCCTACTCAACATACTGTCAAGCTTCAGTCTTCTTGAGAACCGACTAATCATAGAGTCTTGTGGCTTATCTTCTACCTCAATATTATCATTATTTTCAGACTCTACTGCCACATACCAGTTAGAGCAACTCTCTCTTACTTCTGGAGCATTGGTAGGGGATGGTTTACCTTCTACAGACAATAAACTGTCAAAACGTTCAGGCGGAGTGGGAGGGTTATAATATTCATTCTCTTCATAGTCTTCAAAGTTATCTTCATGGTGATCTACTGCCACTATCGTACCATAAGTATCTGCTGTTAGGAAAGATTCAAGAAGAAGCAATTCATTACTCATACCGTCATATTTTTTTGGTGCAGAATTTGCTGTATTTAGAGGATCAAATTCATATATTGTACTAAAACTGGGGCGTGATGAAGTACAAGGGGCATTGCTTTCTAAATCACTATTCTTCGAGCTAGAATGCAATGGCAATGTCCAATTTTCATACATACTGTTTTCTTTCATAACTTGTACAGGCTTCTCTCTAAAATGTCTAAGCTGAGGAATGTTAGGAAGTGACATGGTACTTGCAATACTGTTGGACCTCGAAGCCCTTGGAGTATCATACATGAGCTGAGTATCATAATCAAAACTAGTACTTCTCTCAAAATCATGACTGTCACGAGAAAAGTTACTATTAATGTCAGTATTGGAATCAGAGTTGCTAGAAAATAATGACATCTCATCAAAGTTATGGTTGTTTAAGTTGAGCCCTAAGCAATCTGAGCCGCCTGAAGTATCAGCAGTTTCATTTTTATATCTTTTCTGTTCGAGCATTGGTGAGTGAAATTGAATGTTATCAAAAAGTGTCACATCTGTAACAGGCATAGATACACATCTCTGAGCCTCCTCCTCAGGCAAATCATGCTTTTTAGGACGGCGGAGCTTCATTCCGGCAGTCTTAGTCCCTTCGATCACTGATTTAGTAACAGAATCTCTTACCGCGCGCGATGTAGTCAGCGTCTTCTCTAAAGTTCCTTTTGCAAATTTAGATCCATCTTGTATAGATTTTTCTAATTTCTCATTGGCATTACTTACTTTAGACACCACATCTTCTTTTATTTGTTTAGATACGGTACCAATAGATCGAAGAAATACAGAGGCGCTGATAGTTGGCGTTTCATTGTTGGTCGGTATCTTGGTCCGCGGGAGTGGCACTGGGGTAGCAGCAGCGGTTCTGTTTGCCGATAAATCTGTGCGAGGTTTGGGCACTGGCGGAGTAGCCATTTGTTCAAGCTTCTCTGGATATTGAACTGATAGTTAAAAATAAATGGTAGCTTTATTAAAGCCGTGGCCGAGCCAAACCATTGTCATAAACAAATGACTGGCAAACGATTTGTGCACGCGCTGAGTCACCAAGCGATCTATTTTGTGTGACACACAATTCAATGTACACACAAACACAACACAGGTTTGTGTTTTTAAGGTCGGTGCCAACAAGGCTAGCGCAACTCCTTAAAAAAATAAAAATTATAAGAAAAATCCTTGGTCTATGACAAAGTAGTAGAGAGGCTTAAGAGGGATGAGGCGTATTCACTGGCACAGATTTTAAAACTAGATTTTAGCCAAGGCGTCTCGGTATCTGCCCCCGTATTCTGAACCCATTCGGTTTCGGAATCGATTCGATTTGTATATCTCCGTCTCTGACATTTCCATAGAGAATGACAGAGACGGAGATATACAAATCGAATCGATTCCGAAACCGAATGGGTTTAGAATACGGGGGACCACCCCCGTATTCTAAGCCCATTCGGTTTCGGAATTGATCTCTGATTAAGATACGAACGCGTTTAAGTAATTAAGTATGTACTGGCTCCTGTCCCCGTATTCTAAACCCATTCGGTTTCGGAATCGATTCAATTTGTATATCTCCGTCTCTGTTATTCTCTATGGAAATGACAGAGATGGAGATATACAAATCGAATCGATTCCGAAACCCAGGGCCGGATTATCCATTAGGCGGATTAGGAAACTGCCTAGGGGCCCCACACCGACTAGGGGCCCACGGGGGCCAAGCTTTTTCGTAATAAATAAGTGATTTCACTAGAATTATTCAAAATAATGCGCATCTATAGTCTTTTACAGCGGTTTTGCGCATACTTTCACATAAAAACGTATGTTTGTAATTTTCTATAATTTAATTATATTATATTTTTTTTTTTTATAATTTTCTATTTTTGTATGTTTTTTATTAGGAATAATAAATGTGCAATCAATGCATTTGAAGTTTCCGGCAGCCTAGTGGTGAGACCGTCTGACTTGCGATCCGCAGGTCCTGGGTTCGAATCCCACGGCACGCACCTCTGTCTTTTCGAAGTTATGTGCGTATTGTTGATTGCCGGCAACTTCAAACGGTGAAGGAAAACATCGTGAGGAAACCTACATGTCTGAGAGTTCTCAATGATCTTGAAGATGTGTGAAGTCTGCCAACCCGCACATGGCCAGCGTGGCAGACTATGGCCTAACCCTTCTCATAATGAGAAGATGGCGTCCAGCAGTGGGACAGTTTGTACTAACAGGGCTGACAAAAAAAAAAAAAAAAAAAACAATGCATTCAAATAGTTTTATTTATAATTTTTGGTAACGTAAAAGTCGTTCTTATCCCTGTCGGGAATTTCATTTTTCTCTTAACACAAAACTTGTTTGGTTCATCTGGGCCACAAAAACTTAGAACACGCTAACAAGATCAATGAATCAAATTATTTCCAAAATAAAGCATATTAGGTACTATAAAAACATTACAAAAATTTACGCGCTCGCTTCTCTCGCGCTATTTATTACCTATGTTTTTATTTACTTGGCCATGCAAACGCTGAGCGCTCGTTAAAAAATCATATTACTACCAAAAAATATGTTATCACCAACTTGGTGACCCCCCCCTAAATGAATTCCTGGCTACGGCCTTGGCCACACATATCTATAATCTATTGTATAAGCAAAAAGCAGGAGTCGATCTGATCGACTCGACTTTTGTAATAGAAAAAAATATATTTTAAAAAGTAAGAAAAGGGTAAAGGAAAGGGGCCCGGAGAATTGCATTGTCTAGGGGCCCCGATAGGGTTAATCCGACCCTGCCGAAACCGAATGGGTTCAGAATGCGGGGGCTGATCGTATCAAAATCAAAGCAGACTCGCACTCTTATCTCTTGCATTCTAGAAACTCATTAACGCGATGACGATTCCGAGATGCGCTTGTTGCAAACATGTGGGTGAAGTTAAAATGACTCTCGACTTTAAAAAGCTAAAACTAAGGTCTATTTTCACATTCATACTTCTATTTCTTTTGAGAGACGCACTCGTTTTACGTATGTGTGAGTGAGTTTATCGAACCAAAATCAACCGTATGACTAGGAATTAATGATGTGTCGCATACGTCGAGCCGCACTCGATGGCATGTACAAGTGAGACGCTGAGTTTTGGCGGGACGTCTTTGAGACATGTGGTTGCTGTTATATTTTCTTCAACTTGTGTTAATGCGATGGAAGTGGTGGCGTTTTATTCATTAACTGTTTGATCGGGTGCGTGAGTGTGGGCAAGTGAAATAAAGCAGTGAAACGTGTCTTTTCACGTTGTCGGCAAAACTCCATAGAAGCTTTCAGTAAAGCCGCCACCAATTACTAAAGCACAACTCGAAGTTGAAAATGACTGTTTAAGTGACTTTGATTGTAACTAGAACATTTATAACCTGTTTTATTCAGGGAACTTGAAGAAATATTTATACTTGACACTGGCAAATGTTCTAAGCGGGTCCAAATAAAATTAAAAAAAGTGTTGACTATAGTGACAGTGACACTTGATTTTATTGCTGTCTTTTTTGCTTGATGTTGGCATCACGCTTGCACATTTACCATTATCGCTATGTTGCTAAGCTGGATTTTTAGCTTTATTTTTAAATAATCGCGGAAATACTCGTTTACACTCGTAGGCCTAGCCTTTTTTTTTTTTTACTTGAGAAATGCCTTTACGCATACACCGCCGCTCCCCTCGGAGCGGCGATTTATGTCGGGCTCGAGATTGGTGCCCCTACCGACTAAAACCTCACGGTGTTCCACCTTGGCGCCTTAACATCGGAGCTGCGGGAACTCTTCCGAACTTCCGAACTACGATATCAAGTGATATCGCCAAGACGACCTCTCCCCTAGATATGTCTGTTTCCGCAAGGACCTTCACTTTTGATATCGCATCGATCGTGAAACTGCCCCTGCGGAAGCCATATTGTTCGTCCGATAGATTGGGTCGTACTCGTTCTAAGTGCCGCTTGAGGCGAGCGGCAATAATTCGCTCAAAGAGCTTAGCCGATTCGTTCAACAGAACAATCGGGCGTTAAGCCCCTGGTACGTCCACAGGTCTGCCTTCTTTGCGCAGCAGAACCAGTTTCCCAGTTTTCCACTGGCTTGGAAGGCAGCCTTTTTAGGTAGCATTCTGATAGCAGTTCTCTAAAGCGAGGCTCAAGAGCCTCCAAAGCGAACACCCAAGCACGGCCGGGGATCCGGTCCGGGCCAGGCGTCTTATTTTTGACTTTGAGCCTCTGTACCGCCGCGGCAAGTTCACCTGACACAGCTGGCGGTGCGTCCTCTTCTGTATTCTCGTCATGATCTGTGGGTGAGACCATAGATGGAGGGGTATGGTCACTCACCTGTGGGAACAAGGTTGACACCACGCTGTTCAGGAATTCTGGCTCCATGGTCTTTGTCAGCGGTGGAGCCCATGCGCGAATTTTGTTTCTGACCATCTTATATGGTCTCCCCTACGGATCTCGATTTAGGTCCTCCAGCATGCTTTCACGAGCTCTGTCTTTTGCACACGCAATCTCCTTTTGCAACGTGGTGACCGCGAGTCTGTACGCGGCATATAATGCCGTCTCTTTGTCTGGATCCCACCGCCGTCTTCTGCGTTGTCTGGTATACTGGCGCCTGGCAATTATGCATTCCTCGCGGAATTATGCCAGTTCAGCAGTCCACCAGTACACGCTTCTCCGCGACGGTAGGGATCTCACCCTCGGCATCGCGGCGTCGCAGATCGCGGTCATCACGTCGCAAAACCACTTCGCCTCAACGTTCACGTCCATGTCACCTTCAGGTTTTGACAACCACGACTGGACTATAGCTGCTTCGTGAATAACTTCACTATCCAGCTTTTTTAGAGCCCAGCGTGGTGCCTTATCGGTCGAGGAGCGGCTTGGACCGCTCGGGGCGCCTAGGGGAGTGAGAGCAAACCGAATGTTTCGGTGGTCTGACAGGGTCTCTACTCTCCCCTTGCCTTTGCTCTTCTGGGTGCTAGAAGAGGGCTTTGTTTCATTCGCTGCTGCTGGTTTGGATGTAGTTGCAGCGTTTTTACGGTCAGCAGCTAGTGGAGGCACTATCCGTTGTTCTGGAAGTAATCGGTCCTTAATTCCCTCCAGCCTTGCGTTGACCATATTTCCAACCGTGCGAATTAACGACTGCTGTAACTGTTCCAATTCCGGTGTAGCTGTGAGTCCTGTTTGTGGCCTCGTGCCCTGCGAACTCTGCTCAGAGGAAGATGGAGCAGCTCGAATCTGCGTGATTTCTTTGCGTAGCTCCGCCATTTCATTGCGGAGTTCCGCCACCTCAGTTTGCAAACGCGTATTGGACGCTTGCAATAATTGCGTCTCTTCTGTTGAGGACCCCTTACGAAGCATCTCAACCACTTCTTTAATGATAAAAGCCGCATCTTTGATGGCACGTTGATACGTGCCTTTCAGATTATTTGACTTTGAGGCTACAGCTTTAATAGTAGCCACACATTCTAGCGCATTCTTGTTAAGCGCAGATGCCAACTCTTCATCTTGATCGAAAGATGATTCGGTTAGCCGACTCCCTGACGGCATTCCCGATCTCAGCTGTAGTCATTTGAGCTATCTCTTCCTGAGCTCTTAGCTCCAAATCCTTCTCCTGAGCAGCCAAATAATCGGCTTTGGCTTTTGCGAGGCCGACATACTCGCCTGTTGTAGGCAGTCGCCCACGGACTTTCTTCTGCACAGTTACTTTACTGGCCGGACCATGCGACTCGTTGCCGGAGCTCCTATGACCATCACCGTCACTATTCTTTCTGCGTAACCTATTACGCTTTCTATGGACGACTGTGAATTCACAGATGCCACAGAAGTCACAGTCTCCAAGCTTACAACAGACGAGTCTGTTTCCTCACCAAGGCTCATAAAAGGGCCTTCTTCACCATTGTCATCAAATTTTAGTTTGTTTTTTGATTTGAGTTTGGGTTTTTTTCAATTAACTATTCATGCTGTTCCCACGAGAATGAGGGAAATAAACCGTCGACCCGGGCATCGCCCCCTGTACCCATCCGGGCAAGCCTAACGTAACCCGCACAGAAGGTCGGCCGGTATTCCAGCGGGGTCCGCACTAACGACCAATCTACCCCCTGGCCATTCATCCCCCCCGTGGTGCGTCGCCCCTTGGGATTGGGGGTAATTTTTTATAGATGTTGTCTTCCTCGCGGCCCGGGCGGTTTAGCCAAGGCCCTCGGTCCAGATGTACTTTGCCACGAGACGTAATCCGCAGGGACAGAGCTAGATTACGATTAAATTAAAATTTTAAAGTGAATTAACCGTATCATGTGGGGTATCATATGAAAGAGCTTAATTAGCACAAGCTAAAACAGGTTGTTAAATATTTTTCGGATCAACCCGGAACTCCGTTGGCCCATTGTATCTTTGGTACTGCCCAGTTTTCCCAATTTGCCTCGACGTCTAAGTTCCCTTCGATGGTTTTAGCCATCTCTAGGATCTTGTCATCCAGCATTAGCTTGGTGCAGTGGGGCCAGCGGGCTATAGCTACTAATGGATCATTCGATAGTATCGCATATTTCGGTCTTCCTGTTCGCCCCATCTCGGCCTCGTTCAGCGCCACAAAGCCACTTTTTGCACTATAAGCTGCCATATATTGTCCCTCCATGGTTCCTCTTATGACTTGGGATATGTCGTTATTATTTATAGCTGCTTCTGCCTCCTCGAGTCTTTCCTTTAGGAAGTTTTCACTTCCTATCGTGAAGAACTGAAGGATGGTATCACAGTTCCTGAGGTTGACTTTTCTTGTCACTCTCAAAGTAGCTAGGAATTCAATGAAGGCGTTTTTTGCGTGGCTCTTTGGCTCCGAAGCCAAAATATAACGAGGAGGGTTGACCTGTCCCATGTCGTCTCTTGTTCGGGCTATATGAGGTTGTGAAGCTGATCTGAGTGTCATCACCATCGAGGGAGGGGGATTCGGGTGTGATTCGGAGCAAGTTCTGCGCTGCAGCGCTTACGAGAGCAGCGATGGGACCCATTCTTCTTTCTTGGGTACTGCTTCGATAGGCTGCGACTTTTTCAGCGGCTGCTTTTTGTTGTGCTCTTTCTGAACCAGATTGGTTGGACGAATTTGGAACGGAATGTCCCCAGCTGTCTGTTGCACTTATGCGGTCGTGTGTTGGAGACTTGAGATAACTTAAATTCTCTCCCCTATCCTCGTACACGACGACCTCATGATGTGCAGAGGCCTCAGTGCAACCTAGCCGGTCTACGACTTCCGCTCTCGAGCGTACTACCACCATCGCGTCCACACTTATCACCCGAGACGTGCTGTCTGCATTCTTGCTCAGATGTGAGAGCAGTGAGCTAGCTTGTGCAAAAGGCGTCCGTGCCATCCACTCGAGCAGAGCGATCGTTTTGTTTTTCAATCTCACTAGTCGGAATCGATGGCCGTCTACCTCACACACTGGCATAGTACATAGGTCACACTAAAAGTTTCCGGAACTGGCCACTTACATAAACAATACTTAAAAAGTAACTACAACATTTGAAAATGGAACTCTTTGGCTGTAGAATGCAGTTTGTTTAATCGAATGCACCATGCAAGAATACTATTTATAGCTGGTTTGCAGAATTCAAGCGCGGTCGTGTCAATCTCAGTGACGAATCTCGCGATGGTCGCCCGTCCACCGCTGTGAACAACAAAAACATCGATGATGTGCGCCGTATGATGGAAACAGACAGGCATGTGAACTTCCATGAGATTCCCGCATCCTTAGACATAGGCATGAGTTAAATACAATCAATCCTACACAAACATTTGGGTGTGAGAAAGCTGTGCTCGCGATGGATCCCACACAATAGTGACTGGTACACGACCATTTGTTTGCCGGAAATTATTGACGAACTCCGTAAAAATATCCGTAAACGCCGTATCATCTTGCACCACGACAATGCTAGTTCCCACACAGCCAGACAGACAAACGAATTTTTGAAGGTGAAAAACGTAGAACTTATGAGCCATCTTGCATACAGTCCCGACCTGGCACCTTGTGATTTTTTTCTGTTCCTAAAAATTAAGAACCAATTACGCGGTCAACGATTTTCATCACCAGAAGAGGCTGTCGGAGAGTATGAAAAACACGTTTCTGAGGTCACCACGGGGGAGTGGCACAAAAGTTTTCAAAATTGGTTTAATCGAATGAAAAAGTGAACTTACGCAAAGGGAGAATATTTTGAGAAACAATAAATTCAGTTTTGCCCTTTAATAGTATTTTTTTCATATTCATTCCGGAAACTTTTAGTGCGCCCCACGTATCATAAGACTTCCCCTTCATGGATGCTTTAGCGGTACTCCCATTGAGCAAACATGCTAATCCAGGCGATAAGCGAACGCGCTTGCGTTTCTGGTTGCAGACAAGACAAAAGCTTATTCCGAATCTTTCTCTATTGCTGTCCATGAAAAGAGCCACACCACGGACCCGGATCCCTGGCATTCCTTTATCTGCATTTTCCAAAAGATGTTCGATGGATACGCTTTTTGAGGCTCTGCCGCAGGTCTCACTCTGTATTGCTTCTATGGGGGTTGGGGTGATGTGTTGTGGATGGGAGGAGTGTCTGTGGTATTGTTCTAAGTAGTCGATGATTCAACGGGCGTTGGAATTATGTTTGTTGTAGAGGAGGGAAGTGTCGAATTTCGTTTAGCCGCTATGCGAAAGGATCTCTCTGCGAACGACAAGAAATGCGGTCTGCTGTCTGAATCTGTTATTATTTTGTGCAGATCCGAGACTACTAGATTTCTGTCTATCATTATTTCGAGATCCTGCCTTGCTGCAATGAATCTGGGGCAGTCGATGAGCACGTGCCAGACTGTTTCGGGTACATCGGGATCGCACTCGCATCCAGGGCTGTTCTTGAGCTTAAATCTGTACATATATTAAGCTATTCCTCCGTGTCCCATCAAAGCTTGGACTTGGAAGGGAGTCAACTTAGAAGTTCGCTCAACCCGATATGCATTTGCGATATTGCGTTCGTGTGACTCTACCTATGTCCGAGGTCTCATACCGGTCCTGCCGCTTCCGGACTGATTCCTCACGAATTTTCTTTTTGACGTAGAACAAGGGGATCCCTTCATAGTCGATAGAGGTGCCTGTGAGTGCCGCCGATTTTGCGAGTTCATCAGCTCTCTCATTACCGGCGGTACCCACATGCGCTCTCAACCAGAAAAGACGAAGAGATATACCTTTCGCACTTATCTTGCCAATGTTTTCCTTTATGCTCTTTACCAAGTCACCCCTTGCTCTAGGATTCCTTAGCAGTTCAAGTGAAAAACGCGAGTCACTCAAGACATTGACCTCGGGATCTCTGCTTGTCATCGCCATTTGAATCGCTCGGTAAACAGCATAAAGCTCCGACTGGAAGACAGTGCATTCAGAGTGTAGCTTGAAAGTCGAATACTTAATTTCTCTGCCATTTTCCCACCAGGTCAGGGCAGCTCCAACTTGACCCTCTATCTTGCTGCCATCTGTGTAGATTTGGGGTCCTTTTAACTGGTTAGAGATGTTCTCTAGGAACTCGAACTCTAGATATGTCATTGAGGACGGGTGTGGCTGGTCCAAGTAGCTTACATTCTGTTCGAGCTACACTTCTGGTGGGAGGAACTCATGAGACAAGTTCATCTTCGCTTTGTACAGGCTGGCTGCTTCAGATCTAAGGGTAATGAACCTGAGAGGGCAAGTGCTGCTTTTAGGGAAACAGTACGGTACGACTTGCAGATCTTCTGGGCAAAGCCTCTTTGGATTGCGTTCAAGTGTGCCTTGTTTTCCTCGAAGTCTGCCGCCTGCGTCGATGCACATGAGGCGTACATGATGATGGGTTCCACCACTGAGACGTAAATGGTTCTCGTAATCTCGCCATTTAATCCCCAGGTCACTTTCGCAGCACATGCAAGCATTTTGTAAATGTCCGCCACCTTTTTACACTGGGCATTGACATGTGCTTTGAAATTGAGCCTTCGGTCGATCAGCAATCCAAGCAGTTTGATCTCTTCTACGAGATCAAGCTGGACGCCAGACATGACTAGTTTTGGGAATTCGTATTTATGCTTTCTTGTGAAGATATGTATTATGTCTTTCTTGCTCTTTCTTTTCTCGGTCATTGAGGTATGAGTTTACCATCTCGTAAAGGTTTGATGGGCACCTCTTCTTTGCTAGCTGATATTTTAGGGCGGGCCACCATGCATTGTCGAAGGCGCCCTCTATATCCAGAGAGACTAGGAGTACGTTATTTTTCTCGTTTACTCCTTTTTTAATATGCTCTATTAGATCATAGAGGGCGTCCTCGGTTCCTCGTTGGGGCATGAATCCATACTGTCTCTGACTGATGGTTGGAAGGAGATGCCATTGAAGCCGAGTTACCAAGAGCTTTTCGACGATTTTTCCGGGGACAGAAAGGAGACCTATGGGACGATAAGATTTCGGCTGTGTGTAATCTGTCTTACCGGGTTTGCGTAGGATGATCACGTGTGCTGCTTTCCATTGCTTGGGGAAGTACCTTAGCGACAAGCACTTATTTACAAGCACGTGTTTACTGGCTTCGTGGATACATTCGATGTAGCTCTTGATCTTTGACTCCAGTTCTTCTGGGCTTTCACATTCTCTCACTGATTCTGGTGATATATTCTGCTCTTCGAGGAAAGCTTCCAATTGTGACGTGAAGTCTGACCATTTCGCATTCTTGGTATTGTACATACGCGTCGTGATCGGCCTTAGACGTTCGAGGGCCTTTACTAAGCGCAAGGTGAATGTTATTGCGTTGTGGTCGGATGTTGTTAGACTTCTATCAACCTGCCAGCCTTCAATCCTTCCCAGAAGTGACATACTGCATGTAGTAATATCAACTACACTTGTACATAGTGTGCTTCCTCTTATAGTTTCGAAGGTTGGTGTATCACCAGTATTGAGAATATGTAGGCCCATTTCGTCAAAGAAAGAGTGGTCAGAGTAAAAGCTTGCGTATGATAGTTTTCCTTTTAATTATATGCTACTTGCATGTTTTTTTTCGTATCTCCTATAGCTAAACCGTTTAGCCAGTAGAGGGGGGACACTTGACTTTAACAAAAAATATCATTTCAAAGCTTAATATTTCCCAAACGGATTCCTAAATAAAAAAAAACAACTGGGTGCACTCCGGGAGTGCCGGCAGAAGTGAAAACTAAAAAATAAAATAGCAAAGACTGACTCGTGAAGGATTTGAACCTCCGCCCTCCGATGGGCAAATTGAAATTTATATCGGTGCTCTAACCTACTGACCTAACGAGTCTTTCGTGCATGTGTCGAAAATAAGCATTCGGCGCAACGAAATGACGTCATGCTAGAAGGACAAATTTGTACATACAATAATGAACTTTAAATGCAGAACGTTAGGATAGGTTTCTGATTAAAATTATCTGAATTATATGAATTTTTATATTACGAATTTTTATCTGACGATCTGAGGCGAGTTTTTCATTCTTTATCCATCCAACTTCTTTAGCGGCGTTGCACAACGCCGCCAAAGACACAAATTTTCATTTCAAAAATGCTTTTCGCAAACCCCCAATGCTTTTTGATTAGGTACCTATTCAACGATACCCCACACGATGGGGTAGATGGGGAAAAAATTAATTCTGTGAGTCCCAGTATTGAGGATAAATAGTTTTTTATCCCGAAAAAAATTTTTTTTTTCAATATTTTATCTACAACTTTCCTTGTGATTAATAAAAAAATAAACTTTCTAGTACAAATAGTCATTGAGCAAAGCCACGGACAGATAGACGGAAATGTGGAAACTTTAAGGGTCCTTATTTACTACTAAATCCTAATAAAAGGTGAAGTTTATTTATACTTAGTTTTTTTCTAAAATGTAACCACTTTAACTTGATCATCCGCTGTGTTATGTCGGTAACATTCATACATCTACGGATCTCTTCATTCCTGATTCGATCTCGTAGAGACGCCGAGCATAGCCTCTCCATAGCTCATTGCGTGGCTTTGAGCGTATGTCATCATTGGTAACACACTTGGTCGTAAACTTTCAACTTGAGGCACTGAGGTATATTGGATGAAATAATAGTTTAAAAAATTAAAAAAAATTACTTCAATATACTCAATTCGTTTACTTGAATTATATTTTTTCGGTAATTTTGTTCTAAAAACCAACGTACTGAACCGCTTTTGATAAAAAAAATATTTGGGACCACCTCTGAGGTACGTATTACCTAAACAAAAGAAAAATCATCAAAACCTAATCATAATTGGCGGAATAATCGCTGAAAACAAAAAAATACACAGTCGAATTGAGAACCTCATTCTTTTTGGAAGTCGGTTAAAACTATATTGTTTGCTTGATAAACCTATACACACACTAATTATTTCCAGAAAGTCCGTCTCGAGTGCTCCGCGTGCGGCAAGTTCAGTTCTGAGTACGCATACGACGTTTTCTGTGGCATACGCATGCCGCAGAATACGTCGTATGCGTTGACACGCGTCAGCATTGGCGATGACGTCGCCCAGAAGAAAACAGCTGATTGTCTGTTGAAACTATGCAGCGCCGTTCTCGTGCAAGATAAAGGTACATGTTTAATTTTGTAAATCTATTGCACTTTGAAGAGCTGCCAGTAGAGAGAATCGTCTTTAAGAAAATAAGAAATTTACATGAATTATCCGCCATTCTCTCCGCCATTACCTAGTCTTGCCGTAAATATTGTCACGAAGAAAAAAAATATTTTTTTATTGCAAATAATATTTATTACTTTTACAGTGTGTTAGTTTAATACATAAATATAAAACAATTTAAAATATAAAAGCTTATTCGAAGTGGTCTCCATTGGCTGCAATACAGTCCTTTAAATGTTGAGGCCAGTTATCAATAGAAGCACGCACTCTTTCCATGGGAAAATTCTTCACTGCCAATCGTATAGATTGTTTTAGGGACTCCAAATTATCATGGCGTTTAGAGCAAGCCATACTCTCTAAACCTGACCATAAATCATAATCCAGCGGATTAAGATCAGGACTAGACGACGGCCAGTCTTCAGCTCTGATGAAGTCCGAAACGTTCACTTCCAACCAAGACTGCGTGGACCCAGCTTTATGACCTGGCGCCGAGTCTTGTTGGAAGGACCATACTTGGTTATTGAACATGGTGTTGTTAAGGGGCTTAACTACCTTCTCAAGAATGGTATTTTGATACACTTGTGCCGATGTTTTGATACCTTTTTCACAAAAATATGGCTCAGTCACTCCTTCATAGCTAACACCCCACCAAACCATCACTGAAGTCGGATAATGCCCACGTTGCACTCTGTCGACTAATTGGGAAGCTTCCTTAGAGCTTTGAGCATAAATACGGTCATTTTGTTTGTTAAAATGTTGCTCAATTGTAAAGATTTTCTCATCCGTAAACAAAATTTTTCTGTGACCTCCCTTTGCGTACCGCTTCAGTAGTTGTTTCAATTTTACCACCCGATTCTTTTTTAAATTATCAGTTAAAAAATGACCAGTGCGTCTCTTATAGGCTGCAAGTCCTAAGTCATCTTTTAAAATACGCGACATGGTTCTGGGTGCTATCTTCATCTCCCGAGATAAAATCTTTTGCTTTCGGACAGCATTTCTTCGAATTCTTTCCCTTACTGCTTTGACCACCTTTTTCGTACGAAAACTACGTGGACGGCCAGATCTTTTTCTGTCACAAACAGAGGAGGTCTCATTGTACCTATTAATAGCCCGGTACACAAACATTTGACTAATACCAAGCGTATGGAGAGTTTTAAAAATTGCATTTGGCTCCATACCAACTTTGTGTAATGCAATCACAGCGATTCGGTTCTCTTTATCATCCCACTCCATTTTAATATCGCAAAATATTGTACAATGTATTGGCGCCAAAATTAGAAAACTCAATGAACAATCGTATAAAAATGACAGATTCCAAATTTAAATGTACCTAATATCTTTCTTATTTTTAACTGTAACAGTATTTATGGCCAGACTAAGTATACTAAAGTTTGTAAGATATCTGAAATTCGTAATACTATACTTCTCTATTACAAGTAAATTGCGGTATTGTATATTGTGAATAACATACGCGGCAATATCTCCGAGATAGTTCGTGTTCTTATTGTTGGATTGATTCAAACACCTCACAACCACCGCACCACCCTTTTTCTTAACGCTGATGATGCTGCGCCTTTAAAAGGAGAGAAATCTATCTGCTACAAGAGGTTCTTGGAAGGTATACAAAGGTCGCCACGATATCAAACCACGAAGATACATCTCTCGGGTCAATGACTTCGCCGCATGCTTCGATGAACACGATGCCGCCTAATATCCACTCTGGAATGATTGAAAAATTAGAAGGTACCGCAAATTACAGTTCGTGGAAGTTTTTAATGAAGTGTGCTATGATACTAGACGGCGTTTAGGATCAGGTGGATGTTGGGCTTATGTTATGTGGGTTTGTCCTTAAGTAAAATAAAATACAGAATCAGCTTGACGACATTATATTTCATTTCTTGTTGGTTTAATGTAAAGTGGCGGGTTTAATTTAATAAAAAGTCATAGACAAATATAGAATTATTTTAAGAATAACATACCTACCCTTTTTTATAAAACAAAGTTTTTTTTGACATTGACATTGTTATTAATTTTACATTGACACATTTGACATTTGATACTTTCTAACTTTACAAGGAAAAGTTATCAACAATCATTACATTAAAATATTATTAGACAATTACCAATTGAATTGAATTTAATTTGAAAACAATAATAATTTATCAATGTCAGGACATATTGGACTTAATTAATTAGACAATTGTTTACATTTTTCACAACATTGTTTCGTCATCATTTTAATAAAAATACATTATAAATCTAGTCCCTGTGTTTTCTTTCACAGTCTGCCTTTAGCACTATATGTATTGCCTTTCAGAATTGTTTGCGTCTGTAACAGGTATTTTTGGTATTTCTGATATATTTACAATAGGACTTTCATTTTGAGACATCGGACTTAAATTATCATCATATTCATGTAGACTTTGTTGCATTCGATATTTACAAATATTAGCGACTTTACAATTTGAAATTCATTAGACTGATTTGACTCTACTGACAATAAAAGTAATTTAAAAAAATTAAAGCGACTTCAAACTGAAAAGAAAGAAATAACTCGAAGAAAACCAACTATTTTTGAGGTCGGTGTCTGTATAGGACTTAGTTGATGATAGCTTAGGGCCTGACACCGACCTCAAAAATAGTTGGTTTTGAAATTAAAAATTGTATTCACAATACAGGTCGAATTGATAACCTCCTATTTTTGAAGTCGGTTAAAAACGGTCGTCAAAGCTCATCACCGCTCATGTCACTGTCTATCAGACAATTGAAATATAAGGTGCAGACACTGCTCTGCAGTTGCGATGAACGAATTGAAGTTCATAAGCCTATATCTTGAAACTACTGAACCGATTTTGATAAAACTTACAGAGACTCCTAAGTTGAAAGATTCAATAAAAAAATAATTTTTGAAATACGACTTCTAGTTTCTGCGTAATGCGTATAGACATAGACAAACATACAAACATACTTGGCTACTAATTTGGCACACATGTTTAGAAGCTGGTATAGACTAACATATACAAACATTGTGCAAATCTGACAATATTACAAACATACAGGTCGAATTGATAACCTCCTTTTTTTGGAAGTCGGTTAAAAATGATTCTCATCTTTCATTACTATGACATTTTGACAATGGACTTGAGTCTTGAGTGAAAATAAATATCTGCTATATCGGTTTATATAAAATAATCATTTATTACCGATATTATGTAAATAGCAGGAGAGGTGTGAGTGCTCTCTACTGGCTCGCGGAAACACCATAGGGCAACTAAAGAGCTCTGGAATATTTAGCTAAGCCCACGAAACTAATATCGTAAAGGCAAAGGGCTCCTTGTCATTAGACATAAACAAAACGTACGAGAGAGAAGGCTTCACACATGTCAGAGTGAGACAGGTTGATTTTTGCTACATATATACAATATTCCATTAAATTCCATTACAATAATTCTGTTAAAGGATGCCAATTGATGTACTAATTCCATAACAGCAGATATATTGAAATAAGAGAGATTGCCCAGTTAAAATTAGGCTTTATTTAGCAAAATTGTACATTTCGGTAACAATAGGGCTCTGACAACTGTTACTAATAATCTATAAAACGTCTATGTCGACTACAAACTCTAAGGAGTTTATATTACGACATTCTCACGTGCTATATATGCATATATTTTCTGTAATATAATCAGTTCTTTTCATTTATCCAATGATAATGATTGTAATAAAAAGTTAAACATTGCAATAGCTAATGGAGACAATCTGTCTAGTAGTTCTCAAGGTGACATTCATTTATCTTTGAATGGACAGGTAAGGGTCTTAGAAATGTTTTTTATGTCCCTGACTTATCAGCTCCTCATTTCTGTTAGTTAGTCAAAGATGGTTTTAAAGTGTTATTTGACATGAAGGATTGTGATAATACTTGTAGTATTTTTGAATCTTCTGGCAACTATGTAGCTCAAGTTTTATGAATCAATTATATTTATAAACTCAAAGGGGTTGTATGTAGGTACTTGCAAAATAAGATGCACTCTTTGCTTCTACAAATCAGGCAGGGGTCACAGAGTGCTGCAGTTGCTGCTTCTTGTGTTTCATTGGATTTACTGCATCAACGAATAGCCCACATGAGTCTGTCAGGTATGGTTACTCTTCAAAAACATGCAACTGGTCTTTTGTTACAGAAATCTGATGAATGAAAATTAAAGAGTTGTATTGCTTGTCTTGATGGGAAGCTATCGGCCGAACATTTTCCCAAGACTGGAGCAAGGCGCTCTACCGCTCCAACTGGTGCACAGTGATGTTGCGGGTCTAATAGAAGAAGCTAACTTAGGAGGTGCGAAGTACCATGTCACGTTCACTGATGACTTCACACGGAAAGTTATTTGATGCGTTGCAAATCCCAGGTTACTTAGCTATTTTATAGAATTCAAAATTGTAGTTGAGAAACACTTAAATTTGTCTATAAAATGCTTTAAATCTAACAATGGTACGGAATATTGTAATAAGGGTTGCTCTGATTATTTAAAGAAACATAGCATCCTTCACCAGACCACTGTACCTTATACTCCTTCTCAGAATGTTGTTTCAGAGATTAAATAGAACTTTATTTGAGAAAGCAAGATATATGTTGCATCAAGCTAACCTTGGTAAGCGTTTTTGGGGGGAAGCTATCATGACTGCTATTTAAAAAAAAATAGGAGTCCTACCACATAGCAGCGCCACCGTGGAAAGGTTATTTTCTGCTATAAATATTATGAAAACCAAATAACCAGAATATCGACTACAAATATTAAAGAAGTATTAAGTACACACTAAATCCGAAATAACCGATTGCTATTCATTTGAAGCCACAGAAAGGCACATGAAGAATTTCAACAAAAATATGTATGATTTTAAAAATAATAATGAGTGTGAAAATACTGAAGATGAAACTGAAGAATCTTTCAAATGTCTGCCTTATCAACTTTCGATGGTAGTTTCTGCGACAACCAT
The DNA here is from genome assembly GCA_947563715.1 of Lycia hirtaria. Classification (NCBI taxonomy): domain Eukaryota; kingdom Metazoa; phylum Arthropoda; class Insecta; order Lepidoptera; family Geometridae; genus Lycia; species Lycia hirtaria. The sequence continues at coordinate 19,603,898 of OX387386.1, forward strand.
GGCACGGGTAACGGGGAATCAGGGTTCGATTCCGGAGAGGGAGCCTGAGAAATGGCTACCACATCCAAGGAAGGCAGCAGGCGCGCAAATTACCCACTCCCGGCACGGGGAGGTAGTGACGAAAAATAACGATACGGGACTCTTACGAGGCCTCGTAATCGGAATGAATACACTTTAAATATTTTAACGAGGAACAATAGGAGGGCAAGTCTGGTGCCAGCAGCCACGGTAATTCCAGCTCCAATAGCGTATACTAAAATTGTTGCGGTTAAAAAGCTCGTAGTTGCAATATTTTCTTGGATTATTTAACTACTATAGGGTTTTTGTTCCAAATGCAGCATCAATCCTAAGTCCGCTCTATGTTTTACTACAAAAAGGTACGAAGTGGCACTGGACCACGGAACAGATCGAAGCGTTTAGTGAGATAAAAAAGTGTTTAACGTCAGATAACACGCTAGCGCATTTCGATAGCAATACGAAACACATTTTATATGTTGATGCTTCCAAAAATGCACTGGGCGCTATTTTGTCCCAAGTAGGTACCGATGGAATCGAACAGCCAATAGCATATGCGTCGCGTTCATTAAATCCAGCCGAGAGAAAATATTCGCAAATACAGAAGGAGGCGACAGCGATCATTTACAGAAGAAATAGAGAAATTGGAGAACTAGAGGAAGAACAGCTGAAAAATTCCTACATAAAGTGTAAGGAGTTTTATATCGAGGCTGCAAAACAGATATTAAAAAGGTTTCCTTTTGACGACAAAGACCGTCAAGCATTAAAATGTCTGAAGATGCTAAATCCTAAAGCAATTCTGGATCCTGGAATAAAAAAAGAAATTCCCTTCCATTGCAGATTTACATTATTTCTTCCCAAAGATTTGTCCAAATAATTTAACGGAACTGGATAGAGAATGGCGAATGTTAAGAAATGTCGATTTGTCTTTTAACCAAAACAAAATTCCCGATATTATCGACTTTTGGAAACATGTACACGAATTAAGAAGTGGAGACGAATCTCAAACATTCCCCACATTGTGTGAATTGGTACAAAACTTTTGTACCTACCACATAGCAGCGCCACCGTGGAAAGGTTATTTTCTGCTATAAATATTATGAAAACCAAATAACCAGAATATCGACTACAAATATTAAAGAAGTATTAAGTACACACTAAATCCGAAATAACCGATTGCTATTCATTTGAAGCCACAGAAAGGCACATGAAGAATTTCAACAAAAATATGTATGATTTTAAAAATAATAATGAGTGTGAAAATACTGAAGATGAGGAAATTGAGAATGAAACTGAAAAATAATTTTACTTTTATTTTTGTTGTTGCGATTATTAATTTAACAATGTATGTGAGTTCTGGTATGTAACTAAGAAAATTGTTTATTGTTTAATTATATGAGCAAAAGTATGAAATCTGCCCTTTTTACTTTACCTACTGTTTTTTTTTTGGCGAGTTTTTTAGTTTTTTGGGGTTGGCAACACTGGTATCCGATCAGGAACTCGCCAGCCTGAGTCTGAGGGAGTGAAGCGTCAGCGGCCGCCCGCGCAGGCGGCGGAAGGGTAGGTAGGGTAGGAAAATGACGCAGGAAATAGTCGTACCAACGACCGGCAACAATGACAATGAAGGATGGAAGAAAGTCACGAATCGTACCTGACTCTAAGCCTCTCCTCACAGTACAAGAGTTGACCACTGTTGACCATACCAGACAGTTTGTTATACTTTTTAACTTATCTTTTAACTTATTTTAACTTTTTAGCTAATATTGTTGATTACATATTTACATGCATAAATTTAGATAAGTATAAATAATTGAAATATGCGATCAGGTACATAATTAACTTTTTTTTAATAAAGGGATTTAAAAATAAGTATTCTTATGAATACTTCTTTTTATCTTCACTTTTATTAAAAGGTAATCATTTACTAATATTGGTTTTTTGAAGTAATAATGGAACAGTGTAGTGATTTTTTTAAACGATGTTCTGTGGCTTTAATTTTTTTTTTTCAAGTGTGTTTATAATCAATTTCTTTTAAATACTCATTATATTATACTTTTTTTTAAATATACATATTTCGAGCCAAAAACTGATAATTAATAACACTAAACGTAATCATTTAATTTTGACATTAACATTTATCCAATAAATTGGGAGACTGCCTGTGTAGTATAAGTAGTTTAGTCTTAGCTTAGGTAAGCAAAATATAAACTTATTTTATGATTTCGAACTTTCGAACATATATTTTGTATCAGTTGTAAACGACTCAAAAAATGTCGTGTAGTTTGTTTGAATAGAGTACTATCGTGGAAAAAATGGGAACTAACATTTCGATTTAACAAAATAATGAAATTAGGACAGCAGCGCCTTTGTTCTCGAACAAAACAATTAAATAAAGACAGTAGCGCCTTTGTTCTCGAACAAAACAATTAAATAAAGACAGTAGCGCCTTTGTTCTTTAACAAAACAACGAAATAAAGACAGTAGCGCCCTTGTTCTTGAACAAAACAACGAAATAAGGACGGTAGCACCCTTATTCTCGAACAAAAGAATGAAATAAGGACAGTAGCACCCTTATTCTCGAACAAAACTATGAAATATGGACAGCAGCGCCGACAATGTCACATTAATTCTCTATCCGAACGGACTTAAAATCATACGGTACGATTATATTTCGGCTGTCAGTATTTTATCATTTAAAAATGATAAGCGTCATATTCTTTATCTGAGCCGATCAATAAGTTTGCCGTATGAATTGTGGTAAGTCTATGTATACTAACATGTAAAAATAAAAAAATAAATGCTGATAAATTAAAGTATATTGTACATTAAAATGTGTTTCTATGTAATGATTTCTCGTCTTATAGGACGTAGCTATTCTTGCAGATAGTAAGTAAGGCTAAGGTAGGCGCTAATTGATCCGCTACAGTTCAGAACCTCGATATTGGTCTGTCATTGGTGAACGAAGTTTTAAATGCTTCTGTTGTTCTAATGTGTCGATTGAAAACAAATATCCTAAAACTGCTAATTATGGGATGAGAATTTATTGTCGGTTGATTTTAATTTTACAAAACAGCTATGCATGTACTAATCTGCGCTTACATTAAGTTTTAATGAAATAAAGAGCTGAGCCGCTCGTGCTTCGCGCTCCGGCGGTTCGCCAGCACCGCCACCCGCGACGGCGTGGGCTCCTACTACTTCACGACCGTCCACAGTTTGTTATGGTTGTTGTTGTTGATGACGTTGACGTTTTACTCGCTTATTGCTCTTTTAGTTATTGGATAAAACGATCCATGTATGCTGACTATCGCTATCGCTACCCTATATATGCTATATAGGGTAAATACAAAATAGACCTGACAACACTGTCTGTTTTTATTATTTTTATTTTCATCTTAAAAAGTAAAGCAAAATTACTAAGGCCGGAATGCAACCATATTTCAATCGGCGAACGGAATTATATGAAGAACTAGGTTGTCTTATGTGGGGTCATAGGGTGGTTATTCCGCAGAAATATAGGGAAAAAGTTTTGGAGATTTTACATGAGCCACATATGGGAATCGTAAAATCCAAAGCCCTAGCCAGCCTTGGTCTAGGCTCCATCTTGATTTTTTGGGCCCTCTATTCGGAAAAACGTATTTAGTAGTGATCGACGCGACAACTAAATGGATAGAGGTAGTCAAAGTCCCAAGTACGGCGGCTAACTGGACTATAGAGAAACTGGCAGAATTATTTGCAAGATGGGGCTATCCGCGGCAGATTTTAAGTGACAATCTCCTCCATATACGAGTGAAACTTTTTCACTTTCTAACAAAAGCAGGGCAGGGGTATCGAACACATCTTTACCGCTCCATTCCATCCCGCTTCAAATGGAGCCGCTGAAAATGCGGTAAAAACGTTAAAACGGGTGATTAAAAAAGCCGTTCATGAAAAAGAGGACGTTAATTCAGCACTAAATACGTTCCTTATGTACTATAGAAATACAGAACATACAACTACCGGAGAGGCACCAGCTGTTCTCATGTTAGGTAGGAAGCTACGCACCCGGTTAGATGTTTTAAGACCGGATCGCGAGGCGCGGGTGAGCAGGGCGCAGCAGCGACAGGTAAAGGACGCGGGGGTTCAGAAAGAGTCATGTACCCCGGAGATGAAGTTTGGTATCACCAATATTTAAAGGGGGAAAAGTGGATACCGGGTAAGGGGGAAAAGTGGCTACCGGGTAAGGTGGAATGTAAGTTAGGGCCATCAAACTTTAAGGTTGTAGGACAAGGGGGAACCAGGTACATCGTCATGTCGACCAATTAAAACGTAGAACTAGGAATTCGCTTGTCTGCCCGAACGCTGAGCTTCCTAACCCGTGCCGCACAGACCCGGTATCGAGTCCGGTTAAGAGGAGTCCAATTAAAAGCATAGACAGTTGCCGGTCGGAGTTAACGGCAACCACTAGTCCGGCGACGGCACATGAAGCGTCCCCGATACCCCGTGAACCGTCACCAGAGCCTCCGTCTATTCCTATTACGCCGCGGGGTCGGCCCGTGAGGTCTTGTAGATTACCGAAATCTAATTATAAGTTTTAACCTAGAATTACTGCATAACAAACAAAGTGTAACAGGCCGGCGTCCGCATACATATAGTAATATTGTTACTCAGTTATTGTTCTTATATATGGTAGATTTATTCATAGATTGTATGTTCCATATTTAGTGTGGAGGTGTAGTGTACTGCGGTACCTACGCAACATATTTGCAATGTTGGTTAAATGAGGGTAGGATGCGACGGCCGGCCATGACAGTGTCAGTCAGAATACATATGTGAAAAGATACGCATCTGGTTTCTATTACTCGCTCTCGATCCCAGTATTCTTCAAGTGTCGTATAAAACGTGAAAAGAAAAACCGCTTTTGTTTATCTTATTCTCAATATTTTCACTTATTTTCAGATGCCACCCCCAAGAAGAGTTACAGATCATCAAATTAAATTGTTGCTAAAGTATCTTGAAAAACATAAGGATGTAAAACTAATGCAAAAAATGAACATTATATGACAAAATTAAATAATTTGATGTAAATAATTGTTTAGATAGTGTGTTTAATGCATCACAATTATTTTATTCACAAAAATGTTGCTTATTTTATATTTAAGTAAAAACTCTTTGTTGAAATTTAAAAAAAAAACTGTAAAGTAAAGACACTAGTACGTAATAGAAAAGACAAAAGCACACGTGTTTTATAGGATACTTTTCGGCCATAAAAACGGTTGAATAAGGGCCACTTTACGAGCAAGTGTGTTGAAAAAAATATTTACGTATACCAGTACTAAAATGGTTGTAGTCGGGTTGATGACACTTAAAATTAACTATTTAAAACATTCTTCTAAACTACAGGTGTACGTAATTCGGGGTGTTGGGCCGCCGTTACTGCATAAGCCATGCCTGTCTCAGTGCAAGCCGTATTAAGGCGATACCGCGAATGGCTTAATAAATCAGTTTTGGTTTCTTAGATAACTGTGGTAATTCTAGAGCTAATACATGCAATTAGAACTCTGACCAGTGATAGGACGAGTGCTTTTATTAGATCAAAACCAATCGACGGAGGGCCTCGCGTCCGAAGTCGTTAACTTTGATGAATCTGGATAACTGCCGATCACACGGTCTCGAACCGGCGACGCATCTTTCAAATGTCTGCCTTATCAACTTTCGATGGTAGTTTCTGCGACAACCATGTCACGGGTAACGGGGAATCAGGGTTCGATTCCGGAGAGGGAGCCTGAGAAATGGCTACCACATCCAAGGAAGGCAGCAGGCGCGCAAATTACCCACTCCCGGCACGGGGAGGTAGTGACGAAAAATAACGATACGGGACTCTTACGAGGCCTCGTAATCGGAATGAATACACTTTAAATATTTTAACGAGGAACAATTGGAGGGCAAGTCTGGTGCCAGCAGCCACGGTAATTCCAGCTCCAATAGCGTATACTAAAATTGTTGCGGTTAAAAAGCTCGTAGTTGCAATATTTTCTTGGATTATTTAACTACTATAGGGTTTTTGTTCCAAATGCAGCATCAATCCTAAGTCCGCCTATGTTTTACTACAAAAAGGTACGAAGTGGCACTGGACCACGGAACAGATCGAAGCGTTTAGTGAGATAAAAAAGTGTTTAACGTCAGATAACACGCTAGCGCATTTCGATAGCAATGCGAAACACATTTTATATGTTGATGCTTCCAAAAATACACTGGGCGCTATTTTGTCCCAAGTAGGTACCGATGGAATCGAACAGCCAATAGCATATGCGTCGCGTTCATTAAATCCAGCCGAGAGAAAATATTCGCAAATACAGAAGGAGGCGACAGCGATCATTTACAGAAGAAAGAGATAAATTGGAGAACTAGAGGAAGAACAGCTGAAAAATTCCTACATAAAGTGTAAGGAGTTTTATATCGAGGCTGCAAAACAGATATTAAAAAGGTTTCCTTTTGACGACAAAGACCGTCAAGCATTAAAATGTCTGAAGATGCTAAATCCTAAAGCAATTCTGGATCCTGGAATAAAAAAAGAAATTCCCTTCCATTGCAGATTTACATTATTTCTTCCCAAAGATTTGTCCAAATAATTTAACGGAACTGGATAGAGAATGGCGAATGGTAAGAAATGTCGATTTGTCTTTTAACCAAAACAAAATTCCCGATATTATCGACTTTTGGAAACATGTACACGAATTAAGAAGTGGAGACGAATCTCAAACATTCCCCACATTGTGTGAATTGGTACAAAACTTTTGTACCTACCACATAGCAGCGCCACCGTGGAAAGTTTATTTTCTGCTATAAATATTATGAAAACCAAATAACCAGAATATCGACTACATATATTAAAGAAGTATTAAGTACACACTAAATCCGAAATAACCGATTGCTATTCATTTGAAGCCACAGAAAGGCACATGAAGAATTTCAACAAAAATATGTATGATTTTAAAAATAATAATGAGTGTGAAAATACTGAAGATGAGGAAATTGAGAATGAAACTGAAAATAATTTTACTTTGATTTTTGTTGTTGCGATTATTAATTTAACAATGTATGTGAGTTCTGGTATGTAACTAAGAAAATTGTTTATTGTTTAATTATATGAGCAAAAGTATGAAATCTGCCCTTTTTACTTTACCTACTGTTTTTTTTTGGCGAGTTGTTTTTTTTTGGCGAGTTGTTGTTTTTTAGTTTTTTGGGGTTGGCAACACTGGTATCCGATCAGGAACTCGCCAGACTGAGTCTGCGGGAGTGAAGCGGCAGCGGCCGCCTGCGCGGGCGGCCGCTGACGCTTCACTCCCTAGGAAAATGACGCAGGAAATAGTCGTACCAACGACCGGCAACAATGACAATGAAGGATGGAAGAAAGTCACGAATCGTACCTGACTCTGGCCTCTCCTCACAGTACAAGAGTTGACCACTGTTGACCATACCAGACAGTTTGTTATACTTTTTAACTTATATTTTAACTTTTTAGCTAATATTTTTGATTACATATTTACATGCATAAATTTAGATAAATATAAATAATTGAAATATGCTATCAGGTACATAATTAACTTTTTTTAATAAAGGGATTTAAAAATAAGTATTCTTATGAATACTTCTTTTTATCTTCACTTTTATTAAAAGGTAATCATTTACTAATATTGTTTTTTTGAAGTAATAATGGAACAGTGTAGTGATTTTTTTAAACGATGTTCTGTGGCTTTAATTTTTTTTTTCAAGTGTGTTTATAATCAATTTCTTTTAAATACTCATTATATTATACTTTTTTTTTAATATACATATTTCGAGCCAAAAACTTATATTTAATAATTAGTGTTATTAACGTAATCATTTAATTTTGACATTGGAGTTGGATAAATGTTTTTAACATTTATCCAATGAATTGGGAGACTGCCTGTGTAGTTTAAGTAAGCAAAATATAAACTTATTTTATGATTTCGAACTAAACGCTAAGAACTATTTTGTATCAGTTGTAAACGACTCAAAAAATGTCGTGTAGTTTGTTTGAATAGACTCGTATCGTGGCAAAAATGGGAACTAACATTTCGATTTAACAAAATAATGAAATTAGGACAGCAGCGCCTTTGTTCTCGAACAAAACAATTAAATAAGGACAGTAGCGCCCTTATTCTCGAACAAAAGAATGAAATAAGGACAGTAGCACCCTTATTCTCGAACAAAACTATGAAATATGGACAGTAGCACCCTTATTCTCGAACAAAACTATGAAATATGGACAGCAGCGCCGACAATGCCACATTAATTCTCTATCCGAACGGACTTAAAATCATACCTACGATTATATTTCGGCTGTCAGTATTTTATCATTTAAAAATGATAAGCGTCATATTCTTTATCTGCCGATCAATACTGATAAGTCTATGTATACTAACATGTAAATATAAAAAATAAATGCTGATAAATTAAAGTAGATTGTACATTAAAATGTGTTCTATGTAATGATTTCTCGTCGTATAGGACGTAGCTATTCTTGCAGATAGTAAGTAAGGCTATGGTACGCGCTAATTGATCCGCTATAGTTCAGAACCTCGATATTGATCTGTCATTGGTGAACGAAGTTTTAAATGCTTCTGTTGTTCTAATGTGTCGATTGAAAACAAATATCCTAAAACTGCTAGTTATGGGATGATAAATTATTTTCGGTTGATTTTAATTTTACAAAACAGCTATGAATGTACTAATCTGCGCTTACATTAAGTTTTAATGAAATGAAGAGCTGAGCCGCTCGTGCTTCGCGCTCCGGCGGTTCGCCAGCACCGCCACCCGCGACGGCGTGGGCTCCTGCTACTTCACGACCGTCCACAGTTTGTTATGGTTGTTGTTGTTGACGTTTTACTCGCTTGTTGCTCTTTTAGTTATTGGATAAAACGATCCATGTATGCTGACTATCGACGTATAAGACAAAATATACCTGACAACGCTGTCTGTTTTTATTATTTTAATTTTCATCTTAAAAAAGTAAAGCAAAATTACTAAATTGGTTAAAATTTTAAGTTTGGAGAAAGCTGATGTTTGATTCATCGTAGTAATTGTATTCTCATCATTGCCTAAAATTTATCATTCACCAATATTAATCGAGTCATTATAAATGGAACAAACAAACGGATGTAAACGTAAACGGAGTTTCGAATTTAGATTTTCTTTAAAGTATTGAAATTAAATCATATTTCTCAACGTCATAGATCCATGTGAGCTGTTTCTTACTTACGTCAGAGACTGGTCATTTAGTAGTCATTAAAGCTCTAGATTGTCTACCAGTGAGACAAAGAATTAGTTGACGATGTAACTATTCCATTTCCAGTCTTGAATTAATCCGTCTCTGATGTAAGCTAAGTAGCATTATACACGATTTTTATGTCCATGTAAATAGATATTAATTAGAAGACAGATGTACTAATATAAAATAAGAATGTATTTATTTGTACCATTTAAATTAAACTGTGGGGTACTGACTCCTAAAATAAACTGTATCAATATTATTCAAAGCTGTAATTATACATATTATCTTGATATTGTAGCATAATAACACTTTGATTTTATAATAAGTATATTAGCGTCGTTCTTGTATATGTCGTGTACTTTAATTTAGTTTTAACATCAATTTATCAATTATTTAACGTTAACTAAAATTTGTAATATGGGTTTAATTTGGGTTTTTTTAAGTTTTATTTTTATTAACTTTGATGCAACATCACAAAATCCGTATTGAGCACAATAACGTACAATAGCCATAAATAAATTAAAAAAAGACTTAGTAGTAGACTAGTGCATAGTAGGTATGTCGCAAACAGGACTTGCTAGATTGACTTAATTATTGTATTTTAAGTGATTTTATAGAGTGATCCTATAGGGGTCCTATTTTGCTTTTGAGGTACGGAGCCCTATAAAGCTCACATACATAACCATGAACCCTGAAAACACACTTTGTTCTTGGGTAGCTATGTAAAAATTGTACCTGGTTAATAAGTGATTAAGAAAAAAAAATGCTTACACCGCCGGAGCCGCAAAAAATGTGTTTCTGTCTCGTTTCATTGCACTGTGATAAAACGAGGCTGCAACATATTTTGGTCCAAGTGTAGCGCGGGCCTCAGTGAACTGTATTTGGTTTATAGTGTTTAGGTAACACATTATATACTTTGGTTATATCATTTGAATGGTCGATGAGTTGTCATAGATGAAATGTAATAAGTTTTCGAACTAAAATAGTGAACCCATTTGCAAAGTACCTATTACTTGTTTCTGTAGGAGAAAGCAGGCGAGCACGCTTATTAAAATCACTCAATTTTGCTATGTCACAGGCAGTATGACGAACTACAAAGCATCGCTTCGGTCCTTAGGCTTGGAAGAATGTATACAAGTTTTCCGTGGTATGTATGTAGGTACCTAATATTTATAGATTTTCATACAATTTTTCTTGGCCAGTTGTTCAGTACAGCAAGAACTTTTATTTAAAATTCAATTATTATAATACATATAATAGTTGAATGAATCAGGCATGCCTGAGTCACCCAGAGGGTCGATGGAGAGTGATAGTAACTTTAGCGTACAAAATGTTTTATTGAAAATCACAAAAATCAATATTTTTACTTTTTATAACACAGACTATAAGAAATTATACTGCATGTTTGGTAGGTTCTTAGGTCTTTTTTAGGGTTCCGTAGTTCAACAAGGGTTCCTTGTAATTTTTTTGTATGGTTTTATAAGATCTTTGTGACCGTCCGTTTGTCTGTCTGTCTGTCTTATCTGTCCAGATGTCACAAACCTAATAACTTCTACATGAACCAAATAACATAAAATTTGACATTATGAGTGTTAGTATAGACCTCAATTATAAACACTTACAATCCTTACAAGTGTGCATATAAGGGTAGCTCCCATACATGCAAAGTGGTGATGAAAATTTGTATGTTATTTTATAAGGGCAACAGTTTTCCAACAGCAGAGTTAAGTTTGTCCAATTTGTCCCTTAATCCAGTTTGTATGGAAACCTCGGAAGTCCGACTCGCACTTGCCGTTTTTTATTTTTATAATAGCATGAGTAGCCTCCGCTGACAAAAACGAAGTACATGTTCGGTTGGTTCTTAGGTTTTTTTAAAATAAGTCTGGATAGCCTTTAACTGGCAGAAAAGATTGAGATAGGTCATATGTGGGGTAGCGAGGGAAGATCCATCCTGTTCCTCTACACCTTACTGTTTTTGGCAAAAAAATGTTAGGTTAAGTCTCCAAGGGGGGAAGAGAGGGTTCCTAGGGTGAGCCCCCTTGGGGGAGTCTACCTCTCTCCCTACCCCCTCTTCCCTCTTATACCTAATTACGTAACTGTTTCAGCAAACGAAATTGATGGTGAGTTGCTACTTTTACTTAGTGATAATGAGTTAAAAGAACTCATTCCGAAAATTGGACCACGAATTAAAATCAAGCGCCTGATAAACAGCTTAAAAACACAACAGGATAGCACTGTAACAGCAGAAAGTCCGAACCGCACTTTATCATCAGTAAGTCCGGACCGCACTTTAACAACAGAAAGTCCGGACCGCACTTTAGGAGCAGTAAGTTCCAGTTTCATGTGTTTCCATTGGGATATAACAAAGTGGCTATACTAATGACCTCGCATGAAAGAGATGGTTATATATGAGTTTCTGGGGAAGAGAGAAGCTATAATCTTAGTAGTTTGTTTCTTTTGCTCCCGTGAAATTCAAGTCTAGTTGTCCCTTTCGCACGATGTCAGGTCAGGTAATGTAGCGAGACCTTTACAAAGTCAGGCAAAACCGAATTAAAAATAATAATAACAGTTGAAACTAAGTAGGTAGTGCATAACGAGGCCAAAGATATATATCACCTATGATGCTTACACAGAACTCTCCTTATATAATGTACTTCATGAAAATTTTTATTTCACCTTTTTACCTATGCAAAGTTGCAAAAAAGCCTGTTTTATTCCAAGGTATAAAGCCAAATTTAATTTGAATCCGTTCAGCCGTTTCAGTCTGAAGGAGTAGTTGTTTTTTTCAGAATGACATGTTTTTTATATATTCATACTTTTTAAGCCCCAACGAAAAGAGGGGTGCTATAAGTTTGACGTCTGTGTCTCTGTATTGGTGTATGTATGTGTGCTGCATCATATATCCTAAACGGATGAACAGACTTGGTTTTTTTTTTTTGCTTGAAAGGTGTCTTTAGTGAGATTGTCCTTAGTATGTTTCATGAAAATCATTTGCCAAGAGTTTTGAAAATATTGAATTTTTTATTTGTATAATAATGAAGGACTAATAAAGACTTAATTATTTATGTTTCAGGACACATCCATAATTAAAAATGTTGACTCACATTTGTATAGGTATGTGATTTCTTTCAATTTATCCACTCTTATTGGTTAGGTTGTGTTTCCTACAGAGCTTAACATAATAACGTTGTCATGTATTTGGGAGGTCTGAAAACTATTTGTGTCACTAGTTTTAGTTTCTATATTATGTGAGTACCTAATTAATAATTGTTTGTTTCAGGTGAAAAAAAAAACTCATTGTAATATTTTTTTCTTTTTTGTTATTTGTAGCAATCTGTAGTTAGTTGTGTAACTTGTTTAGTTTAAAGATCTAGAAAAAAAAATGACCCAAACATATTAATTTCTAACTCATTTTTGTAGTTTTGTAGTGTCGCACAAAAAAGATTATAATTATTTTATTATCCCTATAGGGTCTTGAACAAAAACTATTTTAATTATTTCACCATACCACTGCTAAGTAAAGGCCGTTTCATAGTTCAATGAATAACCCAACTTTTTTTCCTTTAATATATGCTTACTTTATATTCAGAGGCAGGCTAGATTATTGAATTGCAATAAACCTGAAAAAATTACATTCTTTTCTTCTATTTTAAAAGTAAAACATAAAGGAGCATACCAGTGGCAGATCTACCACTACCATGCTTCCTCTGTTATAAAATTTTATTTATTCAGCAAATTACAGTGGGACACTTCAACATAATAACCACAATAAAATTAAAATTAATCAGAATGTCACAAATCATATAAAAAGTCAACAGGAAAATAATAATATAAATTAATGTCACCAAAGAAAAAAAAGGCGAATGGTACCTAGGTATATAATAATATTTATAGTATTTTACGGTATGCTTTACCCGCATCGAAATAATTAAGATTTCATTTATTAAATCGGATTTTCTCTATAAAAACTTAAAATCTTTTCGCAAGTGGTGTTTTACAGTAAAAACTTTTTAAGGTGTGTGTAAAAAAACTTTGTGTGTGCCGAGCCACACAAAAAAAACTTTCTCTACTTACCTCAGGATTCTGAAACGTTTGTTAACTTTGACAACAGATTAATTCTAATGCTGCCTTTGTTTGGCACTAAGCATATGACTAAGACGGGAATACACTTAATCTGTTGTCAAAATTAACAAACGTTTCAGAATCCCGCGGTTAGTGTTGATGTTTTACTCTGTTAGTCTCTTATAAGAAGTTTGTAGTTAGTGTCATAATTAGGCACTTAATGTACCCTTTTAAAATGTATTTTTTTTAATTTTAGGAATATTTAGATGGGAGAGCAATTATAAAGGAAGGCCAGTCTGTTGGAGGGCTTTTGGAGGAAGAGGTCTGAGAAGAAAATTAAGCCAGATTGTGATTAACAATTTCATAGAAAACAAGCCCAACTTCAAAATTTCTACGGAAGAATTCTACAGACTGGCTTCAGATATAGTCTCGCTTTTTCCAATGGAATCAATAGTTGTATATTATTCAGCTTAGCTTTCTGGAAAAGATGGAACAGCAAAAAAGAATGCAAGCGGCAAGCTATACGAAACTTATATAACCAGAAGAAGAAAGCTACGCCAGAGTGGCGAACTCGCCGATACACGCAGACAACCTTCGAAATCATCCTGTTCTTCAAGAAGCACATCAGTAACCAATGATACCGCTAGTGAAAACAGTGATAATAATGGTAAGTAGTACCTTTGTTTGGTTATTTTATTAGCGACATATTCGGTGTTATAGACTACTTTATTTTTCTGCTTTTATAGAACCTGACGACTATGAAGATCACCTATCTTTCTTAAGAAACAATGTGGAGCCATGGAGAAAAATTGTAGAATGTTGGACAGCAACAAGTACGCAAAGGTTGAAATTTTTATACGACGGGCAGCAAGGCGGAAATCTTTTAAAGTACCCAGCTTTAAAACAACCCGAAGGATATACCCTGGTAAGTACCAAGAAACCCTGCCAAGATTATAATTAATCACCCGTTTGTCTAATGCGAAGAGAATTCAATGAAGAGCACCAAACAACGCCGAACATACGTGAGGCTATTCATGAAACTGTTCGTACTTTTTGCCATACGTTTGAAAATTTTGACACAGAATATAAACGCTTAAATCATTTTAAAGTATTAGGAACCTACGTCAAGCCTCAAGAAGAGGTCACTGGCCAGCGAAATGATACAAAAAAAAAATTACAGAACGTGTCTTGGTATCAAAACCTTGTACTGCACAAATAATGCCACTAAAAAATAATTTGAAATCGTATTTTTCACTTGGTAATGTATTGATAGATACATTAGATTACTTGCAAAATTTACGAAAACATTCCTTTGGCATTGAGATTATTGTTCAGGGTTCAGCATGGAAAACTATTATGCAAAATGTAAGAGATGGAGAACTGAATTTTCCTTTGATAGTATACTATGACGATTTTGAGATTGGAAACCCTTTAGGGAGTCACGCCGGAGTTCACAAATTAGGGGGATTATATGTATCTATCTATACCATATCTTCCTCCTATCTATGTTTCACTCTTGAAAAATATTTTCATTTTGGCTCTTTTTCACTCATCAGATAGGACAAGTTTTGGCAGTAACATTACTTTTCAAAAAGTTTTTGATTTGCTAAATGATTTAAAGCGTAATGGTATATGAGACTAAACAATACAAAGGAGTAATAAAGTTCCACATGGCAGTTGTCACTGGAGATAATTTAGGACTCAATGGCATGTTGGGTTTTGTTGAGAGTTTTTCAGCAAATCGACAGTGGAGAATTTGTACTGCTAACAAAGAACAAATTCGATCAATGTTGTACGAAAACGTCGATTTGTTAAGAAATATAAACAACTATTCAAACAATTTACAGCTAAACAATGTTTATGATACAGGTATTAAAGAAAAATGTGCGTGGCTTGCTCTCGATGGTTTTGATTTGTTTGAAAACGTCGCGGAAGACCCATACATTGGTATTAATCCTTATCCATATAAATCGTTTTGTATTCAAGACTGTTTCAATAACTGTAGATTAATTTTCGAATTATTCAAATCGGACATTCCATTCAAAAGATATAACGAATTAAAAAAATACTAATAGAAAAATAAACGCCGTCCCTCCGCGCCTCCGCGCCGTGGCCGAGCCAGCCTTGGTCTAGGCTCCATCTTGATTTTTTGGGCCCTCTATTCGGAAAAACGTATTTAGTAGTGATCGATGCGACAACTAAATGAATAGAGGTAGTCAAAGTCCCAAGTACGGCGGCTAACTGAACTATAGAGAAACTTACAGAATTATTTGCAAGATGGGGCTATCTGCGGCAGGGGCTATAATTATTATAATCGACTTCAAAAAAGGAGATTATAAATATAATACTCTTAGAATTGCACAATTTTGCAACGTGTACCACTGCCAAATTTTAAAAGTTTATGTATGTATGTTTGTCCACATATTACGCAGAAACTAGATGTTGTATTGCAAAAAAAAAGTATCTCCCAATTTAGGGATCAAGGTAAGTATTATCAAATTCGGTTCCATAATTTTCAAGATGGTTTTTGTTTTATTATATGATTTATGCGAATGTTCCAACGATACTTTCAAACTGCTGGGCTGATTTGAATGTTTCGTTGGCTTATTATTAACCTAAAAACAGGTGTTACAATAGTAGAGAATTGTTTGAATTAAATGGGTTCATTTAATTGAAATTAAATGAACCCACCTAGAGTGAAGTTTGGTGAATATTTTTTTAGTCTTATGCAAAACTAGTAAATTCCATTAAAAATAAATAGTTTTTTTATATTTTTGATAGCATACTAGGAAGTGTAAAAATACTATAAAAAAAATCATGGTTCATTTCTGTTCCCTCGCTAGTATTTCTCGGTATAAGACCGTCAATTAATTTTGGAACTTGTAATAAAATTCTAATTTCGGCGCAATCTTTTTCCAAAATTAATCATCTCTTTTGTTTTTTTTTTTGTAGGGTAAACCTTTCAGACTACAAAATATAATAACAATAACGCGAGGGCGGGTGCAAAAATTGCTAAGACTCGCCGCTGCCACGCGACGCCCGCCGCCACCGGGTAGTGCGCGCACACATAAACAATCCGTTTACGTACACATAGAAATCATCTTCATTCGGCTCTTTCGAGACAGCGATAGATTCGCGAAATACCTATCGTCTTGTCGGTGTCCTTTCCTTTTAAGCAATGGACATTTATTAGATATCGTTTTTTTCGATATAGCAGTTCTTGCAAGGATTGCGTGCGTAAAGCCAAGCGGTCTCACCGTCGGCGAGGGCAGTATCTTCGGCGCCTAGACAGAGGACAAGTTCCCCGCGTTCATATGATTTATCCTTTGTATGATGTGTAGATGAGCGAACAGCTTGCGAGCCTTGTTACGAGCGACGAGGGGCAGTGATGTCATCGCAGCACGGTACTCGTTCAGCCGCTGCGTCTCGTCCTCACATTCTGAAATATAAATTTACACAATAAGCATTTTTTTCTCTACATTTGTTACGGTCACCTATGATGATCCGAATTATGAAATATCGAGTATCATTACCCCGAAAACCTAAACAAATACTTTTTTCAAATGACTAGACTTTATCAAAATCCCAAAAGCACATTTAACAACTCCGTCCGATAACCGAATCTTTGAAATACAAGTTTCTGGATATATTAAAACTGAAACTTAACCTAATGATTGTTAGGGCAAATGAAACATAGAATTAAATACTCATGTCAAATTTATGTATCTGGAATCAGACAGTTTTATGAAACAGATTCAGGCAAGCAAGATATAAACAAATGTATTTCAAAACATAGGTTACCATTCAATACATGTCAAAGAAGCAAATAAGTGACGCATCACACAAGCAGAAAGACAAGAGTTGAATAGGAACCAGTTTCTTAAATTTATTGTCAAAGCAAACAACATTTCATAATAAAACATGATAATTGAAAATATTATGATAAGGATGATATTTGTTTAATATGTCACATACCTTGAGCACTTTTCATGAGGGAATCTGTGGTACAGCGTAGCTTGTGGACAGTCAAGCAGAAGGTTAGGACCACTGTCTGAGGGGCATTGTGAGCGAGTATGCTCATCTGCCTTTTGGGTTGCTGGAACAACATAATACATTATTTTTATTTAACTTTTAACTGGTGACATGACAAATTTCTAACACTATAAGGTTAATGACATCTCACATACAGACATACACACAGTTAATTTTTGTTAGAAAAACCAAATTGGACATTACACCAAACCAAATTGGATATAGACACAAAATTATGTCGATATTTAAACATAGATATGAAATAAACCAAAGACTTAAGTAAAATGTAGGTCCTATACAACATAGGGCGAATTCTGTGAAATAAACAATATAAAGTTAATTTAAAAACAGATTTTATTGTCAAATATTCAAATAAAAAAAAAACGTCAATAGGTAAATGGTACTTTCAGCATTGGTTTTGATTTTAAGACTATTGAGAAGTCTAGAAACGTCTATTTTGCCGTTTCGAATTATTTTGAAAATATAAATTATTTTAATCGTTATGGGGTCTAATTAGACCTCATTGAGCTCGGACGTTTTTGAGGAATGACCAAAGAGTAATTTACTATATACAGGAATGACGCTACATCCCCGTTGATACTTTATCAAAGATGGCAGTAAATGAAAGTGCAGGTAAAATATAAACTACGGATGATGCAATAACTTCGATTGTAGAAAATACTTATACTTAGATCGGTATATCCTATACAATGGATAGGATGTACCGATCTAAGCGTAATAAAATTGATTATCAAAATCGACGGCCATGTCGCTATCACAATACCATGCAAACCGGCTTACCTTTGATATGTCGTAAAACTCTGATGATACGAAATCTTGCGCTGGAATGACTCCCGTTTTGTGATGTCACATTCAAGATGTCAATTGTGGTACACATTTAAGCACGATTACCTAACATATTCCGGGTTTATTATCGCAAATGCACTCGATGTTCCATCCATCCATCCATCCTTGGCATGGAACAAAATATCTAATAACCTTGGACTTGGACCTAATGACAGTGCTGCCAACTGTACTGTCATGTATGTAGCTAGATTTGACCCCAAAATGTAGCTAGAAGTGGCTAAGTTAGGAAAAATAACCGGCCAAGTGCAAGTCGGACTCACGCAAGAAGGGTTCCTTACAATTATCTATAAAAACGGCAAAAAAAACGCGTTTGTTGTATGGGAGCCCCCCCTTAAATATTAATTTTATTCTATTTTTAACCGACTTCAAAAAGGAGGAGGTTATCAATTCGTAGCGTATTTTTTTATGTATGTACACGAATTTCTCGCTCATTCGTGAACCAATTTTTGTGTTTCGTGAATTGGCGTATAGAGAAAGCTCCCAAGTTGGTTCCATGATTATTTTAGAAACATTGCTTTATTACTTTTTGAAAATCAGTAAAAGTAAAAATATTTTCATTGGATTCCTGAGTAAGTGCGTCAGATTATAGAATCGTCAGATATAGAGTTCCACTGACACGTTTTTTCTTTGCAAAAGTGTCAAATGTTGAGGTTTATCGTGTAAACATCTGCACATTTTCTAATCTGCGATGACGAAGCATTTGCCATTCAATGTGAGTGATTTATTGAGCTTGCAAAGTAAAACCTACTTACTCATCCAATGTGTATATAGAGAAAATAGAGCACTTCAACGCTTGAGCACCTTGTTTAATTATTATACTTACCAATATTACAAGTAAACGAAATAACGTAATCTGAAGTCGGTTGTTTAAATTTTTTAAACTATAAAATTATTAGTATTTGTTGTTATATCGGCAACATAAATACATTATCTGTAAAAAAAAAATACGGTTCATGAGATACATGCTGGTGACAAACGGACAGACAGACAGCGGAGTCTTAGTAAATAATATGGCCCCGTTTTCCCTTTGGGTACGGAACCCTAAAAACAAATATAGTGTAATAGAAATTATTACTTACTAATAAATTTTAATTAGTCTTACCTACTAATAAATTTTATTAAGATAGATCGGTTGATAAATTGATTCATACAGGCAGTATGGACACAGTCAGTTCAGTGCAAAGTAAATTAGTGTCGATTTATTGAAGTGATAAAATCAGTCTATATTTGTCTGTAATATGACAAATCAACATGATATGTTGTTCATATTGAGATAAATTGTTACCAACTTACTCTGTACTTTCTAACTGTGCCCATACAGCCTGTATAAATCAACAGAATTATGTTGATAAATTGATTCAAATAAAGTCGAGACTTCTAGCCCAGGTTCTTCAATTTTTGACTCGTAATCATCATCATCTCAACCATGAAAAGTCCACTACTGAACATTGGCTTAACCCATAGATTTCCAAAAAGACCGATTAACGACCGAAGCGGCTTGCAGCCACCGTTTCCGGCCATTTGTATGAATTCATCTGTCCATCTCGTGGCTGCTCTTCCTACGCTGCGCTTGCTGTGACTCGCAATTATGTATTCGCCCTAAATCCTGAAGTTTTCTGTGACTGGCTCTGTGACTGACCAATGACATGCAACCACTCTATAATCTAAGAATTAATTGAACTCTATAAAATATGAATAAATTATTAGAGTAGTGGCACGGATTTGATTGTTAATGCCAGCTCTACACCATCATACAGACTGTCAAACTGGTTTGACACATTATAAATGCACCTAAGTTACTGTGTCTGTGTGGTCATGTTCAAAAGGTGCTAGAAAACGTAGCTAGATTTTTTAGCTACAACATTTCAAAAAAAGTAGCTGACGGGGGTCTAAAAGTAGCCAGATCTAGCTACAAAGTATCTAAGTTGGCATCACTGCCTGTGCATGTGCATCCATATTTTGAAGAGATTAGCACCAACCACAGACTATTAAAGTAATAATAGAGAGAAGGGAACGCTACGGCGGCGGCCGCTACGCGTTCATTATTAGTCTATGGTCGAATCCATCCATGAAAGAATGTTCTTCTTTTTTTTTGTATTGGACCCGCATTAAAGCAAATGCCAGTGTCATGTATTAGGATTTTTTCAAGTTTCTTGAATAAAAATAGTTGTAAATGTTCTAGTCACGTATACAGTCAATTTATAAGTCGAGTCCTGCTTCAGTAAAGTGGTAGCGACTTTACTAGAAGCTTCTATGGACGACAACGAAAAATCACACGTTTTACTGCTTTATTTCACTCACGCACTTTATCGAACACTTAATGAATAAAACACCACCATTTTTATAGCATTAATGTTCAAAATAACACAAGTTTAGGAAAATAAAACAAAGCAACAACACGTTACTAAGACGTACGTTCCCACCAAAACTCATGAAAGAATGTTGTTTTTTGTTGTAAATTTTTCGTGACCATGGAAACAAAGTCCTTCAGTAGAAATAATAACGAGTTTGACTGGCCTTGTGGCTCAGTTGGTAGTGTGTCTACGTCTACCTGCTGAACTGAAAGGTCGTGGGTTCGATCCCCACTCAGGGCAAACATTTGTGTGATGAGCATGGATGTTTGTTCTGTGTCTGGGTGTTTCTATGTATCATATGTATATATTTACAAAAAAAAAAGTATATATTATGTATTCTATCAGCCATCTAGTTCCATAGTACAAGCTTTGCTTAGTTTGGGCTAGATATTTATTTAGTTCTTTTTTATATAACGTTAGTGAGTCCTCAGCAGAGTATTAATGTTCCTTGGAAGCAGGAAGCAATTTCAACTTTAGTGTAATAAGCGGCTTTTTACCCGACTTGACACTCTATCACACCTCTCCTTTGCAAAAGAGAGGTGTGATAGAGTGATAAGACATCAGTTTTTGGTGTGGCCCATTTTTTTACGATTAACTAAAAAAATTGACTTTATAAAATTTACCGGTCAAAACTATTTGAATTTAAAGTGACAAAATTACAAATATAAGGGACTCTGTTGATAAACATGGAATTTAAGTGATTTAGAAACTATGATTGTAAGTGCCAATTATACGTAAATTGGAAATCTTCTTTTGGAAGAATTCTTATGGCTGAGATGATGATGATGATGAGAGATTACTTAAAAAGTAATAAATCAATGTTTATATAATAACTATGGGACCAACTTGGGAGCTTTCTCAATACACCAATTCAAGAAACACAAAAATTGGTTTTCGAATGACGGAGTAATTCGTGTACATACATAAAAAAACCGGACAAGGCGAGTCAGACTCGCCCACCGAGGGTTTCGTACAAACTAATGGATAAAAGGTTTTTTTTTATATTTTCCTTCATAAATCGAAAAATATACATCATAAAAATATTTAACAACCTGTTTTAGCTTGTGCTAATTAAGCTCTTTCATATGATACCCCACAAGATACGGTTAAAGTACTTTAAAATTTGGACCCTCTTTCCTTGCATAAAGACCCTATATTTTGTGATTAAATTAAAAATGTCCAGTTTTCGGATTTTTTCCTATATGTGTACTATAACACAAATGCTTTTTGCCAAATTTCATATTTCTAGGTCAACGGGAAGTACCCCATAGGTTTTGATTCCCTTTTGAGTGTCGAAATGTGCGTTTTTTTCGACTTATTCGGCTGTAACTTTTTTAATAAGAACTGAGAAGTTTGATTCTTCTTTCTGCAGCAAGATACTATAGATCTACGTATATGGTTTTAATTTCAACTCGATACCTTCACGCGTTCCCGAGATAAAGTTCTTGACACCCGGACGAACAGACAGACGGACAACAAAGTGATCCTACAAGGGTTCCGTTTTTTTCTTTTGAGGTACGGAACCCTAAAAAATATATAATTTCCCCCTTTTATCTATTAGTTTGTACGGAACCCTCGGTGAGCGAGTCTGAGTCGCACTTGTCCGTTTTTTTTTAGTATATTTGGGAACTTTTTCTTGTAATAATAATAATAACTTGTTATGTAAAAAAGTAGCAACTGTAAATCTTCTCCTTTTTTGGAGTCAAGTGAAAAGTCATTACAATTTAACATAATTAATTCCTTTTAATACTTTATCTTAAAATATTTGTATATGTTTTATACTCGTACACGAATATTGGCAAGTAAATAAAATGATCTGTATTCGGAGTAAAATGGTAAGGTGTATAATATTTTCTATCCGTCCCACAAACCTTCATAAAATCGTCGGGTAAACTCATTATCACTTTGCTGAGACATGATTGGTTAAGTCCTTGAATAAATCTCAAACTAATAATTTAAATATAAATTTATTCTTGACTGGAATAGCGACAGCTTCGGTTTTTCATTTATTCCACGGTCACTAATAAATCAAATAATGCGTTACGGATTCCTAGTAAACCAGGATCTGCGGGGAAGCGGCATGTGAGAGAAAAACACGATATAGATACAGGAAGCTTATTGGAAATGGGATGAAAATGGGCACACCTGAGTTTCCTGGTCCGCCGAGCAGGTGGTCCGAATTTTCTCCACGGCCGTAGACAGTGAGGTCTCCGTAGCAGGTATTTTCTTCAGAGTGCGTTGATTTTAAAAATATGGGCTGCGGTCACTCGGCGCGCGACTATATCTGCTCGCGGTTGCAAATTTTTGCGATTGGTCGTGCAGATGTGCCCAATAGGTATTAGGTTGGGCAGAAAAAAAATGGTGGGAATCGAGTTTTGACATTGACAAGTAAAAGATTGAATAAAAATAATTAAAAAAAATTAAACCGACTTCAAACTGAAAAGAAAGAAATTACTCGAAGAAAACCAACTATTTTTGAGGTCGGTGTCTGTCTAGGACTTAGTAGATGATAGCTTAGGGACCGATATACTTTTATTTATTTATTTTTATAATAGTATTTTATCGTTTATTTGAAATTAAAAATTGTATTCACAATACAGGTCGAATTGATAACCTCATTTTTTTGAAGTCGGTTAAAAATCGGTTAAAAACGGTCGTCAAAGCTCATCACCGCTCATGTCACTGTCTATCAAACAATTGAAATATAAGGTGCGATGAAAGAAGTGAGTGTTAAAAAGCCCATATCTTGAAAACTACTGAACCGATTTTGATAAAACTTACAGTGACTCCTAAGTTGAAAGACACTTTATTCAATATTAAAATAATTTTTGAAATACGACTTCCAGTTTCTGCGTAATGCGTGGACAAACATACAAACATACATACACTTATGAAATTGGGCACACATGTTTAGAAGCTGGTATAGACTTCGGAAGTCGGTTAATAAAAACAATCAAATATACAATGATACGTGAAGTGATATCGAATTGTCAATTTCGCACCCGTTTCATACATTTCGACTCAAATTAAAATTTGAAATATCTTCATACAGTTTTTTTTCTATGAAACATAAAATCTCTTAAATACAGTTATATTCTCTTTGGTTGTTGGTTGAAGGAACTTTTACATGCTCAAACTGCTGAACCGATCCTTATGAAATTTAATATAGAAATATCTGTGGATCTGGATATGGACATAAGCTACTTATCATAATTATAATCACTACCGTCATTTCAAAACTACGCGGGTAAGTAAGTTCGTGTAGACTCGAGTGGCCAGCCCTATTGTCAGAGTTATTAAGCCGCCGAAAGGCCTCCGACCTGGCTCGACGATTGCTGTTTTTTTAAGAACAAACAACCGGGACCTACAATTTAACGTGTCATTCGACCCACGGTAGCGCTCGGAAAGAAATGCCACTCATCTCACCCATCCGAAGACTGACCGGTCCGTCCGTTGCTTGACATTGGTGATCGTTCGAGAACACCTAGTCAAACTACGCCACGAGCACTAGCGCCGGTGAAAACACGGAGCGCAGCTAGTTTTGAATAAAAATTTAGAATACAACAAGCAAGCACTGAGTTTTTCATAAGAAATATTATTGCTAAAAATGTGTGATACTGTTCGTAGATGTACTTATTACTCTAACCAATATGCATAATAATTTGAATGATTATAAAATAAAATTAAGCATATCTTTATTAACTAACAACAAAATACACGACAAAAGTTAATGCACAAATAGCAACACCCAATAAAAGGGCCCCATAAACAGAGAGCAAGACAATACATTAGAAAACTGCCGCACGTGTGACTCGACTTTTTAAACTGCGAGTATAATGAATATTTTGGAGAATATTTGTAAGTCCAGCAGGTTGGTTTGTCTGTATTCTTATACAAATTTGTACATGGCGAGACATCAGCTTTCCATGCGTCTCGGTCTGCTGCGTTGATTTCCCGAAATATACAACATAAATTAGAGAATAATCTGTGAAAACACTGGCAACGCTGTCCATGCTTAATTTTCTTTAGAGGTTTTGAACAGCGTTGTTGTTTTTTACATTTACAAGGATTAGATTTAACACACTTACAAGAACTCATTTTTGTACGCGATGATATTTGTTTATCAGTATTTTTTTTGTAACTTTTTGTACATTCACACATAGATTTCGCATTCTGTAATTTAACACATTTAGTGCTATCTTGTTTCCAAACACCACCTCGACTATTTTTCTTTTGTATTGCATTTTTTCCAGAGCAATTATAAAGATCAGATTTAGCACAATGACATAAATTAGTTTTTGCGCTCGGTGATTTTAGTTTTTCAGTATTTTCTATGTTAGTTTTCATACATTCACTCAAATTAAATTTTGCATTCGGTAATTTGTTATGTTTAGTGCTATAATGCTTCGATACTTCACCTCGGGTGATTTTATTTTGTATTGTAATTTTGCCAGAGCATTCACAAAGATCTGATTTAGCACATTGACAAAAAATAGTTTTTATTTGCGGTGATTTTAGTTTTTCAGTATTTTTTGTGTTAGTTTTCATACATTCACGCAAATTAAATTTTGCACCTAGTAATTTGTTATGTTTAGTGCTATCTTGCTTTGATACTTCACCTTGGGTG
The DNA here is from genome assembly GCA_947563715.1 of Lycia hirtaria. Lineage (NCBI taxonomy): Eukaryota > Metazoa > Arthropoda > Insecta > Lepidoptera > Geometridae > Lycia > Lycia hirtaria. Next base: position 19,629,129 of record OX387386.1, read on the forward strand.
TTTTTATTTTGTATTGTAATTTTGCCAGAGCATTCACAAAGATCTGATTTAGTACATTGACAAAAAATAGTTTTTCTGTGCGGTGGTTTTACTTTTTCAGTATTTTTTGTGTTAGTTTTCATACATTTACACACATTAGATTTCGTACTCTGTGATTTAACACGTTTAGTGTTAGCTTGTTTCGAAACCGCATCTTGGGTGTTTTTCTTTTGTATTGTAATTTTGCCAGAGCATTCACAAAGATCAGATTTAGCACACTGACAAGAGACAATTTTTATGCACGATGATTCTAGTTTTTCAGAATTTACTGCGTTAGTTTTTATACTTTCAAATACATTTAATTTCGCACTAATTTCAGAATTTATACACTCAGAAGAAATAGCTTTTGTATTTGGTGATTTGAGTTTTCCAGTATTTATTTTTTTAATTTTAAAATATTCACATTCGTCAGATTTCGCACTTTGTGATTGAACACGATTAAAACTATCCTGCTTCAAAATTATACACTTAGTATTAAATTGTTTTTTTGTATTTTTGCCACAGCATTCACAAATATCAGATTTAACACACTCACTAGAACTTTTTGTTGGTTTTGGTCGGCGAAGATACGTTTTTAGATAATTATGAGATAATAGACTGCAAAAGGGTGGCTTTGCGTGGCGTGGCTTTGACCGCGTGGCTTTTTGGCGTGGGTCTGATTTCGCACGAGGCAAATTTATCTTGGAATAACGCTGTAATTTAGGCTGGTATTTTTTTCTGCGATAATATCGTGAGCATTTACATTTTATTTCTATGCATTTACTTTTCATTTTTTGAAAAGTCACTTCAAGTTTTGTCGCTTTGGCAGGCAAGGGACGACGTTTAATGACTGTTAGATTTAGAGACGGTTTCTTACAAAGCATTGTTTTAGATATATGTTGTGACGAAAATGATGAATATGTTGGTATTAAGTCGGATTTTGAAATATTTGTATCGTTTATTTTCTGCGGTTTTAAGATAGCTGAACATGCTACATAAGGAGATAGAAGAATCTTTTTTATTGGTTTTGATTGATTTGGTTTTGATTTAGTGATGGAAAATGGGTTTAATTTTATTTTCATTTTTGTTTTGGAACGTGTATTTAACGGTGATTTGTAATATCTATTTCCAAGTAGTCCGCTTTTCGAGACTTTAGCAACATTTGGACAAGACATAGATTCAATCTCGTTACACTTATTCTTTACATTGGGAAGTATTCGATGATTGTGTGTTTGTGATTGTATTAGACATATTTTTCCCAATTTATTAGACATTGGGGAATTAGAATAACATTTTGCTTTTGTACATTTGCACAAATGAGATGTTTCATGTTGCTTTAAAATGTTGCCACTGGATTTACAAATATCAGATTCAACATACTTGACACAAGTTATAGGTTTTATGAGCGATGGTTTGTGTTTTTTATCACTTTGGCTTTCAACTATTTTGTCAATTTTCGTAAAATCACAGGCTTTAGATTTAGTTTTCAGTGATTCAAAGCGTTTAAAACTAACTTGCTTTGAAATTTCATCTCTAGTATTAAATTGATTTTGTTTAGTGATTTGATTAGGACATTCATAAAGAACCGCTTTTATTAGTGACGATTTGATATTTAGTTTTCCTCCTTGACCTTTTTTGTTAACGTGATCTCCATAAGTTGAAGAAATTGGAGCTATAGTATTTAACATTTCTGTACTCTGACCGTACTTGTTTTCATCATCATCGACATAGTTTCTGCATTGAGAAGGCGGTAAGTCTTTTATTATCTTGACTGGACGTACTAATGCGTCAATGCTTCGAGCTTCTGGTTTCTTATCTTTTACATTGATAAATAATTTAGAAAAAGGCTTCCACAGATTATATTTACCAGATACTGTTTTACTACGGTTTTCTGATAGATGAACATGAGAAGAGTTTTGGTTCGGCGACTGTCCCATGGTATTAAAATCATAATTATCAAAAGTTTCACGGCAGTGATCTGATTTGTGGGGATTACTGGGGACTGGTTTTATAGACCATCTATTAAAAGAAAAACGGCAGGTAGCATACTCTTTACGGCAACTACGATTCTTGTCGTATCGGTGAGGCGGTTGAGAAGAAAATAATCGCTTATCATTATTTACCATGGCTCTACTTCGCCTATCTGTTATTGTACTAGATCTGGTCTTTTTATTTAATTCCTGAGAAAACCAATTGTTCCATAATATTAACAACCTTTTCGGATCCCAAACATTACGCCCACGTAAATATTGCCCTCTTAGTTTGGGCCTTACGATGTGACTTTGTTTAAACGATAACGAAAAACACCAGCCTAAGCTTATTAAAATGACACAAGGACACCAAGTTATCAGAATTAACGCAAAGATAATTTTTCTTAGAGCTTGTCTATGCGAACTGTGGTGACTAGCGAAAGAAGACCGAACGAGTTTTATACGGTGTTTTCCTTTTGAGGCTGAAGAATTCGCAAGTGTATTATCCTCATATTTTGTTTTTTTGCAGATATATTTTTCTCCTGAGCATACTGCTTGCGAGTTTAATTTGACTGTCATTTCACACGACGATTTTACCTTTTCAGGACATTCTAAGCGCTCTTTAGAAACACATTCTATGGCTTTTACTTGCTTCAAATCACTTGATGATAAAGTATTGAATTGTCTTTGATATGAGTTTGTTTCCGTTTGAATGAATTGACAACATAAGGTATCTTCATTTAACTTGAAATCTGTACCACACCTTACAGAAGGTCTCAATTTCAGAGCACATTGATTGTTTTGTTCTTTGAACTTAATTCCTACGTCAACACAATCATGGTGTCCATTACTCTTAGGTGTTTTTATATTCCTCTCCGAATATGTTATTTCTGGACACAACATTATCACTTCATCATGTTTCACTTTCTTACACTTATTTTCATACATTTTTACGTTTTTACAACAATTCGCCGAAGATGTTCTTTTTGGGTACATCGTCGTCATTCCAACACTCTTTGTTTCCTTGCTTGAGCTATTAGCATTACAGTTCATTGTTATTTTTTCCCCCGGAATGTAACTGGAATACTCTGAGTTCTTATATTTTGTATTTAATGGTTGCAACGTCTTCTCAATGCATGGTAATCTGATTGAATCAGTTGCATCTTTAAAAAACATAGCTGTAGTTGGTTCGTAGGGTGTGTCTTGGGTTTTATTGGACTCATGTTTCAATGAGTTTGTAATAGACGTATGAGTGTCTTTTTCTGTTCCATGTTTCTTAAATACTCGCAATCGATGCATAGAATGTTTATTTTCCTCGCCAGTTTGTGATGAAGTCTTTCCAATTGAAAATGTTGACACGCAAACGTGTTTTTTCTCATGTTCTAGCGGTTTTTTAGACAATTTGAATAATGGATTGCAATAAGTAGATTTTTTAATACATACCGGTTGTGGAACATTCTTTTCATGTGAGCAACGTACATTAGTGCCCTTTTCATTATCATCGCGTAAATTTATCTGGCTGTACAATGTTAAGTTATTGGGAAGTTTCTCATTATAGTTCGATGGACAACCCTGAAGTTGTGATTTCATATTAATAGAATTATGTATCGCTGCATCTTCTGAAGATTTTGTATGCAGGTTTTGAGTACAACTTTGACCACTATTTATTTTCAAACATTCACACAGACTTGATTTTGCGTGTAATGATTTGACAATTTGAGTACTATCTGCCAATAAAACTTCATTTTTAGTATTAAATCGTTTTTGTTTAGTGAATTTGTTAGGGTATTTATGTGATGCGGATGATCGGATGTTTGATTTTTGTGGTTTTTTGTTAATATGGTCTCCAGAATCTAAAGTAATTGGAACTATGATATCTGAGTTTGTATTATCACTGTACTGCTTTATAGTTCGTTTTTTATTATAACACATAGTACATTTATCTGTTGTGGCAAATATTTCTGTTTGAATAGGAACTGATACTGACGTGGGATATTTGGGTTCAGAGCGACTACGGGTCAATTTAACACGTCTCAGTCTTTTCGGTCTACTACGATGAGTATACTTTATACTTTGGGGCACAGATGTGGAATTTCTCTCTAGAATTTCTTTATTACACTTTAACTCACGTTGATCATAGTTTAATTTAGTTACACAATTTCTGCATTGAGCTGGCTGTTCATAATTTATCCTTTCTGCTGGACAAGTAATATCGTCCGTGTTTTGAGCTAGTCGTTTTTTACCTTTAAACCTAATAAAAAATTTGGAAACAGACTTCCATAGCTCACATTTACTAGATATTGTTTCATTACGGTTTTCTGGTAGATGAACACCAGAAGAGTGTTGGTTCGGTGACTTTCCTATGTTTCTATTTAATATGGAATTACAATTATTAATATCAAAAGTTTCATGACAGTGATTTGATTTGTATCTACTATGGACTGGTTTTCCGTTAACCAACGACATACTACAGGTAGCATACTCTTTTCGGCAACTACAATTCTTGTCGTACCGTTGTGGTGATTGAAAAGAAAATCGCTTATTTACCATGCATCTATTTTGTCTATTCATTCTTGTAACAGATCCAGACAAATGTTTTATTTCTTGAGAAAAATTATTGTTCCATAACGTTATTAACCTGCTTGGTCTTAAAACATTCGGTCCGTGTAAATGTCGCCTTATTTTTTTATTTTTGGAGCTTAAAAGGTGATTTGGTTTAAAAGGAAACGAAAAACACCACACCAATGTTACCATAACGATACATGGACACCATATTATCACAAGCAATGCTAACAAACATTTTCTTAGATATTGTCTGCGCGAATCCCGACTACTTGTGATAAAAGACCAAATGCCTTTCAATTCGTGTACTCCTTTTGGAGCTAATGGAAGAGAGTAGTCTTCATAATTTTTTTTCTTGTAGATATGTTTTATTGTGTTTGCTTGCGAGTTTGACTTGATTTTCATCCGACACTTTTTCTTTTCTCGTGGATAATTTGAACATATAGTTGCAATGGCAGATGAGTTCTTTTCACAAACACAAGTTGATTCTTTTTTTATAATACAACTTGAATGTTGTGAGGTCTTGTACTCGTATGTATTTAATTGTGTACTAGATGTATGCAATGCCTTGTCCACGCAGGGGCATCCTGTCAAAGCAGTTGCAGACAACTTGGCTTTTGTAATCGGTTCGCAAAACGTTTCTTGGGCTTCATTGTTCAGAGGTTTCATTAAAGAGCTGGTACTGACAGACACATGAATATTTGTATTTGGTTCAGGTTTCTTACATATTCGCAATAAATACTCTGAATGATTACTTTCATCGGTTGATTTTGACGAAGACTCTTCAGGTGAACAAGTCGCGACGCAAATATTTGTATTTTCATTTTCTAATGTATTTTTACATATTCGGAACAATCGCTTGCCGCAAGTTGTATTTTTAACAGATGTTGTTTGTGAAACATTTTTCATAGGTGAGAAATTTTCAATACAGCAACGTTCACTTACGTCGTTTTTGTAAATGAAAAATTTGTTCTTACGTTTCGGTGAAAAACTCTTAAGTTGTGAATTATAAATATGTGATTCATCTCCTAAAGCTTTTTGAGGTAATGACATCGAAATATTGGAGCAGAGTTTTCCCTTGTCATCGGATGGAAAAATCTTTCTGTCTGTCCCATTAATAACGGACACATGTAAGTCCTCTTCGTTCAAATCATTTTCGTTTTGCAATGTTTCATTTTTCTTTTTTGATCCATCTCTTTGACATAATTTTTTACGAGATAAATTTGCGCTAACAGAAACATTTTTAGCGTCATTTTTATGTTTTATAAGGTACAGATGCTTTGAATAATTGGAACCATATATGCCTTTATCCCTCGGCAAAATTTTGACCCAAGAACAAGTAGTATCAGAAATACATTTGTCTTCTTTTTCATCTTTTACATACTTTTGACATTTAAGTTTAGAACTTAACTTTGTAGAACCGTTTGTAAACGAAACGTGTTTATTTTCACTGTCGTCTCTTGAAGCTTTCTGATAAAACGGAATTGAATGTTGAGTACAAGGTTTATTTTTACGTCGTTTTTTAAATACATTATTAGACGAGCTGCTCGAATAATGAGAGTTGTGATTTTTATTGGTATAAAGGCAATCACGGACCAATAAATTTAATACTGGACATACGTTTCTTTTCCCTAGAAATACATTCGCAACTTTTTGGAAAAAGCTCGTATTAGTTTCAAATTTATTTGAGTGCAGATTTTCCTTGGATTTATAAGACCGAGGTTCAAATTCAGGCATAATCTTGGTAGACGTTGAAGCATGATCATTTAATGTTTCCGGTGTCTTGAACAACGTTACTATTTCTTTATTATTTCTAGCTAATTGACTATTATTTGAAGTGATATCCATATTTGCAAGTTGCCGTTTCACAGAAATCAGCGTCAAGCCACTTCCGTTGGAAAAACCTTTTTTCTTGTGTGAAAATCTTCGTTTCACATTGTTCAAACTCAACGTTCTGTATCTTTGATTTCTAAGAAAATCACCTGAAAGAAACATTACATAAGCGAATCTGATGTTGTTATCACGATAAATTTTGAGCAAGAATACAGCTGAGTCCGAACCACTGATATATATGTATAATAGAAAGAAAGACAGTTTTATATTTTTTATAAAAAATATGAAGAATTTAGAAGACAGTCGTCCTAGATTCAGCACACATTCTCAGGAGGTTTCTGAGTCTGTAGCCGCTACCGCCAGCAGCTTAAGCTCTGCCCCGCTGCCGGCGGTACCCTAGGTTTAAGTTTTTATTGTTTTTTATAGAAATATTGTAAAAACTTAGGCTCAAGATTAGTAAAGAAATATGTGTCTATTATTAATATTTAAAAGCTTTATTTCGGATTACAAGGATCTAGACACATACAGAATTACAGATTATCAAAAACAACACAAAGGAATCATCTTTCTCACGTTTTATCAGTGGTTTAATTTACATGCAACTTATGGATGCACCAAGTGTCACCACGGTACCACGGCACCACCAAAACATCCTAAGTATATATTATAGGATGTTTTAGCTGTTTCAGTGTAAGTTGTAGTTTTAACATGATAGGTACTATAGGCACGCGCTTGGCCGCTAACTCACTAAATGATAAGTGAAGTTCTGCTTGTAAAATAAAATAAAAAGTTCAATACTCACTCTGTGTGGATGTCTTTGTACTGCTTGATTCAGTTTTATAGAATGTTTGTGGTCTTTTAGTTTCTGCTTTGTGGCACACAATTCTAACAGATTTTAAGCCATTGGCGTTATTTTTAAAAGACTTCTGAAGTTCAGGGGGATTATTTTCTAACATAGATTTCTGTGGACGCTGAATATTTTGCCTTCCGACGCTTTTCGTGTCATTGTCGGATTCGCTTGATATCTTTTTGAGATTATTTTTATGCCGCATTCTAACTTCCTGTTTATATTTCTGAGACATCAAATCTTGAAATTTTAGACTGGATTTTATTTTGTTCTCCATCCGTAGTATTGAATTCTCTTTGTCGTCAATCTACATACGTCTTACCGTTTGTTATACTTTGATTCCTGTAGATGATATTAGACTTTTGTCGATTAAATTACGGAACACTCACGTCTATTTTGAGTCGAATACTTCGACTAAAAGACTGTTCGAATGTAGTTGAAACTAGTCAAAAACATCGAAACAGCCGTGACTCACATAATTTGAGCCCATGTTTTAAAGACGTATTTTTTCTTAAAAATACGTCAGAAGCTTAAAAATCGTAAAGTCCGAAATTGTTGAAAATAACTCATATAAGTAGGTATATAAATATAAATATATTATACCTAAAAATTAATATCTTTTACCGTTTTAAAAATATTTCATAACAAAATAAATAAATTAAAAAAATGTTATCAAAATAAACGCTAGATATTTGCCTAGACATAAACTATAATGACAGTTCCAAACTGTCTTTTGAACAAAGAAAATTTTATTAACTGAGCTTTTGGAAAGATGCAAAAGAGGTCAAACGTCGAATCCAACAAGGCTGGCAGCTTGGGTAGCTTTCAAAACTCGAAAAAGTATTTTAACCAAAAATGCCTCTAGTCGAAATATGTTACGGGTCTTACAGAAAACTTTACTCAAATTTGAGCAATGCTCAACATATTTTGTCAACTTCTCGCTGACACGTAATGATACTTGTGGAAAGAAGGCAGAGAATTTGAAACGTTCATCAAAGTTAAGTAACAGTTTCCGGTAAAGTAAAGATAAATGTAAGCGTAGCGAAATTTTGTCTGTGATCGACCGACAGATCTGTATTGGCTATTGACAACTTGCCGGATTCGGAGTCGGGTCGGAAACTATATTTCCATCTCTGTCATATCCATAAAAAACTCAAAAAAAGTTTCACGAACACAGCGATCAATATCAATCAAGTTAGGAAATAATATATAGAAAAAAGTGTATTGTTGAGGGGCTGGCTCCTGCGCGAACCATACTGGCGCATGGCGGTGAGGAAACTTCGAGATATCGGCTTCCCCATTGAGCTGTATGTACTTACGTACTAGAGGAGCTATCTGTAACAAAATGATTGTCACTTTTTTTGGTAAAGTAAACAAAACAGCGTTACAGCACTGGAATAATAATTACATCTGAAAGGTTGTCTGGAAGAGATCGCTATTAGCGATAAGGCCGCCTTTTGTACCTTTCTTACGCCCTAATCATTATACTATGTCATTATACTATGGTGTCAATAAAGTATTTTTGTATTGTATTGTACATCGTTAATCTACGATTATACGATACGATTGATACTTGCAAAGCAGAATTGCATCTATGGTGTGTTTTTTCATCAGCAAAACGTCGAAAGCACCCACTTGACTACTAAGCCACTGAGTTGCGGCGCTCTCGCCGCAGTTGAATGTAATAAAGTAGCTATGAGTGATGTCTGCTTTCGTACGTAAGTACATATAGCTCAATGCGGCTTCCCACCTTACACATCATCAAACCGTCAACAAATGTTTTTTTAAAGTGATAACTTCTTATGGGAGGGTAAACCGCTTCGTTACGTAACGCGTTACGGCGCCAGTCTGTCTGGCTTCCCTTTCTTTGTTTTTTTAGTTTGAGTTATCACTTCTGTCAGGCGTCTCGAGACGCACGTACCTACACGTTTTTATTAAATCCAGCAACCCTATGTAAATAGCCCGCCGGACCAGATGTACCTACCATTAACTACTACCCTAAAATATGCTTTGTGTCTCGGCTTCAAGCATATTCGTATTATTATTAATCAAAGGCCTCGAATTCTGTGTTATTTAGCATGACAGCTCCATGACAGCAATGAAAATTTTACTCTCTTTTAACGAGCGCATGACAGTAAATTGTCAATTCAATTCAATAATGAATTATTGAATTCTCTTTGTTGTATTTTATTATCATGTCAAATTAAAATATTTTTGCTACAATAGCAAAGGAAGAGCAAAAGTAACAAAATATAAATTTATAAAATAACATTTAAAACTCCTTAATTGTATGTGAAATAACTTGGTTTTGAACAAGAAAAGACATATTTTAAGTAAGTCTATAACATTTTAACTTATTCAGCCTTTACAAACTCGGACAAAACGATTTATTTCTACTTTTATTGTAGGTACCGCTATAGTTTTGAAATATATGTACTCCTCGAGTAGGTTTTCTCTAATGGATAAATTATGAGTGGCTTTAAATCGAGAGTGAATCGTTTTCTGTTAGGTAAGCAGGCAAGACTGTAGACTGCAACTTAACAGATTGGTCGGTTAGTGGTCAAACACACTTATTTATGAGTAAAAAAACCAGTTCGCTGCAGCTTAATCTGCTACAAGCGATCTGTAACCTTCGAAAATCTATTTGGACGTTTTGATTTGTTCGTGTCTTTAAAGAGCCTGTGATTTTTCTCATAGCAAAAATCAAGAGCATGAATGTAACTCTCACAGATGAGTTGCTCTGATGTGTTTCAAAGGATTTGTGGTCATATTTTCGATTATCAGGTTATTTATGTAATAACTATTATGCTATTGTCATGTGTCAATCACCATGGATGTTATTGACCACCTATCTGACAAAGACATACCGCCAAGCGGCCCAGCCGTGTTCCGGTGAAGCCGTTCAGGAAAACGGATTGTAATAGTTGTTCCTCTGCAGTAAAACAGTTATTCCGCACATCGCAACGACACATTATGTGTAGCCATTCATGGAGGACATTAGAGGACAGCGAGCGCAGTTAGTAGGGGGTCTAAGTAGTCACGAACAACTGTCCTGCCAGAATGCGCCATCGTACCGGTCAACGACCAGATGAAAGGCCTGACGGGCGTTCAATAGAAGTGGTCACTAATTGCTGCTCGTCTATTTGAATGGCTATAAATTCACACTGTCTGACGGCACAATAATACAGAGCTACTTATCCAATGCACATGCTAGTGGACCTGAAATCCGGTCTCTGGTCGAGCGCGGTAATCTTGTCACTTAAAGCTTATCACTGGGATGATACCAATCTGGTCAAATTTCGATGAGGCTAAAATCTAAGCGTGTCTATTCTCCGCCAAATGGAACCCTCTTCAATCTGGCTTCTTCTTCAAGAGATGTGAACGTGCCGGTAACTGACCACCTTGAGCTCCTTGACCACCTGAGTGTTTCGCTAACGTCAACCCTCAACAATTTGGCTCCTATATCGCGAGCTGCCAAAAAGATAGGTACCATATCGAGGGTGCGCCATTGGAACTTCACGCAGAAACTGTAAATAGGCTTGCGCTTGACCGCTAACTCGGCTGATGTTAACCGACTGTTGCTGTCTAAAACAGAGCGCTTCTCTAGAAGAAACCTATTCACTCGCGATTTGAAGACACCCCACGCTATATCCATCCGGAAAGACCCATCAAATAACGCTTTACATCAAGTGAGTTGACGGTTACCTACTATTCATACATTTATAAAATAAAAAAATGAATTACTCGTAGTTAACATCTAACGCTGAGGGCGCATGATTTCATTATCAAGTTTGTCTCTGACGAATGCCTTGCAAAATAGAAATCAAATCTGTTTCATTCAAGCATATCATGTTATTCTATCTGCTGTTTATGTGAGTGCTATTGTTTTTGCTATGTTCACCTGTGCATACATTTCAGTACTTACAAGGTATACCTAGTTCAATATTTTATAATTGTCGCTCAAATAGCATCGATTATTCGATTTTTAGGATAGTGAAATACGTCGGAAATGTGAAAAAAGTGTGTGTATGTGTGTGTCGTAAATCAAGAAGTTCCTGGACGTCTCAGTTAATTAATACTAAAGTTTACCACGTGAGTCGATTTTCAATATATTTTTATTCGGATAAAGCTGTTGATAAAACTCGAGCAAGACCTAGCATGCACTTGAAGCGCCAGGTTATATTGAACCAAACAAAGCTTCTCAAGCAATTATTTTATTGCATCCCACACGAAACAGCGACCTCTCTGTCATGGAACAACCGTAAGACTGCCTGGCCATTTGCCTTCAGCGTCGGGACAGATCAGGAGGCCCCAGGACATAAGGTACTTCGGCCGATACGAGGGCAGGCTTTAAAAGGTCATTGATACCGTGATGCCGAGGCGAGGTGTTCGACCAACGCTACGGGTACAGCTCAATCCCTGATGACCGTTGGCTTCCACAAGATTCATATTCATTTTATTCGTAAAACAGTATTATTTACACGTCATCTTAACCTAATATAAAAATTATGACGTAGATAGCTTAGTATCTACAGTAAATAAAATTAATTAATTAAATTTATAACACAATTGGTTTTTAGCACAAATTATAAAAATAAAATATCATTGCAATATGAACACAACAATTAAAATAGTAATACATATGTGAGGTTGACAGACATCGCAACCAAGACGAAGAGCTGCGGCCACCCTTACCGAATTGTCTAAAAGCGTGCCCACGTGTGACGAAGGCATTGCATGAAGCTAGGCGCTAGACTCCGGCTGGGAGACGGCTTTTAAACGAGCCAGGTCGATCCCCGAAAATTTCGCAATTTGGAAAGCGAGTATTTGGATATCTTTTAATATTTACATATATTTAATAATATCCGTGGACATTTCATACAACACCATTTTAGCCCAAAAAAGCAAAGCTTGTACTATGGAAGTAAATGGCTGATAGAATACGTATATTTTTTTTTTTGTGAATATAAACATATTTACAAAAAAAATATACAAGTACATAGAAACACCCCAGACACAGAACAAACATCCATGTTCATCACACAAATGTTTGCCCTGTGTGGGGATCGAGCCCGCAGCCTACAGCTCAGCAGGCAGACATACTACCAACTGAGCCACAACGCCAGGCAAAGTTAGTCCTTGGGTCAATTAGTCCTTGTTCTCTCTTAGACCAAATCCGAAAATCAATATTATTCAGTATTTTTTTTTTTTAAATCTGCCGTCTGTGTACCTAAAGAATTTGTTATGGGTATCTTTTATGTACTTACATAAGCGAAGAAAGAGGGTCTTAGAGGTTTAGAGGTTATTGGAGGGTAAGATTTAATGTTGGCCTGCAGTGACAAAGGTAGTCCCGACATGCTGCTGGCTCACATAGCGGGGGCACGGCCGTGCCCCCAGATCATTTGACTCATGTTTGTCTACTTCTGCTGCATGCTGCTAACAGTCACTGCAGCGTGCATACGTAAAGGCGTAAGGACTATTGTTTAATCTAGGAATTGGATACTAAAACCTTTAGATAAGTTCATAAAAAATGTGTTTTTACTTATATTTCTCTCCAGAGTACTATTGCAGTCAAAAGGATTTTCAACATATATCTACATTGCTAATACGTGTAACAAAATACTATGAAAGATGTGAAAGACTACAGCGAGGAAAGTCATGAAAAAAAGAAGATATCATTTATTATAGTCAAAAACAGACTTAAGCTGCCAGTAGCTTTTATTTATGAGCTAGCTATAAGTTCAAATGCTTATTACTTAACCTGAAAAAAAAATATACCCGTACGAGCGTTACATAGCCGAGCGTGACGGCTGTCTCATTCAACAAAATAAAGTGTCCAGAGCGATCCTAAAGAACTTTTTCACTTCAAAAATCGAATTTCAAAATTATTGGAAGAGTGTTCTTTATGTTGTCCTCAGGTGAGTGCAAGTGCAACGCTCGGTTTGTGATGTGCAGAGATTATAGCCGGCGGCGGCGCGGCCTCGTGTGCGCACGAGAAGGCGCGCGGGCGCAGGTGATCGCGGCGGCAGCGCGACCCGGCCCACAGTCGCGCTGCGGCCGCCCGCTTTGACGCGAGACTCGTGATACGCATACCGCCGCGCGATTACACGCGACAACATGAGCGCCGGCAGGAGGAAACTCTCCTTCTTGGGATTTGCTACCCAGGTTAGTCACTACTATTTAAAAAAATACTACATAATTACATACAAACTAATAATTTTAAAACAATTTTCTGTACCCGCGACTTGTTTTGTGAAAACCTGAAAATGTCATTCATGAAAATTAACTTGGATCTAATTGAAATATTTCGACAACTAACATGAGCGCCGGAAAGAGGAAACTCTCCTTCGTGGGATTTGCTACTCAGGTTAGTCAATTACTATTATAAAAATATATATTCTGCATAATTACAAACAAACAAATAATTTAAAAACTGAAAACCCGACTTGGTTTGTGAAAACCTAAAAATCTCATTCAGCAAACTTCACGTGATAAGTGCGTTTAATTTTCAAATAATACTCTAATATAATAAAATATTTTTGACATCTAATTTTTGAGATGAAAAAAATGTTCCAGATCCTTCTACTTGTCCTGAGCAATAATCATTGGAATTTTAATCCAAATCCGTCCAATAGTTTGTGTATATCGAGAGCAACATACAGACCAGACAGATACAAATAAAAAATGTTGTCTTCTAAAGTCGATAGTAATGCGCCCTCTATCTAATAGGTAGATACTTATGTCAAAAAAAAATATAATATAATAGTAATAATAAAAATGCTTATCTATTAGTTTTAGTACAATTTATAATAGTATATCACATGATTTAAGTCATAGTTATAACCAAATAATGATGAATTTAAAAATATATTTTGAGGTTATAAAAAATATACTTATCTAATTTGAACGAGGCATTGAGGGCGTTGCTTCGCTTATTTCGTCACAGCATCGCTTTCCATCAGTCGTGCTGGTGGTCAAACTTAGAGCTATTCTATATAAAAAGCCGAATTGTCTTGTTTCCAGGCACAGAAAAATCATTAGTTCAATATTGATACATACGCGTACATACATCAAATCACGCTTACGTGCTAGGCCCCGTCTTTTAACTGTGACTTGATGGATGGAGGGTACAGGGTATTATATAAATATTAGGTAGAATAGAATATTATTAGGTAGGTAGGAAATATTAGGTAGGTGTCAGAGGGTCAGCTCATCACCTACATAAATGCCAGTGTCTCTCAAGCCCCTGAGCTAACTTTTCTGGACTGGGTGAAAAAGAAGACCATAGAATGTAGCGCTCTCTTGATAGCGCCGAATCATCATGAGTATAAATCTTTAGAAGAGTTTTCTCGATTGACAGTATATAAAGTATGTGATCTACTGTTATGGTTAACAATAACAGTGGATCACATACTTTTTGAGTTATTAGTGATACATATGTAAAACAATTAAGTCGTTATGGTACATAGGGTATATATACATACGCTTGATAATTATGCTGTCGAGTGTACGTTTTTTCTGAGAAAGTATGTGTGATAGCGCTGCAAATGATTATATAAATGCTCATTCTTTAGAATAATTCTAGTAAAATTACCAAAAAAAAAAAAAACGCACGAAAATGAAAAGAAAATCGGTCGGGTAAATAGTACTCGAACGTGACCAATTAATTATATGGGATAAACCTCTCATACGGACTCAATACTATTACACTACTATTAGGTACTAATTAACATGTAATTAGTAATTCAGTGAGACTTATGCAATTTTCACGGTTCTGAAATGTTTTTCAGGTCTATTTTGTGTCACATAGACAGCAAAAATAACATTTTCACATTAGTGAAACTAACTATAATGACATTGTTGCGGCGTGTAGGTTATATTTTAGATTATTTTACTGGGTTGGTAGGTAAATCACATGTATTTTTAACCGACTTCCAAAAAGAAGGAGGTTATCAATTCGGTCTGTATATTTTTTTTGTATGTTTGGTCACCGATTACTCAGCCAATTGTGCATTGATTTTGATGATTCTTTTTTTATTTGGCAGAATAAATATTTTATCAAAATCGATGCAGAATTTTGGGTTTTATAACAATGTAACTGGTAAAATATCGTTCAAGTGCCTGTGGAAAAATGAACAGAAGTCGCTTATGTATTTTATTACGTATTTTGAAGTCGGTTTTTTCATATTTTTTTTAACTATAATTATGTGAGTATGACTGCTCGCAAAGAAAAGAAATATTTTTCGGACTTAGCCTGAAATCACGAACAATAATAATAGTTCTAAAACTGAAACAATCGACTTCAAAACACATTTTTTTTTGTAAATGAATTCGTTTCAGTAGTTGTAGTGTTTTTTAGAGAAAGTATGCCTAAAATAGCTGTAAAAGATTACAAATGCGCATTCGTTAGAATAATTCTAGTAAAATCACTTGTTTATTATGAAAAAGTTCATTGGATGTTAGGAAAAAACGTTTTTTTCTTGAATTTTTATTTTTGTGATAGATATATTATTATTATTACAAAAATACAGCCTATGACACTCAGGGAGTGAAGACGAATCTAAATTCACTTCGCACATCAAAATCAATAGGCTGTAGGCGATCATATAGAAACATAAATACATACATACATACATTCGAAAAACATGACCCCCTTATTACGCAGTCGGGTAAAAAAGAATCATCGAAATCGGGTATATTTAGAGGTAGAAAAACAGTTTTTCCCTGTTGTATGGAAAAAAGTGTAATATACAAAAAAAAAAATCATTCTGTAGATGCAAAACTCGTTTTTTTATTATTTATTTATTAATTTCGAGGCTAAATTGTTTTTTTGTTCCGCGAGATCTTGAGATTAGATAACGCGAAAAGGAAAATTCGACTATGTCATTTGAGAAACGATGTCAAAGTTGGGACCTATCTACTGACACTTTTGAATGTTGAAGAGATTTCCCCTCCCGTTTATCTGATACAGATGAGAGAATATAAAAAATAAATGGACGGTAAAATGGAAAGTAAAAACAAACAAGTTTCCGTATCAAAAGGAAAACATACAACTCGAATTTATAGAGACTGTTCAGCTAAATAACTAATTGGAAATTCAATTACAATTTAGTATGTTTTACAAAACAAAGAAACCTCATACATATATGTAAACATACATACTCTCGAAAAATATAAGCCTTAAAAAACTATCCATGTATGGAATAACTAAGTAAGTTCGTATAGACTGAGTGGCCAGCCCTAGTGTCAGAGTTATTAAGCCGCCGAAAGGCCTCTGACCTGGCTTGACGATTGCTGTTTTTAACAAGCAACCGGGACCTACAATTTAACGTGTCATCCGACCCACGGTAGCGCTCAGAAAGAAATGCCACTCACGGTCACCCCTCCGAAAACTGACCGGTCCGTCCGTTGCTTAACATTGGTGATCGTTCGAGAACACCTATTCAAGCTATGCTACGAGCGCTACAATGTATGGAATACATGTATGGAATACAACCATAATATAAAATACGCTTTCTGAATGGGTCTTTCCGAATAGATGTGACCTGAGTATCTTCAAATCGCGACTATGGAGGTTTCATCTCAAATCAAGCGCGCTCCATCGTTGACCGCAACGGTCGCTTAACATCAGACAAGTTAGCGGTCAGCCAAGCGCAAGCCTATTTTCGAGTAAAAGAATAAATGTTTCACAAACATACATAATGATCAAACATCCTCTTGTAAGATACATAAGTATACTTTACAAACTTGACTGTGAGTGCAGATTATCCTACATTGGATAAACGAGAAACAATATCAGAACACCGCGTAAAAGAACATATTTATAGCATTATTTGAAAAATAGATGCGCGAAAAACGTTCAGCATATGAATTAGCATTAGCGAAACAAACCACTAGGTATATCCGATTTGACAACCCTCAAACCCTCACTATAGGGAACGATATGGAATATGCATGTTTTATTTTATTTGGTAAAGAAAAGATAACCACAAATAGATTCATTCCACAAAAACAAAATTAAAATAGCTTCAAAAATAAGAAAGTTACAAGCATTTTAATTTATGGGTAACTTTAAATTTCTTTAAGAAAGTTTTCTCGATTGAGAGTAATAGAGTAATTTCACGATTAACCATGATAGTAGATCATATATAGAACTTTCAGTAAAAATTATTTTGAACACTCTGTGATTACAACCTTTCGAGTTATTAAAATTAAAATACCTTAAAAAATAAGAAAGTTACCTGCATTTATTTTTTATGTTAGACAGAGAGCACACTATAGCGAATGATGACGTCATGGTTCATGTTGGCCGTACAAATTCAATACAAACTATTGATTCACGAGAGAGGGATAGAGCATCCCTCCCCTAAAACTTTAAATGCTTATAAATGGCTTATAATTGACTGATTGTTTTTTTTTAATATTTATTATTTACATTTCAATATTTAATCAATGAAACCTATTATTCTTAAGAAATAAAACTCATTCATATTCCCTATTATGTATTATATCTAGGCTATTAGCTAAAAATACATTCCGCTTTTTCCCTAAAAATATCCCTAGAGATTTGTCTCAATGACTTCTAATCAAATTGTTTAAGTATTTACGACCACCAGCTGTTGAGTTCGATTATTAGGAAGTTAAACACTCTATTCATAGCTGGGAGCTGACTCATAGAGAGCCGGTTAGGCCGGCCATCGATGTTGTTACTCAACTGCGTAAGAAAGAGGGTTATATCAACCAAATTAGGGTTAAGAAACCCTGTGAATCTAACCGTTCGACAGAAGAAAGGGCATGATGGAATAGAGTAAGATCATTTAGATCTGTCGTCCATACTCTCAAATAAAAACATACAGTCGAATGTATAACCTCCTTCTTTTTGGAAAAATGTAGGACTCTATCTTCCAAAGATTAAGATTTTTTTGCTACGCTCAATAGATGAAATGTGTGGTGTTCCACAGTCCATAATTTACTGCCAAAACTATATAGAAATATAAATATTACTAACAGCTGTTTTAAAAATATGCACATATTTTTAAAAACATGTACATATTATTGTACGTGCGTTTCAGTACATCACTAGTTAGGTGGATTAAAACAATGAAATAAATTATTACGTATTTAGGAATTAATTTATCTTCACGTGACGCTAACTTGATGCAATGTATGACCGGAAAGTCGAAATGAGGCGGACACGTTTTATACAGCTGAGTTAGTAGCGAACAGACTTTTATAGCTCTTTCCATTGTGATAAAACTTTCTTGGTATCTTCGTTTGGATGCTTATCTTGTTTTGTCTTCTATATTTCCTCGTATGGAAGGTTAGTAACGTGCGGTGTTGTTTTAGCGTTAGTAATATACTTACTCATTCAAATTAGTATTTATTTAGGTGACCGCACTTTATTATCTTCTGTCATTCTAAACCATAATGAATAATGAAATTACCATTAGGTTAACAATGATTTATGTAGAAGCTGTGTGATTTTCATGACTTGTGTAGGTATTACTTAAGATTCCTACTGAACGCTTGGTTCCTGATTCAAACAGCTGACGCGATAACGGTTAAATTGTAGATTAAGCTTTCCGAGTGGGTCTTCTCCATGGTATAATCTGGGTGTCTTTAAATCGAGAGTGAATTGATTATTTCTAGGCAAACGCGATCTAACGCAGACTGGAGAGAGCTGTCAAGCCCAAGCAAAGCTAAAATATACCTACACGAAAATCAATAGAATTTCAAATTTAATGGCACGAAATAGCGAATAGAATAAATATTAAATTAAATTAAAATAATAATATTAATAAATAAAAAGTAAGTAATGCCAGCTTTTGGCGTCTAAAGCAAAATGGGGTTGCTTTTAATTTACCTCTTTTGTTTTGTTTGTCTGTGTGTCGCTTGTGTAGAGCCAGTGTTGCGTCTGTGTGTGCGGTGAGTTCATGTAAAATGTATGAAAATGCAATGAAAACAAGTTTGTCTCATGTTCCCAAAGTGACTTTTCGTATTGTCGACAAAACTCCATAATAATATTAGACGCGTCCGGTAAAATCATCACCACTTCACTGAGACATGACTTGAACTTGTGTGACTTCCTTGCTTAGATTATGAATATAGTTTATTCATTTAGTCCACTGCAAGGAAAAGAAAGAAATAAATTGGAACAGCACTAGTTAGTCTACGACAAATCACAGCCCACGGATCACACTTCCGCACCAGACGTCCTGTCAAATAACACCGAAAGGTGGCACAAAATGATACCCGCTCAAATATATTTAAAGAGATAATCGCTAACAAAAAAACAACGAGGTGATGTCATCCGAAGATGAATGACGCGCGTAAATATAGAAGTGTACAGTGGACATGTCAGTTTGTTTTGAGCCCGTCACCTCCCTTGTCATGAGACCATTATCATCGGCCTATTGAATGTTTGTCTTCTTGATTGCTGAACGTAGATCTCTACCACACGTCAGACACATATACGCAAGTTTACATTTATATGTGTATAGCACACTCACATGTGTGAAGTTATAGTTATCGTCAGATTGGCATTCTCTCGTAACGCCAATTGAAATTCGAACGCTTGACTCGACAGACAAATGAAGACACCGTGCCGCCAGTCTGGAAAACGACAGGGCGAACGCGGGGAGCGGGTGAGGAACCCGAGACTGGCGGGAGACGGAGAGTGTCCGTTCTGTACGTTAATGTTAATGTCTTCTGTGCCTCTACGATATAATTGATGTATTCGGTCCCTCTACCAGAGTGGCATTGCCCTTTGGTTTACGTATTCAATTGCTACAAGCGATAATTTGCAGGTTGTCACTCTATTTGGATTCAGGATCTACAGGTCCTTTCAAGAATAAAAAGCTCTCGGAGAATATAGTTGAAATTTTCACACAATAGGGCGGTGTAAGACACAGGAAAGACTATTTTCGAATAAAAAAACACTTTCACTTCACTCTCTTCACTTTTCACTCTCCGCCACACAGACCCCAAAAATACAAAACAATACAATACAAAAATACTTTATTGACACCATAGTATAATAACAATATAACAAAATATATTTTTTTAAATATTTTTTAATTGTCTTTTCTCTGTTTATTATTAATGGTGAAATAGGCAATTGTAATTCTGGGATAATGTTCCGTTGCCGGCGCGTAAATAAGTGTCAAGCCTTGTTCGATTAGGTACATTGACATATTATTATCTTCTCAGTTGTGTCGTACTGTACACAAACAAAGTGGTCTGCGGCTTTCAGAGAGATCGTTCTTAGAATATGTCGCGCTATTGCTGACGACAGAAACCAGACGTTTTCTGCAGGTGGTTCGATTTACATACAGAAGGGAAACACTTTTGTTCCAAACTACCATTAACAAATTAGTTTGGTAATATTTATTTTTAATTTAATGTGTTATTGTACTATCTGTTCTACGTTTTTGTCGCAATAAAATACACGTCTATGTCTATATGAGTATTTTTATCAATCACACTAATATTAAAGTGAAAGTTAGTGAGTGTGTTTGTACTTCTTCACGTTCAAACGGCTAAACCGATTTTGATGAAATTTTGTATGGACGTAGCTGACACCCTGGGCTAACACATAGGCTACTTTTGTCCCGAAAAATATATATCTCCTTTGATATAATTTGAGTAAAATAGCGTGCTGCAATTAGTTATATATATGTATATAATACTAGCTGGACCCCGCGGTGTCACCCGCATAGTGATGAAAAACGGTGATAGTGATGATGATAAAATATAGCCTTTGTAATTTCCTGGGCCCTAAAGAATCTCTATGCCAAATTTCATAGAGATTGGTTCAGCAATTTAGCCGTAAAGTACAAACAGCCATAGTGGTTCTTTTTTTGAATAAGGGTAGATCTAAAACATGCCAATCCACGTTCGGTCTACGAATTCTCCTCTATCGTATTTAATAAACTTCAAAAAGAAGGAGGGCATCAATTCAATTATATAGTTGCCGTCACATAAAAAGAACGCTGTTTTTTTCGTAAACGCGAACAAACCAGCGTTCTTTTTACGTGACGGGAACTATACCTGTGGTCCCGTATACATTTTGTCGGGATGGATGCAGTGCTTTAATTTGTGTAACAAAATAACTGGTAGTGTCATCCAAGTGCCTGTGGAAGGCTGAACAGCAAGTTGCCAGTGGAGCCGCCCTTCTTGCGCATCATATCAATTAGGACTCTGGCGACCGATTGGTATGTACACTGCCCTATTTAAAAATTGTTCCTAAGCCCGGTCTTCTAAAAAGTAATAGTCACCCCATCACACCGGCGAGTTTCGCCGGATTGTAAAATTACATAAGAAAATATCCCAGAACCAGCGCACCCGCCGTTGGTGAAAAATTATTCATTTAAGTAGTTTTTCCCCACCACATAGAGACAGACGACAGATTTACTTACGCTTTTATGATTGTATTAAGTATTAGTTATGATAATGCACGAAAAGAATTTTTAGAATGAAGTAACTGTAGTTAGCTTTAATATCGGTTTTAATTGGCAATTACTAATTAGGTATATTTGTTGAAAAACATCTAAAGATTATTTATTTTATATAGCATTTTGGTTGTAATAAATAAATAAATAAAATTCATTTATTTCAGGTCATTAGAACCCATACAGTTAAAAGGAGTATTCACAATAATAATAATTAAAAAAAACTTGTAATGTAAATACTTGTATCTATTTTTCTCAACTTTTTTCGTCAACAAATGTGATTTATAAAGACGCCAATAAAGACCGATATTAAAATTAACCACAATTATTTCATTGTTTCTATGACTTTTCTACCATAATGAGTATAAATACTTTTGTTTCGAAAACTAACGTAATACTACACTCAGTGTTGCTGTATCTAAACATTGGAAATGTCTTATTACTCGTGATCATGCAGATTTTTTTCTATACAGTTTCTTGCCAAGTTTTTGCTTGGCAGGCAAACATAGCAATTATGAAATACGAAACACGTTCCACTGTTAGTTGTCTCATCTTCATCCTGCTTCTTTTGTAATAGATTGGCTTACAGTGTGAAATCTATTTATTTTTATTCGGCTATTGCGAAACAAAAAGGAAGGTTTTTTTTTATTTTTAGCTATTTATCCGTCTTATTTATAGACTTATAGGCGTATGTTACAGCCCGTTCCCAGTTATTTCGCTTCTAAAATTTTAACCGACTTCAATACTAGCCTATCCGTAGTTTTTACTTAAAAATGTGAGAACACTACGTTAGTCTTCATTATAAAAGAGAGGAGGTTCTCAATTCCGTTGTATTTTTATTTGTGTCTGTTAATACAGAGGAAATAATATTATTACCAGACTTATTGCCAGATACTTAATTGGCGGCCTTATCACAGAGCGATCTTCCAGGTACAGTTTATATCGGTATTTATTTACTTAACTCAATGATAATATGAACAATAATAGGGAATATGCATGATTTATTATTATTTGGTCATTTAAAAGCTAACCACAAATATATCTATTTCACAAAAACAAAATTAAAATACCTTAAAAAAATTGGTTGTCTGTAAAATCGGTTTACGGACGATAGTTTATCGTGACAACGTCATAACAAAACATTGATGAAATGATGATGATGTAACGGGACAATGAGCGTAACGTAACGGGACAATTAGTCATACTTTTTCGTGCGTGCAGACGGCGTTCATCGATTTATTAGACGTTGTCACGTCAAAATAAGAAAGTTACAAGCATTTTAATATCATGTTAGACAGAGCAGACGTTAGCGAATGAAGACGTCATAGTTCAAGTTCGTCATACAAATGCAATACAAACTGTTGATTCGCCAGAGAAGGACAGAGCATTCATCGCCTAAAAAAAATATGTTCTATCTCGGAAGTTTATTAACCGATTGAAATATTTTTTTGTATAAGTATAAAATTTTAGTATGTTATCAATAAACACTATTATTCCTATTAAATAAAATTCATGCAAATTCCCTATTTCAATAATATACATTTCAGTAACACAATCAATATTAAAATAATTTTACGAAAAATGAATGCAGGATATAAGGACGTAGACAGGTTTTAGTATTTCGACCTATATGTGCGCTTGTTAAAATCATATAGCGTTTACTTTGATCATGTGGCAGACCATGCATGCAATCCAATTATTCGCATATAGCTAGGTATCGGACTCGATGTCAGGTTTCCTCTGGCGTAGTAATTATACTCGCATTGACAGCACTTCGGTATACCTACACACTTGGGCGTTTATTTTATACATAAACTAGCCTTTTCTACGGCAACAACTAGCCAGCTACTTCATACACGTAGAAAACGTCCCGTTTCCGTTACGCTACTGCCCCGTTTTTGTCCCACTCACATATCGCTTCCGTCCGCCTTTTTATTGGTTTGTTTCATAATTTAAATGAATTACGAGTAATCCAACTACGTCATTTCGTGCTCCTAGCATCCTAACATAAAATCATTGGTCATTCATAGGCACTTTAGATTCTTTTTTAGACACTTTTAGCTTTAGCACTTTTACTAGAACTATTTTAAAGAATGCGCATTTATAACTTTTTACAGCAACGTTGCGCATACTTTCTCACTAATAACGTACACTTAATATTAACAACGTATCAAGCTTAACGAAATCATAAGTGAGACTCACATACTAGGAAGGTTAGAATAGAAAAATCGTTCTTCTGCAGTCGGGTATACTCTTTTTCATTTAGTATATATAGATGTCTATGTAAACCAGCCAGATCCCTCGGTTTTACTTCCGAATCAATTTTATTTATATTAAATCTGTATTTATAGGTATGTTTATAAAGTATGTTTGTGTTTAGGTTATTTTGAAAGCTGTTATGTAGGTATGTTTAGGTGTTTAGTCTAATATTTAATAAAACCACCACTTTCTTACAATTTCGTGCATTGTTGTAAGGGAGAGATCGCTTTTAGCGATAAGACCGCCTTTTGTGCCATTATTTTCATTCAAAACCAGATTAACTACTTAAGTTATTTTGATTCAGTTATTATTTTTGTGGTCTAAAATAAGGTGCTATTTATAGATCGAAAAATCCTTTTATAATAAATACCTACGCTTCACAGGGTAGACAGACACCCTCCAAATGTCAAGTCTCTACACATTCAGCAGCTTATTTTCTGAGTGGTTGTCACTCATCATTTTGTAAATATAGAAGATAAATACATAAGAAATTATAAAAAGTTAGAAACAGAACACATGAACAGTTCCGACCTGCGAGACAATTTATACCTAACACCATATACAAAGCACAGGTTAGTTATTTTTAGAGTACTTACACGTGCGTTAATCGCCGCGTTTTTTCTAGCATATGTTAAGTCATTGGTTCCCAAAAGTTGTTGAACCGTGACCCGACTAACAAAAACTTCCAAATTCGAACCTTACCATGAGAAGGTGAGCTTGAGAAAAGAAAATAATTTCCAATCGTAATTTTAATGCTGAAATACAAGTACATAGTGCCATTTTTAGGGTTCCGTACCTCAAAAGGAAAAAAACGGAACCCTTATAGGATCACTTTGTTGTCCGTCTGTCTGTCTGTCTGTCCGTCTGTCCGTCTGTCCGGGTGTCAAGACCTTTATCTCGGGAACGTGTAAAGGTATTGAGTTGAAATTAAAACCATATACGCAGATCCATAGTATCTTGCTGCAGAAAGAAAAAAAAATCTCAGTTTTCGTAAAAAAAAGTTACAGCCGAATACTTATGTCGTAAAAAACGCACATTCCCTTGTGAGTCTCGACTCACAAAGGAATCAAAACATAAGGGGTACTTCCCGTAGGGGTACTTGACCTAGAACTATGAAATTTGGCAAGAAGCATTGTGTTAGAATACACATATCTATAGGAAAAAATCCGAAATCTGGACATATTTAATTTAACCACAAAAAAATAGTGTCTTTGTGCAAGGAATGAGAATCCAAATTTTAAAGTGAATTAACCGTATCACATGAAAGAGCTTCATTAGCACAAGCTAAAACAGGTTTTTGAATATTTTTTCGATGT
Organism: Lycia hirtaria; assembly: GCA_947563715.1. Taxonomy (NCBI): domain Eukaryota; kingdom Metazoa; phylum Arthropoda; class Insecta; order Lepidoptera; family Geometridae; genus Lycia; species Lycia hirtaria. The sequence continues at coordinate 19,654,384 of OX387386.1, forward strand.
ATATTTTTCGGTTTATGAAGGAAAATATAAAAAATATATATGATTTCTCCCTTTTATTTCGTTTGTACGGAACCCTCGGTGGGCGAGTCTGACTTGCACTTGTCCGGTTTTATTTAATGAGAAGGATGCGTTTGTTTCCTGTTTTTAGTATAGTAACAATATTATCTCCAGTCATATAGAATAAATAAACGTTTAGACGCATAATCTCTATCTCTATATATAAAAATCAATTGCTGTTCGTTTGTCTCGCTAAAACTCGAGAACGGCTGGGCCGATTTAGCTGATTTTAGTTTTGAAATGTTTGTCGTAGTCCAGGGAAGGTTTAAACGTTGAGAAAATATCGGTCCACTCATTGATAGGTGATACGAAGTACGCCGGGGTCATCTAGTTATATTATATTATATTTTGACCACGCGGAATGACACGCAGTCTAAGTGGCATAGGTACGTTAATCGACAATTACGCTAAATGACGCAAACACAAAATGATACACTCACAAATACACACACGCCAAATAATCTATTTGTATTCAAAAGGAAATGTTTCATTTGTTGCAATTAGAAATGTGTCCAATTGTAATTAACGTATCGCAGACCTACCGCTTTTTTGCTAAGCAAATGACTTTGAAGACGTGGGCAAAAGATATCTCAGAACATATTTATATACTGTACAAGAAAGAGACCGGTGTCAAATAAGAAAATTGGCCCGATTCATCTGGCTGCTTACATTAAAATAGTTTCCTAAATATAAAATAGAAGTCTAGCAGTGGACTTCTTGTGGCTGACATGATGATGATGACTTCGATTGAATTATTAGAAGTTGGGTTTTATAACCTGTCGATTCACATGACTCTATGACTTTTTATTAGTTGCACCAGTCCCGTTGCATGTAATCCAATCTTGATACTTGCCGATGCGTGGTCTCCACTCCAGCACTTTTTGGCCCCATTGGCTATGAATTTGCTGCGTGCAATATGTCTTACTCACTCGCACTTCAATTTTCTAATCATCTGGGTGGAACATATTAGCGAATTTCGTTGACAGATCTCATTTCTGATCCAATCTTATAGCTCTCTCCATAGCTTGTTGCATGTTTAGCTTCCTTACAAGCGTCTTAGCCATCTTATTATTATCTACACTATAGTAGCTGCAATCTGCGACCTTACCCGTTACTAAGAAAATCCATTCAAAGTGAAGTGAAGTGAAGTTTCTTTGAAAGGATGTGCTTTATTCAGGAGTGAAAGTTCCTGAAATTACCTATACTTATATATAATTTAAAATTTATAATGTTAATATCACATGTTTACGTAGATCACACAATTGCTTAATATATTTTTGTGGCTAGATATTTGGATAGCTACTATGCACTCTGGAGTTGAAATTGGCATAATCTATTGCCAACGTTTTGACTTACCAAATATAATAAAACAGTCTCTTTTCTTGGCAAATACTACTACCGGACATTTTCTGGAAAAAAATTAGCCGAAAGATAGTATCATTTTACTTTCTTTCTGAGTAATTTTGGGTAAACTTAACGCGATTTTGAATCAATTAAAGCTTGTAAAATATTCAGCTTGGCTTTTATAAGATTTTATATCTTAAATTTTAGATAATTGTTAAATTTATTCCTGACATCTAATTATTAGATCTTTTTTCGACGGTTTTTTCTCTACAATTGACTAAGGAAACGAAGAAGTCGGTCGCCTGACGTTGCGCTTGCGACTCTTGTCCATAACATTTATTTTGTTTATACTCAAGACCTGCGGTTGACCGCAACCTACTACTTTGAACTCAACTGCTTAAAACCTTGCTCGTTATAAATTAATATTTCGCCGAAAACAATGCCTATCAATATAAAACATACTTGCACACTACTGCTTGACGACTGAACAAAATGTGGTACTTTTCCAGACTGACTTTCCCATAACTACATTTTAGCACTAACATTTTTATTACATTTTCATTCAATAGTATAATTATTTACGCCTGATCTACTTAGTCGCGGAGCACAATAGTAGATAGGTTTTCCCCGGCTCTGAGACGCCTCAACATCAACTAAGTGAATCGCCTGACTCGTCTTCAGTCACGTCACGTCGGGCAACGCATGCCGTGAACGTTGTGAATAGTGACAATACCATCCTATGTCCTTAGAAAGTGCAACACCGAGAATATATGAGGTCAAGATATTAAAAGGCCTTAAAGATGTGGTCTTATCATCGAAAGTACTGAAAACTGAGATTTGCTATACTTTTACTTCATATTGTATGAGTATAATCTATGTAGATAAAATACATTGCAATACAATTACTTTTTCTCGTAACTACTAATTGCTATTTTGCATCGTCTTCCCGTTTTCCGCAAGCAGTCGCTTTACAATTTTTAACAAGGGCAAGGCAAGGTGAACAGACAGAAGCTTCTAAGAAAAGCTCTTACACAACTGTCAGTCGCGCATTCACGTTGCGTTAAGGTGGGTTTAGACCTGTGAAACACGAAGAGATGGAGCTAGAACCTGGACTACTTCATTTCTTCAATAGCTTAAACAATTGTAGTTTTTCAGCCTTTGTATCAAAAATATACCAACGAAGTAAAGTACAATACAAGAACACTTTCAGAGCTAAGAGAAGAAACCGTTTCGAAGTATTGTAGCAGATTTGCAAATTTATTTTGACCGTATTTTTAGTTTTTAAATGACCAGAAACGCAAAGTACTATACCTTTTGGTTCACTGGACCTCTTGGGAGTTGGCATTTTGAGTCACTGGACCTTTTGGGTCACTGTACTCTTTGGGGCATTGGATTTTGTGGCCCTGGAAGGCTTAAACAAGGTTGTGTACCTTGATAACTATACGTACGCTCCTGTGTCATGCAGTTCAAGCGTGCGCGCTTAGAAACATGACAAATCCGCAAACAAAAATAGAACTATGAAAAAGTGTTGTGTCTGTTGATACAAAAAGAAAATGAATAGGTAAGCATTCACTCGCTTGGTCTACGCCCTCGAGATACGTTCTTCTACGTAGGCTCTGAAGGACCGTTCACACTTGAGTTCCGGTGTGAACGTGAAGTTAAACTGCATAGTGCGTTAACACGATGCTGTAACATCTAATGCGCCGGTGATGTGTACGTGGGAGTGAACTTGTGTACGTTTACACTGAATGCATACTATGATTTTTCTAATAAATGACGTGTCAAGTTCGTAGGCTCTAGAATCCGCTGTTACGTTCGTACTACGAGAACGTAGGCGAACGGCGTCTGTGACGCGATTTATTCACTAATCATAGTATGAAATAACATTGACAAAGCATGCAAGCAGTGAATAAGCTGGTTAGTGAAAATATTTTTAATTCGGATCTTACATATTATTGCCAAACGCTTTTAATATAAAAATTGACCGCTGAAAGTAAGTGAGTATGCTTAGCGTAATGCGTGCTGTTGATTCGATGTCAACGGAAACAGTATTAGTATATTAGTAGAAATAGTATTAGTATATTCGTATATATATTAATAATTTTTATAGTTATAATTACTTAAAAGCATCTGACTTATAAATTGGTGGTCAATTTTAGATCTATATAATGTAAAAAAATAATATATATAATATATAATATAATATAGTATAATATATATACTAAAGTGCGTCAAGGAGTCATTCAGAGTCAGAGGCCGAGAATATGTTTAGTGTGAACGCAGCCTAGCTTTACAGACCTACGGTGCGGTGGTCGGCGCTCGGTCGCGGTCACGGGCATCTCGCTCAAAGACAAATGGAAATACGCCTCCGGGCTCCGGCTGACGCGACATCTGTCAATCATAGACTAACGTTGATAATATAGAAGATTTGCGTCGCGAATTTTATTTTCGTTTGCTTGGCAAAATACCTGGTACGAGTTAATTGATTTGTTGAACAGAAAGATGTAGCGACGATAACTAACTCCTAGTTTATTATCATCGTATCCGCTTTGATCAACTTCTGGGCGTGCCTCTTATAATAATGTAATGAATTTTCAAAAACCCTGGTCGTCACCGCCTGCATGCGGCGTCTTCCTGCCTGCATCAGATCGTGTCTTGTTTATGGCTGATTTTCCTACGCTGCGCTTGCCGGTGCGTGGACTCCGCTCGAGAACTTTTCGATCCATCGGCCGTCAGTGCAGCGTGCTAAAGTGCCTTGCCTACTGCCAATACAACTTGCTATTTCGCTTTGTTATGAATTTGTCAATGATTTTCGTTCCAACTTACCCGGTTCCTTTTATATTTCAACTAAAAGTGTAGTATCTCAATTCCAATATGAGTTTCTAGTTCTAGTTCAAAGAAAGCTACGCACGTTAGCTGCGTAGACTATTTTATCCTGTTTATTTTTTCGCCTACGACCGGACCGCTATCCCCATCACCCTGTACCCAGTGCAGTCCAGTGTGACGATTAGAGCATTCGCTGTGCTCAGCTATGCAGCCGACGGCGACTGTCAGGCCACTCGTGTATTAGTGATGTCATCAAGCCACGCATCCGTACTCATGGCCGTGGGACGGAATTTTTCCCAAGAACTAGCGCGCCCGTGCGTATAACTCGAACCACAACATACCACAGAATTAAATATTGTAGCGCAAGTCTTTATAATATGCTAAAGTTTGTCATATACTTTAAGCGTGAGAGACGTTCACTTGAGGTGACTTACAAGTTGAACAAGATGGACGTGGGCCGATTTAATAGGATTTTAGCGGATCCTAACTCTGACGCAGCTAAAGAGTTGTTTGACTGTGTAAGTCATCTCAAGTGATCAATAGTTTAAGAATATACAATGGGACTGACATGTTTATATAATAAAAGTCCCAAAACTAAACATGAATAAAAAAATTAAAAAATTAAAATTAAATACAGCCGCTGTGCGTGTCTTATTTCTACGTATCATTGAGGCAGGGTATGTGTAGCATTAAACTGGATTAGAAGTGTCTGAAGCTGAGGCTCACTTTTTACCTTGTTAATGTATTCATGTGAATGGTCTATTTATTTGGCAATTTAACCTGAGCCTTATGTTAACTTTTCGTGCCCGCGATAATTATACAAAACTGGGTATCGTATGAATGTTTAGAGGAAGTATATTTAATTCGCGTGTTACGTATGATAAGACGTTTTTATTTGGCCATAAAGTTTGTCTAATTATTCTAATTAGACGTTTGCTTTGTACTTAAAATATGCCTATGAGATAAATCTACTCTAATACTAAAAAGAGATAAAGTGTTTAAGTTTGTGAAACTCTAATTAAAGAAAAAAAAATCAGTTATGTCTGAGTGTCACAGGTAAAATTAGAACGCGGTAATCAGGGAGCGGGTAGTAGTGTTTTTTTAGGGTTCCGTAGTAAACAAGGAACACACATATATACATAAACATACACTCGATAAACATAACCCTCCTCTTACGCCGTCGGGAAAAACGTATATTTTTCAGATTATACCCATTTTTTGCAGTCAAAGTTCGATGACAGTAATTGCTACATTTTTTTTTATTAGCCCTGGTTGTTCAAACTGTCCCACTGCTGGGCGCGGGCCATCTTCTCAGTGTGAGAAGGATAAGGTCATAGTCTACCACGCTGGCCAAGTGCGGGTTGGCAGACTTCACACATCTTTTAATTGCTACATATAAGGACGCCATTGACATAGTTATAAGTATGTTGGAAGGCGATTTATTCTTGAGCTGTTCTATTTTTGCATCAAGATCGTGCCTTCTTTTGTTTTCTATCGAATAATATCTTGCCCTGCACTGACTACCTTCACTCAGTACGATTAGCGGCTTGTTGTATTGGGCTCAATCCCGCATGCCTTCATGTGCCTTTTCAAAGAGACAGATTTAAAATAGAGAATACGTATAAACGTAAACAATATGACGATTTTTTTTAAATCTAATATCCGACTTGAACCAGCAGACGTTCGATGAAAATGTATTTATAATTGAAGCTGTTTAAAAAATTGTAGAACCATTTTTTTGTGAGGGTGTACCTACCTCTTTAATAATAAAAAAAAATATTAAAACCGGTTCACTACTGGATAAAATAGCTAAGAATACAAAAAGTGCGGTCCTACTTTTTTTGAAGTCTTTTTTGTAGAGTGAATATAGATATCTTCTAGATCGACGAGCTCCATCTTCGGCCACACCGTCGCTTAACATCAGGCGTGTTGATGGTCAATCGTAGATCTATCTTGCATAAAAAAAATCGGTAAAAACTGTGTTGGTTCCTATTCTGTAGTATGAGTCATAATCATAATTACAAGTATACAACATTTCATTCAACTCCATCTAATAAAATAAGTATTTTCGGAGAGGCCAGGAAGACAAAATTTAACAAACTGTTTATTTTATTTTTAAATAATAAGTAAACTGCAGTCTGCTGTTTTAGAATATTAAGTAAACTTTACTATATACCTAAATATACAGTGTCTAAATCGTCACTTATATTCGTATACAGTCATCCAAGTCAACAATGTAATAAACATACTATCTAAAATTGCAAAACAACTAATACGAAAAAATATTCAGAGTTCACGACAACATTAAATACCCTTAGTATTTTCCTAAACGCAATTTGATTTCTACTAATATTTACATATTATTTTTATTCTTCCTGTTTTATGGCTCATGTTATATATAGCGTTGTTATCTATGTTGGCTATTGGGACATCATGTTGATATATGAAATTTTAGAATCAGTTTAGCCGGTTTACAGATTATCCGGGACAAACAATCTAATAAACTTACAGACCTCCTTGTAATAATAGCGTTTGTGTTAGTGTATTTATAATTATAAATATGTAGCCCAAATTACACTAAACATAGATAAGTAAAATGATAAACTGCCGTTACACTTAGTACGTCGTAGTATACCTACTTTTGTCGAGTTGGACGTGCCTCTTAGACCAATTAGCAATCTCTGGCAATACGTTATCTGGCACAAAACATGACGTGAAAAGTGTCTTTCATGTTAATTTCGGTATTTCGGGTTTCATTGGTATTGACATATGATTTAGCGCGCGATATTGTATCTAGATGGCTCCCGAATCGGGTGGACCCTATAAGAGCGAGGACACACGGGCGTTGCGTTAGCGTTGCGTTTTCGTAACGCTATGATTTCAACGTGTTAAATAATAAATGAAACCGTCCGATAACAGGAAAAAGAAAAGGCAGGATAAAAATTAAATAACATCTGTTAGAACGACGACTATGAAATAAATGCGATTTGGCGTATCATCTCTTCCGCTTCGTCTCTTACAGCCCCTTCTTGTTCTTCCCCTTGGACCCCACTATTAGCGATTTGACAGTGTCAAGTATTGAAATATTTTCAAGTTTCTTGAATAATACAAGTTATACAGTGTTCTAGTCACAGTCTAAGTTACGTAAACAGTCATGAGTCTTGCCTTAGTAAAGTGATAGCGACTTTGCTAGAAATTTTTATGGAGTTTTATCGACAACGTAAAATGACATGTTTCACTGCGTTATTTCATTTGCCCACACTCACGCACTTGATCGAACACACCACACACACACATATAATTAATAAAACACCAACATTTTTATCGCATTAATATTCAAAATGACACAAGTTTAGGAAAATAAAACAGAGCAACAACATGTTTCAATGACGTTCCCGCCAAAACTCTTACGGCCCCTTGTCGGCAGCACACGCGTTTATTCGTCGCACGACATCGCAACGCATATGCTCTAACCCTTACATGTGATTAGCGTATTAGCACAAATCCACACTAATATGTAACTGTCACGCGTAAAACGGCTAATAGGATTGAGTGGTAGTCTACACACAAGCAGCACGCATATGCGTGTGTTTGTGTATTAGTACTGCGGTTTACTACACGGTAAACCCTTGAATAAATATTACTTCGTTACACAAGTGACGAAGAGGTTGCGCGATCTTATTCCACGTGATCTTTAATAGTGGATTGAGTATCAGTCTATTACAGGAGCCATCAATACTATTCAAATAATTTAACCTCGAATTTCAAAGTTTTGTCAAATTCCATAAGTACCTAATTTAACTAAGGGCTCATTTTTCTATTTCCAGATAAAAAACTATTTGTCAGTTAAAATATTGCTTTCTTTTTTTAAAGTTATATGAAAGAAAAGGACAGAGCTAAAATTTGTCTGACAGATACTTTTATCTGAGGACTGAAATATTAGCCGTAAGGGTGTTTTCTGTCCGGCGAGGATACGGCCAAAGGTGCGGAATCTATCAGCATGTAATTGGTTTGTTACAATATTTAAACGGTTTTATTTAGCTTGCCCCGTTTGTTGTTTGGGTCAAATTTAGTAATCGAAATTTGACTCCCTTCCTGTTGACAGATTAATCTGATGCCTGTAGTTTTGTTGACAACACACATAAATATATATATGTATATATATATATATTTAGTATCAATCTAAATTCAAGATGGCCGCTGCCATAAAATATGAGTAAATAATTATGTAAATAGCGTTTGTAATTATATGAGCGGTTGACTGTTGATGGAAATTTCACGCGCCCCAAGATTTTATTTTTGAGCCTCATGAATGCCCTAGACTTTTTTTATACGATAATAGGCTGCGCTTGCAGTCTACCTAGAACCTACCTAAATATTTGTTTACTTTTAGTATCTTTATCTTCATTTTTAATAAAACCGTTGAAGTTATGAAGTTTTTTTTTACATAATTTTATTTCGCTTCGGCCGGGCCGTATAAGTAATCATAGTTTCGTAACTAGTTTCGAACTAAATATCATTATTCTTGGTACGATACTGGTGTCGATCGGAGAAGTATTTTTCCGTATTCGTAACTACGGATTCGTAGGGAAAAATACATTTATCAAAGCGTCTACATTTTCGACCTTACTGAACAACTTTGAACAATGTGTCAAACCCGTCTGAAATTCTTTGTCTTATTTCCGCAAATGTCATTTCGTACCAGCACAGAAGACAATAATAGTACTTATAACATACAGAACGGACATTCTCCGCCGCCCACCAATTTCGGGTTTGTCACGCGCTCCCCGCGTTCGCCCTGTCGTTTGCCAGATTTACGGAGGTTACCGGCGCAATTGTCAGTCGAGACAACTATCGCGGGTTTGAAGCGTTCGAATTCCAATTGACATCACAAACAAGCGGCAATGAGACGAGAACATTGTGTTATAATACGGATGTTAACTTGCGTATGTTTCATTGATTAGCGCGCCATCGTATGAAATGTCCTACGTATGGTGCCAGCGCGAAATTTAAAAGCATTTTAATCATTGTTCAAAGAGTAAAGTTTTTCGGTCAGACAGTCGGGTGCGGCGCGCCGATGAAGAGCTGTATGAGGATGCGGATATACAAAGTTTATAGTCATGAACTTGACTGTCTATCCGCATGAAATTTTTTTACGTTAGATCTTAGGGCAGGATAGGTATCTTCTGGCTCTGCATGATTCATCTTCGAACAAATCGTCGCTTTCCAACAGGAGAGTTAGTGGTCAGTCGCGGATCTATACGCAATAAAGAAATCTATGATTGAACTCGCTTGATGGTGTGCGACGGAGTGGCCAAGGATGGAGCTCGTCGATCTAGAAGATATCTATTCACTCTTGCCTTGAAAATTCCCGGATTATAGCTCTCAGGAGACAGAGATGGTGGCAAAGAATTCCATTTATGTGCAGTATACATCAAGAACGTAGACCGATATCACTGAGATTTTAGGTATTTCAAGGCTAGAGTGCATATATAATCTTGTAGATCGACGAGCTCCATCCTCGGGCACACCGTCGCACACCATCAGGCGAGTTGATGGTCAATCGAAAATCTATCATGAAACAAAATAAAAATAAAACTCACAGCCTTTTTATCCGTGTTCAAAACGGAGGAGGTTCTAAGTTCGGTTGTATTTTTATGTTACTCATAGCTCCGTCATTTATTATACAATTTTTTTTCAAAGTTTTATAAAAATCGATTTAATAATTATCTACTTTGGTTTTTAAAACAAAATGTTGTAATAATAATAACACGTCTCTCGCAAAACTGAAAAAAAAACCGGAAAAGTGCGAGTCAGACTCGCCCATCAAGGTTCCGTACAAACTAGTAGATAAAATGGAGAAATAATATTTTTTTTATATTAGAGTTGATTGAATGAAAGGTAAATTGCGGTTTACAATTTATGATGTATTAAAATAATCGGCCAAGTGCGAGTCGGACTCGCGCACGAAGGGTTCCGTACTATCATCTATAATACTACAAAGTTTAGTTCTGTTTATAAAATAACGAGAAATCAACGAAATTCCAAGTAGTAAATTGCAAACTTATAGGTAGGTTTTCGATACACATCCGGGCAGCATGACGACGCTCGCGCGAATACGCGCGGTTATGGCTCGCTCCGTGATGTTACCTCCCCCGCTACCCGCGCGTTCGCGCCACCACCACACCGCGGCGCGGCGCTCGCACCGCGTTTAGATGCACGGATTATTTTCATTTTGTGAGTTTTTATGTATTAGATTAGGTATTTATTTTTATAGTTAATATATTTCTAAATATTTACATACAAATATTCAAGTTTCTACCTGTTAATTAAGATCGAGTAAAAATTGCTTAAAAATTACGTTTGTTGTATGGGAGCCCCCCTTTAATATTTACTTTATAGTTATTTAATTATTTATTTTGAAAGGTAATATACAAGTAAGTATTCTGTGAAAATTTGAAGCGTCTACCTGTTACCGTTTTTAATATTGAGCAAAAAAATATGAAAAATACACGTTTATTGTATGGGGACCCCCCTTAATTTTTTTTTTTTTTAATTTTTAGTATTTGTTGTTATAGCGGCAACGGAAATACATCATTTGTGAAAATTTCAGCTTTCTAGCTATCACGGTTTATGAGATACAGCCTGGAGACAGACAGACAGACAGACAGACAGACAGACAGACAGCGAAGTCTTAGTAATAGGGTCCCGTTTTTACCCTTTGGGTACGGAACCCTAAAAAACTACTTACTAGATCTCATTCAAACCAATTTTCGGTGGAAGTTTGCATGGTAATGTTCATCATATATTTTTTTTAGTTTTTATCATTCTCTTATTTTAGAAGTAACAAGGGGGGGGGGGGGGGGGGGCACATTTTACCACTTTGGAAGTGTCTCTCGCGCAAACTATTCAGTTTAGAAAAAAATGATATTAGAAACCTCATATCATATCATTTTTGAAGACCTATCCATAGATACCCCACACGTATGGGTGTGATGAAAAAAAAATTTTGAGTTTCAGTTCTAAGTATGGGGAACCCCCAAAATATATTGTTTTTTTTTCTATTTTTGTGTGAAAATCTTAATGCGGTTCACAGAATACATCTACTTACTAAGTTTCAACAGTATAGGTCTTATAGTTTCGAAAAAAAGTGGCTGTGACATACGGACGGACATACAGACAGACATGACGAATCCATAAGGGTTCCGTTTTTTGCCATTTGGCTACGGAACCCTAAAAATGCGTTTTTTCGTAACCTCCAACGAACTTTTTTGTAATAAACAAATGGTTTCACTAGAATTAATTGTTAATTATTCTAAAGAATGAGTATTTATAATCATTTACAGCGATTTTGCGCATAGAGTATGCGCAACAAACGTACATCATATCAAGCGTAACGAAATCGTAAGTAAGTAAGGCTGCAAAAATTGCTTTTCTGCAGTCGGGTATTTTGTTTTTCTTTTAACATAGATACTTGTTTAAACTATAATATTGGTAAAACAAGTACTTATATATGTATTCTATCATCTAGTTCCATAGTACAAGCTTTGTTTAGTTTGGGCTAGATGATGTTGTGTGAAATGTCTTCAAATATGTATTATTATTATTTAAGTAGCTAAAACTAATAATTTTTAAAACAATAAAAATGTTATGTAGTGAGTTCATTTCACGTACACCGAGTCTCGCACGCCCTTGGACCTGATAACGCACGTTGCGCTTGCGCCGATATTTGACGCCCAGTTTGACGAGCGTTTAACCGCGTTAGATTTGTAGTTAGTTTGAACCTTGTCGTCAAAAACGTTTATGTACCTACTTACGTCTTTATTAACAAATATAAGATTGGAAAACTCAAAAATCGCCGACAAAAAAACGGCTGAACAGATTTTGATGAAACATAACTAAGAACACACTCGATCTTTATATTTACCGCGGTTCACGTTAGTTAAAAAACCGGACAAGTGCGAGTGAAACTCGCTCACCGAGGGTTCCGTACAAACTAGAAGATAAAAGGGAGAAATTATATATTATTTTTATATTTTCCTTCATAAACCGCAAATTACATACCTACATGATACGTAATTTTAGCATTGTTCATTAATTATTATTGTCCTAATTCCGCTGTACTTATTTACAAATTATGTGCTTGTAATTCTGGAAATAAATAAGCGTGTCTCGACACGGTCTTGGCCACTTGGGCTGTTTGAATTATGATAGGCTGCAAATAGTATCCGATAGACGTCGCGATCCGGTCCGATTAGCGCAAGACCGCGACCTCCCGCCCACTCCATGGCCCTTTCATGGTGCTGAACACAATTTTTTATTGTTTACACAAATTGTATATAAACAAACAACGGGCCGGTCGAATGAGTCAGTTAATTAGACACTGACCTGATAAATAAACCCAATTACGGCAAAATTACGGTCATGTACCGGAGATAAATTAACTTCTGAATAAATTGCGGACAATAGAATCTGTGTGTACCTATTTGTTAGTTACTCACGAAATGAAACCACGTAATATGAAAAGTAAAATACGAGTTCGGCTCGCACGCCGAGGCTTCCGTACTCTCAAAAGTAAACACTCACACTGGAGCTAATCATCAGGTGAAAGGTTAGGTTAGGTTTTCGCGATAGTTACTGATAAAAAAAAACATTTAAAAAAAATTTAACGGCCGTTTAGCCGTGAAAAGGTAACAAATATACAGACAACAGCCAAAAGTTACTTTTGCTTTTATATTACTAGTTAGGATTTTATTTAGGCCAAGTTAGTTGTAAAACAAAAAACTAAAGAAGAGGTAGAGAAACATATCTGCACAAGAAAGGAATTCTTTGCCGCCATCTCTGTTTCCTGAGACCTACAATCTTGGAATTTTCAAGGCTAGAGTGAATAGATATCTTCTAGATCGACGAGCTCCATCCTCGGCCACACCGTCGCTTAACTTCAGGCGAGTTGGTGGTCAACCGTAAAAATATCTTGTATAAAAAAAAAAGAACTGCTGCAATGATTAGATATTTGTATCAGCACATAATGCACTAACGAGCTGGCTAGTTCAATGATTCTTGACTAGTGTTGGAAGTCATGTCAGCAGCAGCGTGGCAGCGTGACGGAAGGTAGGCCGCGAAGGTAGGGGCAGGCGTGAGGGCTGCGGGTAAAGGGCTGCTTTAACCTATCTCCAGAGATTACACAGATTAGAGAAATATAGGCTAGATTCACTTTTATCAAGTAAAATTAATTAATTTTCATAAATAATACTTTTACTTTTTTGTGATTACACAACTAAAAACTCTATTTCATCTACAAAAGATCAAACTAACAATCAATCAAAGTGGAAAGAGTGTAAGTGTGAGAGTGGAGTATAAGTTTGAACGCAGAGCGCGTTCAAACTTACAGCGAGACTTGCTATTTTAAAAGTACTTATATTTTATTTCATTTTATCAGCCCTGTTTGTACAAACTGTCCCACTGCTGGGCGCGGGCCATCTTCTCATTATGAGAAGGGTAAGGCCATAGTCTACCACGCAAGCCAAGTACTACAAGTACAAGTAGTAAAAGTACTTACTTCTTACTTACTAAGGTGTCACGATGACCCTATAGTGTGTCTTGGCTTCCGACATCAAAAGATTCCAGCCTTTGGCTCTGTGCGAGTTCACGCCAATCCACGGCGTCAGATCAGCGGTATCGTGGACACCCCAACAGGCGTCACCGTGTTGGCCGTCCCTGATACGCTCTCTTTACGGCCCAATCCTTCTCCATCCGCTCGCAACGTGTCCTAGCCACCGTAACCTGTAGACTTCTTTTCAGCTTTGGCTTGTTTGGCCAAAAAAGTTGGCCGTCGCGGGACGCCCGGTAGATGAAAACAAAAAGTGAATGCAAAAAATAGGCATATGCAGTACTTAAATCACATGTATGTACGTACATATAAGCATTGGAATGAATAATATACGCGAACACACATGCAAGGGAGTCGATAATGGTAACATAGTGGGGGCGTTACGTCATGAAAGAGCGTGATACCATTTTTCGTCACGGCAAGTTTTAATATCAAGGCACGCCAATAGATGTTCCATATAAAAAAATAAGAAGAAGAAATGAACACTGAAGTTAGAAGCTAGATTCAAAACATTTAAAAAACAGCTTCATCATCATCATCTCGACCACAAAAAGCCCACTGCCGGATATATGCATGGGAATCCATGGGGGACCATGGATTCCCAAAAAGAGCGGTTGGAAGAGGCTTGCATCGAGCGTCGTCCTGCCACTTGGATGCGGTCTTCTGTCCAGTAACCACCTTAAAATTAGCTTTATTTTACGTAATTTTGAAATAGACGTGTTGCCCCTCTGCAAAGTCCTGGCTCCGTCCGCGCGCAGGAGAGGGGCGGGCGGCGCGGTGCACCGTGGCATGCCAGTACTGTATCGACCGCGCCCCTGACCTTGCTGCGCACTATGCCAAGTCGCTCACCCACCCACCCACGAATGCGGGCGCCTTCCCCTTCGAGCCAACCTCCCTTCCCTGAGGAACTCCGGGGATTTGATGCGGTAGTTTTCACTCAGTTTACTCACCCACTTTCCGTATACATGCAGTGAGATTTCTGCATTTTGCGCACTATTTAATTAACTTTGTAGATGAACAAGTGAATTGTTTGGATGCGGTAATTTGAGATAATATTCGTATCTATTTAGGAAAAATAAAGTACAAGTATTTTATCGGTTATTATGGTTACCTATTACTAACATTGCTTAGTTTGTTATACGAGTAGACGACGCTGTGAATAATGTCCACGAATGTACATAATATATATTTTTATTCTTTTTTGATAAATTCGTCACAAAATCACTCTTGTGAACATCTCAACTTCCTACCCATTACCATTTACAGTTCAAAGGATACAGTTGTTTACAGGTAGGACACACAAACAGACACTACAGACTTAGCAATAGGCTCCCGCACGCTTTGTTATGGAAGTCTAATCATGATAAATAATTATATATTATGGTTTTTAGTTAATGTTTGCAAAAGCACGACGTCAGCCAGCAGTATCACCAGCGTTACTCCTTGGGAAAAGACCGCTGGATGCAATTGAAAGTAATAAAAAAAAAAATAAGAATAAATAAAATCAATTTATTTCGAGTGACTTTTGAGCCATAGACAAGAAAATTGCATTACAAAGTCAATGTCCGGGTCTTTTAGGTCCCTGGACCTTGTGATCCTGAAAGCTTGAATATGTGAAAACCACATTGGATTTGTGATATACATATTTATCATTTGACGTCTGTTTATCTGGTTGTCTGTTTATCTGTTTGTTTGTCTGTTTTCAAACAGTCAAAACAGTTTATTTGCTGAGGTCCGCAGTTTTCCCTGGTATCCTGGGGAAACCAGCTATGATTTTTTTATTGTGTTAATCTAGCCAGATGTTTATTAATTATCTCCAATTCAAGTCTCATCTAAGTATAATTCGTATTAATAAATGCGTATCCGAAAACGGATCAATGATATTATCATTGATCCGTTTTCGGATCAAATCAAAAAAAGAGTTAATTGATATACATTTCTGCCAAATCTAAATTAATAGATAGAATTCGCCCGTTTAAAATTATTTTTCTTATATTTATCTTTTTCTTATCTTATAGAGGGGGAAATCTTTTAAAAATACCCTACTGCGTTGTATATTGGGGATGCAACAGGCCCACGACCGCTCTGTTACGTCCACCTCGAGCCCGTCCGAGTAGTAGGTCAGGATCCCACTCCTGATCAATGCCGGGCCCAGAAGTCCGCTTTTAATTGGCTCTTACCAAATGACGTATTCTAGTGCTCCAGCACTAGGGCAGAGTTAGAACAATCTTACACCTTCACTCGAGACTTTCTTACGACATTTAGCTAACAATATGTTATTGTTACAGTATATAATTATGTATTACTGGCCCAATATCGATAGCTTTGCCATTCATCGTGGCAATGCGGACAGCATGCTGGGTACACTGCCTACTGGTAGTGGGTTCGACCATTTGGATTCGCTTTATACCTTAATCGGTCTGGGGTAATCGATTTGCTTTTTAACACGCTTTTATTAGTTTCACCTGTATGCATGTTTGTTTGTAACATACTCTTTTGGACTTGATTTTGACCCACTTCAAACGGTCAGATTTCATTCTTACTTGTAGACTTATCGAGGACCGATGACAATACAATATTTATAACATTGTCATGTTATAAATATATAGGTACGTATAAATATAATACAGAAATTGTTTCGATGTTTCACATCTACCAGAGCTCCCGCGACGGCTCAATTATCTTAGTATTTGTTTACAATCAAAGAATTCGTGCGTCAGTACATATAAACCGTTGTTTACAATTCAGTTATCACATTTCACTATTTGTTTCGAGCAGTGACAGCCACAAGTGTCCGCAGGTTAAGTAGGTCCGTGTCTGTTTAGAGAACGGATCAGCGACCGCGTGCGACAGCCGACAGGGTCAAGGGAGCCGCAAGGCCGCGCGGCGAGACGGGCCGGCGCCGCGCCGTCGACACAACACTCCACTCTTTATCACTTGATAATAATCATTACTTATATGAATTTAGTAACAAGTACATCGTTTTATCCGACTGCGCATGGAGAAGGGTTATATTTTTCGAGTGTATGTATGTATATATGTGGGTATATACGTATGTATGTTTCTATATAAGCTCTTACAGCCTAAAAGGGTTGACCGATTTCGATGTGCGAGGTGTCGTTAGATTCGTCTTCACTCCCTGAGTGTCATAGGTTTTATTTTTATTTTACGCAAGATAAATCTACAATTGACCACCAACAAGCCTGATGTTAAGTGACGGTATGGCCGAGGATGGAGCTCGTTGATCTAGAAGATATCTATTCACTCAAGCCTTGAAAATTCAAAGACTATTTGTAGTTCTTAGGAAACTGAGAAGATGTCAAGGAGATCAACTCCTGTGCAGTACGCGTAAACAATGAAAAAAAAATGAAGTCTGGTGAAAGAAATACGTTTAATGTAGAAATTCTCATGTTCATCTTTTATTAAGTAAAAATAATAAATTACAGTTTAAAAAACTAAATAAAAAATTATTTAAAAATTATTTTTAAAAACAAGCTTTTATTTAAATGCTCTAAAACGAAGAAAATAAATTTTATATTGATATAAATAAAAGCTTGTCGCGAGAACACAAACATATTTTTTTTCAAAAGAACAAACTTTAATTCTAAGCAAATGATAAGAACGCGTCTAAGTCTTTTGTTGTAATTAAATATTACTTAGTAGATAGATAGGTACGATGTTGTTTGAAATCTCGCGACAAGCTTTTATTTATATCAATATAAAATTTATTTTCTTCGTTTTAGAGCATTTAAATAAAAGCTTGTTTTTAAAAATATTTTTAATTAATATTTTATTTACTAGACTAAAAAAATAGTGCTTGTCAAGACTATTCAAACGAGTCCAAACTCGACGGTTTTATCTCGTTTAGTTTAGGAGTTCCGATAGCCACCTTCCGACGCCATCTTGAGACCAGCTTCATGGTACCATATTATTGCATTGTCATCGAAGTTACGTAAGTAAACCAAATTTCAACCTAATCTAACGACAGGAAGTGGTTCTAATTTAACTCGCAAGATTTGTCCCATACTAACAGGGCAAGTAAAATAAAAGCTTTTAAAAACACGCTACAAATTATTGTGGCCAAAATTCATTACAAGACTTTTCTAACAAATCCAAACACAGCTATGATACGATGTTCCATCATAAAGTTCTAGTTCATATCTTCCGGCTCCATCATCAGATCAGTTCGACAGTACCATATTATTGTAATGTCATCAGAACTACATACAGCTGCCAGTTTTCATGACGCTACGATCCTTGGAAGATGGTTAAATTAGTTACCTTAGATTTCATTACATAGTTACATACAGGTCGACCTAATAAAAGCGTGTTAAAAATTGACTAAAGCAGAATTAAAACGTGAAGTCTTCGAGAAAATTGAATCTCCGGTAGGATACGAATGTACTTAATAGTTTTAGTATAGGTACAGTACGTATTGCTTTTATTTTATAACAGTGGTTCCTAATCTTTTTGTGTTGAGGGACCATAATATATGTACGTAAAATTTATGTAATTTTTGCTGTAGGCCACCAAATATTCGATATGTGTAATAATTTAAAACATACAAAAGTGCAATTCAATCTTTGAAAAATATACATTTAAAGATACAAGACTATTATAATTTAATAAAGGCATCCTACCCAAAAAAAAACTAAAAACTGATAAGGTGAATTTGGAAATGTTGGTAGGAAACTAACATTTGCAGAATATTTGGGATGTATGTATTCAAAGACATCTCGGTGTCCGCGGCCCGGCGATTGGGAACCATTGTTTTAGAGAGTGATATAATATAAGCTTCTATAATATAATATATTACAGACTCGAAACTCCGTCCCTGGAAAGAACGTGAGGTGAATTTATTTACTTTTAGGGTTCTGTATCTTATATGATAAAATTGAACGCTTACAGGATCATTTCGTTGTCTGTCAGTCTGTCAGTTTGTCAAGAGTGTAATTTTCTCAGGAACATGGTTTCTTGGAGCGGAAAAAATTCAAGCTCTAAAGTCAGTGCAATAATAATATGGCTTTATTGCTTTAATAAAGTATCAACGGGATGTAGCGTCAGTCCTCAAAAACGTCCGAACTCAATGAGATCTAATTAGACCCCTTACACGATTAAAATAATTTAGATTTCCAAAATAATTCGAAGCAGAAAAATAGACGTCTCTAGACTTCTCAATCTAAATTAGGTTTTAGCGCGGCGACGCCGACGTAGAGTCTTTATATCAAAATCTTTAAGTTCGTCATTTATTTATTTATTTATTTGTCATTAGTTGTCATTGTTGGTATATGAGTATCGGTCATCTAGGACACTATATTCGTTCATTTTGTTTTAAACTTTACGTCCACGTGATGGAAAGTCCTTGCTTTATTGCCTTATAATTTGACACTCTCACTCAAGTGAGTTAAGTAAAATAATAAATTAAATAAAAAATTATAGAGTACTCTCCGTAACCTAAAACATGTTAATTTTATAAAGATATAAAATTACAAAAAAAAAACGGACTACAGACTTACACTTGTAAGCGTAAGTTACAATATAATAGTGAACATTCTTTTCAACTACAAAGCTATGTTGCATGGCACAACACGGTCTTAGTCAGTGCCGGGAAGCACAAACTACTAGAGGATATTACGTATCAGGCGGGAATCTTAGAACAACCAATAGCGAAGTGGTAGAATAGAGTTTGACACTTTAGAATAGAGTTTTTTTTAATTCGAGCGACGCCGTTGAGCGACACCTATAATAATAATAATAATTTATTTATTTCAGATTATTACAGAATCCATATATAACAAATAATATCCATAACTACAAATTTCAAAATTAAGTCCAATTAAATTAAAGTCATAACTAAATTAAATTAAATTAAAAATTATTAAATTCCAAATAAACACATAAAACGAAAAACATAAAACATCTTTATCTTAACCTATATTTCGGTTTGGATCCAGAGTGTCCAATATGCACACTAGTCCAGTGTTGCATCATTGGGCAATCAAGATCCATCCGTGAGGCGAACAGCTGTAGGTAGCTGTTGGAGCTGCCCCGCACTCGACGCATCAAGGACTCGATTCGCTTGCGCAGAATTGCAGTAAAGCTATCAATTCGTGCATCCGCAAACATCCCTGATGCGCTACAGTAGCGTGGCAGCCCCAACAGCGCCCTGAAAGCATTGTTGTAAAGGACGCGTAGAGAGTTGTAGGCCTTTTTTGTGTACTTGACCCACAGGCTGCACGTGTAAAAAGACTGGCAATATGCTCTAAATAACGTAGTCTTGACTTGATCACTGCACCGTGCAAACCTGCGAGCCACCATATTGGCTCGAACTGACAAGGCTCTACGCTCCCTCTCTATATCTATGTCATCCTCTAGCTTATCGGTGACCCAGTGACCCAGATATTTAAACTTTGTGACTTTCGATAGTATCTTTCCATTCAAAGTGACTGGCGGGAATCTAGAGTATGTTTTGGAACCCGCTTTGAACACCATGAGTTCACTTTTGCTGGTATTATACCTGAGTCCATGTGCCTCCGCATAACGCTCACAAATCTCAATAAGTTTTCTGAGGGCACTGATGGATGGGCTCAGCAAAACCATGTCGTCAGCATAACTGATGTTGTTAATAAAAACACCATCAATTGAGCAGCCGACACGGGCACTACTGAGCTCATAGATCAGACGGTCAATATACAGATTAAAAAGGCTCGGCGATGACAGTCCTCCTTGCCTCACACCACATTCCAGTCTGTACACGTCCGATAGCGTCCCTGACCATCTTACATAGTTACTCTGATTTCCATACCAATATTTTAGGAGAGATGTAAGTTCTGGGGGAAACTCTGTAACATCCCTCAGCTTTTGCCACAATCTGTCATACGCTACGAGATCAAACGCCTTTGACAAATCTAAAAAGCAAGCAAAGACAGGTGTACTTCTGTCAGTGTAATACCGAACGGTATGCTTGAGACTCAGTATGGCTGTTTCAGTCGACAACCCAGGTCTGAACCCGAACTGGGCGTCATGGAGCTTTAGATGTTGTCGCAACTGAGTATCAATCACACCGTCAAGTACCTTGGCAATGGATGCCTATGGATGCTATTTTTTTTTTACTGTCACGGCAATTGGGTATGTAAAGAAAAATGTAACATAATATGTTAATTCCAAAACCATTTCGAGATTATATGTCTATAAACCATATTTTTTTATTTAGGGCACATAAAATGATGAGATCGCGCAAATTTTTGCGAAAATATAAAAAAATATTTGACCTTCAGTCGACCTCTAAAATGTAGTAAAATAAAATGTAGTTTAGTTAGTAAAAAAAAGATGAAACTGACAGCATTGGCATTGACAAGAGAGACAATATCTCTATGACAACTGTCATACCAAAATAAATAAACAAAGAAAAGAATTATTTTGTGTGTTTGGTGCTCTGCTACTCTATTCATTTGCATTAAATGAATTCTGTTCATTATCTTTACGACGACCTTGCTTTCCTACCGTTTTGATTGATACTGCATTTACGTTGACCACTGCTTTGTTATATGGAACTGATTGCCAACTGATTGGATAAATTATGGATAATTTTGTTCGTGCCGACTCTGCTAACTTACCTATGGTTGAGAATCTTATCATTCTGGAGTTCATCTCAACTAGCGACAAGAATCCGAGGAGCTAAAGTGCTAAAACTTATGAACAATGCCAGGATATGAAATAAAAGTGATTAACAGTACATAACTTCTTTTTTGAAATGATTTTATTGTGTTTAATTATATACCAATTTCACTGTAATTATATAAGAGATTATTTTATTTACATTTATACATTATTTATTTTATTCTGGTTCCTTTTTCTGGTTCATTGTACTGCAGCATCAATGCTTCGCCCAGGAACATATTCTACGTTAACTTGTTTACACCAGTCTTTTAAAGGTTTCCTTTACTTGAAAAAAAAACAGTTTATTAGGATTTTTGGCACGAAAGTCGAAACATTTCACAGTTGTAGTTTCTGAATAATATTGTGAATTTGTTTCATTTCAATGCGCAAACACAATCGCGAAGACCTTAGAAAACATTAATTAATTACAACGAGTTCAATATTAATTATTCTTTTTTTCATTCTTTATGTTTACACAACGTATTTGTTTTTTCAAAACACAACAAAAACCGATGATTTCTTGTATCGGTCAGAGACAAAAACGAATATAAGTAGATGTCACTGTCAAGTTGACGTATAAGTATTTTTTAGTTCATGTTGGCTATCACAACATCTTATCAGTAGGTAAGATGACGTCATCCTTCCTACAGACAGATGACGATTTTATCTTTAAAAAAATATTAAAAAATAAGTGCTGAACAGAATAAAAATTTATTGAAATTAGTTTTTCTAAATATGGATCATTTATCTATCATATAAAAATATAAAAAAAATACCAAAAAAATAACTTTACATACCCAATTACATTTATAAACAAATACAAATACATAATAAATAAATTTCATTGTCATTGTCACTGTTACGGCAAGTGTAAACGTAATTTTAAGCATTTTCTTTGACTAAGATCACCCCATGTCGGGAAGGTCTAGAAGAAGTTGTCTTATACTAATTCATACTAACATTTTTTTTGTTGCATGTGTCGGTACGGTTATGGTATAGGAAGGTCCAGTGAGCGTCCGCATTAAGTAATAATATTATGTATAATTGAGTAAGGTACGGAAACCTCTGTGTACGAATCAGACTCTCACTTGCTACGTTTTTATTTCGGGTGAAAATAAATAGGTTTTCAAGCTGAGCGCGTTGACAACGTAGGTACATACTAACTTTATCAATACTTTTCTGATAGGTTGTGACGTTGTTGTTACCTGGCTGCTCAAGAAAGAGGGTAATACTGGTGTTTGTATATGTTTCTAAGTAATTTGGAATATAAACGGCTCGATCAAATTTGATGTGAGAAAGTTCATTGGACATCTTTACTTCCTGAGTTTCATTGGTATATATTTTACGGTTTTCCAACATATAAGCTGGGTGTCTTCAAATCATAATAGAAATCGGTTCGGTTTCTTCTAGGCAAGCGCGCTCCATCGCAGACCGCAGCGACGCTCAACCTCAGGCGAGCTGGCAGGCAATCGCATGCCAATCTCAGAGCAATAAAGTAGTTTGTCAGAGATGCCAATCAATAAAAACACTCATTAAAGATATGAAAAATGTTCATACCTAAACAAATAAACTCGACCTCGTTCGGTCTTCTATTTGCCATCAAACCAATGCTTCCTACATAAATAACAAATGGTCGACGTTGGATAGCGCACTACAAATAATAACTGACTAAGAGTCATACGGTAGGGTTCTGTATTCAAAAACAAGACTACTTGGCGAAAATTGAAATAATGTTCCAAAAAGGTCAATGGCTATTCGGCTACGTCTTCAATATATAGATATCACCATCACCATAATTGGCCTGTTGACATCTACTAGTGATGATATAGTGCAGCATCCCATTGGTGACATTTGCGCTTTTAACTAAATAGAATATAGAAATCTGAAAATGAAGTTCTAAACATTTGTTTTGAAACCGAAAGTAACTCTGTATCGTGCCTTTATTGTACTAAAATGGCTGATATAGAGGGGCATGCCGAGTTTAATAGGGTTTCTCGTAGTGCTACGAAACCCTAAAAACGAACTCGAAACCGGACACGAGCGATATCTGACATTGATAAAGGCTATGAATAAACACATAAAATATTCATGTGTGATTTGTACACAGATTTTAATTGTCTATAGTTATTATATTTATTTATTGTCAACGTGGGTAACTTTGACTCCGTGTCAAACATCGAGAATCTTCGAAAAAAGCTATAAAGACAAACATAATATCACGCCTGTTTTTAACGACGGGGTGTTATAAGTTTGACGTGTCTGTGTGTGCGTGCCTGTCTGTGGCATCGTAGCTCCCGAACGGATGAACCGATTTTGTTTTTTTTTTGTTTGAAAGGTGAATTAGTCGGGAGTTTTCTTAGCTATGTTTCATCAAAATCGGTTCAGCTGTTTTTCTTTTGTCGGGGGTTTTTGAGTTTTGCTAATCTTTTACTTGTCCCTTACGGGGTTGGCATTTTTTGGTCTTTAATACCAATAAGGCCGTTTGACGACACATTTGACCATGGTTAGAGAGTTAGGATGATGATTAAAGTTACCCACGATGACAATAATTAATTTCTATAATTTTTATTAATTCTCTTTGGCCGGTACATAAATAATATACATGTAGTTTTGAATATTGTGAAAACTTTTAAAACTGGTGTATCGCTGACAGCAGCCGAGTTCAATCTACCGAAGTTTGGGATATAAAACTTTAATTATTATCGAAGATGAAATTATTAAAAGCCTAGCTATATTTATGTTTTCTCTGTATTTCTTTTTCTGTATGTGTGGTCTTTTAATAAAGAGTTATCTATCTATCCATCTATCAATTATAATAATCGAAGGATCAGCAGAGAAAGCTGGCCAATTACAGATGAGTCACCTATTCAAATAAATTTATTACCACGTAGATTTTAGTGAGCTTGGAAACTTTTATCGTAATAGAGATACGATAAGCGGGCGCCGAACCTTGCTGCGCGGAACATTGCCATGATCAGTCACGTGATGACGTGACCATATTTATTTTATGTCGAAGCGGGACGCTTGCGTAATGTAGTAATAGTAAAAAATATATAATAAATAAATAAATATAAATATTTGTGGACATTTCACACAAAACACCATCTAGCCCAAACTAAGCAAAGCTTGTACTATGGAACTAGATGGCTGATAGAATATTTATATACTTTTTTTTTTGTAAATTTATACATATAATTTTTCAACCATTTGTTGAAAAACACGAATATAAGAACAATGTGTTTATATTCGATCTTATTCATTTATTTCATCATCATCACCTCAGCCATAAGAAGTCCACTGCTGGA
The DNA here is from genome assembly GCA_947563715.1 of Lycia hirtaria. NCBI lineage: Eukaryota > Metazoa > Arthropoda > Insecta > Lepidoptera > Geometridae > Lycia > Lycia hirtaria. The sequence goes on from OX387386.1 coordinate 19,679,185, forward strand.
CATAGGCCTTCCCCATGGATTTCCAAATAGACCGATTGGAAGTGGCTTGCATCCAGCGTCTTCCCGCCACTTGTATGAGGTCATCTGTCCATCTCGTGGCTGGTCTTCCTACACTGCGCTTGCCGGTACGTGGTCTCCTCTCGAGAACCTTTTGGCCCCATCGGCCATCAGTTGTACGTGCTATGTGCCCTGCCCACTGCCACTTCAACTTGCATATCCGCTGTGCTATATCGGTGACGTTTGTACGCCTACGTATCTCTTCATTTCTGATTTGATCTCGCAGAGAGACTCCGAGCATAGCCCTCTCCATAGCTCGTTGCGCGACCTTGAGCTTCCTTATAAGGCCCATAGTTAGGGACCACGTTTCAGTGGCGTATGTCATCACTGGTAACACACGCTGGTATAATCAGAATTAATCAATATTACCCTAGACCGTCACCGAGACCTAGACAGACACCAACCACATAAAAATTGTTGCTGTACGTACCAAATAAGGTACCTATATGCCTAGTTTTGATTTAATTTTTCGGTAATAACAGTTATTATTTCTCCCTTTTCAGTTACTTGAATTATTTATAAGGCGTTTTTTTAATTGCTTTCATTTTCAGTGTATTTATTAATTGTTTAATCTATTTACTAAAGCGGGACATTTTGGCGCGTGCTGGGAACGGCGGGACAGTGCTTGGAAGCGGACGTATGGTCACTTTAATGATCACCCAAACCTGTGTAGGTGGGTCGCGGCATTACATAAGTTTTATTGTTTACGTAAATTATCAAAAACTTTATTTAAGGGACAGATAGTCCTGTTAAGACGTAAAGTTAGTATTATGATCATCAAGTATCAAATAATTATGTATATTTAAGCCGTTTGGTGTCGAGACTTTGGGTAGGGACCGGGAGCTCATCTCATTTAAAAAAAATAAAACTAGACAAGTGCGAGTCAGACTCGCCCACCGAGGGTTCCGTACAAACTAAATAAAAGGGAAATCATATATTTTTTTTATATTTTCCTTCATAAACCGAAAAGTATACATCGTAAAATATTTAACACATTCCTTGCTCACCACTCGGATTCGAGTGAGACAGGGCTTTAGTAGCGGCGCCTCCCACTCGGATCCGAGCGTTCATTTTGTAGTAGTCAGTAAACCGCCGGCGTTTGAGGCAGTCAACGTTGCTTTGCGCGGCCACTCTGTACTTAATCAAAATTCGTCTAAAAAGTTTTGGTTCCCAGCTGAAGTGAAGGGTCTGTAGGGGGCGAAGAATGTGTTAAAAACCTGTTTTGCTTATGCTAATGAGGCTATTTCAAATGATACCCCACATGATACGGTTAATTCACTTTAAAATTTGGGCCCTCATTCCTTGCATAGAGACACTATTTTTTTTTCTGATTAAATTAAAAATGTCCAGTTTTCGGATTTTTTCCTATATGTGTACTCTAACACAATGCTTCTTGCCAAATTTCAGAGTTCTAGGTCAACGGGAAGTACCCCATAAGTTTTGATTCCTCTGTGTCGAAATGAGTGTTTTTACGACATATTCGGCTGTTACTTTTTTTTACGAAAACTGAGAAATTTTATTTTTATTTCTGCAACAAGATACTATGAATCTGCGTATGTGGTTTTAATTTCAACTTGATACCTTCACGCGTTCCCGAGATAAAGGTCTTGACACCCGGACGGATGGACAGACGAACAGACGGACAGACGGACAACAAAGTGATCCTATAAGGGTTCCGTTTTTTCCTATTGAGGTACGGAACCCTAAAACTTATCTGAGCGCCTGATCGATGCGACGCTCGTCCAAAATGCTGGTTCGTATCTGGCCCAATGCATAAGCATTGCCATTCAACATGGCAATGCGGCAACCTGCTGGGTACGCTGCCAACCGGTAATGGGTTTAAGCTTTCGGATTGTCTTTAGACCTTTATTATGTCTGGAGTAATCGTTTTTTTTGTGTAGTAGTTTAGTTAGTTAAGTGTGTGTAGTTTGTATATTGTTTTGTTGTAGGTAATAAAGACATTTGCCATTTGAAAATATTAAAAACTAATTATGACAATTATCAAACAACCAATCGACCGAATGGAATTTGATTCTTAAATTAGAAAAAAATACTCTGGAAAATAAACTACGAGTCACAAGTCATAAAGTGACTGAACAAACAATGGTTAAGCAATGTCATACACTTAATATGGGTCATACATTTCTGTTTATTTATTCTAAATAAATAACTTTTAAAGGATTTATGTCTTATGGTGTACACAATTTTAAGACTTGACGTTCCTGACACTGCAATGTCCGTAGTCAAAGGCGACATGACATATTATGTGCTATGTTATGAAAATATCAATGTCCACCCCTTATTTGTAAAATACATATTTTCTACGTCCATAAATAAATCCGGCAAAGCGCGAGTTTTACTCGCACACTGAGGCTTACGCACTCCTATATAAGCATGACACATGAACATGAACGCTGACACCAGAACTAATTATTCAACAAAATGTGCTTTATTTAGAAGAATATTATTTTGTAAATTCATTTTTTTTTCATTGGACGATAGGCTTGCGCTTGACCGTCAACTCACCTGGTGTTAAGCGACAGTTACGGTCTACGATGGAACGCGCTTGCCTATAGAAGAAACCTATTCACTCGCGATTTGAAGACACTTAGATTATATCTATTCGGAAAGACCCATTCAAGAAGCACATTCCACATTTTGGCGGTACGCACAATGAAAGTAGTTTCTATAGTAGGAAAAGTCTGAAAGGCTAGGTGTACACCACAGAATTCGTGGCCCTATTTACATAGGGCTTCAAATACAATATCAAGTTCAAATAAGTGTTAAAAATCTATTTTCAACCTTTAAAAAAGGAAGAGGTTCTCAATACGAAGATATTTTTTAAATATTTTTTTTAATGTTGTTACCTCATAACTTTCGACTGGGTGAACCGATTTTGATGATCTATTTTTATTTGAAAGCTGGTGCTTCCCGTGTAGGCCCATTTTAATTTGGTCCAGTCTGACAATGGAATCCATGAGAAGTCGGTTGCTTCAGTTTTTTAAACTATAATTATCTTTATCCAAAGAGATTTTAACACTACCGTTTTCACTATTTTTAGTATATGACACCAACTCAACGAAAAGTTCACTTGTCATTTTTCATTTTTTTTTATGCAAGTAGGTCTTATCTCGCACAATAATTTCCCTTTATTTTATCAGAAATTATTTACGCAAACTTGCCTCACTCTTTACTAGTTTATAGTATTTGGTGATTTACATCAAAGTAAATCCTACAATCTTACCAATTTTGAGACTTAGAGTATACTATTACAGTTCAAAAGATACAGCCGTTTAAGAGTAGGACATACGAGCAAAGAGGCACACAGAATGGCAACGTTGCCACACGAATATGTTCCCGCACTTACTACGGAAGCTTAAAAACGAGAGAACTGATTTTTACCAATATTATACAATTTCGGTGATTTTTTATCTGTCTGGAATCATTAATACGAGTAAGACTTGTATTTATTTCAAATTTCGTTATAACTGCGAAGTTAATAACTTTTAAAACGTAAAATATATAAGCTTAAAATATATATGATTGCAATCATGTAAAAAACCGGCCAAGTGCAAGTCGGACTCGCGCATGAAGGGTTCCGTACTATTATCAATAAAAACGGCAAAAAATCAACAAACGTGATTTTTTTGTATGGGAGCTCCCCTAAAATATTAATTTTATTTTAATTTAATTGTTTATTTTTAAAGTGAATAATATAACTCAATATTCTGTGAATATTTCAAGCGTCTACCTGTTGCCGTTATCAATATCGAGCAAAAAAATCACGATTTTTGTATGGGAGCCTCCCTTAAATATTAATTTAATTATCTATTTTAAAGTGAATAATGTAATTCAATATTCTGTGAATGTTTCACGCGTCTACCTGTTGCCGTTATCAATATCGAGCAAAAACGAGCAAAACAATCAATCACGTTTGTTGTATGGGAGCCCCCTTAAATATTTAGTTTATTCTGTTTTTTAGTATTTTTTTATATAGCGGCAATATAAATACATTATCTGTGAAAATTTCAACTCTCTAACTATCACGGTTCATGAGATACCGCCTGGTGACAAACAGCGAAGTCTCAGTAATAGGGACGGAACCCTAAGAAAGAATAATTGATAGAAACCTGTTTTCTCTGGAAAATGTGCAATTTACTAGCGAATATACTAGTCTGAACAAATAATTTTATGTAAACGTATATACATAATATATAGTAAAGTACATATAGCACGCTGGGCCTCGAGGATTTTCTCACATGCAGAAGTCAATCACGGTGTCAACAGATTTCACAGGTCTGTACCGGGGCTAAGATTCGAGCCCCTGGCGATTAAACGTTGCTTATTTTGTTCTTTTTGTTTAAGCCAATTAAACGTTGCTTATTTTGTTGTTTTTTCTTTCTTTACATTCCATTAGATAACTTAAACAAAGAAAAGATTTACCTACGTTGTTTCGTAATAAGATTTTTTTTTTTTTTTAAACCGGACATGTGAGATTCAGACTCGCCCATCGAGGGTTCCGTACAAACTAGTAAATAGGAAAAGGTGGAAATCATTTTTTTTTCCTTTTTATACCAAAACTATACATACAAACATGAAATTCTTAGTCAAAGTATTAAATTCGTCGATTTTCAGGCGACCTCGACCAAAACCTTTTTTGAGGGTTGGATCCGCGACTGCATTTTTGTGAACTAGTATATAGTAGTAATTAACCTAATAATTTCTCTCCAATTAACTGGCTGATTGCTCCAAGCTCCTGTGGGTTTATAGAAGCGTGTATTTGATTGTACTCACATGCGGTCTGCTCAACAATTGAAGCCATTATTGATTCTCGTCTGGAAATTGCTTTGCGGCGGCTAGTAGTAACGTAGGTGCGTTAGTTGGGTAAATGCTAGCCTTTCCACTGTATTTAATGATCTTCAGAGATTCAATCCTAACTATGCACATAATATTACTAGCTGCAACCCGCGCTTTCACTCGCGCTGTGATAAAAAAAACCGGACCAAGTGCGAGCTCTTTCATATGATACCCCACATGATACAGTTAAAGCACTTTACTTTCAGCAAGAGCCTATGGATCTGCGTATATGGTTTTAATTTCAACTCTATAAGTTTACGCGTTCCCAAGATACAGGGCTTGACAGACGGACAACAAAGTGATCCTTCCAAAGGGTTCCGTTTTTTTCTTTCGAAGTACGGAACCCCAAAAAACGGTGAGTATGATATTGTATCAATAGATAAGTTTTTTTATACAAGATAGATCTACGATTGACCAACTCGCCTGATATTAAGCGACGGTGTAGCCGGGGATGGAGCTCGTCGATCTAGAAGATATCAATTCACTCTAGCCTTGAAAATTCCAAGATTGTAGACCTCAGGAAACAAAGATGGCGGCAAAGAATTCCATTCTTGTACAGTACGCAACAAGAATGTGGATCGATATCTATCTATCTACACTAAAAAATGTTAAATAATTGTTCGTTTAATTGTATTCAGTATTAATATTATTATAGACTATAATTCATAGTCTACAAGCTTGTGAAATTTTGAACGAATACGTAATTTACTGAATTAGAAGTAAAAATAAATAAATAAGGCAATTTTTCCCATTTTTACTTTTCTAAAATTCATAATTTATGTTGCATATTTTAACAATTTTCATGCATATTTGAATGCATATTTCAAGCTTTTTATGTTTCATATAATCCGGACTCTAATCATCATACTATATATCTTATGATGATATACACTACTTATATATTGTATCTGTCCATGTAATGGACAGATAATACTTAATATCCAACCCTAGTACAGCGATAGGTTATTAAATGATTTGAAATGCTAATATGCAGCTTTAAGCGGTGAAGTGAACACCTCTTGGAGCCTACAAAACCCTTCAGCTATAGAAAAAATCACGACAGATTTTTATAGTGCTTCTTGTGCTACTTAGGCTGTTTTGTGTTGCCATCCTTAAATTTGTATAACAATGAAAATTAGTTGAACAGTTCTATGCTCTCTTATTATTCGCAATTTTCACAACAAAATGGTATGATTTGTGCAATTTTATTGTTAATAATGATATTCTTTTGTTTAAGCCACGTAATAATTTAAACACAATGCTATTATTTCTGATTAGCAACGCTACGGAAAATAACAAACTTGTCTAAATGTATCAGACATTGTAATATCGAGATAATGTAGAGTCGGTTTACTTAAAAAAACTTACTTACTTACTTACTAAATACTTTACTTTATAAATATTTGGGGCCATTTCACACAACACCATCTAGCCCAAACGAAGCAAAGCTTGTAAGCGGCTTTTTGGCAAAGTATTTTTAACCGATGAAGCAAAACAAATAATATTCATCTAAGACAAAATATTGTTATTTCATCGAAATTTAAAGAAATAATAATTAAATGTTCGACTATTTTAAAATAAAATAAATAATCGGCCAAGTGCGAGTCGGACTCGCGCACGAAGGGTTCCGTACTATCATCTATAATACTACAAAGTTTAGTTCTGTTTATAAAATAACGAGAAATCAACGAAATTCCAAGTAGTAAATTGCAAACTTATAGGTAGGTTTTCGATACACATCCGGGCAGCATGACGACGCTCGCGCGAATACGCGCGGCTATGGCTCGCTCCGTGATGTTACCTCCCCCGCTACCCGCGCGGCGCGGCGCTCGCACCGCGTTTAGATGCACGGATTATTTTCATTTTGTGAGTTTTTATGTATTAGATTAGGTATTTACTTTTATAGTTAATATATTTATAAATATTTACTTACAAATATTCAAGTTTCTACCTGTTAATTAAGATCGAGTAAAAATTGCTTAAAAATTACGTTTGTTGTATGGGAGCCCCCCTTTAATATTTACTTTATTGTTATTTAATTATTTATTTTGAAAGGTAATATACAAGTAAGTATTCTGTGAAAATTTGAAGCGTCTACCTGTTACCGTTTTTAATATTGAGCAAAAAAATACGAAAAAAACACGTTTATTGTATGGGGACCCCCCTTAATATTTTATTTTTTTTAATTTTTAGTATTTGTTGTTATAGCGGCAACGGAAATACATCATTTGTGAAAATTTCAGCTTTCTAGCTATCACGGTTTATGAGATACAGCCTGGAGACAGACAGACAGACAGACAGACAGACAGACAGACAGACAGACAGACAGACAGACAGCGAAGTCTTAGTAATAGTATCCCGTTTTTACCCTTTGGGTACGGAACCCTAATTAACGACGTTCGACGGCTATGAAGATTTATTATTATTGGACATCCCAGATAATTTAGTTGGAATTAAAATTCTCTAGTTCTGTCTGAGGAGCGGTTTCGTCAAACATCAAATAATATATTTTTGTATCTATTGTTCTCAGAATCAAACTCCCTCCTATAGTTGTCCTTCGTTTATGCAAACAACCTGTACAACATAATTTACCTTGCAATGTCAATAGACAATAATTCAGTTTGAAAGAACGCCACTTATATCATTTTTTAATGCCTATACTTAATAACTCATGAATGTATACGTAATGATGTTTATGCAGTAAATTGCACTTTAATAAGGCACTTTTTGTCGTTACTGAAACTCTAATGTGAAATAAATCAACATCGTTTGAATTGCCAATTTTTTGTGGATAACAATTAATTAATCATGACGATAAAAAATTAAATATCATCGAGTATTTCTTTCTTAGCTAATTTGATGACAGGTTGCGCGTCATTCTGTTTGGCGAATGATTCATCATCACTGCCAGTTTGATGGATCGAAAAGTTGAAAAAAAAACTTGAGAGGAAAAAACGTAAAAGTGTTATATGGAAAGACGTGTAACTTAAAAAATAAATAAAAAAATAAAGCATTTATTCCAGAAAATATTACTTACTATGAATTTTCTTTCTTTACATACATTCATTTTCTTTCTTTAGAATAATTCTAGTAAAATCTCTTGTTTATTACGAAAAAGTTGGAGGTTACGAAAAAAAACGCATTTTATTTAATTTTTCGAGAGATGTATTATTTTTATTATTACAAAAAAATATAGCATATAATATGAAATTTTGGGAGTAAAGACGAATCTAGCGACACGCCAAAATCAAACTCGGTCAAGCTGTTCAGGCTATAGGAGCTCATATAAATATATACATACCAACATAGATACATACATACTTATACATACCCACATACATACACTAGAAAAACATTACCCTCCTTCTTACGCAGTCGGGTAAAAATGGCTCAAAACACTGCTACCTAGTGTAAAAGTAATTGTCCTATAGATTTCGGTTACCATTAGGCCAACCTGTTTTTTTGCTACTCTTTGTGTAAAAAAAGTTGTGGAATAATTTTATCTTTTGGGTTTGTCCCAATAAATATAAGTACTTTAGGTGTTTTAAAATCACAAGTCAATCGGTTTCTGCCGGGCAAGCGCGTTCCATCCTAGACTTTATAGTTTTTTAACTTCGTGAATTAGCAGCGCTTAAAATCTTATTATTAATCATCAAAATCTAATCTTAAAATAATTTTAATTTAAAATTCTGAAAAATTGACTTCAAAATGCACAATTTTGTTTTAAAAACCAAACAACTACTATCGAGCCGATTTTGATTAAATTCTGTGGGACCAATCTGAAAGTGAATTCTTTTAAAAAAAATATTTTTGAAATCAGTTTATATATTATGACGGAGTTATGCTGCAACAAACATAAAACAAAAAAGAAAAACAGACAAATTGTTAACTTCTTTTTGAGGTCGTCAGTAAAAAGTTACGATTAAACAGGTTTTGTTTGATTTCAGTAAAAAGTACCAAACTATTCTGTTGATTGTTAATTGACAAGGTCTCTCTAAAATAATTGGTAGTGTTCGGGGTTTCTAATTAGGGTGGTTTGGTCGCGGGAGAAGTAGGTAAGCACGTTGCTGAGTGCGAGGGGGTTGATCGCAGCTGACGCGGGCGGCGCGCGGCAGTGGCGGTCCCGCTCGCACGCATCGCGCTCGCCGCCCGCCCTGCGACCGGCTCGCAATACACGCTCGTGATGACACAAGAGTTTCAAATAAAGGTAAACACAGTGTATCGACCAACCAAAAAAAATATTACGACAAATATGTACTATTTTTTAATATTTTAGGAAGTTACACAACTTTTAGTGGTTTTATCGCGATTTTATACTAAATTTAAACATCGCGTTTCAAAGAGTTTGCAGTGTCCATGGCCATAGATCACACATCATAATTTTTTATATTTCAATAGTAATTATACTTAGTTACAACCGAGAAAACTTTAATCGCAGCTACACACTATTTATTAGTAGACTAGTAGTATAGCTGTGACTTACTGAAATATTGGTTTCTTACTTAGTTTTTTTTTCTCTATGCAGTATCCTATCCTATCTAATATTAAAAAAGCTAGAGTAACTCTGTCTGTCTCCCTGTCTGTTACCTTGTACAGATAAAGCTGTACCTAAACCTGGAAATGGACATACGCTACTTTTCATCATCATCGCCGTTTTTAGGCTTCCGTACTGTGCGGGAGCCGTTAGTGAGAATACGGTGTCTGTCTGTCCTACACTTAAACGGCTGTATCTTTTGAACGGTAATATATACAAGTTTCAAAATTGGCAAGATTGTAGGGTTTAGTTTGATATAAATCTACTAATACTAAATACTGGTCAAGAGCGAGACAAGCTTGCGTAAATAATTTTTGAAAAAATTGGAAATTTTATGCGATTTGATTCCACAAAAAAAAATATAAAAAAATGTTTCGATGACAGTTGGTGTCATGTGACATAAACTTAAAATAGAGTATGCGGTAGTATTACAATCTCATTGGATAAATAAAATAGGTCTAACACTTAAGTACTTATTTGAAACTCCTATTCAAGCTATTCCTATATACAGTGGAAAATATGTGAAGTTACGAATATTCTTACATGTGAAGTACATTTTGTTGAGCAACTAGCCCTGGTGTCAGTGTCAGTGTCATGTTCAGGTATTGTGTCATGAAATAGGATTATGGAAGCCTCGGTGTGCGAGTGAAACTCGTACTTTGCCGAATTTATTCTCACTATGCGGAAGGAACCGCGTAGTGCAGTATAAATTACAATCCTTGTCGTTATCAATACAATAGGTATATATTAATTAAAAAAATATCAGTAATTTCAATTAATTATTTATTGGAAGTACGTTCCAATAATTTTCTGCTTTGTCGTCATAAGATTTTAGAAGCATAAACACAAAAAGTCTTACTCTTTATGCAGTTTTTATGTTTTTTTTTTGTTGGTTTAAATAATTTTCAACATATTTATGATATAAGATCATTAATCTTGCAGTTTTGTATTATATGTGAATTCTAATATTTTGTGAAAACTTGAAGTACCTACCTGAGATAATTAGCTATTTATAAATGAAATGCGAGCAAATACGAGTTTGATTCGTGGCTTGATGCTACCATACAATCATCATCATCATCACCATCTCAGCCACAAGAAGTCCACTGCTGGGTATAGGTATCTCCCATGGATTACAAAAAAAATCGGTTGGAAGCGGCCTGCATCCAGCGTCTTCCTGCTACTTGTATGATAACCTCTGTCCACCTTGTGGCTGGATACAATACAATACCTAAAATTAATACTATAAGTTAAGTTATTTACAAGTTCACATGTTTTTCATGGAGTTGGGACCGTTAGCAAGAGCTCAATTTGCACTCGGTTTGTGTTTATAAATTGTTCTTATAACACATACTTACATTTTAATAGTAGTTTTACTTAAAATACCTAGTTTGAAAAACTTATGGATAAACAAAAAAGTAGCAAAAGTTAAAAATCGTTGAGAAAAATAATTCTTATTATAGGAATCCCCCTTTTTAGGATTTCGTACCTCAACAAAGAAAACTCATATTCTACATTATCGGTCTGTCTGTTTGTCTATATGCCTGATAAGACCCTTTTCCCCCAGGAATACGTGAAGGTATCAATCAGAATATTAGTCTTCAGTCAGGAAAAATTGTGAAATATTCACATTAAAAAAAACGACCGTTGAAAAGTAAAAAAAAAAAAACTGTGCAACTACGGAACCCTACTTCGCGCGTGGCACGACATGCACTTGGCCGCTTATTTTTTAAATATACAGCCGTTTCAAGGTGGCCAAACAAGGTTGCCAGACTGCGGGGGCTTAATAATAAGCTCCTGTTGACACCCCCTGGGTAAAAATGAAGTAATAAGCTTTGATACTTTGATCAAACGCGAATATTCGCGTCACAAGGTCAGATCTGAATCCTGCTCGCAGCCACTCGCATTAATTGGATGGTTTAAACCAAACGAGACTTAGCCGACCTTGTGTCATTGTATTCTGAAATGCGGGCGGCCAGGAGCTTTACTAAGGACTCGAAACGATTATTTCTATTGAACTTCACTTAATTTATAATTTGCTAGGTGCTCCACGCGGTTTCACTTATCACAAAGGAACCGTTAATGTTTTAAGTGAAAAATTCTTTATGCGCGCTGAGCATTTTATTTCGTGGGTATTGAATGAGACGTCAATTACATAGCCCGTCACGCTGGGCTATGTAACGCTCGTACAAGTAAGTCTGCTCGAGTCGACAGGGGGAGCGAGAGAGATATAGTCAACGCGTCACTGCTATTTCGTATTTAACGTCGTCTTGATGAAGTTTTTACTTCTTTCGTGTGGTTTTAATGTCACACATTTTTTTAATACCATAGATATATTTTATCCCAGGGCTAGTTATCTACACTCTACATAATATTCAAATTTGCTTAATAATAAAGTGTGAAGGGGTAACAAACTTGCGCATAAAGTTTTACTATGGAAATTAACGTGGTTTTCACACATTTTTAAATAAAAACTACGGGTCACTTACGTCTGTTTTGAGCCGAAATATCCGACACTCTCGGTCGGTGACGCGCCTTGCACCCAAGGCAAGGCAAGGGGGTGTGCAAGGCGCGTCACCGACCGAGAGTGACGTGTGTGCTGCTCCTTTGAAAAAGACCGCCGAATGCGGTTGAAACTATAGTCGGATATTTCGGCTCAAAACAGACGTGAGTGACCCGTAGTTTTTATTTAAAAATTACGCATAAAGTTTCGCGTTTTTAACCGACTGCGTAAAAAAGAGGGTTATGTTTTTCGAGTGTATGTATACGCATGTTTGTATGTTTCAATATGAGCACCTACAGCCTAATCGGGTTGACGATTTGAATGCGCGAGGTGTCTTTGAATGAGGTGATTGAATGTGTTAGATTCGCCTTCGCTCCCTGAGTGTCATAGGTTTTTTTTTTGTAGTGATAATAAATAATAAAATAATTTAATTTAAAGTAATAAAATCATTTTCGTAACCTCCAACGATTTTTTTCATAATAAACAAGTGATTTTACTGCAGTGATTTTAAAGAATGCGCAATTTTATACATTTTTACAGCTATTTTACGCATACTTTTTCACGTAAAACGTACACTCAATAGCGTATCAAGCGTAACGAAATCTTAAGTTAAACTGCAAAAACCCAATTTCTGACGCCGGGTATTTTGTTTTTCTTTTAATATAGACACTTATTATATAACTATATTTAAATCATTTTTATAAAAGCTCTGTTATTATTATTCCAGAATAATTAAATTTATAAATAAGGACGAAACTAACGATGGTTAGCGAAGGTGTTATAGCTATAACATAAAGATAATATGGATACATATACAAATACATATTTTAGAACATAACCCTCCCTCTTACGCAGTCGGGTAAAAAGCTAAAAATAGGCCTGCGCCTCACCGTCAACTCGCTTGGTGTTAAGCGACATACACATACACCAGAAAAATATTAGATACCATCTCTCTTGTGCAGTCGGGGAAAAAAATCCTATTAATAAAGGTAAGGCTACACCAGAGCTTTTCAGAAGCATACTATGTGAAATGTTGGATTCACCTATGCCATATTGTAATTCTCACGATGCGTCTCTTTAGTGTAGGTACGATTCCATATGCATCAATATCTTTATCTTTATCTTTATCTTTATCAAGTAAAGTATTCATACCGCACAATCAGTTTGTAGCATTCACAAAAGCAATTACGGTGCTTTCGTGTGGAAGTACCGATGCCATGCTGAACGGGGTCATCTGACTGCCTTAGAGGCGTAATATTTTTTAACCGACTTCAAAAAAGGAGGTTCTCAAACCGGTTCAATTTTTTTTCTTCTATCTATGTTTTTTACTGCATAAGTCCGTCATTTATAGACCGATTTGATTTTTATTTATTTATTTGAAAGGATATACTTTCAGATTGGTTCCATAAATCATCATGAAAATCAGTTTAATATTTTAGTTTTTATAAAAAAAGCTATATTCTAGCTGTTTTGTTTTAAAAACTAAAATAAATGAAATCGTCTCAATACAAATCTTCCAAGTAAAACACAATTTCGTATTTTGAAGTCGATTGTTTCAGTTTTTTAAACTATAAAATTATTAAGAGCATATAAGACGGTTTTATTTAGCTTAACCTGTTTATTTGTTTGTTTGGGTCAAATTTAGTAATTGAAATTTTACCCCCTTGCAGTTGACGGATCGATCTGAAATTTGGTATACACCTTTAGTCCTGATGACAATATAATTTAGTATATTAAATTCTGTATTATTGTAAATCCAATATGGCCGCCGCCACAAAATGGCGGATTTCATATTTTAACACAACCCCCACAATACCAAATGAAAGGGCTTTTCTAGGATAATACAGTAAATACATTACCTACACCATTATCTTTCTTTTCAATAAAACCGTTTAACTTAAAAAGTTTTTTTAAAGTAAGTACTTATTTGTCTCCCTTTGTATAGACGAGTGCGCGGTAAACGCCTCTCTTAATTAAAACACTCATGCTTTTAAATGTGTATAAAATAATTATGCCTACACAACACGTGTCTAACAAATAAGGTCAAGTAAATCAACAATCCTTTGCAGAAATAAGTATTTATATTAAAAGCAAATATTCTTGTTACGCTAAGCTTTATAGCTTTATATCTATTATTTCGATCTATGATTTTTTTATTAACAACAGGGTGAATACCATCACGTTTTGACTGGCCTCACAGCTCAGTTGGTTGTATGACTGCCTTCTGAGCTGTAGGTCGTGGATTCGATCCTCACCCACGACACATATTTGTGTGATGAACATCGATATTTGCTCTGTGTCTGGGTGTTTCTATGTATCACAAATATATATGTATTTATTTACAAAAAAGTATATACGTATTGTATCAGCTATCTGGTTTCCATATATAACAAGCTTATACTTAGTTTGGGACTAGATAGTGCTATGTGTAAATATGAAGTTTAAATTAAATCGATTATATCATTTTATTTATGCTATTATCATAAAATTTAGTTAATTTATCATATGTGTAATTCTGACTTACCTGTAACATGTATGTTATTCAAGGTTAATAAATATTTTCATTCTGATTTTTATCAACTAACATTTATTTATCATTATAAACAATTGCGCCAATTAGGCGTGTAATGTAAAATCTCAAAATAGTAACACAGACGATATTGTGATCTGGGGGCACGCCCGTGCCCCCGCCATGTGAGCCATTTATACTATCTATAAATACAAGGGATACTAAAAATATAAATAAATAATGTATATATGTCGGGAAAAAGCCTGCCAACGCAGTCGGAGATTGCTTTACAAATGCAAGTTTATACTAAACTATTGTCTCAGAGACTACTCGTAATAGGTTTAGTTTCCACTAGTACATGACTCCAAATATCTGAATTTTAATACATTCGAATTGTGTTAATTTTACAATTGTGATATCAATCTATATTTCCAGACAGAGTACCCTTTGCACAAATTAGTGTAGGTAGATAGACGAGGTCAAGTGCAGATTGGCAAACTTCACTCCTCTTCATGAAAGTAAAGGATTTTCAGACGCGAAAATTTATCTACTATACCTATTTTCTTTTAATGTTTGAGTTGTCAGCAATATTTGTCAGTTGTCAGTTTACGTGCGTAAACGCAGTAACTTGAAACTAATTTGAAACCAGGACTTTTTCAGAACGCAAGTCTCAACTAGATTGCTGAATCTACATAGTTATAGTATAGCGACCGCAAGTTGCACTGAACTGGGCATGAAAGTATTTTATATATAATGCATAAATCGGTTTAGTAGTTTGGTTAGTTTTTTAAAACAATATTGCGCATTTTGTAATCGGTTTTACAGTTTTCCAAAACTATAATTATTATAATTGTCCTGATCTAGTTAAAACAATGTTATAGATCTACCTACACTAATACACTATTTTATACAGAGGAAAGATTTGTATGTTTGCAACGAATAAACTTAAAAACTACTGGACTAATTTCAAAGATTATTTCACCAATAGAATGCTATATTATCCCTGTTGGTTTGTTATATTATGTTTTCATGTTAGACGCATCAAATTTAGTATTTGGGTAAATTAATAGAGATATAAATATATAAAATAATATAGTTTTACGACAGAGAAGAATTAAATCAAGTTTTTTATTTATTTAGATTAACTCACAGATATGGATGAAAACTGCTACTATAGTTTTTAGAACTTGGCGATCTAGGACATAACTATTATATGTTCGCCGTCGATTCGTAGCTAACAATCATGTCTGTTGGTTCAGGAGGCTGGTGAGGATGAGGTGCAGCTGGACGAAGAGATGGACCGGGTGGTATGGAGCGATGGCGCAGGCGCCCCGCCGCCGGCGCCGACCACCGAGCCGCGTCGAGACCACGCTGCGCCCCCGCCGCCCTATACAGGTAGCCTACCTCACTTTATTCAATGCTAAAGTTGCTTAACCGTCAGATATGTGTTAGAGATATGTGTTAGACATATCAGCTAATAGAAAGGCAAAACTAAGCTACAAAACTATTAAGCATTTCTACTAAAGCTGAGTGGCCGCTCACACCCATAGCTTCTATTCTTAGCTCCAATTCCCAGCTCCCATCCATAATTTCCAACCGTAGCATTCATCCACAGCCGTCAGCATTAACCGCAGCTCCTGTCTACAGCTAATATCGTAGCTCCCATCCGTAGGTCCCATCCGTAGCTCCCATCCGTAGGTCCCATCCGTAGCTCCCATCCGTAGGTCCCATTCGTAGGTCCCATCCGTAGGTCCCATCCGTAGGTCCCATCCGTAGGTCCCATCCGTAGCTCCCATACGTAGCTCCTACCCGTAGCTCTCATCAGATATATGATAATAAATGATATATAATATAATAATATATAAATATGTACTAAAAGCCAACAGAAAAAATAAGTTAAATCTATTTGCATCACAAAAAAAGATTTTTCTGTGTTGAGTCGCCATGTCGGATCTTTTTCTTTAGTGTTTTTTTAGGGTAAGTTGGGTAAATACTGTGAAGGAGCATCAGATCTTATGGTTTTTTTATAAGTAGATATGAGTACAAGTAATGAAATATATATAAAAAAACGAAATTTACTCGACTATAAAATAAACCCTGTGATATTCTGGAAATAAATAAAACTAACGGCACTAAGCTCATCAAAATCAGCTTAGCAGTTTAAGTCGCAGAAGATAATATAAAAACATACATATGAAAATGCATTAATTTTGTTTGCCCTGCTTTGAATGGTACTCGTGCAATCGATCAAAACACTTTATTGACACCACAAAAGAAAATAACAATGTCAAAAATGTCAAAATATTCAGCTAAGAGAATGGCAAAAAGGGCAGGCAGTCTTACCACTAGAAGAGATATCTTCCAGATAACCTTCATTATCATCTTCATCGTCAGCGACATAGCACAGCGGATTAGTAAGTTGAAGTGACAGTGGGCAGGGCACACAGTACATAGAACTGATGGCCGATGGGGCTGAAAAGTTCTCGAATGGAGACCGGACACGAGATGGACAGATGACCTCATCTAAGTGGCGGGAAGACGCTGGATGCGAGCCGCTTTAAGACGTCTTTTTAGAAATCCATGGGGGAGACCTATGGCCAATTCTGGACGTCTTATGGCTGAGATGATGATGATGAAATATTGTATTGTATTGTTGCAGAAGGTCCAATGACAGACGCACAACGCATTGCGGCAGCCGCACGCGCTACACTAGCAAGCTTTCCAGAGCAACCGGTAAGTTTTTACTGTACTATATTTAGAGGACTTTCACTTTTTTCGACGAAAAAGTAACAAAAATTGTATTTTTACTTTTCTTATTTCACCAAATATTTTCGCTTTCTGAATAAGTCTTTCCGATTAGTTAATCGGGTTGTCTTCAAACGGGAGTGTATAGGTTCTTTCTTAGCGTTAGCCGAGTTGGCGGTCAAGCGCAAGCCTATTTTGGGATAAAAAATAATAATAGTGAAGTAGAATAGACAGAGGTATTATTATACTTTTTTTTTATATTTAGCTAGAAACCCTAGGTATCATGTGATAATTGTATACTTTTTTTTTTAAATGGTTCATGGAGTATCTCGATAGTTGGACAAAACGTTTGCCATAAAAGAGATTTTAAGAATACAAAATACTGATTTTGTATTTACCATTTAAGAAAAATATATATATTATTAATCATATTATACCTAGATTTTCTAGAAAAAAAAAAGTCATACATTACACAACAACAACATAATATACAACAATAAACAAAATTACGAACATAAAAAGAGTAAATCACTTAATCTTTATTTTCATATTATGCCAGTAATTTAACGTAAACATGTCTATATATTTAACCTACCTAGGTTAAAAAACCGTTTTCAAGGACTGAGTGTAATAAAATGGGATTTATTTTCTAAATTTAAAGCTCAACACAAAATATAAATCGGTTTAAATAGGTGAAAAAAAAACTATTTTTGTAATTTTTCGTGAAAAAATACAATTCACCGATTAGTGGTTAAAGATACAAATACTTTGACATGACTTAAAATAGAAGAAAAGTGCCCGAAACCGTGTCGAGACATGCATATATAGAAAATACTTGGCGAGTATTTTTTGTTTGGACTACTTTGCAAAAAGATCAATGACCTCAGTACTATGATGATTTAAGTGTTTTATAGATTTATCGCTATATCTCGAAAAGTTGTAATGCCGGAGTATTTAAAACAATTTTCATTGAATGTATTTAATTTGGTTAATCATGAATTTCTAGGTCCAATAGTTTATGCAGGGGGGAGGGGACACAAAACTGGAAGACAACGGTAACAATCGCAATTTTTTCACCTGTGGCGGGCTATATCTCGCACATATCACATGTGAGAAAAAAATGATATATCAAGCATTAGTCTAATTTTAAGAGACCTATTCAATAATACCCCGCACGATGGGGGGAGGTTAAAAAAAGTTCATCCCTTCTTTATATGTATGGGGTGCCACTCCTATTTATATTTTTTTTTTAATTTGTTCAACGGCGTTCTTTAACAACAGAACACATCTACATGACAAATTTCGTTTATGTAGCGCTGATCTGAGTCTTTGAGGTCTTTGTCATGGTAAAATTATAAGGGTTCCTCATAGTTACTACGGAACCCTAAAAAGACGTTTTACCGTCTCTTTATATAACGAACCTGTTTGTTGGGGATAAGTGCCATAAAGTTTTGAAAGTTCCTTGACGTAGTTCTTAGTTAACAAGGCTGAGTTAGGAAGTACCCGTAACTTCGGAGAACGCATTACGAATGAATAACAAAATAAAACTTATAACTGCCGATTGCACCTGATCAAAATGTCTTAATTTTTTACCCGATGCGCAAGAAAGGGGGTAATGTTTTTCGTGTGTACATTCGATTCGACCGCGTAATAATGAAAAACTGCGATTACGACGATGATAATAAAATATAGCCTGTGTCCTTCTACAGATTCTAAAGAATTTCTGTGCCACATTTCATAACGATCGGTTCAGCCGTTTAGCAGTGAAAAGGTAACAAACAGACAGAGAGACAGACAGACAGACAGACAGTGTAACATTCTCTTTTATAACATTAATTGAGAAGTTAGGATATACATATGATGTTTCTATTATTACCATCTACAGCCTAAATGGCTTAACCGATTTTGATGTGAGAAATGTCGTTATATGAATATATTCACTTAATGAATATTATTCACTTCCCAAGTGCAATAGGCTAAATTTTTTTGTAGTTTCACTGTCATCGATCTCAAAAGGCTCTCGCTAGATAGTTGGGTTAAAGGTCAGATACAAAAGGTAGTCATCCTAGATACGGCACACCCAATCAGGTTTCCTTAGTCTGTAGTCCTTACCGTTGTCAGCTAGAACCCTGCCTCTCTGCCGGCAGTACCCTAATTTATAAGTTTTAATAATATTCATGTTTATTACGTCTTTGTTGTAAAAAATAATATAAGAGACAAATATGTACTCAAATTAATACAACGCTCGCGAAAAATAAAAATAAAATACGTTTTCTTTGCCGCCTGTGAATAATTGATTCAGTCGGGAATATAAAAAAAAAACACATTTATTTGTACAACGGATTTAACTGTGCACAATTTTTCATCAAAACGTACACTCAACATCATATCAACTATAAAGTCACATTACGAAAATAGCTAGTATGCAGTCGAGTAGTTTGTTTTTCTTTTACCGTAGGTATCTACGCTACTTTTTAACAGACATCGAAAATAGGAGCTTCTAAATATTAATAACAACGATAAAAGATAGACAGACAAATTATTAATTTCCTTCTCATTGAATTCGGTAGATAGTCTTGCAGTTGACCGCCAGACGTTAAGCGATCGTTGTGATTACAAGATAGAGTAAAACAACTCAAAAACCCCCTACAAAAAAAAACGGCAAAACGGCTGAACCGATTTTGATAAAACATAGCCAAGAACACTATCGATGAAATCCTCTTTTAAACGAAAAAACTAGATCGATTTAAAGCTACCATGCCACAGACAGACACACAGATACATAGATACACACGTCAAACTTATAGCACCAATCTATTTGGGTCGGAAGTTAAAAATAACCATATAGAAAGCATAATACTTCACCAATTAGTAACTAGCAGCAACTAGCCAGCCCTTGAACTACGGACAGTCACAGAATAATTAACACATAGCTTACCACGTAAATAATGAAGGGTGTTCTGTAGGTGAAGGTTACACCGTGGCACTATCGCATATTCTGTGGCGCGAGTAGGGAGGGTGGCGAGACGGTGACATTCCTTGCTTCCACCACCATGGAATCAATATATCAGACATGATCCTGCCCTGCCTCACTAGTTAGGATGGTACGAACCGCGTCAGTACTGTATCCGGTTCCCTTGAAAGCAGCGGAGCGTCTCGCGCTTCGGTCTTCTGAACCAGACGAACAATTCTTTGATGATCCCGGACGAGGTATTTTCTGTAAACAACACGATAGTTATTGTTTTCTGTTCGTAGAATTTAGATAATTGCAATTTTAGTCAGTACATTACATATTTTTCCATACAACAGGAGAAAGTTGTTTTATTCTCCTAAGTATTATAAGATTTTGATGATTCTTTATTTTTTTTTCTTTTTTGCTCATTTTTTTAACTTCGAAGTTAAAACGATATTAAATTTTAATGAAAAATAAATTAAAATATGATTTTGGTATCTTTAGTCTCTAAAAAGTAGTGCTAGTGTAGTAAAAGTAGTACTACTAGTGACGTTGTGGGGCTCCAAGATGGCGTTGTTTCAATTAAAACATAGTCATAGCTAATGGTATTTATAATTCTCAAATTTGGATAACGTTTTTAGTGGTAGAAATAAGTTTTCTCATCTCTTCGTGATTTTTTTTATATTTAATATAAATATTTCTATATTTAAGTTACTCTGTATGAATGTACAATAAAGTTATTCTATTCTATTTATTCTATTCCAATTTGAACTACTGCTGGGGGACTGGATACATGCTTTGAACGCAGTCTAATTATTTACTTCCCCCTTTCAACCACAAAACTACAGCTTTACGGACATCTCACTCCCTCATATGGCGTTCAACAATAAATTTGCCGCCGTATCTCTTTAAAACCGGTACACACGTTTTAGAGTTACGTCACATTTTGATTATTATTTTATTAGGTGGGTATATATCTAATAAAAGTAAGTTGTCATCTGCGAACCGGGTGTGCTTAATTGCAATTAGTAAGTGCAAAAAAGAATTTCCATTGAGAAAATATGTCAATAAAGGCGGAGACAACACAAATGACGTCGAGAGAAATGGCGTACTCAGCGCTGCAACAGCCGGCGGCCATGGGGAGGCGAGGCGAAATTATTTGATCGCGACCGGCAAGGAAAATGCAGCATCGAGGGAAAAGTGCGTTTATTCCTGCACACGGAATATCAATTACGAGCAACATATATTTTTCGATAACTTTCAGTGTAAAGATAGCTTCTATAAGTTTTTGAGTGCATTGAAACTGCGTAGTAAATCGTGCGAATTCGAACAGTTATGTAGCAGTCTCACTTAAGCCGTGTACACACGTACGAACACGAACATAGCGAACACAAACATCAAACTTGAACATTTGGTTCGTACGTATGGACGGCATACTCGAACACGAACGAGAACATGGTTCGAATCAAGTGGGCGCACAACAGTCGTGAACTCTATCTTAGCCATGGCGGCGTCGTTGGAAGTGGTCGATTGTGAAGTAGCGTAAAGTTTTTTGGTGTTCTCAGTGATTCACGAAATATTTTTTCCTAAAGAGGATCGTAGGTGGTGGGAAACAGTTATATACAAAAAACTAAATCAAAATACATACATTACTTTTAGACTTCACAAGAAATAAGTGGACATTACAAAACCCTGCTAAAAATGTCAAGTACAGATTTTGAATATCTATTAAATCTAGTTGGACCAAGAGTTGTCAAAAAAAATTGTTTCGTAACATTTATAAAAACTCTTCGAACACCGTCCATACAGAACATACTAGTAGGATCGTCGCGAACATGTTTGACGAACAAAGTGTTCGATGTTCGTTAGTGGTACACACGTGCGAACATCGTTGTTGCGTATTATGCAACGCAACACATTTTTGTTCGTACGTGTGTACACGGCTTTACACAAATCATTGGATGCATCGAGGATACAGGTATACGAGAGAGAATGCTAGCAAAAACAAAGCTTAACTTGGAGAAGGCTGTCGCATGGTGCCGCGCCGCGGAACCTGCCGGCCGGCAGGCGGAGGCTTGCACTGAGGCGGGTAGACAAACCGGCAGCGGCACCGCCGTCGCCGGTGACTTGCCGGTCGCGCCGCCGGTGACCGCCGGCGTTGCTCGCCAACAATGTTGATAGCAGTAGAATTATCGATTTAGTCGAAATAGTGCATCGGCTATTATGTGTAGTTATTGCGGATGTAAGCACGGTCTCAATGGTCAATGCTGTAATGAACCAACTTTATTATAAAAAATATACATCAATACGTATATTTTTAGTTTTTATTTAAAACTATCGAGAATAGATATATGAATAAAAAAAACAGTAATTAAATAAATTAACAAAAATTAGATAAATCAATGAATTTAAAATAATTAATTAATAAAGCATAATACTGCGACTGGAAATGTGAGTCGTGGTTGTGTAGTTTAACTATCGACAAGCTCGGCGAATAATCTAAATCTTGTTTCTGTTAATGACATTAAAATCAATTTTAAGTTAGATAGCGAAACGGAAGCTTCCGTGATGCGAATTTAGAAATGCAGGATTTTCTGAAAAAATATTAAAGATAAGATTTTGTCATAAAATAATAAAAAAGTCTATGTCCAATTTCAATATTTTTGGCATTCATGTTTTTGTATTTTTTTTTAATATTTGACATTTTGATGTCATGTAAAATTCGCCTATTAGTACTTTTATTAATTTTCCCATTTACTTTCTAAAATAATAAAACCTCGTTTATATAGCTATGCCTACAGTATTGTCTTTTATTTATCATATATGTGGTGTTACTGTTAGAAGCGGTCTAAGTACATTTTTCAGGTCGATGGAATCTAAAATAAAAGGTTATGTATTAAATGAGAAGATTAGTCAAAAGTATTAAGCGAATTTTCTGACGTCACAACGTTCCCCACTAGAAAACTTAAAAAAATATATATGAAAGAACACAAATAACAAAAATATTGAAATTAGTTCCGTAAAATAGTTCAAAGTTTTTTAATAAAAGCATAAAATAAATACCTAAAATAATAATATTGTCAGAATTGCACAGTTTTTGTATATGTTAGTCTATACTGGCTTCTAAGCATGTATGCCAAATTTCATAATTTCATATATATGTTTGTATATTTGTATGTTTGTCCACGTATTATGCAGAAACTAGAAGTCGTATCGAATTACAAAAAATATTTTTGAATACATAAAGTTACCGTAAGTTTCATCAAAACCGGTTGAGTGGTTTTCAAGATATAGACTTAAAAAAATTAAACCGACTTCTATTTAATTAACTGAAAAGGGAGAAGAAAACAATCAAAACTGGGCGTCTACATAAGTAGGTACGTAAACCAACTATGGTGGTATAAACATTGGCAATACATACAGCGCGGGAATCATGCGGGAATGCCACAGCCTAATGGGCTAAGCCAGTTCTTCAACCTTTTTGAAGTCAAATGCCAATTGTTCTTTTATTTAGTATTTGTTATAGATAAATTAAAAAAGCATATACCAGTAGTTCTGATAAAATTAGACCTCTCGAGATTTTTACAACAATAAATTGTGCTTAATCGATTCGCAATTTTTTTAAAGAATTTATTTACCATTTTATGTAAATTTATAAATTAAACGTAGCTGAGAAGGATGAGCATCACCTATCAAACCATTTAACTATTTCTAATGGTATCATTATAATTATATTCTATGAATATCAATGAAATAGTATTTATTGTTGTTTTAGTTGTATACTATTGTATACAAGACTTGTAAATTTACATTTATCAATAAATTACTTTGACTTTGACTTTAACTAACTTTCGTACTTTGTTGACAACTTCTTAAACGATTTTACTTACATTATTATAATATAGTTTGAAATTATTGTTTAGACTTGAGTGTGTATCAAATTTTTCAGCCAGATATCAAAACCACCAAAAAAATTACCTCTTAAAATTGTCTTCCCTTTTCGAGGGAAATAACACTACAATCGATAATCGCCGACGATAAAATATCTATGAAATTGTAAACTAAGTTCCGTCAAGATTGGTTGAAAAATTGTCATATTTTTCAACCAATCTTAATCGTAATTTATCAATATCTGCATCTGAACGAAAAACAATTATCGAAATTGAGCAATGTATAGGGATAGAAATTATTTTTCTCTCTGTGTATGAACAAGCGCGTGTGCGGTAAAATTTTCTCTTAGACTTTCACTATGAAAGCCTCCGCGAGCCGCGGATTTTAACCCTTGGGCTGATCAGGGGCGGAATTCCGTCCATCCACCTGTATGTTACAACCATTTTTTTTTTCAGAGTCTATTACCACTATATATGTCCATGGTCATATTATCTATGAACGTTGACCTTGCCTAAGACCGCTAATCTTGTAGAATTTTACCTAAACATTCTTATGAAAGTTTGAATGCGTGCCAACGGCTGAACGACGGATAAGGAATATATTATCGAAACTAAAATCCATCGCGTGTAGATGAATCAATATAAAGTCTGTTTACTTATGTTTAGTTAATACTTTTAATAATTTATTTCTTAGACACTATTTTTCATTATCTGAACTTGTAGTTGAACTTGTTGCAGTCGCGCCAATCTGTTTAAAGGAAAATCGAAGCCCTGGGTCGCCAAGATACAGGCATTGCCTAGTTTGGGGCCCACTGATACATAACTTAGACTAAGTAATACCTTACTGCCATAAAATTTACCTTTTTGTACATAGTATTTCAACAATGTGTTTAGCAAATAAAATTTTACTTTTCTTTACTTTACTTTATAGTTCTATCGTGGCAAAAACAGGAACTAATTTTTGGAAGTAGGTATACTATGGTATTCTATGGTCTCGGCTGAACAAAATAATGAAATAAGGGCAGCAGCGCCCTCCATGCCACATTAGTTCTCTAGCTCGCTTCTCTAGTTGGACAGACTACGATATGTTGATTTCTTTTTGATGAGCATTTGAACGATGAACTGTTCAGCTGAGGCTTTGGTTTTAAAAGTAGTTCATTCACAGTAGTCCTTTTCCAAAGTTCCTTATTTCCTTCGAAAGGACTATACTTTTTCCCAAATTTTCCGATTATTTCAAAGGGACTACTGTGACGTTATTTACTTTCTCCTGTCACAGTCATCCGCAGTCGTGATAGTAAACGGGCTCATTTCAAATGGCTGCACATTTCATAGTTATGTTAACTAACCAACTTTGGCAGGCCAAAGGGACAGAATGGCATTCCAGTAGTCCCTATAAAATAATTAAAAAGCACCATTAGTCCCTATAAAGAACTTACAAATTCTATTACATACATCGTTTTGCGAGCGATGCATTACAATTTTAACTGAATAATAATGTAGTCTGATAGTCTAGACACAATGATAACGACAACTCAAAATTCGTCAAAAGATCTGTTATTTAAATTTTTATACGAATCTTAAAAGGCCAAATGGGATCCGACAGCCCCAGATAGTCACTGCGACCTTAACAGATCTATTGGTACATCCGCTGCTTCATTACACCTCTCCAAGTCCAATTATAGCTGATCTTAATCAGTTTTAATTACATATCTGTATCGTATTTGATATTTTATTAATTTGTTGACAACAAATTAGTAAAATAACAATTACGATATAATTTATTATTTGTAAAATTGTTCAATTTTTTTATCATCATCATCATCTAAGTCATAAGAAGTCCACTGCTCGATTTAGGCCTCCCCCATGAATTATTAAAAAGACCGATTGGAAGTGGCCTGCATCCAGCGTCTTCCGGCCACTTGTATAAGGATTTTTTTATCGTTCACAAGGTTTTCGCATATGGAATTTGACTAACTTCCGAATGACATCAATAAAAGAAAGACTTTTCATTGATCAAATTAAAATTGAAGAGGTTAAAACCTGTAGCGTTAGAGAAGTATGTCAATTATTGCGAGCGAGTGAGTTTCTTTCTTGGATATTGTTGGAAAGAATCTTACTAGCGTAAACTTGCATGCGAGACAAATATTGGTACCAAGTTCCTATGCAGGCGGTACCGGGCATCCTCTCTATTAAAATATACGCCATAAATCCATAAAAGTCATTTAATTTCAAGGTAACTACGTTAATAATACGGCTGCCGGTGCCATAATAATTAGATTAAGCCTCCGAAGGTCTCGTACAGAAAATTCGCTTAACCTTATATCTGCTTGAGGATGAATTTATCGTTTTTGCGACATATTCGGTTGTAACTTTTTTTATGAAAACTGAAAAGTTTGATTTGTCCATCTTATTGCCACCATTCAAGTAACTATGCATCGATATTTTTGTTATACTACTCATCTCTACGAAGATCAGTTCCATACCATGCTAATCTATTACTACATACAAACATAGATTCATATTAGACATACATATATATGCTCGAAAAACATTACCATCCTTGGGCTGTCAGGTAACAAATGTATATATTAAAAGAAAAACAAAATAGGTACCAAACTGCAAAAAAGAAGTTTTTACGGTCCAGCTTACCATTTCGATACGCTTGATATGATGTTGAATGAACGTTTTTTGTGAGAAAATAGGCGTAAAATCGCTGTAAAAGATCATAAAGGCGCATTCTTTAGAATAATGCTAGTAAAATCACTTGTTTATTAAGAAAAAGTTCGTTGGAGGTTAGGAAAGCCCGCATTTTTTTATTTTTGCAAGAGATGTATTATTATTATTACAAAAAATATAGACTATGGCACTCAGGAAGTGAAGACGAATCTAACGACACCTCGCACATAAAAACGGTCAATCCGTTTAGGCTGTAGGCGATCATATTATAGAAACATACATACATATATTCGAAAAACATTACCTTTCTTCTTACGCAATCCGGTAAAAATATATCTAAGACTATATTAATTTCATCTGTAACGTCACCATCTAGCAGCGATCAAAACATTTAAAAAAAACGGACAAGTGTGAGTCGGACTCGCCCACCGAGGATTCCATACAAACTACTAGATAAAAGGGAGAAATCATATATTTTTTTATATATTCCTTCATAAACCGAAAAATATACATCGTAAAAATATTTAAAGCCCTGTTTTAGCTTCTGCTCATGAAGCTCTTAATCCTATAAGGGCTCTCATCCTATAAGGGTTCCGTTTTTTCCTTTTAAGGTACGGAATCCTAAAAAGGTTATTATTTACCGTGGGTCGGATGACACGTTAATTTGTAGGACCCACTTTTTTATGCTCAAATACAGCAATTGTCAAGCGAGATCAGGAACCTCCCGTCGGCTTAGTAATTCTGACACTCATCTACTCAGTCTATACGATCTTACTTTTTATTGTAAATAATAATCATCGTTCATTGGTTAGTGTATCAGTTAATACCTATAAATGGTCAAGACTGTGTTGAGGCTCACATGTACATAGTAGAGTTCTGTACCTCTACACAACAAAACGCTTGTCGTATTCGACAGTGTTTTTTTATTATTATAATTTATTTATTTTGATTCTTAATTTAAAAATTTTTACAATACAAATATAAACATATAAAAATAACATAAATATTGTAAAAAACTTTTTATTATTATTATTAACACTACATTGCTAATTGCAATGATTTTTTTACAGTAGTACGTCTTAAATATTATTCATATTTTACTAATACATATATTGTAATTATCGTATCATCATCATCATCATCTCAGCCATAAGAAGTCCACTGCTGGACATAGGCCTCCTCCATGGATTTCCAAAAAGACCGATTGGAAGCGGCTTGCATCCAGCGTCTTCCCGCCACTTGTATGAGATCATCTGTCCATCTCGTGGCTGGTCTTCCTACGCTGCGCTTGCCGGTACGTGGTCTCCACTCGAGAACCTTTCGGCCCCATCGGCCATCAGTTCTACGTGCTATGTGTCCTGCCCACTGCCACTTCAACTTGCTAATCCGCTGTGCTATATCGGTGACTTTTGTGTGTGTTACCAGTGATGACATACGGCACTGAAACGTGGTCCCTAACTATGGGCCTTATAAGGAAGCTCAAGGTCACGCAACGAGCTATGGAGAGGGCTATGCTCGGAGTCTCTCTACGAGATCGAATACGAAATGAAGAGATACGTAGACGTACAATTATCGTATATTCAATTTAAATTTTCATTGAAAGTAATATGGTTGTATTACCAGTCTTCTGTATCTGCCTCTATGGTTAAGCGTTAAGGTCTAATACTTTAGAATATTATACATCAAAGATGACTTTTTTTCACCAAAAGGTCTTTGCATCCATCGGCTTTGCTTTCATATGTTCGGATGTTTGTTTATATGTTGGTACTAGCATACAAGTCGTGTTTTTCAACTAATCTTGATGTAACTTTGCATACGAATCACATCATCACTTGAGATCTTATATTTTCTGAAAAAGGAAAGAAAAACTAGTTGCCAAGGAGCTACTTAGTCTCCAGCACCGCCGTAAAGTAGCATGTCTGTCTATATTCTACAGGATTTATTTCGGGATGCGCAATAGCTTCACTATTTTCAAGGCTAGAGTGAATAGATATCTTCTAGATCGACGAGCTCCATCCTCGGCCTCACCGTCGCTTAACATCAGGCGAGTTTGGTTAATAGTAGATCTATCTTGCATAATAATTACAAATTATTGTATTTGGATGAGATTGGTAATTTTGTTATCTCGTATATACATTACTTAAATTGTTAATAATAGGTTTGTTATAATCTTGAAACCTAATCGTGGTCAAAGTTCATTACAAAACTTTTCTAACAAATCCAAACACAGCTATGATACGATGTTCCATCATGAAGTTCTAGTTCATATCTTCCGGCTCCATCATCAGATCAGTTCGACAGTACCATATTATTGTATTGTCATCAGAACTACATACAGCTGCCAATTTTCATGACGCTACGATCCTTGGAAGATGGTTAAATTACGAGTAGTTACCTTAGATTTAATTACATAGTTACATACAGGTCGACCTAATAATAGCGTGTTAAAAATTTAACTAGGTAACTTATCGATATAGTATCTTCATTGGCCGAGGTGATTTAACCTGATGTTTGTGTCGCCAGTTACACCCGCCGTCGACTGAGGACCGGCATGTGCAGTTCGACGGCGCACGCGCAGACTTGCAGCCGGATGACGTCGATGACGAACGGCGCACCGAAAGGAATGCGTGAGTGTTGAACACTTTTCTTCGTGATAGTGATAATTTATGACATTTC
Organism: Lycia hirtaria; assembly: GCA_947563715.1. Lineage (NCBI taxonomy): Eukaryota > Metazoa > Arthropoda > Insecta > Lepidoptera > Geometridae > Lycia > Lycia hirtaria. The sequence goes on from OX387386.1 coordinate 19,708,585, forward strand.
GAACACTTTGTAGTATCCGTGGTCGCAAGTCTATCTAAATGACAGATACAGACTGTCTTAGTTAATATTTGAGCCGTTTGGTGTCGAAACTTTGGGTCCGTGGGGACCGGGAGCTCATCTCATTTTCAAAAAATTATCTGAGCGCCTGATCGATGCCACGCGTGACCAAAATGCTGGCGCGTATCTGGCCCGACGCATAAGCATTGCCATTCATCGTGGCAATGCGTGCAAATGCTGGGTACGCTGCCAACTTGTAGTGGGTTTGAGCATTTGAATTATCTTTAGACCTTTATCGGTCTGGGGTGATCGATGTGCTTTTTGTGTAGTAGTTTAGTTACTTGAGTCTGTATATTGTTGTGTTGTAGTTAATAAAGGCACTTGCCCCTAGAAAAATAATATGATATATTAATATCTCCCGACTGTTATTTATCCTCTGAATGCAGAAGTGGCTCATAATGTCAACAGGTCTCGCAGTCCGTTGTTTTTTTTTATTTAATGCCCCCGGATCCCATGAATGTCGGCTTATTCTGCCAACAATCTAAAGTTTCGAGTACTTACAATCTTGGAATATTCAAGGATAGAGTGAATGGATATCTTCTAGATCGACGAGCTTCATCCTCAGCCACACCATCGCTTTGGTGATCAATCGTAGATCAAACTAATATAAAAAAAACTTATTTCATAATTTCAATAGATTCAACGTCAGGTCTTAAAATTATGTAAAACAAAAAGGAATAATTCCGATTTATTAATTTCATTGAGGAGTTAATTTAAAATTTCAGTTTCTCTGGTTTGAAAGTTCACAATTGTTTTTCAACTAGCTAAATATTGCAATTCAAAACATAAAGCTGTTCAAAGGTAAATGAAATCAGAAAAGCGGAAGCTTATAGCGTGCCTTTTGGGTACGGAAATCTAAAAAAAAACCATAGCTTCATCCATCAGCTTCGGAGCTTATGTAGTTTTCGAGATTTGGTGATTGGTCAGTGAGTCAAGAAGTGTTAAGTATTTAGGTTTTTCTAAACATATACCGGGTTATTCAGGTGACCAAGTATTAAGCCGAAAGGAGGTCATAGTAAGGAAGAGGTTGTTAAGAGTTTAAATGGAGTTATGCCCATAGTAAAAGTTGTTCATATTTATGAGCACCTATTAATTGTGCTAACAGAAGATCTTTGGAGCAGAATTTTCTTCTGGCACTTTACCTCGTTTTATCTTGACCTTTTTAACGATTTTTCTCATATTTAAAATTCTTATTTGGATTTGAATGCCAAATGATTTTGCAAAATATTTTTAAAATCGGCCGGAAAAGCCGACTTTGAATCCTCGCTTTTCAGGGGGAAAATCTCCACCCATCAAAAAACGCCGACAAAACATTTGAAATTGTAGAATCTGTATGCATACTAAGTTTTACCCGTTTTATTTAGGTAGTTGAAATATAAATATAATAAGCCCGATGGTCAGATGATATTTTTTTGCGCATTACACAAATTATACCAACATCCAAAACAACATCCTCTCAGTCGTAAGCTACTTTTGCCAATTAATGCGCAGACCTTAGCCCACTTCGTGCGCTCGGTCATTGACCTCCTTTCGGTAGGACAGGGCAACCAGGGAAGGGCAGGGAAGTATAATGACATAACAGGGAATATGTAATCAGTTCACCGAACCGATTAGTTGATCTGTTTTCGTACGCTCGTCGCCGTCAGCTGTGTACGTTTTGTGACACATGTGACTTCGTACCTAAACTACATATCTATTGTGCCAGGACCGTGACAGACGCACTTTCAGAATGTTTTGTATGAGTCGGTCATGATGACGAAATTATCGCTTTGAAAACGAAATTTTACTCGGAAAGTAAATACAGTTTCATTTTTCTTGCTTCAAACAAGTTAAATTTGTTAGAAAATCATTTAGAAAAAACTGAAAAATATGATTTTCAGCTCTGTTGTTATTTTTTCTTATATCAGTAAATACTTATTAAGTACGTTTATTTACTGTTACGGTATGATAATTACTAGTCATTATTGCTAAGCCCCTCTTAAATTGCAATACTCGAAAAGTGTTATATGTGTTATTATTTATACGCTTCCTGAGTGGGTCTTTCCCGATAGATATAATCTGGGTGTCTTTAAATCGCGAGCGAATTAGTTTCTTCTAGGTAAGCGCGATCCGCGCGAATGGCGGCGCTCTTTGATGTCTTGCCAAGTAATCAGTTGTAATATAGTGTTCAAAGCATAAACGTAATCTATTGGAAATTTCGTTCTTATTTACTTATCTTTTTACCGATTTCTAAAAGGAGGTTAACAATTCGACTGTACTTTTAGTGTTCCGTACCCAAAGGGTAAAACGGGGCCCTATTACTAAGACTCCGCTGTCTGTCCGTCCGTCTATCACCAGGCTGTATCTCATGAACCGTGATAGTTAGCCAGTTGAAATTATCACAGATTATGTATTTCTGTTGCCGTTATAACAACAAATACTAAAAAACAGAATAAAATAAATATTTAAGGGGGCTCTCATACAACAAACGTGATTTTATTTTGCTCGTTTTTATAGATAATGATAAGGAAACCTTCGTGCACAAGTCCGACTATTTTTGACTTCCGACTTGGCCGGTTTTTTATGTTTTTACTCGTATAACCTACGTCATTAATAAATCGACTCGAAAAAAATGTTTGAAAGGATAATATATTACTTGCAGATTGAATCCATAAAATTTCATCAAAATCGGTTCAGTTCATAAACGAAATAGATCACCGTCTCGCGATGGTAAGCGACGGTGTAACATAGGTGTAACGTTGATCTAAAAATAATCTATTCACTCTAGCCTTGGAAATTCCTAAATTTTAGTTCTCTGAAAACAGGGATTTCGGCAAAAAGTTTCACTCCCATACAGTATGCATCAAAAAGGTGGATCGAAATCTTTGTGTGTACGGAATTTTGGTATTTCAATTTCATTTCATTAATTTTTCACTAGAACATCTAGAATAATGTGTTTCTGATACATTGTTGTTGGTATATATATATTGATATCTTTATCGGTTCTTTTCTTTGTATAGAACCCGCGCGATCAGCTCTTTTGCCAGTGTCAAATATTAAGCTTCGTTTAAGTTTCATTGATAAAGTAGTAGCCACAGTCTGATGCAAGTAAACAAGTCATTCTCAAGTAAACTAGTCATTCCTCAGTAAAGTGATGGTGATTTTATTGGAAGGATCTCCAGTGTTAATTTGGTGGACTGCTGTTCCGTAAAAACGTGTATCCATCAAAATAGAAATTTTTAATATAGTTCTAATTTCAAAAATAAATAAATAGAAAACTATAAAAAAGGTTTGGTTGGCCACAGTTATGTCGACATCATAAAAACACGTTTCAGAACTTTATTTCAGTTTCCCCACACACGTCTGTGTCAGTGCGTAAATAATCATTTTTTTTTATCAGCCCTGTTTGTTCTCAGGCCATCTTCTCATTGTGAGAAGGATTAGGCCATAGTCTGCCACGCTGGCCAAGTGCGGGTTGGCAGACTTCACACATCTTCAAGATCATTGAGAACTCTCAGACATGTAGGTTTCCTCGCGATGTTTTCCTTCACCGTTTGAAGTTGGCGGCAATCAACAATACGCACATAACTTCGAAAGAGGTGCGTGCCGTGGGATTCGAACCCAGGACCTGCGGATCGCAAGTCAGACGGTCTCCCGACTTCGAAAGAGGTGCGTGCCGTGGGATTCGAACCCAGGACCTGCGGATCGCAAGTCAGACGGTCTCCCGACTAGGCTGAAACCATAAATAATCATAAATTTATGAAAAACCGCAATTTTTACACCATTAACATAGATTTAGGAAGACAAAACAAAGTGTCGACATTTTATTATCCTGTTCCCGCCAAACACTTCATATTTACCATTTTGCATTGCCTAAGCTTACAACAATATCAACGAGGTTACGATTTAAAAGTAAATAATGCCAGTTCGTTGCGTCGTGAATGTGTAAGATTCAAATAGATGCAGGTGTTCTGGTTAGTGACAATGTTATCGTATTACATGGCCTCTGACACCTATTTAGAGATCGCTGACGAAAAAAATACATTAAATTATCAATTAACAAACACATACAAACCACATACCAGACAGACATGAAGACTCGCGGAAGTGACACAAGGCATCGAATCGTGCCAAAAATAGTAAGTCTCTTGACATTGGCATTGTCTCAAGTATCGGCGCGTGCGTCGGTCCACGGTGAAGAGTTAATAGGGCATGAAGTGTAAATACTAGGGTATAGGGCTAGTGCGGTGCTTGTGGCCCAGCCATGCCAATCCCCTACACCCGCGCCTCAGGGGCAGCGCATCCAAATTTAAGCCTTAAGCCTTAAATTTTTAAAATCGCATACTCAGGAGTTATTAGTAATTACTCATTTGCCTCACCTTGGGTTCGCCTACAATGCCACTTTTATTAACCGACTTCGAAAAAGGACTGACCACTTCCACTGACACGTTTTTCTTTGCAAAAGTGTCAAATCTTGAGGTTTTTCGTATAAACATCTGCACATTTTCTAATCTGCGACGACAAAGCATTTGACATTCAATGACAAATATCATTCTTGAAAAAGAAACGAGTGGGTGAAGAGAGGTCTCTTTAAAAAGTTTACAATCGTGAGGGATTTATTGAGCTTGAAAAGTAAAACCTACTTACTCCTCATCCAATGTGTATAAGGATAAAATAGAGTTACTTCAACGCTGGAGCGCCTTGTTTAATTATTATCCTTACTTATATTACAAGTATTATTATTATTATAGTAAACGAAATAACGTACTTTGAAGTCGGTTATTTCATTTTTTTAAACTATAAAATTACGTTAGATAGGTACATATCAATTCAATCAACTAAGTCAAAAATTAGTCATTGACTGCTCTGATACTTCATTGTCTCACCTAAAGGATCTAGAACCATATTTTGCACAGAGTATTTATTCAGTAGTTTCGACTGTTTTTACAACTTCCAATCCAACATTGAGAATGTAATGCCGCGGTCTCAAACTCGTGCGAAGATTCGTGTCGCGTTTTCGTTTAAAACTTCTTGTTCGATCTCCAACTAACAAGTTTGGACTGACCTCTTTACAGTTTACAAAGTTTAAGATACTTCAATTGATATCCGAGGACAACATGGAAGATAGTGTTGCGCTTTGTCTTATGTTGGAAAATAATCAATTTGTTGATTTCACGATACTAGCTGTTGGAGGTTTGAAAAAACTGATTCTAATTCATATTCCTCACTAAAATTATCTACAAAATTCAAAGTAGATATATCTTTTTCTCTGTATGTTGAACGTGAAAATGTAACAACCCTTTTACAATCAAAATCCGATCGTTCTAAATTTTCTACAGAGATAGCTGATATATAACCTGAAATTAGACATCATCATCATCATCATCATAGGCCTTATTTCATCTTGACAGATGATTTAAACAGCGTCAGAAGTTAGACATAAGCTACATTATATCTGCATACCTACATAATAGTTTTACAAAATGCTGCCATTTCAATTAATTTCCATAATTTTACGGCAGAATCGAAAGATCCCAACCATAGACTTCTATAGATACCCCGAGTGTATGCACCTAGCGTGTCAAGTAAGATAAAAAATGACAACCAAGATTTATTTACTTTCAGGTGATATATACTTCCGATTTGATATACTAGCGTACAAGGCGCGCGGATGCATTGGGTTGAATAGATTTCGCGCGGATGGAACTTTCTATCACAAAATTGTTTATGAGACGTCACAGTCGGTACCAAAAATGTGGCACGCAAGCTTTTCATATAAATTAAGTCGCATGCTCCATCTACAGTCTGTGATCGCAACAAATACGCACGGAGTGTAGTCAACCGCATGAACGTTCAAACGGTTGACTACACTCTATGCGCTCTGTTTTGTTTTGTTGCGACAACGTTGTCGCAACAAGTGATTATCATGTGTACTTATAACTGTTACGGAGACAAAAATTGGTTGACACACATTTCCTTGAATAAAATTTGGCTCATTCACGTTTATTTCGAGTCTAAATATCACAGTATTTACTGGAACGGCCTTCACATGTAATTATGTAAATAATAAATCTTCAAACTCGAAATTAACCAATAATTGTCGCATCGGTTTGAAACTCTTTAAATGTATGTACTCATCTAATACCTATAACAACTACAATAATTGATTACACCGAGCTGACATGATTACGCATTCTAGAGGTGGACATGGACTCTTCGATGGTTGGTAGTAAAGCCCTAGATTTTGAGGTTAATCGGTTTGTTTTAATAATTCCAATACAATACATCACATTTTATTCGAAACGGCTTCGTGCATACTTTCTCACGATGATATTGATAATTATTTTCTTTTTCTTTTAATTTATCTAAATTGTTATCCTTGAGCACGAATACATTGGTAATTTATTATCAAAGAAATACGTAGTAAGATCCCGAAGAGAACACAAATTTTCTTGTTTTATAGCAAAAAAAACATCCCGATCTCTTAATTTTCAATACTATTGGAGAATCCTTGAACAAGGGTTCCTATTATTTTTTTTTTTTTTTTTTAATTAAAAATTGATTCAATTGAATCAATTCGAGCTTTCCATATAGCACAAAGCTTTTTACAGGTGTAGATTTCCATTATATTATGTAGATACATACATAAGTCCTATTATTATATTTTCCAGGCATTTTGGCTTAGTTCTCTGTAGTAGTCAATGACAGTTTTAAGTAGATCAACAGACAGACGGACGTATTCGGAAACATTTTTTTTTATTTATAGACATGTACTACCTACATGCATGCTATATGTACAGGCACATCACAGCACAAATTGAAGAACTTATGGTTTACAATCTTTAACATCCTGGTGGACCCATCCAGTTAGAGCTCATATTTTAAGTCATCGTGAGTACCTTTAAAAGCTTGTGCCTGAAAAAGTATTTCCTTTTTTAAAATTAAAGCTATATTTTTTTATTATTATATTATATTTTTAAATTAAACAACAACGACGCTTTCTTTAATCCGTTCAATTTCCTCTCTTACGCTCTGAAATAAAAGCTCAGGCAATATAATTAAGTACGGCAGCACTACGAGTATGTACTTGTAAGATCCTCGTCTGAACCTTTGTTATTTCTTATAAAAGAGATTATTCTCTGCGCCGCAATATGATTTTTTTATGAATAGGACTTTTGCTGGGTTCGTTACGAAATTAAATCGATTATCCGTTGTCCCCCAGTTCCGTGTCCCCAACAAATGAGTACCGTCTTAGTTTTAAAGATTATATTTGGCAACATATTGCGTAACAATACAATATGTACTTACCCTAAAATAACATTATCAGACAGCACGTGACGCAAACTCCAAGTTAAACCCACAATACCGCGTCCACTGGACTCGGCGAAAAACACGTTTAGTCTCACTTTGACCATTCCCGTGAATCGCTATCTCTTTCTACTTCCACCATACTATAATTTCTTCATGTCGTTCAAACAACCATTCACTCATGGATAGCTCTACTCAGGGATCTGAACCTATTCTGTTGCTATTGTATTTTAGCCACTACTATTTATATTATCATCAACATACCTAATAGATTTTTCTCTTGCACAGACGCCACTTGCACCACAAATCGCGCAAGTACTCCTTGCAAGAGGGCGCTCGAGGCGGCGGCGGCACCCCCACAGAGGGCGGCGGCACTCCCCGGCCTGATGGAGAGGAGCTGAGAGAAGCAGACCGGGCTGAGCTGCTGTCACACAGGAGTGACGATCCGAAAGCTTTAAGAAGACATCTCATACAGCCCAGGGTAAGACCCTTGTTAGATCTTATATCGGCCAGCGCATGCTTGAGAGATTTGTAATGGTCTGTTACAATCGAGGATCGCGATAATCACAGATTGAGTGAACGAACTTGTCAATGGCCGACGAGCGACGTCACTGCCGTATATTGAAGTATATATTCATCTTCAAAAGTCAAAGTTCTTTGAGCTAAGATTTCTTGAATGACAATTATTTCTTAGGTTTTCACAAGGATTCTTTATAGAGGATCCTTGGGTTTTCACTATATTTCACTATTACTTGGGTTATTATTAAAATATAAGACCTGGTCGTAACGAACATATTTAAGTCTAGTGAAAATAAATCTTTGGCTGATTCTTCAATATTAGATTCACAATAATACCCGATTTATAAACTAGCTGCGGCCCGGAGTTTCCCCACAACAACTATCCAATCGCGAAGAGTGATTTTCTTAGTATAAATGTTACGCTTGATATGATATTGAGATACCTTTATTAACTTTATATCTTTTTACTATATGTTTCAAAGAGGATTGTTAACAATATTTATGGTAAAATCACTTATTTATCATAGGGGATACATAGGGGATACTACGGAAAAGTATTTTTTTTTACGAGTCTTATTATTATGACACTTGGAAAGTGAAGACAAATTTGACGACACCTCGCACATCAAATTTATGTCCAAGTCTATATCAAATTCGATCAAGCCATTTTGAATGTACGAGACAATTTAGAAACATACATACCCGCTTAGCAATACAAGCACATAATATATACATACACGCGAAATACATTAGCTTCCTTCTTACGCAGCTCTGTAAAAAGATAAGTAGTCATATCGCTTCTGAATCAGATATTATTCACCAGGGGTCTACGGTCCACGTCGGCCGCAAAGATGGCGAGGACAGTGAAAAGCTGTTGCACATTCTGTCAGACGCTGCTTACAAGTCGCGGTTCGACCGCAGCCCACACGCGGTAAGACCATCCTTATCACCACCCGAATACCACTCCTAATCATTTTAGGTATTCTTACGCTCTATCAGCGTTAGATAAAACAATATTAATCTTAAAGGTTTATCAAAAAAAGTAGATTAGTTTCGCAGTGCGAATCCATTAGTTTGCAGATATCTGTAGACCTGATCACACCTTGTCACATGCTCCTGGCAAGGTGATAAGATGGCTTCAGAAAAAGATCTGAGCGTGATGCAGGTGTTCGTGCAATTGGACGAGCTGCTTTCTGGCGAGGATGGGGAGGCGGAGTGGAAAGAGACAGCCAGGTGGATCAAGTATGAGGAGGACGTGGAGGAAGGGTCGGCGCGATGGGGCAAGCCGCACGTCGCCAGCCTCTCGTTCCATTCGCTGCTGAACCTGCGCCGGTGCCTGGAAACAGGAGTGGTGCTGCTTGACCTAGATGAGAAGGATCTGCCTGGTGTCGCCTACCGGTACGTATATTACTTGTATCTTTTCCAATGGTACAATGAAAGAAAGGTTTAAGTTTATACTGTCCCGTTCTCAAAATATCCCATGGTTCCAAAAATGTCCAACATATCCTTTGCCCAAAATGTCCACTTATCAAAATCGCACAGGATAGATCTCAACCTCATGTATTACGAAACGTAATACAACTGATAACAAGAATGTGTAGACTGATATCCAATCTATATTATGTCATCGAATACCTACTTCAAAACAGACATCATATTTTTTATATTTTCTCATCTAAGACTATGTATATAATTAAATAAGTAGAGATGAGTTAGAAAGCCTACTTCCTAATAACTTTTCCGGAGGTACCTATACCTCAAAAAAAATGAATAGTGTGTAAATAAACCCTATGAGCTTATGTGCCTTGTTTCCTTTGAAATCTTAACGAAGAACCTTTCTAAGTTCCGCTGTCTGTTTTCGCTAGAAGTCTGCTACTAATTGTTTTTTTTTTATATACTTTTAGTATTTTCATAAGGAAGTGAAACGAATGAGGAATTTTCAAAAGAAGTAGTTTCAGATATCCTATTATCTTGTCAGAGTGATGAGTTAAAAGTCAAATTCTAAATGGTAGGATCTACCATAAATGGTCACACTGCTTGAAACGTGTACGTTAAGCTCTGTGTGATATTTTCTTTCTTTGCGTGTGTAATTATGCTTACGCCTATATAGGAGTACCTATGCAATAAAATATGCCTAGAAAGACGTGCACATAACATATATCTATGTAGTACCTATAAGCAGATCTCGTTACGTAAAAAGAACGCTGTTGTTCGCGCTTACCTGTCGCTCAGCGTTTTTTTTTTTACTTGACGGGACCATACCTAGGGTACAATGTCACATGTGAATTTGCCTGACTTCCAAATAACATCAGCAAAACTTTGGTAGTTGTTTTTGTTATTAGAATAAAATTCGAATGGTTGATACCGCTCGTTGTCAGCGAGGGATCGAATTCTTCAAAAGAAAAAAAGTCATATCATACTTACTAGGAAGTCTTACCTACATACCTCACCTACTGTCACGTTTACTACGACCACTATAACTACAGTTCCCGTCGCGTAAAAAGAACGCTGGTTTATTCGTAAGCGCGAACAAACCAGCGTTCTTTTTACGTGACGGGACCTATACCGGCACGTAAGTTTAGCGCTGACCGTCATTGCGCAGAAGTCATTCACCCCTGTGATACCTAATTTTTGACTTCTGCGCAATGACGGTCAGCGCTAAACTTACGTGCCGGTACTCAGTACTCACCATAAGAGTTAGGGCATATTGCGGGCTCAGTTGACCACCGAATCATTGTAACATTATGAACAACAAAGAAAACCATACTGCGCTGCCCTTTGCTCATTTTTTACCGACTTCCAAAAATCGAGTTTCTCAATTCGATTGTATGTTTGTTCAGCGATTACTCAGCCAATTATGGATTGTATTTGATGGTTCTTTTTTTTTTTGTTAGGTTGGACATTTAAATTTTGTCAAAATCGGTTCAGTACTTTGGTTTTATAACAAAATAACTGAAAAAATTTCATCGAAGTAAACGAATTGCGTAAGTTGAAGTTGGTTTTTTCAGTTTTTTTTAACTATATTTTTTTTTTTTTTTTACTTTATTATTGCGTTACTTAATATTATCGTTATTATGAATGACGCGTCATGGAGAATTTCTGAACGAAATATTTTGGAAGCCTAAGCTGATAATCTAAACTGATAGACGGTTGTACTAAGTTGATAAGTATACTATTACCTGCTCGTAATGTACTAGATTGACTTTATATTTGTTTGCATTTAGTTTAGATTGAGGCCTAATTTTTTACCAACTTCCAAATAGAAGGAGGTTTTCAATTCGACTATGTTTTTTACCCGACTGCGTAAGATGGAGGGTTATGTTTTTCGAGTGTATGTATGTAAGTATATATGTTCATATTTATCTGGATATGTATGTGTCGCCTACATCGCCTAATCGGCTTGACCGATTTTGATGTGCAAAGTGTAGTTAGATTCGTCTTCACTCCCTGAGTGTCATAGGCTATATTTTTGTAATAATAATACATTTAAAAAAAAACGATTTTCGTAACCTTCAACGAACTTTTTCGTATTAAACAAGTGATTTTACTAGAATTGTCCTAAAAATGCGCATTTATAATCTTTTAAAGCGATTTTACGATTACTTTCTCACAAAAAACGTACACTCAACAGCGTATCAAGCGTAACGAAATCGTCAGTTAGACTGCAAAAACTGTTTTTCTGCAGTCGGATATTTTAATCCCTGATAGCAATTTCACTCGACACTCACTGCATCGTGGCACCCCGATTTAACGAAATTTGGAGGAGGTACCCTAAAACAATGTTTAAAAAAAATTGTATCTAAGACTTTTTCGCCCAAACATACATATCCATGCCAAATAACAGCATTCTAGTACTAATAGTCTTTGGAGCAAAGCCGTGGACAGATAGACAGACACTCTGACGGACATGGCGAAACTATAAGGGTTCCTGTTTACTACGGAACCCTAATAAAAAAGAGGATAAATGAAACGAATTATTGCTAGATTACAAATTAAATACCTCATTTTATTTTGTTTTTAGAAAATTAACAGCTTAAGCAGATAACTAACTATTAAAAGCAAAAAGCTAATTAAAGCCCTTTCGTTTCTTTGAACTCATAGAATTCTATAGCAAAGGCAATGTACTAGTCTCTTTATATAAATGAAGACGTATTTTCCCCTTTGAGAATGGCAGGAAATTAGATCTCTGGCTAGCATCTATTTCCGATCAAGTGACAATCTACATTGACCCCATTTATCGAAGCGGTTACGGAACTACAAAGTTATACAGAGATCCCATAGCGGTGTATGATATGTACGCAGAGGCTATAAAAGTAAGTAAGTTCGTATAGACTGAGTGACCAGCCCTAGTGTCTAGAGTTATTAAGCCGCCGAAAGGCCTCTGACCTGGCTTGACGATTGCAGTTTTTTTTTTTTGAGGCTTTGGCGTTACGATTTCACAGGCAGATATAGCGTGGCTATAGGTTGGAATGGCTGATGCGTCTATTTTTTAACCCCTGGCGCAAAAAAGGGATGTTATAAGTTTGACGTGTGTATTTGTGTGTCTGTCTGTGGCGTAGCTCTCAAATGGATGGATAGATTTTGATCTAGTTTTTATTTGGTCATCATGGTCTTTGATAAATTATAGTTAAAAAAACTGAAAAACCGACTTCTAAATACGCAATTCATTTATTTGGACGACATTTTTTCAGTTATTTCTTAAAAAGTAATGAATCGATTTTGATAAAATGTATATAGGACCACCTCTAAGGTATTACCTACAACTTCACTTAATTTGCCGCCAACTTCATCAAGTTGGCGGCAAATGAAGTGAAGTTGTAGGTAAACTTGGAAAAGACAGGGGTGCGTGCCGTGAGATTTAAGCTCAGGACCTGCAAATCAGAAATCATACTGCCATCAAACCTCAAGCTACCGGAACTTGCCGGAATTTGACATTCAACGTTTGTGGCAGGGTGGTGGAGAGCATGGTGACTGAAGGTCTGATCGAGGAGGACGACAAGCCGGTGGTGATGCGGTCGCTGCTGCTGCGACACCGGCATGTCCACGACGACCGCTTCCGATTCTCAATCAGTGGAAAAAAGCACACCTCGTACACCAGCTTACAGGTAAACGTGGAAACAAACAGTTTGGTTTGTCGACACTGTCGGTCGAATCGAAACACTATGGTTTACCGACACTGACGACCTAATCGACCCATTTAATACTATAACAATAGTGGCGCTATAACTACGGTGCGAAACTCTTACAGGCAAACGTGGAAACAAACACTTTGGTTGTTCGACACTGTCGGTCGAATCGAGCTATTTAAGGTGATACGATTCTCTCACAATAGGATTTTTACAAATGATGGTCGAAAAGAATATAGTTTTACAATGAATTAGTTGCGATTAATATTAATACCGATCTTTATTAGCGGAAAAACACACTTGTTGAAGAAAACAGGAGTTTAATAAAAAATATATTCAAATATTTTTTTACAGAAAGTTATAGATATATATTTAATTGTCATTTTTGCTATTAATCTCAATTTTTTCTTCAATATTGCCATTGCCGCAAATAAAGACAGATATTAAAGCTAACTACAATTATTTATTTGTAAAACGCGTGGACTACGTGCGAAACGCTCGAATCAAATTAAGTCATTGGTCAATTATACTAGAGATTGCAACCCGGTATGTTACTCAACCCGGCCGGGCCCGGTATCATTCGCCTACAAAATATGTTGTTGTCCCTGTAGTATCTGGTTTATCAAAAAATATATGTGCTCAGCGATAATGCTGCCGAACGATCAGCAGCGCTGATTTTCAGCACTAACCTTCCGACACACATATGATTCTTAAGATTTAGTAAATGGCAAACGTCGATTTATTCGTATTAAAAAACTATTATTGTGGGATTGTTTATTGTACGTTTAATTTTTTCCAAGTATGTATTTAAAACGATATAAATATGCGAAAAAATTAACCGGAAAATAACTTACCTATCCAATATAGATAACGTGGCGTATTTTTTCCGTTGCCTTGAAGATGACGTACTATTTCTTTATTATATTTACAAAAATAGTGCAAATAATGGGATGTTTTTTTTAGGTTTGTTATATTTATTTTAAACATTTACATAGAAGTTATTTCCATAAGGTTGTTGGGCAAATCCTTTCATATCTGAATAAAAGGGGTGTTAATATGACTAAATGTAACAGCACGCTAGCGAAAACTTATATATCACGCACAGAAAATATGTATTAGCATGCATTATATTTATTTCTAACCGACTTCATAAAAAGGAGGAGGTTATTGGGTTATTAATATTATCAACTCAATAGTATTTTTTTGTTTAATTTTATATTTGATTTGAAAATATATATTTTTTTTATTAGAAAGGATGTACTTTCAAATGGGTTCAAAGAAAATTCATCAAATCGTATTTATTAGTGGTTTGGTTTTTAAAACAAAATAATTGGAATAAAAAAAAAAGAATATGTGATGTCTAAAATCCTAATAACTTTTTTTAAGTAGTAATAAAAGTGCAAACCGCGCTTGACCGCCAACTCGCCCGATGTTAAGCGACGTTGCGGTTTACGTTATAGCGCGCTTACCTAAAGAAGTCAACTTATAGGAATACATTAAATAAAATCCGAAACTGTGCGCATACGGTGGTTTCAAAAAACATTTAATTTGGACCACTCCTCACTCCTCAACCAAGTTAAAAAATATCGAAGAAAGACTTTTTTATAAATAAACTAAGCTCTCCCACGTTTCTAATATCCCCTATATGTCTCAGTGATCCTATATGTTCAAAAAGGTTGTGATGCACGGGACAGATAACTGCGCTCCGAACCCAACCTTAACTGTAGATGTGTGAAATAAAAGGAGGCAATTTTTTCTGGTTCCTATAACGTGTCTCATAGTAATCTAAAGCGATCTAAAAACATAGAATATAAATATATATAACTCTAGGAAGCGGAAAGCAAGAAGGGATAACGTAGACAAATAAACAGAATTTGGACTATCCATATGATAAAAAATACGCAAATGACAAATAACAACATATCAACCATGATAACTAGACGAGATAATCTTCTATGTCAGATACCGGTGACTATCGAAAGTACTAGATAACTGGATACTGGATGTTTGGGTAAACGACAACCGTATTCCGAAGATTAAGAAACTAAAAAATCAACGTTATTTGTTTCACTTTTAGCTTACGGGTATATTAAAGGCAATAATCATCTCGGCCATAATAAATCCACTATTAGACATAGGCCTCCTCCATGGATTTCTAAAGGAAATCATAATATATTTAATCATACATAAGTTATTAAAAGTTTTATACGTCCTTAATATTAAATTAATGCCTAATTCCCACGAAGAGCAAAAAATTAAAACGTCGTAATTGAATTAAGATAATAACGGCGGGAAGACGCTGGATACAAGACGCTTCCAATCTGTATTTTTGAAAATCCATGGACCTATAGGAGGCCTACGTCCAGCAGAGGACTTCTAATGGCTGAGATGATGATGATATTGTTAAGTACAAAATGTTTTAAAACTCGTGTACTGAATATATTCATAAAGTAGTACGTCCTTCGTCTATCTGAACACCCAGTATGTTTGTGAAAATGTTCAAGGTTAATCCAATAGGAAGGGCTTAGAGCCGCTACCGCACTACTGTCGTTACATAATGTACTTTATCGATATTTTACGATACCGTGATAGCATTTGATGGTTGAGAAGCTTCTTTACAATAATATGCCTTTTTTAACTGTGGAGAAAACCCAATAGATTTTGTAGCTAAGAGAACTCGGTGGCTGATCCGTTCGAAATACAATCTGAAGACAGTGGCTTCAAATTCCAACAATAAGCTTAATGCCGTCGCTAAGCAATTAAAATGATTGTTGAATGAGCCTTTGACCAAACAAGAGGGGAGAACGGATTTCTATCTCTTAGTAATTAAGTAAAGTAGTTTGTTAGCGTCAGCACGGTGCCACGTGAACAGAGCAGATACCTTTGTTCTATTTCAAAGTTTGTTTAGTGAGCTTTGAAAATACACTCGTGCGAAAGGGTTTCTCTCTACTCCTCTAAATTAAAATCTTATTCACTGAATAAGCACTTGTCACGTTCTGTCAGACGGGAACTATTACGCACGAAAACGGGACAAAACACTGTTTAATTAAAATACGCTTATACAGCGTTTATAAGTAAGACGGATACTGAGTATGGATGTATATGGAGACTCGATTCCAATATTCTGTAAAATTTAAACTGTGCCGTTATATTATTAACTATTCTGAGCAAGCAACGGTTAATAACGAGATTTCGTAATTTGTACCAAAATTGAAACACAATGTAGTCTTTGGAACTTAAAAAACAAACATAGCAACTTTCGTGTTTAATTCATTTTGGGTGTTATGTTATCCTGTCGGATGATTACTGTGATACATACTTAAAGAGTGGTATTTTAGCTGCATCACAAAATAGGATTTTACAAAGACGGTAGAAATCGGTAACGTGTCGCTGAGATCTCTAGATATTAATCCAAAGACAATTAGGCCATTGGGTGGTCTGCCTCCAGTCCAGTGACATAAATAGAAACACCAATTTTAGATGTACGTTTGCGCTGGAAGACTGTCCTAGGTTGTATGTATAAACGGTAAGGATATAAATACGCAGTCGCTGTGGATGGAAGAAGGGGGTGGAGCTGCCCCTGTCAGCGGTCGCCCCCGCTGCTCCCTGTGCGCCGGCCCTGGCTCGGCGGCCACTGCCCGGGTCTCCATCGCCAACACCTGCCGCCGGCACTCCGCGCATCTGATCGTATGCGCACCTTCCCCTGTGCGCGAGTGATTCCTCTTTCCCGCACGTACCTAGCTACATACATGGCATCGCATCCGTAGTCTAGGTAGGGTGTCTCTAATGTACACGATGTGGTCAAATGATAATGTACGACACGGTAAAAAGCAACAAACAAGCAATATTTTTCTTCAACGTGTCCATTGTTAGTCTAGACATTTCGTACTGAGTAGTACTGACCGATCTCAATACATCTGATAAATTAATTCATATAGACACAAGTTAGTATACAATGATTTATTTATGAGTCTGTACTTCATATTCTGTTTTTTCAACTTCTAACAGACGAATATGAACTAATACAACAGACTTAAGCTGATTTAAAATAACTTTGTACCAAGTACCAATCAACAGCATCCGTGCTGTGTCTATGAGTCAACGTAGAACTTTATATTTTTTATCACCAACCAGACTTGCAGCCCTGATGACAACCTTTATCTCATGGTCTCCTGTGTAAGACACAAATATAACAAGTCACAGTTTTTTACATTACGACCTTTAAAAAACTGCTTCTAATGTCCTACATCTCGTATTACACATTGCTACAATGGTAGTTCAAAGACAAGCGAATTATCATGCTTTGTATTATCGTGACGTACGTTATCAGCGTCGTGCATTATTGCCTCCCTATTATACTCGCTACATCATAAAAGAAACTTGCTTCTTATATTAGAAGGCTTGTCGACAGCCACTGCATCATTCACCACCATCAGGCTTGCGGATACGACAGCATGGAAATTATGGTGTGCTTCTAGCACAGTCAATTCGTTCTGTTCTATTTGGAATAAGAGAAATTCCGAAGTTCGAAACTCTTAAAGTCTGTCATCTGCGTAGGCTTGTAATAGTTAGTAAAAAAATACAGGATACACGGTAGTTCTGGCTGTATCGATGATATAAAATATTGACTAGATAGGTAGTTCCTACAGTTTTAGTGAACCGATTAGCTGTGATAATAGACGAATGTCTGTGTACACACATACAGCTATAAATAACCGTTTCAGACATACTTTACGGGGTCATTGTACTTATCATCATGAACATGTTACTTTGGGATCAATCCTGATATCTTGAAGGAAATCATTTGTCGGTCAATGAACTTCTAGGCAAAAAGATCATTGACCATTGACAAAAAGGTCATTGTCAGAATAACACCTTTGTATGGAACAGCTGATTTTTTCGCAATTTCAGTAGGTATTGATTTCGTGGAAAACGTCCGTAACCGTACAATGATTGCATATAATTTGTTCGTCGTCATTCTAGTCGTATATATTCAATGTATTTGAATGTAGGCATGAAATGTATTACAATTGCTACTTTTCTAGGTAACTACAGTACTTCATAGTGTTTTTTTTGTACATCTTTTCTGCTGAGTAATTAGAGTGTTTTCTATGCTGTTTTCTCGTCGTATCGAAACGGTATTTAGTTTATGTTTTTTTAGATGTGAGTATCCAATTAGAAGCATGCAATTTGAAACTAGCAAAAATAGTCACTAAATCATTATGTGTAGGTACTTGGAAGATATATCAGTGTACCTAATGCATATATTATTAACAAATGAACAGTCCCAATTCCTGTTGACTAAACTTTCAATGTCGGTTTTCGATTTTTTAATAACGTCAGCATTTAAATTTCTCCATCAGTTTTGCAGTTGTTGCACTGTTTTAGGGCGTAATGGCTGACCCGAGACTCAGTTTGCCCTTCCATCATTAACCCTCGCATGCAGTACCGATACTTACTGACTATTTTATATACAGAATCTATCGGACAGCAAGCGTCGTCGCAGTTCGGCCGCGTTGCCCGCAGACGCGCGAAAAAAATCGTCAGCTACAGGCATCGACCTTAAAGAAGTTGAGTACTTGGCAGCGGCGGCCGGATCACAGGATGAACTGCGCCGCGGACAGAACGAATCCCTCATGAAGCGCATCCCGGGTGACGCCGAAGCCACGACTGTTCTTGTTGGCGCTGTCGGGTTCCTCGATCAACCGACCATCGCGTTCGTACGACTCGCTCAAGGCATACAGATGCCATCGATCACTGAAGTACCTGTTCCTGTGCGATTCATGTTTATCTTGCTGGGACCGAGCGGTGCAGATCTTGACTACCACGAGGTGGGCCGCTCGATATCCACGCTCATGTCCAACCCCTCGTTCCACGGGATCGCATACAAGGCGGATGATAGACGTGAATTACTGTCCGCTATCAATGAGTTTCTCGATGACTCGATCGTGCTCCCGCCTGGTGATTGGAACAGAGAAGCGCTGCTTCCTTTGGATGAGCTCCGTGCTAAAAGCGAGATGATTAGGCGGCGCAAGCAATCAGCGTTGGAACGTAAGCGAGCTGCAAGCGCGCAACCGCCCCCTATGTTGGATGAGAAAAAAGCGCTATTGGCGTTGGAATCTGGAGCATTACCGCCCAAGGAGCCTGATGACCCACTATCGAGAACTGGGCGACTTTTCGGAGGTACTTTTATTTGAAGTTTACCAAGTTTCATACTTTGTACTGCTATCATCATCCTACTCTTGTCCCATTAAGGAGGGTAGTCACCACAGGCTTCCTTTCGCTGTCATACGTCATTTCTACATTCATCTAAATCGTACGAAATCTATTTGCATAATATATGTCATCAAATCTTTCTCATATTTCGAGGTGTGATACGTGACATGAAGCGACGCTACCCACACTACGCGTCTGACTTCAAGGATGCCTTAAATGGGCAGTGTGTCGCTGCTACCATCTTCATGTTCTTCGCGGCACTTTCTTCTGCTATCACCTTCGGTGGTTTACTAGCGGAGAAGACAGCTGGACAAATTGGCATTTCGGAAACATTGGTAAGAAATATCGCCATGTCAATTTTAGTTGTCGTAAGGAATTTCTGCCTGTGTGTTAATTGCTATTGGACTGCAGAAGGCAACTATATTTTAAGGCAGTTTATATTATTATTGCAACAGATTTACTATTTCTCGTCATTATCTACATAGACAGACATGAAATACACGCTAGTTCAATCTAAAGTTCTTTCTTAAGTTTTTCAAGAGAAATAGAGATGTTTTCAAATCGTTTGTCACCAAAAAGAAAAAAAATAGCAGAGCAAAATAATTCCACTTTCATCTGCATCATTGGAGCAGTAGTGGGTAATACCATAAGGAATCACAACCTCACTTGACACCATTGTACCTGTTTTTAAGGGTGGCGAAGATTAAAGATTGTAATGACATGCCAATGACATTCCAGGTATTCACGTGCGCAGGAGGTATGCTGTTCGCTCTGGTCGCAGGCCAGCCCATAATGATAACAGGTGCGACGGGTCCCCTACTCCTGCTCGACGAGTCTCTGTCCATGTTCTGCCGCTCGTACGGGTTCGACTTCCTGGCGGCGAGGTTCTACTGTGGCCTCTGGATGATTGTCATCGCTTTATGCGTTGCGTCTGTAGAGGGTAGCGTTGCTGTTAAGAAGATTACCAGGTAAGGTTCCAAATAAGTTTTTACTCCTTTATTTTATTCTATATTGTTTCTAATTTTGTGATTTTCTATGAAAATGCCGGTAGGCTGAAAAGTAACGTACATATGTATATATATATATAGGAAAGATGCACTTTGTAAGATCATTTTTGTTCGCTCCCGATCCGTTCGCCGTAGATTTTCCATCTAAAATTGCACCCGAAAGCACTTTCTTTTTCTTTCCTGTTTCAGAACTTGGACATATTCCTTCTCATTATTATTCTTTTTGGAAGGTCGTGCATTTTAAAAAAGTATCAGGGAAATCATGTTTTTTCTGCAGTCAATTCGAAATTCTAAATAGGCTAGCTTCGTAAAATTAAGATAAAAGAGAGCGCCAACTTTGAAATAAGAGATGGTTAAGGCGCAGATCTCACGATCAGAAAATGGCCTATAGGTGGCGGAAGATGACCGTGATACTTCCTTATAGGTTCACAGAAGATATATACGCGTTCCTGATCTCCCTCATCTTCATATCGGAGCCTTTAACATCGACGATCAGCGTGTACCGAGCGCACCCGCTCGGCATCGACTACTGCCTGGGGAACAATGTATCCATTGCGAACAGCACACTCAATGACACGCTGACTGGCAATCTTACAGGTCAGTAATTAAAAAAAGAACTCGAAAATGATTGCAAAGTTTGATGAAAACTTTGGATTTAAATAACCAAACTTGCCGTTACCGTTTTTACGCCAATTAGATAGGAATATCATTGGTTATAGCCGAACCGCTTACCTGAGTCTGTTCCTGAGGTATGGGAGCGGCACGGGAGGGTTCACATGTAATAGCAACGCTGAAGTCACGCGTCATTTGATGTACCGTAATATAACCCCTCCCGTACCGCTCCCATACCCCAGGAACAGACTCAGTTAAGCGGTTCACATGTAAATGCGTCAAATCGGTCAACCCGTTTATAAGTTTTAGCGAGACTAACGAATAGTAATTCATTTTATATTGCCACTCTTAAGAAGACTAGCTGTGTCCCGCGATTCCATCCGCGTACCCGTGTAGTGATGAAAAACGGTGATGATTATGATGGAACCTGAAAGACATCATTCTATACGACAAGTCCGCCGTTGTACTACCTAGTGCGTTTATTGTTAAAGTTGTTATGAATAGAAAGAAAAAGAAGACACTTTATTGTATAATAAAGTTATACATATATTCTTCTTCTTCTTCTTTGTCCGCTCCGTATTTCAAATGATTAATTTTCATAACTTACTTTCTCTGTTCAGATAACTCGACCTTGGCCACTCCGCCACCGCCAGCTCCGCCTGTATTTTTCGGCCCGCACCCCAATACTGCCCTCTGGTGTACGATTCTAACACTAACTACCTTCATCATCGCATACTACCTGCGTATCTTCCGCAACGGGAAGTTCCTTGGACGTAGTGTGAGTAGACACGATTATTTTACAGTTTTCGCTCGTGTTAGCGTAAAAAGTTCTTAAATTTCTACCTATCACCTTTATTAACACAATTTCTGCTAAGTTCTTGATCTGATTCTGTGATCGGCATCTGAAAGCTAATTTCTGAGCTTAGAACCCAAGCTCTTTTAACATCACTGTGTATATACTTAACATGTTTACGCTTTTTATTAAGTTTTAATTTTGTTGATGTATTTTCTCAGGCTCGCCGAGCACTGGGTGATTTCGGAGTTCCCATTGCCATCGTTCTAATGGTGGGCATATCCTGCGCCGTACCCGTTTGGACCGAGACGTTGCGAGTCCCCGAGGGTCTGAGCCCGACGGCACCGCGCTCCTGGTTCGTCCCGCTGAACCCTGGCCTGGAGACCGTCCCGATTTGGGCTGCTGCTGCTATGGCGCTCCCTGCGCTCATGGTCTACATCATCGTCTTCATGGAGACGCATATTGCTGAGTGAGCACCACTTCCTTACAGATCGTCTAGTCTAGGTATAATAAGACTCCTCCACAATGCAGACGGAGTGTTGTCTGTCGGAGAATAAACAAAAAGCAGAAGTGGAGCAGTTTCAGACAAAGCGTTTACATATAGTTAACGTACGAGTATAACACTAGCGTAAATGTACGTTTGTGTGTAAGTGTGCTCGCGGGACGAGCGAACGGCCGCCAATCACACAGCCACAAACAAGACACAAACACAACCACAGTCCCCACGCAATCGAGACACGCATCTACCACACTACAATATACAACCTCTTCCATACTCCAGAGTTGTGCGTTTTGGTTTGATTTGTTTATGTAATCGTTATTGTTTTATTTACTTACGTTTGTGTGTGACTTCGAACCGGCTTTCAGTTGCGAATTTAATTTCACTTTATTTAATTTGATGATTTGTTGTTTTTCTGCTGTGCGAACTGTTTATTTTCGTATACTTTTTTTTTCCTGTGCGCTTGCTATGCGATTTTTTTAATATGTAATAAGAACTTGACAAAAATTTACTATCAGTCAAAAACATCTAACGAGTCTTATTTAGCTGATGCTGAATACAGTGTCTGTACTGAGTCTTATTCAGTCACAAAACAAGAACATGCTATAGAACTAATCTGGCCAGAGCAACAAAACGTATATCTACAGAATAAAAAAAGCTTTATCGATCAAATATATTTAACCATTCTTGTAACACTTAATTAACAAGTAAAAGAGAAAGAAAATGTCATGTTGTACAAGGCGGTGAAAACCCTAGCTGAAGATAGAATAGCACGGAAATTACTCCTCCAATAAGATAAGTCATAAATACTTTTTTTTTTGTTTAAATAACGAAGATTTTCCTATTCGCAGACTGATCGTGGACAAGCCGGAGCGACGTCTGAAGAAAGGCAGCGGTCTACACATGGACATCGTGATTATGTCGATAATTAACGCGATATGTGGCTTGTTTGGCGCGCCGTGGCAGTGCGTGGCCACCGTGCGTTCCGTTTCACACGTCTCGGCTCTCACTGTCATGTCCACCACACATGCGCCCGGTGACAAGCCACACATAGTAGAAGTGAAAGGTAGGAACAATGATGTATTATACGCTAGGTTTTCCCCAGCTCTGCGAGGCAAACCTCAAATACGGTAATCGCCCGACTCGTCTTCAGTCGTAATACGTTAGGCAACGCTGTTAGACGCGTGTCGTGACTCATGAACAGTGATAATTCCATCCTATGTGTTTAGAAATTGCAACATCAAGACATATGAGACCATGTTACTAAAAGGCCATCCTCGAACTGCTGACAACTGAGATGACATGCTTTTACTTCATATTCCATGAGTTTAACCTCTATATAGATAAAATCTCTTTAGGTAGGCAACACTAATATAAGGGCGAGCTGGGTGGGCGAGGTCCTCCCTAGCAAGTATCTCTAGATACGCCAATGGTTGTCACCGATGATTAATGTATTAATTTTCAACTCATTTGAGTTGCATTTAAGGGAGAAAGCACACAGCACAAGGCAGCAACAAATAAAATAAAATAAACCGGACAAGTGCGAGTCAGACTCGCCCACCGAGGGTTCCGTACAAACTAAATAAAAGAGGGAAATCATATATTTTTTTTATATTTTCCTTCATAAACCGAAAAATATACATCGTAAAAATATTTAACACATTCCTTGCTCACCTATACTAGCTATAGTAGCGGCGCCTCCCACTCGGATCCGAGCGAGCGTCCCGTTCATTTTGTAGTAGTCAGTAAACCGCCGGCGTTTGAGGCAGTCAACGTTGCTTTGCACGGCCACTCTGTACTTAATCAAAATTCGCCTAAAAAGTTTTGGTTCCCAGCTGAAGTGAAGGGTCTGCAGGGGGCGAAGAATGTGTTAAAAATCTGGTTTAGCTTATGCTAATGAGGCTCTTTCATATGATACCCCACATGATACGGTTAATTACCTTTAAAATTTGGGCCCTCATTCCTTGCATAGAGACACTATTTTTTTGTGATTAAATTAAAAATGTCCAGTTTTCGGATTCTTTCCTATATATGTACTCTAACACAATGCTTCTTGCCAAATTTCAGAGTTGTAGATCAACGGGAAGTACCCCATAGGTTTTGATTCCTCTGTGAGTGTCGAAATGTGCGTTTTTATGACATATTCGGCTGTAACTTTTTTTACGAAAACTGATAAATTTTATTTTTCCTTCTGCAGCAAGATACTATGGATCTGCGTATATGGTTTTAATTTCAACTCGATACCTTCACGCGTTCCCGATATAAAGGTCTTGACACCCGGACAGACGCACGGACAGACGGACAGACGGACGGACAGACGGACAACAAAGTGATCCTATAAGGGTTCCGTTTTTTCCTATTGAGGTACGGAACCCTAAAAAATGCTATTATTTTGAACGTTATTTTTTAAATGTTGATAATAAATTAAGAGCCCGAAAAGACTCAATACAAATTATTCACAAAATGATAGTCTCATGCAAATAACAATTACGTACTAGGTACCTAAGCGCAACGATATTGAGTTAAAATCGTCTTTCAAGTTGGTCATTGTTGGTATGTAATGAGTATCGGACAAGTGATAGATTACTTTGATCGATGTCTCAAATTCTCTGCATCGTTTTTCAGAATCGGAACTCTTTGTATCGTTTTTCGGTAAGAAGAAGTAGGAACCTTTGGGTTCTTGTCGAAAAACGATACTCAAATTTGAGCAATCCTTAACATATTTTGTCAACTTCTCGCTGATATGTAATGACACTTGCGGAAAGAAGATAGAGAAATTGAGACGTTGATCGAAGTAAGGTTTTTCTGTAAAGTCGTTTGTATCCATGTAACTAAACTAAAATTTGTACTAGTCATCAATAAATAAATAATATGTGGTTGTATTGTCCAGAGCAACGTCTAACCGGTCTACTGGTGTCGCTGCTAGTCGGTATCTCAGTGGTGGCGGCGGGCTGGCTGCGCCTGGTGCCGATGGCTGTTCTCTTCGGAGTGTTCCTCTATATGGGTATCTCGGCGCTGGGAGGCATCCAGTTCTGGGACCGCTGCATACTGCTGCTGAAGCCGGTTAAGCATCATCCGCAAGTGCCCTATGTTAGGAGGGTAAGTTTGCATTTTATTGTTTTTAACCCCTGACCAAAAACAGGTGTGTTGTGGGTAAGTTTGACCAATGTCAGAATTCGAAACTAGCTTCGAAAACAGAATTATTTTTCGTTATTGGAAACCGAGTTTCCTAAAAAGAAAAATAATCAATAAAAGTTCTGTTTTCGAAGCCCGTTTCGAAACATCAGTTTCGAATCTGGGAATCGGAATATGTTTTATTGCTCACAACTATGTACAAAATAAATGTTTAAAAAAATAGACAAGAGCGAGTCAGACTCGCCCACCGAGGGTTCTGTACAAACTAGTAGATAAAAGGGGGAAATTATATATTTATTATTTATTTATTTATTATCCTTCATAAATCGAAAAATATACATCGTAAAAATATTTAAAAACCTGTTTTAGCTTGTGCTAATCTTCTTTCATATAATACCCCACATGATACGGTTAAAGCACTTTAAAATTATGATAATTGCCTCCCCATATTCCAGAGGTTAAGTATGGCCTTGCCTGTAGTAATAAGGTGATGTAGTTAAGTGTGATAAGTTTTCCATGTCTCGCTACACTGTTATTAAAATGGGCCGTGGTAATGTTCCAGGTGCCAACCCTGAAGATGCACATGTTCACCCTGATCCAAATAGCAGGCATCTGTATGCTGTACGCCGTGAAGTCGTCCAAGTTCTCGCTTGCACTTCCCTTCTTCATCATAATGATGGTGCCGCTCCGGATGTCGCTCGTTTATCTCTTCACCCCGCTGCAGCTCAGAGCGGTGAGTATGCCACAACAATACACATAATTTAGCTCATCATCTCAGCCATAAGAAGACCACTGCTGGACATAGGTCATGGACGTCCAAAAAGACCGGTTGGAAGCGACTTGTATTCAGCGTCTTCCTACTTGGATGAGGTCATATGTCCATCTCGCAGCCGGTCATCAGAACTCGGTCTTCCAAATAGGCTACCTTTAGGTACTGAGTTAATTCTTATTATTTCAGTTGGACGGATATGTACTTCCATGGTGCAGATAGATGATACAGGGCATCCTTTGAGTTGTGTGGACCTCTAAATCAGAACTCTGTCTTCCAAAACTACCCTCACTGAGTTAATAATCATAGTTATTCTTGTTATTTCAGTTGGACGGTGTCCAGAAAGATATCGACAAAGATGACGAGCCCGATTTCTACGAAGAAGCTCCTCTGCCAGGATAGACTGGATGACGTACCTTTTTACAAAATGGCGGAGTAGTAGCTCTTCGCTCTAGGCCTACACTTTAGGCCTCTGTTTTTGCTCAGGGATTTTCCGCCCAACTTTATATAGATATTGCAAAGCTATTCAACTAAGTGTGCAACACTTATAAAAAAATTCTTTTAAATTATACACTACAGTGTAGCAAAGTGAGTTTGCCTAAGAGCAGGGACGTCTTAAATGTTTAAATATGTAATTTATTAATGTATAACATTAACAGCGCTGGCTTTCAGGTTTTTTTCAAAGAAATTTTATAAAGCCAAAAGAAAGTGTTGTGTAAACTTTTTTATTATTTAGACGTCCCCGATATGTAAAATGGGTCTCTTTAAATTTACACTCTGTATGTAATACTAAGGGTAACACAAGAGAATTTTATAATAACCCTACATTGTTGTTAATGGCAGAAAATTTAATGGAGAAAATATATTTAAGATATGCTGTAGTACTTATATCAATATAATATAAATATTTTCTTGAGAATGTTGGACCTAAGTAAGAACATTAGTTTAAGTTTGGGAAAAGATTGATCGTATTTTGTGACTCTGAGAGACTCCTGTACTACTTATGTGAGTATAGCACTACATATTTATCAATGGTATGTGTGTAGATTTGAAAAGTCAATGCACTCGTGCAATTAATTATATACTATTTTCTTACTGTAAGGGTCATTGTATTTTCATAGCGTATGGAAAACTGTGTGATATATTTTAGAAACCCTTGTACTTATATAAGAAATATATAACTGGCAAAATGTCAAAGTATTTACTTTTAAAGAGATGATACATTTTTTATGTTGGTAATATTTTACTATGAATGTTCTGTAGATATTGGATGTGTGACATCTTTGAAATTAGGTTAAGCGTATTTATATAGGTGTTAAGAACGTCCATGATGTGCAACACGATAATTTGTAACCCTCTTCTTTTAGTTGAAAATGTTTACTTCTGTTATAAGATATTTATTGAAACGGGATATTAACGCTTAGGGGAATTTCTTGGTTGATACAAAAAATAACGGCTGCGGTTTCTTGCCTTCTAATAGGCAACAGCTTCAGATTTTCATTTAAAATCTGACCCTGGACCTATTACCAACTTACTCTTGCATTACTTGCATGCAAGTACGACTATGCAGTTCAAACCAAGCGTCAAATCTTCGGGACATGGAATATCATGATGAAAATACAATACCGTGTTGTACATTATAGGTCAATTTCATGCCTACTTTTACCCGTAGCGTAGTTTTAAATTGGTTTTAAAACATTTTGTTTTATGCTGATACAATCGGTATTATTTTCATCACTGTTATTTTTAACGACAAATACAGTGATCCTGATAATCTCGACCGTGTCAGAATAGGGTCACTGATCGGTCGCAGAGACTGCGAAGTCCGTCAATACGAATTATTAAATTCTTACTTATTACCTATATTATTTATCTATAATGTTACAAAATGCCAAGCAACGTAAAAATAAAACTTTCGTCTATTTTTCGGTCTTAAGAGGATCGGTATGCACACAATTGCCGCAGGTACATAACGCATTTTTTCATAAGTAGGTTATTATCTGCTCCGATACATTTATTTCACCAGGCTTCTGTCGTTGGTTTATTTCTGTTTTATAATTTAAATTTCGAATTTATAGTAATACTTACAACAAGGCAAATATTAAGTAATTCACGACGAAATAAAAATAAATGAATTTAATTATGTTTAGGGATAGAAATCATTTTCTCTTTTGTAAGTAGAATAATAGGATAAAATAATGGAATGTAATTAATATGCTCAAATTGTTTATTCTGGTGATATTTCGATGTGTATTTTCTAGTAAGCACTTGTCTATAAAATATTAAAATTAAATTATAAAAAAGTATACTAAAGCAGATCTTTATTCGTCTAAAATTCGTATGTTAGTAGAGTTTATTCAGTTCGAGAACTAACGCGTTGTATTGAGAGCGCTGCTGTCCTTATTTCGTTATATTTTTCGAGAACAGTAGTTCCCGTTTTTTGCCGCGATAGATATATATTTAAACAAGCTCTAAAAATGAACTGACCGTCTAATTTGCACGTTCTGTGAAGGAAAATTTACTTTTTTTTTATCCGAATGCGCAAGGAGGATTTTGTTTTTCGGGTGTATGTATGTTTAGACGTATATGGGTATATACGTTTGTATTGACCGATTTTGATGGACGAGGTGTCGTTAGATAAGTGCTATAGGCTTTTATATTTTGTAATAATGAATATTTTTTGGCATTCATTACTTTGCAGTGGGATGCAGGGCAAAGGCCTCTCTTCCCTCTTTCCATTTTTCTCGGTTAAGAGCTTCCTTAGTCCAGCCGCTACAGTGGGAGTCAAGCTCATCTCGCCATCGTTTTTTGGGCCTGCCTAGGGGTCTTGTGATGCTCGGTACCCAAAAAGTTTTTATTTTTGCCCATAGGTCTTCGGGTATGTGGCAGATGTGTCCAGCCCAATTCCATTTTAGACTGGCAGCTTTTTGGCCAAAATAAAAAACCTATATGCTTAATTTATGCCTCTCAGATTTGTGTGTACAATACAGAAAAAATTGTCAGCCAATTTATTTGTCAATTTGCATCAAAAATCTTTCCTAAATTTTAGATACTTTTACACTATTATAATGTACTACGAATATATATCTAGTTAATCAGTTTGGTGCGTGCTGTCGATAGAGCCAATTCGTATGCAATAGGAAACTTCGGGTAAATTTAGAGGCCTATGTGAGTCACACTGACTAGACCTGTACCTCTAGAACATAAGCTGAAGGTTTGAGGGCTTCTGTGAATCACGCAGACTAGACCAGGAGGATTACCACAATATTAATAGCAATCTTAATTCAATATTACTTTCACCTTTTTCTAGCTTTCTCAACTGTAAAAAGAGCGAGACAAAAGTCAAATTAATATTGAAATCAGACTGATTGTTTAAGCTTTGCTTGTGTAGGTACGACCCCTGTACTTTTAGAAAATAAACCATGAAGTTTTGGGGCCATTCTAAGACATGTAAACTAGACCTGTACAAGTGTATATCTAGCTCGTAAGAAAAATTAAAGACGGCCGTGTTCGGATTCTAACTGTTTAATTATGTTTTACCTAGGCATTCTCTTATCGGTTCGTTCTAACTTTGTGATATAATTCAGATCCTTTTATCATTCAAAATGTAAGTAGATACAACATAGTTTTTGTGCTAAACAAAACTTGTACTTATTGGTATATTGGATGTTATGATGTAACACCATTTTATTTTTGTTTGATACTATGTTTTTTTTACAGATAGCAAATACAAACCTGTCATTTTTCCCATTATTGGCAGCTAAAAGTATCGCATTCCAATCAATAAGCCAAGTGTAGTGGACGATGCCCTCTTGTAGGTCCGGATTTAGGGATTGAATTGAAGGCCCCCAGCGCTTGAGTGGGCACATTACTATGGGGCCATTGGTTTGGATACAATTGTTATTTCTCTAAGTAAAAAATAGTTGATAGTTTTTATTTTATTTATTAGGTATTATGATAAAAACGAAACAAAAATCGTATGAACGAATAAAAAATTGTATTCATTTAGGTAAGTAGGTAAATAACTCTTATATAAAATAATTTCACGAAATAAATCACTGTCTGTTACATCGAGTATGAAAATATGTTTAGAATTAGATAATAATCTAAACTGTATAATTAACTATCTTAGATGGAGCAGCGATCCAAAATACTTCTGGGCCCCGACATGAAAAACAGATCGCTTTTATCTCTTGAAAAATTGTAAAGTGCACCTGCCCTGCTAGCATGGGAGGTGGATAAAACGTTTTTGTCCACGTTGTTATGTCAGTTGTCAATGTCAGTACATACTTTATTTCCTCTGAAGGGTGGATAAAACGGGGGAAAGAATATTTGTCATGTTCCATGCTAGCAGGGGGCCCTTTCTGCATACGAGGCCTAAATCCGTAGTAGGCGTGGGTGGTTAGGCGGAAGTACGGGCCTGAGTATCTGTGATTACGAGCCAATGTCAACGTGCCAAAGAAATGTCTGAAGATGTGTCGTAGACAACAGCAGACTTGGCTAATGATTGAGTACCGCAGGTGTAGAAACAATTTAATGAACTCATATTCACCGAAATACTTATTTTTATCCAACTGCGCAAGAAGGCGAGTTGTGTTTTTCAAATGTGTGTAGGTATGTGGATTGACCGATTTTGATTTCGATTTTGTGTGCGAGGTGTCTCTAGTTTTGTGTAGTAGTGTGTAGTAATAGTGAATTTTTACGAAACATTCTTATTTACGATTATAAGAATATCTATCGAGCTGTGACTGCCCTCTTTCTTGGTTAGTTGGATAAAAATTATCTAAAACACCTTTTTAAACTATCACGGTCATTCATGAAAACACTGTTATTATTAACGGGATATTTAATTATTTACCGTGGTTCGCGTTAATTTTGAGCTCCCACACAAACAAATTAACGCTAACCACGGTAAATATCCCGTTAATAATAACAGTGTTTTAAAAATTACCTAACTACTAAAAGCCTCACAGAACTGTAATATGTAGTTACGTTTCAAATTGCCAATTATTAAGAGAATTATTCAGATCATAATTTATTACATGCCTAGGTGTTTGTTGTAAGCGCGCTCTATCTTTGACCGCATTGGCCATTGACATCAGGTGATTTGACGGTCAAGCCTAAGCATTTTCCACACAACACAAAAATACTGTTTCATATCCCCAAAGTATCCGATTTCGATGATAATATGAAATTTGCTTCTTTCAAATGCTTAACTGTTTAATTTTAATGGAAGAAATTGGCCAACCCATTTATGATTCCAAAAAAGAGCTATCGAAATCAGGTAATGCTTAGGTCAGATATCAGTTTTCTTCCTTTTGTATGGGCAAGTGCTCGGTAAACGTCACTCTTAAGTGAACGCTGGCTGCTCGGCCGTGGCCTGGAGCCATGACTGTGTACTCGTAGCTTGACCATGGTCGCAATTCGACGCGGGAGCGGGCGAGGGCGTGTAGCGACGCGGCGCGTGCGTCATTAGGACCACCAAAGAGACGTACTAATAATGTACTATTTAGACGTCTACCAACGCGAACGTCGCGATTTCAGACACATGACATAGTAAAAAAGTGGTGTTTCGGCAGTTTGAGAGTGTTGCCGACGTAGAAAACCGCGTTCCACAAAAATCTTGCCCATAAAAGAGTCTGTTAAAATAAGTACAGATTTTTTAAGACAAAAAACCCTAACTTGAATACCTAGTTTTATTTTTGAAAACCAGCAAAAAACAATGCATCATAATCATCATCTCAGCCACAAGAAGTCCACTGCTGGATATAGGCCTCCCCCATTAATTTCAAGATACCGGTTGGAAGCGGTCTGCATCCAACTTCTTCTTGCCACTTGTATGATATCTTCTGTCCACCTTGTGGCTGGTCTTCCTACGCTGCGCTTGCCAGTTCGTGATTCGAGAACTTTTCGGCCGTCAGTTCTATGTGCTATGTGCCCTGCCCACTGCCACTTTAACTTGCTAATCCGTTGTGCTCTGATCTCTTGGTTTCTGATACGATCTCGCAGCGAGATCCCCGTGACTTTGACGTGCGTGAAAAGTCACGTTTTCCCTAAAAGGCCCATAGTAAGTGACCATGCACGTTTCAGTGCCATACGTCATCACTGGTAGCACACACTGGTCGTAAACTTTCGACTTGAAGGACTTGGGTATATCTATTGGACGAAACGTCGCTTTTTAGTTTCCCGAACGCTGCCCTGCCCTGCTGAGTTGGATTCGACGATTGACCTTTCTTGCAAAGTTATAAACTAAAGTTTGTATAATTTGCAAGATATTCATGTTTTTAAAAATTATATTATTATTATCTTTATTCGTCACACATAATTGAAAATCGTACATATATTAGTCACTTAAAATAAATTTCACAGTCACACCTTAGAATTAAAATAAAATATAAATACTACAATATATTGTCAATAATAAACCCAATATTATCTTTATATCCAATTAATCTTAAAGGGAAATATAATAAAGTGGTATAAATAACTCTATGGCATACCCGGTTACGTGGTATTTGCGCCTATTTTCTTTTTTATCCATGCCGCAATGTCAATTATGTCACATACAGACCCAATTTGCGAAAGGTGCAAGCACTTGACTGCATCTAAGGGCATAGGTATCTACTATGACAATAATATTTTTATTAAAAGCGACGACCATAAATAAAGACTAGCGACAGTGTTGTCTAAACTTATAAGTATTTTATAACATGCACAGTGCACACCTACTGCGAGAAAGGACCATAAATCCCCACGAAAAAACAAAAAAGCAATATAACTCGGTAGCTATTTTGTAATTTAAAATTATTACTTCACTATTTGTAGAACATTCTGAATATTCTACGCTCAAACTGTAAAAATATTGTAAAAATGTAATGAAAATTATTCAAGATTATTTTCCACGACAGTGGAATAGTTTGTCAGAAGAACAAACTGTTATAATTAGAAATGATATTTTGTAAATTAATAATTGCGGTCCAGTTCAGTATCTGTCATATTGATTTCACATATCAAGATGATTTATTTACTCAATTTACAAATATTATAAGAAAACCTTATTTACTTATATAATTATGTATAATAAATTTTACTGCAACATTTTCTCGTTTTGACATTAATTTATTTCGGTTAAAATAAGAAGTAAATACTATAAATCCAATGTAATAGCGGAATATAATGTGTCCGACGTTCAGATTGAAAAGTGGGTACATTTATGTAAGTAAAAGATGATGCGCTTGCTCGGCCAGCTGCAATGCCCATCATTTGGCATATGTAACCCCAAATGTGTGCTTGTATGTAAATACAAACAGGCTTTACAACTGGGAATGTCTATCTACTTTCCTATGTATCTATGTATAAGTTCAACCTATATTCACAAAGACATTTTACTTTTAGTACAAAAACAAAGTCATACTTAAGTTTATGTATAATAAATTGTTATTTATAAGTGCACATGTATAGTTTAGTTAATTATTTATTGTGTAGAGTTACATGTGTTGGTTAGTGATAGTTATGTATAAAATAATATATCTACGCGCAAATCTTTTTGACATTTAAGCAGACACGAGCAGCGCGTACGTGTGATTGGATCGCAAGTCGCAATGTAAATATGTAATTGCGTGTGTGTGCGTGTGTATACATATCTGCGCTACTACAAACACGCAGTGTATGCACGAACGCGCGGGGGAAGCTTGCGGGGCGAGCGGGGATGGTCTGCCTCCGAAACCTCAAAATGATTTGCATGTAGAATTTGTTAAGCTATAGAATTAATGTAGCATTGAGGGCGCTGCTGTCCTTATTTCATTATGTTGTTCAGTCAAAAAAAAAAAAAAAAAAACAGTAATAAAATTAATTTGAGACGTTAGATCTCGTATTTTGTCACGATAGTTAGTTCTCTATTTGAACAGACTAGTCCCTTTGTCAATAGATTCCTAAGCGTAGATTTTGACGTCACAGCGCACCACCAAAATTAACAAAAATAAATAATTATAAAAACAACTTTAGTCGCCAAAATATTTAAATGGAATCCGAATTTTAGAAACTCCTAAAATAAAAATAAAAACAGCTGAACTGATTTTGATGAAACAGTTAAGAACACTCTTGATCAAATCCCCTTTAAAAAAACTAGATCAAAATCGGTCCACCCGTATGAGAGCTACGATGCCACAGATATACCTACTTACAAAACACACGTCAAACTTATAACATCCTTCTTTTTTTATCGGTAGGTTGTTAAGAACAGTTCAAAGTTTCAAATAAAGGTATAAAATGAATACCTAAAAATTACTTCACATGCCCATTTGCTTGAATGTTTGTATACGTAATGCATTCTACATTGTATACGATAACTACCTCATGGGCGTAACTAGGGGGGGGGGGGTTCAAACCCCCAAAATTCTTAGTAACAGTATTACATTCGTCGGACCGTGACTTTTTTGTTTTCCCTTCCCCCGAAACTAAACCCTGGTTGCGCCCGTGGCCTACCTACTCCTAGTTTTGTTTAATTGTGACCTATTAAAAACACACATAGATATAATTTATTTACTAGTAAGTTGTTGAAATAATTGTTAATAAATAAAATAATCGTTAAGTTAAATTATTGGTTTTAATTCTGTCACGAAATATCGAACGTAACTATATACCTAATAAGGATACCGTTAAAACATACGCTACGGGATCCCATTTTTGCAAACACGAACCAACCCGCAGAGCAAAACTTTTTTTTACGACAATCTAGGCCTGTGTTTCGACCACAACCACAATCTCACCTGATGGGAAGCGATGATATGTATTTCGAGAAAAAGATACTTATTTTTAATCCTCCACCTCCTATTTCTTGAGGTGGTAGGATAAAGCCTCGAACCGGTGCCGATTGCCATAGCTTCAACTCACGGAGCTTATACCCTGCGATCACTTGCGACTGTTCTCAGTTGCCAACGGGGTTACCTACTCTCATCTCACCTCATAATTAGCGATGCGAAGTTCGCTCAGTGCCCTTTTTTATCTTGCTTTTTCTGTAATTAACTGGTCTGTGCTTTAAATGGCCTTAATAGTTGTCTTGGAGCGCCGTTATCAGAACATCCATTCGGACGTACCTGAAAAGGCGCGATACTGTGTAGTAGAACGTAGAACTATTCACAATTTGTCGGATTCGGAATCGGGTCAGAAAATATATCTCCATCTCTGTCATTTCAATAACGATAGAGATATTGGAGATATAGTTTCCGAATTCGAATGATTGTGAATAAGGGTGCAGGTATACGTGGGGTCCATTGTCTGCTGCTTTATATATGCCGCGTATTTATTTATATATATTTAGACATACATACAATGCTGAAGGGCTATTGCACTGCGCGCCATGCAATAGAATCTTCAAGACATTTGGTTTTGCCAGCCACATACGGGCGCACAACCGAAGATAGCAGGGTGCGCCATTTACAGATACGATACGTCCAGGGGGGCGATCGCGTTATTTTGAACGTCTATAGTTCAGCTGCGGTCCAGCTGCGCTTGTAGTCGAGTTACGGTTCAACTATGGTAAAATTTGGTATCGCGTTAAACTTCAAACGCCAACCAAAGTTGGATCGTAACTGGACCGTAACTCTTTTTCAGCCGTTCCTAGAGATGTTGCTATCAGTAACAGTTTATTGCTCCTTTTTGCTAAATAACATGTTAAAACAAGTGTTATAACAAAAAAAAACGGCTTCCACGACTCTAATTTTGACAGCCGTATGAGATATGACAGTGACAGCACGACATTTGTCGAAGAAACGAACGAAAGTACATTTATTTCAACAAAATAAATTGTTTATAGGATTTCACATATAACCATTGTTATACAATCAATGCAAAAAAACCACATATCTTGGTTTATTCATTTCAATGAAGTGATGTAAAAATACCAATAGGCACCACAAAATGCCCAGTAAGTATTTAATTCATGCTTTTGTGACAACAAACCGAATTTTATTGTTAATTTCATTTGTGAATTGTTTTAGAAAATGGAAGAGCGTCACAGATCCACAACTGTACATCAGCTGAAGATTATGATGCGATTTCCTTGACGGCCATGAAAACCTTGCTCTGGGACGGATGAGAGATAAAGTCTAGAGGCTCGTGCAGTGCCGTGATGTTGGTGAATATGGAACACTTGTTCCTACAGCCTAATTTAGGAATCAGTTTCCCTTCTCGACTACGGATGCTAGGCCACCATTATCACATAACATCAGGTAAAATATGTTGAAATGCCTGCCCTGTCAACCATAATTAAAAAGATATATAAATACTTGGTAATTTTGCCAAGAATGAGGTTGGTTTTCACCTTTAAATGCACTTAAGTGACTCTCAACTGCGATTAACCGAATATGTGGGCAATGTAATGCTTCTAAGATTATGTCAAACAAAAATTAACTACCTCTTTCGAACCATCTTTTAAAAATGTTGCTCATGAATTTCTGTCATTCAATCATTATTTCTATTGTTTCAGTATTGTCAACCACGAAGCCCAAATCATTAGATATCAGGAGGATAAATAATTATCTAGGTATAGCGCCAACACAAACCTCTCCCGTGCCACTCCCATACCTCAGGAACAGACTCAGTTGTTGAAGCGCTAGACCTGTATTTTAAGAAACTGAAACACTTCAAAATTCGCAGTTTTATTTTAAAAGCCAAACTAATGAACCAATTTTTATGAGACAAATCTCAAACAAAAAAAATCAAAATCAGTTTACAAATGATTGAGTTATGCGGTAACAAACATAACAGTCCAATTGAGAACCTCCTTTTTTAAGTTGGTTAAAAATAGTTCATAAGTATAAGTAAATAAGTTTTAGCTAGGTGTAATTAAATGACATATTATGTAAATAGTTTTTTCTTGTGTTTTGTAAAGTTTTATAATAACATTATGTGGATTAATTAAAATTTGAATAAAATCATGTTAAATATAAATTATTTTTTATTTATTGTTTAAATAATTTCTGTCTTATTATATAAAGAATTAATTAGCATCAGCTGCCAAGTGAGTCCCAGCAACCTGAGAGAGCCAGCCAGCCTTCATTCTTGTGCCTCTTCCTTGTCCGTTAATATGGATAATATGGAATGTGTACTATAATATGTACCACATAGCAAGCATTGATCATTCTTGCAGCAACTACTAGTACATAATGCATCTTTCTATGCACCACTAAGCATCTGTAAGGAAATATTATTTTATATTAAAAATATGTAATAATAATTACAAATTAATATTTATCTATGCTATGCTTTTCATAACAATGCAATTTTACCTGAATGAGCTTTTAAAACATCTATAAATCACTTGACAACACTCCTAGTTGTCAAGTGCTTATCTTGATAATCATTGTGGGTTTCAATGGGTATCTTTCTAAAATATCAAAAATAAAGAAGTGAAATCTAAAGAACTACTATACACATTACATACCCAACATATAAGCATTTTTATACAACATGGCAATGCTACATGCTGAGCCTTTTAAAAATATATGTATATAGTTAATAGAGCCATATGAGATTAAACTTTTTAAAACCTCAGCCTTGTAAGCGGAGAGCAATGAATGATACATATTATATTATAATAGTATAGAGATGGCTGATGATGTTTGGTGTGATTGAATACCTATAGTAGATTATACTTACTCGTTTCTTAATTTGATCCATCCCATGTTGTTGAAATGGAAATGATACATATTTATCTATTATAAAGGTGCCACCTCCCCTATGATAATGCTTAAATTGTCTGCAACAGATGCAGAGGTCATATGATGATTAATTATAATCAGCATAATTAATGTCATTGTAACTTGCTAAATCGCTTTAAAACAGTCTTCTATGACACAATTTTATAAACTGTCTCCAACAATGGTTTGATATGCCGCTGACAAAGGAACCAAAAACCTGAAATAGATAAAGTTTGTTTAAGTATTACTATTTAATGGCCTTGAGGCTCAGTTGGTAGTATGTCTACCTAAGCTGTAGGTTGTGGGTTCGATTCCCACCCAGGGTAAACATTTGTGTAATGAGCATGGATGTTTGTTCTGTGTCGAGCATGGATGTTTGTTCTGTGTCTGGGTGTTTCTATGTATCATTTGTATATATTTACTACAAAAAAGTATATATGTATTCTATCAGCCATCTAGTTCCATAGTACAAGTTTTGCTTAGTATGAGCTAGATGGTGTTTGTGTGAAATGTCCCAAAATATTTATTTAATTTTGGTAACCACTTATGTGAAATGTTCCTAATGCAAAGGTTAACCAATGCTATTCAGTGTGGGAATACTGGCAGTCTTATAGGCACTGGGTATAGGGCAGCTTATTTGACTAAAGGATAATTATTATTTACATGTATTTGTTTTTGTGGTTATTTGTTAATCATATAATAGACTAGGTAGGTACTATATGTCTTTCCTACTGAAGGTAAACTTTGTCTACCTAGTAGAATAACAAGCATATTTGCAAGTTATTAAGGATGTATCTATTAATATTCCAAGAAAACAACAACATTATTATATTTTGTTGGTTTTACTACTAATTCTTCTATTCCACTGGTAAATGATTGTGTGCCTTACCTTGGTTTCAACATCTACGTCATCAGATCGAAGTGTAGGAGGCTTGTAAGGAGTTCACTCTTTTATTAGTTGTTTAGTTAACTCCATAAATAATCTGTAACGTTTCACAAACTGCGGTCACTGAAATAAAAAGCTTGAAATCTTGCACTTAAAATTGTTCTTCCTTGCATCGGTTAAAACCATGTCTTCGTTCAATTCATGGACTCCCGATGGAAGCAATCATCGTTTTTGACTTAAAAATGTAAGTTAAGTGTATATTTAGGTAAAAATTACACATTATAATGAAATGCAAAGCACAACGATCAAGAAACGGCTGAGCAAAGGTTGACATTTTGTAACTTTTTCTCAAACGTTGTTTTGACAGCGGTAGCGTTCCAACTTCGCTCCAGTTGCGTCTCAGCTTGCGACTTTAACCATTAACGCGATACGAAACGGGCAAAAAGTTGCGGTTGGGTTAAGGTTCAATTGCGCTTCAGCTTAAGTTTATTAGTGCGATCGCCCCCCAGGAGGATATCATCATATGCCACGCACAGGTAATAACATTATTCCGATGATATCTGCCCATTCCTGTGCACATTTTTTCCTAAACCTGTGTTATTTTGAATATTAAAGCTATAAATAATGTTATAAAAATGGTGGTATATAATTCATTAATGTGTTTGATCAAGTGCGTGAGTGTGGGCAAGTGAAAAAAGCGGCGTAACATGGTTTTTCACGTTGTCTGCAAAACTACATAGAGGCTTCCAGTAAAGTAGCCACTACTTTACTGAAGCATGACTCGAATTAGAAAATGTATATACGTGACTTAAATTGTGACTAGAACATTTATGACTTATTTTATTCATTTTAAGAAATCTTAATACTTGACTATGGCAAATGCTCTAAGTGGGTCCAAATTCAATAAAAAAAGACGCTTGATTTTGATTTTTTATCTATGCTGCGATGAACAATAAGGTACGACACGATAATTTACAGCAAAGTAAATTAATTATACCGTAGAAAGAGAATATTGTAGTTATAAGGGGGGGGGCTCTGGGGTATGGCATCTGAAAAAAATATTTCAAACCAACATTTTCATTTTGTAGCTAGTTATTCAACTCATAAAATTAAAAAAAAACGTCTGAAGAAGAAAATACTAATGAATCGATTGTACATGCGGAATCAGAGGGCAGGATGGCAAGTATAATTTTCTACATTTATTTTCCAGGCGCAAGCTACATAATTAATGATCAATTTTAGTAAAAGAGCTTCATTGGTACCTATTTTGTATTGTATTTATATTGTACCCTTAATTGGTACCTATTTTTTATTTGTATGGTTCATGACAATGCCGCAATTGGACAAAATCACTACCCAAAATAAAATAATGTTAAAATAAAAGTAATTTAAAAAAAAATGGTTGCTTGTAAATTCGGTTTACGGACGATAGTTTAACGTGACAACATACGTCCGCGCTCGAGCTCCGAGTAATGATAACTGAAGTCGGGCATGGCGCACACCCGCCCGCTTCCTCAGCCAGCGCAAGTGCGCGCGCGCGTCACCGTCAAGGAGCGTAACGTAACGGGACAATGAGCCATACTTTATCGTGCATGCAGCCCGTGTTCATCAATTTATTAGACTTTGTCACGTCAAAAAATTGACTTCAAAACTGAAAATAAATAAATAACTACTGATACGCGTACATAATACCCACAAATTAAATCAAAACTGGTCGTCTACCTAAGTAGGTATGTACCCAACTATATTTTTGAGGTTGATGTCTTTCTATGACTTAGTTGGTGAGAGAGCAGAGTACTACTCGACATGAAAAGAACAAGTATAAACTTCAAAAAAAAACCTCCGATAAAAAATGGTTGAACTAATTTTAATGAAACGTAATTAAGAACACTCGATGAATTCTTCTTTCAAACAAAAGAAAACTAGATCAAAATTTGTCCATCCGTTTGAGAGCTACGATGCTAGAAACAGACCCACAGATACACAGATGTATAGATACACAAATACATATGTCAAACTTATAACACCCCTCTTATTGCGTCGGGGGTTAAAAAAGAACTATATATTTTTTAACGGATATTTCTTGTCACTTATCGTATGATCAAGCAAGGTTTTCATATTTTAAACCATGTAAGTACTTCATATTTACCTCTGGCTATAATAATCGTGTTTAATGAAACACCCCCCAATATATTAACCCTGTCTCCTATGCAAATATAGTGAGGATCAATAATGCTATCTCATACCCGGTCTCACAGGCATTAGTTTCTTTATCCATGTATTATTGCCACTAAACTATAGTGTCTTTGATTATTTATTCATAATACGTGTAACTCTGAGGTCTAATTGAAGCTTCTACTTCTTTTTTGTATTGGACCACACGATTAGCTATTTCCCAGAGTCAAGTATTGAGATATTTGAGATATCTTCAAGTTTTTTGAATAATACAGTTTATGTAGTATTCTAGTTACAGTCTAATTCGCGTGAAACACCACCATTTTTATCGCATTAATATTCAAAATTACACAAGTTCAGGAAAATAAAACAGAGCATCAATATGTTTATATGACGTTCCCGCCAAAACTCCAGCGACTGAAGCGCCTATTGTGGAAATATGCGTAAACAAAAATCGACGTCAAACAAACAATAAAAAAAATCAAATATGTCAGTCAGTCAGTCAGTCGAGTTCCGTGGTCAAGTTTCTCACATAATGGCGGTGCTAGTGTTGTTTTCCTGACTTTCTCATTCCGGTAATGTAACTGTACCAAGGGACCATCCTCAAGACAAGACTTTTTGTGTCCACAGAATATCGTATAGGAATTGTAGGTCTCGTGTGACAACTCGTAATGAAGAAGTCGGTGGCTGTCGCGTCGATAGTGTTATTGAATTAACGCGTGCGGTGGTGTCTGTGGAGATAGCGGTGACGCGGGAGAAGTGGAGACGGCACGATGGGGGCGCAGCAGGCAAAGGAGCGGGGCACTGGCAGCGGCGCGTCCATGCGGTCAGCAAGGAAGCCGCGCCCGCCGAAAGACCCCCGCATCCTCGGCTCTAACATATTCACAGAACACAGCGGTAAGTCGCCCCTCAACTTCACTGCCAACGTTGCTGTCGCCTTCCCCTTGCAACTCCGGCCTAAATGAATCAGAATATCAATGATTATATTTATAAGTTTGTATTGTATATGTGTGTCACATATGTATGACCAACTGCATTGTCTGCAAAGTTGGTCCTGATCGTTTTTGACATAAACATTATAATACTAGATGAAACTAAAGATGCCTGTGGCATTACTTAGCTACATGCTGAATACACTTTTGCATGATTGGAGTCAATTTCTTGAAGAAATGGATCACTTACTTATGTTGAATGTGTGTGTGTGTTATACATACTACTGATTTATAAACTATTAGAACTAGTACTAAGGATAGAAACTTGCTTATATATAAATGGTTATTGTGTTTGAAATATCCTCTACTATGTATTTTTAAAATTAATTTTGTACTGCATGTACATACACTGATGTTTCTTAAGCATGCATTAGCAAAACTCCTATCTATGGGTTAAAACTAATGGGTCAAAAGATTACAGAAATACTTGATGAATTTTCATGAAAATACAATTGCAAGGGATAGTCACTCACTGCTACTAAGGGTGCTTTGTAAGTCACATAATTGTTTCTCTTATCAATGCTTAGAGCAATTTTCACTGTTGTTAGCAATCTCTACAGTAAAGAGATGTGTCACAGTTCTACACTTAAATGTAGTCCCCTGCAAAAATCAGATGATAAAGACAATAAATTCATCATATCTAAAGTATGAATTTGTGAAGAAAGTAAAACTCATTAAACAAGTTTTAACAGATTTGTCATATATATTTTACATAATCTTAAGACTTGATGTTCTGTACTAAGAATATTATGCGAGGCTATTGGAATCAAGAAACACCTGAGACTCGAGAAGATGATTGGCTGGTGCTGGCTGAATGGGATCGGGTCTAGTTCTAATTTAAAGTGGGGGGCAATAAGTCCTGCACTGATGTCCCACTTCGCTTGTATTGTGCATTTCCCCCTGCCAGCCTTCTCAAACCAACTGAACTGCTTAAAATAATGGAACATAATCTGTTCCACATCTATTGAGTCAGATCACATCTAGTGTTTCATTGCAGAGGTTTACCAAGAAGTCCCAATCTTAATCTTCTTTAGTGGTCTCACAATGCAATAGCACATGTTGACCCGATCATCAAAATAATAATATCTGAGACTCAACACTGATTTGCAAAACTGTTGATCTGATATTTTTACACCATGTGCGACCTCTGCATGCATAGGGAATGTTTTGCTTAAAAATAATAGTGGATATATAATATTTTTATTAAAAAAAACTATCATCTACTCTCACCTGTGATCATGGATGCTGCAAAGTGTTTGAAACATTAAGTTTTAAAATTATGTAAAAGTAATAAATCTGTTAAAAGTAATTCAATGAGAAACAATTGTGAGAACCTAAGAAATCATTGACAGTATAAAAGCTAAAGCTGCTATAAACTCCCTGTGCAGCATATGGTACCCTGGATTTCATACACATGTTATTTCCTACACTTTAAACAGAGCGAAGACTTTTTTACTGG
This sequence comes from Lycia hirtaria, assembly GCA_947563715.1. NCBI lineage: Eukaryota > Metazoa > Arthropoda > Insecta > Lepidoptera > Geometridae > Lycia > Lycia hirtaria. The sequence continues at coordinate 19,751,816 of OX387386.1, forward strand.
CTTCCTTGTATCTAAGTCAAAGTCAAAGTAAATTTATGTGCGTTTAACATGAGTGATAACATGCATTTGGTGTTCTTAGTTTCAATGTGCTTCATGTTATGCCTGAGGAGGTGTGCAAATCAGAGGGCACTATCAATCTTTAAAACTATTAATATAAATACCATAGACTTCTATAGATACTACAAGTGTATGTACCTAGCATGTCAAGTACGATAAAATATCGCAGTTGACGACCAAGATTTATTTAAGTTCAGGTGATATATACTTCCGATTCGATATTTTGTCAACTAGTTACTAGCGTAAAAGCTCACGGATGCATTGGTTTGAATAGATTTCGAGAATGGAACATTCCAACACAATTGTTTATGTGACGTCACAGTCGGTACCAAAAACGTGGCGCGCAAGGTTTTCATATAAATGAAGTTGCATGCTCCATCTACTATGTCTGTGATAAATACTTAGTAAGCAAATATCAGTATATACATGTCATAATACAATTATATTAAGAAATACAATATATAAATAAATATGTACTAAAATTGATTGAAAGGATGAATAAACTTGACAAATAAATAAATAAATTTTACTTAGTGTATTTGTTGCATATATTGACATAATTTAAAAACTGGCGTTTTTTAACACTACAAGTGTTCAATATAACAGGTAAGACTAGATGTTAGGTGTTTTAGCTTGTGTTATGAAAATATCAATGTCTACTGCCTATTATATCTAACAAAGCATTTCTTATGCATACAGATAACACCCAAGTCATTCTAATGCTGCCAGGAGCTAGAGCAAAGAAAAGAACCTATAACAATGAGATATAGGTGCTAAAGTTTGCTATGCCCAGAAATTTCACTATAAACATTGTAATATAATCCCTTAACACAGTAATAGTTGCATATTACTGTTTGGCAGTTGAATACTGGTAATTGTGTTGTGCAAGGTGAACTCTAAAAAAGATTCCTACAACTTCAAAATTAGACTAATCTAGCTATCCAAATTGCTGTGTTACTGTTAGTGTCATTTTAACAATGGATGCACCATTGTCAATTCTATGATTTGATAACACTATCCTTTGCATGTTTACAAAGTTCACCCAAGTAGAGTGCTTAAGTTCTTTATAAACACTATTCTGTTGTTTATACATCTGCAGTATTAATTTTATAACAAGCTAGCTGTGCCCTGCGGTTTCACTTGTCTAGTGATGGAATGGGATGTTATTGATGATGAGATGGAACATATCTGCATTTCCAAACTCTCAGTTATATATGTACCAAATTTCATAATGATCAGTTTAGTTGTTTGAATAGGTAAAAAACAAACAGAGAAATAAGGCTACTTTCACTTTATATATTAGAATGTTATGTTTGGTAGCCTTACAGCAAGGTAAGTATTCACAAAAAAATCCTAACAGATAATAACTGAAGTTTTCTCTTTGAATTTCTCAAAAAAATCTAGTAACTACATATCATAGATGCAAGTTGTGTATGAACGAAATTCTTTCTTTGATTTGCTAAGCGAATGTCGTTGTTCTTACGTTGCAAAAAACCTTGTGCGAAGCGAATTCTTTTTATGTGACACTTAAGCCAGAACTACAGCTATATATTTTAGTATATTAATAGATTATAACCACTTATCATATCATAATTGCATCTGCTAAATTCTGTATTGCATTATAAGAAAGCGAGATCTAGACCAAGACTAAAAGAGAGAAGCTTGAAATGTGGTGCTGAAGGCATATGGAGAGAATAAACTGGACAGAAAAGGAAACAAACTAAATAGTTTTAGACATTGTGAAAGAGGAAACAATGTATCAAAAATATATGATATTGTAAAGTTTTTAGCCAGTATGGACAACATAAAAAAATTATAAAGTCATCATCGAGGACAACGTTGAGAAAAGAAGAGGACCAGGAATATTTATAAGCTAAATAAAGGAGAAGGCGAATGTCATGTCATACAATAAGTTGAAAGCCTTAGCAGATGACCAACAAACCGATATCTTTCCATGGACAAAATCTATATAAATTTTGTAACTATGATCTGGTAAAATCTTTATACCGACATTGAATCTGGAGAGGAGTTTCAGAATCATGCTATGCTCTTAACTTGCAAAAAATCAACATGAAAGCTAAGGTACATATGTCAGTAAAATTCGGCAAGTGCAATTATTTTATTGATATTATTTGCTGTGGACCTGACTTTAATATTGTTATATATAAATTTATGTACAGGTTTATATTTTTCTTTAAATGTTTGTTCTCAATGTTAACTAATGTGATTGAATAGATATGATGAAGTCTAGGAAAAACAAGGAAAATATTATTAATTATGTTATGTAGGTATAGACAGTAGAAATTATCATATTTTTAGGTAAAAAAATCTGTATCTGTCTGTGCCTTGCCTTTATTGCGTGAATTTGTTTAATATTACGTAGATAATTTACGATTCAACAAGCATATTATGTAAAGAAATTTTGCATGCAACCTTGAGATGGTGATGGGATCTGCAACAAAGAAAAATAATGGTATTAAGTTAATAATGTACTTACGATTCATATTTTTTTAATTTTTTTTATCAGCCCTGTTTGTACAAACTGTCCCACTGCTGGGAACGGGCCATCTTCTCATTGTGAGAAGGGTATTCATGGGTGAGAAATTAGCACATATTATATTAATCGTATTTGCTAATTCAAACAACAAATATGTAATATTATATCCGATATTTTTGAGTGTTTTATACACTTAATTATCTACAAATTTATAGACAAGTCAAAAATGTCAGACATCTGACGAGACTTGAACCTGCATATCCCGATCTGTACTTGAAAGCCATTTTGGCCACGGAGGTGTCACGTGGGATGGTCGAAAGTTTCGAACAGTCTTTATTCTTAAACAAATCTAGCGTTGGTGGCGCCACCCATAATACACAAGGTAAAAGGCTCCCAAGTACAGATCGGGATATGCGGGTTCACGTCTCGTTGGATATGTGAAATTTTGGAGGCGTCTCTAAAGTAGATATCTAATATTATATTTTAATTAATTTTACATTTTATTATTATTATTTTGAGCCTGTTCCGTCCCACTGCTGGGCGAAGGCCTCCCTATCCTCCTTCCTTTACATTTTAGTTGATAGAAATGTTTACTAAATCAGAACATTCTATCTTTTCACATTTAATTCTCACAAGTAATAATTTGTCTAAAAAAAGGGATTTCTACCCAAAAATGGGATTGGATCGAGCATCTGTTGAAATCAACAAGTCACTCTATGGTATGCAGTAGACGTTGCCTGTAGTCATGGATATCCCATAAGAAGATGAAACATCTGACTGGGGCTATATTGGACAAGGGTTGACAAAACTGGTAACATTAAATATAACATACATACAAATATATTTAATCTGATTGATTATAAAAACATTCAACAGGAAATAATGAATATTTGAAAAGCTGATTGGAGATTATATAAAATATCCATAGGCAACAAAGCTTATGGATATTTCAAACAATCTCCAGTAAATAACATATGTACATAAAACCGCGTCTAAACGCCTGTTTTCCCTCATTGGGTAGGCAGAGCATCAAAGACCTTATGGTCAAACGGCTATGAGGCCGTTTGACGCCCCATTTGTCCATTGTTAGAGGTTTAGGTGGAAGGGTGAGGGTAATAGAGGATTAGAAGGTAAAATGTAATATTGATATAGATAAAAAATATCAAATATTCGAACATAAAAAAGGCTCTTATAATTTGCGACTCCTTGCTGTAAAGCAGTCTATATGTACATAGATAACTCTTTATTAAAATACCACTGTTTTTAATCATTTTTACGATGTGTAATATTCGGATTATGGACAAAAATGTAAAAACACTTTTACCAATGACTAGCTTCGCCCACTCGTTCTTTTATCTAGTTTGTACGGAACCCTCGGTGGGCGTGTCTGACTCGCACTTGTCCATTTTTTTTGTGTTTCTTATGCGATTACTCCGTCTTATTAATTATAACTTGATTTTGATGATTCTTTTTTGTTTGGATGGTGATAACTTAAAAATTTTACTTTGGTTTTTATAACAAAATAAATGGAAAAATGTCATCCATGTAATCGAAATTGTGTATTTTGAAGCCGATTGCTTCAGTTTTTTAAACTATTATAATTATTTGAAGTCGATTAAAAAGGAAACTAACGATCTCGTCATTGAAAACATGCAATGATCATTCGCTTCTCATGCATGTGTATCTGCGAGTAGGGCACACGCGTAAATGATTAGGGTCTGATCGAAATTATTTAACTCGTCGTAAGCACGCCAGCAGTAAATTAAGAGAAATCAGCCAAGCGCGGCCTTCCAGTTTCTACTAAGGATCCTAGCTGGTGGCTGTTAAGGCCCAGAGTAGGGTGGGGTCGCTGTTTCGCTCGCACGCGACGCCTTTTTCAACCGATTTCAAAAAAGGAGGAGATTATCAATTCGACTGTTTTTTTTTTGTTACCTCATAACTTTCGACTGGGTGAACCGATTTTGATGACTCTTTTTTTATTTGAAAGCTGGTGCTTCCCGTGTGGTACCATTACAATTTGGTCCAGTTCTGACAATGGCATATATGAGAAGTCGGTTGCTTCAGTTTTTTAAATTATAATTATTACCTGACTGCATCTGTATAGGACTTAGTTGGTGATAGTTTAGGGCCTGATACCGATCTGAAAAAATACTTTGTTTACGTACCTACTTAGCTAGATGCCCAGTTTTGATATTATTTATCGTGTTATTTCTCCATTTTCAGTTAATTAGATTGTTTCGAAGTCGTTTTTTTTTTTAAATTACTTTATATAAACTATATAAGTACTTGTAATATAAATAACTTGTTAAATATTAGTTTCTATCACAGATATTAGTTTGCAAATGATAATATGTGGACATTAAAGCTGCCATAATAAGTTGCGTAAGACGAGGGGCTGGCTGCCTCAGCGGTGTTGCATATTTATATGTTCGTATCACACAGCACGTAGACGGCTGCAAGGTGAAAGCGAGCGTTGATCCGTCCCAAACTGATACTCTTCTATAATAATTAAGACCACAACATCGGAAATATTCGACACAATATTTTTATTTTTACAATAAAAATATTTATGGAATTTCTGAAACAGGTTTTATGCGTTTATTCCCAGTAGTACAACTGACAGTTCAATTGATTGAACTAGTGAGACTTTTAATTCCCACTAGTTCAGTCAATGGCGGTACATAAATGTATGAAAATTAACTTCGATCCAATTGAAATTTTTGTCCAATATTTCTGATTTTGTTTTCTAGTTTTAAAACAATGTTTTTTTTATAAGTTCATTTCAGTCATTTTATATCTTCAACAAGTATCTATGTTAATAGAAAAACAAAATACCCGACTGCAGAAAAGCAGTTTTTACAGTCTAACTTACGTTTTCGGTACACAGAAGACAGAAGAGCACACAGCTTTAATGCTGTTGAGTGTACGTTTTTTGTGAGAAGGTATGCTTAAAATCGATGTAAATTATTATAAATGCGTATTCTTTAGAAATTCTAGTAAAATCTCTTGTTTATTACGAAAAAGTTCGTTGGAAATTACGAAAAAATGTTTTTTTTTTTTGCAAGAGATGTATTATTATTATTACAAAAAATATAGCCTATGACATTCTGGAAGTGAAGACGAACCTAACGACACCTTCCACATCAAAATCAGTCAATCCGTTTAGGCTGTAGGCGATCATATAGAAAGATACATACATACATTCGAAAAACATAACCCTCCTTCTTACGCAGTCGGGTGAAAATGTGGGTATACGCGAGCGAGACGAACGATGGTTGAGCTCCGGTCTCTTAAGAGAGTGGTATCATGAGGTTATGAGGTCTCGTGGACATCAGCTGCGGCTCCGAGGGTAGGTTGAGCAGCAGCAGCCTCTCAAACACGTAGAAAAAAAATATTTTCAGTCATTTACTCCCGATTGAAAAATCGATACAACTTTGAAATAAGAATGATATCAAGATTGTAGTAACCCCACAGCAACAATATGATAAACTAACCTGAATTACATAGAATTTGAAAAACTTAAAGGTCATTTGATATCATTTAATTTGCTATCGAGGCTGCGTCCTTGCCGCAGTTTGGCTCGTAACGAAATTAAATACATGTATGTTATTCGTGTCCTTTATCATTTATCTAATCACAATCAAGTTGTGCGAATTGGGACGGTTAGCAATAAAAATACTGTAACGGCCAATGCTGATTTATATACTCTCGATACTCTGTAAAATACGTAGACTGAGAAAGCTATAGAGTACCATCACATTTCCTTGTGGTTTACTCCGCAGTGAAACAGCTTTATGTGACAAGTGCAAGTTTAGAAAACTCGAAAACCGCAGACAAAAAAAAAACGGTTGAATCGATTTTGATGAAACATAGTTAAGAATACTCGCGATGTAATCCTCTTTCGTACAAAACTAGATCAAAATCGGTCCTTCCGTTTGAGAGCTACTATGCTACAGCCATACACACGTCAAAGTTATAACACCCCTCTTTTGGATTTTTTTCTTTTGCATCGGGGAGTTAAAAATAGCAACCGAGAAAAAGAAAAATATACGTATGTTTTGTCTTTGTCGGTGTAACCGGTTGGTGCCATTGTTTGGAATAAAGCATGGCTTTACAAATGCTCGGCTTGGTCTCAAACATATTTCATGTTTGTTAACTCCAGACCCAAAAAGAGAGATTTTATAAGTTTAACGTATGTATTTGTGTATCTGTGTGTCTGTCTGTGCCATCGTAGACACCCAAACGTTCTCTAGCTGAACATAACAAATAATCTAATAATCGAAGAAGTATCCTTTTTTTCTTGCTGCTATCATTTGCTCGTCGATACCGAACTGTGTGATTGATGTCACGGCGAATATTGTCTACTCGTTGACGCACGCATAACTTACAGGCTTATATGGCAAAGATACCTCGTATATTGGATCGCCATCGCCATCTTCTAATTAATAAATTCTGAAAGTAATTTTTATTATTTGACAGCTAGCAGATGCAGTGCATTTGCTTAGAAAAAAAAAACAACGGGTGTCACTCCGGGAGTACCGGCAGAACTGAAAACTAAAAAATAAAATAGCAAAACGACTGATAAAAATGTACATACAATAATGAACTTTAAATGCAGAACGTTAGAATAAGTTTCTGACTAAAATAATCCGTCCGTCTTACGAATTTTCGTCTTACGAATTCGATCTGACGCGAGTTAAAAAAAATTACCCAGCCAAAAAATGCACAACGCCGCTAAAGAAGTTTTCACTTCAAAAATGTTATTGTTAGTCTGTGTCTCCCCGAGAAACCGTCAAAAAAGGAGAAAACTATCCTACCCAATCTAATTAAAATTGAAACACACCCCGATTTTGTCTATGAGAAAAGTGACCCCTTAAGCAGCATGTTCCACGAATAAACAAATCGTTTCGTTCTGGGTTTTGGAATATTTTCTTCGTACTTATAGCCATTCGATATAAATGTAATGAAACATTTATTATACAGGTACAGGTCAGTCGTAGTAGAATTGATAGTAGAAAGGGCAGGATGGAAAAAGTTCATGCAGATCAGATGCACTCGCCTTAATTGCCTTAATTCGATAACATTAAAAGTTCAAATAAATCAAAAAACCCCCGACAAAAAAAACGGCATTTTAAATAAAAACTACGGGTCACTCACGTCTGTTTTGAGCCGAAAAATCCAACTATAGTTTCAACCGCATTCGGCGGTATTTTTCAAAGGAGCAGCGCAAACGTCACTCTCGGTCGGTGACGCGCCTCGCACAGACCAAACAGACGTGAGTGACCCGTAGTTTTTATTTAAAATGTTTGAAAATCACGTTCGTAAAAAAAACGGCTTAAACTAATTTGAAACATAGCTAAGAACACTCGATGAAATCCACATTTGATCAAAAAAAATAGATCAAAATCGGTCCATTCGTTTGAGAAGTACAACGCCACATACAAACACACAGATGGAAAAAAAACATACATGTCAAACTTATAATATTAGCCCTCTGTTTGGGTCGGGGTGTTAAAAACCAATAGAGCAGCATCTTTGCATTGGTGTTTAAAACTTTGTAGTTTAGTCCGAACAATTGTATCATTCCCAAAGAACCCTTTCCGACGAGAACGCTTCGCACTGGTAGGTACTTCGTAGATCCGTCCCGAAAATTCGAACAAAAGTCTATGTCCAGCCAAACTTGTACTGAGTACAATGATAATAATCTGCATACAATAGTAGAATATCTCATTCATAGCCAACGATATTATATCGTCAAGGATTTCACGTCAGCGCTCAATAACATCCGAACTCAATGAGGTCTAAAGCCAATCTTTAGACTACTTACAAGAAATCATTTCAATTAGCAAAGCAACAGTAATGTCTGTGATGTTGCAGTTGTCCATAGGCGACGGTTATCGCTTACCATCAGGCGAGTCGTCTGCCTTTTTGCTTAACCTATTTTATAAAAAAAAAAACAAAATAATTCGAAGCGGTAAAATTAATGCATCTAAATTAGGCTTTAGCGCACTTCACTTTGTTCGTAAATTTTGTTTTAGAATGTGTCTATGTAATAATAATGTCATTATTCATAGCTTTAATAATAGGTATGTATTTTTAAAGAATTTGCTCGCGCGCTAGTTCATCCAAAAATAAATTAAGGAGAATATCTATTCTGTGTATTCGTGTACACAATGGACATTGGACACGTAACATAATGACACACGGACTGACAGCAGAGGCTTAGAATAGGATCCCCTTAACACCCTCTAGTTATGCGGCCGAGCTTAAAAACTGTAACTATAAGTATACGACTATTGCTTCACTGGCTAATCACGAAATTTCAATAATAATAGCTTAAAAAAACTGGGAAAAAAACAGACTTCAAAATTCGCAATCCGCTTAACTGGATGATATATTTTTTGCAGTTATTTTGTTATAAAAACCAAAGTACTGAACCGATTTTGGTAAAATTTATATGGGACCACCTTTGAAGGATGACCTACAAAACAACAAAGAATCATCAAAATCAAGGACCTACCAAACAACCAAGACTTATCAAACTCAAGTAATCTCATATAAACACATAAAAAATACAAAACAAACATAAAAAATAACAGTCGAAATGAGATGCTCGTTCTTTTTGGAAGTCGTTTAAAAACTACGGTACGACACTAGGATACCGCAGATTCCTTATGATATATTGTGTAGATCTGCTGAGTATAAATTCGCCAACAGAGATGGATTAAAGTCGATGCAAGTGGTTGAGTTTTTATCGAAATCGTTTGTTTTTAATGTTAGGAGCATTAAATTCATTATTATTATATTTTATTATTATATTATATTATTATATAATACTAACAATGTGAAATAAACTAATATGTAATGTTAAATGATGTCAGGGCGGGATTAAGGTATCAAAATACGACCGAAACTTACTTTAAGCCAATGCATTGCTTGTATATCAAGCACATAAAGATGACTAAAAGCGTGATCAAATATATTTTTTTCTATGTATCCGAAGTTGCGAGCAATAGTTAATAGTCTATAATCATCATTAACAAGGTAAAGATTTTTTGTGAGTCGTCGTGGGTGGCCGCACTCTGCGCCCGATATGATATAAAAACAGCGATTTATTTTAGTTTCGGTTTTGTACCTCACATTTCCCAGCCCAAGGTAGTCGTATACCAGAATTTGACAGCCCTCATGGCTTAGTGGTAGTACGTTTGCCTTCTGAGCGATCCCGACCCTGGGCAAACATTTCTACTGAGAAATATAAAATCATTGGTTAGGGATATTAAATAAACCGTTCAAGTGCGAGTCAGACTCGCCCACCGAGGGTTCCGTACAAACTAGTAGATCAAAGGGGGAAATATATTTTTTTCCTTCATAAGCCGAAACATATACATCGTAAAAATATTTAAAAACTTGTTTTAGCTTATGCTAATGAAGCTTTTTCATATGATACCCCACATGATACGGTTAATTCACTTTAAAATTTTGACCCTCATTCCTTACATAAAGATACAATTTTTGCGATTAAATTAAAAATGTCCAGTTTTCGGATTTTTTCCTATATGTGTACTATAACACAATGCTTCTTGCCAAATTTCATAGTTCTAGGTCAACGGGAAGTACCCCATAAGTTTTGATTCCCTTGTGCGTGTCGAAATGTGCGTTTTTAACGACATATTCGGCTGTAACTTTTTTTTACGAAAACTGAGAAATTTTATTTTTCTTTGTGCAGCAAGAGACTATGGATCTGCGTATATGGCTTTAATTTCAACTCAATGCCTTCACGCGTTCCTGAGATAAAGGTCTTGACACCCGGACGGACAGACGGACAACAAAGTGATCCTATAAGGGTTCCGTTTCTTCCTTTCGAGGTACGGAACCCTAAAAAGTGAGAAATTAACTTGTTGTTGATATCTTAATCTTTCCTATCCAAATAAACAAATTCTTTTCTCACTTTTCTAATAACCTTAACCAATGACGTTATATGTTTAAAAATGTTGTGATGTGCGAGAGAGATAGCTGCGCGCGTCGAGCTCCACCTTACGAGCATCTATAAATATTAAAATCAGAGTAATATCCAAATTGCCCGAAATGTCTGTTACGCGAAATATGCGAGTGCTTCTCATGTTTAAGCAGATTAAATATTCGGCCAGCGAAGTGACTGTAAGGGTGAGCCCGATACAAATCAATCGATGAAGAAGGGTAGAAGCAGGATGTATTGTAACATAAGGCTGCCAACTGTTACGCCGACTTCAAAAAGAAGGAAAGAATTCGACTGTGTTGTTTACCCGACTGCGTAAGAAGAAGGGTTATGTTTTTCGAGTGTATGTATGTTTGTATGTGTGTATGTATGTTTCTATATGGTCGCGTACAGCCTAAATGGCTTGACCGATTTTGATGTGCTTCATTTCCTGATTGTCATAGGCTATAGTTTTTTGTAATAATAATACATCTGTCGTAATAATAATTAAAATTCGTGACAAATAGACTCACTATCATGCAGGTTGAAAAAAAGTAGTTATTATAAATAGTTTTGCATCGATCAAATCAATGGATTCAAACTCATATTCATTTTGGCATAGAATGTGGCTCACAGTGGACAAAAGACGTCGTACGAACAATGTCATGCATGGAATCATGGCACTCAATAGGTACGAACAATGTCATGCATGGAATCATGGCACTCAATAGGTACGAACAATGTCACGCATGGAATCATGGCACTCAATAGGTACGGACAATGTCATGCATGGAATCATGGCACTCAATAGGTATGAACAATGTCATGCATGGAATCATGGCACTCAATAGGTACGAACAATGTCATGCATGGAATCATGGCACTCAATAGGTACGAACAATGTCATGCATGAAATCTTAGCACTCAATAGGTACGAACAATGTCATGCATGGAATCATGGCACTCAATAGGTACGAACAATGTCATGCATGGAATCATGGTACTCAATAGGTACGAACAATGTCATGCATAGAATCATGGCACTCAATAGTTAATTGAGGGCTAGAGAAAAAAAAACGAATTTAGTGTCAGTTTTAAATTATGGAGCAATAGATAAAATTAAACGCAACGGTCGAATAAAATCTGTTTTACAACATTTTAAAATCTGTTTGTTTTTTTTTTTTGACACAATTTCCGTGCCACTATTAAAAAAAAAATATTTCCTAGATTAGCACTAAGAGGATTGCTATTTGAATATTATAAAAAACATTTGAAAGAACATATATTTGTATCATACAGTACTTCGACGAAAATAGATTTATATAGCTATCGACAATAATAATCTTGGTTGAGGATACAAGATAACTTTTTAAGTGTGCTTGAATCCACTGATTTGAACGATATATTCAAGAAGAGGAAAACTACCTCGGATCCATCTCTAAGGGATTCAAGTTTCGTCAATTCAAGGGACTTACGGATACGATCTGAGCACCTATGTATATGGAATATGGATGCATATTATCGTTCCTACGCAAAATACAGGACATGGTTTTTGACATGGCGGGATATTACGATTTATGCAAATAATATAATTCTAGTTAAAAAAAAATAAAAAACAGACTACAAATTGCGTAATTTTATTTTAAAAACCAATCTACTGAACCGATTTTGATGAAATTTCTATGGGACAAATTTGAAAGTATATGTTTCCAAACAAAAAAAAAATTCAAATCTGTTTATAAATTTATAACGGATTTGTGTGGTAATAAACATAAAAAATATAGCCGAATTGTTAACTTCCTTATTTTTAATTTCGGTGTCCAGTAAAATATGGGACGGTTGGCAACGCTATTGTAACTGGCTCCGCGCGACATGACTGTGTTTCTGTTCGTGGAAACGCTATGCCAATTGTCGTTTAGGTGTTCAGGTTCGTCTTAACGAGCTATTCAAGCATTCTGCGATATGATATGGCTGTTTTAACTATTCTTTCTGTTGGTGTGGTATAAACACGCCGTCGCAACTAGGGCGCTGCGCAAACGAGACAGTATTGGTGTCGTGTTTCAGACACCGGCAACCTTTCAAGTGGGATTTCATGGCGAGAGCACGAGAGCACAATGCGATTGTGGAGCCTCTTTGCAAACCATGCAGAACCTAGTCTCGTCACTCAGTGTCGCCAATCTTGCACATTACAAGACGCATGATCATCGACTCGACGAAGAAATAACGAATGAATATTTTTTTGTCGTACAATCAATTTGAAATCATCCACTAACCGCGTACACGTATACTATTGATGACACGTACGGGTTGACAATGATTAAGTTTTCAGTTTTCGGAACAAGTGATTTTATAAATTTTTCGTTGACATTTTGTGTGACAGGACTCAAAGGTAACTAATGTTGTGCGCATTAATAGTTACCTGTGACGTATACTGGGCCAAGCGCGCGCTATCCCACACTCACGAGTGATAGAGGGGGATGAAAATAAGTAATTACTTCCTAATCCTCGGCCACACCGTCGCGTCGCTTAACAGCAGGCGAATTGGTGTTCAATCGTAGATCTATCTTGTATAAAAAAATAATTTACAACGGCTATGCCATTGCTATTCATTTTTCAATATGTTTCATAAATATTGTGTGCTCAATTCTAAACAAGTGTTTCAAATATGAACAGAATCGGTCCAGATAATCTTAAAGCCTACTGTTCGCAGAACTATAAGTATAAGTTCAGAGTTCGATACTATAGTATAAGTGTGAAAAGCTTTATCATAGCAATGTAGGTAATTATGCGTTCGTATGCACAAAGTCAGGCACGCGAGACGAGTCGGAATGGCCGCGTAGGGATCATCGCGCGGCACCGGTCCTTCCCACGCGGCGCGCCGCTCAAGCGCTCTTCTTTCCCACCAACCGCCGACAGTCCGGCAGTTGCTATCTATCTCTATGTTGCTACTATAAGTTGTATTAAACTACCCAATTTCATGGGCCCTGTCTGGGAAGTAAGGAGATCGGGACCAAATCGGGACCCTGTCTCTTATTACACCCTGCCGACAGGGCACGATACATCGGGTGGTATAATGGGTCTGTTAGTTAATTGTACTAACTCTATATATTGCTTATCTATAAAACCGAAACATTGAAATAATGTCTATTGAAATTTTTATTGAAATAATATCGATCCACATTCCTGTTGCGTAATGCACAAGGACGGAATTCTTTGCCGCCATCTGTTTCCTGAGACCTACAATCTTGGAATTTTCGAGGCTAGAGTGAATAGATATCTTCTAGATCGACGAGCTCCATCCTCGCCCACACCGTCGCTTAACATCAGGCGAGTTGGTGGTCAATCGTAGATCTATCTTGTATAAAAAAAAATTTTTTTTACTCTACAAGCCAAAAATTGGAGTTGTTATAGTTTTCTATATATATTAGTATGTTAATTATTATTCTTCTAATCGCATAAACCGTGGATGTTATTTTGATGTATATGTTACCGGCCAAACCCGATTTCAGGACAAACTAGTTTGGCCTAAGCTAAACTAGTTCATCATATCGGTGTAGCCTAGGCAAAACTAGTTTGTCCTAAGCCCGATAGGATGAACTAGTTTAGGCTAGTCCAAACTAATTTGTCCTAAGCCTGATAGGAAAGACCAGTTTAGGCTAGGCCAAACTAGTTGATCCTGGTATAGGTATAAGCAATAATTTCTTCAGAGATTAGGTTATGGTTTTTTTTTTAATACAAATTTATTTCCGGCTCGCTCTTCTTCCCAAGAGCGAGCCGGAAATAATAGCGCTAAGGGGGGACCTTAGCGCTGTCGCAGAAAATTTCTGTGCAGCTTCATACTTAAAGAGTAAATTATCTATAAATTTGTATAAACAAAAAATTAAACATAACCTAATCTCTGAAGAAATTATTGCTTATACCTATCACCATCTTATATGACATTTATTTTGACTTGACAGGACAAACATCAAATCAAAATACATAGATAACTGAATAAAATACTCCGTAATTGCAAAAATAAGACTAGGCCATACCAGTTTATCCTAGAGTGTGCGTATTTATATCAGGATCAACTAGTTTGGCCTAGGCTAAACTGGTTCATCCTATCGGGCTTAGGACAAACTAGTTTTGCCTAGGCTATACTAGTTTGTCCTAAGCCCGATAGGATGAACTAGTTTAGCCTAGGCCAAACTAGTTTGTCCTGAAATCGGGTTTGGCCGGTAACATATACAATTTAATTCATTGATGAAATAGCATGATTAATTTCATACCTCGAGCGATTTGCTTTCACGTATTAGATAAATAATAAATATAAAAGCTTTTCTTGTAGCTGATTGAACACTTATATACTGTTTTTTTTTTTTTTTTTTGCTAATATAACATACGTATAAATATACATATAAACACCCAGACCCAAAATAAACATTCATGCTCATTATACAGATGTTTTTGAATGAGGATCGAAGCCACAACCTACAGCTTAGAAGGCACACGTACCCACTAAGCTGTGAAGCCATTATTCCTTTCAAATCACAGCTCTATCAGAGTGCTAAATTTATGTGATTAATTACGATAGAGTCTGTTCAGCTAGAGAACTAATGTGACATGAGGGCGCGGCTGTCCTTATTTCATTATTTAGTTCAGTCGAGACCACAGAAGATAGTTACTCTTTTTGGCCACTATAAATAAACAGACTAGTGACCCACTAGTCTTAAAATGATACATAAAAAAATAAGAACTACATCGTGCTGTGCGCCCATTTTGCACCAATTGACTGACCTAACTAGGTAATCAGGTAGTTACATTAGAGTTTCCTCATCGTACGGTAAGTACTTACGAAGCCATGTGAAGCCTGCCAGCCAAGAGATAGCATGCTCAGTGAAACTTGATTCTCGTCAGCCTGGAATGTAACACACACACTATGTTTCTAATTAATTGTGCAGTTGTGTCAAAAGATAAGGATTGGATCCTAAGAAACGGTGTTAGGTTCGCTTTCTAGAATATTGTCTAGTCAAAATAAATCCCATACACGGATTCATCAAATCAGCAGATCAAATTAAATGCAACTTGGGGGGTCTTTCAAAATTATGATAGGAAAATGCATAATATAGATTTACAATTATCGCCGATTTAAAAATTAGCAGCTCACCGATATTTCGCCCGCGTAGTTATGAAAATCTGTCTTCAGGATAACGACTATTTCTGAACTAAATTTCACAACACTTGATTGTGAAAAGTAAAAAACTCCGCTTTTATAATATTTGTTAGTATTATTATAAAATTGTGACAAATGTATTTCAAAAGACCAATACCAAATTTTTTTTGGTTGTATTCTATGCTGTCTCAAATCTAATTTTTTTGGACTAATATTAACCACGGCCACGCTATTTGCGGTAGTGTAACTTTGTTTACTTGCAGTTTTATACAAGATTTTGCTTATAACTAGGAAAATTAATCATAATAATCAATGTGTTGATAAAAGTTATTACAGGTCACAGTTTAACATTGTATAAAAAGTATAGAAAAAGTTTAATAATGTATACATTCATAAAAAAAACATGAATATGATGATTACACAATTCTCCAACTACAGGAATTAAATACAAAAAAATACTCTTTAGAGATAAAAATGTTAACTTTAAAAAAATCAGTCAATATAATTGTATTACAAAATGTCATTAATCAAATGAAAGATGTAAAAACATGAAGGAATAAATAATTCTAATGACAAAATTATCAGAATTATATTTTTATATTCATTAATTCTTAAAGAATACTGTGTAAATATAACAAATACAATAGTAATAATCAAGTCAAAAAAAAAAAAAAAATATTAGATTGAATAATAAATGTCAATAGAGTACAAATTATAATTGAAAAATGTCAAATATTAGCGTCAATAAGTCAGCGTCTACATACCCACATACATACCTACACTCGAAAAACATAACCCTCATTCTTACGCAGTCGGGTAAAAAGACAGACACCGTTAAAGGTGAAACTAAATGAAGACTTATTAAAGATACATCTGCCGTTACAGTTCTTAATTCGAAATAGGTTATTTAATTCCGTGTTATCTATTTCTGTCAGACCAATGCAAAGAGAAAAGTTTGCGGTGTAGGTAACTCCACGTGGGCAGATAGG
Organism: Lycia hirtaria; assembly: GCA_947563715.1. Lineage (NCBI taxonomy): Eukaryota > Metazoa > Arthropoda > Insecta > Lepidoptera > Geometridae > Lycia > Lycia hirtaria. Next base: position 19,768,468 of record OX387386.1, read on the forward strand.
TAGCTGTTGGCATTTGCTGACTTAAACACTGCTTTTCTCGTTCGTCTCCGATATTTTTTCCCCGACGGTTTTTTTAAACCATCACTGATTTAAATTAAATAACTTGTAGAACTTTTTCTAATTTAAATTTTGAATATACCAGACTTCGAAAAAAGTACGAAAAAAATCCTCTACGACAGCAGAACAGTGAGTTGTACAAAATCATACAAAATAGTTTCCGTTTCGCTTAGCGTTCTTAAAACTTCAAAACAAATTCCGTTTCGCTTAGCGTATTTAAAACTTCAAAACAAATTCCGTTTCGCTTAGCGTTCTTAAAACTTCAAAACAAATTCCGTTTCGCTTAGCGTTCTTAAAACTTCAAAAGTTCATGTATGCTAGTTTGTTTTGTCTAAGTCTAAACATGGTTGAAACTTGATACATTGTTCATAATATCTACTTTTCCTAAAAAAGTAAGGACCTACAGCAGATATAAAAAAAATATATGTCTATTTCAGGTACGTTACCCACTGAAATTCTGATACCGTTTAAATAAATACAAGTTAAATACAAGTGATTCTTAAAATACAAGTTAACAAGTATTGTAAATTTTAGGTAATGAAATATTTTTTAATATTTTGTATTTGTACTATATCTGATCTACTACTGATTAAAAAAGTAAAAAAGTCTACTACTATCTGGTTAATTATGTCCGGATGTTGGCATTGGTCCGAGGGACCACCCTCCGCTGAATTGCCTCTGTCTCCTTTCAACTGCGCAGTTACCACCGTAATACGATTATTTAGTCACTTAGTTCTTCAATTATTCATTCACGTTACTTTACCTTGTCTTTACTAGTTCCATATTTCTTCAAACGATTTCTTGGTATATATTTTTAGCTTATAAAATATTCTCGCCCTCAGGTTTTCCTTTTCCATCGCGAGGAAAACGTTCTAGAAGATGTGTAAAGTTAGCCAACCAGTGCTTGATCGCACGCGACATTATTAACTATGTAGAGAATAGCCGTTATTTGGTTGTTTGTTCTTATAAACAGCAATTGTCAAGCTCGGTCAGAAGCCTTTCGGTGGTTTAATAACTCTGACACTGGGGCTGGCACTCCAAATGCAAGCAGCAGTTCGTATAGACTGAGTGAGTCTATACGAACTTGCTTGCATTTGGAGTTTCCTCTTTAACGGCCTCTTATTATTATGTATATTATCATAATTATTTATTTAACCTTTTCCAATGTATCACAAAAGCATATGAAGACTTATATTATGGTAAAATCAAGATATTGGTATTAATACTATGGAAAAACCGAGCATATTTGTAAAATAATAATAGGTAAATATAAAAGAATAAATTTAAAAAGCCTGCTTCTTAGCAGTACCTCCTTGACTTATTGTGAAAATTTAATGGATCAATGGGACAAGTGTAAAAAACCTGACGATTCATTGGATTTTGACGGTAACATTTGAGTTTATTGACTTGGTACTCTGAGTACTTACCCGAACGGTATATTTTACTTTGTTTGACATATCTTTTTTTGTATTGACATGCTAGGCGTATTGCCCATTTGACATTTTTGTATTGACATTTTAAATAATATTGTATTTATTTAAAATGTCAATACAAAAATGTAAAATTGTAAAAATGTAATATTTCGTAATCCTCAGACATGAATTGTTTAAGAATAATTTTTGGATATTGTGAGATAATTGTGATTGGTCTTTTTCCGTTTTATCTTAATAAACGAATTTGAATTTAGCAGTACTAAATAAATAGTTGTTATTTTCCGTGTCTGCACGCATGCACGCACGCACTAACGCACGCCCGTGCGCGCATATATTATATACACACACGCATATATGTATAGGTGCAATATGTACGTGCATACCTCATGCACGTGAACATTAACAGGTAGTGCGCTTTGATAACCCCGTACGTGACTCGATTGTGATGAGAACTGACACAATGGTCGAGATACGGCCGCGCATGGCAGTGGAAGCGACTGGTTGGTGCGCGTGAGTCACCCTCTGCAGGAGAGCACCGTCGGGAGCAAGACACCGCGTCGCACCTTGCACCTTGTGCCAGCGCTGCTAGTTCCAAAATGATAATGAAACTGTGCCCCTCGTAGTCCAGTAAACATAAGATTTGTGACAACGTCAAATAGTAAAATACGATTAAGAAAATTGTTTTTAAAATATATTTTTCACAATTTCATCAAAAAATATTTTAAAGTGAAGTTTTGTTTCACGACCAAACGACAAAAAATGTTATGAAATTTATTACAAAGTTAGCTGTGGATCGGGAAACGGACCTAGGCTACCTTTCATCATCATTATCACAGTCTTTTCATAACTGAGCGGGTAAAAACGAGTTTTATTTATATTTCTGTTATCTAAGTAAATAAATACCTCGAAAAGTGAGTGTTTTCTAATATTCCTATACGATGATTTTGTACGTTTAAAAATGTTGTGATGCACAACAGAGATAGCTACGAGCTTTGAACGAATCCTTAATGTCAGCGGAGAGTTCACGCTTTATTACAAGCCTTATACTGCTTCCACTCCTGCGCGTACTGCACAGGAGTGGAACTACCTGCCTCTTCTCTGTTTCCTGAGAACTATAAACTTGGTATTGAAAATACTAGAGTAGAGGCTAGAGTGAATTTAGTGTATTTTTTATTATTTAATATATTGACGTGCTCCATACTCGGCAACACCGTCGCTTACCATCAGGCGAGTTAGTGGTCAAACGCAGATCTATTTACTATAAAAAAATATTAAGTTGACGTGAATGTTTAGTGCTGATGATGATTGAAAGTACTAAAGATTGTTTTTTTAGTTAAGTTCGCCTTGTTGACGTATCCGTCAACGACGAGCTCTACTAACTTCGAATGTTCAGTACAAAGATTGAATAGTAGATAGTGAATTTTAACCACTTGTACGGATTATAGAAGTAACCTGATGCCGAGGCCAGACGTTTGCCGCTTGCCACAAACTCCAAACTCCTTCAAACCCTTGGACAAATTGACTGATCAAAATGTCGGTATCTACACGCTTGCGTTGCGAGAGCGTTAGTGTATTGCAGACAAGCAAGCACGACGGACGTCGATCTCATCGGCGGCTTTAACGTTTGGTTTTGGGTATTTGTATTAAAAAAAAATTTTTTCTTTATTATCCTTATCCATGGGGTTCCAAATGAATGGTTCTGCTTGATAGCATTCTAAGAAATACAAGATTTCTTGTGAAGACCAGTTACTAATTTTTTTAAGCAACACAGTATCAATGACACACAAACATGTGGATGCATCGTAAGCGTTTGACGCAAACTTCCTTTGATTTCGACATCAAAAACCGACAGAGTTCGGGTCGGTAGCAAGCCAAGCCAAACGCTTGGCAAATCAAGCCAACGCACGTTTGAATTTGTGATAGCTTGCCGAGGTTTGGCAAGCGTGTGAACCCGGCATGATGTTGCATGTAGGAGTATCTCCTCACTAGAGGACTCCTCAACCGTTTCTAGCATGCCCATGAAATTTTGCACATACCTATATACTTTTAGCCAAACTTGTTTGTCTTTTGTTGCCCAGCAGTGGAATACTACAAACTTACAACAGACAACACTATTTTCTAGTCATCCTCAGCAGTTTTTAAACAACAAGAAACATTAAATATATGTTTTTTTTTGTTAGGTACAAGCTTTTACATATACCACCTACTAAAATTTGTAGAAATAAATCAAAATGTTTGCTTTTAAAAAGAAAATTTATCCTGAATACGCCTTATAAGCCATACAACTTTAATAAAGTAATTATAGTGTAATTTATTTATATATATTTTTTCAAGTTTACAGTTCAAGCTACACTACAACTACAGTGTCAAAATAGTCCTACCTACGTAGTACCTACTTAGGAGCGTACCCTTCGGCTTAAGTTGTTATTGGTCGAGGCTTTTAGTTGTGAATATTACATTTACATGGGTTAATGTTCCAGCCAGCCTGTATCGTATCCAAGGTAATCCTGGACCTTGTTATTAAACGCTGTACGATATTTCCATTAGTTCCAGCGCCTTCTGCGCTCGCCAAAGTCCGGTAAACTGTAGAGGCCGGTAGAGGCCAACAGCTATTAGTCATCTCAAAAAAAAAAAACATTAGGTCGGTAGAGTTTGTAATTCGACCATCGTCTGTCTCGCTCGCACATAACAACATTTATAAAGATATAAAATGACTGCAAGAATATTTATTCGACGGTTTTATCTTGTTTAGTTTAGGAGTTCCTATGGCCACCTTCCGACGCCATCTTGAGACCAGCTTCATGATACCATATTATTGAATTGTCACCGAAGTTACGTAACGACGTAATCTAACGACAGGAAGTGGTTCTAATTTAACTCGCAAGATTTGTCCCATACATACTAACAGGGAAAGTTAAATAAAAGCTTTTAAAAAATAAATAAATAAAGCATTTATTCCAGAAAAAAGTACTTGATACATATTACATTTTCTGCCAAACTATAAAATAGTTTGTTGGCAGATAAGCTCTCTGTTAGACTATACATTCAACAACATTACACATAACAACAAAAACATTCGGAATATTAGTTATACTATTCCTAGTTTGTTTATCTAAATCAACTTCACAAACTCTTCTAGTAATTCAGTGGCTATACATTTTTAAAATTCCTGTTTATTAATATTTTTAAGTAATCGAGTTTTAGGCAAATTATTTAAAAACTCGTCACTATCTCATATCCACGATATGAGATAGCGACGAGTTCTTTTCTCATAATAATTAATTGCGTGTGGGACAGATAACTACTAAAAAAAACTTCTAGACAAATGCTGCAGATTCATTTCATAGTACTTTCACAAGTGAATTACGAAAATCGCATACAGATTTTTTGCAATTTTGATTCTAAAGTTAATTGAAATATTAATATAAACCTACAAAGATTTGTCGGAAAAGTAGACGCCAGGTGAGAGTTCCACGCCTCTGTCGTTCTCATTAGGAATTTAGAACGGAAACGCTTAGTGCATCTAAAAGGGATTTCCACCGGAGAGGCAGGCTCTTGTTTGAACGTATGGTGGTTCAATTTTAGAACGGTGATGCCTTAACTGGGTCATGCAGTTCTTGTGCGCCTTCCATTGAATACCGACAGGGTAGACCAGGATTACCCAATCTTATTTTTGGTTGCCCTTAGGGATTATAAATACTACTTTCATGCACCCCTTTATTGTTTTTATTATATAAGGAATATATTTTATCTGTATTGATTTACTTATAGCACAAGTACACTGACACACACATTTATCAAAATTATTTTCAATCTAATTAATGTTTAATTGAATGAATGATATTGTTCTGGGGGCACGGCCGTGCCCCCGCCATGTGAGCCAGCGGGTACGACCGGGACTATCTTTTCTCGGAAAATTTTTCAAAAAACTAAATTGTGCGCCCCCTTGACATCTCTATGACACCAAAAGAATATTTATAACTCTACATTTTATATATATACAAATAATAAGGATAATAATAGGGATAGCCTGAAATGCTAGGCGTTCATACACCCAGTTCGAACAGGCAAGTGTTACAGACCTGTTTTCTTTATTCAAAGAGATTTAAACAGTACTTAGCGTTTACTCTATCTTAAATTTATGTCACATGACACCGACTGTCAACAAACGTTCACTTTTCATTTTTTGTGGAATCAACAAAGAGGTTTTACCTCGAACAATGATTTCCCATTTTTTCAAAAAGTATTTAAGCATGCAAGCTTGTCTCGCTATTGACTAGTTTTTAGTATTTGTAGATTTACATCAAAATAAACCCTACAATCTTGCCAATTTTGACTTGTAGCCAATGTAGACTTGTATCTATTACCGTTCAAAAGATACAGCCGTTTAAGTGTAAGACAGACAGACAGACACCGATAGCCTCACGAACAGGTTACCGCACCCTTAGTATAGAAACGAAAAAAATAGTTTCATATGTTTATCATCAACATTTATGCAGATAAAGGACCGAACCAGATAAACATAATTTGTCCAGGAGAAAGCTCTAGTCTAGCTTCGTCTTTTATATGATACGTTACAGTTAGAATAATATGGAATCCTACATGTGTGTTATACTCGATGGTTATAGCATAGGATTCCATACTATGTATTATTTTCTCTTTTCTCTCGCTAGGTATCGTTTTTTTTTTCTTTTATTACACAATATCACTTGTTATGAAAAATTCCCAATGCCCAAGTCAAGCTTTTGTTAAAATTAAAAGTAAACAAATAGGCAAATGTAAAGTATTTCGGAACTCTATCCTATGTTAATTTAATTTATTTTCATATTTTCTTAAATAATCGTCATTTGCCTTTGAGGTGTTTCATTCAAAATACTTTTTATTTCACTTTGAACCATTGCATCGGTAGGCACAAAGTTTATTGCTGGGGTTGTATTGTGCCGATGATGCTTTGTTTACTAAGTCTTCACTTAATAAAAGGAAATACCTAATTTCGCAAAGGAAATACCTAATTATAGTTTAAAAAACTGAAGCAACTGACTTCAAAATACGCAATTTCCACTACTTGGATGACATTTTCCCAATTATTTTGTTATAAAAACCAAAGTGCTTAACCTTTTTTATAAAATTTATATGCGGCCACATCTGAACAATTTAAATTTCAATTCGGTGAACAAACATAAAAAAGAAACATACAGTCGAATTGAGAACCTCCTTCTTTTTGAAAATCAGTTAAATATGATCAAAGAATCGTCTGTTTTTTCGGATCCCTCAGTTGCCATGGCTGTGGCACGTGGATGTGTGGAGTATGTGGGTAGACGACTATGATTAAAATATATGAAAACTGTTTAAGGTTCCATGAAATGAAGTTATAAATAAATCATTGACTCTTAGTAAGATTTTCTAGTGAGAACGTGGAGAAAAATGTCACCGCTCTGTTTTATTTTCCTAAACTTGTGTTGGTTCAAATATTAATATCAGGGGAGTTGTTGGTCATACTACATTTCACAGACACTTTCAAAAATAAAGTTTGATAAGCGACATTGACCTGTATTCCACGCGGGCATAACCGTTACCCACTTCCATTGAAGTGTCGATGTGATAATTACACTTTTATCTTCAAAGCGGCGACACATAGATAAGTTCTTGTCGACGTTGTAAAGACCGTGTGTTTTATCAATTCACAGCGATAACGTGGAACTGACAAAACGAGCGAAAGTAAATTCTATAAGGGCTGGGAAGGTTGTGACTCAGCGGACGATAAAAAAACAAATCACGTGTGACTTGCACACGACAATCTCAGGCCGTTCTTCATCGTGGTTCAAAATAGTCCGCGATATTATGGCAACTTGGCGGGTGGTCATTATATACATCTGTTGCTGTTTTAGACAAACTTTGTCGCTTAAATTATGATGATTCTTTTTTATCTGATTATAATCATAAATGGCTACGGTTTTGTTTTTTTAATTTCGTTAAATAGCTCTAAATTTTAAATAATATGAATTAAAATGTCATTAACGGTTGCCATTAATTATCTAAAATCGGATAATATTTAGTGATAAAAAACAGGTTTCTCTTGTTGTACGGAAAACGTGGAATATACTGTTAATTTTTTTTATAAGTTTAAGAATTAAAACCTGATAAAATTAAAACGAAGACAAGCAATAACACATAACTGTAACCATACTTATTTAAAATTATTTAGCATGGTATACCGCCGTAAGGTATGGAGTAAAATTTTATTTGTCAATTTTCTGTTTGATACATTAAATATAATTATAAGCAATGCATGAATCAAATATTAATATTATTATCTACATAATTTTGAATCGAAAACGTAATTTAAAAAGTGTAGTTGAAATTAAGACTTTTTATCTTATTTACATTTCGGCGAATGTGTCATTATTATATAATATATGGTCTTATCCTCTTTTGTGTAGCGTCGGCCCACTATCAACTATACATTGTGGATTTTATTCGTACTAAGCAGTTGTATTCTAGGTTTCTAATCCGTATAGCCAAGAAATAGAAGAAACTGCCGGTTGTCTAGCATCTTGAGAGATTTAGGTACAATTTTACGATTGGATATCTCGCATCCGCAAACGCAGTGAAAAACGACCAGCCATATGGTGGGCAGATGAAGTCATAGAAGCGGCGTTATACAAGGATGATGCTGGATGCAAGCCGCTTCCAACTGGTCCTTCTGGAGATCCATGAAGCAGTCTATGTCCTGCTGAAGACTTTGATGCTAATGACAACTTGGGTATATTCAAGGTTAGAGTGAATAGGTATAAGCCTGCTTGTCCATATATCGTCGCTTTTCAACAGGCGAGTTGTTGGTTAAATGCGGACTGTTCATGTTAAAAAGATGCAACAAACTTCCATGTCGGAGGGTGCAAGTTCAACCCTGTACACGTATATAGATTCTTGTAACGCGATCTTCGGTTGCTAGATGTAGCCATGGCTACGTCGCAGCGGCGGCCCTCTCAGGTAGGGTTAGCCCCTGCTTACATACTCAACCGCCAAAGGATATTAAGGATATTGTTCGCATTCTATGTTTCCTGAGAGTTATAATCCCAAGATTATATCTTGAAATTTTCAAGACTTAGATCAAAAATCAAGTCAAAATCAAGAGAGATTAGATATTTTCTAGATCGACGAGCTCTATCGTCGGCCACACCGTCTCTTAACAACTCGCGAGTTTGATGGACAATCGAAGATCTATTAATGTAAACAATAAATAAATAATAATAAGTAGCGACTGATGGTGAGAATCCGCGATACTAAACGAAGCGGCATTAACTTTTATTTACGAATAACTTAGTCGATTGGTGACAATCATGATTCACTATTTATAAATAAAATGAGCTGATGGAAGTGGTAAATAATCTGTTTTAACACTAATTTAAATTCAATTTGAGTGAATTAAATGCACGAATAAACGAGCGCACAGTACTGAGTGGAAAATACGCTATTCTATGTTAAAAACCAAACAACTAAATCTATTTTATGAAATAAAAAAAATATTCCAGTACCAGCCGAATTATCAATCTCCTTCTTTTTTACGTCGGTAATAATTCGAAAACTCCTGCATGCTGAGACAAGTGGCAAACGTTTCTATTTCTACAAACACTTACGCTTCGAAATGCTAAGAAATTGTGACGTTCCGTCACGTGACATTTCGTTAGCTAATGTCAATCCCATACATCTACTTTTCAATTCTACTGGCGTTCACGAAATTAGAATGTCACTAATCCCCTGGTCTTTTCCTAAGTAACTAAGTTTCCGGCAGCCTAGTGTTGAGACCGTCTGACTTGCGATCCGCAGGTCCTGGGTTCGAATCCCACGGCACGCACCTCTGTCTTTTCGAAGTTATGTGCGTATTGTTGATTGCCGGCAACTTCAAACGGTGAAGGAAAACATCGTGAGGAAACCTACATGTCTGAGAGTTCTCAATGATCTTGAAGATGTGTGAAGTCTGCCAACCCGCACTTGGCCAGCGTGGCAGACTATGGTCTAACCCTTCTCATAATGAGAAGATGGCCCGCGCTCAGCAGTGGGACAGTTTGTATAAACAGGGCTGACAAAAAAAAAAAAAAAAAAAACCCCTGGTCTTATCCTGGTTGCGAGAATCGTATTGGGCTAAGTTTTTTTTTTCAATCGGCAAAAACTGTTTTCGAAATCGATTAGAAATCTATATGTTCCTCTCAATCATTTACATTCAAAAAGACAGAGAAGAAGATGTTGATTTCGTATAAAATCCGAAACCGTGTATGAATATACAACAGGACATATATTGGACAGGATAAAGTGACCTACATATTTGATAGGCTTCGATATCGCTCGTTAATATCGTTAGCAGGCACGGGTAGGTATTCAATATACGTACATTATTGTCTGTGGCGGTCACCTGTCTGCTGTCCCGTCAGTCGCAGTCGACCGTTCCCGTTTTGTTCCCCGCTGTTTTCGTACGTCATTGGCTGGCAATCTAATCTACTTGATAACAAGTATCTTATTAAAAGAAAAACAAAATAACCTACTGCAGAAAAGATATTTTTGTAATCCTACTTACGATTTCGTTACGTTTGATACGCTGTTGAGTGTACGCTTACATACAATAGGGAATATGCATGATTTTTATTCAGTTAGTAGTTATAAAAAAGTTAACTAAATAGGTCTGCTGCACATGCGTTAGTAAGATATAAATCGTTGTGTTCCAACTAAACTAAAATATACTATACTATATAGAAACTAAAATATCTTCAAAAATAAGAAAGTTACATGCATTTCAATTTCATGTTTGATAGAGAGAGTACATCATCGCGGAAGATGACGTCATGAATCACGTGCGCCATACAAATTCAATACAAACTATCGTTTCGCGGGAAAGGGATAGAGCATCCTCAAACGAAACTTTTATTGTTTTTATCTCTGAAGTTTATTGATCGATTGAAATATTTTTTTGTGTTATTACATTTTTGTTCATCTATTGAAACTATTATTCCTATGAAATAAAATTCATACATATTCCCTTGTGCAAGAAAAAGCGTCCTATGCCAGCTCGTCTCGAACAGTGTATAGAGCGAGTTAATATCTCTTTTGCAAAGGTTGTGAAGGCGTAGGATGAGTAGGGTAGCGTCACTGTCTCACTCGCACGCCTGCACCTTTTTTAGAAATAAATTTAAATTTATAAATTAATAAAATAATTTATAAATTTAATTAAATTATTATGATTTAATTATTATTTTTAATTTATAAATTTATTTTTTTTAAGAAATAAATTTTTCTATTTAGATAGGAGAAATTTAAAATGAAGTTTCTTTGGTATCATTTAAATTGGCTGAGGAGTAGGATGTTTTTTTCACTACTCCGTAGCCAGTATACGAGTAAGTGATATCAGTTTTTGTTTTTTTTATATTTCTCGTATCTAAATAAACAAATTCATTTTTCTAAATTCATTTCAATTCATTTCTATAAATGTAATTCTATTTTTAACCGATTTCAAAAAAGGAGGAGGTTAATTTATTCGTACCGTATATTTTTTTTTTATGTATGAACACGAATTTCTCTCTCATTCTTGAACCAATAGTTGTGTTTCGTGAATTGGCATATAGAGAAAGTTGGTCCCATAATTATATTAGAAACATTGCTTTATTACTTTTTGAATAATCTCTAAAAATAAAAATATTTTCATTTGATTCCTGAGTGAGTGCGTCAGATTATAGAATCGCAGAGTTCCACTGACACGTTTTTCTTTACAAAAGTGTCAAATGTTTAGGTTTTTCGTATAAACATCTGCACATTTTCTAGTCTGCGACGACGAAGCATATGACATTCAATGACAAATGTCATTCTTGAAAAAGAAACGAGCTGGTGAAGAGACGTTTCTTTAAAAAGTTTTCAATCTTGAGGGATTTATTGCGCTTGATAAGTAAAACCTACTTACTCCTCATCCAATGTGTATAAGGAGAAAATTGAGTTACTTCAACGCTTGAACGCCTTGTTTAATTTAATTATTATCCTTACTAATATTACAAGTAAACGAAATAACGTACTTCGAAGGCGGTTGTTTCAGTTTTTTAAACTATAAAATTGTTAAATATCAGAAGCTCTATTCAAAAACCGATTCGATGGTCAACTGAGATCGATTCGGTGGTCAACTGAGATCGATTCAAATGCTTGCAATAGTTGACGGCGATATTGAGGGGGCAGATAGTGAAGTTCGGTGTTTGTTGTATTCCAGAAGCGCTGCTGCAGAGCCGCCCGCTGCCGCACATCCCAGACCTGCCGGACGGCGAGGCGCCACCCGCCGCCGCGCCGGGGACCCCGCAACCTCTCGACACTGCCAACAGGTATAACCGAACTTTTTAGGCTTCCGTACCAAGGGAGCGTAAGCCTATTCGTGTGGCTACGGTGTCTGTTTGTCTGTCTGTCTGTCCAACACTTAAACTAATCTACTCATTCAGTTCAAAACCCAGTAAAAATAAGATTTTAGACAACATAAAGGACACCTAAGAATATTGTTATTTAAATGACTGGTGTTTTGAAATACATTGATGATATTGTGTGAAATGTCCTCAAATATTTGTTTATATATTTACATTTGACCCTATTTCATAGTAATATTATAAAATCGAAGCTTGCTACCTTTACACGCTCAAAAAGCTGAACCGATCAAATTTTATATAGAGATAGCTGTAGACCTAGAGACGGACATAAGCTACTTATTATAATAATCACCGTTTTTCATAACTACGCGGGTGAAACCGCGGAACGCAGCTATTTTATAAATCGGGGATTATTGTGAATCTATGTTTTTAGGTATTTTCCTATTATAATTTCAAAGAATCCTTTAAAGTGCATTTAATGTGTAGTTTGCATTTCCCACTGCTGGGCAAAGGTATACTCAATTAATTTCTGACTGTGCCTCCTAGTTCCACTCGTGTAATAATAAAAACGATGAATAATTTATTTATTTTTAACTTTAATTAAATTTACTAACCTTTATTTATTTATTGGGTATCAACATTTTATACAATCAATACATTGTAATAAATAACGCATGAAATAAATTCGAGCTAAATGCTTACATAATTATAAGCATCGACAACATGCAATTAGGAAACAAGCGGTCAGAAGATTAATTAAATAGATTTATGTCAAAAAGAATTACATAACTTAAAGTTATGAAGATTAAAATACGAAAGTGTGAATATGTCAATGTGAATTGAATTGACATCCTTATATGTACTGCTCGATGATCGTAAATTTTAACCCATAACAGGGTAGGTATTAGGTATAATATCAGTATCCAGACTGTAGCTGTAGGTATTTCCTCGTCTAGCGAAGTATCTGGGGCGTTGGACAGGGACTTTATAACAATGTACGCTCCACTTTATCATCTGCATTGTTTATGTTGGAGCTCGTCGCCAATGAAAATTGAAGATTCTATTGTGGCGCGGAATATCCGCTCTGAAACTAGGTGTTGCCATTTTACTGACGTTGCCAGGCGTCCCTTGTTTCCCGGTACATACCGTCGGGACAGGTTTCGCGTATTTAAACTTGATTGATTTATTTGTACGAAATCAATCGCTGTACGTAGGTACTACTAAGTACCTGCTAAGTAGGTACGCACCAGGATGACTAGTTTATCGATGCGATACCAATGAGATTTTATCTATAGAGAGGTTATACTCATTAAATATGAAGAAAAAGCATGGCAAATCTCAATACTCAGCACTTTCGAGGGTAAGACCACATCTTTAAGGCCTTTTAGTATCTTGGCCTTATATATCTTGGTGTTTCACTTTCTAAACACACAGGATAGCATTGTAACTGTTCACAAGTCACAGCTTGCGTCTAAACGCTTTGCCTGACGTGTCGCAACTGAAGACGTGTCGGGCGATTACCTTACTTGAAGTTTGAGCACCTATAGCCTAACGGCCTTACCGAAAAATGTTTCTTAACTTTAACCATCGTCTTTAATTCGCTGTCTTCTTTCCGTAAGTATCATTACGTGTCAGCGAGAAATTAACAAAATATGTTAAGTAAGTTAAGTAACGTTTTTCGGTAAGGCCGTTTAAGGCTGTAGGTGCTCAAGTCTGCGTAAGAAAGAGGGTTATGTTTTTCGAGTGTATGTATGTTCATTGTTCGTATATGAATATACAAACATATATACACTCCGAAATCATAAACTTCCTTCTTACGCAGTCGGGTAAAAATGTAGTATAGCAAGCATATTGGGTATGCGCACGGGCACTTTTGGGACAGAATTGTACGGCGCTTGAATTGATATTAAAAAAGCTCTCGACGTGAGCCGTACACTTTTACCCATACGCCTGCAGGCTTAGATAAGTGGCAAATGTTTCTATTTCTACAACCGCTTACGCTTCGAAATGCTAAGAAATTGTGACGTGTCGTCACGTGACATTTCGTTAACTAAATGTCATTCCCGTACATTTACTTTTCAGTTCTACTGGCGTTCACGAAATTAGAATGAACCACCCTGGTGTGCTTCTTAAGTTACGCCCCTAATAGTTTTCATTATTTGTTCCACCGATAATTAAATATAATTATATATATATATCCAAATACCTATAATATTTCCTATAATAATATACCTACATATATTAGAATATTCGGAGGGAGCGTGGAAAAACAACAGTGAAGTAACCGTCTTTGTTGTACAGGTGGACGTCTAAAGAGAATCTTCTCGCTCACCATGAAGACGACGATCCGCAGCTGTTCGTGGCCCTGTACGACTTCCAAGCGGGAGGTGAAAACCAGCTCAGCCTCAAGAAAGGTATCTTTCACTTACGATATTTGAACATTTGCTTAGATTCCAGTGTATTTAGAGGATTTAGACGAGTTAGAAGATGGATGTTTACGCATAAAGCAAATTCCGGCGTCTAAATACGGCCCGAGAATAGGGTATTTTACGCTATATAAACTAGTAGTTCTAAGAACAGTAGATCCCGCGAGAGAGCTTATTTGCAGCTCACCTTGGATCATCTGTACATAATACCTACATTTTACCTAATTTTATAAATGGAGAAAACGTAAAATCAAGAAAATTATTTAGCGCTAAAATTCATCAAGCACATCCACGCGACCTCACTATTACACGCAATCTCAAGTTGGTTGTCATATCTCGACAACCACTTGACCAATTTTGTTTTTTACGTCAAGTTGTAATAATTGTGTAGTTTATCTACGTACCAAATATCATTAAAATCGATTGGTAATTAGCGCCGCAATAAACTTCCCCCCTTTTTATGGGAAGCACCCCTCCTATTAAAAATCGCCAAAGACAAAAAAAAACATAGAACCTATACGCTAATTTTCATCAAAATTGGTTCAAAATTATGCCCTGTACGCGAATACAAACATACAAATCACAAACTCACAAACTGACAGATGAAAGAAAATTTGGCCAGTTGATGCAGAGACGCTTCGCTCGCTCGGTCAAAAAGTGAAAAAAATAGGCAAACGAGATAGCTTAGGCTATAAGCATTGGAAAATAAAAGTTAATTTAAATTGATAAAATGCCAAAATAAATAAATGGTACAAATCAATGGTACTACTGACAATAAGGCAATGTTTTCACCTTTTTAATCTGTTATTTTACAAAGTGAAACGAAAGCCGCCATATTATGCATCATACGATCATGTAAACAAAGAAGTGTCAACTGAACAATCAACGTCAAATCAACATATTCTATTCCTTTGATAACTTCTTCTTCGCATCTGCTACTATCCGCGTGACGTCACTAACATAGAGTCTAGTGTTTTCGTAAAATTTCGTCAAATTACACGCGAAAATTTAATGATTTGTTATGCATTTTTATGGCACTTATCGATTGAATAAAAATGTTCTATTTTTTTAGTTGTTTATTATCACCCCAGAATCGAATTGAGGCACCTTTCAAAAAAGTGTCAAGGTCTAGCGACGTCACGAATTTTCGTAAGTCCGTTATTTCACTTTTTAACTTAAAACTTTTACATGTGAAGCTTACGATTTAAATCTTAAAGGCCCTACCTAAGGAACCGCTTCAGTTAAGCGTCAGGACCAGCAACCGACGTTTCTATTGGGTGTTACAGGCGAACAGGTCCGGATAATGAGCTACAACAAGAGCGGCGAGTGGTGCGAAGCGCACACGTCGTCCGGCAGCGTCGGCTGGGTGCCGAGCAACTACGTGACGCCGGTCAACTCTCTGGAGAAGCACTCGTGGTACCACGGGCCGATATCGCGCAACGCGGCCGAGTACCTCCTCTCGTCGGGCATTAACGGCAGCTTCCTGGTGCGCGAGTCCGAGTCCAGCCCCGGACAGAGAAGCATCTCGCTGCGGTATGAGGGACGTGTCTACCACTATAGGATCAACGAGCACAACGATGGAAAGGTAAAATAGGAAACTAACATAAATTGTCCCTTATATAACAATGTAGCGGAAGACGAGTTTGCTTACTTTTCGTGAGAGACTAAACACTGTTTTCCATCCGAATTATATACTCAAGAAATGTAAAACGTTACAGGGCCAATTTTCTACTTCCGGAGTATTGTTTTTTTATATTTAAGCCGTGATATTGCATCCTACAAGCCGCTTTCAATAGTTCTTTTTGAAAATCTATAGTTATTCTTTAAAAAAAAAACATCCATAAAATAAATAAGCCAGCCATCAGTCCTCACCTCTGTAGCGCTCGTGGAGTAGCATGACTAGGTGTTCTGTAACCTATTTTAAGCATCGGACAGACCGGTCAGTCTTCGGGTGACCGCGAGTGGCATTTCTTTCTGAACGCTACCATGGGTCGGATTACACGTTAAAATTGTAGATCCCGTTGTTTGTTCTTAAAACAGTTATCGTTAAGGCAAGTAAGAGGCCTTTCGGTGGCTGAGTAACTCTAACCGGGGCTAGGCCTATACTAACATACTTACGTCTGGAAGGCCTTATCTTGACAAACCAGCTGACCTAGCATTGAAGATAGATATACCGTTTCATCTACGTTTTTATGTCAGTTGTCAATGTCTGTGCATACTTTATTTCCTCTCAGAGGTGGATAAAATGGTGGAAAGACTATTTGTCTGCGTACTATGCTAACGCTGCTGGAAAGTTCTCCACGTCCCAGTAAGATCGGTGTGTGTGCCTTTTGTAACCGGTGCCTGTACCCAAAACGGAGCATTTCGGGTTGCCTGGGGCTGTAAACTGTTGTATACTTTTTATTTCTGCTCAAGGTTATAAATCTATGAGTATTGACACGTGAAGCGTAAAAACTTAATATTGAAATTAGACTTTCAAATCTGAAATCATAAAAAGAAAGATCTGGGGTAAAAAATAAGTAAGTTCGCATAGCCTGTGGTCAGAGTTATTAAACCGCCGAAATACTTCAGACAGGGCTCGACGATTGCTGTTTTTTTTTTAAGAACAAACATACATCCGTCTCACTGATAGCACGTAGGGGCTGTTTAAAACCTCACAATGTATCACTAGGAAGAGGAATGGGGTTAAAAAGTTAAAAATCATCACGTGATTAACGGACGGACCTCTTATGTGCGCAGGTGTTCGTAACATCGGAGTCGAAGTTCGGCACTCTAGCGGAGCTGGTCCACCACCACTCGGTGGTCGGCGACGGTCTGATCACGCAGCTGCTCTACCCTGCGCCGAAGCGTAACAAGCCGACCGTGTTCCCGCTCGCGCCGCCCGACCACTGGGAGATCGACCGCACCGATATCGTCATGAAGCACAAGCTCGGCGGCGGACAGTACGGCGACGTCTACGAAGCAGCCTGGAAGCGGGGGAATATTACCGTGGGTTCATACTCCTTTCTTTTTCTAGATAATAAGAAGATAATAAGAAAATATAAAACATGTGAAGGAAATAGTAATAAATAGGTCTTAAGCCGGCGAGTATAAAAGCTAGCGAGTGAGAGAGTAGCGAGTGTCGAATCAAAGCATATTGTAAAAAAGCTCAATCACACGGAGCGAGTTGACAAGCTGCTCGCGAACTCGCTGGCTTGTAGCTTGTAAACTAGCCCAGTGTCATCCAGGCATTAGTACATATTAACATAGATTAAACAAATATTTATGTTAAAAGAAAAACAAAATACCCGACTGCAGAAAAGCAGTTTTTGCAGTCTAACTTACGATTTCATTACGCTCGATATGCTGTTGAGTGTACGTTTTTTATGAGAAAGTATGCGTAAAATAGATGTAAATGATTATAAATGCGAATTATTTTGAACAATTCTAGTAAAGCCACTTCTTTATTACGAAAAAGCTTATTGGAGGTTACGAAAAATCGCATTGTTTTATTTTTGTGAGAGATGTATTATTATTTATTACAAAAAATATAGCCTATGACTGTCTGGAAGTGAAGACGAATATAGCGACATTTCGCACGTCAAAATCGGTCAAGCCGTTTGGACTGTAGGCGATCATATATAAACATACATACACTCGAAAAACATCTCAACAACCCTCCTTCTCCTTCTTACGCAGTCGGGTAATTACGATGTGACTTCACATTTTGATGCTAAAAAAACTCTGAATCTCACTCTAGTCTGTGTTGTCTGTGCCATGCTTTTTCGTGCGTGCGGCGTTCATGATTTATAAGACGTTATCACGTCAAAACGCTGACGCTTTGTAAATGTTACGTGACGTCACGTCACATTTCGTTAGCTAATATCAATCCCATACATTTATTTTCTATTCTACTGGCGTTCACGAAATTAGAATGCCACTTGTCTAGGTTGTCCACATGGCGGTCAAGCACAAGTCTAACACGTATGAAATTAACTGGTTTCTCTGCTATCGAAAATATAATTCATTTTTCTCATAAAACACGTAGTTTCCGATCTGGAAATATTTTGCGATATCTCAGATTCCCGGGTACTTTTATAATTAGATGCTGTAATACATCTTGATGCATCTTCATAAATTTTTAAGAAATTGTAAATATGTAAATATTAAATAAATCTTTAAATCGATCTTTATGCCACTATAATCTATAAATCCATATTCGGCTGAAACGGAAAAAAGTGTCAGCATCACAACACTATCGCTGGGTCCCGTGTCATCTCGATAGACAAGTTAATTTCCTATCATCGGTCGCTGTCTAACTTGTGGAATAGTAGAACACTTCATGTCGGTATGGCAACACAGCCATATTGATGTGAGCGAGAAAGCTTTCGTACCTGTACCTGATGACCCTAATCAATGTGCATTGAAATTAAACAACTTTTAACGGATTTATTGCTTGTATGTATATTTTTTGGTTTTATAATTGTTTCTCGTTATCGAAGAATCAAGAAGTTCTGAAGATGCCTCCTGAAGATGTTAAACATGTGTCGACAAGAGTACCAGCTTGAAGAAATCAAAGCCGTTCAGCTTTTTTTTAATTCTGTGATAGATTTTTGCGCTTGCTCACGTTTAAAGACATACAGATTGTCAATTTTTAGCATTAATAATCTTAGTGAGATAGTAATAATTAGGCAGTCGTACTAGATACGGCACGCATTGTCCTAAGTCTGTAGCCCCTACCGTAAGTAGCTTAGGCCCTGCTCCGCTGCCGGCAGCACATTAGGTTCAAGTTTTTTATTGTAAAAAACTTTAAGAATGAAAATAAATACGTATAGAGGAATAATTTATTAAGGGCGTCTCAGTGTTACCTTCGGCCTCACTGTTGCCTTCTAAAGATCCAGGCCTGACCCGTGTATAAGTTTAAATAGATATAGTAATTATAAGTAAGTTAATAAACGTTTATGTCATATGTCAATCTGCAGGTGGCCGTGAAAACCCTAAAAGACGACACAATGGCCTTAAAAGACTTCCTCGAAGAGGCGGCGATCATGAAAGAGATGCGCCACCCGAACCTGGTCCAACTGCTGGGTGTGTGCACCCGGGAGCCGCCTTTCTACATCATCACCGAGTTCATGTCGAGAGGGAACCTCCTTGAATACCTGCGCGCAGGGTCGCGGGACGCCACGCCAGGCGCCGTCGTGCTCATGTACATGGCCACGCAAATCGCTTCCGGCATGAGCTACCTGGAGAGCCGCTCTTTTATTCACAGGTATCTTGACTCCCCAATGACAGCTTCAGAGGGAGACGCATCACGCAAGCACAAAGTTGGAGTTGGAGTTCGAGCTGAGTAGCGCTTTATTGTCGCTTTTTTTAAGAGAACTACAATCTTGAAATTTTCAAGGCTAGAATGTATCTTTTAGATGGACGAAGATTTTCTATTAATTTGAAGTTTTTATTTACAATCTGCATTTTATTTTGGTAGCAAATTTCATCTGTCATTTTAAATATTTTAACCGACTTCCAAAAAGGACGAGGTTCTTAATCCGACTGTATGTTTTTTTTAAAAATTTTAATTTTTTTTTTGTGTTTGTTACGCGATTGCTTCGCCAATTATGAATTGATTTTGAGCACTCCTGTTTTGTTTGTTTGGTCATACTTCAGAGGTGGTCCTATATAAATTTTATCAAAATCTGTAATCGGTCATTACTTTGGTCTCTAAACTTAATGTTAAAACAAAATAACTGGAAAAATTACGTTTTGAAGTCGGTTTTTTTCAGTAATTTAAACTTCTATTTCTTCTAGTTTTTTAGACATCTACGGCCTTATCGAAAGACGTTACTTGGCTTTGATCAACATCTCAAATTCTCTGTCTTTTTTCCGCAAGTGTCTTTACATGTCAACGAGAAGTTGACAATTTATATTGATTATTGCTCAAATTTGAGTAACGTGTTTGGTAAGACCCCTAACATGTTTGCTTATGACTCGCCATGTGCGTTCCAGAGACCTAGCGGCGCGTAATTGCCTCGTCGGCGAGAACCACCTGGTGAAGGTCGCGGACTTCGGTCTCGCGCGGCTCATGAGAGACGACACGTACACAGCGCACGCCGGCGCCAAGTTTCCCATCAAGTGGACGGCGCCCGAGGGGCTCGCGTACAACACCTTCAGCACCAAGTCCGATGTGTGGGCTTTCGGCATCCTGCTCTGGGAGATCGCGACTTACGGCATGTCGCCGTACCCGGGTGTCGATCTCGCCGACGTTTACCACAGGCTCGAGAAGGTAACTTATTGTTTTTTAACCGACTTCCAAAAAGAAAGAGGTTCTCAATTCGACTGTGTGTGTGTGTGTGTGTTTTTATTTCTATGTTTGTCACGCGATTACTCCGCCAATTATGTATTGTTTTTGATGATTATTTTACTCTATTTTGTTTGGTAGGTCTCAGAGGTGGTCCCATATAAAAATTATGTAAAAAAATCAGTACTTTGGTTTTTATAACGAAATAACTGAAAAAAAATTCATTTTGATGTCGTTTATTTTTTATTTTTTTTAAACTATAATGATTTTTTTTCTAACACTTGTTTTAACCTGACTGTCGTAAAAGAGTGATATTTTCCGAGCGTATGATTATGTGTGTCTTAAAGCTGGCTTAGGTTTTATTTATTTATTATTTTACACGAGGGTTGCGCGAGGCGTCGAACGGTGCGTTAGACGTTTTCTTCCGGTTGCGGTGAGGCGTAGTTCGACGCTTTTAGTATCGCGGCATATATATCGTCGTTTTGCACTGTGTCGTACACTCAAACGTGTGAGGTACCACATGATACGGTTAAGTGTGGGGTACCAATGATACGGTTAACTCACTTTAAAATTTGGACCCTCCGTCCTTGCATAAAGACTTGCGCTTGCATAAAGTTTTTAGTTTTTTTCCTTTATGTGTACTATATGATAATACTTGATGCCAAATTTCATAGTTCTAGGTCAACGGGAAGTACCCCATAGGTTTTGATTCTCTTGTGAGTGTCGAAATATAAGTTTTTTGCGTCATATTCGACTATAACTTTTTTTACGATAACCTTTGGGTTTTTTTTTCTTCAGCAAGAGTTTATGGATCTTCGTATATGGTTTTAATTTCAAGTCGATACCTCCACGCGTTCCCGAGATACAGCTCTTGATAGACGGACAACAAAGTGTTCCTATATGGGTTTCGTTTTTTTTTTTTTCTTTTGAGGTACGGAACCCTAAAAATTGAAACAAATAATATTTTAAATAATTTAATTGAATGATATAATAACAAGAGGCATGTCGGCGCCCAACTGAACATATATGTTAGTGCAACAAAGCATAACAAGTATCAACAAGTTTCTTACATATCCTGGCATTAACAAAGAGTTTATAAAACATCATGCAGCCTTCCAGCTAGCTCGTGCCTCACGGAAAACATAAGTCTACTTGTAGGTGGTAAGTCTTCTCGCTCGCACATACAAACATTTTTACATTTTTCAAAATATACAATTACAATTCCGCGGTACTAATTCAAACAGACCCGAAAATTGACTTATGCGCATCAAAAGTGAAATTCAGATTTCAAAAAGTTTTGTCCTTGTAGCCAGTATAGGTAATTATAGTAAGTGTTCACAATATTTGCGACAGTCTAAAATTATTTATAATATCGCATCGATCTATTTATCAACAAAGCACCTTTATTACTTATGCATGCATGTCTACACTATTTTTAATATTTTGAGCGGTTTTAGGCTTATGTACTAGCTGCGCCCCACGCGGTTACCCGCTGTTTTACAAAAATTATATCAAAACGGATATTATTTTTCGGGATAAATCGCCTATGTATTAGTCCAGGGTGTCAGCAACTTCCATACCAAATTTCATAAAAATTAGTTTAGCCGTTTGAGCGTGAAGAAGTTACAAATATACAAACACACTCACAAACTTTCGCCTTCATAATATATTAGTGTGATGTGGAATGAGGTATATATCATTGATAGTGAGATTGATTTGATAACATAATTAATATGTTGTCGCAAGCTTTGTGATCACTTCCTATAGTTATCCGAGATTGATATATTGTATAAAATATAAATTTAAAAAAATATTAGATAATATGAGATGGCCATTAAAGATCGGAACGCGGCGGTGATGGAGGCCCTGGGCCGAGAGTAGGCGACAGATTTATGTAATTAGACGATGTGAGTGCAGTCGCTGATAGAGTCCGATCAACCGAGGGCAAATAGATAATCTGGAAACCCCATCTAAAACCGGGCTCTACCAGTGACTGCATTCACAGAAATACTAGTATTTCAGTAGTTTGAAATAAGAGTTGTGTGCATACCTTGAGCATTCATGCTCACCATCGAAGGCTCCTTCTTGCGGCGGCGTCGTGTGGCGGGTCGCCCTCTTCCCTAACATATGGTTGAAGAGGGCGATGGCTGGCACATGCGTCATACTCGTGATCGGGTGCTGCTTGCGGGTCGCTGGTTTGCTCGTGGTATGCACGCAACATAGTAATAAGTACTTAAATTAAAATAAAATCATTTTCCCGTAACGATAATTAGTAAACAAAAGTTTGTAATTATGACAAAGGTAACGGACCCTGGTGTCTGTGGAGAATAAAATTAAATAAAAAAAAAAAAAAAAAAAAAAAAATAGAAAAAAATTATTAAAATTTGAATTTCTCACCGCACGTGTGTCTTTGGCCCTTATGTAAAGCGGAATCGAAAATAATTCTAACTTGAATTGAGTCTTATGCATGAGAACTTATTTGGGCGGTGCTTCATTTAGAACCGGTGAGGTCAAACGGCTAAAAATGTAATAAATTATTTATTTAATCATTAAAGAGTTTCAGTTAGTTTTTTAACCGACTTCAAAAAAGGAGGGGGTAACTCCGCACATTCGTGGATCAATTTTTGGGTTTCTAGAATTGGTGTATAGAAAAGCTCCCAAGTTGGTCCCATAATTATTTTATAAACATTGCTTTATTACTTTTTGAATAATCTCTAAAAATGTGAATATTTTCATTGGATACCTGAGTGAAGTGCTTCAGATTATGAAATCGCAGAGTTCTACCTACGCGTTTTCTTTGCAAAAGTGTCTAATGTTAAAGATTTTCGTATAAACATCTGCACATTTTCTAATTTTCAAAGACGAAGCATTTGACATTCAATGACAATTGTAATTCTTGACAGAAAAAATAACGAGTGGGTGAAGAGAGGTCTCTTTAAAAAGTTTATAATCGTAAAGGATTAGGAAGCTTGAAAAGTAAAACCTTCTTACTCCTCATCCAATGTGTATAGGGAGAAAATTGGCGCTGAAAGCTAAACCGCTAAACGCCTGACCGCCTTGTTAAAATATTATAACAAAATAACTGAAAAAATTTCAATGTGCGTATTTTGAAGTCGGTTTTTTCAGTTTTTAAACTATAATTATTGCATAACTTATTTTTCGTAAGTCCGTTGTAATTTTATATTTCCAAAGTCAATATACGCGAACGAGACTAAAGACGCACTATCTACAGCGCCTTAACGTTTTTTTTTTGTACTGACGTATCCGTGAATATGTCACATACCATTATTCATACCAATACAAAAGCTCAGAAATAAAAGGTCAAAATAAAAACTTAACAAAGGCTAACTTATACTAACGCTAGATTAGATATTCAATCTTGGTATACACTAATGTATTTTACGTCATAAAAAATTAAATGTTGAAGAGTCACAATCATGGAAAAATGCAAAGTGTTCGCGAGCCTATTACGCCGCTTGATGCAAAATAGCTTTGAAAAAAAAAAACATACGACAGAAGTGAAAACTTCATCAAGGCGACGTTAATAACACGAAATTGCTGTATAGCAGTGACGCGTTGACTATATCTCTCTCGCTCCCTTAGTCGACTCGAGCCGACTTTACCCGAATGAGCGGTACATACCCGAATGAAAAATTACCGCTACACTGAATAGTGAACACTAAAAGTGTCATTGATTACTCATTTTTTGCTGTTGTTCCTTATGGATTGTGACTCTTAGTATTAATGTGGTTGAGTATTATGAAAGGTGTAAATTTGAAAATCCTGAACACTTTACGATACGGAAGTAGCCATATTTTAAGTGTTTGATTCTTGGACAATTTCCTTTAAGGGAGTACTTAAGCGCACCTTGCTGTTATTTAAGCAATAATTCAACTGAAGTTACATATTTTAAGTTTTGTACAAATTAGAAATTTTACAATTTTGGATATATTTATGGAAATACTAACGAATTTATTTTTGATTATTATGGTATAAATCATTTTTTTATCTATTAACGAAGAATTTTGCATAAAAATATATTTAATACATTCACAAAAAATAAGGCATAATAAAAAAAATCGTCAACGTTTTTTTAACAAGCTTCCTAATAAGATAACAGACTTCAAATACCTTCAAGTGATTTATAAATATAAATATACATTCTAAAACGTCTACTCCTGGACACGCAAAAGTCGTCAAATGAGTTATCGAGATTTTACTAAAATTTATATTGAAAATATATATATTTCGTTTTCAAGAAAATTATAATCGATATTTCATGCTTTCGGAATTTTGATATGGAAAGTCTATTGAAGAAAAATGTATTTAATTTTCAGGGAAATCAATACTTCATAATTCCGATCATAGATAAGGTCACAAAGACGTGCTTGAACACCGTCATAAAGGAAACCGTCTAAAAATCAATCAAGTATATACAGCCTTCACCGAAATACAAAAATAGTGTTTCGAGAAACGGTCGGGCGCAAGCGGCGCGGCTCAATAAACCGCGCATGTTTACAAACACCATCTACTATTACGTTTCCGAGTTTTTGATTTGCATTGCAACAATCGCCCAATTAATAAAGCACAAAACCGTTTGAACGTGAATCATTCATGACTCAGATATAAATAATCTCAATTAGCAATGCGTCGCATCCGTGCAGAGATGCTTCTTGCATAGTGTGCACTGCGGCCGACTGACGGCTATGCGGGAAAATATCTCGGATGCTGAGAGCTCCTTGCTCAGTTTGGAGCACATGGTGTAGGACACTGTCTTTTTGGAGAAGTCCTTGGCGGGGACGCAGGTTCGCGCGCGGACCGGCCCGATCTCCTGGCCCGTTTCCACTGTAAAAGAAATATAACCATGCACTTCTCTATGCCTATAAAATGCTTTGACCTGAAATATGGATTGATAGACAATATACGGCATAAAATCGGGGAGTGTCTTTTTTGAGAAAATTTAGAATCTCTAACAGCTTGCTGCACCAGGATATGGACAACGTCAAATATCAATAATTAAAAAAAAAAGAGAATATTATAGAGTGTGGCGCAACAGTCGCATTTCGCGCCATAAAAAATCTGTCACGTCACTTTTTTACGCTAGATAGATCTACGATTGATCACCAACTCGCCCGATGTTATTTACTCAAACTCCTTTTTTGATCGTGCCATTGTTTAACACAGACAGGATGACGCATGGTTACTTATATTATACTTGTCTCAAATAATTTTGTATAAATCATTTTGATTCAATAAAATATTATTAAAATATATTCAAATATCAAATAAATCTGTGGAAGTATATATAACGTTAAAATCAATGTCATAAAGGATAATAAAAATATAGTGGACAAATAACTTACCCAACTTGGCCGATTCTGATGTGATTACAATACATAAGAACGCCATTCCGGGGATGTAACAGTCGATGTTTGGCACCTGCATAGAGAATATGCTTAGTGATAAAACGATGCGTGTAAATCATACAGAAACTCCTAATTTCATCATCTCAGCCGCAAGAAATCCACTTGTGGACATAGGATATCGATATGGATTTCCAAAAAGACTTGATGAAAGTGACTTGCGTCTTCCTGCCACTTATATGAGGTCGTCTATCCATCTCGTGGCTGGACTTCCTACGCTGCGCTTGCCGGTGCGTGGTCTTCACTCTAGAAATTTTTGGGCCCATCGGCCATCAGTTCTACGTGGGTTGTTCCCTGCCCACTGCCAACTTCCACTTCCACTGCCCCTGCCAACTTCAATTTCCTAATCTGCTGTGCTATGTCGTCGATTTGCTTTCTGACTGGATCGCAAAGAAACCCCGAGCATAACCCTCGCCATAGCTCGTTGCGTGATTTGAGTTTCCTTATAAGGTGCATAGTGAGTGACCACGTTTCAGTGCTGTATGTCGTCAATGGTCATATAGTTAACGGTTACTTACGGTGATATTTCCGTAGTCTGGATGATCCGGGTCCCAGCATCCGGGATGGTCAAACGAAAGGCAGTTGTAGCATTGGATGCCTTTCGAAGAAGGCGACACGAATTTCTTTGGTTTCGCCTTCTTGTGCTTGCCTATATAGAAATATCGGAAATGTATCACGTGTATGCAAAAGTAACCTATCTAATTTTAAGATTTCAAACGCTTTCCTTGCGTAAAAATTTATTACGATCATTTTTAATGTACGAACATAAATCTAATTTTAAAACGCTCATTAAATAAGCTTGGGTACCGTCTAAATTGCGAGCTAAGATATTCGATTGGCACATATCGCGGAAAAGCAAATGCAATAATTCACTAGAAAATAGGTGAGTGGCGGTCAAGCGCGAACCTATTACTACATTAAAAAAAATCGTATCGTAACTCAAATACGGTCAGTAGCTTATACATGACCGAATAGCAATAGGAAGGATTGGAAGTTCTAATAATAAAGTTTATATTGCTAAAGTTTCATTAAAGCTTTTCGAAAATACATGTCCAAAATTAAAAAAAAAAAGTAATACAAAAAATGCTATTAAAAATTGAAGTCGGAATTTATAGAAGTGTATGAAATAAAATCCGAAGTCAGACAAACCATGACGGACTGTCAGAAATTAATAAAAATCCGTTACTCAAAACCCAGACAGAAATCAAAAAAGGCTGTTTCGATAATAAGTTTGCGCTTGACCGTCAACTGATATTAAGCGACCTTTGCGATCTACTATTGACCTTGCCTAGATGAAACCGACTCATTAATGATTAATTAATTATAGTAAAAAAAAACTAAAAACCGACTACAAAATGCGCAATTTTGTTTTAAAAACTAAACTACGAAACCTTATATGCTTTCAAACAAAAAGAAAAATAATTTTTGAAACCGGTTTAATGATGGAAATATGCGAGAGCAAACATAAAAAAAAATACAGCTGAATTTTTAACACCCTTCTCTTTGAAGTCGGTAAAAATATCTAATAGAAGCGTATTTGCTATTTTAGCTGAACGCACAATAAAAGTTGAACCAAAAAAAAGTGGAAATAAAAAAATTAAGAGTACTTACCGAGCACAGCGGCGGAGAGTAAAAGGAAATACACGACGATTTCTTTGTAACTCAACATGACGATTTTATGTGGGGTTACTGTACGGTTGCAGCTACAATTAGCGAATGTGGATAGTGCGTCTCGAGTGCCAGTTTATACCTCCAGCGAACAATACACGCTGGACCGCGACTCAAAAACAACGCACAGGGTGTTCTCACGTAATAGCTTATACCATCAAACATGTGCGTAACAATCGGTGCCCCGTAATCATGGCACTTTTGTGTAATTGATTACTGTTTACTTACACGATTTGTTTCTTTCGATTTAATTTAGAGTTTTTTTTTTTTTTATGAAATTCTATCGTATTGTTTTATTGACATAAATACATATACAATCTTAATTTGGAGAGGGGTATCCTCTTGTATAATTAGAAAAATGTTTAAGTAGTAAAAAAAAAACATTTGTTTATAAAAGAAGGTGGAGAATAATTTTGTCAAAAAAATAATCTTAATAGGGAAGATTGGCATGTGGTAGCGATGGCAAGTCGTGAGGGAGACATTTGCCTTAGAGTTCAACAGTGTAGGTTAATAATAATAATTGAAAAAAATAATATATGTTAACTGTGACAAAAACACACTGACTAATAAGAAACAGTATGTACTTGTTCGTCATTATAGCCATAGAAGGGCCTTAGTAAAACATGGCCAAGTGATATATAATGAAACGTGTATGTATTTTAGCAGACTTAAAAAAGAAGGAGGTTATCAATTCGTAGCGTATATATTTTTTAATGTATGTACACGAATTACTCCGTCATTCGAGAACCAATTTTTGTGTTTCCTGAATTGGTGTATAGAAAAAGCTCCCAAGTTGGTCCCATAATTATTATATATATTATCGGCAAAACCTCATAGAAGCTTCCAGTAGGTATGCTAAGACTTTTAATAAAAAATAATTTTAGCTTACAATTGTAGCTTATACTTTCAAACTTTCAAGACATTATTGCTCAAAATTGTCAACTTAAAAAAAAATATATTTTAACAAGTGATTATTGACAGTTGATCTTATTTTTAACTGGTTACACTGCTATGCGCTTTTGAGTTTGCTTATAGTTTATGTGCCATCGTAGTTCCTGAACGGATGAAGCGAATTTGATTTCATCATCATCACCATCATCTCAGCCATAAGAAGCCCACCACTGCTGGACATAGGTCTCCCCCATGGATTTCCAAAAATACCAATTGAAACGGGCTTGCATTTAACGTCTTCCCGCCACTTGTATGAGGTCAGCTGTCCATCTCGTGGCTGGTCTACCTACGTTGCACATGCCGACCGGTGCTTTGTCGGATGATGTTGGGTATGATTCGTTAAGAGTAACGAATCATACTTAACATTAGGTACTAAAAAAAATCATAAGGTTTTCGCGATAAATCCGTTAAAATTGTTTGATTTCAATTATGTACTAGTCTCGACTAGGAACATTATGTACAATGTAATCACGCACGGGGCTTTGATTACAATACTCGTAAACAAATTTTATTTAGCTTATAACGCCGAAGTTCGGCCCGCTCCCAAAATACCTACTCGGATAAATCGCGCAAGCGTAAACCGGTACTGCCGTCCTTGGTTCCCTCCTGTTTACCTCCTGTTTACTCTCCTATAATTAGGCTAATTTGAATCGTATCTAGTTTTAACTAATAGTACCTGGGCGAGCGAGCTCCACTCGGATTTTTCATCACTGAAAATACGAGCAAATCCGGGTTCACTAAAAATTAAACCTAGCAAGATCAATTTATCGTCCCCTAATCAACCTACAAACCAAATTTCATTAAAATCGTTGGAGCCGTTTCCGAGATTCAGATTATATATATATATACATATATACAAGAATTGCTCGTTTAAAGGTATTATTATTATATAGATTGTGCTACAAAAATGCTAAGCCTAGTAAATCTTGTACACTCCAGTTTGGCGATTGAATAACTGGAAAAACTTGCATTTCCCATCCAAGGCGACCTCTGCAAAAGCGTCCTACCACCACTAAATCTTGACTGGTTGGGTGTCATTAAACTGATATCTTAGTTACCTATTTATAATCCGAATTGTGAAATACCGAATATCGTTTCCCCGAAAACGATATTTTTTATATATATATATATTTTTTTTTTTAAAGACTAACAATATCCCGAAAGCTCATTTGACAACTCGTCTAATAAATTATTGCAAGAAAAATTGTGTGTATAATAAAATAAAATTAAATATAATAATAATAAACAGAAACCTAACGAAACTAATCTAAGAATTGATATATCTGATAACCGAACCTTCTGTATTCCGTTTCTGTATATAATAAAATACGAGTATAAACCTAACGAACCCAACCTAATAATTGTTCGGTTATATTAAACTATAGCTAACAAACTTATGGATACAGAAACTCGTGGTAAAACATCTGGAATCAGACTGTTTTATGAAAAGGATTCGGGCAAGTAAGATTCAAACGAATGTATTTCGGATTATAGATACGTTACCCGATATCTTATAGGTGTTGTGCGCCTCATTCTAGTTCAAACATCAGCCTACACAGTTGGTAAGTGATAATAAAT
Organism: Lycia hirtaria; assembly: GCA_947563715.1. Classification (NCBI taxonomy): domain Eukaryota; kingdom Metazoa; phylum Arthropoda; class Insecta; order Lepidoptera; family Geometridae; genus Lycia; species Lycia hirtaria. The sequence continues at coordinate 19,798,663 of OX387386.1, forward strand.
CTTTCAACGAATAACATAAGAAAATCCAGTAGCATTGCCCTCCCTCGTCGTTGTTATTTCCAGCTCTCTTTATTTTTCCTCTTAATTCTTTTGAGTCGAGATGTAAACATCCATAATGTGACCGGCGTTCGGTAACATCTTTCCCGCCGCTTTGTGCGCACAATACAACAAAATAATGTCGGAAATCTACGGGATTATTTTGGAAGTATCGCCTGAATTCACACGGAACGTTTCCCGTTGGTCACAATGAAATTCAATGAAGATATTTTTGATGGAGCTTAGTATGACAGTTCATCGTCGCGGCGTCTCCATTTCAGCTCTTATTTTTACCCTTATTTATACCCTTTTTACTTTAAGGAGAGTTTTGAGATGTTTTTCTACCTTATGTGAGTTCAAGTTAAGTGTACAACATATGAAGTGTTCTTAGATTCGTAAGAGTTGAAAGATAAGTATACGAGTAGATAAGGCGCTTGCGAAAAACTTAATTTTAATTACAGTGAGTAAACTGTAGCTGCTACATTTTGCAGTCGGGTATTATTGTTTAATAATATGGCTTATTCTAGAATAAGTGGTAGAGTCTAGTTTTTTTATATTATTTTGACAGTGGTAGAAAAAAGTGAAATTATGTTGTTTTATCTATGTTTATGAATATTCGGCTTAACAAGCAGTATCAAATTTTGTCCTTAATAATAATAAAATTATTAGTGAACACGCTGTATATAATTTAGATACAGATATATCAGCATGTATTGATTTTTATTATTATTTGTATAATGTGAATATACAAACAAATGCGTGCGTACACGTTTGTTTATATATACACATTATTCTATCGTAGATGAAAAAATGTGTGTACAAACATTACGAGACGTGACTTTGGATGGTTTCTATCAACATTCATTCATTCATAAAATTAAATAGATGTTTTCCACATTTCCAAGTGATGACGCCTCTGTTTGTAAGATAACACGGAATAAATATTTATTCTTTATTTCACTTTCACAGTCCTCATTCGAAGCTGAAATCGTTACGGGTTTTGTTTGGAGCACACATATGGACCCCCCGGTCCCCTCTTAATTAATTATTGTACATTGAAATGAATATTCCGTTTGTAGATTTATACATTAAAAGATTTATTATTAATCATTAAATTAAAATGGCGAAGTAATCGGTGTACATAAATAAATATATATATATAACCTCTTTCTTTTTCGAAGTCGTAAAGCGGTGCCCGGTTTTGTGCATCTTTTTTAGTCGTCATTCAAAACTGATTTTAGTTTGGGTCCCAGATTTGTGCAGCTTTTCTAGCAGGATCCACATGTGTGTCCTGGACTGTGTCTGTGTTGCTGCGTGTGTTCATCTAGCAACTGTAAGCTATCAGATAATGGCTATATTATTGCCATTAGCTGTTATACAAGTGTATTAGACAAGAGATCGTAGATATACTACTCATGCAAGCTGACAGACCATATTCAGTCGGATTTGTGATACACACAATGATACAAGATTTATATGCCATGCGCTGGTTCCATTCGACATCGTGTGGATCGCACCAAAAAGAAGTCCAGTCTATGAAATGGTTGTTGCAAGTGTTTACTGTAGATCAGGTACTTCTGACTTGTTAAAATAAGAATTTCAGAACAATCAGAATATCTGTTAATTCCGTAACTATAAGTACCTAAAAAAAAGTGTGTCGTCAGAGAATAAGACAGCTACGTTACTCTCTCACTCGGTGTTGCTAGGAAATTACCTAGCTCTTGTGCCATGTTAAATACTTATAATATTGTATCACCATTTATCTCGGCTCCTGGCACTGATCCTACCGGTGCTACTCGCGCCGTCGGTAATATTATCGTGTTTACTTTTGAGGCAGTATCGACGCGAGTGTCCTGTTTACATTCCCCACTTCCCTGCCAAAAGGAGCTGAGTGTAAACGGAGCGTTTCAATATTTTCAACATTACATTGAACCTAAAATAAATTTCTATAAAAAAATTAATCTCCATTCTTTTCTCAGGCTCCATTTTTTCTCTATCTATCTATTCAGCCTATCTCCACCCACTCCTGGGTATATGTACATACATCTCCCATTTACACGATCCAGTGGGAATCTCGTCCATTGCCATCCGTGTTTTATGTCATTATTCAAATGTCATTATTACTTTTTTTTATCTCTGCCGTTACTGTCCCACTGCAGGCCTCTCTTCCCTCTTTTCATTTTTCAAGAGCATCATTTTATTTTAAAATTTAAATATGAGTGTGATGTGGATATGTCCTGTGCAGGGTCACCGCATGAAGTGTCCGCCGGGCTGCCCGGGCGCAGTCTACGAGCTGATGCTGGGCTGCTGGCAGTGGAACCCGGCCGCGCGACCCACCTTCCGCGAGATACATCACGCGCTCGAGCACATGTTCCAGGATAACTCCATCACTGAAGGTACGCACGCTGTGTATACTATATGTATACTACACTTTATGTATACTATACTGCAACTATAGTGTACAGTAGAAAAAATGTACATAGATAAAATCTTATTGCACGCATAAATTTGCAAATACAAATATTAAAGAACAACTTACAAAACTAGTTTGACAACAGGCGGCCTTATCTTTAAAAGCGATCTCTTCCCAGCAACCGTAATATGGAGATCAATTGATAAACTAAGTAAAGCGGGTGTGCAATAGCAGAGACCATAGGTGTAGATATAATACATAACATACCTACAATGTATAAAAGTACTACAACTACTAGCATCTTTCACTTTGAAGATCCTAGTTGCATTAGTTTTTTTTTAAGTGTAGTATACTCGCAAAGCACTATATTATATACAAACAACTTACTAAACTAATTTGACAACACTAACTAACACAACACTAAGGCGGCCTTATCACTAAAGGTGAACTCTTCCAGGCAACCGTGGTATGGATATCAATTTATAGAATAAAGCGGGTGTGTAATAGCAGAGTCTCTGGGGCTTAGCTATAATATAGTAGTCATACCTAACAAACTAATAAAAATGAAAACTAATAAATATATAATACAATAAATACAAATATTTTATACGTACTCGTAAATAGAATGTCTAAAAAAGTACCTACATAAATAAGAAATCAAAAATAGCACAGAAGCTACGTATTTTAGGGTGATGCCTTAGAGAGGTAAAATATCTTTACTTAATTGAGTAAGCACGTCTGACAGACACAGACAATGCGTTCCACAACTGAACTTCCTGAAATGCAGTATAATAGTGATATTAAGTGTAAATATTTGGTCGTCAGAGGTAGAGAGACAGCTGCAAGAGGGCGCCGGCGCTGCGTCCGCCGCGGGCGCGGGGACTCCCCAGCTGAGCGCGAAGAAAACGAGCGGGGGCTCGGGGGGTGCGGGGAGCGCGCACGAACGCGGCGTGCAGATGCGGCGCCCCACCAACCGGCGCGGGAAACAAGCGCCTACGCCTCCCAAGCGCACCAGGTACGGACATTTAATTAAATCAATTATTTTCTTAATTCATTTTTGTTATTTATTCAAATATTTTACGTATTTCGTGTACCTTGTACTGTATGTGTATTCAAATTTGTATGTGTAAAAATATCCGAAAAGCCTCCGAGTTATTTGTGTGAACGTAACCCGCGGTGGTAGGTGACTTTTTTTGGTGTGACGCCTTTAAGTGTAGCTAAAGTTTTCCACGGTATGTTCTAAGCCTTAGAACATACCTTAAAACTTGGAAGTCGATGGTTACCTGCTTCTCATGTAACCGATAACCCGTACCTACACATGGTTTCACATTCGTAATGGATGAATGGCACTCCCCAGCTTCTAGGTACCTCACTATCTATAGATATACATTTTTTATAACATTAATATATATTTTTTAAAAAATAAACAAACTTTTAAAATGCACAATTTTGTTTTAAAAACCAAACTACTGAAAGTTTGATGAAGTCAGTTAAAATGTTGTTGATCCACATATATAATAAAGAGAGGAACATAATTATATAATATACCTAACTATAATGTAAATGTTTCAGCTTGCTGTCGTCTTGCAGCTCGTTCCGCGAGTCGCAGTACGCGGGCGAGGAGCACGCACACCACGACGACATGCCGTCGCTCAACGGTAATGTAACACACACACTCACACGATCAACAAACACATTTCAAGTGATACGTTTCACATGCAACCAGAAATTTAAATTTCAGAAAAAGAAACGGTTATTGTTCTATAGCTAGTTCGGGTAACCCTTGTAAGGCTGCTTTTCCATCAAACCTAAGCTAAGCTGCGTAGCCATGGATGCGTCTGTAGTCGACCAATAGGATCGCTTGATTTCCAAAGTTGTAAGTCTTGAAAGTTAATCTATTGATTGATTGATTTCGGACGAATCCTTGACTATGTAACTTAACCGATTGATTCGGTTTACTCGTTGGTTTATTTTACAGTACCTGGGCGACCGAACTCCACTCGGTTTTTTTATGACTGAAAATACGAGCAAACCCGGGTTCATTAAAAATTAAACCTAGCAAGATCGATTTATCGTCCCCTAATCTATCTACAAACCAAATGGTACAATAAAATCATTAAAATCGTTGGAGCCGTTTCCGAGATTCAGATTATATATATACAAGAATTGCTCGCTTATAGATTAGATATGTACTTACGTCGATGACTGCCAACAAATATTTCGTGGCGCTAGTCTCCAAAACTTAAAAATATCGTTGTAATTAAAACGAACACCATATTTACGATTTTTAGTGATAAATAGTATTAACTCTTAAAATACAATTCAATAAAGTTTTTCAAAATCGTATGTGACACAACAGTTGTGTCACCAGCCATTCAATGAAATATATTGATGGCACACCAGTTGCGTCATCAGCGCTGGAAGGGTTTACTTAGCTCTGGTGGAAAAGCTCCCTGAACCGGAGCTTTGCGCAAGTCACGAGCGAAAAGGACCCATTACGGACTCCGTATCAAAATGCCTACAGAAAGTATGAGTAATAGAGGCGAATGAAGTGGCAAGAACTGACCGAGAAAATTGTTGGAAAAGAATCAAAATGAGCACTCTCATTTCTATGCAGTCATTTTAAATAATTACCCACCGCTACAAAAGTAAATAAAAAAACAAAAATTAGTAATAGTAAATTTATATATGAAATTTAAATTTCTAGTTTGTCGTTAAAAGTTTCATTTAAAACGTCTATGTTATTATTAAAATAAAAAAACCGGACAAGTACGAGTTAGACTCGCCCACCGAGGGTTCCGTACAAACAAGTTGATAAAAGGGTTTGTTTTTTTTTTTTTTTTAATATTTTCCTTCATAAATCGAAAAATATACATTGCAAAAATATTTAAAACCCTGTTTTAGCTTGTGCTAATTAAGCTCTTTCATATGATACCCCACATGATACGGTTAAAGCCATTTAAAATTTGGACCCTCCTTCCTTGCATAAAGACCAAAATTTTTGTAATTAAATTCAAAATGTCGTTTTCGGATTTTTTCCTATATGTGTACTCTAACACAATACTTCTTGCCAAATTTCATAGTTCTAGGTTAACGGAAAGTACACCATAGGTTTTGGTTCCATTGTGAGTGTCGAAATGTGAGTTTTTGTGACATATTCGGCTGTATTTTTTTTACGAAAACTGAGAAATTGTTTTTTTTTCTGCAGCAAGAGACTTTGGATCTGCGTATATGGTTTTAATTTCAACTCGATACCTTAACGCGTTCCCGAGATACAGGTCTTGACACCCGGACAGACGGACAATAAAGTGATCCTATAAAAAAACGGAACCCTTATGGGTTCCGTTTTTTTCCTTTTGATGTACGGTTACCCTAAAAAGAACATATCAGCAAGTATATTGCTGTCTGTAAAAAAAACTACATGTAGAACAACAAATAAACACTTGACTGTTACTCTCTCGCATAGCAAAAAATTATAACAATTTCGAAAATGAAAGATCAAAGATGTTGGTATGCTCAAGTTAGAAAGAAGATTTACTACATACAGCGCCTCAAATAATATTAATTCCTGAGGGGTAAGACAAGTGGCATTCTAATTTCGTGAACGGCAGTAGAATAGAAAAGTAGATGTATGGGATTGACATTAGGTAACGAAATGTCACGTGACGGCACGTCACAGTTCCTAAGCATTTCGAAGCGTAAACATTTGTAGAAATAGAAACGTTTGCCACTTGTCTACCCCTGCTCTTGTTCTATCGCTTCTAACATCCGCTAGCTACGTTGCTATTTTGTATACGATTCTATATTTCGTTGCTCGCACCGCACACCCCATACTTTATCTTAAATCTTATTAATAATTATGTCCGATGCTTGTATTTTATGCTTATTTTTATTGCGTTAAGTTCGAATATCCTTCGATTAATTATATATTTTAGCGTGTGAGTTATATGTGCTTAGGATGACAAGGGCCACAGCCTTAGGCCGGGCCATATTTATTCTAGCACACTCGCTTGTTGTAGCCCAGTGACATAACTATCTAAACAGTCGCTTCTCGTTAACTGGCCGAATCGGTTCCAGTTTCTACCTCCTCGCTTCTCACTAATCGTCGACGATGGGACAAGTACCTACAGTTGGAGATGTGTGCCTTATAAGGGGTTCCTAACAAAGCAAACATCTCCAACTGTTTTCCACAAAAAAAAACTAGGTTTTATAATAACTTTATAAATTTTTAAATTCCCGATCCAAAAAGAGGGGTGTTATAAGTTTGACGTGTGTATCAACGTATTTGTGTATCTGTCTGTGGCGTCGTAGCTCTCAAACGGATGGACCGATTTTGATCTGGTTTATTTTTAAAGATGATTTGATCGAGAGTGTTCTTAGCTATGTTTCGTCAAAATCGGTTCTGCCGTTTTTTCTTTTTTGTCGACTGTTTTAAAGTTTTTTAAACTTGTTATATTATTAATAAAGGTAACCTATCTATGTTCCGAATTACATTTGTTTGAATCTTACTTGCCAGAGTTCGTTTTGACACTAGTTTCCAGGTTAGTTATACGTTTCATTTGCCGAACAATTATCAGGTTCATTAGTTTTATATTTTGTTATGACCAGAATCCGTCGTTTTTACATAAGTTTGATTATTAAATACATCCATTTTACTAGGTTAGGTTCTTTAAATGTATGTTTATTATTCAAAGAAACTTTCTTATTATAAAGATTCTGTTATCGGACGAGTTGTCAAATAAGCTTACCGGATTTTGATAAAGTGTCTTGTGACAAAAAAATATTCGAGGAAATGATATTCGGTATTTCATGATTCGGACAATAGATGGGTAGCCATTAATAAGTCCGCCACTAAGCCGGAAGTTTCGATAGATCTGCGGTAGCTTGTTAGTAGGTCATCACATACATTCTCGCCATCAGTTTAAATAGCTTTTTCTGTTTGTTTGTCCGCCGTCTACTCGCTCAGGTGTATAGCGATAGGTTCAGGCCCTTTGTAAGTATAAGTTAATATACGCGTATATTATTATCTATTATAAAATGTATCGTTTTCCATTTATTAGTCATTATATAAATAATATTTGTATGCATTTATAGTTTAATATAAAAATGTAAAGAGTTGATTGTATTTATATTAAATTGAATATAGATAAAATGTATTATAAGTAACATGTATGTATTTCAGTAGTTGGGTTCCGTAGCGGAACTTTAAATAGTATCGTCTTCCTTGACCCATCCGATTGCTATTTATATATCGTGGTATTTAGTTTTTACTGACGTTTTTGAAAAGTAGGTAACAGTTTCGTGCAACTCGCGTGATTTTAAAGTTTGGAGCAAAAATTTTTTTTAGTGACATACACTACTATCAGCACATTGGGAGGAATTTTAAAGGCACCATATTATTGCACTATCCAATATAATATTCATTTCATTCATATTATCATTCATTCATTTACGAGTATATACGTATTTCATTATCCAATATATGCTTATAATTTTTTATCATTTAGTGAGTCAAAGATACTCTAGTATACTAGACAAATATTTTACTCTTTACAACATACCGTGTGCAATATAAGTGTTTTTTTTTATCAGCCCTGTTTGTACAAACTGTCCCACTGCTGGGAACGGGCCATCTTCTCATTGTGAGAAGGGTTAGGCCATAGTCTGCCAAGCAGGCCAAGTGCGGGTTGGAAGACATTACACATCTTCAAGATCATTGAGAACTCTCAGACATGTAGGTTTCCTCACGATGTTTTCCTTCACCGTTTGAAGTTGGCGGCAATCAACAATACGCACATAACTTCGAAAAGACAGAGGTGCGTGCCGCGGGATTCGAACCCGGGACCTGCGGATCGCAAGTCAGACGGTCTCCCGACTAGGCTGCCGGAAACTTCTATATAAGTATTTACTAGCACAGTATACTTTCAATTGACGCTTCAGCAGTTTCTGCAAAACATTCGACCATGGAAATGTCTTCTTATTTGGATTTGATATGTGTAAAATGTACGTTGATACAATATCCGCTAAACCTCCATACGCTATTGTATAATTTACTATTTTTGAAACATGGTCTGTAATATACACGTTTTTGTTTATTTTCTTTTAATAGTATACTTGAATATGAATAGTGTTTACTGCTTGATAATATACAGATCTATAGTAGTATTGTCTTCACGGATTAGTCTTGTGTATTGTTATTATTATGTAAGCCGCGTATCCACTAGGCAACATTTGGCGCGCAACACGTGCCGCTCAACATGTTCGGCAACGTTGCACAATGTGACTCTATGTGACTACACACAACAACGCGCGACGTTGCCAGATGGCGCGCAACATGACGCGCGGCTTGTTGCGCGCCATCTGGCAACGTCGCGCGTTGTTGTGCAACGTTGCCGAACATGTTGAGCGGCACGTGTTGCGCACCAAATGTTGCATAGTGGATACGCGGCTGTATTCGTAAGATGGACATGGATATTTATTCTGTGTCAGGGTGTTCCTATATTTTTACAACAAAAAAAAGTAGATACATATTCTATGAGCGACCTGGTTCCCATAGTACAAACTACGCTTAGTTTGGGGCTAGACAGTGCTGTGTGATTCCAAGTACACTTGAGTAACCCGTAGTTTTTATTATAAATAATGTCTGAAACGCTAGAATGTAATTTACATTGTTATCTAAAATTATTTGTTAATTATTCATAAGTACGTAATGACTACGGAACACTACCATATTTCTGTATCACGACCATTTTCTTTGGCTTTCTATATTTAGAAGCATGATTGGCTTTGTGTTGGTATAATTGGTTTTTAGCATGTTTCGCGTAGTTCAGAGATACGAGGCGACGGGTGGTGCATCTCGCGTCACGTTACGCGGTGCCTATAGCGTCATGTCATGTGACGCGTTTCACTGTTTTCGTATGTGAAAAGATAAACATATACTGCCTTACCGAAAAACGTTACTTAACTTTAACCATCGTCTTAAATTCTCTGTCTTCTTTCCGCAAGTGGCATTACGTGTCAGCGAGAAGTTGACATAATATGTTAAACAATGCTTAAAGTTAAGTAACGTTTTTCGGTAAGGCCAATAGAATCAAGAGTCAAACTCACAAAGATAAAAGAAGAAGAAATATACATATAGAAATATGTGGTTTTATTGTCATATCACTCGGTAATATAAAAAACTTCAAGAAATATCTTATACTGGAATATATTTTTATTTTTAATATTAACCGTCCCTAAATGTATATTATGGCACTCAATTTCTTAGGTGTAGCACTAGGGACCATAGTCAATAGTAGTTTTTCGGTATATTGTATTAATAGAGTCTGTTCAACTAGAAAACTGTCGCACTGAGGGTGCTGTTGTCCTAAATTCATTATTATGTTCAATGGAAACGTTAGTTTCCATTTTTTCTCACAATGGTTCTCTATCCAAACGATTCTATTGCTTTTTGTATAAGTGTAAGTATTGCTACTATTATATATTCCCCTACCAGAAACGATATTTTGTGACATCTTTACAACATTATTATGGAAACTAACATGGTTGTTAAACATATTTAAAGTATCTTACAGGTTACTCGCGTTATGAGTCTTTTGAGTCGAAATCTGCCACTGTAATTTCAACCGCATACGGCGGTCTTTTTCGGAACGAGCACCGCAAACGTCACTCCCAAAAGACGTCTCGTCTGTACCAGCCGTCACCCTTTCGGGAGTCCGCGCTGCTCCTTTCGAAAAATACCTTCTTATGCGGTTGAAACTATAGTTGAAGATTTCGACTCAAAATGAACGTGAGTAATACGTAAGATATTCAAAGATCTCATTCGATTTATATGATTCCTAAATTACGCATGTCTAGATTTTCCATTATGACTCCGTAGCCAAGATGTCAATTTGATACAATTTTTTTTATTTTTATATTATGTATATAAAACCATATAATTCAAATTACTGCATGTATTCCGATGCTGTAATATCATGCTTAAAGGTCAACGGTAAACATGCGACGAGAAATTTAAATTTCAAAGAGATTATTTTTTGTTCATATAGCTGGCTAATTATGGCTGGGTAATTATTGTAAGTGATCGTAATGTTTGCGACTATACAAGTTTTTTTTTTTTATATTATCACGCCAATTTATAATGCTCCTCGTTGCGTACACATCTCGATAAATTGCTTGAATTAGTAAACATTGATTTCTAGGATTTCTAGGGTAATATAAGTAACAAGTTGTATCTTAATTATTGGTAAACAACTTAAGTTTGTTATGAAAACTGACGTGGTTGTTACACATTTTTATTTTGAATAACCGGGTTACTCACGTCTATTTTGAGCCGAATTCTCCGACTATAGTTTCAACCGCATACGGCGGACTTTTTCAAAAGGAGCAGCGCAGACGTCACTCCCGAAGGACGCCTCGTCTGGTTGGTACCAGACGGGAGTAACGTCTGCGCTACCCCTTTTGAAAAAGACCGCCGTATGCGGTTGAAACTATAGTCTGAGAATTCGGCTCAAAATAGAAGTGAGTAACCCGTTTGTTCCAAATAAAAATCTTAGTTTGTCGCAAACATTATGATCAATAACAATAGACCCCGGACCTGGCTACGAGGACAAAAACTGTTTGAATAGGGAATATGCATGAAGTGAATGTGTTTTGGTCATTGGTCATGTAAAGGTTAACCATGAATAGATCCATTCCACATAAACAAAACTAGAATATCTTCAAAGTAAGAAAGTTAGAAGCATTTTAATATCATGTTAGACAGAGAGCACACGATCAATAATAACTGTTGTTTTGCGAGAGAGAGACAGAGCATCCCTCCCCTAAAACTTTAAATGTTTATATCTCGGAAGTTTATTGATCAATGATTTTTGTAGTATATGTATTACATCTTAGTATAATTATTATCTATTATTGCTATTGTTTTTTTCCGTTTTTGACATTTTTAAATTTGCTATATTGACAACATTAATTAATTTGTTTTTATTATTGATCCATATTTGCTTTTCTTTTTATTAGTGACATTTAATTATTTATCAATGTTTTGATTTTAAAATTGTTAGTAATTGGATTATTTATATATTTAATTTTATTTATTGGCCTTTTATGTGTTAGATTATTATTAATTAATTAATTGTAATATCTCCATTTTGTAATATGGGCCCCAGTGGCTTGAAATAAATTGATTGTTATTATTATCTATTGAAACTATTATTCATATGAAATAAAATTTATGCATATTCCCTATTTTACAATTCCCGCCGCACCTTAATATTCGCGACTCATATTGTTTCTATTGGTATTTTATTATGTATCGACGAGTGCGACGACTAGGTTATTATCATATATGCGTTCGTCGAAACCGAAGATGTTACATATAATCACGCCTGTTTTCCTTTATGGGGTAGGTTGAGCATCAAATACCAACAGACCGTTTGACACCACTTTTGACCGTTATTAGAGGGTAAGATGGAAGGGAGAGGCGTATTAGGGGGTTAGAGGGGAATAGAGTCAGAATCAGTAAAGAAAGAAAATGCTTATTTATTATTAATTTAGAGATATTAATTAGGAGTTTAGTTAGAAAAGAATTATAGAAGCTGGGGGGGAAAAATCTAGGAATTTTCAAGGCTAAAGTGATTAGATATCTTTAAGATCTATGTCCTCTATCCTCGGCCGCACCGTCGCGTAGCAAAAGGAGAGTTGGTGGTCAATATTAGATGTATTTAGTATAAAAAAAAAATACGTTGGTCGCATATCTATCAGATGGGTCGATAGTTTAATTCATAACCGATAGTATAGTATACATGCTATAGTATAGTATATATAGATAGTATAGTATACGAATCCGCTCATCGTTCGTATTGTCCGTGTGTCGCAGGCACAATTAGCACTAGAATCTTAGATTTTGGCAGACGGCATAACGAGAGAAAAGCTTGTTATATTAATGATATAAAAAAAATGTGTAAGAAAAATGTGATTAATATTTAAACTTATAACTTATAAGATTCTATAAGTTGGATTATTCCACATTCCTAAGCCAAAACTAAGATTAAAGAGGTGTAGTTTAATATATTTAAAAGTCAGTCCCACGTTCCCAGTCCTACAACGAATGAGCAACGGGTTTTTTTGGCCAATTAGAGCGGGTTTGCAAATGAGATTTCTCATTGGTCAACAGTCCTTCATAGTTGAGTCATGATTTAAGATAGTTCAGATTATAAGACCTAAGCGTACAAGCTACTTTTTTCTGCATAATCTTATAAACACCAAGATTGAATGCAGTGACCTTCCCTCCCTGATTAAATGTCAAGTACTGGTCGGGGTACTTCTACTCGACGCAGTTTCTGAAAACTCCATACTGAGAATGCGCGACAAACTACAGACAGAATTCCTTCTTTATTCGAGCATGTATGTAACACCTTCAATTAGAAATATTCAGAGGACGTCGATTTGTTTACAGTGAGACATAAATACTTTAAATTAAAAAAAAAAACTACGTGACGTCCGGTCGTGACGTTCCGGCGTTGCCGCTGCGACGACGGAACGTCACGACAGCGTTGTAGTAACGCTGCGATGGCGCAGCGCCCGTGTGGCCGTCTATGCGTTAAAATATTTGTGTTGCGACGACGCAACACAACGCAACGCGCCGTTTGGACTGGCTGTTACGCGACACGCGTGAGTTGCTGACGTGTGGTGTTTGTAACAGGCGCGGGCGGCGGGGGAGGGGGCGGGGCGCGGGAGGCCTCCTCGGAGGGCTCGCTCGCAGAGGGCACGCCCGATACGGACGAGTCCGGCGGCGACACCACGCACAGGCATCGGAAACATCACCACCACCATGAGTTGAACAAGGTGTGTAATAATTGCGTTGTAAGGTACAGTCCGCGCGCGACCTCCAAGGAATGATAAGGAATGTTGTCGTAATGAGCTAGAGCGATAAGAGCGAGCTAGAGCTCGTGCGATGTCTCGACCGCGTCGCACACCCATCCGCTTCCTCATCCCCCGATTCCTTGGAGCTCGCGCGCGGACTATATGTAATTGAAATCCATGGGGCAGGCCTATGTCCAGCAGTGGACTTCTTGTGATGATGATGTAATAATTATTTAAGTTATTTCTTATTGTAGGACATGCACATCCTGGTTTTGGGTTTTTGAATTTATTATGCCATTTATTTACTTGAGATTTTTACAATTGGACATTTTCTACTGACATGACATTAATATAATTGACAATGAATTGACATTATTAAAGAGAGCTCACATTATTTTAATATGTATTGTGACATTTGTGTTCTTGAGAGGTTAATTTTAAAGATATTTATATTTTTGACCGACTTCAAAAAAATATGAGGTTATCAATTCGACCTGTATGTTTGTAATATTGTCAGAATTGCACAATTTTTGTATATGTTAGTCTATACCAGCTTCTAAACATGTGTGCCAAAATTCATAAGTGTATGTATGTTTGTCCACGCATTACGTATAAACTAGAAGTTTTATTTCATAAATTATTTTTTTATTGAATAAAGTATCTTTCAACTTAGGAGTCACTGTAAGTTTTATCAAATTCGGTTCAGAAGTTTTCAAGATATGGGCTCTTGAACACTCACTTCGTTCATCGCAACTGCAGAGCAGTGGCTACACCTTGTATTTCAATTATTTGATAGACAGTGACATGAGCTTTGAACCTAAACCTAAAGAAAGAAATAACTCGATGAAAATTAAAACTGGGCGTCTACCTAAGTAGGTACGTACACCAACTATATTTTTTTTGAGGTCGGTGTCAGGTCCTAAGCTATCATCAACTAAGTCCTATACAGACACAAACCTCAAAAAAAAAAGTTGGTGTACGTACTTACTTAGGTAGACGCTTAGTTTTGATTTTCTTCGAGTTATATCTTTCTATTCAGTTTGAAGTTGGTTAAATTTTTGTAAATTACTTTTATAAATTGTGATTTCTAACTAAATATTCTAAACAACTAGACATGTATTTTTTTAAAGTCCGAAATGTTCTATGATTATAGTTAATTTACGTACGAAAGTCACCGATATAGCACAGCGGGTTAGCAAGTTGAAGTGGCAGTGGGCAGGGCACATAGCACGTAGAACTGATGGCCGATGGGGCCGAAAGGTTCTCGAGTGGAGACCACGTACCGGCAAGCGCAGCGTAGGAAGACCAGCCACGAGATGGACAGATGACCTCATACAAGTGGCGGGAAGACGCTGGATGCAAGCCGCTACCAATCGGTCTTTTTGGAAATCCATGGGGGAGACCTATGTATGTCCAGCAGTGGACTTCTTATGGCTGAGATGATGATGATGATGATGATTTGTAATATACTGATTACGATCTATATACATCGCTGTCATAATATAATAGTCGACGGTGCCCATTTCATCTTGAATCGGTTTTGTCTAATCGTTGATTGCAGCAAGGCGTGCAGGTGGCGGCGTTAGAAGTGCAGAACGTGAAACGCGCCATCAACCGATACGGGACCCTGCCTAAAGGCGCAAGAATCGGCGCTTACCTCGAGTCGCTTCGAGCGAGCGGCGGCGCGGGGAGCGGCGCGGCGGCGGCGGGGGGAGGGTCGAGCGCGCGAGAGCCGGTCCCGGAGGAGGCGCGCTCGCTGTCCCCGAGGACGGGACGCGCGCAGCCGCACATGATCCGCTCCAACTCGTCGGGAGGCGTGACCGCAGCGCCCGCCTCGCCCCGCGCACCCCGCGCCCCGCCCGCGCTCCGCTCATTCGCGGGCTCGCCCGCCAAACCGCGACCGCGGCTAGCCGACTTAGAGTTCCCTCCCCCGCCGCCTGACCTCCCCCCGCCCGAAGAAGCGATAGTCCCTCCCCCACCGCCGCCCGATCCCCCCGCACCGCCGCCTGATCCCAAACAAGCTATGAAGGAAATGCTCGAACTGAAACTAGTGGCGGAGATCAAGGAGCGTGCAGATAAGAAGCATCGCTTGAAGGAGTCGCCGCCGCCGGCGGAGACGAGCGCGCCTGACGTCGACCCCGCGACGAGGCTCGTCTCGGAGCTCTCGGAGAGTCTGCGCCTCTCGGAGCTGATGTATCGGCGTCCGTCGCACGCGTCACCCGGCGCCGCCGCGCCTCCCGATGACGCTAAAGAAACTATCTCGCCGATCGATTTGAAAGCTAGTTTGCGTAAAACATCATTTTCGAACGCGACCGAGCGCCGCGCCGATACCGACGTGCGCGGCACGGACTTCAAATCGCAGCTTAAAAAAGTGGAAACGAATAAAAAACCTAGCACGGTCGCTAAAGAAGAGGACGGCAGGTCTATAATAGACTTTAAAGCACGTCTGCGGAAGGTGGAAGGCGGCACAGCGACGAATGGCAGCGCGCGGCGCTCGCCGGAGGAACGACGCGAGAGCGAGGCGACGTCGAGCGCGCCCGAGCCTGGCTCTGAAGAGGACAAGCGGCGCTCCACTGGAAGCATCACCAGCCTCAAGAAGCTGTGGGAGAGCAAGGAGAGCGAGGAACGCGCGCCGCCAGGTGCGTACTCACACGTTCGCACAAGTCACACAAAATTATATTTAAAAAATATTTTTTTTAACGCGAATAAGTCCGCGTTTGGCCACCAACTTGCCTGTTGGAAAGCGACGTTGTGATCGGAGATGAAGCACGCAGACTAGCAGATGCTTATTCACTTTGGCTTGAAAAGACCAAAGTTGTAAGATGATTAATAAAAAAAAAATACTCATAAAATTCGTCTTATAAGCTTTTTAAACAAATTATTCGCTCTATCCGTTTCCACAAAGTAATGAAATTACTTGAAAACATATTCAACCTTCACAATCTTTCACAACTGGCACACTCTCTACCTAGCATGAAATTACAATTCACCGAAACCTTCAGACTTTGAGTGAATGTCTGACAGACAACATACTTCCTATCGTCGAATATCGACTTAAAATTTAGAAATAATATTTATGTAAAGATATAAACACACATGGTCCTAACGGTTACACGTATATACGTCCTAAAAGCTCGATTTTCAAAATATCTTTATTTATAATATCTAGCCCCAAACTAAGCAACGCTTGTACTATAGAAACCAGATGGCTGATAGAATACATACATACTTTTTTTGTAAATACATAGATATTATACATATAAACATCCAGACACAGGACAAACATCCATGTTTAACAAAAATGTTTGCCCTGGGTGGGGATCGAATGATCAAACCCACGACATACAGCTCAGAAAGTAGACGTATTACCACTGAGCCATGAGGCCTGTCTATAATAATAATACAAGGAAGCAGTAGTACATGACCAGTGTACATAGATTTTTTTATTTATTTTCAAAATAGGAATAGAATTGTATCTGTGTTATTGTATCCAGACGGCGGATCCCCCGAGGAGAAAGCGAAGCGTGCGCCGGCCGGCGTGGGCGGCGCCGCGGCCCCGCCGGCGCAGGCGCGGCTCTCACGCAAGGGTGGCATCTACGCAACGCCGCAGCCTGCTGAAGAGGAGCCTGAGGGAGACCTGCTCGCTGCGCTCAGAGCTTCTCTCGACTATTGTACCAATGAGGTAATCTGACGTCGTACACTACGCTCTTTTTCTGTGCTCGTCATCATCATTTCAGCCTTTATCTATCCATTGACATATACCTCCTCTTTATCACACCATTTTCCCCCGTCCTGCACTGATCACATCCAGCTCTTCTGACTTAACAGTGCGTCTCTCAATAGTGACTATGGAATTGGATGGAGGAAGCTCAAGGGCAAACAACGAGCTATTGGGAAGGCTATGCTCGGATACGTATCGGAAATGAAGGGATCCGTAGATTAACAAGTTAGAGGGACGGCAAACGAGCACATAGCGCGCAGAAATGATGGTCTATATGATCGAATTCACCTAATGGTCGTCAAAGTACAGCCACAAGGCGGACAGACGACATCATACAGGCGACAGGAAGATTCCGGACGGAAGACAAAAATGGAAATGCATAAAGGAGGCCTATATTATACAGGTAGCGGACGTCCACCAACAAATTATTTTGTTCTAATAAACGTTATTATTATTCACATTTTTAACGACATATCTTAAATTTAAGTTTTCACAATATTTCTATAAAAAACATTACAAAAACTTAAACCTAGGGTGCCGCCGGCAGGGGGCAGAGCCTAAGCTGCTGGCGGTAGGGGCTACAGACTTAGAAACCTCCTAACGATTCGTGACGTGTCTAGGACGACTGCCTTCTGAATCCGACCCTTGATCATCGATAATGGTCGCATCAAGCGAGAGCCTCTTGAGATGTTGGTCGAGGCTTTTCGCTTTCGATTAAACCGTTCACCGATACAACTATCGCAACAATGATCGTCGAGTATCATTATTACGTCCGCAGGTGCGTCGCGGGTGCGGCGCGGGCGGCGGGCGCGGCTCGCTGTGGCGGCTGCAGACGTCGGAGCGGCTGTCGGTGCTGAGCGGCGCGTGCGCGGCGGCGGCGGGCGCGGGGCGCGCCGGGCCCGCGCTGCGCGTGCGCCTGCGCGCCGCCGCCGCGCGTCTCGAAGCGGAAGCGCGCGCGCTCGCCTCGCCGGAGCCGCACCACCACCACCTGGCGGATGCAGTCGACACCGCGCTCAAGGACCTCGCCAACATCGTCAACAGGTACGGAACACATGTACAATACCTACTTCTCTATCTGTTGCATTAGATTTATAATTTAAAATGGTTTAAAGTTTCACTTTCAATTAACTTTTTTCCCACAATGTAATTAACTTTGCCTTATCCAGCTAGGCATACATCATTTTAGGATGCGATACAGTTTAATATGTATTTGCTATGTGTACTTTCTCTTTTTGCATTCTGTCATGTATGTTTTTTTTTTTTTTTATTTATTAAGATCAACAAACAGTACACAACAAAGTTTAGGGTTAATACAGTAATCGTTATGAAATATAGTTCGATGATGTACCAGCAGAGCAGTATGCTATTGAATAAAGAATCTCATTCTGTTACTTTAACACTCTTACACTACTTGTGTATCTCATTCTGTTACTATAACACTCTTACACAACACTATTACCTCATTATGTTACTATAACGCACTTACACTACTTGTGTATCTCATTCTGTTCTTATTTCAGACATTATTTAACTACTACCCTTGGTTTATTCCAATAAATCCAGCAAAGTGTGTATACGTTCATTCGAACACCGAGGTTTCTGTCTTCTTCTTCTACTTCTCAATCTAAACTAGTCATTAGCATGGCGACATAGAGTGACGACAAAATATTTAAGTGCGTAATTATGTGTATCAGTCAATTCAGGACACTTTATTCATGAATTTTGTTTTATGCTTTGTGCCCATGTGATAATGTCATTGGCGTAGTACTTCTTTGCTTACAAACTTATATCTATGAATTTCAGGTAAACAGTCGCAGCCGTCGCATAACGATGGAAACTCGGAAGGTAGTGATGCCGCCAACCCGCAGCACACACGCCGACGTCGATGTATTATACATACACACACACATGCAGATAGAAGATCGATTGCTCTCAGCGAATAAGACATCCACCGAAACGGTGACACACGCCGTCTCTTTCACACTATTTGACGTCATGATGTATATCGTTATAAATTAAGATGTGAAATAATCAACCAAAGAGAGTATATTAAACTCTATATTTATTGAAACACCAGTGTTACAATAGTGATACTCTCAAGTTAGCGTTTAGTTTAGGATAAACCGCTCCCGTATTTATAAATATACGAAGAACTTTCCTCGGATAACTTTATATAAATTATGTGAAATATGAAATACTCTTATTTAGCCTAATGTTAGTGCTTTGTGCGTGTGTGAGTCAAGACTGATCCTCGAGTGAATCGTAACTGTGCGTCGCGAACGGTTCAAAAGATTGCAACCTATACAGAGGCCTAAAGTAGGCGTCGCCGCGCGCGTTCTCACTCTTATCGTGTGCGTCATTTGAGGGTGTTAATTACCAAATTATTAAAAAACGGGCTAAATACACTCTTAATTTTAACTGTATATTAGTTTAAGGTGTCGGAGTGTTGCAGGTGTCTCGCTTGCGCGCGATACTTTAAAAAAAATCTCTACCTTTTGGCAGCGTACCCAGCATGCTACATGTATTGCCTCGTTGATACTTTTTGGATTTTTGATGCATACTGCACAGAAATTGAATTCTTTGCCATGTTCCGTTTTCTGAGAGCTATTATTCTTAGAGTTTTAAGGCTAGAGTGAATAGATATTTTCTAAATTAACGAGCTCCATCCTCGGCTACAACGTCGCTTAACATAAGGCGAGTTGGTGGTCAATCGTAGATCTATAAAATGTAAAAAAAATATATACTAGACGTATTTTTGATAAATATGCGAATGTCAGAAGATTAGGATTATAATATAATGAGATTTTTTGTATGTTTTAATTTAACGGATATAAACCAGTATTTTTACTTCTGCACGCCTATGTATTATTTATCAGTTATTTTATTAGATTAGACTGTTTTGAATATTTTATAAATTTATAAAATTGACGTTTTCATGTGTCTCTCAAATAGATTCAATCATTTTATGAGTGAAAAATATGCTTGTAAGCAAGACAGCTGCTTTATATACTCCAACACCTTCAAATTATGAACATTTGTGTTAATTGGACGATTAACAGAATTATATGAACATATCTACTTGTTTACAGTTAAAAATGCCTTGAACGAAATTTAAAGCTGTATTTAACTTTTAGACGCAGCAAGTAAACGATCATATTTTTATGGTAAGAATGTTGACATCAGTGTGGATGCGTCTTTAGTATGAAAAAAAAATATTTTCTGACGGCTTACTGAAAATATCATTAATCCACGTTTTTTATCACAGCACCACGTGTAAATAGCCGCGTACTGACTGAGCGAGTAGCCTCGTGAGGCAGTCGCGCTAGGCAAATCCTCGGTCGGTCAAGACGTACCTCGCCCGAGGCAAATGACATTAGGCACGTCCTGACCGACCGAGGATTTGCCTCACGCGACTGCCTGGCGAGGCTACTCGCTCAGTCACTACGCGGCTCATAAGGTTTATTTTATCAGTGCCAAATAGTACTTTTAAAGAGTTGCCGTCTCAATCTAAACGAGTGTTGCTCATTAGCCCCAGAATTGCATTTACACGAAGGAATTAAAACGTAGAATTAGTATAATAATTACTGGACTTAGAGTAATAAATATTCGTACAGTCTACATAGTCTTCCCGCAGTCACATTCCACCCCTCCTTGTAGCTATATCTTACACACATACATATATGGCTGGGACTTTATTCTCACTTGTCTTACTCTATGTTTTCTAATGTTTTTTCGATTAAAATATTCATAACAAATTATAGTTTAAAAAACTGATAACACCAACCGACTTCAACATATGCAATTCTTTCATTTTTTCAGTTATTTTGTTAAACATACTATAGTATAGTACTTAACCGATTTTGATAAAAAGTATATGGTAGGTAATACCTCTGAGGTATTACCCCCTACCAAACAAAAAATAAACAATTCATAATTGGCGAAGTAATCGCTGAATATACAAGAAAACTATACAGTCGAATTGAGAACCTCCTTCTTGGAAGTCGGTTAAAAAGAGAACCGTCATCTTCTACCTTGTGATCACAGAAGAACTTCCGTGTGTGACATTGATTAGCGCATCGGTGGATGGAGTGGAACAAGGCTTCTGGGAGATGTGTTCCTAGTAAATACGAGATTTTAAAATTATATGTCACAAACACTTGGGTGGCAATTGTTCCGTACAAAAATCAATTGAGGAATACCACCTTCTTATGTTTTAAAGTTTCTAAATATAGTCTCAACGATATTATTACTTTTATTGTACAATTATAAATTTTTAGTCCTTTCGTGAATACTATTGAATACCTCGAAATATATGGCAAAGCACATATATAGCACACAATGTGCATGTATTTTATTGTTATATTTATTGGATGGAAAGCTTCCATTTGATCTCTAATCCGCGTTATCTTAGCTGTTTTTTTTTTTCAAATGTAAAAATAAGCCGGTGCCGGTGCCGGTGCGTTTTACTCTAATAATATTATAAAGAGCGAGAATAAAGGCCCAGAATTTAGTATTTACTCGATATATAGTGATATTTTAGTATATCGTGTATTCCTTAGTATATTTGTACTCGGACCAATAACGTTGCTTCTACTGAGTTCGTTAGCTCGGACATTCGCTTCCTTAATTTCGAGCTCGTGTTGAAGGACCTTTCCAAAATTAATACTTAATTATAAAAATACTTAGGCGACATATACTTATACACTCGTACGGTAGTATTTTTTTTTTCTCTATTATCTTAATTTTCGCGTATTAAATGTAGTTTCGAACAAACGGCGCTTCTATGTGACATTATTTGAATTGGCGTACTGTGATACGGCTTTTGAAAATTTATGAAAAATGATTATGCTCAATATATTTTTTTCTTTTCCTTGGATCGTATTAATCGAATTTGTACGGTATTTTATTGTAATGCTTAAATGTGTAACTATTTCTACTGTAGCGATTATTATAGGATTCCATTTGTATCGGTTAGAGGGTGCGTGCCTGCTGTGGCGTCACTAGGCGCCATTTTGTGACGTCATCCGACGATATGTCACGTTATTACGTCATACGAGCGGACGGTCACAGCGGAACGACGCGAGCGCAGCGCCCGCTTGTGTAATATTTGAATATGCTAGTCTTTATTATCATAATAAATGTATATCGTTAAGATAAAATATACATATAAATACGTAAGAATTTCCAATATAAGTAATAGTTAAACCTCTCTACATACATTATTTTAATAACCGCGATGTAATGTTATGGTTAAATAGAGATATCTCTCTAAACACATTGAATGTAACTCATGCGACGACGTTTTATTCTACTTACACTACAGACAGGGTATCACAATCAACTACAGACATATTTAAAGAGCACACTGTTTACTTCATTATGAATTTTTTTTGCTATGGGGATCAACCCAGAGAGCATATCAGCAGAGCTGTTCCATACTTTTATCATTGATTTTGAGGTCAATGAACTTTATATATTGACACAGCTGATTATTTTTTCATTATTTCCGACTTACTACCATAACAAAAATTATTGATAATAATGAATACAATGATCCCTTGTAGTATCTACATTAGTACATTGTTACACCCTGTATCAATAGATATTGATGGATAAATGGACAAACTTGCTTTAAAAATGGCTACGGTTTTACTTTAAAACCAGTTGTTATATAGCTTGTGTTTTTATGATATGAATTGTAGTATATATTTATATAGCCAAAACTGTGTTGCAAATAAAATCTAACGTAAACGTAACTAAACGTTTGAAAAAATAATTTTATGTAGATAATGGGGTAGCCCATTAAAAATACGTTTGACCCGCTTCACGTCTTCAGTTCGGGACGTCAAGGCTGCCATTTGAATAGTTAATAAATCTTTTATGAGTGACAATTCTTGTCCAATGGTAGACTAAGATTTAAACATAGAAAGCTTCTATTGGACGTACCAGTCATACACGATCTATTTACTATCGGAATCGCAGCTGTGACACCGTGTTGTAACGGAAGTCGTTATACGAGTACGTATAATCGCCGATTGCTCATCTTCCATAAGTTTCTTATTAATAGAATCCAAAGATAAACATGATGTCTTCAGTGAGAAATCACATTATTACCATTAATGAATATAAATAAATTGTAGCCATTAAAGAACATTACGGATGTATGTCTTTGTTTACAATAAGTTGAAATTGTATTATTATAATACTGTTGAAATAATAATAGGACTGGTTTTATCTAATGGCACTCATATGACTAATTTACAGTTGACTAACCTGACTCGACTACATTTAAATTTAGTATTATAATGCAGAATACATTAACAGTATTACAATACTAGTATTGATAGGGCAATATCGGAATAGACCAGTACTGTATTTATTTTAATAGCATTGTATTATCAGTGATTTCTTATTACTTATGCTCATGCTCGCTATCGAATAAGCATCTGAAGTAAAAGTATAATCCTTAACATAGCGGGGACGCGGATAAATATATTTCTACAGATCCATAATCATTGGGTTTTATGCAAAAGTAGTGGTTTTCTTCTAAAATGCTAATAAACAAAAATATTAGCGGTTAAAATTTTAAGTCCGGCCTTCGCCAAAGTTACAAATGTAGTGCAATATGTATGACGCCACATTTTAGTAAAAGATTTGATATTATATTTGCGTTCAAATCATCAATTCTGCTAGTTGTCGGATTTAGATATTATTCAATGATACCAATTGTTACATTAACAGAAAAAAAAATGTTTTAGAAAACGCACACACATCTAAGTTGACCAACATATAAATATGCCGTGGGGTGGATACAACAATCGCTGGAATCCAAGTCTTAAAGCATATTTATTGACATTAAAAATGTTAATATATGTATATGTCACCGGAAAATAACAAGATCCGCAAGTTTATAATTTTCCTAGGAAATTTATAAACTTTCATAGGATTCTAAACGAGAGATAAATTGTATTATTTTACGGTTAGGTTAGGTTAGGCGTTTTTTTTAAACTAATCTAATCTAATCCTAACCTTTTCATGGGTCGCCTCGCCCATCCGTCTCGTGTCGGAAACACCACCGCTCTGACGGACAAGTACGAAGCGGAGACCGTCGACCGCAACAACGACCTCCCTCTCCAACACTGTTTCCTCCGTCAGGGCCCTCACTCGCAGTATTGCGTCAATGGTGGATCTGCCCTGACGGAAGCCGAATTGGGACTCAGCCAAATTTGGTCCCACTTCGTCCAAGTGTCTGCGTAGTCTCGTCGCAATGATCCGTTCTAGGAGCTTTGCTCCTTCGTCCAGCAGGACAATTGGGCGGTATGCCGTTGGTGAGTCCGCTGGTCGCCCCTCCTTTCGGACCAACACGAGTTCGCCACCGCCGAGGAAAGTAGCCCTGGGTGAAACAGGCGTCGAATAGGGTGCGCAGGCGCGGCCCCAGAGACTCCAATGCCAGCACCCAGGCCCGGCCGGGAATTCCTTCCAAGCCCGGGGCGGCATCCTTCGCTCTGAGCCTTAGGATGGCTGCGCACAACTCTCCCTCCGACACTGGTGGTATCTTCATCGGTGATCAGGGACTCCTCTGTAGGCGTCGTCATGGTGGGCGGCTGAAAACTTGTCCCGTCTGGGAACAAGTTTGCCACCACGCTCTCGAGAAGCTGAGGCTCTCCAGTCTCCGTCAGTGGGGGCGCCCAGGGGCGGATCTTCCGCCTAACCTCTCTATATGGGCGCCCCCAAGAATATAACCTAACCTAACCATATAAATTTACCACGAGATGTCGCAAATTGATAAATTTACGAAAATGTGGGCGTAAAATAATACAATTTATCTCTCGTTTAGAATCCTACGAAAGTTTATAAATATCCTAGAAATTTTTCTATTTTTCTTGTTATCTTCAGGTGACATATATATGTTACGTTCATAGAGAACAAATACCCAGGCAGCGGGCTAAATGATTTTAATATCAAATTCTAGTCAGCGGTGACAACATTAACGCACGTTTATAAGCTATAATAAAAATATGGTATCACAGAGGCCGCCTTACAATTGTACCTCTAATGTGCGGCCGGACTAAACAAATGTACATTCAGGTAACTAATTTGCATACAGTTATTTAAATCCATGAATCTGAAAACTAGAGTTTACAGATATAAGAGAGACATTGTCACTCTCATTTTGATTTCTCATCGCATATGTGGTACCTACTTGGTAAATCTCTGATAATTATGTCTTAAATTTTAATAATTTTATCTATGGTATTTATTCAATAGCGTCAAATGTACAAAATTTAAAAATTAGTTATATTATGAATGTTATGTAAGTAAATCATATTTCATGACATTTGACATTATAATGATTCTTCCAGGACCGCTACTCTGTTGTTTTTGTTACAGATATTCAGTCTTACTTATAAACGCATGTTAAAATCTAATTCACTGAATAAGGGCTTGTCACTTTCTGTCAGATGGGAACTGTCACGAGCGAAAACGGAACAAAACACTGTTTAACTAAAATGCGCTTATTCATCGTTTATAAGTAAGACGGATTATGTTTTGTACTGTTCTACAAATTTTCCGTAGGACCTAGTAGTGAATGGAAATACATATGTGTATTTAATTGTTTTATCTTAAAGTTTATTTTCAAGCTACTAATTTAAACATTTGACAGAGCTTTGAAGCTGATAGTAGTGACGACCTTTATAACATTGTGATTTGCCCGAATTGTGCCACAGAACTGGTGCAGTTTGCCTTAATTGTGCCGCAGCACAAACGCAGTTTGCTCAAATGGTACCGCAACACAAACGAGCAGTTGCCTGAATCGTGCCGCGGCGTAGACGCTGTTTACCCGAATGATTATGCCACGAAAATGCCACAAATTTTACATGCTCTATAGAAAAAGCACTAACCTACTTGAGTTTTTTTTTTTCAACATCTAAATATCGTTGAAGTAGTGTGAAGAGAATAGGGATTCGCAACACTGCACCGTGGCTAACAAGGGCTATCACTATCATTTAAATACTCTGTCATATAGATAAAGATTGCTCCTACCATTTCACTAAGCATTCCTCGCGCGAATAATGGTATGCCAATGTTACTGTGATGATACCAATTTGAATTTGTCATCCTGGTACCTAATAACTTTTTAGTACGAATAAAGTTTAGCGCTTTAGCCCAACTTGTAATAGCAAGTGTTCAACTAGCCTTGAAGAGGTCTATCAGGTACTATTTTAAATCAATTAAATACATTCAAATTGTAATGGAAATTAAATATTTCTTAACGAGTTTACAATGTTTCATTTTAATTGAACGCCTATAGGACCCCTACAACATTGACGTGAACCATGTCGTTCTGTTTTATTTTCCTAAACTCATGTTATTTGAATATCAATTAATGCGATAAAAATGGTGGTGTTTTATTCATTAAGTGTTCGATGATCGAACACTGAGGCGCCGTCAATGAAGCAGACTACCTACACGGAGTCCGTGTATGTAGTCTGCTTCAGTGACGGCGCCTCCGGGTTTAGGTACAGGAACAATGAATTTTGATGGTGTAAGTATATGTCAAAGTATGGCGTTCTCACTTGTTACTATATCCACCTACTGTATACCCATATTTGCAATAAAATTATTATGAACTTCATCAAAAAAAAAAAAAAAAACTAAGAGGGTTCTGATCCAGATTTCGGTCGTTGTCCGGTTTTTATACGGTCTCATGAGCTTAAGATTTATAATACACTAGCTGCGCCCAGCGGCGTCACCCGCGTCGTGTTGATGATGATAAAATATAGCTCGTCCTTCTCCAGGTCCTACAGTCTCTGTGCCAAATTTCATAACAACTGGTTAAGCCGTTTAGCAGTTTATTAATAATAGAGTAACTAAATATTAATTATGATTATAATTTCATGACTTGCGGCGATTAAAGCTAACAAATCACGACTATGTTGTGGGATAAATACACCCAAAGCAAATTCTGTGACCCAAAGATAATTAAGGTAATTAATTGACTTGGTTTTACATTGGTCTCACAACCTTTTGTAGAAGAATATCTGCTATGTTTAGACGGGATAAAGTAAAAGGGAGCATTCCATTCGTCCTTTACCAACTTTATTTCTAATCATTCGCCTGAGAAATACACTATGCTATTCAATTTAGGTGGAACTAACATTGCAAGTATAAACTAAAATAAAAGTATTTATATCATGTAGGTACATGCGTTTTATTGTAAATAATAAGTAGACTTTAGTAAATAACAACTCCAAAATGTAATTTAATTTATTGATAACTTCTGCAAAGCAATACCAGGGGTTCATCCCTATGACCAGTCTGCAAAAAAGTAGAGCGGACACAAACACAGACTCCAAAAATTTAAGTCTAATTTTCGACAATACTTGCGCGTGTAATTACAAATGGTCATAGCAAATTACCGCTCGTATCCAATCGACTTACAAGTTGGGTAGCCATGGCATTAGACATAAGTATATAAAGTTAATAATACAATAGTTTTTAGCATTCAAGAGTTTTCAACTCTTTAGCACAGGACAGGCGAGAAAAATTAGCTCAATAAAATATATAAAATCAATTCAGACGACACAATCAAATTAATTTGTAACTTGTATGTAAGTCAAAAGTCACTGATGATAAGTACGCGAGCCGCGCCGAGTCCAAGAAAGGAAGTGACGCAATTTACACTATATAGTCGGACATTTCGACTTAAAAGACACGAGTGACTCAGTTTTTATTTGACAATGTGTAGTTTTCTTCTGGGGGTTACACTTATAGCGATGCAAAGTTGGCTAGCGCTCGTTTTTATTCACTTGTGTCTCTCTTAATTACAGAAAAAGCAAAATAACAACAGACGCGAGCCAACTTTGCATCGTTATAAAAGATGAGCGTAACCAACCCCTATGTTGTATGCAAAAAATGTGCAATGTACTAGCAAAAATTTTGGTACCAACACAATTTTTTCTTTAGGTAAAAAACAGACCAACGAAAGACGAAGGTGGAAGTGAAAAGCCCAAAATAAATACGCATCACACGAGTGAAAAAGAGATAGCGATAAAGGCAAAAATTTAATCGATTTTGAAATTTTACATTTATCGTATATATTTTTTGCAATTCATTTTCAAAACTTACAATTTACGAATAGTTTTGGTGACAGACTTCACCTGTCATTGTCTTTGTCTTTGGTCTCAACGGCTCTCTTAAATATCTGCACCTTTCGGAAAATCTTTTTAGCAGACGTTTTCAACGACATAAGAATTCCATTAATTAAATTTCAGCTTTGTAACTCTTTATAGGTATCTTTATCTTTAATTTTATTATTATTGCGACGATCTTCTCACTAACATACAGCGTAGAAAGAGACAAAAAGTGCGTTCAAGCATATTTTATTCTGTGCAAATACATTCAGCTTGACACTCCTTTCGACATTTGTTTTTAATACAACTACGAGTATTAAGTAGTGTCTACACTCCATTCAGAAACACCATTACATGTTAATAAGATTATAATACTAGTTTAGCGTTCAGATCTATTTGACATAAGACATGATACATCAAACGATTTATTTATAAATAAAAATCGTAACAACACATTTATTATTATCTTAAAATAAATATTGTATAAGATAAGCATGAAAACAATAAAAAAACGTTCTAAGTTTTGGTTTCGCGATTAATTAGAGCAAGCAGAATAAATGCACATCTTGCCAAACATTTAGCATAAAATATGAAATCAAATACTGTCCCGCTCGCACGCAGGGCGCGAGTCATTTGTGTGAACATCCAAAAGATTATTATAAACTGTACTCTGTACGCCGCAGTCAACGAAACAAATCCCGTACGTTTTTAGTTCCGTGACGTTTACCGCCCCAAACACGTATACTGTTCAAGGTAACGAAATCGGTAAGGTTTTCCAGCAGCAATTGAGTCTGTAGTTAGAGACCATCATCCGTCTTGCTCGCGCTTACCAACATTTTTGAAGATCTAGAATTACTGAATGAACTTATAAAAACAATTATTAAAGACCGCACTACGAAGGTCATAAGGTGTAATAGTAAATAAATCATCTTTATATACCTTGTGCGACATATAGAATACGCTTTCTCATAGCGGCCCGGAGGCCGGAAATGGTCTATACCATTTCCGGCCTCCGGAATTCCTTCCTCTTCTATCATACATGCGAAAGGGACACAGTAATATTTCATATTAAAAGCTGCGTGTGTAAAACGTATATGCTAATGGAAGGTAATTTTAAAGATAAACATTTATTTGACACTTAATTTTCAGTCTACATTTGGGCACAGGTAGCTCCACGGTTCTAAAGCTTTGACCTTCACGTGAAGGAGTCTTAAGTTGCCTTCCGCTCGCCGTGCGCGAATTTCACCACCATTTTCACTGAATGCTACAAAACCGTGGCGATACCTATACTTGGATTTGAACAGTAGCAACTGTCTTATGGAATTTTGACATGATAACATCTTATAAATCGATGAACGTCGGCTGCAGGCACGAAAAAGCATGACTCATTGTCACGTTCCGCCCGAGCCGAGCTTGCAAGCGAGAGCGCGGAACAAGCGATAGAGCCACCGGCCTAAGCGTTTGGCTTGTGACGCATCTATTATGACGTTATCACGTAAAATTAACGTCCGTAAACAGACTTTACAGACAACCATATTTTTTTAGACGGAATGTTACCAAGCATGATTTCATAGAGATCAGTGCCGACAGCGGTAGTCGCATTACAACAGAGAGTGAGTCAATTACTAGAGCATACTATGCTCACGACTAAAACATCATTTAATACTCATTACTACATCTACATAGTTTGGAATAAATAAATTTAAGCCTCATTCTACTTACTAAAAAATAAGAATGTCACTGACTCCAATAGCAACTTATAAAATATTAATTAAGGACTTGGCGGTACTGTGCCGGAACTGTGACTTCACTGATACGTGTGAACGGACCTTAACGTCAGACACGGCGTGGGGAAATTCATTTTTTAAATCCTTGTAGTTAGCTCTGTTTGTGACAATCCAAGACTATTTATATGATCACTTTATATTATCACGTCAATTTAATTATCAATAAATGTACCTCTTTGGTTACCTAATTTTATAAGCATATGGAATTGTAGACAACACTTATACAATATGTAATAAGATGTTTTCCTAATGATGTCAAAATATAAAGAATATCTTAGATTATCGCAAACATTAAGATTACTTACAATAATTACCCGAGCTAACTGCAAGGAACAAAAACACTTTGAAATTCCAATTTCCCGCCTCATGAGTCATTTTTCAATCAAAAATTTTAAATCATTCTCGGACAGCTTTTCACGTAGTCGTAGCTGCCAATAGCAATCTTATTTTCAGTCCAGATTCAATTTAAGTATGTAAGTATGAAAGATGTACTTTTATAAATGATAGTGCTAGTTAAATAAGCTAAAGTATTGTTAATAATAATTTATCGGAATGCTTTTCTTTTTTATGAATATAAATTAGGTGTATATTCTGTACAGGTCTTTTTTTAGTTTGACGCATAAATATCAACACATATTTCCTCTCTTTAAGACGCATTTTCGACTCTTTCCAGATAACATCAACCAGGGCTGCCAGATATAAAAAAGGGGCGATCGTACATCTGCTACAAAAACGTCGTATATCAGGGAAAAATTAAACGAAAAAGTCGTACAGTCAATCGGAGTAACTTAAACCTTCAATAAAACCGGAAAATGAGTTTTTTTTGGATTTCCCGAAAAAATGCTGCTAATTCTGTTTTTTTTTTATAGTTTTGGCCAGGTATTAAAAAGTCAATAGACTTTTTAATACCTTTTATTTTTTTAAGATACGATTTCGATTTCGATCTAGCGAACGTACCTCGGCAAATACGCCAAAAAGTCGTATGTTTATGATTTAAATCGTACATCTGGCAGCCCTGATCAAGACTGAAACACGTTCTAAATATCCTCTTACATAATTTAAAAAAACGTAAATGTCATTTAAGAAACCATTTTAACAAATCACTGTATAATCTGTGTAGAGTCTGTTCCGAACGAGAACTACCATTGCATTTAAGGAACTGTAGTCCTTAATAATTGTTGTTAGTTGTCCGTATGTCACAATAGATCTGCAAAGGTCGCAGTGACGTGCCGGGGCTGTTATAACCCACTTGGCCTCCTAGGTTTTAATTAAAAAAATAGTTGTCCGTAATGTATTGTCTATTTTTATATAACTAGCAACACTATCGCGTCGCCAAATTTTGATCCACGATTTCTTACTCCCTAGCTCTTACTGGTGAAAAAATAAATAAAAAAATAACATAAAATACAATTTATTGAGCTTTTTTTAGTTAATCTCGTATTCAAAATACTTTTATACTTGTTGCCCACTGGTGACATTTGTGGACCAATTTAGATTATCATCTTGATATGACGTGGTTGACGTAGTCTTCTATGCTATGTAGGTTTTCGCAACTTCTTTCGTTCTCTATCAGAACAGACTCTACAATTTGTTACAAATACGTTACATACGCCGGCGGACACTATCTATCGTTATGGTGATTAACGTGTTAATGGCAGTAAATACGCATTAAGGGCTATAATTTGAAAATAATATCGTTTGCACGTGAAACCATTATATAACAATGGACACAGGATATGGAGTGCGCACGTCGCGGAGTGAGGGGAGATTGAAGCTCAATCTACCACAGCTTGTTGTGGTAAAACTTAACGTCGAAGAAGCCCTTCTCAGTGAGCTGCGAGTCCCGGCGCGACATGGTGGAGCCCGCGGGGGAGGGGGTGGCCGCCTCGGGCGCCGCCGCCGTCTCCACATGCAGGGTGCACGGCCGCTGTAGGGGCTCTGGTTCGACGGCCGGCGGCGTCACGTCGCCTGCCTCAGTCTCCACCGGAGACGGTGGCGCGACAGCTTCCACAGGCGAAGGCCCACCAACCTCAGCCGGTATCTCTTCCTTCGCCGGACTCACGCTGCTTGTTCACAACACACTGCTTAGCATATCTTAACAAATGAGTTAAACCCCATTCTTGGCACTGTATAGTATACTATTTGTAACATTCTATCCATACCGTTGGTCAAATACAAAGACAAAGCTAGGTATTTTTTTGTGGAATGGATTGGAATGGTTATCAGTGATATAAACAATGATCTGCTTTATAATCCGCGACTATATCAGGAATCTCAAGTAGCAATTGGAGTAATTATTATTGATCAATGTTAAATAGATCTGTGGCAAATTTACAACCGAGATGCCGATTCAGTTTCTCAGTGAAAAATAAAAAAATTAAATTCAGAGATTCTTCACTTTATTTAAACATGTCTTAAGTCGCAATGGTTATTCGCTTTTTGTTAATTTGAGCGAAATGTATGTTATGTTTTGCATATATCGCATATGCAAAATTATATGTACTCAGCATAATATCCCTTTAAAAACACTAACATTGATTTCATTTTTTTTTTGTAATTGATTTTAATGATTCATAAATTCAATTTAAAAAAAAAAACTACTCTGGTAATTTTAGAAGGATAGGGGCTGATATAAACACAGAAGGAGAGGGGAGAGTTCATCACATATAATATCGATAGGCTACCACCATATTTGCCAGTTTTTCCACAGATTGCAATCTAGATTACTTTGAGTATACTTAGTTACGCCAATGCACATACATAAAATAAAGTTTGTTATGGCTCCAGCCATATATGCAAAATAATAAATTTAAACCACAAATCATTTTACATTTATTCTTCGACAGACACCTAAGAACACCTTTTGACTAAAACGTATCAACATTTCTAAAATAAGACCCAACCAAGAATAGGGTTAACAAAGACAACGTCGATGTGACTTGACCGAGTTAATATTGTAGTAAAAGACTATTAAACGCGCGGTAAATAAACTACTAATTATATCGAACAAAAGAATCAACTAAAACAGCATCTAAAGATCGTGTCTAGACACAAAGTGAACTAACTGAACTAGGAACTATTTACTCTATAGTGAAGCAAGCATAACGAAACACGCAATAAGAAAGTTCGTCGGTACAGCTATTGTATCGAACTATGTACTTGTCAACATAAATGCTAATCAACTAGCTTTCAATTGTATACTCAAGCTCAGAACAGTGCATCAAAATTATTTAAACGTTTCACAGCAAACAAACTAATAATTAAGTAACTATATATCATACAATATAATTCTTTAACACAACCTTTAGATAGGTAATATGAAACATGATTTCTCATACTACCTGGGCAGAATGAAATATGATCTTAAGATCTAAGAATATAAAAAAAAGAATCACTATTATTAATTTAATCGCCAACAATTTAGTAATAACTAATTATTATTTTATACTACTTACATTTAAGTAATATGTAAAATGTTTCACATTAACTTAACGAAACCATTTCTTATATTACCTGAAGGTAGGTAGTATGAAACAAAATTACATAAAAAAATCACCATCATTAATTATTAATCGATAGCAGTTAGAGTACAAAATTAGTGAGATAGGTACTTTTACACAAAAGTATCATATGAATGAAAAGCTGCCAACACCGCGTTACTTCACTTCAAACAAATCACGACTTCATATAGAATATATCGGTGTTTATGTCTTTTCATCATGTCACTGGCTATTTAAAACTTGCTTTTCTAACAATTACAACAAAATAATTTATCATAACCAACAATACTTTTTGTTTCTATACAGATTCCCGTAAATAAGTTTTTGGTAAGTATTAAAATTAATTTGGGCATTAATTTACACGGTAAACATCTTAAGTTTAACTAAAAAATAATAATATTACAGTAAGCAAAAAATGAAAATAAAGCAAAAATTACAAAAGCTAAATATAAAATGTATCACAGTGCAATAATAAACTTACAAATACATATGCCATAAATCAATTTAAGAAAAAAAAGCAATTTTTGCAAAAATAATAATGAAGTTTGATATGTTTTACCTATGTATCGTATAAGTTATATTGCATTTAGAAAAAAATAAGGATGTTTTGATCTACTTTTTACCGACTTCAAAAAGAACAACAAATCAGCTGTATTTATTTTTGTATTTTACCGCATGACTCTCATTTATAAACCAATTTCAAAAATTTTCTTTGAAAGGTTTGAAAGGATATACTTACAGATTGGTCCCATAGAAATTTTATCAAAATCAGATCAGTGGTTTGGTTTTTAAAAGAAAATTGCGCATTTTGAAGTCGGTTTTTCAGTTTTTTTAAACTATAATATAATCAATATTCTTTTTTGTTTTTCACCCCCTTACAAAAATAAATAAGGAAATGATAATTATGGTTCTAATTCGGCTAAGCAATTATTTGCCAAAACTTTACAAATTATATTTATAAAAAAAAACACGTACCTAATTTTCGTTGTAATGAGAAAATAACATAATTCAAGGAATAACATAAGTAGAAAAAATAAATTAGAAACATTTTTTTTTCTTCAATTATTTCGAGATACTAGTTTCTAGATCTATATAAGTTATCCACACCGGAATAACCACCGAAATAATAAGTTAATATAATTTATTATTAAATTAATGTTTGGAAATAAGTGAGTCTCTTTATTTCTGACTGGACGGACGACATATTGAAGTATTTTTTCTAATACTGACGACTGATTGAGCCTGTATTTATACATTACAACTATACTAACACTTTAATGGAAATAAATCAAAGACATAATTACGTATTTGACGTAAACGATTACTTAATTTGTGGCCTACAATAATTGGTAAGGCAATAGGTGTGTCGATCCGTTGATTGAAGTAGCATAGGTTTAAACCATGCCGGTCGTCTTTAGTTTCTAACCGTAAATATGTTACAGAGAAACCGTCTCGGTAAAAATATGTTTTACCTATTAGAATTACACTTCGTCACATATTTAGAAAAAGTTAATGTTATTATTATTATGGAGTTCTGAAGCATTATTATTATCGACCCATAAAGCGAGGGTGGGTGACAGACGTGACAACAGTAGTTTAACAGAAAAAATTTAAATATATTCAAATAATATAAAATAGGTATCACGCTATTCAGTACTATATAAATATATATAAGTACTAAATAATAAATGCTACGAGACAGTAAATAATGAGGTAATGTAAAGTATTTTTTAGGTGTTTATTTTTAGGCTTTATTCAAAATTGAGCTATGCATTAAGCAACTAATTTAAATATTTTTCCGATTAAGGCCGTTTCTTTTGTTTTTAATCCGATTTTCCATTGAACTGTGTCAACTTGAAACACCATATTCTTTAAAGAAAATGAGAATGCATCGATAAAGAACTAAGTGTACCTTCTGACGTTACAACGCGTCTGAACAAAAAACCTTGAAAAATAATTAAAAATACAAACACTATAAAAATACTGTAATTATTTTCTTAAAATATTTTGAAGTTTCAAATAAATACCTAAAAATATATATTACATAACCCATTATTAACAAATTTTGTTTGTTGTTTTTTTTGTTCTTAATGGTAGAAATGTTGTTACACTTCAATTTTTCACCCTAGGATCTTATTTTCTATGACCAATGGTAACGCAACGCGAAAAAAATGATGTTGAAAATTTAAACCTTAAGGTGATGTTTTGAAGTTCACGGCCAACGCAACAGTCGCGCGCGATAGCGCGATAAAAGTTCGCGGATAAATATTATGTTTAGTACGGTCGCACGTCAACCGTGTTTCTAGAGGCACTTCAAGGCAGCTTTTCGAGAATCGCGTTGAAGAAATAGTGGTAAACAACTATCGCCCCTGTAATAGTGGGCTATTGAGAGCAAAACGATGTGAACCCGAGCATTCTCGATATATTTACTACACCCCGCAATATCGCATCGATCGCGATCTTTAAAACTCTACCTTTAGGTTTATGTCACACATCTGCTGGAAATTTAAATTTCAACAGTTATTTTTGACCTTGTAGCTAGGCTACTATTGTAAATCATTACAACTTTATTTACTAAATAATTGATTACTAAGATTGTTCTTTAAATTATCATGTCAATCTAATTATCAAAGATTACACAACTATTTTAAAAGGTCTATAAAGTTACATAAGTAATTAAAATGAGACCATTATTGACAAATTGTCAATAACATACTCGTATATATTATTATTGCGTATTAATTGTCAATGACAACTAATATTTTTATTTAATAAATTAATACTAAGGTAATTAGTTCATTAATTTTTTAATTGTCGTTGACAATAACACAATAACGCGATAATTAATATAATCTAAAATAATCAGATTGTTGGAAATATATAATTCACAATAGTTACCCTTGGGCCTAACCATTCTCACAATGAGAAGATGTCCCGTTCCTAGCAGTGGGACAGCTTGTACAAACAGGGCTGATAAAAAAAAATTGTTACCCGGCCGAGATAAAAGCACAAAAAACTGTTTAAAATGTAAAATTTACGGCAAACGTGTGAGGGGTAACACAGGAAAACACATATACATATTCTCATTTTCTAAGTGAAATTGAACAAGTTACGACTCTGGTCACAGCAAATAACTACCCCGAATACAATAATTTTAATTATTATTTCAAGTAAAATTCTTATTTGTTCGTTTTTCAATGTGAAGTTCTATCGTCGATTATTTTAAAGCGAACAAACAGATAGGCGCTTCATTAAAACGTGCGTGCGATCGGGCGATCTAAGTGCCGTGTAATATACTAAGTACAGTAGAGACGCTGTCAGTAGATCCGATTGTACCGCGACTGGCTGTAGGCAACCAAAAATAACATTAACTCAAACTTTACATCAAATAAAGGAAAAAAGCTGCATAGCTAGCATAAAAGTGAGGAAAGATTACGTGAGATATAAGATGGAAACAACACGTGTAGAGTGAAGACATACGGTGCGTTATGCTTCGCGGGGAAACGGGAAAGAACGAGGAACGAAGCGGCGAACCTTTCAATAAAGGTACTGCCATATATAAGGGCGTATGCATTTCTAGTAGGTTTACATTTAAATATCATTTAAGTTTTTATTGTATATATCCAGTTTTGTAAACCCAAAAAATAAGTAAAAAGTGGCACACAATGCTAAGTCGTCGAAACTACAGCGGTTTGCCAATGCTCAGTGCCCGGCCCGTATACTTTCATTCTATGTGTATGCAAAGCTCAATAATGCTCAGGTCAAAATCAAATACATAAATATATGTATGTATATTTAAAAAAAAAATGCATGTTCAAGCGATATTTACAGTATCATGCCGAGTCCCAAGCAATGCGAGTACAGAAAAATTGTGAAAAATAGGAAATGAGTGCATATGAAGAAGAAGTGCATAGAAAATTCAAGCTAAAAATGTATTTTTACAACTACAACATGTGGTAAATATGAAGTGAAGCCGAGTATGAGGGGGCTATTTGTCCTGATCACTAAACTGCCCTGTGCTCTGAATGGATGTATATAAGTATATTATAGTGATAGTGCTATGAATATTTTTGCTAATAGCTCCAAGTAGATGATTTTGAATTGATTAGATTGTGATAATTTTGATTTCATGTTATAGTATTTATTTGCCAGTACCGCCAGTACCAACTTCTTTCAGTGTTTGATCTCTCCTTTTGATATTTTTTAAACTAAAGTTATTGAAAAAAGACACTAAAAATGTAAAGGGTGTTTTAGTATAAGAGGATCAAAAAAAGGTTGAAAAAATTCTAATAAGCTTTATGATACGGGCATTAAATGTGATATTAAGGTTTACAAATAGACATGCATCAATACTGTTATCATATTTTTGCGACAGGTGAATTAAGATGGTCGAATGTGAGTTCAAATTTCTCATGAAAGTATCATGATTTCCATTTTATTGAATAAGGCTGTTTTTTTTTGTCACCTCGTGTCATAACTCCGTCATGTATAAGCCTTTAAAATATTTTTATTTGAAAGGATATAGTTTCAGTCTAGTCCCATAGAAATTTCATTAGAATCGGTCTAGTACTTTGGTTTTTAATGGCAATTTGAATTCGTTTTTTTTTTAGATTTTTAAATTATTATTATAGAACCATAGATTGTAGTCTTGAACGGGTCGTGACTAGTCGTGAGTTAGGCGGAAGCGAAACGTTAATGAAGCGTGACAAAAGCGGTCTTTTCATACACACGAAAACGTGTTCAACACCCAGTCTTTTAACAAAAGTTTTAAAATTAGTTATTTTTATTGACAAAAAAGAAGATTATCAATTCGCCTGCATTTTTTTTTTGTTTATTACCGCATAGCTCCGTCGTTTACAAACCGATATCGATTTTTTTTTTGTTTGATAGGATATACTTTCTGTTTGATGCCATAGAAATGTCATTGAATTCGGTTCAATTTGGTTTTCAAAACAAACTTAGGAATTTTGAAGTCGGTTTTTAAAACTACAGTTATTTGTACTACACTGAAAATTTTAAGTCGTATGTGTTGAAGTATCCAGAGCAATTAGGATATTAGGATTAAACGTCAAGAAAAGCGAGTACAGTAGAATTCTGAGCGTAGCGATGGAATCAAGAAAACACGAACCAAAAAAAAAAATACACCCAAATGCAACACAAGTTTTTTCACCTGAACATAGCTAGGAAAATTATTATTCGATCCAATTTATTTCGGACTCTTACAACACTTGGTAACGTCAATTACAATATTGGTGTTTACCACAGACATAGTAGATGGAGCATGCGATTTCATTTATATGAAAACCTTGCGTGCCACATTTTTAGTACCAACTGTGACGTTACAAATGATTTCGTGATGAAATCCTGCGAAATCCGTGCGAAATCTATTCAACCCAATGCATCCGGGCGCTAGTACGCTAGTAACTAGTTGACAAAATATCGAATCGGAAGTACATATCACCTGAAATTAATAAATCTTGGTCGTCAACTGCGATTTTTGATCGTACTTGACACGCTAGGTACATACACTTGGGGTATCTATAGAAGTCTATGGTGTTTACACTAATAATTATTTAATTCATTAACATAGAGGCCGTAAAATGGCCTTGTTAATTAGGTGTTAAAAAGAAGCTTTGTCGAAAAGTCAGTAAATAATTTATTTATACAGTTAGTATACTCAAAATGTGAAATCATTGTATAATTTTGATTTCAAAACAGATTGTATCTATA
Source organism: Lycia hirtaria (assembly GCA_947563715.1). NCBI lineage: Eukaryota > Metazoa > Arthropoda > Insecta > Lepidoptera > Geometridae > Lycia > Lycia hirtaria. The sequence continues at coordinate 19,837,848 of OX387386.1, forward strand.
GGTTTTTTTTTTTTTGCTTCTACACATGCATCTTCGGTGTAATATTTATTTATTTTACAATGAACGGTATAATATAATATGCTTTACTACTTTTTTTTATATCATTATAGTTCACTGTTCTCTGTGCCTATCCACTCTGTTTTTCCGAAGATTTTGTTATCAAGTGAGTTACGCATTTGCATGTATAGAATTTTTCAATGTTTTTAACAAAATTAATGACATTCATGGTACGAAGCTTCTTCTCGCGTGAACAATGTACTTACTTTTTTCCTTTAGCTTGGCACAATTATGAATGTCAACGTCAAGCCGACAAGATATATGCAGGTAATATTCTTCACGCGTTCGTTAATCGTTTTCGTGTAAATGATCATAATCGTAATAAAAACTGCATAGAAAAAAAAACTCATGTACATTATTATTTTATGAATAAAATCACTAATTTTCAAGTTGTATTAAAATAATATCAAATATTGCTTTAAATTATAATAGGAACCTCTTTGAAATAGTAATCTCTTTGTTTGCTTTCGTTTTACGAAAGTGAAGCAAAGACGTTGACGACAAAGTTTTTGTATTAAAAATGTATAACTCCCGTCATGTTCGATTTTTGAAATCACTATCCGCTCTAGGCGATAAAATAGGGGTTTTCACACTTGTTCGAAAGCTGGAAATCAAACTTTCCGAGCCAGTAAGGTGAAAAAACAATAGCTTTCATAAAATAAATTCTCATTTACCATATCAATTATCACGTGCATTTCATGCAGTTTTATTTAGCGTCCGCACTGAATATAAATGGGCGCCAGAAAGCCACAGTATGTACACATTCATATCAGAAATTAATAATACTTACATTAAATGAAATCTTAATGCTGTAAGCTACATGCAAAATTTTACGAAAAGCACAAAAGAATATGCAAGAAACATGCACAAAGAAAATTATATTATAAGAGTAAAAAATTCATACGACACCGCAATCGAACGCATCTCGCTTACAAAAGAGACAGCTGAGGGGCCGCTCGCTCGGACCATTGGCTGCATAACCCACGACTATCATTGGAAATTAGACTTTAAAGCGTCGTAGTAGGTAAGTAAATCCTGTCTCGCTCGCGAACATCTACTTTATTAAAGATATAATATTACTGAATAAACTTGAGTAACATCAGGTGTGCAATAGATCACAGCATAGTATTAAACTACTAAAATATATTTTTGAGTGAAAACTAATTTGAATCATTTTTTTTTTGTTAGTGGTTTGTAACATTTTCTCTACTTTTTCACAGCATATATTTAGTAAATCAATTCGGTGATTAATTAATATTCTATATGTTGGCTATGCGCAGTCGTAAAGATGTGTACGACCTACCGTGACTTAAGAATTAAGGTGCGTGGTTACACGTTCGGTGGAAAATTCAAAGGGGTTTAATTATTAAAGGTGTTTTTTTTAACACGAATAAGTCCGCGTTTGACCAACTCGCCTGTTGGAAAGCGAAGATGTGGTCGAAGATGAAGCACGCAGACTTAGAAGATACCTATTCACTCTGACCTTGAAAAGACCAATGTTGTAATTCTCAGGAAACAAAGAAGCCGGCAATTTGTTCCACTCTTTCGCTGTACCGATAAGAAACGTAGAATTAAACCGTTTAGTACGAAAATTAAAAAAATGTGGTAAATTTGTATGGAACCGTGGCGTCATTTTTGTTTTATGTAGCCACAAAAGCTCTCATCGGTCATTAATTCGGTCAGTGTTAATTCATTATACAACAGATACGGTGGGTTAGACACGCGTTGCGTGCAGAAGCCTCTGGTTCGTATAAAAAATATACAAGTTCCGTCGTCGATATTCCAATATTTATTCAGTAACTCATCAGAGGACTTAATTAAATATCTGCCAGATATTTTTTTTTAAAGATATCGTTCGAGTGCGGGGACGAGACGAGCGGCTGCAATCGATGAATGTATTATATAGCTGTTATTGTACTGATGAATGTATGTAAATATCGAATGAAAAATTATCGTTAAAATAAAGTTCGACTGAAATAAATTTATATAAATAATTATAAAGATTGTGCTCACCCAAATTCTTTCACTTTCATCACCCCTTCGCCGTGGATGATCTGAAATACGTTAACATTTATATTAGAACACGGAGTGTACCAAATCCTGACTAACATTATATAACTATAATTAACAAAACTGAAAAACCCGACTTCTAATTACACAATTCGTTTAATTGGACGACATTTTTTTAGTTAATTTGTTATGAAAACCAAAGTACAACCTATCAAACAAAAAAGAATCATCAAAACCAATTCAAAATTGGCGAAGTAACCGCTAAACAAATATTAAAAATACATATCAATAATCAAATTGATAACCTCCTTCTTTTTGACAGTCGGTTAAAAAGTGAAATGAACTCTGTCGTCTGTATATCTGTCTTTTTGTAAACTTATAACTGAACGCATCGTTATGAAGTTTGGTACAAAGACTTTTTAGAATCTGGAGAGGATATAGGTTTTTTTTTTTCATCATCATAATCACCGTTTTTTCATAACTGCGCGGGTGACACCGCGGGACGCAGCTAATGTACATTATAACACGATAGAGATTCGAAATTAGGACTTCTAAAATATTACAATGGAAACTAACGTTTTCACACACTTTAAAATGAAAAGTACAGGTCGCTCATGTCTGTTTTGAGTCGAAAAATCTGACAAAGAAACAGCGCATACGTCACTCAACGGACGAACGGTCCCACCCCCACCCTCTCGCAAACGATGTCATCGATCGGCAGCGGTATGTAAGTATGGGATCGTCCATTAACCATATGAGGCTCGAAAGGGAGGGAGAGTTTTTTTTTATTTAATTTTTAGCTCCACAGATACCGGGTTTCATGACCTTTGTAAATTTTACCAACTATTGTTAACTATTGTTAACAAACAAAATACACAATATGTAAAACCTCACAATATACATATCACCAAGGAGGAGGGTGGGGTCATAAAAGATGCTAAAAAAACATAACTTACTTTGCTTAATTCAGACTCAGGTTTGGGAGCGGTGAAACGTCCCGCGCCGCTGGAAGCGGATGCGGGCGTTGAACAGTTCGATTTGCTGCAATAAAAAAGTAAAGTTGATAATGTCAACATACCACAGACTATCGGAAATAAATATAAGTATTTTTAACTATCACCACGGCAGATTTTAATAGTACTACATCGTTCCACTACCCACGTTTTTGATGCATACTGCATAGGAATGTAATTCTTAGCCGCTATCTGTTTCCTGAGACTTACAATCTTGGAATTTTCAAGACTAGAGTGAATAGATATCTTCTAGATCGACGAGCTCCATATTCAGCCACACCGTCGCTTAACATCAGGCGAGTTGGTGGTCAATCGTAGATCTATTTTGCTTAAAAAAAGACATACAGAACGGACACTTTCCGCCTACTGCCAATCTTGTGTTCCTCACCCGCTTCCCGCGCTCGCCCTATCGGTAGACCAGACCCTACCAGAAGGCTGTCACGTTTTTTTTAATTTGTTATCTAACTGGGAGCCATATTACCTCCCGAACAAAAAAAAAGAACCATCAAAAACAATGCATAATTTGCGGAGTAATTGCTGAACAAAGATTTTTAAAAAAAACAGTCGAATAGTGAACCTCCTCCTTTTTTGAAGTCGGTTAAAAACAATTCTTCACCTGATTTGAGTGATGTGTTCAAAGAAGTCGGCCGCAACAGCGAAGTTGTTAGCGTTGCGTATCATATTGCGCATCCCATACGACTTCTCCAGGAACTGAAGCATCACCGGCGACGGCCCGTCCACGGCCAGGTGGTGGGAAGGCGTCTTTGTATCCTGGGGGAGTGACACCGATACATGTACTCTGCAGTCTTATAAATTAACGATCTATGACGGACCAATGACCAATAAGAGTTTTTTATTTATGAACTAAGTAACAAAAATTACGAACTCCCATCGTTCACCACGGACTGGTGAACGATGTGAGTTCGTAATTTTTGTTCATCATCTCAGCCACAAGAAGTCCACTGCTGGACATGCATGGGTAATGGAACTATTGTCCAATATTGAAATAAGAAATCTGGTTATTGTGATGATATGACAGTGACTAAAAAAATTTACTATGGGCTTAAGCTCCCACACAAAGGTATGATATAATACTTTTCGGCACCTGTCAATCTCGTTACTCAAAATATTGAGGCAGATAACTCGCTCCACCTACAAAATGGGCACCCCATAGAGGCATCGAAGATTTATATTCTTATTCGACTGCGTAAGAAGGAGGGTTATGTTTTTCGATTTTATGTATTTTTATATTATGTATGTGGGTATGCATATATGTATGTTTGTTTCTATATGAGCGCCTACAGCCTAAATATAGAATAGTAAATTAGACTGCAAATACTTTTCTGTGCTGTCGGGTATTTTGTTTTTCTTTTAATATATATACTTGTATTTATTGTATTACTAGTTGCGCCTCGCTAAAAAGTTGCATGTGTGTAATCCTTACCAAATTTCATCAAAATCGGTTCAGCAGTTTGAGCGTGAAGAAGTAACAAAAACATTCACTTTCCCCTTTATAATATTATGATGCGCATACACTGACACAAACAAAAACAATCAGCAGAGCCCAGTGGAAGACCAGCGCTAGTTGTTTACAAAGGCGCACTTAGCCTATAGAACGATCTAATCAATAAGATAATTTGTAACCTAAGCTCAGTCTATAAACTGTATTTGTTATTATGATAATAAAGTACTTCTAAAATCAAATCAAAAATCAGTTGTTTACAACTAGTATTATGCTGAGCTGGGACCGAGGCGATCTCTTTTATCTCTAATTCAATGTGTTGTTGTACCATTTGTGTTTTTTTCTTCTGTTTTTCTGTTCTTTTTCTTCAGTTCTGATGTTTTTGTCACAATAAAATACATGTCCTATATCTATGTAAATCAAATCACAAACCTGCAGCATATAATCGAACAGCTTCCTGCCCAGGCCGTGCCGCTGACGATTCTGTTCCACGTAGAAATCTAGCACGCACAATGGCTCCACTTCGACCGTGATTCCGGCGCTGTCGCCCAGGTATAGATGTTTGTGGCCCACTTTCAATATACCGATCACTTCTCCCCTTTTACTGAAAATATACATCAACATCATTTATAAATATAAACTAAGGGTCGCTCACATCTGTTTTGAGACAAATTATCTGACTATAGTTCCAACCGAATTCGGCCTAATAAATTCGTTATTCCTATGTCTCTTTCTTTCTTTTTTTATAGATTTATAACATTGGATTAACATTTGGAACTAGGTGTCTGCTATGATCTGTCACACAAAGTTGTAATAAAATGTTAAGACGTAATATTCAGATACTTCATACATTTATCTTATCTTATAAATGGGGTCCGATTCTCGTATTCGAGCCATTAGCTCCTTTTGTGCTTGCTCCTTTCTTTATTTATTCGCACTTTTCCGAAGGACATCAGAATTTGACATGGTGCGAACTAACGTCTGGAAGTATACTGTACTATGTTAAATGACCGTTGCAGTCAATGATCAAGCGCGCTCTTCTATAAGAAATTGTTTTATTCGCAAGTTAATTACGTCAAGATTTGTAACCTTTATATTATATCCAACATAAAAATGTTAGATAAATAAACAGACTTATCTATTTAGATGTCATTGCTATTTTTAACAACTTCTTTTTTTTTATGTTTGTTCAGCGATTACACCGCTAATTACAAATTGTTATGATGATCCTTTTTTGTTTGGTAGGTTCCTCAGAGATGGTCCCATATTTATTTATTTTTTCAAAATCTGTTCAGTACTTTGGTTTTTAACTTTTTATAACAAAATAACTGAAAAAATATCATCTAAGTAAACGAATTGCGTAAGTTGAAGTTGTTTTTTTCAGTTTTTTAAACTATAATTATTTAATAAGATGTTTCTTTAATTTATAATTCAGTTCTATACGATAATAATAATACAGCAAAAGACAGGTAAACGATATAACCAATGGAAAACTACGTCTATAGCCCAACTGTGGGTTATTACAATAACATAGGACAGCCGATTGCAGGAGAAACACAACTGTCACGGTTACGAAGTCAGCCAAACAAAAAATGGAAACTCTTCACAGTCGAGGGGTTATGTAGCGCGTCGCGCTCGGCCCACACTCTCCTCCAGGCACGGATCCAGTATAGTAGGCATGGTGGGCCTACCCGCAACTTTAATAAACCAAAGCCTTAAAAAAAATAGAGCCAACACAGTATCGAGCTACGATATCTATTATATCGTCATTGGTTTTGACTCTTACCAAGGCTTCCGTATTACACAACTGAATAGCGTCAGTTTAACGCCAATTTAACGACTGAAAGTGTATAGGGGGGGAAGAAATCCGGGAAGAGTAGTGCTACCTATATAGGTACTTCGCCGATTTTCGTATTCGAGACCACAACCTTTTTTGAGGCGCGGATCCAGCGCCTGCTCCCCTCGCATACCGTTTGCAAATAAGAGCCTTGGAAACTACGAATACAATAAATTAGTTTTACGTAGTGTCATGTAAGATCATAATCCTCCCAATAGTACTAAAAGAGACTTCAAAACATTTTTAAACGACTTCCAAAAAAGAGGAGATTATCAATTCGGTTGTATCGTTTTTACCGACTTCAAAAAGGAGGTTAACAATTCGGCTGTTTTCTGTATGTATGTTTTTTTTTTTTTTTTTATAGATGATAGATCTACGATTGACCACCAACTCGCCTGATGTTAGGCGACGGTGTGGCCAAGGATGGAGCTCGTCGATCACCATACGTCGTATGTTACCGCATAGCTTCGTCATTTATGAAAAGATTAAAAAAAAAAAAAAACCTTTTATTCTACTTGCCCTGTTAGGCGCGTCGCCCACACGAGCTGGATTCGAGGCAGCATCAAGGCGCGGGCGTACAAGCGGCGCGCCGCTTCTACGTTTCCTTCAGGTTTAAATGGCAGTGCGCTCACACACTAGAGTCGCGTCACAGGCGACGTGGAGTTGAGGCGCAGGCGGGGCGGGGGCGCGGCAGAGGAGCTGTGCGTGCGCACCGCGCCGCGACTCCACCGCCATTTTGTTTCGTGCGTAGACGTGTTTAAACTGTAGTGTGTGAAGGAAGCATAGCCGCCCGCGCCTCGGCTCTAACTAAAACGGCACGCCTCGACTGTGCCGCGACAGCGCCTCGACTTACCAGTGAGCGACGCGCCTTAGTATGTTAGTATGGGACAAATCTTGCGAGTTAAAATAGAACCACTCCCTGTCGTTAGATTAAGTTGAAATTTGGTTTACTTACGTAACTTCGGTGACAATGCAATAATATGGTACCAGGAAGCTGGTCTCAAGATGGCGTCATCGGAAGGTGGCTATCGGAACTCCTAAACTAAACGAGATAAAACCGTCGAGTTTGGACTCGTTTGAATAGTCTTGACAAGCACTCTTGTGCTACATGACAGCCAGGGTCTCAAGATGGCGTCGTAAGGTGGCCATAGGAACTCCTAAACTAAACAAGATAAAACCGTCGAGTTTGGACTCGTTTGAATAGTCTTGACAAGCACTCTTTTTTTAGTCTAGTAAAATTTATTTTCTTCGTTTTAGAGCATTTAAATAAAAGCTTGTTTAAAAAAAAAAAAAAAAAAATTGAAAGGATTGGTCCAATAGAAATTCTATCGCAATCGGATCAGTAGTTTGGTTTCTAAAACATTTCACGCATTTTGAAGTAGGGTTTACAGTTTTAAACTATAATCATACCATAAACTCCATCGTTTATAAGCCGATTTATATATATATATATATTTTTCATTGTAAGGACATACTTACATTCAGATTGATCATAGAAATTTCATCAAAATCGGTTAAGTAGTTTGGTCTCCAAAAAAAAATGTCATCCAAACTACAGACAAAAATACTATTATTGGTCGTAAATTACGTATTGATGTTGGTTGTTTCAGTTTTAAAATAAAAAAATACATAAATAAAAATACATAAATTACAATACTATTATTGGTTGTAAATTACGTATTGATGTTGGTTGTTTCAGTTTTAAAATAAAAAAATACATAAATAAAAATACATAAATTACAATACTATTATTGGTTGTAAATTACGTATTGATGTTGGTTGTTTCAGTTTTTTAAACTATAACATTTACGAGTATGTACGTTAAAGTAGAACTATAGAATATAGATAAAACTAGTGATCAATACGTGTTACATAATGTGTTTCCCAAACTATTTCACAGATTAAACAGTAATACCTAGACACAGGATCAAGTTTCTTTTATGTAAGCCGACGCAAGGCTTTTAGCGCGACACTGACTAACAATAGCGATATTTTGATCGACATTAGACTACACAACAAATATAGGCTCTCCACAGCCCAACACAATGTTAGGGCTTGCATTTAGATTGGATATTATGTATAAATTATAAGTACGTAATTTTATATAAAAACGATAATAAAATAATTATTGTTTAAAAAAACTGAAACAACAGACTTCAAAATGCTCAATTTAGTTTTAAAAACCAAATACTGGACCGATTTTGATGGAATTTCTATGGGACCATCTCTGAAGAATGACCTACCAAACACAGGAATCATCAAAATAAATTCATAATTGGCGTAATAATCGGGTAACAATCATACATTTCAAAAAACATAAGAGTCAAATCGAGAACTTTCGCTTTTTTAGCCGACTGCGTAAGAAGGAGGGTTATGTGTTTCGATTGTATGTATGTATGTATGTGGTCATGTATGTAATTGTATTTATTTGTATTGTAATTACCTAACCCAACGGCCGAAATTTATGTGCGAGGTGGAATTATTCATATTCATATTCATTTTATTCGTAAAAATATTATTATTTACACGTCATCTTAACCTAATATAAAAATTCTGTCGTAGATACCTTAGTATCTACAGTAAATAAAAATGAATTAATTAAATTTATAACACAATTGTTTCTTAGTACACATTAGATTCGTCTTCACTCCCTGCGTGTCATAGGCTATAGTTTTTTGTAATAATAGGAATACATCTCTCGCAACAATAAAAGGTCTTTTTCTTTTAATATACATAGATGCTTGTTGGAGTCGGTTAATAACCTAAAAGCCTAAAACGGAACACTGCGAGGCGGCTATAGGCAACTACCGTCGGAGCGGGGAAAGCGAACGCGACGAAGTATTATTATTTTCACTTTCCATTATAATATGAGGTAATCAAAAGCTAGTTACCGTCAATCACTGTTCGCCTTATTATAAACGACGTTATTTTTCGCTTTTCCCATTTTCACACTAAATAGATTTTTTTTCGTTTGTCATTTGTTACGTGAGTCCGCGGTTCCACCCGCATAGTGTAGAAATTATTATGATATGTAGTTAAGTCCATCTCCAGATTACATCTGTAGCAAAATTCAGCCCGTGGTGAATGAGAGTTCGTAATTTTAAAAGATTTGAGCTCTAATTGGGTCACCTTTTGATTTGGTTTGATGAAATATAATCTATGTCCGTCTCAGTGCTTTCGCTATCTCTGTACAAAATTTAAACAGTCTTTAAGCTAGACAAGTTTTAACAACTTGTCTAGCTTAACGACTGTTTAAATTAACATTGCTAGCAATGTTAATTTAATATAGACTTTGTTTTGATAGAGAACTATTGAGTCCACATTAGCTCTCTATCAGATTCTAAAGTTTGTAATATAAAATAGAGAATGTGTTTGATGGTTGAAAAGTACATTATCTTACTTATTGGCAGCAGCATCCTTGAGTAGATAGATGGTGTATCCCGGGGAGCTTCTCATCTTGCGTCCTGTTGTAATGACTTTATTTAACCCTTGTGCTGTCGCAGATAACTGACCCAAGCGATCGATGATGGCAGAAATCGACTCTTGCACCAATCTTTAACAAATAACAGATAACAATGAAGCTCAACAGTTTCATCATGACCATCAGCCAGAAGAAGTCCACAGATGGTCACCTCTCAAAAAAGAGCTGATTGGAAGCACCTTGCATTCAGTGTTTTCCTGCCACTTAAGCACCTTTATGAAATGACTTTTGTTTGTTTCAGCAGAATAAGATTCAGATCCTTTAAATGATTTCAGATTGGAACCCATGTATGATCATTTGCTGTATGAAGACACTGCCTACATAGTGATATAGATACATAGATAAACTCTTCATTGTTTACACCATACTAAAACAATTTGGATGAGAAGGCTTGCATGCTAGCAAAACAACAGGTGACTTTATTTTTATTATTTAGTCCTTGTATTATTGTTTAGTCTTAAACCTCACCACATGTCACCAGAGGGGGGGTTAAAAAGTTGCTAATAAACATCACGTGATTGATGGACGACCCCTAAGTAGTGTGTTGATGTGCCAATTAAGGGTGCTGTTAATAAGGTACCAAACACAATTAAAAAAAAAACATTTTTTTCATTTTATAAAACAAAAACAACTTGGAATTACTATAATTTTAAGTTGTTTTATGATAATATTAACTTTCTTTAAACTAAGAAAGCAATCTTCTTGGGTTGACTAAGTATTTGTTTATTCATTTTATGAAATTTCTGTACAAAGAGGATTAAATGTATTAGAAAAAGTCTGTTATGTTTGAGTTCTGAAATTACTTTCCATCCTTAGGCATATATAGTAGTTTTCTCTGGTTCTAGTATGGAAAAGCGAATTTTATGAGCTGGCAAGGTAAAAAATAAATTTATAGCTTATTTGTGTAGCTTCAAGGCTGAAAACACATCCTTCTTGTAATATCACACTGTGACTCTACCATCTGACTGACAACCAAGGTTTCTTTTTTCATTCAAGTGCCCCAGGGACAGTGTTAATTTGTTCAGGAACAAAATTTGAATTGTCATTCTAACCAAAATATAAAACATGGTAGCCCCTATTGTGTTGAAATACTCTATTCATTCAATTACTTCATTGGAAAACCTGCTGTTTGGCGAAAACTGCAATGCAGCTACCCGATCTATTTAACTAGCGAATTATTGAGTATATTTTCCTCTTCAGTCACGATTTTGTCTTCAGAAATATAAATTAAACATCTATTAAGTAGGAAAAAACTAGTGGCTTTCATGTAGATAGATAGGTACTTAATAATGAATGAAACATATTAACTTAGCCCCATGAATGGCGTTCCGACATTTTCTTGTGTATCGTCGGCACCATACTCATCCCTACCTCACCTTGTTTTTTGTGGATGGAATTCATTTCATCACCAATCACTAGATAACGCACACAATTCGAAAAAATATAACTTTAAAGATATCTAGGCTTACCTTATTGAGCGCATGTCTCCCTCGAAATCGGTAGGCACGAGGCTACTATCAATCTTGGTGATTTCACTTTTTAAATAATTATTTACGGCGATGTTGACTGGCTCCATTGCAATTAAAATGTTAGAAAATAGGTAGTTCGGTTTCTTAATTGTTTTGTATTGCGGATTGAAGCTAGCGGTGAAATCAAAATTCTTCGCACTACCTTTTTGCGCACAAGTCCGCACAACCAATCGCCATTACAATCTGAATTCTGATTTTTCTGAATCAGTCTTGTTTTTTTTTATTGGATTTGGACCCGCATAAAGCATTTGCTATTGTCAAGTAAATTTCTTCAAGTTATTTATTTAGTTGATGTATAACTTGTAAAACAAGTTACAATTAATATTCTAGTCACAATTTAAGTCATGTATACAGACTATACAGTAATTTTCAAATTCGAGTCCTACTTCAGTAAAGTGGTAGCAACTTTAATTAGTTGAATTTTTAACTAAACTGACAGTTTGAATCTTGCCCCTTTTTTATGAAATGAAAATAGTGCTGCGCTAAAAAAAGCTACTAAAATGAACTGATTCAGATTAGTGATCTATTTCATTACTTACGTTGTATTGAAATATATCACAATTTTTTTTCTAAAAATCGAAATTTCTGTTCATAATTGATGGAGGTGGTGGGCAGTAGAACTAAAAGATATTTTAATTCGTTTAACAATTCGACTTTTATTTTCTCCGAAATATATTTTTCTCCAACTGACAACTCATGACAGGATAATAAAGACATGTAGAAAAATAAATATAAATAGAAGAAAAGATCGATATCAAAATATACGAACTCTTTTATTCTAATACTCCTCCTTAGATTCATTTCTCTACATTCATCCCATTCATCCATCACACAACACCCATATTCAGCGCACACCACTTAAACATCCCTTTTAACAGAGGTTTGGTTAAAACATCCGCAACCATACGAGTTGTCTCTACATACTCTAGTTCGATATGACCATTCTCAACTGCCTCCCTTACAAAGTGGTGTCGCACATCTATGTGCTTTGTGCGTTGATGGTGCACAGGGTTTTGCGCAATAGCAACTGCAGATTGACTGTCGCTAAAGATTTTCATTGGCTCCTCAACTTGGCCAGTAACCTCGGAAATCAATCTCTTTAGGAAGATTGCCTCCCTAGTTGCTTCAGACATTGCCACATATTCAGCCTCCGCTGTGGATAGAGCAACTGTCTTCTGTTTCCTACTTTCCCAACAAATCGCAGCTCCCATTAGCAGAAAAACCATACCCGAGTATGACCTCCTGTCATAACAAGTGGCATGACTTGCATCCGCATAGCCCTGTACTTTATCAATTTTAGTTCTCTTGTACTGTAGCCCAAGGCTTTTAGTACCCTTTAAATATCTGAGAACTCGTTTCGCAGATATCCAGTGTTCCTCAGCATAACACGTGTTGAATTGGCTTAGATAATTGACTGTATGAGCAATATCTGGCCTCGTGCAGACAGATATGTACATCAGTGAACCAATTAGATTCTGATATGGAATCCTCGGATTAGGTTTATGTTCCAGTCCATGTTTCACAAGTTTTTGACCAGGAACAGATGGTGTCGACGCAACTTTGCAGTCAGTCATTCCAAAAACCTTCAACAGTTTTTCGACATATTTCTCTTGGTCAACTTTGATTCCAATATCATTCTGCGTTATGTGCATTCCCAAAATATATTCTGCTTTCCCAAGATCCTTCATCTCAAATTTTGACATTAGATCCTTTTTGACTTTGCGCAGCTCTTCTGCATCATTCCAAAAAATTAGCATATCATCCACGTACACTGCTAAAATGATTATTTTGTTACCCTGGGATCGCGTGTAAATGCACGGTTCATTTTTGGATCGCTTGAATGACAACTGTAACAACTCATTGTTTAGCTTATTATTCCAAGCTCTGGGAGCTTGCTTTAACCCATAAAGCGAACGTTTGGGAAGACACACGTAGTCCTCTTTTCCCTTCTCCTCGTAACCATCCGGTTGTCTCATATAAACCGTTTCAGTCAAATCTCCATTTAGGAATGCTGTTTTGACGTCCATTTGGTCAATGTTTAGGCCACTCTTTACTGCCAACGCCAGGAGGACTCTTAGAGAGCTATGCCTTACTACCGGAGCGAATGTTTCGTCGTAATCGATGCCGTATCTCTGCTTAAATCCTCTGGCAACAAGTCGAGCTTTGTATCTGCGCTTATTTCCCGCCTCTTCTTTGATTCGAAAAAGCCATTTCGAATCAACGACGTTGCTCGCTTATCCTGGCTTTACTAATACCCAGGTTTTGTTTTTCTTTAAGGCGTCCAGCTCCTCCTGAATGGCAGTTCTCCATTCTCTACTATCTGGTCTAGACAGTGCCTCTTGGATAGTTGTAGGATCCTGTTCTGTTTCTGCTTGATACAGAACATAATCTTGATAATCCTTTGATTTACGGTTTCGTAGTGGATATCTTCTTCCTTGGTATTCATCCTCTTCTGCTGACGCATAGTCATCAGCCTCAGTGCCGTCACTAAGCACTGGTTCATCTAAATGACTATCACCAGTCTCATAAGGTTGTTCAAATGCTTCTTGTACAGGAAAGTTGATTGTCTCAGTATCCACCCCAGGATTCTGCATCATTTCACTCAAAGGAACATAATTATTTAGTTCTGCACGATCCTCTTGATTATGAACTTCTGATATGGCTACCTCCTTTGGTTGCTCTGCAAGAGGAACCACAACTTCTTCTGAAGTTTCAGAAGTGTCACTAAATACTTGATGTTCAAAGAACACAACATCTTTAGCTTTAAAACATTGTCCAGTTTTATAATCCACCAGTCTATAAGCCTTGGAATCATCGCAGTACCCTGTATGTACAAGCTCTCTGCTCTTTGCATCCCATTTTGACCTCTTTTGTTTAGGTACATGCATGAATGCCTTACATCCGAAAATTTTGATGATTTTCAGATCTGATTTTCTTCCGGTCCAAGCTTCTTCTGGTGTCTTGTTCTTGACAGCTATTGTCGGTGACCTGTTCTTCAAGAAAACTGCATGACGGACAGCTTCTGCCCAAAACTTCTTCTCAAGTCTTGCTTCTTGAAGCATGCACCGTGCTTTTTCAGATATTGTGCGATTAGCACGCTCGGCAACTCCGTTTTGTTCAGGAGTATACTCCACAGAAAGTTGATGTTGAATCCCATGCTGCCTAAGATATTCGTCCATCTGCTTGTTGACGAATTCTTTGCCGTTATCTGTTCTAATGGCCCTCACCCTTTTGCCCGATTGATTCTCGGCTAACGCTTTAAACTCTTTAAACTTGCCGAAAACTTCTCCTTTTTGCTTCAGAAAATACACATAAGTTTTACGCGTAAAATCATCAATGAAGGTTAAAAAATATCTACAGCCCCCGAATGACTCATTTTCCATAGGCCCACAAACATCTGAATGAACTAATTCTAATGGTTCTTTGGCTCTTGTACCACCTTTCTTCGGAAAAGGTTGTCTGGTTTGCTTTCCCATTACACAAGCTACGCAGTTTAGTTTACTAGTAGTATTAGGAAAACTTACCCCAGTCGCGAGTTTATCTCTAAGAAGAAGCAGATTGCGCATACCCAGGTGACCCATCCTCTGATGCCACACTATCGCCTCCTGGCTGACAGTAGTGCTGAGAGCGGTATTCTGTGAATATTTTTTAAGTTTAAATACACCTTTCTCTTGTACACCTTTCACAGCTGGCTTTCCTCTTACCTCAACTTCTCCTTTTTTATAAATTTCGCATCCTGTCTCTCTAAATACTGCAACGTGTCCCTTATTTACTACAGCACTCACACTCATCAAGTTTGTTTGTAGCTCTGGAACATACATTACATCACTTACAGTCAACCCTAGTGACTTACATTCTACCTTACCTTTACCAACAC
Organism: Lycia hirtaria; assembly: GCA_947563715.1. NCBI lineage: Eukaryota > Metazoa > Arthropoda > Insecta > Lepidoptera > Geometridae > Lycia > Lycia hirtaria. The sequence goes on from OX387386.1 coordinate 19,853,114, forward strand.
CTAGCACTCTATTACCATCTGCACATGTCACTTGCACTCGAGCATTCATACTGAAATCTTGAAAACTTTGAAACCAATCCTTATTTCTAGTCATATGTCCGGAGGCACCAGAATCAAAGACCCATTCTTCGTCGTTGACTTCTCTGGCAGTCGCTAATGCAAAGATGTTAAAAGCTTCTTGATTCTTGCTCGGGTTCTTTGGACAAACTCGTGCTTTGTGTGGTCCATTACAAATAAAGCATTTTATCTCAGTTTTTGCCTTTTTCTTGGCTGTATACTTTCCCTTTTGCTTATTTGTTAACAGTGCCGTAGTGTATTTTGAGCTTCCATTACTGTAGGTGTCTTCCATTTGAAAAAGTTTGTTTTTCACGTAATCGGTAGTCAATATGATGTTTGAATTTTCTATGGCCAATTTCATGGGCTGAAACTCCTGTGTTAACCCTTGTAATAATAACGCTGCCAGTAACTCATCATCAATTTCCTTTCCGATGTCCGACAGCTCTTGAGATATAGACATTGCCGAGGTTACATATTCTCTCACTGTAGTAAATTGTTCGAGCTTAAGACTCATAAGTTTTGAAAGTAGTTTACAACGGTTGTTCAACCCTTTGTCTTCAAATGCAGCTTGAATTGCACTCCACACTTCCTTCGTATTCTTACATGACCTCACATGAACAAGGCAATGCGGTTTAAGTGACAAACAGATCTTAGCTCGCGCCCTCTGGTCAAGTTTTTGGCCAGCAACATCCGTCACCTCTGGAGTCTTGCTTATATATTCCCACAAATTTTCGTGTATCAATATGAGTTCCATCTGGAACCTCCACGTCGAAAAATTATTCGTGCCGTCGAGTTTCTCAATCGACATGATTCCACCGCTATCCATCTCTGGATTGATAGAGACGTTTGAATTCAACGTAGCATCTATTATCGTTATAAGCCCATAACCTGATGGAGGTGGTGGGCAGTAGAACTAAAAGATATTTTAATTCGTTTTAACAATTCGACTTTTATTTTCTCCGAAATATATTTTTCTCAACTGACAACTCATGACAGGATAATAAAGACATGTAGAAAAATAAATATAAATAGAAGAAAAGATCGATATCAAAATATACGAACTCTTTTATTCTAATAATAATGTGTATTTGCTAGCTAGTAATGGACTTATCAAGGATTTCAAACGGAAATATTTCATACTACTCGTTACTTACGAAATAACTATTACAGTTATAAGTATGGAGAGAGAAGTACAAACGAGGGATTTGCTTCTTATTTCCATACTTGGCTCTAGCAAAAATAACATTATCAAGTTTAATATTTTACAAACGGGTCTCTAAATTTAAAAATATGCACTTACATTATTTATCAATTACCTATGCAACGACCCCTACACTAAATTATGGGGCAACTGAGAAATAAAAGTTTTATGTGTAAGGTAAGTTCCCCAAAATAAATTATCTAAATTTCATTGGACCACATAATGACACCTCGCACATAAAAATCGGTCAAGCCGTTCAGGCTGCAGGCTGTCATATATAAACATACATATACATACATATAAACATACATACACTCGAAAAACATTACCTCTTGAGTATTTTGTTCCATGAACATTACCCTCCTTCTCACGCAGTCGGGTAAAAATATATAGTTTCGATTTGATATGCGCGGGGGAAGGACGGACTAAGGTAATACTGAATGGCTATCAAAGATCGCAACACGGCGGTAGTGGAGGCCCTGAATGGAAAGTTTCGGTGTTGTAAAAAAAAAGTGTTAGGGTTTGTCTTTTTTTTGTTTATGTTTTATTTCCTATTTTTATTCTTTAGTTGTCTGTCCCTAATTTTGTAAGTTCTTGTATGTATTATTTGTCCCCGTTGTGTTATTTTAATAATAATAAGAAAGCGTGTATTCAGAGCACTCACGCTCACTAAAAAGCTACTTCTTGCGGCGGCGTCGTGTGGTGGGTCGCCCTCTTCCCTCAAACATGGTTGAGGAGAGCGATGGCTGGCACATGCGTCAACTCGTGAATGGGTGCTGCTTGCGGGAGCTGGACTGCTCGGCGTGTACACGCATGCATGTTGCTTAAGTGTAAATTAAAATTTTGTCTTCCTCTTGCATAACTTAAAAAAATATGTAAGTAGTTATAAAAGCACTGACCCTAGAGTCTGTGGAGAATAAGTTTATTAAAAAAAAAGGTCATACTGCAATCTCTAGCAAAACTGTCGTTATGACAACCGTGCATCCAGGTGTTTATGTACATCCGTGCCATCCGCGATATTCCGGCATTCTGACAGCGCTTAATTTTTCCCGGCAATGCCATGGGGGGGGGGGGGGGGTCCGGACCCCCTGGACCCCCCCTATATATACGCCCATGTATACATATTAGATACACTAGTGATGGGATAGAGTTGTTTATTTTTTAAATGCTTCGAAGAGAAATTATAATATTCATTAGGTTATAATCAGCATAATATATTCGAAATACGTTTAAATACATAAAATCTAGTTAATTTATATTATATCCTATTATAAAACATGTCATGGAAAAAGGGGTAAACAGTAAACTGTAATAAATATCTATAGACTAAATATGGTGCGGGTGACACATTTATAGAAAGTAACTTTGCACGCAAAATAGAACAGCGATAATCATCCGGGCTTGAGAGTGCTAAAGGCCCAACAACACAAGCTTAATACTTACTCAAAAATTGACGGAAACCTATTTTTTCCTAAGAGGCCCTTCAGGATTCTTTTAAAACTAAGGACTCCATTCTGCCCTACCATGTATATAGCTGTAGTCATCATCATCATCACCATAAGAAGTCCACTGCTGGTTATACGCCGCCCCTATGGATTTCCAAAGACCGATTGGAAGCGACTTGCATCCAGCGCCTTCCTGCCAATTGGGTGAAGTCATCTGTTCTGCTCGTTGCCAGTGTCAGCCAGTCCACGGCGCGTTGCGTCATCGCAACGCAAATATTTTAACGCATAGACGGCCACACGGGCGCTGTGACATCGCAGCGTTACTACAACGCAGTCGTGACATTCCGTCCTCGCAGCGGCGACGCCGGAACGTCACGACTGAAAAAACGAAATGAGCTTGCGTATGTCCTCCCTCCCTCCCTATCAACGCACAAACAACTGAGCGCTGCCGTTCCGGCGTCGCAACGCAATGAGTACACCTACACCCCCGCCCGCTTCGTCTCGGGGGCTGCAGTCTGCAGTTCAGTCGCGCGTGTCCGTGTGAACACTATGCTTTTTAGTATGTAAAACTACGCAGCGACAGCGCTACGTCGACGCAACGCGCCGTGTGGACCGGCTCTAACGCTGCACTTGCTAGTGCGTTGTCTTCACTCGAAATCTTTTCGACATCATCTTTGTACAATTATTACAAGTATAAATAACCAAATCTAACTTCTAATCCATTCTTATGTTTTTTTATTATTAATTAGCAGTTATTAGATGTTTTACTTACAGATATATAACAATTATTTCGATATTTACATAAAACTATTTAAAAAAACCGCTGAAAACTAAAAGAAAACGATAATATTATTCAAAATAAAACTATATCAAAAATTTATATTCATAAAAACCAATATACCTATATAAATCGTTGATAAAAACTTATTGTAAAACAATTACGCCGTCCAAAATATAGTTCCCGTCACGTAAAAAGAACGCTTGTTTGTTCGCGCTACGAACAAACCAGCGTTCTTTTTACTTAGGAAAACGAAAATTTTTGGAGGTACACCATAATGAAAAATCAGTTTTTAAGTTATATTATTAAACATTTATTATTAATCTACAAAACCTTAATGTTAGAAAGGCATTTAATGAGAAACATGAGCCTGTTTACTTGAGCATAGACCGCTTCGGCCGCGTACGTAACTATAGTTTCGTAGCAGGAAAAAATACATTTTTAAAAGTACACGGTTCCGGAAGCGGAATGTATATTCCTTGTCTTGTACGTAACTTTACAAAGAAGTTGCATTACGTTTGTTTAAACATAGCGAAAAATTCTTAAGAGAAATGTGGGGTGCGTTTTTAGGGTTCCGAGTAAACAATAAACCTTTGTAGTTTCGCTATGTTTGTCAGTCTGTCTGTCCGTTTGTTTGTCCGTCAGTCTATCTATCTGCCTGTGGCTTTGCTCAAAGACTATAAGTAAAGTACCTACTTTAATGCTGTAATTAAAATTTAAGGCATGGATAATGAATATGCATAATAATGAATAACTGCCGAAAAAGTCGTAGAAAACTTTGAAAAAAATATTTTCGGGTTAACCTTCCGTGCACATAAAATGGAAATTAATTATTTTTTTACCCGACTACGAAAGAAGGAGGGTTATGTATTTCGAGTGTATGTATTGTGGGTATGTATGTATGTACGTCTCTATATGACCGGCCGGCCGCGCTAAACGAACCCAGATTTGCGCTCGCGTGATTAACATATGTGTAGGTATAATTTTCCGTCCGTCTGTTTAGCTTTGTTTATGAGATAACCTTACTTTTCCGAGGCACACCAACTAATGACCACGGAACACCAGTGTGCCACGGCACATACTTTGCGGAACACTGCTCTAGGGCAATATAAGTTACTCTATGCTCTAGGGTACGCAGATCCGAAGAGCTACACACCTACAGACGATGTTTATTGTAACCATATTCAAAGAGATTGTCATAGAATAACTTACTTATACGGGAGTTTGTTTACAACAAATACAATAATTTTATGTCAAGACGAAGTCCAAAAATTTTTCGCTACGCTTTTGTGATAAAACTTCCTTGGCGGAGTCAAACGTCAGACAATCATTGACGTTTATGCGTAGTTATTCTCTTTGTTGTAAAACTTGTATTTAATGTTTACATAATACGTAGTATTATTCCCTTAATGTTCTGTGATTTTCATCTTGTTTAATGTTTTTTATTGTATTCTCATAAAGCTTTGAAGAGATTTTTTTTAAACACTTTAATCATAATCACAAAAAAAATTACTCTCTTTGATAGGGCCTCGAATTCTGTGCATTAATCGTGAATATATATAAATGTTAAAAGCAACTAAGAAATTACTGAAACCAGCATGGTATCCCCTGAGAGCAAGCACGAGGTACAATCCATATGGAGTGTCATTTATGAACTTCCTTCGGAATACGCCGTACGCAAACCTTGAGGTAACAAAGCTTTGTAACGGTCTTACGATTGCGACCGAGGAGCGCGACTGTTGTAGCGCTTGCATTGGCATCTACGTAGACGCGGGACCAAGATACGAGAGCGAATTTGAACATGGTATCACGCATTTCTTCGAACATATTGCCTTTAAGGCGACATGTGCGCGCAATCGAGCCACCTTAGAAGATCAGATGTCTTGCACTGGAGCGCGATATAGAACATTTACTCGCCGGGACATGACCGGTTACTACGCTGCATGTCTAAGCCAGGACGTCATGATCACTGTGGATCTATTATCTGACTGCGTATTCAATAACGCCTTTAACCCAGCAGATATAGAGCAACAAAAGAATGTTGTTTATAATGAAATGCTGAAACACGATCAAGATGCCAACGAGCTCTTGTACGACTACTTGCATGCAACAGCATTCCAAGGCACCCCCATGGCGAGGTCTGTTATGGGCCCGAGTTGCAACTTGTATAACTTCAATAGTAACACCATACTATTGTATATGAATAAATTCTATGACGGCTGTCGCACTTTCCTAGTCGGCGTCGGTGGAGTGAAACACAAACAATTGGTAGCTTTGGGCAACACATACTTGGGAAAATTAGAGCCAACAAAATGCAGAGATAAAAACATATATAGGTACACTGGATCTGAGATTAGATATCGAAATGATGCGATGCCAGTAGCTAACGTCGCAATAGCAGTAGAAGGGCCGAGTTTATGCCACGAAGATCACGTAGTAATGGAGGTCGCTGCTGAATTGGTCGGTGGTTGGGATCGCTCTCAACCAGGAGGCATCGACCACGCCTGGTTTATCGCCCAAGCTACATCATCGGTTCCTTTCTGCGACGCGTACAAAAGCTTCCTCATCAGTTACCGAGACACGTCATTATGGGGTGTTCAGTTCATTGGGCCCTCATTGGCATTGGACGACATGGCGACTTTAGTTCTTGACGAATGGAAACACTTATGTAATACCGTGACCGAAGTGGAAGTACAACGAGCGAGACGGGTATTGAAAACAAAAGTGTTATCGATGACAGAGAGTATGACACGAACATGCCACGATATAGGCAAGTGGCTGATGTACCAGGGGTCCCGCGAAACGCTGGATGAGCGCCTGTGTGCTATTGACCGCGTATATGCAAACGATATACGAAGCGTGGTCTTTAAATACGTATACGAGAAGTGTCCGGTCGTAGCCGGTATTGGGCCCACAGAGGGACTCTCAGACTATACCCGTATCAGAGCTGGCATGTATACCTTGAAATTGTAATTCAACTGCTTGGTACTCCATGTTCGGTTTCCTTATGGTGATGAGGTAACGATCTTTCAACAACCCTGCTACCAAAATTTTTCAAGTAAAAAATCTGCTATGGAGCACTGTACGGTATATTTAAATTCTTTGTTCACATCGTCGCTTATTAGAAAATGAGTTAAAAATATGGTCTTTTACAAATGTTATGCTTTTACGTATATGTAAGCCGATATTATTAGAAGTTTGCTCGATGCTGCAATATTTTATTTGATCTGATCTGCTGTTGACATGAATGAGGAAACAAAATGGACGCAAGTACCGGGTATGAGACAGCGATACTGACACGACTACTATATATATTCTTAGAAAGCAGAGGCTTTCTAAGAATATATATATAGATACAAACAGGTTGAATATGTATTTCAACATTAGACGCGATGACCAGAGGCTTAAATTATTAGTATCATCTTAATAATGTATTTAAATAATTTTAAAGTTTAAAAAACTGAAACAACTGGCTTCAAAGTACGTTATTTTGTTTACTTGTAATACATATACGAGTATGTAAGGATAATAATTAAACAAGGCGCTCCAGCGTTGAAGTAACTCTATTTTCTCCTTATACACATTGGATGAGGAGTAAGTAAGTAGGTTTTACTTTTCAAGCTCAAACACATGAATATTGTGCTGTTTGCTTTACTTGCTTGCTTAAGCTGTTACCATCTATCTAATCAGCCCGTGTCCACCCACTGCTGGGTATAGGCCTCCTCTTGTTCACGTCATCCTTTCCGGGCCTGTGCGAGTCTCATCCATTGCCAACCGACGTACTTCACAATTTCGTTCGACCATCGAGCTGGTGGTCTGCCACGATGTCGTCGCCCATTTCTTGGGTACCACTCGGTGACTGCCTTGGTCCACCTTTCACCGTCCCGTCTCGCCAAGTGTCCTGCCCATCTCCACTTTAATGTAGTGATGCGTTTGCCTACGTCTACGTCTAGTGCGACGCCGAATTTCACCGTTTGGTACACGATCCACCAATCGGATCCCTAACATGGCTCTTTCCATAGCCCTTTGGGCAACACTGATGTTGTATATGTGTTTTTTAGTGAATGGCCATGTTTCGGTTCCATAAGTGTGGATGGGCAGCACACATTGGTTATAAACCTTGGTCTTTAGGCACTGCGGAATTTTTGATTAAAGACGTCGTCTAGTTTTCCAAAAGCAGCCCAACCAAGCTTTCACCATGCTGTAGTAAAAATCTTGGTGACAGTTTAAGGCCTATCGATCACACCGATAAAGACAATATGTAAGTAGATAATTTATCTTTCATGTTTGCTATGGAAAAGACTATATAGTGTTGACGAGAGTCATTTTTGTCTTAGTACTTATACTAGGATTCTTCCATATTGTACAGAGCTGAAACATGGCGTTTTTGGCCATTCGACGGACATCGGATTCACAGAAACCTTGTTGCTAATGCTAGCACCTAAGTAAATAAAGACACCAACAATTTGCAAATTCAGTGTCCCATTGAGTTCTAACTTTGAAGCACGATCCGCTACCATGACTTTAGTCTTAGCCCGATTGATACCTTTCCCAAAACCCGCCTGCTCCTGAGGGATCTGCCAATCTAGGTAATATGTGTTGTTAATTATGTGGGGCAGAATTTTACTGGTATGAGTTATTAGGGTAGATATAGCTAAGAACACTCTTGACGAAATCCTTTTTCAAAAACTAGATCAAAATCGGTCCATCCGTTTGAGAGCTACGATGCCACAGACATTATACAGATACACACGTCAAACGTTATCGTCGTCGTTACTTGTCGATGTTTTTGGGTCGGTTAAAATATACACGAATTCATTAATAGTCTTGTTTACATATTAGTTAATTTCTTTAATAATCAACAGCATTACATATTGCATTTGCAAAGGAATAATTTAATGGGTTTTTACCCAACTGCGCAAGAAGGAGGTATTTTTCGGGAGTATTTAGGTATGTATCTTTCTATGTTACGTCTTAGCGTAAACGGATACACAGATTTTTGTGTGTGTGATGAGCTAAATTTTTGTAATAATAATACAGCTCTAACAAAAATAAAAAATTGTTTTTTTTTCGTAACCTCCACCAAACTTATTCTTAACAAATACTTTTTTCATCGGTTTGATACATACTTTCTCTCGAAAACATACACTCAACATCATATCAATTGTAACTTACACTGTGATCATTCGCTCTCAAGCAGTGGGTTTTTATTCTTCTTCTAATGATAATGAGGGAAGGAATTATTATCATAGTAATCATCACACAGCCCTACAAAAAAAGAAAAACTACAAAAAAAAATTGCAAAGATTTGCAAATTTTTATGTTTTCAAGTGCCCAGATTACGAATTTATTAATGAAAGTACTGAATGTACTCTTATTTTTTTATGATTTTTACATATCTTATATTGTTGTTTTTTGTTTTTCGAATTTTGTAATGTAAAATGAAAATTATGATTTAAAAAAAAAAATTGAGCAAATCTTACAAAATCATTCATAGTTTCATGAATTGTGAGCATAAATATATCCAGAATCAATCTTATATTTAGGGCAACAAAACCACTGTAGACCAGTGATTATTACTCTTATTGTGCATCGCTTCGCTTTTCTTCAAACTAACAGTCCGTATATATTTTATTAACATCTGCAAATTATGTATTTCGAGTGATTGTATTTTTTCTACAATGGGGCATGTATTGTTTATTGCCGCCAACTTCAAACGGTGAAGGAAAACATCATGAGGAAACCTACATGTCTTCGAGTTCTCCATGTTCTTGAAGATGTGTGAAATCTGCCAATCATCTGCTCTTGGCCAACGTGTTAGACTATGGTCTTACTCTTCTCACAATGAGATGGCTCGCGCCCAGCAGTTGGACTTGGACATTGTACAAACAGGGTTGATTAAAAAAAAACCAGTATCCTAACAATTACTGAATATAAAGGACATGAACAAATAAAACTTTTTAGAAAGAATCGTAGAACCCTTCAAAAACTTTGAAAAGCTTTTGCTCGCTAGCGGACTTAACATTTTGATATTTGACTAAAATCTTTCTGTTCGCAAGCAGAAATATCAGTAATATTGATACTAAAGCAGAAAACAAATTCGCATACAATAAATCATTCGCATTTCTATGCCCTGTGGAAAACTTAAAAAAATAGACAAACGCATAGCACATATTTAAGAGATGAAACTGTAAAATTTTACATCGCAAGGACATGCAATTTGACAGTGGCGGGATGTATCATGACGTCGTAATACAACAGTGGAATTTGTAATATACATCTGTCGGGGGGACGTTTTGTTTCACAGGGAAGGGATGTAATGACTTACAATATGATTTACTAAAAAGTGATTCAATAAAACTACAATCTTACAAAATTATACTTTATTATCTCATGTAAAGCTACGAATTATAAAAATATAAAATAAAACGGTGTTTGAGTATATTAAAACAATATCGACATACGGTCAATAAGTATTACAATATATACATATACAAATGAAATTATTTTAAACTATAAAAATAAATAAATTGTAAAGATACATGGAGTGAATGCCCAGAAATATAGAACAATTTAATTCGGATTTTTTTGTAATATACATATTAAAAATCAGCACAGCTTTAAACTTCAGAGCTTGAAACGTTGAGCATTTCCTTTATTTTCTCAAATTGATGGATTATTATGGAGATAACAAAATGGAAAGAGAGATTTGCAAAGTACTTTTTCCCCATTTTATTTTACCAATATTTAAATTTAGAGAGGATCGACAAGAAACCGGCTATTTTTAGATTTACTGCATAAGGTATGTTTGGCAATGAAACTGGCGGACAGTTTCTTTTTCAGGCTAGATATGCTTGAAATATTTCGCAACACTGTCACCCTATAACAGGAGGGTTGTGGTCAAATGCCTTATAGATCACAAAAAAAAATGTTTTGTTATAAGAAATGTCAACAGAGAAGCTCCCTCAATTTCGAGATAATGAAGAAATATTCAACATACGATATGCTCTAACATTTTACAAATTATTTTTAAAGAGTTGTTTAGAAAGTAAGGTAATATAGGTGTAACTGAATATCGAACAGTTTCCGAAATAAAACACTCAAAGGTCGCTCAAGAATCACGCATACATGAAAATATCATTAACAGAGATTCCATTTTACTACTATTATGAATATGAAATAGTGGCTACCAAAATATTAGCGTCTTACATTAACAAATAAAAAAGTACCAATATAGAAATTTAATTAAATCCAGCTCATGAAATTCTTGAACGACCCACAATATAATGAAGATAATAAAATAATGCTATTCGACTCGTGACTACAGTCTTAAGAAAAAAAAATCACAACTTAGAGAGCACAGGACGATTAATCGCATGACTTAAAAAAACGACAGATTGATTCGTTGTTAAACTAATATTGATCCTAAAACTTGCTCGAGCATAGCTACATATCTCAAATTTAAAAAATTAAGGTGCCGGAGAGATTTGCCGCACGACCGATAAAAAAAAAACATTTTTTTTGAACATGCAAACGTCAGTGTACAGTAACTATCTTATTAGTAGTATAAGATACTCATAATTATTTGAAATTGATATGTATGGTAGATATGTAAATAAAAGTACAAAACGTTAAAAAATCACGTACGGATGTTTTAGTCGAAATAAGCGATATCAAAATAAAAAATAATCTGAAAACATTGTAATAGTGTTTTCGCCAGGGTAACGTTTGCATATTTACCAAAAATAAATGCAATAACTTCACATCTAAAAAAAACTGCGCGTGAGTGCATACAACTGCGACACAAAGGCGGGGGGCTTTGGTTTTTAAAGCAGGGGCGGCTTTAAAAAACAAGACCTAAGTGTGATAAATAAATTTCGTTGAGCAAACGTCAATTCTCTATTTAAAAATGCAACTAAACACGTTTATATAAAAGACTGTATTGAAAGGCAAGTTTATAGTATCTCATTATTGAAATGAAAAATTATAATATAAAAATTAAAATTGTTTTATAACACAATCAGATTGATCATTAAAAATTCGTGACGTCTTGATAGTCACTCGAGTATATAAAATTATATTATTGTTTGTTTTTCAGCAGAATCGCATGTTAAATTCTTACATCGTGTGCCTTTTCCGAAGGAGGCCCACAAAAACTACGTTTAATACATATCAAATATCAAACACATTAAATCTCTTTTTCACAAGAATAAAATTACGAGTCTTTTAAAATTGAGACACTTTTTTCTATTTAGAGTCAACATTCCTGACTATAGTTTCAACCGCATAAAGCAGTATTTATTAAAGGCGAGCTGCCGTGCGAATATCAACTCTTTATTAGTCTGTTTTACTAGAGACTTTAAAAAAATATTTCTAATCGATGTAGATCCTTTTCACGAGAAATAAAATTTTGATTCTATATAATTATGATATTTGCTATAACATGACTATCATATTCATATCATAATAAAATACATAAAATAGAAATGCAGCAACTTCAGTACGGACATAATGCTTAGTACAAAGAACAGTTTCACAGAACTGACAATTGTCCGACCAACAATAACCGACGAAGTATGTGTAGTTATACTAAGCTGTTTTCATAAACATGTCCAATACTGTAAACAAATATGGTGTACTTTCACAATTACTAGTACTACTAGTAGTACTAATAAGTCGCCCGACTTACTAGTTATAAGCCATATTTGTTTGCATCTTTGGACTAGTGAGAACAGTGTAACGTACACGCAATTTTAGTTTAATTTATAAACGTGTCACAAAAATACTCACAACCCTAGTTACAATATAGCACATACATTGTAACAAACTTTTTTTTTTCTATCACATAACCTCATATCATACTCCTTGTAACATTATTTCATGTCTCCATTTTACAAATGGAGTCGTTGTTTTCATATCACCAATGGAATTAAAAATGTTATGGAATGTATTTTTTCGGAAAGTTGATTTTAATTTTAATCTCAAAATACTAAAACATGAAAAAATGCTAAAGACAGTTTATAATACCAAAAATGGCATTAAAGAGATTCTATCTCTTGGGACGAATGTACTATCACTGCGCATTAACCTTATACACGACTCCCTTGGATCTTACGAAGTTCCGAGACGTTCATTGGTTTATATGGGAGGGGGAGGACGGGGTATTAGCGACGTGGCACATTGACGTTTTGTAATTGCCGTCAATATGTTCTATCAATCTATCAATCGTTGATCATTTACCGAAGAAGAAAATCTTACGTCTCGGTACCTCTTCAAGTATTGTTTCACATTTTCATTAAAATACGTATAAATTACACGACAACACGACTTATTATCGGTTATGAGTTCGAACATGAAAATAAAATTAAAAATGCACACAATTAACTCGTTTTACGAAAACATAATATTAATTAATTTTTATTTGATTAAAATTGTCATTACAAAAAAAATACTGGCCAATAATGTAAAATATATTGAGTCATCTTTAAAATATTTGCCATGCAAGTAACTAGTAATGAACCCCCATCACTATAGATAAACCGCTTAACTGAGTCTGTTCCTGAGGTATGGGACCGGCCCGGGGGGTTCACATGTAATAGCAATGTTAACGCCCTATTGACGTAATATAACCCCTCCCGTACCGCTCCCACACCCCAGGAACAGACTCCAGTTAAGCGGTAGATATATAGATGCTGATTCCATGTTGTTCATAGTTTGGATTTTAGTATTACAGTATATTTGTCTAAATTCAGATTTTGTTATATGAAGAAGAAACTGGATCATCTACAATTAAATTAACGAGTCCGTAGTTCGACCATCGTCGATCTCGCTCGCGCATGCCCACATTTTTTAAGGCATAAATGACTGCATGAATTTATAAAAAAATCGTCGTTTGTAAAAATAGAAAACATTACAAATTTTCGACAAAAATTTCAATTTGGTCAAAATTTATTTGCATACACAAAAATAATTTTTGCGTTAATAATTTCTAAAACTGGTTTTTATGTATGAAAATTAATTTGAATCAAATTGAAATTTTTGTCGAATATTTTGATGTTGTTTTCTAGTTTTACAAAGGACGATTTTACGGACATTCTGCGGACTTTTTTGTTTTGTATTAAAATTTGAATTCAATTTTATAATAAACAGAAATATCCATTTGATAAATGAAAATTCGATAAAAAAAGTACATACAACTTACGATTACAAAATACTTTAAAAGTAACATAATTATGAATAAGAGACGGACAGTATAATATATTAATACAATTAATTGCAGAGCAAAAATATGGCATAAGAATAGGATAATATCTAGACAAAACGCTAACGTGCGCTCAAATTGATTCTTGTAAGAAATACTGATTTTTTTTTCGATGATCGGTTTTTATTTAAAAAATATAGAAAAAAATTATAAATAAAATAAATTAAGATAAAACAGATTTCCAGTACGTAAAACATGCGATTCATTCTCAGTTGTGATGATTGAAGAATTTAATAACAGAAATACTCGTAGTATTTCATGCTCGAAATGAAAACGTCAAAGTATAAAACAATAAAATCTCATAATAAACTTATCCTAAAAGAGTACACTAGAATTTGTCATGGAAACAGATCTGGTATAAAGTACAGATAAAAAATATTTGAGCACGAGTTTTAGTAAAACACTTATATATAAAAAAAGTAAATATAAATTCTGGAATGCTTACGTTGTACATGGAATGTAAAGAATGTATCAAAAAAGACTATCATAAATAAACGAGCGTCTTTCGGGACGCCTTAGGGGGCAACTCATTTTCAAATCCAGCTGATTAAAAGATTGAGCTCAGATTGAATTTCAAGTAATGAATAGTATCTGCATTAGACAATCTGAAATTTATTGTACAAACAATAGGATTGAATTATCATTGCTTTGCTTTTAGCCAGATTTTTCTAAATCTCGAGGAATGGCTAAATGTTTCATATGTGCACCCCATACATACTAAAAATTAAAAACGAGAGCTGTTACAATATCTATTTGGCCACATGTACTGAGTATTAATATAATAAAACAGACGTTAAATAAAATAAAAACATAAGTCGGGACGAAAGCCCCGCTGCTATGACAATATGAACACGCTCAGTTCCATGGTCATGAAGTTAAAACAATTAAAACGATAAAATCAAATATCAATATTACAAAAATGCTTATTTGTACTTATTAATTAAATTATAGAGATGTGTAATACTGAGCGCGTGTCATATTTACTTGCTTGTGTTAGCTGCAATTCGCATCTCTCCTTTATACAAACTATACGTTACAGCATTGGTATAAAACAAATTTGGTAAAAACATACTATAAACAAATGCTTAAAAACTAAAAAGCTACCGAAACTACATTATGTTATTAATTAATCTCCTTTTTTTAAACTTAATTTTACTTTATTATGTACTTAATCGTATAAATATCATATTGAGAGTAACCTAGCATTCAGGTGATTATGCATACTTATTAACTAGTGGAATGTAACAGTTTTTTTTTTAATGTTAGTTTTTCTACCCCTTATAATTAATGGTTAAATACCCAAACCTTTGTAAAATACATCGATCTATGGACGTATCCTTTATAAAATTCTCGTCTTACATTATGATGCTTTAGACAGCGGAGGTCGGTATAAAACTTGAAAGTCCGATTCAGAATATACATATAAGTCGGATGTGTTAGGACCGCGCCGCGCCCTTATCTGAGTGCTTCCGTATTCAGGAGTCCGTAGTCCGACCATCGTCCGTCTCGCTCGCGCATACCCAGAGTTTTGAAGATATAAAATGACTGAGTGAACTTATAAAAAATTCGTCGTTTGTAAAACTAGAAAACAACATCACAAATTTTCAACAAAAATTTCAATTTGAATCAAGTTGATTTTCATACATAAAAATACAAATTATTAAAGCAAAAATTATTTTTATGTATGAAAATTGAGTTGGATCACATTGAAATTTTTGTCGAATACTTGTGATGTTGTCTTTTAGTTTTACAAA
The DNA here is from genome assembly GCA_947563715.1 of Lycia hirtaria. NCBI lineage: Eukaryota > Metazoa > Arthropoda > Insecta > Lepidoptera > Geometridae > Lycia > Lycia hirtaria. The sequence goes on from OX387386.1 coordinate 19,868,610, forward strand.
CGACGATTTTTTTATAAGTTCTTTCAGTAATTTTACATCTTCAAAAATGTGGGTATGCGCGAACGAGACGGACGATGGTCGGACTGTAAACACTATCGGCGCGGCACTCTCGCTGTCTGCCAGCCCACCAATCCGTTACTTTAAGAGAGCTAGTGACTAATTGTTCGACTTCGATACGATGGGATCATTCTTCCTTACGTTAAAGCTATCGTAAGCTCGCCTTTTGAGACAAGACCAGAAAAAAATATCAAATTTTTATCTACTTTAAAAAATTTAAAACTTGACAGATACATTTTAAAAATGTCCGTTTAAAAAAAAATGACATTATTATAAATACCCTCCATTTCGTAATAAATTCGTGGCTTATCATTTGGTGATCCGATACGGCGAACCAAAAAGACCACAATAATACCTTACATAATTGCAGTCGTTTAAAAAAAAATTACACTGAGGTACAATTTCAATAACTTTTATAAGTAAACATAATCTTAACTACCCTTCATTAAAGTAATGAAGTAAACTACCCTTCATTAAATAATTGAGTATTCATTTATAATACGCGCAACATTCGGAAAAAAAACTCACAATTTATTCGGTGAAAAGAGTATTTTTGTGAGGGTACGGTACATACTCAAAATGCGAGCATTTGCTACCTCAAAGAGAAAGCTCTTGTGCCCTCGCAACAGAGACTCACTCATTGACCGAAAAAATGGTACTTTTTTTTTTGTTGAAAACACACATATTATAAACTACCCTTGTTAATAAATTCATATATCGTGTAATATTATGTCGTTAACTAATCGACTAACCGTGTACGTATAAAATGTTTTGATTTAGATATATATATATATATATAAACGGTAGGTACTTAAAAAAGAAAGACAACTTATGATATTAACTTAAAACTAAATAAAGCATAAGTGAATGTCGATAAACATACAAAAATATATAGTATTTTGTACTGTGAGGTTATGCTTTTGTTTAAAGGCGATTCACACCGGGTCTCGTTTTAGCATAATCAATTTGTAATGAAACAAAATAATAATAATAAAAGTTTACATTTTGTACATCCGTCATGGAAATGGCAACGTTGTGTATTTAAAATTATAATCTAAACTTGATGGTCTTAGCCACGAAGTTGTAGGGGCTTAGCTGCCTAAATAACCTTGTACTTGACAATATCTATAAAATGTAAAGATGGTTCCATTTGTCGTCACTTTTGACTCACTCTTTCAATCAAATGTCAATTCGATTAAAAAAAAAAATCACAATCGATCAGTGATATTAAAAGCATAAGGTGGTACGCTTTACATACAAAAGTATTTTTAACAATTATGGTCGATAAATTTAGAAATTGAGTGTATATAACTTTATTGGCGGCAAATCATATTTGTTAAAGAAGACAGGAATAGCAAATTTTTTCAAATTAAACTATAGATAAACATTTAATTGACATTTTTGCTATTCATCTCAACTTTTTGTTCTACAAATTTGATTTGCCGCTAAAACGACCTAGCTAACCACAATAGTTATTGTGTACAATGTAAAACGACTCTATTCGACCATATTTGGTAAACATATTTTTGTATGGAAATCTAACATCTTAAAGGTTAAAATACAAAATGCGCGCGAATAAAATATATATACATAATTTCTGTAAGTACAAAAAAGAGAGTCAAAAGCAATCTAAGCCACTATTATTAAAAATGAAATTTAATAATTACGTAAAAGTAATTAAAACATTGTTTCAGTCTTTGGAATTTGTGTTCTGGATACTCGTAATCTATGTTTAGTTTTATAGAAAGAATGGTGCCTTAGTTAAGGTGGTGATCAACGCGCGAAGCTATCTCTTTCGCGCATCATAGCCTCTTTAAACAAATACAATCATTGGTTAGAGATATTAGAAAAGTGACAGACGAATTTATTTATTTACGAGAAATATTAAAAATAAGCTTTAATCAGATATCACTTATACTGGCGACGGAGTAGCGAAAAAACATATACGAGTATTTTACTGTTCCTCAGCCAATTTAAAAGATATCAAAGGAAAACTTTTTTAAATAATTCTTCTATCAAAATAAACGAATTAGTTTATCTTTACTCTCTAACTTTCTAATATCCCTACTCAATGATTTTATATGTTTAAAAAAGTTGTGATGCGCGAGAGAGATAGCTGCGCGCGCTGAGCGAATCCTTTAATTCTGCCGTTCGTATAGCCTGTGCTATGCACACTAAAGGTGGTAATTATAACAAATGCACCGCGCATATCGTTTTTATGAACCCCGAATTTGGCCGAGGGAAAGTTTCCCCTCAAAACGTGCTATACACTGTCATAAATTTTACTAAAAATAAATAATTTTTAAGAGTTTTCACTCTATAACAGTTATAATAATTATTTGTTCTTATATAATTTTGTCAATTTTCCACGCTCCTTTACTTGTGACTTATGAATAAGTAAAGATCGTATCCTAAATAAACATTACTACTAAACATTTGAACGTCGACTTGTTTTTGGAGTTGTTTGTTACGTTAAATTTATTTGTATTTATAATACATATTATTAATATTAAAAATTTCAAAATTTCTGGATTCCGTTACGCAACTTTTCTCAACTTATGATACATCCGCAAGTGCAACGGGCGCCGGAATTTATCAAACGATTTTTATCAGATTCTACGCTCATATTTAGTTTCAAAACACTGATGAGACGAGTTACATTCCTTTCTTGAAGTAATTGACTAATTGTAATATCAATACGTAAATATAGTAACGCTTCAAAAATAGCGAATTTTCATCGTATTTTAACCGACTTCAACAAAAGGAGTTTATCAATTAGTAGCGTAATTTTTTCACATTCTTCTTTTTAGCGAAAACAAGTAAAGGGGCGTTTTTTGTATAAAGAAGCGAAGTGGAGAATTTTGAGCAACTTAATTCACGAATCCACGCTATAATATGGAATCGATCGCCTTACTCGATTTGTACGAAATAATATATATCATCAACCACGAACATTATGTGAAAGAAAACAGAATCAGTCAACTCCATAACTTGATCTAACTTTACTCTTTACCAAAGTTTGAATCACTTACAGCAAGAGTACCAATTATTAGTATAACATCAAGAATCAAATGTTGCTATGATCATAAAAACAAACTTACGTAAAGTAGTTTTGGCCATTTAGTTCTTATTATTATATTAAATTAGTTAAAATATACATGCAAGAGTTTAATATTGCATCTAAAGGGTAAATATATTTTTTAGGTATTTTTCAACACACAAATAATATTTTATAATGTCTTGTATATGAAATATGTATCCAGAAATTACGAAATTCGCTGGTCTAGGATGCGCGCTGCATTTATTTCCTTTTTTCTCTACTCTTTTTGTCGTGCGAGAACTTTTGTATTTTTTATGCTGTAATATGTTTGCGCTTGACCGCTAACTCACCCGACATTAAGCGACGTTGCGGTCTATGATGGAGAGCGCTTACCCAGAAGATACCAATACTCTCGCGTTTTTAAGACACCCAGATGAAGATCTATAATTTTGTAATTACACTCGACAAAAAGAGTCGAAAATTCCGTCACGGCGTGTATCTAACCAGCTAACCTAGACCCATTTTAATAAACTAATTTCGCTTTCAACATTGCCGACTGTTTTCTCTCTACGCTGTTTTTTCATTACTCCACTCCGCTCCCTTGCGAATCATCATCATTATCATCATCGGACGTATACACGGTCCATACGTAGTTGTTCCAGTAGCATCGCTGTGTAAACACCTCGACCAGGATATCGGGGTCTACATAGTCCTCCGTGAGGACTATGCATTTCTGTGATCATGCGCGCTCCAGGTCCGCTTCTCCCTTGGGGGAGACCGCCTCGGCCGGCCCGGAGTACGCCGGCTCGCCCACAACTAGGTTCATCTTAGCGGCCCCCATGATGGGCGCAGGCGTCGGGGATGGGTAGCTGGAAACATCCTACGTCTATTTATCTACCCTAGGACAATCCTAGGGTTACCAATTAAGCTGCTCATACGAGCAATGTTTCAGTTACTGACAATATGTATATTAATGAAAAATAAAAAAAAAATAAAAAAAAGTAAAAACCCCAATATGAAAAAGTCTGAAATGATTATGTTGAACCATAGCTACGAACAGCCTCGGTCAAACCTTAATGAAAAAAAAAACACAACAATCGGTTCATTTGTTTAGGAGCTATGATGGCACAGACAGACACACAGTCGGTTTTTTTCCGAGCTCGAAAAGGTGCTCGTAGACATCCTATTCAAAACGGTATCCAGTCAGTGGCATTATTATTTAATTACATGTAATGCATTAATTGCATACCTTAATACTATTTAAGTAGTACTTACTTTTCATAATCGCCAGAGCCGAGAGCACCTTCACCGCGCCATTTCCCTTCCACTAAGTTTTGTGCACTGAAATTAAAGCGAAACCAAATAATTATAGTTTAGAAAAACTGAAACAACCTATTTGAAAATACGCAAATTCGTTGACATATATTTTTCAATCATTTTATTTTAGAAACCAAGTCTTATGGCACCACATTTGAAGGTCAAATAAATCCTTTCAAATAAAAAAGTCATATCAAATATCAGATCGATTAAGGCGCTCGAAAACTATTTTTCATTTTAGGGACTAGTAGTAAAATAATAAGTTTTACTATGGCAACTAACGTGGTTTTCACACATTTTTAAATAAAAACTACGGGTCACTCAAGTCGAAATATCCGACTATAGTTTCAACCGCATTCGGTGATATTTTTCAAATGAGAATCGCAAACGTAACTTTCGGTCGGTGACGCGCCTTGCACTGCGACGTGTCGCTTGCACTGCACGTGACGTGAAAAAGACCGCCGAATGCGGTTGAAACTATAATCTGATATTTCGACTCAAAACTGACGTGAGTGATCTGTAGTTTTTAATTAAAAATATAAAGTTTTAAAATTATATTTTTTGTTACAGGTCTATCGTTCCCATATAGATAACAGAGTCTGTTCCTGAGGTATGGGAGCGGCACGGGAGGGCTTACATGTAATAGCAATGCTGACGCCCGACTGAAGTCACGTGTCATTTGATGTACTGTAAGCACACCCCTCCCGTGCCGCTATCATACCTCGGGAACAGACTCGGTTAAGCGTACCTGTAGTCATATGCTTGAATATAAGAATATAAGGAGTTTTTTTTATTTTTAATATATCCTTATAAAACAGACAACACCATATTCGATATTTTTGAGTGTTTTAACACACTGAAGTATCTACAAATTTAGAGATAGTTTAAAAAACACTTTGACACTTGGTTTGGTTTCAGCAAAAAAGACCATCCCACGTGACACCTCCGTGGCCAAAATGGTAAAAGCTCCCAGGTACAGATCGGGATAATGCGGGTTCAAGTCCCGTCGGATGTGTAATTTTTGAACTGTCAGTGAATTTGTAGATATAACCATCTTTAATTTTTGCATCCTCACTCAGTATTTCATATTTTTTTAATGTTGTGACTCAGGTTTAACTCAGGTACGTCGAATAAGCTTCATGCTTGCATGACAATACAAATTAACGCAACTAACTCTATGGACCCCGCACTAGATAATCACAGTCTCGCGGGTGTCTTATTTGACAATATTACATTAAGGCCGTCGTCTCGCTTTGCTCAACTTCTATCCCAGCCGTTTCAGGTGGCGCTCCCCCCCCTGCATAAATACGTTCAAGATCACGATGGAAGGTTGCTCTACTTAATTAAATTTATATATTTTTTTTGTTTTCAAGAATAATCCTTTTACTTTTTTCGTGATATGATAATTTTATCTATTTGTATTTCATAATAACAAATGTTGCAATTTTTAACCGACTTCAAAAAGAGGTTCTTAAGAAAGAAGCTGTATTTTTAATAAGAAATTTTGCTTTTAAATAAGTTTTGATAAATCTGTTTGCCATTAAGAACGTTGTCAAAAAAAAATGTTGTACATAGGTTAACGGCAGTGGTTAGAGCGCTAGCCAGTCACGTTATAGGTCACGCGTTCAAATTTTAGTCGAACACAGATCAATGAGATTTTTCAAGACCATATTTTCTCCAAGTTTAAGTAAGTTTGACATGACTTGTGATATCAATCAAACATATATATATATCAACCCTGTTGGTTGATATATGTTTGGTTAATGTAGATAATGAGTATGATCTGGTTATCTGGGTAGTCTGGGTAAGAAGCCGGGCTTCAATAGTGGGTAATTTATAAACAGTTGATTAAAAAAATAAACAAAAGAAAAAAATAAAAAGGATTGGTTTAACTTACAACTTACAAATTTGAAGGAACATTTTCACGATATGGGACCATTCGCAAGAGTTAATTGATTCTCGAATCGAACTTAATTTTTTCGGGTGATATTAATCGCGTAGAGGTGACCTGTTTTGGGATTGTTGTTGTTTTTTCTTTTCTATTGCTGCCATTATGTATGGTGGGTCTTTTATTGGCATAGAGCGTTCAATGCGCGAATCAATTAACTCTGGTAGCAGACAATTGTAAAAAAACTTCGTCAACGGGGGCAGCATTTTTGTTTTCCAAAATTGTTCGTCTCTTTCTATATATTCTACTTTCATAGGTTGATTTTTACCGGTCCACACTGCAAACACGCAAATATTTTGTTCAGTTACTTCCAACTGACCTTGAATTTGGTAATAGTAGTTATGATTTTTATCTACTATGAATAATTTATTTTTTTGTCATATTTCCAAAATGTAATTTTTTTTTCTTTAATTGCATTTTCAGGGTTCATATCTTTTGCAGCATGGGGACATTTAACTTCCACGACACCTGTTTTCTCTTCCTTATCCTTAAAAATACCATCAGGTGTAGCTGCCAAAAAACAGTATGTCTTGTGAACAAAAAGTCCACATTTAGAAATTTTTATATTTTCCTGATGGGCCAGCTGCTGTAATGCTTGTTCTTCATTTTCTTTTCCATATGCAATTGATGGTATGTGGGATAAGTCTTTAGATGTAACTATCGATTTCACTAATGGGGCACAGCTGATATAATTTTTTCTTTTACAAATTTTTCCAAATATTGATGCTGTTAACCTCTTTTTTCTTTGCTCTATCCAGTCTTGGCTATGGCTCTGTTGCAAAGTATTTCTCTGAATTTTCTCCCGCTCTTCTGTGGTGACTTCTAATTCTCTTAAAAAGTGTTGCTTTGACACTTCAAATACTTCTTCGCTCATATCCGGGCGTTGAGCGTTTGCACCATAATCTGGGTCATTAACTTTAGAAGCAGTACGAAACTTTTTTCGAAACTGCCTAGTACATTTTTTTTGTTTGGTTTTGTTTGTCTCGAATATTTTTACATATTTACCAGATGGTTTCTTAAATATGAACCTGTTAACTGCAGTGATTGGTGTTTTGGTATTAAACGAAATGGCAGCAGCTGAGCACCTCTCTTGATAAGAGTTTCTTAAAGTAAAATTTATCCTTTTACCACCAACATATTTTGCTATAACTGAGTTAAATGTTTCAGCTATGTTGCTATCTACATCAAAAATCAGGCTTTTGGCATTTGATGCCAAATATGAAATGGATTGGCTCATTTTTAACCAAAGAGCGGTGTTTTGTAAAGATTGTGTCACATCTATATCTAGTTTATCAGTTGCAGGACATATCTGATCTACACAGTTAGTGTGATTTCCTAATGCGTGGTGTAGGGCATTATAAATATCTCCATTTAGATTAGATATCTTAACATCTTGAGAATCTTCTGCATGTTTTCTTAACTTTATTGACCGTACAACGTATCTTCTTAACTTCATAATTTTTGACTCTGTGAAAAGTTTTCTTTGTTGTAGAGGGATTTGAGTGTCTTTTATAAGAAGACGCAATTTAGTGCACAAGTTTCTTAACAGATGATTTCTACATTCAATCTTTTCCACTTTTATATTTTTATAGGGATTGCTAGACAAAATTTTTTTAATAGTGCTTGAATCCCCATCAGAAATCAGTTTTTCATATATCAAACCATGTGTATCCAGTGAAGTTTTGAAGCCTTCAACTAATGCAGCTGATTCCATACTTGATGAGCTTCCTGTGAAATTTTTGTAGCATTTATGTTCTTTAGGCTCGGTTTTGTTATTAGCCGCTCGAGCACATATCATACAGTACTTATTTTTGATTCCTAAGTACAACAGTTTTCCAGTATAAGCACCTATAATTGCTGCTGCACCAGAAGAAGCTGCATAGTTGTTGCGAAATGATCTTTTTGACCAGCAGCCATCAGCAATTACGGTTATCATGGGATTTCCATCGCTGTCGACGCTTCCAATCTCTTTTGCGTGTTTCGCTTCCTCTTCTCCTGCCTTCCACATTTCTTCTTCCGCCGTTTTATGAAACCAGTCATAAACGACTTGGCTTGTTTTGTTGTACAGTTGTTTTGACATAGCGGGTATATCAGTGTTTGTCGCTAATTCATTCAAATTTTGGAGGCCACAACCGATACTAATTATGCCCGCGACAATACCATGATTAACGTTGTAATTAGCTTCGGGATCATCGGTATCTATATTAAATTCTGCGTTACACAATTGGCATTTCATGCGCAGCGTTGAAATGAATCCTTTTCTTGTTTCACCGATGCATTTTAAATGTGAAAATCTGCATCCAAAGGAGTCATTACTGTGATCAGCAACTGCTTGCAGAGAATGCAAGAGATATTTAATAGAGACAATTCGACGTCCTTCTAAATCGTAATTCTCTTTTTTATGACACATGTCTTCACGTTCCACATCGAAGTCGAAGCAATCATCCTTTTCTCGTGCAGATAGCTGGCGCTGTAATAAAAAAAAGTAATAACTTAACCTTATATTTCCTTGAGTCAAATTCTATGTGCCCATATTTATTTTATTGTAAATACCTTAGATTTAACAGTTCTAAAAGGCAGTTCACTGCAGGCTTTACGTTTTCGCTCCTTTTTGGTGACCTAAAATGAATATAATTATTATCTTTCTTAAATAAGGCAAAACTGAAAATGTTTATTCATTCACATAAATAAAATACAATTTTAAAACAATTATAGTAGATATTAAATGTGTGAAGTTGCATTTAGAAACTATGGTTGTATAAAATTACAATTGCTGGCCATAGTTTCATTCTTGAATACGAAGAGGCTAGTAGCAACACAAAAATATGTGAATATTTACCGAGTTTTCATTTCGGGTTTTATTTGCTGCACCTTGATCTTTTGTCTCCATAGAATCACCAGTTGGCATAAAAATACTTCGAGAAGAAGTTTGAGGTTTGTGCTTTTGATCACTGAAACAAATACTATCATATATGAGCTAATATTGTATTTGCGTATGTATTTCAATACAAAAGGTAACAACAGATAATTTTACCATGACATAATATCATTTACTGGAGGGCAAGTATTGCTAATATTTGACATCGGTTGACGATCACATGACGTACTGGACCTGAAAAAATTAAGGTCACGTAAATTAATAACTGTCAATTACAATAGAACATATAATATACCCCAAATACTACCAAAAACCTCTTAAACAACCACCAACAACCGACAATCACCAACAACCACAAAAAATAGCAACAACCATGAACAAACTACCAACGACCCAAAAAACTACCAACAACCCACAAAAACTACCAACAAACCACAAACACTACCAACAAACCCAAAAAACTACCAACAACCCACAAAAACTACCAACAAACCACAAAAACTACCAACAAACCCCAAAAACTACCAACAACCAACAAAAACTACCTACAACCCCCTTAAACTACCAACAACCCTTCAAAACTACTAACGACCCCCAAAAACTACCAACAAGCCCAAAAGCTACCAACAGCCCTCAAAAACTACTAACGTCCCCTAAAAACTACCAACTACCTCCAAAAACTACCAACAACCCAAAAACTACCAACAACTCCAAAAATTACCAACAAACCTCAAAAACTACCAACAACCCTCAAAAATCCCCAAAAATTATCAATATCCTTTTATAGTATTCAACATACCTTATAAGTCTGTTCCTTTTCATCACTTCAACTTTTGCCTTATTTTTCTTTTTACTGACACAAGGATATTTCTTCTTTTTTCTGTCCATCTTTTTCTATATATTTCTTTTGGTAATAAATTTACCAAATGTAAAAATCAAATTCATATAATACACTTATTTTAATACACACTACAAGGAAAACGTAAACAAAATTTAATTCGGCAAATATAAAAGTCAATTAATCTAATACACTAAAACTAGAATCAATAAATACAAGTAAATGAAAATAAATTCAAGTAGAGCAACGTTCAACACAAACTACGCTCAGTCCATAAGAGCTGCGCGAGGGAAAGAGAGTGACTGTGCGAGCGAGAGGTCAAATAACGTTGAGCTGCAGAGCACACGTCCGAGCGCTGAGAAGCCTCAGCCAAACTGACGGAATTACAGGCGTCCTTTTGTTTATAAATGGGCATATAAGTTACAAAAGGTAAAAAGTACGTAAAAATGATTTTTTTTTAAATATATTTTTTTTTTTTGACTTAAGTATAGTTCATTTACATGTGGTTTTAAGTACGACCTTGTTACACTTTTACTTATAATAGAAAAAAATAATTATATTCAGTGGTAAAATTCATGAAATTACAACTTCATAGACCCGTCAAATAAGAAAATAGAATCATTTCTATAAAAAATGGCCAGATAAAATTATTCTAGACAATGTGGCAATAGATGTTATCTGAATACTTTTCTTGATTTTGTTATAGTTCTTAAGTTGCAAGGGCGTCAATAAGATCCTTTGGCGCGCGTCACCTAAACATAGGCATGTTTAGCGCCTAATAGAGGTATTAATTTAAACACTAAAATTAAATTAAAATCACTTAACGATAAGCTCAAATCATACACTTTAAAGAAATGTAAAATGTGTTTCACTTATTGCTTTTTAAATAACTATAAAACAATATTTGTTTGCTGTAAATTTTGCGAAATACGAGACGTGGCCCTTAAAGTGGTTCGATATCCATCCAAAAGTATTTTTATTGATTATGGTCGAAAGGAGTATAGTTTTACAGTGAATCAATTATGGTTAGCTTTAATATCGGTCTTTATTGGCGGCAAATCTTATCTGTTGAAGAAAAAAGTTGAGATTGATAGCAAAATTGTCTATTCAATATTTATCCATAATTTTTGAAGGCAAAATTATTTGATTAAAATATGCTATTATTATTAAACTCCTGTTGCCTTCAACATATGATTTACCGGTAATAAAGGTTGTTATTAAAGGTAACCACAAATATTTCATTGTAAAACTATAATTATACACTCTTTTCGACTATAATTTACAAAATTACTTTTGTATGGAAATCGAATCACCTTACTGGCAGACTTTAAATAGAAAAAGAAATCTAAGTACACGTCGAACACTTCATACAACAGCGTGCTAAACAGTGACACATACACAAGTTAACGTCTGTATATAACACACACACACACATATATGAAGTTATGTTCGGCGTCTGATTGCCGCTCGCTTGGGACGTCAAGGGACGTCAAATTCGAGCGACAAACGACAGGGCGAGCGCGGGGAGTGGGTGAGGAATCCGAGATAGGCGGGAGGCGGAGTGTCCGTTTTGTACTATTAATGCCTTCTGTGGTAGAAGTAGACATCTTACTATACTTACTATCGACAAGCTGTCGCGATCCGCTGAATTATGAAACGCCGCGAGATATATTTCAAACAGTACTCACATTCTCATCTGCTCTCCCTGAGCGCTAAGCTGCGCTAAGTAAGCAGCCTGCTTGCGATGGTGGTACATATGCACGCGCAGACAGGACGGGTTGCGCATGCGCTTCTGGCAGATGTCGCACTGTAGCGTGCCCTCTCGCGTGTCGTGCTTGTCGCGAATGTGCACCTTCAGATTGTAGCGGTTCGCGAAGAACCGGTGGCATGAGGGGCATTTCACGCCGCCGGTCTTGCAGTTCCAACCTTACGAACGGAGTACCAAACGTGACAACATAAAATGATGAAGCTGACAAGCGGACTGATCATGTTAATTGGAAATGAATTGACAGTATGGTTGATGTTTGTACATTTGAAATATGTGTTTGAAAATATATCTTGTATAATCATACAGGGTTACTGTAAGGGAATGCCGCTGTCTCGGTCGCGCGCGACTCTTTGTTTTAGAAATAAAATTATTGAAATAATGTTTGATAAATATTCACGTCACTCTATTTCTTGTAAACAGAGTGCGTGATCCATAATCATGGATTGTCACAAATATTGATATCATTGAAAATAACAGTTAGAAGTTAAAAAACTCAATGAGAGTTGAATTTGCCGTCACAAACTACCACTTAATTACGTAGCCTCTTGCGAGCGCTAATACGCAACTTTTGCATTAAAAAATCTACGATTTATGACATTTTGCGATATAAAAATAGCAGTTTCACGTTTGCGGGTTTCCAGTCGTAAAACGAGAGTAGTTGTTACACAGATAAACAACCACTAAAACCTAATTAGAATCCGTGCCACCAATGATAGCCGACGGCAACATTTTGTAAATAATTTAACAGGTACGCTATTGTCCGCCTGAATGCCAATGAAGTGCCTTGTTAATATATAAAATAAATATTGGAGGAGATTTCACACAACACCATCTAGCCACAAACTAAGCAAAGCTTGCACTGTGGGAACTAGATGGCTGATGGCATAAATACTTTTTTCTTGGTAATACATACTTTTGATAAATAGAGACACCCAGAACAAAACATCCGTGCTTATCACACAAAATGTTTATCCTGAATGGGGATCGAACCCACGACCTGGTATGAGGCGGACATACTACCAACTGAGCTATAAGGCCAGTCTATGATAGGATTTCAGTGGTGGCGTGGACTCTTAAAGATAACCCTGTATTTACTGAAAGTTTACATATTCGTCATGTACTATAACGCGAGATATTACGAAAAGTTCAACGGCCAAAAGTAAACAATTAATATTGGATTATGTAACATTAAGGTACAAATCTAAAAGATTCACCCTCATATAGCCGAGTTTAGTAGGAAAGTCAATTTCAAAATTACAAACATCATTTGCATTTAAAACAACAAATACAAAACAACAACGAAACCATGAAAAATCATAAAAAAAAACAATCCTAGCAATACTCACCGGACTCCTTGGCGGATTCTGGCAACACTAGCACGCTATGATACAGATCGTTGTCAAAATCGATTAGCGGTTCACTGTAATGGTGCAAAACAAAAACAACTAAATAAAGGAAATTAAACAATAACAAACGAATCAACAAATTATAACAGTGCAAGGTAAGAAAGCTTTACATTATCTGCATTGGCGTATCTAGATATACTTTATAGGGTGGGCCTGGCCCACCCGGTCCGCCCTTATATACGCTCATGCTTATCTGTATTCATATGATACAGATGACAAAACAATGATGATGATGATGATGATGAAATTGATAATGGTCGCGGCGATGGACGATAGCTTCAGTATCTGAATGGAAGGGTTTGCTAGAATATATATTATAATTAGTTATAAAATTCATTTGATCAATCTCACTAAATCAATAGTTTTTTGAGAAAGTACATCTTTAACACGCTATCTGATTTGAATATTTAGATTATTTCCGCTCAATATACATATATATAAGGATAAATTAGTGGTGTCTTCTAACATGACAAAATAGCGAACGAACCCTTCCGTTCAGTTTGCAAGCGCTGCGTATAATGAATGCAATCGAAAACAGGACTGGTTGCCATCTTTCCTTTCCCTTTTTAGGGTTCCGTAGTAAACAAGGAATTTAGTTTCACCAGTTAAATTATAGTTTAGCCGTGTCCGTCTGTGTGTCTGTTCGCGGCTTTGCACTTGGCTATTAGTACTAGAAAGCTGTAATTTTATGGACATATATTAATCAAGCCAAAAAAGTCGTAGAATAAATTCTAGAATTATTTTTCTGAGAAAAACATGGTAGTAGCATATAATGATGCAATTGAAAGAAAACTATCGCGGCTAAGTAGGCTTTACTGGTTAACGAATAATAGTCGATTAATTTAGACAATTCAAAAATAAATATTTAAGTATAGGTTAACTCGTTCATAGTAAATATAAGATAACCTGTTTTAAGTTCACATAAATTATGATGTATAACTACGGAACCACACATTGCGCGTGGCACGAAACTCACTTGGCCATTTATTTGTTTTAAGGACAAATACAATAATAACATTTTATAAGGCGCGTTTACATTGTAAGCTATAAATAGATTAAACTAGAAGCTATTTACATTTGATGCCTTAAAAGTTTTCGACCTTAATATGAGATGGCTGAAATGTTAATGAGTTTTTACTTGATATGTCGTAATTAATATTATTATTTGTTGATATCATCGGTTTTTTTTTTTGTAATTTTAGTTTATTTTGTTAATATTTGTAAGAGACACATTTAATTGTGTAATATTGCTTGAATCATTGAATGACATATTTTATACATAGATACTTTTTTGTTTATCATTTGACATGTAAGATATTGTTTGTTAAGAATAAATATGAATATGAACCTTTAATAGACAGGCAACGTGGACCAAGAAACAAAATGGACGTTAGTACCGTGAATAGATGTGATCGGATAAGAGTTCTTATCACTTTAGTATTTTTCCATAGGTGGCAGGAACGTTACTACATTTTTGAAAAACTATGAATATCTTGCAAATTCTGCGAAGTTTGACACTAAGCTGCAATAAAGCTTGGCGACGGCTAGTTGTCAATCAGTTACATTGACAAAGATAAATAATCGTATATCTTTCTCTGTCACGCTTGCTATAACTACATTACGCTGATTCAATAGGGAGTGAAAGAGAACGAAATGTGACGTACTTTATTGCTTTCTTTCTCTACGTAGGGAAACAAGCCTCCCTAATTAATGACAAGTGTTGCCATCTTCATATTGAGAGCTGCAACTTTACAGACCACCTTTAGCCTTAGCCACACTATCTAGCTGATAGCTCGCCTTAAGCATGCCTTTGTCCCAAGTCCTCAAAGCCCTCAAGTACATTCTTTATACATCTCGTCGCAACCAATGATGTATTATAGGTAGATATGTTTTCCCCGGCTCTGCGTGGCAAACCTCAAGTAAGGTATTTGCCCGACTTATAGAATACATAATATACGAAAGTACTAAATAATACAATATATATATACAACATAACTATAATAATATATATATATATATCTTAAGGATGTGGTCTTATCCTCGGAAATGCTGAGAACTGTCATTTGCCACGCTTTTAATTCACGTATTCAAAATGAGTATAACGTCTCCTTATATAATATCTCATTGGTCGCGACTGTGTGCTGTATCATCGAGACAAACCTGTCGTATCCGTGCTCCGTATTCTCAGCATGCGTTGGGCTGTGTGTGCTATCGTTCACGGGGCGGGGTTTTTTCTTCATGTTGTAATTGTTTTTGCTGGGCGTGTTTTTCAGCAACCTGCTTGGAATTATGTGTTTTTCAATGGACAGCGCTAGCGTGAAACGGTGGCGTTTGTTCGGAATCGATAGCTGAGGAACTTCTTCTTATTTGATATTACTAATATAATTATAGTTTAAAAAAATATTAAAAACCCGACTTCTAAATACGCAATCTCGTTTACGTGGATGACATTTTCCCAGTTTTTTTTATTTATAAAAAACAAAGTACTGAGCCGATCTCGTTAAAACTTATTTGGGACCACCAAGTGTACCTTTGTTGGGTGGGTAATACCCACCAAACAAAAAAGCGGAGTAATCGCTGTGTCTCTACCTTAATGGGAAAAAGCCGCAACGATTGTATGTATGTATGTAAAAAACTGAAACAACCGATTTCTAAATACGCAATTTGCCAAATTTGTCAAATTGGATGACATTTTTTTCAGTTAGTTGGTTTTAAAAACTAACTACTAAAAGAACCGATTTTGCCAAAATGTCTATAGGTGAAATCTGAGAGCATAACCTTTCAAATACAAAATCGGTTTATACATAACGGAGCTCTGTGGTAACAAATAGAAAAAAAAAAACTACAGAATTCGTAACCTTCTTCTTGAAATTGGACAAAAAAAGGATTTCTCGTTTACGAGTATAATATCGTCAAGTCTATAGAGGGAGTCGCAAAATGGATATGAGAAAAATAGTGAACGCATTTGAATTCAATAAATAAAATAATAATTATATTTTATTTCTTACAATAGTTTATATAATTGTTCAATCAGCTATCGACATCGACAAAAGGTCGTTTATGGCGATATCATACTTATCACTTGCCTCTAACAATCCCGCACAATACTGCTTCAAAGCGTAACATAGAAACAAGCATTAGTGTACAAAAGACAATAATAAAATCAAAACATTATTACTACTATAATACTGTGCCTAACTACATACATAAACTAAGTAACTAGTAACTATTCCAGTCAGTTATTTACCAGATAGGTGAAGTCTCTTCGTAAGATTAATTATTAATAGATAACATGTCAGTAACTTGTATATGCACGCGCAATCTCCGTACGGACTATAGAAATCAGAAGATCTTATTGCAGTGGTTTTAAGATTCATTTTCGAAAAGTATCGGGATGTCAACGATGCAACGTAATATAATACAAAAGTTTGATAATACCAGTAAGCAACAAAGGGCCGTGTCAATTACCGGTAGTGATGACACTCGGACAAATAATCAATTCGTCGCAGCAAATTAAAAATCTCTTATGTGCAATATTAATACAATCTTTATGCATACACGGGAGTTTGTAGATTCTATAACCACTCTAAAATACCTACAAAAAAACAGAATAAAATGTCAGGGCCCTTAGAGTCAGTCCACACGGCGTGTTGCGTCGTCGCAATGTAAATATTTTAACGCATAGACGGCCACACGGGCGCTGCGCCATAGCAGCGTTACTACAACGCAGTCGTGACGTTCCGTCGTCGCAGCGGCGACGCCGGAATGTCACGACTGAAAAAACGAATTGAGCTTGCGTATGTCCTACCTCCCTATCAACGCGAAACAACTGAACGCTGCCGTTCCGGCGTCGCAATGAGTACACCCCCGCCCGCTTCGTCTTGGGGGCTGCAGTTCCGTCGTGTGTGCGTTGCGTCGACGCAACGCGCCGTGTGAACACTATGATTATTAGTATGTAAAACGACGGAGCGACAGCGCTACGTCATACGCGACGCCGACGCAATGCGCCGTGTGGACCGGCTGTTATTCCGTATGACCATCGCCCGCGCTCACGTACGTGACGTGCGTGCATTGACAATGAAAATTAGCCTTTAAGTTTAAGAAGCCAAAGTCTAATTTTCATTGTAGACGCACAACGTCAAATTCACGTTATACGGCCGATGGTCATACGGAATAAGGGCCCAGGTGATTTTAGATTTACAAGGATGAAATGCCGGTATAAGTCAGTGTCATTATCGTCAATTTAGGGGAAGGTTTCCAAATTTACAACGGAAACAAATGTTCGGGGCAAATCCGGTAAAGGAGAAATTCTGATTTTGGATATAATTTATGGATTTTATCACTAAAACTGTACTTTGAACGAAGTTTATTATCCAATCCTTGGTGTTAGAGAGAACAAAACCCCGATTCTTGATAAGATCTTCAACTTCTTTATTATTATTATTTTTTCCATAACCGAGTGTGGTTTTGAAGGAATGCGAGTCAGACGTTTGGCAACACTGGCCATCATACTAGTAAAAATAGCTCAAAGGACTCGGAATCCAGAGCCGTTAAACAGTTAAAAAAAAAACTAGTAAAAAATACGGTGCCGTCAATCGTCGTTAAATAGAAGACCGCTATGTAGCGGCGCCGCCTCATAATGCAAAGAAAAACCGGCTTACTAATTCGGATTAGCTGTTCAAGCTAGTCTTCAATAATTTCAAATACATACAAATAAATAAATACATACAATATTAGTCCGTACGAAGTGTTGCTTAAGTTTTCTAACCTTAACGGCTGCTCGTAGAGAAGCATATACTCGTATCTCACTCTCTTTCTTACCCTTCATTTTTAAATAATCTATTAGGGCAAAGGCTTCTTCTTTCTATTTAAGAGCCTGTAGCTCGAAATCGTCCGTCTCGCGCGCACATGCTGAATATAATTATAAAATGATAACTAAATGATTTTCAAAAAAAACGTCACGCCAAACACTAGAGAGCAACATCACAAATTTTCGAAAAAAAAAAACAATCATTTTGATTCAAGTTAATTTTCATAAAATCATTATTACGTTGTGCAAAAATTCTTTTCATATATGAAAATTAATTTGGACCAAAACGGTTTTTATTAAAAAAAATGATATTAAAAAATTGTCTGTGGCTTGGAGTGACAATTTTTGTTATAAGTTCATTTAATCATTTTATATATTAAAAAATGTTGGTATGCACGAGCGAGACAGACGATTACGAACTATAGACTCATAAGTAAACAGCTTCCGTCCGGTCACTGTCCACGGTCTCCTTCCAGTCATGTTGGTCAAGCTTTTGCTAATATGAATCTAACCTTTTGAGCGGACTCCGTTGTTCCTCCTTGGCGTGTTCTGTTTCTGGCGAGGACTCTGTGGCGATGGTGTCTTCGCCGCCGGGCACCCACTCGACTTGGCTGTCGAGGAGCTCCTGGCGAGACGGAGATCGCGGCGGCTCTTCCATTTTGGGCTGTATTACCGGTGGTGGTGATTCACTTCGCTGTAATATCCAGAAGCAGTTTTAAAGCATCATAAGGCATATTACCAAATTATTGTAATGTTATTAGTGATACACATATTTGGAAAGTTAGTTATAAAGTGCAGTTAACAATAGCATATTTATTAATAATATTAATATTTATAAATAATAGGCTTCCGTGTTAAGGTTGCGGGATCCCATTCGTGTTACTACGGTGACTGACTGTTTGTGACACTTAAACTGCTGTAGATACACATCTCCAAATTGGTAAGATTATAGGGTTGACTCTGATGTAAATCAACAAATTATTGATGTAAATAAACACTGGTCAAGTGCGATAACTTTTGAAATAATGGGAAAATTTTGTACGAGACCTTCGAGATAAAACCTCCTTGTCGATTCCACAATGAAGTCGGTTAACAAGTATAAGTTTAGAAAACTCAAATACCTCCGACGAAAAAAATAGCTGGACCGATTTTGATGAAACACTCCCGACTAATACACCTTTCAAACGAAAAAAATCATAATCAAAATCGGTTCATCCGTTCGGGATGTACGATGCCACAGACAGACACACACAGACACGTCAAACTTATAACACCCCGTCGTTTTTGCGTCGGGGGTTAAAAAAGAAAGGATTTATGACAATTTAACGTTTCGCCGACAGTTGGTTGATATTCCTCCTGTATTATATGTGTATGCACAATGCTATTCTTAAAGCATAGAAATACATATAATATATGAGTAGTTACAAATATTCTAAGATAAAAAACACATTTTTGTTCTTGATACTGAGTGAACAGCTGTTCCGATGTGAAGTAGCGTCACTTCTCCACTTCTCCGAAATGACGACATACAGGCTTTTGGTAGCCCATTGAGCTTACGACTCTAACGACGAAATTGTCATTAAAGTCAAATATTTCGTATTCGAAGATTAGAAAATGTACAGATGTTTACACGATAATCATCAACATTTGACACTTGCAAAGAAAAACGTGTCTGTGGAACTCTGCGATTCTATAATCTGACACACTTCATTTAGGAATACAATGAAAATTTATACATTTTTAGAAATTATTCAAAAAGTAATAAAGAAATGTTTCTAAAATAATTATTGGACCAACTTGGGAGCTTTCCCTATACGTCAATTCAAGAAACACAAAAATTGGTTCACGAATGACCGAGTAAATCAGTGAACAAACATACAAAAAAAACATACAGACCAAATTGATAACCTCCTTCTTTTTGGAAGTCGGTTAAAAATAGATTCCATAAACCCACCTCTCTGCCCCCCGTAAGTCCTTTAACCTGCAACAACTCGGCTGTGTGCAGGAATCCTGGCAGCTCCTGTTGCCTCACGTGGACCTCTCCCCGGTACATAAACTGAAGTAGCTGCTTCAACTCTTGGTGAGCCACGTCCTTGAGGATCACTATCGGATGCTCGCACGGATTCGTCTGTAACGAGACAAGAACAACGTAAACATTTTATTCATGTAATCCGCCTTACTTTAGCTGCGGTTTTTAACTATTGACACAAAAGAAGGGTGTTATAAGATTGACGTGTGAATCTGTGTCTGTATGCGGCATCGCGGCTATAAAACGGATGGACCGATTTTGTACTAGTTTATTTTTTGTTTCAAAGATGATTTCATCGATCATGTTCTTAGCTATGTTGCATCAAAATCGGCGGAGCCGTTTATTTTTGTGGGGGGGTTGAGTTTTATTAATGTTGTATGGTTCCTGTACAAACGTATTTTTAATGATACATTTGTCGTTATCTTTAATACCGGTCTTTATTGGCGGCAAATATACTTTTGTATGGAAATCGTAGCAGCACCTTAACGCGAATTTCAAATTTCGTATTAAAATACCTTCGATGTGTTACTTATATATAACATACTAGGTATGCCCGTGGTAATACTCGCGTACTGATGAAAAACGGTGATAAGATAGAATACTTTTTAGGGTTCCGTACCCAAAGGGTAAAAACGGGACCCTATTACTAAGACTCCGCTGTCTGTCACCAAGATGTATCTCATGAACCGTTATAGTTAGACATTGAAATTTTCACATAAGATGAAATGAAATGAAATGAAACAATCGCGACTTCGTGCGCGAGTCCGACTCGCACCTGGCTGGTTTTATTTTTATATGTTTGTTCAGCGATTACTTTGCCAATTATGAATTGATTTTGTTGATTCTTCTTTTCATTGAAATGTAACAAAATTTTACGGAATTAAAGCGTATATTTTACATAACCTAACGTTTCAAAGAGTTTACAGCGTCCGTGGTTTCAGGTGAAAGAAGATGACAGTTTTCTTTTTTTGTCACGAAAATCTTAGAAAACAGATTCGTTTTTAGTTTGGTGGGTCACACTTTAGAGGCGGTACTTTGATTTTCATAACAAAACAACTGGAAAAATTACATCCAATTAAACGAATTGCGTATTTTGAAGTAGGTCTTTTCAGTTTATTAAATTTAATTATTTTAATATACAGAATTAGTAATTGTTAGATTGGATTATCAAGTATTAAAGATTTGTAATCTTAAAAAATAAGAGATAAATAAGAAAAAATTATAAAATCAGATTATAATTAATTTAATATTACAATCAGATGGACAATGACAAAGATACATCAATTTTTGTGAAGCATACGGAAAAACGATCGCTATAGCGGTGAAAAGAGACAGCAATCATGCCGTCGTGACGTAGTCATCCTCTCGATCACTCACGTGTACATGGTATCGATTAATGTATTCTGTGCTCACACACGCACACCTACGTAGAGTGAGTCTGCCGTCACGTTCTGACGTCGATTGCTATAACTGCAAATCGGATGCATTTTAAACGAAAACTTCAATAACTTCGATTTATTAATGGATTATACTCATTCATACAGAATAAAATAGTCAAAGTCCTAGTACACACACCTATAAACTGAGAATTTAAATATCTCTTGCGTGCATGATTTTTACACAATTTTAATACCTGTCGTTTTTCTTCAACATTCTTTAGCGACTTCTGCACAAAACAGCCCAAGCGGGACTTCAGTGCAGGCCTCATCGCCCCCAACTCAAATTAGAACTAGAATTAGCGACTTCTGCATTCATTATTTAAAATAACATAAACTTTGATATCTATCACTAAAGAGCCTGTCTGTAAAGAAACGTCAAATCTTACAATAATATTAAAATATATATACGCAATAAATCGGTAAAAAGTTGTTTAATATCAGTGAGTACATGAGTGGAACTCTCTGTCGCCTTTTTTGTTTCGTGATAACTACAATTTGGGAATTCTCAAGGCTAGAGTTAATGGATATCTTATAGATCGACGAACTCCATCCTCAGCTACAAGGTACGCTACTATCAGGTAAGCTACTATCAGGCAAGTTAGTGATCAAACTTAGATCCATTTCGTATTGAGAAAAGAGTAATAAACAGTCACCTTCATATACTACATAAAAATATGAATTTGAAGGTGACTTCCTAATAAAACACTGACAGACTGAACTTTCGCATTTATAATAACACGTAGAAACCATTATATATATTCTATGTGCAAAGTGCACGAGAGGCATTTCATCTCTGCCCTTTGAATTCTAATCGATTACGTCTAGACAGAGGCAGGACATATAGGGCACATAGGGCATATCTATATCACATTCATCCCGGCTGGTTGCCACGGTGACAGACTACCCTTTTACCCCCTATTTTTGCAGCCTGTCTACCCTCACCTTACCCCTTGCTAATTAATTATTAGCGAAGTCAGAAACATTGTATGGGGTTTATTTTTCTATTTTAATGGCAATCAAGAGGCGAGAAGAGGCTGTTAAGGCGTTAAGGTGGGCGTCACAATTGAATCGCTCGCAGACAATTTATATTTTTACATATACGTTTATTGAATGTATATACATTTGAAAATATCTGTTAATATCTGTTGACAATATCTGTTACGTGTTTTGATCGAAATAACTTACAAAGTGTTATTTTATGTTTACAATTTATTACGTGATAAATAACAATAAACATACATACAAAAAATGGTTGTCTGTAAAGTCGGTTTACGGACGATAACTTTACGTGATAACGTCATGATAGATGCGTCATAAGCCGAACGCTTAGGCCGATCGTGCCTCTCTATCGCTTGTTTCGCGCTCTCGCTTACACGCTCGGCTCAGGCGGAACGTGACAATGAGTCATGCTTTTTCGTGCGTGCAGCCGGCGTTCATCGATTTATAAGACGTTATCACGTCAATAAACTCCAATGAATTGCGAACCCTTTCCGACCTTCGAAGTCAGTTAAAAATTAAAAATAATACTCGGCTGAGTAGCAAAATTAAAACACAAAAACGCGCGTCGGAACGGACATTTTAAATTCATTAAGGCGGCAGCCTAGTCCGTCCAGAGACCGTCTGACTTGCGATCCGCAGGTCCTGGGTTCGAATACCACGGCACGCACCTCTGTCTTTCGAAGTTATGTGCGTATTGTTGATTGCCGGCGATTTCAAACGGTGAAGGAAAACATCGCGAGGAAACCTACATGTCTGAGAGTTCTCAATGATCTTGAAGATGTGTGAAGTCTGCCAACCCGCACTTGGCCAGCGTGGCAGACTATGGCCTAACCCTTCTCATAATAAGAAGTTTGTATAAACAGGGCTGACTAAAAAAAAAGGCGTGTAAGGTTCAGAAGACTATAATATAATCGCATATATTCTACCAATATCGCTTTCTTTCTTGGCGGTAAGAGATAAACATTGAACCACAAATATTAATATTTATAAAGTTGAGCTCTACGACTTCTGTGTCCTGTCCATGCTATGCCATTTGAAAAATGACATTGACACACATAAGGCTAAGGCCGCACTACGGTTAAACCGCAGCGGTTTTTAACCGCGTGAGTTTATGAAACAGGAAAACGAATACAAGCGGCCGCACTTGCGATTTTTCCCCGCGACTGATTTAGTACCGTCTCGAGCGGTTTCGCGGTTTATAGCGGTTACCGCTCGCGGGAAAAAACCGTAGTGCGGCCTAGGCCTAAGACGTCGGGCTCGGACGAAGGGGTTTTCTGAAACACTGACGGACCAGACGCACTCCCGGGAAACCCAGACTGAAGTGTATATATATATAACCTAATAAACACATTTTTATTTGCTTGTTACTGCTATACATGAAATTGAAAACGCGCTTTCATGCAAGAGCAGCGTTCAACCATGATTTGAAAAGCGGGCGACCCGCCACACATGAGACAAGCCGTAGCCGATTTTGAGTCAGAGAAGAGATTTTCAGAGAGCACTCGTATAATATAGGGTGTTATTGCATTTTTAAAGCAATTTAAAACTTTCTAAATAAGTAGAGAAATATCAAATAAAAACGAAAATAATTACTGCACCAGCGATGATTCTCGACATTCCCAACTACGAGGTATGAAAAGAGTGACAAGAGGACTACCTTACAGTGGGGACAATAGCAGCTGAAAATGAACTAAAATGGAAACATGCTAACAAGAAAAAAAACTTGAGCTTATGAAAAGAAAAATATAACCATTCACATGACAAAGAAGCTACCTTATGAAATATTTTCCAACCACTTGTTGTGCTTTCCACCTAAGGACGTAGATGTATCTAGTATAATATATGAAAGACCTCCACTAACGTAATATATATTACTAGTAAATTAATAACAAACCTTTGAACTACCCACCAACGCCGAAATCATATTCAATATATGAATATATAAAATAGGGAAATCCTATTTAAATAAAGGTGCGCTTAGAATAATCGAAAATATACAGTGTTATACGACGGACATATGAATGTATAGTATAGGGATAAACCTAATCAAAAATAAAAATACTCACATTGAATGCAGAGGTCAGGTCCCAGGATGTGAGGTGCAGCTACTAGAGGCCTTTATAAACTAGGCTGCAGCTAACACTCCACAATCATCGCGCATGCGCCGAAGATTTAAAAAGACACACTACACGAGTCCAGCAGTATGCGAAATTCAAGCCGATGGTCTAAATATAAATAAAACCAAAGCCACTACTAATAAGTAGCATGCGCAGCATTCAGATAAACGTCAGCAATCATAAAATAAAAATTGGCCAAGACCGCGTCGAGATACGCGTATAATAGGGTTCCGTAGCTAATGCCGTAATTTAAAAGAAAATTACTTGGAGAGGATTTGTTTAGACTACTTTGCGAAAAGGTCAATGACCTCAGTACTATAATGATTTTAGTGTTTTATATATTTATATCTAAAAGTAATAATGATGAGAATAAAATTATATATGGAGACTTATATTTTATGTACATCGATTATTAGTAATTTTATTTTTAAATTTCAGTGGCCAACTTTGCTAAATTGACTACTTCAGTTAAACAGCTATTAAATAAAGCGACAATACCTAATGTCCAGTACATACATAATGTACAGACAATACATAATGTACAGTACCTAATGCAAAATGTGGTTAGTACGACTTACTACATAAGATGGACTAGATACCAACATGATTTTCAGCATCCAGCACTAGGTGTGAACACTGTGATAATAGATTGATTTTATGTAAAAATGTTAGTTAGGATGTAATATAGAAACATACATACCCACTTACATATATGTATACATTCGAAAAACATAACCTACATTTTGCGCAGTCGCATAAAACACTGAAAAATCCTTAAAATTTTAAAAAATTACAAAAGTCGAAAAGCAATTTAACTACGCAAATGGAAAAAAAGTTCTGATATTTGATGTAGGTCAACGATCTTTATGTACTATGTAGGTTTGTAGGTATATAAAATGACAAAAAAGCTGAGATATATTTCGTTTGCGCCAGGACTGGGTGGGTCACAGATGATGAGATTCTTCTTTATCTGAATCAAAATCTAATTTTGTGACCAACATGTGCGACTGAGCAGAATTTACGTATAGATTACACGTGGATACATCGCGGGTCGAATCTGGTTTTGACTGGCTGGAAAATTCTAGCATTAATGTCTTTAACATGCATATTCTTTTAAGCTCGACTTTTTTATCTCTTTCTACTATCTTAGGTAAATTTCTGCAGTATCACTTCCAATCTGAAATTACCGTATTTTTCCAGCAATTGCGGTACAATATGACGCTATAAGCACAGAAGATTTTTATAGTACTTACTACATACAGATCGGCCAATCTCCGCCTAGCGAAGGCTGTCACTTAAAAAAAAAACTCTGTGAACCGTAAAAAAATGTCAAAAGTGTCCGCCGTTTATAATCCTGTTCTAAACAGTATTACCGTCAAAACAACATTTGCGCATGTGTCATGTCACTGATGTCAGTTGATGACATCGAGTGCTTGAAGCGCTGCTTCATCCTGAAGTACTGATAAACTCGTTGCATGTTAAAAGCGCTGAGAAACCAATAGATATCACGACGAGCGACAACCATAACATAAGCAGTGTGTGTGCATATAAAAACATAAACTTTCGCATGTGTTACAAAATAGTGAGGGTTTGTAGTGTTCGACGTTTGCTGTAAGTGTTCTAATCGATATCGAGTCACATTAGTGATGATGGGGCGTCCTGCGGTGCGATTTTTGAATCGCTCAAAAGCAATTCCATGCGAATTTGCGACTCCCGAACAATATCAACAATATTTTCGTAGAATTTCTTATTTATATTTTTATAATTCAAATGATTGAGATCATTCGTTACATTAGCGAGTTATGTGAATGATTGCGAGCAAACGAATTCTTGAATATCGTCCGAAACAAAGTCATATCCGTATGCGACATTAGAACGATAAAAAAATTGAGCCCCTGGTCGAAAGCCCACGCGAGTCAAGTGCTTATTTAGGCGTAGGTACTAACACCTGCGTCGTTCGCCGCGCACTGTATTGTAGGAGGTATTGAGACACCGTACTGTTTGTTTGTATACAGCTACTAATATTCTTACCACCGTACTATACTAATACATAGAAGCTATACAATGCAATTAATTGAACAGCATCCACACTATTTACTCTCTATAGATACGCATCACGCACACTGACAAATTATTGGAAATGCTATTTCCTTGTACCTGGGAACGGGGGAAGGGGGCAGGGGGACGATGAGGGGTAATAAATCAATAATGCACCTGTGCAAGCATTGTATATTACCTCTTTGCTTTAATAAAGAGTTAAATCCGAATTTTTTTTCTTATTTTGATAATTAAAAGGGCCGCATTCGATTTTATTTATCAAAAAAAGTGGTATTTTGTATGGGTCAAATGGCGAAGCTGAAAGTGAAAAAGACAGCACTGCTGTATCAGTTCGCAATATCACATTGTCACTTTTTGCTTTGATTCAAGATAGCACACTGTCGAAGCAAAAAGGCGATAAATGACTGACGACTTGTTTGGCTCAGTGGAAACGCGTTAGGAGCGAAAGCTCCCGGGTTCGATTCCAATTGAGCATACGAATAATGAATTTAAATATATACTAAGGGACTACTGAAGACTACTGAAGACACTAAATGACCTAAGGACTTTTGAAGACAACCCTCAGAGGGTTGTCTTCAGGAACAAAAAAATACACAGAAGTATAACGGAGAGATTTTGTAAATTTAAAAAAATCGTAAGAGAAAAATAGTTGGTTAAGGTGCGATTTCGAGGCACGCAGCAGGCTGCAGTCGCAAGATGCAAGTACAGCGGTTGCCTTGTAGTTATCGCATCGGCGCTACTGGTTGTATGTATTTTTATGATATGAGTTCCAAGTTAGGCAGCCGCTGCTACAGTTTGCAGTTGTGATGCTCGAAATAGCACCTTTATGTTATATACTATATATTTTTTATCACAGAATTAGCCCCCAATGCCTAGCCTATTAAAAATAATTCTGTATCATTAAAAAGAAAACAAAATACGCAAATTCAAAGGAAGTTACATATACACATACTACCTGCAAAATAGGTATGTATAACTAAATCCTTGAGACAATGTCATAAGTACGAATCTAACGACAATTCGCATTCCAAAATTTGTTATCATTACTCATACTCTGAAAGTAGGTCTGAAGTTGCCTGAGGAGCGGGTTGAAAGTAATACTTTCAGCCCTAGGGAGAATTGCTTTCAACTGCCAGCTGTCAAATTTAAAAAAAAACTAGTTCTATTTTCACGTTTCTATTGAGCCATGTCCAACTTTCTTTAAAACCACTCAATTACAGCGCGATGTAAAATTGAAATAACATAAAGATAAGTATTGATTAAAGAATATATATTTTATAAACTTTAAATAAACTTATCGTACCAAAGTTTTTGATCTATGTAAAATAAAATTTACTCATTTTTTCTGTAGCTAATTCGTGTTTTTATTTTTACTTTCCTTGTATTCGTAATGAAAAGCACAGTGTTTACCTCGGGTTAAAGACTTATTTAGCCCCTCGAACTATTGGCGCCCTCACTTCGTTCGTGCGTCAAACCCCGTCTCGGGACTAAATAAGTTACTTTCACCCCTAGGGAAACAATGTACTATTTCAAAACCTTTTTATCAACAATGAGGCAATGAGCTTTTTTATCAGCTAGAGAAGTAATGTGGCATTGAGGGCGTTGCTGTCTTTATTGCATTAGTTTGTTCAGTCGAGACTACAGAATACTACCAGACGTTAATAGTTCCTCTTTTTAAGCGACTTCGAAAAAGGAGGTTATCAATTCGTACCGTATATTTTTTTTGTCACGATATCATTATAAGTAAATAGAGTCTAGAAACAAGCCACTGCAGTACGTTGAGAGTCGACAGAGACACGTAAAGTGGTTTCGCTAATTTCATTATTTGCAAAATTCGAATTCGAAATTTATTTACAACCAGTATGTGTTACCAGTGATGACTTACGGCACTGAAACGTGGTCCCTAACTATGGGCCTTATAAGGAAGCTCAAGGTCGCGCAACGAGCTATGGAGAGGGCTATGCTCGGTGTCACTACGAGATCGAATAAGAAATGAAGAGATACGTAGACGTACAAAAGTCACCGATATAGCACAACGGATTAGCAACTTGAAATGGCAGTGGGCAGGGCACATAGCACGTAGAACTGATGGCCGATGGGGCCGAAAGGTTCTCGAGTGGAGACCACGCACCGGCAAGCGCTGCGTAGGAAGACCAGCCACGAGATGGGCAGATGACCTCATACAAGTGGCGGGAAGACGCTGGATGCAACCCGCTTCCAATCAGTCTTTTTGGAAATCCATGGGGGAGGCCTATGTCCAGTAGTGGACTTCTTATGGCTTAAATGATGATGATGATGATGAAAATTCGGTATATTAAACTCAGTAGCCCTTTGAATAGTTCTGGTGGAAATATTCGTTTTCCTAGACAAGATAGTTGCTTCGGCGTAATCAGCTGGCCTAGGTATAAGTGGCAAGTTTCGAAGCGTTTCTAATTCTAAAAACGCCCTTGTAGTTCGTCACGTGACATTTGGTTACTTTATGTCAATCCCATACATTTCCTTATCTATTCTACTGACGTCCACGAACTTAGAATAGAAAGTCACTTGTCTAACTCTGCAGAATTGCTTAAGCGTGAATCGACGAAGCGACCGTTACATTCGTCTTTGCCTGGACCTGACACATCGCAACTTTGCGATTATATTTTGTTATTTTGAGCAATTATATTATGGTTTGTTAATAGATATACAATCATGGACATATATGGGAGGGGGGTGGTGGATTAGGGGGTCCCTTAGCATCAAACAAAACAAAAGATGACTGATAAATACACATATTTATAGTATACTTTTATATTGAACAAAAGCACGTTAAGCCTATAGTGTCTTGTTGATAACGTTTCTGTTCAAAGAGTAATTTAATCTAGTTTTTTTTTCAGAATGCAAAGTAAGTTTTTTTTTTTGCAAAAAGAAAAACGAAACCCTAAAGAAGACGGATGAATTGGATGCATAGGCAGATTCAGAAGGCGTGGTAACACGTGCATGTGCACATTTTTTCATAGGTGAAGGCAGGAGCATGTTAAATGCTTAATGTTTTATTTGAAATTGACCAACCAAGAAAAAATTCTACGCTCGCGCGCTCGCGAATATATAAAATACTTTTCATCCATTAATCAGCTCGGTGAAGGTCGTCCTATAGCGGGATCTTAGAACAATAATTATGTGTTTTAATTCTAGAGCCATGGGCCTTCCGGACGCATTCTAATACGAGTTAAAATGCATATCACTACCCAAATGATGATGAAAAACATTGAAAAGTTTTATGTTCTCTTCACTCGTGCATAATAAAAAACAATCTTTTGTACATTTGGCGAATGGCAGTACTGAGAGCATATTAACACTAGCAAAATAGGATATCAAATCATTACCCAAGAATTTATAAACTTCATAATTTGTGTGCTTGTTTCGTTCGCGCATTATTATATTTTGTTTATTAAAGCCATTAAAGTGCCGTAAGCTCGCTAAAGGGAAGTAAAAATTATATCACCACTAATTGACCGTCGCCTATGGACATCTTGTGTGTCTGTCTAATGTCTGTACCATCATAGTTCTCAAATGGATGGATCGATTTTGATGTAGTTTTATTTTTGATTGAAAGAGGAGTAAGGAGTTCATTTAGCTATGTTTCATTAAACGGTTCAGCCGTTTTTGTCGGGGGTTTTTGAGTTTTCTAAACTTGACATACCTGCAGTTATTCAAGACCGCTCCGTATCTGAGCCATATGTGAATCGTCCCCATCGCCCGCCATCTTTTTTTGATTCAGTCATTTCTAAGTCATACAATTGACACATTTGATGAAACGTGACACGTCCTTCACTCGTTACTAAATCAAAAAAACCGGACAAGTGCGAGTCAGACTCGCCCACCGAGGGTTCCTTACAAATTAGAAAATAAAAGGGGGAAATCATATTTTTTTTTATATTTTCCATCTTAAACCGAAAAGTATACATAGTAAAAATATTTAAAAACCTGTTTTAACTTATGATAATTAAGCTCTTTCATATGATACCCCACATGATACTGTTAAAGAACTTGAAAATTTGGACCCTCATTCTTTGCGTAAAGACACTATTTTTTGTGATTAAATTAAAAATGTCCCGTTTTCGGATTTTTTCCTATATGTGTACTATAACATAATGCTTCTTGCCAAATTTCATTGTTCTAGGTCAACGGAAAGTACCCTATAGGTTTTGATTCCCTTGTGAGTGTCGAAATGTGCGTTTTTAGGGTTCCGTACCTCAATAGGAAAAAACGGAACCCTTATAGGATCACTTTGCTGTCCGTCTGTCCGTCCGTCGCACGCATGATAAATGATGAAATGATAGCAGCGGACAGGAAATGCTTCGCAAAAGGTTCAGTTACGGATCGGTTTTGATTAACTGAATTGCCCCCCAGTTTTCCAATTACATTATCAATTTTAGTATGTAATGTGATTTGTGAATATATTTCCCATCATTCAAAGCTCAGCGAATTGCGTAACTTTGTATGTGCGAAAATCGAAGTATTTCTGTATAGGGCGACATCTCCGAAGTAATTTCCGGGCAAAACAAAATTTAACATCGAACATTTCAATGAGCGAGCGCATTTTATACCACACAAGGGTTGAGAGGGTTGACAAACTTAACTTTCGACATTACGATACTTTCAGACGACGCGAGTCTCGAACAAGTGTCGCCAAGGAGTATTTCACATACACTTGTATAGTGAGTCGCATACTTGATACCGGGATCGTACGTATTCGTTACTTGTCTTGCGATAATCGTCTGTCAGTCGCCCGCGTGTCGCGTCACTTATTACTCGGTGAAATGACGACGGAACAGCTGTTAAATTAAATATTGAATTTGTTGAAGAAGGTCGAAATTCGAATGACATTTTCTAAGTATGACCTCTGAGTAGCAAACAAGTATTTTACAGGTACGCGATTGATATATCTCTTTCGTGTATCATAACGTATGTGCCTAACAGTTATGAAAATAATTATATATTTATTGCCTACCTTTAGTAAATTTTGACAAAGAAACTAGTATTATACTGTTTGATAGAATATTTTTGGTAAATACCTACTAACATTTTAAATTTTTTGTTATGATAGCTACCCTTAAATGTTCAATCCCATACATTTACATTCATATTCTACAGGTCTGGCGTTCACGAAATTAGAATGTAACTTGTCTAGCCTTGTGAGATTGATGGGCATCCTGAATATATAGGATTGACTACGCAAACACTGAAGCGTTTCTTGTAGGAGCCAGTTTTCATGTTGATTTTTGTTCTATGACAGCTATAGAAAATACCACTTATCAAGATACATCTAGAGATACTTTAAACAAATTTTAAAAAAATAGGTTTTCCTTTTCTCAGCTTGGTATATACATATATTTCATATAAGCCCACGTTAAAGTTGCTTCGACGATACGTCTCATTTATATGGGAGCCTACCTTTAATGAAATTTTTCAGTTAAACTTTTGTATAGCCGTTTCATAGAACAGTATTATTAACTACTAAGTGCAAGTTACATCACAATCGATGGAGTCGTTTTTGAAATATTATGGTTGTATTTCCGTGCTTTTTTCATTTTTAGTTGGTACTCATATGGCAGCTACCCTTAAATGAGAACCGAGAAAAATGAAAACTACATAACAAAATAATTCCAGTAGGCAAATTTATGTTAAAAAAAAAAACGGACAAGTGCGAGTCAGACTCGCCCACCGAGGGTTCCGTACAAACTAAATAAAAGGGGGAAATCATATTTTTTTTTATATTTTCCGTCATAAACCGAAAAATATACATCGTAAAAATATTTAAAAACCTGTTTTAGCTTATGCTAATGAGGCTCTTTCATAGGATACCCCACATGATACGGTTAATTCACTTTAAAATTTGGGCCCTCATTCCTTGCAATAGAGACACTATTTTTTGTGATTAAATTAAAAATGTCCAGTTTTCGGATTTTTTCCTATATGTGTACTCTAACACAATGCTTCTTGCCAAATTTCATAGTTCTAGGTCAACGGGAAGTACCCCATACGTTTTGATTCCCTTGTGAGTGTCGAAATGTGCGTTTTTTACGACATATTCGGCTATAACTTAAAAAAAAAGAAAAAAAAAAAAAAAAAAAAAAAAAAAAAAAAAAGTGAAAAAAAAAAAAAAAATGTTGAAAAGTGAGTAATTTTATTTTTCTTTCTGCAGCAAGATACTATGGATTTGCATATATGGTTTTAATTTCAACTCGATACCTTCACGCATTCCCGAGATACAGGTCTTGACACCCAGACAGACGGACAGACGGACAACAAAGTGATCCTATAAGGGTTCCGTTTTTTTCCTTTTGAGGTACGAAACCCTAAAAAACAGTGTTACCTGACCTCAGCCTGACACACGTCGTATTGGCAACGATAGGGTTGTGTGCTAATATTTCAAAAACGGCTGGACCAATTTTGATGAAAATTTGCATGTTGTGAGAATTATCTTGTGTTGTACTTTTCATTTTGATTGTCTGTTACTTAAGCTGCCATAGAACAAAAAAATTAACTATCTCAAAAATTGTTACACTGATTTTGATGAAAATTGGCAAGCAGTAAGTTCTATTTATGGTATGTACTATCAAATTGTTATATTATAAATTGCGTTGTCGAATTTCGTTACGCAAAAAAAGCTCCAAGTTTTGCGCAATTTTCCTATATATTCAAGACGCCTATTAATCACGGAATCATCTAATATAGGTCTCATTTTGGTAATCGATGAGGTATATACTTTTTGCAGTGCGCTCCCAGTGTTCATATAATATAGTATATGGGTCAATTGTTTAAAAAAAAACAAATAGTGTCATATATTTCATAATCAATAACTATCAACAATATATCGAACAACCACAATAGTGAAAACAGTGTGTAATAAAACCTGACCTGATCTTAATAAGCGACAAAATTTTGTTTTATTGTCTATGCCTTTACTTTTTATTGTGATAGGTTGAAAACGTGTTATTAGTTAGTACCTCAAGTTCAAGAACTAGTTATTAAAAAAAAAGTTATTTCAACTATACACACTCAAACACCTTCTCACATACATTTTTGACTATATAGTAGTAAAGATTAGACATAAATTTAAAAACTATGGGCCTTACCGAAAAACGTTACTTAATTTTAACCGACGTCTTAAGTTCTCTGTCTTCTTTCTGCAAGTGTCATTACGTGTCAATCAGAAGTTGACAAAATATGTTAAGCATTGCTTAAAGTTAAGCAATGTTTTTCGATAAGGCAGTTAGTGTGCATTGGACTGTTAAGAGCAAGTATGATATGCTTATTATAAGGCGAAAAACTCTTGAGCTTTGAATTCTTCATCTAATTACATTAACTTTTATAGAATTTCATAAAAAGAAAATGTGTCATAAATGTGTGTTCATGTCATATGTTACTCATATATCTATTTTATAACAGTGTTGACTTTTTAAAGCAAGTCCTCTATTGTTAAATCATTATAATATCAACATTTCCTAACATGAGTGCAACTCTCAATTATAGGAACTTGTTTACCATCATTGTCCACACCATCTCTTAACACCAGGTGAGCTCTGCCTGTGAAAGCAAGATATCACAGAACAAACTTCTACAAAAAAAACATGTTTTAATGTATTAGGGTGGTTTCAATAAGTTTTTGTATTGTATCATTAATATCATTGATGTTGTTCTAGTTTGATAAGAAAATATTACTTAAATATTAATAAAAAAAACAATGAACTTTAAATATAATAATTTGTTATTAGTAGCGGTAGGTAAAATAAAGTAGTGCAATACAGGTTCTTATTTCTTAGGATACTTTCTGAGAATTCTATACTGTGTGGAAAAATTCAGGGTAATATAAAACCTCTGACCTGCATCAGTATTCACTATCCCTTTATTTATTCATTTTGAAAAGTATTTACTCGTTTTGTTTGAAACTAAAAATTGTAATCACAAAACATCGTTGTTCATTTAAATTTCACGCACACTTTACTGCTATTGTAACACCAAATTTTTGTATTATAAAGTATGTCAGATCCTTTTACATACTATGAGTGATAAACCTACCTAATTTCGTTCAAATCAGCCCAGAAATTTGTATAAAATCGTTGAAATGTTTATATTTTAAACTTAAAAAGTCCATATTTTGAAAACTACTGAACCGATTTTGAATTTTTGTATTACGACTTCAAGTGTCTGTGTAATACGTGGACAAACAAGCAAATATACAAACATACATACACTTACGAAATTTGGCACACGTGTTTAGAAGCTGGTATAGACTAACTTATACTAAAAACTGTGCAGTTCTGACAATATTACATACATACAGGTCTATTTGATAACCTCCTTTTTTTAAAGTCGGCATAAAGATATAAATAATTAGTGAACATTTCAGACAACACCATCTAGCCCAAACTAAGCACAGCTTGTACTATGGGAACTAGATGACTGATAGAATATATATACACTATTTTTTGTAAATACATACTTAAAATATATATAAGTATATAGAAACACCCAGACACAGAACAAACATTTATGCTCATCACATAAAATGTTTGTCCTGGGTGGGAATTGAACCTACGGCCTACAGCTTAGCAGGCAGACATACTACCAACTAAGCTGTGGGGCCAGTCATCTATACTTTAACCAACCAAATCAAACTATTTTCTATGTTTGGACTTCAATATTTAAGTCCAATGAGACAATGTAATGTGTTAGGTATTCTAAATAATATTACATGTTAAATATCATGTGTCAATAAATTTAACTGGCAGCACTGCAAATATTTAGATGAAGTGTACTTTTTAACTTATAATTGCCTTTATAAATTTGATAAACCATAAAATTAACATGAAATAAAGCCTACTATTAAGAAACTTTGATGTGATCTCCATAGTTAGTGGCTAACAAAAAAAAAACACTTAGATAATTCTTGCAGTGGTTGGAAATTCAATTGCAAATAAATAAATATAAAAATGAAGTAATGGTGACTGAATCAGTTGTGCTTTAACCCCCTACTAGAAAAGATGGGTGTTTATGTGTGTATCTGTATATCTCTGTCTGTGGTAAGCCTATTATCATACAATAGCTTTCAAACAGATGGAGTAATTTTGATGTAGTTTTTTTGTTTGAAAGAATATTCAGAGTATAAGGATTCTGTTTTTCCATTTAGACATAGAACCCTAAAATGCTCAAGCTCAGATCTCTTTTTTTTGTGCTTAAAACGTTTTTATTAAATAACAGGTTTGTATCAAGCAATGATGATATACATAGTGCTAATGCCTATTTCCCAGTAACTGAAATACACTCATTAGACAACTAATAGAGATTAGCGAAGTTGTCACACGATTGCATTTCTGGTCGATTGTGAGCAAATGCGGCACCCATTTTGCGGAAAGCTTTCTCACGCCCAAGTGATAATTCAAAATTGAAACTACTGAGTCATGTGAGATGCCTATGGCTTCCACAATCTCTAGCACTTTCAATCTCTGATCGGCTAACACCATATCGTGATTCTTTTCAATTGCTTCGGGTGTAGAGACCTCAACTGGGCGTCCAGAATGTTCAGCATCTTCGGTGCTTGTATGGCCACAACGAAATTCAGTAAACCACTTTTTTACCCTATAAATTGATGGTGCAGAGTTCTCGCAGTATTTGTCAAGCTTAGCCTTGGTTTGAGTCATGGATATTTTCCGAAAAAAATAATGCTTAATGAGCTCACGAAATTATTTTTTTTCCATTTTCTCTTTAAATCACGCTGTAGTCTGCTATAAATGGCTGTTAAACATAAACCAAATGACGCAGCTTGTTCAAGTTTTCGCAGGAGTCAACTAATAAATGCCTTTTGACAGGAGCACAGTTGCCTTTTCAGTTAAGAGGCGAGAAATTAAAAAAGTCGCTGACTTATTGACCCGCCCTCGTACATTCAATA
Source organism: Lycia hirtaria (assembly GCA_947563715.1). Taxonomy (NCBI): domain Eukaryota; kingdom Metazoa; phylum Arthropoda; class Insecta; order Lepidoptera; family Geometridae; genus Lycia; species Lycia hirtaria. The sequence continues at coordinate 19,905,248 of OX387386.1, forward strand.
ATACATGATTACAGGGTCTGAATTTGGACCTTTCTCTTCATCCCCTTTTATAATATCTTTATAATATAGAGATAAATATGTTATCATATTGCTTAGTAATATAATAATTCACACTGTCTAACCAGATTATATCATACCATTTCACTAATCAATTCTCGCATGGAATGCTATGTTCATATGATTATATAATTCTTATTGCAAGTAATGTTAGTGAAATTGTAGAAGAAAACTTGATTTGATCAAGTTGGCATTTGCTGTAATCCATCACAACGCACCCGCCAAAAATAATAGTTGAGCAAATGAGTGAGATGTGAAAGGTTTTAAATTGTTTATTGGGAATATAAGCAAGATAAAGCTGTGAAATAGTGTCTTTTTGTTTTCATGCTTTTTTCTAACAATTTTTTCTTTTATGATAGTGTTCATTGCTATGACTTAGTTGGGCACCTTATGCATCCCAGTACCAACATTTTCTAGATAGTACTGTAGATAAATTCATTTACAAGTAAAAACATCAAAGTACCATAAAGAAACATCTCAATATATCATAATAGGCTAGTAATATTACTTAGCCACAACAACACACCTTTGTCTCAGGATGATTCAAGTGAATAAATGATAATGCTACCTACCTAATCTCTGACTACTCATGCAGGCGACTTATCAGTCACAAAGGTCACTCCTTCAGTCCAAATTGAAAACATACAGCTAGGTATGTGTGACAATACCGCGTACGACTTAAGCAAAACACGGAGATAATATACTATGAAAAACAATGACTCATACCTTGAACAACTCCTTGAAGTAGGGACTGCACACGGAGAGGATGAGCTTGTGTGCGTGCACATACTGCCCCCCAGCTGCCAGGGTCACGTCCACCATATCTTCTCCTTCCAGTAGCGCGTGGAAAGACTGGGAAAGGTTCGAGTGGAAATCGTTCCATCTCAACGAAAACTGCTCCGGTATCGCCATCCTAACGGACTATTACCCTAAACACCGCGAATAATCACGTCTAAAGCTACCTGTACCACTTTCAGACTTACTACGCGTCCCTATGATAATTCATTACTGAAAACGCAAACAAGTATAAACTGCCTACGTATACGTTTAGAACTCGCCCGTATTTTCTAACCACATATTTCTTAAAACTAACGCATCGCAGCTACTCTGTAAGATTGTTTTAAGTTACACTTTTACTATTGGCTGGCATCGCAGATCAAAGCGATAAATATCAAAATGTCGCTTGGTTTTGTTCACGAATTCTTCACAATGCACCGTTCATTGTCCAACAAACAACGTAACGTCATGTCAGAAAGAAACACCATCAATGAAAAATTGTGCGAAATTTCTACAAAAAGAATCTTAGTTTACAGATATACAATTGTGTAAATTATTAATCGAGTATAATTTTATATAAAATATCTGATACTTTCAAGTACTATTCCAAAACACTCAATATAATTATAAAAAATAATGATTATTTCTATGAACTACAATTTCTACAAAAACAGGCTTACGGCTAGGCAAACATTTAAAAAAATGTAAATCAAGCCTCAAAAAATGATGCTATTCTCTCTCTCGTTCTAGAAACTACTAATGAAAAAAGACAAAAAATAAAACTTGCCAGCTACAATTAAACATAGAGTAAAAAAAATCAAAAATATTACATAAGCTGGGTCCATAATTTGGATATTAAATAATGTAAGATACATTCTTTGACGTTGTCAATTTTACCCGATTTTATAACGACGATAACGATAACGATAACGTACCTGCCAAAATTCTGACAAGTCTTTATTCATTCTATGATTTTAACATGCGTTTATAGTAACACTGATAAATTGTAAGCCCGGCTTAGGCAATTGACACTAGGAATAGAAGTTAAGTGCTATATTGGTTGCTTTCTCTCTCCACGAGTGCCTTATCTAAGAAAAAACAAACTAAGAGTCAGTCCACACGGCACGTTGCGTCGGCGTCGCGTCGTCGCAACGCAAATATTTTAACGTATAGACGGCCACACGGGCGCTGCGCCATCACAGCGTCACTACAACGCAGTCGTGACGTTCCGTCGTCGCAGCGGCGACGCCGGAACGTCACGAGAGAAAAAACTAAATGAGCTTGCGTATGTCCTTCCGTATCAACGCACAAACAACTGAGCGCTGCCCTTCCGGCGTCGCAATGAGTACACCCCCGTCCGCTTCGTCTCGGGGGCTGCAGTTCCGTCGTGTGTGCATAGCGTCGACGAAACGCGCCGTGTGAACACTATGATTATTAGTATGTAAAACGATGGAGCGACAGCGCTACGTCGACGCGACGACGACGTGACGTACCGTGTGGACCGGCTGTAATTCAAAAATTTCAAAGTATTGTAACGTATTGTCTATCCTGAGCAGTATTTATTCTATAGAAACTACTAAAAGAGCCTACTTTGGCTATGTCTATTTCGGCTATGTTTGAATTCTGTGAATATTGAATAATCTTACTTAACTTTACTTATAAACTTCAAAAAAAATTATAAGAGCTATCTACAAACTACAGAAGACTGACTCAGTTAGAAATGTATTTAAGAAAAACCAATTAATAACCCTTACTGGCATATTTATTCTAGAAATTTGTATGTTTGTAAAAAATAATCGTCATAATTTTTTTGAAAATAAGTCTACTCGAGCAGACATATTGCGTTGCGTACAAATTATAAATTAAACATCCGTATTATACAAGTGAATAAATACAATGTACCACAAAAGCTCATTCATTCTACAACTAAAAATTACAATAGCCTCCCAATAGACATAAAATCTTTAGATGGAAACATATTTAAAAACGTCCTAAAGAAATGGTTAATAGAAAATGTATTCTATGATTTAAAAGAATTCTACGAATAGGTACACAGACGTTTATAAGAAAAATATTTAACTAGAATAAGGTTTTAGAAATAGTTTTGCAAATCGATTTTTATATATATATATATATATACAATGAATGTAGGTACACAAGCTTACCCCAACTCTACACTTGTGCCGTGAACGTTCGCGAACAGGCGTGAACATAAGTGTGGAGGGTTTTCACGGCGTTCGCGGCCATTCACGCCTATTCCCCGATCGAAGTCGGTATTTTGTCCCGCGACAAAGGGTTCGCGGCAGTTCACGCCTCGTTCACGCGCGCACCTCCACATTCACGGCACCGTGCCAGTTTGCTCCTGACTATAGATGCGCACGGACGTGTAATGCGAGCTAAATGGCAGCGCATCGGATTAATATAAGTTGAGATAGTGAATTAGAAATTTGCTTTTTGAAATATTACCACGCTGAACGTATACTGTGGGACTCGAAGCATCCACATCGTAGTAATAAAAGTAAAATTATGACGCCTGGAGAAGGATTAGTTTTCAAATTAATATCGATCGGTTACGATATATTTCAGTCATCCATCATCTCCTTTTTCTCCAACGCTTTCGAACGATTTTCATATTTTGTCGGTGTAAATAATTATATGTTGCCACATCAAACAAAGTTAACGCAGCAGCAGTTTCGACGTACGTTTCACGGCAGGTTTCACGGCACAAATGAGTGACCTCCGTGAATGTGGAGGGTGCGCCTCTGCCGCGAATTCGCGCCGTGAATTCACGGCACAAGTGTAGAGCCGCGGTAAAATTGTAAACAATCGTCACTTATAATATAGATACATGTCAATAATAAATTAATAAATAGAAAATATGTCAATTTAATCGAACCAATACCCTTAATGTTCTGTGAATCGAACAGAGTTCCCCTTATGGAGCCCTGCCGAAAAGTCCCCATCATGCTGACTGCGTTACCGCGTTGTATCGACAGAGAAATATGTTGCATCAGATATGACCCGGAGCGAGGGTCACGTCCCTTTTCTCTCAATCGCCGCCCCAGCTCGCTTATGAATTTCTGGGCTTCGGAGCACCAAGGTCCGGCCGTTTCGACGGCAAACGGAACAAAGTCGTACGCTTGTTTGTCGTAGGAATATTTGAGGTGCTTTCCTTTAGCAGCTGCCTCCGTTCCCGCACCGGCGACCTGTTGAGTGGACGGGAGGTGGCAGGATGCAAATGTGCATACTCACATTGCATCCCACACGAGACAGCGGCCTCTCTGCCATGGAACCAGCGTAAGACCATCTGGCCGCTTGCCACATATATATATATACAATATATATATATATATATTTGTATATCATTTTAAGGGTAAAAACCGTAGGTGAGTGTATTAAAAAAACCTATTGTTTTAGAAATGACTTTGTGAGATAAATTTATTAGTATTAAGAAAAAATGTTATTGCATGTCCGCTAAGATAAACTGTTGGGTCTGATCTTTTTTGTAACACTGTAATGTACACAGTTTCAGCAATAAAGGTTATCTTATCTTATAAAAAGAAATGTAAAAATACTGTCCCTGTATTTTAAGCTATTGTATAGCTTTTATCGCGGGCCTTGAGCGCGGAGACCGAATCCAGAAATTCCGTAACGAAATAACCTAACACACCGCGCGTAAAGCTATTATGCAATAGCTTTACCGCGGCAGTCTCCGAGTGCCCCACGTCTTTTTTTTCTTTGGGAGGCTTCATAAGTATGAACTTACGATATGTATACTATTAAGTTTGTTATATTATACTCATAACTTTATGACACGGCATCGCACAAACGTCGTACGTCGTGTGCATTTGCCTTTATATTGGGCGTTCCATTCCATCGTTCTATACGGCCACCATATTTTGTAGTGTAGCAAATTCACCGTATTACCGTACGAGTATGACGAGGGAATAGCTGTCACTAATAATATATTCTTTGATCTAGACATATATATTAGTAGACTGTGAAATCATTTACGGAATATATAAAAGTATCTACATAAATTACGTTACTGTTTACGAAGCTACTTTAAAACTGACGTTAGCAGTATGGTTCGACAAATTGACACTAGGGATTTTGGCGGGAACGTCTAAGTAACGTGTTGTTGCTTTGTTTTATTTTCATAAAATTGTGTTATTTTGAACATTAATGCTATAAAAATGGTGGTGTTTTATTCATTAAGTGTTCGATAAGGTGCGTGAGTGTGGGCAAGTGAAATAAAGCAGTAAAACGTGTGATTTTTCGTTGTCGGCAAAACTCCATAGAAATAAAGTCGCCACCACTTTACTGAAGCAGGACTCGACTTATAAAATGACTGTATACGTGTTTAGATTGTGACTAGAACATTTACAACTTGTTTTATTCAAGAAACTTGAAAAAAACCTAATACTTGACACTAGCAAATGCTTTTATGCGGGTCCAATACAAAAAAGAAGAAGAATTGACACTAGCCACAGAGGAGAGGCCTTCTTCTTCTTTTTTGTATTGGATCCCGCGATTAGCGATTTGCCAATATCAAGTAATGAAACATTTTCAAGCTTCTTGAATAATACAAGTTATCTAATGTTCTAGTCATTTATTTATTTAAGACCAACAGCTTATTTACATTTTTGGAACAAAAATACTTAATTAATAAAATTAGCCATTAATAGGTCTATCTTAATAATTTCTAATGAAATGGGCGGATATAAAGTTAAACTAAAGTTATCATCGATGAAAATATAAGTACAGACATATAAGTAAGTAATATTATATAATATATAAATATCATAGTCCAAGTCACATAAACAGTCATTTTCAAATTGAAGTCTTGCCTCAGTAAAGTGATGGTGACTTTACTAGAAGCTTCTATGGAGTTTTGTCGACAACGTAAAATCACACGTATCACAGTTTTATTTCAATTGCCCACACTCACACACTTGATCGAACACTAAATGAATAAAATACCACCACTTTTATACGAATAACGTTAAAAATAACACAAGTTTAGGTAAATAAAACAAAGCAACAACATGTTACTAAGACGTTCCCGCCAAAATTCAGAGGAGAGGCCAAATTTTGAATTCGACTCGTTTGTTCGTTCGTGTACTCTCCTACACTCTGTTTATTCTCTTTGGTCCATTCTTCTTTGATTTCTATTCCATTCTTTCATGTTTTCAATTTTCATGCTTAAATGTGAAGTTGTTTATCCAAGATTTTATATTTTATATGTATTTACTTATGGAAAAGGAATCTTCCCCATTATTACTCTGATGGAAATTTAATAAAAAAACAAAAATGTCTGACGATGATTCTAGTGATCTAGAGAATCCTAGTGAAAGCATCGACGAAAACACCGTACCGGACACGGAAAGTAAGTTTATCAAAGATTTCAAAGTAGGTAGGAACTTAAAGATCGCTGAAGTTTATAATAATTTTATTTAATTTGGGAAACAGAGTTATTTAACTTAAGGTATCTACTTAAAGAATAGGGTATCTTAGCTCTATTTACATGTCTCCCCATATGTTGTAATGAATGCATTCATTTTATGCTGAACAATATAAAAATACTATAATTTGACACTACAATATGAAACAATCTGAGATGCACTACGAATTACTGACCTCCTTTATTGAAGTTGGTTAAAAAAAAGAATCAACACCAAAAATAGTCAATATTTCTTCATAGATTAACCTGTGCTAATAAACAATTAATGTATCTTATTTCAGCTCGTCCAATAATGCAGCTTTTCCACCGTCTAATAAGCATTGATAACAATCAGACCACATTATTAACAAATGCTCAAATCTATACTATACTACATAAAGAATTCAACATCGATATAACGACACTGCATAAATTGGAAGTTGACATTTATTTGAACATTGTGAAGAGGTATTTTTTGTATACTTTTAAATTGCTTGTTTTGTTTAGTTTTAAGATGTACCTACACATATGATGCACATAGTTATAGTACAATTAGTTTAAATTTACTTTTAGTTTTAATTGTTTTACATTAGGCGAGTTGGTGGTCAATCGTAGATCTATAGTGTATAAAAAAATAAAATTAATTTCTGGAATATTTTGTCCATATTATATTGAATAATTATTATTACTCTAATATCATTAAAATAAATGAGATTGCATATTTTGTAGGTTGTTTCAGTTTTTTATACTATAGTAATTACATAATTTTTGATTCCAGGTTTCTCAAAGACTGGCCCAAATGGGATGAATTTGACAATGAAATTAACTATCTTCGCAAGAAAAATGCATACAAATCTATAAAGAAAACATCAGAAGCGAAATATATAGATCTGAAAGATTATCTCAAGATCCAACTGGATGAGACAAAACCACTTGCTAAGAATGCTCTGCGCGAAATGATTGAGGAAAATGCAAAACAAATGGAAAAGGTAGACACAAGCGAGTTAACACTGGAAGTTTACTGTTCCAGGAAGCAACTTAATGAATTAATACTAAGTCAACCTGTAACAACTGATGTAGGAACTACTGTCTTTAATTTGACAGAATTCAGACCTGCCTCTATCACTGTCAATAAACTGCCCATAGAAGCTATACTCAATTGGTTTGGTGTTCACGTCTCTATTGAATTGAAAAATTTGTCTTACCAAAGGTGGACTAACCACCAGCTAAAACACATTCTAGTCAACACAAGAAATGGCATTAAAAACAAAAAAAATAACCGTGAATTCAAATGTCAGATACAAATAAAACAGGAACATTCACATGAGGAGATGGACAAAGAAAAAATATACAAAATGTTCGATAAAATGCTAGAGATGTTGACTAAAGATGCACGGTCTCAAAATAATCAAATACTGATTTTAAAACCTTTAATGGAGATACTAAGAAATGACTGGCACACTTTAGATAAACTTAAAACCCCTGCTACATATAGACAGTATTCAAATAAATATCCATATTACAGAAAGTTAAGAAAAGAAGTTGATTCAACTACACCATCTGCTAGCTATAATTTATATGTGGAGGAAACATTGTCTCCGATGCATTGTTTTCAGCTCAGAAAAACTATGAGTAAGCTGAGTAAGAATAAGCCATGGTTTATCATAGAGTGTCTGGAATGCAAGGTGAAGTTTAGTGGAGATGAGATGTACATCCTTTTGCGGGAGCATTTTGATATGTGTCATTCTAACGAATCAGATTGGAGTTGTACAAACTGTGAAAGGTCTTTCACTATGATGGGACTGGCACATAATAAATGGTTACATTGTTGTTAAATAACTGAGGCTTATATTAAAATGTTTGCTAATTTGTATACTAGTATTCGCTGTATAATTGTGTACTTTTGGTTAAAAGCATCTACTTTGCTTTATATTGATTTTTCTTACTGGTTACTTAAAGCTATTGGAGTTGTACAAACTGTGAAAGGTCTTTCACTATGATGGGACTGGCACGTAATAAATGGTTACATTGTTGTTAAATAACTGAGGTTTATATTAAAATGTTTGTTAATATGTATACTAGTATTCGCTGTATAATTGTGTACTTTTGGTTAAAAGCATCTACTTTGCTTTATATTGACTTTTCTTACTGGTTACTTAAAGCTATTGGAGTTGTACAAACTGTGAAAGGTCTTTCACTATGATGGAACTGGCACGTAATAAATGGTTACATTGTTGTTAAATAACTGAGGTTTATATTAAAATGTTTGCTAATTTGTATACTAGTATTCGCTGTATAATTGTGTACTTTTGGTTAAAAGCATCTACTTTGCTTTATATTGATTTTTCTTACTGGTAACTTAAAGCTATTGGAGTTGTACAAACTGTGAAAGGTCTTTCACTATGATGGAACTGGCACGTAATAAATGGTTACACTGTTGTTAAATAACTTAGGTTTATATTAAAATGTTTGCTAATTTGTATACTAGTATTAGCTGTATAATTGTGTACTTTTGGTTAAAAGCATCTACATACTTTGTTTTATATTGATTTTTCTTACTGGTTACTTAATGCTACTAGGGCTTGTATGTTATCGTTTTCGTATAAAATAAACACGAGAAATTCATTGCTAGAGTCTTAACAGGTATTTCTAACAAAAGTTTTCACGAAAATATAAAAATGAGTTGTTTTTTTTCCCTCAACAAAAGACGGACAACAAAGTGATCCTATAAGGGTTCCGTTTTTTCTTTTGCGGTACGGAACCCTTATAGGATCACTTTGTTGTCAGTCTGTCTGTCTGTCTGTCCGTCTGTCCGGGTGTCAAGACCTTTATCTCGGGAACGCGTGAAAGTATTGCGTTGAAATAAAAACCATATACGCAATTCCATAGTATCTTGCTGCAGAAAGAAAAATCAAATTCTGTTTTCATAAAAAAAGTTACAGCCGAATATGTCGTAAAAACTGCACATTTCGACACTCACAAGGGACCCAAAACCTATGGGGTAATTCCCGTTGACCTAGAACTATGAAATTTGGCAAGAAGCATTGTGTTAAAGTACACATGGTAGTACATACTTGCACAGAAACTGTAGTGTCCGTATTTTTAATTCGTATTTCGCCAAAAATCTCTTCTACTAAGCTGGAAGCAGTTATAAACGACTTGATGAAGAAAGTTTCATCATTGACAAATGGAGTTGCAGCCCAATCAACTCTAATTGAAGCGCAAAATAAGAAAATTGAAGCTCAAGAAAGGATGATGGAGAATTGTTTTTCGACAATTATTGACATGAAGAGGGTAGTGGAAGATATGTCCGCTAAACTTATCTATCTATGGCAAGCTGGCCAGGAGAAGAGCAAGACCGATGTACTGGTTGAGCGGCCAACGGCATCGAGTGCAAGCGAGACAAAAAAATCGTCCGTGGTATCGCCACAAAATAATATGACAAAGCGCGCGCTTCGGGAATTGAAACGGATGAATAAAGCGCGACACCCAACAATAGAATTGCAGATAATTGTAAACGTTGCGAATTCTAACACTAAGAAATCCTCTGAAGAATGGACGGCAGTAGGAGAGCGGAAGAGACTAAAACAGTCCCACTTAAAGCCAGTTCAGACTGGGGGAAATGTGCAAATTAATTCATTTCAAGCTATAATAAAAAAGAAGTATTTGCATGTTTGGGCTCTCCATTCTGATACCTCGGTGGAGTCAATAACGGATCACGTCAAGACAGTGTGTGGTTCGGATGATATTAAAATTATAAAATCGTCCCGAAAACAAAAAGGGACTAGGTACCTACTCCTCGTTTATGATCGGGGTCCCAGATCCTACGTTTGAAAAACTGAGTTGTGTAGATAGTTGGCCGGTTAACACTAAATTTAAGGAATTGATGTGCTTTCGAAACTCCCGAAGAACAACAAACGGCAACTCGGGACAACTACAAAAGTGACAAGAAAATCCAAATATACTACCAAAATGTTCGAGGGCTTCGAACGAAGTTGAATGAGTATTAAGTGAATCTGTTGGAGTCGTCGTATGACTTATTTGCTGTTACTGAATCGGGCCTACATAATTCGATTCAAGATGGTGAATTGTGTCCGCCTGACTTCCAAATAATTCGATGTGATCGCGCGGATGGCCCTAAATACGGAGGAGTATTCTTAGCTGGATCATCTTCGCTGAAGTTATTTCGTGTGCCCGTCGCTGATGTAGACACCGCTTTATACGAAATAGTTTGTGCGACCGTGCACAGTAGCAACAAGTTGTTATTTCTGTGTTGTGTTGTTTACATACCCCCAAAACCCATCTAGGGAATATATGCATTTATTTAATATTTTAGAAAATGTGTGCGTTTAATATGATAATGTTGTATGTAGTGATCGGTGACTCCAATATGTATAGTGTGCCTATGGAAGTTCACGCTTATTTGGAGTATGTGAACACTTTATGTGGATTTTGTCAGGTAAATAATATTAGTAATATTAATGACCGAATATTGGACCTTGTGTTGACTACGTTTTCATCACGTGACGTAGACGTACAACTATCAAATGAGCCATTAGTAGGTATTGATAAGCAACACCCACCGCTCTGGGTGTGCGTCCCGGCCGCGCGCCGGCGCCGGCTCACACCAAAGCTCACACCGTGCCCGCGCGGCGCGGCCGCGGCGCAACCACTATACGATAAGGAATATCGAGGGTGTCCCTACTAGTGATGTGGTAATATTGGTCCTAGAATACCTATTCTAGAGAGATGTATGATGATTAATCACCTACATTTGACCGCGGCTCTACACTTGTGCCGTGAATTCGCGGCAGAGGTTCACCCTCCACATTCACGGAGCTCACTCATTTGTGCCGTGAAACCTGCCGTGAAACGGACGTTGAAACTGCTGCTGCGTTAACTTTGTTTGATGTGGCAACATATAACTATTTACACCTACAAAATAAGAAAATCGTTCTAAAGCGTTGGAGAAAAAGATGATGGATGACTGAAATATTTCGTAACCGATCGATATTAATTTGAAAATTAATCATTCTCCAGGCATTTCTCCAGATGTGGATGCTTTGAGTCCCACAATATACGTTCAGCGTCGTAATATTTCAATAAGCTAATTTCTAATTCACTATCTCAACTTATATTAATCCGTCGCGCTGCCATTTATCTCGCATTACACGTCCGTGCGCATCTATAGTCAGGAGCAAACTAACCCTTTGTCGCGGGACAAAAAACCGACTTCGATCGGGGAACAGGCGTGAACAGCCGTGAACGCCGTGAAAACCCTCCACACTTATGTTCACGCCTGTTCGCGGACGTTCACGGCACAAGTGTAGAGCGGAGGTGAAGTGGCAAGTGTATTCGATGACATGTATATGGAATGTGTTCGATTCAACTGTAGAGTAGCTGTTGCCTGCAACTATATTGGTGTATTTTTTCTCTCGCTCTGATTGCCGTGTTTTATGATACGGCAACAAATGTTCTGCCGCGTACCGTGTATTTTATGGCAAGCGGCCCCAACACGGCAATTGCCGTAGAAATGGCAACCCTGCTGCTGAGAGTGCTGAGTGCAGCAGTGACAGTGTCTCCTTAAGTAAATTAAGAATTACCGTGTTGCAAGGGTAAAAATACCGTGTTTCTAGGCAAAATTACGGTGAATCTACTAAAAGAATAACGTGTAAATTACCGTGCAATTTTGCAAAAGAAAAATTTGCTTTTAATTAACGATTATTCTAAAATAAAGCTAGAACTTAAAACAACTTTTGGATTTAAATGCTTACAATGTATTTGTAACACGTACGTAAGTAGGTGCATAGAAGAACGAAAACAACTTGTATTTTATGTGATTCACTAGTCGCACTAACAAATTTCACTCCTCACAATATAACAAAAAAAGACGTGTGGCACTCGGAGACTGCCGCGGTAAAGCTATTGCATAATAGCTTTACGCGCAAAGTCAAAGTAAATTTATTTGCGTTAAACATGAGTGATAACATGCTTTTGGTGTTCTTAATTTTAATGTGCTTCATGTTAGGCCTGAGGAGGCGTGCAAATCAGAGTGCGCTATCGATCTTTAAAACAAATAATATAAATACCTAATTATCAAATGTCAATTTAAACATGTCATAATACAATTATATAAAATTATTTTTTATTTTTATTTTCATTAATTGTGTCAATAAAATTTCTAAACATTAAAATATTTTGTTCATAAGGAACGATCGTCTATATAATCTTTAATCTTATAGTAGCATTTTTCAACCAGCAAGGCTTTAAATTTCTTTTTAAATAAATTAGTTGTCAGATTTCTAAGACTTATAGGTATCTTAATATATAAAATAGGGCCCATTCCAAAAATGCTGTTTCTGAACAATTGAGTTTTTGCTTTACGTATTAGTATTTTGTTGTCTCGTCTATTATATATCGATTCTGTAGACATCTTAGGAAATATTTCAGAATTAGCCCGTGTGCGCGGTGTGTTAGTTTATTTTCGTTACGGAATTTCTGGATTCGGTCCCCACGCTCAAGCCTGCGATAGAAGCTATGCAATAGCTTAAGGATGTGAATAAATTGCCAAGGCTTGTTGGTAGTGATACACGTATGGTGTGTGGAATTAACGTACCTAGTCCAGAGCCGTTAAATATAAAAAAAACTACTTCGTTGCCGACCAGGGTTGCCAGAAAAAAATAATTGACTACCGTTTTTGGATGTTGAATTGCCGTGTTTTGGCTCAAATTCCAAAAATTGCCGCGTTTCATATAAAAAGCAGATTTTTAAACGTAGATACTTAAAAGGAGAGCTGTTGCGTGATCTTCCATACCTACAAATAAGATAAAACTGTTTTCTACCCCTAAACACTAACAGATTTCTAAGATTAATTTTTTCGGCCATTACACATGTATCCACCATGGATATATAAACAATTATAGTTAAAAAAAAACAACTTCAAAATACGCAATACAACGCGACCATACGCGACTTGCTATTAACTTTTCTACAGGCAATTGGATGATATTTTTCCAGTTATTTTGTTATAGAGACCTAAGTCCTGCATCGATTTTGATAAAATGTATATGAGACCACTTCTGAAGTATGATCAACTAAATACAAAAAGAATTATCAAATTCAATGCACAATTAGCTGAGTAATCGGTGAACAAACATAAAAAAAAAAACATACAGAACAAATTGATAACCTCCTTCGTTTTGGAAGTCGGTTAAAAAGAATGAAATCGGTTAATATTGAGAGATAGAAAACAGTTATTTTTTAAATATAGTAGGCAGTTCAGTCACTATTTTCACTATTTCAATTCTTAAAGTTTCTTAAACTGACTTGGTATTCTAGAGAGATGTATAATTTTTAATCACCTACACTTGAAGTGTCAAGTGTATTCGATGACGTGTCTATGGAATGTGTTCGATTTAACTGTAGAATATCTGTTGCCTGCAACTTTATTGGTGTATTTTTTCTTTCGCTCTGATTGCCGTGTTTTATGATACGGCAATCAATGTTCTGCCGTGTACCGTGTTTTTATGGCAAGCGGCCCTAATTGCCGTATAACACGGCAATTGCCGTAGGAATGGTAACCCTGTTGCCGACTGCTTTTGGTTCTAGAATATCATTAACTCACCTTTGTATTTTATAGGATATTTTCTTTGTTTCAGCTAATAAATTCTAAATTCCGACTTCTTTTTTCTCTCTTCTGCCATACTTGTTGCTGGCAATAATGTTAATTTAACTATTGCCATAAAAAAAAAAAAAAAAAGCAGTGTTACTTTTAAAAATCTAGTTATTTGTTCTCAACTAGAGTATATTTTTTCTATGGTTCTCAATCAACTCTCTTACTAGTCTGTGTTCTCAATTATTACTTACTTGAATCATTCTCAGTTTGTCCTCCACCGTTAAAAACAATATTGAAGATTAATTGTCGATTTTATCAGCCGTCTGGTACTGACATTGAAACTATGCATTGCAAAATGTTTTGGAAGGTAATATAATTTATCACTGATTCTCTAGAATACCTGTTAGTTAACGTGGATCCACGAATATGTAGAGCGCTTCCTTTCATTTTGAGTCAAATAAATTTCATATACACTTTATGTAAAATGGATTTTATCGAGGTGTATTGTAAAAGTTATCTCCTACCATCGTGACCAGATGCGTGGGTTTATGACACGTATTGTTTCCGTATTTCAAGATATTACTCCTGAGTGTGTATCATACTTTTTCCTCGATTCTACAAAATTAATGGTTATGTTTTTCGAGTGTATGTTTATTCGTGTATGGATATGTATGTATGTTTCTATATGAGCCCCTAAAGCCTAAACAGCTTGACCGATTTTGAAGTGTGAGGTATTGTTAGGTCTTTACTCCTGGGTGAGACTGAGTGTCATAGGCTAGGGTCAATGTGCTAGTTCTCGTCCAGTTAGTGGAGTTGTCAAGTTCGGAAAACAATATAAAATATTTAGACTATGCGATTTGTATAAGAAATTATTGCAATATACTCGTCATATACTCTATTTTTATAAAATGTATTTTTTGTGGTTGTAAGTTTACTGGTTTTTTTATAAAATGTATTTTTTGTGGTTGTAAGTTTACTGGTTTTTTTAATAATTCATAAAATGCTCAAAATTGCTGTTTTGCTAGTTTTCGTCCACAAAATTCAGTTCTTGTCCACCTATTAGCTAGTTTTCGACCACTCACTTGGAAACTTTGGAATTCAATAGGAAAATATATACTTAGGTACATTTAAAGAAAGTCAGTGATTAACATTTATTATCTTACATTTTAAACATCTGTAATTATTGAAACATCTCTAATACCTTCAATCTTTAACATATTTTTTTTACTGAAACTATACAATTTAGGAAAATGAGATTGTATTTTACTTAATGTACACTATATTTTTACTTTAATTATGAGTGTATCTATTACAGTAATTAGTTCTTTTATATTATAGTTATATTAAAAAAAATATGATCTTATTTTCCTTAATATACACTATATTCATAGATTAATACTTGTATAGTATCACTGGGTTACATTGATTCTTCTGTAACATTGACTCTGTCTTTATTTATTACCTTCTGCAAAGCAAAAACAATTTCATATTAGTATAATTCAAATTTTCATGAAATTTCTGCTATAAACCAAATACCGGTCGTAAACTGACATGTTCCCCTAAGCATTTTTAGTTTCCGACTGCATGATTTTCTAATGCGTATTTTATTATGTAATAAAAAAAAAGTGGACGAGAACTGGTAATTAAATAGTATCCGCACATTATGGTTCAAATTTCTAAATTTCATTTACTTGATTTTCACACATTATTGAATAGCGGAAACAACCTTATTGGACGGAGCCAAGCTAGTTTCCGACCACACGGTCGAAAACTAAATATTCTAAGAAAATGGTATTTCAGTTCTTGACCACTTAATTTTGTTTCTTTAATAGTGTCATTCAAAATAAAAATGATGTTTCCCACATTCTATAGATCATAAACAAGGTCTACAAACAGTAAAAAAACCCAAAATATAAAAAAATCAATAAAATACTTACTGTGAAAGTCGGGGTGTGCCACTATTTGTTTTGTAATATTCACGTATCCACATTGGGTCGACACCAACCGCCAACTGTTGTTTTTTTTTACGAGTTACATACACATTAGGCTTTGTGTGCTTGTGTGTATATGTGGTTAAGTCTTCAGTCTTGCAAAGAAATATTTTTTTTTGTTTTAAGATTGTTAGTATTGCTATTTTTAAACGATTTGTAAGAACGATCCCTCCGATGGACAAGATCTGGCTGTGAACTGGCACATTGACCCTATATTT
Source organism: Lycia hirtaria (assembly GCA_947563715.1). NCBI lineage: Eukaryota > Metazoa > Arthropoda > Insecta > Lepidoptera > Geometridae > Lycia > Lycia hirtaria. The sequence goes on from OX387386.1 coordinate 19,921,349, forward strand.
TTAGGCTTTAGTTAAGGACCAAACGAACTGGCAAGCATAGCGTAGGAAGACAAACCACAAGGTGGACAGAAGATATTATACAAGTGGCAGAAAGATGCTGGATGTAGGCTGCTTCCAATCAGTCTTCGGAAATCCATGGAAATCCATCTATGTCTAGCAATGGACTTCTTGTGGCTGAGATGATGATGATGATGATAATGATGAATTAAGATAAATATAGTTCAACAAGAAATAGTGTTATATTTAATATTTAAATTACTTAAATAATATAAAAACTTCGAATTTAGGAAGCTACATATTAGCAGCAACACATGGCTCAAGCAGCCGGGGATAAGAGCTAAATAATTAAGAACTTCCTGACAATGTGTTCTATGTAGTTATGTAGTATGACTGCCTTCTGGGTTTAATCCTTAACCCAACCATCAGGCAGCCTCATGAGATGTTGAAATTGATATACAGTAATTATTGTATTATGAAAGTTGCAATTACAGCCAAGGGCGTCGCCAGCCCATGACCCGAGGGGGGGGGGGGGGGGGGGGGGGCAGCTGCCCCCTCTGCCCCCCCTTGGCGATGCCCTTGATTACAGCCTTAGAGCTGTATTAACTTTCGTAATTTGTAATTTTTTAACTGTCTATAAATTTGTAGATACTTCAGTGTGTAAAACATTCAAAAATATTGAATATAATACAATAGAAGTTATCTAACTACCTATTTATGTTATCAGCTTTAGCAAGTCGCATTCCTACGGCCTGTATTTTTTATAACACAACACTCAAGTGGTGCTCCGGCCGTCGCCCTGACTCTTCCTTATTTTAAGTAATGTAGTGTAACATTTCATCCATTAAATAAGCTCATGTCCTTCTGAGCAGACCTATATTTCGGTTTTTATTTATTCATTAATTTTTAGTATAACACCATCCTCCGGAAGCTCTCTTAAACTTGACTACCTTTTTCTTCGATATATTTGTAGCTAACTACTTGCTATTATATTTGGTATTTTTTGAGTGTTTTACACACTGAAGTGTCTTCAAATTTACAGACGGTTCAAAAATTACAAATTACGAAACTACAATAATTACTGTATATCAATCTCAACAACTCATGAGTACACACATGGTAAAGAACCCGCATTATCCTGAACTGTACCTGGGAGAGGTACAGATCGGGATAATGCGGGGTTAAATCATGTCAGATGTGTGTAATTTTTACCTGTCTGTAAATACTTTGATATCTATCTATGTCCAAATTATCAATACACCTTTTCTATTTCAGATGCTACTACCAATACTGATTATATTAGTGGAATTATCTATGCAAGCGAAAAAACAGAAGTCATCTGTGATATCTGACATCAGCAATATAAAGGAATTTAAAAAACTGTTACGAGCTAAGACAAATGTGTTAGTATTGTTTGTAAATGATGCAAAAGCATCTCAACCTGCAACTGAAGTTTTTAGAAACACTGCAGATGTCATGAAAGGACAGGCAACGCTGGTTTTAATAGACTGTGCTAACAGGTGTGTTATATTGAAATTAAAACAATTCATAACGGATTTATCACATATATTTTACATAATTGTATGACCTGACGTATTGAACACTTTGCAGCGAACTTTTTTCTGTAAAGTATATGCGATAAATCCGTTAAAAATTGTTTTAACATTAGGTATGCTGTAATCTATTTATTTATTAGTTTTTTCCCTGACTGAGTAAGATTATGTTTTTCGAGTGTATGTATGTTTGTATGTATTATGTATGTTTCTATATGATCGTCTATAGCCTAAACAGCTTGACTGATCTTGATGTGCAAGGGGTCTTTGATTTGTCTTCACTTTCTGAGTGTCATAGGCAATTTTTTTTTTATAACAATAGTAATAAAACTTGTGCAAAAATAAAAAATGCGCTTTTTGTAACCTCCAACGTACTTTTTCGTAAAAATAAGTAATTTTACTAGAATAATACCAAATTATTCTAATTTATACTTATTTATAATCTTTTTGTACAGCTATTGTATGTATACTTTCTCACAAAAAACGTATACTCGATAGCATAGTAAGCGTAACTATAAGTTAGTCCATAGCATTATGAGTTACGGTGTTTTGCTTTGGGGTGCAGCGGCCGATATAAATAAAATATTTATATTACAAAAAAGAGCTATTCGAGCTGTTTGTAATCTGAAACCCAGAGATTCGCTCAGAGAGTTATTTAAAAAAATTGGTATAATGACTATGCCATCGTTATATATTTATGAGGCGATTATGTATACCCGGAAAAACTTAAAAAATAGTGATATTGCTACTACTACTCACAACACGCGAAATAAAGATAAATTAAGAGTACCATATTTTAGACTGCAAAAAAGCAACAAATGTTTTCTGGGTAATTCGATAAGATTTTACAGCAAAATCCCAAAAGAAGTACTGGAATTAAATGAGTATAAATTCAAGAAATATGTTAAAACAACGCTAACACAAAAAGCATATTATACAGTTGAACACAATGTCAAAGACAAAGAAACATGGTTAAGGTGACAGACTACGCACTCTGTTGTTAATTATTTATATATTATTGAATAATTGTATAGTTATGACAACGCCCATATACAGCTGCAACATGCCTATTTTAAATTTATATTTAAAGTGAATTTTTGTAATTATTTTTAAACAATTTCAATTATATTTTAATTATTAATTCAAATTGACAATAGACTGCGTATTCAGTTATTATTAAAAATAATATATACTAGATATAAGCCATGACAATGCCCCTATACAGCTGCTGTATACCAATATTAATTTATTAGTGACATTTTATGATTATTATTTTAGTGAATTGTTATTATATGATTAATTTAATTATTGTTATTGGAAATAGAAGATGCAATGTATTAACTGATGCATCCAAGAACATTTTTAATGATGTCTATGGAGAAAATAAAGAATTGAAATTGAAAAGATTTGATAAACTACTTTTCTGCACTCTGGTATTTTGTTTTTATTTAAATTAGACAACTTAAACATTTAGTTTAATATATAACAATATTTAATTACAGTGAAGGAAAGAAACTTTGTCTTAAGCTAAAAGTGGGTTCAGACAAATCATACCACATAAAACACTACAAAGATGGGGATTACCACAAAGACTATGACCGAAGCGAGTCAGTGAACTCCATGTCCAACTTCCTTCGAGATCCGACTGGAGATCTGCCATGGGAAGAAGATCCCGACGCAGCGGATATCTTTCATTTAGCGGATGGAGAGGTAAATTTTGAGTTAATAATTTAATTGGTGCTAAAAATTAATAACGTTATTAAAATTAAGATAGAGATCAATGTGCGCAGCTATCTCATTCGCGCATCACAACCTTTTTAAACATATCAATATGCAGTAACAAAATCAAACTTTAAAGAAATATACATGTATATTATTATCAGTAGTAGTCTAATAAAATAGTTATCTGAAGGTAGCTCAATTAACTTTGAGTTTAATTGTTATGCAAATTGTACACCTGTGTTGTAAAATACAGTAATGCTTACAGTTACATGAGTAAATGTGCCATGAAATTGTTGTTTTGAAAACATTCCTTGCTGAAATTACTTGTTGAATGTTTTTCCATTTGGTCAATTAATGATCGTTAATGTGTTATGGAATTGTGCCATTTTATAAATACTTTTTCTTATTAGGGTTCCGTACCTCAAAAGAAAAGGACGGAACCCTATAAGGGTTCCGTCTTTTTCTTTTCATCACTTTGTTGTCCGTCTGCCTGTCCGTCTGTCCGTCCGTCCGGGTGTCAAGACCTTTATCTCGGGAACGTGTGAAGGTATCGAGTTGAAATTAAAACCGTATACGCAGATCCATAGTATCTGGCTGCAGAAAGAAAAATAAAATTTCTCAGTTTTCGTAAAACAAAGTTACAGCCGAATATGTCGTAAAAAATGCAGATTTCGACACTCACAGAGGAATCAAAACCTATGGGGTACTTCCCGTTGACCTAGAACTCTGAAATTTGGCAAGAAGAATTGTGTTAGAGTACACATATAGGAAGAAATCCTAAAACTGGTCATTTTTAATTTAATCACAAAATATAGGGTCTTTAAGCAAGGAAAGAGGGTCAAAATTTTTAAGTACTTTAACCGTATCATGTGGGGTATCATATGAAAGAGCTTCATTAGCACAAGCTAAAACGGGGTTTTAAATATTTTTATGATGTATATTTTTCCATTTATGAAGGAAAATATAAAAAAAAAAAACAAAAAAAAACCTTTTATCTACTAGTTTATACGGAACCCTCGGTGGGAGAGTCTGACTCGCCTTGTCCGGTTTTATTATTATTTGCAAATAATAAAAAATATACAAAAATATTAATCATAAAAAAACTTAAGTAAAAATTACAACTAAGTGTATAATAGATTGAGTGCTCATCCTAACCAATATAATATAAGAGCCAAAATAACTCCATCTCTCCATCTGTTTGGAATCATTTCCTGAACAAATCACAATTAAATTTCATCATCTCAGCCAAAAGAAGTCCATTGGTCGACATAGGCTTTCCCCATGGATTTCCATAAAGACCGATTCGAAGCTGTTGCATCCTGCGTCTTCCCGTCATTTGTATGTGGTCATCTGTGCATCTCGTGGCTGATCTTCCTACACTGCGCTTGCCGGTGCGTGGTCTCCATTCGAGAACTGTTCGGCCCCATCGTCCATCAGTTCTACGTGCTAATCCGCTGTGCTGTCTCGGTGATCTAAGTATAGACTAATTATAAGTAAAAATATTGTAACAATTTATGTTTATTTCAGGCATTATCGAAATTCTTGAAAAGAGGAGCGGGTGCTCACAAAAACGCTATGATAATGTTCTACGCGCCATGGTGCGGCTTCTGTAAAACTATGAAGCCGGATTATGTGGAGGCGGCTGGCGACTTGAAGGTGAGTTTTAAACAGCATGCTGCCTTTATATAGACAAACTGTTGCAGCAACTAAATGAGATGGCAAATATTTAGATGACAAGAGCATCACAAATACAGTAGTAATATAAAATAATACAAGACTAATGTTCTAATCATAATCTCACTAATATTATAAAGGCGAATATTATTCATCTGTATCAAGCACAGGTCCGATCGTGTATGGAGTACTGCTGCCACCTTTTTGATGGATCAGCCAAGTATCAGCTGGAAGCTTTGGAATCAGTCGACCGGCGTGCTGTGAGGTTAATCGGTGACGGTAAACTAGAAGCTACTTAGTCTCGAGCACCGCCGTCAAGTAGCATGTCTGTCTATTTTCTACAGGATTCATTTCGGGGAATGTGCGCAAGAGCTTCACGACCTAATTCCACCCTCCCCATTTCACTACAACTAGCAGAAAGTCGGCGAATTACCACCCATTTCTAGTTGAAATGCCAAAAATCCGTACTCAGCGATATCGATCCACATTCCTGTTGCGTAGTGCACAAGGATGGAATTCGTTGCCGCCATCTCTGTTTCCTGAGACCTACAATCTTGGAATTTTCAAGGCTAGAGTGAATAGATATCTTCTAGATCGACGAGCTCCATCCTCGGCCACACCGTCGCTTATCAGGCGAGTTGGTGGTCAATCGTAGATCTATCTTCTATAAAAATAAAAAAAAAGTTTGTGAGTTTTTGTGTGTTAGTTACTTCTTCACGCTCAAACGGCTAAACCGATTTTGATGAAATTTGATCTTGAGGTAGCTACTTTTTATCCCGAAGAATAATATCTCCTTTGATATAATTCATGTAAAACAGCGAGTAACACTGCAGCTAGTTCTTTAGTAAATTCTTAAGATTCTTGTTATTTATAAATTTGTCGTGAGACACTGCAACATCTTTGTCATATTTAGAAATTATTATTATTGACTACTAAGATCGACTTTACATTTCATACGACAAATCTGAACTTGAGGAATGTCGACAAAAACACACAAAAAACAATACGTGTAACACAAAATTCTAATTTAAAATAATCGATTCTAAAATATTTCTGCGTGCATTAGAATGGAAATTTGGACAAATTTAACAAAATAGATAGAATTTTTTTAATAAAAATTTATCCAAGTAGGTATATAGAAATAGAATTAAGCAATACCGGATACGATCATTTGAAACCGTCAATATCGACGCTTTTTGTTCAGAGTAAAATCTCCGATTCTGCCAGACTGCAGCTTAAAAACGTGCTACATATACTAAGGCCCCAGGAAATGCTTAGTCTCAGCAAAATTACCAATTTCTGGGAGCAATATGCTATATTTAAAATATCCGATATAGCATAACCAATCCAATCACAGGATCTTGCTAAAATGGCATGACCTGGCTCAACCTGGATATTTATTGATAAATGCAATATATATATATATATTTTAAATGTACAAAAACGTGGGCTAGATGACGAGTGTTATCGTGTTAGCTTCATAAAAGTAACGTGAATAATGTTGTATATTGCACTCTCTTTCGCACTCTCTTTCCAAAAACCTGAACTAAACGCTTTAGTTCCACTTTCATCGTGCGGACTGCAAGATTATGGAATACGCTTCCTGAGTGGGTCTTTCCCGATAGATATAATCTGGGTGTCTTTAAATCACAAGTGAAATGGTTTCTTCTAGGTAAGCGCACTCCAGCGTAGACCGCAACGTCGCTTAACATCAGGCGAGTTGGCGGTCAAGCGCAAACCTATTTCTACATAAAAAAAAAAAAAAAACTTGTTTTACAACAGAATGGCGTCAGTTCACACACAATACAGTTCGACAGTCTCGATCGCGCCGTACTAAATTTGATTTTGGTGCAAGTTAATTTTCATACATAAAAATGTTTTTTATTTATTTTACCATGGATTTCTAAAAAGAACGATCGGAAGCGGCCTGAGTCCAGCGGCTTTCTGCCACCTGTATGGTTATTATGATCACATATTGAGTTAAGCTTTAAAACTAAATGTAGATATTTCTGCGTTTTAGGGCGAAGCATTACTAGCTGCAATAGACATGGCTAAACCCGTCAATTCAAAAATTAGACAACAGTACAACATCACTGGATTCCCGACATTATATTATTACGAGTGAGTATAAATGTGATTTATGTAAAATTTGCTGAGTTCCGTCATTTTACAATGCGACACATTTCTCTTTATACTATAATTAGTATATTTGCAAATATTCAATTTAATATATTTTTATTTTTATAAATACAATATTTTTGTATATTCAGAAAGGGTCAGTTCCGTTTCCCTTACAATGGCGATAACAAACGTCAGGCCATAGTGGAGTTCATGCGAGATCCGACGTCGCATCAGACGAAGAAGAAACCAGTCGACGAAAGTTGGCCTGAAGACTCCGCCGTTATACACCTCACAGGTTGGTCGAATAATGATTGAAGAGACGAACGAAGTCATCGACATAGCACAGCGGATTAGTTAGTCGAAGTGGCAGTAGGCAAAGCGATAACTATTTTTTTACTAAATGTAGTACAATACACATAGTAAAAAAAAAACCGGACAAGAGCGAGTCAGACTCGCCCACCGAGGGTTCCGAACAAACTAGTATATAAAAGGGGGAAATTATATATTTTTTATATTTTCCTTCATAAATCGATAAATATACTTCGTAAAAATATTTAAACCCCCGTTTTAGCTTGTGCTAATTAAGCTCTTTCACATGATACGGTTAAAGCACTTTAAAATACCCTGCTTGCATAAAGACCCATTTTTTTGTGATTAAATTAAAAATGTCCAGTTTCGGATTTTTTCCTTTATGTGTAATTTGGCAAGAAGCATTGTGTTATAGTAACACAATTTATGGTTTTAATTTCAACACGATACATTCACGCTTTCCCGAGATACGAGTACAAATCTTGACACCCGAACGGACGGACAGACAGACAGATGGCAGACGGACAACAAAGTGAAGGGTTCCGTTTTTTCCTTTTGAGGTACGGAACCCTAAAAATATTTCAATCTATCAATTAGCTTCCGAGAATTTTAGGGAAGGGATGCTTTTTATCTCTCGCGAAACAATAGTTTGTATTGAATTAGTCCGGCGAACATGAAACATGACGTCATCATTCGCTATCATAAAAATTATAGCTATTCGCTATATTAAAATCTTATTTTTTAAAATATATTTACACAAAATATGTACAAATGGTGTAAAAATACTTCCAGAGTCGAACTTCGACAGCGTGCTGTCGCAAGCCGAGCATGCGCTGGTCGTGTTCTACGCTCCCTGGTGCGGTCACTGCAAGCGGATCAAGCCGGAGTTCGAGAAGGCAGCGAGCAGGATTAAGGAGGAACAGGTTAGACTATCATTGAACGTTCATAGGTATCACGTTATCATTTTAGTTTCTTCCTGGACACAGGCAAGGTAGTCGCCAGCCCATGGCCAAGGCGCGCAAGATAATATTATGGAGGATGAAAAAAATATGAATTGTAGATACAGTCAAGAGCATGAAGCTTTACACTTGTAGCGCGAGTCTTTGCCTCTATAGCGATTATATTAAGAATGGTTCCAACTTTAATGTGTAAAGCTTCACGAGCTCGTTCTAATTTTTAATCTCTAGGGGGGGGGGGGGGGGGGGCAGCTACCCCTCCCTGCTCCCCCTTGGCGACGCCCTTGGACATAGGCCTTCGATCTCTATAGGCTAATTTTTAATCAGACAGTATATTGATAGGTCCAATGTTGCCGCTTTTTAATGAAAATAGCGCTATGCTAAAAAGATCTAATGAAATGAACTGTTTCAGATTTGACCCACTGCAAAATGATTGTCTAATACCGTTATGAGGAAATAAGCTTTACGTTTAAATGTATATAGGTGAACGGCATCCTAGCGGCGGTGGACGCGACGAAGCACTCGGAACTCGGTGCGCGGTTCTCTGTTAAGGGATATCCTACTCTCAAGTACTTCAGCAAGGGAGAGTTCCAGTACGACGCGGGTCACGTCAGGCAGGAGGAGCAGATCGTCAACTTTATCAAGGTGACACTGATCGATTCATTGCGGCTGCGCATTTTTACCGACTTCAAAAAGAAGGAGGTTATTGTTATAGATCTCATCACGTTAAAAGAATTCTGCGGATTTGGGTGTATTTTTTTATGATTGTTGCCGCATAATTTCCTTATTTAAAATATTTTAATCCGTCAAATGTATTATTTTTGTTTGGTAAGATATACTTTCTGATTGGTCCCGTAGAAATTTCATCAAAATCGGACTAGTAGTTTGGTTTTTAAAACGAAATTGTGCATGTTGAAGACGGTTTTTAAACTATAGTTCGTTTTTTTTTATTTTTAGAACATATTTTGATTTATTTTCCTCATAAGTGTAATAACACGGTAGCAAATGTATTTTTTTTTATAATCCCCGTTCAATTTTTTTGTTTATTTAATTCCTTACTCCGCTCAGGATCCGCTCTATTAAATATTTTTTTAGTTTAGAATCCTTCACTATGTTAGTACTTTGTCGCAGGCGCCCAGCGAGCCGCCGCCACCGCCTCCGGAAGAGCGCCCGTGGCCCGAGGAGGAGTCGCCCGTGAGACACCTCGACGCGGCCACCTTCCGACCGACCCTCAGGAAGATCAAGCATGCGCTGGTCATGTTCTACGCACCCTGTGAGTTGTATTCTACACACACACACACACACACACACATAAGGGGGCGTTCATTGATTACTTGAGGGAACCAGGGGGTGGGGGACGGTGTTAAGCCGTATATTACTAAATCTCCATGGGAGAGAGAAGGAGTTTCGGTATATATCACGTAATTTAATAGTTTTTTTCATAAGTACAATCAGTCTTTTTATATCTTCAAAATGTTGGTATGCGCGAGCGAGACGGACGACGATCGAATTATAGACTCTTAAAAATGTGTGAAAACCCAATGAGGTTTTATCTAAGGATAGGCTAGGATAGGATATCATGCTTTTACTTCATATTATGAGTATAATCATAATATGATGTAAAAGCATGACGAATCTCAGTTTTCAGCACTTTCGAGGATTACATCGAGAAGACTACATCATTGAGGCCATTTAATATCTTGTCCTTATTTATATATTTTGCTGTTGCTCTTTCGAGACACACAGTATGGAACAGTGACAGGCATTGTCACTGTTCACAAGTCAAGACATGCATCTAACAGCGTTGCCCGGCGTGTCGCGACTGAAAACGAGTCGGGCGATTACCTTACTTGAGGCTTGCCACGCAGAGCCATCATTGTGAAAACCACGTGCAGTTTCCATAGTGCAATTATTTTTGCCTGTCATTGTTCATTCCAGGGTGTGGCCACTGTAAAAGCACGAAGCCGGAGTTCGTGGCCGCGTCCGAGCGGTTCGCAGACGAGCTGATGGTAGCGTTCTGCGCGGTGGACTGCACCGCCGCCGGCGACCTCTGCAAGAGCTACGACGTGAGAGGCTACCCCACTATCAAGTACTACAGTTACTACGACAAGCTAGTGGACGAGTACACCGGCGGGAGGAAGGTAATTGCTGTAAATAGGGAACAGGCATGATTTATTTTTATTCGGTCATAAAAAAGCTAACAACGAATAGATCCATCCCATAAAATCAAAATTAAAATACCGTCAAAAATAAAAAGGTTACAAGCGTTTTAATTTCATGTTAGACAGGGAGTGATAGCGCATGATGACGTCATGATTAAAGTTCACTATACAAATTTATTACAAACTGTGAGGGACAGAACATCCCTCCCCTAAAACTTTAAATGTTTGTATCTCGGAGGTTTATTGATCGATTGATTTTTCTTATTTGTATTACATAGACTCGCCCACCGAGGGTTCCGTACAAACTAGTAGATAAAAGGGGAAAATTATATATTTTTGTATTTTCCTTCATAAACCGAGAATCAATCAATCTTTCAATCAATAACACTTTATTGACACCACATAAAGTAATAAGACAATAAACACATAAGAAAATGGCACAAAAGGAGGTCTTATCGCTATAAGCTACTCTCCAGACATCTCTTCCAGACAACAATCTCTTCCAGACAACCTTGGGATGTGATAGAAATATACATCGTAAAAAAATATATTTAAAAACCTTTTTTAGCTTGTGATAATGAAGCTCTTTCATATGATACACCACATGATACGGTTACAGCACTTTAAAATTTGGAACCTCCTTCTTTGCGTAAAGCCCTTATTTTTTTGTCATTAAATTAAAAATGTAAAATTTTCGGATTTTTTCCTTTATGTGTACTACATATGAAAATGCTTCTTGACAAATTTCATAGTTCTAGGTCAACGGGAAGTACCCCATAGGTTTTGATTCCCTTGTGAGTGTCGAAATGTGATTTTTTCGACATATTCGGCTGTAACTTTTTTTAGAGAGGCGTGAGGCAGGGAGACGTTATCTCTCCGAAACTGTTTACCGCCGGATTGGAAGATGCCTTTAAGCTTCTGGAATGGAAAGGGTTCGGCATCAATATTAACGGCGAGTGCATCACTCATTTTCGGTTTGCCGACGATATAGTAGTCATGGCAGAGTCAAAGGAAGACCTCAGTACGATGCTCGAAGACCTCAATAGAGCTTCCCAAAGGGTGGGTCTCAAAATGAACATGGACAAAACGAAGGTTATGTCGAACGCCCATGTGGTACCTAGCCCAATATCTGTGGGGAACTCCACTCTTGAAGTTGTTAATGAATACGTCTACCTAGGACAAACGGTCCAATTAGGCAGGTCCAACTTTGCGAGAGAGTACAATCGTCGTATCCAACTCGGATAGGCAGCGTTCGGGAAACTTAAAAGCGTCTTCTCGTTCAATATACCCCAGTCCCTCTAGTCGAAAGTTTACAACCAGTGTGTGTTACCAGTGATGACATACGGCACTGAAACGTGGTCCCTAACTATGGGCCTTATAAGGAAGCTCAAGGTCACGCAACGAGCTATGGAGAGGGCTATGTTCGGAGTCTCTCTACGAGATCGAATCAGAAATGAAGAGATACGTAGACGTACAAAAGTCACCGATATAGCACAACGGATTAGCAAGTTAAAGTGGCAGTGGGCAGGGCACATAGCACGTAGTAATGATGGCCGATGGGGCCGAAAGGTTCTCGAGTGAAGACCACGTACCGGCAAGCGCAGCGTAGGAAGACCAGCCACGAGATGGACAGATGACCTCATACAAGTGGCGGGAAGACGCTGGATCACAGCCGCTTCCAATCGGTCTTTTTGGAAATCCATGGGGAAGTCTATGTCCAGCAGTGGACTTCTTATGGCTGAGATGATGATCATGATACACATGCAAGTGAACTCACGCAATGATAATATAATTTTCGGACCCGTAGGCATAGTTGCACATAATGCAGAACTGATCTTTCAATCAGAAATCTCAGCTGTAAAGTTATTTTGTCTCGTGTCTCCTTAAATCCATCACTGCGCTCAGGATTCTACACCATAACCTAGAATCCTTCGCTTGGTCTAGAGTAATTTGTCTCACTCGACGGTAAACACACAACTTTCAACTTCAACTTACAACTTTCAAGCCTAGTACAATATGTTTAAAATACAGTTTCTAATGTGACAAGGCCCCTATACAGCCGCATTTGATTTGATAATGTATATTTGATTTACCTTAATCTGTAATATGACATTGCTAAGTGTTCCTTGAGATCCTATGGCTGAACAAATAAATGAAATTAAAAATAAATAACTATTCTTGAACATAGAAACAAAGTCCTTGAAATTTGAGATTTCTAAACTTATACTTGTTTTATGAATAGGTTACCACTAGATGTGAAAAATAAAGAGTTTGTCTATTTTGCAGGAGGGGGATTTCGTGTCGTTCATCCAGTCTCGGATGAAGGAGGGGAAGCCAGCGGCTGCACCGTCGACCGCGACCACGGCTCAAGCAGCCGGCTTCGGTCCTGACGTCCGGCTCGCATTTGACGCCGACTTTGAGCATACCATCGCTGGCGACGAACCTACGTTCGTCATGTTCTATGCTTCATGTAAGTTTTTTTAATATACAAGTATATATATATATATATATATATATATACTTGTATGAGAAGATGACATTAGAAGAGCAGCGGGTCCAACATGGACCCGTACAGCTAGGAACAGAAATGAATGGAGATCTTTAGAGGAGGCCTTTGTCGGAAGACAAGTTGTACCGAAATAACCGTTTGCCGACATTCAATAAATTTAAAATAAAATAATATTTTATCTCTAGGCAAAATTATGTATTTTAGAATGTAAGAAACAACAATAAAGGCTTTTTATTTTATTTATTTATTTATTTATATATATATATATATATTAAATACCCGACTGCATAAGAGCTATTTTCGTACTGTATCTTTCGATTGCATTACGCTTGAGTGTAATTTTTTTTGTGAGAAAGTATCCGCAAAGCTATTGTATAATTTAGTTATTTTTTTTTATAAAACCACTTATTTCTTACGAAGAATTTCTTCGGGGGTCACGAAAAAGCGTTTTTTTAGGCTTTCGTAATACGGGTGCGGGAGTCTATTCCTGATGCCACGGTGTCTGTCTGTCTATCTTATACTTGAACGGTAATAGATACAAGTCTAAAAATTGGCAAGATTGTAGGGTTTACTTTGCTGAACATCTATAAGTACTAAAAACTAGTGAAGTGCAAAACAAGCTTGCGTAAATAATTAAAAAAATATATTGTGCGAGTACTGACAGATAAAACCTCTTTGTTGACTCCACAAAAAAAAATTACAATTGATAATTCGTTGACAGTGTCATGTGACATAAATATAAAAGAGTAAACAGTAGTGATAAAATCTCTTTGGATAAAGAAAATAGGTCTGTAACACTTGCTTATTTGTACTTAATGTTGTGTGTATGTACACTGTACAGTTACAAATATTCTTAGTTATAAAGCATATTTTGTTGGGTAACTAGCCCTGGTGTCACTGTTCATGTTTTGTATCATGCATATGTGTACGGAAGCCTCGGACTCAGACTATGAGTGAAACTCGGATTTGTCGAAAAGCTTTCTTGGGTTTATTTTATTTTTACGTTATTGAGTTGTATCATTATTAAAAATTGCCTTTGGCACTTGACGAGACGAATGAAGACAAATCTAATGATATCGCACACCAAAAATCGATCGAGCCGTTTAGGCTGACAGGACATACACCCGAAAAACATAACCCTCCTTCTTGCGCTGTCAGGTAAAAATAAAATCTACGATTGACTACTAACTCGCCTGGTGGTCCATGCTATGGCAGTACGTTAATAAGCAGGCTTTATCCAAGAGTCTAATTATACTAGTAAAAAAAAAAGTTATATACATACAGCAAATATCAAATATATTGACCGAGTGTGTTTTCTTGTATTTTCTTTTAATATCGAATATCTCGAAAACCTTGACATTTCTATACAATATTCATCTTGAAGCTTAAGGTGGTTCAATTTCCATACAAAAGTATTTTTATCAAATATGGTCGAAAAAACAGTGAATTAATTATTGTAGTTAGCTTTAAAATCGGTCTTTATTGGCGGTAAATTATATTTGCAGATGAAAACAGGAGATTATTAACAAATTTTTATATAAATATAAATATTGAATTGAAATTTTTGCTATCAATTAATTCACTGCAAAACTAATACTCTTTTCGACCATACTTGGTAAAAATACTTTTGTATGGAAATCGAACTACCTTAATATACATATATGTAATTGTCTCCAGGGTGTGGGCATTGCGTCGCAGCGAAACCTGTGTACAGCCGTCTCGCCACGAAAGTGAAAGAGAATAATATTCGTGTGAAAATAATCGCCGTCGACGCCGCAGAGAATGCCAAAGTGGCCGAATTAGCCGCAATACAGACTTTACCCACATTCAAAATATTCAAAAACGGCAAACAGCTTGGGCTGTATGAAGGAGATAGGTCTGTAGAAGACATGCTGGAGTTCTGCCAATCTCATATCAAGGTAAAAGATGAACTGTGATTAAAAATGTAATTAGTACTATCTACCGCGATCCTCATGTGCCAAAAAAAATCTTTGTTTTTATCTCCTCTATGGTTATACTCTTTCATTTGTGTAGGGCATGTAATGTTTTTTCTGTATAGATATAAGGCAAGCGGTCAAGCGCAGGCCTATTTTTAGAATAAAAAAGGCTACTTTCGAAACTGGACTTATCTTAGAGATTGGTGCAGTTAGTTTCTTCAGTTTTGTAGTGGAACGCTGTAACGTCAAAATTTTACCAAGTCGCCTAATTCTGTGATTGTAATAAAATTGTAATGAGGGCGCGTCTGTTCGTTGATATTGCGAAAGAAAGGAGCATAAAAATAAAATATAGTTAGTGTTTTTTTTTTCTGCTCTGTCCGTTAGGATTTTAAACATAAACGTAATGTTTGAAATCTTAACGGCTAGAGCAGAAATACTTTGTGATAGATTTACAAGCGGTTTGTGTAATGTGTTCTGTAAAATTGTGCAGGATATAGGGTTTCTTTAAAAAAATCAAAATTCGTCCAGGAGATGTGAAAATGACTTGTTTCAAAAATAAACTCGTCTCAGGAAACAATACAATCATCGTAGAAAACGATTAGGCGATATTTTGACGATAAAACGTTAAAGCATCACAAAGATTAAAAATCAACCTTAATTTGAAATAAAATAAACAAAAATAAAGGTTTCGAATAAGAGCATAAAATTAATACTTGGAAAATACATTACATATCGGGTGTATGAGGTTTGCGGTAGGGTGCTTCCCCAGTAGTGTAGATAGATGTTTCCAAAAAATGCGACAGGTGAAATGTATACAGGGTTATTCTTAACTAGTTGAATGCCTCATAAGTGCTTTTTTCTACAGCACGAAAAAACAAGTTTTATTCTACAGTTCTTAGAAATTAGCATAAAACGAATCAGTGCATTTTTCCAATAAGCCTTTTAATTTTTTAATAAAAAATATTCAAAAATAAAGTTTTAAGTATTTCATTTTCAAGTTAGACAAAGACCGCATCATTAGGCATGTAATATGACGTCATTGTATATGTGAGCCATACAAATCCTTTTCAGTCGTTTAGCAGAAAAAGAACAGTGTATCTCCTAATAAAAGTTTAAAATTTATCTTGTTTTTGTTATATCACCAAAGTTTATTGGTAGATGAAATAAAATTAGAACATTATAAAGTTGTTTAATACACAGCAACATATATAAAATGCAGAGGCAGCACTTAAGTGACATCAATTTTAAAAACAACCCTGTATATTTGATTATACAGTTGATTTTCATGATCTATCATTAATGTATGCTTTATATAATTAAGGCGCAGGGGCGGGTACTGCAACTGTCTGTTTGGCACGACCCCTTATATTTAGATATTTCATTAGATTATAATTTTAGCTACATTATAAGAAAATATTAGACGTATGTATTTCATAACGATATCAAATTTAAATTATTTTGAATATTAAATAATGTTTTTTCTTTACGCGTGTTATATTCAAATATACGTGAAAATTTATATCTGGATAAAATGGTGTCGCATGCGAGCGAGATTTTATTGAGCTTTGATTCGCCCCGTCGCCTTTAGGAAGAATCTCACATTTAGGTAAAATATTAAGTTCTGTTTAGTATTTGATTTGATAATTATAATGTAATCGTTAATATAGTAATTATCACCATTATTATATAAAAAAAACCTGTTGCATTTTATGGATTTGAATTAAAGCTATATTAGTATCATTATTGTATTTAGAAGAAATTCTTTCGATATTTTATCGTTTAAAATATGATATTTTTTATGTGTTGTATCTATTAATTTGGTTTTAGGTTACAAAGTGTTTAAGACAGGTGTAGTTACTTAAAGTGTCAATCCACTTATATAAATAACTTGTCACAAGCTTAAAAAAATTGTAAAATATACGAACTTCAAATACTCCTACAAAAGTATAATATATCTAATACCAATGGAGAAGCTAGTGATTTTGTATGGTAAATCTATAATTTAAACTTGATAAAGATGACCATTTCAGATTGTAATGGGTACACCGACATCCAGTATGATTAGTAACCTTGTATACTACACCTTGTATGATTAATAAATCGTTTTTATTATTGAAAAGTTTATGAATGTCATGAAACAAAATTTTATTTTCTTTCACCTTTGACTTTCACCAATCTTAATACAAACATAAAATTATTGTTAACACGAGAAAAATCGAAATTGTTGAAATTTAATTACTTTTTTATGACCAATAAATTAATACGTGAAAACTGAACATTGAAAAATGAGTTTTAAACGTGGAAACTGTAGGTCTAACTTTATATGACAATTACAACGCCCTAAGCGGTCAATGATTATATCAATGATCCTCATGAGTCCTTATTCGATGTTTCCGTTAAATAACCTTAAAGTTCACTATTATTAAGTTTAATTTTCAATGTCAAATCTATGTGTAACGCGACCAATGAATGTAATGAATAACTACCCCGGCCCACTTATTCTATTATGACAAGTGCAAATTAATCGCGGCCTGTCACTTTCAGTCCGTTCAATTAAACGTGTCCTCTATCAAAGTCATTGTTCCGCTGTCAATGTCATTGTCAAGCTTGGTTAATATACGATTTGTTAGCAAATGACTTCAAGAAAAAGTAAATTTAGTTGTATTTTTATGTCTGTTACCACAGAACTGTCCTCAAACCGTTTTTTTTAATGAAAACTTTTAGGCCCACTAAGCAATTTATTTTATGGGTGTTAAATGAGACTGAGGCCTCACGCTCGGCTATGTAACGCTCGTCCAGGTAAATCGGCTCGAGTCAACTAAAGATATGGTCAACGCGTCACTTTCAAGTTTTCACTTCTGTCGCGTAGCCTTCGTCTTTTCACATTTTTTTTTTTTTCGGTTTATTAGTTTGGGTTTCAATCTTAATAATTGAAAAAATATGTCATCTAAGTAACAAGTTCTGTATTTTGCTTTTTTTTGATATTATTAGTTTGTTCGAGTTATTGAAGTTATTTTTTTCAGTTACTTTTAACTATAATTGTGAATACACGAGTACTAAAGTCTTGTCGTTGATTGGCTTTGGCTCACAGCTGTCCATTGACAGAGCTCCCTGATGTATATTTTTTACATATATTTGTGGATTTGATTGAGGGTTTAACCCTTTAAACGATTAGAAATCGTAAGTGATCTGAGAACAATAATCATTTATATATACGTATAATTGTAACTATTATATTTAAAAAAAAGTTTGCCATGACAAACTATGTTGTAATCAAAACAAAAATATA
Organism: Lycia hirtaria; assembly: GCA_947563715.1. Taxonomy (NCBI): domain Eukaryota; kingdom Metazoa; phylum Arthropoda; class Insecta; order Lepidoptera; family Geometridae; genus Lycia; species Lycia hirtaria. The sequence goes on from OX387386.1 coordinate 19,939,578, forward strand.
ATCATTTATATGTATAAGTATATAATAATATATCATTTAAAATGATTGGCACCGATTCTGTATTTTTTTTTAGGTAATCAGTTTTAAAATTGTACACATATTTAAAAAATATATTAAGGCGCTGTGGATAGCGAATCCTCTGTCTCACTTACGCATACCTACATTTTTGAAGATATACTGCATAGCAGATTTTCGTAAGTCATTTAAGTAATTTTATATTTTCAAAAATTTTGCTATGCGCAAGCGAGATAGAGGACTAATGACAGCGACTTTTTAATCACAACAAAATAGTGTCTTTATGCAAGGAATGATAAATATTTAGGAATAGTTCTTTGATATATAAAACTGTCAAATAATGTTACAAGAAAAATAAAAAGAATTCAGGTAAAGAGTGTATATATAAAAAGAATATTAAGCGTCTTATTTTGAACACCATTATTGTTGACTGTTTTTCCCATTCCACACTACGCTTTAATCATAACGTTTGTTTAACATCTGGACAAATGTAGACAAATGCCTAGTTTAGCAAATGTAGCCAATAGTAATGAACAGATGGACTTTTTATTTTTTAAACTTAATTTAATTATTCTCCGAATAATTTTTAAAAGTTTTTCATTTTTTAAGTTGTACGAGTGTTGTAAAGGAGAAACAAACTACCGAGATATACACAGACAAAAAAATATTTCACTGTTTTTTTTTTTTTTTGAATGTTCATTTTTGTTATTGTAAAAATGAAATGTATAAACGAAAGACAAAAAAAAAGAATCATAATGTTTCATTTTTAGATTATATTTTTTTAATTTACACTTTTTACCATGTACTTTAAATTTCCAGTGACATAAACCGAAGAATCATACTGATATTGTAGTCGATTATTATTAGACAGAGTATGATCGCAATTATGTGGTAAGCGAACTTTTCACTGTAATTTACCTTAAGGTGGAGATCAACGCGCGCAGCTATCTCTTTCGGGCATCACGACCTTTTTAAACATATACAATCATTAGAGAAGCGAGAAATGAATATGTTATATATCTTATTTAGATAGGAGAAATGCTTTATAAAAAGTTTTATTCAGATATCGCTTATATCGGAGTAGTGAAACACACATTTTCCTACTCCTCACCCAATGTGAAAGATATGAAAAAACATTTTTTTTTAAATATTTCTCTTACCAAAATAAACAAATTAATTTATCACTTTTAAATAACCTTAACTAATGTTTTTTTTTTGATTTCATTTGTTTAACTGCGAGCATTCTTAATATTAAGCTTACGATACTGTACACCATATAAGGAACAATTTGACTGATGTTAAACAGTTGTCGCAAATCATTTTGAGGTGTCTGAATGCATGCACGAGTTGCGTAAGCGTGTGTTTCTATTCCATTCGTTTAGTATACTCGCACTAATACGCTATGTTCGTGACTATGTACTCCCCCGCACTATGACTAGTGCGGGGGAGCGGTGCGGGGTGAGCGGGAAGTGATTGCGCTCTTTTTACGACCGATTTGCGCTAATTTTTGACACTTCAAAAGGATTTGCGTGTAATGTACACCTGATTGCGTCGGAGTAGTTTTGTTGTGTTTGAGTCTGTTCGGAATGAGAACCGATAATGCTGCAATAGCATTGAGAGCGCTGCTTTCCTTATTTCTTTATTTTATTCCAGAGAAACACAATCGAAACGGTAGTTCCCATGTTTTGCCACGTCAGTTCTCTAACCAAACAGACTTTATTTGTATGAAATTATAATACGGGATATGGTATAAGAATGAATGATACACATTATTGTACTTATATGATTCATTTTTTTACAATGGAATGTTATTAATTTAATTCTAAAACTGCAAAACAGCTGTTCTTTACAAAATTTTCACTGTACTTTCGATTAGTGGTATGATTTTAGGATTCTATTAAAAGTTTCTATTTGTAAGTAAATAAGTACTTTGTACGCCTCAAATAATCATAATTTTTCTTGTTTATTTTACTGTTGCTTTTTTTATCAAGGGCGAAAAATACTTAATATGTAGTAACACATTTAATTAAACAAATTTACTGAAGCAGCGTCTCGTGCTACGATGCAATAAAGCGTAAGTCTTGATTTTTATATTAACAATTGGAGATCGCTCATAAAATTAGAAAAAAATTAAAAAAATGCAGTCAGAAGATCTTTTTACAAATTTTTCTTGGAAGGGAAATGACATTGAAAATTAGATTCACCTCACAACCTCGGATATATTGTTTGTCATTAGAAATCTGAGTGCAAAAATGCATTTTGTCCGCTAGCGTGGAAAGAGTTTTTAAAATTCGGACCTTTCTATTCCATACTTTTCTATACTGCAAGTCCACTGAAAATGCATTAAATACTTATTTCATTTCAGTGCACCAACCTCATTTATTTGAATAATCGCACTGGCCAGCCACAGGTGGCAGTACTGGAGTAAATTGCACCTAGCGTTTTCCTCTCTGTAGTGAGGTGAAAAATGGTGTATTTCACTGATAACTATTTCTACCCTATCCATTATCCGATTTTGATAATTATTTTGTTTATCTGATTGAAATCATAAACGGCCATGACACTGGCTATGACACTGTGGCTAAGCCTTAGTAAGATCAACGTGCCCAGTGTTTTTCAGTCGTTTTTCGTGTTTCGCAGCCAATGGTCATAGAAAAGAACACATCTTTATTAAGAATAAAAATATATATGTATGGCGTTTTGGATGTAAAGACGAATGTGACGAATTCGTCGCATTTCGAAATATATTACGCCTAGGTTAAAAGTAATAACGAGAGAGACAAACGTACGCCTAAAAGCATTACCCTCTTTCTGGGTAATCGGGTAAATAGGGCTTCCATTGCAATACAGTGTTGAGATTATAAATGTAGAAATTTTATCGTTGAGCATATTGAACTAGAGACGATAATCTGAAAACAGTTTTTGCTGAATTTTGGAAGAGGGACGCAAACCCCATATTACACATACAACATCCTGCTCAAGTGACACCAGAGTTAGTGTGTGCATGATAAATGATCACATATTTTGGCAGAGAGGTACTTACGCTGGAAACTAACGTGGTTTTCACATTTTTAAATAAAAACTACGGGTCACTCACGTCTGTTATGAGTCGAAATATCAGACTATAGTTTTAACCGCATTCGGCGGTATTTTTGAAACGACCAGCACAAACGTCACTCTTGTTCGTCACGGTTAAAACTATAGTGAATCTTTTGACTCAAAACAGACGTGACAGTTTTTTTATGAAAAAAGGTACTTATGTCTCGGATTGGTGTCTCCAATTCTTTATGTTTGAAGAATTTTATTGTAAGTTATTTCGAAATAATATATACCTACCTTTATAGCAATATGTCACTACTTTAATATTATATGAAATATACGTACTTACTATTATTACTTACAGTAAAAAACGCGTTTTGGATGTTTTACCTGAACGTGTGTAATAATAATGATTCCTGTTTTACTTAATTTTAGATAGAATTGTTTGTTAGATAGAAAAAGGAAATAAATTTTAACATTTTAATTAGTTGTTGTTTTTTCCTATCTCCTGAATTTAGGAAAAAGTCTTCTAGGAGTAGTAATTGTAGTTTTTTACGTAAGTATTGTACGGAGTAAACTGCTTGGGTACTATTCTCAATATGGCGTATCTTCACACAGTATACAAGGTCCTAGTTTTCGTTTCATACATTTTTATCGACAAAATAAACAGGACCAATGCGAGTCAGACTCGCCCACCGAGGGTTCCGTACAAACTAGTAGAAAAATGGGGAAATTATATATATTTTCCTTCATAAACCGAAAAATATACATTGTAAAAATATTTAAAAATCTGTTTTTAGCTTATGCTAATGAAGCTCTTTCATATGACACCCCACATGTTACGGTTAAAGCATTTTAAAATTTGGACCCTCATTCCTTGCATAAAGACCCTATTTTTTGTGATTAAATTAAAAATGTACAGTTTTCGGTTTTTTTTTCATTATAGAGTACACCTATGAAAATGCTTTTTGCCAAATTTCACAATTATAGGTTAACGGGAAGTACCCCATAGATTTTGATTCCCTTGCGAGTGTTGAAATATGCGTTTATTTGCAACATATTTGGCTGTATTTTTTTTTATGAAAACAGAAGTTTGATTTTTCTCTCTGCAGCAAGAGAATGGATATGCGTATATGGTTTTAATTTCAACACGATACCTTCACGCGTTCCCGAGGTACGGAATCCTAAAAAGGAGGTTAACAATTCGGCAGTTTTTTTTTAAATTTATTAACGCGTAACTTCGTCATTTATAAATACATTTATAATTTTGGAAGAATACTTTTGTATGCAATATGTATACTTTCTTTCAGATTGGTCCCATACAAATATTAAAATCAATTCAGTAGTTTGGTTTTTGAAACGAAGTTGCGCATTTTGAAATCGCTATTTTCAGTTTTTTTACCCAACTGCGTAACAAGGACGGTTATGTTTTCGATTATATGTATGATTGCATCTATGTGACCGCCTATAACCTAAACGGCTCGACCGCTTTTGATGTGCGAGGTGTCGTTAGATTCGTCTTCACTCCGTGAGTGTTATAGGCTATATTTTTGTGTAATAAAAATACTTAATACATCACTCGCAAAAATAAAATAAAAGTTATTTTTTCGTAACCTCCAACGAACTGTTTCGTAATAAACAAGTGATTTTACTAGAATTATAGATTTCTAGTCTAATTATAGATTCATACCAACGATAGGTTCACACACGCTAGGTTCACAAAATCATATATTTTTCTCCTTATTTACACTTTCGGTATCCAAATCCTTGGTACAACACTCTACTTCAGACACAGAGTTAAACAGACGTTTCATGTCAAAGACGTACGGGGTCCCCGACTCTTCCGACTCTAAAGGATGGTAATACTGCCGGTAGCAGAAGTATGAAGATGAGAAACCAATGATAGAACCGACTACGACGTCCTCCCAATGATGATGGTGGTCGCAACATCTGCTGATTGCGACTGCAGAAGCCACGGCCAAAGGCGCTAAGCACGCAAGAATCCTGATGCTATGGCCGCGGCTTCTCGAGAGGACTCCAAGCTTCCCACACAACCAAACACTCACAAACCCAAGCGAACAGAAGGAGAAACTGCTGTGCCCGCTCGGGAATGACTTTCTTCCCTCAATTACGTCTTCCAAGTCTCCCGTGCAGCGAAGATCTTTTGTTACCTTCTCGCTTGGGAAGCAACGGTAGAAGAAATCCGGACGTGGTCTGCCGATTATTAACTTCCCCGTTTCGGTCATGAAGGCTGTGATAGCAGCTGCGAGACTCCACGCTAGGAGGGCTTGTATCGTGTCCGCATAGTTCCTGACTTGGAAATATGGTATCATGAAACTGACAACTGGGACGAACAGGATGAGAAATATCATCACCCACATAGATGCGATGGATTCTTTTCTAGGTCTCATATATTCTTGGAGCAGCTGTACTTCAGTTATGTATTGAACGTGTGGACTTACGGTGGCGTGTATAACGCACACTATTAAAAGTAGAATGATCCTTATTATAATTTCGACTAGTGTGTTCGGGGTACCGTTTTGCATATCACGTTTCATTGTATAAAAAGTTGAGACTATATTCATAGTGCTCAATGAACGCAAAGAGATTGTTTTCAAATCCATTGTAGTTTTTTGTAATATCCATCAAAGTACTTGTAATATTAACTGAAAACCGCTGTTGCTTTAGGTCTTCGTGAAAAATATCAATTTTACTAAACATTGAAGCGCTACTTAATTATAATCAATTTTGATTAATTTGTCATTATATTAGGTTATAAATATAAGTTACTCTATGGGTAGACAATATATAGACATAGACGTAGACAATACAAAAAAATGTGTACGGTCTATGCTCGCTCTATGATAGAATCGTAAAAAGAGAAGACTCATAATCGTATATTATATACAATCTCTTTCGATATGATAGTATCTCATATAGATCATCAACTTACCATGGCAAGATCCTGTGCATACATTTATATGTAGATAGATAACTCTTTGTTAAAATACCACAATACAGAAACATTAAATATATCGATAATAATATTACAGCTAGGTGTTTTAATTGGCGGCCTTATTGCTTAGAGCGTTCTCTTCCAGGCAACCTTGCACGGATAGGACAGATGGCAACAGAATAGATGCAAGCGATGCCATAGATTACAAAATAATAAATATAATAGTTTAAAAAACACGCTCAATCTTATCAAATTATTGTATTGTCATCGGTCCTCGATAAGTCTACAGAGTTTGAATGAAATCTGACCGTTTGAAGTGAGTCAAAATCATGTTCAAAGTTTCCGTTACATACTAACATACGTATGAAGCTAATAAAAGCGTGTTAAAAACGCTTCGCCATGCGTTCGGTTTGCTGTATATTTGACATTAGCATAAGATGAGACTTTCATTATGTTTTAGATCTCTTTGATGCTTATTGGTGTTCAATCCGAGCTATTGACCTAAATTACGTAAGTGGCAAAGAATGAGAGTGGTGTCGAGACACAGATGACCCAAGGTTCTGTAGATAATGCTATAATTAATAATTGTAATTGAAATTTGGCTAAGCTAGCATTAATAATATAATTGATAATGAAGTGTAATTGGCTTAAGCCGTTCTTATTGAAATAAATAAATAAATAATCTAAAAGAAAACCAGTATGCAAATATGTTTGTATGTTTAACCGCTTTGCAAAAGGGTCGTTGACCTCTGTACTATAACGACATAGATAATTGTTTTATATATATATCGTTATAATTATGTCGGAAAGTTGTAATTACTTAATTTTTTCACCTTTGGCGGACTATATCTTGCACATGTCACATCTGAAAAAGAGTGATAAATGAAACCATAGTCTTATTTTAAAATATCTATTTTCAACCCTTTGTATGAACTTCACAGGAGGAGATGACAAAAATCTTTCCTCGTTCCATGAAATTTTCAAAAAATAATTATATTTATAGTTATAATTACGTTTATGTAGTGCTAATATTTCAAATTAGTCAAGCGCGCATCAGGCGAGTTAGCAGTCAAGCGTAAGCCTATTTACGAATAAAAAATAGTCTTTCAGTAAAACGGTTGTGACCTACGGACGGACATGGTGAATTTATAAGGTTTCCTCTTAGCTACTACGGAACTCAGAGTGCACTGACCTGGGTTGTTTGGATAGAGGTCAGTGTAGAGGCATATTTAATACCTCAATGATTGTTTATTTTCATAGTATTGAGATAAAATGATGAGCTATTTAACCAACTTCAAAATAGGAGGCTCTCTTTTTGTTGGTGTGTGCTTAGGGTCCTGCAGAGTTACGCTCAACTCTTATAGCGATTCAAAGTCGGCCCTCGTTTTTATCTTGTTTTTTTGCAAACAAAAGTTTAAGGGACTGATAAAATATCACAATTTAACGTAAGCTTATTTGAACTTTTGTCTCGCACTCTTAATTACAGAAAAAGCAAGTTAAAAACGAGCGTGAGTCAACTTTGCAACGCTATATAATTTGAATTAATCGCTTTATAATTTGATTGACAACCTATGGAAATGCCTACGCGTTTCCATAGGTTGTCAATATCTGACGATCTGTCGTAAGTGGAGTGCCGTTCCATACTTTAGTAAAGTATATGGCTAACTTGATGCCTGCTTGCGACCACACACTGTGACATGAGCTGAAAAAGGCCTAAAATCGCTTCTTGCCCGTGGTTCGGTTTGGTTGTCCGGTCAACCATCAAAACATAAATTGTAGTTTTCAATTGAGATAATTACATTCCAGTTTTTATTGTTGTTCATTATTTGTTTCCTGTTTTCATCCGTTTCATTTTATTTGCTCTTCGAAAACGGTAATATACAATTGTAAGCAAGAAACAATCCACAAAATTTTAGTCAGTTTTACCTGCGCACATAGGCTTATGTTTTTCTGTAAGCACATTACTTCATATATCTAATAGCCTAAATAACTTGACCGATTTTGATAAGCGGGTTGTCATAGATTCGTCTTCACTTTTTATATGTTATATAATGATCTACATTTGACCACCAATTCGTCTGATGTTAAGCGACGGTGTGGCCGAGGATGGAGCTTGTCGATCTAGAAGATATCTAGTTACTTTAACCTTGAAGATTCCAAGATGTAGCTCTCAGGAAACAGAGATGGCGGCAAAGAATTTCATTCATGTGCAGTACGCACCAAGAACGTGGACCGATATCGATGTGCACGGATTTTTGGCATTTCAATGAGAAATGGGTGGTAATATTGCGAATTTCGAACTGTCGAAATTAAAATTCTGTGGCAATATATCATCAGGCATCAAGCTAGCGGTTTGAGCGTCCCGTCATTCGCTTGTTTAAGAAACTTGAAGCGGCGGTAAAAATTGGCGCGTGTTGCACCGCTAATGTACACCAGACGTACTTCCTGGATATGTAGGTAAGTGTGAGTGAACTTGGGAAGGCACTTTCTACCCACTCTGTCTGAGATCGAGGTACCCACACATACAAGTACCTAAGAGGTGATTCACTTAGAAGATATGTAAGTACCGACAGATGCCTCGAGATAGGTATGTATTTAATTATTAAAAATTATACATGCCATAAGTGCAGGGCCAGCACAAGCATTTTTGGCGCCCTAGGCGAAAAACTGAAAAGGCTATTTGGGGATAGCTATAATTTTCACAAGGGGAATTTCACGATCCAGGATTGAGGATTTGCTTTTGTTTAAAGAGTAAATCGACCCATAAATAATCTCACTTTGGCTTGTCCCATATCGCTTCACAAAACGCTGCTACAATATTGCTAATACACATGTACGGTAGGTACATGTGCATTGTGTACTTTAAATGCGTAAGTGCAGAGAGCGCGAATTAGGTGTTTTGTTAGTTATTGAGTAAGTAATATGCTCGTATGTGCGCGCCCTAGCACTCTCAAAACTAAATATATTATATTTATTAATTAATTATTTATTTCAGTGTCAATTTTGAGCATCAATTTCAATTTCAATTAATTTATTTTTCAATTAGGTACATACATTGCATACATTATGTTACAATGCTGCCTCCCTGACTGACGAGCATTCGCCTCTAGTCTATTAGGAGACCGTATTGTCGTTTAGCATCAGGCGAGTTGTCGGTAAATCGCAAATCTTGTACATACTGAAAAAAACAAAAAACCCCATGATCTTTAGGAGTCGGATAAAAAATTAAATTCTAATTCGGGTTCACACCATAAAACACGGCTTTACCGAAAAATCTTACTTAACTATAAGCATAGCTTAGCATATTTTGTCAACTTCTCCCTGACACGTAATGACACTTGCGGAAAGAAGACAGAGAATTTAAGACGATGGTTAAAGTTAAGTAACGTTTTTCAGTAAAGGGGTTTGTTAACACTGTAATACCATGTCCTACATCTGTGGGTCACATATCGAGGTTACAAACGGGTTAGGGCACGTACACATGCTTGGACTTATATAAGCACCGGAAACACAATCTAAAAAATAAAAGTGAGCGCTCTGACGTAATCGTCGAACGTATTATAGATACGCTGTAATTATTTTTGTAATGAGGGATCGTGGATATCACATTGATCGTTATGCGAGCGGCGTTAGAGGTCAGAATTGATTGAAGTTTATGGCTAGTCTGGCTGTTGAAGAGCCTCAGGTGTTTAGAAGCTTATTCGGAGAATTTGGTAGGAATATTGGCATTACAGAAATAGATGTGACGATCTTAAACCGTATTCATAAGAATAAGATTGTTTTTTATTTGCAAAAGATCTACGTTTAAGAACTCTCATGCATCACGCATACCATATGCGTTATGCGGCTGAAGATGAAGCACGTTGATGTAAAATACATCAGCTGTTTACTTTGGCTTTGAAAGTTCGTGATAGGTACTGTTTTGGTTAATTTAAACTTACTACCTTCACGCGTTCTTGAAAAAATGATTATGATGAATTTAATACGGTTCCGTTTTTTCCCTTATGAAGTAAGGAACCCTATAAGCTTAAGTTTTGAAAACTCAAAACCCCGATAAAAAAACGGCTGAACTGATTTTGATGAAATATAACTAAGAACTCTCAACAAAATCCTCTTTTATACAAACAAAAAAACTAGATCAAAATCGATCCATCAGTTTGAGAGCTACGATGCCACAGACAGACACACAGATACATAGCAAACACAGATACAACAAACTTATAAAATCCTCATTTTGGTTAGGGTTAAAAAAATATTTTATATTGCCAAATGAACATGAGTACTCATATCAATTATCATGGTTTTCGAAAGTAATGGGTGAGTTATCGAAATATATGGGTGAGTTATGGAAAGACCGATTGTAAGATTTGCAACAAAGGTAGAATCTTCAAATCGCGAGTGAGTAGGCTTTTTCTAGGTAAGTGCGCTCCACCGTAGACCGCAACAGTCGCTTAACATCAGGCGAGTTAGCGGTCAAACGCAAGCCTATTTTCGAACAATAAAAAAAACAAGATACATCGCCAAGCTAAATAAAATTGTTGTTTTTAACTGGTTAGATCCCACTGCTGGGCATAAATCTCCCCATTAAACGTTTAAAAACAATATATTTTGGATCGCTAGTATAACGTTAAAATGCTATATTTGCCGTACGGACTGACAAATTGTGAAATATTCATATTCATACAACAAACGCAACATCAGGTGATAATAATAGGTAGTTATAGTAAAAAAAATAAAAAAAACACTTCAAACTGCGCAATTCGTTTACTTGGATGATATTTTTCACTTATTTTGTTATAAAAATATATCTATTTAAATTTAGATTTTGGTAAAATGTATATGGGGCTACCTCTGACTTTTTACCTACTAATAAAGAAGTATTATCAAAAATAATATTGGCGGAGTAATCGCTGAAGAAACATAAAAAAATACAGTCGAATTCCTTCTTTTTGGAAGTCGGTTAAAGCCCTTGTATTAGTAGCCATGTTATGTATGTCAGTTCAGTGACCATGAACTTAAAGCGAATGTTTGAAACCAGTACACGTACACGTACACGGTACACGTACACGGTACACGTACACGGTACACGTACACGGTACACGTACACGGTACACGTACACGGTACACGTACACGTATTCACGTTATAACTATTCTCCGCATATTCGATGTGATCTAAGTACATAAGTGCTTTTTTTTTTCTTTTTTATTAGCCCTGTTTGTACAAACTGTCCCTGCTGGGCGCGGGCCATCTTCTCATTGTGAGAAGGGTAGGGAAGGGTTGGCAGACTTCACACATCTTTAAGATCATTGAGAACTCTCAGACATGTAGGTTTCCTCACGATGTTTCCCTTCACCGTTTGAAGTTGGCGGCAATCAACAATACGCACATAACTTCGAAAAGACAGAGGTGCGTACCGCGGGATTCGAACCCGGGACCTGCGGATCGCAAGTCAGACGGTCTCCCGACTAGGCTGCCGGAAACAGCGGATTTAGTAACAAATAATAACAACAAAAATCATCCCGTACCCAATGTTGTGGTTAAATGAGACCCGTGCGCTTGCAGGGTCGTAAAAACCCAAGAGCTAAGATTCTGGACTAAGTTTTGAATTAAAGCTGGCGTCTACTCAAGTAGCATCAAGTACCTACCTATATTATTATTTTTATTTTTGAGTTCGGTGACAGTCTTGGACTAGGCTTAGAGACTGGCCTAAAAAAAAGATTTTTCTTCAGAATTTCAGGAATGGTCAATTATTAAAACTGATTCACGTTTATGGGTAAATTGACATCTTAGAGCTGTTACACCTTTCTTTTACACCATAAACATATAATGGACGCTAGGATGAATAGCGAACTTTTACATAGATTTTTAATATAAAAAAAAGTTCATTATGGTTCATTCCGACAAAATATAACTACGGGACAGCTGTTTTTTTAATGAGCGGTAGTAAGATATTATATTTCTAGATTTTCGTAATTTATTAACTACAACGAATTTATTAAAGGTTTAAAATATGATCCCAATTTTAAAATCCACGACCGGTTTGTACTCTACCTACCACGCCAATAGCATTATCGTTTTAAATGGCAATATGTATTGCATATATATATATATATATATAACGTTTTGAAAATAAAAGATGATATATTTAGATAGCGAATAGATTTTTTTTTCTTCCTAATTATGTATTTTTCAACGTATACTCAACCTATGATTCATCTTTGTGCGATTGAAAACTTCCTGAGTAGAATTTTATAATCACTTGAATTTGTTAAATAATTTTTCAAGAATTTGAATCACAAATCACAGTTTTTATGTCATCCTTGCGGTCCGTATTCATCAAACTAATTAATTAGCTGGCGGCTAATTAATTTAATTAAGTACGGCATCACATTTTTGACGCTACTTGTAGATGCCTACAAAAATATTATTGTATATAAAAAAAATGAAAAACCGTCTAGTGTATATTATAACGGCTAAAGCTGCGCCTCCACTAGAGTAGTTGAGCAATACGAGGATGAATAGCATAGCTATGAAACGGTGCGTAGCTGAGCAATACGAGGATGAATAGCATAGCTATGGAACGGTGCGTAGTTGAGCAATACGAGGATGAATAGCATAGCTATGGAACGGTGTTTAGCTGAGCAATACGAGGATGAATAGCATAGCTATGGAACGGTGCGTAGTTGAGCAATACGAGGATGAATAGCATAGCTATGGAACGGTGTTTAGCTGAGCAATACGAGGATGAATAGCATAGCTATGGAACGGTGCGTAGCTGAGCAATACGAGGATGAATAGCATAGCTATGGAACGGTGCGTAGTTGAGCAATACGAGGATGAATAGCATAGCTATGGAACGGTGTTTAGCTGAGCAATACGAGGATGAATAGCATAGCTATGGAACGGTGCGTAGTTGAGTGATACGAGCATTAGTAGCGAAGCTATGGAACGGTGTGTAGCCTAGTTTATCATTTATGTGACTCGCACGCGTTACTCGTGTGCCTCGCTAAAATTTCTCGCTCGAGTCTTGCATTTTTTTTCTTTTATGTTTTGAGTAACGTTGCGCTGAACGAAGCTAAGCGAATAAAGTGATATTATACTACTCTGGTGGATACACCGCTTATAACAAATAAAATTATAACCTTTGACATCTCATGTAGACAAATATATAGTTAAAGATATTTCGTGCATGTAAATCAAGTGAAAGTAACTATAGTAGCAAGCGTAACTACTTATAACTAACAAGTACAATTAATTCAAAAACTCAACTGCGTGTGAACAACCACGATTTGTTGACCTTTCTTTATGCGATATTATCCGATCCTACTTAACTATAACTAATAATTAACTAATAATAATAACAGCTAAAAATAATAACAGCTAAAAAGTGCTTATTTGTGAGTGAGTATTTGTGAGTGAGGTATTCGAATTTTAAGTACCTTCCTTGCATACATAAAAAGGTAACAAAAATAGGTAAAAAGTACCAAACAAAAACCAATCAAAATCAATTCATAATGGGCGAAGTGTTTGCTGAACAAACATAAAAAATACGAATTGAAAACCTCCTCTTATTTTAAGGTCGGTAAAAAAGTGAAAGTAGCTCTACTCTTCTATTCTTCTTGATGTGCTAAATCCTACTGGAAAAAGGAAGAAGGATCTTGTGCTCAAGTTAAACCATGGCCGAATATTTTTAAGCCACAACGTACGCCGTCTTATTATCTAATGGTCGTTTTCCCTGGGTTTTCCTTTGCATACTGAGTTGGAGCAAGTCGTATCTTACTTAATTTCACTTCAATTAATTAATCAAGATGTCGTAGTGGATGACAAACCGAAGAGAAAGGGAAACGCTATAATAGGAAATATGAAAAAGGAATATACATTCGCACATAAATAAATAAAAAAAAGACGTGTGGCACTCGGAGACTGCCGCGGTAAAGCTATTGCATAATAGCTTTACGCGCGGTGTGTTAGGTTATTTTCGTTACGGAATTTCTGGATTCGGTCTCCACCCTCAAGGCCCGCGATAGAAGCTATGCAATAGCTTAATAAATATTGGTGGATTTTTCACACAACACCATCTAGCCCAAACTAAGCAAAACTTGTGCTATGGAAACTAGATGGTTGATACACATATACTTTTATTTTTGTAAATACATACTTGTGATACATAGAAACACCTACACACAGAACAAACATCCATGCTCATCACACAAATGTTTGCCCTGGGTGGGGATCGAACCCACGACCTGCAGCTCAGAAGGCAGTCGTACTGCCACTTAAATAACACAACATCGACCAATGTAACAATCATGGCACTACCCAGTGAAATCATGGAAGGCCAGCTCTGACATAGCCTTTATTACGTGTGTTGAGTACTGAAGTATTCTGTGTTTATGAAGAAACCCGTTGATTTATTTATATGTAACGTGAGCTAGAATAACGGTCTTAAGGTGCTATTCCGTTCATCGCGGTCAGTGCGTAAATAAATAATTGCACCATGAAAATGTATGGTGCCACCGTTCTCGAGGTATGCGACCGATGTGTGGTATGGCGTATATTCTAACTAGTCGTTTCCCGTGGCTTAACAGTTATTTGCCACTTGTGCCAAATTCATAATCTTTATTTTTTTTAATTTTCAGTGCAATTATTCCAAACAGGTTAAGTAATAAACTCGACAAATGGCAAATGTGGAAGCATGATGCCAAAACCAAGGGAAAAAAAAAACAGGTTAAGTAATTCTTAAATGTTAATTAAATGTTGGCTAAGTTGTCTCCAGGTTTTAAGCTGTATTTAGCCGTTTATAAATCATCTATGCATTAGGGATATGTCTAACCTAAATTTTTTTTTTATAGAATTGAATATAATCTTTAGGTTTTTTTTCCTAGGACATATGTCAATGTTAAAAAAAAGGTTTTCTAAATTTAACCGATATCGTATGATTTCGTATTGTACTTCTGGCAACTGTATAGATTTATTAGATTTCACACATTCACACATAATATGTACTAGTTGATATACTCATAGTGCCAGATATTTTCATAGCGCGAATCTGATATGAAATTAATATAAACCAGCCAACGCAAACGCAACCCCGCTGAACCGATCGCGCGCGGCTGCGTCTGGCTTCGAAGCACGGAACAGTACCTTTACTATAATATACTCGTATGAGGGTATGTATACGATCATCAACAGGTTTCCTCGATTCCGGACTGTCTCGACATCTCTCACGTAATCAACTGCATAATATCAAACTCGATCGGAATTTGCGGAAGTAAAATTTTTAGTAAAATGCCTAAAGGAGAATCTTACAACCATTATGAAATTACGAATAATAAATTATGATTTATCAAGTTTCCGGTAGCCTAGTCGGGAGACCGTTCGACTTCCGTTCCGCAGGTCCTGAGTTCGAATCCCGCGCCACGCAGTTCTGTCTTTTCGAAATTAAGTGCGTATTGTCGATTGCCGCCAATTTCAAACGGTGAAAGAAAAACATCGTGAGGAAACCTACATATCTGAGAGTTCTCAATGATCTTGAAAGATGTGTGAAGTCTGCCAACCCGCACTTGGCCAGTGTGGTAGACTATGACCTTACCCTTCTCACAATGAGAAGATGGCCCGCGCCCAGAAGTGGGACAGTTTGTACAAACAAAGCTGATAAAAAAAAATAAGTTGCGAAATATTTGAAAAGATATATTAGTAGGTTAATAATGTATTTATTAGTTTCTTGCCTTCGAGATAAGTTTGAAAACAATATTTTTTCTATTAAAAACCGACTTCAAACGCAACTTTCTAAATCCTTCACGATTGTAAACCTCTCTTCACTCGCTCTTTTTTTCTTTTGTCAAGAATGCGATTTGTCACTGAATATCAAATGCTTGTCTTCGAAGATTAGAAAATATGCAGATGTTTATACGATAATCCCTTAATATTTGACACTCTTGCAAAGAAAAACGTGTAGGTGAAAATCTGCGATTCTATAATCTGACGCACAAACTTACTCAGGAATACAATAAAAATATTTTCTTATAAATCTCACGCGTTTATGGTTTCCCCGTTTTGCTATTAAGAATATAACCTCTAGAAGTTAATCTTTAAAAATGTCAATTTTGATGAAGATGAAATCACTTCAAGATCAAGACTGAAATTAACAATTTAATATTGAAGCTGGCAGAATGCCCTCGTGCGATGCAAGAAACAAAGAAAAAAAAAAAAAAAAAACATTTTTAGAGATTATTCAAAAAGTAATAAAGCGATGTTTATAAAATATTTATCAACTTGGGAGCTTTCTTTATACACCAATTCAGGAAACACAAAAATTGGTTCTCGAATGACGGAGTAATTCGTGTACATATAAAAAAAATACGGTACGAATTGATAACCTCCTTCTTTTTCGAAGTCGGTTAAAAATATGTTTACTTATAAATTGGGGACCAATTTAAAAGAATTGGCGAATTATAGAATACAATGGGTAAATATGCATTTGGAAATTATTGCCAGACTGCTAGTAGTTACCTAAGTACTAATACGACTGTGACATAATTATAAATACAATTTAATTCTAGTAATTATTTAAATATCTAATATGGATTCTGAGTCTGAATGATTTTTGTTTTGATTAGATAGATATGGGTTGGTTGAGTTGGTACATTATTGTCATGAGACGGGAGGATAGCCATGTCTGCAAGAGAGTCCTGAACATGATGGGCGATAGGAAACGTGCTGTGCCGACCCCACCTAGTTGGACATTGATGATGATGGGTCTTCTTAGATTTGTAGGTATAAAATCTGATGTTCAGTGATTTTGCAATCAATTAAGCTGTAACAGCATAATAGGTACTAATATAATTATTATTTTTTATCATTACACGGTGAACACTACCAAAATGTTTTGTGAATGGATAACAAACAGAGCTCATAACTTTTCCATTAATAATACATAATTATTAGGGAAGATAACATGAGACGCAGTACGAGTCAAATCGAGAAGAGTCTTCGCCTACATTTCCAACATACTTACTTTAAATATTTTGGTGTCAAGAGTCGTACTTACGTAGTTAAGATAAACACATGACTCTGATCTTTTGCTCATAAGTATTTTATGTAACAAAACTGTATATAAAATGTTGGACCTACAGCAATGTCAGTGTTTTCTAAATTTTCAGTGCAATTATTCCAAACAGGTTAAGGTTATTAACAGGTAACTACATTCTTATTTATTTTTAAATTTTCGTTATATTGAGGATATTGCGAGAATATGTACCTATTTATCTGCGATAATCCTCTTATAATCATCCGAATCCAGCTTTGTAGTTAAATCATTATAATAATATTTAATCCTAGAAAGTTAATACTTTAATTAATTTAATGCCAAATTTCAATATTTACAAATGTAAATAGGGCGAATTTTGTGATTTACAACTTCAAAAGTAGGTACATCAATATCACGGTAAATTTTAACCATATTTCAACTACCTTAATTCATCCCTGTTGTAAAATCCTTATAAACGACTTCCAAAAAAGAGGTTCCCAATCCGACTGTTTGTTTATTTTTTTGAAATTATAAGTTATAGCTGCTCCCTTAATATAATGCAAGAAATAGCTGAAGCGATTTAAAGACCGCCTTCTCAGTTTGTCGCCTAGGGTACCAGGAATTCTCGGGCCAAGGCTGCCGGAACCTTGGACTCGTGGAACTCTTAATTAAATATATACTTTAAATACCTATTCAAAATCTTAAGGGTATCAAAAGGTACCTACTTCCTATTGACTTTGGATCGCGAAATATAGCAATAGATTTTAGAATACTATTAAAGAAAAATCAGAAAATTGTTAATTTGTAGTTTTGTGGAGCTCATGAAAAAAATTCAATTACAAGTTTTACACCGTAGTTGAATATGGGCAAACATTGTTTTTGAAACAGTTATTATTCTTGTTAGGGTTCCGTACCTCAATAGGAAAAAACGGAACCCTTATAGGATCACTTTGTTGTCCGTCTGTCTGTCTGTCCGTCCGTCGGGTGTCAAGACCTTTATCTCGGGTACGCGTGAAGGTATCGAGTTGAAATTAAAACTATATACGCAGATTCATAGTATCTTGCTGCAGAAAGAAAAATAAAGTTTCTAAGTTTTTGTAAGAAAAAGTTACAGCCGAATATATCGTAAATAACGCACTTTTCGACACTCACAAGGGAATCAAAACCTATGGGGTACTTCCCGTTGACCTAGAAAAATGAAATTTGGCAAAAAGCATTGTGTAACAGTACACATATAGGAAAAATTGACATTTTTAATTTAATCACAAAAGAATGCGTAAAGACACGCAAAGAATGAGGGTCCAAATTTTAAAGTTCTTTAACCGTATCATGTGGGTATCATAATTATGAAAGAGCTTAATTAGTATAAGTTAAAACAAGTTTTTAAATATGTTTACAATGTATACTTTTCGGTATAAGATGGAAAATATAAAAAAAAATATAATTTCCCCTTTTATCTTCTAGTTTGTACGGTACCCTCGGTGGGCGAGTCTGACTCGCACTTGTCCGGGTTTTTTTTTCGTTAGCCATGGTAAACACTAACATACAAATCTTGGTACCTTTTCAGGTAGTTTTTTTTAAATATTCCTGTCATTAGGTACATGGTAATGATGGAAATATTAGTATATTTAAAACACTTAGGAAAATATTAGTATATTTAAAATGTTTGGGGATGTAGATTGTACTTCAATACTTTATTTCCATAATTTCCGCCCAAGAGGGTTTGGCTTCATTTGTCCGCCTTCCTGAGTTGTGCAACAAGTGGTTGGCTGCCATATTGCTAGCTATAGATGGTATACATATCAATACCAACCTACATTTTTTTAGGGTTCCGTACCTCAATAGGAAAAACGGAACCCTTATAGTATCACTTTGTTGTCCGTCTGTCTGTCCGTCCGTCCGGGTGTCAAGACCTTTATCTCGGGAACGCGTGAAGGTATCGAGTTGAAATTAAAACCATATATGCAGATCCATAGTATCTTGCTGCAGAAAGAAAAATAAAATTTCTCAGTTTTCGTTAAAAAAAAGTTACAGCCGAATATGTCGTAAAAAACGCACATTTCTACACTCACAGAGGAATCAAAACCTATGGGGTACTTCCCGTTGACCTAGAACTCTGAAATTTGGCAAGAAGCATTGTGTTAGAGTACACATATAGGAAAAAATCCGAAAACTGGACATTTTTAATTTGTAATTTTTTTATAAAAGTGCTGTTTTGGCATCTGTACCGATAGGAAGGTATCCTCCAATCAAAAATTTTCAAAAATATTTAATGTACAGAATTTGACCCGTTACAGTCTTATTATATGTATAGATAGTTTAAATTAAGTTTGTAATTTGAAAATAGAAATTACCATTTTCATATTCGTTATTTTAAATAATGCCTTTGACAAAGTATCAACTGATGCGTTAATTTTAGTGGCGGTTTATTTACCAACGTTAATAGTGCGGGCGGTCAGTCTGTGAGGTCAATGACCTGGTCACGTCATTCAGCGCTCTTTATGGATAAGTTATGTTTTATTGTGTAGGTATACATATAATACGCAAAGCTTTGCAAAACTTTTTTCTGATTTCTTAATCCTAAATTACCTGTCCTTGAATATATGGATTGAATATCTTTTTGAAGCTTCCGTACGAAGGGTAGCCTAGAGATAGGATACAGTGTCTGTCTGTCTGTCAGTCCTACTATTAAACTTGTCTTTTATTTCCACCTTTCCTAAATCGCCTGTTGGACACATATGATGTGGTCGAAGATGAAGCACGCAGACTTAGAAGATCAATTCAAATCAGAGATGAATTTATTTTAACCTTAAACATCCAGTAGAAATTCTGGATGAATAAATTACCCTTACACTCATAATAATCCACACAAGATTGATTGCCCGGTCGGGAATCGAACCCGGTGACTTCCCTGCAGTTACTGAGCCACACATATCGTCGATTGAAAATACAATGAAGTTGGGTAAATAAAACGAGCTGAAACTCTCAAATTTCACTGTTTATCATCTATATTATTAATATATCTATGTTATTATTATTATTTTGAGCCTGTTCCGCCCCACTGCTGGGCAAAGGCCTCCTTATCCTCCTTCCATTCATCTCTGTACAATGAATTTTGAGTCCAATTCTTGCATTCTTGCAATAGGAGTCCAGTTCATCCCGCCATCTCTTTCTAGGCCCACCAGGTGGTCTGATGACTTGTGGAACCCATTGTGTAGTGAGCTTAGCCCACAAATCTTCCGATATACTTTAACCATGCCCGACCCACGACCATTTATGTTTTGAAGCGCAGTGTACTGTTTCTAATACGGTTTAAAAGTCTGACTCCCAAGACACTGCGTTCCATAGCTCGCTGGCATACCCCGGGATAATGCTTCTAATCTTCTGTCAAAGCGCAAGTCTGGGCTATAAATCTATACGTGTATATTAAATTTTCTGCTTCTTTGTAGGAACCTCGTCATCGCAAGTTGTTTAATAAAAAGTTAAAATTACTGAACAATTAATTTACCTTGCCTTACCTTTATAGACACTCAAAAACATTCAGGTTTCATTATCAGACTTGTTTAATGGTAGCATATTGCATATTTACATATTTACATACCACGGCGACGCGATACAAACTTAAAAGCTCCGTATATATAATAAAAATTCGCTGCTGTGTTCCCACATTTATAGTACGTACTATTATGGAATATCCTGTCCAAATCCTGACTGAGGTTTTTTCAATATATATATAACCTGGCTGTCAGTTAGGAATATATAGTTTCTTCAAAGAAACGCTCCATCGTAGACTGCAACGTCATTCAACATTAGGCGAGGTTTTTTTTTTATCAGCCCTGTTTGTACAAACTGTCCCACTGCTGGGTGCGGACCATTTTCTCATTGTGAGAAGGGTAAGGCCATAATCTAACACGCTGGCCAAGTGCGTGTTGGCAGACTTCACACATCTTTCAAGATCATTGAGAACTCTCAGACATGTAGGTTTCCTCACGATGTTTTCCTTCACCGTTTGAAGTTGGCGGCAATCAACAATACGCACATAACTTTGAAAATACAGTGGTGCGTGCCGCGGAATTCGTACCCGGGACCTGCGGAATGCAAGTTAAACGGTCTCCCGACTAGGCTGCCGGAAATTTACTTAGAAAAATATACAAATATTTAAAAAAACTACAGTAATAGTTTTTTTCTAGATTGACGTGTTTCATCCTCGGCTTTATAGTTCGATTACCATTAGGCGATTTATTGATCAAACGTAGATTTAGATCTAAATCACATGTAAAAACATGACCCTACTTCTTATATCTGTCTGATGTTGTTATTTTAATATAATAATATGATTAAAAGCTGTGTACAATATTTAGATTAACAAATTTATAGTGTTTTTATAAGGATTCGTTTTTTAAGTTAATAGGTTTGGTTTGTTAATTGCTTTTGTACATAAATAAAATAAAATAAAATGTGAATTCTGATGTTTATTGAGTCTAATGAGGTATCTCAGACAGCATTATAACGTATTTGCAGTTCACTATAAGACCCTTGAAGTATTCGCTCAGATGACTCCAATAGCACTCATTACTTGGAACTAGTTATTATGTTGTGAAGCAAATATAGAACGCGTCGATACTTTGCTGGCATATCATCTGAGTTGATGGTAGGTTGGTCTTCTAAGCTATTGGGAGTCGTTGTTGGTTAGATTTCCACCCCGGATAAATATTTATGTGATGAGCAGTATGTATTTTAAGGTTCCGTAGTAAACAACGAACCCTTATACGAGTAGTTTCGTAATGTCCGTCTGTCTGTCTGTCCATCCGCGGCTTTGCTCAAAAACTATAAGTACTTGAAACCTGTAATTTGGTATAGATATTATGCATATACAGAGAAAGTCGTAGAATAAAATTTTGAAAAAAATAATAATTCCATAATTCAATAATAAGTTACTAATAATAAGTTACTAATAATAAGTTTCCGGCAGCCTAGTCGGGAGACCGTCTGACTTGCGATCCGCAAGTCCTGGGTTCGAATCCCACGGCACGCACCTCTGTCTTTTCGAAGTTATGTGCGTATTGTTGATTGCCGGCAACTTCAAACGGTGAAGGAAAACATCGTGAGGAAACCTACATATCTGAGAGTTCTCAATGATCTTGAAGATGTGTGAAGTCTGACAACCCGCACTTGGCCAGCGTGGCAGACTATGGCCTAAACCTTCTCACAATGAGAAGATGACCCGCGCCCAGCAGTGGGACAGTTTGTATAAACAGGGCTGATAAAAAAAAAAAAAAAAAAAAGTGAGTAAAAACTTTGTGATTTAAATTCGTGAACACGCAAAGCGCAAGCGTTGACCCAAATGGCATCGTTTAGCCGAGCTTCTTGCAAGCATACTCCATTCATGATAGTAAGTTACGTAACCGACCGGACCCTGCGGCGTCTCTCAGTTCGTTACAATTAAACGAACCTATTCTAAAGTTGACTCAGACTTGTACCATACCAGTCTTATTTATAAACGCTGAATAAGTGCGTTTTAGTTAAACAGTGTCTTGTTCCGTTTTCGCGCGGGAAATTTCCCGTCTGACAGAAAGTGACAAGTGTTTATCATCATCATCTCAGCCATAAGAAGTCCACTGTTGGACATAGGCCTCCCCCATGGATTTCCAAAGAGACCGATTGGAAGCCGCTTGCATCCAGCGTCTTCCCGCCACTTGCATGAGACGACGTATGACGACTTGTATGACGTACTTGTATGACAAGTCCTTATTCAGTGAAAAAGATTTTTGCATATAATAAGTAAGACAGTAAAAGCCTTCGACATAAAAAACGGCTGGACCGATATTGATGAAACATTTATTTTTTCAAATAAATAAAAAAACTAGATGAAAATCGGTACATCATCCGTTTGAAAGCTACGATGCCACGGTCACGGTCGGAGGTTAATAAATTCTTTGCATGCCCAAAATGCTGGCCTTTACTTTGGACAAAAAATAAGCATTGCCATTCAGAGAGGAAATGCCGCCAGCATTTTGGGCACTCAGCCTGAAACTGGAGGTTGTTTAAAATATCCATAAGCTTTGTTGCCTATGGATATTTTAAATAATCTCCAATCACTCAGTTTTTCATTTTTTTAGTAATTAGTTATTTTTTATCACATATTAAATTATAATGTGTAAACTTACGGTAACTAAACATGAGTACATACTCAATTATCTACAATTATATATTACATCTAGATACGTTTTCCCCAGTTCTGCGTGGCAAGCCTTCCAGTAAGGTAATCGCCCGACTCGTCTCCAGTCGCGACACGTCGGGCAACTTAGACGCTTATCGTGGATTGTGAACAGTGACAATACGATGGCATTTTCACTGTTTAGCCACGATAGTGTTAGAAAGTGCAACACCAAAATAAATATGAGGCCAAGATACTAAAAGGTCTTATCCTTGAAAGTGCTGAGAAAGATTTACCATTATTTATACTTAATTAATTATAATTATATAACCTCTCTATATTTAATCTCATTGTATCTAGCACTTTCCATCAGGGAATTTCAGTAATCTCCTATTTCCAGCTATTATCATAAAATTTAGTTAATTTATCATATGTGTAATTCTGACTTACCTGTAACATGTATGTTATTCAAGGTTAATAAATATTCTTATTCTATTATTATTCCATTTTCAAACCATGTGTACCATACACATGGTTTGAAAATGGAATAAACTAGTAAACTACTCAATAAAGATAACGAGCCTAAAGTCGTTATTTTTGCACTTTTCACCACGAAGTTCTAGTCCTTACATCCCGGCTCCGTCATTAGATGAGTTCTATTTCATAGTAATAATAATTGTCATTTGATTTACATAAATCAAAAAGCAGGAAGTAAGTCATTAACTTGAAAGATTTGATTAACAGACACCGGGGACTTTTTGTAGTCGCACCTGAACCTTAAAAAATCTTATAAACATAGAAATTACCTGATCCTAAATTCAATTTAAACATATATAGCCTTATCTATATTGTCACCACTCATGGGGAGCGCATTTCTCTGAAATACAAGCTTTGCTTAGCTCAGAGAATTGAGGCTCAACATTTATTCAACCTGTAGCACATGGCTCTTTTTAATAGTAGATAACCTATTGTCACCCAGTTCTAGTCATCCTCTTAGTCATCTTTATTTGTTAAATTAATAACATATAATTATTAGTGCATCATATATTTATATTGTTATATACGCTACATTTGTCTGTATTATTTTATTGTCAATAAATAATTTTGAATTGAATATTAGTTTAATTTATATTTAAACAAATTTTAACGCGTATTTTTTACATAATTTTGTGACCTGACGTTTTAAACACTGCAGCGTCCGTGGTCTCTCTCTCTGTAAAATTATGTAAAATATACGCGATAAATCCATTAAAAGTCGTTTAATTTTCGCATTTGTTACTCAATGCGAAAACCTTAGAAAACATAATTTTAATGATTTTGGTCTGAACACGAAATTAAAGTTTTTTAAGTAATTAAATTGTTAAAATTCTGTGAATTCTTACGGTAAGGCTACCATTTAGTTTTATAATTCGAGGTGTGGAGGTATTTTGTTATTCTGCAGGCGGCGCATGGGGGTGGCGTGGCCGGCGTTTGTATATAAAAGCGTGACGATGGGATGCTGCGCCACACTGCTGAGAGTTACCGCCGGAACTGCTGTTGGCGCCGGCTGATCTTGCAACATGGGGTTCCTCTCGATCGTAAGTATTTCTGACGCTACACTTGACACTTACAGATTCTCACTTCATATTTCGACTCATCATATTCGTGATTGCTTTGTTACTATTTTTTAAGTGATTCGATCGCGTTTTAATTAACATAGTGTTAATTATAATTTAATTAATTTCTGTTGTGATTTCGGGATATTGAAATTATTTTTGGAAATTCTATCTTGGTTTGAACGATAGGATTACATTTATATGTTTATATTTTTTTTAACTAATATTAGAATTTTAAAAAATCATGTGTTTTATGTTGATTTTTTAAATCTAACAAGAATTACTAAATACAGTGTCTTTTTTTAAGTACCTATTCTGAGATATGTCTTTAATTCATTCTATGATCTCTTTAAAGTATCGCTCGCGAATAAAACATTTATTAAGTTTCTTTTGATACTGAAGGAAAGTGATAACAGTCTTCTATTATTATTGCGATACACCTATTAATCAATCATTTATTTGGATTAATCATTCTTATAAAATCACAAAATGCCATTTTACTGAGTGCGGAAAAAAGTGCTTAAAAATTTACGAACACTTCGCGCAGCTTGCAAAGCATAATTAATACCACTGACGAACCAATTATTTCTATTCTAGTCTTATCAAATGTAATGTTGTTTTTTTTGACATGATTATTTTTACTTTTATTATTTTATTTTGGTAAAGTTTTTATGTCCACCCATGTAAGGTAAAACGCGAAAAAATAGTTTCACGAATGAATCGGATACTATTTTATTTATCTAATGAGGGACACTCTAACAGTAAGATTCCTGTGTCGATAATAAGATAACACATACATTTAGTTATCGATTTTATATTTTACCCGACTCCAAAGAGAAGGAGGTTCTCGATTCGGCTGTATTTTTTATGTCTGTTACCGCATAACTCCGTCTCATTTAAAAATATTTGAAAAGACATACTTTCTTCATATTTGTACTTTCTTTTATCGGCTTCTCCTTTCGTTTTTCTTCTATCGGTTTAGTTATTTGGTCTTTAAAACAAAATAACTGGAAAAACTGTAAACGAAATTGCGTATTTTGAAGTAGGTTGTTTTTTATTAAAATAGGTGTAACAATATTAAAATTACATATTCAATAATATCGTGATCTTGATCAGTTATGTATATTATTTTAAGCTGGGCCAAAAGATTGAGTGGGCCAAAAGGTCGAGTGGGCCAAAATGTCGAGTGGGCCAAATGCTTCTTTTCTCCATTTCACTCTATCATGCACCCCTTCATATATATGCATACCACCTTCCATATGATTCATTTACACAATATCCCTTCAATTGATACAAATGAATTTTGATTTTAAAATGATGTAAGTATCATGCGTCGACGTGGCACTCGAGGAACGATGGATACAGGACCCTTACAAGACATTAGAAAATTGACGGCCCACTGAGTTTGGGCTCATTTTTGTAGTCTTAGTGAGCACTTATTATTGAGATTATAAAATTTAGATTTAGATTTAGAGAGTTTATTTGTACCTTGAGGTGTATCTCATTATTGTAGTTCAAATCCCGGAGTAAGACTCAAAAAGCTTGGTTTGTGGTCAGATGAAATCATGCTCTTTGATCAGTCATCGCCGAAAGGAAAAAAAAAAATACATCATAAAATCAGAGTTACCCAAATTCATATTTCCATATCAAAAATACGAAAAGGAACGTCTCTTTGTCATTTTCTCAAGTGTCTTTCATTTTATCGCGACGCGTTTGACCAACAACTGCGAAAGCGATGTCGTAGTCGAAGATGAAGTATGGATAGTGGGCATGTGCAGGTTGAGGCCTAGTGACCTCATTTCCTGGTTGCATTATCTTATTAAGATTCACTCTGATCTTGAAAATATCAGACAATTTATAGAGATAAAAACTTTGAGTATTTCAACATTGTTTTTCACTTGAATAGATATATACTTTCAGTCTGATCCTAAAGAATTATATATCAGCAAAATCGGTTTAATATTTTTGTTTATAAAATCAAACAACTGAAAAAAAATGTCATCCAAATAAATTTAATTGCTTATTTTGCAGTCGGTTGTTTCAGTTTTTAGGGTACCTTAGTAAACAAGGAACACTTATAGTTTCGCCATGTACGTCTGACTATCTGTCCATCCGCGGCTTTGATTAAAGAGTATTAGTACTAGAAAGCTGTAATTAGTTATACCAAAAAGTCGTAGAAAACACCTTAAAAAAATTATGGTATCTCGCGTACACGTAAAGTGGGGATGAATTATTTTTATTCTTTATGTTTAGATAGGAAATCAAAAAACATGAGGGGTGTGCGAAAACCATTTTTCTATTTAGAGATCCGTTTGCGAAATATTAAGCTTTGAAGTGATAATTTTGTTAGAGTCACGTGTCTCCCCCCTCTACCGGCTAATCGGTTGACTTTGGAGATGTGACAAAACTCATACTTATACGCATGTATGATGAAATTAAAAGGAAAAATATCATGGTTAAGTAGTTTTTACAAGTTAACGAGTAACAGTCGATCAACTTAAAAAATGTATTTGAAGTGAGAAATGAAAATTTTGTGCAAATATTATTTAAGCTAACTCGTATGTTCATAGTGTCTCTATTTTAAGTTCACATAAATTATGATGTGTAACTATGGAACCCTACATTGCACATGTCACGACACGCACTTGGCCGCTTATTTAAATTGTAATAGGTTTATTCAAACCCCTGACTGACCATTGATTAATCCTTATGACATATAACATGTGTATACAGGCGGCAAGTAAGGAGGAATTCTCCGAACCCGTTCCCGCTTCGCTACCGGCCTGCTCCCGCCCCGCCCACGTCCGCTTCCGCCCCACTCCTACTCTGCTCCCTCCCCGCTCCCGCCCTGCTTCTTCTCCGCTCTCGACATGCACCCGCACTACTCACGCCTCGCTCCCATCCCCTCGCCTGTCTATCCATTTCGGACGTGCAATATTTTGAGTAATTTAGGTAACTATGTATTGTAGAATCTCTGTTATAACTGCTATGATTCGAGTCTACAACTTTATTTAACTGTAATAATAAAGCGTATTTGATTAAATAAGCATCAATTATTTATTTAATATGATAGTTGACCAATGACGTTAAATTATCACATGGAGACAACGTCTAAAACAAAATTCATGAACAAAGTATCCTGAGTTGACCGGCACTCATATACCAACAATAACGAACTTAAACTCGCCGCGCTAAAGCTAATTTAGATTGAGAAGTTTAGAGACATCTATTTTGCAGCTTCGTTTTATTTTGAAAATCGAAATTATTTTAATCGTGTAAATTCGTGTAAGTAGTCTAAAGGTTGCCGCTTTAGACCTCATTGATTACGGACGTTTTTGAGCGCTGACGCGATATCCTTGTCGATAATAATATCGTTGTAGTTGGCCCTCGAGAAAAGTAAGTAGGTATTAAATCTACTGATTGCAATTTCCTAACTGCGTCGACCAGTTCCCGTCCAGCGTTGTTCTTGTTTCTATGGCGGATTATACGCCAGAGCAGCGGAAACTTCCGTAGGCTCTGTACATTCTTCCGGGATAAACTATTCCACGCAACTTTCCATCTCTACAACTTTCTAGGTAATGATTGTACATTCATTCAATCACGCCTTTTTACCCGACTGCACAAGAAGTAGGGCTACGTTTCTATATTACCTCGTACAGCTTAAATGGCTTAACCGATTTTGATGTGCATCATTACTTCCTGAGTGTCATAAGCTACATGTTATTATAATAATGATAATAAAACTCTCGCAAAAATTAAATGTAATAAATAAGTAATTTTGCTTTATTGGGTATACAGCTACTTTCTCCCAAAAACGTACATTCAACAACGTATCGAGTAATTAGAAAATTCAAACGGGTTATCGTAACAATCAACCTTCTCAGCTGAAAGTCAGGCATGCTTGGAAATTTTGACAGCTGAGTTGATAATTGAGTTTGACGATAATTGTTGTGGTTTTTAAGGTTCCGTACCCATAGGATAAAACGGGACTCTATTACTAAGACTCCGCTGTCTGTCTGTCCGTCCGTCTTTCACCAGGCTGTATCTCATGAACCGTGATAGTTAGACAGTTGAAATTTTCACAAATGATGTATTTTTGTTGCCGCTATAACAACAAATACAAAAAAAACAGAATAAAATAAATATTAAAGGGGGCTCCCATACAACAAACGTGATTTTTTTGATTGGTTTTGCTCGATATTGATAACGGAAACAAGTAAACGCTTGAAATATTCACAGAATATTGAGTTATATTATTCAATTAAAAAACTAAATAATTTAATTAAAATAAAATTAACATTTAAAATTTTATTCCCATACAACAAACGTGATTTTTTGCCGTTTTTATAGTTAATGGTACGGAACCATTAATTTGTGCGTGTTCCGACTCGCCGGTCTTTATTTTATTTATGTAGGTGTCACTTCTGGGATGGGTCTCAAAGCTTGACGCATTTGCCGTATTATTGTACGTGTTACAGTTATAATTCTATTATTTATTTTTTGTATATTGTGAACGAGCACTGATTTAGAGTGCTTCCATTGCAGGTGTGTGTATGTGTGGTTTCCAATCGAGAACTTTCAGTCCCCCCAGCTATTAGTTCTACGTGCTATGTGGCCTGCCTACTGCCAGTTCAACTTGCCAATCCGCTGTGCTGTGTCGGTGACTTTAGTACGTCTCCAGATTTCTACATTTCTGATCCAGCATCGCAGAGAGACCCCTAGCCGTATCATAAAACATACACGCAGTCGTACATAAAAACTTCTTATCTTTTTTTCAAGTCGGTCAATAAAGACATGTTGGTTTAATACGGATAATAAAGATAGTTTCGGCGAGTTGCTATGACTTAAGATTCACATGTTACATAAGTCGCCACTCGAATACGTAATTTAGAACAACAGATTCTATCGAGCTTTAGCCCGTACTACCGCTTTCAAATTTCATACGCCACACATGCGCGTTTAATACACCAAGAAACGCTCTCACACATACGCATACACCCCAACTAAAATGATCATTAAAATATTATGTATTTAAATTGTTTATTGTTTCAGGTATGCTGTTTTTTACTTGGCGTCTGTGTTTGTACGGCCACCTTTGGTTCAGAACGGTTGGTACTTTCCTACATTTTATTTTATTTCTTTACGCTACATCGTTTAATCGAATCTGCAGTAACATTAGTTACGGTGCTCAGTTCTGTTGAAACCACAATAAACGTTGTAGTGTTAGCGATTTGGTTGAGGTTTCTAAAAGATTCTCACGCTTCTTCACTGCGGTAAATGGTGAAAATCAGTCTCATTGTATTTTAATAGCATAATCTATCCTTGTGCTTACTTTGTTTTCACTGACATCTATTCTCGCCTCAGCTCTGCATTTGCGATTTGATGTTGTGAGTTTATTCTATTGCGATGAATTTGTGAGCGAAATTAAATCTTGTCTGTTAAATCTTGCGCTAATTCTAGGTTTATTTTTTATTGCAGCGTCCATATAAGGATTCACCTTCCCGAAGAATCGCATGGAGATAAGGAGGTGGTCGTCCACGAGGAACATGGGGGTGGAGGGCACGGTTATGGCGGAGGTCACGGGCATGGACCCAGCGGATTTGCAGAACACCTACACGGAGGATTCGTGGATCATCTAAAATCTAGTGGAAACACCGGCGGTCATGGCAATGGAGGTTATGGAGGCGGCTACTACGCAGGCGGAAGCGGCGGCGGTTCTCATTCTGGTGGGTTCGGATCTTCTCATGGAGGATTTAGCGGGGGAGGCTTTGACAGTAATCCATGGCAGTCTACGCAGGGAGGCTATGCAGGCAACGATCACGGAAGTGACAGTTTTGGAGGTGGTCACGGAATCGGAGGAGGATTTGACGTTGGGGGATATGACAATGATATTGGCGGAGGCTTGGGAGGGCATGACCATGGTAGTGACAGTTATAGCGGTGGACACGGGAACTTAGGAGGGTTCGGAGGTGGTCACGATCATGGGCATGGTGGTTCCAATGGGCATGGAGACCACGGCGGCCACGGCGGCGGTGATTACAGCCACAATTTCAATACCGGTGGTTCTACCGGTTTCGGAGGCCACGGTGGTGGTCACGACAGTTACTCGGGACCGAGTAGCTATGATGTGGGGGCACACGGTGGACACAGTGGACATAACGGAGGTAGCGATAGCTATATTAGTCACGGTAGCGGCGGATTTGGTGGTAACGGCGGAGACAGCTACAACATTGGACATGGCGGTGGATATAGCAGTCAAGGTATTGACAGTTACAGCATCGGTCATAGCGGAAGTTTTGGTGGCAGTGGAGGTTTTGGCGGTCACGATGGCGGACATGGAGGGTTCAGTGACCACGGGAACAATGGACACTCTAGCTTCGGGTTTGGAAACGCCGGTGGCTATTCTGGAGGCCACACAGACAGCTACATAAACGCCATTTCTGCAGGACATGGTGGAGGTCCGTATAGAAAGTAGCCACCGTCATACTTGCATGAGTGTTTATTTTGAATGTTAAGTGTCGCCTACTAAGTCATATCATATCATAAGTCAAAAAGTACAACTGTATATAGTTTTAATTTAAGTTATTATTGTTCATCGTAAGTAAAAATATTTTTTAAGTTTTTGGTTGTGTTTTTTTTGTTTGTTTTGTGGAAAAGAAGATTCATGCGTTCCATTTTATTTTTCAATTTTAACTTTGAGAGGCATGCGATTCTTGAATCCTGCTCTACCAACGAAAATCATCGTATAACTGTTGCATGTATGGTTGTGTGTGTTGTAATCATTTCATACTTTAATTGTCTTATATAAACACCATGTTTTGTTTATATTTTATACTGAAAACGAAATCTATTGGTAAATTATTATTATGACCCCTCTCGTTCCAAATTCTGTGAAGCGGTTTAGCATATTACTTACTGCATTGATCTAGAATTTTTACCGACTTCAAAAAAGGAGGAGGTTCTCAATACGTCGGAATATTTTTTTAAATATATTTTATGTCTGTTCCCCTATTGCTCGAAGACACCTGGACCGATTTGATTTTTTTTCTGTGGAACGGTGTCTCGTAGCAAATTTTTCGAAATCGATTCAGTAATTTGTCATCCAAGTAAACGAATTGCGTATTTTGAAGGTTTTTTAGGTTTTTATTTAAACGATTTCTTGTTCCCTACGCGCTTACTAATCATGATAGATATTTTTTCTCCTACTGACAATAGAGTCACGATAACAACAGAGGTAAAATAAAATAGATACCAGTTTTTGAAAGTTTTGTCCACATAAGCAAAATATGTTAAATATGTTTTAGCAACTAAATAATTTGCAGTTTATGTTAATTATTCAGTTTGTGTTAATTATTATTATTATTCAGTTAATTTTAGAACAAAATTTGCTTTTAAAAAATATGTTGTAGAAATCCAAGAGATTTCCTATTAATTTAATAAGTACAATTTACGAATTATTTTGGTGACACCAATTGACCTGCCATTGTAGTGTTTATCCGACTGTCGAAGAAGAGTTATTTATTTATGAATATTATTATTATTATTTTATTTTTATTATTTTATTGGTTATTTTTTTATTTTTGGGGTACTTGATTTCTTTTAACATAACAATATGCAAATGTACATGGAGCTGATAGGCTTAGTCGCCGGCGCCGCTAGCTCAGTGAAGCAACTTTTAGCAAACCTTAAGGTAGGATTCCACTAGTTTGCAGCACTGTGCCGCACATAGTAAAGGCATAAATTTATTGCAACAAAAAAATGGTTGTCTGTAAGGCGGTTTACGGATGATAATTTAACGTGATAACGATGCGTCACAAGCCGAACGCTTAGGCCGACGTGCCTCTCTATCGCTTGTTCCGCGCTCTCGCATGCACCCTCGGCTCAGGTGGAACGTGACACTTTTTCGTGCGTGCAGCCGGCGTTCATCGATTTATCACGCCAAAACATACAATAGAGAATAAGAAATCTAACACAAAATATAACTATATAATGTTTTTGTCACAATCCGGATTCCGGCCCTATCGAAAATGTTTTCTTGGTCTCTCAAGGGCAAACATTAACAAAATGTGCGCGCGCACTCTATCAGACAATTCGATATAATAAATGCACCTATATAGCTCAGCAGCCGTACTCTCGACTTTATAGCGATGTAAAGTTCGCTCAGCGCTTGTTTTTATCTTCTTCTTTTTTGTATTGGACCCGCATTAAAGCATTTGCCAGTGTCAAGTATTAATATTTTTTCAAGTTTCTTGAATAAAACAAGTTGTAAATGTTCTAGTCACGTATACAGTCATTTTCAAAGTCGAGTTCTACTTCAGTAAAGTGGTGGCGACTTTACTAGAAGCTTCTATGGAGTTTTGTCGTAAACGTAAAATGACACGTTTCACTGCTTCATTTCACTTGCCCACACTCACATACTTGATCGAACACTCAATGAATAAAACACCACCATTTTATCGCATTAATATTCAAAATAACACAAGTCTATGAAAATAAAACAAAGCGACATGTTTCGATGGGATCGACGCATACGACCAAGAACGCGAGAGGCCATTAGACGCATTTAACCAGATACGCAAATGACCAGATACGTGAATGGCCAGATACGCAAATGACCAAAACTTGTGTACGCAATTGACCATAAACTGAAATACGCAATTGACCAAAACTGAAATACGGCTATTCTTCTTCTTTTTTGTATTGGACCCGCATTTAAGCATTTGCCAGTGTCAAGTATTAAGATATTTTATAAGGACTCCTAAACCACTAGTCACAAACCGTCGATATAGTTTTTAAGATAATACGAACATACTAAAAATAACACAATTTAAAATAGGCTCATTTGAACTTTTGTCTCACACTCTTAATTAGGTACAGGCAAGGTGAAAAGAGCTCCGAGCGAACTTTGCATCGCTATAAAGATGTGAGAAAAAAAAACTCCTGCAGTGCGCTAGGTTCGCTAGTTTTGCGCTAGTTTTGCATAAAATGTTCATTAATGTTCTGAAACTAATTTTGGTGGAATCTTAACACAGTCTACTACTACTACTACTAAGAGTGACGTACCAATCCAGATTGGTACGTCACTCTTACCGTCACTACACACGACACACATGTAAACCAATTATAGCACAATTACACTTTATAACTCTTTGACAAAAACGTTTACTCACTGGAACATCCTTACTACGCTCATGACAGTTTACACTTTTTTTTATAGATTTTGGCTTCAACTTTGATTGGTATTTTGAATGAAACTATAACTCCAAGTGTGACAGGGATAAAGACGGTTTATCGGTTTTTGGTTTATTTTAACGGTTTACGCTATAATTTAAAAAATAAATTATCCACCTCATTGGGAATAAAAAGAAGAAAAAAAATATATAAGTTCTAGTCCAGTTTTCCAGCCATTTTGTTTTAAAAATCAAAGTAAACAACCGAGTTTGATAAAATTTATATGGTCCCATATACATTTTATCATAATCGGTTTTGTAGACGGAAGTAAGACCCAAATCAAAGTATAATCATCAAAATCAATTCATAACTGGCGAACTAATCGCGTAAACAAACACAAAAAACATAGATTCGAATTGAGAACCTCCTCCTTTTTGATGTGGTTGATTAATTCTAGAATGATGATTTCCTGAAACTCCTACTTAATATTATACTGCCCATTATATATTACTTCAGTCCATTCAATTTCACTAGCCATGCCGCGATTACGTAACGCAACATCTTCACAAACAGCTGTTATTATCAGTGAGTGTGCAGAGAAAGAATTTTATATGATGTCATACACTTATGACCTTTCAAGATTCAAGTTTCAAATGTTGTTTGGGGCCATTAAAACACGGCGCGGCAGCGCGGCTATGTCGCTCGACTGTCGCGCTGCACAGTTGTATGATTGATGACTATCGTAATATTAAACAAGTATGTATACTTTAAAAAAAAAACAGACTGCATAAAAACAGTTATTTGCAGTCTAACTTACGATTTCATTACGCTTGATACGATGTATTATTATTACAAAAAAAATTAGCCTATTGCATTCTGGAAGTGAAGACGAATCTAACGACTCCTCGCACATCAAAATTGGTCGAGCCGTTTAGGCTGTACGCGATCATATAGAAATATACCCACATACATACATACATACAAACATACATACACTCGAAAAACATAACCCTCCTTACGCAGTCAGGTAAAAATACAGTTGAATTGAGAACCTACTTTTTTGGAAGTCTGTTAAAAAGTCATGATTATTCAGTTTTTGAGCCTATATTTTTCTGGACATAACATTCCAAATAGGAAGCTGTCTAAAACTGGATATAAGTTTGCCGCTCAATGTTGTGGGAACTCGGTTCAAGGAAAGGTTAGTTACATAATAGTAGAAAACAATAGCTTTACCGCGTTAGAGGCTCTCTCGATTGAACTCATTGTGTGTGTTCACAGTGCTCTTTCGTGAATGTGACCCGAGATATCATTCATTTCATTTTGGGTTTCACTTTGCGTGCTCTGTTTATTGGCCGAGGATAATTTGTCAAAATTTTGGTATTTTTCTTTTTGTACCCGCCCGATTAGCACCATTTGCCAGTATTAAATCACACGTCGGACACTACATACAAACCCTCACTATTTATTAACACATACGAAAGTTTATGTTTTTATATGCATACGCACAATGAATGAAGTTATGGTTGTCGCTCGTCGTGATATCTATTGGTTTCTCAGCGCTTTTAACATGCTACGAGTTTATCAGTATTTCAGAATGAAGCAGAGCTTCAAGCGCTCGGTGTCAACATCAACTGACATCAGTGGCATGACACATGCGCAAATGGTGTTTTGACAGTAATACTGAACAGAACGGAATTATAAATGGCGTCCACTTTTTATAATTCTATGACGGCTTCCAGTTAGAGAACGAATTTTAAAAAACGTGTTAACCTTCTGGCAGATTCTGGCTCGCGACACGACGAGCGCGGGGAGTGGGTGAGGAACTTGAGATTGGCGGGAGGTGGAGAGTGTCCGTTCTAAGGTTAAATGTTGAGATTTAAAAAAAAAAAACTTCATATAGGTACTGAAATAAGGCAATTTCAAGCTTTAGTAATGTCTCAATAAAGTGGTGGTAACTGTGAAAGTCACTATGGAGTTCTGCCGGCAACATAGAGATACATCTTTAACAAGTTTAATTCACTTGCCCACACATAAAATAAAACCAGTCAAGTTTCTACTGGTACCCCAACTCTCCCACCTCCCTCCCCCTCCCTCCGCACACACCTTCTTCCGCGCGCCTACTCAAAAGTTCATGAACCATGAAAACAAG
This sequence comes from Lycia hirtaria, assembly GCA_947563715.1. Classification (NCBI taxonomy): domain Eukaryota; kingdom Metazoa; phylum Arthropoda; class Insecta; order Lepidoptera; family Geometridae; genus Lycia; species Lycia hirtaria. The sequence goes on from OX387386.1 coordinate 19,975,691, forward strand.
ATTCAAACAAATTTGTAGCTGAAAACAATATTCGCGTATACTCTTATATTCCAACAGGTGTTTATGTAATTTGTAATCGAAAAAAAAACCGTGATGTCAATTTCAGTCAATCACTCAAGTCAAAGCTTTTTTTACCGACTTCAAAACGAAGGAGGTTAATATTCCGCTGTATTTTTTATGTATGCATGTTACCGCATATAAACAGATTTGAAAAATTATTTCTTTATTTGAAAGGACTTTCAGAAAATGACATTTTTATATAGAGAGCATAGGTATTACACGTAGATAGGTTTTCCCCGTCTCTGCGAGGCAAGCCTCAGGTAAGGTAATCGCCCGAGTCGCCTTCAGTTGCGACGCGTCGGGCAACGCTTTTAGACACGTATTGCGACTTGTGAACAGTGACAATGCCATCGTGAATGCTTAAAAAGTGTAATTTACGTCATATTCAATGAGTATAATCTCTCTATCATACAAGTGGCAGGAAGATGCTGGATGCAGGCCGCTTCCGACCGGTCTTTCTGAAAATCCATGGGGGAGGCCTATGTCTAGGTGTGGACTTCTTGTGGCTGAGATGATGATGATAAATCTTTCTATAGATAAAATTTCATCGCATGAAATGGACGGAACAAGCTCAATTATTATGTAGTTTGCCGGAAGGGAAAGGGCAAGGCGCATTCACAAGCTGCTTATCAGCTTTACTTGGTATTACATAACGCCGTACTTATACCAGAACTGGTGCAGTGCCGTAGCTTTAATTAGGTAAGTTTAGGTTGGTTTTTATAGTGAAAACTTTTTGAGTACTTTGTTTTATGGGTTTTGAATGAACCGTCATGCTCAGATATGTAACCCTCGTTCGGGTAAAATCGGTTAGAGTCGACTATTGTACTGCTATTCGTATTATTAACGTCGCCTTGATGAAGTTTTCGCTTCTATCGGCACACACAATCTTAATTTGACGGGTTTTTAGGTTTGCGCTTGGGCACAGTTTAAAATGGTGAATACCGCAAATAGGTTTATTTACGGATTTACCGGATAGCCAAAAATAACCGGATTAAAGTCAGATTTAAACATGTATATATATATAAACGATTTATGATCTATAGAAGATCATAAATCGTTTATATACATCGCATAGTAACATTAATAGGATATAAAAACATGTTCTAAACTATACTCAAATAATTGAAAAATCAATGCAAAAAAATATTTGATGCATCGAAATAACACATTATATAGGTAAACGTACAGGAGTATATAAAGGAGTGTATATAAAGTATGTGTATTGAGTATGGTTTTTGAATAAACAAAGAAAATGGCTCCATTCTTTTAAAAACCATAGAAATTAAATTTGAATAATAACTATGCTTAACACACATCACTAGCCTGTTTATAGCTGGTAAATTGATTTATTTAGGTATATTTGGGTCAAACTTGGACAAGATTGGTACAGGAACGAGATGAGTGAAGTACGAGAAGAGAGAACTTTGCTACAGAAGACTACAGAACGGACACTCTCCACTTCCCGCCAATCTCGGGATCCTCACCCACTCCCCGCGCTCGCCCTTTCGCGAGCCAGAACCTGCCAGAGGGCTGTTACGTTTTTTTAAATTCGTTCTCTAACTAGGAGCTATCAAAGAAATGTCAAAAGTGGCCGCCATTTTTTTGTTTCTTCTTTTTTTGTTTCCCAATAATAGTGTATGTGGCCAGTGGGATGTTCCGTGAGCAGCCGTGCTAGTTATATATAAAATTCCGTTCTGATCAGTATTACCTTCAAAACACTATTTGCGCATGTCATGTCACTGATGTCAGTTGGCGTTGACACCGAGCGCTTGAAGCGCTGCTTCATCTTGAAGTACTGATAAACTTGTTGCATGTTAAAAGCGCTGAGAAATCAATAGATGTCATGACGAGCGACAACCATAATAACTTCATAAGTGTACATATAAAAATAAACCTTAATAAAATATGTGTTATTAAATAGTGAGGGTTTGTACGAAGTGTCTGACGTGTGCCTATGCTCAACAGTGGGCGATAACAGGCTGATGACGATGATAAGGTTGGGTTACACGTACCAACTCATATCTCACTACTATACTGACGAAATTCAGCTATCTAACTGAGGGGTAGGTACCCGTCAGTTAATAGCGGAATTTCATAACAATAGACTCAGCCGTTTGGTCGAGAAAACATAACAAACAGAGGGACTGAGTTACTTTTGCTTTTATAAAGATTAGTTATGATTAGGCTAACAAATGATTCGTACGTTTCGCGTAAAGTTCTTTGAATGAATTCTTCGTAGTTCCTCCATAATCACTATTTTAAGTTCACATAAATTATAATGCGCAACTATGGAACCCTACTTTGCGCATGGCTCAACACGCACTTGACCGCTTATTTTTTCAAATTTCGTTGTAGTTCCGAGGTTTAATAATTAAAAGTGTACATTTGGAAAAATGCAAACCGTATAGGCATATATAGCCATTAATGTTCCAACCATATAAAAAAAACTGATCAAAATCGGATGATATTTAAGGGAAGAAAACAGTTTTTTGTTTGAAAAACACGTAATTTGCTGGCCAAAGATCGCGCGACAACAACACAACGTGCGCAGCTGCGCACGTTGTGTTGTTATCTCTCTCGCGCACCGCAACATTTAAGTGACATCTGAATAAAACTTTTTAAAAATATTTTTCCTATTTAATAATAAAATATTATAGCCAATATACAAATATATGGGCCTTATAAGGAAGCTCAAGGTCGCGCAACGAGGTATGGAGAGGGCTATGCTCGGTGTCACTCTACGAGATCGAATAAGAAACGTACAAAAGTCATCGATATAGCACAGAGGATTATCAAGTTGAAATGGCAGTGGGCAGGGCACATAGCACGTAGAACTGATGGCCGATGGGGCCGAAAGGTTCTCGAGTGGAGACCACGTACCGGCAAGCGCAGCGTAGGAAGACCAGCCACGAGATGGACAGATGACCTCATACAAGTGGCGGGAAGACGCTGGATGCAAGCCGCTTCCAATCGGTCTTTTTTGGAAATCCATGGGGGAGGCCTATGTCCAGCAGTGGACTTCTTATGGCTGAGATGATGATGATGATGATGATGAATAATAAAAAAAATAAACAAATTTATTTCTCACTTTTCTAATATCCCAAACAATGATTTTATACGTTTAAAAATGTTGTCATACACAAGTTGAGCTCCAACTTAAGTAAAAACGGTGTTTTCGTTGTCTCAATTCACGAGAGCGTATAAACATATTATTATATTTGTGGGTCCTATGCAATAGGGCAAATTCTGTGTATTTGTGTATGCACATTGCGTTATTCTGCTTCTTAGATGAGTGTTAATAAATTTTTAGTCATTCAGCATTATAGATACCATACGCACTAGTACAAAGCTCAGAAATCGCTGGACCGACGGAGGAAACAGTTGCAATCACAGGTATGTGGCACACATATATACAAACACGACTTCAACACAGCTAAAAGTCGAACGCAAACGTGATTTGCAATAAATATTCCATTTAAGCACGAAAGTTATCATGTAACCTGTGAGATTGGACGGACAGAAAGCGGTCACAAGTTTAAGCATGCTTAACTGTAAAATGTAAGTACTTAAGTTATTTTGTTATTTATGCGATTGGGCAAAAAGCGTATAAACGTCTAAGCGTTCTTAATTATATCACGTACGTACGTAAAATATTATTTAATTTATGTTCGTCAGAACGAACATTTTTCATTTTTTATATCGCCCCTTTGTTTTAATAATGCGTTGTCTTGAAAATCATGCTCATGGGATTTCATTATACACATACATAGAGTTTTCAAGATATAAAATTACTAAATAGTCTTATAGAAAATTAGGTATGTATAAACCAAGAGATTAACGTAATAAGCCTCCAACAAAAAAATAATTTTGATATACCGATTCTTAGTCATGAAAATATGTTTTTTTTTTGTGAATACATATTTGAATCAAATCAAAATCAAAATTTTTAGTTATTTTTTTAAATACTTTTAATATTTGCATATCAAATTTTTCGTAAGTTCTTACGTATTTTTTTATTTTCAACAACGTTGCTATGCGCGAGTGAGACAGAAGAGTTACTACCGACAGGGTCTTAAGATTATTATTATCGACAGTGTTGCAGTTTGCTACCAGATGGCCGGTTTGGACGGACCATACGAATAGCTGTTAAACCATGCTAAAATGTACATGCTACATACATAATGTATGTATGTAGCACTAGATCACAAAGCAAGTGCCTGATATACTTAAATGACTTTCAATTTGTTATTTATATGGGATTTTCCCGAAATGCGCAAGGAAGAGAGCAACGTACCTCAAGGGTATTCTCCGCTACTCTCTTCCTGCTGCTTATTAATGCCCTGCTGAAACCTGGTGTCTTAGGGTATGCAGATGACAGCACAGTTGTAGAAAGATACACTGTGTCCAAGAGCCAAAAAGGCGGAAATCGAGGCGTTGAGAGAAGATATGGTTGTGCGTATGAATAAAGCTCTAAAAGCTGTGTCCGACTGGGGTGACGAAAATCTCGTCAAATTCAACGCCAACAAGACTCAAGCCTGCCTTTTCTCCGCCAAAAAGAGTGAGTTTCTTTTGTCTCCTACTTTCCAAAATGTATTCTTATCATTGACAGACCGTCTTGAACTGCTGGGACTCACGTTAACCCCAACAATGAACTTTAAGGGCTACCTTGAATCTAAGGCTGAACTGGCTAGTAAAAAGCTTGGCATCATTAATAAGGTTAGGCGCTACTTCTCACCGGAACAACTACTTCATCTGTATCAAGCACAGGTCCGATCGTGTATGGAGTACTGCTGCCACCTTTTAGATGGATCAGCCAAGTATCAGCTGGAAGCTTTAGAATCAGTGGACCGGCGTGCTGTGAGGTTAATCGGTGACGATAAACTAGCTGCCAAGAAGCTACTTAGTCTCGAGCACCACCGTAAAGTAGCATGTCATTAAAGTATTTTCTACAGGATTCATTTCGGAGAATGTGCGCAAGAGCTTCACGACCTAATTCCACCCTCCCCATTTCACTACAGGACTAGAAGAAAGTCGGCGAATTACCACCCATTTCTCGTTGAAATGCCAAAAATCGGTACTCAGCGATATCGATCCACATTCTTGTTGCGTGCTTCACAAGAATGGAATTATTTGCCGCCATCTCTGTTTCCTGAGACTTACAATCTTGGAATTTTCAAAGCTAGAGTGAATAGATATCTTTTAGATCGACGAGCTCTATCCTCGGCCATATCGTCGCTTAACATCAGGCGAGTTGGTAGTTCTATCTTGCATAAAAAAAACATATCATCACCAGCCTCATTCATAACTATTGCTTCATAGATTTTATATTTTCGCGAAAAAATATGCGCATTGTCGCTACAATTATTGTTGTGCACTATTATCGTACAGTGAAATTAATTATTACCGAAACTTGATAAATAATGATAATAAATAAATAAATATTTGTGGACATTTCACACAACACCATCTAGCCCAAACTAAGCAAAGGTTATAACTAAGTAAAGGCTATGGAACTAGATGGCTGATAGAATACATATATACTTTTTTTTGAAAATATATACATAGAAACACCCAGATACAGAACAAACATTCATGCTCATCATACAAATGTTTGCCCTGGGTGGGGAGCGAACCCACTACCTACAAGCTCAGCAGGCAGACATACTACCAACTGAGCCACAAGGCCAGTCAAATTAAATCAGTTTAGAGTAATTCAACAATGACTCATCCGAAATTCCGCTTTACTTTTTATAATAAACGTAGGCAACTGATTGAAGGTCATGAAGCCATTTGTTGTCCAAATAACTTTATTATACTTTCAGAAAATTTATTTCGAGCCTACGTAAAAAGAATACTCGATGAAGAACGACGCCATAAAGCTCGACGATTCCTGCTGAAACAGGAGATTAGGATCTGGCAAATATTACATAGAATGATTCTTGCTCTCGAATATCTGATACAAGATGTATATCGACAAGAACCTCAGTACGTTTACGCAGCTGATGTTTATGTGGATCCGGTGCCTCGAATGTACACAATAAAACATCCAAATGTTTATTACAAAACGCCGGAGTGGTGGTTTGCAATGCTGAGTCGTTATGGGAATGATATGTTTAAAGGCACTGAATCAGAAGTCGAAGAAACCGAAACAACCACATCGTTGCCAACGCCACCGCCCGATAAAGATACTAATGCGGAATATGAAAATACATTCGAAGAGCTCTTTGGACGCTTCAAAGGCAATCTTGAAGACACTGGCAAATTGGATGGTTCAAGTGGACCTTTTAATAATACAGAATCTTCCGTTAATTATTCTGAAAATCGTTCAGAACCCGAATCTTTACAGAAAGTCTCTGAAGTCCTTACAACTACTGAAGCTCCTAATAATTACAATTTACCTAATACTAACAAGAATACAGGTGAAGTATTCAATTTTGATGAATTTGTTGATGTTAAGTCACCATACGACCCTGAAAATTCTGATAACTATACCGATATTTATAATTATGAAATGGAAGGAGTTCAATCAGCTATATTCAATCTTAAGATTTAATATTATTCAACTTTTGTGTCTTTTGTAACCCTTCTCACAATGAGAAGATGGTCCGTTCCCAGCAGTGGGACAGTTTGTACAAACTGTCTCACAGGGCTGATAAAAAAAAAAAAAAAACTTTTGTATATCGCATTTCTATGTTACTGGATTCCGAAGTTAGTAGTCACACCAGCAGTAAAATTATGTTTTAACTGAAATATTAGAAATCAAAATCTGCTGAGATAATTCCCATTACGACAAAATTAGTAAGCTTAGTAGCCTTAAGGGTATTAAGCCATCAAAAGAAGATTTACATTTTACTTTTGTTATAAATTACCGCAAGTGTTTATCTCAATTCAGTCACAATTTCCCCCTTGTTGAACCTATTCCAGTAAATGATTTTTAGCTTTGGCTAATAATTTAACTACCGTTTCTATAAGAAGAAATGCTTTTATGAATCATTGTTACCGTACGTATTTTAGCAACTATGAAATTGTAATTCTAAAGTTCTGTTTACGCATAACATATGAATGAATGTTTTATCAGTATTTATTTAGAAATTTAAGACAAAATAACGATGCGTATACCTTTGATTAATGATTATACTTCCTGTATATTTTTCCTTCGCATTTGTTAGTCACAATTCACTAGAAGAACATTGCTATTTTGTAAAACCGTAGACGACAATAATGCGGTCAATTCTTAGAGGCACTATTGCTTGAATATTTATTATAGGCGTCGTACTTATTAGCAACTAGTGCATGATCTAGTACCAGTAATATTTCCTTTAGAACCTTGGATAATATAATGAATGTGTGTAGTGATCTTACGGTCTTTAATTTTTGCATAGAAAGTATTATGCTTCTGAAAGTCAGAAAATATTGACCGTTATTTTAGGCTTGGTGTAGGCATACACTATGCAAACATTATTAAATGTGATAACATGAAATAATATTGAGATGAGATGGTGTTGGTTGATTTATTCGTCTATTTTTTGCAAATTCAAAGCAACGATCAAACTTTCAAATTAAGGGTTTCTTCAGAAACATTAACTATTATGCAAAAATAAAAAACTTCAATGTTATAGAAGGATATTATCGTATCCCATATGAAATGTGAATTAAATGTGAAATGTATATCGTTCACCCAGATCAACACTGCATAAAATTTTATGAACACATTAATTAATTTCAATGGACGTGGAGGGCATTTATCACGCGTCTATCACATAATTTATTTATTATCCTTGATTTAATTCATCTATAATATATATTTTATCTTCATCATCTATTATATATAGTATATCTCATCTATTTTATATATCTTGTTTGATTAAATTAAATTTAATTGATATGGATTTACATCTGGAATAAATAATTGTCATTTCATTTTTTCATTCTCATTTTCACCTCGTTTAGTCCACGCCTCTGTTGAATAGAGAGCTGGATCATTCCTCGTACAAAGAATATTAAGCCATTCAGCATGGAAAAATAAGAATGAAGCCAGCTTTCTAGGAACTCTACCACTAGGTCACCAACACATATTTGATTTTTAGTTTTTTTTTCAAAATTTAATTTTTCTTAAGTTTATTTATATTGTTTAGGTTATTTTTATTTAGTTGTATTTATGTGTATTTGTATTACATTATTTTAGTTAAGTTTTATTTATGCATACGTGTAATATATATTTTTAGAAAGGTGAATCAAAACCTGAATATATACTGTATTATGTCAAAATAAAAATTATTTCTGAATAGCCGAAAAAAACGTTATCTCCTATACCGGGGATAACGGTTTTTGGTTATTCTTATAGTCTAGTCTTATTCTTCTATTAGATAACTGAAATTATGAATCAGAATATTTCCGTTATAGGCAGGCAGGTTCGGTTTAGGCGGAAACGATTTTTCGGCTATTCAGAAGAAAAAAAAATGTTGATCTGGGTGTTATCTGAGCCTCCTACCAGAGATAAAATGAATGAGCAAAGATGGACTGGTGTAAAACAAGAGCTCTGTTTTTTCTAAATTATTTATAAGTTCGGAGTTCAGGGTTCGGTTATTTAAAAAGTTAGAAAATGTTGAATGTTGCTTTGGGGGGCTTTAACTATAGTCGATTTGTATCGGTAATTTGTAAGAATATATATTTACATATTATTATATTAAATATCATCTGGTATATTAATCATAAATAAAAAGTTTCAAAAATTTTCCTTGATTTATTTCTTACGTTCGCTTTTTAGTTCGTGTCAAATGCATGAATATCATTGTCGTTCGCTTTGACTTAGCTTATAATCGAGATATTACGATGGCTATACTTACTTAGCATTTCATAAATTACAAAAGAAATTATTTTTATAGCAACATTTATGTCACACAAAACCGCACGCACCTTCGTAGAGCTAAAATCACGAGCACCTATAAATTAAACCTTATTTAAATAAATAACAATTATGTATAAAGTTCATTGTTTCAAATTTTATCACCGTATTTCCGGCTCCCAGATTCGACGTCGTGAGAATTTGAGTGCCTCATGCGATGTGCTTTGCGTTGTTTGTGAGACGGTACAGCAGGCCGATCTGAACTTTTATAATCCTTCGCGTCCAACTCTGAATCTAGTAGACTTGTATCTTTGAACATATTTGATATATTAGTTTTTATACCTTTCGGACTGTGTTTTAGTGCTGTTTCATTAGAGTCTTCTACTGATTCGGTGGGAATTATATCTGTGTTCTCTTGTTCGAGGTACTCATGTGGAGCATTTGTTGTAGCCACTAGGGTAAATTCTGTAGTGGGTGCTTCGATGTATTGAAAATTAGTGTTAGACGCTTCTTCCTGCATCTGGTGTCCACCTTGAAAAGCTTTCGTAGCCATAGCAGTATAATACGGATGCACTAATGATGTGTATCGTATTGTATAAGGAGTAGAGGTGGCAGAATCCAGTGACTTAGGTTGACCGTAGTCTAAAGCAGTGGGAACTCCATCATTCAAAAATGTCGAAAGTACAGAATCTCCCAAATGATCTACTGTAGTTTGGTGATCTAAGCCACCTATCCGTATGTTCTGGGTAGATATAGACTTTTTCTTGCTTCTTTTGTTTGGATAAGTAGGTGATGGGTTGAATTTTTCATCGGGCGTGTACAAATTTGACGATGCTGAGGCAAAAGAATCAAAATCCAAGTTGCTGGTATAACTACTATCCTTGAAATTTTTTAAAGGATCTTTATATTTATTAAATCCGAAGGTCTGGGAGGTCTGGGTCGGGTAGATTTTGGGCTTGTAGTCGTGAACGACTGTAGAAGAGACGGAGGCAAACGGTGATGCAATACTGTTCTGTTGCGCGCGGTAGTCCGGGACTTGGTTTCCGCTAAAATATATATCAGGTAATTGAGACGGCACGTGAGATTTAATATTTGCCTTATCTCTGAACTTAAATGATGGAACTGGTCTGTAATCTTCCAAAGTCTCCACGGTTGTGGGAGTGTAAATTGGTTGTGTGTTTGCAGGTCTAGGGAAACGAGGCCTAGGATAAGGAGAATACATGTTTTCATAGTATGAGTAATCATTCACACCCGTCGGTCTAGAAGGCTTGGAGTATTGTAATGGAGAGTTGTTCCTATGACCTTTAAGATCATGGCCACCGATTCTAATTCCTAGATTGTTATAGGAAACTTTCGGTGAATAAGGCAAATTTTCTTTTGATACATCCGTATCGGACGGTATTTCACCATGATCGTGGAAAACATGGTCATGCGTGACATCACGGGGATTGTATGCAGCAAATTCTAAATGCGACGGTGTTCCCATGGAGCCTATCGAAGCGAACCCAGTCAGTGCTTCAGGCGACAAGGCTAGTAGCGAGCTTTTAATGGGAAATATATGATGTGCAGATATACTTCCGGCAGGGCTAACGCCTGCCAGCTTCGCTGAGCCATCATCGTAGACTCTGTGAATGTGTTCCTCGCTGTAAGTATGAATGTGCTCGGAATCACCGTCGATAATTTTTTCAACGCGATGCGGTTTCTTTACTTTTTTTAAAGTTGACGACCCATCCAATTCTGAGTAAAACTGTTCATGGAATGTAGTTACTGGAATTTCTTCGTTTAATTGGGGCTTAACTCGGGATTGAACTCTTTTAGGTTTTCCCTTTCGAACTGTTTTTTTGTTCTTTTTCGGTTCGTTTAGTTTCACGATCTTGACCTTTTTTTGTGGGTAGTGTAAGGGTGCAGACGGGCTGGAGAATGCCGTGGGGTAGGAATGGCCCGTGGTTTCAGGCGGTGGTGACAGGTCGTACTCCTGGTCATCCCAGTCGGTGGGGTTAGGCCCGTAGTAGCCTCTCGTGTAGTACAGCGGTAACAACTTGGAGGCAGCAGGTGCGTGCGGCGCGGGTTCATCATACATCTCTACAGAGCTAACGGGCAACAGGCTACCGACGGGTGGCAACGCCACGGTAGCCGGCACGGTCATAGCTCCTGCCGCACTGGGCATGAACGCCGGCGCATACTGCGATGACGCAGGATGATTCGTTATATAAATCTTCTTGTGATGATGAATGTGCTTCACCTTCTGTGGTAGATGTATGCGGATCTTTTTCCTGCAACAATGAACGATTATAACGTCGGTATTCCTGCCAATAGATCGCATGCACGCGTTTTTAGGGTTCCGTACCCAAAGGGTAAAAACGGGACCCTATTACTAAGACTTCGCTGTCTGTCTGTCTGTCTGTCTGTCTGTCTGTCTGTCTGTCTGTCTGTCTGTCTGTCTGTCTGTCTGTCTGTCTGTCTGTCTGTCTGTCTCCAGGCTGTATCTCATAAACCGTGATAGCTAGAAAGCTGAAATTTTCACAAATGATGTATTTCCGTTGCCGCTATAACAACAAATACTAAAAATTAAAAAAAATAAAATATTAAGGGGGGTCCCCATACAATAAACGTGTTTTTTTCGTATTTTTTTGCTCAATATTAAAAACGGTAACAGGTAAACGCTTCAAATTTTCACAGAATACTTACTTGTATATTACCTTTCAAAATAAATAATTAAATAACTATAAAGTAAATATTAAAGGGGGGCTCCCATACAACAAACGTAATTTTTAAGCAATTTTTACTCGATCTTAATTAACAGGTAGAAACTTGAATATTTATAAGTAAATATTTAGAAATATATTAACTATAAAAGTAAATACCTAATCTAATATATAAAAACTCACAAAATGAAAATAATCCGTGCATCTAAACGCGGTGCGAGCGCCGCGCCGCGGTGTGGTGGTGGCGCGAACGCGCGGGTAGCGGGGGAGGTAACATCACGGAGCGAGCCATAGCCGCGCGTATTCGCGCGAGCGTCGTCATGCTGCCCGGATGTGTATCGAAAACCTACCTATAAGTTTGCAATTTACTACTTGGAATTTCGTTGATTTCTCGTTATTTTATAAACAGAACTAAACTTTGTAGTATTATAGATGATAGTACGGAACCCTTCGTGCGCGAGTCCGACTCGCACTTGGCCGATTATTTATGATTGCGGTGTTTCCGCGCAGAGTCAATGGCTGAGCGTGACGCGGTAGTGCAGCTTTCGCTCTCGCAGACGACGCGACGTCGCCGTCATACGATACTTATAATATAACTACAGCTTGTATTATAAATTAATCGTTGTCCGAGGTGCGCGAGGCAACACGATACGATGCGATTTATTACGTAGGTATTGTCTTATTATTTTTTAACTGATATGCGACAAAGTAGACACGTTTGGTTATACTGTACAGGTGTTGTTTAGTATTTTCTAGTCGCATCAATTTGCTGCGTTACTTGTTGTCGTAGTGTCAAGCGCGGCAAGGTGACATCGGCATGGTTCGAAACTATCAAATAGCAGCTTGCAGTAACACGTGATCTGCGCTGTCCTGTAGAATGAAACGCAGTAATCAATCGCATTGCGTCATTATCGCTTTCCGTCGCTCACTTAGGACAGTGGTTTTGTTGTTCACATAAAGCAAGGAAACACCGCGAAATGTACTTGCACTTTCTAACACCGGTATACGGTAGCTACTCAGCCAATTACTCAATTAACGCATAGCAAATCGCTGTCGGCATACTGACATTGACAATTCATCGCAAGCATGACAATGACATAATGAGGGAAAGCACTTTCGCACGCTTGTAAGGGTTGAACGAGCATACTTGTTTAGTCGTTACGCCTCTTAAATTAGTTAATTATATGTCAGGTGGGTTCAAACTTCCTTTCCCTCTTTACATCGAAACTAACCAAGTCTTGGATTTAATAGATTTAAGAATCAGTCACCTATTTATTTAGGACGATTTTGATTAAATGAAAACAAAGTGAACAAGATTTTAATTTATTTTCTAATTCAGAATATATCGATATACTAGTATAAATAGAAAGGATGACCTTACTATCATCATCAATATTTATCATTATTGAACTCGATAAAAACTATCTGCAGTAGAGATCTTCCAAACTACCTATGTAAGTAAAGAGAAAGATTGCGTTTAATTTGAGTTTCGAAAACCAAACAGACAGAAAGACATACGTAGAGTACGCAGTTGCTAAGTGGGACATCCCTGCAAATTTTCACAAAGCATTTCTCGAATTCAAAGGTTCGCCAGCAAGAGGTTTGAACCACAGTTTCAGATCAAAATCTATTTTTTGCCCCCTAATGTCATCTGATTAAGACAATTGTTTTTATACGGATGGAACTATCATTCCCTATGCTTCTACAGTTTGATTTTTTCAAAATGTTTACTTTTATTTTTTTAATTGAGAGTTAGGTTGGGTTGGTAAAAAATAAATATTTATTTATTTATTTATTCATTTTAAATCTTTTAAAACTAGTTTATTGGCTGATGCTCCCACACAGTGAGTAAGATAAGGTACTTCTGTGTGGGAGCATCAGAATGAGATAACGGCACCTGCCAATTTCGTCTCATCATACATATTTCTCTCATTATTTATTTATTATTTATTTATTAATAATAAAAAAAAAAATATAAAAAAAAAAGTTATTAATAAAAAAAACGGACAAGTGCGAGTTAGACCGCCTACCGAGGGTTCCGTACAATTAGTAGATAAAAGGGGGACATCATACATATATATTTTTTTATATTTTCCTCATTATACCGAAAAATATACATCGTAAAATTATTTTGAAACCTGTTTTAGCTTATGCTAACTAAGTTCTTTCATATGATAGCCCACATGATACGGCTTAAGAACTTTAAAATTTGGATCCTCATTCCTTGCGTAAAGATACTATTTTTTGTGATTAAATAAAAAAAATCCAGTTTTCGCATTTTTTCCTATATGTGTACTCTAACACAATTCTTCTTGCCAAATTTCATAGTTTTAGGTCAACGGGAAGTACCCCATAGGTTTTGATTCCCTTGTGAGTGTCGAAATGTGCATTTTTACTACATATTCGGCTGTAACTTTTTTTACGAAAACTGAGAAATTCGATTTTTCTTTCTGCAGCAAGATACTATGGATCTGCGTATATGGTTTTAATTTCAAGATAATACCTTCACGTGTTCCCGAGATAAAGGTCTTGTTACCCGGACGGACGGACAGACAGACAGACAGGCTGACGGACAGACGGACAGATGGTCAACAAAGTGATCCTATAAGGATTCCGTTTTTTTCTTTTGAGGTACGGAACCCTAAAAATATTATTATCGTATGGCGCTAGTAAATTTTCTGAAAACTCCTATTTCTACTGTTTAACCTTTAAAAACTGTTTAAACTTAGAATGTTTCTTTCATAATCGAGCCTAAAGTCGTCTATTTTTAACCGACTTCAAAAAGGAGGAGGTTATCAATTCGTAGTGTATATTTTTTATGTATGTACACGAATTTCTTCATCATTCGTGAACCATTTTTTGTGTTTCGTGAATTGGCGTATAGAAAAACTAGTGAATAATGACCATTCATCACTCTGGGCTTCATTATTGATTGGTTGACTCGATGGAATTCATCGAAGCTCATTGGCTGTCTGTTGTCTAGAAATGGTAATGATAACCATTCCCAGTGTCATAAAAGTTAGTCACCCGATTTGTTGTCACCTATCAACATTTTGGTGTTATGCAATCTAAAATAACACGAAGAGATTAAATATAAAGTATTATGGATTTTTGTGTATAGATAAATTTCTCTATGCCGTGTCTCGTGCTCTTTCTTATAACTTTTCCTTCTTCAATCTACGCGGCTCCAACTCTCTCGGTCTTGACCTAAGTCGAGTTGCCCGTATGATAAAATCTATTCTACAGGTCACTCAGCCTAAGGCCGAGATTAAGGCAGTCTTTATTCTCCACCACACCGGTGGGTTCCACAGAAATAAAATCATAGTTAAAAAAACTGACACAACCGACTTCGAAATACGCAATTTTGTTTACTTAGATGACGTATTTTCCAGGCATTTTGTTTAAAAACTAATGTACTCAACCGATTTACATAAAGTTTATATGGAACCACCTCTGAAGTATTACCTACCAAACAAAAATCATTAAAATCATTTCAGAATTAATTGCGTGACAAACATACCAAACAATATATATATACAGTCGAATTGAGAACCTCCTCCTTTTTGGAAATCGATTAAAAATAAAAAAACTTCTGAGTTAAAATACTGATCTGATGAGAAAATACCACAACGGAAGAAGAGGGAAGTTGTCCCAAACTCTAGTTAGAATATGTCACTTACTTAGGTCCTTCTGCCGAGATCTGGATAGTAGCAACAGCAACCAGAAGAGTGAACTGTAAAGAAGGAGGTCATCAAGTTAGTCGAGCTTTTACATTTACATTTTCGTAGTAAGGGATGAAATATTTTTTCAACTCCACCTCATCGTGTGGGTATCGTTGAACTTGATCACCCACTCGCCTGATGTTAAGCGACAGTGTGGCCGAGGATGGAGCACGACGATCTAGACTAGAAGATATCTATTCACTCTAGCCTTAAAAATTTTAAGATTGTATTTATTATCACCATCGTCACTATTTACCGGTGAAACCGCGGAGCATAGCTAGTCGATTTATATATGGACTTTACTTAAAATACTGGGTGGTTTTTACCCAACTGCGCAAGATAGACACATAGATATACAGATACACACACACGTCAAACTTATTACACCCCTCTTTTTGAGTTGGGGGTTAAATAAATCTGTATATTCTCGTTTTGTATTCATTTCGCTTAGCCAAAAGCCGTTTCATTTTCACGGGAGAATTTTTTGTTAGGTATATTTTAATGTGAGTAAGTAGAAAATTATTATATACTGATATCTTATGTTTTCGCAATTGTTACTTATTGAAATTAAACAATTTTTAACGCATTTATCGCGTACTTAATTTCATGACCCGACGTTTCGAACACTTTGCAGCATCCGGTAACAGGTGAGAATAACAGCCAGTCCACACGGCGCGTTGCGTCGCCGCAACGCAAATATTTTAACGCATAGACGGCCACACGGGCGCTGCACCTTCGCAGCGTTACTACAACGCAGTCGTGACGTTCAGGCGTCGCCGCTGCGCCGACGGAACGTCACGACGAAAAAACGAAATGAGCTTGCGTATGTCCTCCCTCCCACCAACGCACAAACAACTGAGCGCTGCCGTTCCGGTGTCGCAATGAGTACACCCCCACCCGCTTCATCTCGGGGGCTGCAGTTCAGTCGTGTGTGTGTTGCGTCGACGCAACGCGCTGTGTGAACACTATGATTATTAGTATGTAAAACGACGGAGCGACAGCGCTACGTCGACGCGACGCCGACGCAACGCGCCGGCTGTTATGGACTGTTTTCTTTTTTACACGGCGCTAAAAATCCATTTTAACTCGGTTTCTATGTACCCTCTCGCTAAAGCTCGGGAGTAAAAATCTAGCTCGTTACAATGAGTCTTTTTTAGCCCCTTGTATAACAAGCTACTAGTAATTGTAAAACGATAACTTTGATCTTATTGCGTACTAATAAATCAAACAACAAATTATATTATTTCAGTCTAATAATAAGTATTCCATTAATTCGCACTGATGAAAGTTTGTACCTAAACAATGATCAAGATCATAACCAAGAACCAGACGGTAACGTACCTGTCATGCTGTGCTGATTAGGCAAACAAATAATTGTAAAATCTACTTAAATATTTACAGCAATTTTGAAATTCAGAGAATTATTATAAATATTGCAGTGTTGTTGAACATTACAAGATCTATGTAATTATTTTTTAGATGATTAAAGGGTTAATTAAGTTTGCATTTTATTTTTCATAAAATGATCTATGATGATGATTAGTGATATATGAATAATATAAATGAATACTCACGGAAGTTTTAGTACAGTTATATATGAAAACATTTAGTAAGATATTGTTTGTGTGTGTATCGAACTATAAAACCTTTATGTATACAGAGAGTTAGTAAAAACATGTAATCTAATACCCTAATCGCTTCGAAGTTAAAATAGTATAAAAAAATCAGATGCCTAGCCATTCATATAAAAAAACAACAACATTGCTAACTTTTAGTACTTAAAAAATGTTGTTTCCTTTTGTATAGAAAAACAAACAATAGATTAGTAACCATGATCTCTTATTTTTTCCTTTGAAACAGATTTTTTTATAAATTAATATTTGCGGGCATTTCACACAACACCATCTAGCCCAAATTAAGCTTGTTCTATGAAAGCTAGATAGCTGATAGAATACTTAAATACTTCTTTTGCTGAAAAAATGCTTTGAAAACATCTGTAAATGAGTAAAAATACTGAAGCATTTATTCTAAATCACTTAAATCCGGTTCTAAGCTCCACAGTAACCCCAGCAGGTCAAGTCCAACACTTCACAACACAATTTTCACTTCACACTAACACAGATACCGACCAATTTCAACCAATCCATGATCGCCCTGCTGCTGGCTGTGATTGACTCTTGAAGCTATATTTTCACAAGTATATAACGTAAGTAGAAACCGCAGTGGCCTTCAAACTCATATGATAATGCCGCCGGTGTGTACGGTCATTTATAACATTCATTTTCACGGCTGAAGGGGTTGCAATTCACAACTTGCGTCGATGCAGTGCTGGCCAATCAGTAATGCGTATGTGTGTAATTTGAGTAACATTTCGAATTATTTCTTTATTTCTGTTTAAACATATAACTAACAGACATGGTCTTATACATTATACGTTACAGGTTATAGGTATGATACAGGTATGATGGGCTAAGAGTATAGGAATAAACCTACCCATCCCATCAAAAAATATGTCCAAATCAACCCTGATTTGAGTTGAGCGAGTAAATTGAGCATTGAGTCATTTGAGCGGTTGTGTAAGATTATTGGCGCTGCGAGTGAAGCGATTTATGGTTTCTGCATCCAAAGCCAACTTATGAAAGCCTAGAGGTTTCAAAAATTTGCTTTTGTTTGTCGGGGGTAAGAAAAGTATCGGAGTACGTCCTCCTTTTGAAGTCAGTTATTTAGGTATCTAGGAAAACTGAAGCGGTGTAAGTTTTATTTAAATATTTTTTTTAAGATCAGTGTCGTATACTTATTAACTCTACTTTTTTTTTAATTTAGAGTTCTTTTTCTATTGAACGTAACTCTATAATTCCGCGGAGGCGAGGCCAGAAAAAGGTGTCAGAATTAATCTTCTAGTCGGAAAAAGGTCGTGGGAGGAATTCATGAATATTTCATTTGTTTGTTGTTTAGTTGGTGATATCTCTTGTAATCTACAAAACCACGATTGGTTAATAACTTTACTCGCAATTTGATGATTGATAATATCTACAATAAATCCGGCAAACTGCGAGTTTCACTCACACACCGAAGCTTCCGTACTCCTATGAATAAACAATGAATGATGAACACAAACCAGGGCCCAACAAAATGTGTTTTATAACTATATTTTCTACAGTAGGAATAGCCCGAAATACAACATACACACATACATACAATATCACATTGAAATAAGTAAGAGTTATAGACCTATTTTCTTTATTCAGCGTAAGGGCCAGTTAACTGATACTTAACATCAAACGAGGTAAATATCAACAGCAAGCCTATTTTAGAAAAAAAAAATGTGGATAGAAATCGGTGTGTATGGATTTTGTACAATCTGTATATTTCAATGAGAATTGGGTGGTAGTACATGCTGAAATCGATCAGTTGCTGTGTGGTACAGATTTATTGTTATATTCTTTATTTGAAATGAAGTTATTTTTATTAAAGATTTTTAAAACGCATTTGATTATAGTTTAATTAACCTTGAACATGGTTGTAATATTTACTTCCAATTAAACATCGAGACGCTTCGATGTCTTTCTCGACGCCTTTCTTGAATAAGTAAGGGCGATCTCTCCAGATATTTTATTGATTTATAGAAAATAAGTTATTTTCGTTGGATGGGCACGTGAAGGAGATTTTCTGCGTAGGTACCTGTAATGCTCACTCCAGACGTATTTCATAGAACTAATACTCTCTGTAAAATTATTTTCTATTTAAAAAGATGTGATGGAAAATTCTACACTATTTTATATTGGTTTACTATCTATATCCCGAACAGGGAACATCGAATATTATTTACCCGAAAATGAAACGTTAGTTTTCAAAAGACAAATTTATCAAAATCCCGAAAGCTCATTTGACTTCAGATAACCAAATTTCATATCACAATTTTTTCAAAATACATAACATTCCAAATCCAATAGAATGTTTTCTCGTAATAATATATTACCGATAAGTTGTTTCCTCATATTCAATTTATCGCAAAAAATCGAAAATACAAAACTAAAATCAATCTTATTATACTTTTATGTAACGTTTCCGTTTTTAATGCCAAAGAGTAAAAGAAGTACATGAAGCTTGAAATTCAACCTTATACAGTGTCGGTGTAAAATAAATAAAATGGCAAGTGATACTTTGTGAATAGTCGTTTGGGAAAATTAAACTTACGGCTTATAATCATATGAAATCCAAAACTCGTGTCAAAACACGTGAAATCAGATAGTCCTACGAAACGCATTCGGGCAAATAAGAATCGAACAAAAGTGTTCGAATCATAGATAGGTTACCGTTATATTATTATTTGCTTTGCTAAGATTGCTTTGATTTTCTTGATTCTAAAGACGGGACTGGTAACCTACGCGTTTTAAATATTTATAACAAAAATTGATTACGTTCAAATATCAGAGAATTTAACAAAAAATCTGTGTCCCACACCAACTGATCGAAATCTATGATCCGAAATATATTTATTTATTTAATTACATTTGTTACATTTTACATTTGTATTTGTATAGAATATTAACTAATATAATAACTAATTGTTATTAGTTAGCGTAGTTAACTAATTGTTTTTTTTTTTACATTTGTTTGAATCTTAGTTGACCGAATCTTAGTAGGCCTCCTTATTGTTGACGCTTTCCTTCAACCTTATTTAAGGGTTTTTTTTGACTCAAACATTATTATATATGACTTAAACAATGAAATTTAAAAATAAACTAAAGTAGAATTTACTACTGCTTCTCGCATATGCGACGGTTATCCTCTTGGACCGTCGTCGGTCGGGTAAAAGTAGTGTACTTAGTTCCGATTGATTAGCCTGACTATATGTATGCGTCAAATTAATTGAGGAAATATCGCGATCAAAGAGTACTTTGTATCAGATACTGGTTATTAATCTATATTATAACCAGCTATACTTGTGTTACGTTCGCAGAACTACTGAGAAAAACATGTTTCTAAATGTGCGTCTATAACTTGCTGGCCTCGCAGCTCAGTTGGTGGAATATCTGCCTTTTGTGCTTGTCTTGTGTT
This sequence comes from Lycia hirtaria, assembly GCA_947563715.1. Taxonomy (NCBI): domain Eukaryota; kingdom Metazoa; phylum Arthropoda; class Insecta; order Lepidoptera; family Geometridae; genus Lycia; species Lycia hirtaria. The sequence continues at coordinate 19,996,084 of OX387386.1, forward strand.
TGTTGCCGTGGGTTCGATCCTCAACCAGGACAAACATTTGTGTGATACGGATGGATGTTTATTTTGTCTGGATGTTTCTATATGTTTTATGTATTATATTGACAAGTAAAACAATTTATAACGCAAATCAAAAATATTCTTTGAGCCACCAAAAACATTGTAAACTACAACATTATGAAACCTGGTTAGATTCTACATAACTATTTAATAAAAAACTAGCTACTGAATTTTTTTTTGTCAGTTCTGTTTGTACAAACTGTCCCACAGCTGGGCGCGGGCCATCTTCTCATTGTGAGAAGGGTAAGGCCATAGTCTACCACGCTGGCCAAGTGCGGGATGGCATACTTCACACATCTTTCAAGATCATTGAGAACTCTGACATGTAGGTTTCCTCACGATGTTTTCCTTCACCGTTTGAAGTTGGCGGCAATCCACGATACGCACATAACCTCGAAAAGACAGAGGTGCGTGCCGCGGGATTCGAACCCAGGACTTGCGGATCGCAAGTGGACGGTCTCCCGACTAGGCTGCCGGAAACTTCATTAATATTAGTTACTTTAAATAATTATTTGTGTATAATCTAAAATTTAGTACCTAGTTTCAATGATTGGTATCTAATGTGATTTCAATTATTTTCAAAGCGCTGCACATGACGCTTTTTTCTAAATATATGTTGTTGTCAGAATATTTATTTCTCGGTAAAATGTAAATGCACCGAATCAAGTGCAAGCGAACGGTCATGGATAGTTGATATAGTTAATTCCACTAATGCATCGTAATCTCTCCCTCTATCTCTACTTTTTAATGCATTGGGAAAATGTAGGGTTCCGTAAGTCATTTACTTGTGAAATGGGCACTTTTATGGAAAAGGTACAATGAGACGGATGGAATTCGATGATTAAGATAGGTTGAAATGTTACAGACGTTTTAAGTATAATTACTTATAGAAAGTTGTTTTTATGGTATATTTTTAATGCACCTGAGTAACGGAACGATCACGTGCTATAATATATGCTTGTTTCTTTTTTTACGGCAAATGTGTTTATTTATTTGCTATTAATAGATACGTATCAACTATAGAATACGGGGTAAAATCTAATTATTGAGCATCCTTTATGCCTAAGGACAAGCTCAGCAAGTACCGTGATTTGGCTCACGAGATAACCGCCATGTGCAATGTTGACTCGATAATTATTGTTCCGATAGTCGTCGTACCCGTGAATGGCATTATAACTAAGAGACTCTACCAACCACTCAAGTATATGGGGTGAAATTTAATTCATGAACATCATACATCCGGCAAGTACATCCGGCAAGTACCGTGAGGAGCCAAATCACGGTACTTACCGAGCTTGTCCTTCATGAATTTCAAGAGATTCTCATCATGCTTGATGGAGAGGCCGATGAGCACTGCCCGAGGTGAGACCAAGCTACGATTACGATGTTATTGAATGGCCCCAGTGTACTAGGATCTAAAATGGTCATGCTTTCCAAAGAGCAAAGCAACCATTTTCTAAAGCAGTGCAGATGCATTTAATATTTATGTACCTATTTAATGTAATAAACATTTAAAATTTAACAAACAAAAAAAAATTGGCGGCCTTATCGCTTAGAGCGAATTAAAAAGCCCTAAGTACTTAATGTTATTTTGTTATCATGTGGTTTTTAATAAAGTGTTATCTATCTATCTATTTTATTTGTTCAGGTCCTGGCAGAGAAAATATTTTGAGTACTATTATTGGAATCAATATAATCCCGTCTGAGTGGGATATAATCCCGTCTGAATGGGATATAATCCCGTCTGAGATTTTAAGAGAACTTTGATCTTACAAATAGGACAAAATTGTTTTTTACCCCTAAACATTCTCCGACTTTGATGATTATTTTTTATCTGATTGGAATTATAAATGTTTATGCGTCTACGGACTGCGGTTTTCAAATTTCGTTATAGTTCCGAACTTTAAAAATTTAAAGTGTAAATTTCGAAAAGTGAATGGTTCCAACCATATACCTAATAACTATAGTTTAAAAAACTGAAGCAACCGACTTCTCAAGGATTTCATTGTCAGAGCTGGACTAAATTGAAATGGGACCACACGGGCAGCACCACCTTTCAAATAAAAAAAGAATCATCAAAATCAATGCACAATTGGCTGAGTAATCGGTGCACAAACACACAAAAAAGAACATACAAACCGAATTGATAACCTCCTCCTTTTTGGAAGTCGGTTAAAAATACAGCTTGATCTGCGCAGCCTGTCGCAAAAACGTAAACAGAATACGAAGATATTATTTGGCTGTTATTAGCTAATACCCAATTAGTGTAATTTCAGGTACTTTGACTCCTGTTACCGCAGGCCAACTTTACATCTTACCCTTCAATACCTTCTAACCCTCTAATACCCCTTCCCGCTTATCTAACCTTCTAACATGACCAATTGTGGCGTCAAACGGTTTCATGGTCTTTGATGCTCTGCCTGCCCCGTAAGCGTGATTGTATGTAAGTATGTAAAAATCAGTCAACATGTCTTTAAAGGCACGGTTCTATGTTCTGTCGCTATGCACGCTACTCACGTGAAGTTGGTGGACATTGTCACATATTACTTTTTAACCATAAACAAAAGCAACAGTGTCAACAAAAAAAAAACAACTAAAATTAAAAACAAAATAAAAAAAAACAACAAAAACCATCGACACGAAGAATGAATGAAGTGTCAACTTCATTACGGTTACAAACCAAATTATACTTATTTTCTAAAAGGTTCTCAAAAAGAGATCGCCTTTTGTGCCATTATTTTGTGTGTATTTTGTTTATACTTTTTGTGGAGGCATACATACAATACGCCTATTTTCTTACGGTGCAGGCAGAGCATGAAAGATCACGATGTCTTTGGTTTGACCCCACATTTCATGGATGGTTAGAGTAGAGAGGATATTAGAGGGTTAGAAGGTTATGGAGAGTAAGACTTTTTATGGCGTCAATTAAAATTAAAGTGATTATTGATTGATTACGCAACCCACAATGTTTGACCCTCACTTAGTATTTCAGCGGCTTTATTTTAGAGCCAGGACTTTTCTAAACCAAGTGTGATTAGTATTTTCCACCATACCTTAATTTTTTAGAGAGTTTGTGCAATCTACCTGCCGCCGGGAGGTGGGAGGCGTAGGTGGATCTTCGCGAGATACCATTTTCTAGATATAAAATTATTGAATGAACTGAAGCTTTTATAATGTAAAAGTCCTTTGAAGTGTGCATTTTAATAAGCAAACTTATCCAGCTTCAGGAGGACTCTAATGAAATGTATTATACATAGTTTTTGTTTTGATTTTGATAACTACAATTTTATTATACAGAGAGGTTATACTCATTGAATATAAAGTAAAAGCGCGGCAAATCTCAGTTCTCAGCCCTTTCGAGAATAGGATTATCCATAATAACTTTAAGGTCTTTTAGTACATTTATTATATAATCTTGGTGTTACACTTTCTAATTAAACAGGATTGCGCATTGGCACTGTTTAAAAGTCACGAAACGCGTCAAACAGCGTTCGTGACTAAAGACGAGTTGGGCAATTACCTTACTTGAGGCTTGCTAACGCAGAGCCGGGGAAAAACCTATCTATGTATGTACGTATAAATATCATTGGTTGTAGGTGACAAGAGACATGCATTTATTAATTTTTGCGAGCAATTTAGAGTTGTATTGCATACTCCGGTGTCGAATGTGTCGACACGAGAACTAGCAAGCATAGCTGCCGGAATTTTATATAATATATATATATTTATCAGCCCTGTTTGTACAAACTGTCCCACTGCTGGGAACGGGCCATCTTCTCATTGTGAGAAGGGTTAGGCCATAGTCTGCCACGCTGGCCAAGTGCGGGTTGGCAGACTTCAGACATCTTCAAGATCATTGAGAACTCTCAGATATGTAGGTTTCCTCACGATGTTTTCCTTCACCGTTTGAAGTTGGCGGCAATCAACAATACGCACATAACTTCGAAAAGACAGAGGTGCGTGCCGCGGGATTCGAACCCAGGGCCTGCGGATCGCAAGTCAGACGGTTTCACCACTAGGCTGCCGGAAACTTAATTATATATCTGAATCTTAATTATATGCCGCAATTATATATCTTAGTATAACTGCTATAATCTTCCTTCCTATCTATTATAGAATATACGTCGGCATGCGGCATCTTGACACGCATCACTGCACTATGATACAATTTAGTACTAAAATGAAATGCGATAATGAGCCGTTAGACATGATTTATTTCTGCTAGTTTCTTGACTGCGATGTAATTTATAATGTGTAATCTAATCTGATTAAATATTAAGTCTTTTGAGTTCCGTGTATAAAATAGAGTAGGTAGCAGCCTAGTCGGGGGAACGTTTGACTTGCGATCCGCAGGTCCTGGATTCGAATCCCTCGGCACGCACCTCTGTCATTTCGAAGTTGCGTATTGTTGAATGTCACTAACTCCACGATGAAGGAAAACATCGTGAGGATGTCTACATGTCTAAATGTTCTTGATGATGATGTGTGAAGTCTACCAACCTGCACTTGATCAGGATGGTAGATCTTGCCTTTCTCAAAATGAGCATAGGACTCATGCCCAGCAGTGGAACAGTTTACACAAACAGGGCTGTTTTTTTTATCTAATAGTAGAGTAAGCATCAGGGGGTAAAATAATGTTATAAGTTAGGGGCGATATAATTGAATCCCTAATGACACTACATTAGGGATTCAATTATATCGCCCCTAATATGATTCTAGGGTTAACTCCCGAGCTTAAAGAGGGTGGAGTTGCGATGGAACGAAGGATTCAAAGACAAAAACATCTTTATCCTCGAGTGCATAATCAATTTTTAACCTACTCAAATGGTTTTGAATATATTTTTTTCTAAACGAAGCACTTTTGACGTTATAACGTCTTATAAATCGATGAACACATACATAGCATACCTTCAAATTCTAATATTTTTGACAGTGCCTTTAATTTTTGTGTCACTATCTTAGTTGCCGAAAAGCAAGATAAAAATGGGCGCGAGCCAACTTTGCATCACTATAAGAGTTGAGCGTAACCCTGCAGATTATTGAGGTAGAGTAGAGTAGAAGTATACTAATTTTCTTTGAGTGAGGCAGACTCTTCAATTAAGTAGCCAGCCAGAGAAAAGAGAATTAAATTCTAACAACTCTCAGCTGCTGCTGCTGGCATCTTCTTGCGCTTAGGAAACAGAGTTTCCTAACACGCTTCAAAAAACGTGTAAAACGGTATTTTATCCGTGCGTAAGTGTTATTTTAATATCGAAGAAAAAGGTGTTACGAAAGAAATACTTAACGCGTAACTTGACCCGAATAGAAAATACCAAGACGATGGCGTGTTTTAAGATCAAACAGCGACATCTAGTTTATTATATTTGTATAACTTTATACTAAGGGGAATAGAAGAAAGTAAAATAATTTGCGCAACAGCCGTAGCGCCACAATCGCAAGATTTGTACAAGATGACCTAGAGGCTTAAAAGAGCTGAGTTCCCATATGGACAGGATACCTTCGAGCATTCCGGGGTGTACAAGCTAGATTAACTGCAGTTACAAAAGTTCTTATGTGGGTTACACCAAGCGAACTGATTTATTCCACATAAAGGCAAAAAAATGAAACCACTGATGCTAGATTGGAAGGTTTCCCTCCAAATTTAGGGTATTTAAGAGACATAGAGGGAAGTTTGGAGGTAACAAATTCGTGGAAGCTTTTTGGAGGGCAAAAATTCTAACATCGGAGGGAATTGAGGGATTTATTTTCGTAAAAATGTAATTTAGATTAGTAATGTATTAATGTAATATGTAATTAGATTTAGATAGTATTATGCTACAACATCCTCAGGAATTTAAGGCAATCTATGAAACCGAACGAAACGCACAAATTTGTACGAACATACATCAAAAATATCAAAATATTATATATAGTGATATCGTGAGTGATTTTAACCGACTTCCAAAATGGAGGAGTCTCAATTCGGCTATATGTTTTTTTGTATGTTTGTTCAACAAAATATCATCAAAGTGCCTGTAGAAAAGTGAACAGCAAGTAGTGTACATAAGTATTGTATTGCGTATTTTGCAGTTTTTAAACTATAATTATATTATTAAAGACCAAAGTGAATATAGATCGACGTGATCTTTTCTCGTCCACACCGTGAGTTGACGGTATAACGCATTTTTTTACCATCCCACTGTAGTGCTGTAAAACTTGGCACATTACAATGAGATCTATAGATACATAGAGAGGTTATACTAATTAAAGATGAAGTTTAGACATGGCAAATCTTAGTACTCAGCACTTTTGAGAATAAGACACATCCTTAAGACCTCTTAGTATCTTGGCCTTATATATCTTAATGTTGCACTTTCTAAACACACATGATACTTGTAGCATTGTCATTGTTCACAAGTCACGATACTCGTCTAACAGCGTTGCCTGTTCGCGTAAGTGTCGCGACTGAAGACGAGTCAGGCGATTAGCTTACTTGAGGCTTGCCACCCAGAGCCAGAATCTATGAAAATACATCATTTGTACATTATGACTGAAAGTCAATTACACTCTTTGTACCGAGTACCTAGCAATGGTCAACTGGCATGACATTGTTTTTCGCACAATGTACATAAGTCAGTCGGGATAATTTCTCAAGTAAGAGCACGTGATGCCTGACCTCAACTATGTAGTATTAATAAAGTATTATGTGCCTAAACTCTAGTGTTGACATTGAAAATTACACTTTCTGTATCCTTCAAAGAAGTCTAATTTTCAACGTCAAGTTTTGCGGCTTTCGTAGTCAATGGTTTTAGAGAACTAAATAATTGTTCGATCAAATGAAACCCGATCTAGACCTATTCTCATATTAATTGAATCGTAAGTTTATTGAGAGGGCAATATACAATGCTAAAGTATATACAGGTAGGTAAGTTGTTGGAAATTAATTATAGTTGCGCTGTAGCTAGGGTTACCATATCCCAGGATTTGTCCTGAGATTTCAGGATTTTTGGACTCTTCTCAGGATTGCGGCCGGATTTTGCAAATCTCATGAAATATCAGGATTTTTTGAATTTTCAATAAAATACAGCTTACATTTTAAAGATCTCTTTAGTAAAAAGTTAAACATTAACAAACTAATGGGCGGAGGGGCGGTGCGTGAGAAGGGGGTGCTGCTGCCACACGCTTTGAGTGCGATGTGCAACGCGTGAGCGAGATCCGCAGTGTATGTATAAAAACGATAATATTTCGACTTTTTTAAATTGTTAAGTACGTTTGAGAGAAAATTTTCAAACTGTAAAAAATCTCAGGATATTTCAATGGAAATCAGGCCTTTTCTCCGGACTTTTGATTTTTTCATCTGGTAACCCTAGATGTAGCGCTGTAGCGCATTATAAATATAGCTGAACTACTTTTGGTAGAGTTTGAAAAAATATTTCATAATCATCATTAATTCAATAATATTTTTATTATACCTGATTATACCTGGAAAATACGAGTCGAGTTATAACGGTTCCGTTTTTTCCTTTTGAGGTACGGAACCCTAAAAAAGACACAACAACAAACAAACTGAAACGAAGACGTGAGAAACAAACGTGATCCGTAAATTTTTATTTGAATACGTTGAAAATGCTATTTTTAGACGTGTGGACTATTACTTATTCTGTAGATTCTGACTAGTGTGACAATACTGTACATAGTACGACTCTACGTGACGGCACAATTTTTGACACAATATTGAGAAAATTTGATTGACGAATGGGATAAGTGTATTTCACCTCAATTAGATTTGACGATGGACATACCGATTTATTTTGACGTTATTAATCATTATTATCTGGACTAATTAATGGGGTTTTGGCGGGAACGTCTTAGTAACGTGTTGTTGCTTTGTTTTATTTTCCTAAACTTGTGTTATTTTGAACATTAATGCTATAAAAAATGGTGGTGTTTTATTCATTAAGTGTTCGATAAAGTGCGTGAGTTTGGGCAAGTGAAATAAAGCAGTAAAACGTGTGATTTTACGTTGTCGGCAAAACTCCATAGAAGCTTCTAGTAAAGTTGCCCCCACTTTACTGAAGCAGGACTCGACTTATAAATTGACTGTATACGTGACTTAGATTGTGACTAGAACATTTACAACTTGTTTTATTCAAGAAACTTGGAAAAATCCAAATACTTGACACTGGCAAATGCTTTAATGCGGGTCCAATACAAAAAAGAAGAAGAAAGACTAATTAAAGTAATTGTAAAGGGAGAAAAAAAGCTGGTGAAGCATACTTAGTTTCAACTTAGAAAGATAGATAGATAAACTCTTTATTGTACACACCTTAAAAGTAATAACAAAGTACTTAAATAGACTAGTGCAACAACAGGCGGCCTTATCGCTAAAAGATGTGGATGAGCTTTTGAAGGTGTTGTCACTGGCGGCAGAACTCGACGATGGGCATCGCGGAGCTCTACCACCGCACATTCAGCGACGCATACATAAAGACAAACATATGGAAATGTGTGGACGAGTCGCGGGGCGTCATGCGACTTGTGCAGAATAGATAGATTCTTTATTTGTATACTCATGGTCAACCGCGTTGATCGCGGTGGTACCAGCAGCTACCGCGCCGCAGTTACTGCACTAAATATTAAAGGAAACGCGCTTCTATGAATACTCGCACATCTGTATTTGCATATATGTATTTGAACGCACGATTCTCTCCGTGCATCTCACCGAGCCCCGAGTCCAAAAGAGAAGTAGCGTATAGAACGTCATTTTTTCACTTTTTATTTATTTTTGTGTGGGATGTTTTTATATTTTACAGGTATATAGTGTATATAAAAAAATCTGATCAACCGACTACAATATCTAAGTATTTGCACGAGTCACACTCGAAGACAACTGGACCGATTTGATAAAATCTTTTTTGTTTGAACGGCTTTGATAAAGTATCAACGGGATGTAGCGTCAGTCCTGAAAAACGTCCGAGCTCAATGAGATCTAATTAGACCCCTTACACTATTAAAATAATTTCGATTTTCAAAATAATTCCAAGCGGCAAAATATAGACATCTCTAAGACTTCTCAATCTAAATTAGGATTTAGTGCGGCGACATAGAGTATTTTCATCAAAATCTTTAAGTTTGTCATTGTCGGTATAGTATCGGTTAACCCAGAACATTCGTGAATTTGGTTTTAGACGTGACAGGTTCACGTCACAGAAAGTCATTGTTGAAAGGGTATACTTTCCAGGTTGTCCCATAGAAATTTTATCAAACTCGGTTCAGTGTTTTGGTTTTTATAACAAAATAACTGGAAAATACATCATCCAAGTAAACAAATTGCGTATTTTGAAGTCGGTTTGTCTTCATATAGTTTGTCGTTCGACAAAGGCTTCATCTAAGACTAGAGACAATAGAGAAAAAAAAAGGAAGTCTTTAGAGGAGGAAGTCGGTTAAAATGCTCTTAAAAAGGACATGTAAAGCCTTAAGGCACTGCTAGTTGAGTTAATCGTACGGTATCGTAAACAAGCCCCTCTCCGTGTTCCCACAGAGACGGGGAGCGCTATTAAAACGTTTCGAGCTGTAACCATGGTAATTGTGACCAATTTCGGGACGCCTTTATTACCCATGCAACTATCAAATCGTTATCTAAGTTAAGGGCCCGTTTCCGTTTAACGTCGAGTGCTGATCAATGACGTATTATATGTAGATAGGTTTCCCCCGGCTTTGCGTGGCAAGCCTCAAGTAAGGTAATCGCCCGACACGTCTTTAGTCGGGTACTTCGGCGTTTCGCACCGCATGTGATTCGAACCGCGATGCGAATCGCCCTTCGACGTCGGGCAACACTGTAAGACGCGTGTAGTGACTTGTGAACAGTGACAATGTCGTTCTGTGTGTTTAGAAAGTGCAACACCAAGATATATTTATAAGGCCAAAATACTATAATGCCTTAAGGATGTGGTCTTATTCTCGAAAGTGCTGAAAACTAAGCTTTGCCATGCTTTTAGTTCATATTCAATGAGTATATCCTCTCTATACATAAAATGTCATTGATACTGATTATGTAAATATTAGTGTTAGGAATGCGTGTATATTCAAAACTGATCGAATTTTGATGAATTTTCAATGACATGCCAAGCAACGGACAGACCAGTCAGTCAGGCAATCGAATTGTAGGTCCCGGTTGTTTGTCAGTCGTCAAGCCTTTCGGCGACTTAATAACTCTGACACTAGGGCTAACCACACAGTCTATACGAACTTACTTACTTTTATCTCTACATAGCAAACATATCAGCGTTCTGGGTCCTACGATACAGGACTTGTAAACCTTCAATCTGTTAAACCTCTCGCTATAATATTCATAAGTTAGAAATAAGTCACTTAAGCCACTTAAATAATTTTAGTAGTTATAACATTATCGTGACATTTAAGTTCTATGGCTAAGGTTATACCTATGTAAAAAAAAAAAATTTGAATTAAATATTTTTGTATTAAAAATACAAATATTTTTGTATTAATATTTGTTTGTATTTTTGTTTTTGTTGTTTTTGTTTGTGTATATAAATTAACCATGACTATAATATACTAGAGTAAACGTAGTTAAAACCGTGTAAATTAAAATTTGTTGCAATATTTTCTATAGTTTAATTGGAGTTGAATTTTTGGTTGAAATAATAAATCACTTTCCCAATAGTATTTCCCTGAACGGTGAATTTTCATGAGTTTCACTGTAGCAGGCGTAAGTACAGGAAATACTGGCGCTCGTCACGCGATATACGGTGCTCGTATATTAGTCAGTGTTGAACACTTGTTGGTGCATAACAAGCGTATAACTAATGATGATATATTATGATACCAAAAATATTAGTTGGTTGTTAGATACTTACAGTAAAATGACACAGTGCAATAGTTTTTTTTAATGCAAGATAGGTCTACGATTGGCCACCAACTCGCCTGATTTTAAGCGACGGTGTGGCCGAGGATGGAGCTCGTCGATCTAAAAGATCTATTCACTCTAGCCTTGAAAATTCCTACGTTATCTATAGGTCTCAGGAAACAGAGATGGCGGCAAAGAATTCCATTCCTGTGCAGTACGCATCAAGAATGTGAATCGATTTCGCTGAGAACGGATTTTTGGCATTTCAACGAGAAATGGGTGGTAATTCGCCAACGTTCTGTTAGTCTTGTAGTGAAATATATGTCTCTCGCGCATCACAACATTTTTAAACATATAAAAATCATTGAGTTGATATTAGAAAAGTGAGAGACGAATTTGTTTATTTAGATAGGAAAATATTTAAAAAAAAAAGTTTTTCTGCGATATCTTTTAAATTTGTTGAGGAGTAGAAAATGGACCCTATTAAGGCAATGCATGGTAAGGCTATTCTGTCTGTTTCTTCTAACATTAAACGGAAAAGATAGTATTTTTATTTTTATTTTGAATTGTAATAGGTAGGTAAAATCTTTACACACTATGTGTTATTACGGCGAATTTTTCGACAAATAATAATATAAGAAAAAGATAACCATTCAGTTCATACTAAAAACTGAAACTAATACATTCGTGATTTAAATACACCCTGGTAAATACAAAATAATAAAAATACACTTTCGGAGAAAACCACACCCTTTTTCGGGACTTTTCTTTGTGTGGAAAATTCACTCAGAATGTAACAAACACTTTAAGAATAAAACATCACCATATTTACACATTAATATTGTTGAAAAAGCTTAGCTAAATAAAACGGGACGACTTGATTTACTACTAATGTCTTTTTTGAAATGAAAAGTAAGGCAGCGATTCGCACCGCGGTTCGAATCACATGCGGTGCGAAACGCCGAAGTACCCGGCATTTTTGGGTTTACGAAAAAAAAGGATATATGTATTCTATCAACCATCTAGTTTCCATAGTACAAGCTTTGCTTAGTTTGAGCTAGATGGCGTTGTGTGAAATGTCCTCCAATATATAATATATTCTGTGCTATTACGAAGTTCGTTGTCAGAGGTAAAAAATGTTAAACTCGTGTCAGATCGTCAGACCGTAAGACGGACAGTCAGAAACCTATTCTAACGTTCTGCATTTAAAGTTCTTTATTGTATGTACAAGTTTGTCCTTCTAGCAAGACGTCAATATTTTAGTTAGAAACCTATTCTAACATTCTGCATTTAAAGTTAATTATTGTATGTACAAGTTTGTTTGTGTTTCTAGCATGACGTCATTTCGTTGCGCCGAATGCTTATTTTCGTCACATGCACGTAAAACTCGTTAGCTCAATAGGTTAGAGCACCGATATAAATTTCAATTTGTCAATCGGAGGGCGGAGGTTCAAATCCTTCACGAGTCAGTCTTTTTGCTATTTTATTTTTTAGTTTTCACTTCTGCTGGCACTTCCGGAGTGCAACCCGCTGATTTTTTTATTGGATTTGGACACTTTAGCTCCACTTTTACTGTGCGTACCGCCGAAATGAGCAATACGCTTCCTGAATGAGTCTTTCCGAATAGATATAATCTAGTATCATCAAATCGCGAGTGAATGGGTTTCTTCTAGGCAAACGCGCTCCATCGTAGGCCTGACGGTCAAATTAGCTTATTTTTGAATTAAAAAAAATACTTTGTACTAAAACTTAGGTGCAATTCATAACAAGCTACCAGCCGTCGATGAGCTTCCTCACGGGGAGACCATCCTGCCTCCAGCATCGGGCTACTTCTATCATTTTACTATAATGATTAGAATTAAAAAATCACGTAAAACTCGAGGAGTTTCAAAGTATTTTCAAAGGAATTAGTTCAAATTTAGTTTGCAAGATATGTATTAAGCATACATATAAAGCATGCAGTCAAACTTACGATTTTGTTACGCTTGATATGCTGTTGAGTGTACTTTTTTTGTGAGAAAGTATACGAAAAATATTATAATAGCGCATTCTTTAGAAAAATCTAATGGAATCACTTGTTTATTACGAAAAGTTCATTGGAGGCTACGAATTTTTTTTGCGAGAGATGTATTATTATTATTACAAAAAATATTTCCTATGACATTCAGGGAGTGAAGACGAATCTAACGACATCTCTCCCATCAAAATCGGTCAAGTCGTTTAGGCTGTAGGTGATCATATATAGATAGATAAACTCTTTATTGTTTACACCACTATACTAAAACACTAATTAACAAGAGAGAGCTTACACGCTAGCGAAAACAACATTACCACAAAAACAGCCTTATCGCTAAAAGCGATCTCTTTCAGGCAACCTTGTTATGGAGATTCCAAACAATAGAAATGATTGACAGGGTGTGCAACAAAGAAAGAAAAAGAAAGAGAAAAAAAAGAATCAAAATAAATAAATACCTAATAATAATTAGACAATAAATATACCGGATACATATATAATATACCTACTTAGAGAAGAATAATACATAAATTCTAATATAAATATCATTTAGAATATCAGAAGATAAGATCATATAGAAACATACATACATACCCACATACATACATCCAGATATACATTACATACAAACATACATACACTCCAAAAACATAACCGTCCTTCTTACGCAGTCGGGTAAGAGTGAGGAGAATTTTAGAATATGGTTTATGGCAAAATAAGGAAAGTGCAAGTGTCAGTTCAATATGGCAAAAGGAAAGCGCAAGTGTCAGTTCACACAGAAACAATGTTATGGAAATAGAACAACAAAATCATCGAACCACGTGGATACTAAGTTCATTCACATGTGATCGCATTCTATGTTACTGTCTTTATATGGGACGATACTACATCGCGTCTACCGCGTACTTATTTTTATTGGCGTAGCGACCCGACAGATGCCTCAGCCTTCCGATGTATTTTTTTCAACCGACTTCCAAAAAGGAATTTCTCAATTCGTCGGTATCTTTTTATTTAATATGTTTTTTATGTATGTTCCCCGATTAGTCGATTTTTTCTTTGCGTAGCGACCCGACAGATGCCTCAGCCTTCCGATATAGTTATTGTTTTTAACCGACTTCCGAAAAGGAATTTCTCAATTCGTCGGAATCTTTTTTTTTAAATATGTTTTCTATGTATGTATGTTCCCCGATTAGTCGATTTTTTCTTTGCGTAGCGACCCGACAGATGCCTCAGCCTTCCGATATAGTTATTGTTTTTAACCGACTTCCGAAAAGGAATTTCTCAATTCGTCGGTATCTTTTTTGTTTAATATGTTTTTATGTATGTTCCCCGATTAGTTGATTTTTTCTTTGCGTAGCGATCCGACAGATGCCTCAGCCTTCCGATATATTTTTTTCAACCGACTTCCAAAAAGGAATTTCTTAATTCGTCGTAATCTTTTTTTTTATGTGTTTTTTATGTATGTTGCCCGATTCGAAGACCCCAAAACCGATTAATTTTTTTTTTGTTTGAAAGGGTATACTTTCCAGGTGGTCACATAGAAATTTTATCAAAATCGGTTTAGTATTTTGGTTTTTATAAAAAAAATACTAGAAAAAATAATATGACGTCCATGTAAACGGATTGCGTATTTTGAAGTCGGTTTTTTAAGTTTTTTAAACGATTACTTGTATAATTGGTGGACATTTCACACATCTAGCCCAAACTAAGCAAAGCAATGGGAACTAGATGGCTGATACAATACATATATTATATACTTTTTTGTAAATACATATTTGCGATTTAAGGGATTCTAATTTAGCTTCCAAAATTCGTACCGAACACACATACATACATATGTATATACATACAAACATTGGAAGTTAAATAAAGCTTGTAAAAACTGTCAGAGTTACGTTTTTTTCGATATTAGGCTTGCGCTTGCGACCGCTAACTCGCCTGATGTAAAGCGACAGTTGCGATCTACGATGGAGCGCGCTTGCATTGAAGAAACCTATTCACATTTGAAGATTTGATTTGAAGACACCCACATTAATATCTATCCAGAAAGAAGAAGAAGATACTTTCGGTTTTACTCAACTGCGTAAGAAGAAGGGTTATATTTTTCAAGTGTAAGTTTGTATGTATGCGGGTATGTGTGTTCTATATGACCGCCTACAGCCTAAACGGCTTGACTGATTTTGATATGCGAAGTTTCTTTAAATTCGTCTTCACTCCCTGAGTGTCATCTTTCGAAAAATAAAAAATGCGTTTTTTCCTAACGTTCAACGAATTTTTAAAAAAAAAAAAACAAGTGCTTTTTTATAATTATTCTACAGAATGCGCATCTATAATCTTTAACATCAATTTCACGCATACTTTCTCAGAAAAAACGTATACTCAACAGTTTATTGCAGCAGCATGCTTTTCTGCTGTCGGGTATTTTATTTTTTACTTGTTATAATATTAGAGATACGTATTGGATCACACGATCGGATCGCCCCCTCAAAACGCACCTGTACGGTGCACGGTACACGGCCTATTACCACGGTAATATTCAAACTAAGATAAAAAGGCTAAAAAGCCACTCGATAGGACTCCGCTGTCCCTTCGAGGGGGCATCAATCTACAGCCCTGCTAAAGCCCACCGGAGCACTCAACTCTTTTTATTTCCATTCTGATTATTAGGCCACATTAAAATGTCAGACAGTGATTCTCAACCATTTTGTGTGTTCTTTATTTTGCATGAGTGTCGTCAGGTATGTTAATACAATAAGTGAGATCGTGTTGATCGAGTTAAATATTTCGATTTATATAAATAAGAAAAATAAATAATTGATGGATAAATTGAGAACTTTAATCACACCAGTGAACAAGTAATCATTTTAAAAACTAAACAAACCAACTTTAAAATACGCAATTCCTTTACTTGTATTAACTTTTCGAGTATCCAATAAAATAAAAGCAAGTAGATATATAAAACTTTTGATATAATTTTTAACCTTTTACAAATGAGTAAGTCTTACGACGTAAAAATCAAAGTGAGTCCCGATCGCCGCCAGCCCAGCACCAGCCCTTCCACTCCACCCCTTTCACGATATTTTTAAAAGTGGTGGGTAAGTGGTTTCCGGATTTTCGATGGTGCTGCGCTAGCGCCATTTATATCCTACCATAGGCTACAAATTACCGTGCTACACTACTGCCATCTATCTCACCTACCAAACAATAACATGATAACAGACTATATGACTTAATTATACATTAAAATATATGAGGCGACAACACTTGGATGACATATTTTTCCAGTTATTCTGTTATAAAAAAAATTATGCGACCATCTGAAAAATTATGCGGAAAGTATACGCTTCCAAACAAAAAATAATTTTTCAAATCGGTCCAGGTGTCATCGAGTAATCGGGGAACATACATAAAAAATATTTTAAAAAAGATTCCGACGAATTGAGAACCTCCTACTTTTTGGAAGTCAGTTAAAAATAAAGCAAATCATTATCGTGCTATCGAAGCATTGAAAATATAACTACAAATATGAGTAATTATAGCTCAAATGCTGAAAATACTAATACTAATACTGTAAGTACATTTATCATAGTAGCTTTACTTTTAAAAGTAAGTAATACTTTAAAAAAAAAGTAATACCTACTTGTAAAAGTAAAACGTTGAGTCTTATAGAAACAACAATTATTTACGAAAAAGTTGTAACTAACTATGTTAGCTTCCTAATTTATAGTTTTTAAGAGTACTTTTAAGCTGAAAGTTTAAAAAAGAATTCATAAATGTAATACAACCTCTAACAGATCTTTTGAAGGTCACAATTAAAAAAATGAGCTTGAATTTGATAGGGCCTCTTTTGCAATTAGGTATTCAAATGTATAATTTTATCATCAGAACTTTGTCATCGCATGAACAACAAATAAATTTACTAGGCGCATTTAAGTACTTTAAGCCATCAGAAAAATTCAGTACCAACTTTCCGGCTCCATCATGAGATCACTTCCTTTTTTCATTCTTCATATTATTACTTTATCACTAAAAATCGGCTTAGATAGAACAATTGAAGTATTTTTTTTTATGAATACGTGTACAACAAAATATTTGTTTGCAATGCTATCGGACTACGAGCACGTACAGCATACATTGTATTTTATAGAAATATCCACGCATGTATACGTGGATCCATCCCATCTACTCTTATTTGTCGTCCCAAACGTGTTTCTTATTATTTTCGTCGGCCAGTGTTGCCAATCCATAAACATTAAATAATCGAATGTTTAAAAGAATCGATAAAACGCTATAAAACTTCGAATAACACAGTTATTCAAGTGAGTGAGTGAGTTGTGTTATTCAGAGAGAATAAACAGAAAAATAGCGGCTAAGTGCATGTCATGCCACGCCCAAAGTAAGGGTTTGTGGTTGAAAATAATAATTTATGTGAACTTAAAATAAGGATACTATGAACATACGAGTCAATTTATGACGAAATTTACTCATTTTAATTTCATCATATAATGCTACTAGCATAATTTTATCCGTTTAGCGAGTAAAGGTACCCCAAATTTCTCGGCTAATATGCTTATCCATGCTAGATTATAGCTTTCTAGTATAAAAAGCCTTAGAACAAAGCCACGGACATGCAAAAATTCCTTGTTTACTGCGGAACCCTACAAAGGGAAAAAAGTTAAGACAGAGACAGTTTGGGAACCAGTGCCTGTAGTGGAGGACTCTTTAAGATTTATTATGTACAAGGGAAGAGGCTGGACGTGTATTAGAAAGTCGGCTTATCGGTGCATTTTACATTTTTTGTGTCACGGTAAATCGGCTGAGAAGCTTCGTATAGTATTATAATACTACTTTCTAGCGAAGAGTTAGATATCGTTTTGCAACATTTCTTCTCTGTATTTCTGATTAACTTTCCCCGGATTGCGAACAAGAAATACACAGTTTATATTATCTACTCTATTTTATAGGAATAGACCCTTGACATACGGAATTCACCGACGTAGCACAACAATTATTAGCAAGTTGAAGTGGCAGTGCGCACATAACACTTAGAACTGATGGTTGATGGGGTTGAAATGTTCTCGAGTGGAGACCACGCACCGAGAAGCGCAGCGTAGGAAGACCAGCTACAAAGTGGACAGATTACTTCATAGGAAGGGAATAGGAAGACGCCGGATTTAAGCCGCTTCCAATCTCTTTTTTTTTTTTTTATACATTATAGATCTACGATTGACCACCAACTAAGTAGCCTGATGTTGAGCGACGGTGTGGCCGAAGATGGAGCTCGTCGATCTAGAAGATATCTATTCACTCTAGCCTTGAAAATTCCAAGATTGTAGGTCTCAGGAAACAGAGATGGCGGCAACGAATTCCATTTTTTCATTCTTTCTTGTCTTTTTGGTCTTCTTAGTAATTTGGCGCCGACTCACTACTACT
Organism: Lycia hirtaria; assembly: GCA_947563715.1. Classification (NCBI taxonomy): domain Eukaryota; kingdom Metazoa; phylum Arthropoda; class Insecta; order Lepidoptera; family Geometridae; genus Lycia; species Lycia hirtaria. Next base: position 20,014,434 of record OX387386.1, read on the forward strand.
TACATTACTTTAAGAACTTAGTTATAAAAGTTAATTAATAAAGGTTTATTATTTTTTGCTTTTCAGTTTTTCGGCGGTTTATTTTTTTTGTAAAAAGATTTTAGTTTACATATGTTTGTTCAGCGATTACTTTTTGTTTGGCATAGGTACCTCAGGGATGGTCCAAACAATATTATATTTTTACATATTTTATCTAAATTGCTTCAGTACTTTGGTTTTAGTAACAAAATAATTGAAAAAATCTCATCCAATTAAACGTATTTTGAAGTCGGTTTATAATTATTCAAACTTGTACATTAATTTTGTCGCCGTAGGTATGTTTTTTTAATAAAAAAATTATCAGCCATGTTTATACAAACTGTCCCACTGCTGGGCGCCGGTCATCTTCTCATTGTGAGAAGGGCGACCTATGTTTAATCAGCTATATCACCAATCGCCATCTATACCTTGTTTTTGTACTATGTTTGTAACATTATTCACTTTCGCTATGAAACGTTCGGGCTACATAGAAAGTAAGCGAGTTGTTCTCAGGTTACTGATAGCTTGCGATATTTTGCACGATTTGTTTCGCGGCTTTTCTGCCAGATGGAGTTGTTTTAAAACCATTCAAGTGGTTGTTTCTCCGGAGTCTTTAGGAATTTTGTTAGACTATTCTGTCCCCACAGCTGGGAATAAATCCCACCCACCTCCTTCCATAAGTCGCGGTCTTACGCCACCTGTTGCCAGTCTTTCTATAATGTGTAAATCTGTATTTTTAGAGTAAATTTCGTCATTTCGTTTCTAGTTGGCATATAAAAATATGTATATGTAGGTATGTGCACTAAATTAGCTAAATAAACATCATCTCCGCCACAAGAAGTCCAGCAGTGGATTTCTTGTGATATAGGCCTCCTCTATGGATTTCCAAAAAGAACGGCTGGAAGCGGCTTGCATTCACTTCCTGCCACTTGTATGAGGTCTTCTATCCACCTTGTGGCTGGACTTCCTACACTGCACTTGCCGGTGCGTGGTCTTTACTCGAGAACTTTACAATCACATCGGCCATCAGTTACTGTGTTACCTAAGATATTATACATGTTTTTAATCTTTACATCCGGTAATATATAATTATAGTTAAAAAAACCTGAAAAACAGACTTCAAAATACGCAATTTGTTTACTTGGATGATATTTTCCAGTTATTTTGTTATAAAAACCAAAGTACTTACTGAATTGATTTTGACAAAATTTATATGGGACCACCTCTGAAGTATGACCCACCAAACACAAAAGAATCATCAAAATTAATTAACAATTGGCGGATTAATCGGTGAACAAACATACATAAAAAACATACAGTCGAATTGAGAACCTCATTATTTTAGGATGTCGGTTAAAAAGATAGATAATATAGACATCTAATACTATAATAACGCATCAAAGAAGACGCGCTTACGTAGGTACCAAAGATCAGATTAAATACTAAACAGGTTTAAATTAACTAAATACCTTTCCATCCCGTTACATGCTTAGCGCTCGCAACTCACGGAAATAATATTTAAACACGCATCAAATAACATACTTTTCCTTACAGAAATATAAATAACAGACTTAAATATAGCATTTCAAAATAAATAAAATTGGGTAATGTGCATTGAAAACAAAAATAAATCTATTCATTCAGTTCAATTTTTTATTTGAATCTTTTAATCGTGAGCGTTTCATACTTAGAGAATAATCTCCACAACTGGAGAAGTTGGCCGCAGCGCAATTTATAGTCCGATTTTAATAATGTTTGGTTCAAATGATATATATATATTTATATATTTTTGCGCAAAAAGGAAAAGTTTTTTGCGGCGATTGATTTTAAGCATTTTTGAGAGAAACAAGTTTGAGTGAAATAAATCTAATAAGTTAAAAAATTTACCAACATCACATTTTATATACAAATTTTACATCAGCCTGGGCTTACGCTGAAGTATCATTCCACAGCAAAAAAAAACACAAATATATTAGCAGTACTTTAATAGTGTGGATTAATAGACACATTTTGATGAAAATTCAATAATTTTGGTGCACAATGAATTATTTTTTTAAAAATGACTACCGTCGAGAGCAAAGCTCTAACAGCTTAATTAATTGGTATGTTTAAAAGAGATGGAGAATAATATGGGGTCGATGGGGTATCATAGCACAGCGTGGACGGCTCTACCAAGGGCCCCCCGCGTGGTGTCCGTGGATCGCAGTACAATAGAGAATACGATGAGGTATCATAGAGTGAGCAGACGGCTCGAACCCATGGACATTCCCATGCGATGCCTCTATTTTACAGTAGAATAGAGAATACGATGAGGTATCATAGAGTGACGCAGACGGCTCGAACCCATGGACATTCCCATGCGGTGTCTGTATTTTACAGTAGAATAGAGAATACGATGAGGTATCATAGAGTGACGCAGACGGCTCGAACCCATGGACATTCTCATGCGATGCCTGTATTTTACAGTAGAATAGAGAATACGATGAGGTATCATAGAGTGACGCAGACGGCTCGAACCCATGGACATTCTCATGCGATGCCTGTATTTTACAGTAGAATAGAGAATACGATGAGGTATCATAGAGTGACGCAGACGGCTCGAACCCATGGACATTCTCATGCGATGCCTGTATTTTACAGTAGAATAGAGAATACGATGAGGTATCATAGAGTGACGCAGACGGCTCGAACCCATGGACATTCTCATGCGATGCCTGTATTTTACAGTAGAATAGAGAATACGATGAGGTATCATAGAGTGACGCAGACGGCTCGAACCCATGGACATTCTCATGCGATGCCTGTATTTTACAGTAGAATAGAGAATACGATGAGGTATCATAGAGTGACGCAGACGGCTCGAACCCATGGACATTCCCATGCGGTGTCTGTATTTTACAGTAGAATAGAGAATACGATGAGGTATCATAGAGTGACGCAGACGGCTCGAACCCATGGACATTCCCATGCGGTGTCTGTATTTTACAGTAGAATAGAGAATACGATGAGGTATCATAGAGTGACGCAGACGGCTCGAACCCATGGACATTCTCATGCGATGCCTGTATTTTACAGTAGAATAGAGAATACGATGAGGTATCATAGAGTGACGCAGACGGCTCGAACCCATGGACATTCTCATGCGATGCCTGTATTTTACAGTAGAATAGAGAATACGATGAGGTATCATAGAGTGACGCAGACGGCTCGAACCCATGGACATTCTCATGCGATGCCTGTATTTTACAGTAGAATAGAGAATACGATGAGGCATCATAGAGTGACGCAGACGGCTCGAACCCATGGACATTCTCATGCGATACCTGTATTTTACAGTAGAATAGAGAATACGATGAGGTATCATAGAGTGACGCAGACGGCTCGAACCCATGGACATTCTCATGCGATGCCTGTATTTTACAGTAGAATAGAGAATACGATGAGGTATCATAGAGTGACGCAGACGGCTCGAACCCATGGACATTCTCATGCGATGCCTGTATTTTACAGTAGAATAGAGAATACGATGAGGCATCATAGAGTGACGCAGACGGCTCGAACCCATGGACATTCCCATGCGATACCTGTATTTTACAGTAGAATAGAGAATACGATGAGGCATCATAGAGTGAAGAAGACTGATCTACTCGTGGATTTTTCCCGCGGTAAAATCGAAATTTCCATCGCGAGAAAATCCATGCAGCTGGCTCCACCTGTGTACCCTGCGCACGATGCATAGACTATACACCAAGTAACTATACCTAGCCAGTTCCTATACCAATCAAGACGTAGGCACATTTCTATCTTTTTGGCCATATTTTGACGATACTTGGCACCAGCTTTGGAACTTGTGGATGATAACCTAGCAGCTAGTAAGTACCACCATATACATAACTTAGTTAAATAAAATTTAGTTAAAAACGTATGAGCTGTAAAGAAATAGCAAACTATCCGAGCCATAATACTGAATGCACTTGTCTGCCCCTCATGAGATGCCACCCACTCTCAGCATAAAATACAATCAAAAATCTCGATACGATCATTCAAATACTTTAATGAAAATTTAAATGGCTCCTCATAAATGTTTCCACAATGAATTTAACTGTTTTATTTCTTAAGTTAAATGAATGGACAGAGGCATAAAATGGTTTATGGATTAATAAGACATAACTTCGATACTTTGAAGTGTTGACAGTGTTTGACGTAAAATCTGTGTTTTTTTATATGCAAATGAAAACGACAGCAAGAAGCACGAAAAAGCGACATCGTAAAATTACGGTTGATATCCCAAAACCCGTACGAAACGCTTTGGATCCACTTTCATTGTGCGTACTGCCAAAATGTGGGATGTATCTCGTCAAATTCGACGCCAACAAGACTCAAGCCTGCCTTTTCTCCGCCAAAAAGAGTGAGTTTCTTTTGTCTCCTACTTTCCGAAACGTATCCATATCATTGGCAGACCGTCTTGAACTGCTGGGACTCACGTTAACCCCAACAATGAACTTTAAGGGCTACCTTGAATCTAAGGCTAAACTGGCTAGTAAAAAGCTTGGCATCATTAATAAGGTTAGGCGATACTTCTCACCGGGACAACTGCTTCATCTGTATCAAGCACAGGTCCGATCGTGTATGGAGTACTGCTGCCACCTTTTTGATGGATCAGCCAAGTATCAGCTGGAAGCTTTAGAATCAGTGGACCGGCGAGCTGTGAGGTTAATCGGTGACGATAAACTTGCTGCCAAGAAGCTACTTAGTCTCGAGCACCGCCGTAAAGTAACATGTCTGTCTATTTTCTACAAGATTCATTTCGGGGAATGTGCGCAAGAGCTTCACGACCTAATTCCACCCTCCCCATTTCACTACAGGACTAGCAGAAAGTCGGCGAATTACCACCCATTTCTCGTTGAAATGCCAAAAATCCGTACTCAGCGATATCGAGCTACATTCCTGTTGCTTACTGCACAAGAATGGAATTCGTTGCCGCCATCTCTGTTTCCTGAGACCTACAATCTTGGAATTTTCAAGGCTAGAGTGAATAGATATCTTCTAGATCGACGAGCTCCAACCTCGGCCACACCGTCGCTTAACATCAGGCGAGTTGGTGGTCAATCGTAGATCTATCTTCTATAAAAAAAAATATATATAATCTAGGTGTCTTCAAATCGCGAGTGAATAGGTTTCTTCTAGGCAAACGCGCTCCATCGTAGACCGTAACTGTCGCTTAACACCAGGTGATTTGCAAGCCTATTTTCGAATTAAAAAAAAATGACCGACTGCTGTGAAAGTTCACCACTGTTTTATATTTTAAGACACGTAGAAAATCGCAGATTCTAACAAAAAAATATTTTTATTTAGTTAAAATCTCTCCAAGGTGAACACACTTCGGCTTTCGGCAAAGTGACTTTTTGCGTCTACGATTATGTAAAATCGCCTTTGGTCAGCCAGGTACTAGCGCATGGTTCAGTGGTACGTCTGCCTTCTGAGCTATGGGTTGTGGGTTCGATCTCCACCCAGAGTAAACATATTCTGCTTCTGTATGGACGTTTGTTCCGTGTCTCGGTGTTTATATGTGTGATATGTAGGTATTTACAAAAAAATCTAGATATGTATTATGAACTTATGCACATAAGATGACAGAACAGTACTATATTTGATTGCTTTCAGTAAAAAAAAAAAAACTCAGCAAAACATTAATTTTGTTGTGTGTACTACATAGTCTTGGCAGAGAATCTAGTTTCACTGAATCTTATATGTTGAAAGTCGCTCGTCAGCTCAAGCTCAAATGATTGCATACTGATTAAGACACCAAAGTACAATAAAAACGTCTTGTCTTCAATTTGTAACTCTAATAATAGATTTAAAAGGGTGTAAGACGGATATTACCTAAATATTTAACAATTAACATTTCTCATCACGGTGCTCAAATCAGAAATAAACTAATTGCGTAATACTGTATGTACCTACCATTGAAACACTTTCACGCTTTTGTTTACTTTTTTTAACCTACTTTTAAATTGAAGAGGCTCTTATTTTGCTTTATTTTTTTCTCCTTTTAAAAGTATACCATTCACTGAGTAGGCAATGATAATAGTCAGATTATAAATTGGCTAAAACATTTTGAGATACGAAACATTTTAAAAAGTACAATCTAAATGTGACATAGGTTTATACAATTCATCTGGATTGGGTGCACAGTTTAATTTACATGTTTTTTTTAACCTGTACAGGCGTATAGGCCCGGCCCGCGAGCTGTTTCCATGACATGGTCAAGGACAAGGTGTACTAGGTACATTATTACTATATCTTAATTATCTAATTAAGATATAGTAATAAGATATATATACTTATAGGATTAAATTTACATGGTTAGAATAGAGTGGTGGTGGAGTAGTATGATTTTTTACTTAGTTTTTTTTACTGCATATGTAAATATAGCGCGATAGAATATCGAAATATCGAATAGAGATCGGTTTCTAGACAAGCGCGCTCCATCGTAGACTGCAATAGTTGCTTGGTATAAGACGAGTGAGAACAGCTTATTAAAAATGTGTTTTACCCCTAATTCGCTAGATGGCAAGCGATGGTGTGGCCATGGGTGGATTACGTCGGTCGGTACGGTCTAAAGGATACTACAGGATTCTTCTTTTTTTTTACTTTTGGTTTTTTTTTTAGGATTTTTACTACCTCTATTACTGTCACTATAATATTATTTACTCAAAAATATTCAGATTAATTAATCATTTGCTTTGGACACAGAATTAGAGATCCTATTACTTGGTTTAGAGTCTATAGTTTGATAATCGTCTGTTCCGCTCGCTCATATCAACATTTGTGTAGATATAAAATTATTGAATGATCTTATAAAAAAAATATCCCACAGAACACTAGTAGGCATCATCACAAGTTTCGACAAAAAAAAATCATTTTGATCTAAGTTAGTTTTCATACATAAAAATGGTTTTTACAAATTATTAAGGTAAAATGATTTTAATATATGAAAATTAACTTAGATCAAAAGGACGTTTGTTCTTGAAAACTTGTGTTGTTGCTTTCTAGTGTTTTGAGGGACGATTTTTTTTTATATTTTCATTCTGACATTTTGCATAATCAAAAATGTTTGTATACGCGAGCGAAACGGACGATGGTCGAACTACACACTCTTATTTCATCTTTCAGAGATGTTTTCCTTACAGATTCTGTTTAGTCAAATAAAAGAACTTATACCGAGAAGTGGATTGGAAATATCTATTAGATTAATGATAATGATGTTTGCCGCGTAGAGGGGAACGCGTTGAAATCTTTTCTCAGTGACAACGAACGAATGCTATGAAATCTACATCGAATGAGTAATGAGCGGGCCGTATGTTTACCCACCTCATCGGGTAACAAGATGTAAGCTATCTATGAGGTGATGTGGATAAACATACGGCCCGTTCTTAGTCTATTTCTATCTCTCTCTCTATATATATATATATAAATCAATTGCTGTTCGTTTGTCTCGCTAAAACTCGAGAACGGCTGGGCCGAATTAGCTGATTTTGGTTTTGAATGTCGTAGTCCAGGGAAGGTTTAAACGTTAAGAAAATATCGGGTCCACTCATTTATATTACGCGTATGAAGTCGCGGGTACAGCTAGTTTTATAATATGTTGGAAGAAACTCTGCCATATGAATCAAAAGGAAATTCGAGCTCGAAGAAATATCCCTTCCATTCAGAGGATATTTAGGCATGAAAGTCTAAAATCAAAGGTCAACAACCAATTTTTTGAAGTAGTTTCAATTGCCTAATTTCTCATTCGTAAAAAAAATAAATCGAGTAACAATGGGCAGGTGAAACTTCTGTTTGTTTTTCATAGCTATGTAGTAAGATAGATATTGTGTTGACCTTCTGTCGGGTAGGAGCGGCCGCCACGGATGGCTGGCCGGAAGTCAGCTATAGGCGTCGATATCACTTTAAAATAATTAACTTTTATTATTGAGAAACCTCTATTTATTTAATTGGTGTAACGGTAAAGGGTAATGACCTAAAAAGGATGAGTGGTTGGATGAATGAAGGTATTGATGTGGCTTTAAATATTTATGCATACAATTTTGTTAGTGATTATTTAAAGCACAAATAAAATAACTAACTGCAGAAGAGCTAGAATCGATATCATCTAGATCGATGAGCTCCATCCTCGACCACGCCATCGGTCGCTTAACATCAAGCGAGTTGGTCTCAATCGCAGATATAACATTAAAAAAAAGATATTTTTTCAGTGTAATTTGAGTATTACTTACGATTTAATAACGCTTGATACACTGTTGAGTGTTCGTTTTTTGTGAGAAAGTATGCGCAAAGTTGCTGTAATTTTTATTTATTGATTCTAGTATAATCACTTGTTTATTACGAAAAAGTTCGTTGAGGGTTACGAAAAAAACGCATTTTTATGGTTCCGTAGTCAACTATACGAACCCTTATAGTTTCGCCATGTCCGTCCGTCTGTCCACGGCTTAGCTCAAAGACTATAAGTACTAGAAAGTTGTAATTCAGTATGGGTATATTTATCATACCAACAAAAAGGTAGAATAAAATCTTGAATAATGTTTTTTTTGGGTACCTTGTATTCTATGTAAAGTGGGGATGTATTTTTTTTCCATATATTCCTCACCGTGTGGAGTATCGTTGGATAGGTAATCGAAAGCGAAAATCATTTAATTTAGAGAAACCTTTGAAGAGATATTTTTTGTTAGAGTCAAGTGTGGGGACACTTCCCCCCTTCTACCGGCTAAACGGAAATATGAAAAAAAGTGCTAGTAGCATATATGATGAAATTAAAAGGAAAACTATCACGGGTAAGTAGGCTTTATATGTTAAGGAGTAATATATAGACAATCAACACATAAAATGTACTTGGAGCGGCAAATTTTATACGAACTTTATTTAAATCGCAAAATCGATCAATTTGTTCATTTATTAGTCAAAATTATAATTATTACATGAAACAATGTCAAAGAATAAAATACAAATAAATCAATAATGTAAAGTCGAGTCGATTTGTTCATAGTATCAAACAAGTAGCTTTATTTTAAGCCTGCACATAGTGAACTGCTACTACGGAACCCTACCCTGCGCGTAGCCCGACACGCACTTCGCCATTTTTTATTAGCACACTGTTGTATATTTTTGTGAGAAAGTATGTAAATGTGAAATTGCTGCAAGCAAAATGTGGAATGTCCTTCCTCGGAAGGTTTTACCACCGAGCTTCAACAAAGAGCGTTTTTAAAAAGGTGTCTCCAAGCACCTTTCCAGGCTAGCAAAGCAACAGTAATGTCACTGATGTTGCAGTTGTCCATATATCGCTTACCATCAAGCGAGCAGTTTGCCTGTTTGCTGCACCTATTTATATAAGTACTAGTAGAACGCCAAAAAAATTAATAGCTACTTAACATGGTAACTTTGGTGTTGGTGGCTTGGAGATCAATTTATAAAATAAATAAAATGGCATATTTTTCAAAAACTAAAGCTATCGAGACTTTTTTCAGCAATCGTGTTTTTGTACTAGGAGGACCCTATCCAACATATAGTTCCCGTCACGTAAAAAGAACGCTGGTTTGTTCGTAAGCGCGAACAAATCAGCGTTCTTTTTACGTGACGGGAACTCTACCAACATTTTACATGCCAAAAGTTTGAGCTTGAACTAATAGTACAAGTATTATATGTAAATTTTCAAAAAACTGTTTTGCTACTTTTGAAGGTAAGCGTGGCCTTAACGCTTCCATCCTGGAGCTTAGGTTCTTAGCTCGCGCAGTTTTAACAACTCAGCCATCTGATTAAGGCAAGCTGGAGGTCAGGGTTCTTATTTAGCTCCCGAAAAATATCTAGTTATGCGGTGTCATCACTAACCGATATTATTACCAAAAAGCTATCCCTGCATGTTAAATACTTGCATTATTTAACGATCTGCCTGAAAAAGCATTTTAAAAACAAAACTAAATATTAATTACCCGCCACAGAATTACGGCAGAATGGTAATTACTTATATTACAAACATCAGTAGTTATAATCTCATCGCACGTTCCCTTTCGACGAATAGCAAAAGTGAGAGTACTTCCGTGCGGCGCACGCGTTCTGCGCGGTCATACTATATTTTATACTAGATATAGGCGCGACTTTGTACGCGTAGGAAAAAGTAACATACTGGACAAACTGGACATCTGGACAAATATCGTAAATTTATTTATACCGTCGGCGATTTTCAACCAAACTTATCATATAAAATCCAAGCGTATCATATAAAAAGGTATCTGAAACTGGACAAATCCGTGTCAGACAACTTCGTAACTTCGAGCTTTTTCGTGATGAACAAGTGATTTTACTAGAATTATTCTAACAAATGCACATTTTTAATCTTTTTTTATATAATTGTACATTTTTGATACGTTTAGTGCACTTATTTTATAGTAATTTATTTTAGAATAATTTTGCTTGTGAGCAGCCGTCCCGCGGCCCACGGCGCGGTGACTTCGTACTCGTACGTACCTACTTCTTCTACGTACATGAAAACACCGCGCTCAAGTAGTGCGGGCTGAGGTAGCGTAAAATACCTAAAGTTCTGGGGAAGACTCGCCTTAAAGGGCATAACGCCGTTAAAATACCTTTAGCCGTTACGCCGCCGAAGTCTTTAGTGAAAGTGCGGCACACTTATCGACACTCTTAGACAGGCTCACCAATATTGCTTCTCCAGCGCCAATATGCGGCTCCTCTATGGTGACCCATTTAGTAAATAGTGAATCATCACCTGCCTTTCTGGCTCTTTCTAGAAAACTTTACTCAAGGGGCAATGCTCAACATATTTTGTCAACTTCTCGCTGACACCAAATGAACTTGCGGAAAGAAGACAGAGAATTTGAGACGTTAATCAAAGTTAAGTAACGATTTCGGTAAGGTTCGTGAATGTTTATACAATGAGACAAAATTGGCAGGTGTCAAGTCAACGCATAGCATCTACTTGTAGAACCATTCCACAGGCTGGTATCGTCATAATGATTTTATATATTATCCGAGATTTGTACATGAATTCTAAAAACCGGCTTGACGCCAAATTAACAAAAATTATGATTTGAAAGCTAAATACTTCGCACACAGATATCTAAATTGAAAAATGTTTTTCAACACACTTGCTCGTAAATTGGCCCTTACTCAACCGTTTTTATGGCCGAAAAGTATCCTATAAAACACACGTGCTTTTGACTTTTCTATTACGCACTAGTGTCTTTACTTTACAGTTTTTTTTTTAATTTCAACAAAGAGTTCTTGCTTAAATTAAATATTTCAGTTATAAACGGGTGTTTTTTTCCTCGCAAGTGTGTTGAAAAACGTCGTGTGAAACGCGTGTGCATTATGGTCATTACACTCTCGGCTCTATTACGCCCTCGCCTTCGGCTCGGGCTGCAATTCCGCCTCGATTGTAATGACCATCTTAGCACACTTGTATCATAATGTACTATTTCGCACACCTCCAATATTTTTAGATTACCTATCCAACGTGGAAATTCCACATTGTCCACATCCATGTGTATGAATGTTACAAGGTTACCTAATTTTTTTGGGAGGTTTTCTCGGTCCCGAAATTGCATAGCGGATTTCCATGTGTCCTTAATTGTATGTGTTCAAACTGTAAGTACCTATGGCCACTTTTCATCAAATTAAAAATCTTAACAATTACATGTGTATACATCCTATAAAACTGTAAATTTATAAATAAACATCCTCAGCTTTTTACAAAACTGAATCATAAAAGAGAATATCAATTAAGATCACAATACAAACATAACCTAATATTACCAACGTCCAAATTAATAATGCATAGCTCTGGCCCTCTTGCTATGGCCATTAAAATTTATAATAAGTTGCCACAACAATTACAAGAAATTGAAAATGAACAGGAGTTTGCCCAAACCCTCAAAACTATATTAATTAATAAGTGTTACTATACCTTAGACGAGTTTTTTAATGATAAAAAAATTATCGAATAAACTGTTCCGCTCCTTATCAGTTGCTACACCCTACCAGGGTCATTATAATACTAAAAACAAACATGTACTGTAACATCTCCATGTAACGTTAGATGAATGCAATAAGCTAATGACTATGTGCAAGCGAGACAGAAACCTTACTACTTACAGCGCCTTAAATTATCAACTTGTGAACTGATCACTTCTTACCCGATTGCGTAAGAAGGAGGGTTATGTTTTTCGAGTGTATGTATGTATGTTTCTATATGATCGCCTACAGCCAAAGTGGCTTGACCGATTTTGTGTGCGAGGTGTCGTTAGATTCGACTTCACCCCCTGAGTGTCATATACCATATATTTTTGTATCAATAATAACACAGTTCTCACAAAAAAAGCGATTTTTCGTAACCTCCAAGAAACTTTTTCACAAGTGATTTTACTACAATTATTATAGAGAACGCGCATTTATCATCTTTTATGGCAATTTTACGCATATTTTCTAACAAAAAACTTACACTCAAACGTATCAAACATAACGAAATCGTAAGTTAGACTGCAAAACTGATTTTCTGCAGTCGGGTAATTTGTTTTTCCTTTAATATTCTTTATTATAACTTCTGGGTATTCACAATGGCTAGTAAATGCCAATTTACCAAAATTATAACAAAAATGTCGTAAATCTCGTAATAGTCACAATATTGACAGTGAGTCAGTGGGTTACTATTATAGCACTGTTTAGTCATGCAAGTGTAATATGCTTTATTGGACAATCAATCGAAACTACAGGTCATATAATAAACACGAACAAGCCGTGGGTTTTTGTTTTGTAAACCAAGTACATAAAAAAAAGTTTTGAACATCAAACAAGCTAACAGTAGATAGTACAAAAATTTCGGACCCCTAAATTGAAAAATGGTTATCGTACACCTACAATATCTTTAGATTACCTATCCAATGATACCCTACGATGGGTTAAACAAGAAAAATATCATCCCTACTTTATGTTTGGGGAGGTAACCTAAAAAAAAACTACAAGATAAATATGTATAAATTTCCCATCCGACGCGACTTGAACCCGCATATCCCGATCAATACTTTGAAGCCTTTATTTTTTGATAGATTTAAGCAAAAAAGGCACGTTAGGCACAAGCTTTTACAAATACAAATACAAATTCTTTATTAATAACTCCGTAGTTACATGTCAAATATTTCGTGATGTCAAGTTTGTATATTCATCCATCATGACCATCCATCCATGACCATATTTATTCATCATGACCATCATTATCATCCCCATGGATTTACGAAAAGACCTGTTGGAAGCGGCTCGCATCCGTCCTCCTGCCACTTGTATGAGGAGGTTAATTATTTTTTTCTCCCCTCTCTTTTACTGCACGTCATTTTACTTTATTTTCGTTCCTCTCCATCCTAAGGTTGCCTGGAAGAGATCGCTATTAGCGATAAGGCCGCCAGTTGTTACATGATTAATTTCTTTTGATTGTGCATTTTATGGTGTGTACAATAAAGAGTTTATCTATCTATCTATCTATCTTCTGTCCACCTTGTGGCAGGTCTTCCTATACTGCGCTTGCCGGTTCCTTGCCCGTGCCCTTACCACTGCCACTTTAACTTGCTAATCCTCTGTGCTATGTCGGTGATTTTCTTACGTCTACGGATCTCTTGATTGACATCGATTTGACATTTGCAAGTTGATTAAATTCGACTCTCAGAATCGTAGACGCAAGCTGCTTCAACTTGATATTTTTTAGGAATCCGCGGGCGACCTAAATACAGCATAGATTTCTTCTCGCTGAGATGATTGACTTTCAAGATTCGTGAAGCTAATACAAGCGTTAATAAATCATTAACAAGAATGTCGGGAAGTAGAGTCTGTCCAGTTAGAGAACGAATGTGGCACTGGCGGCGCTGCTGTCCTTATTTCAGTATTTTGTTCAGTAGAGACCACAGATTGTCTTTAGTATATATGTACAGATATTAGTTCCCGTGTTTTTCCGTCGCTGTCTAAACCATTTTATAATATTTCTATGTAACAGGCTTAGTACCTACGTCCTACTCACTTTCGCAGATTAACCGTTTGGCTGATTTTTACCCGACTGCGTAAGGAGGGTTATGTTTTTCGAGTGTATGTATGTTTGTATGTGGGTATATATGTATGTACGTTTCTATATGATCGACTAGATCCTAAATGGTTTGACCGATTTTAATTTGTGATGTGTCCTTAGATTTGTTTTGACTCCCTGAGTGTCATAGGCCATTTTTTATACATTTCTCACTAAAATAAAATAAAAATGCGTTGTTTCGTAACCTTCGAAGATTTTTTTATTTCGTATGTATATTAAAAGATACCCGACTGCAGAAAAGCAATTTTTGACTTACGATTTCGTTATGCTTTATATGCCAATTGCCACTGTTGAGTGTACGTTTAAATGAGAAAGTATGCGTAAAAGCGCTGTAAGAGATTATTAATGCGCATTCTTTAGAATAATTCTAGTAAAATTACTTTATTACGAAATAGTTCGTTAGATGTTACGAAAAACGCATTTTTTTATTTTTGCAAAAGAGATGTATTATTATAATTGCAAAAAAATATCACTTTTGAATCAAAGACGAATCTGCTTTTGTTTTTATTTTCAAAAAGTCTTTATTTACCGTAAATAAATTTCACATACAAATAAATTGTAAAAACATAACATTTAATGCTATCAGGCTAAAAACGCCTATATTAGTATTTAACAAAGACGAATCTAATAAGACCTCGCACATCAAAATCGGTCAAGCCATTTTGGCTGTAGGCTGTCATATAGAAACATACATACATACCCACATATATACTTAAATACGTACATTTATACATACATACACTGGTAAAACATTACCCTCCTTCTTACGCAGTCGGGTAAAAATAGGAACAGGCCCTGAAAATTGCCACGCTCACGCTCCCCTTATCTTACAGATATAAGGGGTGAACTCGGGAGCGTGGCTAATTTATAGTAATGTACTAAAGTAATGGATATTTAATCACAGTGCAATGTGTGGGCAGCATTGTGCGTAAGCGCATCTCACTGTTCCGATCAAGATCAAGACCTTATCTCCGTCTGTCTTGCCGCGATCAAATACACACTCTACCACTACAATCTAGACTACATTTTCACTTTAATAACAGATATTTTGTTAAACGTCATTCCCTGAAAAATGAACTTTGTGTCCCAGTTTTTCAGGTCGAAAATACATCGATAAGAAATGAATCCGATCAAATGTGTCGCGATGTCGGAATGTCAGTTTTGTTACGTTTAAAATAGAGTTGAAATTTGGTTATGTTTTGAAGTGTTGTAGTAGACGAGATGCAGTGTCGCGAAACGCGCCCACGTTGCGATATAAAAGCAAGTTTTGTATAATTTCTTTATCACATACCCGCTGACTGTTACCGCGTTCGGTCTCTCTCTTTCTGCAACAAAACCACTCACACGATGTCTGCTCGACTTTTGGTGAGTACAAATAATAACAATACTACAAGACGTCATAATATATTGCAATAAATATTTAACACGTATTCTTGATCATCTCAACGTAAACTTCGGCCTTACCGAAAAACGTTGATTAACTTTAAGCAATTCTTAACGTATTTTGTCAACTTCTCGCTGACATGTAATGGCACTTGCGGAATGAAGGCAGAGAATTTAAGACGATGGTTAAAGTTAAGTGACGTTTTTCGGTAAGGCCGCTTATGTTTAAAAACGTAATATAACTATTTATAAGAAAACTGACATGAAAACTAATGAATTTCAGATTTAAAACTAACCTATTTTTATAAAAATTTATCTCGTATATTTAGATAATTTTATGCTAACATTCTTTATGCACGCTGCAGGGGTCAAACAATTTGAATAACAATAATAACCCATTATATTATGGTCTTTAGAAAACTATTACTTAAATTGAATTTTATACGGAGTAAGTACTCGTTCTTCGTTCTTAACTCAAACCTCCTAAGTTTGTAGCTTATATAAAATTGGGCTTACCTTTATACAATTCAAAAGAAATATTGTAATGTTTGTATTTTAAATAGACGCATCAATTAAATAATCACGACTAACAAGTCACAAATATTTGCTCTGTAAAAAATAATCAAAATTCTCCAATACACTACCACTTTGCAGCGTACCCAGCATGTTGTCCATATTGTCACGTTGTAGTTGTTATCGTATTACGTACTGAATAAAGGTCATTTATAATTAAACTGCGTTTCATAGTTTCACTAGCGCGCTGCTCAATATTTTTTTATCAAAGAGAGATCCTGGTTGACCTACGTGTGTTGACATTCACATTAAATTGATTCAATGATTGATTGATTATTAACTTTCGATCATTTTAACTGTTGCCACATTAGTCGGGTATTTACTTCATAACGAATGAATAGGCAAAAATATTAACTTATTTTTACCCAACTGCGTAAGAAGGAGGGTTATTTTTTCGAGTGTATGTATGTATGTATGTATATTTCTTTGACACGCGCTAGAGCCTAAACGGCTTGACCGATTTTGATGTGAGTGGTGTCAATAGATTCGTCTTAGTTGTAAGAGTGACACTGGGTACATCAAAATTAAAAAAAAAACATAAGTTAGGCTGCAAAAACCTCTTTTCTGCAGTCAGGTATTTTGTTTTTCTTTTAACATTGATACTTGTTAATAATAGATATCTGAGACATACGTTTGCACATAGCTTCGGAGTTTCCAACAATTTTTTTTAATTGTATACTTGAGCATCATTTCTAAAGAAAAAATAATTTAAATTTGAGCACAATTTGGTATAAAAAATATTATATTTAATTTAAAAATCTTTTAGGAAACTACTTTTGGATATGTAGGTATTGTTTATATAATGTGATTATTAATATATGGATTGGATATAACTAATCGTAGATTTATAACAATACAAGGAATTAAAAATGAAGTTCTAAATCCCATCTTAATTATGGATGACATTGATATCTAAATTGATTGTATTTGGGCTTTATTAGAAAAAACTTTTTTGTACACATTAATAAAATATGAAAAATGTAGCTTATAAATCAAAATGCTTCTGGAAGCTTTGAAAATTCCATGCACTAATCAAAAAATAATACACAGACCCAGTGAAAATAATTATTAAATTCATCTTTAAAACACCTGGCCGGTCAAGAATCGACCCTAGCCATACCGGCTCGTTAGATGACTGTTGACTGCAAATAAGAGATCTGTTTTTGACCTCTAAATATTTGTTTTTATGTGATTCCAATGTTAATTGACTAGGCCCAGTTTTGTTTTTTTTTCGATTTCATTAAAACAGAAGTCTGACCATTCATTGTTGCAATCACGCAAAAAAAAAAACGTAATTTGATAATGTTTAAAAAGTGAGATACTGCCGTTCATAAGGCACAGAATTAAGTGGCACAGCTGTCTCGCTCGCACACGACCATTTTTTTATAGATTTTTGTATAAAATTATTGAAAATACTTTTAATAAAATATAAACTTCAGTCTCATGAATACACTATTACAATATATTAAAAATATATAAGTATCTCTATTGAAACAAACAACAAAAAGCTGACCACAGAAAAGCAGTTTTTGCAGTCTAACTTACGATTTCGTTACGCTTGATACGATGTTGAGTGAACGTTTTTTGTGAGAAAGTGTGCGTAAAATCGCTGTAAAAGATTATAAATGCGCATTGCTTAGAATAATCCTAGTAAACTCGCTTGTTTATTACGAAAAAGTTCATTGGAGGTTACGATAATAAAGTGCGTTTTGCATTTTATTATTTTTGCAAGAGATATACTATTATTATTAGGGAGTGAAGACGAATCTAACGACACCACGCATATAAGAATTGGTCAAGCCGCTTAGGCTGTTGGCGATCATATAGAAACACAGATCCATATATACAAACATACCCACATACAAACATACATACACTCGAAAAATATAACCCTCCGTCTTAACAACGTTAAATTTTATATCTGTCATTTTTACTTACATAATGTCCAAACCTACAAAAATCCCGGTTCGATCGTTTATTAATGTATATTACACAGTTAATAAAATAAAAATGGTTTTTAATATTTTGTAATACTTCTTTCATAAGTAAAACAATATACAAACTCTTGTAGCTCTGTGTATACGAACTACACATAGTTAACCGACTAAACTATTACACGAAAAGTAAATCGATTACGATTACCCCAGACCGATAAAGATCTGAAAACAATCCAATTCTAGTCTCATTAGTATGTCGATCGCACATGTGTCAAATCAAATCAATAGTTTTCTAGAAAAAAAGTGTCACGCTCGAGCGAGACAACTGTATTCTTCTCTGCGCCTTAAAATCTATGAAAATTCATAAATTCGAACGGCGAGGTCTGAGTTACGTTATTTCTACAAGTAGTATTTACGTACAAAAAGTCAAAACTTTTTTCGTCCGAGTACAGCCCGGGGCCTTTCCGTTCATCTGATTGTCATATTTTATTTTTGTATTACGTAAGGATCAATGCAGACTTAGAAAGTTGCGTTGCGTTTTTTTTTATTTATTTTCAAACTGGTCATTACTATTGTTGTTACAATTTGTGTAGGTATGTTTTTCACCATCAGTTTAGTTTTTGGCGAATGATTGTTATTATGTATTTATGAATTCTATTGTTTCTGTAACGAATTCGTGTATGCTTTGCTTTGCGATTGTGTTTTTTGTGTGTTTTATAATTTTATGTTGTAAACATAGTAATATAATGGCTATGATTAAATATTTTTTCTATACAGGTGTAAGATTGAACAGGTTCATATCGAAATGTCAAGATAACAAAATGACCTAATTGTAATATCGAACTATAAGCAGGTTTTCTTATCAGCGGGATGATTTTGTAGCATATGGTCCTAATATCATTAGAACATATTTTATGGGGTAACCATTGTTAGGTTCATCGTTATGTACAACTTTTACTACAGGAACAAATGTGAAATCGTAAAATAATCAGCTTCTCTATACATTTTATATTTGTCCAAGGTCATTGAACTTTTTGTTTGGAACAGCTGACTTATATTTTGCGAATTCAGTATATGGTACGAGTAATTGACCTTTTCGCTAAATAGTCTAAATAAAAAATATTTCTAGAATATATGTATAGATAACTGATAAAATACTTACATATATTATAACGTTAATTATCAATTTTTTTTATCGAATAAAAATTATTTCCAGTTAGTTCTACTTTTATTTTATTTACAACAAAAAAACATAACAAAGATAAAAATAAAATAAAAAAAATGATCAGTACACAAATGGTTGTCTTAATTTAGAAGGCAGAGACAGTACTACGAAGTTGTGAAGCCACTCAATATTTTGTAATAAGATTGCTCAGTACTGTTAAAAATACTCTTACGGCACCGTATTTTCAATCATTACTCCTTACACACAGTGCTAACGTTGTTCTTCTCATAATTGACTGGCCTTGTGGCTCAGTTGGTAGTGTGTTTACGTCTACCTGCTGAACTGTAAGGTCGTGGGTTCAATCCCCACCCAGGGCAAACATTTGTGTGATGAGCATGGATGTTTGTTCTGTGTCTGGGTGTTTCTATGTATCATATGTATATATTTACAAAAAAAAAGTATATAGGTATTCTATCAGCCATCTAGTTCCATAGTACAAGCTTTGCTTAGTTTGGGCTAGATGGTGTTGTGTGAAATGTCCACAAATATTTATTATTATTATTATTATTAATTTCCAGCTGGCATTGGCGTGCGTAGCGCTCCTCTCATCGGTGATCTCTGCGGGCGGCCACGGCGGCGGCCACAAGAAGGTCATCATCCACGTGCCGGTGTACGTGAAGCATCATCATCATAAGCACACGATCGTGAAACATGTCCATCACAAGCACGGAGGCGGCGGCGGTGACGACCACTATGAGGTGCTGGGATACACGTATGGGGAGCCCAAGGCGGCGCCGCATCACGGAGTGGGAGGTAATTAGGTACCTATACTAAGCACCTTTATATTTTTTACTGAGAAACCGAATAAACGCACCCTTATTGTGAGATAGACTCTGTTTGGATATAAAACTATCTTGGTGAAAATGAGACAATATTAACATTAAAACAAAACATACGGACCGAACTGATAACCTCCTTCTTTTTGGAAGTCGGTTAAAAATAAGTAAGCAGCACCCTCAATGCCGCATTAGTTGTACAACTAAACAGACGCGGCAAACAAGTAAGAAAAGCAAAATACCCGACTGCAGAAAAGCAGTTTTTGATACGCTGTTGAGTTTAAGTTTTTTGTGAGAAAGTATGCGTAAAATCACTGTAAAAGATTATAAATGCGCATTATTTCTCAGTAAAATCACTTACGAAAATTATCTACAGAGCTTCATCGATCCGGGGTTTTGTCTTATTGTATCTTTTTGTTTTTTTTATTTTTTTATATTTGAATCCCTGGACCTCCGATTGGTTGGTCAGTCGTTTAGGTTGTACAATTGAACATATACACAATCAAGTCCTGTTCCCATAGGTGTAGAAAGACTCATTGAAATTAAACTATTCTTAACAGTTCTATCGCGTATAAACCTTAGAAAACATTAGAGACTATATTTTACCATTTCCTACAATCCCAACACACGTCAATTCAAATCAAATCAAATATATTTATTACTTATAAAATCATTACATTAGTTCCTAATTACACTGTGGCCCCACAATAGACACAAGGTCCGTGTTGTGGGAACCCAACGTCGAGCAGTCTTATTTTACGAGTTACTCAGTTGAGGGTTCTCTGTTACATGAACCAGAAGGGGTACAACATAAAGAAAATCAGACAAAAGTATAAATAGAGTTATAATAAGTACCTTACCGAACCGTACCGTACCGTAGTAAGTACCGTATTAGTACCTTGATTGACCGCACCTTTCTCCAAAATGTTTTCGATTTGGTCATGATAAGTTCATCTCAAAAGTCAAAAGTTCAAAAGTCACCGATATAGCACAGCGGATTAGCAAGTTGAAGTGGCAGTGGGCAGGGCACATAGCACGTAGAACTGATGGCCGATGGGACCGAAAGGTTCTCGAGTGGAGACCACGCACCGGCAAGCGCAGAGTAGGAAGACCAGTCACGAGATGGACAGATGACCTCATACAAGTGGCGGGAAGACGCTGGATGCAAGCCGCTTCCAATCGGTCTTTTTGGAAATCCATGGGGGAGGCCTATGTCCAGCAGTGGACTTCTTATGGCTGAGATGATGATGATGATGATGAAGTTCATCTACGTCGACCAGCCTAACCAACTTGCTATTCACATTTACCATATAAATATTTTTGGTTAACCTTCTTCTCCGCCTGAATCTGAACCATCTAACCATCCCTTTCTCTATCACTGTCAGTACCTCTTCTTAGTATAGATTTAGAAAAAAATCGTTATGGTAAATAGATGGAATTATGTCTACTATTTGCTGCCAAAAATATTTGGAAATATAAATATTGCAATAAAAATATAATATGATTTAGTACATCACTAGATAAGTGAAGTAAATCAGTGCATTAAATTATCACGTATTTTAGCTACTGATTTATCTTCTTATGAAACCAACTTGACGCAATGAATGACCGGAAAGTCGGAATGAAGTGGACGCGTTTTATACAGCTTAGTAGCGAACAGGCAAAGTTTATGGCCCCTTCCATTGTGATAAAACTTCCTTGCTTCTTACACACCGCAATTACCTTATTATACTATTCCTTATTTTATCTATTAAAAGTCACTCCAACTTTTCTTGTTTTCACAGCATCTAATTTTCATGCTACTACTGGCAAAACCATTATAAGTGTGGGAATCAGTACTCTATGAATAACCAGACTTGCCTTTTACCCGACTGCGTAAGAAGGAGGGTTATGTTATTCGAATGTAGGTTTATTTGTATGTATGTATGTTTCTATATGACAGTCTACAGCCTAAATGGCTAGACCGATTTTGATGTGCGAGGTGTCATAGATTTGCCTTCACTTCCTGAGTGTCATAATTAAGATTTTTTTGTAATAATAATAATACACCTCTCGCAAAAATAAAAATAAATGCTTTTTTTCGTACCCTCCAACGAACTTTTTCGTAATAAAGAAGTGATTTTACTAGAATTATTGTAAAGAAAGCGTATTTATAATCTTTTATAGCAATTTTATGCATATTTTCTCACAAAAAACATACACTCAACATCGTATCAAGCGTAATAATATCGTTAAGTTAGACTGCAAAAACTGCTTTTCTGCAGTCGGGTATTTTGTTTTTCTTTTAATATACATACTTGTAAGATACCTAGATCTAGTTAGTTTGTTATTTTGTTGCAATTAATTATTGCATAATACAAAATTATGATGATAATTTTGTCCTGATGAACACGGTTTAATGCAGGCACAAATACGGAAGCTCTGTTTCCTGCCTTTCTAAGCTATCATTTTACGTAACGTAGTAAGTCGTTGTTCGCTTCGGCCATTATTTATTTGTAGTTATAATAATATTAGGCAAGTAACACACATGTCATAGTAAGTAGACCGTGTAGTGAGTGCGGTAATAAACGATGACAGTGATGGACTAAGGTGGATGATTGCAGGAAGTCCTAGGAAGCGTTGCCGTGACGATCTTTATGAGTTTGTAGTTCGACCATCGTCCGTCTCGCTCGAGCATTTCATCATGTTTGAAGATATAAAAAAATAGTCACACATACATTTGATAGTGATACTTGCAACATCACAAGTTTTCGATAAAAATTTAATTTTGATCCAAGTTTTCATACATAAAAATCATTTTACCGTTAATGGACAAAATCATTTTTATGTATGAAAATTAACTTGGATCAAAATGAAAATTTTGTTGAAATCTCTTGATGTTGCTGGGACGGATGGACAGACGGACGAACATGGCGAAATTATTAGGGTTTGTAGAGTTTATAAGGGTTTTGTTGTTTGGGTTTCTACGGGACCCTAAAAAGATCAAAATCGGCCCCATCCGTTTGAGAGCTACGATGCCACAAAAACACACAGATATAAAGATACACAAATACAAGAGCGTCGCCAAGGGGGGGGGGGGGGGGGGGGCAAGGGGGACAGCCAACGTACGTACGTATACGTACATAACTTAGAAAAAACAGGGATTCGGGGATTGCCGGGGATCTGAATCCAGGATTTCAAGCAAAACAGTCTCCCAAATAGGCTGCTGGTAAGTTTTAAAATAGACAATTTAAAATTTTGTTTGGGATGAACTATTTTGTGAACTGTGACTAGTAATTTTCTCGTCTCATCTTTTCATCCGCTTTGCAAGCAATTTGAGACAATGAGTTTTCTTTTGGTCTGTTACACTGGCACAAGTATAACAAAAGGTAGATAAAACTGCTAATTGATTCTATCTTTTGCAGGCGGATTTTATGCATTTTGACATTAAAATAATTTTATTTAATTCTATTTCCCATTTTCGACGATACTTTATCACGCTCATATTAAACACGAAAATCACGCCAAACAATTATAATTATTTATTACAAATACAGTTTCAATTTTTATATTATGCCTTATATTCATAGTTTATTTGTTTTTTTTTTATTTGAACTCACTCTCAATATGTAATGACATTTTAATAATTTTTTTATAATCGTGCATCGCGTTTCACCTGCTGTACTGTTGCCGGTTAGAGCTCGACTAAGTTGACTCAAGTCAATTACCTTGAATTGTTCACAGCATCATCAGCATACTAAAATATCTTCCCCAATTTATTTATTTATTTTATTTATTTAACAAAATCTACAGCCCTTTATAACATACATAAATAACTTAGATAAGGCTTAAGGCCAATTATAGATTTACATTTTATATTTAATCATATACAATTACAGTCGTAAAGTAAAGGAAGATACTTTTACATTAAATAGAAAAATAAGCCCTGCTTAAACTAAACGTGTGCGTGATGTGAGTGTATGATGGTGAATGTGTGTTTAATAGGACATATCTCTGATTATAGGTCACGGTTGGCACGCCGCTGATGAGGGCCAGAGCTACGACGACTCGCCGGTGAGCTTCGAAGGTGGAGACCATGACTCCTACTCGCTCTCCGGCTCTGAAGACTACAGCTCTGGTCACGAAGGCTACCGAAAATAGACTTATCGTTCATAAAATACTCTGTTGCTATTTGTATCATATCCAGGGAATCTAGAAATCTAACAGGATGACAATCGCGTTCAAGAAGTCAATTTCAATTGTAAGTAAATCTAGTGTGGATGCAATCTTCTATTTTTAAATGTAAGTTTGCTATTGGATAAGCATTGTCGCTTACACAAAATTTATTTACATTTGAAACGACGGCTTTGTTGTCCAGTTCTGCGCTTTTGAGTATAGTCTTATCACAAACGCTTTAAAATATAGTATCCAAACTAATATTATAAAAGTAACTCTGTCTGTCTCTCTGTCTGTTTGTTACCTCTTCACGGCTTAACGGCTGAACCAATCGGTATGAAATTTGGCACAGAGATTTTTTAGGACCTTGAAAAGGATACAGGCTATATTTTATCATCATCATCATCACCGTTTTCATCTCTACGCGAATAACACCACGGGGCGCAGCTAGTTTAATAAAACATAGCTATTAATAGAGAAATAAGCACACGTTAAGCAGCTTTAACATACTTTAAGCACCATTTTAAGCTACGTTTAAGCTTATACATGTGCTTATTTAATGTATTTGTGGTGAGACTGTTGAGCTTGAATTCATAAATGGTGCTGTAAACATGTCGTTAGGAAACTTGTTAGTTTCGTCACATAGTTGTTTATTATAATGTAAAATTCTGAATTTTTTATAGTCTAGTGTGATTCTGTCACAGAAAGGTACATACTATACATCTGAAATCACGAAAAAAAAACGGCTGTTTCATAGAAATAATTTGATTTTGTAAAAATTATATGTACAGCTGACATTTTTCACGAATTTATGGAATACCCTTCTGGGCGCGTCGAAGTACGATGTGTTCGTGGTTAAAAAGCTTTTTGTTTCATCCAAAGTGATGTTTGGAAAAGAAGCTCTGCAAAAAAAAAGAAAGATATCGCCGGAACCCATCGGTCTGCTTTCACCCATTTTCGAAAGTCACAAAATCACAAGATAAAACACTTATTTTTGAAAAATCTTGCCAATTTTATAATAAAAATGTTAGTTATTTAGAATTTTCAATATATTTGCGAAGTTTATATCGAAATATTTTTATACATTTATAAATTCAGATTTTTTTTACATTTAAAATTTATAATCGGCGTGTGGACAAAAGCGAACTTTTGGAGGCTTGTCCTGGATTTGTAACTCATAGTTTTAAATTTTTACTTCAATAGAGACATAGATCTACTTCACAAGTTATCTGTTATAACAACAAACTTGAATAGTTTTACTATTACGTCAAAAAGGCTTACGAGCTCTTGTATTGAATGTACAATTTGCTGGTAAAGGTTGTTAACTTTTAAGGGTAGATTGACATGCGTAAACAAAAGTTTACGCATGTCAAATGTAAACAAAGGTTTACGCATGCGAATATCAGTGACATCCTTTCACACATAAGTATATGTGTGAACCATCAGCTGGCTACTATAGAGCCTGTTATTTTTTTTACTGGAACGATATGAATATACAATGGGCGATTTTTCAACTCCCTTTATGTAAATCAATTATTATATAGCAAAACATTTTTTGAATTAAGAATATAAACTAGGCTCACTGTAATTCCATTGCTTCATTTGGTCATTCAAGCATATTGGATTTTTTTATGCAGATTTATTTCGGTTTATTCGAAGTCCGACATACGCACGTGTAACATAAGATGGAGCTCAAACCGCGCAGCTATCTCTCTCGCGCATCACAACATTTTTAAACATATAAAATGTACACAGTGGGAATATTAAGAAGTGAGAAAGATTTGTGAATTTAAATAGGAAAAACGTTCAAAAAAAAGGTTTTCTTTCATATCTTTTAACTTGGCTGAAGAGTTAGAAAATATGCGTTTTAACACGCTTTTATTAGCTTCACCTGTATGCATGTTTGTTTGTTTGTTTGTAACAGACTCCTTTGGACTTGATTTTAACCCACTTCAAACGGTCAGATTTCATTCAAACTTTGTAGAGTTATCGAGGACCGATAACAATACAATAATATGAAGCGTGTTTTTTAGTTTTTTAAACTGTAATTATTTTTTATTTCACTACTCCATCGCCGATATAAATGATATCTGAATAAAACTTTTTTCAAATATTTTTCCTTTCTATATAAACAAAATATTTCATATGTTTAAAAGTATTGTGATGCGCGATTTCAGAGATAGCTACGCGCTTTTTTTATGCGGAAACTGAAATGTTTTTTGTATAATTACTGTTTTTTTTTCGTGGATAGTATTTTCATATTGATTGTACGAAATTGAAATATTCATTAGTTGCTAGATCTCGAAACACTAAACCAAAAGTGTCTCCAATTGCGTAGTGACTAAAGTATGTACCTTGACGCAGAATTTCATTGCGGATTATCCAATGTTCGGAATTGATTTGTGACGCCTGATTCAATGTTTACCTACTTTGAACGTATCTTAACAAATTGTATTAAGAAATAGACAATTTTATACCTGGGTTACTCGTGACTATTGTAAGAAATCGGCAATTTTATACCTGGATATTTACTCGTGACTATTGGTATTATAATTCGTTAAAATCGTCATTGAAAATTTGGCTTTAAGCTCAGATATTAAAGTTTCATTTTCAATGTCATTTCGCGATTACACAGTCAATGGTTATTAAAAATAACCCTCATAGATATTCTTTATGAGCAGTGATCGAATAACTTTTTGTGGTTGTCATTAAAAAATTGACTTTATGTTTTTGATCTTGAAATCTAATTTTCATTGTTAAATTTTTACGCCTTGCACGCCAAGAATCAAAAAGATTCATGCCGTTTATTTAAAAACTGATGCCACTTTTTTGTAAAAGACGCAAACAAAATAAGTAAATAAACATATTTTTGTATAAAATGATTGCGTGAGTATAAATGAGAATTATAGTTGTTATTTTTATATAGTTTGTAATTGTTGTATTATTTTAAGACTTATTGTACGTATGGGTATGTTTGAAAATTTGATTGTGAGTAAGCATAGTACAAAACAAATTGGAATGCTAGCAATATGGATGAAAATCCAATGACCAGTATGATTATATTGAATAATATTCACTGTATATAGAAAAAAACATTACAGCTATAAGCAAATTTGAAGTGATGTAAGTACAAATAAAATCTATAAACCTATAGGAAGTTTTCTTGTAGGTTACTTTCCTTAAACAAGTATCTATATTAAAAGAAAACAAAATACCCGACTGCAGAAATCGTACTCGATTCGTAATCGAAAGAAATCGTAACTTAGACTGCAAAACTGCTTGTATTTGCAGTCTAACTTGCGATTTCGTTTCGCTTGATACGCTGTTGAGTGTAAAATCACTTGTTTATTACGAAAAAGTTCGTTGGAAGCTACGAAAGCACGCGTTTTTTTTTATGTTTGCAAGAGATGTATTATTAATATTACAAAAAGTATAGCCTATGACACTCAAGGAATGAAGACGAAACCAATGACACTTCACACATCAAAATCGGTCAAGCCGTTTAGGCTGTACACACCCACATACAAACATTGACCACACTTGATAAACATAACTCTCCTTCTTACGCAGTAGAGTAAAAAACTTTGATAGTAGTGCTCTAGCTTACCTCAAAATATAAGTTAGTTTCAATATAATCTTTTAAAATTTAGGATTTTTTTATATTCCAGCACCTTCAGCATACAGCAGCCATGAGCAAAGTCTTGCTCACGTACTGACGTCAGGCAGACGAGTAAATAAGTATCTGTTAGGTCTACGTGCTTCATCTTCGGCCACAGTATCGCTTTCCATCAGGCGTGCTGGTGGTCAAACGTAGAGCTATTCTATATATATATAAAAAAACTGACTAGCCACCAGCTAGTCAGCTGGTGGTTGCTGTATGTATTTCACTGACTATCTAGGGAAATACCACTCATTTATCATTGAAAAACCAAAAATCCGTACTCAGCGATATCGGTCTACGTTCTTGATGCGTACTGCACAGGAATGGAACTCTTTGCTACCATCTCTGTTCCCTGAGACCTACATTCTTTGAATTTTCAAGGCTAGAGTGAATAGATATCATCTAGATCGACGAGCTCCATCCTCGGTCACACGGTCGCTTAACAGGCTAGTTGATTAGCTAGTGATTAAGAAAGAATGCTGATGATGCGGTGAAGATTGATGAGACAATAACCGATGGAGTGACTATATACAATACAAGGATGAAGCTCCCTTATATTGGGCCAAGTGAAAACTCGGACTAATTTATTTTTGTTTTTCACTATATATTTAGGGACTATAATTTGCGGCTTTCTATTGCAATTATTTATTTTTTCACTTCACGCCTTTAGTCAATGCAACCGCAAATAGTTACCACAGTTTTTTGTTTTTATTTGAGAGATATTGAAACACATTTTTATTATTTTACTTTGAGGTTGATATTGTTTTTATTAAATGAAAATTGGTTAAGTTTATGCAGTAGGTACATTACAAGTATGAAAGTTATAGAGTTTGTGCCGTCGGTTGCTGGAGAAATTGCGGAATGCGGGTGCGACAGAGAGGGGGGAGAAAATTGGTTGCGTACTTTGAAAGTTATGTTATTTGCAAGCAATAAATCAAATCTTACAAAAATATTATCAATTCAACAAGAAACTTTATTTAGCATTTGTAGAGTATATAAGCTTTCTATAGTATACACATGAGTTTATATAATATATTCCTCATTAGGAAACCAAGAAATAAGTCTTATCGAATTATTTAGATCTCAATAAAACCTTACATAAATTATATGTATAGCAGACATTAACCTCTATGCTCATGGCCCTAAATGTCCAATATAAAAAGGTATAAAGCAAAGTGATCCTCTCTCTCCCAAATTATTTGTAAATATGATCGAAGAAGTGTTTAAGATACCAGGGTGTTACCACAATGTAATAGCTATTTTATTTCAATATTGCTTTGACCTTTGTCTTGCTCTCTCAACTGTAAAAAGAGCAAGGTAGAAGGCAAAGTAACATTGAAATAAGACTGCTTGTAGTACGACCCAGACAGTTTTTCTCCATACAAACGTATTGCCCAGTTTCCTTCCTGGAAATATCTTTAGAGCAGTCATAGTTTTGTCAAAAATCTAGATCCACAATTAGCATACCATATTATATCAGAGGAGATATAGTTTCAATGAACACTTGCCTTAGATATATGAGCGATGGGAAGAGATGGTGTCCTCATTCCGTGCTCTGTTGCAGACTTCTTTTGTCCTACCGCTCACATATCCAAAATACTAAAGCGTTACAGTGATTTGGATCAAAATATACCATACCATTGTCACTTATAACCCGGTTTTCATCATCATTATTATCATCTCAGCCACAAGAAGTCCACTGCTGGACATAGGACTCCCCCATGGATTTCCAACATAACCGGTTGGAAGCGGCCTGCATCCAACGCCTTCCTGCCACTTGTACGAGGTCGTCTATCCATCTTGTGGCTGGTCTTCCTGTGCGACGCTTACTAGTTTGTGGTCTCCATTCGAGAAATTTTCGGCCTCACCGGCCGTCAGTTCTACGTGTTATGTACCCTCCCACTACCACTTCAACTTGCTAATCCGCTGTGCAATGTCGGTGACTTTCGTATGTCTATGAATCTCTTCGTTTCTGATTCGATTTCGTAGAGAGACCCGGGAGACCTTTCCATAGCTGGTTACTTTGAGCTTCTTTATATGGCCCATAGACCCTTTATTTTAAACATGTAATATTGAGCACGAACATCGTGACTGTCATTTTGCGCTGTAAAAGACTTCAACGCATGCGCACCGATTTATTCGGTGGCTGTGAAAAAATAACATTTTATACTTCGATTGTTGAGCAATCTAAGACAATACAGGCTGATATAATATATAATAATATTACCTAGATAAAATTTTAAGTATACGAAAAATTGCTTCTTATTTCTTTTTTAAACTTGTACAGTAAACAGACCTTATAAGATAGCATGTCCACGTCTGCTCATTCGTTATCACACAGGAAACTAATCAATATGAATAGTTTGTAAAATGTAAACTATTTTAACTATCTATCGTAAGATCAACCACGCAGCACGCACTGGTAAGCGCAGCGTAGGAAGACCAGCCACGAGATGGACAGATGACCTCACAAAAGAGGCGGGAAGACGCTGGATGCAAGCCGCTTCCCATCGATCTTTTTGTAAGTCCATGGGGGAGGCCTATGTCCAGCAGTGGACTTCTTATGGCTGAGATGTGATGATGATTATCATAAGCTATCCAGTAATACTATTCTACAATATTTCCAGGACGCTGTTCCTCTTCTCCAATAGATATGATGCAGTATGCGTGTACGCAGACTCCATCATGAGTATCGCAGAGTGCTGTAGCACTGCATACTTAAAGACACTTACAATGAAATGCGTTACATCAGACGTATCCTAAGTATATGTAAAGGTTTTTTTTTTTTCGAAAATAGGCTTGCACTTGACCGTCAACTCACCTGGTGATGAATATTAGAATAGATTTACTCCATGGTATATGGGAGCAATTAAAAATAACTAAATTCAAAAACTTATCTATATAGTAAGTACCTTACAATTTTCGTACCGTTTTTTAGTAAATTTAGGAAATTTAATTAGTTTAGTGGTACCTTCAAAATAGGAAATAATAATAATAAATTACTTTAATTTACAATATTTCTCTATCCAAAGATACTCGTAAGATATTACTATATACGTATGCAATTAAGGTAAAAACAATAAAGTTTATTTTAAATACACGTCTGATATTGCTCTTCATTTCCACTTCACCTTTCCGTTTCCACAATCGTGAGAATCTATGTCTATAAAATGTATAAGAAACTTGTATCAGTGTTTCTAGTTAACTAAGTTTCAAATCTATAGCGAGGAAATAATTGTGCGAGTGGAATTGTTGTTTTTGTGTATCCAGTAATATCTAGATCGTTTTAGAAAAATATCGAACACTTTCCCAGTCCCGGCAGACCCAATGCCGAAATTCCAGCCCCTTAACTTCTATACATATAATCTAAATTCCAGCCCCTTAACTTCTATACATATAATCTAAATTCCAGCCCCTTAACTTCTATACATATAATCTAAATTCCAGCCCCTTAACTTCTATACATATAATCTAAATTCCAGTCCCTTAACTTCTATACATATAATCTAAATTCCAGCCCCTTAACTGCTATACATATAATCTAAATTCCAGCCCCTTAACTGCTATACATATAATCTAAATTCCAGCCCCTTAACTTCTATACATATAATCTGTGTTCACTTTTCAAAATTGGCGGGTTTTAGTTTTCCAAATAGTATACTACCACTAAAACGGATCTACGTTTGGCTCATCTCAATATTCTAATTTTCTATTAAGCATACAAATCTATAATTACATTAAACAAGTTATTATTTTCAAAAAACTGAAGCAATCGATTAACCGATACTAAATCGATTTTGATAAAATTTATATGTGACTTACCAAACAAAAAACTATTACCTACAAAACAAAAAAAAACATTTAAATAAAGTCATAATTGGTGGAGTAATGGCG
Source organism: Lycia hirtaria (assembly GCA_947563715.1). Classification (NCBI taxonomy): domain Eukaryota; kingdom Metazoa; phylum Arthropoda; class Insecta; order Lepidoptera; family Geometridae; genus Lycia; species Lycia hirtaria. The sequence goes on from OX387386.1 coordinate 20,046,193, forward strand.
TAACAAGCACACAAAACACATACAGTCGAATTGAAAACCTTTATTTGGAAGTCGTTTAAAAAATATATGAAAGAAAGCGCCTACCGGTAACTCTAGAATCGCTGAAAACTATTTCAAAACGTAAGTTGAAGCACTTAGCCTAGTTTTAAATAATTGCTAGACTTCCAGCTGTTGTGTAATAGTTATTTTGAGGGCAAGTTTATTTTTATTTTCTGTTTGTTGTTACGCCAGTAAGCTTTTTGCTATGCTTTATTTTGTTTGCGCAATTCCGGATGTAGGGCGAGTCGAATCACGACCGCTGGGTTGGTTGATTTTTTTTCAATCAAATTGCGTGACATAAGATGTTACAACAAATAATACTTTCTGAGGATGTAATTTAATTTTGTGTTTTGAAGTTACAGACTAAGCGGATATACATAGGTACAAGTTGCTTTTAACTGTGTAGATAAGCCTAACGGTTGCTTCTTTCCGCATAAATGGCTTGGAAGTTCCTAATAACAAATGCTCCATATAATCTTTTGATTGATAGTTGAAAAAAATGTGTGAAATATATTTTTTTCGAATTTCCGAAGGTTGTAGGACAAAAAATATTCTTAATCTATTTCAGGATTGTTACACGTTAAAATTTGTTCAAAGATCAAAATAAGTGTAAAATACCACTTAACAATTACTGTAAAGGAAACAATAATATAAATATAAGATTACTTGCTAATAAAATGGTAACTCTCAACTGTGACGTCATATAACTGTTGAAACTTTTTGTATATCTCTAGTTCTATGATAGAACTACTAAAAATAAAAATCTGCCCCATTTGTTCTATAGAACTAATAATGATTAGTAATTTTTATTAGTTCCATAGAACTGTTGGTCCGTGGAACTTTTAAATCTTTATTTATCCTTGTGACAACCGTTTTTCGAAAGTAAGTTAAATATTTCCGGTATACAGATTTATTGAGTTAAAGATATTAATAATAAGTTAGAATGCATATTTAAAATAACATAAACATTTGTACTATTCATATATTCAACAATAATTTAATAAAATAACAACGATCGCCTAATAACAATGTCTTAAAATTAATTTCTTATTTCAAGATGCAAATTTCTAATCAATCTAAAATACTATGTTATTTCTTCGTTGGTATTAGATATAGAAACAAAGCATAGACCTTAGGCATTACAATTATCGTTTTACAAGATGTGCTTACAACGCATCCTGAATTTAGTAAACGACAGTTTCATGTCCTCCCGTGTGGACAGTTTGTTGTATGCCTGCCTCTCTCTGGAAGGACACTGGTGTATCATTCTCAACAGCCCCTTCACTTAGAAATACCGAGTTACCCCCATCGTCTCCTACAAAAGATGAGGCATGCTCGTTAAAGCCTGCGTCACCTTGAAAACCTCCTGGAAACTCTTGTGCTGGCTGAACAGAAGGATGACCGGAAGGAAATATGGAAGGTGAAGGAGCTGCAGAAGCAAATGGATCTTGTTGGACGGTCCCCGTAAAAGTCTCACCGCCAGTAAGGGATACAGTTGGTTGCGCTATCGCTCCTGCAAATGGATCGTGATTGTTTGTTTGCAAAGCGCTTTGGGGTGTTAACTCAGCGAATGGATCGTGGGTTGGTTGTTCAGCTACGCCCCGAATATATCCATAAGTTCCTGGGAAGTTTTGTTGTAGACTATTGACAGAAGTGAATACATCTTCACCTTCATCACCATGTTCTGTCACCTCGTAACCGTGATTTCCACCGGTTCCAACATTAGGTATAGCTCCTGGATGGGAATCGAATACTTTGACCTGCTTTACGACGTGTGTAACACCATGCACTTTGGGAATCGCAGGTGCTGATGCAGGAATACCGGTATCGTATGCAGAGTGGGGCACACGCGAAGAAATACCGCTGTCGTATGATGGAGCTTGAGGAGAATGTGAATATATTGGAGGCGAATATGATCCATAATCTTCATATGAAGGAGGCACTGGTGGGTCGTAGGGAACTGGATCATGGTGATGACCATGATGACCGTGATGGCCGTGGTGACCGTGAGATCCGTGGTGTCCATGGTGACCGTGATGCCCATGATGTCCGTGATGACCTTTCGTTGTCGTCGTCTTAATTGTATGTTTTTTTTGATGATGTTGATAATGATGCATAGGAATGTGGGGCTTGGGGTGGTGGTGGTGATGATGGTGAGTCTCTTTCTTTGGCTTGTGGTGGTGATGATGTATCGTTACCACCTTCGTGTGGTGATCGTGATGAATGAACTCCGGCACATACACTTTCACGTGGGAACTGAAATAAATAATTGGAGTTTGTAGAAAAAGTAATTAATTGTGAAATAAAAGCTCAGAAGGTATGTCGCGAAAGAATGTAAAGATCATCCATTTTACGGCACATCATTTCATAAATATTTTATTTTACATTTAGTTTTTTTTTAAAGAAATATAAAAATATTATTTGCTGAGTCGGAAATTTGTGCATTCATAGAATAGGAGATCTCTACATTGGATGCTCAGCATTTATGTATTTCGGGAATCAGTTTTTTCTTGGTGTTTATACAAACAGTCTTGCTTTGAATTAAGATAAGTATATACAATCGCATTGTGCATAGTTTTTTTGTTACTAAAACATTTATTACAATTTTAAAACACGCAAGCTTCACTCCATGTATATAAAACGCGTGATAGACATCCTGATACATAGTAGCGTCAGACTACTTAGGTATATATTTTAATAAGACGCTAGGTTTTTACATCTTTTGACTACATCTAATTTGAGTTCTTTTAGACTAAAATATGGCCTAAGAATTTTAGTAGTCTAAATAGTAATTTTTCAAATTCAAAAAAACTCTTACTGATGCTTTTCGCCGTGTCCCCCTGTCTCTCCATCCTTCAAACACAAAACCACCAACAACAGCAAATATATCTCCAAATCCATGGTCTCGTTGCTAACACTATATCGTCCACAAAGTTTTTTAATTCAGCAGAAAGATGTCACTGAGGGGTCCACTATCACATTTTGATATCACTATATCATAAGTTCCCGATTGTTCTAAGCGCAGCAGCCTCTAGAACCGCACCGCCGCACTGCCGAAACGGATTGAGTAGCAAAACATCGTGAGATGACCATTTATCCAATTTCACTTAAATAAACCCGTAATATCAACAAAAAGACAACAATCGGCATTGTAGACGGAACGGGCGCAGAGTGGCCGTTGAGCGACTGTCTTTCTAATTTCTATAAAGACAGAGTTTGTTTCTCGATAGCGCAAGGGTCGGATATATTTTTTGTGGTTAGTGTGTAATAAGTATTTCACTACCGTTCCAAAACAACGCATTCGATCGAGCTGTGGTCGAGGTGGCGTAACTATTTGTTCCATGCATTCCTTTACTAACGCGCGTTGATATAGGGACTTCCTACATTTACCAGATTCTACTTTGACCACCAGCACGCTGGCAAGCGCAGCGTAGGAAGACTAGCCACAAGGTGGACAGAAGATATCATTTATTTATTTATTTATCATACAAGTGACAGGAAGATGCTGGATGCAGGCCGCTTCCAACCGGTCTTTTTGGAAATCCATGGGGGAAGCCTATGTCTAGCAGTGGACTTCTTGTGCTGAGATGATGATGATGACTACCAACTCGCCAGATGTTCGTAAAGTAAACTTAGTTACCACGAGAGTCGCTCTTATGTAATCGGGTTGTCTTGTAATACAGATACTTACCGTTGCTCTCCCAGGTCTTTACTCATCTCATATTAGAAATTCCTTTTCACGTGTCAAAGAAGGTTTTACAAATTCCATCTCTACATCAGGCTTTGTCCCGTCGTGTGTGTTTATCCACAATGTTTTCATGCCCCGCTGCAGTCGATACTTGATGACAAATGAGGATATTTTAATACCACTTATTGTCCGAGAGGAACCGAGGAACATAAATAAATATAAGTACTTCCATCCACGAAGCAGTGTGGCGGTCAATAAATAAACCGGCTAAGTGTGAATGGAGCTCGCGCGCTGACTATTCCGTACCAAATCAAAATACTACATTTACATAAGTATCTTTTCTGTACGAGTGGATTATCTAGCTTAGCTTTTTTTAAAGTTTAGCTAATCTTCATAAACTATTTCTGGCTATAGTCTGGCTGAAACTGAATGTAGGTACGTTAAAATGTTATCATTTTTCTCGATTAAACACGTTAATTTATTTTTCTTTTCTGCTCAGGAATCCATAGAACAAAATATATTTCGTAAGATTTATTGAAGGTTTTATTAAAAGTGTGTGAAGTGCTAACAATTAACCATGTGCATTACAATCACACTAAATAAAGAGATCGGGCGGAGGCTTAGTAGCACGCTCCCGTAGGCAGCCTTCAGGCACGGATCCCCAATTAAACTCCTAGTGTAGGCGTTGGTACCCTTAAACCCTCACCTAGCGTAAACACGGCCTTTTAAAAATTAATTATCCGCCTCCATTCCAATTTATTGGTTTCCGGAGAGACGTGGCTGTAACAGCCTAATATCTATCTTATATTTATTTGGTTGTATTCACTTAAATTACTTGTATTCTCACCAATATAAATACTGTTTCTACTTAAATTACGAATGAGAATACGTGGGAAAGTTTTATTATTCAGAGCCTAATTTCTGAATTTTGTTTAGCCATTCAACATCATCATCCGCAGCCCTCTTTATCCCACTGCTGGGTATAGGCTCTCTCTTAGCTTGCCATCTTCTTCGGTTTTGTGCCAATCAAGTTTAGCCATTACATATAGAAGTATCGTCTGTCTCGCTCGCACATCCCAACATTTTTAAACATAAAATGACTGAATGGGATTACGGATCATTCATCACACGTATGCGCAAAATCGCTGTAAAATATTTTATAAATGAGCATTCTTTAGAATAATTCTAGTAAAATTACTTTTTTCTTAAGAAAAAGTTCGTTTTTTTCATCAAAAGGAAACTCAAGCTCGAAGAAATGTCCAAATAAACCTCTAGAGAGATTGATTAAACAATGTTTTAACTGATGACCTTGTGCCTCATAGCTCAGTTGATAGTATGTCTGTCTGTTAAGCTGTAGATCGTGGGTTCGATCCCCGCCCAGGGCAAACATTTGTAAGATGAGCATGGATGTTTGTTCTGTGTCTGGGTGTTTCTATGTATCATAAGTATTTATAAAAAAAGAAAAGTATATACTTATGTATTCTATCAGCCATCTAGTTCTTCTAGTACAAGATTTGCTTAGTTTGGGCTAGATGGTGTTGTGTGACTTGTCCACCATTATTTATATTTATTTATTTACCCTTCTTACAATGAAAAGATGCCCTGACCAAGCAGTAGGAGATGGCTGGTTTAACAGAAAATATATTTAAATGATTCATTCATGATTATTTAAAACTTTTCATCTTTACATAGACCAATCGAAAGTGACACAGTCACGTCGTCACGATATTGCCTTTTCATTTAGCATTTGTTTAGAAAATTCTAAGAATTGTCAATAAATGATCAATAAATTCGAAAGTTAAACACAAGAATCGCATTATTAATAAAACGCTACTTGCTTGCTTTGATAAGTTTGACTTGCCGTTATAAATTATTCGCATTTGATTGTATTTTATAATAAGCATGTAAAAGTGTCGCATTTATGAAAATTTTTATTTTATTACAATTGTGCCTTATTATACATACATAAACAACATTTATTTTCTCGTACGGGGTAGGCAGAGCTACACAAATCGTGAAATTTAAGCCGTTTGACGAAACAATTGACGGGTTTTAGAGTGTTACAATATACATACCTGCAACCTGCATACTCGTATAAATTGATATGTGAAGAAAAAACTTCAGATCATATTTAAGAGAGTTAAAAGACGGAAGAGTGTGAAATTTGAACGACGGAAAATAGACGCTGTCTAATCCCACACCAGAATGATTAATTATTTGATCCCAAATATTTATATATATATATACTTATTATACAAAAAACCTCCGTTCACTTAAATCCACAGCCCGGCTCCACATGTGGATCCAAGGATACCTTTATCTCCTTTTAAATCCTCATATAGATCCACGGATACCTTTATTTCCTCTTAAATCCACAGGAGGAATAATATACTAGTTAGAACTCACCTAAGCCCGTCTATAAAGCGGCACGACATGCCGACTATGCAACGACGAGATTTGAGGCACATCAGGTATATCTATCGGCAGATCTGGCAGGAACTCCGGGATGCTCAGCCCAGGCACCGGGTGACTGTGGGCACCGGATACTGGCTCCTCATGGAGATGCATGTGGTGGAAATGCTCGTGTTCATCAGTGGCTGCGTGGTCGGCGAGGGACTCGTGCTTCGCATGGTGATGATGGATGGTCTTGTACACCATATGGGTGTGCTTGATCTTCTTTACTTTGTAGGGTACGTGGATTACAACCTTTTTTGTGCGCCTGTGTACAGGAAAATAAATCAGTTGAGTCCATTCAGTTAAAGAACGAATGCGGTATTGAAGGCTGCTGTCCTTATTTCGTGATTTTGTTCGAGGAGAAGGGTGGAAAACCGACTTCAAAATACGCAATACAATACATATATACGCGACTTGCTGTTCACTTTTCTACGGGCACTTGGATTATATTTTACCTGTTATTTTGTTATAAAAACCAAATTACAGCATCGATTGATAAAATTTATATGGGACCACTGAAGTATGTACCTACCAAAAAAAGGGTCATCAAAATCAATGCACTGAAGTGAAGACACAATTGGCTGAGTGATCGGTGAACAAACATACAAAAAAAACATACAGACAGAATTGATAACATCCTTTTTTTTGGAAGTCGGTTATAAATAGTTTACTGTTCTAGTTCAAACAAAAAGTCGATTATATATTAAACACATTTACGGAAATATTACATAAAATATATCGTCACAATGGCATCATGCGATTGCATATCAACTAACACAAATTGTGACTTAGCGTAACAAACGATATGTTATAACGTAGCTATAATATAACGCCACATATGATCATCGATACCACTATGAGAACGGTATGGTTAACTCAGTAGAAAATAGCGTATTTCCGTCACAAGTGGACAATTTCAGGAGCTATCAAGTTACGTGTGACTGGAAACGACTTCCCATGTCTCTATTTGAGCCAATAATATCGTACAATGATAATTGAGGCAGTACGACTGGCGATGTTGTCTTCAAATTCAGATCATTTATTTTCTGTGTATAGGTGCAGTACAGGTGTTCTTACACGTAGAAGTAATCGCAAACATACACACGCAGACACACACTCCAAGACAGTATTGAAAATATATCGTAATATTCGAAGCTATATTTTTTTTAAATTTTATTTTTATTCATTATAGATTTACGATTGACCATCAACTCGCCTGATGTTGAGCGACGGTGTGGCCGAGGATGGAGCTCGTCGATCTAGAAGATATCTATTCACTCTAGCCTTGAAAATTCCAAGATTGTAGGTCTCATGAAATGGCTATTGGCTGACACGTCAAACTTATAACACACCGTCGTTTTTGCGTCGGGGGTTATAGAAAATTTGTTAAAAATTGTTGTGACATACGCACTACGTAGCAATAGCTTCACTTTGAGCTATAAATGAATAAATAGCCATTTCCTGAGACCTACAATCTTGGAATTTTCAAGGCTAGAGTGAATAGATATCTTCTAGATCGACGAGCTCCATCCTCGGCCACACCGTCGCTTGACATCAGGCGAGTTGGTGGTCAATCGTAGATCTATAATGAATAAAAATAAAATTTAAAAAAAATATAGCTTCGAATATTACGATAGATTTTCAATACTGTCTTGGAGTGTCTGCATACATAGCTATAATATTTATACAATTGCGTGTTATTGAGATTTTTTTGGGAGGGGCTTTACCCCATTAAGAGTAGGTTTTAACAAGATAAACTAAACATTAAATCTAGCCCCGAATTTGGTAAAGCTCTGCATAGCTGATAGAATATTTATTTTTAAATTACTTACCCCTCAGTGCAGGCCACAAGCACAGCCAAGAATATAGCCATGCATAGTATGATCTGAAAAATGTAATTTAGTTGCTAATAATATTAAGTACGTAATGTCGCTAGTCTGTTATCAAACTATTCAGTTACCAAAAGATGCGCTTCATACATAGTGGAAATATACGGGGAATGTGCGCTAAAGTTTCACGACATACTTCCACCTTCCCCATTTCAGGACTAGCAGAAAGTCGGCGAATTACAACCCATTTTTCGTTGAAATGCCAAAAACCCGTACTTAGCGATATCGCTCCAAATTCTTGATGCGTACTGCACATGAATGGAATTCTTTGCCGCCATCTCTGTTTCCGAGACCTACAATCTTGGAATTTTCAAGGCTAGAGTGAATAGATAACTTCTAGATCGACGAGCTCCATCCTCGGCCACACCGTCGCTTAACATCAGGCGAATTAGTGGTCAATCGTAGATCTATCATTCATAAAAAAAAAAAACAAACAAAAGTATACAAGAAACATTCCCAGAAAAGCTTTAGCTAATAAGTTAAGCATTTAATAGCTCACTAATTAAATAGTAAACATCTTAGTAGACAAGAAAACTAATCACAGGCTTAATTGTTTGTAAGTGGTATTGGATAATAAAAACTTACCAAGAGTCTACAATCCATACTCGTTTTACAATGTAGTGGAAAGCACACAATAAAAACGCAAAAAAGCGCCGAGAGCGGCGGCGTGCGAATATACAAACGCTTTACGGAAAACCGCTTTTCCCACGCTCGCGCGAAATGATGCGTTCGATAGCGAATACATGCAGACAATGAAAGCAAATGCGCTTGCTTAATCCCTTTATATGCACTATAAGAATGCAGTTTCAGACCCACATGATAAGCACTCTTTAACCAGCCTGGGTGATTAAAAATGGAACGCATTTGCTTGGTGCTCCCTAGTAAATACAACTTGGGTATCTTCAAGACAGTAGTGAGTAGCCATCTCATGGGCAAACGTGATCTATCTTCAACCGCTTCATCATTCATCATATTTTTTTCCATCAGGTGAGTTGTGCTCAAACGTTAACCCAATTCATCACAAAAAAAACACTAAAAACATATCAGCTTCTCTTCCCGCGCATTCTGTAAAAGTCAGTTAAGAGACTTGAGGGATATTGGCGTCATGTAGGCGATGGGCTGACCTCTGACAATTTAAGCTAATATTTTGTACATCATAATAGCAGTCAAGTTTCTGGTAGCCTAGTCGGGAGACCGTCTGACTTGCGATCCGCAGGACCTGGGTTCAAATCCCGCGGCACGCACCTCTGTCTTTTCGAAGTTATGTGCGTATTGTTGATTGCCGCCAACTTCAATCGGTGAAGGAAAAACATCGTGAGGAAACCAACATATCTGAGAGATCTCAATGATCTTGAAGATGTGTGAAGTCTGCCAACCCGCACTTGGTCAGGACTATGGCCTTACCCTTCTCACAATGAGAAGATGGCCCGCGCCCAGCATTGGGACAGTTTGTACAAACAGGGCTGATAAAAAAATTGCAGTCAAATTTTACGTATATCGGCCTCATGGTCTTTGAAGCTCCACCAAACCCAGTAATTGAAAATGGGCGTGATTATAATACTTAAGAGTATATGTTAGTCATTTTGTTTATTTAACATAAGCATTTTTTTCCGTTCATGGGAAATGTCAAGTAAACTAAATGCTAACTAACTACGGTGGTCCATGAGTCGAAAATCTATAAAACTTTTAAAGCAGAGTTTATTCTTTCTTCCCTTTAGCTTTGAAATATCAGAGTAGATAGAGCAAGATTGGTGTTGCTGCTGGTTCTTAGGAAATGGCATCGATTGCACCGTGTCCATAATAATCCATTTCCCAAACATTGTGAGTAAATTTCCAAACAAACTCGATAAGCCGTGTCTAAAACAGTTAGTTCAATAAAATCATTACACGGTCCGCAACTTACTTTCAAAGACGGAATCATGGCGAAACACAACCATACAAATTGCTTATGAAATTATAATAATTATTCAATATTTCCGCGAAGTGGGAAACTGAGATGCGGAACATATTTTATAAACACACGTAACAGTCTTAAAACAAGTTAGTATATTAAAAGAAAAACAAAATATTGATACTATTGGTATTGATACTCGATTGCGAAAAGCCGTTTTTGCAGCTAGCTTACGATTTCGTTACGCTTGATACTCAGTTGAGTGTACGTTTTTTGTGAAAAAATATGCGTAAAATCACAGTATAACGTCATAAATGCGCATTCTTTAGAATAACTCTAGTAAAATCACTGGGACATTACGAAAAAAATACGTTGGAGATAACAAAAACACGCATTTTTTATTTTTGCAAGAGATGTATTATTATTATTACAAAAAATATAGCCTATGAGATTCAGGGAGTGAAGACGAACTTAACGACACCTCGCACATTAAAATCGGTCAAGCTGTCTAGACAGCTATAGATACAGCCTAGGCTGTAGGTGGTCTATTTCTATATGACCACCTACACCTATGTTTGTATGTTTCTACATACAAACATACATACATACAATTAAAACATAACCCTCCTTACGCAGTCGGGTAATTACTTTACTCAATTCATTCTAAAACTATTTTATCTTACATATTTTGTTTTTTTATCTATTTATTTCTGTTTATCCACTGTCCGCTCGCTTACTTGACCTTTGTTCCATGTACCTTCACCGTTTGTTCGAGATGCAGCACCAACATAAGTACTTAATTATCGACTTTTCTAATTAGAGAGAAAACTATGAAAGTGAGGCGAATTATGCCGTTACAATGTCACCTTGCAACGTCTCATGGGTACTTGTTCACAATCGAGATACACAGTTGACTTCAGTTTTCTCAAGTTATGCAAAGTTTAAATATTCATCATTAACAGCCCATTTTTATCCACTGAAAGCCTCTCCCACCACAGAAGTATTTTTAAGCAATCATGGTCGAAATTTTACAGTGAAGTTATTGGTTAGCTTTAATAATATCGCCCTTTATTGGCAGTAAACCACATTTTTCGAATAATATTGTTGAGATTAATAACAAAAACGGAATCAGTAATTTTCGACAAACAATATTTGAACAATATTTCATATTAATCTCCTGTTTTCTTTAAAAACTATGATTTGCCGTCAAGACCAACATTAAAGCTAATCAAAATTACTTCACAGTAAAACAACTCTCTTCGACTATAATTAGTATTAATACTTTTGTATGGGAATCGTACCACTTTAATCTGATTTTACATTTAGCATTATCGTCATCACGTACTCGTATATTAGGAAATCTATTTCAGGTCAGAACTTTTGTATATCTCATGAATTTTCCAATGGCCTCGTGGCGCTCGGCCTAAAACCTACGTCTTCTTGCCGCCTATATGAGATCTTCTTGCCGCCTGTATGACGTCTTTTGTCCACCTTGTGACCGGTCGTCCTACGCTGCGCGCGCCGATGCGTGCTCCCTACTCCATCAGTCACCAATTTTTTATTTATATATTTTTATCTTTAACTTGCATCTGACACAACATCCAACTGACTGTGAAATTAAATAAAAAGTCTTCTAATTTAGGAACGTATATAATAGACACATTTAACATTTAGCTGTTGTAGAACTGGATGCAAGCCGCTTCCAATCGGTCTTTTTGGAAATCCATGGGGGAGGCCTATGTCCAGCAGTGGACTTCTTATGGCTGAGATGATGATGATGATGTTGTAGAACTTAATAGGATCACGACCAAACTAGAGAACAATTAGGTCTAAAGTATCACCCAACCTATGTGCATTTTAAAACACAATAGCGAAATTTGAAGAAGCACAAAACTTATCAGAATCTATCATTATAGTCATATGTGATGGCAAAAAGCTGGTGATTACTTCCATTTTCTCCAAAATACACGCAAACTGTATAACATTTCATTACATTTCCTATCTTTGACTACCTACTAGATAACGTGATCACACAATGCAAACGTAATCAATCGTTAGTTAACCAACGCAAGCATTGCATTATATGTCTGTATGTATTATAGTCGTTATAGATTTTAGCATACAGTTAAAATATGCAACGGTGTATGAGTTGTGAATTATTTGTGTTTTTTTTATTTAAGAGGTCTTTGTTTCACCACCAGTTTTCCCGAACGATGACGCTGAAGATGAAGCTCGTAGACCTAGAAGGTTATTATTATGATAAATGGGCACGTGCCTTTAATAACTACAACAAAACAATATACAAGCTACACATGCTAAAGTACTACTCAAAAAGCAAAAAAACATACAAACATACATACACTTATGAAATTTGGCACACATGTTTAGAAGCTGGTATAGACTAACATATACAAAAAATTGTGCAATTCTGACAATATTACAAACATACAGGTCGAATTGATAACCTCCTTTTTTGAAAGTCGGTTAATAAGCGAATACCTTAGACTGATAAAGGACTAAAGACAATCCAATTACTCGAACCCACTACCTATCAGTTGGTAGCGTACCTAGTATGCTTACATGATCGCCACGTTGAATGGCAACGCTTATGCGTTGTTCCAGATGTGCACCAGGATTTTGGTCACGAGTCGCATCGATCAGGGGCATAAATGAGTTTTTGAAAATGAAATGAGTAATAGGGTCCCGTTTTTACCTTTTAGATAATGTAATTCAAAAATCAAGGGTCAGACTAAATGTTAATTATGATGTTTGGGCTTATCTCAATGAGGCTTTGGACTAGTATTATTTATATCATTCTCTTGACAGAAAAAATAATGTATGTACTTACACATACCATAACTAAAAACTCTTTAGTAATCGTGCGTTAACCTCGACCTTATCGTCTCTTCCCACCCGGAAATCATTAAAAAAAATTGGTTGTCTGTAAAGTCGGTTTTCGGACTATAGTTTAACGTGACAACATACGTCCGCGCGCGAGCTCCGAGGAATGATAATTGAAGCGCCGGTCGGGCGCGGTGCACACCCGCCCGCTTCCTCAACCACCGCGTGCGGTTGTAACGGGACAAGGAGCGTAACGTAACGGGACAATGAGTAATACATTTTCGTGCGTGCAGCCGGCGTTCATCGATTTATTAGACGTTGTCACGTCAAAAATTGGTTGTCTGTAAAGTCGGCTTACGGACTATAGTTTAACGTAACAACATACGTCCGCGCGCGAGCTCCGAGGAATGATAATTGAAGCAACCGCTCCGCGCCGGCGGCGCACACCCGCCCGCTTCCTCAGCCACCGCGCGCGGTTTTAACGGGACAAGGAGCGTAACGTAACGGGATAATGAGTCATACTTTTTCGTGCATGCAGCCGGCGTTCATCGATTTATTAGACGTTGTCACGTCAAAAACCAATGCAAATATTGGGTCGTAGTAGGTTTGAATCAAATGAACTCTTTACAACAATCATAGACATCGTAAGAAGAAATGTAAAACTATTTGGTATTTTAACGGAACCGCCTATCACTTCCCATAACACACAATCTGTAAGTATCCTATTACAAAAACGAAACAAAAAACAAACATCGCCACCCACCCAATTATGTTAGAAAAATAAACCAGCCGAAGTATTTTATAATGTCTTGCCCTGAGGCGCCTGCGAGTAACAAATGGGGACACCATCCGACGAAATGAGTTTACAATGCTTCACCATCAGAGCGTTAAAATTGAGTTCTCATTTGGAATGAATGAATAGTGCCGTTCTAGCGATATCGAGAACACAATGAAAGTGTTTACGTAATATTTCACTTCCCGGCTGCTTCCGACGCACTCGTGCAAAAAGAAGAGCATGGTACCGCGCCCCAGTCCACGGCACGCCTATTGTCGGCGTACACTGACAAGTCATCAAGTCGTAAAATACAGTTTTGCGATAGGCCTTCACGCAAAACCAGATTTTACGACTTTTGAAAAATTTAAATAAAATCATTGACTTTAGTATTTTTATTATACTTTCTGTATTTGTTATTGATAGTTCATAATGTTGTTTTCTAGGTCATATAAGGTGACAATTTTTTTAAGACTGTGCAGTTATTTCGTATCTTTAAAATGTTTGAACGAGACAGAAAGATTTTCAAACTAAAAATCTTTAGTCTGTGTAAATTTGATTCAGTTTTAAAGTATGTATTTTATAATAAAGTCATTCATTCGGAAAATGATGTAATCATTGAATTTATGGTTTGTTGCCCGTGCTACTACCAATCTTACTACTAGTAGTAACACCGGTAATTGAAATACCCTTATAAGTATCATTAATAGTGGATGCCGATATTCCGTCAAACCCAAAACTATGCCAATATTTTCACTAATCATCGCATGAAATGACATTGACAATATTATTCTTATGACAACCCAACCCTAGCCAGCTTTTTACAGTTAGTAAAAAAAAATTGGGATAATCTGGCTTGGGTAGAATATTGTTACCCGACATAAATGGAGTTAGTAATTTATCATTTTCATCCTTTGTAATAAATATTGTAAAGTGAAATTAAATAATTAATTTTAATGGGTTCAGGAATCAATACAATTATAGCTTTGATTGTTAAAAAAAATGAGATGAACATAGATTTAACGATTTATGTATTCTAGTGAAATACACGTTCATGAATGAAATATGGAATAATCCGTTATTTTTATTTTTAAACGGTTTTATTTAGCTTAACCTGCTTATTTGTTTGTTTGGGTCAAATTTAGTAATTGAAATTTTACCCCCTTGCAGGTGACGGATCGATCTGAAATTTGGTATACACCTTTAGTCCTGATGACAATACAATTTAGTATATTCTGTATTATTGTAAATCCAAAATGGCCGCCGCCACAAAATGGCGGATTTCATATTTTAATACACCCATAACCCAACCCACTCACAACAATATGGGTATCAAATAAAAGGGCTTTTCTAGTAAAATACAGTAAATACATTACCTACATCATTATCTTTCTTTTCAACTTAAACATTTTGTTTAAGTGAGTACTTGTTATTTATTATTTTTTTATGTTTGCTTTTTTAAATTTATTTATGACTTCTATTCATATTACATACTATTAGACACCGTTTAATAACGCAAATGAAACACGAATAGTTAGTACTTTATTTATTAGAATGAACACACGCTTACACTATTCAGTCTTCGTTAATGTATTTATAAATATTGAAGAATGATTATAAAATATTCATTGGTGAGATTGAATACTCTATTGTTTGTTAGAAGGTTTTGCGTTTTCAGCGACAGAGATTTGTTGTGGGACAGGGTAAGGTTGGTAGGTCTGTGCGATGTAGGGGCCAGGGCCGACCTGTTCTTGAAGTTTGTCGGCTTCTTCTGGGGCTACAGGGCACATGCAGGGGACAAGCTGAACGTGCTGTAGAGATACTGGCGTGAGAGAAGCTCCGGCTGGGACGCTGATTGGTATCGGCGCCATGCTCTGCTGCAGCATGTCAGGCTGAGAGTATTGGTTACTCTGTATCTGGTACATCTTGCGAGTGTCGAAGGGATTGTATGCGTACTGGTACCGATATGGTGACAGTGGCTGTGCCCATTTCTGCGCCGACGGCTGTCTGCTGGGACAAAATGTCACATGTTATTTGTTTATTTTTTATTAATTTATGGCTACGTTTTGAGCTCTACAGGCAAAGCGAGTACGGTACGGGGGGGTTAGGGGAAACAGTAAATATGACGGATCTAAGCCTAATATTTCAAGCCGGGACAGCTAGCGCTAGCAAAAATAGCCTTCTTCTAACTCTAGCTTTATATACAGAAATCGTCTAATTATTATAACTGACATCAGATTTAAATAAATAAATATTTGTGGACATTTCACACAACACCATCTAGCCCAAACTAAGCAAAGATTGTACTATGGAACTAGATGGCTGATAGAATACACACTCGCATATACTTTTTTTTTGTAAATACATACTTATAATACATGGAAAATACCCAGACATAGAACAAACACCCATGCCCATCACACAAATGTTTCCTCTGGGTGGGGATCAAACCCACGACCTACATCTCAGGAGGCAGTCATACTACCACTGAGCCATGAGGCTTGTAATATTTATCTCGTTCTGTATACAAAAAAAATTGAGTTACAAAGCGCTTAGCGCATCATTCTAGTTTGAAAAGTAGCATTGTGCCTACATCCTGGACTTGATTAATAATATGCTAGCTATTTAGCTAGCAACCTAGCTATTTAGCTAGCAATCTAACTAGAACAAAAAAATCGTCCCGCGCTGCGATCGCTCAAAATCATAACTTTATACACTAACCGTCTTACTTATAAACGCATGTTAAAATCTTATTCACTGAATAAGGACTTGTCACTTTCTGTAAAAAGGGAATTGTTTTGCTCGAAAACGGAACAAAACACTATTTAACCAAAATGCGCTTATTCAGTGTTTATAAGTAAGACGCTAAAACGCTACCTATATAAATATCAGGAAATAAAGGGTGTACAACTTGCTTCCAGTGACAGTTGGCTTAGAAAGCAACATAAAAAGCACATATTGTTATCAAAGTAAAGGAAGCGTCGTCTTTTGTTATAAGTGTAACACAACATTGACACGTAATACTATAACTTATTATAATTATTTTATTTGCGGTATATTAACACTGAAACTGCCTTAATTTATACTTGCTACGAGAAAAATATGTTTAACTTAGATCTTAAAATTATATGATTTATAATTATTTAGCGAGAAAAAGAGATCTAATCTAAATCTAATCTAATGTAAACTAATCCAGAAGGTTTTCTTGTCCTAGATACACTCTTGCCCTCCTCGCATAGCCTAAAAAGTAGGTATATATACCTACTTCAGACAAAAGAAAACGCGAGTCGAATAAGCATAGGAGTTGATAGTAAGGTAGGCGTTGACAACTTTTGGAAATAATACAAAGCCGTATGTAGCCTAAATTTATGCAGAACTATTAAAGTTTTCTGTACCAAAAAAGATAACGGGTAGGCGTTAAACATATTTTATATAAATATCCGAACCCTGCGGTTTCATCCTTAACCGATAATTTAATTGGTAGTGGATATATTCACAGTTTATATATACGTATTTATTACCACTGGCAGTTTGAGCCCGCCCCGCTGCCAATCTTAGGTTCTTTTTTGTAATACTTATTTGACCAACCAAAATTAAATAAAATTCTTAAAAATCACTAAATTCAAAAAAGGACAAAAACTGTATGAGACTTGCGTTCTTTTTTTGAATTTAGTTGTTTTAAGGCAAATTTTTCAATCCCCAGATAAAAACTATTTGTCAGTTAAATTATTGCTTTCTTTTTGTAAGTCATATGAAAGAAAAGGACAGAGCCAAAATTTATCTGACAGATACTCTTATCTGAGGATTGAAATATTAGCCCTTAATAAATTTAATTAATTGAAATGGTGCCTCCTGAATAGACCACATTGGTATAGATAATAATTAATATTTTATTTGTTCTGCAGATAAAGATATACGATTTTGTATCGTTCCGTATTTACATAATTTGGCGCTATTTTTGAATAACTCTCCGTCTGTATTTTCGTCTTAGTCGTACCTAGACTGTGTATAGTGCATTATTTAGACGGGTATACAAACGACATCTAAAAGCCAAGTGCCAGTTTTTATATCTATTCAATCATGTCTTTATAAACTACTTACTGTATGAAAATGGAGTTACGCCATGTGGCAATATTCACGATGCGTGGTGTAGATTCCAAACAAATCGTGGTTAGGTGTACGCGATAGAGACGGTATACGAAACTCACAATAAGCCACTAAAAAGTAAGTAAGTAAGTTCGTATAGACTGAGTGGCCAGCCCTATTGTCAGTGTTATTAAGCCGCCAAAAGGCCTCTGACTTGGCTTGACGATTGCTGAACAACCGGGACCTACAATTTAACGTGTCATCCGACCCACGGTAGCGCTCAGAAAGAAATGCCACTCACGGTCACCCATCCGAAGACTGACCGGGATGCCACTAAAGCCACTAAAGCTCTACGATTTAAGACAAAGTAGAACTATTCTAGCTGTAATTACTAATAAACTACAGTGCTAATAAAAAAAAAATACATTTGACAACCATAAATATTACATTACACATAAGCATTCGCAAGAAAAGTCGCAATAGCCACAATAAAGAACACAATAAAACATGGTATTAAAGAAAATACTTTAGTATTAAACTCGTTGCAGAAGGCGGGAGTGAAAAATATATGTTTATAAGTTTTCACTGTGACATAAGCAAAACGTGAAATACTCTTAAAAAGCGTATTACACTACCCGATTTCTCGGGCCCTGTCTATCGCGTCCCTGTCTGGGAAGTATGAAGATCGGGACCAAATTGGGACCCTGTGTCTTATTACACCACCCTGTCTCTGCTGACAGGGCACAATAACTAGGATGGTGCAATAGGCCTTTAAGTTCGGCCATTGGCAAAATAAATACTAGTATTTATTTAGACAACAAGTATTATACTTTTTTATTTGAAAAATTTATGGGTAACTCACGTCTATTTTTGAGCCAAAATCTTGGACTATAGTAAAGTTCTAACCGCATACGGCAGTCTTTTTCACAAGGAGCAGCGCAGACGTCACTCCCGAAGGCTCAATAACAGACGTGAGCGTAACTTGTTAAAAAAAATTATAACAATCACGATATTTTTCATAGTAAAAAGTATTATACTACTCATGTGCAACGAGCTTTAATAATTTACGCTTAAGCCTTTTTTTTTATTTCCGTACTTACGTCGTATCGGAGCCCCATTTCAGGAAAAACGCTTCCGAAGATGCTACTAATGCTAGGATCAAGAAAACGCCCATCTGTAACAATAGTAAAGAGATTTTGGGTTAAAAACTACGAGACGGACAGATGACGTCATACAAGTGGCAGGAAAGCGCTGGTTGCAAGCCGCTTCCATCAGGTCTATTTGGAAATACATGAGGCCTATGTTCAGCAGTAGATTTTCTACTGCTGGACACTCTTCCACACTCTTCCTGCTGAGATGATGATGACGAAAATCCACTCTTAGTCATCTGTGATTCGATTAATGGCGTTACTAGCAAAACACTTTTTAAATGTTTCTCCTAAATAAATAAAC
This sequence comes from Lycia hirtaria, assembly GCA_947563715.1. NCBI lineage: Eukaryota > Metazoa > Arthropoda > Insecta > Lepidoptera > Geometridae > Lycia > Lycia hirtaria. The sequence goes on from OX387386.1 coordinate 20,065,305, forward strand.
AAATTGGCCTCCTAGTTTTCTAATATCCTTGCTCAAGATTTTATATGCTTAAAAATGTTTGTATGTTTATAAATGTTGCGATGCGCGAGAGAGATAGCTGGGCGCTTTAATCCTACACCCTAGAACTTCAGTTTTCATTTCAGTTAGCTACAAGCTAATATGTGTATAAAACTTAGTTTGACCAAATAGCTAACAACTTTTGTCTCTTTTGTCTTGAAGCCGTTCCACTTTTGCTTTCATGTTTTTTTGTTTATTCTAAAGCAATTTAATAATTGTGTTCCTTTCATTATAAAACTGGAGCACGGCCTTTTATCTCGAATTGCGTTACGTATTCAATAGAGAGAAATAAATAATAAAAAATAGGAATGGTTACATCGAGTTCACATGTTATACAAGATAATACGTAACAGGTGCCTGATATATTTTCAAGTCAAGCGAAAGTGGGTGACTGTTTTTTTTTTGAATGCTTATTACTTTTATATGACTTTCAGTTACAGGTCTTGACGCAGAAGATATTTAGAAGCCTGTGTTATGTGGGTGTACAGAAGCATCCTAATAATATCGTCGACGGATAGAATATTCAATGCATTTTGCAGATTATGAATAAACAAGTTATTATATTAAAAGAAAAACAAAATGCAGAAAAGCAGTTTTTGAAGTCTAACTTACAATTTCGTCACGCTTGATACGCTGTTCAGTGCACGTTTTTTGTTAGAAACGGCCTTCTTACGAAGTCGGGTAAAAATTTCAGGTCTCGAATTCTGTTAAAAAAAGACGAAGATCCGCTCTAACTTATAATTCAAGGGACATTACAAGAAGTCCACTGTTGGACATAGCTATAATTCGTGGTAAATAAAACAAACACTCATTTATTTCGAAAAATTTCATTGGAGGTTACGAAAATGTACAATATTTAATTTTTGCGACAGTTATATCATTATTATTACAAAAAATTTAACATACATGGGTAGTGAAGACAAAATCTAGCAACACCTCGCACATCAAAATCAATCAACCCTTAGGCTTTAGGAGGTAATATAGAAACATACATTTATGTATATATGTTTAGAAACATATATGTTACCTCCAAAAGCTTGGAGGAGCTTTAGAAGGTAGCACCTGAAAAACATAACCCTCGTTCTTGTGCAGTCGAGTAAAGAAAAAAAAAACACGCAGCAATTACGTACGTTCAGTGAGCCCACTAAGTCTAAGATAGAAACATTATAAAGTGATTTGAGTGCTCGTTCTCGCCGTAACTAATTGGTAAATGGAACACGCGAGGAACAAACTCATACAAGTATACTTATCTACTTAAAGCAGGCCTCCAGGGGTCATTGACATTATCCTGTTTGGAAACATTCAAAAAAAATGAATCAAATATTTTTATCCTTTTTTTTTTTATTTTGACTCGCTTCTCAGTTAGTATTAAGTCAGCCCTCCAAGCTGTAGGTTATCGATTCTTACGCAAACCAAACATTTTGATCACACAAAGAGATGTCTATTATTCATGGTGGATGTTCCAAGAACACCGACGTATCGCTTTATTCCATTTTTTGGGTTCCGTACCTCAAAAAGAAAAAAACGGAACCCTTATAGGATCACTTTGTAGTCCGTCTGTCCGTCTGTCCGTCTGTCCGGGTGTCAAGACCTTCTTCTCGGGAACGCGTGAAGGTATCGAGTTGAAATTAAAACGATATACGCAGATCCATAATATCTTGCTGCAGAAAGAAAAATAAAATTTCTCAGTTTTCGTAAAAAAAGTTTTAGCCGAATATGTCGTAAAAAACGCACATTTCGACACTCACAAGGGAATCAAAACCTATGGGGTACTTCCCGTTGACCTAGAACTATGAAATTTGGCAAGAAGCATTGTGATATAGTACACATATAAAAAAAAAACGAAAATTGGACATTTTTAATTTAATCACAAAAAAATAGTGTATGCAAGGAATGAGGGCCCAAATTTTAAAGAGAATTAACCGTATCATGTGGGGTATCATATGAAAGAGCCTCATTAGCATAAGCTACATCATTTTTGAATATTTTTACGATGTTTTTCGGTTTATGAAGGAAAATATAAAAAAAATATATGATTTCCCCCTTTTATTTAGTTTGTACCCCTCGGTACACCCCCTCGCTCACCGGTTCTCGCCCTCGGTGGGCGAGTCTGACTCGCACTTGTCCGGTTTTTATCCTAAGCACTGCCAAAAGTTTGGAAAGTGATTCCTGACTAGATTTATCACGATATAATCTGAAGGTCGTGTCTGGTCCTTAAATCGCGAGTAAAATGGTTTCTGGACTTTAACGTCGCTTAACATATTATGATACAAGCCAATAACAAGTATACATATTTAAAAGAAAAACAAAATATCCGACTGCAGAAAAGAGAGTTTTGGTAACTTATGATTTCGTTATGTATATTTGATACTCTGTAAATGGTTATAAATGTGTCTCCTTTAGAATAAATCTGGATATCACACTTATTTATTACAAAAAAGTTCGTTGAAGGTTATAAAATGCGCATTTTTTTATGTTTGCTTTTGATGTTTGTTTATTATTATTGTTACAAATTGTTTAGCCTATAGGCGACCATATAGAAACATACATACATACACTCGAAAAACATAACCATCCTTCTACGCAGTCGAGTAAAAACGAACACAAATACACCCCGCATAATTATTGAATGATTATAAATGTTCCAATTATTCCACGAGAAAAAATAACTTCCATGATTGTTTTTGTATATGGGGTGTTTCTATGTATCATTTATGAAATTACAATAATAAATCCGGCAAAGTATGAGTTTCACTCGCACTCCGAGGCTTTCGTACTCCTATGCATAACACAATACATGAACATTGAACACTGGCTAATTATTCAACAAAATTTGCTATATATCTAAGAATTTTTTTAACTTCACATATTTTAACCAGCTTCCAAAAAGAAGGAAGTAATCAATCGACTGTTTTTTTTTTGTATGTTTGTTCAGCGATTACTTTGCCAATTATGAATTGTTTTTGATGTTGTTTTTTTTTTTGGTAAATGTAGAGTTGATCCCTTAATAATTTTATCAAAATTGGTTCAGTACTTTGGTTGTTAAAACAAAACAACTGAAAAAATGTCGTCCAAGTGAACGAATTACGTATTTTGAAGTCTTTTAAACTATAATATTACCTACAGTAGAAAATGCGAGGCGTTCATATAAGGCGAATATCAAGTTCAAATAAGCAAGTGTTACAGACCTATTTTCTTTATCCAAAGAGATTTTAACACTACTGTTTACTCTGTTTTAAGTTTATGTCTTATGATATTTACTGTCAACAAAACGTTCACTTGTCATTTTTCGTTTAATCACCGATTTCTTCGGTGATTAAACCATCTGTGAATTGATTTTGATGATTATTTTTTGTTTGGTCCATAGTTCCATATGTTCAGAAGTAGTCACTTATCAGTCAAAATTGGTTAAGTACTTATATATAAGTATTATATAAATAACTAGAAAATGTCATCCAAGTAAACGAATTGCGTATTATGAAGTCTGTTTTTTCAGTTTTTTTAACTATGGTTGTTGTGGAATCAACAAGCATGTTTTAACTCGCACAATGATTCGTATGACGTTGTTACGAAAGCTTTTATCTTTACAACAAAATAAATATCAGAATTTTTATGACCTAACCCAACGTTTTACAACCTAACAACTCAATCACAATCCAATCAATTTAATTCAAAACATTTTTATTATTACAAGAATTTTATAGTATTATAAACATCAGCTATAAAAAAGAAAATAAACATTAATACGTATATTCCAGTAACAGCTGTCATACTTAAACTAGTCTAAGCATAAATAAGAAGTCGGCATGACTTGCTTATATCCATCAGCACCGTTTATTCAAAATGCATTATCAATGAATCAAAATTGAATCAAGTCAATGATCTTTGAACACATCAATATAAGTGTGTTATTTTTTTTAATAGGCAAGTGTTATTATTATATGCGGCAATATGCAATGAGTGTTTAGCAATCCAATTTTTTAAGTAGCATCTAATACTGGATACTTTCCGAATAAAAAACAAGATATATAGGTAGTTAAAAAAGCTGAAACAACCGTCCAATCGACAATCTTGAGAAAATAAAAATTACTATGAACTCAGGCAAATGTGATAATTTTATGGAACCAATTACTTTTATGGAAGCTATATGATTCCAACGCGTAAAAAAAAAACAAAATCTACAAATGACAGAAAAATTTATGAATATACAAAAAAAAACATATGTACATGTAGTCGAACATTGAACCTCTTCCTTTTTTTGAAGACAGTAAAATAAATTAACCAAAACAAAACTAATAATAATATAAATAAATTTCTACACAAAAAACGCAATCAAATTACCCTTGCTTGACCGATAAAAGTTAAAACAAGTTACGTAGTAGGTATATTAGTTATATACCTACGTAAAAAATATGTAAAAAAACTTTTTTTAATCTTATTTATTATAAAACAATTCTAAGCACAGCATGATAATAAAAATAATAACAAAAACAGAATTCAAATCAAAAAAAATATTATAAAAGAAATCGCAGCGTTAATTATAAAAGAGAATCGGACTCACGGTTGCTCTCCTGTCTGGATACATTGCACTTGTTTTAACGAAACTGACTCAAAGGTTCACCCCCCGCGAGCTTTAACTTAAAACTGTCCAAGAATGAATTGGCTCAACATAAAAAAAGACACGGGAATAAAGTAGGGAAGGAAGATGCGCCCACCTACTTCAGGCACGGAATGACCGATCCCTGGACTCCAGCCGTTTTTTATAGACGCTTAGGAACAAGCCGGTCCCCGACCTTTCTATGAGGTATAATATTAAATCTTATTAACTTATCTACACTCCTATCTTTACTTAAACTTACCGTTATATTAGTCCGATTTTAAAGAGGAGTTTCATAGACATAGCCCACTTAAGATAATTTCACACTTTTTCCTCGGACCGGCTTAAGTGTTTTGACATGGATTTTTTGGTGGGATGGTCTATCGGATTGAACGATCGAGTGATCCCGCTAATCAAAAATACAGTACCTAAGCTTTGAACAACCTACGTAACGTACCTGTTTATTACTAGGTGTGAGTTAGATACCTTGTTACAGTTCCCGTCACGTAAAAAGAACGCTGGTTTGTTAGCGCTTACGAACAAACCAGCGTTCTTTTTACGTGACGGGAACTATATATTTGCTTAGGAACAGGACAAAGTTTAGGGTAGGTACTTTTGTTATATTTACTTAGGAACTGGAAATAGGCTAGGTTAGGTACTTTTTTACGTTTACTAAGGAACAGAAAATACTTAAGAACAGGACATAGGTTAGGTTAGGTACTTTGTTACATTTACTAAGGAACAAGGCATACCTACTTAAAACAGGACATAGGTTAGGTTAGGTACTTTATTACATTTACTAAGGAACAGGGCATAATTAATAACAGAACATCGGTTAGGTACTTTATTACATTTTCTAAGGAACAGGAATATAGGGTTAAACAACCATCTAACCTAATTTGTGTTTTAGTTAAGGTGTGAACAATAAAGAATCTATCTATCTATCTACGTAGCGTACCTGCTTATTACTATAATGTGTAGTTCATCGTCATCATCATCTCAGCCATAAGAAGTCCACAGCTGGACCTATGTCCAGCTGTGGACTCCCCCATGGAGCTATGCCTCCCCCATGGATTAATGTATAGTTATCATGTTACATTTCCTTAGGTGCTAGTGATTAGAGTGATTAGACGATGTTATTTTTAACCGACTTCAAAATATGTGGTTCTATGTTCTACTGTTTTTTTTCACCTCTCTCACCGATTACTTCATAATTTATGCACTGATTTCGAAAATTTATTTTTGCGTTGGATTCATTTATCGGAGGTAGTCCCATATATTTTTTAATACATTTTGATTTGGCAGTTCAGTAAGTATTTGATTGACTGTTCAAGAAAGAAACAGAAAGTTGTCGATTGTTTAGAAGAAAGAAGTTGTATGCAGAAAGAAGTCGATTGTGTAGTGTATAATACTTATATCTATATAAATACCAACCTGCTTCCTTAAATTGTGTATCGTTTGACCAGGTAGTTTTTTTTTTATTTAATGATAGGCTTGGCGCCACTGTCTGATGGTAAGCGCTAACAAAAAACTGGTACCTTCGCGATTTAAAATTAAATATATTTGAAAAGATACCATACCTCATCAGCTACCAGCATTAGACCCATTTGTGGTGCTTCCGTGATGGATGGTTTTCTGAATATAATATGGTTAAGTACCTGAAACAATCCTGGAGCGTTTCTTGTGAGAGACAATTTTGCGGTTGTTTTTTTTTTCGATTTTTTACCTCATCGACTACCAGTTCGAGACTTGGCACAATAGATAGAGTGCATTGAGATGTACACAAAAATACTAAGTTTCCCCTTCTATTTTGGAGTATGTATTTTGGTATCGGCCTAATTTACTGGTGGAAAAAATTAGAAATTCACCTCATAAGCTACCACGATGAAACTCATACCATGAGACGGTATTATTAGCCCAATTCATAAAAAATTGGGTTACCGCTCTCAGCAAAAATCTAAAAAAATCAACCGGGAAATTGGCTCCCACAAAAAAATATCTAAAGAATGTTAATTTAAATAAATCATAGAGTAGCTTTGTGCATACATTCTCGCAAAACCGTACACTCAACAACATATCATACGCAACGTGAAAGTGATTGTAATAGGAAAGTCGCTCTTATGTAGTCTGGCGTTCCATTTTTGAATCGCACGACTTCTGAATACCTAATGTCAACTAAATTTTGACTTTTTTTTGGTACCTAGATAGAATTTAAATTCGAATTGTTGTGACCGCTCGTTGTGTTCTTCGATTCAAACGGGAATGAGTTCTGGGGCTCAATTTTTTAATCGTTCGAATTTTATCACATCCGGATATGCCTTTGTTGCGGACGATAGGTATTCAAAAATTCGTTTGCTATAACTACGTTCCATTTCGATTGGCAATAAAGTTCGTTGACCTTTCAGTGGTCTAGCAGAGGTGACAAACCTTTTATGACAGTGATTATAATTCGTTTTATTTTACTTAGCGGTACGTTTCATTTACAGGAGTTCGCGTAGATAGGTACTAACAGAATATCAAATATTCTGCCGCCAAGCAGTACCTAGTAGGTAATTTGAAGTTTTTAAAAGGACTTTGTTACTCAACGTTGTATGTACCTACTAGTGTAACAGGCATTCGCAGCGCAGGTGTACTTACCATCAGGAGAGCGCCAAAAATAGTTAGGAATATAATAATATAAGTACATTTTTAATGTCATTTATTTAAAAGAGTAGGTACATATAATTATATTGTCGTAAATAGGGCCACGAATTATGATATTGTCTGTCAGCAGTCCTATCTATTGTAGCATCAATTCTACGCTTTTTTTTCAATAACAATAAATAAATAACAACAAAACAACCCAAAAATATAACAGATTCAATAACTAAAATTCAACAAAAATATTTTACGAATCAAACACTACTGAACAAAATGGCGGCGTTGCCACGCGGCCGAAGGTGACACATCTCTGTTGTCTGACGTTACAAAATGTTCCAGGAAAAGTCACATAACTCGCGTTTTGTATTATTTTCAACAAATAGTTTGGTAAGTGTTACAAAAGGTGTTTTAATGCTTATTTTTTTTTTTTATAATTTCAAGTAGAATAATTACAAAAAGAGATGTTCGTTACGTATCATTAAAATAAAGTGTAACATAGAACACTCTTAGTGCGATAAGCACCCTTTTTACAAAAATAACAGACAATAAGTATAGAGATCATGAAAATATGACAAATAAATAAGTCAAGTGTGTTCTAGTTAAATCGATGATAAATTAATATTTTTGTGTTCAATTTTGGTAAAATGTTAAGTTACACTCATTTACTCTTAGCGGTTGACGAGGTCAACGAACTTTATTGCCAATCGAAATGGAACGGCAATCATTCACATCACTCGCTAATTTATTGAATGATATCAACTATTCGAAATATAATTACATTAACAAGAAATTCTACAAAAATATAGTTGATATTGTTTGGATGTCAGGCAAATTCGCATAAGAATTCAAGCGGTGAGAAGAAAAGAAAGAAGCGGTCTGCATCCAGCGTCTTCCTGCCACTTGTATGAGGTTACGCTGTGTTTGCCGGTGCGCGGTCTCCGCTCGAGAAGTTCTCGATCCCACTTTTTTATCTTCAAAATATAGTTACTTAGTAAACGGTTATTTGTTGAGCTTGCACTCTGTTATAATAGCGGGCCCTGCGCCTGCGCTCCGGTGCGCCGTAATGCCAGGGGAAGGATGCACCGACATTCGTGTCGAATCAAGACGTATTCATTACAAGCTCTTCCTCCACGCTGGCTCGTTGCGACCCGTCATGCTTCCTCGAGCATTAAATTAAGAGAAACAATCAACATCGGCCATTTGAGGCCTCACCCTATGGGCAAACTGACACGACTCTCGAAGTAGTCAGTTAACACAAGAATATTGTCTACTTACACGATATTTTGACACAAATGAAATGGAAACTGAAAAAACCAGAACACGCAATTCGTTTACTTGGGTGACATTTTTTCAATTATTTTGTTATAAAAACCAAAGTACTCGTATTGAGCCGATTTTGAAAAAAAAAATATGGGACCACCACCACCTACTAAACAAAAAAGAATCATCAGTAACAATTCACAATTAACGGAGTAATCGGTGAACAAACATACAAAAAAACATACAGTCGAATTGAGAACTTCCTTCTTTTTGAAAGTCGGTTAAAAAACACCATCCTCGGCCACACCGTCGCTTAACATCAGGCGAGTTGGTGGTCAATCTTGCGTAAAAATACAATAATTTTATTTAATTTTGTTGTTTTTGTTAATTATTTATTTGTATCTGTCATTGTTTGTTTTTTTATCACAAAATAAATATATGTCAATATATTACTCATAAAATAAAAATATGTCTATGAACACGCAAGAAGGAGATTTCTGTTAAGCGACAGTTGCGGTCTACGATGGAGCGTGTTAGCCTAGAAGTATGTATGTATTTGTATATTACCGCCTATTACAGCCTCAACGGCATATAACCGACTTTGATGTGCGAGGTGTTGTTAGTTTCGTAGTTACTTCCCAAATGTTTCCCGGCTAATTTTTTTTCTAATAATGGTAATAAAACTCAGACAATAATTAAAAATTGTTCTTTTCCTTTACAAATAACTGTTTTTATAAGAATTATCCTAAAAAATGCTTATTTAAGTAACGCAACCATGAGTTAGGTATACTACGGAAGTGGCTCTTTTGTAGGCGGTTTTTTGTATTTCTTTTTCTATATTGTTATGTATTGACTAAATTTTTTTTTTTTCTCACTGACTTTTCACTCTACCTTGATTCATAAATAATGAAAACATTAAACTAATATCTTTCATTTTATAAAAAGGTACGATTTTTTTACAAATATCTATTCTATACTTATTATAATATTAACGACATGTCCTACTGCATAAAAGCGATTTTCGTTGTGTATTTGTCACTAATGATTTATGATGTTGAGTGTATGTTTTAATTAGCGGAAAACTACGAGTATGTGCAGAGCGATTGTACGATTTGTTAAAATGAGTATTTAGATAAAATCTTGAAAAATTACGATTATTTAGATATAATAAATTAATATTTATTAAAATATTAATTTATTATATCTAAGTGATTTTGCAAAAGTTGTATTATTATTGTTACAAAAAAATATGGCGACGTAAACGTAAATTGGACTGCAAAAACCGCTTTTCTGCTGTCGGGTATTTTGTTTTTCTTTTAATATAGATACTTATGTTATATCACCTCCTTCATCAAACGGCTTGCCGATTTTGATGTGCGAGATCGTTCGTCTTTTCTTGTCCAATGTAATAGACAATTTTTACCCGACTGCGTAAAAAGGAGGGTTGTTTTTCGAGTGTACGTATGTATGTTTCTATTTGATCGCCCAAAGCCTAAACGGTTTGACCGATTTTGATGTTCGAGGTGTCGTTAGACTACGTCTTCGCTTCCAGGGAGTCTATAGGATATTTTTTTGTAATAATAATAATACATCTCTTGCAAAAGTGACAATGATTCTCGATACGGCTGAATACATAGTACGTGAATATTTTCGAGGTAATTGGTGTTCGCGAAAACAATGAAAGATATTTTTTTATATTCAAAATGTTTAATTTCTGAAAGTAAGTACCTATCATATTTTTTTAATATTATTAGTAGGACATTTAAGAATTGATTGATTAATTAATCTATCTGTAAAAAGGCATTTTATTTGGATAATATAAACCCACTATGTTATATTTAATTTTCGTATTGTATCAAAAATGAAAAAAAAAAAGAATTAACCATCTTATTTTTGATTTTTTTAATTCTTTATAGATCTACGATTGACCACCAACTCGCCTGATATTAACCGACGGTGTGGCCGAGGAATGAGGATGGAGCTCGTCGTTCTAGAAGATATCTATTCACTCTAGCCTTGAAAATTCCAATCTTATTACAGAAAATAAAACTTTTAGTAGTTTGCGAAAACATTTATGTATTGGGGGCAATTCTGAAGGCACCACCTTCAAAATTGCATTTTGCAATTGCAATTTATAAATATTATTTTGAATATTTAAAAATTTAAAATCAAAAAAGGAACGAAAATTTTATTTATATCCGTACGTTTTGAAATTTAGTTATTTAATAAAAAAAGTTTATTGGTGTCTTCAAAATTGATACCATTGTTGAGCAAAATGTCATTGTTGTTGAGGATATACCTAGGTATTTAGAATTTTTTTATTCATAACAAGTTAGTATTTTTTTTTTTATTTAGAAGACGTAGCCCCTTAAAACTGAGTTACATCACGACCTATTCTTTTTCATCTTCATCATCGAAATTGAACCGCCTCATACCGTCGAAACGAAACCCATACGCGGCGGCATTCTTTACATCCACTAGCGCCGGATTGCGGTACTTGTAGAAACTTCCATGGCCGTGCGCTGCGCGCGACGACCCGTTGGGCACGCCATGCGCCTCGCGTGGATAAAATGCTTCAAACATGCCGCTAGGTTGCAGCACTTCCTTCAAGAATTCATCCGACGGGTCGTACGGCCGACAAAGAGATGGCGACACCAGAAGCACCAAAAACAAAACACACCACATCTGTAAATGTAACCACGCACTTTTTTACACTTCTTTAAACAAAAAATAAAACAAATCAAAGCAAACATCTGTACATACTAAACTAAACTTACTAGTAAATAGATTGTGGACGTCTCAAAGGCCGGTTACGTAATCTCGGTGGCAGTCGGTCACCTTGAATGCGTGTGCATGTTAAAACCGCTACGAAATCCGCGAGAACACTTTCCCTTCACGAGGTACCTTTCCGCGGTGGCGATACAGACAGCTTTGTCGCTGTTTCTACACCGACTGTGGACCACACGCACGTATTAGGTTCTAATAGAATTCCAGCGCGGCTGCTTGGTTCTACGGAAGCCTCGGGTCGTTGTGCAAGGTCTTACATGCGGTCGCAAATGACACTGACACACTACTTGTCTTAATTTAAGTTCGGGGGTTTTACTTTGTCCTATGTTACCTTACCCTATAACCTAATTAGTTCTTGAAGCTAAACAATTAAATTGATTTCGATATCTCGCGTTAAGACTTATTTTAAAATAGTACCTACTATTTACTCAACTGCGTAAGAAGGCGGGTTATGTTTTTCAAATGTATGTATGTTTGTGGGTATGTACGTATGTATGTTTCTATATGAACGCCTACAGCCTAAACCGGTTGATCGATTTTGATGTACTTACGAGGTGTTGTTAGATTCGTCTTCAGCTGAGAGTCACAGGCTATATTTGTAATAATAATAATAATACAGACATAAAAGAATGTGGTTTGTCGTAATAAACAAGTTATTTTACTAGAATTATTCTAAAGAATGCGCATTTATAATATTTTACAGCGATTTTACGCATGATTTTCACAAAAAAACGTACACTCAAAAGCGTATCAAACGTAACGAAATCGTGAATTAGACTGCCAAAACCTCTTTTCTGCAGTCGGGTATCATACAATACAAAGATTGAATGTTCCTACTTGTGTTAAATTTGTACTTAAGTAATATCGGCCAACTTTAATTACTGATGAGTGTCGAATCATTTACTATAATATTGCACATTTACTTATCTCATCAAATTTCCTACATTTTTAAAATAGAATAGAAATGCATGTCTATCTATATTCTACAGGATTCATTTCGGGGAGTGTGCGCAAGAGCTTTACGATCTAATTCCACCCTCCCTTTTCACTACAGGACTAGCAGAAAGTCCGCGAATTACCACCATTTCTCGTTGAAATGCCAAAAATTCGTATTCGTATTCTCAAATTCGCGATATCGATCCACGTTCTTGATGCGTACTGCAGGAATGGAATTCTTTGCTATCATTTGTTTCCTAAGAACTACAACCTTCGAATTTTCAAGGCTAGTGTGAAATAATAATAATAGGGTTGGGTCAAGGGTCAGATACAGAAGGCAGTCATCCTGGACACGGCACGTATTGTCAGGAGGTTCCTCTCTCTGTAGCCCTTACCACCGGTAGCTTGAGCCCCGCCCCGCTGCCGGCGGCACCCTAGTTTTAAGTTTTTTACAATATTTATGTTTCTTTTTTATAAATTTATATTTGTGTTGTAAAAAAATTAAAATTAAGAATGTAAATAAATAAATGAGATAATAATAGGTACCTTCTAGATCGACGAGCTTCATCCTCGGCCACACTGCCGCTTAACATCAGGCGAGTTGGTGGTCAATCGTAATCTATCTTACGTAAAAAAAAATCAGAGAAAATGTTTAACGAGCTCCGTCCCCAGCCACACCGTCGCTTAACATCAAGCGCGAGTTGATGGGCAATGGTAGATTTATCTTACGTAAAAAAAACGAACCCTAACGAACTTTTCCCCCTTTTTTTACATTAAGTATATAAATTTGCGGATGTTAAGCGACGGTGTGGTCAAGGGTCACGTTGAGTGATTGGTAATGTGCCGACTTTTGGCTAGTGCTAGGGAGTAACGCTCAACTTTCATAGCATTGCAAAGTTCGCTCGCGCTCTTTTTTATTATGCTTTTTATGTAAAAGTGAGACAAAAGCTCAAATAAGCCTACTTCAAATTGTGATATTTTTAAGTATCTTCAACTTTTGTGTCACTCTCTTAACTGCAGAAAAAGCAAGATAAAACGGGCGCGAGCCTACTTTGCATCGCATAAGACTTGAGCGTAACCCTGCTGTAGTGAAATAGGGTTCACTGAAATTAAAATCATTATTTCATCTCATGTTCATCTTTATTTGAAAATATTTTTCCATAGAATCTTACATTTTAGACAGAAAAGGGCCTCTACAGCACAAGGATGTTATAACGCCACGATTAGACATATTTTTATTTAACAATACATACATGTAAGGTACTTATGAATTTTGATCGAAATTACGACTTACAAATAGATAGGTACAGAATGTATTTTAGTTTCATCATATATAACAGCTACGTGTAAATATATACTATTCGGAATTCGGATATAGAAACGTAGATTCAGATGTTATACTTTTAGTTTCTTACAATGATACATTTTTTTATCTTTATTTGTTACCACGGGGTTTATTTTACAAAAAACAAAACGACACATCCCCTGAAGCAACTTCGTACAACTCACTTACACGCGTAGTTAACTCACGTCTGTAAAAAAACTATCAAATAAGCCAGTAACTTTCAACCGCTGCTTCAGGAGGCTCAAAAACATCTAAAAATAATTAATATACAAAAATAGAAAAAACCAATCGATTCTATCCAAAACCATTACAATTTAAAGTTTTACATTTAAATGTGCCAATTTTTTGTACCTTACTAAAGCATAAAAATAACATCAAAGTATTGCAAAATATTGCTTACACCGAAAATCTACAGCACTTCAATTTAATTCGACCTACATGCACCTACTTGAAATAGCATGGTAAAGGAGCAACAAAAGGTACATACAAAAAATATCTACAAAAACAAAATCAAACAAAACTGCAACTAGTGTGGAACTAGTTTTAAAACCTGCTAATTTCAAATCAGTGCAAGGGTCATCTTATATTTAATATAAATACTTATTTAGATATTATTTTAGAACTACTATTTATTTAACATACATTTAAGTGAAATACCGTACAGTTTTAAAACAATTCCAAAATATAGTTGAAACAGTTATTATTGGTAAATTGTCTTCTCTTATACTTTAGGATAAGAAGTATATAGGCACAAGGTTGCTAAGATAGTTAAGCGCCTTTCACTAAAAGGCAAACATTGGTAATGATCCTAACAAAATAATACAACATGATTCTCAGAAATATCTGAAAGGCTCGTATATAAACTTGGAAAAATCAACACAATAATTAGTGAACTTTTTCTGGCGATTTTTGTGAGACTATGCAAATGCACTCGCAAGTAAATCCAGCATGCATAATTGCATACTACGTTTAAATTATTATTCAATCATTGTCTCACTCTCGCAACTATAGAAAGAGCGAGAAATAAACTACTACCTCCTTGAACTGCTATTGAACGTCATGGTTAGCAATATCAATGTACATTGTCAAAGTAGCAGCGTGTGGATGGTAAATAATAACATATTTCAGCAAAGGGTTTTATGTATTGGCGTCTCCAGTGAGATATGCTCGAAGCTGAAAGAGGGCCCACCATTTAATTTTAACCCTCTAACCCCGTTCAAAAGTACTGTCCTTGACGCTTTGCCTAATAAATAGGCTTAATTTTATGTTTACAAGACTAAAGAGTAAAAAAAAACGATTAACACTCTAAATCAATATACAAGAGAAAGTTTCGCAATGGCAGAATGAGACTTACAAATTGACGTCTGTAATAATTTTACTCTTTATAGTAAATTCTGAGAACCATTCCACTAGTAGAAATAATAGATAATGTAGCCACAAAGCGTTTGTAGACAAAAACTATTCGTAGATTTAGGCCTAAATGAATACAAGTAGGCTAGTAAGCTGGCACCATTAATCTTTCAAAAACAAAATTGAAGTCAATTCTGAAGCCCAAACTAAACTAATTAAAAGAGTTCATCTCGATCGCGCATATCCAGTTCTGAAGATATAAAATGACCGAATGAAGTTATAAAAAAATCGTCATTTTTTAACTAGAAAACAACATCATAAATATTCGACAAAAAAATTCAATTTGATCCAAATCCGTTTTCACGTGAATTTCATACATGAAATCATTTTTGGATTAATCATTTCAAAAAATAATTTTTATATATTTTATTAAAATGAAATTTCCGGCGACGGTCGAACTACAGACTCTTAACCCAAAAAAACGAACGAAATCGTAGTACAATTTTCGATCTTTTTATTTTTATTTAGTGATTTTTAAGAAGTTTCATTAGTTTAGTAGTGTTTTTAGAATCGTCCCTGATATTGTCGAGCCGACACTATGGGTAATTAAGAACTACGATCGGTCCATCATAGATAAAAATTAATTGCCATTGATTTATAAGAGAATTAAACTTTAATAATTTGATTGGTTTTAACCAATTGCTGTTAATCTGTAAATGTTAAAATAATACCATAAATTTAATATAGTAATACTTTGAAATATTTTGTTCGAATTCTTATCACCGTTATTAAGTATTATTGATTATCAGAAATAAATAATTAGTAATCTATTATTTAGTCAAGTGTTTCAACTATTTGCAGTAGAATTTCTGTCTTAAAGCGAAGTCCGGCACGAAGGCTGCTATTGAACAACAATTCGTCTCTTTGCTTCAATAACGTGGTAATAATATTTGATAATGTACGGCAATTTTATTTGTCCAATTAAACGCGGTATTTTTTGTGCGTACAATAACGAATTTATGAGTGAAAAAAGCACAACTGTATCAGACCACATTTTTTATTAAGCAGAGAGATTTGTTTCAACAACAAAATAAAACTAAACTGGTTATCACTCTGGAAGCTCCGCTCGAATTTCAGTGAAAACATCATATCACGACAATATCACTTTTTAGTTGTCTATAATATATAAGTTTGATAACATAGTTTGTAACATTTATCTTACAAATGGGTTTTGCAAGAACAATGTACCCTTGTACCCCTTTTTACAATAGAACCGATTTCTTACCCCTTTTAACCCCTTTTTATAGAGCCGATTTCTTGTTAATGACAAGTTTTCAGAATAGCATATTTGTTATAATTTATAATAAATTGTAAACAAAAATTCGCTTCTCTGTAAAATTTTTTTTTTTAAGATAACACATTATTAAAGCAGAGTGGCGATTTGACATTCTTGCAAGATTAATTAACCGATTCAGTGCCGAAGGCAAGATAGGTGTGTCAAAGCCATCTTTACTGTATGGCTGGTGACAACTGTATTTTTATATGCGTTTTGGAAAATCTTTGTTATTTCATTGTATTTTGAGAGGTCTACCCTAAGTTAATCCAATACTATCATAAAAAAATCATAACAGTGGTGTTAGTTTTTAATTACAACTATATTTTGTAAAACTTAGAGACTAGTGCCATCAAATATTTGTTAGCAGCCACCGACGTAAGTATGTAAAACACGCCACCGCAATGAATCGGTTAACAATTGAAATAGTAGCCTTGAAGATCCCAGCGCAGTTTGAAATTACGAGCAAACTTCTGCTTCCGATTTAGGCGACAGCAAGGAGGGATAATTATTCGCTAAAACCATTGGCCATGCGTTGCGGGTCTCCTTGAAAATTCAACTTTTTTAAATATATAAATACTAATTTGTAATGTTAATTTTTACGCGCTGCGTGCAAATGATTATATAAAATGCCCCAAATCATTGTTATAGGTTATAGTAGCCCAAACAAGTTGAAGTCTGACGCTTTCGGACGACCTTAAAGCTTCTGTAAATCACGAATGATATTTAGAAATGTTGTGACTATCAAGCTAAAGTATCAATTCTCAGTTGAACATTTGCCAAGTAAATTATTATAACATTATTATTGTATCTAAGTTAACATAGATCAATTATCGAAACTGGTATCGAAAAAAAAAAAGCCACAAATGCAGTGGCGGCGGGCAAAGGCGGTGGTGTAACCCCTTCGGTACCACAGAATATGTAATAATATACCCGTCTTAGTCACCCATTAGTATTTTGTAAAAGTTATAGCACAGAAATAAAAATAACAACTTGAATACATCTCAAACGGCGACATACTCGTGTAGGATTTCTCAGTTTCTCAGTTGATTTCTCATTTCTCTCACCTTTAAGAACGAACGGCTGCACGAATTGGACGGTGATCTCCAATGCTTTCAAAGATTTTAAACTTTGAATAAAATTATTTTAAAATCATCATTATCAACCAATGCCTCTCCGCTCTCCGAATCTTATCTTTGAGCCGAGCGGAAAAGCTGTTCTGCTGTTTCTCAGCCAATACTTCTTTCTTCTAACTGCACGTCATTTGTAAGCTCATCAGTTGACCCATGATTGACACGAGTATATCATCGTAACGTATTGAAGTTGTGTTTCTATATAATACTAATTAACACATGAAAACGTTCTTATTCTTTGCCGAGGACGTATTTATACCTACATACGCCCTCAACACAAAATAAGTATAATTTATATAACTTTTGGTTTGTTAATTTTTAAGTTATATTTATATAATTAAATTCCTGGACCTGGACCAGTTACATGTGAAAATTATGAAGGCGCAAAAAAAATAACGGAGGGGGTTATTTTATTTATGTATCGACTAATACATTTATGTGAAGGCGTCAGATTTCGATAATTGACCTGTATGTTTATAGAGTGAAATATATCCGAGCACCTATTATAAGGTGGATGGTATGTAAGGTATGTAATTTAAAACATTCCTTCTGCATTCGAAAGTATGAGTTTTTGTTTTTTAAAAGTTTTTTTTACGTTCATATAAACATAAAAATTGTATTATGTTTACATGAAAGCGATCGAGTAGGTAAAAAATACAAAAACACACTGGCAGCCTTACCAAAAAAACGTTACTTTGATCAACGTCTCAAATTCTGACTTCTTTCCGCAAGTGACATTACGTGTCAGTGAGAAGTTGACAAAATATGTTGGACAGTGCTCAAATTAGACTAATGTTTTTTGGTAAGACCCTAATACCTGCTTGATTTATGGTTTAAGTGAGTGATCGAGAAGAAAAAAATTCACTACGCTCTCAAGTGACAAAAACCATATTTTTTTCTAATTTGCTAAAAACAAATAATTCTTAATTTTGGAAACATATCCACTAATGTTGCGTAACACAAAAACATCCTATAACAAGCTTATAACTTGAATATCGAAGTTATTAAAAAAACTGTTCCCATTTAAGACACTTCATAAACAAACAGAAAAATTACAAATACCGAAAAAACATTATAAATATATAAAAAAAATATAAGCATTCATGCTTATATTTTTTTTATATATTTAGTTTTAGTTTTCAGTGTAGATTCTACAATAAATTTGTGGTCATTTATATTGTATATTTTACAACAGAAATTGAATAGTAACTCTATGGATAAGTAATTTTCATTATAAATCAAACAGACATGTAAAGAAATTAATAATTTCAATTAAGGCGACAGGGTAGTTGGCGTAGCTGTCTCATTCAAGCGCAACACCTTTTACCTTTTTTTATACAAGATAGATTTACGATTGACCACCAACTCGCCTGATGTTAAGCGCCGGTGTGGCCGAGGATGGAGCTTGTCGATCTAGAAGATATTGTATTCACTCTAGCCTTGAAAATTACAAGATTGTAGGCCTCAGGAAACAGAGATGGCGGCAAAGAATTCCATTCCTGTATTATTAAATGTATTTCTGCTAAATATGAGACGTAAACCTCATGACTAACTTTTCGCCACCAAAGATTTTTTTCTCTACATTCATTCAGACTTACAAAGAGTGGAATCGAAAACTTCAGTAAAACGGCGCGTGATGCAAGTGGAAAATATATAGAAAAAAATATGTAATTATGATAATTGTTGTTAAATACTGTTGTGTACACAACGAATGTTCAATGCATCAAGACGAGATAAATTTGGAAATTTCGGGACAATCTTGCTATTAAAATTACAATGCAATAAATTAGTGAAATAGCGTTTTAATGTGTAGAATTTATTGATGATTGTTAAATAATAAAATGTCACTTACAAGATTCACAGGTGAAAGTAGATAATAGTCATAATATGGTCTTCTCTATGTGCCGAAATACGTTTAAATTTTAGTCTTCTAAATCCGTTTCGCAGTGACACGCGTTTCTAATTCCATAAGTTTGTTTGTTGGTTGTTGTTTGTTTCTATCTAATCCCGTGGATATCGCGCCACAATAGGGAATATACATGATTTTTATTTCATAGGAAGAATATATATATATATATATATATATTACATATCCTAAGAAATCTGTCGAAAAACTTTCGAGATTTAACATTTAGTTTTAGGGGAGGGATGCTCTGTCCCTCTCTCGCGAAACAACTCTCTCCCTCTCTGTCTAACATGAAATTAAAATGCTTGTAACTTTCTTACATTTGAAGGTAATTTAGTTTTTGTGGAATGGATCTATGTGATTAACTTTTTTTATGACCAAATAGAAATAAATCATGCATATTCCCTATTGCATAAACAACGATCAATTAATTATCTCCTGAAAAATCACCGAGACCTATAACAAAGTGACAATAAGAACTTGATTGTTCTGTTAAATTTGCTACGTTTATTGTCCGAGTTTAACAAAGACATTTTAGGGATTTATTTTCACTTGAACGCACTCTACAACGACGCTTTAGTGTTTTGGTAACATACTTCACATGTCATTGTAGATCTATGATATTCTACATCTGATATCCGCGAGAGCGAGACAGCTGTAGCCACTCATACTGGCGCTTAAAAAAAGTTTGTAGCAGATAAAGGAAAAAAGGTGTTATTGTTACTATTTCTTAATGGCAACTGCCTTTAAAAATTTTGCTACTTTTTGACCATGACAACTCCACTTTTAAACAAACAAGTATATTATATAATGAAACATATTATTATAAATTAATCATAATATACAAAAACATTAACATATAATTGCGAATGTATAGTGTAATCTTACTCTTATTTCTAAATGTTTTCTATTCCTAAAAATTAAATCGAAAAAATATTACATTTGTAACTTCAAAGAAAAAAATTTACAACCGTTTGTATTTATAATTTAAATTCTTAATTAATTTGTGATATTTTGCACTTTTATCATAGCACAAAATAAACAAAATATCTAAATATTTCACAAGAGATCTATTAACATAAATTGAATGATATAAATAGAAAAACATAATCCCTAATTACATATACGTATATACAGGGTTACTTTAAATTCGTTAAACATCTTAAAACTGTTTCTGTACAACATATGGAACAACTTTTATTTTGAATTTATTCAAAATATGAAGGAATTGTACCATTAATTTATAATAAACTAAATAAACATAAAACTAAAAAGTATAATAACAACAAATTCAAAAATATTACATTGACGTGGCTTAGTACATTTGACTACAATGGAATTGAGAATATGCTAGACAGTTTATTTACATCTTAAAAGAAAAAAAAAATTGCTCTTTACTTTGATTTATCTATATTTTTTTTTGTTTTTGATTGTATTCGTGTAACGCTCATATATATTTTCTCAAAAGTGTTATGCCAAAATTATATATTTTTTGTTTGTTAATGTAGTCTGCGGAATTAAAAGGATGTTACACTAATATAGGAGAAGCCATTGTCTCTGAAATACAGTGAATACTAGTTCAGAGTCAATGGGTTCACAAGTAATTTGTACTAATTCTGTTATGTCAAATAAACTTATTTCTATTGTTTTGTATTTGTATTCTACAACTACAGGTCTAGCGCTAAACTGTGTCTGTTCCTAAGGTATGGTAGCGGTACGGGAGGGGTGTGTTTACAGTACATCAAATGACACGTGACTTCAGTCGGGCGTCAGCATTGATATTACATGTCAGCCTTCAGAAATAGACTCGGTTAAGCTCTAGACCTGTAATAAAAATTCGCAAAAAATATCTCTTCCAAACAATTTTTTTAATGATAAATTATAATATATAGCGTCGCTAATCATTTATGCGTTCAAAAGTGATAGATTTGAAGTTGATCGTTATGCTGCACTGAAACAATCTCTAAGAGTCAACCAATTGATATTAACCCTGTATAAAGGCGAAATACCTCTGACTAATCAAGATAGCTCAGATTATTCATTCAACTGTACTTTTGAAACTGAATAGCTAGTTTGTTAGTTAAACTGTTACATATGGAACATGATGCATTATAGTGCCAGCATGTGAGTATAATAACCTAGAATACTACAATAAGTAATTAATGATTTTCTATCAGCATAGATCACAAAACAATAAATAAATTAACACCATAATTTAACAATAACAAAAAACCAATTTGTTTTTTTTTTTAACTTTGTAAAAGTTAAATTAATAAATGCAGTTGATTTTTCCTTATAGTAATTTTTTACATACACCAGACGACGCACTAAACCCGCTCCGAGGCAGTGAAATTTGAGCCTTACGTATTAATATACTCTGACTATAATAAAATGTCAAACGACAAGACCATTTTTTATTTTTGATACGGAAAAGGTAAACAAAGTGTGCGAAAGACATATTTGTATCTGGAATAACGTGGAAATATCCGTATTTAATTCCGAAACAGAGTGAGATCGACGACAAATGCTAACTAATCAAGTAAACAAAAGTAAGTCTTGTCTAAACAGAGACTATACATCTCTACAGTTTTCGTAAAACTGTATCCACAACTCTACAGTTTTAAACATAATTATTGTTTCGTTAAAAAACTCAAAGTGATAATTATAAAGTAAATATAAAACGTACTAAACGCGAAATTTTAAACTATGGTACTTAATTGACTTTGTATCGATTGTATTTAGATGTGTATTAAGAGCTATTCTGAAGGCACCACTTAAACAATTAAAATGTTTAAAACAACTAAATTAAAAAATCCAACTAAATTCCCATACAATTTTTGTTCCTATTTTAAATTTATTGTGTTTAAGAATTCTAATTAGTTTAGAGGTGTCTTCAGAATTGACCACATTAACTTATAGAAAAGATTTAATAATTAAACTATGGTATATATTATGTAAACTGTGGCGTATGCAGGTGTATTTGTATAGGTATATCATATTAGGACAGAATGCGCTCAGGTAGCTTAAGAAATTTTGTATATTTCTGAGAATGGATAAGTAGATAATATGATATAAGTAATTTTACTATTGTTTTTTGGCTTTTTTAATTCCTGTACTCAACAGACCCTTATTTTAATGACAAAATTAAAATTGTGGCCTTTAAAAATAACGCCTCACCTTCTATTTATCGTAGATCTCTTTCTCTTGCGCAAAGTATTCATTTACATCGAGTAGTCTCTTTCCCCTGTAACTCTGTTGTGTACAAAACAAAGAAAAAATAAATTATAAGTGTTCTTATTAAGGATACATTTGAAATTTTATCATAAGTCATACAATTTAAGGCTCATATTTCAACTGCGATCCCGCTCAGAGCTTTATAAATAACTGATCACACAACAACGCATACAAAACTCCGATATGATGATACGAAGCGAATATAAACATTACAAATAAATTAAAAATATTGCTTACTAATGATAATAATCGTTGATCACAACGACGTCATTACAAACTAACGTTTGGAAATGTCACTGAGGAATCGTACGGCCAACGTCAAGTCTCACTTATTAAGGTGGTACTCCAAGCGATTTCCATAAAAAAAGTTTTTTTTACCAAATTATTGTCGAAAAGTAACTTTTTATTTTTATTTATTTTTTATTCGACGATAGGCTTGCGCTTGACCGTCAACTCACCTGGTGTTAAGCGACAGTTACGATCTACGATGGAGCGCGCTTGCCTAGAAGAAACCTATTCACTCGCGATTTAAAGACACTTAGATTATATCTATTCGGAAAGACCCATTCAGGAAGCGCATAACTTAACTTACAGTTTTACAATGAAGTAACTGCGGTAAGCATTAATATCGGCCTTTACTGGCATCAAACCACATTTATTGAAGAAACAGGTTAAGATTAATAGCAAATATGACCATTAAATATTTATCCATAATTTTTGATAGAAAAAATGAGTAAATTTTGTTATCTGTATCCTGTTTTCTTTGATTTGCCGACAATAAAAACCGATATTAAAGCTAACCACAACTATTTAATCGTAAAACTATACTCTCTTCGACGATTAATTTTATTGTTGTTGTGTGAAAATGTCCTCCAATATTTGATAAAAATACTTTTGTATGGAAATCGAACCTTAAGCGCAAAAAAGTCGAAGCCAAATATGCATTTAAAACTAAATTAAGTTTGACAGACTAAAATTCATGCCACCGTTTTACCACGGTATAAATTACCCCATCACTTGTTCCTTGATGAATAGGTACAGGTGAGCGCACAACTACTCGCCACTGCTGCTCGGAGCAGCGCGCGCCATTCTGGCCCGTATTATCTAGTGATATGGCGAGCGGAGCAGCACGTGCGGCTCCGGACTCGGCCGCCGGCACTTGCGTGGTTCACATACTCACAATAAAACTTGTTTAGGAGTTCCTCCTGCTATCTGCAGAAAACTTTCGGTCGTACCTGTCTTTTACTACGGTAAAAAAGTAGTAAAAAAGTAAACATAGATTTTACGCGGTAGTAAGAACAAGTCAACAGAATTATTACGCGGCAGTAAGAAAAAGTAGATGGAAGTGTTACGCGGCAATAACAAAAAGTCGACACAAGGTTTACGCGGCAGTAAGAAAAGGTAGACACAAGTTTTAAGTGGCAGTAAGAAAAAGTAAAGTTTTACGCAGTATTAAACATAAATTTTACGCGGTAGTAAGGTAGGCAGATTTTGCACATTAGTAAGAAAAAGTAGACACGAATAATGTCAAACTTGATTTAGTTTTTGTCAGTGTCATAATTGGCCAAACACATACTCTCGAAAACGAGAAAAAAAAATTCGTCGACGAAACGTTGACCGAGTCTTCTATCTAATAAGAATAGTTTCTGTTTAACTGTACCCAGCTGGGTACCGTTGAGCTATTAGATGGGTTTGTTTAATTAAGCTTTAGACGCAAAATTGTGTAAAAAATATGATGCTCAAGTTACAATTAAAAGCCTTATTAGAACGCTGTATCCGTTTTCTTGAACACTGATCATTTTTCACTTTTGTAAATCTTGTTTACCTTAACTTAAGATTTTTGTCATATCTAAATCAAATTAAATCACAATTATGATTAAAATAAAAACAAGAATTTAAGTTTTCTTAACTTATTCCTGTTTAGTCTCATACAAGTCCTTAAGGCAACCGCGGAGATCCTGTCGAGCAGCTGCGAACCCGTAATATTATTATCACGCCGGGCTCCTTGTGTCCAGTCCGACTCTGATTATAGGTATTTACCTATATATTCAGAGTTTTTTTTTTTTAAATCGTACTCTAGATATTTGAATAGAAAATGTCAAAACAACAAATACACTTTTGCATTTCAATACTATGTTAATTTATTTATATTTTTCGAGTTAAAAAAACAAACAATTTGTTAAATGATCAGTATTCAAGAAATTAGAATTTAATCCAGGGTTAGCGCAAGGTAACGCGAACCTTTAACTTTTTAATTTAAATATTTTACCCTTACAGTTAGAAAGGAAACACCCAAGTCAATATGCGTTTTGTTCGATAGATGACAAAATACGTTTGTCTCTATATTTGAATACCCGAGGCCGAACGGGAAGCTGACTTTTTCAATCCAGGCTAACCAGCTATTTTAGCAAGTAGCTTAGCTTCGCACAAACAGTAACGAATTAAATTTCATCTAGTTGCGAGCTGGCTGGTTTCACTTGTCTTGCTAGGTAATCAATGACTTACTAGCTTGCAAGTTCATAGCTAGCTTCCTAGCTGATTACTAGTATTGCTAGCTAACTAATATCTTTATGGTTAACCATTAACTTCCCATCTCATTACTAACTTGCTAGCTAATTACTAGCTTGCTAGCTCAAACAATAGCGTGTTAATCTAGTTTGAAAAAGTAACCTCATCACATATACGGCCATCAATACAAAGTAGGTAACAATTCAAACGCTATACAAATAGCTTTCTAGTTTTGTTTTAGGCGAAGGTTGCGTGAAAGGCGAGAACCAGAGAATGGAGAAGCGGCCGAACACTGACTGTATGCTCTTCCATCGGGACTTGCGAACCCATCGAGCTTGTTCTTTCTTTAGTTGTTCGATGCCCTGTCAACAAAATGCAATCTTTAGTAAACTCAGATCGCCCTGCCCTCTACAGCTAAGGCTCGGCACAGCAATGCAATAGAATATCATATTTTGACTTTATTTTACATCTATACAGAAACTTAATAATAAAACAATGAACGTTAACGACAGTAAAAAGGCGGCCTTATCACATAGAGCGATATCTTGCAAGCAACCTTAGGGTGGAAAGAAGTAATAACAGATATTAATAAAAAGGTCGGTGGTGTACAGTATGTTAATATTAAGATACGCATTAATATATAAAAAAATATACAGATATACTTAAATACTAACTAGAGCAATAAACTGATATAAACTAATACATATAGACGAGTATAAATAATTTTTTTTTTTTTTTTATCATCCCTGTTTGCACAAACTGTCCCACTACTAGGCGCGGGCCATCTTCTCATTGTGAGAAGGGAGAACAACTCTTATAGCGATGCAAAGTTCGCTCAGCGCCCGTTTTTATCTTGCTTTTAATGCAATCAAGAGTGTGAGACAAAAGTTCAAATGTGTCTTTTGTGTCTTAATTGCAGAAAAAGCAAGATAAAAACGAGCACTGAGAGAAATTTTGCATCGCTATAAAAGTTGAGAATACGGCTGCAAAATAGGTATCATCCTGGTAGATTTGCATTGCAAAAAAGCACACTTCATACTAGTATGTGACTTGCGAGATACGCGAGTGCGCGGCAATCATAAATTCTGGAATCTTGAAAAAAAATTTACCAAGTGTTTTTTTTTTTTTTAGAACTTATTTTGATTTTATTTGTTTATACCCTTCATATGACCACTTATTAACATGCCCTTGAATGTAGCTAGCGTTCGATCTAGGTCGGCCTGTATTGACGCCATGGTGTTGTATAATATGATACTCACGGTCTCATCGTTCCATATGGCGTGCAGCTGCGTCCCGAGCATGACGGCGGTGAATATGGCGAAGAGCAGCGCTTCAGCGATCAAGAAGAGGAGCAGCACGACCGTCGCCGGCGGCGAGTACGCGCTACAGTCGCGCCACTCGTGCTTGATGCACGTCACGAACTGGTACACCGCGAGACACACCGCGTGGATCGAGATCGCGGCTATGTACAACTGGAAATGTACGCAAAAACGCATGATCAGACTGCCTTGGAAAACGGTCTTGTGTGATTCATACCTTTTACCCGACTGCGTCAAAAGAAGGGTTGTTTTTCGAGTGTATGTATGTTTGCATGTATGTATGTATGTATTTATGTTTCTATATGAGCGCCTACAGCCTAAACGATTTGACCGATTTTGATGTGCGAGGTGTAGTTAGATTCGTATTGATTCCTTATGTATTATTGGCTATAATTTTTTGTAATAATAATAATACACCTCTCGCAACAATAAAAAAATGTTTTTTTTCGTAACCTAAGTGATTTTACTAGAATGAGTCTAAAGAATGCGCATTTATAATATTTTACAGTGATTCTACGCATACTTTCGCAACGGCGTATCAAGCGTAACGAAATCGTAAGTGTAAGTATTAATGAAACTACCATTGCAGTGAACAATAGACTGAATTTATTTATACGTGTGGGTAGAAATGTGCCGTGCACCTACCCACTACTTACATACATCACACTTCCCCCCTTACAAAAAAAATATGATGATTACATACAAAATACCTACAGCTAAAACAATCTACTAGCTTACCGTTTATATACGAATTTATAAGAATTTTATCATTTAAACAAACACTGTACTGTATAGATTAAACTGATAACAAAACAGGAATTTATCAAGCTATGTGGAATATAATATAATTATATTGGTAATGAGCTAAAGTTTGGTATAGGTATTAAACTACAGCTTAAGAACAATATGATACAAAGAATTTACAACACACGAAATATATTTCGATCACCTATTAGTATAAATACAGATAAGTTTGATAACATTCTTAACTGGTGCTTAGTTTCACATATGTATACGTTTGTAGGAACATACTTTGGGTGGGGGGAAGAAAAATATATATTACACAAAAACAAATTTAAACTAATAATATCATTTTTACAGCAGGGCAATACCCAACTGTATTATATATGTCCGCCATAACATTGATTGAAAGAAAAACTTATGAATAAAATTCATATCTTGGTATAAGACACACAATGAGACACGTCGTACTGTAGGCACTATCCATTATACAATTTATAGGTAATAAGTAATAGTAAGGTAATAAGTAGGTAGGTATAATATGTATTTTATAACATTTGCTTATAATCTGGCCTGGTTTTGCGTGGACGGAGTGTCGGGCCAGTGGGCGTACCTTGAGGTGCGCGGGTGCGCGGGGAATGCTGCTCGGGCAGCTGTTCCCGTGGCGAGGCATGCGCGCTTCCGGCCGCGGATGGTGAGCTCGGCGCGGGCGAGCCCTGTGCCGGTGGCTGGTCGCGCGCGCCGCCGCCGCTCGGCGAGCTCGGCGGGCCCGAACCCTCCACCGCCAGTGGCTCGTCTTGGCGTCGTGCGCTCGACGTGCTACCCGTTTCTAGTGCCCACGAATACCGCTTCGATTTATTAAGCATTAGTTGATCGGCATGCCTGGTACTCACAATGTTTCCCGGAGTGGTCACTTTGTAAGTGACCGAGCCCGTACGCTCCGTTACAGTCCCTTCATTCCACTTAGGGCCATATTTTGAAAAATTACGAACCAGCACAGAGTCTCCCGCGGCGAAATCTCGCGGCGTGCCCCCGGCGTGTGCGACTTGTGATCGTTGCGCTGCAGCCATACAATCGGCCGCGCTGGGCGCGCGCAGCTGGTCAAGGCGCGTGCGAAGCCGCCGCCCGAACATAGCTACCGATGGCTCTTTCTGCGTGCTGCTGTGCGAACTGTTACGATATTGCAATAAAAATTTACTAAGGGCGGTCTCTATCTGCTCCCCGTCGGCTGTAGCTTTTTTCATTACCTTTTTGACCGTCTTAACGGCATTCTCGGCTGCTCCGTTACTGGCGGGATGGAATGGTGCTGTCAGGATGTGTTGGATACCATTTTTCTTCAGAAACGTCTCTAATTTGTTGGATGTAAACGGCGGACCTCCGTCTGTGACCATCTGCTTCGCTACACCAAATCTAGCGAACATCTCCCGAAGCTTATCGATCACCGGCTCCGCTGACGTACCCGACGTCATCGCAACCACCTCGATCCACTTTGAATGCGCATCTATGACGACTAAGTAGTGTTTACCGTTGTAATAAAGAAAGTCAGCGTGCAGCCGCGCCCAAGGTTCCTGCGGCCAGGAGTAAGGCGCGGGCGGTAGGTGCGGTGGCGCGTCGCGCGCGGCGCGGCACGCGGTGCACGTGCGCGCCCGCTCCTGCAGCTCCTCCTCCAGTGACGGCCACCAGACGTAGTTTCTGGCAATTTGTTTCATACGCACCATACCCACGTGACCTTCGTGTATATCGTCGATGATACGTTTGCGCAAATTCCTCGGAATGACGACTCTGTAGCCCCATACGATACACCCATGATCGACCAGTAGCGATTCCTTTCGATGAAAATACGGTTTTTCGTTTTCAGTCTCTGTCCGCTCTGGCCATCCGCTGATGATATAACCATATATTTTACTCAACATGGTGTCTTTCATAGTCTCTTTTGCGACGTCCCTGTGACTAAGAGGGAACGTCTCCTCTACATAATGTAAGTACGCCGCTTCCTCTTCGCTGATTGTTGATTTACTCTCGATGACAGCCAGAGGCAAGCGCGATAATCCATCGGCGTTACCGTTTTTAATCGTCGACACGAAGGTTATGTCGAAGTCGTACGCGGCGAGCCGTACCGCGTATCTCTGCAGGCGACTGGCGGCTGTCTGCGGGATCCCGTGTTTGGGACCGAATATGTAGGTGAGCGGTTTGTGGTCACTGCGTAATACAAACTTACGTCCGAACACGTACTGGTGATGCCTCGTGACTCCATATACGATGGCCAGCGCCTCCTTGTCGATTTGACTGTACTTACGTTCGGCTGAGTTGAGCGTGCGCGAAGCACAACACACAATGCGTTCGTTGCCGTCCGGATATACCTGCGCGAGGACAGCTCCCAGCCCGTACTCTGAACTGTCTACAGCGAGAACCAGAGGAAGCTGAGGTTCATAATGTGCCAGAGCCGGGCCACACACCAATTGTTCTTTTATCGTCTCGAACGCCCGCTGACATGCCTCCGTCCACTGCCACCGTGCGCCCTTGGCTAACAGAGAATAAAGTGGGTGCAACGTGGTACTGACATTCTTTAAAAAACGCGAATAGTAATTTACCAACCCTAATACGGCCCGTAATTGTGACACATTTTCAGGCGTTGGTAAACTTGTGATTGCCGCCACTTTATTTTCATCTGTGAATAGCCCGTGTTGATTTATTCTGTAACCTAAATAACAGACTTCATTTTTAAAAAATTCGCACTTGTCGAATTTTATGCGCAAGCCGGCTTCTTGCAATCTAGATAGCACGGCTTTAAGGTTTTTCATGTGCAGTGTCCTATTACATCCCGTAATACATATGTCATCTATAAAACATACTACATTGTCTATACCGCACAATGTTTCCTCTATTAGTTTCTGAAAAATTTCCGGTAAACATTTCAAACCGAATGGCGCTCTTCGGTACATATATACGCCGACGTGTGTCGTTATAGCGGTGAGGGGTTGAGATTCCTCATGTAACATTAATTGTAGGTATGCATTTTTAAGTCTAATTTTGTATACTGCTCCCCTCCACTAAGCGCTGCGAATAACTGTTCGATGCGCGGTAATGGATAATGTACATCTTTTAGCTTCGGATTGACCGTCGTCTTATAATCGCCGCATATGCGGATCGAGCCGTCTCGCTTGATAACAGGTACGATTGGCGTGCCATAGTCTGACCGTTCGACCTTCACTATTACCGACTCAGTTTCTAAGCGTTGTATCTCGCGTTCGACAGGTATCCGCATCGCTAAGGGAATCGGACGAGCTTTGTAAAATATCGGCTCGGTGTCTTTGAGATATAATTTTATTTCTGACTTAAATTTTCCTAATCCGTCTTTAAAAACATCTGGAAATTCTAATTTAAGTTTTGTTACGACGGAATCGCATTTTTCACTTATTTTATGGAGGTTTATCGATTGTATATTTAATTTACGCATCCATAGGCGACCCATTAATGGCTTACCACCTTGCTCGATTATATACAAAGGTAATACAGCTGTCTCGCTTTCCCGCGTCACCGTCACCTCTACGTAACCGAGAGGAACGATGTCACCACCAGAATAAGAGCGAAATTTAACCTCGTCTTTTATTATAATTAAATGGGATAGATGTTCATTATAAAATTGTTTAGACACAGCCGAAATCCTACTGCCGGTATCTACTTCGAACAATACATTTCTATTTTCTATATTAAGTTTTAAATGATACGGATCGTCCTTACGTTTCGTTCCCGTCGCCGCTGCCGCCACTGAGAAATGATACAATCCATCGCTCCCGTCACTTTCTTCATCATTTTCCTCAATATAATTTTGAGATTTTGATGTACCGTAGCTAGAGGTTTTCTCACTTTTAGGACACTTAAGGGCCAAATGCCCCTTTTTACCGCACTTATTACACGAATAAAACCTATATCGACACTTCGTTGCTGCGTGTTGATCTTTCCCACATCGCCAGCAAGCGGGACTGCGTCCTCGCACGTAGCCCGCAGCCGCAGCCGCCGCCACCCGATGCAGCCCGTCTCCGCTTTGCCCGTGTCGAGAGTCTCCAGAGCCCATCGCGTCCAGCACGGTGCTGCCCACGACCGCCGTTCCGGCGTGGCGCTCCGCTGCTTCTAATGCGAGGGCTAATTCTACTGCCTTCTGGTAGCTCAGCGTAGGTTCGGCGAACAGGCGTGATCGCATCTCCTCGCTTCGTAGGCCCGACACAAACTGATCCCTCAGATTCTCCTCTAGTGACCCACCAAAATTACAGTGAGTCGCGAGGTGCTTCAAGGCTTGTAGAAATGTGCCGACACTTTCACTATCCGCCTGTCGCCTCTGCCGAAATATGTGTCGCTCGGCGATCTCCGACCGCTTCGGTTCCAGATGGTCGCGTACCAAAGTCACCAGTTCTTCAAATGTCTTCTCTTCTGGGTGCTTCGGCGAACACAGGTCACACATGAGGTCGTACGTAGCCGCGCCGACATGTGTAACCAACGTGGCGACTCGTAGCTCGGACTTGATTTCATTTAGCAAAATGAACTGTTGTACGAGTCGCACATACGCACACCAATTCCCCCGCCCATTTAGGTCGAATTCGTATAACTTCCCGAACGGCATTTCACTTAATTTCGGCAAAATTACAACTTGACTGCGCCAATGTAAGTATTAATGAAACTACCATTGCAGTGAACAATAGACTGAATTTATTTATACGTGTGGGTAGAAATGTGCCGTGCACCTACCCACTACTTACATACATCACAGTAAGCTAGACTGCATAATTCTCTTTTCTGCAGTCGGCAATTTAATTTTCTTTTAAATTATATTTTTTTAGGATTTCGTAGTCAATATATTTCAGGTAACTCGCCTCAGATGGTCAATCGTAGATCTATCAAACATAAAAAATCGCTAGCCATGCATTTCAACAATAGGTACATACATACATATATAATATACAATATTATAAATATGGCGATATTGAAATATGTTGTAATGTAATATAAAATCATAAGTGTATATTAATCGTTATGATGTATCATACGAGTAAGTCACAAACGATTAATATACTCTTAAGGCTGGAAAACGCTGGATGCAAGCCACATTAAACTGTTTTTTTTTTAGAAATCTATGAAATGAGATCGTCTTCCTACGCTGCTCTTGCCGTGGCGTGGTCTCCACTTTTCAACCCCATCGGCCATCAATTCTGCGAGCTTATGCGCCTGCCAATTTAACTTGCTAATCTCGGTGACTTTCGTACGTCTCCGGATCTCTTCATTTCTTATTCGACCAAGGAGAGATTCCGAGCAACTTCAAAGCACGTTGTGTGCCATTGAACTCTCTTATCAGGCCTTTAAGTGAATGACTACAGACTACGTGTGTACGGTCTTGGACCACCCTTATTCATGACATCAAAAGAGCTACCGACAAAAATGTAAGCGATAACATACACGAAACAGGTCTAAGTTTGAAATTAGCTTGTTGGTGACGACGGCGCATACGAGAATGCAAACAAATCGATGTCCACGAAATCCCATTGAAAATTCCTATTCAACTCTATTTTTAAAAGCAAATATAACGGCTACAATAAACAACCGAGAACCTAAAATCGATGAATCATTCAAAACCAAAAATAGAATCATTGCCGCTCATAGCACAAAGCGATATTTCATAACATTGGATAATTTCAAATAATTGGAACGGAAGTTAAAGAACGACATGGCGACTTTTAAATAATAAATGAATCGGCAACACTGCGGTTACATACCTAACTCTTAAGTAACCATATGAGACGTTTTGAACGAGGCTGTCTTTTTCCGGTACCGAGTTTGAAACACACTGGTGTATTCATATTCATATATTTATTGGTAAAAATATTTTACGCGTCAATTAGCAATACGAAAAAAAAACATAATTACAATCATGGTAATAGCACGCTACAAATAATAATAAGCTCCGCTGCCGGCGGCTCCCTAGTTTAAAAGATTTTTATACTATTCATATTTTATACTAGCTGCCCGCCGCGACTTCGTATGCGTAAGAAAATCGTTCATGTCACGCTCCTACCCGCACTCAATTCACCCCCGCCAAGCTAATGCTCCAGTACCACATCTGCCCTGCTCGTGTTTCGCTCCTAGCTCAATCTCGTCGAACTGCCGTCCTACTTCAACCAAACTTCTGACCCAATCTATTAATGTCGAGTCAGTGGTCAAACGTAGATTTATGTATTTGAATAAAACTAACTCCCATCCCTTTTTCGCCCCGCTCCTACCCTGCTCCCAATGGGCTCCCAAACTGTTCCTGTTCTGCTCTTCCCGATCTCATATCACTCTCATACCATCCACCCTACACTCACTCGCGATTCTGCCTCGCACCTGTCCCACTCCCACTTTGTTCTCGTTCTGCTTTCACCTCGCTCCCATCCCTTTCCGTTCCGCTCTTGTCTTGTTCTCGCCTCGCTCCGTTCACTCCTTGCTTTTCTCCCGCTTTTACCTCGTTCCCACCGCACTCCCACCTGACTCCTGTTCTGCTTTTGTTTCGTTTCCACCTTGCTCCCTGCTCTGGTTTGTTGCTCCCTTTTCACTCCCACTTCAATCCTGCTCCACACTCACCCCCTCCCAGCGTAATCGCACCCCTCCCGCTGTAATCCCATTCACTCTGACATCGCTCACGCCTCACTCCCGCACCACATTATCTTCCACCTCGCTTATTTTATCCCGTTCTCATCCCGCTCCCGTGACGCTCTAATCCATCACATTAATGCTTCACTCTCGCCAGCTCTGCTCCCTCCTTCTCCGCTCCCACCCATTCAACCCTGGAACTTTCGTATAATCTTTTAACTCCCCTCTCCCCGTGTGTAACGCTCAATTTATCCCTATTGCAAAACTGTAATGGCAATATTCATTGATCTAAGCCTTCCTTTCATGTCCCTATCATTAAAACGTAATTTTTTTGGCTATTTTTTTACACCTTGGGTTACATTATTGAAGTTTTAGTAGGGATCCCTATTTTTTTCTTTTACTAAATATAAACTATAAAAAAACATAAAAATCGGCCACGCCGTTCTTGAGTTATAAATGTTGTTGTTTTTGTACAAACTATCCCACTGTTGGGCGCGTGCCATCTGCTCATTGTGAGAAGGGAATATAATAATTATATCAATAATTAAACAACTCGGCTTTAAACAACTCGTGAAAGTCATAAAAAGACTGGTTAATAAGCCATTTAGGTAGTGGCCACGAGGTGTATTCACTAATGGAACTCTTGTAGGTCCAGTAGAATAAATATTAGCTGTCAAAAATGCACAAAATGGTCAATTTTTCACCTTTGACGGGCTGTATTACGCACACATATCTGTGACAATAAAATTATATATTGAACCTGAGTCTTATTTTAAGAGACCTATTTAACGATACCCCACACGATGGGGTAGGGTTGAAATAAAAAATCCCTTTCATCCATTCTTTATATGTTCGTATATGTATTTTTTAAATTTGACTATGTCATTTTGTAGCGGTTCAAAGAACACATCGACATGCCAAATTTTATTTAGGTAGGGCTGATAGTCTCTGAGTAAAATGACTGTGACATACAGACGAACAAGGCAATGAACATTATAAGGGTTCCTCGTAGTTACTACAGAACCCTAAAAATGTTAATACAATTAAAAAATATACATACCGTGAAGAGCACGAAATATTTCTGGTTATTCTCTCCAACACAATTGTTGACCCAAGGGCAATGGTGGTCCATCTTTCGGATGCACCGCTGGCATACGGAGCAATGATGAGCGCGCTCTGGCTTGATACTGCAGCATTTCGTGCACTTGAAGATAACCTGGCCTTCACGGAAACTCATCTGCTTTATTAGCTCTTTGGTCGCGTTGCCTTTGGGCACGGCACCCTGGAATGTCACATGGATTTATAAGATAACGAACTGAAACAATAAAGGTGTATGCCCACTATAACGTGCCATACCATGACCGTAATAGGAACGTGTCAGGCACGGAAAACAACACGATACGCTCTACTATGCGGTGACGGTGGCGGTGCTGGTCGCTGACGGGACGGTCTAGTGGGCATAGTCTCATACTTTTCAATACAATAAATATTTTTTTGTCTGACACGTTCCTATTTATGGTCATAGTATGGCACGTTATAGTGGGCAGACACCTTAAAGCATCACCCTCATTTGAAAAGTGTCTCAATTCGATCCTGAGGTGATTATATTAAATAGCTAAAAAAATATTCTTTTATTTCCATAAGTGAAAATGTATCAAATAAAATGCATAAAAAATAATTTTAATTTCTCACGCATAATTTATGATAACAAACAGATGCGCTGGCAATAAGATGTCATTATGTCAAATAATTTGATGTTGATTGTCCAGTTGACATTTCTTTGTTTACATTGCCATATGACGTTATTACGTCATACGGTCATATATGCCACTATATTATTAAATAGCGGCTTCCGTTTTACTTAATGAAAGAACAAATAAAACAAGTGAAAACATAAAAGTTTTCATTAATTGCAAAAATGTTGTCATTTTATGAACTGAAACTGCACTGTATCATTTTCCAACTCCTTTTTTCTTATAGAAAGAAAAATATCCTATTGGGAACTTAGGGTTCCTATTTCAATTCAAACAACATTCAATATTCAAAAAATCTATTGTTAGTCGACCGGTCCAAAACGATCACCCCATGCCTATGCGCGGGCGCAGCTCTAATTAGCTTGTGTGTATGTGCGCGCGCAGACCACTCGAGGCATTCCGTCAAGATGGTGTTCAGTGATATTTCTTGTACGAGTATCTTATTAATTGTGATAACTGTGATTAAACCCTTAAGTGAGAAGGGTCCTGTTGTTTATAGTCCACGGGAGGAGAAGAATCGACGAGACATATAATTGAGAGGGAACTATTTTCCCTCTTAACACTATCTATGGATATAATAAATCTGTGACGGGCCAAAAGTTGTAATTAAATATTTTTGGAACAAAACGTGAGGTATATTACTACCGACATAGAAGCCAAAACAGCATTCAATTCAATTACTTAGCCCAATTACTTTAATTACATTACATTAGAATTGGTATTTCCTATGTAAGAGCATTGCAGGAATAATATGACATGCCAAAAAGAGTGAGTTTCTTTTGTCTCCTACTTTCCAAAATGTATTCTTATCATTGACAGACCGTAAATTACCACCCATTTCTCGTTGAAATGCCAAAATCCGTAATCAGCGATATCGATCCACATTCCTGTTGCGTACTGCATAAGAATGGAATTCGTTGCCGCCATCTCTGTTTCCTGAGACCTACATTTCAAGGCTAGAGTGAATAGATATCTTCTAGATCGACGAGCTCCATCCTCGGCCACACCGTCGCTTAACATCAGGCGAGTTGGTGGTCAATCGTAGATCTATAATGTATAAAAAGAATTGTTGACTATAGCAAGTTATATAGAAACATACAAACACTACTAACCCTCCTTCTCGGGCAGTCGGATAGTAACGAGCATTAATGTTTCACAGTTGGCGGTTAGGTCAATCGAACTGTTTTGTCCCTGTTTTCAGTTAAAATAACCTTGGCTAACTGATTTTGCGTCAGTTTTTTGTTTGAAAAATTGAATTGCTAAGTTTCATTTGTACTCATACCTACACCATAATTTATTATGCTTAAAACATTCCAATTTCTATTAATTACGAAAATTAGGCAAGTACCTTATTTGTCGCTTGTTCTACGTGGTCTATTTTCCTATTAACTTTAATTTTCATGTATTTAAATGTTGATGGTCATTTTTTATTCATACATCATTATGTAGCCACGAACTAATAAAATGTTTGCTATGTGAAACAAATAGGTGATAGAAT
The DNA here is from genome assembly GCA_947563715.1 of Lycia hirtaria. Lineage (NCBI taxonomy): Eukaryota > Metazoa > Arthropoda > Insecta > Lepidoptera > Geometridae > Lycia > Lycia hirtaria. The sequence continues at coordinate 20,102,321 of OX387386.1, forward strand.
AGATATATAGATAGATAAACTCTTTATTGTATACACCATAATTACCGTAATTACCATACTTGTATAATTAACAAGAGAGAGCTTACACGCTAGCGAAAACAACAGGCGTCCTTATCGCTAAAAGCGATCTCTTCCAGGCAACCTTGCAAATACATATCATCATCATTCACGTTCGCATAGACTCACTCAGTCTATTGCCGCCAGTCTCAGTCTGTGGCCAGCCCTAGTGTTAGAGTTATGAAAAACGCTGAATTTACTGGCAAAAGATCGTGCGACAACATTTCTTTTGAAATTAAACAATGTGTACAGGATTTATCGCATATTTCTCACGAGTTCATGTACTTAATCACAGACTGATTTACTCACGTAAAAACAAAAATATATCAGCAGCTTACCGGATCAGTGAACATGGTCCGCAGATGCGACGCGAAGGCCAAGAAAGCCAGACTCTGGAACACTATGATGTTAACGTAGCTGTAGACCGGATACGTAGAGATACCAGGCAACAGCATTACCATCATCACCACAAATTCCGCGTACATTATCAGCAGCCATGTCAGCACGGCGCATATTATCCCACAGATGTCCTGACGATAAATACGACAACTTATAGTATTATCCCGCAGATGTTCTGAGGATAAATACGACAACTTATTGTATTATCCCGCAGATGTTCTGAGGATAAATACGACAACTTATAGTATTATCCCGCAGATGTCCTGACGATAAATACGACAACTTATAGTATTATCCCGCAGATGTTCTGAGGATAAATACGACAACTTATTGTATTATCCCGCAGATGTTCTGAGGATAAATACGACAACTTATAGTATTATTCCGCAGATGTGTTGACGACAAATACGACAACTTATACCGCAGTTGTTCTGACTTCTGAGGATAAATACAACAACTTATAGTATTATCCCGCAGATGTTCTGACGATAAATACGACAAGTTATTGTATTACCCCTTAGATGGCACGACGATAACCAGTAGAAATATTTTATTTAAACGTTTTATCTGTCTGTTCAACCTTTTCACCTACTATTGATAAATAATATAGGTTACTTTTCGTGCACACCATGCTTAACAATTGTATTAGCTCATATTACATAGAAGGAATACATTCACACTTTCAATTGTGTTTATTACAGAATTAACTTTTATCCACAGAAAAACTGAAAAACATATAGAGTTAGACTAACTGTTCGATACTGTATTATTGCATTGTCACCAAAATTATACCTATGTTTACGAAGTCTCAGCATTATTAGACTACTGGAAGTATCATAAATATAGTTACCAATATTATAATATCTGACACCTGCCCGTACAAATACCGCGTTAACTTAAACAAAGGATTTAAAAAGCATTTTTATATTTTTAATGACTTCTCTGACATGAATTACATATGCCATGATTTTTCTACTTCTACTGCAGGCGTTCGGCTATTTCGGCAGAGCCTATCAAAATATTAAAGATATGACGTTTCATTTCTTTAATATCGATTCAGTTGCTTTAATATCAATGAAAACCGTGATTTGTAACTGAATAATATATCAACACAGAATGCCAGTATGTATTGGTTAAATGTCCATAATCAATCACTAACAGCAACATCTATAACAGCAATGAACGTCAAGGTCATTCCTCTATAGTTTTAAATTTTTTCGACAACTTGTCAAAGACAACTGTTGTGATCTAGATGTAGACATAGAGACATCGTTACGATAGGTGTTATGTGTACTCCCAGTAACCACGTGGCTGGACTATAGGGATTTCAATGCCCAGAAGTCCCGTGTGACGCACAAACATATATATAATTCATATAAATATTATTTGTAGTAAAATATCTTTAAAATCATCATCAAACCATCATTCCTTACATTGTAATACTAAATTCATATGTGTCGCTCAAGAAAAAGGCAATAACTGTCCATCATGTTACTATAGTTTTATTTTTCAACCGACTTCAAAAAAGGAGGAGGTTCTCAATTCGACTGCATTTTTTTTAATGTTTGTTACCACATAACTTTCGACTGGGTGAACCGATTATAATGATAATTTTTTTATTTGAAAGCTGGTGCTTCCCTTTTGGTCGCATTTCAATTTGGTCCAGTTCTGACAATGGCATCCATGAGAAGTCGGTTGCTTCAGTTTTTTAAACTATAATTTTAGTATCTTCGCTACCAATATAAACAGGAAAACACAATAATTACAAGAGACACAGCCATAGAGATTTTTGTCTAACACTGAAGATCCCTGAAGCTTTGCAACTAACCACAAGGTTTGCACTGAGTGCACCATGTACGAGTACAAAGTGATTGACTTGTTTTTTAATGTTCGTGACTGTGGTTCGTGACGTGGTCATTCAATGTTTCTACGTTAATGATATGTACCTTTATGCACCAAGCTTTCCCGCCACAGCATTTATTATGCATATCCTTGTCGGGCCGCGACAGAACCAAGCACTCCGGGTCGGTTTGATACTGGCTGTCCATGTCATCATCTTCCGAGCTTTCGTAGAATTCGCGTATCATTGATCCTTAGATAACGGAGCTGAAACTACAAAGTCTATGAGTAAAGTCTATCTAGGGTGTACTCTCTGAGTTTGATTTTGAGGATTTCATTTTTAGTGTTTTTATTTGCATAGCAGTTGTCGCTTTGCTTTTTGAGGTCTAGGAAGTTAGCGTAAGTAGCTGCGCAGTAACGCATCAGTTGCGAAAATAGAGTAGTCTACCCTCTTTGGTAACTAGTCACAAAGCAAGATATTTTATTCTTTTTTGGCAACTGGTTGCAAATCTCAGTTGCCAATACGGCCGGAAGGATATTTTAGGTGTATGAGGTACGCAGATTCCAACGAAAAGAGCATCGCCGTCCCGCCCCGCATCTCTTTACTGAGCAGTATTTGTTAACTCAGTCCCGCTACTAATGCCTGTAATCGGAGACCTCAAAAATCTTTGCCACAACTATTCCCCGCACAGCACTAATATAAACGCACCTTAACATAGTTAATACTAATTTTATAATTTGTTATCATTCATTATTTGAGTCAAATTTACGTTACTCAGGACTGCATAGTAATTATAAAAAAGAATAACCTTTTGCCAATGAAAATAATATATTCATTAGTCTATTCTAGACGCGAGGGCGAGGGGGGTAGCGATGGGTCGAAATTCGTCATTAAAGTTATAATTACAAATATGCATGTAACTAACAATGGTACATAAATTACATAATTGACGCGGCTGTCCCGACGATGACAAAATCCAAATGATGCAATCGCAAATAAACGCTAGCTTTGTAGTTTTGTGTGTCTAACATTAACGAGGTCAGTTTTTTACCCAACTATCTCGAAAGAAGTTATAAACGTACTCATTTACCAGACTGCACAAGACGGTATAATTTTTCGGGTGTTTGTATATGTCTATGTTACATCTCATTTCTTAAATTGGAAGGCCAATTATGATTCACGAGGTGTCATCATTTCATGTTTACTTCTTGAGTGAGTGAAGTGAGTGTTAGGCTACTTTTTGTCAATAACAATAATAAAACTTTCTCACAAAATAAAAATAGCATAAATAAAAATTACATTTCGCAGTCGGGCATTTTGTTTTTTCTATAACTTGTTGTGTTTATACGCTACTAGCTACGCCCAACAGGAAATTCTTGAATTTTTCCATTACCTGTTAAATAGTTGATTCCTGTTTTACGTCATTGTCTTACTAAATTCCATTGCTATCGTTAAATTTTTTTATATCAATGTTAGGTAATAAACAGACAGACTCATTGACATGGATGTGAATGGATTCTTATTTCCCCGCTACGCATAGACGACTTGATGGATTTTGTTGGGCAAGACGTCGTTACATTCATCTTTATTCTCATGTTATAAGTTGTATTTAAAATTCACAGCTACCAAATTATAAAAAAAAAAAATAGCAAAATTTCCAAGCAAAATTTTTGAGAAAATGACATAACAGCGCAAAGAAACAAGCGCAATGCATAGAGCATTGCTTGCAAACAGAATATAATTTCTAAGCACAACATTGTTATATCAGCGCAAAGTAACTATGCATAGACACAGAATATAATTTCCAGGGACAAAATTATGTCATATCAGCACAAAATAATTAGCGCAATACATAGACATAGAATATAATTTCCAGGCACAAAATTATGTCATATCAGCGCAATGTATAGGCGCAGAATTTAAGTTCTGCACAAGCAAGATGCTTAACATCAGGCGCGAGATTTGCTCATCTCGTCATACAGTTTCATAATACAAAACTCAATAGCATTCATTCGCACTTGCAGATATTTACAGTAGAATACAACCAAGTTTCCAAATAACACTAAACGCATAAAAAAGTCTCCTACAACACATATGATCTAGTTTCAACCACTGCTACTCAATGGAGACCAATATCTGCTATATATTAATACAAATCATTAACTTTATTTATGAATTTTGGCACAAATATACTTTAGGAACTGCAGAAAGACATAGGCTATATATTATTATTAACATTGTTTTTCATCACTACATGGGTGAAACCGCGGGTCGTAGCTAGTAAGAAGAATATAGTTAATACAATTCACTAAAGTTTGTGAGTCCTACATCGACGAATTTGCATACTTGCACTTTGTGTTAGTTTGTGCCTATGTGAACACGCAGTAAGCAAATTGCACTCACGCATACATCTTGTTGCGTACTGCACAGGAATGGAATTCTTTGCCGCCATCTTTGTTTCTTCTGAGACCTATAATCTTGGAATTTTCAAGGCTAGAGTGAATAGATATCTTCTAGATTGACAAGCTCCATCAGGCACACCATCGCTTGACATCAGGCGAGTTGGTGGTCAATCATAGATCTATCTTGCATAAAAAAAATATACACAAGCTGTCCCAACATACATGATCACTCACACATACACAAACTAGGCCAACATACGTGATTCCTCCTCTTTCTCTTTCATTGGTCTGCTATATATTTATAACTAGTTCTATAAAAGCGAAAGCAACTCTTGACTCTCTGTTAAGTACCTTTCCATGACCAAATCACTGAACGGATTATAACAAAATATGGTACAGAGATAGCCAACAGTACCTGGAGATGGAGACATTCACTATATTTCATCCTTATCATTCACCATAGTTTTTCATCACAATATGGGTGGGCAAGTATCTATATAATGCAATAGGCTAACAAGATTGTATATCAGTACTTTAAGGCTGCTTTTCTATGGAAGTTAAGCAGAGCATCTGTGCATGAATTGATCAATGACAATGTTTGAATTCCCCACAATATCTCAAATTTCAAGCATTATTACTACAGTTCACATGAAAGGCAACCTAACTGATAGAATATACAGTGGCCTAGTCACTATCTAACAAACTATAATGTTAGTGCTCTAGAACAGAACATTGATTTATCATAAAACATCCACTTACAATTACTTGCCATTTAATTGAAAAAATAAATAAATTAAAAAAAAACATTACACTCTGCAAAAACTAAAAATATATAATTAGAGCAAATTAAAACACTACAGAGTCCAAAGTTATTAAAAAAAAATGTGACCATTTCTGAGAAACCAACTGTATTATAAAATAACATCAGGAGAGATAAGAATCAGTAAAGGAATTACAGAATACATCCAATGAAAATTTAAATTAACAATTAAGTTTTACATGAGAAACATTCTTTTTAGAATGGTAAAAAACAAGAAAAATTGCAATTAAGTGTCATATAAACAAAACAAGACCAAATAATAATTGCATGCCAGCATGCAATTTAATAAAACACTTTCTAAGTGCATTCTAATATGACATTGACACCAAAATTTTAATGAGAACTAAAAACTATAACTTGTGCTAAATTACTTATAAAATACTTACCCGTAAGTTTTTAACAATATCACTCACCTTTTAAAAAGTATTTAAGCTTCAACAGACCAGAATCGGAACCAAGGGATATAATTGAAGGTTTTCATATCATATTTAGTCTTGGAAAATATACCCTCTACAAGACTTCAAAATACTAAAGCCTTATACCAGCACCACTATACCTAGAACAGATAAGTATTACTTTTCAACTATTTTTACACTTATAATGCCTCATTTACATACGGTATTATGTTTTACGAAGGATAACTTATAAATTACGATTGCCACTACAATGTACAAGCATGGTTAATGACAGATATACTTAAAAGAACGACAAGATTGTTGCATTTGTAACGACCTGACCACTTCTGACTATTATTGGTGTGTGTTGAAAAAAACCTATGCGCATGCGTAATAAAGCGGAAACATAATGTTGATAATGTTGATATTGCATAGGCATCATGATTTGTTCAAAGTACCGTTTGACTTTCGGTTCATCTGCGAGCATGTACATTGTAAACTATTATATGTGATATTAATTAGAAAAAATATGAAACTGAAACGTAACGCAAAAATTTAGTTAGCACGGCAATGAAGCGCGAATCATGAGGAAGACTCATCGAATGGACATAGTATTCTTACCTCAAATGCTTACAAGGCGAGTGTAAATTGTCTGAAGTTTTAGCCACGTAATAATGGTTCCTTGGTACTTTAATGATCAATTATAAGTACAGTTTTAACATACACACTTTGTAATCAATATTACGAATAAAAAATCTCATTTTCTCTACTCTTTCAATGCAAGCAACCATTATTTGCACAGATTATACACATTCGATATAATCGTGATTTTGTTGAATGAAACTGACAGCTATTAAATGACATTGACATAAGTTTTAGTTTATTCTATTTATTTATTACACGTTTAAGCCACATAATAATAATATTTACAAACTTAATGAGACCGCTACCAGTTGGCAACGTACCCAAAAGTTTTAGTTAGCGGTTCATTTCTACAATTTAGAGACAGAAGTAATTTTGCTATCACTTTGCTTTTTGTGTATTACATTAGATATATATATTACGTACTGTCAGCGTGGGTAACTTTACACACACTTTTCCATATTTTGGACGATATCAGAGTATTAATTATTATTATTTATTATTATTTGTATGAGTCTAATAGTATTTTACTTATTTAAGCGTGTTCTTTCGTGGTCAATTTTAGTCCAATAGTATAGAAAATATTTAAGAAAATTGCGTTTAAATGGCTTGTCAAAGTTAAACGCTAATGTGGGTAAATTGACTCCCGTTCATTTCGATAGCGAAAAATCTTCATAAACGGTGATTTACGTAAGTTAGGTATGATTTATTTTACTTTTTTGATGTAAAAATCATAGATCCATCAAATTAAATCAATTTGTAATATTCAATCATGTTTATTTTCATGGAAAATGCCATTTAAAAACATTGAACTACAAGCGAGCGGAAAAAATAAAATAGTTTAATTGCATATTTTTTACTAATGAAATAATTTCTTAAAAATCAAATAAAGCCAAAAAATTCTACAATCATTCGAGTTCATGAATGACCTCATTAGCAAAATATAAGTTCTAAAATTAATAGTGAGTAATATCAAATTTAAAAAGATTCACCCCATTCCATGAACTGCATACCTATTGTTTTCTTTATGTTTCTTGAGTTCTCTTTTGTTTGGTTTTTAGAAGACTAGTTTTCGGGTATGTACTAACTAAAAACAATTTTAAAAAATCGGTCAAGTGCATGTTGGGCCACGTATAATGTAGGGTTTTATAGTTCCTCACAATGTATGTCTATGTCAATATTATGCGAATTTAAAATAGTGTTGTTTGATACTAAAAATATTCTAATTATGCTAAGTTGATCAACTATTACTCGTTAACTTGTAAAACCTACTTACTTGTGATATTTTTCCTTACAATTTCGTTAGGGAAATTAAATGCTGGATTTTTTCAGCATACCTATTCTTCTTCGTCTTAGTAATGTGTTGTTGCTTTGTGTTATTTTCATAAACTTGTGTTATTTTGAACATTGCTACAAAAATTGTGGTGTTTTATTCATTTAGTGTTCGATAAAGTGCGTGAGTAAGTGAAATAAAGCAGTAAAACGTGACATTTTACGTTGTCGGCAAAACTCCATGGAAGCTTCTAGTAAAGTCACCACCATTTTACTGAAGCAGGACACGACTTATAAATTGACTGTATACGTGACTTATATTGTGACTAGAACATTTATAACTTGTTTTATTCAAGAAACTTGAAAAAATCCTAATATTGACACTGGCAAATGCTTTAATGCGGGTCTAATACAAAAAAGAAGAAGAAAAAGACTTCTTGACGTATTAATTTGACGCAATAGATTTGACGTGGTACAAATCGATGGAACACCGTCAACGGTAACAAGTACTGCCACTATACAAGTTATATCCCGATTTTCGTGGTTTCTCGGCCTGTGTGGGGTGAACGAGGAGTTTAGTGTAATGTGATGAACTTCGAGGTCCGTGAAAAAATATTAAGACAAAATTGTTTTACCGTACAATTCACATTATTTTAAACCTATAATAATATAAAGTGAAATATTTTCAGGGTTTATTCAGAGCCAAAACATGTATTCCATCCAAACAGATGTATATTCCAAATATTCATATATTCCTTTTTTTTTATACAAGATCTACGATTGACCACCAACTCGTCTGATGTTAAGCGACGGTGTGGCCGAGGATGGATAGATCGACGAGTGATCTAGAGGATATCTATTCACTCTAGCCTTGAAAATTCCAAGATTGTAGGTCTCAGGAAACAGATATGGCGTTATATATTCATATAACGTTCCCTGTTATATTATATTGGGGATATCATCCTTTAAAGTAGCGAGGGAAATCTTGGAAAATCAAGGTTTCATGCTATATTTTCGGGGAATCAAAAATTTGAATTGGCAGTAGTCATAGTATACCCTTCCCCACCCCTTGGCCCCTTCACCTCTCAAGGCCCTAAAGAACAGTGCTGCCGATTCTAGATCTACATCCCGATTTTCAGGGTTTCGGAAGGTAGTGTGGGGTGAGCACTTTTTTACTGAAGATAAAATTTTGAAAAAAATTTACTTCAAAAAAATGTAATGAACTGGAAAAGGAGAAATAAGAACCGCTGTTAGATAATTCTGAAAAATTCAATCAAAACTGCGTCTACAGAAGTAGATCTGTAACGTATCCCAACAATTTTTTGATATCGGTGCCAGGTCACTATCATCAACTTTAAGTTTTAGATAGGCACCGACCTGAAAACATAGTTGAGGTACGTACAGACCTAATTCGGTAAACACCGTTTTGATTTATTTTATCAGCATATTATGCAACAGCTGTTGTTATTTCTCCCTTTTCAAATCATTGAATGGTTTTAAATTTGATTCAATTTTGTTAAATTACTTTTTTTTTGGTATTTACTAGTATTACTTGAAAATAAAAAATATTTCACTGAACTTCACTAGGTATGTTCGTTTAATTATCAAAAACACTTCACCACTACAGTTAAACTCAAGTTTTGAGATAAAAAATATACCAGATCCTTTTACATAAACGTCAGAACGTTAATATGTTAAAATTTTAATACAATATCATGAAAAGTACTAAACCGATTTGGATAAAACTTGCACTTATTCCTAAGTTGAACTATACCTAATATACTTATAAGAATATTTTTTGCAATCAGACATACTTTTTGAAATATGCGTGGACAAACATACTAATATACATAGACTTATGAAATTTGGCATAATATATATGCTTAGAAGCTGGTTTATACTAACACATTCATGTGGAAATTGTGCAATTCTAACAATATTACATACCTACACATCGAATTGACAATCTCCTTTTTTTGTCGATTAAAAATACCATAAAATATACTGTTCGTACATCTATCGTGCCGTGCACGTATTTATGTGATTATAGCACCCCCTCCCCCACCACCCACCAGTTATTTGATGAAGAAATTTATTTTTCGTGATAGGAATTTATAATAGGGAATTTGCAGGGTTTTGGAGAGGGAAGTCGAGATTAAGTTTCGGGAATCGAAAATTTTGGTTTGGCAGCACTGCTCAAGTGCTCAAGAAGTAAATCAATATTCAATAATGTAGTGTCTTGTCTTCTCAATTTATTTTTTCTCATGGTTTAATACTTGGTTTTTGTCCGTTTTACTGTACTAGTTTTTTATGTTTAAACTGGTGAATTATACAAAAATCATATTCAACTATATGAACTAGCACATCTGGATCTGGAACTCAGTTTTAAAACGTGTAGTAGCTGATTGGAAGAACATCATGCCTCCAGTGAGTACTTTACGTGTTTTTCAAAATAACTAAAAATGTATTAATTTCGCATGAAGTAAAGATTTTCTACGATATTTTTGTTCATAATAAAGTGAAAAATCACATAGAATAGGTAAATTAAATTATACAGGCAGTTTACCTGAGGTGGTAGTACTACCCCTTGACAGTTCCAACTGCCAAGCAGTAATGTGCAAACATTACTATGTTCCAGTTTGTATGCCAATTTTTCCAACACAATGGGATAGAATCTTTGTGGAATATTGATTCACCGCCATTTTAATTTTGAAACTTTTCGCGCTCGAAAAAAGCAGTGCACATTATGGTTATGGGACACATACATGAAAATAATATGGTACCCTAAAATTCCACAATCCTGATATATTTGGATGTATTGATTGCCTCAAAGCTTTTTTAATTACTGGTATTATAATAACTTTAAGTTAAAGTACTAAAAACTGTAAGTTTAAAGTCCATAGTCAAGAAAGTAAAGGGCTTTTACCAAGATCTATCATTTTGTATCATTCAAACACATTTTGTATAAAGACACATATTAATTATTTACATAACGAACTATTTTAACTCTGGTCCTTATTTGTCTCAGTGAAGCATAAATTGTTGGTGGTTGATTGCATAAACCCTACCACAGAAATTCAGGGTCTCTTGACCCAAGCGATTACGTATGTATAGCTCAGTGTTGTAATTATTAATAATGTTAATAATTCCACCTCTGATCATCAGAGTTTCAGAGCTATGTTATCTTTTAAATTCCGAAACACATCTAGCCATTTTAGAGTCATTATTACCAAATATCAAAATAAAAAATCTATAAAGAGGTTATAATAATGTAATATAAAGTAAAAGCATGGTAAATCTCAGTTCTCAGCACTTTCGAGGATAAGACACAACCCTTTTAGTATCCTGGCCTTATATATCTTGTAGTTGCACTTTCTAAATGCGCAGGATGGCATTGTCGCTGTTCTTAAGCCACAACACGCGTCTAACAGCGTTGCCCTACGAGTTGGGCCACCCCTCCGCACCTTAACCTTATGCTATTTATTTTCGTCACCAAACTATTTTGTCAAACTCTATACTTTATAAAAACATAATGTACGTTTTATTAATTGAATTAACTCTTATGAATACAGAATAATATGCGTTTCATAATAAATTATAGAAGGTCAAAAAGTCTGAGGAAAAATGTAATGAGTTACCATACCTATGTATTTTTTTATGAAGATTTTTTACGAAATGTCTTTTAATTGAAGAGTCCGTAGTCCGACCATCGTCCATCTCGCTCACACATAACAAAAACATATAAACATATAACAACATTTAGACAACATTTTTTTGAACATATAAAATGACTGATTGAACTTATAAAAAAATCGTCTTTTGTAAAACTAGAAATTAAAATCATAAATATACGAGATTTTTTTAAATTTGATTGAAATTTTTATACATAAAAATAATTTTTGCTGCAATAATTTATTTATGAAAATTAACTTGAATCAAATTGAAATTGTTGTCGAATATTTGTGATGTAGTTTTCTAATTTTACAACCGTCAGTTGTTTAGTCATTTAATATCTTAAAAAAAAGAAATTTTTATTTAGAAACACCAACAGTATACATATTACATAACATAAGACTTAGTAGCTAATCTCTAATATTATTATAGATTCTGATATGAATACTCTTAAAAGGTGTCTACATCATTCTTTGTTGATAAAACTAAGACTATATTCATTTAAAACGAAAACCTATAGGATGATAGAACAGTGATATAACCTATTGCTTTAAAAAATGTGGGTATGCGCGAGCGAGACTGACGAAGGGCGGACTACGGACTCTGAAACAAGTTTTATGAAATCCAAAAGGAGACTAAAAATTATAGAGATTTACTACGGTAACATGACCCGCCCCTTCAAATTATTGTTTTAATGTGTGTTGTCACATCCTTACGAAAAAGTTTGTATGGTAAGTATTCGTCTTCGGTAGCAGGCCGGGAGCGGTCTGAGACAGTCAAGTTGTTGATTCTACGTCACTCAGTAACACGAAAGTACTGATCGCAAGACGAGTTACCCAGTCATAGAACAGTCAAGAAAAAAAATTATGCGGAGTCAGGTGATTCTGAAAATGACACATCAAGCTTCTATGACAGCGATGAGCAAAATTTTAGTTCCAGTGTCAATAGAGATCATTAAGATTTTTTTTATTGCCCGAGCAGTAAGAATAATGATTAATGCTCTATACCATTTGGATCATAACATTTATAGGTACGGTTTTTTATGATAATTAAGACTTATTTTTGTAAAGAATTTTGATGTAGTAACTAAAAGTAAAATGTGTTACAAATACATTAAAAAGGTTTTATTTTATTGAAATCGTTAACGTGCAAAATATTAGAGTAAATTTAATTTTAATATTTGTACACAATAATATTTATTCATAGTTTTTGTGGAATCAGTACTCGTAAAATCTCACTTGTTATTAAAAAAAGTTTTTCGGTTTTTCGTAACCTCCAATGAAGTTTGTCATAATTAACTCGTGATTTTAGAAAAAATAAAATAATGTTAGAATTATTGTAACGGATGTGCATTTATAATATTTTACAATGATTTAACCCACTCTCTCACCAAAACAAAAACGTACACTCAACAGCGTATCAAGCATAACAAAATTGTAAGTTAGACTTAAAAAAAAAATTACGAATAACTACCTAGTTAGATTTCAAAAACTTCTTTTCTACAGTCGGGTATTTTGTTTTTCTATTAATATAGATACTTGTTTTCTTACATGGTACGGGACCTTAAAAAGGTATATTTATAGAATGTTTTTAAAAAAAGAAAACAATTTGCGCGCGCATATTGATTATAACGTTTTAAGAGAACTGTCGCGCGCAACCTTCCAAGTCAGTGTGTGGTTCGACTCATAGAGTAACTTATGGTTCCACTACCATACATATATCATGTAGTGTTTGTATTTCATTCCATTTTCTTTTCTTTAGTGCATTTAGTGTTTTCGTAGTTTATGAATTTCAGTAAGTATTATTGCTTTTTTCCCCGCTTTTTCAACTCTAGAAAAACGAGATAAAAGCTAAAACGAGCTAACTAATAATTAGAGCTTATATTATTAGTCCTAAAATTTATGCAAGGCTTAAAATAAAAGGAAAACGCACTGTTTTTCCGTTCAATTATTATTTTTCTATTGAATTATAAAGTACATAAAATAATATTACATATGAAATAGATATATAATCTAGCAAATGACTCCAGAGCTTTGCTGGCACATGCGTATTGCGCACTCATTTTCAAATTTCCAGATCTAGAAATTCATGATTAATATACCCAGTAGTAGACCATATGAAAGACTTTCATTCAAAAATATTTTAAACACTCTGTACTTGCAACTTTTCGAGACATAGCGGTAAATATGTAAAACATTCGAATTGTTATGGTACAGAGGTCATTGACCTTTTTCAAAGTGATCTTAACAAATTCTACTCGTGAAGCGATCTTCTTTTATATTATAACATTAGCTACAGAACTCTAACGTAATATGTGTGTTTCGACACGGTCTTGGCCACTTATTTTTAACCCGCGACCCAAAAAGAAGGATGTTATAAGTTTTGTTGTATGTATATATATATATATCAGTGAGTTTGTCTGTGGCATCGTGCCTCTCAAACGGATGGATCGATTTTTATCTAGTTTTTTTGTTTAAAAGAGGATTTCATCCAGAATTAGCTGTGGTTATTTGAGTTTGGTCGGGGTTTTTTGAGTTTGTATTTTGACGCATAAACTTCTACAATTACATTACGCATATACAGGTTCAGTCTCAGTTCAGTCGCACCGGCAAGCGCAGCATAGGAAGACCAGCCACGAGATGGACAGATGACTTCTTACAAGTGGCGGGAAGACACTAGATGCAAGCCTCTTCCAATCGGTCATTTTGGAAGTCCATGGGCGAGGCATATGTTCTGCTGAGATGATGATGAGGTTCAGTTTTATCCCACCGTTCATCTTACACAGTCTATTACTGATGTTATTATTCATCATCATCATCTCAGCCAATCAAATCAGCTGGATGAAAGCCGCTTCCAATCGGTCTTTTTGGAAATCCATGGGGGAAGCCTATGTCCAGCAGTGGACTTATTATGGCTGACATGATGATGATCTCAGCCACAAGAAGTCCACTGCTGGACATAGGCTTCCCCCATGGATTTCCAAAAAGACCAATTGGATGCAGCTTGCATCCAGCGTCTTCCACTTGTATGATATCTTCTGTCCATCTTGTGGCTGGTCTTCCTACGCTGCGCTTGCTGGTTCGTGGTCTCCATTGCGAGCAGTCTCCGTCGGCCGTCAGTTCTAGGTGCTATGTGCCCTGCCCACTGCCACTTCAACTTCAATAATGTTATTGTTACAGCCTCAGAAAGGAAAAGCCCCTACGAAAGGCGCCAAGCAGATTCTAACGGAAAATGCAGCCACCGTCAGCTTTTATAGAAACATGGCCCTTGGTTCCACATTATTTTACGGCATCTTCATGACCATCCTGTATCCAGACGATATATCCATGTGGATTATTGTAAGTATTTTTCATTATCTAATTCGTAAATTACAGGGCTTGTCGCTCTGTAATATAATACCTTTAAACGAGCAATTCTTGTATATATATAATCTGAATCTCGGAAACGGATCCAGCGATTTTAAAGAAATTTGGTTGTAGTTAGATTAGGAGACGATAAATCGATCTTGCTACGTTTCATTTTTAGTGAACCCGGGTTTGGTAGTATTTTCAGTCATAAAAAACCGGAGTGGAGCTCGGTCGCCCAGGTACTGATATTTAAAATCAAACGTCTCTATTAAGCAGTGAATTGCTTAACAGGGTTTCAAACTATTGGTTTTGGGTTTTATTAGATTGCTATAGCTGCATGAGGATTATCTCAAATAGTTTAAATAAAAAAAAAAAAATATAATCTAATATAAAATAATCATACAATTGGAGCTGGTTACTAAATTATACAAAGTAACGTTTACAAAGTTTTTTTGGTTATCTTGCAATTATCTCCTTTCTAAGAAAAAAAAAAACCGGGAAAAAGATTATAACTACGATTATAAATAAAAAGATCGTAACTACGATTGTGATCGATACTTACCGAGACCACATTACCTGTTACTCGCTGAGCGTCTCGATAGCGTGTGTTAACAAAGTACACGTCCATCTAGTGTGCTTGACAGACAACATCAGTAAATTATTTCATTGTGAATTGACAAAACGTTTGTGCCTACCCGTTACAAAATGTTTGTGCCTACCCGGCACAAACATTTTGTAACGGCTGTGACGTGAACTTTCGATATTGACATTGTCTGTCGAGCACACTAGATGGCGGTGTACTTTGAAAATACACTCTATCGAGGCGCGAGGCGAGTAACATGTAGTGTGGTCTCTGTAAGTAACGATTACAAGCTTTACTTTCATATATTATTTATAGCCGTTTCAATAAATTTTGAAAGATCTACGGTTACCTTGGGGTACGAATGTAGATCATCGTTTGGATAAAAACATTACAAGTAAGCTAAAAATTAAAAAACCCCCGATTTAAAAAAGTTCTGAACCGATTTTGATGAAACATATGAACCATCTCGATCAAATACTCTTTCAATAAAAAACTATCAAAATGATGCCAATCATAGGTCTGAAATCGATATTTATACACAGATGCACACGTCAAACTTATAACTCCCCTTTTTTTGGGTCGGAGGTTGTAAATCATAATATGATTTATTTTTCTAAAGATTATATCATAATCATTAGAAAAATTGCATACTATATTATATATACTATATTAACTGTCTGACTATAGTTATATGTACATAACATATCATTTAGATGTCTAAAGGTGGGTACAGACTGGTGAAACGTAACATGAAATGTATCAGTCTACCTTTCATTTCATGTTCGGTGCAAGCGTGGTCGCATAGCGCGCTTTTACCGCGCATTCACTACAACCCTCCCGCGTGTGTTTGTTACCTTTCATGATACATTGCAGCAATATATACGGCAAATTCTTTCATTTCATGTTACGTTTCACCCACAGATCATAAAACAAGGGAGATAAGCCTTGTTCACTATAATGTTTGAAACCCGGTGTCGCCGTGCTTCCCCCACCCATTTAACTAACACAAACACAAAAACTGTAAATATAGCAAACATCTCCCCGATTGTCACGCACACTAAAAATGTTGTTGAAAGTCAATTGGTCAGTTAATTGCACACATACAAAAACAAGGCGGTGCATCGACGTGTAGCTATGAGCTCAGAATACAAACACTTAGACAAATAGAGATGTAAACTACTGATCGATAGATAAAATTCGATGAAATTGGCTCATCATTATTATGCATGGTATAAACAACTGTCAAATAAAATTAAAACATTATTTTAAATAACTATATTTCTAAATTAATTTGCATTTTTTTACTAGTGATTAAGTTTGTGCTTGAATCAGCTTCACTTGAGGTTAAGCAAAGCTCAATATTATACTTCCAGTCATCCTTGGATAATATTTTAGCGTCAAAAAATTCTAAACGTTTTTCTTATTTTGTTATAAATACACAACCTTCTGTTTTTAGTTTTTAAACTTAGGTATTAAATATTTAATTGTATGAATAAACGTAAATAAAACTAAACTAAAACAACCTAAATAACTTAAATAATATACAAATACTACTAGATAAAAATAACCTATGCAACTTAAATAAACGACTAGTTCTACGAACAGTAGACCTCGCGAGAAAACTTATATGCAGCTCATTTTGAGTCATCTGTATATAAAACCTACATAAACTTGACTTAGGAGGCCGTTTATAAATTTTGAACGATTTCTTAATTTTAAGCTTGCGTTCTACAAAAGTATTAAACACAATAAAATGTACGAAAACTCCACAATACCCCACAGCTATGCTACGCCGCTTTCTTTTTTTGAGAAGACATATCATAATAACTGGTTTTAAAATGAATACAAAAAATAAGATAATATGTTTAGATGCCCTTAGTTAAAAAACAATGTATATTCTTATAAAACAAATAATATGTTTATAATCCATTATTATATATTACATATAATCCATCCAAGCATTAATCCATTGTTCTTTTGTTATTGAATCCTTTGGAAAGCTGAGATTATTTAACAAAATAATAATATTTTAATATATTAGATATACGCACAAATAACAACAAGATTGAATACGAAACGTAAAAAATATCGACAACCACAAAACCCACAGTACATCTCTATTTTACGGACGCTACGTGCATGCGCACCATGATAATCTATGTTAGTGAAAGTATCACTCGAATGCTTATCCATTGCAGCGTAAGAATAGTCTATTCATTGAATGCCTGATTTTAAACAAGCAATGTAACTGCACTTTGTATTTCATATCACTAAAGCATAGCCATATGGACGTTTATGCATTGGAAAGTTCCTTAGGTTGTGCATTTGTAATATTTTATTAAATTTAAACTAAAAACATAAATATTACAGTACTTACGTGTGAAATGAGATTCCATCTTTGACATAATTCACTTTGCGACTAGAGTTTTTGCAAACAACTACGGAACAACAAGGCATTTTGTTAAAATAATCCACTAAAACGGAGATGTGAGAACACGACAACGTGCAGACCGACTGAATACAGAAACGTCCATCAAGTGCATTTTGCACCGCATGCGTTCCGACGGGCCGCGCCTACTCACCATATCTCCCTTGTTTTATGATCTGTGGTTTCACCAGTCTGTACCTTTACGAATACAAAGGGGCACGCAGACGTACGCGGGAGGTTCGTAGTGAATGCACGGTAAGAGCGCGAGAAATTGTTGCAAAGTCTGTTACCTTTCATGATACATTACAGCAATGTGTATTGTGTACGGTAAATCATACTTTCATTGCATGATACATTTCATGTTACGTTTCACCAGTCTGTACCCACCTTAATAATGTGTGAATATGAATGGGGTATGTAAACTAATTTTAACGCATTTATTTTGTTTTATCAAAGATTTTACTATTTTTACTGATCAATTTCGATATTTTTGTGAGTGATGTCGTTTTTAGGGTTCCGTAGTAAACAAGGAGCCCTTATAGTTTCGCCAACACTCTGCTCTTCATTTCGAATATAAGGTACGTTGACAAGACAGGCTTTAATGTCGAATAACATGTATTCAAGACTCACTTAAAGCGATAACATAAGACAAAACAAGACACAAAAGATTTAAGACTATAGATCTAGACTCTAGACAGGACTGAAGATCCAATATACAAGACGTTACACAATTTGAAAATGGCAAATGCACTAACCGCACGAGTAGACAGCCCCGTGAGGGAAAAAGAAGAAAAAAATACGACATGGTTCAATACAAATGTTAAAATAGAAAGCGATTTTTTTATTTATTGACTGCACGGAAAACGATTCTCCCTAGGGACGAAAAGTAGTGTTTCGTCCCTGTTTACTCGTACAGGCAACTTCCAGCGTACTTTGCGAGTATAAGAAAAAAATAATTAAGTAGATTTTTTTTTTATCCAAGGACGAGGTATATGTTTAGGCCTTTTTGTGGCCGAGATGATGAGTGTATTATGTAGAGTATGTAGAGAGATGAAGTGTATTATTTTAAATCTCGTTTTAATTATGTGTTGTGTTTTGTTCCAGGTATTGAACGTTTTGACTATAGTTATCCACATAGGTTGCTACCAAATGATGAGATACATCAGCCGTCCAACATACTCCGACAACTCGCAGCTCGTCGACCCAGGGCTGGACCTCAACATGGAAGGAGGCATGGGAGAGTAAGTAATAAATAATTTATCGTTTTAATGATTTTGAGTCGTCCTGTGTGATTACGACAAGAGGCATTCTATTTCGTGATCGTCAGTAGAAGAAACTATGAAGATAAACGTATGCGATTAATATTAGTTAACGAAATGTCACGTGACGGTACGTCACAGTTAAAAAACGAAAGTAAACAACATTTGGATTTGAATTTAATTCAACCTGAATAAATCGCAGCGCAATGTGGATAGTCGATATATTTTATTTTACATTTGTCACGTTATTTCATTTCGTGTTGTAGAAATTCAGAATATTTTCTATTAATTTATTATTTAATTGTTTAAGATTTACGAATTATTTTGAATCTACATTTCACCTGTCATTCATTGTATGCCTTTTACTGTAGATGTAAAATACATACAATGAAAGGTTTTACCTACTTATAAAAGCTCATTAAGCGCATGTTAAACAGGGGTTTGTTCCGTTTTAGCGCGTGACAGTTCCCGCCTGACAGAAGGTGACAAGTCCTTCTTCTTTTTTGTATTGGACCCGCATTAAAGCATTTGCCAGTGTCAAGTATTAGCATTTTTTCAAGTTTCTTGAATAAAACAAGTTGTAAATGTTCTAGTCACAATCTAAGTCACGTATACAGTCAATTTATAAGTCGAGTCCTGCTTCAGTAAAGTGGCGGCGACTTTACTAGAAGCTTCTATGGAGTTTTGCCGACAACGTAAAATCACACGTTTTACTGCTTTATTTCACTTGCCCACACTCACGCACTTTATCGAACACTTAATGAATAAAACACCACCATTTTTATAGCATTAATGTTCAAAATAACACAAGCTTAGGAAAATAAAACAAAACAACAACACGTTACTAAGACGTTCCCGCCAAAAACCCCTGACAAGTCCTTATTCAGTTAATAAGATTTTAACATGCCTTTATAAGTTACACGTTACACTGTTAATGTCATTGAAATATAAAACCATTTTTTTTTTCTATTTCAGGCATATCAAAGACATCGTGATCCTAGTTTCCATCACTCATGTCCTTACAGTGATATCCAGTTATTTTTGGCTTCTGCTACTTCTGCTACCTTTGAGAGCGTTCTGGCTTCTTTGGACCAACTTCCTAGGTCCGTGGTTCTTCCAACAAGCACCAGAAGATACCGAGCAGGATGAGAAGAAACGGAAAAAAATGGAACGAAAAATGAAGCGTTATCAGCAATAATTTTATTTTTATTTTTTTTATTTTGTTAATTTAGGAAGGAGAGCTCGTCAGCCAGCTGAATTAGGTTGTATTAAACTGTATTAAACTAAATTAATTTGTCACTGTCAAACACTAGCTGTCAGCAGGGCGATGTGACGTGAGAGTAGGACGCGGATATAGTGGTTCTGTCACATTTATACTTCTAACGGTGGGCATAGTGATGTACCACTCTGATATCGATATAATTAATACGATAAAAATACCTAATTTAAAAAAAAAACAACTCACTAAAATGGTTAAATGTAATCGTTTAAGTAATTCAATCAATACGATGAAATTTTAAATTGATCGCGGGACCTGTTAAAATAAACACGCTTTATTTTTTACGATATTGTAACTTGTACTCCGCGGACAGTTCAGTCGTACAGTTATGTCGGCTCCGAGAAACAAGAATCCTAGTCCGGAGCCTGAAGCACTTTTTTTTAACTATAACATGTAAATTTTGAGGCAATAAACAATTTTGAATTTTGAGTTATTGGTAGTTACTATTTATCTCTTCAGGATAACCATCGCCCTGTTTGCAGTTCTTTCTGTTTAAAAACTTGTTATAATCGAACAAGAAGAGTATGTAATTGTTTGAAAGTATAATTTATGTATAAAGCTATCTGAAAGCTTCAGATTTCTACCCTAATTATTATGGGTCCAAGAATGTATCTAAATGTAATAGAAGACCTAAGGTCCAGCTTTCCGATCTACGTTTTGTTAAATTTTTACTTTGTAAAACCGAATGAATTAACTAGCTGGGTGCCGTGCTGGGAAGGCCCATATTTGTGATCAATTTTTAATATAGGTTTTTAAGGAAACAGATTTCCTCAAGCACTGAAGTCGGCAAGACCGTCATCGGCTTATGATAATTATTTGGATTGTTTTTGGTGTAGTAGTTTTTATATGTTTCTGTTGTAATTTAAAAGGTATTTCCCCTTAAAGACATTATTATCAGAAGCAGTAGTTTTCGTTATAATTCATTTATTATTATTTTTTATTTATTCTCAGTGTAAGCTTCTTTGGCCCTGGGAAGTAAGGACACTTATGGACTTAACACTAGACCGACAGTATAATCCTTGTCTTATAATATGGCAGAACGTCTCAAGGTGTAGATGTTGAATCGAACAAAGCTTTTAATAGATTTTGTTGTTCTTCATATATGCATATTTAGTCTGTATTTGCCTTTGCTTTGTCTTGCAAATAAATCAATCAGTATAATTGCGAGAAATGAAACAATACTTACATTTTGGAAAATTGCTTTGCGAACTGAAAACCTGTAGTGACAGTACACCGCAGGCGCACACCAATCCCTTAACTATGTAAACATGACGTCAAAAGTCGTTATGTGCAAGTAAGAGTAACCTCAGCTGTGCGGACGTGTGTCTGTGTGTGATTATTTCAACAATACTCAATAGAAATAGTGGTGTTGGATATGCGGATATTGTTCAAACGTTCCAGTGTTCCAGTGTTTCTTTTATGTCAGTATATATAACCGGTCGCTCTATGGTCGCATTAATCTCTTATAAACATCGATTTCCATAGACGTTCTGTCATATCATTAGCCCTCACTCTTACGCATATAGTCGTGTCAAGTGTCATCTCTTTGTCATGGCATCGTGTATACAGCAGGATTCTCTTTTGTGTCTTACTTATTTCTGTACATGCGCTAACCGGTAAACAAGTACATATTTTGATTTCGTTGCAAGCATGTCTGCCATACGTCGAAGTCGTATGGCAGACTTGCTCGCGACGATTTGTCTGATTGGTTGGGTTGTTGTTTGACACGTCCCGTCGACGGCTGATTGGTTGTTGTTTGACATTTGTTTGCAATGGTCATACAGACGCCCTTTCGCGCAGTTTCCTCGCGATCTTTACAGAAATGGGATAAAGGCAAGTGTATGCATGCGGCTTTCCTCGTAGAGTAGAGTGAAGTCGAAGGATCGCAATATATATTTATCGTCTGATTGTCTGTCTTTTGGAGTGCTTACTGTGTTGTAAGTATATCTTTTAGTTTACACTAAAGAAGTATTTTTATTAACTTAGAGAAACGTTGAGTGCTTATTTTTCATACAACAGAAAACAACATTACGCCATGGCTCCTATTTTTTAATATTTTTTGAAGTTATATTAAAACAAACAAAATAATAATTACAAGATTTTCTATTCATAGCTGTACACAAAAAGGATTGAAATTTGTTTAAGCGTTAACTCTGGTGTGTGTGTGTGTGACTCACTAGTAATCAGCTAACGCCTGATGGAAATATCAAAGCCCTAGAGTATATACCTACAGCTAACCGTGCCCTAACGCCTAATGTAATTATCAAAGCAGAGTACAGGTACTCTAGGCACTGGCGCACTGCCTAGCGGTGCCCTAACCCCTACAGATAGTTTAAGGAGTTTCCATATAAGGATTTAGGGAGATAGGAAAATATAGCCGTCTCAGTTCTAGAACTACTAAACCAATTTGAAAAACATAATTGCTCCTTCGTCCATCTATCTATAGATCTACCGCTTAACTGAGTCTGTTCCTGGGGTATGGCAGCGGTACGGGAGGGGTTATATTACGTCAGTCGGGCGTCAACATTGCTATTACATCGAACCCTCCCGTACCGCTCCCATACCTCAGGAACAGGCTCAGTTAAGCGGTTTTACTTATAGTTATTGAAATGTTAAACAATAATTTAGTATTATGTTTATTGCCATTATATTTTTATATCTTGGCATTATAATTATTTTAAATATACATGCAAACTCATAATTACATCAGTTAAATATTATGTAAACCGAAAATTACCTCACGATATATCTCGTGTGGATCCGTGGGCTATCGATGGCCGTTTCCACCTACTTCCACAATTCGTAGGTGATATTTTTCTCCGTTGGGAAGACTTATACTTCCTTTTCTTACATTTTCCTAACTCCTCATATGCAAGTGTTTACATTGAGCTTAGTTCAATATACTTGCATGGAGATTGCGAGATATCTGTCGCTAGAAAACCTGACAACAAACGAAAGCTGCCAAGAACGGAACGGATCATTATGGTGAAATGTGCACGAAAATAGTTGAAATAGTTTTCACTGCTAACCAGGCAGGGTCTTGTGACCGATCGCTGAAGGTGTTAGAACTAGGTGTCTTGGGAGTGGGAAGAGCGATGGCAAATAGCGCCCAGCGGAAACTATTGGAAAGGGGGGAGGCTGAACTCTGGGACTCCTTGGACTGAACTGCTCAGGCCAGTCTTCTAGTGATCCGATTTCCGGAGCATACACCGGGCTGATGACGTTCTCTACAGATTTTGGTGACTGGCTGATGACAATGGAATGAACGTTTTCGCGTTGATCCAGGCCAATGCTTTTTTAGTAGTACGAGGAATCCTTATTGTTTTTTGAAAGGACAAGCGTACCTCAACGATTCTCTTTGATTTACTAATTTTTATTTTGTCAAATTTAGTTTAGTCTTCATCCAAATTTAGTTTATTTTATACAATTATTAACGTAAATTTTATTTGTGCAAATTGAGTTACTAAAGCGGAGACTAAAGGAGTCGTCTCCGCTTGAGTGAAAAACGAATGTAACTGCATACACTGGAATTATCTTTCTCCATCAGGCAAAATAGTATCCTGTTTGCAGTTATTTCTATAAAAAATCAAATATTCGAACAGCAAGACAAGTTTGAAAATATCATTTTTGTATAAATAAGTAATATTTTTTGTATAATAGACAAGTACCTACGTTAGAAAAGTTCAGCTTTCTAACTGACTTGTTCATGTTATTTTGTTAATAGGTATAAGTAAAATAAACGGGTGCCGTACTGTAAGGGGTCATTGTACTTATTATAAAAAATATTTACTATGTCCTCGACTGGCGGGGACATTGATTGACATTGATTGCACTGACGTCCCTCTTGGATGCATACCACTATGCATCCAAGAGGGACGTCAGTGCAGGTACCTTGTCGCGTCCACTCAAATAAATCCTCGGCGGGATCTCGAATGCATTATCAAAATAAGTTTAATCTCATAAAGGCCCTGGAAAGTACGGACCTACATTATGCACACTTGACACGATCACTGACAGAAGTCTCTCTTACCTTTCTTCTGTTGAAATTATGACTACTAATTTTCATATATTGCTTACGGATTTACGGTCTTACCGAAATACGCTACTCAAATTTGAGCAATGCTCAAAATATTTTGTCAACTTCTCGCTGACATTTAATGACACTTGCGGAAAGTTACGGAGAATTTGAGACGTTGATCAAAGTTAAGTAACGTTTGTCAGTGAGGCCGTTACTGTAACAAGGTGTCTTTCGGCAGATATATGATACGACTGAGCTTATCTATGTGCAGATGTTTCATCAAACAAAGCTTAACGATTTTTGTTGTTCTCTATTAAAATTTCGTAAAGAGTTTGAGTTTGCCTTAAGAATTCGCTCAACGCGCGCATCACAATCTTTTTTAACATATAATATCATTGAGTAGGGATATTAAAAAAGTAAGAGGCCAATTTGATTATTTGGATAAATAGCAGAAATATTAAAAATAGCTTTTCTTTGATATCTTTTAAATTGGCTGAGGAGATGGAAAATATATGTTTTTTTCACTATTCCGTCGGCAGTATAAACGATAATCTGATTAAAACTTATTTTTAAATGTTTCTTCTATCTAAATAAACAAATAGGCCCCTTACTTTCCTAATATCCCTACTCAGTGATTTTATATGTTTAAAAATGTTGCGATGCGCGAGAGAGATAGGTGCACGTGTTGACCTGTATTTGCCGTTGCGTTGACGCTCTCGCACATACGGCCGTGGTGTCGAGTGGCATTACCCTGAAATGTCAGTTATCGTGTAATACAGCAGGATCTGTTTGATATCTACGAATATCTGTAAATGTTTAGCTTATGGGTCGTCCATTAATCACTTCAGCCTTGAAAAAGGAGAGGAGGACGGTTTTCGGAAAAATCACGTTATATTATAAGGCCTACCCCTTATAATATAACGTGTACAAAGGAGGGGGTGACTGACAAGATTTTTCTTGACGGTGGAGGGAAGGGGTTGCTCAAAACCTAACCACGTATCATCAGGGGAAAGGAGGGGCTTAAAAAGTTGCTAAAAACGTCACGTGATTGATGGATGATCCCTTCTGTGTGTTTTGTGTAGGTAGTGTGCGTGCGACATTCCTCACTAGAGTGAAGTCATACGAATATAACTACATTAAACGTGCGTATTGGCTTCGTATTCTTCTAAAATACTAAACCAATAAGCATTTATGTACAATTAATTATAATGCATATTTTCTTCAAATTTGTTGTACTTGTATATCTTTTAGTATATACTAAGGACGTAAAGCTTATTAATTTAAAAGGCACTTGGGGCTATGAACTGTGTTCTGATCTTTACCTCTTTTTTTGAAGTTATATCTAACAAAACTTGATAAATAGCTAAAATGCAAGCTTACTCGTTGCCGGAAAACGTGAAAATCCATACACATAATTTTCTTCTTTAGATAAATGCACGCTCTACGATCCTCTTGTATTTGATAATAATTCATATTCAACCTTTAGTAAAAAAAATGGCACTATGATATTGTCATAAATTTTAGAATAAATAGCATCCAGCAATATTTTATCATATTATTGTGACAGGCATAAGGCTCCGACTCCATTACGATGCGTGAAGTGAAGATTAGCATTATAATAATTATGTGTCCATGCGAAGTTGTACACTTCTTCCACTACGCGCCGCCACTTACGCGTCGAGCTAGAGCTCGACATCTCAATTTTTAACCGACTTTTAAAAGAAGGAGGATCTCAATTCGACTGTTTTTTTATGTTTGTTACCACATAACTACAGAGTTGACACTTATAAATAGATTTGAATAAAATATTTTTTTTTGTTTTGAAAGGATTAATATACCATTAGGTTGGTACCATAGTAATTTCATCAAAACCGTTCAGTACTTTGGTTTTTAAAACAAAATTGCCCATTTTGAAGTCAGTTTTTCAACTTAATTATGGTCACTCAGAATGAGATCAGCTCGAGAAGTGTAAGGAATCTCGCTATTCTCTCCGTTCAACTTTACCCACCGCAGCTAAGTGGAAACGAGAGAAATAAAAGTTTATAAAAACCGACTTCAAAATACGCAATTGGTTTACTTAGATGATATATTTTTCCAGTTATTTTGTAACTAAACCAAAGCACTAAACCGATTTTGATGATAAAATTTATATGGGACCACCTAGAAAGAAACAATTTTTTTTTTTCAAATCGATCGAGGTTTTTTCGAGTAATCGGGGTACATACATAAAAAAAATAAAAAAAGATTTGAAGAATTAAGAACGTTCTCCTATTTGGAAGTCGGTTAAAAAGTAATACTCGATTCGCGTTGCTGCATGCAATTTAGAGAAGAAGCGAGGAAACCTGTGTTAGCATGTGTTCCACTTCTGTGTTTTATATTACACTTGCTTAGCGTGCTCTGGTGGAGTCCGAGCCTAACTGTATACACTGCAGTCGTATTTTCCCATTAGACAAACTATCTCTTTTTTCCAATACTTTTTATAAAAAAAAAAAAAAAAAAAAACAAGAATAACTGCATATAAGTGTCCTCAATTTGCGATGCCAAGAAACAAAGAAAAAAAAAAAAAAAAGTGTCCTCAAATAAATATTCTATTGTATTTATCTGGATACATTTTTATATAAAGGTACCTGAAAGTTCTAGCTTTCTAACCTACTTGTTATTCTAATTTGTTTTGTTAATAGGATTAAGTAAAAAGGGTGCCGTACTGTACTGTAAGGGGTCATTGTACTCATAATTATATTTTTCTTTTTATGTCCTCGATTGGCGCGGATACTGGCCACTATACTACCGAAGATACACCCTTGTGGGACGTTAGTGCAGGTCATGTCGCGTCGACTTATTGAAAGAACTTGAAAGAAACGAAATCTTGAAAGATTTATCAACATAAGTTTACCTGTACTTGGCCCTGGGAAATGCGAGCACCTATAGGTACTACGCGCTTAACACGATTGCCGTCAGAACATTATCATCTATTGACATTGCTATGACACACATACGTAGTGTCACAAACTATGTATGTCTGGCAAATATTTATTATGATATGACAGAACGTCTCGTGGATACTGTAATAGTTCCTTTTTATTCATATGATTTTTCTGAAGAGTAGCTGCCTTACCGAAAAATGTTACTTTAAGCAATGCTTAACATATTTTGTCAACTTCTGGCTGACACGTGATGACAGTTGCGGAAAGAAAACAGAGAACTTAAGACATTGGTTAAAGTTAAGTATCATTTTTCGGTAAGGCCCTTATAATTTACCTTATGCTTTATTTATATGCATTGTTTTGTAAACAAATATTATAATTACGAAGTATGAACACAATATTTACATTTTACAAAATTGCTTTGCGCAAAAAACCTGTAGTGATTATTTTATTTTATTTAAATATTTATTTTAGAATTTAGATACTAGATCCAAGCACACAAGACGTCTACTGATTTGTAAGAGGTTATTCCTTTTATAGGTGACCAATCGTCCTATCTATGGCGAGTGGAGATTAAAGCGCGCAGTTAGGTATGTTTCTTACATATAAAATAATTTATTAGGGATATTAGAAAAGTAAGAGGCCAGTTTGTTTAATTAGATAGGAAAGGCATAAAAAGAACAGGGGGGCAATTCAGTTATTCAAAACCGATCCGTAGCTGAACCTTTTGCGAAGCATTTCCTGTCGGCTGCTATCATTTTTTGATTTAGTAACGAGCGAAGGACGTGTTACGTTTCATCAAATGTGTCAATTGTATGACATAAAAGTGACTGAATCAAAAAAACTATGGCGGCCGACGGGAAACGCTCCACATATGGTTCGGCTATGGAGCGGTCTTGAATAACTGAATTGGGCCCCTGATATTATTAATACTGCCGACGGAATAGTGAAAAAAAACATAAATGTTTTTCAATTCCTCAGCCAAATATAATTTGAAACATATCGAAGATTTTTTAAATCTTACTTTTTTAATATCTCTACTCAAATGATTTTATTATGTTGAAAAAGGTTGTGATGCGCGAGAGAGATAGCTGCGCGAATCCTCAATCTTCTGTTAAACGTTGACGTCGACAGATGACGTTCTGTCATATCACTGATCCACACACGCTTAGACGTAGTGTCAAGCGTCATCACTCTGTCATGGCATCGTGCTTACAGCAGGATTCTGTTTGATGAATTGACGCATATCTTTAAATTGATATGTGTCATAGTAGATTGTAAGTACCTACACCGTGTCATGTAAGATGAAGCAATATGGAGCTATTATATTAATTAACATTTATTCATATTAAGGCTGTATTCTTTTATGATACTCACTGTTTTCAGCTGTGCTGTATATTTTTTAGTATATTTTAATAAACGTTGAGCGTGTCATTTTTGCCAGTACATCGCGCATTTTTACATACAGGTGATGAAACTGTTTCCGATTTTGATGTTGTTGTTTTTTTTAAATATGATTTAAGTAAACTAACATTTTCGAGGTTACAAATCACAAAAAAACCACTGAGTCATAAAAAACAGTGAAATCGGATAACGTTTAAACCAATAGAAATCACTTATCTCGCACATGTACTCATAACGTTTAAACCAATAGAAATCACTTATCTCGCACATGTACTCAACCTTTTTTTTTTGATTTTCTAATAATTTCTGTTGGCCCAACCTCTGACAAAGCGAAGATATATGAAACTGAGGAGTAGGATGCTTAGCCGCTTGGCTTAGTTGTGTGAGGCGACAGTTGAGAGGCGTGGCGAGGGGTGAGAAGAGCGGGCGCGGAATGGCAATTTTAATCGCTCAAAACAAATACGAGTATCGTCTGTTTTAATCGCTCAAGACACATATGAGTATCGTCTGTTTTAAGCGCTCAAGACAAATATGAGTATCGTCTGTTTTAATAGCTCTTGACAAATATGAGAAATTTTACTCTGTTTTCAAACGTCTCTCAACTCTGATCCACTGAATCTAAAGGTACTATAGTTGCCGTCACGTAAAAAGAACGCTGGTTTGTTCGTAAGCGCGAACAAACCAGCATTCTTTTTACGTGACGGGAACTATAACAGACGATCCAATTTGTCCAGAGCGAACCTTCAAAATTATTGGTTCTGATACAGCGAACATTCAAAGTAACCGTTGTTTCGGCAAACACACGTGTACATGATAGGTTTTTGATGGTTACTTGTTCGGAGCGAACAATTGGATTGTCTGTTATCTCTTTTAGCCGAGATAAAATGTTTAAATAACGATATTTAAATGATTGTTCACAACACATCTTTCCTCTCGTTTCCGCTTTGATGGAGTCCGGGCATAATGCTTAAGGGCATAAGGGCTTGTATACACTAAGTTTTATTTACCTATTTTTAGTTCTACTTTAAAATCTTGGCTTGTAGAATTATTAAACGCACTCAGCAATATTTTGTCATATCATTTTAGAAGCCATTATGTTATGATAGTCTTAAATATAGTGAATTGAGGTAAACAGTTGCCGGATCGGATCTTTCCCTTGATCATCAATAGATTTGAAAAGAAAAATTCAGGAATGCCAGATATGTATTTAGGAATAATAGTAACGAATGTCCTGAAATTATTCCCATTTTGTTTTTATATAACAATTTCGATCAACAGCTACGATGTATTTGGCAATAAAATATAGTGTAACGATGATGATGATGATGGTGAAATTTCTAGAAGGAAATGCTCCACGACTATTTAAATAAAGAATCTCGTCAACATTCTAGAAAGTTCGAAACAAATGATAAAAACAAAAGACGAGCGAAAAGACGATCGAAATTGAACATTCTGGAACGAAACAAATGACGAACGAAATGACTATCGAAATAAAAGCTTCTAGAAGGTTCTGCGGGGTATATAAGGAGCTTCAGTCGCGGACAGAGGGCAGTTCAGATACAAACAGCATACAGGAAAGAAGAAAAAGTTACATGTGAAAGTGAAGTGTTGAAGTGAACAGTATAGTGAAGAGACGTTATAGTAGTAGTGTGTTGATCGGAACACGGTCTCTGTGTGTTTGCAGCGCGTCGATTCTGTAATTATTGTCGGTGTTCGTGTTATAGACTGTGAGTGCTCTGTAGAAGATACCACGTGTCAGTGAATTAAACGGGCTTGAATAACATCATTGTTTCCTTCCAATCCCTATACCCACTTCCCGTAACATTTGGTGTCAGAAGTGGGATTGGAAGGAAGGATGCCTATCATGCCTAGAGATGGCCCAAACACCCGCTCAAGGGGAGCCGCTCAGCAACAAAGCGGCGGAGACCAGGAAGCCGCTAGTACGGGAAATCCTCGGACACGTGAGGAAGCCGGTGAGGGGACTTCCGGCGGTGACACTGTGAGTGCTCCGGTTCCTCCAATGAACCCTCATGAAGGAACCTCTGCCAGTGCTACTGTGAGTGCTCCAGTTTCTCCAGTGGACCTTGGTGCGCTACTACAACAAATGCGCGCTATGCAGGAGGAGCAGGCACGCCGCCAAGAGGAACAGCTGCGTGCCTTGCAGGAGGAGCAGGCACGCTGTGAGGAGGAACGCAAGCGCCACCAGGAGGTACAGCTGCGTGCCTTGCAGGAGGAACAGGTACGCCGTGAGGAGGAACGCCAGCGTCGTGAGGAGGATCGCCAAAGTGCTATGCAAGAGCGTATTCTGACGGCTATCTCTGAGGGGGCAGTAAAAGTCACAGAAATACAGAAGACTGTAGAGATGCACGAAGATCGTCTAAACGAGTACCAGGCCCGTTTCGAATCAGCGGAAGGACGTCTCCAAAGACTCGAAGTAAGCGGAACCGGCGGTCCAGCAACTGCAGTCACAGCTACTTTGGGTGGCAGTTTCAAAATTCCCACATTTGACGGGACCTCTTCATGGGCTGCATATAAGCGACAGCTTTTGGCTGTTGTCGAACTAAACAACTGGAGCGAGGAAAAAGCAAAGACAGCTCTCACTTTGGCATTGCGTGAACAAGCCACGTCGGTACTGGAGGCCGTAGAACCTAATGCCTCATACCAGGAGTTGGTGGATGCTTTGGAGTCCCGATATGGCGACTCGCATCTGGAACATGCCTACCGGGCTCAGCTTCGTGATAGATCTCAGAAAGCCAACGAAAACCTGCAACAGTGGTCACTAGAAGTGGAGAAGCTCGTAAGGAAGGCATATCAATCTTCACCAGCGAACCTAGTCGACAGTATGTTGTTGCAGACGTTTGTCGATGGAATCAACGACAAAGAAGTGAGGGCAACAGTACGCTTGGCGCACCATGAAAACATCAAAGAAGCGGTGGCACACGCTCTTGAGGTGGAGGCGGTACGTCGGGATTCCAAGAGCGGCTCTGTGCGTAAAGTTGTTTCAACAGAAGAGCGGGAAATACCACGGCGGACCTTTGCTCCGCGTTGTTACCAGTGTGGAGAGCGTGGGCATTTGAGATATGGTTGCCCCAATCGTAGCTCGGTAAGGCGAACCGACGCTGGAACACAAGCGTCGGAGAATTCGGAAAACTAAAGCAGGCCAGAGCTACGGGGTGGGCGCTGGCCGGTAATCAGGGAACCCCAAATTTTATGATCTATCAAAGCTCAGACGGGAACAGCTTAACCGTCGATGGAAGAATAAATGGAACTGCATGCCAACTGACTTTGGACACAGGAGCTTCGCGTACGGTAGTGGGGGTACAGATGACACGGAATAGTAGAAAATTATATTCCTGCAGAGAGACTGTGCAGTTGAAAACGGCTACCGGCCAGCGCATACCTGTAAGAGGGGAGCAGAAGGTTGCGATTAAGGTTGGTGACAAGCTTTACTGGCATTGGGCGGTGATAGCTGAAATTGTGGATGACTGCATCATCGGTTTGGATTTTCTGAAAGAACATCAGTGCAAACTTGATATTGAATCCGGAATCCTTAAGTGTGGATCGATAGAGGTTCCAATGAAGGGAGCCAGGGGAGGTAAAGTCTACTGCCTTAAGGACACTAAGCTACCACCACGAACTCAGACTTTGGTGCCGATAAAGTTAGCCGAAAATGTAAGCACTGATCGACAACATTGCTTATTTATAGAGAGAGTCAAAGGAGAGAACGCATGGTTACCGGCTAGAACGGTTGTTGGAACGACAAAAAAAATGGCGGTACCGGTCTTGAATTTGAGTGATAATCCTCAAATACTGAAGAAGGGGTGTCTGATCGGTGAGAGCGAAGAAATAGTCTGGCTTCGAAATTGCGACGAAGTGAAGAAAACTCACTCAAATGCGGTTGATTTTAGTAACGTCCTAGATAACTGCAAGGAAGATTTAAGCACAGTGGAGCTGACAAAAGCGAAAAATTTACTGCGACATTTCGGTGACATTTTCTCCAGAGGGGACGCGGACATTGGAAGAACAGGGCTATTTCGACATCGGATCAATACCGGGAACGAGCAACCAATCCGCCAACGGCCTCGGCGGATTCCGTTCGCCAGAGAAAAGGAAGTTGAGGACATGTTAAAAGAGATGGAAGGTAATGGAGTCATTGAACCATCTTCTAGCCCTTGGTGTTCTCCAGTTGTCCTAGTTAAGAAGAAAGACGGGTCAACCAGGTTCTGCGTCGATTATCGGCGATTAAATAATGTGACAAAGAAAGATAGCTATCCACTACCAAGGATAGACGACACGCTGGACACTTTAAATGACATGAGATGGTTCTCTACGCTTGATCTCAAAAGTGGCTACTGGCAGGTGGAAATGGATACCAGTGACAAGGAAAAGACGGCATTCTCCACAGGGAAAGGACTTTGGCAGTTCAAGGTGATGCCATTTGGATTATGTAATGCTCCAGCCACTTTTGAGAGATTAATGGAGCGTATACTAGCCGGTCTGTTAGGGGAAGCTTGTCTGGTGTACCTCGATGACATAATAATAATCGGACGGAACTTCGACGACCATCTAAAGAAGTTGGAGAGCGTGTTCAACAAAATAAGAGGAGCAGGCTTGAAATTAAACTTAAAGAAGTGCTCTTTCTTCAAACGCCAAGTTGAATATTTGGGGCATGTTATATCTGAAGAGGGCGTGGAAACTGATCCAGCAAAGATTTCCGCAGTGAAAGATTGGCCTACTCCAACCGATAAAACTCAAGTAAGAGCATTTATGGGACTATGCTCGTATTATCGTCGTTTCGTAAAGAATTTTTCCGATATTGCCAAACCACTGCATAGACTCACAGAAGAAAAACGGCCATTTGTTTGGGACCAAGAATGTGAGGCAGCTTTTAATGAACTGAAAGGGCGGCTATGTGAAACTCCAATTCTCGGATATCCCGATGCGAATGGTGATTTTATAGTTGACACCGATGCGAGCAATGTAGGCATCGGAGGAACATTGTCACAGAAGACACAGGACGGGGAAGTGGTCATAGCCTACTTCAGTAAATCGTTGTCCAAACCTGAAAGAAACTATTGTGTGACGAGAAGAGAACTACTAGCTGTAGTAAAAACGTTACAACACTTCAAGAAGTATTTGCTGGGGCGGAAGTTTCACGTCAGAACAGACCACGCGGCGTTGAAGTGGTTACTGCAGTTCAAAAATCCGGAAGGCCAGGTTGCACGTTGGATTGAGCAACTACAAGAATTCGATTTTGAGGTAGAGCATCGAAGCGGAAGTTCCCATAGAAACGCTGATGCTTTGTCAAGACGGCCCTGTTCTGAGAATTGTAAGCATTGTGGAAGACAGGAAGCAAGAGATGAAGTTACAGTCCGACTGATTAGAACAGATGCCCTTGATGATGACTTTAGCAACGATGCTATGCGTAGAGCTCAAAATGAGGATGAAAATTTGAAACCAATTCTAGATTGGATGACAAGTGGAACTCCTCGTCCCGGGTGGAGTGAGATATCTGGTATGAGCGCAATCACTAAAAGTTATTGGGCACAGTGGAATAGTTTGGTCCTCTGTGATGGAGTTTTGCATCGGAAATGGGAAAATGTGTCTGGACACGACACCCATCTACAAGCTATTGTACCGAAAGCAAAAATTTCGGAAGTACTAAGAGTTTACCATGACGGAACATCGGGTGGGCATCTCGGAGTAAAAAGGACACTTATAAAAATACGGCAACGTTATTATTGGTTACATTGCAAGGAAGATATCGAGGACTGGTGCAGGAAATGTGAACGATGTTCTTCGGTTAACGGACCACATACACGGAGTCGAGGGGCGTTACGGTTGTATAACGTCGGAGTTCCTTGGGAACGGATAGCGATAGATGTTGCCGGTCCATTTCCCTTGTCCAATAATGGAAATCGTTATATTCTCGTGGTTATGGATTATTTCACGAAATGGCCTGAAGCGTTTGCGTTACCTAATCAGGAAGCTGTCACTGTAGCGAGGAAATTGGTGAACGAGGTCTTCTGTCGATTTGGGTTGCCACTTGAAATTCATAGTGACCAGGGAAGAAATTTCGAATCGCATGTGCTCCAGGAAATCTGTAAGTTAATGGGGATACATAAAACGCGAACTACACCATATCACCCACAATCCGACGGAATGGTGGAGCGATTTAATCGAACTTTGGAGCAGCATCTGGCAAAAGTGGTTGATTCACATCAGAGAAATTGGGATGAGTATATTCCTCTGTTCCTTTTGTCATATAGAACGGCTGTTCATGAAAGTACTTGTACTACGCCAGCTCGAGCGAACTTTGGCAGAGAGCTTCGACTTCCAGCAACGCTTTTGGCAGGGTGTCCTCCGGATGCACCGAAATGTGTCACAGAATATGCAGATGAACTAAGAAAGCGTATGGAAGACGTACATCAACACATGAGGGAAGCCAATTTGCATGCCAGCGATCGGATGAAAACGCGATATGACAGAAATGTTAACTCAAGAGGATTTGTGGAAGGTTCTTTAGTTTGGCTGCACAACCCTGTGCGAAAGCTAGGTAAATCACCGAAGTTACAGCCAAGCTGGGAGGGACCGTATCAAGTTATTACAAAGCTCAACGACGTAACTTACAGAATTCGGAAAACATCACGAAGTCCTGCGAAAGTTGTGCATGTGGATAGGTTAGCACAATACTACGGTTCTAATGATGCTCGAGACGAGCATGTCTAAGGAGGGGGTAGTGTAACGATGATGATGATGATGGTGAAATTTCTAGAAGGAAATGCTCCACGACTATTTAAATAAAGAATCTCGTCAACATTCTAGAAAGTTCGAAACAAATGATAAAAACAAAAGACGAGCGAAAAGACGATCGAAATTGAACATTCTGGAACGAAACAAATGACGAACGAAATGACTATCGAAATAAAAGCTTCTAGAAGGTTCTGCGGGGTATATAAGGAGCTTCAGTCGCGGACAGAGGGCAGTTCAGATACAAACAGCATACAGGAAAGAAGAAAAAGTT
Source organism: Lycia hirtaria (assembly GCA_947563715.1). NCBI lineage: Eukaryota > Metazoa > Arthropoda > Insecta > Lepidoptera > Geometridae > Lycia > Lycia hirtaria. The sequence continues at coordinate 20,138,086 of OX387386.1, forward strand.
ACATGTGAAAGTGAAGTGTTGAAGTGAACAGTATAGTGAAGAGACGTTATAGTAGTAGTGTGTTGATCGGAACACGGTCTCTGTGTGTTTGCAGCGCGTCGATTCTGTAATTATTGTCGGTGTTCGTGTTATAGACTGTGAGTGCTCTGTAGAAGATACCACGTGTCAGTGAATTAAACGGGCTTGAATAACATCATTGTTTCCTTCCAATCCCTATACCCACTTCCCGTAACAATATTATACCAAAATAAGCACAGTTTTTACCACATTTTCCCTGGTAATTACGATACATTCTGGGATTTTATTATATTTTCAATAATAATTAAACACCTAGAGAGAGAGAGAGAGAGAGAGAGAGAGAGAGAGAGAGGGGGGGTCTGATTCTGCAATTGCTAAAGTTTGTCTTATTCAAAAACCTCTAATAGAGGCGCTAAAGTCAAAAGTCTTCAAATTTATAGACAATTCAAACTTGTATACATCCGACGAGACTTGAACCCAAAAAGGTCAAAAACTTGTTTAGTCCTCTCTTTTTTTCAGATAGAATGTGTCTGATAAAAGTTGACATAAATATTTTAGCTAAAATTGCCTATATGATGTTTCTGAATAAGACTGCTAAAATATTTTTCTTTTAATTTTTATGAAGGTATATATTCTTTTTTTTTTTTAATATACATTTTTTTTTAATTATTTAGTTCGTAAGAACCTAAGCTTAAGTTAAAAAGACAGCTCTTATGTATAATTTAAAACATTTAAGCATATTTCATTTTATTTCTGAGTAGTTTATTTTTTACTTGACTGCTCAATTAGATGGATAAAGTTTTTCGGGTTTTTGTGTGTTATATGTATTTGTGTATTTCTGTTTCTGTATTACATTGTTACCTAAACCGTTTGATAGACTTAGTCGTTGTATTCGCCTGTACGTTCCGAATATATCATAGGCTATATTTTGAAGGTATTTTTTATATATATAATTATGAACACCACCTAGCATAGAGTACTTGTGTCCTTTTTAGACCTTATTTGTTCAAAGATAACCTATGATAGATACCTCATACTTTTTGTACGTAATGTAACTAAGATAGAAGGTCGCACTGGACCATGCGGGAGGTCTCGTTTTTAAAATTCATAGAATTCAAATCATGGAAGTCATTTGATTCATTGATCTTGTAAATGGACGGGGATGGGTAAAAAATGTTAAACTCGCGTCAGGTAACACGTAACCTGATCGAAAATTCGTAGCCTAAGACGGCGCAGGGCGCTTGCGCGAGTGTGTGTTAGTTCCAGACCAACGTACTAGATGGCGCTTTGGCTATTTTATTTTTTAGTTTTCACTTCTGCCGGCACTCCCGTAGTGCAACTCGTTGTTTTTTTTTTATTAAAAGAAACTGGCCTACTTAGCGTATACTAAGAAAAAATAACATTCAAGCAAGATAAGTATAACGAGGATATCACGGTCTTTCCTGCCGCCGAAGCGCGGGCCGACAGTCCCGCCACGCTTCCTTGAATGATGTCATTCGTAGGGCTCTTGCCACCGTCAACGTGCCGGCCATACTTGAGCCGAACGGTATCGCTCGTGACGATGGTAAGAGACCCGATGGAATGACATTAATTCCATGGAGCCGTGGAAGGCCTCTAGTTTGGGATGCCACTTGCGTTGACACGCTAGCGGCGTCCCACATAACCTCTACTTGCAAGGTTGCAGGAGCGGCGGCGGCAACTGCTGAATCCAACAAAAGGCGGAAATATGAATCTCTTGGCGATGGTTACATATTTCTGCCTTTTGGTGTGGAAACTTTAGGTCCATGGGGTCCAAGTGCGTGGCAGCTTTATAATGAAATTGCTATGCGACTGATAGAGAGAACAAATGACCAAAGGGCTGGCGCTTACCTCGGTCAGCGGATTAGCATTGCTATCCAACGAGGCAATGTCGCCAGCCTTTTGGGAACGTTGCCTTGGGACTGTGACCTGAGTTCTGTTTTTTATCTGTAATATGTTTTTTTATTTATAATAATATATTTAGTTATTTAGGTCATTTATAGAAATAAATTATATCCTTTCGAACCTTAGATAAGTATATCAACCACTTTTGATAAATACACGATTATTTAAAAACAATCTAGAAAATGTAATGTTGAACATGTCAGGGTCAGGAACGTAAATTATGCACACTTGTAAGTGAAGTTTTGTTGATGTTTAGGTTTCTAATTTTGTTTTATTTATTGTTTGATGTATTAAACTTGGATCGGTGTATAAGGTGTTTTATTTATTTATTTTTAACTTACCTTAGAAATAAAATACTAAAATTTCATAAAATGAAAATGAATAAAATGCATAAATTAAATAAAGTACCTGGGCGACCGAGTTCCACTCCAGCAAGCCCGGGTTCACTAGAAATGAAACCTAGCAAGATCGATTTATCGTCCCCTAATCTACCTACAAACCAAATTTCATTAAAACCGTTGGAGCCGTTTCCGAGATTCAGATTATATATATACATATATACAAGAATTGCAGGTTTAATGATATTAGATAAATAATAACGTTTCTAACACACTTGGTTAAAAATATAGCTAATTCAGACGCGAACAACAAAATAAATCGTAGGTTTAACGTAGAATTAATTGAAAAATTATCTACTCAACATTTGGTAGTAAAGTGATTTTTTAGGCAAATAGGTTATTTATTTAGGTTTTTATTTTAAATTATGTCGTAGAAATTCTTAAAACAATTCAAGGATTCAATTTTCATTATTATAATAACATTAACACATGGGCTACATTGTACCTATCCTGAAACAAATATAAGTTTCGAAAACTCAAAAACCTCCGACAGAAGAAACGCCTGAATCGATTTTGACATAAAACGTACAATTGATGCTGATGCGGGCTAAAGTTCTCGGATAGCGAGCACCAGCACCAGCAAGCGCTGTGTAGGAAGACCAGCCACAAAATGGACAGAAGTACAAGTAACAAGAAGACAGATGCAAAATGAAAGCAATTAATAAGGTAACAAGAGATTTCTTTGTATCTAGAACCTAGAAGAGACAGCAGTTAGAAGTGCGGGTTGGCAGACTTCACACATCTTCAAGATCATTGAGAACTCTCAGACATGTAGGTTCCCTCACGATGTTTTCCTTCACCGTTTGAAGTTGGCGGCAATACGCACATAACTTCGAAAAGACAGAGGTGCGTGCCGCGGGATTCGAACCCAGGACCTGCGGATCGCAAGTCAGACAGTCTCCCGACTAGGCTGCCGGAAACTTACCGAAAAAAACTGAATTTGCGCTTGCTTAATTTGAAGAATGCTTTTGTTGTAAAGCCTAAGCATAGTAGCACGTCTAAGGGAAGTAAAAGCGATATTCTTATACTCGAATAAATTGCTCAACGTTGTAAGATTACTTTGTCTATAATATGTATTGTAATGTGAATAAGGGGATTCGGTACATCGAACACGTAGAACAACGTCCGTTGAAGCAATGATGCTATTTGAGCTATAAATATGCAATTGTGGAATGAGGGTGGCGTAAAGCTGCAACTCGATGACGGCGGATCTGCCGGATAAATGCCGTAAGGCGAGATGGTATGCCTTTCTGGGCAAAACAGTTCAAGAGGTTCAAACTCATAGAAGCGCAATTTAAGTTATCATTATTATTCAGAAGCTCAAGTCTCTCAATTTGATTTGACAAAAACATCAGATATGCTATTTTCTTCAATCATCATCATCATCATCTTAGCCACAAGAAGTCCACTGCTGGACATAGGCCTCCCCCATGGATTTCCAGAGAGACCGGTTTGGACCGGCGGCCTGCATCCATCATCTTCCTGCCACTTGTATGATATCTTCTGTCCACCTTGTGGCTGGTCTTCCTACTCTGCGCTTGCCGGCTTTTCTTCAATGATGAATTATACGTAGATATGTTTTGCCCGTCTCTGCTTGTCAAGTCTTAAGTCGTCGCTCGCATTACTAACTGTCCTATCTCATTTTTCAAATAATAAAAACAGATATTTAGAATGCAAATACATTAAAAGTGTCAATGTGAAATTAAAATGTAAGCAACCTCTATGAGAGCTAATATCAAGGTATATGCAAAACATCCGATTGGAAATCCATGGGGGAGGCCTATGTCCAGCAGTGGAGTTCTTATGGCTGAGATGATGATGATGATGATATTTATTTAAACCTGAAACGATTAATGCTTGTATGCTGGACTGGGAGGAAAAAATACCTACATAGAATGTGCCAGCTGCTTCTCTTCCCGGGCATACAGTAAAAGCTAGTTAAGGGACTTGTGGGAAATTGTTGTTTATATGGACAATTGCCACTATATCTTACGCTCCAATACCTTCTAACCCTCTAATACCCTCTCTGTCCCCGGTATCTACCTAATAAAAAATAAAAATATTTGTAAAACAGTTGTGAGTTCTCATAAACTAACAAGCGAGTGCCTATATCTTCGTGTTTACGTAATACATCTAGTTTGATCTCAATATTATTACGTACCCACTTGACCCGGTTTTTAGGGTTCCGTACTCAAAGGTGCGCGATTCTATAACTAAGAATAGGCTGTCTGTCCGTCTGGTGCTGAGAGTTGGGCGGTATAAGTAACTCGCTCACACACGACACCACCCGCCTGACTGCACAAGAAGGAAAATAATGTTTTGTTTTTGGGTGTATCATCATTATCATTTCAGCCATAAGAATTCCACTGCTGGACATAGGCCTTGGGGGACCATAGACATCCAAAAAGACTGATTGGAAGCGGCTTGCATCCAGCGTCTTCCCGCCACTTGTATGATAATCTGTCCATCCTGTTTGGGTGTATGAATAGAAGCAATTAATAAGCTTAGAATGTGTGTCGCCTCTAGCTCTGTGAAGCACCTGTATGTCACTCTACCCTGGAATTTAATTTCTTAAATATTTGACAAAAACACATCCACTTGCACATGTCTGTCAAAGAGGGAAGTGGACTCTGTGAATAGCTCGCGGGGTGAGGTAGCACGATTTGGAGGAAGGTGAGGAGAGTCCGTTCTATGCGAAGTCTAGAGGGTCTAAGTGTATTTTTTTTTAATTTGCATATTATTAAGCATGGCACATAGATCGTATTTTTGTAATAATACTGTTTTTTTTTGGCACTTGGGTCCTTTAGAATTACAGCTCTTCAACTATATTTTTCTGTGGTACTACACCAATATAGAATACGGTCCCAGTAGTCCAAGCATGGAAGGTAGATAAACAGTTTTTATCCATGTTATGTCAGTACATACTTTATTTCCTCTGAAAGTTGGATAAAACGACTATTTGTCTTCGTTCCATGCTAACCCTGCCGAGTGGGTTTTAGATACTTTACTGTTAGATACTTCACCTAATAATGTCCTTAAATCGCGAGTGAGTCGACTTCTTCAAGGTAAGCGTGCTCCACCGTCGATCCTACGTCTGGTCATAGAGTACCTAACTATTCCGTGCCTAAGGAGGTCAAAATTTTCTTGCAAACCAGAACAAGCGGCTGTGACATTAGCAGGTATCATCGGCCTTATTGCTCTAAGCGATAGATAAAGGCCGCCAATTAAAACACCTAGCTGTAATATTATTCTCTTTAAATGTAATGTTTCTGTACTGTGGTCTTTTTATAAAGTGTTATCTATCTATCTATCTATCTATCTTTCTATCTATCATCTACCTACTAGCCTAGGTGCTGCGCTTGAATGTCACGACTAACTGATAGATTGCTATCGAGAATGGATAGGTAAACTAATCATGCTATAGTTTCGCAGTTAGCCCTGAATGGAATCCATAATGCCTGGTCTACACAATCGTTGATGATTCACAGCTAATGATTGTCACAGATCATCTGTAATCGGTATGATCGTTTCGCGGGTATTCTTAACATCTGTAATCATTGAAGTGACAAATACTCAATATTGAATTGGAGTATATTATTATTCAAATTCAAAATAATTTTATTTCAGGTTGATTGTACCCATAGAATAAAACAGTCCTATTAAATATTGCTACCTACCAATTACACAATTTCTGTATACAATACATACAACCATTTTGTTTGTTTGAACGTTGTTTGTTGTTGTTCCGTAATCTATATTTCTGGATATTATAAAATATATTATAAATATTAACCTATCAAAACTTAAATCAACCTATCTAGGTATATTTACTTATGCATATTGTACAACAAAAATTTCAATATAACACACGCATTGTAATGACAAAACCCCAAATTAGAAAAGAGAACAGAACCTACCCTTAAGGTCAAGTTATTTCGTTCATATAAATCGGCTATTATATATATATATATCGACTAGACCTATATATATATATAGGTCTAGTCGATCCATATGTCTATTTATTTTCTTTTTATTTTATAGAGTAGCGCTTGTGGCTTAGTTTGTAAGTGTTTTCGAACGATCACCAACGTCAAGCAACGGACGGATCGGTCAGTTTTCGGAAGGGTGAGCGTGAGTGGCATTTTTTCTGAGCTCTACCGTGGGTCGAATGACACGTTAAATTGTAGGTCCTGGTTGTTTGTTCTTAAAAAACCGGACAAGTGCGAGTCAGACTCGCCCACCGAGGGTTCCGTACAAACTAAATAAAAGGAGGAAATCATATTTTTTTTTTATATTTTCCTTCATAAACCGAAAAATATACATCGTAAAAATATTTAACACATTCCTTGCTCACCACTCGGATCCGAGTGGAATGGGATATAGTAGCGGCGCCTTCCACTCGGATCCGAGTGAGTTTCGCGTTCATTTTGTAGTAGTCAGTAAACCGCCGGCGTTTGAGGCAGTCAACATTGCTTTACGCGGCCACTCTGTACTTAATCAAAATTCGCCTAAAAGTTTTAGTTCTCAGCTGAAGTGAAGGGTCTGCATGGGGCGAAGAATGTGTTAAAAACCTGTTTTAGCTTATGCTAATGAGGCTCTTTCATATGATACCCGGGACATGATACGGTTAATTCACTTTAAAATTTGGGCCCTCATTCCTTGCATAGAGACACTATTTTTTTGTGATTAAATAAAAAAAAAACAGTTATCGGATTTTTTCCTGTACTCTAACACAATGCTTCTTGCCAAATTTCAGAGTTCTAGGTCAACGGGAAGTTGTTTAGGTTTTGATTCCTCTGTGAGTGTCGAAATGTGCGTTTTTTACGAAAACTGAGAAATTTTATTTTTTTTTCTGCAGCAAGATACTATAGATCTGCGTATATGGTTTTAATTTCAACTCGATACCTTCACGCGTTCCCGAGATAAAGGTCTTGACACCCGGACGGACGGACAGACGGACAACAAAGTGATCCTATAAGGATTCCATTTTTTCCTATTGAGGTACGGAACCCTAAAAACAGCAATCCTCAAGCCAGGTCATAGGCTTTTCGGCGGCTTAATAACTCTGATTGGCCAGCCCTAGGGCTGGCCACTCTGTCTATACGAACTTACTTTTTTTTTATTTTATTTAAGACCAATAGCAAGACAATTTAAAATTTATTTATAATAAACTAGCCAATAATAGGTTTGTCTTAATTTATTAACCTATAAAAAATAATGAAGTCGGCGAAAAAAAAAAGTAAAATAACATCAGCTATGCCTATGTGTTCTTTTCACAATACAAAAAAAAAACAACCGTAGAAACCGTAATCGAACCGTTGTAACTTTCTTAAATTTGTACCCTTTTTTACTCGACGGCCGAAGGAGGGTTATATTTTATCTATGTTTAATGCATACCAAGTTGCACACCAACAGAGACAAAATGTTGTCAAATATACCATTTATTACTCACACAAAATTTATTTATTTAGTTTATTAGTACACGAAACAGAATACGTATTTTTTTTTGTGGCTATCGCCTTTATTAACTACAACACAACAATATACAGACTCAACTAACTAAACTACTACACAAAAAGCACATCGATCACCCCAGACTGATAAAGGTCTAAAGATAATCCAAATGCTCCGTATTCCTTAAATGTATACACAACATGTTATAATTACAATTACAATAATTAGATTTTCAGTTTCAAAAGTAAAAGAAATGAAAAGAAAATTTGTAACATCACTTGATTAAATTAAATTAATTAAACTTCATCATCATATGCAGCAAACACAATATACCTATACATTTTTTGATTGAAGACATCAATTGAATCATAGTGTTCTTTAGATATTTCATTGTAGTGGCGACACATTCTTAAGGCCGTCACAGACATAGCTATAATTTATATTAATATATTTTATAGCTAAACATATTACCATATATTTTCTATACAAATTTTCGAGTGACCGCACACGCAGCTATAATATATATTTCTATGACGTAACCAAACTATACCGTAATTTATATTATTGCATATTTTTATATTATCGCATATTAATATAAATTATGGTATAGCAAGACATATTTTGAATATACAGCATGTTTCAAGAGAGTTTTGGCACGAACGTCATCGAAACATGTTTTTGCTTTGTTTTTTTTTCCTAAACTTGTGTTATTTTGAATATTAATGCGATAAAAATGGTGGTGTTTTAATAAAATACAGATACATTTATTTCCATAAACTTAAAAAAACATTTGTAACTACCCTCAGTTTAATTCATTTAGTGTTTGATCAAGTACATGAGTGTGGGCAAGTGAAATGTAGTAGTGAAACGTGGTCATTTTACGATTTTTACGTTGTCGACAAAACTTCATAGAAGCTTCTAGTAAAGTCGCCACCACTTTACTGAAGCAGGATTCGACTTATAAATTGACTGTATACGTGACTTAGATTGTGACTAATTTTTGTGCCTGACAGGGCAACTAACATCTCTAAAGCAACATCAGAATCGTCGTCTGAAGAACTGTCAATTCCATTAACAATGCACTTGTTGAATTCATAACTGCTGTGTTTTAAAATCACCCTTTATTACAAAACACGTGCAAACGCTAGGCCGACCATCAATGAAATGAAGGCAAAATATATATTATAGCATCATCTCCGTGTGTGGTAGCTTGCTATAATATATATTATAGTACGGTATATTAATATATATTATAGCTGTGTCTGTGACGGCCTTTACTATAGGGTTATATAAAGAAGTATTAAATATGAAAAATATGCATGACTTCGCCATCCTCTGATTATCAGCGACAGTATGGACAGTGCACACGTCAATGCACCGACATTCCCGACTCTGTTCGCTACGATCATACGCGATTAATGACGATAATAAGTTCTCTAGCTGTTCATCATGCATGCTCGTGGGTAATAGTGTATCTTCGGAGATTATGTAGAGAAGCCATAATATTATCCTTCCATTAGCGCAGTATTGCAAAAACTAGCAAGCTGGCGGAATGGCTAGCGGAGTCATTCTATACCCGCACGCCGTCGAGCACGCAACCCGCACCCCCTAACTAGCGGCGCACGCGCACCATGTGAGTACTCTTTCTTTTTTGTTATGTGACGTCACTTGTACGCGTATTCTAATTTAGAAAATTAGACCAAGGATGAGTTTTGGTTATTTTATTGAGTGTTCTGTTTTTTATTTGTGTTATTTTTTTTTGTGATGTAGTATGAAAATTATCTTTTTTTCTGTTTATTTGTACAACAAAGTGTGTGTGATGTATATTTGTTTTTGTTTAGGAGTGATCTAATTTTGAAAACTCACTTTTTTAATCGTGCAAATATAGTGCAGTATATGTATGTCATTCATGAAGACACGTTTTATTAATTTATCTTTTTAATAAATAATTATATATTTTTAAATAGGTTTGCGTGTAAGAAATAGAACAAAATTTTAAGTTTGTATTATACTTCTACAAAAAAAAAATGTTTTTAAAAAATATAGTTGTAAAAGATTTAGCAAGAAAACACAAATATTTTAACATTTCCTTTTTGTGAATCGCGACTTTTGTTATTTAATAAATAAATAAAAAACAATTCGACAATCATAAAGTATACATTTTCATTAGAAGAAAATAAGCAATAATTTATTCCAATCACCTTGAGTACCTAATCTTCACTTTTCAATTAAGCCCAGCATACACATATAACCATTCAACTATCAATTTTTAGCAATGATATCTGCATAATGGTACAAAAACAAAACTACGCAATATTACATAATATCGTGATGAAAGAACCCTAAAACATAACACCAACCTACTTTTAAACATACTACGATGTCCAATTGCCTATTAAAATAACAATTTAAAGCAACACTTACACCTATCACCTCTTTTAGTATTGCATTATTGCCAAAAACTGTAAACAACGATTTCGGTTTAAGATCTTGATGCGTATTGCAAAATAATTAAACTCCCTGCTGTAGTAACGTTTCCTGAAATTCATCATCATCATCATCTCAGCTACAAAAAATATTGGTTGTCTGTAATGTCGGTTTACGGACGATAGTTTAACGTGACAACGTCATAACTAAACATTGATGATGTGACGATGATGATGATGTAACGGGACAATGAGTGTAACGTAACGGGATAATGAGTCATACTTTTTCGTGCGCGCAGCCGGCGTTCATCGATTTATTAGACGTTGTCACGTCAAAAAAACATTGCTGGACATAGGGCTCGGCTATGGATTTCCTAAAATACTGGTTGGATGTGGCTTGCATCCAGCCCCTCCCTGCTACTTGTATAAGGTCTTCTGGCTTGAAACTAAAATGATACAATTTTCACCTAGAGAGAGAGAGAGAGAGAGAGAGAGTAGATTTGTGGTAGAGGTCTACCGAAGAAATTAAGAATGAATTACGTGAGGACATGGGGAAAAAAGGAAGTGAGTCCTAATACATATGACGAATGACGAAATGAATGGATAATACGTAGATACTGTACCGACCCTACATAAGGGAAACAGGGTAAGAAGTAGAGAGAGAGTAGATTTATAATATATGGCCATGCTCCATCTTCGGCCACAGGGTCGCTTACCATCAGACGTTGATCTAAGTATTTTTCGTACAAAACAAACATACAGTATCTGATACTACGAAGTGAATTATATGTTTTATAATTTTATTACGTGTTTACACGGTATCGTAATAAAAATTCGCGTGTGCCTGAGTAAATTAGATATGTGAGTATAAACGTAGTGTCCCAAATTTTACAATTTAGAAACATATACCTATATTGCGAAAAATCGGTTATGGCGTTACATAATGCTAACGCAGGCCGCCAGCATGCCTGTGAGTTAGATTAGAATAGCGCAGATACACGACTTATGTACTTATTAACAACCTGCGTACTGCGGTTTCTCCCGCCTAGTAATGAAAAACAGTGATTTAGATAAAATATACTTTTAATCCAAATCGGTCTCGAGATTTCCAACAATTTTTGGTCCAAATTTTACCTTAGACAAGAGTGTTAGATAATAAAATCGCGTAAATATAAAATATTATGTGAACAAAAATACCTAAAGCTAACAATTCATTAAAATTTAACAACTAGACATAACTTTTATGGTATTTGTATTATACTTGATAAATCATTACCTAATATGATTTTATATGAAACTAGCTGTGATGACGATGATGACGATGATAGTGTGTAAGTTATGTCCGTCTCCAGATCCTCAGCTATATCTTTACCAAATAGCAACAGGTTCAACCCTATGCAATGGTCGTAAAAAGGTAAAAGAGATAGGATTACTTTCGCTTATAATATATTATTATAAGCGAAATAAATTATATATAATATGTCTGCTTTTCACTTAATATGCCAGTGTGTGGTTGACGACGGGTACATTAGTCTAATTGAATTATATTCATTCTAACCTTGAAAATTACAATAATACATTCTAAAATCTTTGCCTTGTTTATTTCTCATCTTGGAATGTCACAATAGAGCATAGCAATTTTCTTTACAGCGGCTACAACCATAATTTAAGCACAGGTTATTTGACCAATATAAAAGGCTAGATTAATTATAGTAAGGAACGTTTTTAGCGTTTCGTAATCAAATGAGAGAAGAAATAGGCGTAGAGTCTGTTTAGTTAGAGAATTAATACGACAAAGACGGTGCTGCTGTCCTTACTTCATTATTTTTTGTGAACAAGGGCGCTGCTGTCTCTAATTCATTATTTTGTTAAATCAAAACGTTAGTTGCTATTTTGCTGCAATAGTTTTTTGTCCAAACAGACCCTTAAGTTATTTAAGATTCCACAGTTAGTAGTTAGTATGTTTCGTTAAAAAATCGCAACATTTAAAAAAATACAAAATAACTGAATAGATTTACGAATTATTCGTCACGTAAGCAACATCAAACGTTCTATAGGTATTCATTCTGATCCAATTATATTATTATTAAAAGTGAATGGTAATCAAGAAAGTTATTTATGAAAATATAACTTTATGTATGAAAATTTATTTCTATCTGTTGATGGTGCTAGTATTAATATTTTTTTTTTTAATAAATATAAAATATAACATATATATATATATATATATATATACATTATTTTTTTAAATATCATCCACATTTTTGGTACGAGCGAGCGATATTGTCAAACTATGAACTATATCGGACGAGTTGGGTCTCTGGCATGCTACTAATATGTGTGTGCAATTTCTGCATTAATAAATATCTATGTGGGTTCCACGGTCGCGGTCGAGATCAACATTCGAGATTAGTGTGAAGGCTTTACTGGGGATATTTATGATTGATTTATCACCGTACGAAAAGTTTATAATTTCTCAATATTTGAACACAGATTGTTCATAAAAGATAGTTATTTATTCTTTCTTTTTATGGCGGGCTAGGCATTTGACTGTAGCTTACCGGATATTAAGTGACGGTCACTGAATAAGCCTTACTTGGAATAGAAACTAGCTATCAAGTGAGAACTCTGTTAAGTGCTTGGCGTGACGCTGACGGTGGTAGCTAGGTAGCCCGGGATTTGAAAGTAGGCTACAAGCATGCTGTGATATCCTCGCGTGTTCATACCAGCCCCAACAGCCGTTTTGACTCGCCATATTTTAATATCGTTCACCCAGAACCACACCCAGAAAAAAAAACAAGAATTTTCCTTGAGTGATGATATAATATTCGATTTATTCAGATATTTATTTATTAATCTTAAGCCTAAGTTTTACAATATTTATATAAAAAACAATAAAAACATTATAAAAACTTACGATTTATTTATTATTTCGATTTCAGTAAATAAAGTCCAAGTCCTCTTTAGCCCTCCGTAAACTTTGCCTGTTGTCAAGCAAAATTTGTAGGTGTTTCTGTATTAGAAATCTTTTTTGTGACCGAGTGAGCGAAGTGAACGAAGTTCTCGACTGGCAACATTTTCTTTCATCTGTCCGGATGTTTGTTTGTACATTCGTACAAGTCGTATTTTACGATCGATCTTTACGAAACTTCTTGGTGTATAGTTTTTACTCGACTGCGTAAGAGGGAGGGTTTTTGTGGCGACATTTACTAACATTAATAAGTTTTTTTTTAGCAAACATTACTATAATCATTTGGTAATATTTGCTAAAAACGTTTGGTTATACTAAGCATTTTTTTTCAAAAAATCGTCAAGATGTTGTCGAGCTTTGTTCAATCAAAATCAAAAAGTTGTTCAATCTCGACGACTCTTGGGCGATTTTGGTAATATTTACCAAAAACCGGACAAGTGCGGACAGAATAAAGAAAAATTCCGGTACCAGAAAACTGTTCGCTTCGCTCACTCGGTCAGTCACATTACGAATATTCATACCATGTGTACAATGTAGATATCGTTGAGTAAATATTAGCTTCATCGTCAAACATATTACCTACATGTTCGACGTAACCATCAGTCTATTGTCCGTGAACGGTCACTCTGTATTTGTTGGTAACCGGCGTTTACCACGCGTCTTTATCACCGAGCTATACGTACTGTCGGTAGCTCAGTTTCTAAAAAAGATCCTTTAGTTACCTTTTAGTTGTCTACTTCCTTTTGTCTTTTTTTCGGTCTTCAGTGCTTGTTCAATACAATTGGCTAGTGTTTGAGCTTTCTCTTTTGGTCCTGAAATCTATGATTTTATAGCCAAGAATGGTAAAAATCGAAGCGATGATTGGGTCATGGAAGTCATAATAAATGAAACCGCACAAAGACTTGAAATTATTTTTAGTCAAAAAGAGGGGTAACTAAAGTACGGCGTTGACCGACTCCAGCGGTGCATGTGTACCCTGAGGATGGGACTCTGACAATCCCGAAACCGTTCGGAAGTTTCTTTTGACCGATTAGTATCATGAGTTTTTTTCGGTTAATTAAATAACACGTCTGTTTTTAACCGCCGACCCAAAAAAATAAAGTGTGTGTCGTGACCCACGTCACGTGAGAGTGTTACATTAACAGAATGAATCAATTTTGATCTAGATTTTGTATTTGAAAGAGAACTTGATCGCGAGCGATTCTTAACTATTATATCAAAATCAGTATAGCCGTTCTTTAAAGAAGTTTTCTTAACTAACTTGTTACTAAAAAAGGTGAAGTTAATAGAAAGCTGCTAAAAAAGTATCTCATCATCTCAGCCATAAGAAGTCCACTGCTGGACATAGGCCTCCCCCGTGGATTTCTAAAAAGACCGATTGGAAGCGGCTTGCATCCAGCGTCTTCCCGCCACTTGTATGAGGTCATCTGTCCATTTTGTGGCAGGTCTTCCTACGCTGCGCTTGCCGGTACGGTACGTGGTCTCCACTCGAGAACTTTTCGGCCCCATCGGCATCGGCCATCAGTTCTACGTGCTATATGCCCTGCCCCTAAAATAGTATCTAAATAATCTCATCTTACTGCCTAACCTGTAGTGTTACCAACGAACTACAGAAATCCGTCTCACGAAGTACCAAGTATTTGCGTATCACCGGTTTCGTGAATATCAAATATAGTTATGTCAATGCAAACAGACAAGCACGCGGTCGAGTCAAGATCTCTCAGGCGTCGGCCTCAATGCGACGGGTTTCTGACGCGTTTGTGGAACACGGAACACTAAACTTGACATCTATGAGTACTTAGGATACTATCTTACTAACAGACGATCTGATTTGTCGGGATCTTCAAAATTTGCCAGTGACATCACAGCTTAAATTCAAAGCCATTTCACTGTGGGCCTTATAAGGAACCTCAGTCACGCAACAAGCAAGGAGGGGGTTATATTCGTCGTTTTAGGGTTCGGTACGTCGGTGAGGTAAAACGGGACCCTATTACTAAGACTCCGCAGTCTGTCTGTCACCAGGCTGTATCTCATAAACCGTGATAATTAGACAGTTGAAATTTTCACAGATGATGTATTTCTGTTGCTGTTATAACAACAAATACTAAAAAACAGAATAAAATTTATATGTAAGGGGTCTCTCATACAACAAACGTGATTTTTTTTGCTCGTTTTTGCGCTATATTGATAAAGGCAACAGGTACACGCTTGAAATATTCACAGAATATTGAGTTATATTATTTTCTTTAAAAATAAATAATTAAATTAAAATAAAATTCATATTTAAGCCCATACAAAGGACATTTTTTTTTTGCCGTTTTTATAAATAATGGTATGGAACCCTTCGTGTGCGAGTCCGACGCGCACTTGGCCGGCTTTTTTTGTTTGAAAGGTGAATTAGTCGGGAGTGCTCTTAGCTATTTGTTGTATGTTTACTGTATGTTTCATCAAAATCGGTTCAGCCGTTTTTTTGTCAGGGGTTTTTGAGTATTCTAAACTTATACTTGTTATAAGCAAATAAAAAGTATACCTATCTAGTTAAGGTTGAAACTCGACAATGAAAGTAGAGGAAAATAAACGTCCAATGTCATGGCTATTACAGTCATTTGTAGAACAATAGAAATCTTCGAAACAATTACTTACCTCACTAGGAAGTTTCGAGATCATCAAAGTATAGGCAGGCATTCCTGCCAACAAACAATAAACTCTTCTTTTTTTTTATACAAGACAGATCTACGATTGACCACCAACTCGCCTGATGTTAAGTGATTTAATATGATACTAGCAGTTTTGCGACCAGTAGACCTCTCTATTCAAATGTCGTCTGTCACAGATACCAAGCTATATTTAACAAACAGAAAGACGTCCGTTATGCCCTGAATATTATGTAACGGCATATGAATCAAATCCATTTTTTAAATTACTATATTATTTTGTAGTAAGTATTACACAAGCCATTGTCTACTCCAGCTCAGTTTGTTGTCAACTTTCCTTTCGTAATTTGTTGAAATTTGACTTATTTATTACACAATATGACCTTATTATTTTAATACGCTTCTTTCTTCTAGTTTTCCACTTAAGACAGACATTTACCTACATAAACATATTTCTAACTTTGAACATTATCTTAATTCATGTTTTTTTTTATCTGAGGGTTCCGTTATCATCAACCCACAAGAAGCCCACTACTGTGTTACTGGTTACTGGCTTTCATATGGATTTCCAAAACGACCGGTTGGAAGCGGTCTGCGTCCAGCGTCTTCCTGCCACTTGTACTGGCTTCTGTCCACTTTGTGGCTGGTCTTCCAACGCTGCGCTTGCCGGTGCACTTTTTGCATTTTAAAATTTCGTTTTATGTAACATCGAAATTAAAATAAGAAAAAAAAACTACAGTAGCGTAGCCATTTCACAGCAGAACAAAATAAGAATACTTAATCGAAATCAGACAAAATTTTGGAGTTGAAAAAAAAATATCTCCCGTTATATGAAAAAATGCGGTCTCTCACATGGTATTATTGAAAATTTTACGCACATGTAGATGTATATGTACAGTCAACGGAACACACTGTTAAGGCTCGATGACACAGGGCTAGTTTACAAGCTACAATCCAGTGAGTTCGCGAGTGCTTGTAAACTCGCTCCGTGTCATCGAGCTTTTTTACAATCTGCTTTTCACTAGATTGTAAAAAAGCTGCTTGTCATTTGACAAGCAGCTTTTTTACTATTTAGATTTTTTTTTCTATTTAGAAAGCCACTCAGTTCAGCACTCGAATACGTTTAAGATGCAGACAATAATAGTCTCCCACGGACTTTTTTTACTTTTTTTCGGCCCTGTTTGTACAAACTGTCCCACTGCTGGACGCAGGCCATCTTCTCACTGTGAGAAGGGTAAGGCCATAATTTACCACGCTGGCCAAGTGCGGGTTAGCAGACTTCACACATCTTTTTCGGACTTTTATGAAGCAAAAAAAAACTATATTGTAAGCTTTGAAGCCAGTTGACCGGATGTTAATTGGTGTTTTTTTTAATGCTAGATAGATCTACGATGGATCAATAACTCGCCTGATGTTAAGCGACGGTGTGGCCGAGGATGCAGTTCGATGATATAATAGAAGATATCTATTTACTCTAGCTTTGAAGATTCCAAGATTGTAGCTCTCAGGAACCAGAGATGGCGGTAAAGAACTCCATCCCTGTTTATTACGCATCAAGAACGTTGACCGATATCGTTGAGTACGGATCTTTGGCTAGTTTGGCAAGAAGCTACTTAGTTTCGAGCATTGCCGCAAAGTAGCATGTCTGGCATTCATTCATCTGGCATACATTATATCTGATCCATTTCGACACTTTTCGGCATTCTTTCTCAGGAATAAAAAGAAGATAAGAGAAAAGAAAACTATAAGTACTCAACGTAATGTAAGCGTATTTTACTTTCTGAAAATCGCTATTATTCAGTCGGGTATGTATATTTCTTATAATAGACAACTTTGCCAATTTGTTTAAATATATATTACAGGCTAGGCCTTTATTAACTACAAAAAAAAAACAATATACAAACTCAACTAACTACTACACAAAAAGCATATCGATTACCTCAGTCAGACCGATAAAGGTCTAAAGACAATCCAAATGCTTAAACCCACTTCCAGTTGGCAGCGTACCCAGCATGCTGAATTCTCCACAAAGTAAAGCATTCCGAGGTTAGCAGGTCATGTACCAGTCTGTTACTAATGCAGCGCCTACATTTGCCGACGCTTACTTAATTGCGCATGTGCAATTGCGCATTGTCTTCAATCGTTAGATATTGGGTTATTGATTAACTGTTGTTGGGCAACTGACCACCTCTTTGTTTCCAGGATATTTAGCCATCTGATAGACTATTTGCCTATCTATACCTACTTACATATATTTGACACTATTAAGGACGGACAAACCGTCTAGAGACCATTTAAGGCAATAGTTTAGAAGAAAGAGATTTTGAGTATACAAAGTATAGAGTATACAGAGTATAGTATTTTGAGTAGTTTATTTTGAGTATAGGTTTTAGGCTTCCTTACTAAAGGTGCGGGAGCTTTTTCGTGAGGCTACGGTGTCTGTCTATCTGTCATTTACTTAAACGGATGTATAATTTGAACGGTAACAGACACATGTTTCAAAATTAGCAAGATTGTAGGGTTTATTTTGATGTAAATCTACAAATACTAAAAACTGTTCAGGAATGAGACTAGCTTGCGTAAATAATTTAAAAAAAGGGAAATTATTGAGCAATAAAACCTCCCTCAACCTCAAATAAAAAAAAAAGAAACGAAAAATTACAAGTGAACGTTTCGATGACAGTTGGTGTCATGCATGCAAATAGGGTTAAAATCTCTTTGGATAAAGAAAATAGGTCTGTAACGCTTAGATATTATTTTGCTATTCCCACTATAGGAAATACGTGAAGTTACAAATATTCTTAGACATAAAGCACAGTATTCATGTTCATGTACTTATTGTGCCAAGCATAGGAGTACGGAATCCTCGGTGTGCGAGTGAAACTCATTGCCGGGTTTATTTTTTCTACGATTCAGAGATTGTGTGACAGTGCGCTATAATCATATTATTTAAGAAACATTACATTACTATTATTTATTATTAAAAAACTAGATCACAATCGGTCCATACGTTTCAGAGCTACGATGCCACAGACAGACATACACTCGTCAAACTTAATCAGTTTGGTTAAAAGTAACATAAACATTTAGAGGTCTAGCTAGCTCCATATATATAGATGTATTCTATTTCCTTAATTACAGTGACTTTATTTATATGGACCTATGTGGGTTGTATAGATGATAGGAAGTCACTAAATATTCCATAATGTTCTATTATGACCGGAAACGCGTCAGAAACCTTGTCAAAAGGTGAATTCTAAACAATATTTGAAGACGTACACATTACAAATATAAGTAAGACCATAATCAATATTAATACCATAAGCCACGCGTAAATATCTACAGGTTTACTCTTAGACTAAAATAAAATGAATAATTCATTTAAGTTCATCCATTTTGTTTTAGTCAAAGGGCTTAAATGACATTAACTACTACTACTTAACTAGTTACCTACTGCAACTTTTTTATGCAAGATATATCTACGATTGACCACCAACTCGCCTGATGCTAAGCGACGGTGTGGCCGAGGATGGAGCTCGTCTATCTAGATCTAGAAGATATCTATTTACAGTAGCCTTGAAAATTCGAAGATTGTAGTCCTCAGGGAACAGAGATGATGGCAATGAATTCCATTCCTGAGCAGTACGCATCAAGAATATGGACCGATATAGCTGAGTACGAATTTTCGACAATTTAATGAGAAATGGACTATTTGTTTTTAACTGTAGATATTTATGCTATTTATACTGCCAAAATTATTACTCTTTTGCCTAAAAAATAAGTGAGATAGTATTACTATTACTGTCTGCTGTTTTATAAAATGTCAGGGGGCTTGGATTGTGCTTGACCGCAACTAGCCTGATGTTAAGCGAAGTTGCGGTCCGCAATGGAGTGCCCTTGCAACTCTTGCAAGGAACTGGCTCACTTGCAATTCAAAAACACCCCGATAATAATCTGCAAATACCTATTCGGAAAGAATAATCCCCATTGATCCCATGATACAATTAGAACATATTGATGAGTTAGGGGTAGGCGACGAGTAGTATTCCATCATTAAACACCATAATTTACGTGAATTTAAAATATGGATACTTACCATGAACTTACGAGTTAACTTATGTTAAAGTTAAATATGCACATCCATGTCAAATTACAGCTTTCTAGTAAGTAGGTATTAATAGTATTTCAACAAAGCCGAGCACAGACAGAAAGACGGACATAGCAAAACTAATAAGGAAACGAATAAGGGTTCCAGGAGGACAATTCAGTTAATCAAGACCAATCCGTAACTGAAACATAGCTAAGAAAACTCTTGATGAAATCCTCTTTAAAAAAAAATAGATCAAAATCGGTTTATCCGTTTGGGAGTTACAATGCCACAGACAGACACACACTTCAAACTTATAACAAGCCTTTTGGGTCGGGGCTTAAAAATTTAGCCTATGATACTCAGAGAGTGAAATATACATACCCACAAACAAACATATGTAAAAAATATGTTTTTTACGTGCCTGAAAAAAAAAAAAAAACAAACATATTTTTTTTAAATTCATTTATTTTATTTTATATTTTTAGGAAAACTTACAGCCAAAATACTTTTAAAAAATTATTAATTTCGATAAATCACGAGGATAATTTATAATTTTCGCCTTTAGAATATTTTTTCAGATTCAGATATTTTATTACCATTCCAGTTGCGCCCGACAGAGTCAATTTGATACATACTAGTGCTTATTTGTTTTACGAACTTTATATACAGGCATACATACAAACACTCGCTTAAACATAACCCTCCTTCTTGCGCAATCGGGCAAGAACTGATTCGTAGGTAGAGTATAGGTATTTTGAAACCTAAGGCCAGACCTATGTTTTGGGCATATTTAAAACTCGTAATAGACATCGACATCGCAGTGACCCACCGTGACCTCGCAAAACTGAGCTTCAGACCTTGGATCGGAGAATTAATTTGTCTACTTTCGAAATATAAATGTGGGATAGTTAGTTTGCGAATCGTCTGGGCTAGACAGATTGATAATTACAATAAACTAAATTATACAGTCAAAATGTCTGCTCTTCTATGGTGAAGTAACATTGTCACAGAATAGACAAAAATGTTTCTATTGTTAGTTATTTATTGTTACTTATTTTTGTTTTAGTCTACATACTTCTACAATACAATATAATTTAAGAATAACCTTTAAAAGCATAGTTTTTTATTAATATAAAAAAATGTTTTCGTAGTGCCTAAATGGGCGTGGGATCGGCTCTCTCGCGCATCACAATTTTAATCAAATCAAATAAAATAATTTATTTGCTTGAATATAAGTCTGTACAGATCTTATATATTGATACACCAGTAGCACTATATTCAGGCCCATTCAAAATCATTTCTAATAATACAGTGTATAAATATGAACAATAATACTTTTAGTTATCTTTAAACATGCAATTTTATATTATTACCTACAGAATTCATCAAGGCATAAATATTAATATCGGAAATTATCACATACAATATTAACAAATAAATATTCGGAATAGAATTGTCAATATTAAAAAATAATATAAATATATACGTCAAAGTCATTGGTTAGAATAGGGATATTATAATTAAAATTAGAAAGTGAGAAACAGAATTGTTTAATTAGGAGAAATATTTAAAAAAATATCTTTGAATCTCTGAAATTGGCTGAGGAGCAGGAGAATATGTTTTTTCACTACACCGTCGTCAGCATTAGTGATATCTGAATAAAACTTTTTTTTAACATTAAAATCTTACCTTTGCATTACTAAAAAGTTCGTTGTAGGTTAAGATTAGGCTATTTAATTTGATTGGGGATTGATAAAACCAGGGTGAAGTCCCTCCCAAACCAAAATCCTGAATCCGCCACTGTTCCCGGAAATCCCGCAGCTGGAAATTATTTCATATTTTACAAAGAATAAACGTAGTTTACAGTTTCCGCAAAGCCTTGTTTATAGAAGCGAGACTAGGTGAGATGGCTATATAACATCCTACATCGTAGCCACTAAAAAGAGAATAACTAGAATCAACGCACGCAGCTATCTCTCTCGCGCATTACAACCTTTTTAACCGACTTCAAAATAAAAATAATTTAAATAAATTAAATCGACTTCAAAACATGAAGTATATATTATAGTCTAACACGCTGGTCACTCAGACATGGAACTCTCAGACTTCTAGGTTTCCTCACGATGTTTTTCTTCGCCGTTTGAAGTTGGCGGCAATCAACAATACGCACATAACTCCGAAAAGACAGAGGTGCGTGCCGCGAGATTCGAACACAGGACCTCCGGGTCGCAAGTCGGACGGTTTCCCAACTAGGCTGCCGGAAACTCTATAACGCGCTAAAGCCTAATTTAGATTCATTCCTAATTTAAGTCTAGAGACGCCTATTTTGCCGCTTCGAATTATTTTGAAAATCGAAATTATTTTAATCATGTAAGGGGTCTAATTAGATCTCATTGAGCTCGGACGTCAACGTCAACATCATGTCAGTAGTGGACTTCTTGTGGCTGAGATGATGATGATGACACTTAGCATACTTACACGAGATTGTGGCTTTAAAAGGCGATTTAGCGTCATTTGTGTTCTGTACAAGAAGTAATTGTAACAATTAACAATAAATTACAGTGAAGACTTCGAGAACTTGTTTTTAACCACGTGATATCTTGTTTGCACATGTTTTACATTATAATATACAATGTACACTGACTGTATCCACTGATTTCCCTGAATGCAAGTTATATATATACTTAATACCTAATTAATACCTACACTTCAGAAGAACAAGTAAGTTTAAAAACTACCGGCACAAAAAAAACAGCTGAACCAATTCGATGAACCATAGTTAAGGAGAGGACACACACTAGAACTGATGGCCGATGGGGCCGAAAAGTTCTCGAATGGAGACCACGCACCGGCAAGCGCAGCGTAGGAAGACCAGCCACGAGATGGACAGGTGACCTCATACAAGTGGCGGGAAGACGCTAGATGCAAGCTACTTCCAATCGGTCTTTTTGGAAATCCATGGAAGAGGCCTATGTATGTCCAGCAGTGGACTTCTTATGGCTGAGATGATGATGATGATAGCTAAGGATAATCCTCCAATTAAAATTTTTATGGGTCTAGTGGTTTGGACTGTACTTTTCCGTCTTTGGTTATTTTTTAACTATCCGACTGCGTAAGAAGGAGGGTTATGTTTTCGATTGTTTGTATGTATATATGTTTGTTTCTATATTACCACCTAATGCACGGCTTGACAGAGTTTGATGTGCGAGGTGTCGTTAAATTCGTCTTCACTCCCTGAGTGTCATACATTTTTTTGTGTTAATAATACCTAACAAAACACTCGCAATAAAAATTCGCCTTTTCTTAATCTCCAATGATCTTTTTCGTAACAAATAAGTGATTTTATAGAATTATTATTAATTTGTATAAATAATTCGCATTTAATTATAATCTTAAACGTCAATTTTCCTCATATTTTTTCACAAAAAACATGCACTTGACAGCGTATCAATAGTACCAAAATCGTAAGTTGGACTGCAAAAATTGCTGTTCTGCAGTCGGGTATTTTGTATGGATACTTGTTTGTTTTTTATGTTTATTTGTATGGATACGTGGTTGTTAGGCTTGCGCTGACCGCCAGTTCGCCAGATGTTGAGCGACGCTGCGTCTGAATCTAAATACGACTATAGCTTAAATCTTCGCTAGCTTCTCGCTAAGCAGTGGAGGTGGGACAAATACCTAAATCGCTAGCTAAGCTCGTCGTTTGTAGGAATAAGTAACACCATAGATTTAATAGGCCGAGATGGATAGTTTTAAAGATTCCGTACGTCAGTGAAGTCTAAGGCAATCAATGTGTACGTGACCATCACGTAATTACGCTCTTTGATACACACACAAGCGTTCGAATAATGTTGCAAGTGCATAGATATTTCCCTCCAAAAATTGGGAGATTGAGTTTTGAGTTAAAGGCGCAATAAATTTTGTTGTGGAAAAAAGATGTATGCTCAAATTTTACAAGAACTTTATTATTTTAGTTGAAAGTTCAAGATAAGTAATAAAAAATACATGTTTGCTAAAAAACCTCAGAATGCTTATAAACCAATGATGGGTGCCTTATATATCTATGAGTAACATTATAATATGGCAATTGTATCATTAATTATTTGCCATCGCAATCATCCGGCTGGAGCTAGGTTATTAATAATATCAGTTTTAATTTATTACCTATAGCAAGCATGGCCCGAAAGTAACTTGCCGTACCGGTTTACTAGCCTGGGCATGTTGCCTAATAGACATTTTGGCACTATTTTGCATTTTAGTATTACACATCGTGAGGCATAATTAGGTTACCGTGGGCAAACATATAAATAGCAAGGTATAGCTTATCATCATAAGCTATACCTTGACCGCCGTAAAGTCGACCCTCCTGATGGTATGCGGGACGCGGGGGCGGGGTGCGCTCGACCAATCAATCAGTCGGGTGTCGGCTGTTGACATCGGATGACATTAGGCAGTTAGAGTTCGCGCGGTTGTAGCCTTGTGTACGCTACACACGAGATTATTTCACGTCTTTGCATCCAACAACAAATTATTATGGAATTACCGAGTCTGCGTAATAAAAAGTTAACTCAATAACTTTTCAACCGCACCGGCCGATGGATCAGTTCTACATGCTGTGCCCTGTTTATTGCCACTTCAACTTGCTAATTTGCTGTGCTATGTTGGTTACATACAACGGATATCTACATTTCTGATTAGATTTCGCACAGAGATCCCGAGCATATACTCATCTCCGTTGCTCGTTGCATAATTTAGAGCTTTTTCATAAGGTCCATTGTTTAGCAACAATCTGTTATTTATGACGTAAACTAAAATGAAATAAATTATACCGACATATATGTGTAAAATTTCTTCGAAAATCCATGGGGCTGAGATGATGATGATAATGATGAATGTTCATGGGATGATGATGGGACGAACGTGAGGGGACTTTCCTAGCTGCTACATCAGGTTACTTCTATTATTTTATTGTGTTGTCACCAGAACTGAGCAAGCATCCAAAATTCAAACTGCTACATTTAGAGGAAATATTTCTTTAATTCAAACTGGTACATTTAGAGGAAATGTTTCTTTAATTCAATCTGGTACATTTAGAGAAAATAGTTCTTTAATTCAAACTGGTACAATTAGAGGAAATAGTTCATAATTCGTATCAAACGTACAGACAGGTATTCTTAAAAGTAAAGATAATATAAAGAGTATTAAAAGATTTAATCTTTTGCTAACAAGATGTAAACAGCGTAATTTTTACACATTTCTGCTAAAAGTTGCACTTAGTCATTGTACAATTACATACTTATCTAAAAGTGAAACATTCTTTATTAGAGTTTACCTACTTTAAATATGGAGATTAAATTACGTTATCGATCATCGAATCAGAATGTTCTGGAATAAATATTATTTATTAGAATTTCTAGTTTCTAAAATATGACAAATAAATCCGGCAAATTACGAGTTTCACTCGCACACCGAGGCTTCCGTACTCACATGCAACATATGATCACAGAAAACAGGACTAATTACCAAAATGTGCTATATATTCATGAATATTTGTAATTTCGCATATATTCTATACAGTAGAAATATTCTCAAATAATAAAATGTATATGAGAATATGATAAAAGCGCCATCTAGCGTGACCCTATAATCTTGCCATATTTGAGACCGTGTATCTATTACCGTTCGAAATATAGAGATGTTTCAGTGTAGAATAGACAGACAGACACCATATATGCATACTTAGTCTCACGAATAGGCTTCCGCACCTTTAGTACGGGAGCCTAAAAATGATGTTTTTAATATGTCCGTGGTCCGTACCACTATAATTCATCATGGATTTGCTACTTATTATGTATATTTATTAGATACATATGAGTTGCTTAAGAGTATTTATTGCTTCGAGCTCAAGTTTCCTTCTAATTAGTATGGCAGATTTCAATCCATCCACATATAATAATATTTTAATAGGAAATAGTACCAGAGAAATCCGACGAAGCACTGATTTCTATTATAGGTTTCTTCAATCATATTATTTTTAACCCCCGACGCAAAAACGACGGGGTGTTATAAATTTGACGTGTCTGTGTGTGTCTGTCTGTGGCATCGTAGCTCCAATTTGATTTTGTTTGAAAGGTAAATTATGCGGGAGTGTTCTAAGATATGTTTCATCAAAATCGGTTCAGCTGTATTTTTTGTCGGGCGTTTTAGTTTTCTAGTATAATGGAAGGAAGCCTGCCAGATGAATCAGAAGGAAATTCAAGCTTGAAATACTCTTAACTAGTAGGTATGTATCGACAAAATAAAGTTTTCAAAATGTGCAACATGCAAATGAGCGTGTGTTATTCACACACGTTCATTTGTATATAAACAGTTTCGAAAAAAAAAACAGTTTCGAAAAAAAAAATATATCGGAAAAAAGCAAATCTGAGTTCAAAAGATCTTAATGCTCTCCGTCGACAAATGCATCCACACACAGTGAATTTCTAGCAAGGTGGTTCAAAGCAACGGCATTTATCATTTAAAGTTTATTTAATTTTGATAAAACCTATCTTTCAATCAATTACGGTGGTCCATATTATGTGGCTAGTTCACAACTTTAGTGTAATTACAGAGGTGCGTATTATATGCCCAGACCACAATTTCCGTGTAATTACATGGGTGCAATTATATGACCAGACCACAATTTCCGTGTAATTACATGGGTGCAATTATATGACCAGACCACAACTTCCGTGTAATTACATGGGTGCAATTATATGACCAGACCACAACTTCAGTTTAATTACAGGGGTTCATATTATGACATATTATCCAGTGACCATACCATAATTTTCGTGTAGTTATATGAGCTCACATTATATATGACTAGTCCACAACTTACGTGTAATTATGTGGATCCATATTATATGACTAGCCCATAACTTATGTGTAATTATATGGGTCCATATTATATGGCTAGTCCACAACTTATGTGTAATTATGTGGATCCTTATTATATGACTAGTCCACAACTTATGTGTAATTATATGGGTCCATATTATATGGCTAGTCCACAACGTATGTGTAATTATGTGGATCCATATTATATGACTAGTCCACAACTTATATATTGTAATTATATAGCTAGTCCACAACTTCCGTATTCGCACTTACAGCGATCCATATAACGTGAGCACTTGAGCAGGTCATAAAAAAAGAGAATACATTATGTTTATTCTGTGGTTATGTCCAGATCCAAAGATGACCACCGCCAGCGTGTTGGTGACAGTGACCACTAGTTGGAACGTGTCAGGAGATAAGCTTGAAAAGGAAGGATGCCTTGGCAAGAGCATCAAGAATTGCGTTGCTGAAGCAGCGCAGGAGATTAGGGAAACACCTGCGATTAGAGATCAGGGTCTGCGCATCATGAGGGACTGGATCCAGCAGAATTGCGATCTTAGGAATGTAAGACAAGGTAAGGATTTTTTGAAACTTACGGCAAATTTTCACAGAAGCCATTACTTTTACTATGAACCATGGGCTTAATGTAAGAAGCCATCTTACTCGTTTGTGTAATAGTTTAGATATTTAGGTAGTTTGTATATTGTTTTGTTGTAGTATATAACAATCTTTATTGTAGGATCAACTTTGAAATAGCAAAAAAAATAAGACATTATATTCATTACCCGACTGCGTAAGAAGTATACAATAATTATAAAATGTAACCCACAGAATTCGTGGTCCTATTTACAGATGTAACCTAAGCTACGTCCATCTCCAGCTATATTTGTAAAAAAAATGAAATTGATCGTTTTAACAGTTTGAACCTGAAAGTTACCGAACAGAGAGAGAGAGAGATAGAGAGAGAGAGAGCTACTTTCGCAAATATGTTAAATAAGTTAGATAAGTACATTATTGACTAGCCACGAATGTCATTGATTGAACCACAGTTTAAAAATAATCATTTTAGCATTGACACTTCTTATCAATTTCCAAATTCGCTGCTTAGGCATCAGACCTCTTCATAGAAAATAATGGATTACTACAACAGCGCTTAATAAAATAACTATTTTCAGACGACGCGTTTTTGCTCCGGTTTCTGCGACAGAAGAAGTACAGCATACCCATGGCACAGCAGACGCTGCTCAAGTACCTCAGCTTGAGGCAATACTATCCGGACATATTCAAGAATATTGACTGCGACGATGCCAAACTTAAGGACATTATTAATAGCGGGTAGGTATAGCAACGCATAGTTTTTAAATTATAGTCTATGAGATCCAATCAGAGATGTAAAGATTCGTAAACGTACAATCACGTACGTCACCGGACATAGAGTGGATTAGCTATTGTTGAAGTGGTAGTGGGCAAGGCACATAGCACGGAGAACTGATGGCCGATGGGGCCGAAAAGGTCTAGAGTGGAAAAAACGCACCAGCAAGCGGAGCGGAAGAATTACTTTCCTTTAGAAGACGCTGGATGCAAGCCACTTCCAACTCGTCTCTTTGGAAATCCATGGGGAGGCCTTTGATAAAGTATCAACTTGTCATTGGTGGAAGCGTATGTCTAGTAGTGGACTTCTTGGGACTTAGTTGATGATGATATAAATGAAGCTCTTCTACTTTGTACCACTAGTACCTAGTAATTGTTCAAAGACAAATAAACTATTGATATAGTCAGTATTACGTGTTCGATCTGTGATTACATAAAGGTAATTACAGGTCTATTTCAATAGAAGAAAGAACGTTAAGAAGTTTGCTGTAATACATGTAACGTATGTAAGTGAGTACTTTAGTCTTGAAAGTATCGAGAGATGTGAGCCACTTCTCATTCCTGTAATTTTGATTTAATAGGTTAGCTTAAAAATCATTGTTCACAGCTATTTCTATACTAAGTTTCACAAAAATCGGTTTAGAAGTTTGGTCATGAAAAGGTAACAAACAGACAGGTCTAAAGTTACTGTCGCTTCTAAAATATTGTGTAACTTAAATATGTCTTGGTAATCTTTGTTAGATACGTACAAGTATTTTTGCATTCTGAAAAAACAAATCTTATTCAACATTAGTTTTTTAGAATACACAAAGAACCATGTTTAGACATTGTAAACTATTAAACGCCTAAAACAAAGAACTATTGTGAAATAGCACTTTTGTCTTTTCGGAGCAAACTTAGATAGGTACAAAGATGGTAATCTTTTCGAAAGCGCTATAAACTCCCACAATATACAAAATGTCCTTGAACCCTGCCAAACTAACGAAATAGAAACCAGTTCTAGATTTTCCTACTCGCGGAGTTGTTGCGCAACCGTGTGATATAATTCCCTTGTATTTCATAAGTGCAATTACCTAATTTTTAGGTACGTGGCGATTTCTCCGGTCCGCGACGCTAAGGGTCGGCGGGTCGTCGTTTACAATATGGGTAAGGTACCTTTGTTATTATATTTAAGTACGTAAGATTACATTTGAGTAAAAGGTTTGAGTAAAAATTATCCGATTGTTGTGATATTTTTTTTGTTATTGGAACTATACTCGTAGGTGTATAATTATAGCCAGCGATTTACCTATATAAATTCTTCTAAACAAGATAAATCCATCTAGTTTGAGCTCGATTGATTCGTCTTGAGGAGTTGTAATTTAAAAGCTTGTTTTTATTTCAATTAATCTAATTAAATTTTCATTTGTCAGCTAATAATTTTAAAACTAAATTGAGTTGTCACTAATTGAGTTGAAAATGTCTAATACATTTTGTGATACTTGATGACAGTAATTATTTCAAATATAATTCGTATTTATTTACCCTTCAGGGTGACTTCTTCTTGACTTCTTCTCCATTTACAGATCGCTTTAAATGAGTGAATATAATAGCATTATATATTAGAATCCATCCCTGTCTTACAAAGGACAAAGGTAGGAGTGACACAGACGACGTTTTATGAAGTTAAGCTTTCTTTCTAAAACTCTATGTGCCATATTTGCCTACTATAGTGGCTTACAGTACGCAGATTTTTATTTGTAGTTTCTCTTTTTTTGTAAATTCAGTATAATTAATATATTTAGATTCTCACAAAATATTGTATAATCATTTTTATACAGTGTTTTACAAAACTTATTTCATATTACCTAATTTAAAAATCTGCGTTCTGTTTGTTCGCGTGCTTGCGAATAATTATATGTTATTAATTTGAATATTTCGTAAATAATTTGATTGCCCTTGCGAATTCTAATTTGCTTATTGCGAATGATTGTGATGTATTTGATGTTTTATGTATGTTGGTTACAATTGGCAATTATGAACTGATTTTAATAATTATTGTTTGTTTGGCAAGTCATACTTCAGACTACTTCAGAGGTGGTCCAATATAAATATTATTAAAATTGGTTCAGTACTTTTTTACGGTTACGGTTACGGTTTAAAATAAAACAACCTAAAAAAAAAACGAGTAAAGAAAATCCATATTTTAAAGCCGGTTGTTTCATTTTTGATAATAAAAATATTGTATAAATTATAGACAAAATTAATGCTCAACTGCGACTTCTGCTGAATATGTATCTAAGCTATTTAACTTCCGCATCACAGCTTTTCTAAACATAGAAAATCATTGGTAAAAGATAGGTATTAGAAAAGTGAGAAACGAATTTGTTTATTTAGATTGGAAAAATATTCAATGGTCTAAAAATCCGACGAATCGCTTCGAGTCCGACGAGTCTCTTCGAGAAAAGATAGTCCCGGCCGTACGCACCCGCTCACTCACATGGCGGGGGCACGGCCGTGCCCCCAGATATGAAACCTTCGTGTCACGTAAGCTAGTGATACCACCAAACCAATGTAACTCCTCTACTGTTCTTGTCCAGGCAAATTCAACGCGAATAAGTACAACTGCTGGGACATGTGCCGGGCCCACATCCTCATCTACGAGAGCCTGATGGATGACCCGCTCGACCAGATGTGCGGGATCACCCACGTAGGGGACGGACACGGTGTGACCGGAGCCCACATCACCACATGGAATCCGACTGACTTCGCACGCCTTATGAAGTGGGGAGAGGTGAGTGAGACATTCAGCATCATCATCATCTCAGCCATAAGAAGTCCACTGCTAGACATAGGCCTTTCCCATGGATTTCCAAAAAGATCGATTGGAAGCAGCTTGCTGTCATAGATGGGTTTTGCCAGTACTCGCCACGCTTGGCAAGCGGGTTGGCCTGCGCAGTAGGTGGCGTTTTACGTAGAATGTGCTGCTGCCAACTTCTGGTAATATTTCCCTTAGCCATTATTTCTTACGGTACCCACGGGAAGAGAGGGGGAGATACTATTCTAAGCCGGTACCCCACATATATGAAGTGAAATTTTACCAAATAACAAAATAATCAAAAACAATTAATAATTGGCGGAGTAATCTGAGGCTGAACAAACATACAAAAAATAGAAGAAAATTGAGTTGAATTGAACCTTCTTCTTTTTGGAAGTCGGTTAAAAGGCATAAAATAACCTATTCGTTATAAACCACGTATAGTGTGACATGACTGACGTATTAAATGACATCTTACATTATAATAATTATATCTACTAGAACACACAGGAATGTTTTAACAGTTAATTAGCCATTATGAAGATCACACTTGACTGACATACAATTGTAATAGGATGTGTAAAGTATATATTAGCAATCTGGTGTAGTATTACCTATTGTTTATAAAGTTAGCTAACTTACTTATAACTATGACGTAAGTTAAGCCGAGCCTACTTCTGACCTACATAGATTAACAAATCATTGCATATGGACCTACTTAGATGGTATGTAGTTGTAGGGTACACATTGCTATTATTAGGATTCCGTACTATGAGGAACCCTTATAATTTCGCCATGGCTGTCTGTCTGTCCGTTGGTCACAGTCATTTTACTCAGAGACTTAGCGTTATATAAACGAAATTTGGCACGTAGATGTGTTTACAAAACCGTTACAAAATGCCTTAGTCAAATTTTCAAACACAAACAATATAAATGGCTCTCCATACATATAAAGAAGGGATGAATTTGTTTTTCAACCCCTATCATGTGAGGTATCGTTGAATATGTCTCTTAAAATAAGACTAAGGTTCATATATATATTTTTTAGGTGTGCGAGCTGAAGGTGAAAAAAACTATGTCTCCTCCAATATTTCTAAGCCATTGGAGCTAGAAATTTATGATTGACCATAATAGTAGACCATATTAAATATTTTAAATGAAAATCGCAGATGATATCATTATATATAATTGCAGCTGTGATAAAATCAAACTTCTAAGTTATCATTAAAAAAAATACAGCCGTATACTTATATCGCAAAAAACTGCATATTTCGACACTCACAAAGGAATCAAAACCTATAGGGTACTTCCCGTTGACCTAGAACTAAATACACATGAAGGAAAAAATACAAAAACTATACATTTTTTATTTAATCAAAAAAGTAGGGTAGGGTAGGCAAGGAATGAGGGTCTAAATTTTAAAGTGAGTTAATCGTATCATGTGGAGTAATGATATTCCACATGATACGGTTAACTCACTTGAAAATTAATGAACGAGCTTCATTAGCTTATGCTAAAACTGGTTTTTAGGGTTCCGTACCTCAAAAGGAAAAAACGGAACCCTTATAGGATCACTTCATCTACTAGTTTATACGAAACCCTCGGTGGGCGAGTCTGACTCGCACTCGCCTCGATGCCACAGGGCTAGTTTACGAGCTGCTAGTCAGCGAGTTTAAAAGCTAGCAAGTGAGCGAGCATAGCGAGTGTCGATGACACAATCAAAAGCAGATTGTAAAAAAGCTCAATGACACGGAGCGAGTTTACAAGCTGCTCGCGAACTCGCTGGCTTGTAGCTTGTAAACTAGCCCAGTGTCATCGAGGCTTTAGTGATAAACTTGCCTAAGGACAAACGTAGCGTGGTTGCGGTCCACGATGGAGCGCTTATCTGTAAGAAACCGGTTCACTCGTGAAGACACAGAGGTTATCTATAACTCGGAAAACAAAACCAACTAACTAGGAAGCGTATTCTACAACTCAGCAGTCCTACTCTCATGTAGAATATCATAGTGTTTTTCAGATAATTGCAAATATATTGTTATTTCCAGCAATCAGTGCCGATGAGGCATAGAGAAATCCACCTAGTGAACGTTCCGTCAGCTGTCAAGTACATCATAGACTTCGCGACAAGCAAAGTTTCACCGAAAATGTCGGAGCGCCTCAACGTAAGCAGTTTTCTATAATTATATGCACCCATTCTCACCCATTCTTCGGAATTGGGTCGGAAATTATAACTCTGTCGTTTTCATACAGAGATGGAGATATAGTTTCACATTGAAATATCTATCTATGGAATTAGAATACCCATGCTGACTGCTTCAGTACTAAGTTTTTTTAATTTATTTCCGTGTCATATTTTTTCGCAGGCACGTACAGAATTTTAGAAAATCGTTTCATGACTTTTAATAAGTGAAAGGATTCATGCCACAATTATTTTTTTAATAATCATACGCGTGTTACTATTCAATGGCAATAATATTTTACTATTTTACAAATAATACATTTTACAAAAATAAGTAATTCAAAACACATACATTATGGTACTAATGCCTTCCATAATTTTTATGGGGATTTATGGGGCGTTTATTATCGGTATCTCGGTATCGATGTAAGATTAGGTGTCTTGTTTCTATTTGTAACTTTAGTAAAAAATATTTAATTTACTGCACACTTAAAACAAACTTAAGCAATTTGGAATATAATATTTATTTATTGCGAACTGTGAATCAAAGGTTTTAAATTAATTTTAGTTTCAACAGACTGTCCTTGGGTATGTAAAGTTTTTTTTTGGTATTTTTTTTATATTTTTATATGATAGAATGGATCATTTAGAAAAACTAATTTCAATATTTTTTTATTCTGTTCAGTACTTATTTTTTAATATTTTTTTAAAGATAAAATCGTCCGTAGGAAAGATGACGTCATCGTACCTACTGAATAAGATGTTGTGATAGCCAACATGAACTAAAAAATACATATAAGTCAACTTGACAGTGACATGTACCTATATTCGTTTTTGTCTCTGACTGATACAAGAGATCATCGGTTTTTGTTGTGTTTTGAAAAAACAAATACGTTGTGTAAACATAAAGAATGAAAAAAAGAATAATTAATCATTAATATTGAGCTCGTTGTAATTAATTAATGTTTTCTAAGGTCTTCGCGATTGTGTTTGCGCATTGAAATGAAACAAATTCACAATATTATTCAGAAACTACAACTGTGAAATGTTTCGACTTTCGTGCCAAAAATCATATTAAACTGTTTTTTTCAAGTAAAGGAAACCTTTAAAAGACTGGTGTGAACAAGTTAACGTAGACTAAGTTCCTGGGCGAAGCATTGATGCTGCAGTACAATGAACCAGAAAAAGGAACCAGAATAAAATAAATAATGTATAAATGTAAATAAAATA
Organism: Lycia hirtaria; assembly: GCA_947563715.1. Classification (NCBI taxonomy): domain Eukaryota; kingdom Metazoa; phylum Arthropoda; class Insecta; order Lepidoptera; family Geometridae; genus Lycia; species Lycia hirtaria. The sequence goes on from OX387386.1 coordinate 20,172,476, forward strand.
ATCTCTTATATAATTACAATGAAATTGGTATATAATTAAACACAATAAAATCATTTCAAAAAAGAAGTTATGTACTGTCAAACACTTTCATATCCTGGCATTGTTCATAAGTTGTATCTCTTTAGCTCCTCGGATTTTTGCGATGTTGTTCTTGCCGCTAGTTGAGATGAACTCCAGAATGATAAGATTCTCAACCTTAGGTAAGTTAGCAGAGTCGACACGTACAGAATTATCCATAATTTATCCAATCAGTAGGCAAACAGTTTCTTACAACAAAGCAGTGGTCAACGTAAATGCAGTATCAATCAAAACGGTAGGAAAGCAAGGTCGTCGTAAAGATAATGAACAGAATTAATTTAATACAAATGAATAGAGTAGCAGAGCACCAAACACACGAAATAATTATTTTCTTTGTTTATTTATTTTGGTATGACAGTTGTCATAGAGATATTGTCTCTCTTGTCAATGCCAATGCTGTCAGTTTCATCTTCTTTTACTAACTAAACTACATTTTATTTTATTACATTTTAGAGCAAATTAGAGGTTGACTGAAGGTCAAATATTTTTTATATTTTCGCAAAAATTTGCGCGATCTCATCATTTTATGTGCCCTAAATAAAAAAATATGGTTTATAGACATATAATCTCGAAATGGTTTTGGAATCAGCATATGTTACATTTTTCTTTACATACCCAAGCATATTGCGTATCGATGTATCGACATCGATGCAGTATATAAATCAAAATAAATTCATTTATCAAATAGTACTTAACTAAGTATATTTATAACATTATCAATTTATTACATTGAAAATGCATATTTAAATTATTGTGCATATTTTGTTACCTATAAGTATACTAGAACATAACTTTTTAGAAGACATCATGTAGTTATCAAAGCAACAATTTTATGCTTAATTTAATTTAAAAATAAATAATGGCAAGTAAATAAAGCGAGAGTGCAAGCAGCGAGCGCCAAGTTTTTAATAACCTAACTTTACTAATACATCCAACGAAAATACGTAATTTTACTGTCATAAAGCATAATTAATCATATGCAAATGTAAAAGGCACACATGTTGCCGATTCTATTATTATTTAATATATTCCGCCGTTTTCAAAACCTGCTCTTGGCGAAACGGGGTCAATGTAGAGGTGTTTGCAATGCGATTGACATCTGGTTATTCTGCGAAACTGCGTCTATAAGTTACACGTGATGGTCGATAAGTGATGACACGTAATACACGACAAATAATATACAATCTAAGGCAGTTAACTCACGTAGAATGAGTAGCTCACGCAGTCGTACAGCCTAGCAGGCTAAGGAGGCTGTCTTAGTAGGAACTGTGTTCCGGCGCTGAGCGCTCCGGTGTGTGATTGTCAGGAAAACCCATAGTCCTCGGTTTAGCACTAAAGCTGGCTACTTTTTGCATACCCATCGCACGACAAAATCGTAACTTTGGAAGATTTCGACCTCGTCCAAAAAGTTTGTAGGGTTCCATAGTACTACAGAGAAACCTCATTAATCCGTTATGTCTGTCTAGGGGACGGGCATCCGTATCTCACAGTAATTTTATTTATATTAGAATAGAACAAAATTCAACGTTGGTTCAACGTAGTCTGAATAACCTTGAATATTTGTAGCAAACATAATTAACTAATTCCAATTAATTTTCAGATCCACTGCAACCTGAAGACCCTTACCAAAAAGATAGACGTTGCGTGCCTACCGAAAGAATTCGGCGGGAAAATAAAGTTCAGCGAAATGGTTACGTACACGAAGAAATTGCTACAAGAAAGACGGCAGGTTATATTGAACTTGGACAATATGGAGCTCCTCAGTACAAGAGGCATCATATCTTCTAGGAGACCTATTGGAGCGCAGCCCGGAGACGGCTCCGTGGAAGGCAGCTTTAGGAAGCTGGAGATAGACTAGAAGCATTTACTTGTTACGAACATAGTTTATCTATGACTATGATCCTAAACCATGAAGACGCATCCTTACTTCAAGATATACCTACTTTTTTCAATAGACTTCAAATAATTATAGTTAAAAATCTGAAACAACAAAACTTCAAGATGCGCAAAATGTTATAAACGCCACTGAAAGTGTATCCTTTCAGGGTAACATTTCTCGTTGAAATGTCAAAAATCCGTACTCAGCGATATCTTTGCCGCCTTCTCGGTTTCCTGACACCTATAACCTAGGAATTTTCAAGGCTAGAGTGAATAGATATCTTCTAGATCGACGAGCTCCATCCTCGGCCACACCGTCGCTTAACATCAGGCGAGTTGGTGGTCAATCGTAGATCTATCTTGCATTTAAAAAAAACAGTCTCTTTTTGAAGTCTGTAAAAATGAAGTTCCTTCATTTCGGCGCGTGATTTTTTGTCGTAGCAATTTTTTATGGGCTCCGTACTAAAACAGAGGGTGGCCTATTGCTAAGTCCCCGCTGTCTATCCATCCGTTTGTCTGTTCTAGCTTTATAAGGTTGTATCTTTTAAACCGTTCCTAATACAAGCATATAATCAATTGGAATTTTCACTATTGATGTGATATTACAAACTTGGTTTGAATATAGTGTTATCTTTAAAGTAAAACAAAGAATAATAAAAACCGGTCAAGTGGCAAAACAGTTGATATTATATATGCCGCGCACCGGCAAGCGCAGCGCAGGAAGGCCAGCCACGAGATGGACAGACGACCACATACAAGTGGCGGGAAGACGCTGGATGGGCGGTGAAACCGGCGATGAAACCGGGGCACCCACCCCGGACGGCATTTTCAGGGAGCTCGAAAACTATTATTAAAAATAAAAAATTTGCTCCACAAAGCGCCTACATAAGGAAACCTGGTTGACTCACCGTCAACTTGTAAAAAAATTAAAGGCGCCACGCAGATATATTTGTGAGTTTTTAAAGTAATTATTCTCAAACGCTGGAGGGCGTCACTATCAAATTCCTGCCCCGATACGAAAAAATCGTAGATTCTGGAATGACTAGGCTACAAATGTGTAACAACTGAATACTGTAATAGAAATATCGTTCACAATAGTAATAAATAAGCTAATAAGTTAGTGTTGCGTCTTCGTGGATATAACTATGTACCTTTAGCGTTAATTGCCTTGCTCTTGTGATATTACTCGTTTTATTGTTTGGTTTTAATATATTTCTATGTTTATTAGTCAAGAGAATAGTTATTTTTTTATCTGCATAATAGAGTTCGATTCGATAACTGTTCTCTTGTGTTTTCAATATAATTCACTGACTAAGTAGGTACTAGGTATATGTACCTTTAGGTGTGCTAATGCTGTACAACTATCTTAAATTAGGTAGCCGCCTCATAAGGTCCTTCTGTACAGCATGGATGCAATATGGAACTAAAGTTGTTATAGTTCTGTTGGAATAAGTACTTATCTAATTTGAATGAAAAATGCTGCTAAGCCTCAGTCAACTATTTGTACGGGACATCTATATTTTTTTACGAATTTCCAAAAGTAAGTGACGTTTAGTAAATTAGTTACATTTAATAAATAAGTAAGACTTTTGTGTGTTTCTAGTTTAGTTTAATTATCTTTGAAGGTTTAAGATATAACATTTTGGTCCTATATATGATGAAAATAACATTTTTTCGCCTTGTTTTATTATCACTTAAGTTAGAGTTAATTAATTATTTTAGAATTGATTATGGAAGTATTGTTTCCTGTATATTTTAATATATAGGATGTTTGGTCTGGAACAGGTGATAGCTGAGGGCACTACATACCTATAGATATAATCAGCGAAATCTCAGCTTTTTCCAATTTTGAGTTTTAGATATTTTATAATGGTTTTACAAAGGCGACGATTTGAAACGAATATCTGAAACTTATGCCTAGCATAAGTAGTAATGATTTTAGTTCAGACTTTTTAAAAATATTACAAGTTTTTTGTTCAGTAACAGGTTTGAGCTTGATCCATAACTCACCTGATGTTGAGCGACGTTCTTATTGACGATAGAGCGCGCTAACCTAGAAGAAACCGATTCACACACGACCGACATTAATATAAAAATAATTGGGTAAGCCGAATTTTTTGATATGTATAGAAATACAACATGATGAATTTCATCAGACACATGATAAAAATGATCGTTGTGGTGCTCAGTTGAACCCATTTGCCCATTGAACTATTTGTCATCGAGTTTCCGAACACTTTGTATAAAGAGATAAAATTATTATCTAAAGTAGAAATCTAGATTTTGTACTATGTATTATACATATATACTATTGTTTTATATAAATTAAAATGGTTTTAGAGAATAAATAGTGAATTTTATTAAATTTGCGAGCAGTAGGTATATCTCGCGGTCATACATATAAGTACCTACCTATAACACTTTTTTTACCAGACCTGTGTAAGGAGGTATATTTATATATATACATATAAACATACTACGTACTATAATTAACATAATATTTTTTTTTACATATTATGTAACAGTATATTGTAGAAGCTTTGCTTAGTTTAGATGATGAGTGAAATGTCCACAAAAATTAAAAAAATAAAAACTTGTTTACAAAGAAAGAGAAACCATGATATGAGCATTAGTTGTACTCGAATTCATACTAGTGTTGCGCCGATCAAACAGCTTCTTACAGTTTGGTTCTTATATACGCAGTTGAAAATTTTCAACCCACGACCCAAAAAGAGAGGTGCTTTATGTTAAAGAGAGGTGGGCAGTACCTCTCTTTAACATAAAGCACCTCTCTTGACCTAGAACTATGAAATTTGGCAAGAAGCATGATTTTTAGGGTTCCGTACCTCAAAAGGAAAAAAACGGAACCCTTATAGGACACTTTGTCCGTCATCCGTCCGTCCGTCGGGGTGTCAGGACCTGTATATCGGGAACCCGTGAAGGTATCGTGTTGAAATTAAAACCGTATACGCAGATCCATAGTATCTTGCTGCAGAAAGAAAAATCAAATTTCTCAGTTTTCGTAAAAAAAAGTTACATATGTCGTAAAAACGCACATTTCGACACTCACAAGGGAATTAAAACATAAGGGGTACTTCCCGTTGACCTAGAACTATGAAATTTGGTAAGAAGTATTGATATAGGAAAAAATCCGAAAACTGGTCATTTTTAATGTAATCACAAAAAAATAGTGTCTTTATGTGAGGAATGAGGGAATAACCGTATCATGTGGGGTATCATATGAAAGAGCTTCATTAGCATAAGCTGAAACAGGTTTTTAAATATTTTTACTATGTATATTTTTCGGTTTATGAAGGAAAATATAAAAAAATATATGATTTCCCCCCTTTATCTACTAGTTTGTACGGAACCCTCGGTGGGCGAGTCTGACTCGCACTTGTCCGGTTTTTTCCATTATGTGTCTTATAGTAGACCAAATGTATAATCTTCAGTATAGACTACTCAAACTAATAGTTCCGCTAAAAATTAAACAGAAATACCAAAACGATCCACCAGGGCTTTTCAAATACTGTGGAATCATACCTATTCACCAAAAAGTTGAGTTTATTATTTTGGTAGAACAGTTTTTTCGATCTGAAATACAAACCCTCAAAACATGTTGCGTAAAAACACGAAGCAGCACCAAACGAGAACTAGTTGTACCAAGATTCAAAAACACTTATGGTAAAAGAAAATCCGAGTATATTGTACCTAACCTAATTAATAAACTACCAATTGAATTGAAAAATAAAATAACTTATAAGAATATTAAAATCTTACTGAAGCAATATTATAGCAAAAAAAAACGCATAGTATGGAGCAGCCTGTATTGAGAGTCGTGCGCGCTCACGGCGACGGCTGGAGTAGGTTGCAAGTAAACAATTACGAATTTATATACCTACAGTTCCTGGAAATGGGTGCTTAGTACCTACCTTGCATGCCTACATCAGCTGTCTTATTGCGTGATCAACACAACACAACAACAACACAACTCAACGCACAACACACACAACACACACCAACACCACACAACACGTTGTTGTTGTTGTGTTGTTGCACAACATTTAGTCAAGTTGTGTTGTTTGTAAATAATATTGTAAGTAAATGTAATATTACGAGAACAGGTCATCTAGACAAACCTTATCTAGGTTTTTAGATGATTATAAATCAACGTGTATTAATTTATGTATAAATAAATAAATAAAAAAATAAAAAAAATAGGTAAGTACACATAATGGGAAACATCCCAAAAACTGTACATTTTTAATATAATCACAAAAATAGAGTTTTTTTTATTACGACTAGGTCCACGTTTGACCACCAACTCGCCTGTTGGAAAGCGACGATGTGGTCGAAGATGAAGCATGCAGACCCAGAAGACACCTATTCACTCTGACCTTAAAAAGTCCCAAATTGTGTCTCAGAGAACAAAAATAAGTAGTCTGCAAGGAATGAGGGTCCAAATTTTAAAGTGAGTTAACCGTATTATTTGGGTTTTCATATGAATTTTTTGGTTAAATTCAATGATAGATAGATAGATAAACTCTTTATTGTACACACCTTAACTAAAACACAAATTACATTGTGAAAAGGGCTTAAATGCTAGTGAAACAACAGGCGGCCTTATCGCTAATAGCGATCTCTTCCAGGCAACCTTGGGATGGAAAAATTATAATAATAAATAGATGGTGGGGTAACTAACAAAGAGAATCGAAGAGAGAAAAAAAAAAAAGAAATGTATACAACTATACAATTACAATACATACGTACTATTAATACAAGTTACATCCTAATACATAAATTAAATTAAATATATATAATAAAGTATATATACATACATATATTATATATATACTTAAATACTTGTTATATTTAAAAAGATAAAAATAAACAATGAAAATCGCAATGAAAAACAGTGAAAGAATCAGTGAGGTGGTAACTGCAATGATTTTTTTTCATAAGCATAATATCTACTTACATTTTGTTTAAAATACAAATTCGTCATATTTTGTTTTGTTTTTGTTGTTTTAGTTTTACGGTAGTAACACGGGCAATTTTTTATTGCTGTTCTAACAACTTTCAATTAAAGTAGTAAGAAGGGTAAGTCAATTACCGGTGTTACTACTAGTAGTAAGATTGGTAGTAGCACGGCCAACAAACCGAAATAACTTCATGATGAGGAGTAAGAAGGTATTACCTTTAATAAATTCTTCACGATTGTAAACTTTTTAAAGAGACCTCTCTTCACCCGTTCGTTTTTTTTTGTCGAGAATGAGATTTGTCATTGAATGTCAAATGCTTCGTCTTCGAAGATTAGAAAATGTGCCGATGTTTATACGATAATCCTTAACATGTAACACTTTTGCAAAGAAAAACGTGTTGTGGTACTCTGCGATTCTATAATCTGACGCTCTTCACTCAGGAATCCAAAGAAATATTTCTATTTATAGCCATTACTCAAAAAAAAGTAAAGCAATGTTTCTAAAATATTTCAGAGGTGGTAGTATGATGTATGATGAAGTATGATCTACCAAATACAAAAATAATCATCAAAATCAATGCACAATTGGCTAAGTAATCGGTGAACAAACATACAAAAAAATAAAAATAAAAAACAAACAGACCGAATTGATAACCTCCTTCTTTTCGGAAATCAAATAATTTATTTGTTACAAAGTTATGATAAATTTGAAGCCTCTGGTTCCCAAATTAGTTTATCATTGTATTTCGGGAACCAGCGTCTTCTCCCATAATATATATTAATAATGATTATATTTTTTGACAATAGGCTATTAGAAGTGTTAGCGACAGTGACGTGATGAACGGTAGGTAAATGAGGCGACTTGGTGGGGCCAGCGACGGAAAAAAGTGACATACGGCGCGACAGGCTTTTGACAGATAATAAAGCGGGCCTGACATGTCGGTACTATTTGCACCACTACAATAATTTTAAATAAGTATGTTAAGATCCTATGGCCCTCTTTTTGGACAGTCGGGTAGAGACCAGACTGTCCAAAAAGAAGGTTGATTAAGAAATAAAGGGGCATATTCCATAATTAGTATTTGTAGCAGACAATGTGCGAGGTGTTCTATTAACATGATAGGCCTCGCAGCTCAGTTGGTAGTATGTCTGCCTGCTGAGATGTAGGTCGTGGATCCGATTCCCACCCAGGACAAATATTTGTGTGATGAGCATGGATGTTCTGTGTCCGAGTGCTTTTATGTATCATATGTATATATTTATAACATTTACATATGTATATTTAATATATACATTATATATTTATAATATATACATAGCCTTCCTAATGCCAACCGCTCGGGAATGGAATGCTTTGCCGCTGTCCTTGTTTCCTGAAAACTATAACCCGGGTTTCTTCAAGTCTAGTGAATAAGTATCTTCTAGGTCTACGTGCTTCATCTCCGGCCACAGTATTGCTTTCCATCGCGTGCTGATGGTCAAACGCAGAGGTATTCTATATATACATAAATTAACAGTAGGTATAGTTCCCGCCACGTTAAAAGAACGCTGGTTTATTCGTAAACGCGAACAAACCAGTGTTCTTTTTACGTGGCGGGAACTATATAATTTATTGATAAAACCAGGACTGATAAAAAAAAAACAACCAAGACAAAAGTAAACCAACTGATCGGATTGCATATTCTTTATTATTCAAACGCATATTCATTATATTATTTTTGAAGTGAAAACTTATTGTTTGTATTACAATACAAAAACACTTTATCATACATATATGGTGTCAACCATATATGTGAGGCCTTGTTAACTAACATATGCAACTAAAAGTGAATCAGGAGGGCTATTCACAACTTGTCGAATTCGTAATAGGGTCGGAAACTATATTCCCATCTCTACAATTTCCATACAGAATGAGGAAGATAAATATATAGTTTTCGACCCGATTCCGTAACCGATAAGTTGTTAATAGGGGCACAGTTGTCAAAAGAACTAGACGTAGCTTTGACACCAGAGCGCTCCTCACAAAACTAAAAAAAAAACGGAAAAATATAATAAATGGCCAAGTGCGTGTTGTGCACGCGCAATATAGGGTTCCGTAGTTACATATCATAATTTATGTGACCTTAAAACAAGGTCACTTGCTTGATACTACGAATATATGAGTTAACATATATTAATTTAAATGAAATATAAATTTTTGACTTGTATAAGTAATTATTTTAAGTTGATCGACTATAACTTGATAACTTGTAAAGCCTACTTAGCCATGACAGTATTTAAAAAGAAATGTTTGAGAACCGCGTTTGTTTACATAGTCAATTATGAGAATACAAATATTCGGAATGTCAATACCTAATTAATATTTGTGTGTATACTAGGTTTTTTTTATATGGACTGTAACAATGAATGACAGACATAATGTAAGGATCATCGTATGAATATATAATTACTTCACAGTAGTTTATGTAATATATTGAAGAAACTTTACTGTGGGAACCCTGAAATCACGATAAAAATACTCTGTTCTATAAATTCAGTCGAAAGCCCATGAAATTTATGTACCTATTGGGTAGAGTAATCGGCGTCCCATCTCTATGCACGGGCGTATCCCTAGCCGATTGGGAAGAGTAATCGGCGTCCCATCTCTATGCACGGGCGTATCCCTAGCCGCGCTCTAATGCATACACTCACGACCGGCGTCTCGTCAAGATGGCGCACTGTGATACTGTTATAATTGCATAATCTAATATAATGGCTAGTATTAAACGTAGGAGTGAATTGTAATGCAGTAATCATTTAACGATACAACTACCAGTTGGGAGGGATCGGGTTTCTCTCCTTTCACTACGTAACAATTTATTCGTGATTTGAAATATATATATCTGCGTTAGTTATTTAATTGGATACAATGACTCATCAACGAATGTCTGACGTCAAAGGTAAACAGATGCCTACACATTCAGTTCAAATTGTATAAAAAATTTACAACTACCTGTACTTAAAACTAATATTATTTACTTACAAATAAAAAAAAACTTTTTTTTCTTACAATACACTCATAATCAATTCAAATAATATCACAGAAAGTAACGAGAATTTAACTAAAAATACTGTCAACTCGGGTAAATTTGAATAGGTGGCGTAACATTGAACTCCAAAATTGTTCATTAATAAAACCAATACCATTGTAAAGATACGTTTAATATTACATTATCTATATACCTATAAAACAATTTGTCCTTAGTGACTCACTAACAGACCAACATACAGCCTAAACTACTACACGTAAACACACTAAAGAATGGAATTCTTTGCCGCCATCTCTGTTTCCTGAGACCTACAATCTTGGAATTTTCAAGGCTAGAGTGAATAGATATCTTCTAGATCGACGAGCTCCACCCTCGGCCACACCGTCGCTTAACATCAGGCGAGTTGGTGGTCAATCATAGATCTATAATGTATATAAAAAAAATAGGAACTTGTGCTGCGAGGGTGCTTTCCTTGTGAAGTATAAGTACGTATTCACTAAGAAATAACTCCTCGATCGCGAGTAAATCCGTGGTATTTGGCTAGTGACAATATTAACTCATTTGGTTAATTATGACAAATTATACTGATTTTATTTGAATAAATAACACTTACAAGGCAGTTCAAAGTTACCTAGCGATTCAAATTTACCTACATCGACTGTACAAAATATACATTTATAACTGGAAATATGAGCTAAGTTGAATAAATTATGCCACGGTTATTATATTTTTAAATTAGGATTTGGGGGTTATTAACCATGACCATTAGCCGTGAAATTAAGTCAAAAAAAAAAAAAAAAAAGATTTCCGCGCCCTAGTTCAAGCAGCGTTTGCTTAGTACAGCAAAGCCCTGATTTCTAATCTTTAATTTTATCCTATTTCTACGTGTTTTTTTTTAAATCTAATAGGAATCATTAAAAAAATAACTTTTAATCGTTCCGCTTTTTTTAAGTTTCGTTTTAAACAAATTAAAATGAATAAAAAAAAGAATTATCGAAATCACATAATATTTAAAAGTGGAAAACACTTTTGTCCTGTTATATATGTAAAAAAAAAAACCTGACGAAAATTGCCACAACAACTACGCTTTTAAGGTCAAAAGGAGATCAATGCGCGTAGCTATTTAAATAATTGGATAATATAAAAGTGAGAGTATTTGTTTATTTAGTTATGAGAAATTAAAAAAATAGTTTTATTTCCGATATCACTTATACTGGCGACGACGGAGTAGAAAATCATTATGTTTTCCTACTACTCAGCCAATTTAAAATATGTTTTTGTAAATTATTTCTCCTGTAATAAAAAAAAAAAAAACATTTGCGAATACTTGACAACCAAAATTAAGACTTTAAACATTAAGATTTAAAGTTAAATTTTGAAATGTAAAATATTCGCGTCGCAATCGTCACAGACACTAACCCCCTAGTTTGATAACTACTTATTAGAGATACGCCTAATCTAAAATTGCACGCTCATCCTTTTCTCGGAAGACATTTCTTCCCCTCTCTGTCTTATAAGAACTATGATAGCGCTGTCTCATTACGTGTGGGAGAGCATTCAGATTTAGTTTAGACGATCTCTTACGTAAATAAAATATTAAATATTTTATTAATAAGATTAAACCCTGATATTATACTTTCTGTAGCCGAGTCCATTATTCAATCTCAATTTATGCTCAAAATCGTATCTTGGGTGGTTGTTTTACAGGTGAAAGCTACGGTGAGGAGAGATTTTACATTCCTGGATTGACTATTTGAACATGGCGTTAATTCATTTTTGACAGTCCACAAGAAATACGCCTTGTTGCGATGTACCTTTTCTCATGGACAGTCTCAATGAATTATTTAATTTGCTCCTAATTAATGCACTAAAATATCACCAGAACATCCTTGGCTACAGATAATTTGGTTAATAATTTCATAGGGCTGTATCTTTCGCAAGTACGAATTATAATATTATAGACAATTAAAAAATGTCAACATCTGACGCGAATACGAGATGTCTCATGTGTGGCGCCACCATAGCTTTGTTTAAGGTTAAGCAAAGACCGTTCATATGTTTGAATATCATACAGGACAGGACAGGTATCCGTGGATAAATTGACAGTGTCTTATTGGGAAAATTCTGGATTTGGATGTTGACAGTTTTGTATTACCTATATAATATATATATATATTTTTTATAAGCCCTGTTTGTACAAACTGTCCCACTGCTGGGAACGGGCCATCTTCTCATTGTGAGAAGGGTTAGGCCATAGTCTGCCACGTTGGCCAAGTGCGGGTTGGCAGACTTCACACATCTTCAAGATCATTGAGAACTCTAAGAGATGTAGGTTTCCTCACGATGTTTTCCTTCACCGTTTGAAGTTGGCGGCAATCAACAATACGCACATAACTTCGAAAAGACAGAGGTGCGTGCCGTGGGATTCGAACCCAGGACCTGCGGATCGCAAGTCAGACGGTCTCACCACTAGGCTGCCGGAAACTCATCAAACACTTACCTATAATATATTATATATATACAAGTACTTTAATGTATCAATATGGAAGTGAATTACCACTTTAAACATAGTACATTCAAGTACAAGTATTTACACAATATAAAGCGCACCTTTAATTTATGCGTTAATCGCTGCGGGAAATTCGTCCGGCAAGCGGACTCCATTCGAGGCTGCGTTGATTAAATTAAATAAAAATGAAATAAAATCGGAGGTGATTAACGCAATAAACAAAGAACGTCATTTGAATACTACGAAATTAATTACTATTTTACATGCTATTAACATTTTAAACGCAACGTTTCAACGCATAAGCGCAAAAAATAACGCATAATCATTGCGTTACATTTAATAAAATAGCAGGCGTCAATAATAAAATAGTGGGCGTCAATCACATTATAAATACATATATGACACTTCAAATACTGCACAAAGAAAAAGTGCGCTTTAAATTCCTTCGCTATCTATCTTCGCTTGCCTTGCCTTAGCTTGCCGACATGCTTTGACCAACATTATTTTTGATGAGAGAATTCTCACAAATTGCTAAAAATTCAATGATCAGTAAGTAGCTCGCTCCACCGCGGCAGACTCCTTAGGCTGTTGAACAAGTACGTGGGATGATACTTTGTATTTTTACCGAACACGACATATGAAGGATTCAGAAATTGCTGACTTATCGATTCCGCAAAGAAATTTTTCGCCTCGTCGATCTGAAGCTTGGTGGGCGGACTATCTGTGAAGTTACCTGAAATACAACAAGTATCTACATATATTGAAAGAAAAATAAAATACCCGACTGCAGAAAATATTTGCAGTTTAACTTACGATTTCGTTACACTTGATACGTAGTTGGGAGTACGTTTTGGTGAGAAAGTGTGCGTAAAATTGCCATAAAATATTATAAAAGCGCATTCTTCAGAATAATTCTAGTAAAATCACTTCTAAAACACTCAAAAATATCGAATATTCATAGACGTGCGACATCTCTCGTCAGTCTATGGAACCTGTAAAGGGTTCTTAATAATATTATTATTATCTAAATAATATTATTATTATATGGTTATCTTAATAATATTATTATTATCTAAATAATATTATTATTATATGGTAATCTTAATAATATTATTATTATTATTCTAATATTATTTATAATTCAACTATAGTGACTCTGACATTGGTTTGATAATCATAATTCTGATTGCATAGTTTGTACGCCTCGTCGGGCATGGACACGTGTAACGACATTTCAAAAATCCATCTTGTATATTATTTTGTAATATGTGATATACTACCATGTTCAACAAAATAAAAATTCTGATTTCTGATTTCTGGTCCGGCTGAGTAATTGCATGCTTGAATTGGGTGTTAAGGGTGGTGCCACTAACGCTTGAACGTCTTGACGTCTGTAAAGTCGGTTTACGGACGATAATTTTACGTGATAACGATGCGTCACAAGCCGAACGCTTAGGCCGATCGTGCCTCTCTATCGCTTGTTCTGCGCTCTCGCTTGCACGCTCGGCTCAGGAGGCTTGTTCTGGATTTGTGCCTCATAGTTTTTAATTTTTTTCTTCGATAAAGACCTAGATATATTGCACAAGATATCTATTCTAATAACAGAATAAAGTTTTGCTATTACGTCATAAAGGCGTAAGATAGATTTGTATTGAAAGTACAACGGGTTGGTTGCCCTTAAGTCTTACGTTCGGAATGTTAATTTCTATGAAAGATTACTTGATACAAAAAGGAAATATAAATTGACAATTGATCAATAAAATACTTGTGACGCTCTGTCCCTTTCCCGTGAAACGATAGTTTGAAATGTTTTCTAAGGTACTCGCGATTGTTTGAAATGAAATGAAACAAATTTTAACGTATTCATCGATAGTTTGTGTTAAATTTGTATGGTGGAGCCATATGACGTCAACCACGCCAGTGTTGTCCCTTTCTAACATGAAGTCAACTTTATAATTTTGAAGATATTTTGATATTGTTTTTGTAAAGCGGTTTCTTTGTCGTTAGTTTTTTTTAATGAGCAAATTAAAAAAAATCCACTTTCTTTAAAACTCACCAATAAAAGCCAAGACTAGAGTGGGCGGGTTCCGAGGGAACACGGGAGAGGCCCGATGCCACCCCAGCTCCTCATACGTCTGCCCGTTGGACGACACGAAAAAGTTGTACGGTAGGACGCCTGACGTAGTGTTCAACTGGAAATTAACAATATTCTGTCAAAGGAAAAACAAAATGCCCGACTGCAAAGAGTGATCCAAATCCGTCAAGAAGTAAAATCATTTTGAATTTTAGTCATATAAAATGAACCATAGTCCAATGAAAATAAGGTTTGTGACAATAATTATGAAAGTATTCATCATCATCACTATCATCTCAGCCAAAAGAAGTCCACTGCTGGAGATAGGACTCCCCTATGGAATTACGAAAAGAACGGTTGGAAGCGGCCTGCATCCAGCGTCTTTTCGCTACTTGTATGAGATCATCTGTCTATCTCGTAGCTAGTCTTCCTGCGCTTGCCGGTGCGTGCTCTCCACTCGAGATCTTTTCGACCCCATCGACTATCTGTTCTACGTGCTATGTGCCCTGCCCACTGCCACTTGCTAATACGCTGTGCTATGTCGGTGACTTTCGAACGTCTACGGATCTCTTCATTTCTGATTCGATCTCGCAATGAGATCATGAGCATAGCCCTCTCCATAGCTCGTTGTAAAATCTTGAGCTTCCTTATAAGGTCCATAGTTAGGGACCACATTTCAGTACAGTATGTCATCACTGGTAAAACACACTGGTCGTAAACTTTCGACTTGAGGCACTGATGTATATTGGACGAAAATAAGTTTGAGTTTTTCTTTTGAGTTTCTCGAACGCTACTCAACCGAGTTGGATTCGATACAGACAGACACACAGTAACATATACAGTACATATATATAGATACACATATCAAACTCACCTCATTTTGGGTCGATTGTTAAAAATATCGTTTTGTAAAATGATTATTAGGTAAAAAAACCTCGCGAGCCCTTGCAAAGCTGCGCTTTTTACTAGTATATAATAATTACTTTACCTGTAACGCACGGAGCAAGTGTGCACAAGCCAGCGTGTTCTCACAGGGTTCCGTATCCGTCTGTAGGACTATGACCTGGGTTGCTCTGGTGGTGGCTGGAACGCTGGAGTTAAATACCGACGGGTGAGTTTCGGCGGCCGCGCGCCACTGCTTGCGGCTCACTAACTGGAGAGGCGTTTCTATTGGAGGCAACACGTTCTCTGGAAATGTAATATATGTACATATATCGACGACTTCATAAGTGAAGAAATAAATCCGACAAAATACGAGTTTTATCGAAGCAATCAAACTACTGGGCGGATTTGAACGAAATTTGGTAGGTTCATTACTCATGCTATGTAAAAGGATCTGACATACTTTTTATCCCAAAAAATGGGTGTTCCAATAGTAGTGAAGTGTGTTTGAAATTAAAATAAATTACCCAGTGAAGTTTAATGAATCATTTTTATAGTTTCACGCAAAACGAATAAATACCTTTAAAATGAGTAAATAAAAGTAATTTATAAAAAATTTAATCTACTTCAAAGCTGAAAAGGAAGAAATAATAACTGTTACATAATACCGACAAATGAAATTAAAACTGGGCGTCTTACCTATGTAGGTACGCACACCAAACTATGTGTACTGTCGCAGTGACAGGGAGGCTCATGGCCTCCCACCCTACCTCGAATAATAACACCAAACTATATTTATGAGGTCGGTGCCAGACCCTAAACTGTCAGCAACTAGGTCCTAGACATACACCGACCTCAAAAAAAATGTTGGGGTACCATTATAGCGATTAGGAATAGCAAAAACTGTCACGAGTTTGTTTCAAATTAAAATTGTAATAAGGCCTTGATAGTTGATACAGACCGGCCTTCATACAACCGGCAGATATAGTTGTATTTAGCAAAGTAAATTGTAAATATGAGCCGTGCTGGGCGCGTACAGCACCCAGTTGGACAGTTTGTACAAACAGGGCTGATAAAAAATAGAAAACAAATTTCATCTTTAAAAGAAAACGTCTTTATCTTAAAATAAAAAAAGTCTTTCTTTAAATAAAAAAAGTGCTCACCGTGCCTGTGACCACTTTTTTTATTTTATTTTTTATACAAGATATATCTACGATTGACCACCCAACTCGCCTGATGTTAAGCGACAGTGTCGCCGAGAATAGAGCTCGTCGATCTAGAAGATTCTGTTCACCTTGAAAATTCCAAGATTGTAGGTCTCAGGAAACAGAGATGGCGGCAAAGAATTCCATTCTTGTGCAGTACGTACCAGGAATGTGCATTGATATCGCTGAGTACGGATTTTTGGCATTTCAACGAGAAATGGGTGGTAATGGGTGGTATTTTGTGGGTATTTAATCAAATCAAAATAAAAAAAAAAAAAACAGACTCAGAGAGATATTACTTTACAAGTCTACATGTCATATCTTATTTAATGTATCTTATGTATTTATATTTTATTTAATGCAAAGAATTCATTAGTACATAGGATTGAATGTCTTTAGAGAGCTTGAGGGTCGTGTTTTTATAGAATAAAAAATCTCTAGGTATTTTCTAATTTGTAATATTAGTTGGCTGTGATAAAAATTGTAACAGTTAATTTATTTACATTTTCGTTATATTTAAATAACATATAGGCACGCCTATGATAAAAACGTAGGCTTATCTCATACGTGAGAGATAAGCATAATGAGAAATGAATTTTATGAAAATGACGCTATGATTGTCTAGAAAAATTATTCTTTCGTTTGAAAGTATAATATATTAATTTAATATATTATTAATATATAATATATTAAGAATATAACAACAGCAAATATGCTTCCCAGGTGGTCCCATAGAAATTTTTATCAAAATCGGTTTAGTATTTTGGATTTAATAACAAAATGAAGGCGTTTTTTTTAGTTTTTTAAACGTATTACTTGTAATATATATGTATGTTAGTGTAAAAGCCCGAATTGCGGTAAATCTTAGGTTTTGCTAGTAAATATTAAGATTTATCGACAGGAGTTGGTAAATGTAAGTATTAACAAAAAGAGGAACAATTTTTTGGACTTATACCATTAGAAACTGGTAAATGCTAGGTTTTGTTAGGTTAGCCAAGTGAATGGCAAATGCACGAAATTCGGACTTTTACCATAACTAGTTAGTTAATCTTGGGTTTTGCCGGTAAATCTTGAGTTTTGCCGGTAAATCTTGGGATTTACCGTAGTTCGGGCTTTTACAGTAATATATATACATTTGTTAGTGTGGAATATATCGAAACTAACCGGAATTGGTCTGGAGCACGAGTAGATATATGCCGATGATGACTCCAGTGACCAGTAGTATGAGCAGCAAGCTGACTGTGACCATCATGAGAGGGCTCCGCTCGAGGCTGGTCTGCGGGAACCGGTGCAGGAGCGGGGTCTCCTCTCGCGCGGGGCTCGGGGGGGCTTCCTCTGCGTGGTGCGCATTCTGACGCGTCTCATGGTCTGGAATCACGTATTTGAAACTATCATTTACATTTTTAGGGTTCTGTACCTCAAAAGGAAAATACGGAACCCTTACAGGATCACTTTGTTGTCCGTCTGTCAAGACCTGTATCTCTGGAACGCGTGAAGGTATCGAGTTAAAATTAAAACCAATATACGCAGATCCGTAGTCTCTTGCTGCAGAGAGAAAAACCAAACTTCTCAGTTTTTATTAAAAAAAACATTACAGCTAATATGTCGCAAAAACGCACATTTCGACACTCGCAAGGGAATCAAAACCTATGGGGTACTTCCCGTTGATCTATAACTGGAATTTGGTAAGAAATATTGTCATATAGTACAAATAAAGGAAAAAATCCGAAAACTGTACATTTTTAATTTAATCAGAAAAAATATGGAAAGAAAGATAATTATGTAGATAATGTATTTACTGTATTCTACTAAAAAATCCCTTTCATTTGATACTCATATTGTGGGGGTTGTGAAAAAAATATGATATCCGCCATCTTGTGGCGATGGCCGTCGCCTTGAATATAGAATGATACTAAATATATTTCATTGTATTGTCATCTAAATTAAAGGGGTGTGCAATATGGTAACAGGCAATTTTGTAATCGAAATTTGGCCCCCTGCCCGTTGCCATATTGCAAAAAACATAAACAACAGATCAAAAACAAACAGAGAAAGCTAAATAAAACCGTTTAATAACGCATTTTTTTAGGGTTTCATAGTAAACAAGGACCCCTTATAATTTCACTCCATCGAGTGGGGTTAGGGGTATCGTTACTCGTAGATAGGTAATTAAAAAGCATTGGGAGTGTGCGAAACCATTTTTTGTTTAATTTAGGAATCCGTTTGCGAAATAATAAGCTTTGAAGTGATAAATTTTAGGGTTCCGTACCCAAAGGGTAAAAACGGGGCCCTATTACTAAGACTCCGCTCTCTGTCCGTCCGTACGTCCGCCTGTCACTAGGCTGTAACTCATGAATCGTGATAGTTAGACAGTTGAAATTTTCACAGATGAAGTATTTCTGTTGCCGCTATAACAAAAAATACTAAAAAACAGAATAAAATAAATATTTTAAAAAGGGGACTCCCATACAAAGGTTTTGTTTTTTTTTGCTCTTTTTTGATAACGGCAACAGGTAGACGCTTGAAATATTCACAGAATATTGAGTTACATTATTCACTTTAAAATATATAATTTAATTAAAATAAAATTAATAATTAAGGGCTGCCATACAACAAACATGATATTTTTGCCGTTTTTATAAATAATGGTACGGAACCCTTCGTGCGCGAGTCCGGCTCGCACTTGGCCGGTTTTGGCGGCCGTGTCCCGCCCGTTTTGCGAGAGATATATTATTATTATTATTACAAAAAATATAGCTTATGACACTCAGGGAGTGAAACGAATTTAACGACACAGCACATCAAAATCGGTCAAGCTGGTTAGGCTGTAGGCGATCATATAAAAACATACATACATACCTACACATACATACGCTCGAAAAACATAACCCCCACAATTCTTACATCGTTTTCGACTAATATTCCAAAAGTCCAAACGAAACGCTTTTATCTCACTCATATGGTCTGCAAAAACATCGACGATATGTACACTTCCCGAGTGGAGGTTTTTCCACAAAGGGTTTTTCCCAATATTTAAGTGTATAGATTGTGGAATACGCTTCCTGAGTGGGTCTTTCCCGATAGGTCTTTAAATTGCGAGTGAATTGGTTTCTTCTAGGTCTTCGCGCTCCATCGTAGACCGCAACGTCGCTTAATATCAGGCGAGTTGGCGGTCACGCGCAAACCTATTTCTACATAAAAAAATGTAAGTCTCTGTATAAATTGCGAGTGAAGTTTTTCACAGGCAACCGTGCTCCATCGTAGATCGCAACTTTGTACCGATCTACGAACAAAAAATACTTGTATCTTGTAAATAATCCTTTAACATAATCTAATAATATCAGGAGTTATTTTTCAGGACATCAAATAGAAATATGCGTTTGTTTATACAGAAGATAAACATATCAATACTCTCCAAAACTATTTGTATAGTTAATAAAACTGAAACAACAGACTTTAAAATGTGCAATTTTGTTTTAAAGAAAACAAACTATAGAACTGATTTTGATGAAATTATAAGGGACCAATCTGAAAGTATATCTTTTTAAACAAAAGAAAAATCCAAATCGGTTTATAAGCGACAGAGTTATGTGG
Source organism: Lycia hirtaria (assembly GCA_947563715.1). Classification (NCBI taxonomy): domain Eukaryota; kingdom Metazoa; phylum Arthropoda; class Insecta; order Lepidoptera; family Geometridae; genus Lycia; species Lycia hirtaria. The sequence goes on from OX387386.1 coordinate 20,192,706, forward strand.
TAACAAACATTAACAAATTGAAAACACCTCGTTTTTCAAAGTCGGTTAAAAAACAAAAAAAAAAAGATTTTATATTTTATTATTAAAGATAAAAACGATATTGAACGCTTCAAAGAAAAATAATCGGTACATCCGTTCGGGAGCTACGGCACTGACAATGCATTTATATATGTATACATGTACCAATGGCCATTTTATTAATTGTATTATTTATTGTATGCTATACATTATAAAATAAATCTACGTTTGTTTAACCAGTCACCAACTTGCCGTAAACTTTAGATTGCGTATCTGTTGTGAAACGGACGCATTCACTAACAAATGATTCCTTAATAGCAAGTAAGACCATGAGACGGGACTGGTCTAATTTAAGAACATAACTTTCACGGTTTACATTTTGATGCATACTACTCAGGAGTGGAACTCTCTGCCATCGTGAATGGTTCCCAAGAACTACGTTGTTGGAGTTTTATTAATTATACTAAAATGCCCCGTAATTTTATACTCTATCCCATACGAACCTTTTTAATTCTGGATAAATTAATTGTAGCCTATGTACATATTATTTACCATTTATTTATTTATTTAATTAACTAAAACGGTATTCACCAATTACATTAGTTAATATACATATGTATTAATCTAGGGTATCATCTACCTCCATATAAAATTTCATTTAAATCCGTTCAAGAGAACATTAGTGAGAACAATTTTATTTCAAGGTTACACTAAAACATACATTTAGATAAATCATTTTGATCAACGTGTTCCATCCTCACCCACAATTTTTCTAACCATCAGGCGAGCTAGGGGACATACATATTAAAAAAAACTCACACTTCAACTTGAACATCTCAAAACTAAAATTCCTGAACACCATTTTTCACACTACAATGAAAGAAACCACTTTATTTGTAACAGAATCAATGTAACTAAATCCTCACAACAGGAAAATAACCGCACTGAGAGGCGATAACACAGGAATGAGTAAGCTCATTTGCACATAGTTATTTATACGTATGTACATATATACAATAACTGGTAAACTATTTATGATTCCGATTACAGTTGTTTGAATTTTACATGCCCGAATCCGTTCCATAGTACTGACTGTCTGCTTCCAGACGTTTTATTTAATACGAGTTTATCATTCCATCCAAAATTCGATCATCATCCGTCTCACTCGCGCATACCAACATTTTTTAATAATTATATAAAATGACTGAATGAACTTATAAAAAAATTATCGTTTAGGAAACTAGGAAACAAGATCAATCCGACAAAAATTTCAATTTGATCCAAGTTAATACATGATAAAAATATTGTTTACGTTACTAATTTCTAAAAATTATTTTTGAAAATTAACTTGGATCAAATTGAATTTTATGTCTAAAATTTGTGATGTTTTCTAGTTTCTTAAACGAGATTTTTTTATAAGTTCATTCAGTCATTTTATATCTTTAAAAATTTCAATCATGCGCGAGCGAGATAAACGATAACTACAGACTCTTAATGAACTTTACTTTTGGTGCATCAGATATTTAGTTTAACGCGCGAACGAAGTCACGGGTGTAGCTAGTTAATTATAAAATATGTATATATTACAAAAATATTACTGTTCATTGTATAAAGTTGTATTTCACTCATAGCGGAACGTTGTCACACCACACATTTTCACACTCGAATGGGATGAACGGTCGTGAAATGATAAATAGGTGGTCTGGCAAAGTATCGCTTACATCCTTATATTATAAAAGCGAAAGTATCTCTGTCTGTTTGTTATATTTTCACGATCAAATGGCCGAACCATTTGTTTTGAAATTTTCTACAGAGATAGTTGAAAGCCTGGAGTCAGACACGGGCTGCATTCTATCATCATCACTGTTCACCATCGCCATCGTTTTTTATCACTATGCGGGTGAAGCTGCGAAGTATAGCTAGTAACTATACAATATACGACAAGTTATAGTTTGAAAAACTAAAACTACAATATATCCTTTTGCCCTGAAATTTTTCCCTGACTGCGTAAGAAGGAGGGCAATGTTTTTAGAGTGTATGTATGTGGGTATGTATGTATGTATGTTTCTTATGATTGCCTACAGCTTAAACGACTTGACCGATTTTGATTTGCAAGGTGTCGTTAGATTTGTCTTCACTCCGAGTGTTATAAAGCTATATTTTTTGTAAGGAATAATAATACAACACTCGCAAAAATAAAAATAAAATGCGTTTTGTTCATAATCTCCAACGAACTTTTTCGTAATAAATAAGTAATTTTACTAGGATTATTCTAAAAAAATACGTATTTATAATCTTTTACAGCGATTATACGCATACGTTTTCACAAAAATTTATACTCAACAGTGTACTAAGCGTAACAAAGCCGTTACTTAGGCTGCAAAATTAGCTTTTCTGGTCATCAGGGATGTATTTTGTTTTTCTTTTAATATAAAAAATATTTGTTTTAGTGATTCATATATGTATATATAAACCGGTCGAATGCGGGTCGGACTAGCGCACCGAGGGTTCCAAACAAACATAACTATGTAAATACAAGTTTGATTCCCGAATGAGTCGAAGACTTTGCCCGTTTTAGCTGATTAATACCGATTAATTCCTCTAGCGAAAATATAAACTGTACTAAAGCGCAGGCGTTCCTGAGTAAAAAAAATCTTGACAGACGGACAACAGTGGTCCTATGAGGCTTTCGTATTGCCGACTGAGGTATGGATCCCTAAAAAAGCGTAACAGCTGCACTCACAACTCTGAACCATAAGGGCTAATTTGTATTCTAGGCTAAGTGTGCTATCCTTTATGAACCACATCAACACTCAACATCAGCTGAGCTAAAGTCAAATACCTACCTTAGCAACCATAACAGAAAAAAACATAAATGACTAGGCATTAACTAGATATTTTTTTATTTTATTTTTATTGTTTATTAGGATCAACAAACAGTACATAACAAAGTATAGATATAAGTATAGTATAGTAGTATAGATTAGAGGGCAGAAGTAATATTCTAGTATTCCAAACATTTTGTTTGCATTGCCAGATGCTCGAATATCTGCCTTATCATGTTACATGTTGATATTTGTACCAATTAACTTGACTCCGTGTGCATAAGTAGTGTTGTGGCTGCCATTGATATTGCAATGTAAATTATACTGGAGAAAAATCTTATTCAGATTGAGATACTACTTTTGTTAGACTGTGGTAATTTGCAAACTATTTAGATGATTAGTAGGTACTAAAATGTCAACAGTGTAAGTTCATATGGTTGAGGAGGGCGATGGCTGGCACATGCGTCATACTCGTGATCGGGTGCTGCTTGCGGGTCACTGTCTGCTCATGGTTTACACACAATATAGTAGTAAGTTAGGTAAATTAAATAGAAAAATCTTGTCTACCCGTAACAATGTATTTAATAATAGTTTGTAAATCTGACAAAGGTTACAGACTCCGGTGTCTGTAAAACGAAAAATTAAATAAATTAAAAAAAGTTCATTGAGAACATAAATATGACAATTTTTAACAGTCTGGGATAAATAAATTAAAAGTTCTTAAGAGCAAATAGTGTCAAAAGCAACAGGTTACCTATGTATTTATTTTATGTAATAAATTTATGTTACTTTCCTATTTTTGAAATATCGAAAAACATTACCCTAAAAAGATTTTTTTTAAAGACACTTTATCAAAATCTCGAAAGCTCATCTGGCAACTCTTTTGGTTGGGGGCAATTTTTTTACTTTCGTTGGCCTATATCTCGCACACATCACATATATGAGAAAAAATGGTATATTGAACCTTAGTCTTATTTTAAGAGACCTATTCAACGATACTCCGTACGATGGGGTAGGGTTGCAAAAAAAAAAAATTCCTTCTTTATAATATGGTATGGAAGGTTTTCATGTTTCTCACTTTCATGTTTTTGAAAATTCAACTATGGCAATTTGTAGAAAATTGCAGAACACATTTAGACAGTAAATTTAGTTTATGTAAGGCTGATAGTCTCTGAGTAAAATGATTGACATACGGACAGACAGACAGACAGACTTCGAGAAATTATAAGGGTCAAAGAACCATTCTTTACAAAGATAATTATTAAGATACACAGACATTATTACAAAATATATTTATAATACCTTTTATGATTAACAAGAACATTAATTCAAAAATAACTTGTAACCTGCAAGGTTTTACTAATGCTCATCGCATTAAATGTGTTAACACAGAGTGGTTATGATGACTAAGAATGCACAAAATTGACTATACTTTGCACTCTCCATCAAGGAGTTTCAGGCTATCTTCTCAGCTCCATCTTCAGAACCTTGTCATGTCAACCAGTTATCATGTGTAATGGAAGGTTAGTACCTACTCAGGCAACAAACCTAACAAAATTCTATCTGAGCACTTTTTTATATCCAGGCTCCATAGTCAGATCAGTTCCATGCATGATTTATATTATTGTGTTGTCATCTGATTTACATAAGCATGCAAAATTTCAGGTCAATCAGAGACTAATAAGTAGATCAAATTTAACTTGAAATATTAGGTATAAAAGTTTGTACAGATATTTTGGACCAATCAAAATATCAACAATAATTTTAAATCAAATATGTTTATAAGTTAGCGGGAATATATTAAAACTTATTTCCCCTGTGTAATCATTTAAGATTATTATTAAATTAATGGGACTAGTAAACTTTGAATTAGTACATCAATTATTCCACCAATGTATCTACCAACTATTAGTTAATATGTTTGTTTTGTGTCTTCTTTTAACAAATATTTAGGACAACTATTGAAATTAGGATTATTTAGGATGTGTGCTTCTGATGTAAGATACTTTGTGAAACAAATTTTTCAAACTTGAATTTGGCAGCCCCTATAGATGACGGTCAGGGCAAGAATCCCAGTTTGAACCCCTACATCCTAGGACTGACGAATCTGTAAGGTTTGTCAATAGGCAGTACAAGATATTTGAAGGCTAGTGTGGTAAAATATACTGTGTGGTAAATATATAAATAGTCTTATCAATATAGAGTTGAATGACCTTGAGTGGGATGCCATTATAAGAATGTAATTATTCATGTGTAATGACTGAGACAAGTAAACAATATCAAGTAAACTTAGCCCTTGAAGTAATAGACACAACAACGAGTGAATAAACTAAGCGTAAACAACTCAGAATCATCCTAAAAACTGGAGTTCTATAGGTGAATCAGATTTTTCCCTATTTTATTGTGGTCTAAAGAACTTACCAACAGAATAAAGAGGCTGCATTGTGGTCTATATCACGGTCAAACACTTCGATTTATTTTGGAGAACACAAGTGTCCCTACTACATAGGACCGAAACACTGATTCTTTTAATAACAATCAGAGAACAGCTAAAATGCTATGCTTGAATAGTGAGTAAATTAATATTTAGAAACAAATATGGGTTAAGGAAATACAATAGAGTCTTCCATCCATCTCAAAACAAACTAGGTAAATAAATTAAATTAAAAATTCAATTCAATCCTCGTAATCATAACACACACTCACAATCTTCTTCTTTTTGTCCCTCTCGGGGTATGGACTCGCACGATTTGCGCAGTTGCCATTTTCAAGTTTCGTAAATATTAACGTTTTAGTTTAAAGGTAACGAAACGAGACACGCGAAAATTTTATTACTAGGTTAAGATAGGATCAGGAGAGTTATGTAATATAGGAAAAGAAATAAATATAATATATTATATTTAATGTATAGATGTTTAAAAGGATTTACAGATTTATATTATTAGAGATGATATAAGAAGATAAGGTTGTATAAATAGCAGGTGAACAACAACTAAGAAGATAATTAATATTTACAGGGGAAGATAATTAATTTTAATGGGACCACACTCACAATCAATCATGCATTGCAATTTGCATGCCACAAAAGTATACTGATGTCATTGTCACGGTTTTTTTAAAATAGCAATTGGACCCGCTTAGAGCATTTGCTTGTGACAAGTATTGATTGCTCGTTTCTTGATTTTTTACAGTGATTTTACCTTTGATAAAGTTTTAGATTTTACGCATACTTTCTCACAAAAAACTACAATCAACAGCGTATCATGCGTAACGAAATCGTATGTTAGTCTGCAAAACTGCTTTTCTGCAATGGAATATTTTGTTTTTTAGGGTTCCGTACCCAAAGGGTAAAAACGGGACCCTATTACTGAGACTCCGCTGTCTGTCTGTCCGTCCGTCCGTCCGTCTGTCACCAGGCTGTATCTCATGAACTGTGATAGTTAAACAGTTGAAATTTTCACAGGTGATGTATTTCTGTTGCCGCTATAACAACAAATACTAAAAAACAGAATAAAATTAATATTCAAGGGGGCTCCCATACAACAAACGTGATTTTTTGCTCGATATTGATAACGGCAACAGGTAGACGCTTGAAATATGCACTGAATATTGAGTTATATTATTCACTCTAAAAATAATTAATTAAATTAAAATAAAATTAATATTTAAGGGCTCCCATACAACAGACATGATTTTTTGCCGTTTTTATAGATAATGGTACGAAATCCTTCGTGGGCGATTCTGACTCGCACTTGGCCGGTTTTATCTTTTATTTTAACGTATGAGGACTTATCCTTTTGTGGTATAACGATGAAAATACAGAGAGGTGTTTTGAGATACATTTTTAACAGGCGCTTATTTAAAAGTTGTTTACTCCCCAAGTATAAATCACATTGCTAAGTTCTATTGTTATGTATGGTTAAGTAATAATTATCTAATTTTATATCTAATTTGATTATTTTAAAATTCTGTCTCTTATCTTTATCTTGATTTTTCTGCCAAAATATTGAAGCTACCTTTGCATTGCTATAAAAGATGAACATAAATGGTTCTATGAACATTGATATTATTTTTACTCAACTGCACAAGAAAGAGTGTAATTACCACCCATTTCTCGTTGAAATGCCAAAAATCCGTACTCAGCGATATCGATCCACATTCCTGTTGCGTACTGCACAAGAATGGAATTCGTCAACGCCATCTCTGTTTCCTGAAACCTACAATCTTGGAATTTTCAAGGCTAGAGTGAATAGATATCTTCTAGACGATATTCGACGAGCTCCATCCTGGGCCACACCGTCGCTTAACATCAGGCGAGTTGGTGGTCAATCGTAGATCTTCTATAAAAAAAAAGTATTTTGGGAGTATGTATGTTTGATGAGTGTATGCATGTACAGCTCAGCTGATAGTATGTCTGCCTGATGCAGGCCGTGGGTTCGATCCCCACCCAGGGCTAACGTTAGTGTGATGTCTGGTTGTTACTTTGCGGGTTTTATAATCACTGCGCGGGTGAAAGTCCAGGGCACATCTATTAAGATATGAATAAAATAATCGCACACAGGTAAATGGCATAATTAAAAGGGGGCCTATACCCAACAGTGGGTTGTAGGCAGTACGTAGACGTTTAGAACATGAGTACTTACTGTATTATTATGAAAAGTAAATGGAATCTTATTAATCTCCATTCAAGGTGACTCACGAAGCTGAAGGAAATCGCAGACCATTGTGTTCTTATCTTCATTGAGATGTATAAGATAAAAATATATTTGCATACGATGTAACTACCTAGGTAGTAAGTACCACTTAATTTTTTTTTGTGTTTGTAACCCCATGTACCTACTACTATTACGACTTCAAAATATAAAATTTCGTTTTCCTACTTATATTATTAGTTTTTTTTTGTTTTAAAAACCAAACCCCCCCCCCCCCCCCCATTTCACTACAAGACTAGCAGAAAGTTGGCGAATTACCACCCATTTCTCGTTGAAATGCCAAAAATCCGTAATCAACGACCAACGTTCAACGGTCAACGTTCTTGATGTATACCTACTGCACAGGAATGGAATTCTTCGCCTCCATCTCTGTTTCCTGAGAACTACAATCTCGGAATTTTCAAGGCTTGAGTGAATAGATATCTTCTAGATCGACGAGCTTCATCCTCGACCACATCGTTACTTAACATCAGGCAAGTTGGTGGTCAATCGTAGATCTACTATCGTGCGTAAAAAACGAATACATAAACCAATTTTGGATTTTTTTCTATGGAATTAATCTAAAAATACATCCTTTCAGAGTAGAGAAAGGAAATAAGGAGTTATTTTGGAAGTCTGTTAAAAATATTTCTCAGAAACATTGGTACTGAATTCAGAAGAATGATTCACCAATACCATCATCAGACCTCGCAAGCACAGACTTACAAGTAAATTTTACCAAAATTTGTGCTTGCTCGGTCTACTGTTTGTAGAACCACTATTTCTGAAGTTATACGGCCTGATATCATAGCCTTCCTTTTGCCTTCGCCGTAGTTGGGTAAAAAGAGTATTTCACTTTTCTTTACGTGGTAGGTACGCAGATCTCCAATTTCTCATTTCCACGGTGTTAGTTAATACAGTAACGATGTTAATCATAGAAACGGACTGTTCACCGTAATGATCACGGACTATTCACCGTAATGATCCTCCTGGTACCAGATTCGTTATGTAATGTACGTAAAGACGCTTTCAGACTATGCTACTATATTTTTTAACTCTCAAGCCAAAAAGAATATTTTCAGAAAAATGAGAAACCCCCGACAGAAAAGGCTGACCTGATTTTGATGAAACACTCTCGATGAAATCATCTTAAAAAAACTAAACCAAAATCGGCGCATATGTTTAAGAGCTACGATGCCACAGATAGACACACAGATACATATTATACAGATTCACAGATCACACGTCATACTTATAGCATCCCTCTTATTGGGTCGGAGGTTAAAAATAGGGGTGTTATAAGTTTAACATGTGTATCTGTGTATTTGCGTCTGTCTGTGGCATCGTAACTCTCAAACGGATGGACCGATTTTAATATTTTTTTTGTTTGAAAGAGGATTTGATTGAGACTTGTCTCAGCTATGTTTAATCAAAATTATATAATAATAATATTAATTTATTTTTACCAAAAAAGCTTAATTTTCTAACTAACAAATTAACAATTGGTTCAGCCGATTTTTTATGTCGGGGGTTTTTAAGTTTTCTAAGCTTAAACGGATGGACCGGTCTTGATCTAGTTTTTTAGGGTTCCGTACCCAAAGGGTAAAAACGGGACCCTATTACTAAGACTTCACTGTCTGTCTGTCTGTCTGTCTGTCTGTCTGTCTGTCTGTCTGTCTGTCTGTCTGTCTGTCTTTCTGTCTGTCTGTCTGTCTGTCTGTCTGTCTGTCTGTCTGTCTCCAGGCTGTATCTCATAAACCGTGATAGCTAGAAAGCTGAAATTTTCACAAATGATGTATTTCTGTTGCCGCTATAACAACAAATACTAAAAATAAAAAAAATAAAAATATTCAGGGGGGTCCCCATACAATAAACGTGTTTTTTTCGTATTTTTTTGCTCAATATTAAAAACGGTAACAGGTAGACGCTTCAAATTTTCACAGAATATTTACTTATATATTACCTTTCAAAATAAATAATTAAATAACAATAAAGTAAATATTAAAAGGGGGCTCCCATACAACAAACGTAATTTTTAAGCAATTTTTACTCGATCTTAATTAACAGGTAGAAACTTGAATATTTGTAAGTAAATATTTAGAAATATATTAACTATAAAAATAAATACCTAATCTAATACATAAAAATTCACAAAATTAAAATAATCCGTGCATCTAAACGCGGTGCGAGAGCCGCGCCGCGCGGGTAGCGGGGGAGGTAGCATGACGGAGCAAACCATAACCGCGCGTATTCGCGCGAGCGTCGTCATGCTGCCCGGATGTGTATCAAAAACCTACCTATAAGTTTGCAATTTACTACTTGGAATTTCGTTGATTTCTCGTTATTTTATAAACATAACTAAACTTTGTAGTATTATAGATGATAGTACGGAACCCTTCGTGCGCGAGTCCGACTCGCACTTGGCCGATTATTTTTGTTTGGAAGAGGATTTGATTGAGACTTGCCTTGGCTATGTTTCAAGATATTAGCACTGCTGTGAGGGTTTTAAGTTTTCTAAGCTTTAGTCCTGGAATTATCAAGATTAGAGTAAATAGATATCTACAAGATATCGATGTCTCAAAAACTTTTATCGCTTGTTTCATCATCGTCATCATCATCTTAACCATAAGAAGTCCACTGCTGGGCATAGGCCCCCATGGACTTCCAAGGTCAGGTTTACAATATAATTATAGGCAAAAAAAAACTACGCAGACAAATTTATTACAGCCAATTCATTTCCAAGTCATTTGCTTATACAATTACCAATATCTATTCTATCAACCATCTAGTTTCCATAGCACAAGGTTTGCTTTTTTGGGCTAGATGGTGTTGTGTGAAATGTCCACCTATATTTATTTAGTTATTTAATGTTAAAATTGGTAATCTCCTAAAATATAAACGGCAGGCAGGCCCAATTTCCAAGAGTACCAAGGCTTAAAACCTACTGATTCATAATCATTTCATCCTGTAAGATCGCTTCGACGTATTGCACCAGAATCGCTAATGGCAAGTTACGAGAAAGCCCACATTTTTATTTGGTACAACGTTATGTATTGGAGCCGTACAGTCGATAATTAGGCTATTAGGCATCGTAAAATTTGTCTGCGCTTACGCTTATGAGCCAGCATCTCCAACCACAAATTGTCTACACCTGCGGTAACACACAATATGTCATAGTCGTGTCATTATAGTGCAATTTATAAGCTATCTATTGAATTTTGAAATTGCAGATATGAGGCTCACACGATCAGGCCCGTTTAGGGTGTATGGTGTGTGTGATGATAATATCGCCATCATCATCACAGCGACAAGTCTAATGCTGGACATAGGCCGCTTCATGGATTTCCGAAAAGACCGGTTGAAAACGCCTTTCATCCAACGGTACGTCTGCCTACCACTTGTATGAGGTCTTCTGTCCACCTTATGGTTGGTCTTCCAACGCTGCGCTTGCCGGTGCGTGGTTTCCACTCGAGAACTTTTCGATCCCATCGGCCATCAGTTCTACGTGCTATGTGCCCTGCCCACTGCCACTTCAACTTCCTAATCAGTCGTCAGTTGGGTAAAGATAGTTATTATTATTATTGAGATTATCATTGAACATTTTCATGACGCATTTGATCATAAACCTACCTACTATAATTTCATTAGAGCAGCAAGGTTCTTGGCATAAAGATTGTATCTCCAAGAATAATAGTGCTATATAAATATTAAACCGAAACGTTTCCTTCTATTGTATTCAGAGAATAAAATTGTAATTTCTGGCTTCCTAAAATACAATCGTCACAAAAAGTTCAGCTGCATTTTTATTACGAATATATTATTATGTTTTAGAATATTATTCATGTATTATGAATGAATATGTATTTACTATAATAAATAATAATAATAAAAGCCTTTATTCCCTTAATTAATTTCAAACAGAGTTTTAGTAATCTATGTTAATATTGATATATAATGCTATTTATTTAATTTGTGATTTTGAATGAGAGGGCCGCTCCTGGCGGTAAAAGCCTCCTCCATCTGTTTCCATAATTCCCTGTCCCTGGCTATTCTACTCCACTCTTTTCCAACTACTTTGGTTATGTCATCGCTCCATCTTTTGTGTGATATTGTTAGTGTATTTACTATACATGAAGCTATATTCTGTTTTAAATAGTTTTAATTTTAATTATGGGGATATGAAAAACAAGTCTGCCCAGTATTACTTGTAATACTTTTGGTAGTAACGGAGTGCCACATGAACGGAGTTTCACGCATGGGGCATTATGATTATGGAATTTGCTAAAGGTTGATACTAAAAAGTTTAATTATACTTTTCTAATCTGTACAGTCAAAGATAAAGTGCCGGCTTTATAGATTCTTGACTTTTTTTTTAAATTTAAAAGCTAAGTTCTGCGGACTTGGTGGCCTTTGTATGGTTGCCCAAGCCATTTGGAAAATAAGTAATACATTACATTCGATAACTTTCAGTTTCAAATATACTTTATGGCTATACAAGTGGATGATTGACTGTTGATAAGATATACAACATAGATCTTTTTAAAGATTTTTAGAATGAATAGACTGAATAGTTATGGTATATCCTTGTGCTTCATATTCTAGCCGATCGTCGCTTTCCAACCAGAAAGCTAGTGTTCAAATGTGTTATGTACTTTTTTTTAACATATAATTAGAAAACATAACGGATCCTTCTTGGCCTGTAGTATAGATACTTACTGGTAATTTTTATTTTTGCCAGCCGATTGATTAATTGGAATAGGCATCTTAATGACCTGTAAGACCCGGCGACGACGGATATGGTACGTAACTACGTACTAAGTGACTTATTGATTAGGTACTTACTGTATAGGTATTAAAGGTAGACCAGATATAAAAAAGCTAAGCGTACTTCGGTTTGACTTCATGCATTTCCCAAGTCATCTTATTTTCCATATCAAAATAAATCAAATTTATTTACTGGTAGGAAGAAATAAAAACTATGACAGCCTTAGAAATATTTATAGCTATGGTGTTCGTAAAATTGAGGATAAGAAGCGATGGACAAGTCAATGTTCGATGTAGGTGTCGATTTGCCCTTTGAGTTTTTTTTTTTGGCATAGGCATAAGTATTAGGCATAGCTTTTCTTCACACAACTATTTAAATACAATAATTACTCCAGTACTGCTTTTGATATTTTTTATATCAGGTCTTGACTAAATCTAATAAACTTTTATTATTAAGTAGGTATATACATAGTGTCTCGGGACAAGCCCGGTTTTTTGGACGACATCAGTGGAACGGAAGCTGACACTCAGAGACACTTTACATAAATTATTTAAAAATACAATAGGCGCCTACATATTTAGGTATAAGAATGGGCGATGGAAATATTGTACCCACAATATTGGGTCAAGAAGTCTTTTCTATTGTGATGAAATTATTGTGACAGAAAACTAGGCTATGGGCTGATGCTCCCACGCAACAGGTACGATTCAATATTTAAGGTCGAGATTAAAGCGCGCAGCTATCTCTCTCGAGAATCACAACGATTTTAAACATATAAAATAATTGAATAGGGATATTAGAAAAGTAAGAGCTAAATTTGTTTATTTAGAGAGGAGAAACATTAAAATAAAAAAGTTTTAGTCAGATATAATTTATACTAATGACGGAATTAGATAAAAACATATATTTTCTTATTCCTCAGCCAATTTATAATATATCGAAGAAAAAACTTGTTTTTAAATATTTCTCTTGTCTAAATAAACAAATTCAGCTCTTGCTTTTGTAATATCCCTATTCAATAATTGTCTAGGTTTAAAAAGGTTGTGACTCGCGAGAGATATAGCTGCGTGCGTTGAGCGAATCCTTAAGAGTAGGAGCAATTTAAAAGCATTAGAATGAGAAAACGAAATCTTATTGTCTTCGTTATTATACCTAAATAATTAACATAAGTATTTCAAATTAGAGTTTTATTTTGTAGTTGGATTGTCTAGCCTATGACTAAGACGTTTGTACCTAGAACGTAATCTGTAATTTATGTTTCAAGGTCAATTATAAATTTAAAATAAAACTCCTGGTTTATTATTGTATTTATTGCTAAAACTTAAAATAGTAAAACAAACTTGTACTTTCCCTCGGACGAGCGCCCGTCGTTCATTACACTAGAGTTTCAACTTAATTTTATAAACTAACAAAATATAAAAGAGAAATTTTAATTTTTCTTTTAGTCAGCCGGGTGATCGCCAGTGCTGCAAGAACGGCGACGACAGATATGGTGCGACTTGCGTATTACTGTGACCAATTGGCCAGCCAAGAGCTAGTCAAGTGCTTCGCGTGCTATGTGGTCATGTCGTTATATTCTAGTTCTAGTTGTTATTTATAAGCCTGTCACTTGAGCTTATCAAATATCGGGCTGCGTTGTATGCAACGATTCTTCTGCGGAACTCTTCATTTCTGATTCGAATGCGCAGTAGACCTTGGAGCGTGGCCCTTTCATTGTGACTTTATGGCTTCTTTTGAAGCCTCTTGCAAACTACTATGCCAGATGTTCTCACTGTTTAAGTAATTAATAATCGTGATAAAACGATATATAGGACGTAAAGACTGTCCACACGAAGCTCGGTAGAGTAGATTGTAATATTCTCTTCATAATTTTGTTAGTTTATAAAAATCAAATTGCTGGAGATAATTTTATTGCCTGAAAATTTCGCGTAAGTACAGACATTATAGAAACGTTAAGTAAATATTTAGACCAATTTGTTTTCAATCAAAGTCGCTATCTTAAGGCCCTCAAAATTATCACCAGAAAAAAACTCTTAAATAAAATAAAATAAAATTAAAAAAATCACCGTCTTTGAACAGACGACAACAATCTAGCCTCGAAATTCGAATTTTTAAAATTCAAAATAGAAAATTTTTGGTTCCTTAATTTACAAAACTTAATTTGTAAAACTTGTACTTCCTTGATGAATACAAAATCTGAATCTTCCGTGGGATGATTCATCCATTGTTCGATGCAATTAGCGAACATCTCAGAAACAATAGTCTTGCGATAACAAGTGGATATAGCAAAATACTATAATAAAAGCCATTGTTGCAACAGATAAAACATACAAAAATTCGCTTTTTGGCGTACGCAAAGCCGAACACATTTTTTTAGCTTCCAAGGTTCATTCTCACTTTGACATAATTAGATGAATTAGACACAGATAGTTGTCGATTCTTTGCGAGTGGATAATGAGCAAGAATATTCAACAACTTACTTTAACTTAGTGTGAATGAGCCCTATAAGCATACAATTAAATTACACAGTCTCCATGGCTAGAAAAGCATTCGCATTCGCGTACGCCGAACTTTCCACTTACCATTATGATGTAACTTGTAATCTCGACTAATATTATGGTAACACTATTTACATATTAAATTCAAAAGAACTTCTTCTTGGTATTATCCGGTAACAAATAGTTAACAAATGACTATGTAGTTTATATATACAGATTAGAGGTCCATACCGAGTATTAGTCCCAGCCGTGGTGTTCGTGATGAATGGGTACCCATACCTTTTCCCATACAGGTTTATACACCTTCTTCAGAATAGGCACTTCGATAGTCTTTATTACAGGCACTTGGATTTCCTTTGATTTTTCAATCCAAATTTTCTTTTGAACCGGAACCCATACTTCCTTCTTGACTGTTTTCCATACTTGGACTTTCTCGTCTACGAAAGCCTCCTGCTTCTGTGTGACCCATTCCTGTTTCTTTTCCTTGCGCCAGATTTCTTTCCATTCTTCTTTCCACTCCAACTTTTTCTCAGTTACCCATTCCTGTTTGTGTTCTGTCTTCCAAACCTGTAAGCGCGTCATGTTTTTTTTAATACAAAATAATAGTTAATTATTTAGAATAATTCTAGTAAATGTTTAATATGAAAAAGTTCCTTGGAGGTAACGAAAATGTATGTATGTATGTTCCTATATGATTGCTTACAGCCATTTACGCCCATGGGCTGTAATATTGTATGGGATTTCATTATATCACACTATGATATAACGTGAATTTAATTTAGTACCTAAGCCTATTAGATTGTCAGCGTCCAATCAGAGATGAATACTTCTACCATACGAGCCCTTAAAACCATGATGCCAACATAAAAAATAAAACAAAGAAATCACTCGAAAATAAATAAAATAAAAATAAATAAAAGAACATAAAATAGAAAAATAAATAAAAGAACATAAAATAGAAAAAAAATAACAAAGCGCTCTGATTTGTTAAATAATGTAGATTCAAAACCATTTCTTTCTTTTATCACACAGTAGGTGTAAAAAGCAGAGTATGCGGGGCCGACAAAGGTGTTTTTGTCTTGGGAGAGCTTGACTAGTCTTGCTTGACTTGGCTTGGCTTGACTTTTGTCTAGTCTTAAATCCCTCGCTTCGCACAGGATTTAACTCTTTAACGCTACGCTCAGGTGTTAACCCTAGAATCCTACGTTACAGTCTTCGTTACAGTCAATATGTCGCCCGTGAAATAAAACACTACTTTATCCCCTTGGTTCTTACAAAAATCGTACAACAGCAGCGTATCTAGCGGGTGAGAAACCCGTGTTTGGCTGAAGGCGGAGAGTGTCCGTTCTGTATATAATACTATGTTCTGTATATAATTCTGTGGCCATGCCTTAACCTAGAAAACTAACCTTTTTCCATACTGGCTTCCAGATCATCTTCTTCCGCCAGAGATCGTGGCTGGTATATTCCCAGCCGTGGTCGTCCTTCCCGAGATACTTCTCTCCGGGCACTCCCTCCTTGACCCAAGCTGGGACAAAGCTCTGCTTCCACTCGGGAACTTGAATCTCCTTTTGAACGGCTCGTTTGTACTCCTTCCATATTGGCTTCCAGACCTTTTGAATAGGATAGATGAAGCAATAGTGCCATACCTACTTGATCATAATAGATAGTATGGCAAAGTTCGAAACAGTTTTTCGTAATTTTTACCTGACTGCACCAGAAAGAGGTAATAAACCTACCAAATTTCGTTGAAATTGGTCCGGTCCTATCTTTCGGTCCCTATCTTAAAATTTTAAAAGTCCATATCTCGAAAACTACTGAACCGATTTTGATAAAATTTGTACTGTTCCCTAATATGGGAGACTCTTCATCCAATAAAAAAATAACACACAAGGCACACGTGCTTAGAAGCCCACATAGGCTAACATATATTATGTGAAAATTGTTCAATTATAACATACTTACATATCGAATTGATAATCTCCTTTTTGTGAAGTCGATTAGAAATCGCTTTCCTACAGTCGGTTATTTTGTTTTTATTTTAATATAGATACTTATCGCCAAGTAGCTTAAACAAATAAATTTCGCCAAATGGTTTTCTTTTAGATTACAGTATGTATTAGCTAAGGAACCCTATGCTTGTCTCGATACAGTCTTGGCCATTTATTTTATTTAAGGAGAGTCAAGTATATTCCCATTTTTAACATCATTTTATTAGCTTCACCTGTATGCATGTTTGTTTGTTTGTAACTGAACTAACCGACTCATTTGGACTTGATTTTGACACACTTCAAACGGTCAGATTTCATTCAAACTTTGTAGATTTATCGAGGACCGATGACAATACAATATTTTGAAGCGTGTTTCTTTTAGTTTTTTTAAACTACTATTATTTTGTATAATCATACACATTACAGCGGCATGAAGTGATTCTTCACACCTAGACCTGTTATAAGGGAGATAAATTATATGTTATATGAATTTTATTTTACTGTATCAACACAAAAAATACCTTTTTCCAATCCTTTACGTTAATTTCCTTCCAAATTGGGACCTGTACATCTTTCCATATAGGTTTTTTCACGATTTTCCAATCTGGGACCTGCTCTTCCTTGATTTGTTTCACTTGTTCAGTTTTCCATGCCGGCTGCTTTTCTTTCACCCATTCAGTTTTCCAGACGACCTTCTTCTCCGTCTTCCAGGCTTTCTGCAGCTCTTCTTTCCATACGAGCTTCTTTTTCCAGATGCCTTCTGGCTCCGAGTGCCAACCACTAGGAGAGCGCTTCTGTCTAGATAGCTGAGCATTCTCAACGGGGTCCGCGATCGGGACTGCCAGTGATGCTGCGAAGGCCAGCACCAGCCATATCTGTTAACAAAGAGTAGATATTTATTGAAATCAATTCAGGATTTAATTGTGAAAACATTAATTAGCTGTTGTACATTCCATCACAATCTTGTTTAAATCTTTTTTCAATATTACTTTGACCTTTGTCTTACTCTCTCACTGTAGAAAGAGCGAGATAAAAGTCAAAGTAATATTGAACATGACTGCTTGAACACTTGTGGTACGGCCCCTGGTCGCGATTAATGATAATCATTTTCAAATATTTTTTATTCGACAATAGGCTTGCTCTTGACTGTCATCTCACCTGGTGTCAAGCGACAGTTATGGTCTACGATGGAGCGTGCTTGCCTAGAAAAAAACCTATTCACTCGCGATTTGAAGACACCTAGATAATATATATATTCTAATAAAATAATTCTTGTTCAGAATTATCACTATGATAAGACCCAAACATTTCTAGCAATTATTACTAAAATCTGCTAGTAAATGGAACCGCACCAATTTTATCCCTTTTTGGGGGAAAATCCCCACTTATCAAAAATTTAAGATGACCAATAAATCTATATAATTAAGGACCTCTATACTAAGTTTCGACAAGATTGGTTGAAAAATACAACCCGTGCGCGAGTAACAACAAACAGGACAGAAGAACGAAAATCTTGCTAGTTGATGCAGGCGCTTCCGTTAGCTTCGCTCACTCTGTCAATTAGTTTTGGTAGATAAACATCTTAAGCATTTTAGATAATATTAGCAAAGTCTTAAATTAGTACTAAGAACTAAGAGATGACAAAGCAGTTTGAAGATCAAACCTTTTAGATGTTGTGGAAACCAAACCAAATACTAAAGAAATTGTGTTGAGTCACGATGAAATTCGTAAACTTAGGTAAGATGTCACAACTTGCCTCAAGGCAATACACAATTTGTTTAGTTGTGATCTAAGGTGGTGAAGTATGTGATATATCTACAGGATAAAATACCAATATATTAATATGTTACTAATAATTATAGTTTAAAAAACTGAAAAGAAAACCGACTTTAAAATACGCAATTCGTTTACTTGGATGATATTTTTCCAATTATTTTGTTATAAAAACCAAAATACTGAACAGATTTTATAAAACAAAAAAAAGATTCATCAAAAACAATTCACAATTGGCGGAATAATCGGTGAACAAATATACAAAAAAAAACAGTCGAATGAAATGAGAACCTCCTTATTGGAATACGATAAAAAAATTAAGATTCAGCTAGAAAAGTAAAGCACATTAAATAACGTAATTAAACATATTCTCCATCACAAGTTTGTGTCGAGGGGATATTTATATCGTCAGTTATTAAATTAAAAATGCTAAAATTATGGGATGCGAATGTGTGAAATGGTATGTTATTATTTGCTATTGCAAATAATGCTATTGCCAACTTGTTTAGCTTAATAAACAATGAATAAGTGTTTGATTATTTAATATGCCGTTAACATAACCGTACAAGCTTACATGCATATTTTTTAACCTCCGACACAAAAAGAAGGATGCTATATATATAAGTTTCACACGTGTATCTGTCAATCTGTCTGTGACATTGTAAGGATCTCAAACGGATGAACAGATATTGATTTAGTTTTTGTTTGGAAAAGGATTTCATCGAGAGTGTTCTTAGCTGTGTTTCATCAAAATCGGCTCAGCCGTTTCTTTCTCGGGGGTTATTGAGTTTTCTAAATTTATATTTGTTTAATAATAGGAATTGAAGATTCGAAGGGTAGAATCAAAATGCCCGACTGCGAAAAAAGGGTTATGTTTTTCGAGTGTATGTATGCATATATGTATATAGGTATTTATGTCGGTATGTATGTATGTTTCTATATGATCGTCTACAGCCTAAACGGCTTGACCGATTTTGATGTAGGAGATGTCGTTAGATTCATCTTCACTTCCTGAGTGTTATATGCTATATTTTTTTGTAATAAAAATACATCTCTCGCAAAAATAAAAAAATGCACTTTCGTAACCTCCAACGAACTTTTTCGTAATAAACAAGTGGTTTTACTAGATTGATTCTAAAGAAAGTGTCACGAGAAACGTACACTCAACAGCTTATCAAGCATAACGAAATCGTAAGTGAGACTGCAAAACCTGCTTTACTGCAGTCGGGTGTTTTGTTTTTCTTCTAACATAGATACTTGTTTAGAAATAAACTTATTTTATTTAAAACATAACAAAATGTACTGTTTTTTTTTTTATTATTATAATACTCTACTTTTAAAACGCGAAATCTGACAACTTTTTTTTTATCTTAACCGAAAAAATATCCCTATTCTACAACAAAATCTAACTATTCGGTTATAGTACTTTATAAATAAAAGTCTATGGATGATTAAATTCTAAAATGGTTCCGTAAATTGTCTTTTAATTCTTTAGAAACAAACGGAAACCGAAATAATATTTTTGTCTCTTTTGTGTTTGTGTATTTACATAATTAAAGAACTTGTTCTTTTGTAAGGTTGAGTTTATAATTAATTATATATGAATAACAAAGCTTTGGCTTTTTATAGCAGAGATTATAATCATTTTTAACGTCAAGATGTCAACTAAAGTAAATGGCTTTGCATGCGGAGGTGAGTCAAACTTTTGTATTGTTTCAATGTATTTTGGCAATATAAGTTTTTGATATTTTGACAGTGATAGATCTTATTTAAAATAATATTTATTAAGCAATAGAAATTATACTTTAAATATTTTTAATGCTTTATATAGCTCCCTAGGAACTCTATGCTGAAAATTCGTTTTGTTATTTGTCATATATATTTGTGTTGTATTATTGTTTGTTATGTATATTTTACTACATTATTATTTGTTAAGTTTTCAATAAGTTTAATTTCCTTCGCTATTATTATTAGGTATTTACCTAAGTATGTCTTTTTATATTAGGATTATACTAAGTACTTGACAATATGTTTGTTTGACTGTAATTGTACATTTACTATTTACAGTAATAAGGTTTTATTGATTATGTTTATAAGATTTTATTGAACACATAAATTAAAATCTCTAATTGAAAGAAAGTTTTCGAAGTATTTTATTTTATTATTATGATACTGACATTTGTACGATAATGTTCTCATATAATTAATGTAAAATACTTATTATCAATATTAAATTGAGCAAATTTATTTTAATTTCTGTAACAGTCGTTTCATTATTAATTGATTTTTTTTTAAACAATTTTAATCAGCCGGCGTCTGATTGCAATTTTCGTTTAATTGGTGTTAATAAACTATCAAACCAAAACTGGTCCATGTTACGGGAGTACCCCAGAAGTACCATTTTTTTAATTAAAACAAATATCGATTTGAAACGTTTTCGATATTTTTAGAACTTTTGGAGAACATACTCCAACAACACGAAACATCGAATCAACTACTCCTTTCTTATAGACGGTTAATTTAACCGTTTTTATTAAATAAAAATAGCCGTTATTTACTGTTCCATTATTAAAATAATACTAATACAACAGTCCTAATCAAAAATCGAAATTAAAACACTTCGTTTCACTTCACTTTAAATTTCACGTATTTATCGTGATTGCGCTTGACCGCCAACCCGACGTTGGTGTACACTAGAGAAGATTCACTCGAGTAAAGACACCCTGCACTTCCACTTCACGTCACTGGAGACCCACCGTCAGTGTCAGCGTTCTCATTTTGACAGGTCCAAGATACGCCGAGCGACTGTACGGAGAACTGGCGCGCGGTGTTTTTATTAATGCGCCCCTCTCTAGTAGCTCCTGGGCTTAAGGATGGTGCATCTTTCTTCTAGATGACCGGACAAAAATTCTATTGCGACTCGATCGCAGTCAACTCAATGTGGTGTTATAGCATTGTGTACACATATAGGAATAAATCCGAAAACTGGACATTTTTGATTTAATCTAAAAAAAAATGGGTCTTTAAGCAAGGAGGGTCCAAATTTTAAAGTGCTTTAACCGTATCATGTGGGGTATCATGTGAAAGAGATTAATTAGCACAAGCTAAAACAGGGTTTTAAATATTTTTACGATGTATATTTTTCAATTTATGAAGGAAAATATAAAAAAAAATATAATTTTCCCCTTTTATCTACTAGTTTGTACGGAACCCACGGTGAGCGAGTCTGACTCGCTATTGTCCGGTTTTATTTATCTATAATTGTCATAATATTTTTAGAGTTTACTTGGAGAACTATCCTGACAAAAATGGGAAATGACGTCTTGACTATGTTCAACAAAATAATGAAATCAGGACAGCAGAGCCCTTAAATACCACATCCTTCTTTCCCAATAGGCTCTATAGAGTTTATAGGATTTTTGTGACTTTTTAGGGTTCAGTAGTAACTACGAGTAACCCTTATAATTTCTCCATGTCCGTATGTCTGTCCGTCCATTTGTCACAGTTATTTTACTTAGAGACTGTTAGTTAGTAGCATGTATGTCTATTTTCTGCAGAATTTATTTCGGGGAATGTGCGCAAGAGCTTCACGACCTAATTCCACCCTCCCTATTTCACTACAGGACTAGCAGAAAGTCGGCGAATTACCACCCATTTCTCGTTGAAATGGCAAAAATCCGCACTCAGCGATATCGATCCACATTCCTGTTGCGTACTGCACAAGAAGGAATTCTTTGCCGCCATCTCTGTTTCCTGAGACCACAATCTTGGAATTTTCAAGGCTAGAGTGAATAGATATCTTCTAGATCGACGAGCTCCATCCTCGGTCACACCATCGCTTAACATCAGGCGAGTTGGTAGTCAATCGTAGATATATAATGTATTTAAAAAAATCTACATGAACGAAATTTGGCGTGCCAGGTGTGTTCTGTGAATCGCTTCAAAATAACATAGTAAAATTTTCAAAAGAAATAAAAATTGTGGTGGCACTCCATCCATGTAAAGAAAGGATCATTTTTTTCAACTCCTCCCCAACGTCTGGGATATCGTTAAATAGTATCTCATATAATAGAGTAAGTTTCTACATATAACTTTTTTCTCAGATGCGATATTTGCGAGATATAACCAGCTAAAGGTGAAAAAACTGTGCCTCCCACCCCCCATCCCTGCATTTCTAATTATTCTTATATTTTTCCTGCATTATTGGGTCTAGAAATTAATGTATATCCATAATAGTAGACATAATATTAAATACTTCCAATGAAAATTGTTTTCAACATTCTATAATTACAACTTTTCGAGATATAGCGATAAATATATAAAACACTTAAATCGTTATAGTACTGGATTTTCGCAAACAATAATTCACGCCAAGAAGTTTTCTTTTAGATAATAGCAATACCTACGGAACCCTACTTAACGCTTGTCTCGACACGGTCTTGGCCACTACTACTTATTTGAATTGTCGTGAATAGAAGATATTTTATAGATCAGATGTGCTATAAGCGAGTTGGTGGTCAATCGTAGATCTATTTCTACTGCTATGCAAAAAGGTCAATTACCTCTGTGCTATATCTACTTAAGTATTTAACATATTTTTCACTATATCTCGAAAAGTTATAATCACAAAGTAGAAATACACAAAATCGATGATAAGAGATAGGCCTTTACCCAACAGAGGGAGGGCTGTGGATGATGATAATGATGATGATGTGTTTTAACATTAATCGTACTAAAGGCGTGGTCACATTCGTAGCTATAAACTCTTTCACGAATAAAGCATCTGGTTTGATTAACATGGTTACCAATTGGCAATATAATCTTTGATAAAGTATCAAAGTCATTAAATATATTAACAGTCGATTTACATTATTCTACTGCTCGTGACTATGACTTATGACTACTCATTTATTCATTTTTAGGGTCCCGTACCTCAGAAGGAAAAAACGGAACCCTTATAGGATCACTTTGTTGTCCGTCTGTCCCGTCCATCCGTCTGTCAAGACCTGTAACTCGGGAACGCGTAAAGGTATCGGAGTTGAAATTAAAACCATATACGCAGATCCAAATCAAACTTCTCAGTTTTCATAAAAAAAGTTATAAATATGATATGAAACAGCTTCATTAGCACAAGCTAAAACAGGTTAAAATATTTTTACGATGTATATATTTCGGTTTATGAAGGAATATATAAAAAAAAAAACAATCTTTTATCTACTAGTCTATACGGAACCCTCGGTGGGCGAATCTGAGTCGCACTTGTCCGGTTTTTTTTTTATGTAGAAATAGAGTTGGTTCTTAATCCGTGTGTTTTGGTTTTGTATGTTTGTTATATATACCCACATATTGACAAACATACATACACTTGAAAAACATAACCCGGGGTTCTTGCGCAGTTGAGTAAAAAGTCAACTAAAACTGGCAACACTTAGCGGAAGTTCATCTTGAAACGTAATCTCATTTGAATATTTACTTTATTTCCGCCTCAATGTCTCAAGTGTGCTAGTAAATGTGGGTTTTACTTAGGAAAATAATATATAATAGTCATCCATGAAGATTTTGGTCACGGTGATGACTTTTGCGATATATAATTCTGTAAACCTTTAACATCGCTCTGTTTTTAAACGACTGCGCAAGAAAGAGGATATTTCAGGTATGTGTGTCCAGAGTTATGTGGATGAACATGATACAGGTTTTATAATTTAATACGTCTTTTTGTCGGTACATTTTTTTATTCGTAATTGGGCATGCGGTTGACCGACTGTTGCGGTCTACGTTGGAGTGCGCTTGTCCAGTAGTAATCTATTCACTCGCGATTTAAAGACAACCAGATTACATTATGTATTTGAATCTATTTTATCTATTCAGGAAGCGTATTCCACATTTTGGTGTTACGGACAATGATTAATTATTAGAGAGTTTTTTCCCCTAAAAAGGGGATGTAAAAGTTTGGCGTGGCGCTATTTACTGACTGATTTTCATAGAGGTATTTATTATATTGGTAATGTATCGGTAATATATGTGATTTTGATATAATTTGCTAGAAACGTTTGGTATTTACTCAATTCTTAGTAAAAAAAAAATATATCAGCAAAATCAAGTAGTTGTCGAGATAATAGGCTGTGAATTGCTACGAAGTCATTTGACGGCCGATTTTAATAATTTAGGTCAGAAACATTCGATAGTCAATTCTGAACAAAAATTTCGATACTGTGGTCAACTGAGTAAAATTAATTACACTTATAATAATACATTTCTGGCAACAAAAAAAAAACGTATCCTCTAACGATCTTTTATTAATAAACAAGTGATTTTATTAGAATTGTTCTAACGAATGCGCGTGTAGATATATAGTATTTAATGTCAGCATGCTTAAATTACACATTGACAAAGCGTGTAGGAAAAATATTCATCATCATCATTACCACAAGAAGTCCACTGCTGAACATAGGTCCCCATGGACAAAAAATAAACAAAAAAATAATATATGTACACTAGTTTTTGACCTATTCAAACGAGTTCAAGCATAGGGCGTACACTCACTATAATCATGACGTCAGTTGCGTCATCGTCGAATAAATGGGGAAATCTGACATGAATAGTTCGCCCTTCCTATAGCCACCATCTATCTATCTGCGACGTACGCATACGTGGTCCGATACACATCGTATATCTTGCAGATAATAAGCGTTATGCAAACGTAAGCCAGAGGTCATGTTTTAAAAGTTGATTCCATTTTGTAACTTTCAAGTGTTGAATTGGTCGTTTTGATGGTGGAAATTTTTGGATGGCGTATTACGATAAGTCATGGGTTTCTCGGCCATGTAAAATATAAAAGACGTAATGTTCAATGATGGTCCCAACAGAAGACCAGCGCTGGTTAATTTAACCAGCTAACGCTGAGTTGGAACCGATATGTGACAAAAACGTCTGTAGTTTTCGTTTTTGTCGTAAATAAAAATATGTCTATGTCTAAACGATTTATATTATCAAAATAATTCAGTAAATTGTAAACAAATACTTATTAAATTAACAGAAAATAGGAATACATTATTTTATTTAACAACTGTATAAATTAAATCAAACATGTTTGTAAGAAAAAAAAAAGTTATTGTCATAGTTATTACTACAAGCATGTTCAATCAAATTTATACAGTTGTTAAACAAAATAAAGTATTTTCATTTCTTCTTAAAAAATATAAAAAATTGCAAATTTCCAAATATATAAATTATAGAAATTATATATAATAACATAAATATGGGTCTTAGAACCGC
The DNA here is from genome assembly GCA_947563715.1 of Lycia hirtaria. Lineage (NCBI taxonomy): Eukaryota > Metazoa > Arthropoda > Insecta > Lepidoptera > Geometridae > Lycia > Lycia hirtaria. The sequence goes on from OX387386.1 coordinate 20,218,542, forward strand.
AGCTGACGTTAACTAGACCTCAAGTTGCAACTCTTAAGCTACGAGTTATCGCCAGGGAGGAAATGACTGCACATAGGTACTTAACTAAATAAGCTACTACACAAAAAGCAAATCGATCCCGATCCTTTCGCCTTTCCTCGAAAACACTACTTTTCGCCCCTAGGGAGAATTGTTTTTCCGTGCTGTAAAATTTTTGAAAATCACGTTCTATTTTTGGCATTTCTATTGAACCATGTCGAAACTTTTTTCTTTTTTATTTGGTCTGTGTTTTCATGAGTCTGGCTCTGGAGAGTTTTGCGCTTTGAGTGTTGAGCCTTGAATTTTTTTCTACTTTCCTTAAATACAAAATAAAAAGAGTTCTCGGGTGAAAGACATATTTAGGTTACTTTCAACCCTTGTATAACAATTTACTATTTAGTCGAATTAAGGCTACTATCAGTAATTATATTTTATACATGTTTTCAAATAATAATAAATATTTGTGGACATTTCACAAAACACCATCTAGCTCAAACTAAGCAAAGCTGGTACTATGGAATTATATGACTGATAGAATACATATACACTTTTTTTTGTAAATGTATACATATAATACATAGAAACACCCAGATAGAATAAACATCCATGCTCATCACACAAATGTTTGCCCTGGGTGGGAATCGAGCCCACGACCTACAGCTCGGCAAGCAGACATACTGCCAACTGAGCCACAAGGCCAGTTGGTGGTCAATCGTAGATCAAAAACCATCTAGTAAGTAATCAGTCCAATGTCCACCGTTTCTTAACGTCCTACGAGTGCAACACCACAACAGCAACTTTGTTTATAGCAACTGTCCACTGGTTAAGTATTCTAACACCGTTTCCGCTCCTCGAAGTATGACGCGGTGTGACATGAGGTGAGGCGTGGGGTAATACTCGCATATCTGCATACAATAGAAGGTAACACCTCCAGACAACTGTATTTGTATGTCTGCTTCTGGGTATCTATTGCGTAGGTGTAGATTGCAATGATCGATTTGTTTTATTTAGTAACTTTTGGTGATTTTTTATGGTAGTTTTTTAGGGTTCCAATTTATTTTTTTGCCTGACGTAAGAAGGAGGGCTATTTTTTTCGAGTATATGTATGTTTGTGTGTATGTATGTGGGAATGTATGTTTCTTTAAGATCGTCTACAGCCTAAACGGCTTGACCAATTTTGATATGCGAAGTGTCGTTAAATTAGTCTTCAATCCTTGAGTGCTGTATTGTTTTGTAATATTATAATAACATAATATTTCTCGTAAAAATAAAAAACCTCCAACGAACTTTTTCGTAATAAGGTTGTGTTCTCTGAAGTCTGCGGATTCTCCAAAATGAAAAAAATATATTTTAAATTATATTTCATTCCTGGGTTCCATGGGTTCCTGGAAGAGACAGCTTTTAGAGATAAGGTCGCCTGTTGTTGCACCTGTTGCCTGTAGTTTTATTTATTCTTTATTTCCTTTCTTGTCATTTTTAAGGTGTGTACAATAAAGATTTTAACTATGAATGTATCTATGGAAATGGATAAAAAAATTGTTAACAGACTAGGCATTTGACAACACATAAATATTATTCGATGAAATTAATCAACTTTCAACTTTTTAAAGGTCAGGTCTTAAATCAATAGCTAAAATCTAACAAACTCTTACCTAACGTTAAGTAGCAGTGCCGTCCAATTGCACACCTTTCCCTTTTTTGTCGAGGGGGAAATCTTCCATAGATACCCGGCTGTGATGTACATTAGGGATGCGTGCGAGTTATATGGGATTGTATCCACAAAATTTTTGATTGACTTGATTGTGCCCCGGTGCCAGGGCGGAAGTACCAGAACGGAAGCACACCTAGTCTGGATTTAGAACTACCACACACTGAGGATGCCAGAACACACAGTGCGATACACAGGACACAGGTATTTGGTTTTAGGTGCAGAAAATTTCAACAAACATGCACCTGTAAAAAGTAATAAAATATATGCATAAAACACGCACCTGAAAAAAAAACATGCATAATTTATTTATTTATGAAGGCTTTACAATGACATACATTACATAAACATTAACATTACATACCATAATTAACAGTTAAGTTAATGTTACCTTTAAACACATGCACAGCAAGCAAATTTACGTAATAAACAAAGGAGTTAAGCACTAAGTACTTAATTTGATTATTTATAACAAATGACAAAAGATACACAAAATGTAGATTTACATATGTAAAAAAAAATACATTAAATACTAATATATGTTTTATGTTTTCTAAGATTTTCGCTGTTCTGTTACTCATTGAAATAAAACAACTTTGTAACTTTGTAAAAAAACATTTAATATGGTGGAAGCTCACGTGACTTACGTGATAATATGCTCCATGGTAAAAGTATAGTGTCATGTTGGGCAGTTGGGTAACTGTTCCCACCTGATCTTGTTGTCGCGACGCTTTTTCTGATTGGATATTCAGAATCGATACCCGCGCCCATACTCGCTATTCAGGCCAAGTTCATGCGATGCTACAATATATTCCTAATGTGTAGGACACTAATTTTGTAGCAAGAGGTTAGACATCACAAGTGCCGACTTATAGGGTTGCCTACTTATTGTTTATAAAATTTATTTAAATTTTCTTTTTACTGTTACAATTCCAGGATGGCTCCTTAATCTTAAACTACATCAGCTTTAAGTATATTATATGCTGCGGTCAAATACTTAGCCTCACAGGCTTAAAGTAATTAAATCTGCACCTGCATCTGCATCTAATATTATACCGCATACATGCACTTGTCTAGTTCGCGTGCGACATCTTTCTTTTGACATAAAATTTAATTAATGTATTTTGATATAAAATAAAATAAAAACTTCTATCTCTAGAAAATAGAATGTATTCAAAATGATTTTAAAATTACAATTGAAAAATATTTGAGCAAGCATGATACAAATAAACATCCAAACATGTTAAATGTAATAATTGAAAGTTTACATTTGTCAAAAATAACGCTTATTCCCAGAGGTACAATATAAAAATTGATTGTTTATGAATATTTTGTAACATTGTTTCCATATTAAAAATATCTCTGTCCTTATCTCACATGTGTCTCACATAGTATGTTTACTTTCATTACTTCACTCTTTCAGACGATCTCATATATCATAATATTTTACACAGATCATCTACACTTTTTTTCAGTAGCCAGAGGATGAAAATATATTTAACAATATTGTAGATACTAAACAAGTATCGCACGCAAGTAAAAAAACCGCCCGCGGCATTCACCACCTTACAAATACCGCAATAAAAAGTCCACTCAACGCGAATTTCCAATATAACATTGAAGGTTATATTTTGATGGTACTTGTTAACCCTAGAGCGCACTTGTTTTGAGACCAAGGGTCCTCCTTAGAATAAAATATTAGGTCATTTCGTTACACAACATTACCTTGCTTCCAGTTCGACGTGAGTTTGACCATCAAATTCGTTTGACGGCGGTAACGAGTGCGCCGTTCTTGAAAAGCGCTCTTTCAAGTAAAACTCGTAAAACGTACCACAATTTAGTTTACTTTATACTCTAAATCATCCAATTGTAGTAAGTTTTATGAGTCTTTACCTGACTGCGCAAGAAGGAGAGTTCTTTTTCGAGAGTAATGTTTATTGGAGGTTATTTTCACGCAACACCATCCAGCACCTAACTAAGCAAAGTTTGTATCATGGGAACTAGATGGCTGATAGAATACATATATAATTTTTTACAATATGTATGTTTTAAACTACCTCCTACAGCCTAAATGGCTTGACTGATTTAAAGTGTGAGATGTCGTTACTTCGTTAGATTCATTGTTATTTCTCGAGGGTCTTAGGTTTTATTTTTATAATAATAAAAATAATGCGTCTCACGAAAAATAAAAAAATGCCTATTTTCGTAATCTCCCACGGACTTATTCGTAATAAGTAAGTTATTTTACAGGAATTATACTAAAGATTACTATTTTATTCTATATATTTGCGCATACTCTCTCGCGAAAATGTACACTCAACTCCATATCAATCGTATGTTTATTGTATTCTGTATGGATGTACAATAAAGTTCTATTTTATTCTAAATTATACCCTAAAAATCACTCTTCTGAAGTAGGATATTATTTTTCTTTTAAAATGTTATTATAGACGTAGTAGGTAATTGCATGATTTATGTTTATTTGGTCTTAAAAAACAAACCATCTACACAAAAAAAAACGTTCGATGTGAATGTCATTGTTCAAAAATAAGAAAGTTACATGAATTTTAATTTCATGTTAGACAGAGCATAGTATCTACTAGATCGCGCTATGTGACATCGCCTTTCGTGTTTGCCGTTTAAATTCAACACAAACTGTTGTTTCGCGAGTGAGGGACAGAGCATTTCTCCCCTAAAACTTTAAATCTCGGAATTTTGTTGACCGATTGTTTTTTTTTTACTTTTACTCCAAAGAAATAAAATAAAATAGTTGTGTATAGAATAGAGCCTTATCTATCTATAAGAATTTTATTCCTCGTGTGAAAACTGAAATGACTGGCGGAAAATAGTCTTTGAGTAAAATAGGTGTAACATACGGAAAGACATACATGGTGAATTTGTAAGTATTCAGTTCTTTCCTCGCTTAATTCGTAAATAGACCCTAAAACACAACGAATTTATATTATTATTTTTTTAATTTGGAGTACGGAACCCTAAGCCGTCAGAAAATCCTACCAAGAGAATGGAAAACCGCGTATAGGCAATCCCATCTAAGTTACAAATCTGTATTAGAACTGGTTTTACAACATGTAGGTAGGTTCAATTATTTTTAACGCTTTCCAACGGTTACGTCTACATCGAATAGTTATAATTACTGTTCGTAATTTGAATACAAATTAGCCAATGATAGATCGGCTGTCGAAAATATATACGTAATTATGAAGGATTTGGAAATGTTGATTTAATGAATTTTGTATACATTTCCCCGAGTTCTTTTTATTAGGTACTTGATTATGCAAGAGAGTTATGTTTTTCGGCTGTATGTATGTTTGTGGGGATGTATATATTTAGGTATGTGTGTATGTTTCTATATTACCTCCTATACCCTAAAATCTGTTAGATTGCCACAGAAAATCGCGAAAGCGACAATTCGATCTACAGTGTCAAGCGCTAATTATTTATTTACGTACGTGGTATAGATAAAAGATTGGTAGATGGGTTTTTAAGAATCCACAATTTAAAGTTTAGATAATCAGGTTTTATACTTTCATTATATTATATAAAGCAGTGTTTACGTAGGGTGGCAAACCATCTCGTGCTGATAGGATCATTTCGGGGTCGAAGGGAACATAAGTGTTTGTGTAACAATCTATTATTTAATTTATTGATTTCTAAAAAAAAAACTAAGAATCTGAAAGTACTTTTCCTCCCTGAGAAATAATTTTCCTTGCTTTCAAATTATTATAAAATCACTTTCTATATTAACATTTCTATTCAGCCATGTCGAATTTTTCTTATTCTTTTTTCCCTCATGGGGGGGTGGGTTCGCGTGGTTAGCGCATTTGCCATCTTTATCAAGTTGACTTCACAACTATTTTTACAGTCACAGCTTATAATCAGTCAATTATATTTGCCATTTATATTTACTTTTCGTTATGTTGACGTAATTATTGTTTTTCTAACGCGTACAAAGTGCTGGTACCTAGTATTATGATTCACAAAAAATGCGAAGGACTTTGCTTCTAGCCAGATTTGTCAGAGCGTTGATAGTACAAATATTGTGCATAATACAAACATGCATTGCGTAGTCGAGTAAAACCTGGCTAGTCAAGTGATATGAAGAGCGCTTCACTCACGCAACCTATGAACATGAATACTTCAAGACTAAAGTACGACCAAGTCAAAATATACAGGTGAGAAAGTAGAAGAACTAAAGTTTGCATATTGCCATGCTTATATACAATGATAGTGGCTCCTTACTTATCTTTCAATCCTGTTCTATGATTATCAGATGTATTGCGTTTTCATCTCAAGTGAGCTTTTTCAATACTGGGGCCTATTCCCCATGACCAATAGCAATGTAATGCATGGAAAGTATGATCGGAAATTAGACTTTAACTTTGATATCTTTAAGTTTAATTTTCAGTGCTAATTATTGCGCGTTGCGGTAAAATAGAAGATAAGGACCTTAATGATGGGAAAGAAGGTGAAAGTTGACCATTTCCGTGTGTTTACATGAGGAGGCAAAATCGACCGTTCCTCTTTTACGCTGCGTTTACGTGGTAAACGAAGTTTGTTAATATGTTTTGAAATCCGTGACACTTAAATATAATTATTATAATTTAAAAAAATTCAACAACCGACTCAAACATACGCAATTTATTTATGCAAGTTTTTTTTTAAATACAAGATAGATCTACGATTGACCACCAACTCGCCTGAAGCGACTTACGATCTATCTACAGGCAAGTTTACCACAGTAGTATACCACCAACTTGTCGATGCCTGATTCTAAGTGACGGTGTGGCCGAGGATGGAGCTCGTAGTTCTAGAATCCGTTCGATAACGGTTTTAAAATGACTGAGTTATGAGATAGCATACATAAAAGCATTCAAAACAAGTATAAGTATAAGCATTGCCATTCAACGTGGCAATGCGACTACCATGCTGGGTACGCTGCCAACTGGTAGTGGGTTTGAGCATTTGGATTGTCTTTAGACCTTTACCCATCTGGGGCAATGGATTTGCTTTTTGTGTAGTAGTTTAGTTAGTTAAGTATGTGTAGTTTGTATATTGTTTTTTTGTAGTTACTAAATAATAATAATAAATAATAATAAATTAATAATAAATTCGTTTATTGAGATAAAAACGGAAAAAGACCAATTACAATTATCTCACAATATTCAAAAATTATTCTTAAACAATGTCTTAAACAAATGTCTGAGGATTACAAAATATTCATTATATAAATACAATATCATTTAAAATGTCAATACAAAAATGTCAAATGGGCAATACGCCTAGCATGTCATTACAAAAAAATAATTATGTCATACAAAGTAAAATATACCGTTCGGGTAAGTACTCAGAGTACCAAGTCAATAAACTCAAAGGTTATCGTCAAAGTCCAATGAATCATCAGGCTTTTTACAGCTGTCCCATTGATCCAATTGATTTTCACAATAAGTCAAGGAGGTACTTAAAATAGTCTTCCAGTTATCACAAAAGATGTCACAATCAGGGTTGGCAGCAAGGAGTGCGTTTAAGTGGCGACGGGCACGATTCAGGGGCGACATAGAACGTGCTACTGTGCGACCGCGATCTACGTGGAACAGGTCATGCGGGCGACCACGTCTGTTTGCTGGAACCCCGGGCTCGTCCGGTACGAACTGTACGCATAGCAAGTCGTGCAGACGTATAGAATCGACGGACCCCCTAAGCGCCTTACAGCAGATAGTTAGCTGGTCTAACATCCTTCTAACTTCCAAGGAGTTGTAACCAAGCTGACCGAGCAGGAATTTAGTTGGATACAGAAACGGATAGTAACCATAAATTTTCTTATACAGTGACCTTAAAAAGGCCTTTTGGACTTTTTCAAGCATTCGCGCGTAGGTGACATGATAGGGGACACAAGCACTCGATTCAAGTTTGCTTCTAACTAAGGAGTTATATAATGTTTTAATTAAAGGCACTTGCCCTAGTATAAGTTAAGAACCTCCACACTGGAGTGTGGAGGATTGTTGGATAAGTAATTAATACAAAATATTGTTGGTGTGTAAAAACTACCCTGATTGCATGGAGTCATGGACACTTTAGTTTCCGTTTGAAAATATTATTTTTCTTAGAATCAAGAATTTTCCAAGCAGCGTAATATCTATTACAAATAAAATCTAGAAAGTTAGTTCACCAACTTTTCTAGATTATGGTTACTTTTCTAGATACAGGTAAGCCAACTTTTCTAGATTATGGTTACTTTTATAGATACAGATAAGCCAACTTTTCTAGATTATGGTTACTTTTCTAGATACAGGTAAGCCAACTTTTCTAGATTATGGTTACTTTTATAGATACAGATAAGCCAACTTTTCTAGATTATGGTTACTTTTATAGATACAGATAAGCCAACTTTTCTAGATTATGGTTACTTTTATAGATACAGATAAGTCAACTTTTCTAGATTATGGTTAAAAAAATAGATTTTAGAGAAAAATCTGAGTGTCTTTAAAATTCTAATGAATTAATATTTTTTATTTAAGCATAGTTAACTAAAACCGCAATGAGTACATCATATAAAACATCTGTCAAATTTGATTGAAGCCACATTCGTTCAAGTTGTCTATGCAACATTTTATAATGAGATAAACAAAACCACAAAACAAACTCATCAACCTCAGAGTAACTGACCTCACTCAACAAACTCAGCTTGCTTCTTTTTACATTTTATAATCGTGAGTGCTCCAATCTTGAATGGATGTTTTTTTAATAGCCGCAATTTGCGGTTAACAAAATACACACTCGAGCACGTGGATATCATATGTTATTATGACTTCATTGACAACCAAGAAAATACTATATATTATAACGCTACGCCACGGAATCCTAAGATTTACTCAACTGCCGAAGGACGGTAAAAAGTTCGGTTCCTAGGACATTTATTAAACCGAATTCAAATACATAATCACAGCCATAGTACATAATTATTAGTAAGAAACGGAAGCAACCGACGAAGCAATTTCGATTTTTAAAAGCAAACTTCTGAACCGATTTTGATGAAATTCCTACGGGATTATTCTGAAAGTATTATGTTGTGTGTTTGTTACGTGATTACTCCGCCAATTATGACTTTATTTGATGATCTTTTTTTTGTTTGGTAGGTAATAGCTCAGAGGTGGTCCCATACAAATTTTATCAAAATCGGTTCAGTACTTCGGTTTTTATAACGAAATAACTGAAATAAATATTTGTGGACATTTCACACAATACCATCTAGCGCAAACTAAGCTAAGCTTGTACTATGGAACTAGATGGCTGATAGAATACATATATAGTTTTTTTGTATACATATACATATGATACATAGAAATACCAGACACAAAACAAACATCCATGCCATCACACTAATGTTTGCCCTGGGCGGGGATCAAATCCACGACCTACAGCACAGCAGGCAGACTACTAAACAACTACTACCAACTGATGAAACTTATTTTTATACTACCACCTTTGTACACAGTATACAATAAATATTTACTGATTTCTGAATTCTAAGCCACAAGGCTTGTCAAAAAAATGGCATCCAAGTATTGCGTATTTTTGAAGTCGTTTTTTTCAGTTTTTTAAACAATAATTATTTTTTTATAATAGTGGGACACACGTAATTATCCCCATTCGCGTGTGCATTAGCTGTGAGTCGCAATTTCTATGCTGGAGTTGTTTAACTGCTTGACCCGTGGCTGCACATTCCGCCTGCAAAGGTGAATGAAGTCCAGTGAAAGTGCGCGATGCTCCGCAAACCTAAGCTGTGTACGAGATACGCACCTACTTGTATTATATTGCTTATACGTAATGTTCTCACCATAGACTTCTATAGATACCCCAAGTGTACGTACCTAGCGTGTCAACAAGTACGATACAAAATCGCAGTTGACGACCAAAATTTATTTAATTTCAGGTGATTTAAACTTCCGATTCGATATTTTGTCAACTAGTTACTAGCGTACAAGCGCGCGGATGCATTGGGTTGAATAGATTTCGCGTGAATGGAACATTCCATCACAAAAACGTTTGTGTGACGTCACAGTCGGTACCAAAAATATGGCACGCAAGGTTTTCATATAAATTAAGTCGCATGCTCCATCTAATATGTCTGTGGTTCTCACCGTGGGTCAGGCTCTTCTTCTTATTACCCGATTGCGCAAGAAGTTAGAAGCGTTTTAGTCGCCGTTATAGGTTATGTGATACTAAATTCAGTAAATGGGCAATCGTCTATTGTTTTACCTACACAGACATCAGATAGACTAAAAAAAAACATAGTAAGAAAGTCATAATAAAGTATTTATTTTGACACAAAGGACACACAAATCAAGCAAAAGATAATTATAGTTAAATAACTGAAGCAACTGAATTCTCATGGATGCCATTGTCAGAACTGACCAAATTAAAATGGGACCACACGGGAAGCACTAGCTTTCAAATACAAAAAAGAATCATCAAAATCGGTTCACCCAGTCGAAAGTTATGAGGTAACAAACATAAAAAAAATCACTCGAATTGAGAACCTCCTTCTTTTTTTAAGTCGGTTGAAAAGAAGCTTGGAGCACAACCGCAAAATTGCTAGCTTATCTGTTCAAAAAAGGAGATTTCTTAATGCGTCTGTTTTTTTTTTATGTTTGTTAACTTTCCACTGGGTGAACCGATTTTGATGATTCTTTTTTATTTGAAAGCTGGTGCTTCCCGTGTGGTCCCATTTTAATTTGGTCCAGTTTGACAATGGCATCCATGAGAAGTCGGTTGCTTCAGTTTTTTAAACTATAATTATTATCGGATTCATTTCGGTGAGTGTGCGTTTGGTCTGCATCATCTAATTCCCCCTTGTCCTTTTTACTATCGGACAAACAGAAACACGAAAAAGCGTTACTGTTCACCGAACGAAACGCTTTTATTTCACTTTCATCGTGCGGACTGCTAGATTGTGGAGTACGCTTCCTGAGTGCGTCTTTCTCGATAGATATAATCTGGGTGTCTTTAAATCCCGAAGGAATTAGTTTCTAGGTAAGCGCGCTCCATCGTAGACCGCAGCGTCGCTTAACATCAGGCGAGTTGGCGGTCAAACACAAACCTACTACATAAATAAAATAAAGAAAAAGAAATGATGCTTCTTGTTTTGTCGTTGACTGTACAGCAGTTTGTAAAGGAAAATACAGTCAAGTACGCGCGAGATGCATACTGAACCATCGATCGTTACATAAGCACCTGCATTTGTTTCTGACCTATGTTGAGCAATATTTGTTTACACGATTGCCGAGAGCTCTGATTTAAATGTGCTTAAAATGCTAGGCAACAGACGCGGTCAGTGCTAGGATGGCTAGCCACAATTTGATAACCCTTCGCTCCCTCACTGGTAACTCCAATTGCCAGTCAATTTCATTTAAGGTGCCATTGCACCCGGAGTTAACGAAATTTGTAAAAGTAAATAAGGCACAGGCCTAGTCGTAATGATTCAAATCAGATCAAAATAAATACGGCAAAGTAAGAGTTTCACTCGCACATCGAGGCTTCTGCATTTCTGTGCTTGACTCAATTAACATGAACTAATACTCAATAAAATGTGCTTTATATTTGAGAATATTTTATCAGTTTTTAGTATTTATAGTTTTTTTATCAAAGTAAACCCTATTATCTGGCCAATTTTGAGATTAACGTGATAAAAGCATATTAAAAAGAAATGTAATAAACCTAAATTACAGTTGTTCGAGGAAATTAAAAGTGTAATTAACAAATTGGAATCTTACACTCGTGTCAAATAAAGCAGTTAGAATGAGACATTTTGACAGGCCTCATGGCTCAGTAGTAGTATGACTGCCTCCTAAGCTGTAGGTCGTGGGTTCGATCCCCACCCAGGGCAAACATTTGTGTGATGAGCATGGATGATTGTTCTGTGTTGGGTGTTTCTATGTATCATAAGTATGTATTTACAAAAAAAAAGTATTATAGTGTAACGATGATGATGATGATGGTGATATTTCTAGAAGGAAATGCTCCTCGACTATTTAAATAAAGAATCTCGTCAACATTCTAGAAAGTTCGAAACAAATGATAAAAACAAAAGACGAGCGAAAAGACGATCGAAATTGAACATTCTGGAACGAAACAAATGACGAACGAAATGACTATCGAAATAAAAGCTTCTAGAAGGTTCTGCGGGGTATATAAGGAGCTTCAGTCGCGGACAGAGGGCAGTTCAGATACGAGTAGCATACAGGAAAGAAGAAAAGTTACAAGTGAAAGTGAAGTGTTGAAGTGAACAGTATAGTGAAGAGACGTTATAGTAGTAGTGTGTTGGTCGGAACACATACTCTGTGTGTTTGTAGCGCGTCGATTCCGTAACTATTGTCGGTGTTTGTGTTATAGACTGTGAGTGCTCTGTGGAAGGCACCACGTGTCAGCGAATTATACGGGCTTGAATAACATCGTTGTTTCCTTCCAATCTCTATACCCACTTCCCGTAACATTTGGTGTCAGAAGTGGGATTGGAAGGAAGGATGCCTGTCATGCCCAGAGAAGGCCCAAACACCCGCTCAAGGGGAGCCGCTCAGCAACAAAGCGGCGGAGAACAGGAAGCCACTAGCACGGGAAATCCTCGGATACGTGAAGAAGCCGGTGAGGGGTCTTCTGGCGGTACCACTGTGAGTATTCCGGTTTCTCCAATGAACCCTCATGAAGGAACCTCTGCCAGTGCCACTGTAAGTGCTCCAGTTTCTCCAGTGGACCTTGGTGTGCTATTACAACAAATGCGTGCCATGCAGGAGGAGCAGGCACGTCGCCAGGAGGAACAGCTGCGTGCCTTGCAGGAGGAGCAGGCACGCCGTGAGGAGGAACGTCAGCGCCACCAGGAGGAACAACTGCGCGCTATGCAAGAGGAGCAGCTGCGTGTTAATCGAGAGGAGCAATGCGCTATGCAAGACCGTATCCTTACGGCCATCTCCGAAGGGGCAGTGAAAGTCGCGGAAATACGGAAGAATGTGGAGCTGCTTGAAGATCGAGTAAACAAGCACGAAGCCCGTTTTGAATCATCGGAAGAGCGTCTTCGGAGGCTTGAAGTAGGCGGTGGTCCAACTCCAGCAACTGCAGTCACAGCTACTTTGGGTGGCAGTTTCAAAATTCCCACATTTGATGGGACCTTTTCATGGGCTGCATATAAGCGACAGTTTTTGGCTGTTGTGGAACTAAACAACTGGAGCGAGGAAAAAGCAAAGACAGCTCTCACTTTGGCATTGCGTGAACAAGCCACGTCGGTACTTGAGGCTGTAGAACCTAATGCCTCGTACCAGGAGTTGGTGGATGCTTTGGAGTCCCGGTATGGCGACTCGCATCTAGAACATGCCTACCGGGCCCAGCTTCGTGATCGATCCCAGAAATCTAACGAAAATCTGCAACAGTGGTCTCTAGAAGTGGAGAAACTGGTGAGAAAGGCATATCAATCTTCACCAGCGAACCTAGTCGACAGTATGCTGTTGCAGACGTTTGTCGATGGAATTAATGACAAAGAAGTGAGGGCAACGGTACGCTTGGCGCACCATGAAAACATCAAAGAAGCGGTGGCACACGCTCTCGAGGTGGAGGCAGTACGTCGGGATTCCAAGAGTGGCTCTGTACGTAAAGTTGTTTCGACGGAAGAGCGGGAAATACCACGGAGGACCTTTGCTCCGCGTTGTTACCAGTGTGGAGAGCGTGGGCATTTGAGATATGGTTGCCCCAATCGTAGCTCGGTAAAGCGAACCGACGCTGGTACACAAGCGTCGGAGAATCCGGAAAACTAATACAGGCCAGAGCTGCGGGGTGGGCGTTGGCCAGTAATCAGGGAGCCCCAAATTTTATGATCTATCAAAGCTCAGACGGGAACAGCTTAACCGTCGATGGAAGAATAAATGGAACTGCATGCCAACTGACTTTGGACACAGGAGCTTCGCGTACGGTAGTGGGGGTGCAGATGACACGGAATAGTAGAAAATTATATTCCTGCAGAGAGACTGTGCAGTTGAAAACGGCTACCGGCCAGCACATACCTGTAAGAGGGGAGCAGAAGGTGGCGATTAAGGTTGGTGACAAGCTTTACTGGCATTGGGCGGTGATAGCTGAAATTGTGGATGACTGCATTATCGGTTTGGATTTTCTGAAAGAACATCAGTGCAAACTTGATATTGAATCCGGAATCCTTAAGTGTGGATCGATTGAGGTTCCAATGAAGGGAGCCAGGGGAGGTAAAGTCTACTGCCTTAAGGACACTAAGCTACCACCACGAACTCAGACTTTGGTACCGATAAAGTTAGCCAAAAATGTAAGCACTGATCGACAAAATTGTTTGGTTATAGAGAGAGTCAAAGGAGAAAACGCATGGTTACCGGCTAGAACGGTTGTTGGAACGACACAAAAGATGGCGGTACCGGTCTTGAATTTGAGTGATGATCCTCAAATACTGAAGAAGGGGTGTCTGATCGGTGAGAGCGAAGAAATAGTCTGGCTTCGAAATTGCGACGAAGTGAAGAAAACTCACTCAAATGCGGTTGATTTTAGTAACGTCCTAGATAACTGCAAGGGGGATTTAAGCACAGTGGAGCTGACAAAAGCGAAAAATTTACTGCGACACTTCGGCGACATTTTCTCCAGAGGGGACGCGGACATTGGAAGAACAGGGCTATTTCGACATCGGATCAACACCGGGAACGAGCAACCAATCCGCCAACGGCCTCGGCGGATACCGTTCGCTAGAGAAAAGGAAGTTGAGGACATGCTAAAAGAGATGGAAGGTAATGGAGTCATTGAACCATCTTCTAGCCCTTGGTGTTCTCCAGTTGTCCTAGTTAAGAAGAAAGACGGGTCTACCAGGTTCTGCATCGATTATCGGCGATTAAATAATGTGACAAAGAAAGATAGCTATCCACTACCAAGGATAGACGACACGCTGGACACTTTAAATGACATGAGATGGTTCTCCACGCTTGATCTCAAAAGTGGCTACTGGCAGGTGGAAATGGATACCAGTGACAAGGAAAAGACGGCATTCTCCACAGGGAAAGGACTTTGGCAGTTCAAGGTGATGCCATTTGGATTATGTAATGCTCCAGCCACTTTTGAGAGATTAATGGAGCGTATACTAGCCGGTCTGTTAGGGGAAGCTTGTCTGGTGTACCTCGATGACATAATAATAATCGGACGGAACTTCGACGACCATCTGAAGAAGTTGGAGAGCGTGTTCAACAAAATAAGAGGAGCAGGCTTGAAATTAAACTTAAAGAAGTGCTCTTTCTTCAAACGCCAAGTTGAATATCTGGGGCATGTTATATCTGAAGAGGGCGTGGAAACTGATCCGGCAAAGATTTCCGCAGTGAAAGATTGGCCTACTCCAACCGATAAAACTCAAGTAAGAGCATTTATGGGACTATGCTCGTATTATCGTCGTTTCGTAAAGAATTTTTCCGATATTGCCAAATCACTGCATAGACTCACAGAAGAAAAACGGCCATTTGTTTGGGACCAAGAATGTGAGGCAGCTTTTAATGAATTGAAAGATCGGCTATGTGAAACTCCAATTCTCGGATATCCTGATGCGAATGGTGATTTTATAGTTGACACCGATGCGAGCAATGTAGGCATCGGAGGAACATTGTCACAGAAGACACAGGACGGGGAAGTGGTCATAGCCTACTTCAGTAAATCGTTGTCCAAACCTGAAAGGAACTATTGTGTGACGAGAAGAGAACTACTAGCTGTAGTAAAAACGTTACAACACTTCAAGAAGTATTTGCTAGGGCGGAAGTTTCACGTCAGAACAGACCACGCGGCGTTGAAGTGGTTACTGCAGTTCAAAAATCCGGAAGGTCAGGTTGCACGTTGGATTGAGCAACTACAAGAATTCGATTTTGAGGTAGAGCATCGTAGTGGAAGTTCCCATAGAAACGCTGATGCTTTGTCAAGACGGCCCTGCTCTGAGAATTGTAAGCATTGTGGAAGACAGGAAGCAAGAGATGAAGTTACAGTCCGACTGATTAGAACAGATGCCCTTGATGATGACTTTAGCAACGATGCTATGCGTAGAGCTCAAAATGAGGATGAAAATTTGAAACCAATTCTGGATTGGTTGACAAGTGGAACTCCTCGTCCCGGGTGGAGTGAGATATCTGGTATGAGCGCAATCACTAAAAGTTATTGGGCACAGTGGAATAGTTTGGTCCTCTGTGATGGAGTTTTGCATCGAAAATGGGAAAATGTGTCTGGAAACGACACCCATCTACAAACTATTGTACCGAAAGCAAAAATTTCGGAAGTACTAAGAGTTTACCATGACGGAACATCGGGTGGGCATCTCGGAGTAAAAAGGACACTTATGAAAATACGGCAACGTTATTATTGGTTACATTGCAAGGAAGATATCGAGGACTGGTGCAGGAAATGTGAACGATGTTCTTCGGTTAACGGACCCCATACACGGAGTCGAGGGGCGTTACGGTTGTATAACGTCGGAGCTCCTTGGGAACGGATAGCAATAGACGTTGCCGGTCCATTTCCCTTGTCCAATAATGGAAATCGTTATATTCTCGTGGTTATGGACTATTTCACGAAATGGCCTGAAGCGTTTGCGTTACCTAATCAGGAAGCTGTCACTGTAGCGAGAAAATTGGTGAACGAGGTCTTCTGTCGATTTGGGTTACCACTTGAAATTCATAGTGACCAGGGAAGAAATTTCGAATCGCATGTGTTCCAGGAAATCTGTAAGTTAATGGGGATACATAAATCGCGAACTACACCATATCACCCACAATCCGACGGAATGGTGGAGCGTTTTAATCGAACTTTGGAGCAGCATCTGGCAAAAGTGGTTGATTCACATCAGAGAAATTGGGACGAGTATATTCCTCTGTTTCTTTTGTCATATAGAACGGCTGTTCATGAAAGTACTTGTACTACGCCAGCTCGAGCGAACTTTGGCAGAGAGCTTCGACTTCCAGCAACGCTTTTGGCAGGGTGTCCTCCGGATGCACCAAGATATGTCACAGAATATGCAGATGAACTAAGAAAGCGTATGGAAGACGTACATCAACACGTGAGGGAAGCCAATTTGCGTGCCAGCGATCGGATGAAAACGCGATATGACAGAAATGTTAACTCAAGAGGATTTGAAGAAGGTTCTTTAGTTTGGCTACACAACCCTGTGCGAAAGCTAGGTAAATCACCGAAGTTACAGCCAAGCTGGGAGGGACCGTATCAAGTTATTACAAAGCTCAACGACGTAACTTACAGAATTCGGAAAACGTCACGAAGTCCTGCGAAAGTTGTGCATGTGGATAGGTTAGCACAATACTACGGCTCTAATGATGCTCGAGACGAGCATGTCTAAGGAGGGGGTAGTGTAACGATGATGATGATGATGGTGATATTTCTAGAAGGAAATGCTCCTCGACTATTTAAATAAAGAATCTCGTCAACATTCTAGAAAGTTCGAAACAAATGATAAAAACAAAAGACGAGCGAAAAGACGATCGAAATTGAACATTCTGGAACGAAACAAATGACGAACGAAATGACTATCGAAATAAAAGCTTCTAGAAGGTTCTGCGGGGTATATAAGGAGCTTCAGTCGCGGACAGAGGGCAGTTCAGATACGAGTAGCATACAGGAAAGAAGAAAAGTTACAAGTGAAAGTGAAGTGTTGAAGTGAACAGTATAGTGAAGAGACGTTATAGTAGTAGTGTGTTGGTCGGAACACATACTCTGTGTGTTTGTAGCGCGTCGATTCCGTAACTATTGTCGGTGTTTGTGTTATAGACTGTGAGTGCTCTGTGGAAGGCACCACGTGTCAGCGAATTATACGGGCTTGAATAACATCGTTGTTTCCTTCCAATCCCTATACCCACTTCCCGTAACAATATCAACCATCTAGTATCCATAGTACAAGCTTTGTTTAGTTTGGGCTAGGTGGTGTTGTGTAAAATGTCCACCAATATTTAAATTTAAAAAGTTATATTCACAGACATAGGTTCTATTCTCTCTCTCTCTCTCTCTCTCTCTCTCTCTCTCTCTCTTCAGAGAGATATTTATCTCTTGAAACCGATTAAAGTAAATGAGATTCGAACAAAAATACTTCGCATCAATGAGTAACTTATACATTACTGGTTCGGGTTTAGTATATTTTCCTACGCATACAAAGTCGCAGGTAACAGTTAAGTAACAACTAAGGCTTCCGGGCGGCCTGAGAACCCAGACCCTTTATTAAGGTCGTTCACATACGACGCAAAAGTAACATCCGCAAGAGATACTCTTACTTGGAACTTGGACAATAATTACTTCGAGAAATTAAATTAAGAACACACAAGTACAGTGTTACGTATAAAAATACCCTGAGGCGATGATTTACGACTTGTCTACTTGTGACAACCTGTTTTAGATATTGATACTGGGCCCTTATTCCGTATGACCATCGGTTGCATTACGTGAACTTGACGTGGGTGCGTTGACAATGAAAATTACACTTTAAGTATAAAACTTTTAAGTCTAATTTTCATTGTCACACACCCACGTTAATTTCACGTATTGCAGCCGATGGTCATACTGAATCAGGGCCCTGTGCTAGTTATAAAGTTACTGAGAGACCGAACCTTAAATGCAATGCAAATATATTTGTGAGCTACGAGTATGAGTGTACACAGAACGGCTTGTCCCTAAACAAGTTACGAACTAGGCTCTTACCAACCCGCACTTGAACTCGAACAATGAGAAGATGGCCGGCGCCCAACTGTAAATTTTTTTGATTCAACGTTGGGAGACTTTATGAAATAGGACTGTTTTAATTTGATCAAATTAGGTGTCTTAAGAACTCAGATGCAAAAAAGTACGCATGCACGTACGCACCTACGCAATCGCGTGTACGCTAGCACGTATAAACGAATGCACGCACAGCATTATAGTACGAGTACACGCACGCACGCACACTTATGTACGCATGCACGCGCCCTTTAGTTAGCCACACATGCACGCACGTACGAGCGTGGTCCCCTACAGTATATGTGTTCTACAAGTCTTATTGCTATTTTAGATTTAAGGTCGATTATCAAGGAAAAATAAAAAATAGCTTCTGATCACGTCGAGATGTTAGCACACTCCCTCCATTTTCGAATTTAGTTAGTAATATGATCCTAGTCCGCACATGCGTAATCGACAACCGCAGTTAAACTCTAATATAATTTTGTAACATTGATTGCCTCAAAAATTGATTTCGTTAAACCGATTACGTTGTACCGGCCGATTTTGATGTTGTGACTCCTGCCCTTTGTGATGTTTGTGTGAAAGTATAGATCTAATGGGCTCGCTGGTTTCGACATTTTTTAAATTATAAAAGCGTTACTAAACGTAATAACTGCGAAGGTTTCTAATAAAGTGTGTTTGGTGGGGGATTAAGTACTGTATGGATTTAAGACTTTGGTTTGGGAGAAGCTTGACCTTGGTGAGGTTAGGTTTTATCAATCTCCAATTAAAATAAATAGCCTAATCGTGTATACTTAAAAAGAGTCTAGTGTAGTATAAAACATGCTACAAAAATTAATTACAATATATATTATCAAATTTCATTTGTCATGAGAGGACTCAGATGATTTGGAGAGGGGGGAGGGGGGGTTGAGCCCCCCCAGATCCGGGGCTAATTAGCTGTAGATGTTTTAAGATACAGTAGGTAGTACCTAATTGGAAACGAAAAGCTTCATTTTGGAAAAAGTGACAGTTGAGCAATACACTAAAATTTGTTGAATTAATAATAAATCCCAAAATAATACGTTTATACAGAAGATTACACACCTTAAAACCTTCTATGGCAAAGGTTTTCTTCGCGATGTTTTGGTCAATTTCCCTTGTATCACACTTGCGTATTACAAAAGTGTGGGCGCATAAAACAATGCGGTTTTAGAGCAGCTCGCGTTTAGCGCTTGCGCAAGCGCAGGTTGCGAACAGCCACGCTTTGTTTCGGATGTTACAGTGGACACTTTTGTGTGGGAAATAGGAAAATCAAGGTGCTGGGTTCTGTTGTTCTGGGGACTGGTGGCGAAGCTCTTGCAAACGACTAAGCGTTATGACCATTTACCCCGTTACGCGTTGTGGTTGTCATTGAAAATTATACTTGTGAATGTGACAAAAAAGTGGACAAAATGGTTTGATAAAGTATCAACGGGATATAGCGTCAGTCTTTAAAATCGTCCGAGCTCAATGAGGTCTAATTAAATCCCTTACAGGATTAAAATAATTTCGATTTTCAAAACAGTTCGAAGCGGCAAAATAGACGTCTCTAGACTTCTCAATCTAAATTAGGCTTTAGCGCGGCGACATAGAGTCTTTATATCAAAATCTTTAAGTTCGTCATTGTTGGTATATACTATCGTGTAAAGATAGTCCCGGCCGTACGTACCCGCTCACGCTCGCTCACATGGCGGGGCCGCACGCGGCCGTGCCCCAGATATAGTATCGGTCAACCCAGGACACCATATTCGTGAGCTTTTATTTTAGACTTTACGTCCATGTGATGGAAAGTCAATGACAAAATGTAATTTGTAAGGCGGAACTTGTAAGGTTCCATTTATATACGAGTTTAAAAACCTCCTTTTATTGGGCAATCGTGTAAAATCAATCAATAACAATTCATTGAAACCACGTAAAGGACTGTTAGATTTTAGAATACGCTTCCTGAGTGGGTCTTTTTCCGATTGATATATTCTAGGTGTCTTTAAATCGCGAGTGAATTGGTTTCTTCTAGTTAATCGCGCTCTATCGTAGACCGTAACGTCGCTTAACATCGGGCGAGTTGTCCGTCAAGCGCAAACCTATTTTTAAATCGAATAAAACCGGACAAGTGCGAGTCAAACTCGCCCACCGAGGGTTCCGTACAGACTAGTAGATAAAAGGAGGAAATCATATTTTTTTATATTTTCCTCCATAATCCGAAAAATATACATATTTATATATACGTAAAAATATTTAAAACCCTGTTTTAGCTTATGCTAATGAAGCTCTTTCATATGATACCCCACATGATACGGTTAATTCACTTTAAAATTTGGACCCTCATTCCATGCATAAAGACACAATTTTTTTTGTTATTAAATTAAAAATATCCAGTTTTCGGTTTTTTTCCTATATGTGTACTATAACACAATGCTTCTAGCCAAATTTCATAGTCATAGGTCAACGGAAAGTACCCCATAGGTTTTGATTCCCTTGTGAGTGTCGAAATGTGCGTTTTTGCGACATATTCGGCTGTAACTTTTTTTTACAAAAACTGAGAAATTTGATGAGCAAGAGACTATGGATCTGCGTATATGGTTTTAATTTAAACTCGATACCTTCACGCGTTCCCGAAATAAAGGTCTTGACACCCGGACGGACGGACAAACGGACAGACAGACAGACAGACGGACAGACGGACAACAAAGTGATCCCATAAGGGTTCCGTTTTTTTCTTTTGAGGTACGGAACCCTAAAAATAAAAGAAACAGAAATATATACACATAATAGAATGGCACAAAAGGTGGTATCGTCACTAATCTCGATCTCTTCCAGACAAACTTATGATAGGTGCCTAAGCGGAAAATTAATAAAATAAAATCCTATTATTATTATAAAAGCGACGGTAACTGCCTGCCCCTCTGTTTATTGTCTCTCTGTCTATTTACTTTTTCACGATCAAAAAACATCTGAAAACATTATTTATATTTCATCATCATCATCACTGCGCAAGTTAAGCCGCAATTCGCAGCTAGTATATGAATAGAATAGAATAGAATATTATTTATTGTCATAAAGTTACATTCCAAATAATTTCATTGTAAATGACTACAATTAAAGTAGTTAGTTCAAATTACATAGCTCCATGCACAAGTCCACCGTCATTGCAGATGTAGGTAACTATGTCAGAGAAATTCTATATCAAGTACGATGATCAAAATGTGATGTACTTGCTTACATCATGGTCGGGATTACCTCTGATGGTAGGTTAGAGCTCCGTGGGGTCAAACTCTCTCGGAAGACTGTTGAAGGCTCATTGTATTTACGTTATATCACGACAGAAAGGTCAGGTGCCGTGACCAGCTTTTTGTTTCGAAACGGGACATTGACAAAATTACGGTGAGTGAGGAGAGACTTTCAAACTGGAGCTAACAAATTGTTAGTCTTCTATTTATATAGTAATAGACTAGCAATTCGTCAAAATTGTCTTTGAATCGTATCAGCGAGCGGCGAACAAGTGATGTTCACTTATCAGCCTTGAGGCCCTGAACGCTCGAAGCTATCTCTCTCGCGCATCACAACATTTTTAAACGTATAAAATCATCCAATAAACATCATCTGCCAATAAACTATTTTATAGTTTGGCAGAAAATTTATTATGTATTAAGTACTTTTTTCTGGAATAAATGCTTTTTTATTTTTTGGATAAGGATATTAGATAAGTAAGGAACATATTTTCCTACTCCTCAGCCTATTTAAAAGATAGCAAAGATAATTTTTGTTTTATATTTCTAATTGTGACTGTAGTAAAAAGTGAGAAATCGCTCGAATCGAATCCCTAACTAATGATTTATATGTTTTTATATAAGTATATTTAAAATATTGTGATGCGCGAGAGAGAGATAACTGCGCGCGTTGAGCCCAAAATAAGAACTATAAAACTGCAAGTAATTCTGACCCCACCCTCACTCTCACTCTGTGTGTGTGTGTGTGTGTGTGTGTGTGTGTGTGTGTGTGTCTGTTACTTTTACGTATCTTTTACGTAAAGGCTGAACTGACTGTAATGAAATGAATGGAGACGAACATCGGACAAAGATTGTATTTTGTTATCATCATCATCATTTTCATCATTACGCGGGTGGAACCGCGAGTTGTAGCTAGTGTTATATAATTATTGAACAACATCAATAAAATAAAACAGCTAACAGACACTGGGACAGGTGAAACTAAATAAAAAGTCACCCACAAACATACATATTGAATAACAACCCTTCTTCTTGCGCAGTCGGGTAAGAAGTCACAGTCTCGTCCGCAACTGGACGTATGGACACCTTATTCATAGGTAAAGGTTTCGTTGGTGCTTTTTATATCAATGGTCAAAACGTATTCATTTGCTTTATAATTACTTATTCAATTGCGGTATCAATCTATTGTAATTCAACATTCGTTGGTACCTTATATTACATTTCTGATTATGTATTTTTACCTCACTGCGCAAGAAGGAGGGTTATATTTTTCCAGTGTATGTACATATGTTTCTATATTACATCCTTTCTGGGTAACTTCGAACGGCCCACTGCTGAGCGCGGGCCATCTTCTCATTGTGTCACACAATATTTACTAAATAATTTCATTTGTAGCTGAAGCAATAATTCATTATGATATTGTACACAGAATTCTCCACGTCACACCATTCCGCCGCCATGCTTGAATGCCATGCTATGTTTGTTAGATTGAATGGTACCTTTGTTATTTTTATGTCTACGCTAACAAGAGTATAAACAGCCAAAGTTGACAAATGCATGTCACACTCTTGTAATAATCGTAAAGCAATTATGTAATAATGTAAAGTGTTTAACGTTTACTTATTTCATTTTACGCAAAAATATGTGGCTAAAAACGTGTTGAGGCAAAGGGTTCCGTAGGAAAGTCGCACGTCAGCGTGTGACAAACGTCGTGTTACTTCGCCGGTCGCGCCAAAACTGAAATGTAAAACAATGCAAAGACATATAGAAACAAAATAGCGCAAGTTTAACATAGTCTATTTTTTTTAATATGCTAGATACACAAGATAGAAAACGATTTACCACCAACTCGCCTGATGTTAAGCAACGGTGTGGCCAAGGATGGAGCTCGTTGATCTAGAAGATTATATATTCATTCAATCCTTGAAAATTCCAAGATTGTAGTTCTCAGGCAACAGAGATGGCGGTAAATAATATAATTCCTGTGCTTAAGCACAGCACATAAAATTAATGATTATTAATTAATGAATAATCATTAATTTTATGTCTTACTATTTTTGAAGGGTGTGAAAAAAATGTGCCCGTACACATTTTCTGCCTATTTAGTCTAAATCTTGCACATAACACGCTTGATAAAGTTAAAAATGTGAAGTTTGACATTTATTTTAAAAACCTCAACTGTCTCAATTGAGATGGTGCTATTTGAATAAAAACAAATGGGAAATTAAAATAAAAATAAAAACCTTCATTAATTATAATAAGAATGTTTATTAATATTGGTGCTAAAAATAAATCGGTAGCATATGGACATTAAACAATTATTAGGATTTCTCGTTGTATTACGGAACCCTAAAAAATAACAGTGAAGTGATAATGACATCACTCCGATTTTTTCATGTGATGAAAAAACTATTAAGAGGCTCTGCAGTACAAACAAGCTCAAAGTCCATCCATTGCGAATATACGAGATTTCTAAAAATAAGTTCTTACATGACGCTACTAACTAATACTTAATCTATGACACGGCGTAGATGGTTGGGATCAAAGTTCAATACGGAAAGAGGCAAAGGTGCATCTCTATCATTATAGAGATGCACTGAGTTATCTTTTCTGTTTTAAAATGACTGAACAGACTTGTTAGCAAGAAGAGCATATTGTTTTGGAAATCAGAGCACACATTAGCAACCTTCCTACGATTCATAGTTTATAAAACAAATATCTATATTAAAAGAAAAACAAAACACCCGACTGCAGAAAAGCGGTTTTTGCAGTCTAACTTACGACTTCGTTACGCTCAATAACGTATTAGTTGACGTTATTGAGTATACGTTTTTTGTGAGAAAGTATGCGTAAAATCACCGTAGAACATTATAAATGCTTTAGAATAATTCTAGAAAAAATATTTATTACATTTTTTTGTTGGATATACGAAAAACACATTTTTGAATTTTTACGATTTGTATTATTATTATTTAAAAAAATATAATCTGTAACACTCAGATGAATCTAACGACACCTTGCTCATCAAAAACGGGCAAACTGTTTAGGCGATCTTATAGAAACATACCTACATAATTATATACATTACATACATACATATACTCGAAAAACATAATCCTCTATTTTGCGCAGTCGGGTAAAAATTAGAACGGAAGGGGATCTGTCTATAACTGTGACTTATATGATTTGTATTATATCGTCTAACAATTTTGGATTGTTTATCAATTATTTCATGAATAGTGGCACTTCATGAAATAAACTAAGAGCGAGCCGCATGTTTACCCACCTCATCGGGTAACAAGTTGTGACGCACATTAGTAAGGTGTCTCTAAATGTACAGGGTTGCTTAGGCTATCCTATCTAGATCATCCTAGATAGCTCACATCTTGTTACCCAATGAGGTGGGTAAACATACGGCCCGCTCTTAGTCTAAAATAATTGTTAAACAAATTCATGAACATTCACAATCTATTTTTATCTAACACATTCAAAGCGAATAAAATGTAATTGCTGTTATTGTCTTTCTGAATGATAATAGCGCTCTTTATAACAGCTAATCATGTGGTTTCTTCCTCACTGACACATGAATGTTCACTTTTAATCAAGAAATGTTTTACGGTGCTACGATGTATCGAAATTTGTGCAAAATGCGTTACCAGCGCCGCTAGCGGTGAATTATGTAACTATTTTAGGAAACGATCCTATATTTATCATTTCACGAAATTCATAAAATAAAATGAGCGGAAAATGAAAAATCTAAAAAAACATGAAATAAATGTGAGTTTATTCGATTATTGGATACATTCAGACAAAACAAGTGACAGTTCACAGTGAGACAGATATATTCTGTGGAATCGTGACGCTAGAATCTCATTTAGAGGTGGGTGTTTATTCCAAAAACTGTTTTTTTTCAACATCTTTTCAATCGTCAACGAATTAACAGCTTTTCGTTATTACGAAAACCAGTTAAATCCTTCAAACCTGTTAACGTACGTAAACCCGTTGATTCAACGTTTATTGACGCGAGCGACATACGAAGATCGCCGAATACACCCGATTACCTGGAAACTTCCGAGCTGACCGAGCGAAAGATGTTTTATCAACGGCTTTTTAATATCGTTAACGTGTTAATCAGGCATTAACAGTTTCTCGTTGATAGGAAAGGAGTTGAATTTGCAAACCCGTTGTTTCAATGATTTATTAGCTGTTAACTACACGGAACTCTACGAATACATCCGAATATCTCCGAGTGTCCCGAAGTAACTCGATCTTTCCCGCTTACTCCGCCTATGAGTAAACGAGAGGGTGATTATTTTTGTAGTTTGCACGTGTCTTTTTGTTTTGATTTGATTAGTTCGGTCAAGGCCAAATTCCGATGTGAAAATTAGTTATTGTTTATAGAGATAATGAAATATAAAATAAATACTGTGGTATAATATTACGCGACTAAGAATCTAAAAGTGTAATTGCGTAGAAGTGAAAGATTTATGTTAAATATCCATTGCATATTGTATCGACGCGTAAAAAATCCAGTTTCATCATTTCATAAAAGAAGGCGATAAAGCTATTTAATTAATGTAAATAATAAATAAAATTATTTACTACCCAATCAGTCCTAGGTCTAGAAAGAGTATGAAGTGAAGAAAACTTCGTTTTAAGACATCTGATAATGCTATACCCGAAACGTTGACACAACACGCTATCGAAATTTCACTTTTTTTTTTTAAACCTAATAACTGAATTAACTGTTTTTTCAACCTGTTGATCTCTGTAGAAAAGCCGTTTCGTTAAATTGACGGATATACTGTCAATGGCCCACCTCTAATCTCATTCCGCTCTCGACTTTCCCTGGTAAGGCGAGCTATCTGATATGCGAGACGTGTCGGGAGCTTCCGCGTTGACAACTTCGTCTTTCGAAAATCGAGATTCATTTTTGAGATAAAAATGAAAGGGTACATAATTTTAAAAATATTTTAAAATATAAAGAAACTACTTCAATCGATCAATTTTATCGGTTTTATTGAGTGCTTAGAAAAATTGTATATTTTCGCCGAGGAATTTATATACTGTACAGTTCCGCTGTACATTTATTTACTTTCTATAAAAGTTACAAAACTGTCCGTATAGATCGATAAATGCGAGAAAAACTACGAAAGCGTACAAAAACTTCCAAGTTACTCTTCGAAACATCGCAACGAAGATTTAGCAATCCATTCTGAGCGATCGATGAAATATAATCGATATTATAAAACAATGTTTACGTACCGCATAGTGCAGCGGAATATTCCGTTAAGGTGCGTGTACAATGTACATATTTATGTACCCGACTGCGCTAGAAGGAGGTTTATATTTTTTCGGTTGTACGCAGATTTATATAATGTTTGTGTTCTGTCCAAAGTTTTACCTTGCCAACACAGCTTTATCGCAGAAATGACGCCTTAAAACAAGTTCTTGACACTATCTGCTTTCCACCTCATTTAACAATGCGGCGCAAGCGGCAAAAATACGAGTGGGGCAAAGTAGAAATTTGGAAATACTAAGTACATCAAAATCTATAAAATTACCAAATACTTACTTTTATAACTCCCGGAAAACTTTCCTTAGCAAAAAATATCAAACGAAGAGTTATTAGCCAAAACGCATGAAGGAGTAAAGTTAGTGGGGCTCTTACACTACAATTATCGATGTTATAAAAATATGACATACGTTACCGGAAGTTTTATAAAGTTTATTTTTACGTAACTGTTTTTATAGTAAAATGCCAAGAAAGGAGAATTTGCAAAAAAAAATAGTTTGGTGGCGCCATTTTTTGCAATATGGCGGTGTGAGCTTTGCCGCTCGCAAAAGTAAAGGTGGCAAAGTAGAAATTCGGAACGATCGCATCAAATATAAATAATAATTTTCATAACTCAAAAAAGGAAAACTTTTCTTTTAAAACTATCTTAATGTTGTACTATTATGGGACTTTCAAATCTTGCAACTCGCACTAAAATGTCTCTCTATGTAGGTAAAATTGTAGACACACCTTAACATTGTTTTGGTGTATTATCGTCAAATTGAATTATACGCCCATTGAGAGAATAGCAGTCAATTTTAACACTCGCAATAGCTCGCACTCACCAGCTTTCATTCGTGATTTGTTCCACGACTCTACTTATGCAAATTTTAACTTCGTATCTGCAATTACGCATATTTAATTTTCATCGTTATAATTTTAATTGTATAATATATGTATAATTAATAAGTAAAGAAAACAAAAAGTACCTTTCTTGTATTTTTGTATGATTTTTTTTCATCATCATTATGTCAGCTACAAAAGTCTACTGCTGGATTTAGGCCTTCTCCATGGATTTCCATAAAAAGAGCTTGGAAGCGGCTTGCATCCAGCTCTTTCTTGCTACTTTTCTAAGGTTGTCTGTCCATCCTGTGGCTTTTCTTCTTACGTAGAGCTTGCCGGTGCCGTGATTTCCGGCCTTATCAGCCATCAGTTTAGTTTTTTTTTTCACTAACCAATAAGAAAACGGAAGACGAAATGACGAGAAGACTCTGGATGCAAGCCGTTTCCAATCGGCCGGACTTTTCGGTCGAAAGTCCATGGGGGAGGCCTATGTCCATCAGTTGACTTCTGTGGATGTCTGAGATGATGATGATGAAGCAATAAATATTTTGTACATGGAATTAACCTTGTTACTTTCTTGATCAATTGATTGAAAATTTAAAAGAAAGCCAGTACTAGTTGGCTGTGCCTAGATTATGTAAGACGTATGTTAATACTGCTTACAAATTACAGATTTAGCCGCTAGGTTTTTAGCCGTAGTCAGTAATGTATGCATTCGGCTAGTTTTGACTTACGTAAGGAGTTACGAATGTTTCATACAAAGCTTTGGGCGACAGATACATTTGAAAACTATTTCTACTGACCTTTTGTTTAATTGTCAGTTTAATTGAGCTTTCTATCATTGCGATTGGATTGTTAGATATCTGTTTTTTTTTTTATTTCGTAACAAAATAAATAAGTGAAGCAGGCATATAGAGATTTTATCATCACACCTCCTGTGCTATAAAGACTTAATTGTAAAATATATGGAAATGACTTGACAATGTCAAAATGTTTTGAAAATGATAATTTATACAAAGCAGCCTGCATTTTGGGCACAATGTCTATTACTGGTAGTGTTTTGTTAGATTAGTTTTAGTGTTTAGTTTAGTATATTTAGTATAGTTATTTTTAATATTGTTATTTGAGTATATAATATGTGAAATATAAATATTTTAAATTACTTTAAAGTATAGAAAGCAACAATAGTACATTATGATACAAGTGTGCTAAGTTGGTAATTACTGTTATACATAATTATTTCATTAATGCAATTGATGCATTTTTCTATTCAGGGCCTCCATGGACTGCCGTCGTGTTTTCTATCTTTGGTGATAAATTTGAGGTTGTAATCCAAAATGGTGCTTGGCGTAGATGTGTGTTTATGTCTATAATTTACAATAGTCTAAGTTTTATTATAACCTCGTGAGAAATGTTCTTGAACTTAGGTACTTACCTATTACTTACATATGAAGTCACCGTCGCTTTTTCAATCGACAATGGTGGGAGACCTACGCCAACGGCAAGATCAATTTCAAGATGAGGCACAACTAACTATTTACAAATAGTAATGACATACACCTGGCTGCAAAAACACTTGGAATTTGACTTTACTTGTTACGTTTTGAAGTTTTAAGTACTGAATGAGGTTAGACAATTTTCATTTTTAGGGTTCCGTACCTCAAAAGGAAAAAAAACGCATATTTCGACACTCACAAAGGAATCAAATCTTTATAGGGTACCTACTTAGCGTTTACCTAGAATTATGAAATTTGGCAAGAAGCATTGTGTACAGTTTTCGGATTTTTTCCTATAAGTATACTAATAACATATAGGAAAAAATCCGAAAACTGCGACGGAAAGTCAAATTCGGATCGGTTTTTTTGGTCCTTGCTAGGAGCCAATCACAATGTTTGCTACAATCTAATATTACTTTTTACCCGACTGCGTAAGAAGGAGGGTTATGTTTTTCGAGTGTATGTATGTAAGGGTGTATGTGGGTATGTTATGGTTTATATGACAGCCTACAGCCTAAACGGCTTGACTGATTTTGATATGCGATTGTCGTTAGATTCGGCTTCGCTTCCATAGTAGGTATCATAGGTTATATTTTTGTTTTGTATTAATAATAATACATCTCTTGATAAAATAAAAAAATGCGTTTATTCTTAACCTCCAACGAACTATTTCTCGCAAAAAACACGTACACTCAACAGCGTATCAAGCGTAACGAAATCGTAAGTTAGACTGCAAAACCGCTTTTCTGCAGTCGCGTATTTTGTTTTTCTTGTTTATTATCACGTCAATTTAACAATAAATAATGCGACTCGTTGCTTACAAGTTGCTTGATTTAGTAAAAATAGTTTTTAGGTTAATATACCTATAAGTAACAATGCATTATTAGTAAACAGAATGGCACGATCAAATACAGAACAGTACTTTGCAGCAAACATTACGATTATTGATCAAAAAACATTATTAATTAAATTTCCTGCATATTAATTTTCTTTTCATTTAATTTAATTGTTTGTATTTATAATAATAAAAAACAAAAATCTAAAACAACCATAACGTTCTCAAAAAGCGCTTACCAATCCAACACCAATGAACAGCATTTGTTTTTTTTTTATAGATAAGATATTTTCTTACCATCATGATTTTATTGTACATAATATAACAAAGGTCATTCCAGGATTCTCATCACCTTGCGTTAATAATAAATAAGTCAGTAATAAATTCAATTAAATTAAAATTACATTACATTATTTGTATTAAATATTTATTATTTGCCTGTATCTGATAATTTCTATTTTAAATTGATTTGTTTCCATAAAGAAATGTATAATTTGTAAAATTTTATTTTATTTTATTATTATTAATGACCTTACTCGTCTACAAGGACAAAAAATCTGTTCGAAATTTGAATTACCGCCGCGTGGGTGGCGGACTCTAAGAAAGGCAAAAAAAAACTCATTACATATAGATGGGTGCGTTGATGAGCCAAGTTCTTTCATTACACAAGAAAAGACACTTCCTTAATTTCACAGAAAACAGTTTCGCAAAATCAAGTTCCATCACGTCAGTTGACGCAATCGACACACGCATAAATCGCATTGTCGGACGGCCAAGAGGATGATCAGCATATTTATTCTCAAGCAAGTAAGAGTGAGACGCCAAATTGAATTAAGTGCATTAATTGTGCTGCATTACGTACCGAGCGCTGTTTTTGACGAACTTAGTGGAAAATGTTAAAAATAAATTAAGCGCCATCTAAGTATCCATGCGTAAGGGTCTGTGTTATATCTATCACTCAGAATGTAATAAAGTAAGTAAGTTCGTATAGACTGAGTGGCCAGCCCTAATATTGACAGAGTTATTAAGCCGACGAAAGGCCTCTGACCTGGCTTGGCGATTGCTGTTTTTTAAGAACTAACAACCAGGACATGCAATTTAACGTGCCATCCGACCCACGGTAGCGCTCAGAAAGAAATGCCGCTCACGGTCACCCATCCGAAGACTGACCGGTCCGTCCGTTGCTTGACATTGGTGATCGTTCGAGAACATCAAGCTACGCCACGAGCGCTACATGTAAAAATGTAATGTAACATTTCATTCATTTCTTTGGGAGAAGTCATTGGCTCATGTACCACATTTATGAATTGGGCCGGAGCCGTTGGGCTCGCAATATTACATGTGTTGCCACTTTTACTTTCTGTGTTTTAAATAAATTATATTTGATTTGATTTGTGTGCCTGCCCTGCTGCCTGATCGGTTAACTTGTAAGACACTGGTCATATTCTTCATGACCGTTGACATCACTCTGGACTTCAATAACCGCTTTGATTGGTTGTTGCAGGAAGAGAGGTGGCAGGAAGACGCGGGACGCAAGTCACTTCCAATCATTCGAGTCTTTTTGAGAATCTGTGGGGGAAGTCTAAAAAGAAATAGAAAAGTCTAATGTTGGGATACGAACCTATGCCTTCCTGGACGGATGTTTATTGCACAACCAACCGCTATCATCACTTCGAAATTTTAAGTTTAACCACAGGTCGAACTCTACTCTTACGGCCTTTTTCTTCTAATTATTTCATTTCTAAAGGCAGTATTACCTAACATATAATTATACCTACATCCATTGCTGAACAAAACAGTTTTAAAAGACCCCTAATCGTCTTCACCTATTCACCAATGCTCTTAATCCTGAAAGTGTGTCAAGTTCACAGTTACATAGACTTTATTTCGAGGTCCTTTTTTTTTGTTTGGGACATAAACACTTTTTTCACTTACATTGTATTAGTTTGCAAATAATTTATTTGATCAAAATTTTCATATCTGGAAGGAAATCAGGAGCGTTGCCCTTACGCAACGGTTATGTAAGATTTTCTTCATTATATCCGGACATAGATTATTCATCAACCAATCTTGACGAAAATTGGTAAACAGGTTCCTTAATTTTAGAGATTTTTTTTTGTCGAGAGAGCGCGTAATTCCCTCACAATGGGGTTTTTTTTTCTGCCATTTACTGATCGGTTTTAATGATATATTCTAGATACTTTAGGTACTTATTTTCTAAACAAGTATTTTAAATAGGAACAAAATCAGAGAGGTTGTAGATAAAAGGTTAATCATAATCTTGGTTAGAAGCAATGATTTGTGAAGAAGAGAAGAAGCTTGCTACAATGTCATTTGCTGGACGATTATAATACATACGTCTGATACTCGATTGAACAAGATTATCGAATATGAGTAGACCTCACGATAACAGACTTTGTGTCCGCGAGGTCTACTGTTCATATATCTACTAGATAACGAAAACACTACCATCTTAGTTTTACAATGGACAGAATATGTTTTATAGAACATCAATTAAGTGTTTATTACTGATTCTTGTCTGTGAGATATATTGCCATAATTAGTAAAAGTAAATGAAGCCAATATATATTTTAATGTTAATAAACAATAAAAAAATAAAAAAAGCCAACGCACTTTTTATTACCTTTTATAAACCAATTACATAAAGTGAGGTAATTTGCTTATTCGGCAGTAGTAAAAACATCTCTCATGGAATGTGCGGCTGACCTAGAATGAAATAATTTTAATAAGCAGATAATCCTAATATTATAAAATCGTTAGAAACGCTAACAATGGAATTTTAATCACCATCATTATGGCGAAAGTCTTAATTAGCTACGAATTTTAACGTAAAACTGGGTCTACTGCTACTTCTATGTCTTAATCATTAGCCTGCAACCGACGTTTCCTTGCCACTTGTGAGGTCGTCTGTCTAACTTGTGGCTGGTTCAACGCTGCGCTTGTTGGTGCGGTCTCCACTCGATGACTTTTTGGCTCTCAGCCATCAGCATGTTATGGAGCCCTGCAGTTTTGATGGAAGCCTGAGAAAGCCCCGGGCATTACACCTAGCCCAGTAGGAGTAGAATTTAAATTTCATTCTCTGTCATGCTCCATAATATCATAGAAAGGAAGATATAGATTACCAATCCAACGGTTTTGAATAGCCATGCTGATGTCCGTTCCCTTCTAAATCCAGTTTATCACCTTGTGTAATCTTTTACATCCTAAGGTTGTCTGGAAGAGATCGCTGTTAGCGATAAGACCGCCCTTTGTGCCATTGTTTTATAAGTGTTTTTTTGTTATTTGTATTCTTTTTGTGGTGTCAATAAAGTGTTATTGATTGATTGATTGATTGATTTATCACTTTCATATTCATCCCCTATATTTCCTTGCATGGTCTGGTTTGGTCTAAATATTTTCTTTGTTAATTAAATTGTTAATATAGACCCGTGCTAAAGAAGGTTTTGTTGTAACGACGCTTCCAACGGAATGTATTATACTTGCTAATATGCGGAATATCTTATATTTATGGATAGTTTAAATAATTTACGGCTTACCGAACGTATAACCGTGTAACTTGTATTGTTAATGGGTTTGTTGTAAAGGAATGCTGAATCTATTATTATATTAGGAAATATTATTGTGAAGAATAGTTGCCAGCAGCTTAGTGGTGAGACCGTCTGACTTGCGATCCGCAGGTCCTGAGTTCGAATCCCACGGCACGCACCTCTGTCTTTTCGAAGTTATGTGCGTATTGTTGATTGCCGCCAACTTCAAACGGTGAAGGAAAACATCGTGAGGAAACCTACATGTCTGAGAGTTCTCAATGATCTTGAAGATGTGTGAAGTCTGCCAACCCGCACTTGGCCAGCGTGGCAGACTATGGCCTAACCCTTCTTACAATGAGAAGATGGCCCGTTCCCAGCAGTGGGACAGTTTGTACAAACAGGGCTGATAAAAAAAAAAAAAAAAAAAAAATTGTGAATAAATCAATGCTAGGTACGTAGTACTATGAAGTTAATACTGATAGATTTTGTGGTTTGCAGCTCCTGGGGTGTTAGACAAGAGACATTCTAATTTCGTGAACGCCAGTAGAATAGAAAAGTAAATGTATGAGATTGACATTTAGCTAACGAAATGTCACGTGACGGCACGTCACAGTTTCTGAGCATTTGGATGCGCACGCGTTTGTAGGAATAGAAACATTTGTCAGTTGTTTAAGCCTACTGGATCCAAATCTCAATCATCTTAATGCGAATTAATGTGAGTTAATTGGCGCTAACTGCAAACGCGAGGAAAACAAATGTAAACCTGCATGTCTGAACGTTTTGAACTTGTAGGAGCGTGTTGCGCATTACGCGTATTACCATTATAGTAATAGTAGTAGTAAATATGTATGTAACGACAAAAGACAGTTACAAAGAGACAGTTACGTTTTTTACTAGGTTAGATACGACACGTAAGTCTAGATGAGTCTGCCGGTGAAAGGTCATACACATATTGCGAAATAACATATGGAATCAAACTCGTGTCAAAAACCATCTGGCATCAGACAGTTCTATACAGACAAATAATAATATTTAAACACAATTATTTCGGATCAAAGTAATGTTAATGTCTGAAAATCATTATTTTCTATTATCATGGTTTTAGGGCTTTCATGTAAAAATAAATAAATAAATAACATACAGTATTGTTGACTCACCGTTGACATTCTATACATTAGAAAAATTTGTATATTTTTAATATAAAATACATTATACCGTTTGATAAATTACAAAGAAAAACATTACACAACATACCCATATATTAATATTCTCTGTTATTAAAATTGCGTAAGTTAAATACAAATATGGAAATAATTTATAATGGTGGGATATTGATTACAAGCCGATAGACCGGTGTCGAGGGGTCAGGGTAATTAAATATAGTGTTATGTTCGTAGGTTGCCACTAATTAGGATTTTTTTACCGACTTCTAAAGAAGGAGGTTAACAGTTCAATTGTACGAGTATTTTTACCGGACTGCGCAAGAAGTAGGGTTATATTTTTCGAGTATATGTATGTTTCTATATGATCACCTACAACATAAACGGCTTGGCTGATTTTCATGTGCGATGTGTCGTTAGATAACAAAATAACTGGAAAAATGACATCAAAGTAAACGAATAACGTATTTTGAAGTCGGTTATTCCGTTTTTAAAACTATATTTATTTAGCTTTGTTGTCTTGGGTACTTCCCCACACACATGGTAACTATGATCCAATGATACCGGAAGCGGGATAATTGCCATTGCAACTTTTCGGGCTTCCAGTATCACGATCGAAACGCTTTTAACGATACAACATTTGTCAAATTATGTGGTAGTCTATAAATTATGCAAGAACAAAATTAACATACATACAAAACATAACGTATGTAGAATTGAAAATTTCAATACATCTATGTACTTATTAATTTCAATTTGAAATTATTACCCTCCGTACCTTCCCCGTAATTGGGTAAAAGTTATACCTACTTATTGGAATTTTACCATTCTAACTGATATTATAAAAGCACAAGTAGCTGTTTGTTTGTCTCTATCTAGTTACCTTTCATCCACGGCACAAACGGCTGAACCAATCTTAATTATTTTTTATACGGCGATAGATAAGTAAAAACTTATAAACTTTTATCATCATATCATCGCTGCTTTCACCATTAAAAATACATATATGATCTGCTAAATACATGGTCTTGAGAAATATACCATGGACAAATGAACCGAAAGAGAAAACAAAATTTTGTTTATTTTGTTGTATACTCATAGGTACTTAAGTACCTACTTATAATAAAAGTTACAGCATAGATGTTATTCTTTATTATTCAGTGCCATTTATTATTTAATTATATGAGCATGGACATAAAACACGAGTGTGATTTTCGTAACAAATAATTATTTTGCACAACATTCGGGTCCGAAGCAAAAAAACAATTTTGTAAGATATCTCAAGAATATCATTAAGTTAAATTAACTAGTAGTTTTCTCCGCACTGGCCTCTCGTTTATTTCGATATTTTTATTAAAAAACATCTATCCATGGTATAAAAGTAAATGACGGTAATACAAATATTTCAATCAAAAACAACGACAAGCAAACATCTGTTTTTATGTTCACCAGAGGGCGCCACCGGCGAGAGAGGTATTGTCAAAATTTGTTATTACGCGCGTGGTAACTACATACCTATTTTCAAGGTACCTAACTTCTAAGCCTGCGTGCTTCATTTTTGACCAAATAGTCGAATTCCAATAGAAGTTGGTGTTAGGTTTTTTTTTAAACTTAGCTTTCTCGCAAATGTGGTCAATGAAAAATAGCACCGCAATGAACTTCCTTTTTTTGGACACTATATAAGTATATATTTTCTACCTAAAAACGCCCAACTCAAAAAATTAAATAAATATTGTGGATTGTTTCACCATGTTTCACCAAGACTGGATGAAAAATATTACTTACTATTCAGTAGTATTTTAACTCGCTTTTGTAAAAAGTTAGAATGAGCTAAATTGGAATTGTGATATTTTTAATAATAGTTTGAACTGGTGTGTAAGAAAAGTAGAAAAGGCAAGAAATAACTAATGCGAGCCGACTTTGCATTCTGTAAAGGACCGAGACACAAAAAAACCGAACAAGTGC
Source organism: Lycia hirtaria (assembly GCA_947563715.1). NCBI lineage: Eukaryota > Metazoa > Arthropoda > Insecta > Lepidoptera > Geometridae > Lycia > Lycia hirtaria. The sequence continues at coordinate 20,255,396 of OX387386.1, forward strand.
GAGTCAAACTTGCCCACTGAGGGTTCCGTACATACTAGTAAATAAAAGGGGGAAATTATACCTATATATATATATATATTTTTTTTTTCCTTCATAAACCGAAAAATGTACATCGTAAAAATTTTAAAAACCTGTTTTAGCTTCTGCTAATGAAGCTCTTTCATAATATATTACCACACATGATACGGTTAATTCACTTTAAAATTTTGACCCTCATTTCTTGAATAAAGACCCTATTTTTTGTGATTAAATTAAAAATGTACAGTTTTTGGATTGTTTCTTTTATGACAATGCTTCTTGCCAAATTTCACAATTATAGATAAACGGGAAGTACCCCATGGGTTTTTATTCCCGTACGAATGTCGAAATATGCGTTTTTTGCGACATATTTGGCTGTAACTTTTTGTATGAACACTGAGAAATTTGATTTTTCTCTCTGCAGCAAGAGACTATAGACCTGCGTATAATTTCAAGTCGATACCTCCACGCGTTCCCGAGATACAGGTCTTGACAGACGGACAACAAAGTGATCCTATATGGGTTCCGTTTTTTTCTTTTTGAGGTACGGAACCCTAAAAACAAACATACACACACGAATTAAAGCCAAACCATCCGGTTCTGAGATAAAGATGCTTTGCTCACTCGGTCAATCATAAGTTGCTGGTTATGACACGGCAAGCAACAATATTAATGAGTTTTTTTTTATTTGATTTATAATGGCTAGACTTGACACAAGAGTTTACAAATAGTGTGTTGTCGCAACTTTGTTTTTTCCAATTAGCGGTTTTGCATACTATTTTTTTTCCAGTTTGTCTCCAGTTGACATTTTACTATTTTAAGTTCTTCAATTTTTAACCGACTTCTTATTTACTACTTTAACCGGATCTCAATTTCTTGTAATCTCAATTTTTGGTTCTCGATTTTTTGTAATGTTTGTTACCTTCTATATATCGTCATTTATAAACCGATTTGGAAAATATACTTTCAGATTGTCATATAGAATTTCATCGGAATCGATTCAGTAATTTGGTTCTTAAAACAAAATAACTAGAATAAATGTTACCCAAGTAAAGGAAATTGAGTATCATTTTTAACCAACTTCAAAAAAATTTGGTTATCAATTCGACCTGTATGTTTGTAATATTGGCAGAATTGCACAATTTTTGTTGTTAGTTATTCTTTATCAGCTTCTAAACATGTGTGCCAAATTTCATAAGTGTATGTATGTTTGTATGTTTGTTCACGCATTACGCAGAAACTAGGAGTCGTATTCCAAAAAATATTTTTTATTGAATAAAGTACCAACTTTCAACAACAACAAAAAACCGATTGCATAAAAAGGAGGTTATCAATTTGACCTGTATTGTGAATACATTTTTTTTTACTTCCTTTACTTTTTATTTGTTTTTTTTTTCAGTAATTACATATGTACTTAAATAAAACTAAACTAAAATAACCTAAACAACTTAAATAATAAAGATATACAACTTAAATAAACTAAAGAAAACTGAAATTTTGAATAAATAAAACCGGACAAGTGCGAGTCAGAGTAGCCCACCGAGGGTTCCGTACAAACTAAATAAAAGGGGGAAATCATATTTTTTTTTATATTTTCCTTCATAAACCGAAAAACATACATCGTAAAAATATTTAACACATTTCTTGCTCACCACTCGGATCTGAGTGGAGCGGGGCTATAGTAGCGGCACCTTCCACTCGGATCCGAGCGAGCGTCCCGTTCATTTTGTAGTAATCAGTAAACTGCCGGCGTTTGAGACAGTCAACGTTGCTTTGCGCGGCCACTTTGTACTTAAAATTCGCCTAAAAAGTTTTGGTTCCCAGCTGAAGTGAAGGGTCTGCAGGGGGCGAAGAATGTGTTAAAAACCTGTTTTAGCTTATGTAATGAGGCTCTTTCATATGATACCCCACATGATACGGTTAATTCACTTTAAAATTTGGGCCCTCATTCCTTAGCATAGAGACACTATTTTTTTGTGATTAAATTAAAAATGTCCAGTTTTAGGTTTTTTTCCTATATGTCTACTCTAACACAATGATTCTTGCCAAATTTCAGAGTTCTAGGTCAACGGGAAGTACCCCATAGGTTTTGATTCCTCTGTGAGTGTCGAAATGTGCGTTTTTTACGACATATTCGGCTGTAATTTTTTTTTACGAAAACTGAGAAATTTCATTTTTCTTTCTGCAGCAAGATACTATGCATCTGCGTATATGGTTTTAATTTCAACTCGATACCTTCACGCGTTCCTGAGATAAAGGTCTTGACACCCGGACAGACGGACAACAAAGTGATCTTATAAGGGTTTCGTTTTTTCCTATTGAGGTACGGAACCCTAAAAAATGAATAAATAAAAGTAATTTAAAAAAAATTAAACCGACTTCAAACTGAAAAGAGAGAAATAACACGAAGAAAATCAATACTGGGCGTCTACCTAAGTCTGTAGGTAGGTACGTAAACCAACTACTTTTGAGGTCCATACCAAAATATCTAAATCATTCAATCTTTAGAAACTAATAAGATAAAACATATTTATAAAACCACAAGATCACACATAAATTGTATAAATCACCACGAAGTTTTGTGTATTTTAGTGTTATTAATTAATGTTTACAAAGATTGATAGGCGTAAATAGACGCTGATTTGAGTTATTATTATTTTTTTATCAGCGCTGTTTTGTACAAACTGTCCCACTGCTGGGAACGGGCCATCTTCTCACTGTGAGAAGGGTTAGGCCATAGTCTGCCATGCTGGCCAAGTGCGGGTTGCCAGACTTCACACATCTTCAATATCATTGAGAACTCTCAGACATGTAGGTTTCCTCACGATGTTTTCTTCACCGTTTGAAGTTGGCGGAAATCAATAATACGCACATAACTTCGCAAAGACAGAGGTGCGTGTCGTGGGATTCTTGTTAGGTTATTATTGTTAGTCCTTTTAAAATACATATTTTAAGTGCTTATGTTAATTTTTAATATTAACGGTGTTTACACTTATGTCGACTTGAGTAGTTGATATTTGCATTTTTTACGGCAACTGGTTTCTAGTCTATAATACCTTTTCTCTATTTTTATCTTCATTGAATGTTGATGAAGACCTTAGTCTCACTTAATCATTTAAATAAGACATGATCACAGGCTCAGTAAAATGATGGTGATTTTTGCAGATAGTAATATCAGTCAATCTCGTGTAATCGAACACTGCAATAATAAAATAACCATTTTACATCGTTAAATTTCAAAATAACAAAAATTTACGAAAATAAAATGACTCAGTGACTTGGTTTTCTCATATTTCCACCAAAACACTCGTGACCCTATATTATACTATACCCTATTCAATAGAGATTCTAAAGAGAAAATAGAATATGTGATTCCGGTACAAGACCATTTCGATTATCTAAAAATACATGTAAACAACAAGTTATATTATTATCAAAATAAAATAAATATCCGACTGCAAAATATCACACACTCTCTACCCCTTTAGTATTTTTTTCGCTTACGCCATCTTGTAATAAGATACCATTACCACAGCTTAGAAAAATTTAATTACACCTTCTATGCCGATATTCTGCAAGTAGTTTAGCCTGTGGCGTGCCAAAAACACCTCGTACCTACATGGTACTACATACATACACTTGCAAAACCCAATCCTCCTCTTGCGTAATCGAGTAAAAAACAAAACTATCGTAAAAATCACGTAATTTTACAATTTATTCTGCGAGTAAATTTTTAGTTCACAGATTGCATTAACAAAGTCACGAGACTAAGGACTAGAAAGCGATGTTTAGACTCGCAAGAAATTCTCGCAAGTTTTGAGCCCACAAGGACAAAATAAATCTCTCGTTGGATTATCTTGCCCAAGGTCACATGTACAGTAATAGTTCATAGTATTCACTAATATCAAAATAGAGATTCTTGTCACGTATGTACCTATTCACACAATATATTTTGATGGTTATATTATATATAAATACGTAATATGACTAACAAAAATCACAATTATCGATTAATTATTTATTAGTAGTGCCGTAGTTTTGTCAGTAATGCTCCTTGTGCCATAGAAGTAAGAACTGGTCCATGTATGCGTCATGTGTGTAAATTGAATTATATCTTCCATATACATATACAATAATTAATACTTACTGACTGTAACGTACATTATACATATGTAAATATCTGTCATACTTATTATCGCAAAAATTAAGGGTTACTGATTTTTATTTGTAAATCAAACGAGTTTTCCGAATGAAATTCGGTGAATCAGATTATAAGGTTCATTGGCGGTCAACGCGACGCAAACCTATTAATACATAAAAAAGGTAGTAGCTAATAATAGTCAACTAACATAGGACTTTTCATAATAGTTGTTATAGCCTAAAAGCTATCGTTTATTGCTCAGCTTCCCATACAATTTACTGATGTAAACCCAACCTTATTCTTTTTTCAAATTGTCCATAGGTTTATTGGCTACCCACCGAATTAACACAGTATTTTATTACGCATAATTTTACCATTTAAAATCTATATTCCTATACTTTACATAATCAGACGGCGCCAGAATATATTATTTTGGGTTAAACGAGCGCCGACCCGCGGCTTTACATGTCCATTGTTTTTTTTTTAATAAAAATTCAAAATTTATTTAGCTTGTGGGCCTGGGTACATAGCGTTTTTTAAATAACAAATTGAAGCTACAAACGACTGTAAAAATCAATGCGCAATTTTGTTTGCATGGATGTTTGCTCTGTGTCTGGGTGTTTCTATGTATCATATGTATATATTTACAAAAAAAGTATATAAGTACATATGTATTCTGTCAGCCATATAGTTCCATTGCTAGATGGTGTTGTGTGAAATGTCCACAAATATTTAGTTATTTATTTGATGATGGATTCCAATGATGTATTATACGTAGATACGTTTCCCCCGGCTCTGCGTGGCAAGCCTCAAGTAAAGTAATCGTCCGACTCGTCTTCAGTCGCGTAAAAGGTTTTTTAGATTATCTAGTTTTCAGTTATGTTCCCTTATTCATGTCATCAATTGACATACCTATTACAAGTAATCTAAGACTGAATCATAAAATGATGACAGACAGACAGTTGTAGTTGCATTTAGTTTATATATGTAATAACGATATGTTAGGAAAGAATCAGTATTGTTATTGTTAAAATTAAATTAATTATGTAACTTTATTTATATATTTAGATGTATAAACTAGATAATTAAATAAATTATAATCTAAAAGAACTATTCACTCAAAAAGTGATTCATAAAAAATGCTCGTCGACAAAAAAAAAATCGTAAGCTTGAAGATGTCGAGTTCATTTTCTGATAATATACGAGAAAGACAAAATTTCTTAGGAATAGAAAGAAATAAACAAATATATATATATTAAAAGAAAAACAAAATACCCGACTGGAAAAAAGCTGTTTTTGAAGTCCAACTTACGATTACAACTATTACTTTGTTTTATTACTTGATATGCTGTTGAGTGTACGTTTTTTGTGAGAAAGTATTTGTAAAATCTAATGGCAATCGTAGTTACTACGGAACACTAAAAATCGATTATGTTCGCGATCAAATAATTCGCATATGCAACGCTGCTCACGCAATCTATGCGGAGGTCTTAAAATGTTCAAACATGGCTGCATCGCTTTGCACAACATGAACCTACACATTATTTGTTTAAACATATTATTGAATGCTATCGATTATCACACGCTTATTATTTTTTTCTCATTTTTTTTTACACAAGCTTTAAATTGAAAACTAAAACCTGACCACAGTCTTGTGCTGTACTTATTATATTGTGCGAATATTATTGTTTAGAGGAGATTAAGTATATTAATTACGTACGTAAATTATCACTAAGCCCTTTCATTTGATACACAACACCATACTCTAAAAACTCCTGACTCTATGCCCTAATTAACATAACCAAATAATACATCTCGTTACTTTATTAGTCTAGAAATCAATTTTTACTAATTCAAGCAACTTCTTGGGATTTGGGGTAAACAACAGGGCGCATTATTGATTGTTAATTTGACGAGAAAGTAAAAAATAATACTCGAGATAGCTATACTCGTACAAGGACAAAAAACTATTTGAAATTTAAATTTCCTGCCGTTTGCCTACCATTGGTTCTTATTGTAAATGCCCCTGTATATGTATATGTAATGAGAATTACCCTTGCGCTTCTAAATCCAAATATTGATAACATTTGTGATCCAAAAAAAAAAAAACAATAGGTTGCACTCCGGGAGTGCCGGCAGAAGTGAAAACTTGAACTTTTTTGTGCATTTTTCAATATTTTGGAACGCACACTCGCGCAAGCGCCCTGCGCCGTCTTACGAATTTTGTCCTGGCGCGAGTTTAACATTTTTTACCCATCCCAAAAGTGCACAACACCGGTAAAGAAGTTTTCACTTCAAAAATTACGATTTTATAGCACCCTTTTTTCATCTCCTTATTACTTTCTTGTGGTAAACGCTACCTTGCTTCCCTTGCGCTTTAATCCAGACATTTCATGCTTATCTTCTTAGGATAATATTGCAATCATAACACCAGATCAAAGTCTAACTTTTGTTAGTCTTGGTTTCGTCAAAATCTCGCAAAATATACAATGTACAATAAAACAAAGGTGTTTTCTAATGCAATTTACGTGCTCCAAGTTGACGCATGAGTTCCTCCTGTTTGCCGTAGAAATAGTTAGAGTGAGGTGTCCTGAAGCGGAAAAACTGTCCTGAACCTGGATCGTTGGTTGAGAAAAATAGAGTGGGACACTTTGCCTGGCTTTTTAGGGTTTCGTAGTCAAATGTATAAGGCCCTAAGTATAATGGTAAGCGGGAGAACCGAGAGGCAAACCTAAGAAAGTCTGGATGGACTAAGAAAGATGTTATGCGTGTGAAAGGTGTAAATGTAGAGATGACGTTTGATAGAGTTAGATGGCGATGGAAACGTGCTGTGTCGCCCCCACGTAGTAGGTTAAGGGCTAGGGAATTATGATGATATAATATAATAAGGATTTCGGAAACGGCTCAAACAATTTTGATGAAATTCGGTTCGTAAGTAGATTCGGGGATGATAAATCGATCTAGCTAGGTCTCATTTTTAGGGAGCACGGGTTTTCCCGTATTTTCAATCGAAATCCGAGCTGAGCTCGGTCGCACTGGTACTATGTAACACAGGTGACGACGCAGCAAGTCACTAGTGTGTATGGTAATTCAAATTCTCCGCACACATCATCATTAACAGCTTCATAAAATCAACACAAGCGGCTCAGTTTTGTACACTCAGAAGCTAACACAAATATTTGCCGTCCAAACAGTTTGTTTGCCAATCTTAACAAATGAGGAATAGTACTTAAAGTTAGAAACGTAGAGTTCATATTTGTGAAGTGATTTCTTGGACCTTGGCCTGAATAGACCCCAAGTGTCGGACCGTGAACACGTGACACGAAAAACTTTTATTTTTTAAATGGTTGATCGGCTAGATGTTTGACTATCACTCACTTGAAAGACGCCGTGTGATATTGTGTTAGAAACTAGGAAAGTTATTTTTTTGTTTGAAAGTATATAGTTTATGATTGGGCCCACTAAAATTTCATCAAAATCGGTTCAGTAGGTTGGATTTTAATCAAATTGCGTATATTGAAGACCGCCTTTTGTGATATTTTCGTATGTGATTATTGTATGACTTTATGTGGTGTCAATAAAGTGTTATTGATTGGTTGACAGTTTTAGTTTTTAAACTTTAATAATTATATATGATTGGCATTTGACCACAGCTCACCTATTGTGAGCGGCGATATGCACCAAAATTGTAAGCAAATCTACCCTGGAATGGGAATTGGCTTTGTAGTGAAGCTGTCGAAAGTCTTCGTTTGATGCGTGACGATTTGAAATTAAGGATGGTAAGCCAAGCTAAGCAAGCAAGCCTAGCCAAGCAAAAGAAAGTTATCATCATCATCTCAGCCACAAGGAGTCCACTGCTGGAGATAGACCTCCAGATTTATTTATTTATTTAATTTATTGATTTCCGAAAAGTTTGGTTTGAAGTAGCTTGCATCCAGCGTCTTCCCGCCACTTGTATAGGGTCATCTGTCCATCTCGTGGTTGGTCTATCTACGCTGCGCTTGCCGGTGCGTGGTCTCCACTCGATTCTTCGCCCATCAGTTCTGCGTGCACTAGAAAGTACTTCCTAACAGAATTCTATGGTTTCTTCTCGATATTTTCCATCTAGGATTCAGATTCAAACCCGCACTTTCCGGTATGGCTAACAGACAGATATAAAAAGAGTAAATTTAGGAAATTAAAAACACCCCGATTAAAAAAAACAACAGCTAAACCGATATTAATTAATATAGCTAAGAACACCCTCAGTCAAATCCTCTGTTAAACAAAAAAACTATATCAAAATCGGTCCATCCGTTTGAGAGCTACGATGCGGATAGATACACAAATACATACGTCAAACTGGCCTGGTGGCTCAGTTGGTAGGTAGTATTATGGTCTGCCTGCTGTGCTATGGGTCGTGGGTTCAATCCCCACCCAGGGCAAATATTTGTGTGATGAGCAATTGAGCATGGATGTTTGTTCTGTTTCTGTGTGTTTCTATGTATCATATTTACAAATATATATATGTATGTATTCCGTCAGCCATCTAGTTCCATAGTACAAGCTTTGCTTAGTTTGGGCTAGATGGTGTTGTGTTAAATGTCCACAAAAATTAATTAAAAAAAAAAAAATTATACCCTTTCTTTATGGGGGGTTAAAAAAATAGAAGAGTTCCTCGCAGTACCATGGAACCCTAACAACAATACAAACCATATTGTAGATGTTTAATTTGTGAGACTAGGCAGTTATATCACACTTGATACACATTGTCAGTTGACCTGGTACCGTGTCGTGAATGTCAGCGAAAGTGAACTCTGTGCCTCGGCTTGTGCATTGTTTCGCGGGAAAGTTACAATTTGTTACAGAATAATAGTACTATGTCTCTGGGGTACCATCCGGTAACTAGTTTGGTCCGCTAGTTAGTAGTAGTACTGCTAGTTACCGAATGGTAATAATAAATAAATAAATAATAATAAATATTTGTGGACATTTCACACAACACCATCTAGCTCAAACTAAGCAAAGCTTGTACTATGGAACTAGATGGCTGATAGAATACATATATACTTTTTTTTTGTAAATATATACATATGATAGATAGAAACACCCAGACACAGAACAAACATCCATGCTCATCACACAAATGTTTGCCCTGGGTGGGGATCGAACCCACGACCTTTCAGTTCAGCAGGTAGACGTAAACACACTACCAACTGAGCCACAAGGCCAGTACCCCAGAGACAGTAAAAGAAGTCGAGGAAGACAATGTAAACAATAGGAGGATGATGTTAAAAAAAGTAGCTGATCCCGAGTGGATGCGGATAGCAAAGGATAGAGAAAAATGGAAGTCCTTAGAGGAGGCCTTTGCCGAAAGACAAACTGTATGAAGACAAACCGCTTGCCGATAAAGATATTTATACCTAATGTAAATTTGTAATGTATACAGTAATAAAGGCTTATTTTACTTTATAATAGTACTATGTACTTATGTGTGGTACACAAAAATGTGATACACAGATCACATTTTTGGTTATATTCACACTGAATTATACGAAATTAATGAACACGTCAAATATATATTTTAATTAAATATAGCAAATATTACATTATACCAGACCACACTAGTTACTTTTGGTTACATTGGATTGCCAAAACTACATAGGTACTCGAAAGATATTTCCCTACTTATGCAGTTGAGCAAAATAAAGTAGAAAATCGTCCAACAGTATAAAACGTTTAATGAGCAGTATGTCTAATTAGCTAAACGTCCAACTATCAGATGGTTTGGAAAGCAATACGTCTGTTTAGGAATTCGACAGATTCTCAATATACCTAGGTATTCAAGCATAAAAATAATATAGTAATATTGTAAGAAATAGACACGGTGTTCTCGGTAATTCATTTTAAATGTCAATTTTTTTTCAATAATTGTCTGGAATGATTATTGTTATTTTTTAAAAGCTAAAAACAAACTAAATTTGACGCGGACAAATAACGCCTAATTTTAAATAATTTTTTTCATTTATTTATTTGTATTGTTTAGTGTTAGCATGTATTATTCAAATTATTAGGCAGAAATATATTTTAATTTTATGTTCAAAGGGAGGCTCTAAAAATATTTTTTATATATATCTAAGTAAGTACCTAAAAAAATAAACTATTAAATGAAGTATATACAATTGTACGTATAATTTATTCTGAATAAAATACCAATCTCTCCTTTGAGTAACGTTTCACGGTAGACCCATGTGTGATAACAAATCGGTATCTCAATGCATAAGTGTTGCTCTATCCAATCCCACCTTCGAATATAATACGTCCGCATGTCCACCGCACAACATAATGCCTTAGTTGCGTAATGCCCATGTGGTTTACGCAATGCAATTCCGTACTGACAACGAGTGGGTGGTAAAACGTTAGAGTATGGTAAGCTTATGGTATACCATGGCGTTACATGAACGTGTTCTATTCACTAAATGGGTATTTAAACGAAGGTATAGATTATAGCTGTCACATACTTACCATGCCATTCCATACTCGGAGTTTGTAATAATTCTTGTACGAAATACTTGATGTAGTCGACGCTTTGAAATGTTTCGAGCTGGTTTCAAGTGGTGATAAGAGAAAATTTTGTCACAAAATCAATCAATATTATTTTATTGGTACTATATATAAATAATAACATAATAAATAATAGAATGGAGCAGTAATCGAGTATATTTAGTGAGATAAGTTGAAGACAAGTAGAATTAAAAATCATGTTGTTTTTATCCAACTACACAAGAAGAAGGGTTCTCACAATGAGTACCGCGCCCAGAAGTGGGACAGTTTGTACAAACAGGGCTGATAAAAAAGAAGGGTTATGTTTTTCGAGTGTACGTATGTATGCATGTGTGTGTATATGTTTCATTATTGCCTCCTACAGCCTAAACGGCTTGACCGATATTGATGTGCGAGGTGTCGTTAGATTCGTCTTTACTCCTTGAGTACCATAGAGATTTTTTTTTGTAATAATAATATTATAACAAAATTCTCGCAAACATAAAATAATGCGCTTTTCTGTAACCTCCAACGAACTTTTTTGAAACCAATTGATTTTACAAAACTATTTTAAAAGATGTTTATTTGAATTGATTATACAATAGCTTTGTGCATAATTTCTCACAAAATCATACATTCAACACCATATGACAACAAATCATAGTATGAAAATCGTTCTTAGCCAGTTGAGTATTTTGTTTTTCTTTCAATTGAAATATATCTGTTTCCATTGAAGTCATTACTTACTTAGACTATTTTTCCAAATTGCTACAGTCCTGACACAAGCCTTTCGCTTTTCCACTTTAATTTGTGTTTTCATTAGGTTAGGCATTTCATTAGGTGCTAGACGATTATATGTACCTATATATCTATATCTACAGTACGTTATAGGTACCTACTCTAGAAGATTTGTTTTATTTATCTTTCTAAAAATTCTATATTAGACATATATTTAAATAGAACTTATATTAGAGATTACCTACTAAGTCAATGTAATATGTATACTGTTGGTGTTTCTAAAATAAATAAATGAGTAAATAAATAAAACTTAACTAAAATAACCAAAAGAACTGAAATAATACAGATATACATAAATACATCGAAATAAAAATAACAGCAACTTAAATAATCTAAAGAATACTAAAATGTTGAATAAAAATATGTGATGGTGACCTAGTGGTAGGGTTCCTAGTACGCTGGCTGCATTCCCAATTTCTGCTGAATGGCTTCATATTCTTCGTGCGAGGAATGAACCAGCTTTCTTTTCACCCTAAACGAGTGATTGTGTTTGTAAACTACCTACTCTTGACCTGACCTTTCCCCAAAATATACTTCAAGTCCACTACTTCCACTCACCACATGAAATACTTTTAGATAAGAACATAATATGTACATAACACATTTAATGGAGACCTATTTTAAAATCTATAATAGTGAATTATAAATGATTCGGTACTTACGACTACGCCCTTACTCGTTTACCACAACATTTGAATTAGAATATGCAGTATAAAAGTCTGATACTCGTACCTGGATTCGTTTCTAGGGATCCGTAGTAGGCTTCCAGAAACTCATATAACTATGTATGTTTATATCTCTATGTGTTCTTATTTTGAGCCCAAAGCACGCAGCTATCTCTCTCGCGCATCACAACATTTTTAAACATATTATAAAATCATTGAGTAGGGATATTAGTAATGAGTATTAGTGAGTCGTGAATTTGTTCATTTAAATATTTATAAAAAAGTTTTTTTTTTTTTGATAACTTAAAGGCTTGAGGGGTAGGAAAATTATGCTTTTTTAATACTTTTTTTTTATACTTTTCACTATGCGTTTTCTAATATTCCTATCTGGTGATATTAACGGTCTTACCGAAAAACTTTCAAAAATCCAAGTTAATTTTCATACATAATAAAATAAAATAATTATCAAGCTTTTATTTAAATGCAGGAAGAAAAATATATTTGGATTTGTAAAATATACAGGAAGAAAATATATTTGAATGCAATCAAACCCACCATTTTATTAAATTATAAAATTTATATTGATATAAATAAAAGCTTGTCGCGAGATTTCAAACAACATCGTACCTATCTACTTAGTAATATTTAATTCCAACAAAAGACTTAGACGCGTTCTTATCATTTGATTAGATATAAAGTTAGATTGTTCTTTTGAAAAAAAAAATATATTATTATGTTTGTGTCTCGCGACAAGCTTTTATTTATATCAATATAAATTTTATAATTTAATAAAATGGTGGGTTTGATTGCATTCTAATATATTTTCTTCCTTAAACAATTTAAATAAAAGCTTGTTTTAAAAAAAAATTGTTATTAATATTTTATTTACTAGACTAAAAAGAGTGCTTGTCAAGACTATTCAAACGAGTCCAAACTCGACGGTTTTATCTCGTTTAGTTTAGGAGTACCTATGGCCATCTTCCGACGCCATCTTGAGACCAGCTTCATGGTACCATATTATTGCATTGTCACCGAAGTTACGTAAGTAAACCAAATTTCAACCTAATCTAACGACAGGAAGTGGTTCTAATTTAACTCGCAAGATTTGTCCCACACATACTAACAGGGCAAGTTGAATAGAAGTTAGTAAAATCATTTTTATTAGAAATTTGTAACGCAAAATGATTTTTATGTATGAAAATTAACTTGGATCAAATTGAAATTTTTGTCGAATATTTGTGATGTTGTTTTCTAGTTTTACAAAGGACAATTTTTTTTTAATTTCACCAGTCATTTTATATCTTCAAAAATGTGGGTTCGCGCGAGCGAGACGAGCGACGGTCGTACTTACTATGAACTCTTAAGCAACTTGTGTGTATATGTTGTGTGTATACCACAAGCATACCAGCGACCCGCAATCAGCATATTTTCCTTTGTTAATTTAACAAACTTACTATTCATTACTAGTAATTTGTTTTCCCGGTAGATTATTTAATTTTAATGAAATACAGCCCTTATTCGCTGTGTATATATTTCAATTTCAGTCATAACTCGACATGTATGCCGGGGACTCGCGTTGCAGTTTTCACTCCGTGAAATATTTTTGCGCATATTTCGATGAGTTCAAGCAACTGCAAGTACCTTCTAAATCGGATCTACCTTAAGATATTTAGGTGAGTGTAATTCTGTGAGAAATTTATCAAAACAGTGTATTTTTTAAACGTATTTTTTTTTTGTTCAGCGCTTACTCCGCGAATTATGAATTGTTTTTGATTTTTCTTTTTGTTTGTTGGGTAATACTTTGGAGGTGGTCCCATATAAACTTCACTTCAAAAAAGAGGAGAATGTTATCTATTAGGTTAGGATGTATTGTTTATTTTATGTTTATTACCTCAAAACACCGTTATTTATAAACCGATTTGGAAATTTTCTGTTTATTTCAAAGAATATGCTTTCAAACAAAAATATATTTTTTCTAAACGATTTATACCGTCATTTATAAACCGTTTAGAAAAATTATATTTTTGTTGCTACGCGATATAATATAAAAAAAAAAAAAAAAAAACACACCAGTGAGAACCTCCTCCTTTTTGAAGTCGGTTAATAATCTTTTAGTATTATTTAATGTAAGTATAGTAATAAAAGTAATTTAAAATAATTAAACCGAAGTGGATTTAATTATTTGTTTAAATTACTTTTATGTTAGACAGGTCTATGATTGAGCACCAACTCACCTGATGTTAAGCGACGGTATGGCCGAGGATAGATCTAGAAGATATCTATTTACTCTAGCCTTGAAAATTTCAACTCTGTACTTCTCAGTTAAATTAATTTTCTTTTTTGTAGATTCTTAGATACCCATTATATTACTTGTTCGTTATCTCACCCAAATTTTTTAAAGTAATAGACAAAACAAACAATTTGACGAAAACACTAATTTCATTGCTGAACTAATAGCGCCTGTGCTACTTTTTAACGCATATGAAAATCCCTAAGGGATCCAACCATTTTGCTAATGAATATTCATATGTACATAGAGTAATTACACTCAATGATATATTATACGTAGATAAGTTTTCCCCGGGTCTGGGTGGCAAGCCTCATGTAAGGTAATCGCCCGACTTGTCTTCAGTCGCGACACGTCGGGCAACGCTGTTAGACGCGCGTAACTTGTGAGCAATGACAATGCCATCCTGTGTATTTAGAAAGTGAAACACTAAAGATATAAAAGGCCAAGATACTAAAAGCCAGGATGTGTTCTATTTTCGAAAGTGCTGAGAACCGAGATTTTCATGCTTTTACTTCATATTCAATGAGTATAACCTCTTTATAGATAACATCTCATTGATTAGACTATATTTCTCCACCTATGAAGGCTTTGGACTATCCACAGATCATAAACCTTGTTTTATGATCTGTGGGACTATCTGACTTACTGTTAAACGCATGATAAAATATTATTCAATTAATAAAGACTTGTCACTTTCTGTCAGACGGGAACAGTCACGCGCGAAAACGGAACAAAACACATTCATCGCTTATAAGTAAAACGGTAATCTTTAAATTATTATCTGCAGTTTATATTGATATTTTAGGCAACTTTGAATAAACCAGTTATCAAGGAGTTTTATATAACCAATGCCATCGATATTATATTGAATTAATACACAATACCTTTAATATTGATAATCAAACTCTGTAGCTTTAGAAAACAAAACTTTTTACTTATATTTTCTTATTGATTGGCAATTGTATCTCCCTGTGGTAGGCAGTAAATTATAAAACACACACATAGATAATAATCACGTTTATTATGCTATTACACAATCAAATAATCCATATCGATTTTTAGTGTTCTCTACGAACTCGTGGTATAGTTGCCGTCACGTAAAAAGAACGCTGGTTTGTTCGTAAACGCGAACAAACCAGCGTTCTTTTTACGTGACGGGAACTATACGATATTTATAATATACCTATATTTTCCTGTGTGTGTGGCCTACAAACATGAACCACACCTAATAATGAACAACAAAGGACAAAAGGAGACAAAATAAAACTAGCGCAATAAAGGGGGATCTTATCGCTAAATGCAATTTCTTCCAGGCAACCCACACTCCTCCCGCGTTTGTTCATCGCGCGGGGCCTTTATCTAGGATGCCCGATACTTGAGAGTCTTTACCAAATCGAATTAGTCAATAGAAAATCAATAGAAATTGTCATATTGGTAAAGACTCTCAAGTACTAATTGGGATATCTATGCGAGGTCAATTTCCATCGGATGTGGTATTTTACCCGACTGCGTAAGAAGGAGGATTATGTTTTTAGAATGTATGTATGTACATATATGGGGATGTATGTATATGGGGATTTGTATGTTTCTCTAAGATAGCCTACAGCCTAAATGGTTTGACCGATTTTGATGTGCGAGGTGTCGTTAGATTCGTCTTCACTGCCTGAGTGGATTATATTATTTAGTCATAGTAATAATACCTCTCGCAAAAATAAAAAAAATCGTTATTTCGTAACTTTCAACGTTTTCTTTTGTACTAAACAAGTGATTTTTCAAAATTATTAGAATTCGCATTTATAATCTTTTACGGCGATTTTACGAATACTTTCTCAACATACACTTCATCTCAGATAGTAATAATAATAATAAATGTGATAACAGAAGTACCTTATCTTACTCACTGTGTGGGAGCATCAGTCAATAAACTAGTTTTATAAATCATAACCATTTCATTTCAATAGCCCCGATTTGTCAAATTCCATATTGTACAATAGTTCCATCATCCATCCATATACCAAAACACTGTATTTTTTATTTTTTGTGAAGGGCCTCTCAGTGTTGGTTTCGGCTCCACTGATGCCCATCAAAGGACCGGGCTGCGACCCGAGATTTAAATTGAATGTGATAATAATAATAACAGTGTATCAAGCGTAAAGAAATCGTAAGTTAGACTACAAATACTGCTTTTTCGCAATCATGCATTTTGTTTTTCTTTTAATATAGATACTTATTGAACTGTGTATATAAATTAATCTTATACAAATATAACAGTACCGGGGCGAACGAGCTCCACTTGGATTTTTTAAGACTGAAATAAAAACCGGACAAGTGCGAGCCAGATTCGCCCACCGAGGGTTCCGTACAAACTAGTAGATAAAAGGGGGAAATCATATATATTTTTTTTTATATTTTCCTTTATAAACCGAAAAATATACATCATAAAATTATTTAAAAACCTGTTTTAGCTTATGCTACTGAAGCTCTTTCATATGATACCCACATATGGTTAATTCACTTTAAAATTTGGACCTTCATTCCTTGCAAAAAGACACTATTTTTTTGTTATTAAATTAAAAATGTCCAGTTTTCGGATTTTTTTCCTATATGTGTACTCTAACACAAGTTTCTTGACAAATTTAATTGTTCTAGGTCAACGGGAAGTACCCCATAGGTGTTGATTCCCTTGTGAGTGTCAAAATGTGCGTTTTTTACGATATATTCGGCTGTAACTTTTTTTTACGAACTTTGAAACTTTATTTTTCTTTCTGCAGCATGATACTATGGATCTGCGTATATTGTTTTAATTTCAATTCGATACCTTCACGCGTTCCCGAGATAAAGGTCTTGACACCCGACGGACGGACAGACGGACAACAAAGTGATCCTATAAGGATTCCGTTTTTTCCTATTAAGGTACGGAACACTAAAAACGAGCAAACCCGGGTTCACTAAAAATGTAATCTAGCAAGATTGATTTATCGTCCCCTAATCTACCTACAAACCAAATTTCATTAAAATCATTAGAGTCGTTTCCGAGATTCAGATTATATACTTATATATACAAGAATTGCTCGTTTATATAAAGGATTTCGAAACGTTTTCCTACCAGCCTTTGTGGTGCAGGTTGTTGCCATGACCATTGGGAATTAAATATTAAGCTATGACCACGATAATTATCGATCAGTCGTGCAGAGTTCACCGTTGTACACCGTAGGAAAACAAATGTGGGGTAACTTGTTTTGTCACACGACGGACATTCCATACTACTGTGTACTAATTCCTGACACATCACATACGCGAGTTGACCTTACATAAGATTTTGTCGCATCTTGTCCACTATCGTATTTTTTTACGTAAGCGTAAGATAAATCTATGATTGACCACCAACCCGTCTGATGTTAAGCGACGGTGTGGCCCAAGATGAAGCTGGTCGATCTAGAAGATATCTATTAGCCTTGAAGATTCCAAGATTTCAAAGAATTCTATTCCGGTACAATACGCATCAAGAACATGAACCACTACGCTGAGTACAGATTTTTGGCATTGCAACGAGAAATGGGTGGTAATTCGCTACTTTCTTCCAGTACCTACTGTAGTGAAATGCGGAGGGTAGAATAAGTGTAACTTTTGCTTGCGTAACTCATCCAGATATTCAAGTAATCAGCACGGTACTCACTCTAAGATATATAATACGCACACATGTATGAAGTTATGTTTGTCGTCTGTTTGCCGCTCGCTCGAACGTTCAACTTGCCAATTTCTACAACTATTATTTTCCTCGACTTGCCACACAAACTCAGATTATTTACTTGTTTCTGAGCTTGTTCCAGGATGAACGTGTCCCAGTGTTCGCAGTCTTGCGTCCCGCGCAGGTCCTGGCCCCTGCTCCTCATCACCTTCTCCATCTTCATCACTTTAGGACTCGTCTTGTTCTACCACGCCTGTAAGTCACATAATGTATTTAAAACGATATCTAGTTCTAATATTTAATGTAATTAATTTGTAGTAAAAGGTCCCTTATATAAAGTCCTCCTGGGGAAGAATCTTTGCCAGTTATTTGACTGCCAAGCAGTATAGCGGTTTTAGTTTATAGGGCAATGCTATAAGAGTCTATAGTTCGAAATCGTCTATCACGTTCAAAATATAAAAGGACGGAATGAAATTATAAAAATATTTGTCACACCAACTTAGTATTTCTACGAACAGTAGACTTCGCTAGCAAATTCGCGTGCAAATTCTTTCCTCGCGATTTAAAAAACAATGTAAATACTTATAAATACAAATAATAATTTTATAAATGGAGAAAACGTAAAATTAAGAACATTTTAAAAATAAAACTAATGTAACAACGGGCTTATCGCTAAAAGTGGTATTTTCCAGGCAAACATAGGATGGAGTGAAAAAAAATAGACGGGGCGTGCAAAAAACGAGAAAATAAATGATAATAAATGAAAATGATAAATGATATTAAAAGCCGTAGAACAAATAAGCCATATATTTACATATTAATACATAAATTACAGAAATAATAACATACTAATAAAGGATAATAAATAAGGTATGAAACACGTGACTCTTGTAATTTATGTAATTTTAAATTATAAAATATTGATTGAAGGATAATGAAAGTAAATAATTTACTAATAATAATCGAATGAGGCCAATACCGTGTCGAGGCACAAATATAGAATTCCGTAGCTGATGCTAAAATAATTATTAACTCTAGCCTTGAAAATTCCAAGATTGTAGGTCTCAGGAAACAGAGATGGCGGCAACGAATTCCATTCTTGTGCAGTACGCAACAGGAATGTGGATCGATATCGCTGTGTACGGATTTATAAAATTAATAAAATTCTAAGGTTCCTCGATTGTTACTCATTGAAATTATACAATTTTAACGGATAATGCGCATTTATAATATTTAAAGCGATTTTACGCATATTTTCTCACAAAAAACGTACACTCTTCAGTGTATCAAGCTTAACGAAATCGTATTAGGCTGTAAATTTATTTTATTTATTTTATTTTGTATTTTCCTTTTTAGTATAGATATTGATTAAATTTCTTTGTTTGTTGTGAATTATATACGCAGTGACTGGTATGATGCACGAAAAAGAAATGCAAGAAATGATAGCGGTGATGCGGACGCGTTTGAAGTTTCTCGACTCACAATATCAAGATAGGAAGCAAGACATTATTAAAATGCAGGTGAATTTATATTTACAACAGAAGTTTCCAGCAGCCTAGTCGGGAGACCTTGGTTCGAATCCCGCGGCACGCACCTCTGTCTTTTCGAAGTTATGTACGTATTGTTAATTGCCGCTAACTTCAAACGGTAAAGGAAAACATCGTGAGGAAACCTATTCTGTCAATGATCTTGAAGATGTGTGAAGTCTGCCAACCCGCACTTGGCCAGCGTGGCAGACTATGGTCTTACCCTTCTCACAATGAGAAGGGGTGACCCGCGCTCAGCAGTGGGATAGTATGACAAACTGATAAAAAAATAATAAAAAAACCCTTTGTTTAAACTCACGAGCGCGTACGAGCGTTTACATGGAGTATTTGTGTACCACAGACTTATAAATCTGTGTTGTACATACACATTGTGTGTTCATTCTCAACTCGCTACAATAAATTCGTGCACGTGGTCGACTCATTGTCATTATAATAAAAAAACTGAAACAACCGACTTCAGACAATTTTGTTTCAACATTCAAACTACTGAAACTATTTTAATGATATTTCTATGGGATCAATCTGAAAGTATCGCACTAATATTATAAAGGCAAAAGTTTGTGAGTGTGTTTGTATGTTTGTTACTTCTTCACGCTCAAACGGCTAAACCGATTTTGATGAAATTATGTATGGCTCACACGCTAGATTAACACATGGGCTAGTTGTTATCCCGAAAATTATATCTGCTTTAATATACTTTATGTAAAATAGCGGATAACACCGCGGGGCATAGCTAGTATCCCATAAAATTAAAAAAATAATTCTCTAAATCGGTTTATGTATGACAAACTTAGGTAACAAACATAAAATATTACGACTGAATCAAAATCCTCCATTTTTTAAGTCGGGTAAATATAAAATGTGAAGGAAGACATTTGGCAAAATACACCGTTTTTAACACGCTTATATTAGCTTCACCTATATGCATGATTGTTTGTTAGTTTGTAACCGACTCCTTTGGACTTGATTTTGACCCACTTCAAACGGTCAGATTTCATTCAAACTTTGTAGACTTATCGAGTACCGATGACAATACAATAATTTGAAGCTAAAAACAAGCTTCATAATAGTTTTTTTTAAACTATTATTGCAGGCGAGTATTATCGGCGGATATAGCACACCTAAATCCGGAATCAGTGAAACATCTACGCATTCCCAGGACTTAGAAAAGTTACTCAAGAATATCTCAGGTACTTACTTTTATGCTTTTTCCCATTTTAACACATCTCAAACTACATTATAAAGTCATTTTGAGAATAAGGCACTAAAAAATATTTTCGGTCGACTGTATAAAATACCAAAGTAATTTTGCGAGAGTCGTTACAGATTTCAGGCATTTAGCGACTAAGGAATTAAGAGTTTCAGACGATGAAAGGTGAAAATATGGGAATTGGACATTAAGTACTCACCTACGAACTGGATCCATCGTAAAATTACTTTCAACACTTTTCATAATAAGTATATTATGAAAAAATGTTCTTAAGATTTGTTGCTTCTACTCCGTTTCATTATGTTAACCCACCATTCACATCTAATGATGTATTATACTTAGATAGGTTGTCCCCGGGTCTGCGTGGCAAGCCTTCAAGTAAGGTAATCGCCCGACTCGTCTTCAGTCGTGACACGTCGGGCAACGCTGTTAGACTTGTGAACAGTAATGTCATCTTGTGTTAAGCAAGTAGTTACTTATATGGACTGTTACTGTGTTCTCAGGAAGTAAAGCGTCAAACGGTATATTATCACCTAACAAACCGGAGCCGATCAAGGCTCCGTTTTCCCTGAGGATAGTGCCTCATCTGATGGATCATCAGGACAGCTTGCGTCCAGCCTACCAGCTACGAGCTAAACATTACGCAGACTACATCATAGGCATCCCTCACGTTAAGAGGGAGAAGAAGACTTACCTATTTGAAACTATTAAGGTATGGATATAATAACTTATTTTTAAAAGTGTTTGTCATAATAAATACATTGTAAAGACAATGACAACAGTTTTATCTGAGATTGACAATAGTGTCAATCTCGGGTAGAACTTAAACTTGATTGACACAGGACCGACGAAGATGGCAAAACAAAAGAGGTCTAAGCCCGACAGTTGGATATAATATGCTGTAGACGATGATGATGAAGATCCGGATCCTGGACAACCTGACAAACTACACGCCTTTCCACAAAACAGAGTATGACAAAAATATTGAGTTCCGAAAGACGGAGAGAGAAAGAGCCCTTTGCAGAGGTGGCGGAGAATTTGTAGATATTTTCATAGACAGATAAATATCTCTCAACATCGTGGACTCATTTAGATGATAGGAAAAATTACAAAAAACGACATTGATATGATTAAAATTACCTTAAGACTAAAAAGTTTAGGGTTTAGGTTAGGTTTAGTTAAGTTGATTTTTAAATGACTTCATGATTTGATGACAATCATACAGAGAGATTAGAAGAAAATTTCAAGAATTTCAAGTTCTCAGAAAACAAAGGTGTCATCCCTGCCACCTTATCTGCTTATTCCACTCCTGGCAGGTCTTTAGTACACCGACCTTATCGATTAACTAACATTTCTATATGCACTGCACAGGAATGTAACAAACAAAGAAAATAACATGACACCTCTTTTTTCTGAAACTATAATCTGAGAAATCAAGACTAGCAGTCCAGTAAAAATAAGATTTGTGACAACATAAAAGACAACTAAGTATATTGTTATTTAAATTAATGTAGGTACTGGTGTTTTGAAATTATTATAAAAGCTAATTTTGTTACCTTTACACGCTCAAACGGCTGAACCGATCGTTATGAAAATTAGTATAGAGATAGCTTTGGACCTGGAGACGGACACAAGCTACTTATCATCATCAAAATCATCAACGTTTTTCATAACTACACGAGTGAAACCAAGGAACGCAGCTAGTCTATAAATCGGGGATTATTGTTGATCTATAATTTTTAGTTATTTTCTTATCATAATTTCGAAGAATCCCCCCAGTTGCAAATACTGTGATCAACTCCATACAAACGGATTTATTTTTACTAGACTATAGAGTGAATAGTTATCTTCTTGATCGACGGGCTTCATCCTCGGCCACACTGTCGCTAATCAGGTGAGTTGGTAGTCAAACGTTAATTTATTTAGTAAAATACTGACTCTGATTAAATTTTATTCTGCCTGATCACGAAAACCAAACCATCATTTGTGAACTTCATCGCAATTTTAGGAAATTAACCAATCATAACGGGTAATTAAGCCCATAGTGACGATTTTGGGCCAATGACAATGAAGTTCATTGCTAACGTCAATTAGCCAATAAGGTCTCTCATGTAATATAAGAATATTCCCTATGTATTAGGTTAATAATCATGTTTAACTGCTCCACAGTCTTTGTTGGAGAAATCGTCAGCCCAAGATAAAAATTATATGATGATTGTTGTTATGATTGGAGAAATTAATATGACGTACGTCCTCGAAACTGCGCACAAAATTGAGACAAAGTACGTATAAAAATATACGTCTAATTATCAAATTATATTTTATTTTTACCCTGCTTCGAACGTAAATAACACGAAAAAATCAAAACTGGACGTCTACCTAAGTAAGTACCTACATAAACCAACTAGGTATTTGTGAGGTCGGTGTCTGTATAGGACTTAGTTGATGATAGTTTGGGGCCTGAATTTTTCGTGTTATTTCTCCCTTTTCAGTTAATTAGATTGTTTTTAAATCGTTTTTTTTAAATCACTTTTATTACAAACGCTTACGCTTCGAAATGCTCAGAAACTGTGCCGTGCCGTCACGTGACATTTCTTTAACTAATGTCAATCTTATACATTTACTTTTCTTCTTCTTCTTTTTTTTGTATTGGACCCCGCGATTAGCGACTTGCCAGTGTCAAGTATTGAAATATTTTCAAGTTTCTTGAATTATTAGTTAAATATATAGTGTTCTAGTCACAGTCTAAGTCACGTAAACAGTCATTTTCAAATTTAAGTCTTGCCTCAGTAAAGTGATGACGACTTTACTAGAAGTTTCTATGGAGTTTTGCCGACAACGTAAAATCACACGTTTCACTGCTTTATTTCACTTGCCCACACTCACGCACTCTATCGAGAATTTAATAAATAAAACACCACCATTTTATAGCATTACTTAATATTCAAAATAATACAAGTTTAGGAAAATTTTGTCCACCTTGTCGAAACTATTTGAAAGGTTAGTCCATAATCAGTTATATCCAATTTTGCATAATGCTATCATTGAAGAACAACATGGTTTTGTCAAAAGAAGATCCACAACATCAAATTTATTGACATTCACTAACTACTTATTTGAAAATATAGACGACCGTATGCAAATAGATGCTGTTTATACAGATTTCAAGAAAGCTTTCGACAAGGTGGATCATGAGTTACTTCTCAATAAAATAGCGTTTAATGGCATACGCGGCAATTTATTGCGCTGGTTCGCTTCTTATATTCTAAATAGATCGCAAAAAGTAGTCATCAACGGGTTTCAATCTAGAAACAATTTGGTAACATCAGGAGTGCCTCAGGGCTCCATTTTGGGGCCATTATTGTTCATTATCTTTATTAACGATATCAGGGATTGTTTTTGGCATTCAAAATTTTTGATGTATGCTGATGATCTAAAAGCTTATAAAGTTATCAAATCAGTAGATGATTGCATCTTATTCCAGTAAGACTTGGATAGATTTTCTACCTACTGTCACAAGAATAAGCTCCATCTGAGTATCCCAAAATGTAGCTACATTAACTTTACTAAAAAAGAAGATAAAAATATCATACGTTTTAATTATAATCTTTGTAATGCTACCCTGTCAAATGTAACATCTTTAAGAGATTTGGGTAAACAGCTCGATTCAAAGCTATCCCTCAACATACATATTGACAAGATCGTTAATAAGGCTTTTAAAATGTACGGATTTGTAATGCGATCGTCTATAGATTTTAAGCGCACTTCTACATATTTATATCTATATAAGACACTAGTACGCTCTCAACTTGAATACGCTGTACCTATTTGGAACCCTTTCTATGATAAGTACGTATTGGCCATTGAGAAGGTTCAAAAGAAATTCCTCCGTGCAATGCACTACAGATGTCATAAAAGATATATATATCTTATAATAAATTGTTAGATGAATATAGATTACTCAAACTTGAATCTAGGCGTAAATATCTTGAGGCAATAACTCTATTCAAAATCGTCAATAATTACTTTGATTGCATGGATTTGGTTTCTGGTTTGTGTTATGTAGTACCTAGAATCAGATACAAACGAGAGGTTCGCGCGGGGAGCTTATTTGCGTTGAGCAGATGTCGCTCAAATGCTGGCTTGCGCATTCCTACTCGTCGAATGGTGGATTTGTATAACAATAACTTTCAAGACATTGATATTTTTGCATGCACAGCAGGCAAATTCAGAGCGGCAGTACTTCGAAATTTGTCCTCAAACTTTAACAATATTGATAATAAGAAATAAAAAACAAATGTATGAATAGGTAACATTGATAGGTAAAAATCTGGGCTTAACTTTTTCTGCTTTCTCTAGTTCCAATTTTGTTTTGTTTTGTTGTTTGTTATGTACGGTATGGTATTTGTTATTTAATCCATTTCAGTAATCTGTGAATAGTGCTATGGGCTGTGTTATTACTAAGACTTTTATGTATTCTTATTATTTGACTTTATAATACAGTTGTTTACTGTTCCTCAATAAGTAAAATAAAATAAAACAAAGTAACAACATGTTTCGATGACGTTCCCGCCAAAACTCCATTTACTTTTCTATTCTATTGGCGTTCACGAAATCAGAATGCCACATGTCTAACTCCTCAGGTTCTCTGAAGCGGTAGATGCTGGTCTGATCGAGGTGGTATCTCCGTCTAAACACTACTACCCTGATCTGGACAAACTACCAGCGAACCTTGGAGACTCCTTCAAGCGGTTCAAATGGAGGACTAAACAGAACCTCGATTTGATATTCTTGATGGCGTTTGCGCAGTCACGGTGTTTGTATTACCTCATGCTAGAAGATGATGTGCGGGCGAGTGATGACTATATGAACGTGAGCGTATACAATAATCTACTGTCTCATCATCGTCTCAACAAAAGTATATCTACTGCTTTTTAGGGTTCCGTAGTAAGCAAGGAACCCTTATAGTTTCGCCATGTCCGTCTGTCTGTACGCAGCTTTGTTCAAAGACTACAAGTACTAGAATGCTGAATTTATGATTTCTTGCTACTTATGACTGCTGGTATGTATTGCAGTTGATCCGCAGATTTACGAGTTTTACCACCTTCTCCATACCGGACTGGATCTATATCCAGTACAGCACTACCGGCGGCATCGGCAAGCTGTTCCGCTCCACTGACCTTGCCTATTTCCTTACCTACATGCAGCTGTTCTACTCCAATATGCCTATAGACTGGCTCACGGAGTCTTATCTCGCCGATCGCGCCTGCAACATCTTCAAATTCACGGTCAGTGCACAATATATAATTTTGATATTATAGATCAGAGATTATAACTAAAGGATTTGCCAAAATCTATAGTTATAATAAAAAAACGCGTAAGTACTTAGCTCGCATCGAATTGTATTTGTACTATACATACATAGATGAAATCTTTACGGCCGTGTACATTAGCCATAGATTTTTTTAGCTATAAAAATATATATTGTACAGAGAGGTTTTACCTATTTTATATAAAGTAAAAGCATGGCAAATCTCAGTTATCAGTACTTTTGAGGATAAGACACATCCTTTAAGGATGTGTCTTGATTGTGACTTGTCGTGATTTTCTAAATACACAGGATAGTATTGCCACTGTTCACAAGTCACTACGTCGTACGTCTAACAGCGTTGTGTGTCACGAGTCACGGCTGAAGACAAGTCCAGCAATTACCATAGCACATAGAAAATAAACTGTGAAACAAGCACAGGCGCCGGCGCTAGCTAAGTACCTATAGTACAACACAATTCGACGATATTGAAGACGATGATGATTCGACTATTGCTTTTACGCGAGTTAAGTACGCGTTCATATTATATTGAAGAAAAATGGTGAGTTTAATATCAATAATTTCCTATGGAAATTAACGTGGTTTTCACACATTTTTAAATAAAAACTACGGGTCACTCACGTCTGTTTTGAGCCGAAATATCCGACTATAGTTTCAACCGCATTCGACGGTCTTTTTCAAAGGAGCAGCACACACGTCACTCTCGGTCGGTGCTTAGTCGGATATTTCGGCTTAAAACAGACGTGAGTGACCCGTAGTTTTAATTTAAAAATAATTATCTAGTTTAAAAAACTGAAAACACTGACATCGAAATACCTACGCTTGCTTATAAACAACTCGTTTACTTGAATGATATTTTTTCACTCATTTTGTTATATTAACCAAAGTAGAACCTCAGAAACGAACTAACAAAAAAAAAAGAATCATCAAACTCAGTTCACAATTGGTGGAGTAATCAATGAACAAACATACAAAAAAACATACAGTCGAATTGAAACCCTCCTTCTTTTTGGAAGTCGATTAAAAATATCAATTAAAGACTTTCCATTATTTTTGACAAAATATAATTTGGAAATAAAATTATAATTGTTAAATTTTATTAAGTATTACATGTACAAGTTATTTTGATATTGTTTTAGTGTAATTTATTAATAATTAATATTTAACATATTTAATACTAAATGTATTATTTGATTTTGTTATGAAATAAAACATGGTTCTGACTTTTTTTTTCAATCTTTCAGAAAGACTGCATTGAAGCCAAAAAGAAAATAAGACCTACTTACAAAATAAACCTCTTCGAGCATATCGGAGTTTATTCTTCTCTCACTGGAAAATTACATAAAATAAAAGTACGTATGTATCGCTTCTCTTTATTACCCGACGGCGCAAGAAGGAGTAAGGTTATGTTTTTGACGTGATAACGTCTTATAAATCGATGAACGCCGGCTGCACGCACGTAAAAGCATGAATCATTGTCACATTCCGCCTGAGCCGAGCGAGCAAGTGAGAGCGCGGAACAAACGATAGAGAGGCACGATCGGCCTAAGCGTTCGGCTTGTGACGCATCGTTATCACGTAAAATTATCGTCCGGAAACAGACTTTACAGACAACCATTTCTTTTGGGTGTGTTTATGTTTCTATCACAGAATTCGTCTCCTTATTTACAGGGTTTCATATTACCTCCTAGAACCTAAACGGTTTATATAATCTTTACTTCACAACACAACAGAAATGAAAACATAATCAAACACGTTAATAATACAAAATAGCAGTATAGCAGTGACGCGTTGACTATATCTCTCTCGCTCCCTCAGTCGAGCCGACTTGACCCGAACGAACGTTACATAGTCAAGCATGACGGCTGTCTCATTCAATACCCAAAAAACCGAACAAGTGCGAGTCAGTCTCGCCCACCGAGGGTTCCGTACAAACTAGTATATAAAAGGGGAAAATTATATATTTTCCTTCATCAACCGAAAAATATACATCCTAAAAATATTTAAAAACCTGTTTTAGCTTGTGCTAATGAAGCTCTTTCATATGATATCCCACAAGATACGGTTAAAGCACTTTAAAATTTGGACCCTTATTCCTTATGATCGTCGTAGACGCGTGCGTCTAAGAAGTTTTCGTTCCAAAAATTCGTTGTTTTTAATATTCGCAGGGTTCTCCTGAAGAACAGACTCAGTCATTCGATTATTTCCCCCACGAAAATCCCGCAGTATCCCGAATAGTGTGCGATTTGATTGAAACCAAGAACCACAGCATACGGGCGGCGTATAATGGAGACACGTTCTTCTGGGGGCTGCGGCCTAAGGCTGGTGACGTCATCGAGTTCTGGTTTGAGAGCCTGCGTACATTCGGTAGGTGAGTGGCTTAAGTACTTCGAGTTAATCTAGAACAGGTTTCCCTAACCTTAGTTTGGTTGCAACCCCCTGATTATACTTTCATGCCTCTCTTTAGTATTTTCACTATAAACAAGTATAGGTTTAGAAACCTCAAAAACCTCCGATATCATCTCAGCTATAAGAAGTCCACTGCTGGACATAGGCCTCCCCCATGGACTTCCAAAATAACCGGTTGGAAGCGTCTTGCATCCGGCGTCTTCCTGCCATTTGTACGATACCTTCTGTCCACCTCGTGGCTGGTCTTCCTACGCTGCGCTTGCTGGTTCGTGGTCTCCACTCGAGAACTTTTCGGCCCCATCGGCCATCCTAGCTATCTTGTAAAATCAAAATCGGTCAAGCCGTTTTACAAACCTACATACAAACATACATACATGGATACATACATGCATACATTCATGCATACATACATGCATACATACATACATACATACATACATACATACATACATACATACATACATACATACATACATACATACATACATACATACATACATACATACATACATACATACATACATACATACATACATACATACATACATACATACATACATACATACATACATACATACATACATACATACATACATACATACATACATACACACCTACATACAAACCTAAATAGATACACGCGAAGAACATAACCTTCCTTCTAACGCAGTCGGATAAAAACTCCTTTTTTTTCATGTTTAAGGTACTTAGTCCGGAGCGGCAACTTAAAACATGTTAATGACTTAATAAATAAAGCAGTGTTCGAAATTTTACCGACTACGCACAAGCAGAACGGTTCTTTCGTCACAATCGATGAATTTGACGAATTCGGCATGATTGAAGGGCAAGTGAGTATCGCTTGGCCCATGTCAATGTATTACATATATACAAGGTGTTTGGTCACAGGTGTCGGAGCCGTCAGCGGTAAACATATTCCTCACGATAATAAAATGGCTGGCATCTAGATTTTTTCTTGCTAAATCTCAGTAGCTTACATTAATTTATGTTGACCACGCATGTAAAGGTCCTAATAAAACATGAATTCAATCACAAAAAAATATAATAATAATTGTAACTCATGAATAGGACGAATCCTATTCATCGTCTTCATCCAATCCATTTTCTTTTTTTAAAGTCGATTAAAAATATGACTATCACAAACATAATAAGTTTTATGTTTTATGGCTATGAAAAAAAAATGGGCAAGTTTTTTTAGGGTTGATTTGTCGATATTTACCATACTTTACCATTTACGGCTCCGACAACTGTGACTAAACACATTGTATATCTACGTGTTAAAAAGTTTTGTATTTTTAGGTAGATAGTGAAAAATATGGTGACTTGCTTGCTATGCGAATACGGTTTTTAGAAAAAGGAAAATTTTGGGTAGCGATAACAGAGGTAAGTAAATCAAATATCTTGGCAGGAGAAGGAATGTGTATACCATTAGCGCTGAACTTCTGCTGCCAGGACCAACCCACTCCCACAAAACCTTCCAAAACCCTTTTTCAAAAAAAATAAAAAAATGTTCATACTAAGCTATAATATACTTAAGTATCAGTTGGAAGATAAGATCTGTTGGCAGAGGCGGATTTCTCCTAAGGCCATAAAGGCCCAGGCCTAGGAGGCCCATATGTGAGGGGCGGTCCACAGATTTTTTTGTGAGATGGTTAATCACCAAACAAATCGTGCTGAAAAGGGGCGGTTGATTTTACTCGGCCTAGGGCGGCTAAGACTGCGAGTCCGCTTCTGTCTGTTGGTTGGATATTATGCCGGGCCGCAGCAGGTCGCGGTAAAACGAAAAAGGACGGAAAAAAACGTTGATAATTTTAGTTTAAGGCTACGAATAGTTATATGCAAATAATTAATAATAGGTAAACGAAAAGCTCGAAAGTTTCGATCATCACACGTGGCACCTCCGTAGCCAAAATGGTAAATGCTCCAGGCACAGATCAGGAAAATATGGGTTCAAGTCCCGTCGGATGTGTGTGTTTTTGAACTGCCTTTATGTAATTTTAACAAATCTCCGTTTCTATTTCAGATTGAGTTTGTGCACCTGTAAACGCCTGTAAGCTATATACGAGCAAATAGTAGCCGAAGCTAAGGAGTGTGTTGATTTTTTTGCGGATAATATTCATGCAGGCGTATTGAAGTGCAAGCTTTATTAGTACCATTGACAGTCATGGACGTAGCTAAAAGGGTTTTTGGAAAGTCGGTTGTTTCAGTTTTTTTTATCATAATTAAGGGGGACTCAAACCAGGCTGCTATTTTTTAAACATATTAAATCACAGAGTTATGATATTAGAAAAGTAATTATCAGATAAGTTTATTTAGGTAGGAGAAATTAGACATATATAAATCAATAAATATATATAAAACAATCCTAAATCATGGCCCAGGGACCGTGCTCCTCATATAGTGTTTTTAAAGTAGGCGAAGTTTGTAATAAATAAATGTTTTATTTATTATTCATCAGTTTCTATGGAAGTACTAGGTTTTATTCCTTGTAAACATTTGCAATTTAAGGACACCCAGATACATTTATCTGAGTGTGGGAATTTAGTAGGTACCTGTCATTTCTTACATGCGATTGCGTAGAAACAAAAAAAACAGTAGCAATTCAATTAATGTATGCACGAAATGTCTTCTTAACCGATTTCCAAAAAGAAGGAGGTTGTCAATTCGGTCTGTATCTTTTTTTTTTGTATGTATGTTTGCCGATTAGCTAGGTTCAGCCAATTGTGCATTGATTTTGATGACTCTCTTTGTATTAGGTAGATCATAATATTTGAGATGTGGTCCCATATGAATTTTATTAAAATAGATGCAGTACTTTAGTTTTTATAACAAAATAACTGGTAATGGTTATAAATATCATCCAAATATTGTAGAAAAGTGAATAGCAATTCGCGTATGCGTACGCGACTTGGTATTCACTGTTCTACAGGCGTTATACATATTGCGTATTTTGAAGTCGGTTTTTCCAGTTTTTAGGGTTCCGTACCCAAAGGGTAAAACGAGACCCTATTACTAAGACTCCGCTATATGTCTGTCTGTCCGTCCGTCTGTCACCAGGCTGTATCTCATGAACCTTGTTATCAGACAGTTGAAATTTTCACATATGATGTACTTTATTCCTGTTGCTGCTATAATAACAAAATACTAAAAAACAGAATAAAATTAATATTTAAGGGGGCTCCCATACAACAAACATGAATTTTTTTGCTCATTTTTGCTCGATTATGATAACGGCAACAGGTAGACGCTTGAAATATTCACAGAATATTCACTTTAAAAATAAATTTTGCCGTTTTTATAGATAATGGTACGGAACCCTTCGTGCGCGAGTCCGACTCGCACTTGGCCGGTTTTATTTAAATATAATTATTTAAGTATCCGTACTATTAAGTATCTTGTGGCCGTATCGGCCGTACGCACCGGTATTTATAAACTATAGATATTAGGTAATTCTTCCAGACGAATTGCTCAATTTATCTGGTCTGTTCACTAGTAAATTTGAAGTCATGAATATCACCCATAAAATTGACACAAAAACTATTTCATTCCCTACATCAGTATTATTCTCTAACAATGCAGTCACATTTGGGAATTGAGTCACGTCGCATCCTTATCCCGTCACAAACATAAAAGACATCCCCATATTATAGTTCATTAAATTCACTCAATAATCGAGCCACATTTTGCTAAGTAGGCCTTTCATTCAACCGCCATCCCTATCATTTCAATGGGAGTGAGCGGGACAGCGCATCCGTCAAAAAGTGAGTTAACTGTCATCGGGTTTCAACCAATAAACCATGGGGAAGGCACAGCTATTATGTCAAAATGACAATACACAAATTGACGCGACCCAAAGACTATAAACTTTAGAAGTTAATATCGTCGGCCTTAATGCAATGCAATCTAATATGAACCTTAAAGCTTTCTTTCTTAAAATCAAAATTGTTTACACCGAATCCGCTTAATCCTACATTGAAAAATGAACGTTCGGTCTAGTCATTAAGATTCATTATAGATACTATAAAAGAGAGTACAGACGCTTATGATGGTAAGTCGGACCTTTGCAAAAAAAAAATTGAAAGGGAGTGAACAAAAGCTTGTAAAAGTCGGGAGATTAATCGGGGATTTTAATACAAAGCACGAGCACACATGCCGTGGATAAAGAGAGGATCTGCGCAGGAGTTGTTTGAATGTGTATGGCTTAATTTAAGGGACGCATATCTCTCGCGCATCACATTTTTAAACAAAACATTACAAATGTGAGAGATGATTTTCTTCACTTAGAAGAGAGAAATATTAAAAAAAAAGTTTTATTTAGATGTCATATTGGCGACAGAGTTTTGAAAAACATACATGTATTTTGGAACTCCTCGGCCAATTTAAAAGATTTGTATGTATGAATGTTTTTTTAACCGACTTCCAAAAAGAAGGAGGTTATCAATTCGGTCTGTATGTTATTTTTGTATGTTTGTTCACCGATTAATCAACCAATTCTGCATTGATTTTGATGATTCTTTTTAAATTTGATAGGCCATACTTCAGTTGTAGTCCCATATACATTTTATCTAAATCTATGCAGTACTTTGGTTTTTATAACATAATAACTGGTAATGGTAATAAATATTATCCAAGTGCCCGTAGAAAAGTGAACAGCACGTCTCGTATATATGCATTGAATTGCGTATTTTGAAGTTGGTTTTTTCAGTTTTGTTAAACTATAATATAATTACCTATAGTTTAAAAATAATATAGTAAAAAAATTAAAAACCGACTTCAAAATACGCATCTCTTTTATCTAAACAAACAAACATCTCTCACTTTTGTAATATCCCCAATCCGTCATTTCATTATGTTTAAGAAGTGCTGTAATGTGTGAGAGAGATAACTGTGCGCTTTGAGCACAACCTTAAGAGGTTGCTCGGGTATGCATACTTCTCGCACATTACAACATTTTTATGGAAGAAATAGGTAGGTAATTGAAAATATAAATTATTTGAACGCATTTTCTGATTGAAAGTGTAATTATTCAAATAAAATTAATAACCCTCCATCTTTTAATTACGCAAGGGTATAAATATGACGTCAAAATAATGAATAAAACACGTGACCTATAATGATTTATTTTATTATCTACCAATTTACAGTAAATTTACAAATTATAAAATAGCCGACTATATGTACCCATCCCTATAACTAGTAAATATATTGTTTTATTTAATAAACGTTTTCTTTTCTCTTCTTGTCTAATTTGAACCACCTATTAAAATATAAGTATGTATACGGCTTTGAAAGGAAACTGCTCATTCCCCTGCCCTCAATCGTTTCAAGCGTCAGTGTATTAGCCGCAATATAGGTATATTATATTTGAATAAATAATAAGTTAAATAATATGAATCAGTTCAAAGCACGAATCTATCTATCTTTCTTGCGCATCACATTTTTAAGCATATAAAATCACTGGTTAGGAATATTAGAAAACTGAGAAATAAATTTGTTTATTTAGATATGAGAAATATTTTGAAAAAAGTTTTTCTTTGATATTGACTGAGGAGTAAGAAAATATATGTTTTTAATTTCGCCGGTATACTTAAGTGATAAATGAATAAAACTTTTTCTTTAATATATCTCTATCTATATAAACAAATTTATTTATCACTTTTCTAGTACCCAAACTCAATGATTTTATATGTTTAAAAATGTTGTGATGCGCGAGAGAGATAGCTGCGCGCGTTGAGCTCCACCTTAAACTCAAAACATATTGACAGAGCCTTAATATATCTACACTAATATTATAGATTTGTATTGTTGTATGTTTGCAACTTCGAGCATAGATATATATATAATGCGAAGGTTTGCAACGAATACTGTTAGGCCTATTTATAATAGTTTTTAAGTTTATTCGATATACCTAATATAATACAGACAGAAGGAACTTGACTGTGCCAGCCAGCTGTTTCCTCAAGAGATGAACATTTAACGGCTAGAAGCATGGATATTAAATTTTGCATTTATTAAATTTTTGGACATTTATGGACATTAAATTTTGTAGGTAGAAAGTAGTTGTCTAGGATTGGAGCTTTACATATGTACATAGCCATTTCTAAAAAACGCTAATCCTAAAGATCCAGATCAGTTTATTGGTTTTGTTTTCTCCATTATTGTACTTCCTTAGGTATATGTGAAAAGAAAAGTAAAGAGTATGGGGTGAAAGACTAAAGATTACGTTTGATATAATAATAAAATTCAGCATAACCTCTTGATACGATTGATATGATTCTAGGCGGTTTTGTACATGTCGCAAATGATCCTCTCGATGGAGATGTGTCCGATGGTGGAGCGGAAGAACAGGTCTACTAAGGTATCGCTGGAGACACGCCTGATGAGGGGAAGTAGCTCCAGCAGCTGGTTTGCGCGATAACTCTCCAGAGGGTGAGTCAAGGCAACGTACTGTTAACAAACAAACAAAAAAAACTGAAACATATAAACATTCAAAAAAAATATTCAATTTCAATTTGTTTCATTTAAAAACTGAAACAAATGATTTCAAAACATGCTTCTCGTTTACTTCGATAATATATTTTTCACAGTTATTTTGTGTTATAAACCAAAACAGTTGTCCCGATTTTGACATATAAAAAATAATTTTACAAATCTGTTTATAAATGATGAAGTTATGCTGAGTCTGCGTGATCTAATTCCCAACCCTCTTTTCTATCGGACGGTTACAAACACGAAAAAGCGTCATCGTTTCATGGTGGATATTCCAAAAGGCCGAACGAAACGTTTTAATTCCACATTTATCGCAAGGACCGCTAAATTGTAAAATACGCTTCCTGAGTGGATTTTCTCAGATGGATACGATCTAGGTGTCTTTAAATCGCGAGTGAATCAGTTTCTTCTACGTAAGCGCGCTTCATCGTAGACCGCAACATCGTTTAACATCAGATGAGTTGAACGCCAATCGCAAACCTATATTGTATAAAAAAAAATGTCATCAGGAAAGGGGTAAGATTTCGGTGACTAAATTTGGCCCAAAAACAACAACAGGGCAAGCTAAATACCTAATATCGTTTCAAAATAAGTATAAAAATAAAATAAATAAATAAATATTTATGGACATTTCACACAACGCCATCTAGCCCAAACTAAGCAAAGCTTGTACTATGGAAACTAGGTTGATAGAATACATATATATATTTAAAAACATTTTAAATTAAACGGTTTTATTGAAAAGAAATATAATGATGTAGGTAATATATTTACTATATTCTCCAGAAAATCCCTTTCATTTGATACCCATATTGTGGGGGTTGTGAAAAAATATAAAATCCGCCATTTTGTGACGGCAGCCATTTTGAATTTAGAATGATATTAAATAAATTTCATTGTATTGTCATTTAAGCCAAAAGCGTGTACCAAATATCAGATCAATCTCTCAACGGGAAGAGGGTCTAATTTCGATTAGGTACTAAATTTCACCCAAAAAAACATAACAACATCAAAAGAAATAGAGCAAGCTAAATAAACAGTTTAAATAAAAAATATAATATGTCGTCTCACCTCATTCAAAATGTTCTTATTTCTCTCCTGTTCTGCAGCCACGTTGTACGGATCTTGCAAATTTTCATCATCTTCCATTCTGTCATTAGGAGCGGTTTTGAATAACATTATACCTCTAAGACATGTGAATTCCATACTATAAGGCCTTATCTTTGCTATTTCAGCCATTGCTACATGAAATAACTCCACATCTTTCATTTCGATCGTATCATTCTTCCGATTCAAAAGTGTTTTCAAATCTAATGGATACAAAAATTGCACAGCACCAATTACAAATAAATCTTTCCAAGTTTTTCCTAATAAATATTGCCGATCTTCTATGCATAGTCTCTCAAATGCTGGTATTCCTTTTGCCCATTTGACGTTCATGAAAAGGAGTTTTGCAGCCGCTTCACAGATTTCACCAGGGTCTTTGGTGACTGGTAATCCAGGAGTTAGGGGTGGCGAGGGGAATGTTCTTGGGTAAGGAATGACCGGGGGATTGGGTAAGTCTAACCTTGAGTACAAAAAAGGATAGAAGAAGTTGAAAGGTGGGGGTGGTGGTAGTAATGGACCTTTGGGTGCTGGTATCTCGGGAACTGGTTGGATTGGAACTCTAATCTCGTTAGAAGGTGTGTGGTCGTTCATGAAAAGAGCCATTTGACGGCGGATTGTGGAATTCCTGGGTCCCCTTTCGTGTTGGACAGCTGTAACAACAAAAATAATGTTTGTAATAAAGCATACGTATATATGTATATTAAAAACGATTAAAAATATGTATATTGTAACTATTATTTTATTGTACTGACAACTTAAATGTACTTACATGTAACAGTATCTATATTAAAAGAAAATACCATAAACAATATACCCGACTGCAGAAAAGCAGTTTTTGCAGTCTAACTTACGATTTCGTTACGTTTTTCTACGCTGTTGAGTGTATTTTTTTCTAAAAGTATGCGTAAAATCGCTGTAAAAGATTATAAATGCGTATTCTTTTGAATAATTCTAGTAAAATCACTTGTTTATTACGAAAAATGTTTGTTGGAGGTTACGTAAAAGCGCATTTATTTTATTTTTGCGAGATAGGTATTAATACAACAAAAAATATATAGTCTACATTCAGGGGGTGGAGACGAATCTAGCGATACCTCGCACATCAAAATCGGTCTAGCTGTTTAGGCTGTATACATATAGAAACATATGTACATAAATACATACACTACACACGTTTATTCATACATTTATTCATACATATATACATCGGTACACTCAAAGAACATAACGTCCTTCTTACGCAGTCGGGTAAAAATAATAAATCCGTCCTGCCCTCAAACAAATAAAACTTAAGATAATAATTGAAGTTACATTTGACTGAGGGCATAATAGAATTCGCACAGAACACTATTAGAGTATGTCCAGTTAGAAAACTAATATAGCATTGACGGCGCTGCTAGGACAGCAGCTATTTCATCATTTTGTTCAGTCCAGACCACAGGATAGCATAGTAGTATATATTCCAGACGTTAGTTTCTGTATTTTGCCACGATAGTTCTATATTTAAATTTTATACAAATTGATGGTATACAAATTATGACCGAACAAGTGTAATAAAATTAATTTCGCTCCGAAACGAAACCTTTTTGGAAGTCGGTTAAAATTTAGAATACTTACCATCCCTGTTCATCCCAGCATCAATACATTTGTCCATGCGACAGGCGCGACACTGGTTCCGATGGGATTTGTCGACCAAGCAGCGCCTCGACGCGCGCGCCTTGCACTCGTAGTTCCTCTGTCGCCTTACGGATCGCTTGAAGAATCCTGCGCAACCATCGCACGCGTATACGCCGTAGTGCTTGCCTGATGAGTGGTCGCGACAGACAGCGCAGGGCACGTCGTATAGGATACGACCTGTCGACAAACAGGGAGCACAACATCACTGCATGTATACAGGGATAGTAAGAAAGTGGTGTTTCGGAACTTTGGGAATGTGGCCGACGTATAAACCCGCGCTGTATTAAAATCTTATCCAAAATCGCAAGAGATCGCAGTTAGCGATAAGACCGCCCTTTGTGCCATTATCTAATGTGTGTATTTTGTTATTTTATTACTTTTGTGGTGTCAATAAAGTGTTATTGATTGATTGAATACTGAACCGAATTTGATTTAAAAAAATTGGAACCTCCTCTGAACCTAGCTTAAAAAATAATTATCAAAATCAAGCCATAATTGGCGGAGTAGTCGCGTATCAAACATACAGTTGAATTGAGAACCTCCTTCCTTTTGTAAGTCGGTTAAAAACAAAGTAACCTCCATCTATTGTGTCTGACTTTTTCTGTTTAAGTAAGGGGACACGTAATACAGCCTTAAAGGCGGGTCATCACGGTCATGTACATCCTTCAGAGCCAATTGCAGCCACTCATAAGGTCATAAATCACGACACCCCACAAAAACCAACCCAACCTTGATTCTCAACCCTGAGCAGGGTGTAGCCACATAAATAAAATAAATAAATATTAGTGGACATTTCACACAACACCATCTAGCCCAAACTAAGCAAAGCTTGTACTATGGAACTAGGTGGCTGATAGAATACATATATACTTTTTTACATATTTTAGTATTCGTGATAAGTAGATAATAGGAGCATGATTATGTACAGAATAAGAAGTCATCTTTAGGATACATTAACATAAATAATAATAGCATGACTGAAACAGAGCTTCTAGAATGTAGTACTTAGTATATAAGGATGGTTATTTGATTCAATTTTCAATACCATCATGTGTCTCATTGTCAGCAACCGTCCTTCATCTTAACCCTTCTACTCCGCCCTTCATATTAACTACCAATTATTCTGTTCTTACAGGCTTCCTACTGCGTTTTTGAACCCTCAAAAGAACAATGCTTTTATATTGCCCCTAACAACTTATTGATTACCTAATTACAGTGTTAAAAAGAGCATTCGAATTGGTTTGTTCTATGTTGGACTGTATATTTTAACTGACTGCGCAAGAAGCAGAGATTATGTTTTTCGAATGTATGTATGTGTGTTTCTATATGATCTCCTACAGCCTAAACGGCTTGACCGGTTTTCATGTGCGAGGTGTCGTTAAGTTTGTCTTCACGAGTCGAGTGTCATCTATAGGTTTCATATATTTATTTGTAATAATAATAATACTTTTCTCATAAATTAAAAAAAAAATGTTTTTTCGTAACCTCCAACGAGCTTTTTCGTAATATACAAGTGAATTGGAAAAATGTGAAAGAATGCGCATTTACGACGATTTTACGAATACTTTACAAATAAAGGCGGGCAAAGTAACTTTCTCACACCTAAGAAGAAGGGCTATCTTCTTACAAAGTAAGTTTAAACATAAGAAGGAGCCCGGCTATCTTCTTACAAAGTAAGTTTAAACATAAGAAGGAGGGCTATCTTCTTACAAAGTACCTAAGTTTAAACATAAGAAGGAGGGCTATCTTCTTACAAAGTAAGTTTAAACATAAGAAGGAGGGCTATCTTCTTACAAAGTACCTAAGTTTAAACATAAGAAGGAGGGCTATCTTCTTACAAAGTAAGCTTAAACATAAGAAGGAGGGCTATCATTTTACAAAGTAAGATTAAACGTAAAAAGAGGGTTACCTTCTTACGCAGTCGGGTAAAAGTAATGAACTTTATCTAGACGGGACGTTCAGTTCCTTACTCTATTCAAATACAAAACACAAAAACATGCGATTTTTTTTGTTTCGGTCCCAGGCTTTCATACGCGAGTCTCTTTTATTGAGCCGTCCAAATAGGCAGTCGAAAAGGCAAGATATTCAATGAGACATGATGACTTGAATATGCACTTGTGGGCAGGAAACTCGGTGTCGAATTTACTATTCAAGGCAGGCAGGCGAGAGTTTTTGTCGGGGGGTTCTGCGTGATATTTAATTATATTTGTATTAATCGCATCATATTTAATTTTTAACCGATTTCCAAAAAGAAGGTAAACGTTTGTATGGGACCACCTCTGGGGTACCATACAAAAAAGAATCATCAAAACCAATTCATAATTGGCGAAGTAATCGCTGAACAAACATACAAAAAAATAATCATTGAGTACCTTCTTTCCTGAAATCGGTTAAAAATACTAGTGATATTTAATAATAGGTAGCTCAGTAACATTCCCAGCGATACCCATAAGAAAGGAACTCTAAATTACCAGCAGACAAAAGCTGTAAAAATCAGGGAGCCATAGAAATATTTTGGTTGAAAAAACTCAAAGGGAATTTTAAGGTTATTCAGAGATTAATACGATCTCTTGTTACCTTTTCTTTATCAACAAGTTAAACATTTGACCAGTGCTCACAAATTGAAACAATCGAGTTCTATCAATATAATCATATATTTTAGTAGCTTTATTTAGTAATTGGATTATACTTGAATACTAGGAAGACTTGTGGCGGGAAGATGCAAGCCGCTTCCAATCGGTCTTTTTGGAAATCCATGGGGGAGTCCTATGTCCAGCAGTGGACTTCTTATGGCTGAGATGATGATGATGATGATGACTATTGCTGTCCACGATGGAGCACGCTTATTTAAAAATATAAGTTAAGAAAACTCAAAGAAAACGGCTGTAGGCACCGATCCTAATGAAACATAGCTAAGAAAACTCTCGATGAACAAACCAACAACTCTCAACTCAACTCAACTCTCTTCCAAACTAAAACAATCTAGATCAAAATCGGTCCACCCGTTTGAGAGCTACGATGCCACAGATAGACACAGATACACAGATACACAAATACATATATAAAAAGATACACACATAAACTTATGAAAAATAAACACCCCTCTTTTCGGATCGGGGATTTAAAAAATCCAATTCGTCGCCATTTAAAGACACCCAGGTTTTGTCTATCAGAGCAGATAAGGAAGTACATTCCACATGTGTTGCAGTACGCTATTTTATATATTTTAGAAAAGAAAATATTTTTGAAGAGACAGCGATTTAAAGAAGCCTAGATTATAACAAGGAATACCCATTCCGTAACTGTATTCCACATTTTTGTGGTACGCAGTATCTAATCGAGGTAGTATGGGAGGCCATAAGCCTCCCCGTCACTGCGACCTTTTCGGATCTATCGTAACACGCGGTATGCTATACTTCCTAATAGTAGAATGTTTATACATATATCATTTGATTGCTCCAATATGAAAAATAAAAAAAGATTAATTTAATTTCAAAATTGGAATCCACATCAGCCAGCGTGGGAACCGATCTCCCGTTGTGTTCTAACGAGTGCCAATTGAACCAGGCTACCCATCAGCATGCGATATTGATAAGGGATACTATTATGCGATGACCGGTCGATCACGCGAACAGTACAGGGCTGTCACGCAAAGGGAAAAGAATCCTTTTTTTTATTTTTATTCGATCATTAGGGGGCCAAACGGGCTCTGGCAGCCCCGGCTGGTCGCTGCGACCTTTCCAGATCTATTGTGACAAAAAAAATACCTTACATATTTTTCCAGTTATTTTGTTTTAAAAACCGGAGTACTGGACCGATTTTGATAAAATTCATATGACACCACTTCTGAAGAATATCTACCAAATAAAAAAGAAATATACAATCAAATCATAATTGGCGAAGTAATCGCGTAACATACATGTAAAAAAATACAGTCGAATTGAGAACCTCCAACTTTTTTTTAGAAGTCGGTTAAAAAGAAAAAAAATGTGTGTCAACGTTGCCTTGATAAAGTTTTCACTTCTATCGTGTGGTACCAAGGCGATTTTAATAAAATGAAATAGCAGTGACGCGTAGACTATATTATCTCTCACGCTCTCTTAGTTTACTAGAGCCGACTTTACCCGAACAAGCGTTACATAGCCGAGTGTGACGGGTCTCATTCAGTACCCCACAATATTCAACGCCGCTAAAGAAATTTTCACTTCAAAAATATTCCAGCTACATTTGACACAATATGTATGGTATGGTATATGGCATGTTCCTAACGAATTATGGCACAATTTACACAAAAGAAAGGTGTCTATCCAGCATTATTCGGAGCACACCCTATTCCGTTTTTGATTAGGTACATCATTTTTGATGTAATATATAAAATCAATTCGTTTTATTTTTTTCTTTGTTTACGATAATTTGGCCACAGATACTCGATGATGTTTATTGTTAAAAAAAAAATGTCCTCTAAAATATACTAACAAGCGGTAGTAGATTTGATCATTAATTACGTGGCTCGCGTTTAGTCGACAACTAAACTGTTTGCTGCTTGTTCCGTTATTTCCCTTATGCATACTTGCCACCCCTACTAGCTAGTGCCCGCAGTCACGCCACGCGTGCGTCCCGTCAGGTGTCGCTTCACATGTGACATTCGAGGTGACGCGCCGCAACGGGTTAAACGCACATCGCTTAAGGCGAGGCTTGTCCAGAAATTTAGGTATTTTACGCTACCTCAGTTTACGGCATAGTTCCGCGTTTTATGAGAGCGCGAAGTCCGCACAAAACGTGGCGTACGTTTAGTGCGATACCGATCCGCCGCGCGCCGTACCGCGCGCGAGTCTCGCCGCGCCGCGCGCGACTCGTCTGAGCCACATCTTCATTACATTGTAGTGGCAAGTAAGTTGTGATATACTGATATCAATCTATAAGCTTATTTCTTGAAAATCTATGAAATAATAATTTACTACTCGTACTCGTTCATTTTTCCGGGATAAAAGCCTAAGTATGTAATATTATGTGGGTATATCTATCTCCATTCAACAACCAACTCACTAACTCACATAAAACACAAAATTATCACATTTATAAAATAATAGCTATGCTCCTGCGGTGTAACCTGCGTAGTGATGAAAAACGATGATGATTATGATAAAATATAGCCTTTGTCCTTCTCCAGGTCTTGAAGAATCTCCTGTCCAAATTTCATAAATATTGGTTAGAATTACATATTACAGGTCAAATATATCACGTAAATATCTTTGACAATAATGTAAAGGTCTATACAGGATGTTAGGTAATAAACACAAGCAGACACAACAAGGTTAATTAGGGTTCCGTACCCAAAGGGTAAAAACGGGACCCTATTACTAAGACTTCGCTGTCTGTCTGTCTGTCTGTCTGTCTGTCTCCAGGCTGTATCTCATAAACCGTGATAGCTAGAAAGCTGAAATTTTCACAAATGATGTATTTTTGTTGCCGCTATAACAACAAATACTAAAAATTAAAAAAAAAATATATATTAAGGGGGGTCCCCATACAATAAACGTGTTTTTTTCGTATTTTTTTGCTCAATATTAAAAACGGTAGCAGGTAGACGCTTCAAATTTTCACAGAATATTTACTTGTATATTACCTTTCAAAATAAATAATTAAATAACAATAAAGTAAATATTAAAGGGGGGCTCCCATACAACAAACGTAATTTTTAAGCAATTTTTACTCGATCTTAATTAACAGGTAGAAACTTGAATATTTGTAAGTAAATATTTAGAAATATATTAACTATAAAAATAAATACCTAATCTAATACATAAAACTCACAAAATGAAAATAATCCGTGCATTTAAACGCGGTGCGAGCGCCGTGCCGCGGTGTGGTGGTGGCGCGAGCGCGAGGCGGTTGCTAAGCAACGGCCGCGCGGGTAGCGGGGGAGGTAACATCACGGAGCTAGCCATAGCCGCGCGTATTCGCGTGAGCGTCGTCATGCTGCCCGGATGTGTATCGAAACCTACCCATAAGTTTGCAATTTACTACTTGGAATTTCGTTGATTTCTCGTTATTTTATACGATTTT
Source organism: Lycia hirtaria (assembly GCA_947563715.1). Classification (NCBI taxonomy): domain Eukaryota; kingdom Metazoa; phylum Arthropoda; class Insecta; order Lepidoptera; family Geometridae; genus Lycia; species Lycia hirtaria. The sequence goes on from OX387386.1 coordinate 20,299,370, forward strand.
CTATTATAGATGATAGTACGGAACCGTTCGTGCGCGAGTCCGAGTCGCACTTGGCCGATTTTTTTATAATTATATTGCAATACCATTAGTTAACTGACTTCCAAAAAGAAGGAGGTTTTCAATTTGACTATGTTTTTTGTATGTTTGTTCACCGATTACTCCACCAATTGTGAATCGATTTTGAAGATTATTTTTTCTTTGGTAAGTGATTTCAGAAGTGGTCCCATATAAATTTTATCAATATCGGTCTAGTACTTTGGATTTTTATAACAAAATAACTTACAATTATTGTAGGTTTTAAAAAGATCCTGAGAGAGTTTACTACAAATAATATAAATAATCAGTTGTCTATTTTGTTTGTTTATTGATTAACAGATTTACAGATTTACAGATTTGCAGATTTACATATTTACATATTTACAGATTTACATATTTACAGAGTTACAAATTTAGAATCCGGAGTGTAACGAGGGATTCAATCTCACCCAAGACAAAAACACCTTTATCCCCGAAGTGCATAATCTACTTTTTACACCTAATGCGTGATTATAGAAAGAAATGGGTTTGAATCTACATTATTTAACAAAACAGAGCGCTTTGTTGTTATTTTTAACGTACTTACAGCCTTGAAAAATTTCAGCATACGCTACCTGAACGAATTTTCTTTGATTCACATTATTATACCTACATTATGTAACAGAACGTCGCAATCGCAATTAAAATAGAGTTTTTCTAGGCAAACGCGCTCCATCGTAGACCGTAAACGTCGTTCAAAACTAGCGGGATCGGTGGTCAAGCTAAAGTTTCCCATAATAAAAATATAAAAAACAACCGTAGTACAATATCAAAAAATTAACAGATCTTTCAGTTGTAGCATATTTCATCTTCTTTGGTTGCAGTATTCGTGCCTGTTTTATTTCTTTTTTATGTTCTATTCTCACAACTCACATGTCGATGTTATTACTCTCACATGGTGGAGTACGGGACAGATTATGCGAGTTTTCATTGACGGTCGTTCTGTAATATCAAAGTAAACGTTGTAGCAACCACACATTTTATCATTACAACGAGGCTAATGCACATATGTTATATTTTAATTATACAAACAGGTGCATTATAATTTATTTTACTTTTTTGCGTGAGGTTTTCACATAAATTGCTGGTCTACCTACCAATTCATACAAATTTGCAGTTACAAAAATATATGTGCATAAACCTCATTTTTTGTAAAATAAATAAGGTTGTAGTGCTCACTCAATCCTAGAAGTATTCAAATCAACTGGCTCTAATGTTATCAAAGACTCGTTGATTACTTCAAGATGCTTCTTTGATCTGCAATATACAAGAATAATGCTAAAAAGGTCGATCACTGATAAATGTACCTAACTAACCTAACCTAACGTAACACCCTGTATTTGTGGTGGAAATATAAATGTTATGAAACTACCTATCTAAAATATTTTATACTCAAATACGTAATATATGTATACGTAAAATCGCTGTAAAAAGTTGAAGTGTGTATTTTTTATTCCAGTAAAATTACTTATTTCTTATTTATCACGAAGAAGTTCTAGGTTATGAAAAAAAATTTTATTTTATTTTTGCAAGAGTACAAAAAATGCGTTACAAAAAATATAATATAGCATATGATATTCAGGGAGTAAATACGAATCTAACGACACCTAGCACATCAAAATCGGTCATGCTGTTTAGGCTGTAGGAGGTAATCTAAAAATATGCATAGTACATACATAGATATACACCCACATACACCCTTACATACATAAATACAAACATACATATACTCGATAAACAACCCTCCTTACGCAATCGGGTAAAAATTACCTACATACGCGCGGCGCGGGCGGCGCGCGACAGACGGCGGTATACCTATATAGGTACTCTCAAAGTCTGTGACGCGTTCAAAGATGCCGCGCCATATGCCGCCTGCCGCGACCGCGGTGTATTTTTACCGGACAGTGCAAAAAGGTGGGTTATGTTTTTCAAATGTATGAATCATATAAGATTATAAAAGCGAAATTGTCTGTCGTCTGTCTCTCTGTCTGTTTGTTACCTAAACGGCTAAACGGCTGAACCAATAATTATGAAATTTGGAACAGAAATTCTTTAGGACCTGGAGAAAGACAGAATATATATATATATTATTATCACCATTTTTCATCACTACGCGGGTGAAACCGCGGGATGCAGCTAGCATGTGTATGTATGTTTATGTATACATTTATTTTTTATGAGCCCTGTTTGTACAAACTGTCCCACTGCTGGGCGCGGGCCATCTTCTCATTATAAGAAGGGTAAGGCCATAATCTACCACGCTGGCCAAATGCGGGTTGGCAGACTTCACACATCTTTCGTAACTGTAATTTGAACATCAGGTAAGAGTAAGTACATTTTCTTTATACGAGTATGAATAGAACTCATAGGTTTATGAACTGCGAGTGCGAGTGATCTATATAAATACTTACATGTATATTTCTAGGAAATAATAACTTGCAACTGGGTATTTACCTTTTTCGGGATCGCATCATTTCTATATGAGCCAAAATTTTGCGCTTACGCGTTCGCTTATTTTTTGGTTTCTTTGTTCTATGATTTCCCATAGTAATTTGTTTTATTTGGCGCGCGATGCAATCCGACACAGTACCGTCGCTGACAGTGGTCACCGACAGACTGGCGCGGGTGAACAGCTGAAGCAAGGCGGCGGGACGGTTGCTCGCGAGCAAACTTATTGTAAAATAAATTACTATAAAATAATGCACTAAACGTATCAAAAATGTAATTCTAGAGAACACTAAAAAAATGTAATAGCTACTTAACATGGTAAATTTGGTTTTGATGGCTTTAAACACTTTAGAGATAAATGGGAAAAATAAATAAAATGGCATATTTTTCAAAAAATAAAGCTATCGAGATTTTTTTCAGCAATCGTGTTTTTGTTTCTAGCGAAACCTAGCCAACAGATCGAAATTTTACATACAAAAAATTTGAGCTCGAACTAATAATACAAGTATTTTTTGTAAATTTTCAAAAAGCTTTGTTTTACTGCTTTTGCGGACTAGCCGGGCCTTAAGGGAACATGCATTCATTTATAATAGTTTTAATTGACAACATAAAATATTAAAATGTAATATACAAAAAAAAACGGTCAATAAACTTCCGAGATATAAACATTTAGATTTAAAGTTTTAACTTGAAACATGACGTCATCATTTGCAATCGTTGCTCTCTGTCTAACATAAAATTAGAATGCTTGTAACTTTCTTATTTTTGAAGGTTTTTTAACCAACTTCCAAAAAGAAAAGGTTATCAATTCGGTTTGTATGTTTTTTTTTGTATGTTTGTTCACCGATTACTCAACCAATTGTTTGTTGATTTTGAGGATTATTTTTGTGTTTGGTAGATCATACTTCAGAGGTGGTCCCATAATTATTTTAGAAATGTTGCTTTCCTATTTTCGGAATAATCTCTACAAAAATAGAAATACTTTATTGGATTCCTGAGTGGAGTACGTCAGATTATAGAATCGCAGAGTACCACTGACACGTTTTTCTTTGCAAAGGTGTCAAATGCTAGGGATTATCGTATAACATCTGCAAATTTTCTAATCTTCAAAGACGAAGCATTTGACATTCAATGACAAATCTCATTCGTGACAAAAAAAAACGAACGGGTGACGAGAGGTCTCTTTAAAAAGTTTACAGCCGTGAAGGATTTAGTAAAAGTAAAACCTTCTTACTCCAATAAGGTGAAAATAGAGATACTTCAACGATTGAGCGTTTTGTTTAATTTAATTATTACCCGACAGAGCATGATGATATGAACTTTATCTATCCTATCCTTTATCTATCTATCCTTTCTGAATGAAGTCGGTTATTTCAGTTTTTTAAACTATAAAATTATATGAAATTAAATTCAATAATTTTGTGACTGATATTATATTTTTAATTTTTTTAAGGTTTGGAGCGAGGAACGCTGTGAGGTCTTAAATTTCGCGCAGTGATTAATCTACCCAATTCATTCATACTCTTGCGTCAATTCATTACATACTTGCTGTTAGGAAAATATATTATTTTTATGCAAAACGATCTTCACGCAGACATCGCTCACGGTATCGGCATCGCAGATCTGTGTTGAGGCTGACATTTTATTAATTTGATAAAGTAAGTTCGTATAGACTGAGGGGCCAGCCCTATTGTCAGAGTTATTAAGCCGCCGAAAGGCCTCTGACCTGGCTTGACGATTGCTGAACAACCGGGACCTACAATTTAACGTGTCATCCGACCCACGGTAGCGCTCAGAAAGAAATGCCACTCACGGTCACCCATCCGAAGACTGACCGGTCCGTCCGTTGCTTAACTTTGGTGATCGTTCGGGAACACCTAGTCAAGCTACGCCACGAGCGCTACGCTTAATTTGATGACCGGGTCCCATGCAGGTGGTACTTGCTAACCATCTTCTCTATTAAAGTTCGGGTAAGTATTTCGTGACATTCTTGGTACATAACGCGTCGCTCTAGCCAAGACTTGAGAATTATCAAAACGGATGTAGTGGTTAGGCTCGTCTAGTTCATGCTCACAGACCTATCGCAGCTTCTGTTTTTCATATCCGCAATATGTTCCTTCACCCGAGACCCGATGCTTCTCTTTGTCTGCCCAATAGAGATTGCAGAGAGGGCCCGGATTGATGTAGGTAGGTACATGCTCTAAAGATGTAACACCAAGTAAGCAAATTGCATATTTTGAAGTCGGTTTTTAAGTTTTTTAATTATCGTACTAATAATTTGTCAAAATCATTTTTATGTTAAAAAACCGGACAAGTGCAAGTCAGACTCGCCCATCAAGGGTTCCGTACAAACTACTTAGTACATAAAAGGGGAAAATTATATATATTTTTTAATATTTTCCTTCATAAACCGAAAAATATACGTAAAAATATTTGAAATACTGTTTTAGCTTGTGCTAATAAAGCTCTTTCATATGATACCCCACATCTTGGACCACATATTTGGACCCTCGTTCCTTGCATAAAACCCTATTTTTTGTGATTAACGTAAAAAATTACAGTTTTCGGATTTTTTCCTTTATAGTTTAGGCAATGTTTTATGCCAAATTTCATAGTTATAGACCAACGGGAAGTACCCCATAGGTTTTGATTCCCTTGCGAGTGTCGAAATATGCGTTTTTCCAACATATTCGGCTGTAACTTTTTTTTATGAAAACTGAGAAGTTTGATTTTCTTTCTGCAGAGACAAGAGACTATGGATATGCGTATATGGTTTAATTTCAAATCGATACCTTCACGCGTTCCCGAGATACAGGTCTTGACACCCGGACAGACGGAAAACAAAGTGGTACGGAACCCTAAAAAATATTTTTTTTGTAAAAAAAATGTAATATTGCTTTCTAGTGCGGTTTTTAAAAATTGTTTTTATGAGCACATTCAGTGATTTTATATCATCAATTATTCTTTTATATATTCTGATATGAGCGAGCGAGACGGACGATGTTCGAACAACATACTCTTAACGGTATTTAAATGTCCAATGGACGCAAGCCGCTTCCAATCGGTCTTTTTGAAAATCAATAGGGCAGGCATTATATCCAGTAATGGATTTCTTTTGACAGATGATGATGATGAGGATCTGTACGATATTTTAAAATAAAAGACATATCCGTTTGATATTCAGTTAGCTTTATTCAGTAGGATTACAGTGATATAAGTTTTATATATAGTTTTCATACAAATTTTAGGAGAAATCTAGGTTTTAATAGCGCGCGGAAAAAAAATCGCGGTGGGCTCCGCGCGCATTTTACAAGGCCAAAAAAACGCATCCGAAGGGTTATAGTAGATGTACTTGTTTTAAATTTTGTCTGTGTGAAAACCAATTACTATTGTTCGGCGCTTGTCCAAAATTATAAAACTATTCACTCCTCATTTGATGATCAACATAATGAATACTGATGGTGACGTAATAATAAAAAGGTGGCTAATTGAAATGAGAACTCTCATTTAGACAACGAGGGGATGATACGCGGCTCTCGTGAGAGCGGACAGATGCGCCCTCGTGGGAACTCTGCTATAGACCCACACGTCATCGCTAATTGGCCGACTGATAACGCTTTTTGCTACGTTGATGTGTCTTTATTACCCTACTGCACAAATACAAATACAAATATCTTTATTAACAAACCATTTGCGCGAATACAAAACACTATGAACCCCGCACTAGGAAAACCAGTATCGCGGGCGTCCAAGGAGGTTTATGTTTTTAAAATGTGTTTATGTCTGTATGTATATAGGTATTTAAGTATGTTTCTATTATATCCTCCTACTTAACAATCTGATCGATGTAGATGTGTGAGATGTCGCAAAATTTGTCTTCACTCCCTGACTTTTTCGTAATAAATAAATGTGATTTTACTATAATTATTCTAAAAGATGCGCATTTATAACATTTCACAGCGATTTAATGCATACTTTCTCAAAAAAATTACACTCAACATCGTATCAAGCGTAACGATATCGTAAGTTAAAAACCACTTTTCTGCAGTCGATAATTTTGTTCTTCTTTTAATATAGATACTTGTATGTGTCATTTTCAATTCTGTAAGAATATTTTTAAGCTAGACGATTTGATCACAGCACAGCCGAGGCGGCGACGTTGTAATATTTATTAGGGTTCCGTAGTAACTACGAGAATCATCGGTCGGTATAATACATAGTGAAGTGTGAAACCTTCTCTAGGCGCGCTGAGCACTTAACTTTGTGGGCCTTGAAAGAGACTGAGCCGTCACGCTCTGCTATGTAACGCTCGTACAGGTAAAGTCAGCTCGAGTCGAATAAGGGAGCGAAAGAGATATAGTCAATACGCCACTGTAAATTTTTACTTCTGTCGTGTGGTCTTAAGCACACTTTTTTTTTATCAGCCCTGTCTGTACAAAGTGTTGTCCCACTGCTGGGCGCGGGCCATCTTCTCATTGTGAGAAGGTTAAGGCCAAAGTCTACCACGCATATATTTTTTTTAATAATCCTCTTATCTAAACAAGCACAAGTATGCATAAGTTTAGAAAACTCAAAAACCCCCGACAAAAAAAGCTGAACCGATTTTGACAAAACATAGCTAAGAATACGATCCATGAAATCTTCTTTCAAACAAAAAAAAAACTAGATCGAAATCGGTCTATCCGTTTGAGAGCTACGATGACACACATACGCACAGATATACAGGGTGTTATAAATTTGACGAGTGTCAAACTTATAACACCCCACTTTTTTGCTAGGGGGTTGAAAATCAGTTCTCACTCTTATGATATTTCAGTAATTTTATGTGTTCAAATAATATGTTGTGATGCGTGAGAGAGACAGCTGCATGCTTTGAGCCTGTGGAATGCTCTTCTTCTTTCGTACAAACAAGGTAAAACGAGCGATTGTTCATGATAAAAATGTATTGGTATATCATAAGTCTAAGATGTTATGACTTGCATTGCATGCTACATTTTAGATATTATCATCTTATCTTTTCATCGGTTGAAACAGGCTAGACTAGACACAGAGCTCTAGTTTTGAAACCAAAAATCTACGTAGAGGTCGGATAAATAAATAAATAAATAAATTTATTTATTTTGATACAATAGATATGTAATTACTAAACTACTAAATATACAATAAATATAATAAACTACGGATACTAAAGTTTCACTTCGTTTTCAGATTATTTCTTATCATTTTTTTATTTTTTTTTTATTAACCTATGCTGTCCCAATATTTAATTGATAATAAATTAATTTGATACTGTATTAATATTGATAGGATAATGTGTAGAAATCTCAGAGTATAACCAGCTGGTACAGGTAAACGTGTTTTAGGGCGCCAAGATACAGGCCTAGCCTAGTGTGGACCCCATTGCTATATTCTATCTTGTATTGCTAATCAGTAATCAGTATTATGACCTTTTTTTAGTTAGAAATTAAGCTTTTTTGGTAAATAAATTATTATTATTATAATTTTTGTTAATATTTATCCGTCAATACTTACTGGACGATGGTATTGCGGGCAAGTCCATGTTATTGTGCCGCTGGTCGCATCTGAAAAGAAACGTAGTATAATAACTGAACACAAGTATAAGTGTAGAAAACTCAAAAAACACCGCCAAAAAACGGTTGAACCGATTTTGATGGAACATAGCTGAGAACACATCACTCCCGACTAATTCACCTTTCGAACAAAAACAAACAAAATCAAAATCGGTTCATCCGTTCGGGAGCTACGATGCCACAGACAGACACACACACAGACACGCCAAACTTATAACACCCCGTCGTTTTTGCGTCGGGTGTTAAAAATACAATAGGTAAGCAAGTACATATATTTCATAAGTTGCAATTGGCTTATAAAAGGAATGGAACGCAAAGAAAGAGCCATGAAGCATAAATTTCTAGACTACGTCTGTAAAAATTAAGAGGCAGTATAAATTAGCATCTATTAATTATATTTTAGGGAAATTCTGTTAATGTGACCAAACACACCATTTTTCACGCTAACTGGCATATACATTCTGGAAATTTCAGTTTTTGTAAGATAAAATAAAGACCTATTCAAAAACAGGTCGATTTTGTGAATGAGAAATTGCACCATGAGAGGTAATGATTATCTTATCTTATTTTTATAAACCCTGAACGAATTGTGTAATCTATGTATAAGTATAGAAAACTCAAAAACCCCCACCAAAAAAAAAAACGAAAGCCGATTTTTCATCGAGATTATCTTAACCTATGTTTCATACTACACTCTTGATGACCAAACACCAAAAACCCAAAAAAAAAAAAGAACAAAATTGGTCCATCCGTTTGAAAGCATTCGATGGCAAGTTTCGATGGCACAGACAGATATACAGATACATACATAGGGTCTAAAGAATAAAAATAAGGTTAAAAATAACACAAACTTCAGAAATTCGCAAACAGCAGCAGCACACTTTGAAACTCAACACAGTGGCATTAAAACATAAAACAAAATGTAGGCACAAGCTTATTAATACCCTTCCATATAACACAAAACCCTCTATATCGCGCAATCGGGTAATAAACAGATAATGGCAAAAGAAAAATAACAACGTCTACAGGCGTTGTTATTTTTCTCGATATACGTAAATAATTGTAATGAAACAAGTAACGGATTTATCGCGTATATTTACATAATTGTATGATCTGACGTTTCGAACAGTTTGCAGCGTCTCGTAATCACACGTGTGGCTAGATGTGTGTGTGTGTGTGTGAGAGAGAGAGAGAGAGACATGTGAACTAAATATGTAAATAAGTTTTATTAAATAACCAAATGGAGAGACTATATTACTTATCATAAAGATAGAGGACAAAAACTGGATGAGATCAGCGTAGGATCAGAAAGAATGGTTTCATAAAGAAAATACCTATGTCTACGTACCAGTAGACCAATAAACGCAGAAATTATGATTATTAATTAACACTCTTAATAGCTGCTAAAACGATTTAGGTATATTGAAATATACACTTTCTTATATTGACCACCAACACGCCTGTTGGAAAGCGATAATGTGGTCGAAGATGAAGCACGCACATCTAGAAGATATCTACCTGTTCACTCTGACCTTCAAAAACCTAAACTGAATCTCTCAGTGAACAAAGAAGCCGACAATTATTCCGTTCCTTCCTTACGGATTAAGAACGTAGAATTAAACCGTTTGGTTCCATCCATAGAAAAATAATAAATACATACATACATTGTGAAAATTGTGAAGTAGCGTGCGACCCGACGGAGACTCAAGTACCATCGAACACCGCAAAGAACAAGAAATAATCGACCAATTCGCAACAAATGTTAGAATAATTCTGTATTGTGCCCCGCGACATCTTCTCTGCCACAAAGCTGAGTGGCGCTCCTGTTTTGTTCATTATTTGTATTGTTCTTCAGTCCTGAATGAATTGTTCGCCAATAAAGAGCATTTCATCGAGGGCCGTCGAGTGGCCACCGTTTAAATCGTTCAAAATAGTTTCAATTTTGCGTGTGAACCATTGAGCGCTCGCAAAATGTGACTGTTCCTAGTTTATTTATGATTTTATTTTATACATTTACTATATTCTAATCTGATATAAAAAAAAAAACTTTGATATACGTGATAAATGTTATAATTATGATATCCTCCATAACTACTTTGCTACCTTTACTAATTTATTTTTAACCGACTTCCAAAAAGAATTTCTCAATTCGACTGTACATTTTTTTTGTATATTTGTTCAGTAATTACTTCGCCAATTATTTATGAATTGTTTTCTATGATTCATTTTGTTTGGTATGTAATACCTCAGAGGTGGTCTAATATATATTTTATCTAAATCGATTCAGTACTTTGGTTTTTATAACAAAATAAACGAAAAAATATCGTCCAAGTAAACGAATTGCGTATTTTGAGGTTCTTTCAGTTTTTTAAACTGTAATATTTAATATTTTATTGTATTTTGAGAAAATTTCGCTTACAAAAACAAAAGATGGAAAAGCGGAAAAATACTTGTCCTTCCCGACCATAAGAATTGTAGAAAGGAGATAAATAAAAATTAACTAGTCCTGTAGAACTAGTGAAACTGCGAGATCTAGTAAAAGTTATAAAAACGACGCGACAAAAACATCAAAAGCGCCACAAAATAACAATTATTTTACGAAATCAAGATAAAAGTTTCAACAAACAATTAACTTCACTTCCAATTCAAAACACCCATTTCGCAGAAAAGTAACAACAATAGAAAACAACATTATTGTCTTGTTTACGCAAAAACAAGTACAAAAATGCTTGTTAAACTGTCGAAAATGTACAGTAGCATTTCATTTTGTCGGCGGCATAGACGCAAAAATTGCATGTTTTTTTGAGTTATAATTATCGATTCGCCAAACAGATAATCATTTACTGGGATAATCCTCGTAACAAAGGGCCGGATGAGGCTCAGCTCTAAATACAAGGCCCGGTGCACCTCTCATGGACACTCACAAAAGAGGCGCGGTATTAACAACGCGAAGTCGGTAGCTTCTTGCTTTACAAATTGAAGTCATACAAAAACGTCTCTAATACATTTTTGGGACTACTTCGGCTGTTAGTAGTTTATTAAGGGGAACTGTGAACGCGCAATTGTAGATAAGTGAGCGTATTATTTTCGTACAACTAGGGAAAACAGATTCGTGCCAAAGGCTCGAATTTTGAAATAGTTTTGTTTTGGCTTTCGAAAGCCCGCCAAAATCAGATTCTCTTTACATAATTATAATAAGCGCTATTAGACTTATATTTTTTTTTATTAAAAAACATTCTACGTATTAATATCGCGTATAATTCAGACATCTTGCAAAGAAACACTAGTTTTGAAAAAATACATAAAAACTAAATACACCCCGCGGTTTCACACGCGAATAGATGTAAAACAGAAGTATGATCTACATAAATGTTCATCTCAACAACGAAAAGTAACAGACAGAAACACCGGCTTACTTTTACTATTAAAATATTATTTGGAATTAAGACACACGAATTCGACTTTTCATCATGATCATCATCATCTCAGCCATAAGAAGTCCACTGCTGGACATAGACTGAATTCGTTTTTTGTATGTGCAAAATGACCGCTCAATTATACTCTTAACTAGTTTGAGTGCGCGACTTGCGGATAACTTTTTTTTACGTATTTGTAGTGACGTTTTCATGCAGCTGTTAAAAGATATTTAGTGAGCTTTAGGAATATTACGCGTGTTTAATTTCGATGCGGTAAAAATACGTACAACTGCGACACTTGGCATCATGTTACTTACAAAACTTTACAAATAAACTCTCTAAGTTAGATTTAAAAACATTAAAAACGTTAACATAAAAGTATAGTGCGGAACGCACCTTCTCTGTATAGATTGTGAAGTACTGGCTACATACATTTAAATCTATTTTTTAAGTAATAAGGTATGTTTCTTTTATTTTGCCTTTTTATTATGTTAAAAGAGTGGGTTTAAAATATTTACAACACGTTTTTTACGTTTTTTGTCATTTTAAAAGAAAAAAGTGCTTTTACTTACATATCAGCTTCAACGACTACCACTTCTTCCACTACTAAAATTTGTATAAAAAAATGAAACCGACTTCAAAACAATTTAGGCTTAAGATATTTTATTTCGTATCGAATATAGATTCACTTAACATTAAATAAACTAGTTATAATAATATTGTAGCACAATAGGCGACAGGCAAGCAGGCAGGTATGTATGGAAAATAGCATACGTAACAAATAACTCGTCACTTATTTCATACCCGTACGTTATTTTTACAAGTTGATATCTATAGTTGTGTATTTTCATTTGATTTTGTTGGATTTTGGATGAAATTAGAGCGATTTATCATTTATTTTATTTAGTTTTACTTAATAAAAAATATTTAAGATTTCTTTTGAAGAGTGAAAAGTGATTGTATGTCTTTTATATGTTTTGGTAGCTTATTGTAGATTTGAGCTCTTTTTCATATTCAATTTTTTTTTTACCTAAGTTACTGGTAACACAAAATTTCACTGGTCAAGTTCATTTAATTTTAAAACACACTTCACTACTATTGTAACGTTTAATTTTTGGGTTATAAAGTATTCCATATCCTTTTACATAGCGTGAGTGATAAACCTACTTTGACGTCTATGTACCTGTAGTATGAATAAACGAATATGAATGCCAAATTTCGTTCAAATCCGCCCATTAGTTTGAATAGAGTCGTTGAATCGTTCATATTTAGAAATTTAAAAGTCCATATCTTGAAAAGTACTGAACCGATTTTGATAAAACTTACCATACCTAAGTTGGGATGTATTTTATTTAAAAAAAAAAGTTTTTTTAAATACGCATTCTAGTTTCTGCGTAATACGTGGGCAAACATACAAATATACATACATTTATAAAATTTGGCACACATGTTTTGAAGCTGGTATAGACTAAGAATACAAAAACTGTGCAGTTCTGACAATATTACATATATATAGATCGAATTAATAACCTCCTCTTTTTTTAAATTCTTGGTTAAAAAATTTAACGCTTAACATGCCAATGTGTTAATATCTATAATTAACTTGCCTATGATTTTGATTTATCTAATAAGTGCTGCAACCAGCATCCATTAGATTAGTCTAAATCATAGGTAAAATCATATGATGTTGAATTTCAAAATCACATCAAAATAATAAGATTTTTACAAAGTCATAGGTAAGGTTCTTGCGGCGCGGAAAACTTGGAGAGGTATGTACTGGTACGTACCTACTATTTTAATTTAAGGTCATAGCGAAAACATTTATGTCTGTGTTTCTAAGCCACGGTAACACGACCTTATTGCCGGTACTTCATCATCATCATCATCATCTCAGCCATAAGAAGTCCACTGCTGGACATAGGCCTCCCCCATGGATTTCCAAAAAGACCGATTGGAAGCGGCTTGCATCCAGCGTCTTTCCGCCACTTGCATGAGGTACTTGCCGGTGCTTGACCTACCGGAAATAAAGCTTACTGACGTGCAAATAGCATTTTACCAATAAGGTATTCGACCCTTATAAGATTAAGGGCCTTACCGAAAAACGTTACTTAACTTTAACCAACGTCTTAAGTTCTCTGTCTTCTTTCCGCAAGTGTCATTACGTGTCAGCCAGAAGTTGACAAAATGTGTTAAGCATTACTAAAGTTAAGTAACGTTTTTCGGAAAGGCAGAATATTTGTATATAGGTACTCTTGTGAAAACATTCTTGAAATATTTTGAACAGAAATTGAACATAGTAACTTACGAATGTTTTTCTCGCGTCGACGACATCGCTGTTCAAGATAACGTACGACTGTGTATAGAAAACATGTCGTTATACGTTTGAATGTAATATTAACTTTCAGTAGCCGTATCCTGATGCCGTTAACGACCGGTTAACGATTTGACAAGTAAGCGAAAATTAGTTTTCCGACGTTAACGCGCACGTTATCGGTTTTAATTCAAAAATTAATTTAACGCCACAGTTTCTTGGAAATGATAATGAATGTAATGTTAAAGCGGGAGATGTACTTTTTTTAATGGTTTCTAAAACTTTCATGTCAAATTTAGTGATTAGCGCATTCGGATCCCAACGCACGGGGTCTGGGTTCGAACAATACGAAATCGAATGTCAGATAAAAGTTTTGTTTCTTCTCGACAGCAAAGCAAATGCTTTACCGACAAACGAATGATGATGACCTACCGATTGTAGTTAGAACTTTTACAATAGTAGCTGTTAAATAGCATAACCACAGGAAATCCACTGCTGGGCTTCCCCTATAGTTTTCAAATTCACTGCCTTCCCCTATAATTTTCAAAAATACAGATAACCATGTCTTTATCCAGCATCTTCCTGATACTTGCATAAAGGTCGTCTACCGTCCTTGCGGCTGGTGTTCCTACACTGCTCTTACTGGTATGTGGTCAGAACTTTTCAGCCCCATTGGTTTTATCAATTCTAGATGCTATTTTATACTATTGTCCAATAAAAAATCCGTACCATGTGTACATAAAACAGTTTTTGTTTAATTTGTTGATATTAATTTCTTAATTGGATTAATTTCAATTCATTATTATCATCTCAGCCACAACAAGTCCACTGCTGGACATAAGCCATCTATGGATTTCCAAAAAGATCAGTTAGAAGTGACTTGCACCCAGCGCATTCCTTCCACTCGTATGAGGTCTTCTGTCCTTGTGACTGGTTATTATTTTCATTTATTTTATTTAAAATATGGTTAGGGCTTGAGCGCTAACTTTCATGACGTAACTTTGGAGTCTACAATGGAGAGCCCTTACAGCTCAATCTATTTGAGTTTTCCAAATAAAGGGTTTTAGTTTCAAAAAAATGGTAAGCCTTGAGCTCTACAATGGAGAGCCCTTACAGCTCAATCTATTTGAGTTTTCCAAATAAAGAGTTTTTGTTCCGAAAAAATGGTTGTTTATGATAGGGAGTGACTGCCAGGGCGTAAAATAGACATGACGATCCGTTTTCGGGTGGTTCACTTCGTCACCCGCATATACTTGACGTGCTTGACTTGAGTAGGATTCAGTAGTTGACAGCTACCTACCGCAATCTGGCTATAAGATTACGATACAACATTTTTATCCGATTGCGTAAGGAGGGTTATGTTTTTCGAGTGTATTTATGTATGAATGTATCTTTCTCTAAGATCACCTACAGCCTTGACCGATTGGCTTGACCGATTTTGATGTGCAAGGTTAGATTTAGCTTCATATGCTATATTTTTTGTAATAATAATAATACATATTCTCGCAAATATAAAATAATGCGTTTTTTTTCGTAACCTTCAACTTTTTCGTAATAAACAAGTGATTTTTACTAGAATTGTTATAAAGAATGCGCGTTTATAATATTTTTACAGTGATTTTACGCACACATTCTCACAAAAAACGTACACTCAACAGCGTATCAAGTGTGACGAAATCGTAAGTTAGACTGCCAAAACTGCTTTTCTGCAGCCGGGTTTTTTTTCTTTTAATATAGAGTACCTGGGCGACCGAGCTCCACTCGGATTTTTTATGACCTAAAATACGAGCAAACCCGGATTCACTAAAAATTAAACCTAGCAAGATCGATTTATCGTCCCCTAATCTACCTTCAAACCAAATTTCATTAAAATCGTTGCAGCCGTTTCCGAGATTCAGATTATATACATATATACACATATATACATGAATTGCTCGTTTAAAGGTATTAGATTAGATATATACATGTTGGATATATTACACATCGAAGAGTAACAGAACGCTACCTAAAATATTGGTTATAAATCTACATTGTGCATGCAGTGTAGGAAGACCAGCTACTAGGTGGATAGACAACCTCAGACAAGTGGCAGGAAGACGCATGCCGTGCGACAACTGGGCTACGGGGCTTTTGGATATCCATGGTGGAACGTTGTGTCAATGACTTCTTGTGACTGAGATTATGATTAAAAAACCATTGCGGTGTGTAGATACTAAATGTAGTGATAAAGCTACAAAAAGCTGCTTTCACTCCTGTAAATTTTCATTAATGTGAGGCTACGGTGTCTGTCTGTCCTTTTTTTGTACGGTAATAGATACAATTCTCAAAATTGGCAAGATTATAGTGTATACTTTGATGTAAATCAACAAATACCTACTAAAAACTGGTCAAATGCGAGAGAAGCTTGCTAAATATTTTTTGAAAAAATGGGAGATTATTGTTTGAGATAAAACCTTGTTGATTCCACAAAAAAGAAACAAAAAATGAAGAGTGAACGTTTCGTTGACAGTTAGTGTCAAATGACAAACTTAAAATAGAGTAAGCGGTAGAGTTAAAATCTCTTTGGATAAAAAATAGGTCTGTATCAACTTATCTGAACTTGATATTGTATATGAACGCCTAGCATTGAGAATATTCTTATTGTAGAAAATATGTGAAATTACAAAGATATATTCTTGGATATAAAGCAAATTTTGTTGAGTAATTAGCTATGGTGTTGTTCATGTTCATTTATTGAATCATGCATAGGAGTACGGAAGGCTCGGTGTGTGAGTGAAACTCTTAATTTGCCGGATTTATTCATTTTATTAGTTGTATATTTTCGTAGAAATTTTGCGCGAATCATTTTTATTTATTAAGCACTTTCATATACTTATTACTATTGTTTACCGCAAATGTTTATTTAAGAAACCAATCACAACATGATTTTGTTTAAACAAAGTCATGTTTTGATTGGTTTCGCAAAAGCACGATGTCACATAGCGCTAGCAACAATTCACTAAATGATCATTTTATGATTTATGTACTGCAATTAATTTATTGTATTCTTAATTTTTATTGATATTAAAGAGTCATATTAAAGTAATGTTTAAATCGTTCAGAGTTCTTTCGTTTTGAGTCGAAAGCAATCTTTCAAAATTATGTCGTATGTAAGTACGTAAGTACATAAAAATAATATGAAGTAAAAGACATGAAACAGAAACAAAAGAATAACTGACGTAACTACATACATAAAAACTCAAATAAAGAATGCAATTAATTTATAATATTAAGTACATAATATGTAGATACCTCATTATTCAATTCAATTAAAATTTACATTCGCTTGTAGGTTAGAAAGCAGAAAAGCTGAAAGCTAAAGCAAGTGCTATAATTTCTTTGTAGGTACAAGATTTTTATTTGTTTTACAAAAATATTGCTAAGCTCACATTGCTATGTACATTACCAATTTATTTGTATTATGTGCTCGCAATTTATAATCAGTACAATAGAAGAAAATTCTAGCAAAAATTTTCGGTATTTTTTTTACTACAAATAAGCTAGACAAAAACAACGCAATCCAAGTCAATTCATAGATCTATTAAAAAAATGTTGAAATGGTTGCTTTAAAAAAATGTTATACTCAGGTGTAGATATTAAGTTTTCTTCTTTAGTAAAGGAAATGCTAAACAAAGGCGAGTCCGACAAAAATCATAGAGAAGTAAATAATTATAGTTTTAAAAACTGAAAAGATTGATTTGAAAATAAGCAATTTGATTACTTAAATGATATTTTATCAGTTATTTGTTTATATAAACCAAAATACGAAACCAATTTTGATAAAAATTTATAAGGGACCACCTCTGAAGTATGACCTACCAAACCAAAAAAGAATCATCAAAATCAATGCACAATTGACGGAGTAATCAATGAACAAATATACAAATAAAAAAACATACAGTCGAATTGATAACCTCCTTCTTTTTAGAAGTCGGTTAAAATATATTATTAAAACAAATATAACATTAGTATTTAGAAGCATACTTAGTACTTACATCAATATAAACACTGTGTCACTCAACACACACGCTTTTATCCGTTAAAACTTTAGCGCCCACGAAAATGTTAAAAAACTTTGCATATAACACTAACTACTTAGTCATACTATTTGTCAGAATTAAAAAATAGCCGAATACACTTGGTTAGATTTGTCTGTCTTTTTGTCGGATTTGCTCCCGTTTTCGAGCTGTTTGAAGGCCGATATATGAATGACTCAGGCGCAGGTACTTTCATAATAGGGGTTGTGCTTGTGACGGGCGGGGTTTGTACCCGCCCGCCTACCTCGCTACTGTGGTGACATGCAGTTAAAAACAACACACACGTTTCAGCATCGTATGTATGGGTAATACAATAAAATTCTAAGTCAATAAGAGACCAGATTATTAATTTGTCGAAGGAAAAAAATTGAAAGCATTGTTATTACAAAAGTGTTTTTATATTACTCAACAATGATATTTAAATGACAAATTAAAATTTTACTAACATTCTATTTTTTTTTTTTAAATTTTATTTAAAAAAATAATAATAGAATTATTTGTTTTATTTTATTAGATTGTGATAATATATTTAGTATGTGTAGGTATTTTATAATATATTGTTTTCATATTGTTTTTGTACTCTCTTATATGTCTATATATGATATTATGTATCTCTATTATCTGGTAATAAAATATATTTACTTAAATTTTATATCATATTAAATGTTGACATGTCGTATTAAACTTTTTATTTCAATTACTCAACTGCGTGAGTGAGTGTATGTATGTATTTATGTATGTATGTTTCTGTGTGATCGCCTACATCCTAAACGGCTTGACCGATTTTGATGTGCGAGGAGTTGTTAGATTTGTCTTCACTCCCTGAGTGTCATAGGCTATATTTTTTGTAATAATCATAATACACCTCTCGCAAAAAGAAAAGGTGTTATAAAATCACTTGTTTGTTATGAAAAAGTTATAAAAATAACTTCCAAGGAACTTTTTCATAACAAACAAGCTATTTTATTTTCTCGTTTTTGCACTATTGTTGCAAAAAGGTTTATGATGAGTCTACTGTTCATAGACATAATTATTATTATTATATAACTATTGCTCTATATACTATCAAAAACGTTCAAACTAAACATCGATAAATCTAAAACTAGAGGGGTTCGCACTCCTATTTAATAATAAAAGCGATGGAATCAAACCAGTGTCATGCATGTCATCACCAAGTGACGTATGCGGATGCCGCTTTGTGATTGGTCGAGGGAACGCGCCTGCTGCGCTTACGATGGAAAACAGATAATACTACAGTCCATCACAAATTTAATAGCCCATTCAAAATAAGTTTAATTAATTGGTGAATATTTTCATAATACCCCATTTAGCCTTTTACCCCATTAGCCCACTTTTACAAGGCAAAGCTTGAATGTAATCTTATCTAAGCAAACCAGTTCTAACTAAAATATATAAAAGCGTTTCTGACTCTGTCTCTCTGAGCATCTTTCTCTCTGTGTATTTGGTACCTTTTCATGACCAAATCATTTGATATCGAAATTTAGTACAGACATACTTAGCTACAAACTTGGATATGGACATAGACTACTTTTCATCACCATCATTATCAATTCTTACATCACTGTCGCAAGCCCAGTCAGTACTATATTATCTTTTTAGGGATATGGATCTCATAATGGAAAAAATTAAACTTGTATAAGATAATTTCGTTTTACATCTGTCTGCACCTTCAAAGTTTGAAATAAATTGGTTCTTGGCCGGTTTTTTTTATAAATACGAGTACATGCTCATAATCCATAGAAACACAGGCACAGAACCATATATCCGTGTTCTTTACATAATTGTTTTTCTCTTCAAAATGCGCAATTTTGTTCTAAAAACTACTGAACCGATTTTAATGAAATTTTGAAATTTTGAAATATATAATGTGAAAATATATCCTTTGAAACAAAAAGAATTTTCCAAATCGGTTTATAAATAACGGAGCTATGCGGTAATAAATAAAACATGCAACCGAATCATAACTATGTAACTTCCAAATTTTTTTGAACCTTTAAAAATTATACAATAAGGCATAGGTACCATAAAGTTTGGCGTGCACTCTATCCGGACAGCTTTTAGTGGGTACGCTCCATTATGAGAATTCTCCCTTTGTATTTATGGATTCCTGACTCTAGGGGTTGCCTTCTTGACCGACTAGTCATTTCAAATCGCAGTTCATTATCCCTTTGTTTGTTTTTTGATGATATTCAGCGGCATCATTCGCTTGGGGAACAAATTTCGGAGATTTATATTGAGACTATGACAAATGGAGTCCACTATGTTATATCATATTTTAAACCGATTATAGAATAACCAAATCTAAAAAATAAAAATATAAAACCGGTCATTGGCGTAGCGATTATGCCAATTCGGTGGTTTTAGTTCAGCGCCCGCCAGACGCAGTTGCCCCACGCCCGCCACTCGGTTAGCTAGGATTTAGAATATTGTTAAAATTGATAAATAATAACTAATTAATTGAGAACATTATCTTTTATTCGATACATCCCTGATAGGCGATCACAGCGCTATATAAATAGGCGCCCCTCAGACACATAAGTACATTTCCCGCACATAGGTGTCATTCCCGTACAAAGATCATGTAAATCAGATGCACACTCACCGAAATGTGTTCGATAAAAAACCGATAAGGTAGCAACTTTGCGACGATGTTCCAGAGTTAGGAGTTTAGCTCGCATAAGGGAATCGTTACTAAGAGTCACAGAACATGTTTGTTTTTGTTGTAGAAAAGCTGCCCTTTTAGAGTGCTAGTTAATTAATTACGATTAAAATAACACTAATTAACTCTGTATATTAACAAAATCAATGCACAATTGGCTGAGTAATCGGTGAACAAACATACAAAAAAAACATACAGACCAAATTGATAACCTCCTTCTTCTTCGAAGTCAGTTAAAAAGAAAGAGGAAGATTATAATATACCTATAGTATCTACAAGCTTCGTCTAGCGTCCGTATTTAAAAATGCCAGGTTGTTTAAACAATAAAATTCAAGATTTCTTAAAATTTAAACCATGTATTTAGTAATAACATCCATATGTTTCTACACTTAAAAGCTAAGATTATACCTAGGTACATACATCCCGTACGACAACAATTTCCTCGCATCAACTAAATAACTTAATCTGAAAACGGTTAGCGCTCTAGTTTCCTTCTGATTCATCTACATAGCTGGTGTCCTTCACTCACACTAAACATAATATGATTTAAGAAACCTACCAGAGGAATCAGTGTTTTGTCTAATTCCTCTGGTACGTTTTCCTTTAAATATAATCATAGTCAAATGGAAGGAACTCTGCCAGATGAATCACAAGGAAACTTAAGCTCTAACAAATATCCAAATACAAGAACAGTATTTCTTTGAGCGCGAGTTTCCTTCAGATTAATCTGGCAGAATTCAGTCCCTCATACTAAAAATAATAATGATGAAACCTACTACAGAAATCAGTTTCTCTGATTTCTCTGGTATGCTTTCCTTTTAATATAATACATTTTATCATAGCATGATAGAAAGAACCCTGCCGGGTGAAAAAGAAGGAGGCTCGAGCTTGAAGGAATAAACAGAAGCTCAATATTCACATGAGATTTCATTGTCATTTCCACGATGCATACCACTTATAACCTTAAAATATACGAAAATATTGTACATAATACATTATAAACCCATCAGTGACGGTCACTGGTTATTATTTAGTAATAGGAGCGCACTACTATCGTAAATAAGATTTTAGATTTATTAAAAAATTGTGGCACAAATTTAAG
Organism: Lycia hirtaria; assembly: GCA_947563715.1. NCBI lineage: Eukaryota > Metazoa > Arthropoda > Insecta > Lepidoptera > Geometridae > Lycia > Lycia hirtaria. Next base: position 20,321,069 of record OX387386.1, read on the forward strand.
ATTCATAATTTTAAAAGACTATTATTATAAAGAATTCATACCCGTTGCATAGATTCTTAAAGCCCGATACATAGAGATTTTATGCACATAATTTTAATAGATTAAGCCTCGATGACACGGGGCTAGTTTACAAGCTGCTAGTCGGCGAGTTCGCGAGCAGGTTGTAAGCTCGCTCCGTATCATCGAGCTTTTTTACAATCTGCTTTTCACTAGCCGATTGTAAAAAAGCTGCTTGTCAAATAGAAAGCCAGGCTAATTTACTCGCCACTCGCTGGCGTGTTGCCTTGTAAGCTAGCTGTGTGTCATCATTGCTGCTAGCTGCTAGTGAACTAGCTGCGAGCATCTTGTCATTTTGACAGTTAAACAAACGTGGTTCCCACTCGCTAGCTAGTTCGCTACTGGGCGAGTGTTGTGTCATCCGTGTTATCGACACTCGCTTACTCGCTCACTCGCTAGCTTTTAAACTCGCCGACTAGCAGCTTGTAAAGTAGCCCTGTGTCATCGAGGCTTTATTGGCCAATCTATTAACTACATCATTTTAAAATCTTTTAAATTTATGGCAAAAAATTTAAACACCTCATTTTAAAAGAACATAGTGAAGATATTATACACATAATTTTAAAAGACCATTATTGTATTTATATACACAATTTTAGATTATTTTACAAATTTTAGATACACCATTATACAAGACAAAAAATACACAAATTATGTATATATAATTATGTTCATTACACAGAATAGTAGATATTTTAAATACATGATTTTAAAAAGACCATTGTCAAAATTAATGCATTATATATAATCAATTGCATAAAAAAGCAATAAAAATATTTTATTTTTCTGTCAAAGTAGAAGCTTTCTTCTTCTTTTTAACCAAATGAAAATAAGTTTTACATAAAAATATGTCGTCAGTACTTTCAAGAAATGAATATCTTGAAAAATATGTAAAATCGTCCCCTAGATTAATCGATCTTGCTAGGTTTCATTTTTAGTGAACCCGGGTTTGCTCGTATTTTCAGTCATAAAAAATCCGAGTGGAGCTCGGTCACCCAGGTACTATTTGTAATTGTAACAGGTCATTGATATCAGCTGATTCGCGTTTCCACAGTAGAAACTATTAAAAGTTATTTATAAAGATGAGTTCAATGACCACTATTATGACTGCTATTTTTATATCCTGTATCTCTTTGCGGTGAGTACAGGATATGAAAATAGCTTTGTATAACTAATCCAAATAAATTCATGAAGTGGACATATAGTTTATTTTTTGTATATCTTACGAGTATTTTAATGCCCTAGACAAGGGCGGATTAGATTATAAGTCTTGTAATTTTTTAACCTGTTGTCAAAAGAAAGTATCCGTCTGTGTCTGTATGGTGTCCAAATCGTTGAATTAAACGATACATGAATCAACCGATCATATTCTGAACGAGGTCATGGAGATTCATCAAATAGAAATTCACTTTAAAATCGAGTTTAAACTTAGTAATTAATTTTTTCATTATCATAGACATACTTTATTGTGACAAAAAAACAAGAAAAAACATAAATAATAAAACAACATAAGTAGAATTGAAAATGAATAGAAATGCATTGTATGACTATTTCATAAAACAAGCAATTCCTGAATTCTCCAGCATCTCCAGTCGATACGTTTGTTTACATCTCTTAATTGTCACAAGCCATGAACACCTTTTTCAATGATACAATAATTATACCTAAGTAAATTTGGCAGAGTTCTAAATAAAATTAACGTTTTCTACGTGTTATACACATTTACATTTACATTTATACAAACAACTTAAATATGCTGTATTACAGTGTACTAACAAGGCGGGCTACAAAACGGCGTAGTTTTCTAATACGGCGTTCTCGTGTTCAGACGGATTGCAGTTGTAGTAGCTAGCAGAGTATGTTGTTGATTAAACTGTATTGTTGATAAAACATATAATAATCCAGATTTATGAACGATAATTATAAAATAAATTTATTTTAAAAAACTATATTGATATACGGAACCAATATTTTTAGCGTTCTTTACTTTTTGTTAACTTTTTAGTGACCACTGCTGCTGCTTTTAACGCCATTTTTGTTGTTGTGTTAGTGCAGCGCTCGTATCGGCCATATTGAGAACTATTTAATAATAATTGTATACCGACGGTATGTAGCTAAGCCACTTTGAGTAACTGTTGTTTGTTGTTGTAATCGTCAAGCCAGGTCAGAGGCCTTTCAGCGGCTTAATAACTCTGACACTAGGGCTGGCCACTCAGTATATACAAACCACAAACTACTAGAGGATACTACGTATATACGAACATACTTTCTTTGGGTAACATGATGTGCACATGCTATGTGGCTTATCCGTATTAGAAAACAACGGCATTTTGTAACCTGCCTTACTGTTGTATAATACGCCGTATTTTTGCATTGGCGTTGGCTACAACATAATAATAAGCTCTTATCAGCAAAATTATTTGAAGTGATTCGATTTCTTTACATAAGTATTTTTACTAATTATGATTGACAACAGTATAGCTTTATAAAGAAGTAGTTGTGGTTAGCTTTAATATCGGTCTTTAATAGCGGCAATTCATATTTGTCGAAGAAAAAGTTGAGATTAATAGGTAAAATTATAATTAAATATTTATCCATAATTGCAATATCATAACGAAAAGTCAAGTATTTTGGTGCAAACCGTGACCCACATTAATGTACATAATTATACTCCGCGCTTCCTACACCAAAACATACCTAGTCTTGCCATAAATATTGTCACGAAGAAAAAAATTATTTTTTTATTGCAAATAATATTTATGACTTTTACAGTGTGTTATTTTAATACATAAATATAAAACAATTTAAAATATAAAAGCTTATTCGAAGTGGTCTCCATTGGCTGCAATACAGTCCTTTAAACGTTGAGGCCAGTTATCAAAAAGAAGCACGCACTCTTTCCATGGGAATATTCTTCACTGCCAATCGTATGGATTGTTTTAGGGACTCCAAATTATCATGGCGTTTAGAGTAAGCCATACTCTATAAAACTGACCATAAATCATAATCCAGCGGATTAAGATCAGGACTAGACGACGGCCAGTCTTCAGCTCTGATGAAGTCCGAAACGTTCACTTCCAACCAAGACTGCGTGGACCGAGCTTTATGACCTGGCGCCGAGTCTTGTTGGAAGGACCATACTTGGTTAATGAACATGGTGTTGTTAAGGGGCTTAACTACCTTCTCAAGAATGGTATTTTGATACACTTGTGCCGATGTTTTGATACCTTTTTCACAAAAATATGGCTCTGTCACTCCTTCATAGCTAACACTCCCACCAAACCATCACTGAAGTCGGATAATGCCCACGTTGCACTCTGTCGACTAATTGGGAAGCTTCCTTAGAGCTTTGAGCATAAATTACGGTCATTTTGTTTGTTAAAATGTTGCTCAATTGTAAAGATTTTCTCATCCGTAAACAAAATTCTTCTGTGACCTCCCTTTGCGTACTGCTTCAGTAGTTGTTTCGATTTTACCACCCTATTCTTTTTTAAATTATCAGTTAAAAAATGACCACTCTTATAGGCTGCAAGTCCTAAGTCATCTTTTAAAATACGCGACATGGTTCTGGGTGCTATCTTCATCTCCCGAGATAAAATCTTTTGCTTTCGGACAGGATTTCTTCGAATTCTTTCCCTTACTGCTTTGACCACCTTTTTCGTACGAACACTACGTGGACGGCCAGATCTTTTTCTGTCACAAACAGAGGAGGTCTCATTGTACCTATTAATAGCCCGGTACACAAACATTTGACTAATACCAAGCGTATGGAGAGTTTTAAAAATTGCATTTGGCTCCATACCAACTTTGTGTAATGCAATCACAGCGATTCGGTTCTCTTTATCCCCCACTCCATTTTAATATAGCAAAATATTGTACAATGTATTGGCGCCAAAATTAGAAAACTCAATGAACAATCGTATAAAAATGACAGATTCCAAATTCAAATGTAATATCTTTCTTATTTTTAACTGTAACAGTATTTATGGCCAGACTAAGTATCAAAAACACAATACACAAAAATACATAGATTTTTTTTACATATTTTTATACTCGTATGCTAGCAAAAATAGAAAAAAAAAAACAAAGTTTTGTACGTGTGCTTTTGTACATTATTCGGATCAAAAGAGGGCGGAATTAAGTATTATTATTTGAAATACTATACTAGGAAAATCTTAGTGCATCCGCTGCGTTCAGCTGGCACCATGCGCGGACGCCCGTCGTGAGCCTACTTTTGAAGAAGCCTGTCGTCGTGAGCAACGTAGCTGCTCTTTTTGATTTGTTAGGAGCAGATCCTTCCCGCAGCTATCCACGCGCGAAAAGTGTTTAACGCAGCGGACGCCCTGTGGCCGCGCTCACGAATTCCGCGATAGCGAAGCGGTGGCGGCAGCGTGGCGGACGCGGTGCTACCAGATACATACACATATTTTGATGGGACCGTCCTCGAACAGAGCTGAGTGCATAGTTGAGCGGCGCCCGCGCCGACAGAACTTCGTAGCTTTCTATGACTTTATCGACACCCAAAATTCATGTGGACGTGGTGGAAAGTATTATACAGTACAGTAATTTTTGATTAGGTACCTATTTAGAATGACCAAACACAGCACTACACCAGCAAAGAGTCCCGCGACAGCCCTATGTGTTTCGAGAACGGATCAGCACCGCTCCGCCCCGCTTGTCGCGCCTCCGCCGCTCTCGCCCCTCAATCGCTCGAGTTCGTATGCGCGTACTTAGATTATCATTTGCTGAGCCACAACCTGGAAAAAATGCTTTAGTCCTTAGGTAGTGCACTGTCGCTTTTCCCTCTCGAGTAGACTCTGTACGCGTGCTTAGATCCCAACATCCTGTCAAGCAGGCTGTGCTTGTTCCGCCGCCGAAGAGCCAGGACTTCTCTCACCAGCTCATGGAACACCTCCCCCACTTGGTTCACTTGCTCCGCCGCCGCTACTTCGGCGAAGTTGCATTCGAAATCTTTAGCTAAGATCTCGCCTTCGTCCGGACTCACCTGGAATAATGTCAATACCTCATTTCAAAAACTTCCATGGATTCACGAGGAACCGTTTTATCCTATATTTTTGAGTTTTTACATTCAATAACCTTCACTGTCCCACTGCTGGTCACAGGTGTACTTTTTAGGGTTCCGTACCTCAATAGGAAAAAACGGAACCCTTATAGGATCACTTTGTTTTCCGTCTGTCCGTCTGTCCGTCCGTCCGGGTGTCAAGACCTTTATCATGGGAACTCATGAAGGTATCGAGTTGAAATTAAAACCATATACGCAGATCCATAGTATCTTGCTGCAGAAAGAAAGATAAAAAAAAAGTTACAGCCGAATATGTCGTAAAAACCGCACATTTCGACACTCACAGAGGAATCAAAACCTATGGGGTACTTCCCGTTGACTTAGAACTCTGAAATTTGGCAAGAAGCATTGTGTTAGAGTACACATATAGCAGAAAAACCGAAAACTGGTCATTTTTAATTTAATCACAAAAAATAGTGACTCTATGCAAGGAATGAGAGCCCAAATTTTAAAGTGAATTAACCGTATCATGTGGGGTATCATATGAAAGAGCCTCATTAGCATAAGCTAAAACAGGTTTTAACACATTCTTCGCCTCCTGCAGACCCTTCACTTTAGCTGGGAACCAAAACTTTTTAGGCAAATTTTGATTAAGTACAGAGTGGCCGCGCAAAGCAACGTTGACTGCCTCAAACGCCGGCGGTTTACTGACTACTAAAAAATGAACGGGACGCTCGCTCGGATCCGAGCACATCCTAAAGAGCACCTACTATCTTCTTGACCTCTTGACAATGCCAGAAAGGCACTGGTTACAGGCTGCTATTTGGAAATCCATGTGGGAGACATTTATGTCTAACAGTGACCTTATTATGGCTGCGTCGATGATGACGTGTCTGAGATAAACGCTATTATTATATTAATAAAGAACGGGATACTTTTAACAGAGTCTTAACCTTGGAACCCTTGAAAAGTAAACACGAACGAGTTCAAGGGTGGGTTTAACATTTCGACGGAGACGATGCGAGCTCCCTGGCGAGTCTCCAATACCCGAGCGCTTGTCTCCCGACTAATTGCTACTGATATTCAACACTGCTTTAATAGCTACCGATATTGCTGTGGCTTTTAACGTGGGCGTTGGAAAAGTGCTACAAAATTTCAATGGATTCTTCTCGGTTAACCCTGGCCCTGCCAATGGAAACGACCGGATTAAAACTGAGCAGAAATTATTTAAATGACGTAACTAAGAGGCTATTTAGATGAAGTTCGCTTTTCCACTCAATCATTATCAAATGTTTTACATTTCAATGAATGCACTTACGACATATCGGATTTTTATTGATTTATCTACTCAGAACAGAGAACTAGTCTGAATGCTTTTATCATCATTTGCAGAGGGCATGGACAAATGTCTCACCCTCTTCACAACAAAATCTACACTCTGGGTTTTTGTTTGCCCCGAGAAAACAAACTAACCTGTCTCAAATGGACCATATCTGCCTTGTTTCCAACCAGAGCAAGAGGCACGTCAGGTTGGAGACTCTGCTTGGCCCGTCGCACGTAGTTGAAAGACTCTCGGTCGGTTATGGAGTAGACTAGGAACAGGGCGTCTGCCCATTGCGCGACGTCACTTGCTGGTAGATCGTTCACGCTCTGAAAGCAAACAGAATTTTTTTATTTTTATTTTTTGTCATAATGTTTGTATTTGTCTCATAAATGTAATTGTCATTGGCGTTTCAGTTGTTAGAGTTCTTCGTGTAGTTACTACGGAACTAGTACTAGTCACAATGAGCGTGTATCTGACTGTGTGTCTGTCCGTCGATCCGTACGTCACAGCCATTTAATACAGAGACTAATAATATTTGAAAACAAAGAGAACTTTTTTTGGCCCCACTCCGGGTACAACAATAACTACAATAGTAGATCATATCAAAAACTTTCAATGAATATTATCATGAATATTCTGTGCTTACAACTTTGCAAAAAAATCGCAACAAACATGTAAAACACTTAAGCCATTGAAGTTGTAACAAATAATTATATTAATTTAGATAATATATTAGCTACGGAACATTACCATAGGCCTGTCTCGACAAGGTCTTTTTTTAATCAATTGCTTTTTTTTGGACCGTTGTCAATATGTATAATTTTTCGAGAAAAGTATACTCTGGCAGCGTAATTAATTCATAGTCTAGCTAATTTTGAACACAAATTTATTTTATTTTTGTTACCTTCGGGCATGTATCAAGGATCTCGAAGAGGATCGGTTCTCCGTCCAGCATCGCCTCATGCTTATACTTGCTATCTGAAACCAGTTTATGATTCAATAAATAACTTGAATGTGTATCATATTTTTTTTACATCCCTGTTTGTACAAACTGTCCCACTGCTGAGCACGGGCCATCTTCTCATTGTGAGAAGGATAAGGCCATAGTCTGCCACGCTGGCCAAGTGCGGGTTGGCAGACTTCACACATCTTCAAGATCATTGAGAACTCTCAGACATGTAGGTTTCCTCACGATGTTTTCCTTCACCGTTTGAAGTTGGCGGCAATCAACAATACGCACATAACTCCGAAAAATTTGTGTAATTTTTTATGTTAGGGTTTTTGCACTATTCGACTGGACCTTTGACAGTTATTCAACGGCCAAGCAGTAGTGTGCAAGAATTACTGCATTGTCGAATTGAAAAGGAATGCTCTCACTGAAATTTCTGAGTATAATGAGATTTATTATTATATAGTCACAATGACGAGCACAGGACTGAGCGTAGAATCGATGGCAGATGGCGTCGAAAAGTTATCGAGCGGAGACCACGCACCGGCAAGCGCAGCGTAGGAAAACTAGCCTCAAAGTGAACAGAAGACCTCATACAAGTTGTAGAAAGCTCTGGATATAAACTGCATCCATCAAGTCTTTCTCTCGTTCGAATATGACTGTTATAGGACTTGTTTGACGATGTTTGTTTATTGGAAACTATTGTTTTTTTTTATGCAAGGTAGATTAACGACTGACCACTAGCTCGCCTCAGTTAAGCGACGGTGTGGTCGAAGATAGATCTCGACGACATACCTAGAATATATCTATTCACTCTAGCCTTAAAAAATCCAAGATAGTTCACAAGAAACAAAAATGGTGACAAAGAATTAAATTCCTTTACACTACGCGTCAAGAATGTAGACTGGTATCGCTGAAGTAATCGCTAAACAAACGTACAAAAAAACAGTCGAATTGAGAGCCCTTCTATCTTTTTGGAAGTCGGTTAAAAAAATTAAGCTAAGTACTAGCTTTGGACTAGCTGGAAGCTAAATGGATTATTAATCAAAAATATATATTTTAAAATCCACGAAATCGATAATATGAACATACACAGTCGAACATAGAACTTTCTCCTTTTTAGAAGTTGGTTTAAAGGGTGTCGCGTGCGACATATCGCACGCGACACCCTTTATATGCTAGTTAGCTAAGGCAACCGAGTCTGAGTCGATAACCGTCAAAGTAGATACAATCTAAAACGACAAATTTGTCCACTTTTCGACAAAATGGGACCGTAGATGTATCATATTTGGGACACTTTAAGACTATCTTGTCATAGAGTATTATAGGCAGAATAACACGTGAAACGCCATAATTCCAATCAGGATGAAAAAGAGAAAATACCTTGTTGATGATCATATTCGCCGATGTATCGCTTCGTCAGGAAACGGACCGTCAGCGCTGTGGACAGATAAAATAAACTATTATAATTTATGCCGCTTATTTCGACCGTAAAACGCTAAATAAACACGTATCCGAGCGCAAGAGGCAGAAATAAAACGATGTTTTTCAACAAATAATCGGGAGTGATAACCTTCGGGCCTCGAATGTGATATACTCAGCGACAGGTAGAAAAACATTTGTATTTAACTTAACATCTGTGTCAATACAAATGGTTGGAACCGTTGAAACAATATTTCTGTTTCGATCTGATGGGTGTTTGAAAATGTCAAGTATGTGCTACGAAGATGACGCATGGCTACGTAGCATTTCCTTGGGTCACAAAATTAGCTACGAATTATGTAGATAGCTACACCGTAGCAGTGCTAGCTACGGATTTCGTAGCAATTTTAAGGTAGTCAATTTTTACAATTAAAAAAACTGAAACAACCAACTTCAAAACACTCAATTTCGTTTACTTGGATGACATATTTTCCAGTTATTTAGTTTTAAAAACCAAAACGCTAAATTGATTCATAATTGGCGAAAAATCACATAACAAACTTTAAAAAAAAATATAGTTGAATTGAAAAGTTTTAAAACGCATATAACACATACGATTGACAAACACTAACGTATTAAGACATAAATGGTGTAGATATACAAATATAGTGATATTAGCAAAAGTGAGAGTAATGTACAAAATAAATTATTACTCAAAAATTATACGCGTCCGACAGAAGACTCCCACTCCCCTCTTGACCCACTTCCCGGTAACCGACTGAGCTGAAATTTTGCATGCATTATAATTATTATGGCTTAAGTGGGTCCGATGATGGAACCGGGATTTAGGGACTAGAACTTCCAAATGAAAAGTGCGAGATAACATGATTTCCAGTTGCTATTCAGAATGTGTGTGTGGGTTACCTAGCCCGTCACAAGGTTGTGCAGTTAATGCAGGTCATCGATCTAGCTTTCCTAGACTACACCTAATGTTTCAGAAGTTGCAATAAATCTTTCTAATCTCTCGCTAATGTAAGGAAGACGGCAAAGTTGGCAAACAGTCGGGCGCACGAACGCCGCATATTTGCCATTATTACGCCTACGCGGACCGCGCGTGGTATTTTTAACGTAGTGCTGTCGAACTGGTAAATGAGGTAATTTACAGTTATTTGTTTAACGGAATAATGACGGTAAAATACATGGTGATGTTACTTGTAGTTCTGTGGACGGTAGACTTCGCGCGTACGTATTTTAAGACTATATAACTAGGTAGATTCTTGATGGATTTGGCTCATATTTGAAATTCTGGTTTAGAATCGAGTACCCAATGTTTTCAAAAAACAGCAACAAACTTCACTGCTTTTGATGGAAATTAGGGATATTTCCTATTTCCTTCCTAATAAAATATCGCTAACGAAAAGAATATTCATAATATTCTAATAAAAACATAATAAATGTTATACAAAATACTTGAAAAATATGATTTATATGCCAGAACTACCTTTGAAACAAACATCCGGACTGATGAAAGTATTTTTTGTCAGTTGTTACAGAGACCTTAGGTTGGCTCGGTTGCTCAGACAATAAATTCCGAAAGTAACTCTGTGCTATATATTCATGGCAATTTTTTTTTTTATCAGCCCTGTTTGTACAAACTGTCCCACTGCTGGGTGCAGGCCATCTTCTCATTGTGAGAAGAGTTAGGCCATAGTCTGCCACGCTGGCCAAGTGCGGGTTGGCAGACTTCACACATCTTCAAGATCATTGAGAACTCTCAGCATGTAGGTTTCCTCACGATGTTTTTCTTCACCGTTTGAGTTAGCGGCAATCAACGATACGCACATAACTTCGAAAAATGAGAAAATTGTTTATTCTGATAGGAAAAAATCTTTAATATCTTTTAAATTGGAAATACATGTTTTTTCACTACTCCGTCATTATTATAAGTGATATCTGAATAAAACTTTTTTTTAATTATCTCTCCTATCTCAATAAACAAATTCGTTTATAACTTTTTTAATATCCCTAACCAAACCGAACCTAACTTAACCCTAACCAACATCCGTATAAAGCGATATTAGTCCACGTTCTTGATGCGTACAGCACAGGAATGGACTTCTTTGCCGCCATCATCATTCATCTTGGAATTTTCAAGAATTAGAGTGAATTCTTGAAAATTTATCATTATTAGTCAAATTAGTAATTATAGTTTTAAATAATATTACTAAATAACTACTTTACAATTATATTAATAGATTTAGGTATTAGTGTAAATCTTTTAAATATATATTTAAAGTGAATAGATATCTTCTAGATCATCGAGCGCCATCCTCGGCCTAACCGTAGATATAACATTAAAAAAAAATGTGTCGAGTCTTTGCAAGGATACTCCACTTCACACGAGAAACTAAACGTATTGTGACAAATATAAGCACTTGTAGTTTTCGAGCGCTGCAAGAGTTTTTGTTACACATCTCGGCACGCGCCAGCTTTCCGTCAACAATCTGGTTTTACACTTGCTTTGCATATCTTTTAAATACTAATAAACACATTACGAACTGGCGGTTTCGCTAATAACTTCAAACAAATGTACTCCGACGAAAGTTTCGTTTGTTTTCACCTAAAACGTATATTTAAAGAGTTATTGTAACCGCCACATAAACATTATACGACTGGAAAAATGTTTTTTGCTTTTTTTTCATAAACATCTGATTTTTTAAATGTCATCAGAAGAAATAATAAAATTAGAGTTTAAAAACTGAAATAATTGATTTCAAAATGCACAATTTTGTTTAGCTGAAACCAAAATATTGAACTGATTTTGAAGAAATCTATGTGATCGATATGAAAGAGTAATTTTTCATAGAAAAAAAATATTTTTTTTTAATCGGAGATATGCGGTAACAAATACAAAAAAAAACAAAATATTAGTTTGAAAGGATAAAGGATATACTTTCTGGTTGGTCCAATAGATATTTCATCAAATTCGGTTCAGTAGTTTGGCTGATGATTTAACCTGATTTTTTGTTGTAGTAGTTTAATTAGTTATCTATGTGTAGTTTATATATTGTTTTGTTGTAGCTAATAAAGGTACTTTCCCGTAAAAAAGCTATTTGCTCAAGTGGCATTTTTTCTAATTCGAAAATTGGCTTGCCAAGTGCAAGCCAATTTTCGAACCTCGAAACCGACAACTCACCTGGTCTTAAGCGACAGTTACGGTCTACGATAGAGCGCGCTTGCCTAGAAGAAACCTGTTCACTCGCGATTTGAAGACAGAAATGCTCAGTGATAAGAGCTGGTATGAAATCAGACTATCAAAAAGCGCCTTACAGCACCTACCACTACGCTTCAAATACCGACCAACTTTACAATGAAGTAGTTGAGGTCGCTAGTATCGTGTTCTCTAGACTTCTAGACTAACCTGAATTCGATCTGAAGGAAATGGTCAGTTCCAACTTTAGGCCGTATCGCAAATAAATTGATATTACCAGTAGATACTATTTTGGGCATTTTAAGCGTTACAATTTACAAGCAATTGGCACACCGAGGTGGAGTAAGTTCTATTTCTGATATACCTACATTGTGTACACTCACACACAATATCTGTATAGTTCCCGTCACGTAAAAAGAACGCTGATTTGTTCGTAAGCGCGAACAAACCAGCGTTCTTTTTACGTGACTGGAACTATACGTAAATGCACTTTTTAACTGACTTCCAGATATGAAGAAGTTCTCAATTCGACTGTATGTTTTCTTTTATAGGTATGTTCAACGATTACTTTGCCAATTATGAATTGCTTAAATGTTTTTTTTATTGTAAGTAGGTCATACTTCAACATGGTCCCATATAAATTCTATCAAAATCTATTTAGTATATTGTTTTTATTTTTAAAAAAACAACTGCAATAATTATAGTTTAATTAAAAAAAACGAAAAAACCGACTACAAAATACGCAATTCGTTTACTTAGATAACATTTTTTCAGTTATTTTCATATAAAAACCAAAGTACTAAATCAAGTTTGATAAAATTATATGGGACCACCTCTGAAGTATTACCTACCAAACAGAGTAATCACTGAACAAACAAAAAAACATACAGTCGAATTGAAAACCTCCTTCTTTTTGTCAAGTCAGTTAAAAATATGTCATTCAAGTAAACGAACAGCGTATTTCGAAGTCTGTTTTTATATTTTTTTTTAATGTAGAAATAGGTTTGCGCTTGACCGCCGACTCGCCTGATGTTAAGCGACGTTGCGGTCTACGATGGAACGCGCTTACCTAGAAGAAACCAATTCACTCGCGATTTAAAGACACCCAGATTATATCCACCCACTCAGGGAGGAAAGACCCACTCAGGAAGCGTATAATTTGTTAAATTATAATAATGTATGTAACCTTGCACTAGACTAACTTTATATTTAAAATTAACTCTTGCAACTGAAATATTATAGTGACACATAAAACAATTACAATAAATTTTATTAATTTTCAGATTCACTTTATACAAAGTGTGGTTTAGCTCAGGACAGGAAGCTTCCATTAGCGAAACAACGAACGTGTGAAGTGCAAAGACATTGATTTTTAATTTTAGTTTCATAAGCGCGTCACTTTATTTGAGTATAATTTTAATAACTATGAGAACATAACTAAAACACTACTACATAGTATTTTATTCAGGTCAGGTCCTTCACTATTAATAGATATTTTCCAAGTCATAGTAATTATAGTTTGTATTACTAGAAATAACAACTCCAGTTTGGTTATTAACGTAGCAGTCACAAATTACGGTCACTCACGTGTTTTTCTAGTCGTTTCCGACTAGATATGGTTTGCTCGGAGTATATAATTTACTTTTCTATTGGATTAAATTTTAATATATTTCTAGATATTTTCCTTAATAATTTTGTAATGAATTCATTTATTTATTTTATGTTTGTAAGTCATACTTTATATATAAAATAATAACTAAATAATAAGAAAAATATCCTTCTTCAGGTCCTAAAGAATCTCTGTGCCAAATTTCGTAACGATTGGTTCAGCCGCTTAGCCGATATAAGGTAACAAACAGACAGACAGACAGTAACAACAGACAGAGTTACTTTCATATTTAAAATATTAGTTAGGATTAGGATGTAACACTCCAGATCCCAGTGCCGAAATTCATAACGATAGTTTCCGTTATTTGAACATGAAAATGCACCAAACAAACAAATAAAAACCGGACAAGTGTGAGTCAGACTCGCCCACCGAGGGTTCCGTACAAACTAAATAAAAGGGGGAAATCATATTTTTTTTTGTATTTTCCTTCATAAACCGACAAATATACATCGTAAAAATATTTCACACATTCCTTGCTCACCACTCGGATCCGAGTGAGGCGGGGCTATAGTAGCGGCGCCTCCCACTCGGATCCGAGCGAGCGTCCCGTTCATTTTGTAGTAGTCAGTAAGCCGCCGGCGTTTGTCAACGTTGCTTTGCGCGGCCATTCTGTAAGTACTTAATCAAAATTCGCCTTAAAAGTTTTGGTTCCCAGCTGAAGTGAAGGGTCTGCAGGGAAGAATGTGTTAAAAACCTGTTTTAGCTTATGCTAATGAGGCTCTTTCATATGATACCCCACATGATACGGTTAATTCACTTTAAATTTTGGGCCCTCATTCCTTGCACAGAGACACATTTTTTTTGTGATTAAATTAAAAATGACCAGTTTTCGGATTTTTTCCTATATGTTTACTCTAACACAATGCTTCTTGCCAAATTTCAGAGTTCTAGGGCAACGGGAAGTACCCCATAGGTTTTGATTCCTCTGTGAGTGTCAGAATGTGCGTTTTTTACGATTTATTCGGCTGTAACTTTTTTTTACGAAATCTGAGAAATTTTATTTTTCTTTCTGCAGCAAGATACTATGGATCTGCGTACATGGTTTTAATTTCAACTCGATACCTTCACGCGTTTCCGAGATAAAGATCTTGACACCCGGACAGACGGACAGACAGACGGACAGACGGACAACAAAGTGATCCTATAAGGGTTCCGTTTTTTCCTATTGAGGTACGGAATCCTAAAAATAATGTTACATAATTTTACATACATAAAGTTCATGTCATCATTCTCAGTCGGGTAATAATTAAACAAAACGTTCAATCGTCGAAGTAACTCTATACACATTGGACAATATCTATACAACTCTATACACATTTCACCTTATACACATTGGATGTGGAGTAAGACGGTTTTACTTTTACTAAATCCTTCACGATTGTAAACTTTTTAAAGAGACCTCTCTTCACCCGCTCGTTTATTTTTTTGTCAAGAATTAGATTTTTCATTGAATGTCAAATGATTCGTCTTCGAAGATTAGAAAATGTGCAGATGTGTATACGATAATCCTTAACATTTGACACTGCAAAGAAAAACGTGTCAGGTACTCTGCGATTTTATCATTTGATGAACTTCACTTAGGAATCCAATGAAATATTTATATTTTTAGAGATTACTCAAAAAATAGTAAAGCAATGTTAATTATGGGACCACCTCTGAATTATAATCTACCAAATATAAAAATAATCATCAAAATCAATGTACAATTGGCTAAGTAATCGAAGAACAAACAAAAAAAAACATACAGACCGAATTGATAACCTCCTTGTTTTTGGAAGTCGGTTAAAAATAAACTCGTTAACGTTATTACGAGTGCGCTATTAACAAACTATTACTTCTAAACTATTTGTACGCAAACACAAGGCATGCCTGGCAACACTGATAGAGCCGTAAGCAGTAATGAAGTCAATAATACCATTTTACAGCAAATTAGCTCTATTTCCAGCTCCAATTTCAACGGATGTTTATTCACTGCACACGGACGGAAGTTTTGTTTTAAGCAATCGGAAGCAAGAGGGAACGAAACACGCGCATTAAGCAGACCATTTCATCTGGTCCACCACAAGTATAACAATGTAAATGATGTAATATGCATATTCATATTTATATTTATTGATAAAATATTATTTTACAAGTCAATATATAATGTAAAAACACATTACAACAATTACAAAAATAAATAATAATTACAAAAAATCTACATTAATTCAATGTCAAACATAATTTTAAAAATAATAATAATAGAATTCAACCAAGAAAATAAATAAATTGTTATTTCAAATGTTATCTTATGTCAGCTTTAATAAATTCGTGAAAATTATAGAAAGACGAGAGTTACAAAAATAAATAATAATTACAAAAAATCTACATTAATTCAATGTCAAACATAATTTTAAAAATAATAATAATAGAATTCAACCAAGAAAATAAATAAATTGTTATTTCAAATGTTATTTTATGTCAGCTTTAATAAATTCGTGAAAATTATAGAAAGACGTCTTATCTTAAATACAGGAAAAGTGCCGGCTTCAATGATTTCATCGGGTAAATGGTTGTACACTGTCGGAGCCATGACGTGTGTGAGCTTAGTGGACTTCTCGAGAGAACGCGAGATCGCCATATGCGTAGTGATTATAATGTAAATCTCGATTGATTTTAATTTTGATAAATGAATTTACGTTTTGTTTACATTTTATTACATCTCGATATTTTATACATACATATAAGTATATACGCATATAAATAAATTTACATATTTTTTTTTTATAGAAGATAGATCTACGATTGACCACCAACTCGCCCGATTTTAAGCAACGGTGTGGCCGAGGATGGAGCCCGTCGATCTAGAAGATATCTTATATCACTCTAGCCTTGAAAATTCCAAGATTGTAGGTCTCAGGAAACAGAGATGGCGGCAACGAATTATTATTATTATTTTTCTAAAACGACTTTGTGTGTACCTGTAATGTGACTGTAATTGGTCATTATATATTTCATTTATAATATGCCTAATATTTTTTGGTTACATCATAGATATATTACAAACAAAGTAAACAGTACAAACTAAAAGTCCATAAATTAACAAGACAAGTGTCAATAGTAAAAGAAAAACTAAATACCCGAGCGGCGCTTATAGTGCCTTAAAGGCCTGGGGGCATGACCAGGCACTGAAGCTCTGGAAGAATAACCCTGCCTTGAGACACTCAAAACTGCTTATAGCAGGCTTCACTGCGAAATTTTCCAGGGAGGCTCTACGGCTAAGCAGGACTCGACTAAGAGTCCTGGTTAGAACCCTCAGCGGACACTGCAAGCTTAACAAACACCTAAACACTATGCCTAGGCCTAGGTGAACACACCACTTGCAGGTTCTGTCGCACAAAGGACGAAACGCCCATACATGTCCTGTGCGAATGTGAGCCTCTGCACCATAGCAGAAGCCGGCACCTTGGAGGCCACATAATCTCACCCGATGAGATAAAAACCTCCTCCCCCAAGGCCATCACTGACTACATGCTCAGCATTGGACTTGGAGAGGTGCTGTAAGTAATAGGGGATGTCACAATAGATCTGTAAAGGTCGCAGTGACCAGCCGGGGCTGCCAAAGCCCATTTGGCCCCCTAAAAAAAAAAAAAAAAAAACCGACTGCAAAATCAGTTTTTACATTCAAAGCTACGATTTCATTATGCTTGATATGCTGTTGAGTGTACGCTTTTCGTCAGACAAGTAGTATGTGTAAAATCACTGTAAAAGATTATAAATGCGCATTTTTTTTAATATATCTATAAAATCGTTGTTTCTTGCGAAATAGTTCGTTCATTCATTCGTAGAGGATACGAAAAAAATCATTTTTTATATTTTTGCGATAGTCGTATTATTACAAAGAAGCACCTATAT
Source organism: Lycia hirtaria (assembly GCA_947563715.1). Taxonomy (NCBI): domain Eukaryota; kingdom Metazoa; phylum Arthropoda; class Insecta; order Lepidoptera; family Geometridae; genus Lycia; species Lycia hirtaria. Next base: position 20,338,618 of record OX387386.1, read on the forward strand.
GACACTCAGGAAGTAAAGATGAATCTAACGACACCTCGCGCATCAAAATCGCTCAATCCGTTTAGGCTGTAGGCGATCATATAGAAACATACGTACAAACATACCCACATAGGTACAAACATACATACATTCGAAAAACATAACCCTCGTTCTTACCCAGTCGGGAAAATAGGTATATAAATAACAGTCCTCCTCTCTCGTACATAGCTGCGTCCGACAAGAACCATGACTTATTTATTTGATTTACCAACTTTTTAATACTATGGAATGTCAATAAAATATCTGAATCCGAAGTACACAGCTGGACATAGGCCTCCTGGTTTAGAGAACGTATATATATAATAAGATTTACAATAGGTCCGTACGTTTTACAGTTAAATTTAACTGAGAACTTCATCATTTTCCTGCAAATTCTTTACAAACGGTAATTGCTACGTAATCAGTAATTGCTTCACAGTCCTTACAATAAATACTAATACCATACAATTTGATCCAAAGTTTGAAAGTTGAAAATATTTGCTAGAAACGTTGGTGAAATTACTCAAGCCTAGTCAGAGGCTTTTCGGCGGTTCAATAACTGTGACACTAGGAAGGCTACGCAGTAAACTTATATGAACTTACTTTTAGTGGACAAGTGCCTTTATTAACTACAACAAAACAATATACAGACTCAACTAATTACTACACAAAAAGCATATCGATTACCCCAGACCGATAAAGGTCTAAAGACAATCAAACCCACTACCAGTTGGCAGTGTACCCAGCATGCTGCCCGCATTTCCACGTTGAATGGCAATGCTTATGTGTAGGGCCAGATACGCGCCAGCATTTTGGTCACGCGTCGCATCGATTAGGAGCTCAGATAATTTTTTAAAAATGAGATGAGCTCCGGGTCACTATTAGCCTAGCAAGTGGATTAGTTGTTGTATTAGAATGACAGGAATACTACTTTACTTATTTCCATGACTGAATCGTGTCTGTGATTGGAATTCGGCCAGTTTTACGGCCGTTTTATTGATACATTTGATGTATTTTAGCACCGGTCATCGTTATTTTGTTTCATATCTGTGATATTTAAATCTGTTTTTATAAGGCAGCCTTTATAAACTACAATAAAACAATATATGAACTACCTAAACTACATAAATAGTTATTATAGTTTAAAAAACCGAAACGACAGATCACTGGAAACGACTTCAAATTCTCAATTTCCATTACATACCTAAATAAGTGACATATTTTCTAGTTATTTTGTTTTTTCGAAAACAGTTTTGATGAAAATGAGGTCAATCTAAAAGTATTTAGTAAATAAAAAAAGTTAAGTATAATATAAGTACTTATGCCTTCTCTTGTCAATTAGTGTTTTAGTAAGTAAACTAAACAATAAAGAGTTTATCTAGTTTATCTATCTATTTTTATCATATTCTGCCCGATTCTTTATTTTAATTTATATATTATTAAGAAATTAAATGTTTGAATAATTAAAATGTTTAAAAATATTTAATTAATATTTTATTTACTAGACTAAAAAAAAGTGCTTGACTATTCAATTATTGAAGACTATTCAAACGAGTCCAATCTCGACGGTTTTGTCTTGTTTGATTTAGGAGTTCCTATGGCCACCTTCCGACGCCATCTTGAGGCTCTGGCTGTCATGTAGCACAAGAGTGCTTGTCAAGACTATTCAAACGAGTCCAAACTCGACGGTTTTATCCCGTTTAGTTTAGGAGTTGCGATAGCCACCTTCCGACACCATCTTGAGACCAGCTTCATGGTACCATATTATTGCATTGTCACCGAAGTTACGTAAGTAAACCAAATTTCAACCTAATCTAACGACATGAAGTGGTTCTAATTTAACTCGCAAGATTTGTCCCATACTAACAGGGCAAGTAAAATAAAAGCTTTTAAAAAGCAAAATAATATATAACTACAATAATTGTACTTTACATATAGGATACATTGAGATTTCAAACTTTGAAGTTCAGTAATACTATCAAAAAATAGAAATTGAAATACTAAAGAGTCTGTAGATCGATCATCGTCCGTCTCGCTCGCGCATATCAATTTTTGAAAGTGACTGAATACACTTATTAAAAAAATAGTCCCATAGAACACTAGAAAGCAACATCACAAGTTTTCGACAAAATTATCATTTTGATCCAAGTAATTTTTCATGCATAAAAATTATTTTTACAAATTATTAACGGAAAATGTTTTTAGGTAAGAAAATTAACTTGTATCAAAATGTTTTTTTGTTGATAACTTGTGATGTTGCTTTCTATTTTTTTTTTTTTGGGATTATTTTTTTAATAACTTATTAAATAAACTTACTTAAGATACAAAATGACTGAATGCACTTGTGCATTCAGTCATTTTGTATCTTCAAAAATGTTGATATGCGCGAGCGAGACGGACGATGGTTGAGCTTATGGCGTGAACAAGAGGAGGCCTAAGCAGTAGGTGGATACGGGCTGAATGGAGAGATAGATTTTAGGTCATAAGTAGAGAATTTATTGCTAAACTTCCAACTCCTAACTGGTGCGAAATCGGCATCAAAAAAACACGTAGCATAAGTTTTCAAAAAGTTTTCCTTCAGAGTCACAAGGTCTAGTGAGCCAAAAGGTCCAATGGGCAAAAATGACAAGACCCGAAATGTCTAGTCTGAAATTCAGTTGTAAATCAAAGCCGCGCATGCTACATGTTTAAACGTTTTCGTGTTACATAACTAACACGAAAACGAATAAACATACGAAACAAAAAAGATGCGTATTGAATCATAAATGTAAAACTAACAGAAAGCCCAATTCCCATCATAAAAATGCGAATGAACCGTGCGTGGGATTTTATTGTTAGTCTAAATAATGATTTAAACGATGAATATACTAACCTGCCTAACTATAGATCTGAATAGTTATCCGGAAGAATTTTCTTCGCCGAACGATGGTAACTATAATTATCCAGGAGTAATATTATAAATGCAAAAGTAACTTTTCTTGTCTCTCTGTCTGTTTGTTACATTCTATTTATAGTTCGTTTGTATGGAGCAGATCGCATTCAATTCATTTTGAGGGATTCTTGATAGGAAAATAAAAATAAAAATAATAATAAATAATCTTGATAAAGAACATAGATTCACATATTAGTTAAAATTCTGACAATTGTATTTCAAAACACCAATACTTTCAATTAATTACCGATTTTCTTAGTTATCTTTTAAGTTGTCACAATTTTATTTTTATTTGACTATTACCGTACTAGTGAGACTTGTAGAATGTAGATGTCTCAACAGTACGGTCAGCCGCCATTAACCGTACTACTGGGAATTAAAAGTCTCAGCAGTACGGTCAACCGGACTGGCAACCGTACTACTGGGAATAAACGAGAAATATTATTAAAATGACATCGTACAGCGTTACAAATCACAGCACGACACGTTGGAATGACACAAAATATATTGACTTATTAAAGTTGAAGTAGTTTACATTATTCAAAACCACTATCAGTTGGCAGTTAGTTGGTACCCAGCATGCTATCAACATTGCCACGTAGAATGACAAAGCTTATGCGTTGGGCCAAATATTTTTTTTGGAAAGAGTTAAGACTCCATGAACTCCTAGTTTGTAACGGCGAGTAGCATTCTTTGCTGGTTTTGCCGGATAGTAATTAAACACTACACCTCCCGTAAACATTGTAGATGAATGTTTGTATGAAATCCTTCGATGAGCTTCGATGAGACGTCATTCACAATTTCTCTATTTTGAAGATTATGAATGGATTATAGCCATAACAGATATATTTTGTTATTAATAACACAAAAACAGTTTCTAATTAAATGGCGATATATTTGATTAAACTGCAGATATTTAACTAAAGAATTGGAGAGTTTTAAGACTTTACATTTCTTAATTAATCAATATTGTAGACATTTTACCCACTACTCTAAAACCACAATTAGAGGAACATATTCTTTGTTTAAAACTTTACGTTTAGAATATTTAGAAGCTAGATGCAGATTCTAGACAAATATATTATTTTATATCATCATCATCTACATCAATCAGTCAACATATAAACAATCATAAATTTATAAAACTCAAGAACCTCTGACAAAAAAACGACTAAACCGATTTATATTAAACATAGCTAAAACACTCTCGATGAAATTCTCTTTCAAACATAAAAACTAGATCAAAATCGGTTCATCCGTTTGAGAGCTACGACGCCATAGACATACACACAAATACAGATATACACGTCAAACTTATAGCACCCATTTTTTTGGGTTGGAGGTTAAAAATGCAGTCCTATAAGAAACACGAGTCCTTTTCTAAAAATACCTTTTTTGCTAGAAATGATATGACGACGGGATGTTGCAGCTTCCGACCAATGAGCATATCTTGTTTCTTATAATAGTGTTACGAATGTTTTCATCCACATAATTAAAAGCACCAAACCTATAAAACTTATTTCAAGATAGCGCGACGTAATTTGCGAATTAACCCAAATCCCAGCGTAAAAACGTGGGCAATTGCTCGTAAATTGCAAGAAACGAGCTCTCAAAGCAAGTTGACGATTCTTCAGAGAGTATTATGAAAGCTTTCTTTGGGAACTGGGACATGAAGCAAATTTTTAAACATACATTTAAATGAAAGAAAGAAACTAAATAACTGAGTGCAAAATAAATTCTATGGCACTTAAGAGGTAAAAAATTAACTAACGATACTACACTTTGCTTGTCAAAAATAGTCAAGTTGAAGCCTGTAGGATCACACTTAACATTTATACAATTATTAAGTGACTTAAGTTACTTAATAATTATTGTTACTTACGTTACTTTTCGTCGACTACTTCGAGGGTGGAGTTCCCCACAGTTATTGGGGTGGGCACTACATGAGCGTTCGACATAACCTTCGTTTTGTGCATCTTGAGGAACATCTTTCCCTCATACATCACCTCCACCTCATCATCCGAGTGCGCCGAGGTCGGTGCGTATACCTGGATGACCTTCAACGAATATCTCTTGGATACTCTGAGTATCAGGTACGCAATCCTGCTCGACACACTGTCGATGGCAAGAATGTTGTTAACAAGGGACTTGTGGACGAAAAACCCGACACCACCTTGGGACTGTTGGTCGCCCTCCCGGTAGTAGAGTAGGTTACCGGATTTCAGGGTTATCGTGTCCTCACTCTCTCGCCGAACTTCTGATAACCCCCAGGACATCCCATTGTAACCTACTTATCTCTTCTTCGAGCTCAGTTAGCTTCTCCTCTGTCCTCAAAGTTCGAATATTGTGTGCCACCAGGGCCAGTCGTGTTCTTCGTAAGGGGTGAAAGCTGGATCTCTGCCGAAGATTCTTCGCACCCTCTGCTCTGCCGTTACCGGGACCGCTACCGTAGCCCGGAATAGCGGAGCTGCTGGACGGGGGGCCTGGTTTATCTGTTCCTAATCGTCATGGGGGGTTTTTGCCAGTACTCGCCACGCTTGGCAGGCGGGTTGGCAAGCGCAGTAGTTTTACGCAGAGAGTGCTGCTTCCCACTTCTGGTGAAGTGGGAAGATTTCCCCTAGCCGGTTCTTACGGCACCCACGGGAAGAGGGGGAGGTACTATACATAAGTTAACTCGTATTTTCATAATATTGAATAAAATCGAAATCCCCGTTTTAAGTTCACATAATATGTGACGTTCACGTACGGAACCCTACTTTGCGCATGGCACGTCATGCACTCGGTAATTATTGTTGTTTTTAGAAGTTCCGTTACACAGCGTCAGCGGAATAAGAAGTATCTAGATACTTCTAGTACTACTAGGTACTAGTGTATTTATGTATAAGGTGAAATTTCGGTGCAAAATATAAGCAAGTAGATTCTATCTACCATAATGAGTAGAAACAATACGATGCTATTAATGGAAACATCTATTCAACTGTGATATTGAACACTAACGCCTATTATGGCGGCTTCGTCATCTGTCTTCATACTACATGCTACATGATGTTGCAAGATTGTATTTGAAACAAGTTAAATATGTTATTATCATTCGATATATCATCCTAAAATTGGCTTTAAAACAATTTTGTTAATAGTTGTAACACTTGTAACAATGTAACAGACGTCGCGCCGCCTGCCAAATTCCATATTTGTATACTCGTATTTCTGAATTTTCGTGCCAAATTTATCGCGATGTAAATAATAAAGATATATTTGGAGCATTTATGTAATTCTGGCAATATCTCTTCTATATGCAATGTCATGATGAGGTTATTACACATGACTATAAATTACTTCAACAATAGTAGATAACTGACGCTTTGTTAGAAGTTCAAGCAGGAACCGGCACAGGTCCGATCGTGTATGGAGTACCGATACCACCTTTTGGATATATCAACCAAGTATCAGCTAGAAGCTTTAGTCAGTGGACCGGCGAGCTAAGAAGTTTTTAGGGTTCCGTACCCAAAGGGGAAAAACGGGACCCTATTACTAAGACTTCGCTGTCCGTCCGTCCGTCCGTCTGTTACCAGGCTGTATCTCATGAACCGTGATAGTTAGACAGTTGAAATTTTCTCAGTTTCTGTTGCCGCTATAACAACAAATACAAAAAAACAGAATAAGATAAATAGTTACGGGGGTTCTCATACAATTAACGTGATTTTTTTGCTCGATATTGATAACGGCAACAGGTAGACGCTTGAAATATTCACAGAATATTGAATTATATACTTCACTTTAAAAATAAATAAGTACCTAAATTAAAATAAAATTAATACTTAAGGGGGGCTCCCATACAACAAACGTGTTTTTTTTGCCGTTTTTATAGATAATGTACGGAACCCTTCCTGCGCGAGTCCGACTCGCACTTGGCCGGTTTTATTTATACTAGATAGATCTACGATTGACCACCAACTCGCCTGATGTTAACCGATGGTGTGGCCGAGGATGGAGCTCGTCGATCTAGAAGATATTATCTATTCACTCTAGCCTTGAAAATTCCAAGATTGTAGGTCTCAGTAGAGACAGAGATGGCGGCAAAGAATTCCATTCTTGTGCAGTACGCAACAGGAATGTGGATCAATATCGCTGAGGTTACGATAAACTAATTGTCAAGAAGCTACTTAGTCACGAGCACCGCCGTAAAGTAGCTTGTCTGTCTATATTTCTATATGATTCATTTCGGAGAGTGTACGCAAAAACTCCACGACCTAATTACACTCTCCCCATTCCACTACAAGACTAGCAGAAAATCGGCGTATTACCACCTTTTTCTCATTAATTTGCCAATAATTCGTACTCAGCGATATCGGTCCACATTCTTGATGCGTACTGCACAGGAATGGAATACTTTTTCTTCTTCGCCATATTTGTTTCCTGAGAAGTACAATCTAAGAATTTTCAAGGCTAGATTGAATAGATCTTCTAAATCGTCGAGCTGCATGCTCGGGCACACCATCGCTTAACATCAGGCGAGTTGGTGGTCAATCGTAGATCTATCTAAAATAAATAAAAAAGGCATTTCTTAATTGTTTCTTTAAATGGCTCCGTGTATAGGTCAACATGAAGACTTTCGGAATAAGGATGCTGCTGGGCCGCAGAGGGAAGAAATAGAAACACTTGACAGCCATCATTATTTCAGCCATAAGAAATCCATTGCTGGACATTAGGCCACCCCATGGATTTCCAAAAGACAATCATTTGAGTTTTTCGCCGTTCGCCACGCATGGCAAGCGAGTAGGCAAGCGAGTTGGCAAGCGAGTTGGCAAGCGCAGTAGATTGCGTTTTCCGGAGAAGGCGCTGTTGCCCACCTCTGGTATTATTTTCTTATGCCTGTTATTACAGCACCTACGGGAAGAGAGAGGGAGGCACAATTTTAAGCCGGCACCGCACAATAGAATATTTTACAACCGTATGTAAAACTGTTAACGAGAAACGAGAGATGAGACCACGCACTGGCAAGATGAACGACACTCATATAAAGTATGTGCAGACGATTTCATACAAATGGCAGGAAAAAGCTGGTTGCAGGTCGCTTCTAACTGGCTCTTTCTGAAAATGTATATGGGACGCCAACACCTAAAAGTGACTTCTTGTGGCTGAGATGATGATGATGACAGGCCTTGATTACGTTTTCCCGATAACATCGATATACCTAATGGACACGGAAAAGATATTTCAATCTGCAAGCATCAGAAATGAATTCATAATTCTATTAACGGTTTCTAATCATGAATCGACGCAGGAAAGCTTTTAGAAGGTATAGATAGTTTGGAAAAATAACTATCGTGGAAAAAATGGGAACTGACACTCCGATTGTGTTGCTAGTCGAATTAAATAATGAAATAAAGCAGCGTATCAATACCACATTAGCTCTTTCCAGAGTCTACCTACTTACGTTACGTTAGTAATTACCGACCATTGATAAAAAAAAAACCCAAATTTTTCAAGAATTTATTATACATTTTTGTGCGTGATTCATATGTACATATACTAATATCAAATTACACCTACCGCGTACAGACGGACAGACATGACGACAGTTTAACTACGGAAGATTAATTAACTACGGAACCTTAAAATATAATTCACTTGTCAGTATCGTATATCATTTTATACATGTTTTCATATATTGCTCGGTTAATATCTTCATACAAATATTCTGTAATATAAGAATGATGATAAGATCGTGTTAAGCTGGATCCCAGACTAAAGATTAAATTATAAAAGGCTTTAATTTCGAGCTCACATTCACAAACTACCCGACCTACCACTACACCGTCAACATTTCTGATGCATGCCAACATTTTACGTTACTCAAGGCTAAGCTTATATTAATATAGAATTCTGCCCGAAACCATCGTTACATCCATTTGGCAATTCCATTACGTACAGTCAACGCCATAATTGAATTGGATTAGACAAAGATCAAATTATTTTGAAATCTCTGGATCCTGGATCCTTGATAGAGGTCCAACAAAAAACACTACTTTTTAAACCCCTGAATATCCAATAGAGGTCCAACAAGATACATAGCTGTTTTGAAACTACTAGTTAGATATCCAACAACCTGCGGAACTGTTTTGAAACTCCTGGGTAGAGATCCAACAAAAAGACTACTTTAGAAATGCCTAAATAGAGGTTTAGCGTAATGCGTGACTGTTTTAAAACTCCTGGATAAAGATCCGAAAACAAACTAACTATTCGATATTTTTGAGTATGTTACACACTGAAGTAGGTATCTACAAATTTATAGAATATTTTTTGTCTAACTGTCTATAAGTTTGAACATACGTAACTGTTTTGAAACTCCTGGATAGAGATCCAACAAGATATGTAGCTGTTTCGAAACTCCTGGATAGAGATCCAACAAGATACGTAACTGTTTCGAAACTCCTGGATGGAGATCCAACAAAATATGTAGCTGTTTCGAAACTCCTGGATAGAGATCCAACAAGATACGTAACTGTTTCGAAACTCCTGGATGGAGATCCAACAAGATACGTAACTGTTTCGAAACTCCTGGATGGAGATCCAACAAGATACGTTTTGCAACTTCTTTAAAGAAGTTCATCAATCGTAGGGACGAGTGTTTTTTATTGAGCATAGAACCTGGGTTCAAAAAGAAAGTTCAATAGTAAACTATGTATATAATGGATATTTTGTATATAATGGGACAGGTGTGGCCAATCGGTAAATCGCGATCGATATGTCGATTGCGGCTATTAGTCCAGTCTATCGTGGCAAAGCAAAAAAATTTAATACATAGAACAGACTGTGCAACGTAAACGCCAACTGCTGCGCGCATCATCTCGTATCTATGTATTTATATGTTAAAAAGAAAAAGTTATGCTCGTGAGTGTTGACTGTTGAGTGAGCCGACTGAACGACGCCCGAATCTACTTGAAATTGGATTAAGATAAACGCAGCGAGTAATGCAGTCCACTTGATTCGCACCCCGCTGTAAGACCGTGACCCGGGGCATGAAATGATTCTATAATTATCTATGAATGTATGGTTGTTTTTAACCTACTTCTAAAAAGAAAGAAGTTATCAATTCGGTCTGTATGTTTGTTCACCGATTACTCAGTCAATTCTGCATTGGTGTTGATGATTATTTTTGTATTTAATAGGTCATTCTTCAGAGATGGTCCTGGTCCCATATAAATTTTATCAAAATCGATGCAGTACTTTGGTTTTTATAACAAAATAACTGGTAAAATATCATCCAAGTACCTGTAGAAAAGTGAACAGCAAGTCGCGTACATATGTATTGTATTGCGTATTTTGAAGTCAATTTTTTCAGTTTTTTTAACTATAATTATTATTTTACCGCCTTAACCGCTTGACGTTGAAGACCGAGCGAAGTGGAGAAACAAAAGCAGAAAAGCTGATCTTAAAACCATGACGATTTTCGCACTCGCTTTGCTCACGCATTTTAAAAGCGATTCTTTGCACTTATGGGACATGGTACCTACATTAATACGACTAAAAAATGATAAATTGTTTAAAAATAACCTTTACCTACTGCTTTCGCAATCAATAGAACACATTGGTTACAAGTTACACTGCAAAAACTGCTTTTCTGCAGTTAGTCATTTTATTTTTCTTTTAATATACTTGGTATATTCAAATATAGGCCTGCTCTTGACCGTCTTTCCCGGTGCTAGGTGACAGTTAATGTCTACGATGGCTTGCCTAGAATTAACCTATTCACTAACGATTTGAAGACACCTAGATTACTAGGTATCGTTCAAAAGCGCATTCCACATTTCATTGGTATGTAGTATAATAATTCTAAGTACTTATAGCAAACTGTCGGAAAAGCCAAGAGTCAATTATGTAATATACGTACTTAGATAGGTTTTCCTCGGCTATACGTTTTAAGCCTCAAATAAGGCCGACTCGTCTATACGTCGGGCAACGCTGCTAGACGCGTGTCGTTACTTATGAACAGTGAAAATGCCATCTTGTGTGTTTAGAAAGTCCAACAACAAGATACTTGTATGTAAGGCCAATTTACTGTGGTCTTATCCTCGAAAGTGCTGAGAACTGAGATTTTCCATGCTTTTACTTGAGTTAAACATATTCAATGAGTAAGTTTCCGGTAGCCTAGTGGTGAGACCGTCTGACTTGCGATCCGCAGGTCCTGGGTTCGAATCCAGCGGCACTCACCTCTGTCTTTTCGAAGTTATGTGTGTATTGTTGATTACCGGCAATTTCAAACGGTGAAGGAAAACATCGTGAAGAAACCTACAAGTCTGAGAGTTCTCAATGATCTTGAAGATGTGTGAAGTCTGCCAACCCGCACTTGGCCAGCGTGGTAGACTATAGATTGATTTAATTTTGTTTAATTATTTAGATAGATTTAATAAACACACTTATTTATATATATTTTATGCTTTATTATGAAATTTTGACGTAAGTATTCTAAGGGCCCAATATCAATATTTACATGGTTGATATTTTTTTTTACTATTTAAAAAAAAAATACAGTCGAATTGATAACCTCCTCCTTTTTGGAAGTCGGTTGAAAACAACATTGATCACAAAAATATTGATATTTTTGTCTTAAAATCAATAGTTCAGTGTCAAATAAAAACATCAAATACCTATTCCTAATAAATTACTTTACATACCCCATTATGAACCTTTACATCTGGTATAATCAAGGAGGGATTATTTTTTATTCATTCTTTAACTTTAGCCAGTATTATTTTATAATTAATTTTGACATAATCTACCCTACTTAGCTATGTATGAAATGAAATCTAATGTTTGTAATAAATCATATTATATCCAGCCAGCTTGGTTGGTTTTATACATGATACATACTTCGCCTTGGCAGAAAATCGCTGTGCAAATAAGACGCAGAGCTTCCGCAGAAAGTTATATAATAGACTAAGAGCGGGCCGTATGTTTACCCATTTCATCGGGTAACAAGATGTGAGCTATCTAGGATGACGCACATTAGAAAGGTATCTCTAAATGTACAGGGTTGCCTAGGCCAAGTCTGGAGCGGTTTGTACAGTTAGCAAAAATGTGACCATTTGGGGTGTCCACCACCATCGAGTAAGAAGAAGTACATTCGAAAGTGCCTATTGAGAAGTGCCAAAATCAGTATGGTTGCCTCGCCTCGAGTGTGAGATGTTAGACTGTTGCTATGTGCGTGCGGGACGCACAACTTACTCGCGTTTTAAAATTCTGTAATTCAACCATTGTCCGTCTCGCTCACGCATATCAACATTCTTGAAGATATAAAATTACGAATGAATTAAAAAAAACGGACAAGTGCAAGTCAGACTCGCCCACCGAGGGTTCCATACAAACTAGTAGATAAAAGGGGACAATTTTTTTTTTTTTATATTTTCAATTTTTATATTTTTAAATCGAAAAAACATACATCGTAAAGATATTTATAAACATGTTTTAGCTTGTGCTAATGAAGCTCTTTCATATGATACACATGATACAGTTAAAGCAGTTTGAAATTTGGACCCTCCATCCTTGCTTAAAATGATTAAATAAAAAATGTACAGTTTTCGGATTTTTTCTTTATGTTTACTATATGACTATACTTTTTGCCAAATTTTACAGTTAGGTATAGGTTAACGGGAAATACCCCATAGGTTTTGATTTCCTTGCGAGAGTCGAAATATGCGTTTTTTGCGACATATTTGGCTGTAACTTTTTTTAAAATGAAAACTGAGAAGTTTGATTTTTCTCTCTGTAGCAATAGACTATGGATCTGCGTATATGGTTTTAATTTCAACTTGATACCTTCGCGTGTTCCCGAGATACAGGATTTGACACCCGGATGGACGGACAGACGGACAACAATCTGATCCTATTAGGATTCCGTTTTTTTTCCTTTTGAGGTACAAAACCCTAAAAAATAGGCCCACAGAACACTGGAAAGCAATATCACTAGATTTCGACAAAAGTTTCAATTTGATCCAAGTTAATTTTCATACATAAAAACGATTTACAAATTATTATCGCAAAAATGTTTTTTTTTTATCAGCCCTGTTTGTACAAACTGTCCCACTGCTGGGAACGGGCCATCTTCTCATTGTGAGAAGGGTTAGGCCATAGTCTGCCACGCTGGCCAAGTGCGGGTTGGCAGACTTCACACATCTTTAAGATCATTGAGAACTCTCAGACATGTAGGTTTCCTCACGATGTTTTCCTTCACCGTTTGAAGTTGCCGGCAATCAACAATACGCACATAACTTCGAAAAGACAGAGGTGCGTGCCGTGGGATTCGAACTCAGGACCTGCGGATCGCAAGTCAGACGGTCTCACCACTAAGCTGCCGGGAACTTGAAAATGATTTTTATGTATGGTAATTAACTTGAAATTACTTAATTGAAAGCGGCAAACACCGCTTTTCTGCGTCTAACTTAAGATTTCATTAGGTACGCTTGATACGCTGTTGAGTATGAGTTTTTTGTAATTTTTTTATGTAAAATCACTTTAAATAGATATAAATACGTATTCTCTAAAATAATTCTAGTTAAAATTACTTATTTATTATTAAAAGTTCGTTGAAGGTTTAAAATATCCGCATTTTTTTTTCAAGAGTCGTATTATAATTGTCTAGCAAACATAGCCTGAAACTCAGGGAGTGTCACCTCGCACATCAAAATCAATCAAGCCGTTAAGGCTGTAGGAGGTAATATAAAAAATATACATTACATACCCACATACAGACCAGCCACAAGGTGGAAAGAAGATATCATACAAGTAGCAGAAAGACGCTGGAAGCAAGCCCCTTCCAACCGGTCTTTCTAGAAATCCATGGGGGAGGCCTATATATAGGTCCAGAAGTGGACTTCTTATGGCTGAGATGATGATGATGATACATACATACATACATAGTAAAAAATAAGTCTTATTAGCTCGATGATGATCCACACATACCAAATCTGATCGTGTATTAATAATACTAGTACATACTATTAATGGAACACACAGACACGAAATAACAAGAAAACAATGTATTTGAATATTTGATCTCGGCATACGTTCACATTTTGTGGAATTCGCCTCAAAGTTCCCGGAGTACAGCCAACATCCCGAACATTTCTCAAAGACAAATATTCCATTACAAAAGCGTCGCGTAAACAGGAATATGCGCTAGAAGCGTTCGCAAATATTTCACGAATCCACGCGAGTATGTATGACAGTACATACACGCTTATATCCTGCTGGATCGATGCGCTAATAAATTATGATTTTATTGCATATTGAAAGCGTCCGATTCATCGGAGCTCTCGAAATATTCGTCTCCTTGAGATAAGACTTGTAGTTCATCAACTTTATTTTAGTGAAGGAGCTACTTTGAAATGTCTACAATGCGTAGGCATTATATTAATGTCAATAAAACACTTCAGTGATTCACGCTATAACTATGAATAAAATATTTTTGTCGTCTCTGTCATTGACTCTAAAAAACTTTAGACTAATCTAAAAAAACAAATAACACGATATTCAACACGTTGAAAAACTCAAAAGTTGTCAAAACACAGACACTTCCTTTAAACATACCGCTTTTCCCGACGGAAGGCGCGCCGACCACCGCCACTTTTACTTCGGAAAGCGATGACTTCTTACGTCGTATGCCGCGGCTCGTCATGATAACGTGTGGCGCCGAGACGCGCGCCAGAATGCCACCCGAGTGACTGACCAACGTGCACTCGGAACAAAGCCGCCGCGCCTGCGCACGCGCTAAAAATACATGAAGCGACAGTTCTGACATCGGCCGTCGTGTTTATGGGTCAAGATCTGGCCAAGATCACAGTCGTGCAAATAGGCATGTTTACGTCGCGGTCTTCCTGAGGGGCACCACGTGTCGCGTGGCGGCACGCCAATTCCCGTTTCGGGCATTCCGCCTGTTTCTTACGGCGTGTCACGATAGTCGCACTACCGAATTTGTTTGTTTAACGCATAGTTTGTTTGATTAGCACGTCAGTTCAACAGTTGAGAGCTCACCTCACCACAGACATAGTAGATAGAGCATGCGACTTCATTTATATTAAAACCTTGCGTGCCACATTTTTGGTACCGACTGTGACGTCACACAAACGATTTTGTGATGGAATGTTCTATCCGCGCGAAAACTATTCAACCCAATGCATCCGGCCGCTTGTACGCTAGTAGCTAGTTGACAAAATATCGAATCGGAAGTAATATCACCTGAAATTAAATAAATCTTGGTCGTCAACTGCGTTTTTTTATCGTACTTGTTGACACACTAGGTACATACACTTGGGGTACCTATAGAAGTCTACGGAGCTCACACAACAAAAACGAAAATGGCGCAGCTATGTTCAAATCTTGTAATCATAATACGGCCAGTTTTATGCATGTTCGGATGATTATGATGGTAGTGGGGAGATTTGAAAGAATATAATTATAATAGACTATAACTGAAAAAAACCGACTTCAAAATACGCAATAGAACGCATATTACACGACTTGCTGTTCAATTTTCTATAGGCACTTGGAAGATATTTTGCCAGTTACCTATTTTGTTATAAAAGTACTGCAACGATTTTGTTAAAATTTATATGGGACCACCTGAACCATCTGAAGTATGACCTACCAAATACAAAAATAATCATCAATATCAACGCACAATTGGCTGAGTAATCAGTGAACAAACAATAAAAAAAACATACAGACCGAATTGATAACCTCCTTCTTATTGGAAGTCGGTTAATCATAGTTCAGGGGGGCTACCGCAACCTTAATAGCAATCTTATTTCAATATTACTTTGACCTTTATCTTGCTCTCTTAACTGTAGTAAACGCGAGAAAAAAGTCAAAGTTATATTAAAATAAGACTTCTTGAACGTTTGTGGTACGGGGGCAGACGACTTTCGTCATAACGTAATTTTTAGAGTTCCGTACCCAAAGGGTAAAAACGGGACCCTATTACTGAGACTTCGCTGTACGTCCGTCCGTCTGTCAGAGTTGAAATTTTCACAGATGATGTTTTTCTGTTGCCGCTATATCAAAAAATACTATAAAACAGAATAAAATAAATATTTAAGGGAGCTCCCATACAACAAACATGATTTTTTGCTCGTTTTTGCTCGATATTGATAACGGTAACAGGTAGACGCTTGAAATATTCAAAGAATATTGAGTTATATTATTCACTTAAAAAATAAATAATTAAATTAAAATAAAATTAATATTTAAGGGGGGCTCTCATAACTTCAACAAACGTGATTTTTTGTCGTTTTTATAGATAATGGTACGGAACCCTTCGTGCGCAAGTGCGACTCGCACTTGGCGGTTTTATTTATTTTTATTAACCAGGGGAACGCTGTTTTCTACGCATTTCTACCCCGTATTTTCTACGTATTTATTAGCGGTAAAAAAACTGTTTTCTGAGAAAACTTTTATGGGAAAACTGTTTATTACTGCTAAAAAAGAGGAGCTCTTTTTTAAACGAGAGTTCTATTTCTTACTGTTATTTTTTACCGGATTACCCAAGGAGGCTTGCTTTTTGAGAGTTTATCTATCTATCTATCTTTTTAATTTTTGAGCTAAGTTATAATTAAACTTGGGGAAAAATGAATAGGTACTCTATACTAAGGGCAAATATTTCAATCCTCTAATAAAAGTATCTGTCAGATAAATTTTAGCTTCGTCCTTTTCTTTCATATGACTTTAGAATAACTGTTACGTAATACCGAAAATTTAAATCAAAATTAATAAGTATGTATACGAACTATTTTTTGATATCGGTGCTAGGCCCTAAACGGTCACCTACAAAGTCCTAGACAGATACCGACCTCAATTAAATAGTTGGTATAGGTACGTACCCATTTAGGGAGACCCTTTTCAGTTAAATGGATTGTTTTATCGATTAGTCGTTTTTTCTTATAAGTTACTTTAATTTGTAATAGCAATAATACATCTCTTGCAAAAAAATGCGTTTTTTCGTAACTTCCAACGAACTGTTTCATAATTAAACAAGTGATTTTATTCTCAAAAATGCGCATTTATAATCTTTTACGCATACTTTCTCACAATAAACATACACTCAACAACGTATGAAGGAACGAAATGTTAGACTGTCTTATTGTGGCCTACTTACCTACCTGGTTTCATCCTTCGGGAATGTAGGTAATGAATCGTCACCCCTCTTTTTATAGGTACCTACTTACATTCAAATGTATTATAGTACAATACTCTTTGCATTCAAACAATGCGCACAACGTAGTCCACAGCTATTTTATTAACATAGACGCCACCTATAGACAGACACAACTACTTCTACCTGTGTTAGCTTAGGCGCTAATTCACTAGGTGGCGCTGGGTGTGTTTAAAACGCGCTAGCGTGTTGTGTCTTTATTTCATCCAAATATTTCAGATTCAGATGTAGATTATTGCAAATTTGCTAGAACTGAAGGCTGAAGTAATTTTTGGAAAGCGTTATACACATACTGCTAATTTCAGCAGTAGATAACGTTAAGATACGTGAACTAGTCATGCACAAAATGTATTAGGTCGTGGTCGTAGGTCGATGTTTCTATGTATCATACATATATATATATATATATATATATATATATTTACAAAAAAAGTATAACATCTAGTTCCACAGTGCAAGCTTTGCTTCGTTTGGGCTAGATGGTGTTGTGTGAAATGTCCACAAATATTAAAACTAAAAATCTGACGAAGCAAAAAACAGTACAGCAGGGTTACGATCAACTCATAAAGCGATTTAATGTTGCCTCGCGCCAGTTTTTGTCTTACTTTTTCTGCAATTAAGAGAGAGTGACACACAAGTTGAAGAGATATATAAGTTACTTTAGAGTTACAACACCTACAACAGGTAACGCGAAAGGCAAAGATTGCGTTGGGGGCAAGCTGTCGTCTGGCAAGAACGAGCTGGGGGCTCAAGCCAAAGGTCGTACTGTGGCTGTATACCGCCATTGTGAGACCCATGGTCACTTATGGCTACGTAGTGTGGCAGAGGAAGACTTCCCAGGCGACTTGCATCAATGCCCTCAACAGCATACAAAGACTTGCCTGCTTATTAGCTACTGGGGCGCTCTCCACAACTCCCACTGCATCACTAGAGGCTCTGCTTAACCTTGTACCCTTGCATTCATGCGCGAGATCTGCGGTACTACGAGCCTCTATATCTGGTCGAGTAAATTGGAGATCGCTGACCATGAGGAAACTCTACGAAGACCTCATCAAAAACCACATCATGGCTATGCCCTCAGATACCATGACTGGCATAACAAACTTCAGGACATTATTTAAGGTACACTTACCTAACCAGGACGACTTGGAAGGACGACACGCCTAAAGAGTTAAAGTCCGGTGACATAATCTGGTATACAGATGGTTCCAGGAAAGATGGCAGAGCAGGCGCAGGGATATACGGCGGCGACCCTAAGGCCAACCTCACGGTTCACCTAGGACAATACGCCACCGTCTTCCAGGCCGAAATGTACGCTATTATAAGTTGCGTACATGAAAACCTGCTCAGGTCGTACAAAGACAAAAGGATAGTTATCCTCTCCGACAGCCAGGCTGCATTAAAAGCCTTGATGTCGGATAAAATTGATTCAAAACTCGCTTTAGAGTGTGCTCAGTTACTAAACAACCTAGACTCTACCAACTCGGTAACATTAGCTTGGGTTCCTGGGCACTGCGGAATCAGCGGCAACAAGACTGCTGACGAATTAGCAAGAGCTGGTGCGGAAAATCCACCGATAGGACCCGAACCCATCAGCGGCGCTTATAGTGCCTTAAAGGCCTGGGGACACGACCAGGCACTGAAGCTCTGGAAAAGTAACCCTGGCCTAAGACAATCTAAACTGCTTATAGCAGGTCTAGGTGAACACATCACTTGCAGGTTCTGTCGCACAAAGGACGAAACGCCTATACATGTCCTGTGCGAATGTGAGCCTCTGCACCATAGCAGAAGCCGGCACCTTGGAGGTCACAATACATAATCTCACCCGATGAGATAAGAACCTCCTCCCCCAAGGCCATCACTGACTACATGCTCAGCATTGGACTTGGAGAGGTGCTGTAATTAATAGGGGATGTCACAATAGATCTGAAAAGGTCGCAGTGACCAGCCGGGGCTGCCAGAACCCATTTGGCCCCCTAATGAAAGAATAAATGAATACTCTATAGTTAAAATTATAACAATTTAAAGTACATTTATTTAAACTTTTGTCGCATAGTTAAAACTCTTAAAAGTAAGATAAAAAAAGAGCGCGCGCCATCTTCACCTACACCAAACAACTAAACAAGTATGTACGTTTATTAAAAGAAAAACAAAATACCCGACTGCAGAAATGTAGTTTTCTTTTTGGAGTTAGATTTCGTTTCTCTTGATATGCTGTTGAGTGTAAGTTTTCTGTGAAAAAGTATGCGTAAAATCACTGTAAAAGATTAAGATGCGCATTATTTAAAATAATTCTAGTAAAATAAATTTTTTACTTCGAAAAAGTTCTTTGGAGGTTAAGAAAAAACGCATGTTTTAATTTTCGCGAGAGATTATTATTATATTAGTAATACAAAAAAATATAGCCTATATCATCATATAGCCTCGCACATCAAAATCGGTCAAGCCGGTCAGTCTGTCATATAGAAACATACATATACTCGAAAAATATATGTACCTAACACTCTTAACAAATTCGGATAAAATACTCGCTCACCTTCGGGTTGCCAACGATATAGTAAGACATAGCCGAGTCGATGGAAGATCTCAGCACGATGCTCGAAGACCTCAATACTTTCTCAACGGGTGAGCCTCAAGATGAACACGAACAAAACGAAGGTCATGTGGAACGCCCATGTATTGCCCAATAACTGTGGGAACTCCACTCTTGAAGTTGTTGACGAATATCTACGTCTACCTAGGAGAAACGGTCCGACTAGGCAGGTCCAACTTTACGAGAGAGATCAATCGTTGAATCCAACTCGGCTGGGCAGCGTTCGGGAAACTCAAATACATGTTTCGTCTAATATACCTCAGTGCCTCAAGTCGAAAGTTTGCGACCAGTGTGTATTACCATTGATGATATACGGCACTGAAACGTAATCCCTATGGGCCTTATAAAAAAAAGCTTAAAGTCACGCAACGACCTATGGAGAGGACTATGCTCGAGGTATCTCTACGAGATCGAATCAGATATGAAGAGATCCGTAGACGGGTCATCGACATAGCACAGCTGATTAGCAAGTTAAAGTGACATTGGGCAGGTACATAACATGTAGAACTGATCGCCGATGAGGCCGAAAAGTACTCGAGTGGAGAGCACCCTTCGACAAGCGTATCGTAGGAAGACCAGCCACGAGATGGACAGATGACCTCATACACGTGGCGGGAAGACGCTGGATGCAAGCCGCATCCTATCGTTTTTTTTGGAAATCCATGGGGGAGACCTGGACATATCCAGCAGTGAATTTCTTATGGCTGAGATTATGAATATGAATTATGATATTAAAAAAAAAAACTAAAAGTTTTATTTGCTTATTATTATTAATTTATTGTTCTACACATATTGCTTCACCGATTCTCCGTTACAACTAAACGAATGGAACTTTGGTATATTTAAGTTAAAACACACATGCTCATAATAAGCATGTTTAAGGCCTAAAGTTCGGTGAAAGAGTTTGGAAGATATAAAATTATTCAATGCATTTTCTACTGGCCTTGTGTCTTGTGTATCAGTTGGAAGTATGTCTGCCTGCTGAGCTGTAAGGTCGTGGTCACACATAAACATAATGTGTGATGAGTATGTTTGTTCTGTGTCTGGGTGTTTCATTAAATTAAAAGACGTAAGCGATCCCTACATTAAATTTAAGAGAGGCGAGATTATTACATGTATACATAATGTTATTTTAAAGTAAAAGCTTTTATTCGAAACGGTAACTTTTTTAACGGCATACAAGTGGCGGAAAGACGCTGGATGCAAGCCGCTTCTAATCGGTCTTTTTGGAAGTCCATGGGGAGGCCTATGTCCAGCAGTGGACTTCTTATGGCTGAGATGATGATGATAACTTTTTTTAAGCACTTGTTTTAATATTTTCGCTATTGATGAAATTTTTTCAGTTTTTTGTTGGGGAACTCTGTGACAACTAAAGTTTCATACTACAATAGATTTTAAGTATCATTATAGTTTTTTCTATATATATAAATAAATAAATACCTTAAGACTCGTTGAGAAATTTTCGCTAGTACATTCCGCATTTTACCATATAACAAGAAATTACTATTTTCCTAGAGATTTACTATTTTACATCCTAAATATTACACCATTTCAATAACTATTCTTAACCGTCTTCAAAGGCGAGGTTTGAAATTTACAGCATGATTCATGGTGTAAATTCCAAAACAAAAAGTTTTTATATTCAACAATTCAGTGCAAGAAAACATCTTAAAACACAAAAAAACTAAAAACTTTACAAACATTCGATTGGTTACGTTGGAGCCAATTACTTTTTATTATTTTCAATAGGCCTAACAAATATCTACAGCACCTAAAGTAGCACGCACGAAAATCAACAACAGATAGATCTGGTCTTCGCGAATGATCTAAATTAAAAGCTTTTGCGCCAGAAATGTGCATGTGTGTTTGTAACTTAAACATTTATTCTAAATTCAGCGTAAATCTTCGGAAACAGAACAGCACCCTTAGGCGCGTCGCTCACTGATAAGTCGAGGCGCGGTCGCGGCACAGTCGAGGCGTGGTGTTTATGTTAGAGTCGAGGCGCGGGCGGCTATGCTTTCTTCACACATTACAGTGTAATCACGTCTACGCACGAAACAAAATAACAAAATGGCGGTGGAGTCACCTCGGCTCCACGTCACCTGCGACGCGACTCTAGTATGTGGGCGCACTGCCATTTCAACCTGAAGGAAACGTAGAAGCGGCGCGCCGATTGTGCGCCCGTGCCTCGACGCCGCCTCGACTCCAGCTCGTGTTGGCGACGCGCCTTAGTACAAGTTTTTATGAAGAAACGCAGCGATGAAAGTTTTCATACGTCTCCATACTTTTTTTACGTTTCTCTTCGTAATCCATAGGATTACGTAAGATATAAGATACGATTAGAAACGTAAAAAGGGCGCTTTCAAAAAATGTATGGAGGCGTACGAAAACTTTCATCGCCGCGTTTCTTCATAAAAACTTGTACTAAGCGTGCAGTATTTAATATCGTACACAAACTATACAATATACTTATAATTAAGTGTTACTGGCTAAACAAATACAATAGAATAGACCAATTTTATTTTTATTTCCAAGTTTTTTTGAAAATCACATTCAATTTATATTTCGTTTTCAAACAATGAAATTAAATATTACACTTTATGTCCGCCAACACGAGCTGTATTTTTTTTTTTCAAATAACTTAATAAATTTTTTGGGTTACCAATTATTTAATATAAACATATAATTGGTTTTCAGGATACTTAGTAAAAATAAGACACAACCGCGCAAAACATACATATTATATTTTTGATGAAACTTTATGGAAAAAATAAGTACCTACTCAAATCTCTTCGCTAAATACAATTTAAATCAATTTGACGATATCGTAAAATGATTACTTATTTTCAATCCCTTAGTTAGCCAATAAATTCGAAATTAAGTTTATATTTTTAAATGCCAATTATGGACATAGATGTGCAATCGCATTTACTAAATGCATACTGTAGGTACTATCACAAAAAGTTTACAGTAATCTTTCGATATCTGTATAAATAAGTCTTTTTTTCAATGCCGCAAAATTTTAGTAAGTTCATCTTCCCTATGCTCGCTCACTAAGTCACTCGTCATATCCACTCTTGATTTTAAAATCCGGAATCAATTAAAAATTCCTCAATGTTTTGGAACTCGCTACTCTTGTGCATTTTATCCTTTATCTTTCTTTGCTTTTTTTTTCACGCACCTAGTTTTTACATTGAACAAATGAAGGACTAAATTTGCGCGCCCACTACGCGCATTTTGCACGTAGCTGGTGTATTTGGGCTGCTTTAACTATGTCATGACTGCATAATATATGAATAATAGAAACAGGATGAATCATACTTGTTCGGAGTATCTGTGAGATTGAATAAAAAATGAAGAGATCGAAATCGAACGTTAGTCACCGACATAGCACAGCGGATTAGCAAGTTAAAGTGACAGTGAGCATTAGCACATAGCACGTAGAACTGATGACCGATGGGGCCGAAAAGTTCTCGAGTGGACACCACGCACCGGCAAGCGTAACGTAGGAAGGCCAACCACGAGATGGATAGATGATGAGCTCCCATCAAGTCTTTTTTTGGGAAATCACTGGTTCCGGGAGGCCTATGTCTAGCAGTGGACTTGTGACCGAGCTGATGAAGATACACGTTAAACCTATTAACCCGGAAGGTTAATAAGTACAGTAAAATAAATACATACAAGTTATTACATATTTGGGTACGAGCACAGTATACATTCAATAAACGCTACGGAATCAGACATTAAAGAAAAAAATACGAAACAAAAAATCAGTTTTGACATACAACAGATATCAGATACACTGAAAATACGCGATACCACAAAATAACAGTCAGTTGTGATCTTTATACAACTGAATTAAACTACTACTCATACTACTTTGTTCTACATTAACTTTAAAGACTTTTACTTTATTTACCATTATATTACTTTCACCAAAACAAAGTATATACATTTTGAAATGTACTCTTCATTTTTTTCTATATTTTGTTAGGATCGATATTAAACAAAAACTATTTAATAAGATAAATATTTATATTATTGTTATTTATCATATTATTATTTATCTATTATTTATCAGGACTTGTGTTAATATTAAGATCTCACTAACAATATTTTTTCAGTTCCCATATTCACAATCGTTCGACATGGGATCCGTCTCGAAAATTATACTTTTCTCAGTGAATCCTCATATAAATGATAGAGATCAATCCGATATGTTGAATAGCTCTCAGAAAACGACAGAAATGACAGATGTCATCTCCTTGTTTTTCAAATATTTTTAAACAAAATTTCTCTTAAAGTTTAAATAAAAAAAAAAAAAAATAGAAAGAAGCCGAACCGCTTAACTGAGTTTGTTCCTGAAGTATGGGAGCGGCACGGGAGGGTTCACATGTAATAGCAACGCTGACGTCACGCGTCATTTGATGTACCGTAATATAACCCCTCCCGTACCGCTCCGTTACCCCAGGAACAGATTCAGTTAAGCGTTTCGGCTATAAACCATATGATCTTAGATATAACTAAATTGAACACGACAGCCTGCTTACCCCGCCCATCCACTCGCGAGATTTGTCCGATAATTATTTGCATATACAAACAATGTCTTTGAAATATTTTACGGTAACTCGCGGCGGCGCGGGCTTTAGCTCGCAGTACCAGACGAGACGTCCCTCGGGACGTCTGTGCTGCTCCTTTCGGGAAAGACTGCCGTATGCGGTTGAAACTATAGTCGGAGATTTCGACTCAAAAATAAACGTGAGTATCCCGTGGCATATTTTAAAGATGTGTAATAACCACGTTTGATTTAAATTTATTCCAATGGAAAACAAAAAATGTATTGGTAAGCCACAACAAATTTGTACGTAAATTTGGAGTAATTAAATATTTATTTACTTTATTTTTTTTATATTGAAATTGGACCCGCTTATGGCATTCGCCAGTGTCAAAAGATTTCGTCAAGTTACTTGACTAAAACAAGTTATAAATGTTCTAGACGCTATCTAAGTCACGTATACAATCATTTACAAATTCGAGTCATACTTCAGTAAAGTGATTGCGTCTTTACTAGAAGCTTCTATGGAGTTTTGCCGACAACGTGAAAAGACATGTTTCGCAGCTTTATTTTACTTGCCCACACTCACGCACTTGATCTAACACTTAATGAATAAAACGCCACCATTTTTATTGCATTAATATACAAAATAACACAAATAAACGACATGTTTCCATGACGTTCCCGCCAAAATCTCCTTATTTACTTTTGATAATATAGTGTGTTTTTACAATATGTAATTTAGAAGTTTTAAAAAAAAGTGTAGAGGTGCAGCAGAAACATGTAAAAAAAAAACCTTGAAAATGTGAAAGTAATTGGATATAAAAAGTAGGAAAGAAAATCTAACTCCCGTCTTTTTAACGTAACATTTCCCTAGGGCTGTTTTTTTATTTTAACAAAACAGCATTTCGAGTCGCGCACGTGACAACGGTTTAGAATGCCTTATGATCAAGAATACGGGGGTACTTTTAGCTCTAGTAGAACAAAGTTGTATGACAATCAGTCTAGTATGCGCTTCTTTCCCTCTCTTAAAATGTTAACCCCTGTGGAATGGTAACCAATAAGAGCTAGTAGTTTCGAAAATAAGAACTCTCATTGTTCACCAGTTCGTTATTTCTATACACTGGTAACGAATAAGAGTTAGTACCGAAAATAAATACTCTCATTGGTTACCGGTTCATTATCAATGTTTACATTATAGGACAGGCTACGAAAATCAAACTATTAATAAAATCTTATGACAGGTTGAACACTCAATAAAATCTTACACTTAATAGGTTAATTATTATAAATAGCTTTTGCAAATGATATCGCAAGAATGCGAAAAACAAAATTGTCGCTTGGTTTTTTTTAAATCGACGCCAATGCGGCATTTGTCCAAAAGAGTACTGACGACGAGACTGCGTCTAAAGAGTAGGTTCAAAAAAGAATAGAAGTAACTTTCTAATAATACACTGATATCTTTTCATTTATTTACCCTATATATACACAATGTAATCTATTCTGAAGGTAACACTAAACTACTATATAAAAAATATTAAAATAACTTAATTCCGGGAGACCGTCTGACTTCCGATCCGCAGGTCCTGGGTTCGAATCCCGCGGCACGCACCTCTGTCTTTTCGAAGTTATGTGCGTTTTGTTGATTGCCGCCAACTTCAAACGGTGAAGGAAAACATCGTGAGGAAACCTACATGTCTGAGAGTTCTCAATGATCTTGAAGATGTGTAAAGTTTGCCAACCCGCACTTGGCCAGCGCGCTAGACTATGGCCTTAACCTTCTCTCAATGAGAAGATGGCCCGCGTTCAGCAGTGGGACAGTTTGTACAAACAGGGCTGATAAAAAAAAACTTAATTCAAAAACGAAAGAATATCTCATACAATTTTTGTTCCTATTTTTGAATCTGACGATTTTAGTTAATTTTATGGTGCCTTCAGAATTTACCACAATATTATGCTCCTATATATATATATACAAAACTATAAACCTACAACTATATTGCCTAAAATAACACCGGTCAAACTGACAATCGAAGGAAAAACATTTCATATTAATGCAATATTATCTGCAAAGCTGTATGTTGAACGCATTTTGAAACTTTCTTAAGTTTAAATAAAGTAAACATTTTCTGTACAATGAATAATGAAACAATCAAATATCGAAGTCCTAATTAGTAAGCTACAAAATGCCTTCAACTGGAATTCCAAAAGCTAGCTGACTGCAGCCAGTCAGATCTAGTAACTAATGCTAGACTAGCCATACTAGTCTGATGTTACTAGCATGACTAATTATTTATTGTAACACTAGCATAACTAGTAACACATGCGCGATGCTCGGGTAACACGCGATTATTTTAAAATTAGAATAGTAGTGCTATTAAGCTAACGAACTAATAACACCTTTTACATACAAAACTTTTATTAGCTACTATTACAAAAGTTTATTAGCACGTGATATTCTGGCTAGAAAAACTGGACTCGAGTCACCCGCTCGTGACTAGTGTACTATACTAGCAGAACTGGCTTAATTACACTAGCATGACTAGTGTAGTAACACTAACTTTGCTAGCCAAACTACTAGTAACACTAGGTCGGCTAGTCAAAAACTAGCATAACTAACTAGGTTAACTTAGTAACACAAAAATTACTAAGTTATAAACACTAGCATGACTAGCCCAGTCAAGTTAGTAAAACTAACCCAGTAACACTAGCATGGCTAGTCAAGTTACGTTAGTATAACTAACCCAGTAACACTAGCATGACTAGCCCAGTCACTTTAGTAAAACTAACCCAGTAACACTAGCATGGCTAGTCAAGTTACGTTAGTATAACTAACCCAGTAACACTAGCATGGCTAGTCAAGTTAAGTTAGTATAACTAACCCAGTAACACTAGCATGGCTAGTCAAGTTACGTTAGTATAACTAACCTAGTAACACTAGTATGGCTAGCCAAGTTACTAGTAAATCTAAGTTACCTACGCTAATCAGAATTATAGTCATTATCATGCATTAACGGCTGTAAGTCATCTCGCTTCTTCTCATTCCTGTTTGATATTCGATTATTGCCTTCTAGAACTCCTATATCTGATAATCTGAAAAGAAAGAGACAAACATACGTGAATAACGCACAAATTTCAGATATTAGCTGTTGCGTACAAAGGAAGCCCTTCTGTACCTCATTTTGGGATTTAAGAGCTTTAATTTAAACTATCACTTTATACTGCAGTAATTAAATTACACCTTTTTCATCCACCACAGACTATGAACCCTTATTTAAAAAATCCAGAAGATACAAAATAAAAATAGCAACATAAACTAAAAATAGCAACATTACAAAGAAGTATGTAATGTTGCTATTTTTAGTTTTACAAATACAGCGTGTTCAAGCGATATTGCCTTATTGACTTCTGCTGGCCTAGCATGGAAGGTAGATAAAACGTTTTTGTCCACGTTGTTATGTCAGTTGTCAATGTCAGTACATACTTTATTTCCTCTGAAGGGTGGATAAAACGGGGGAAAGACTATTTGTCCATGTTCCATGCTAGCCCTGCTGGTGCACACGCGCACCATTATGCACAATTTTTATTATTATAGATACAACAAAAAAAAATGCGAAAAATCTGCTGTTTCACGGAAACAGTTTGTGACACCTGACAACATGTATGAGATAGTATAAATTTTAATATCCAATATAACGGAATTGTAGAACCTATACCAGATTACCTTTATACACAGCAACATCGCAAAGCTTTTAACTAAACTGGTTTTTCTACATTCAATCATCTATCATAATTTTCGCAATTACAATATTAGTAAACAAGTATCTATGTTAAAAGAAAAACAAAATACCCGACTGCAGAAAACCAGCTTTTGCAGTCTAACTTACGATTTCATTACGCTTGATATGCTGTTGTGTATACATTTTTTGTGAGAAAGTATGTGTAACAACGCTGTAAACGATTATAAATACGCATTCTTTAGAATAATTCTAGTAAAACCACTTGTTTATCACGAAAAAGTTTGTTGGAGGTTACGAAAAAACGCATTTTTTATTTTTGCGAGAGATGTACTATTATTTTATTACAAAACATATAGCCTATGACACTCTGGAAATGAAGACGAATCTAACGACACCTCGCACATCGAAATCGGTCAAGCCGTTTAGGCTGTAAGTGATCATATAGAAACATACATACATCCCCACATACATACATACACTCGAAAAACATAAACATCCTTCTCACGCAGTCGGGTAATAAAAGGGTAAATTACATTTCGCCTTTATTTACGACATATAAAACGAGACGAATCAATCGCAAACAGCAAATTACAAGTAATTAGTTTTTTTTTAAATAAATCGATAACAGGCTTGCGCTTGACCGCTACTCATTTAGCGTTTGTAAGGATTGTTTTGCAGAATCCGCCTTTCGCAGTTATACTAATACCAAGCAGCAGTGCGCAAACAACGCATTACGGTTGGAATACTAATATTTCCGACGAATTTTCGGGTCAAAACAAAATTTTACATCACGAGAAATCAAATAAGGTAAATAATAACGAAATTAATAATTTAATTTTAATTTATCATCTCAAAGTCTGAAAAGCTCAGTTTTAGTGGGGGCGGGGGCCATGGATTAAAGGCAAGGATAGAGCTTAACATCAGACGTATAACATGCTCGCCTCATCACTCGTTTTATCAAAAAATGAAACCGGACAAATGGGAGTCAAACTCGCCCACTGAGGGTTCCGTACAAACTAGTAGGTAAGAGGGTTTTTTTTTTTTTATATAGTTTCCTTTATAAACCGAAAAATATACATCGTATAAATATTTAAAACCCTGTTTTAGCTTATGCTAATGAAGCTCTTTTATATGATACCCCCACATGATACGGATAAAGAACTTTTAAATTTGGACCCTCATTCCTTGCATGAAGACACTATTTTTTGTGACTAAATTAAAAATGTCCAGTTTTCGGATTTTTTCCTATATGTGTACTATAACACAATGCTTCTTGCCAAATTTCATAGTTCTAGGCCAACGAGAAGTACCCCATAGGTTTTGATTTCCTTGTGTGTCGAAATGTGCGTTTTTTACGACATATTCGGCTGTCTCTTTTTTTATGAAAACTAAGAAGTTTGATTTTTCTTTCTGCAGCAAGAGACTATGGATCTGCGTATATGGATTTAATTTCAACACGATACCTTCACACATTCCCGAGATACAGGTCTTGACACCCGGACGGACGGACGGACGGACGGACAGACAGACAGACGGACAGACGGACAACAAAGTGATCCTTTACGGGTTCAGTTTTTTCCTTTTGAGGTACGGAACCCTAAAAATAACAGGACTTTTTTTTAGTTCAGGTCTGAACTAAGTTATGCTCTTTATTATCATCATCTCATCCACAATTCAACTCTCGGCTACATAAAAGTACTATACATTTTACGCTTACCCACATTTACGTATTATAAATTTTACATTTACGCATAGCTACATATATCTAAGTTCTTTAAATTTATTTCTCCATTGTATTTAAGTACTTAATAATATTACACTCAGCTATATTTATGTACTGTAATTTTTATGCGCAGCTACGTTTCAGTGCTATAAAACGCTTAGCTGTATTCAAGCACTATAAAGTGAATGTTTGTCTATATTTAATTACTACATATTTTAAGCTCAGCTATTTTCATCTATAGTAAATTTAATGCTTGGCTAGTATTAGAATTTTTACGCCCAGCTACATTTATGTACTATAAAAGTTATGCTCAGCTATATAAAAGAACTATACACTTTACGCTTAACTACATTGAAGTACTATAATTTTTACGCTCAGCTATATTTAAGCATTATAAATTTATCGCCCAGCTATATTTAAGCACTATAAAGATAATATGTGGCCATATTTAATTACTACACATTTTACGCTCAGCTAATTTTAAGTACTATAAATTTAATGCTTGGCTATATTCTAGTCTTAGAAATTTTACACACAGCTATATTTAAGTATTGTAAATGTTTCGCTCAGCTATGTTAAAGTATTAATTTTTTTACGCTTAACTAGATTTAAATATCAATTTAACGCTCAGCTATATTGAAACATTTGTTATAAATTTTACGCTTAACTACATTTAAATACTATCAATTTTACGCTCAGCTATATTCAAGTGCTATAAATACGCTTAGCAATTTTTTTACTGTTTATTTACATATTGCACTTACACTTGAGACTCGTCGTCCTCCGCGTTAGTTGGCGTGAAGTATGGGTTGGCAGCCGCCGGCCGGAATTTGTACCCGGTCATCACAAAAAACAAGAGTGTGGCCAACTCACGGAACAGTTCGTCCATCCACGCGTATTGGAACGGAACTAGTTTCTGAAAATGGTACAGCCAAAAATATTTATATTTATAGTTTATTGAATTAATATCTTACAAAAACAGGTACTACAAAATGGTATTATTACATTATAAAAATGTAAATAAAAACTTAACATATATGCTAATTCCAAAAACATTTGTAGATTATGTCTCTAAACCATATTTGTTTACTTTGGGCTCTTAAAATGATGATATAGTGCATATTTTACCGAAAATATAAAAAAATATTTGTCCTTTAGTCGACCTCTAAATGACGTCACAGAACCGCCTTTTTATCTGTACCAAAAAGAATTTTTAAAATGTTTCATTATATTTCCACAACACAAAACCAACAATAATGTCACTGTCAATGTTAGGTAACATTTTATTTTAGTAGGTAATTAATGATTCATTCATTCTATTCAGACAAATTTGTGACGTCATCACGACTTTTATGAGAACTTATCAAAAATAAGTTCAAAAACTAAAACCCGATTACTGAGAAATCACGCTCTCGAAAATGTAATAAATATTTTATTGTGTTTCATACATATTCATAGTGGTGTTTTTTCCTTTTGAGGTAAGGAACCCTAAAAAGGTGTCAAATGTTTAACCGAATTAATTAATGGTATCATGTTGCATAACAAACTTTTTTTTAAACGCATTTGTTACACCTCTTTGGCAAATCTCTAAATCGCAGGGCGGCGCACCGCCCTGCGGCGCGCCCCCTGGTTGGGAACTCCTGGTCTAGTTCAGTATAAATAAACAACAGATATTGTTACCTTGAGTATGGAGACGATGAATCTCGTGAAGTATATGTAGCAGACGACCATAACATAGAAATGTCGGAAGAGCTTCAATTTGCGGAGATTGATGGCCGCCTTGCCGTCAGTGCTAGACGCGTCTTGCAGGTGACGTATCGACCTAATAAATAAACATTATACTGTAATTTTTATTTTGAACAAACGTGTTACTCACGTCTATTTTGAGCCGAATTCTCCGACTATACCAGACGAGACGTCCTTCGGGAGTGACGTCTAAGACTGCCGTATGCGGTTGAAACTATAGTCGAAGAAACCAGCTCAAAATAGACGTGAGTAACCAATTTATTCAAAATAAAAATGTGTAACAACCACGTTAGTTTTCATAATAAAATTATACTGTAATTATTTTCACATTTTTGCTGTCAGACTAATTTATTAAGTTGTTAGTAATATTGTATCTATTCAATGGTGTACAATAAAGAGTTTATGTATTTTATTTTACATGGACAACTAACATCTACTTAATGTAAATAATGACATTAATGGAAACACAATAGCCATAAACAGTTTTCGCTTATACAGCAATTCTAAAATTCAAGTGCCCATTTCAACATATTGTTTAAAAACAAAATGATACAAGTTGCATTACAATTTCTTTTGTTATTCTTCTTGGCTAGTATTAATGTAGTACAACCGTAACATTTTTTTTTTATATGTTGACTTTGTTTCTTTAACCATATCATTAGTGTGATTCGCGACAACGCGGTGCTAATTTGGCTAAATAAATAAATAACACAGACCAGACGACCGGCAGCAGTATGGCGCCGCAACACATCAGCTCGACGAGTACGAAGATGTCGCGCCACGCGTTGTACTCTGCGGCGCCTTCCTCGCTCTCCGCTAGAATTATCTCAGCCACGTTCGCTAGCACCTGTAACGTACAGTAAACGGGGGGTGGGGGGTTACACAAAGTATATAACTTACGATAAACAGGGGGGGGGGTACACAATTATGTAACGTACAGTAAACAAGGGGGGTATACACAAATCGCATTCTAATTTCGTAAACGCCAGTAGAATAAAAATGTAGATAACTCTTCATAAAATATTCACAATATACAAGGAAAGAAAATACAAACTAATATTAGTAAAAAAAAACTGAAAATGAATGAATGATGAATGCATTATTCCAATTAGTTTTAACCGATTTCCAAAAAAAAAGGCTTTCAATTCGACTAAGTTTTTTATGTTTGTTACGCGATTACTGCGCTTACTTGATTTTGACGATTCTTTTTTTGGTTTAATAGTTTAAAGGTGGTCTCATATAAATTTGTACAAAAACATATAAAGTGGGAATGAATATTTTTTTCACATCTACCCCATTGTGTGGGATTATCGGTAATCAAGAAACATTGGGGGTGTACGAAAATATTTTTTTAGAATTTAGGGATCCGTTTGAGTCATGTGTCGGTTGACTTTGGAGATATGAAAAAAATCATGCTAGTAGCATATATTATGAAATTATAAGGAAAACTACCACAGGTAATTAGGCTTTACAGGTTAAGATACTATAGACAATCAACTCATACAATTTATTTGGAGCAGCAAAATTCGTACAACTTTCTTTTCCATTTTCTTAGTAATCTTGACCATTTGGTCAATTAAACTAAGATTACTAAGAACCAAATGGTTGACCAAATGGTCAATTAAACTTTAGATTACTAAAACTAAGATTGCGAAAATTATTTTCATATTTTATTACTTACTTGCAGCGGAATAACAATCATAAACAGTTTCTTGTCTCGATCGGAGAGTATATGCTTGATGAAGTTCCATCCGGTGCCGACGAGCACTATTGTTACAAAAAGCACGGCGCCTTTTAGCCTGGAAACAAAAGGTTTACATATTCACTTACTGAAATTTGAAAAAGAAGGGATTTGAGCCTCAACACATGCGATCCATGTCATGTATCAACCTGCGATACATGTTGTCACCATGAGCGACTTCTGTGTGCATAAAAATAGTAGGCGGTAGTCATTAATATTTTCATAACAAAAAACCGGACAAGTGCGAGTGAAACTCACACACCGAGGGTTCCTTACAAACTAGTAGACAAAAGGGGGAAATTACATATTTTTTTTATATTTTCCTTCATCAAGCGAAAAATATTTAAAAACCTGTTTTAGCCTGTGCTAATGAATCTCTTTCATATGATACCCAACAAGTAACGGTTAAAGCACTAATATTTGGACCCTCCTTCCTTGCATAAAGACCCTATTTTTTGTGATTAAATTAAAAATGTACAGTTTTCGGATTTTTCCTTCTTGTGCACTATAAGACAATGCTTCTTGTCAAATTTTACAGTTATAGGTCAACGGGAAGTACCAAATAGGTTTTGATTCCCTTGCGAGTGTCGAAATATGCGTTTTTTGCGGCATATTCGGCTGTAACTTTTTTAATGAAAACTGAGAAGTTTGATTTTTCTCGCTGCAGCAAGAGACTATGGATCTGCGTATATGGTTTTAATTTCAACTCGATACCTCCACGCGTTCCCGAGATACAGGTCTTGACAGACGGACGGACAACAAAGTGATCCTATAAAGGTTCCGTTTTTTTCCTTTTGAGGTACGGAATAGACTACAAAAATATACAAATATTATGTTGACTAATCATTCTTATTTAGTTGTTCTTTTATTCTTGATAGGCCCCTGTTTTTTAACATACGATTCCTGTCCTTGCATGGTTGCCTGAAAGAGATCGCTCTAAGCGATAAGGCCGCCAATTAAAACCCTAGCCCTAAGTACTTAATGTTATCTTTGTTATTTTGTTATCATGTGGTTTTTAATAAATTGCTATCTATCTACAATATAAATAAAGTAACTTACAAATGTGTAATATAGTACAATATCGCCCAAGCTGTAACGTGCTCTCCCTTGGTCTGTATAAAGTGATAATTGATTCCATGGAAAGCCAGCGAGAGTGCCTTGAGGTACACCAGAATGCACATGATTATGTGTATCCGATACACGGGCTGCTTGCTCATACGCAGTATGTATGTCCAGAATACAGCGCAAAGGAAGAATATGATAGACGCCATGGTGTAGAATAGAGGTAGGGGCATCTCGCCCGCTGACAGGAAGTTTCGCCCACCGTTCGATTCGTATATTTCCACCTGAAAATGATCCATTTATGAGTTTCGTTGTCACGTCACAACTTCACACAACAGGATTCAATAGTATGCATGTATTTTATTTGAATGTATAATAGTTTAATTGATAACAATATAATTTTAAAGAAAAAAAAATTATAACATACTAAAATGTTATACATATACTATGAAAACTTCAATCAGTCAATAAACATCCGATATATAAACATTTAAAGTTTTAAGGGAACAGATGCTGCCCCTTTCTCGTGAAACGACCAGTTTGTATTGAATTTGTACGGCGAACACGAACCCTGGCGTCATAATTCGCGATCCTGTTCTCTCTGTCTGACTTGATTTCAAAATGCTTGTAACAATCTTATTTTTTAAGATATTACAATTTTGTTTTTGTTGAATGGATCTATTCGTGGTAGCCTTTTCATGACCAAATAAAAATAAATCATGCATATTCCCTATTTATTTCACCGCCACTGGGGCACTTCCCCTTACGACTTAAAAACGCTTGAAATTCTTCATGTCTGTATTGTACATACCGTGTTTTGTTTTAGCAATACACGGTATGTTTTGTTGCCGTGTTTTGGAATAATAAACCTGTAATGTTCTGTCCAATACAGTGTTTTTAAAACTATTATATCAGTGTAGACAAAGGTTAGTAGAATTATTTTTTTACAGGGGGTTAGAACAGATCACAAGAAAGTCAATGCGCCCTGTTCACCCAAAACACTGTAACTTAAGTTACAGTGTATTGCCTATACACGGTAGAATAGACAATTTCATTTTTTTATGAAGATTATTTTGAACACTATGATTATAACTTGCCGAGATATAGCTATAATAAAAACATTTAAGTCGTTATAGCAAAGAAATCTTTGTCCTTTCTAGTAAGTCAACATAAATTACTCTCCAATGGTTTTCTTTCTGATTCTAGCTTTAGCTAATGGAATCCTAGCATTTACATGTCTCGATACGGTTTGGCCACTAATTATTTACATAGAATATAGAATACTGACCAGCATGTTGACAGGCGGCCCGGACCCCTCGCCGCCTTGAGGGCAGTTGTTGAAATATAAGTTATACAGCCCCTGCTCTTCTGTTGTGGCCACGTATAACGCAAACTGTCAACAAATATCACTATTGATACATGGTTATTACCAGGGCTCTATGTGGGGGCAAGGGGGCACGGAAAACTTTAATAGTCATCATCATCATCATCTCTACCATACAAATTCCACTGCTGTACATAGGCCCGTGGATGGATTTCCAAAAAGACCGATTGGAAGAGGCTTTTATCCAGCGTGTTCCCGCCACTTGTATGAAGCCATCTGTCCATCTCGTGGCTGGTCTTCATACGTTTCGCTTGCCGATACGTGGTCTCCACTCGAGAACTTTTCGCCCCATCGGCCAAAAGTTTTTCGTGCTACCCACTGCCACTTCAACTTGCTAATTCGCTGTGCTATGTCGGTGCCTTTTGTACGTCTATGTACCTCTTAATTTCTCAGACGACCAGTATAGCCCTCTCCATATGCTATTAATGTCTTAATTACGACTTAATATTCACAAAAATTTAAACCCAGCTGGTGTGGTGGTGGATGTTCTTAGAGAGATTCTGGTTCGTACATTTATGTGTGGTAGTGAATGGGTTTTGGCAGAAGAATGATGCATGAAAGTAAGTCTAATACTGTGGAAATAAGAAGTCTGAGAAGTATGGGTGGAGTGGCATTGATGGATGGGCAAATTGAGGAACAGTGTGATAAGATGTAGTGAAAACTATAGAGAAAAGGATGCTTAGATGTTTCGGACATGTGGGGAGAGTGCATGAAATAAGGTCGAACAAACAGATTTATAGGGCGAATTTAAATGGGCTAAGTAAGGCTCGAGAACGTCACAAATAACGTACTCACATGAAAAATTGTATTTATTACTTCCAACATAGAGTAGAATTTTGCGAAAATATACGCTATCGGGTTCTTATGAATTTCCATTGCAATATTTATATTGTATACTTTCACAATAACGACTTCGACACATAAATCGACCCAGCAACACGGTTTCATTTTATTAAGGTGTTACATCATACGGCGAGAAATTCATATTTCAAACAGTTCAAACACTTGTAGCCAGCCCAATTGCAAGTGATACTTAAGAGTCCTCAGTTAATCACGTCTATTAACATTGATGATTCAATATGTCACGTGCCGCTTCAACGAAATAATAAATTACACTCTCCCCCCCCCCCCCCCCCCTTTCATGCCTCACGTGCGCCTTCCAAATACGAAATACTTTGCTTATACTCACACTAGTATTGTAGTAATCGAAGCCATTCCGTGTTTCTTTCGTGATCGGCAACACGGGGTAAACACAGCGATGATTGTCTTCAAGAACATCTGGAATTCAAAATATCTCAGTAAAATCATAACCCTCCTTCTTACGCAGTCGAGTAATAAGTAGCCAAGAATGTGTAGAGACACGTTATGGTAGGGTTCCGTAGCTAATACTGTAATCAGTACTGTACAGTAATCTAAAATAAGATGCTTGAAACACTCGGTGTGTATTGTTTGCAAATCCACTTTGCGAAAGTTCAATGACCTCTATACCATAACGAATTTAAGTGTTTTACATAAATCGCTTATATTATTATTATTATATATCGAAGAGTTGTAATTAGAGAATGTTCGAAATTAATTTGTATTTAATATGGTCTACTAGTATGGTTAATCATGAATATCTAGGTATAATAGTTTACAAATGAAGGGGCAGAACGGGGACCACAATGATGAGTAAAAGAATGCGCATTTATAATTTTTTATAGCGATTTTACGCATACTTTCTTACCAAAAACGTACACTCAACAGCGTATCAAGGGTAACGAAATAGTAAGTAAGACTCCAAAAATTGCTTTCCTGTAGTCCGTTTTTTTGCATTTTTTTTTATATAGATAGGTTTTTGTTGAAAATTTAAATACAGCATTATGTAGTGGCTCCCTGAAAACATCTAATTGAAATTTATGTTAAACTAATAGTCACTAAGTAAAAGGGCTGTAACATACGGACGGACATGGTGACTTTATTAGGATCCCTCACAGTTACTACGGAACCTTAAAAAAACATTTTATTTCTTTTTTTAAATATAATATTACTGTATTTTTTTTAAAAAGAAAAACAAAATACCCGACTTCTCAAAAGCAGTTCTTGCAGTCTTAACTTACGATTTCATTACACTTGATATGCTGTTGAGTGTACGTTTTTGTGAGAAAGTGTGCGTAAAATCGCAGTCAAAGATTATAAATGTGCATTCTTTAGAATAATATTAGTAAAACCACTTGTTTAATACTAAAAAGTTCGTTGGAGGTTACGAATTACGATTTTTTTATTGTTTTGAGAGATGTAATACTATTACAAAAACTTATAGCCTATGATATTCTGGAAGTCAAGACGAATCGATATCTCGCACATCAAAATCAGTCAAGCAGATTAGGCTGTAGGCGATCATATAGAAACATACATACATACATACCCATATACATCCATACAAACAAACTTACATACACTCGAAAAACATAACCCTCCTTCTAACGCAGTCGGGTAAAAAATCAATCAATCTCAATCCTCCTTTAAATACTTCGCCCATTGTCTACATATAAGAAAACAACTTACGGTTCAATATCATAGATCTATTCTCGTAGAGGTGCAGTACTGGGGCTTTGCACGTCACGTTTAATCTGAAACAAAATGTACAAGTTGTAGCGTCACTGATTTAGTGCAAGCAAAGGTCGGTTAAAAGTTAAAGATCGGTTCGATAGAATATTGGCAATATCCGAGTAAAACTGCAAGATACAGCTTCTTAACAATTAGTTCAATATCCGTCAATCTGGTTACAGAAGACAATAACGAAACAGACCTTTTATATACAACCACCCGAAAACATAAACCGGCAACTTTTTTTACATAATCAATCTCTACAGACTCCGGAAACCGTGCCTTTTATAAACTAATACATGCATTTTTAACTACTTAAATATTTTTTTAGTTATGCAAGAGCCATACCCTGCTTCTTGCGCAGTCTGGTAAAAATGAGCATTCATTAGTTTGTTTGGAAGCCATTCTACAATGGTTGAGTACCTGCTAACTTGGTCATTTTCCTTGTTAGTTTATTAGTGCTCTATGTATAGAAACTGTTATGTTCACGCAATTTGTACAGTAATTAGATTTTAAAATATTTTCCCCGACTGCGCTAGAAGGTGGATATTTTTCGATAGTTTGTATGTCTTAATGTGGGTGCACGAACGTAGCCAGGTTTTAGTTTCTGGGAGGCTAGAAAATGAAACAAAACTGCAGATCCAACCCTCAAAAAGGTTTTAGTCATGGCCACTCGAAAATCGGCGAATTTAATACTTTGCCCAAGAATTTCGGGGGGGAGGAGGGTCAACCCCTAAAACTGCCCCCCTAGGTGTGCCCATGTGTATGTCTCTACATCACTACAGCCCCAACGGCTTGACCGATTTTGATATGCAAGGTGTAAATCAATTTGTCTTAACTTCCCGAATGTCTAACATTTCTATGTACTTAGTTAATAATAACTGAAATACTGGCTCCAAATAC
This sequence comes from Lycia hirtaria, assembly GCA_947563715.1. NCBI lineage: Eukaryota > Metazoa > Arthropoda > Insecta > Lepidoptera > Geometridae > Lycia > Lycia hirtaria. The sequence goes on from OX387386.1 coordinate 20,377,813, forward strand.
ATCCTCTACATCCATGGTCACACGCGAGACTAGATGACACTCAGACTGTGATCTAGTCTCACCTGGGACCACAGACACTGTGTGCTCGAAACGTCAGCTCATACAATTATGTAAATTTGTTTCATTTCAATGAGTAACATAACGAAAACCTTAAAAAACATTAAAGTTTTTGGAAGTCGTTGAGAGAGTCCTATGTCCAGCGATGAACTGGCTGGCTGAGATGATAATGATGATGACTAGGCCTGTATATTATTGACTTCTTCAAATTTTACTAAATCCGAGTGCCAAGACATTAAAACCGTCCGCATACGGCGACATAAAGGCGACTCGAATATGATAAACGTATCCTATTCGACGGTCTAAAGGTTGGTACAGACTGGTGAAACGTAACATGAAATGTATCATGCAATGAAAGAATTTGCCGTACACGTTGCTGCAATGTATCATGAAAGGTAACACACTTTGCAACAATTTTTCATAGTTTGGAAGCGCTACGAGCATTACAAGCCGCGCGCGGAGCAACCCATGATTTGTCAGTTTTTCGAACGAACACAAAGGGGCACGTAGACGTACGCGGGAGGTTCGTAGAGAATGCGCGGTAAGAGCGCGCTATGCGTCCACGCTTGCACCGAACATGCAATGAAAGGTAGACTGATACATTTCATGTTATGTTTCACCGTCTGTACCCACCTTTAAATCGCCGCCATACAATTTCGTTGTTCGCACACGGTGCGACGCGACGGCGACGGGTAGATATGATAAAATATGTGAAACACATCGCAGCCGCGTATGCGTGTCAAACTGTAGTCGCATTCGAGTAGCCCCGTGTGCAAGGCCTAAGTGAAATTAACTGGTTATTCTGACTGAGCTATAGTTACCAGTGAGGAACAAGGGCTAAACGATATTGTGCCACAAAAAAGTGTTCTTATTTAAGTGTTTAAATGAAACATTTGTTGAAATCCCAAAGGTTTACCAATGAGCACTGGCTATCTTTTCTAAGATCTGACGATGAACTGAAATCATGCATCATCACGGCTACAGTTAGCCGATAAGACCGCTGGTTATCAGAAATGAAGTTTTTTTTTACCTCAAGTTATTGAAATCCATGTTAAGGAACACAATGGCAGGATGCTGTGGGGTGAGGATACTCTCCTTGAAATAGCAGGAGTCGGTGTTGCTTTGAACCATGTACGGGCTGATAGCGTTATTCACCGTTCGGTCAAGGGTGAACCCATACTGAAAGTAGTAAAAAATAAGTTTTTTAATAATATTGATCTATATAAATAATCGGATAATAATCTAGTATCGGAGGCCAAGACACATTTTGGGTCGCTGTGCCAATAAATAATAATAATAATATAAATAATATAATATATATATATAATAAAATCAAAGTACTGAACTGATTTTGATAAAGTTTATATGGGACCATCTCTGAGGTATTACCTACCAAACAAAGAAAATAATCATCTAAAACAATTCATAATTGGCGTTGTAAAATTATCGATTTTTTCAGGCAAAATTTAAGATAAACAAGTAATTGGTTAAAAAACTAAAAAAAAAACAACTTCAAAATACGCAATTTGTTTACTTGGATGACATATTTTTCCCAGTTATTTTGTTATAAAAACCAAAATACTGAACCGATTTTGATAACATTTCTATGGGACCACCTGGAAAGTATATTCTTTCAAACAAAAAATAATTTTTCAAATCGGTCCAGGGGTCTTTGAGTAATCGGGGAACATACATAAAAACCGGCCAAGTGCGAGTCGGACTCGCGCACGAAGGGTTCCGTACCATTATCTATAAAAACAGCAAAAAAAAAACACGTTTGTTGTATGGGAGCACCCCTTAAATATTAATTTTATTTTATATTTAATTATTTATTTAAGTGAATAATATAACTCAATATTCTGTGAATATTTCAAGCATCTACCTGTTGCCGTTATCAATATCGAGCAAACACGAGCAAAAATATCATGTTTGTTGTATGGGAGCCCCCTTAAATATTTATTTTATTCTGTTTTTTAGTATTTGTTGTTATAGCGGCAACAGAAATACATCATGTGTGAAAATTTCAACTATCTAACCATCACGGTTCATGAGATACAGCCTGGTGAAAGACGGACGGACAGACAGACAGCGGAGTCTTAGTAATAGGGTCCGGTTTTTGCCCTTTGGGTACGGAACCTTGACGAATTGAGAACTGGTTGAAATGGAAGTCTGTTACAAAATGTCTACAATACCTCCCTACGGACCGGGCTAACGGAACCCTAACGAATTGAGAACTGGTTGAAATGGAAGTCTGTTAAAAAATGTCTACAATACCTCCCCACGGACCGGGCTGTGTGGCAACATAAAGTTGACTAACTTTACATCGAGGATGCCACCCTTGAAAAAGCCAAATGTCGTCAGATCCACATAATGCCTCTCATCATCCTGTAAAACAAATAGTATATATTTTTTAATGTGCTTGAATATTTTAACATCATCAACTCAGCCACTGGATGTCTACCGCTTACTGGATGGATTTCTTCCCATGGATATCCAAAAAGATTGGTTTCCACACTTAATGCTTGCTCACAGTTGGTGGTTGACAATATGGTTATATTTTTCGACCATTCCCATTGTCCACGACTTCCATGTCCCCCACTGGTGGACAGTGGCACATCATCATCATCTCAGCCATAAGTAGTCCACTGGACATAAGTCTTCCCAATGGATTCCCAAAAAGACTGATTGGAAGCGGCATGCATCTAGCATCTTCCCACTGCAGTAACATGTTTTAAAAAAATAAATAAATAGTGTGGCTGTCCACCAGTAGGGGACAACACCACAACAATATTGTTGTCTTCCACTAGTGGATAGTGACATGGATATTTGCAAGGTCCAGTGTAAAAAAAGTCCAGAAGGTCATAATGACAAGGGTCTATCAAAATATCAAAAGTATAAAAGTATAAAAGCTAGACAAATGAAACTTTGTATTTTTTATAAGTATGCAGACTACATCTTGTTCGGTAAATATGAGTTGTTTAGTATTCCGAAAACCTCAGCTATGAGGGTTCAAAAATCTGATACAACGCTTTAAGAAAATGTGGTTGGTACCAGTAGTGCCCACTGGATCATCTTGACAGAGATATGGCTGTGCCTCAAGATAACAACAATAATTTACACTCCACACTCAACTCATAGGCTTCTCCCTGCACTTATCCTACTATAGGATGTTCATCACAGTAGTTTATTTTTTTTCAGCCAATTCAAATTATAACATATTTTAGTTAACCTTGTACTACTAATATGCAAAATATGATCCTGAGTGGGTAATTTCTAATGGATATATAGTCAGAGTGTTTTAAATCAGAAGTATATTAATTACTTCTAGGCAAGCATGCTCCATTTTCGACCATATTTGCTTCACATCAGGGTCATTCCATAATAAACGTTATAATAACGAAAAAAAATCGGCGTAAGAAGTCAACTATAACATATTTTCATAGAAAACATTCCTATCCTTCATGTTTAGTTTTTTTTTACATAATTCACAATATTTTACCTACTTGAAAGTAATGTTAGAAAGATCAGGCCATAAAGGTAATTTAATACGTCAATATTTGGCAACAGTAAAAAATAAGAAAGAAGCTCTCAACTATCATTTGGTTCCCGTTATTGTGAGCTTTACATAATGAAGTTATTTGATTCGCGATAAAAAATATTAAACATTTACTGTTTTAAGAGTTCTACAAACTGTGGTATCATTGTAACACCCGAAACGAAAAAGAGGTAATTGTTTGTTTAATTTTTAGTCTAATTATCTTTAAACTAGACGTTTTTCCAAAGTAAGGTTACGTTGTTAATCTAATCGAATATCTAACAATGATCACGGAATCACGTGTTTTAATTGTATTTTCAATGTTTGAAATTGTGTAAAACCCGAAATGTTTTGGGTGTTACATTATTTAAATGAAAAGCTTATACTGTTTTTATGTACTTACTTTTCGCCGCAGCATCTAATTATTAATGCATGGGTATGTTAATATGGTGTTGGTATTTCCTCTAGGTATATTATCATGCCATAAACAACTAAAGAACGGTTAGCTAAGGTAAGAGAAAACAGGAAGAAAAATATTCTGAGAAGTATGTTGAAAATTTACAGAAAGGGACACTATTAGAAGGAAAAAGAAGAAGAAAGAGTTATGTACAGAAGATCTTAAATTGGAACAACGCTTAAGAGTGCGTGACAGAGTTCGAGTGCATAGGTCAAAGAAAAAACTGAATATAATACCCGACTGCAGAAAAGCAGTTTTTGCAGTGTAAATTACGATTTTGTTACGCTTATGTGATATGTGTGTGTGGCGGCAGAGTCTGTGGCCATGTTGTCCCATATCTTACGTATAATGTGCAAGCGTAAAAAAATTTGCACTTTAATGTCCCAAATGAATACCAAGTTTGGCATAGCATAAATGTACTATTGTGTTTGGGTAGTAATAAAAATTTTTTTTTTCGTTTTAACGAGCACTCAGCACTTGCATGACCTAAATATAAACAAAAATATGTAATATGTATGCGCGAGCGAAGCGAGCGCAAATTTTTTTAGTGTAATATGCAAAATTGGCGTTTTTGTGAACTCAGTACTTCTATGTCAAAATAGTAATAAATGCGCGAGCGCGAAAATTTTTGTGGTGTTTTTATAGTAATATGCTTTATTTCTCGTATAGTGAACTCATAGTACTTCCATGTGAAAATAATATAATAATATTAATGCGCGAGCGTAGCGAGCGCGAAAAATTTATAGTAGTGTTTTATAGTAATATGCTAAATTTCTCGTATTTGTGAACTCACAGTACTTCTATGTCAAAGTAGTAATAGTGCGCGAGCGCGAAAATTTTACTGGTGTTTTTATAGTAATATGCTTTATTTCTCGTATTAATGAACCCACAGTACTTCCATGTCAAAATAAAATATTTTTTTAAAGGTTTTTAATATTAAATCATGGAAGTGATTTGATTAATTGATCGTGTTAGCGAGTCCTAGACTTTCGTGGACCAGATGAATCAAACAAGTAACTGTGTTAAAAGGAAATACCCGACTGGTAAAGAGCGACTTAACGCTATCAAAAATTATAAATACAACCATTTGAATGCATTGATTGCCAATTTAATAATCCTAAATATAAATATATGACTTTATAGAAAATTACAAACATACCTACAAGAACGCGCAAAAATTTTTGGTTAGTGGCTATTTTTAGTGAATTATTTGCTCGTATTAGAAAGTTCACGGCACTTTAATGACCAATACAAATAAAGATCAATATGAAACAATCATACGCGAGCGAAGCGAGCGCGAAAGCCTGGAAGAATTTTTATAATGGCCAGGATTTCGGGGGGGGTTTGGACCCCCCAAACCCCCCCCTGCCTACGGCCATGATTCGTTATCACCGTTAAAAATTCTTTATTTTGATACCACACTCGATGTATTTTGAAAACATTTTTTTTTTTTAGATTTCTTTTTGCCTCCAAAAAGCCTTAATTTTGTTTTTTTTAATATTGATGTACCCAGTGTCACTCTCACGACTAAGACGAATCTATTGACACCACTCACATAAAAATACGACAAGCCGTTTAGGATCTAGGGCATGTCAAAGAAATATACATACATCCATACATACATACACTCGAAAAACATAACCCTCCTTCTTTCGCAGTCGGGTAATAAAAAGGATGCTGTTGTCAAGAAAGTAATAATTGATGTGTTAGGAGGAGATTATGAAATAAAAGCATCAGAGTTTTTCAAAAATAAAGGCCCGAAAATTACAGAGGAAGCCTAACAAGGTATAAGGTGATTGTACGTACTACAAATTTTCAGTTGAAATTGATGTCTTTGAAAAATAGATATTTTCATTTTTAAATATTAATATGTATTAGTGTTTTATGATAATTCTATAATTGTTGATTAATTTTTGTTACGATTTTAAAAGAGAGCATAAAATTTCATTAATATAGCCCATAATTTTAGATATATGTATTTTAGAATCATTAGTAACACCCGAAACAGACAATTTTATTCATTAAAATTAATGGAAACTTGATATTACTAACTTTTTGTTCGGTGTTTAGTTGGCTATTGGATGTAATTTGACTTGTTATAAATTAAATTGGAGATTACTAGGAAAATTCGCTGAATTATGCATGTTAAGACAGATGGTCAGAAGGTAGAGGCAATTTCATGTAACACCTGAAACAGCTACATATTCATAATTTTCCCTTTATTATTCAAATATTTAAAAAATGCGAGTTTAGGAAAAGAAAATATTACCCAATAAGTGGGTGATTCAATAGTTATAATAGTCTAGTCGCTAATTCCTTCTAATAAAACATATTTTATTGAGTTCAAATATAACACCCGAAACGATGGAATGAACCATCAGGATAGTTGCTGATCAATCAAAGAACTTTTTAATATTTAAATAAAAGTTGGTGGTGAAGTGCATCTATGAATAAATAGGAACAAACATATTGCTGACATAATATATTCTAGTCACAAAACTCAGGCAAGTATCAGGGCCTCAGGGGCCTGTAGACCTACATTTTTGATATCAATTAATTTCAACTGAATATCTAGCCATGCATACATTTGAAAGACCTTCACTGGACTTGAAAGGCCTTGGAAACAGACAGCTAGTTGGGCAAAGTAGTAATTGCAAGAAGTGTTTCTTGTTTTTATTTTGATGTATGGAACCCGAATTTCATAAATTTAAATGAAATTACCTATGAATTTGAATTATTTTTGAGTATCCAGATTGAACTATCAAACTTCTTCAATATTTAAAAGTACATTGTGAAATCAAAACTTACTTCAAAATATTTGATTTCAAGACATTGATAGCGGAATAACTGATCCATATGGCAATTCAATGTATAATAATTAAGGATATAATATCATACAGCAAGACAGATAGGTACCTACACTTTGTCAAATTCTTTCAACACAGTAGTGTGTTCTTAGGTCACATTACGAAAACCCTAAATGGGATAGAACCTTCTCTCTGCACAAAATATTATAAATTCCGTCGCACTGAACTCATATTTTCCATGTAGTATATTATGACACCGCAGCGTTATACTACGAAAACAATCTAATCTTACCACAAGGTGCAATTTATGAATCCGGCAGGATACAGTAGTAGCCAGCAATACACACAACACCGGTTGTAGAATATGAAACATTTTTACACAATTATTACTAGATTTAATTAGAAACGCATTCTCAGTAACACCAAATAAGTTTTTAAACGTAAAAAAGAAAACACCAGGTTACGAGTTACGAGCCTCAACAAGCCTTTACTTTTCTTTGCTTTTTCTCAACTCAAAGAGAGAGAATACAATTTAATCAACTACGTAAATCGTAAGAGTAGAGATTGATTGAGGCGTATTTACTGGCATAAGTTTAAGACTAGATTTTAGTAAGGATCTGATTAGCGTACGAACACGTTTCGAGTGGTTTTAAGTATTTATAAGTACTGGCTCACAGAAGACAGAAGTAAACCACCAAAGTTAAGGTCAGCAGACTTGAACCGGAACCAGTTGAGCTTGTAATTCAGCGGGGGTCAGCTATGGAACAGACCAATGCCAGCAACGGCAGGATTGCTATAACAAGGATAGTGCTCTACAATAGAATGAGAACAATTTATGCTTATCAATAACAAAATAATAAGGAAACACAACTTATTTACGATGGCCCATCTTTGATAATCCTTACCATTTTAGTAGATTTTAATTCAACTCGTAGAGTAATAATGTCGTAATTCAACTGAGACAGTACATACGTCAGTACTTCAAATCAAAGTGGACGTGTAACAATTTAATAATGCTTACTGTGCCATTTTAGAACGCAAAAATTGTAGCACTACAAAAAATGTATCAGATGGAGGTATTTCATTTTACAGGTAAGTGTTAATTTATTATTTTTTACGAAATAAAACAATTTCGGGAGGATCACAAATTGATTCTATTGTTACAGTCAAAAGACAACTAAATCCTTATCGCAATAAAGTATAATTTGCACTAATTGGGTTAGCGCTACTCAACTCAACATGAAGTTGCGTTAGGTAATTTTCGACTTTAACATGAAGAACTTTATCAGTTAAAATTAATTTAGACGACTTCTAGCGTCCAATGTAGAACTAGTTTGTGTCATGTTGATTTGCAATGAATTAGGTTATAAGTATTTATAGATCTTATGCCAAAATGAAGTCTCACGTTTAGAATTTAAGGTGTATTTTCAAATGAGCTGTATTTGACTATTGTGCTTAGTAAACTGAACTATAAAATGCCAATGTGTTAATAATTACATTTGTAGTGCAAAATACGATAGACACCATTGCTGACAGTGGTTCTGCGTAATACTGTGTGCCTTTTCTATTTACTTCTGTCTTCTATGTACTGGCTCCTCATCGAATCAAAATCAAAGCAGACTCACAATCTCGCATACTCGAAACTCGTTTAATCGATGCCGATTCCGAGACGCGTTCGTTGCAAACATGTGTGGGTGAAGTTAAAATGACTCTTGACTTTAAAGAGCAAGAACTAAGGTCTATTTTCACTTAAATTAACTCATACTTCTATTGCTTTTGCAAGACGCACTCGTTTTTCGTATGTGTGAGTAAGCTTACCGAACAAAATCGACTGTATGACTAGGACGTGTCGCATAGAATGCAACGTCAAGCCGCACTCAATGCCATGTGCAAGTGAGATGCTGAGTTTTGGCGGGAACGTCCTTGAGACATGTTGTTCCTCTGTTTTATTTTCCTCAACTTGTATGTGTTATTTTGAATATTAATGCGATGAGAGTGGTGGTGTTTTATTCATTAAGTGGTGCGTGAGTGTGGGCAAAAAAAATAAAGCAGTGAAACTGATAAAGGTGGTGGGGAGTAGAATTAAAAGATATTTTAATTCTTTTAACAAATTCGACTTTTACTTTCCGAAATATATTTTTCTCAACATACAACTCATGACAGAGTAATAAAGACAAGTAGAAAAATAAATTTATATAGAATTATAAGATCGATATTAAAATATAATTATCCAAACTCTTTTATTCTAATACTCCTCCTTAAATTAATTTCTCTACATTCATCTCATTCATCCATCACACAACACCGCTATTCAGGGTACAACCACTTAAACATCCCTTTTAACAGAGGTTTGGTTAAAACGTCCGCAACGTTATATGATTTTACTAAGAAAGTCTTAGAAAATATGGACAAAAGCTCTCCAATATGTGCAATATTCTGTGATAAATCATCAATGGAATACGGGGAAATATTTCAAATTTAATTAAATCATATCTTGTGGATAGGGTACAGATTACAGAAATTAGCCGGGTAAACCTTGAAACAAAAACTGAAGAGATATATAGATCTGGTGAAAGGAAAGTGGCATGCAGAGTACCACAGGGAAGCGTCTTAGGACCACTTTCATTCATAGCGTATATTAATGATCTGCCTAAGGCTACATCCCAACCCATAACAATGTTTGCCGATGACAGTACTATTGTAATACCATGTAAGACTCCTGTCACATATGAAAATTACATTAATAATTCTTTGACATCAGTTATATCATGGCTTGACAATAATAATTTAAAAGTAAATATAAATGAAACGAACATCATGCATTTTAGTCAAAGAGAACCAAACAAATTTAATATTCATATATCATATGATAATAAAGTAATAAATTTAGTAGAAAATACAAGATTTCTCGGTCTAAATATTGACAAGAAACTGAATTGGAAACCGCAAATTGAGAATCTCTCAAAAAGAGTAAGCAGCCAAGGTTATGCTCTTGGGAATCTAGCGCGTAGTTTAAATATTGACCCTTTACTTACTGCTTATTATGGTCTAGTTGAATCGATCCTAAGATATGGTATAATCTTTTGGGCCAATTCAACAAACAAAACGAATCTCTTTATACGACAGAAACGCTGTATTCGTGCTATGTTTAAATTTTAAAAAAGAGAGAGTTGTAAACCATATTTTTCCAAATACAAAATTCTTGCACTTCCGTGTCTGTACATCTTAGAGACCACATTATTTGTAAAAACAAACCGAGAACGATTTCCCACTTTATCTGATACTCCAATATTAAATCGACGCGATCAAGATAAACGACGCATTCATAAAGGCAAAACAACCTTGATGCAAAACAGTATTGTGTGCATGGATTCTATCATTTATAATAAGGTACCAAAGTCAATTAGAGACCATAATACTCATTTATTTAAAAGTAAATTAAAGGCATTGCTGGTGCAGAAATGCTATTACAGAATTAATGATTTTATTGAATGATAAATTTAGCCTCCACTGTGGATAGAGCAACTGAATTCTGTTTCCTACTTTCCCAACAGATCGCAGCTCCCATTAGCAGAAAAACCATACCTGAGTATGACCTCCTGTCATAACAAGTGGCATGACTTGCATCCGCATAGCCCTATATTTTATCAATTTTAGTCCTCTTGTACTGTAGCCCGAGACTTTTAGTGCCCTTTAAATATCTGAGAACTCGTTTCGCAGATATCCAGTGTTCCTCAGCATAACACGTGTTGAATTGGCTTAGAATATTGACTGTATGAGCAAGATATTGACCTCGTGCAGAAAGATATACATCAGTGAACCAATTAAATTCTGATATTGCTAAATCCTCTGGCAACAAGTCAAGCTTTGTATCTGCGCTTATTTCTCGCCTCTTCTTTGATTCGAAAAAGCCATTTCGAATTAACGACGTTGCTCGCTTGTCCTGGCTTTACTAATACCCAGGTTTTGTTTTTCTTTAAAGCGTCCAGCTCCTCCTGAATGGCAGTTCTCCATTCTCTACTATCTGGTCTAGACAGTGCCTCTTGGATAGTTGTAGGATCACCCTTAGATTCTACAGCTTGATATAGAATGAAATCTTGATAATCTTTTGGTTTACGGTTTCGTAATGAAAATCTTCTTCCTTAGTCTTCATCCTCTTCAGCTGACGCATAGTCATCAGCCTCAGTGCCGTCACTAAGCACTGGTTCATCTAAATTAGTATCACCAGTCTCATAATATTGCTCAAATGCTTCTTGTACAGGAAAGTTGATTGTCTCAGCATTTCACTCAAAGGAACATAATTATTTAGTTCTGCACAATCCTCTTGATTATGAATTTCTGATATGGCCACCTCCTTTGGTTGCTCTGCAAGAGGAATCACAACTTCATCTGAAGTTTCAGAAGTGTCACTAAATATTTGATGTTCAAAGAACACAACATCTTTAGCTTTAAAACATTGTCCAGTTTTATAATCCACCAGTATATAAGCCTTAGAATCATCGCAGTACCCTGTATGTACAAGCTCTCTGCTGTTTGCATCCCATTTTGACCTCTTTTGATTAGGTTCGTGCATGAATGCCTTACATCCGAAAATTTTGATGATTTACAGATCTGATTTTCTTCCGGTCCAAGGTTCTTCTTGACAGCTATTGTCGGTGACCTGTTCTTCAAGAAAACTGCATGAAGGACAGCTTCTGCCCAAAACTTCTTCTCAAGTCTTGCTTCTTGAAACATGCACCGTGCTTTTTCACATATTGTGTGATTAGCACGCTCGGCAACTACGTTTTATTCAGGAGTATACTCCACAGAAAGTTGATGTTGAATCCCATGCTGCCGAAGATATTCGTCCACCTGCTTGTTGACGAAATCTTTGCCGTTATCTGTTCTAATGGCCCTCATCTTTTTGCCCGATTGATTCTCGGCTAACGCCTTAAACTCTTTAAACTTGCTGAAAACTTCTCCTTTTTGCTTCAGAAAATATACATAAGTTTTCCGTGTAAAATCGTCAATGAAAGTTAAAAAATATGTATAGCCCCCGAATGAGTCATTTTCCATAGGCCCACAAACATCGGAATGAACTAATTACTACCTTTCTCTTGTACACCTTTCACAGCTAGCTTTCCTCTTACCTCAATTTCTCCTTTTTTATAAATTTCGCATCCTGTCTCTCTAAATACTGCAACGTGTACTTCACTCACACTCATCAAGTTTGTTTGTAGCTCTGGAACATACATTACATCACTTACAGTCAATCCTAGTGACTTACATTCTACCATACCTTTCCCAACACCTAGCACTCCACCATCATTATTACCATCTGCACATGTCACTTGCACTCGAGCATTCATACTGAAATCTTGAAAACTTTGAAACCAATCCTTATTTCTGGTCATATATCCGGATGCGCCAGAATCAAAAACCCATTCTTCGTCGTTGACTTCTCTGGCAGTCGCTGATGCTAATGTGTTAAAAGCTTCTTGATTCTTGCTCGGGTTTTTTGGACAAACTCGTGCTTTGTGTGGTCCATTACAAATAAAGCATTTTATTTCAGTTTTTGCCTTTTTCTTGGCTGTATACTTTCCCTTTTGTTTTTTTGTTGAAATGCAGCTTGAATTGCACTCCACACTTCCTTCGTATTCTTACATGACCTCACATGAACAAGCCAATGTGGTTTAAGTGACAAACAGATCTTAGATCGCGCCCTCTGGTCAAGTTTTTGGCCAGCAACATCCGTCACCTCTGGAGTCTTGCTTTTAAATTCCCACAAATTTTCGTATATTAATATGAGTTCCACCTGGAACCTCCACGTCGAAAAATTATTCGTGCCGTCGAGTTTCTCAATTGACATGATCCCACCGCTATTCATCTCTGGATAGATATAGACGTTTGGATTCAACGTAGCATCTATTATCGTTATAAGCCCATAACCTGATGAAGGTGGTGGGCAGTAGAATTAAAAGATATTTTAATTCTTTTAACATATTCGACTTTTATTTTCCGAAATATTATAAAGAAAGATAGCGTTTAGCTGTGAATTATGTGAAATAATTATATTTATAGAACTTTTACAATAGAATTTTAGTAAACTTGAAGGAAGACGTTACATCTAACTGTCTAACAAACTCTATGACAGTAGAGAGGTTTCTTCATATATAAAATAGGTTCTATGCGTAAGATGCATATCTTCACATCCTCGGATTTTCAAGAATTTAAAGTTAAATTCTTTAAGCCCATCTCAAAACTCAACTTTTGGAGTCTGGGACCATAAAGTGGTTTAGTCAATAGATCAGCCAATTGTAACTCCGAGGAAACTTGCTTGACTGTGAAGTCTCCATTAGTTACACATTCTCTCACGAAGAAATGTTTGAGTTTGATGTGTTTTGTGCGCTTGTGGTATTCATATCTAGGATTGTGTGCTAATTTTATGGCAGAATCATTGTCTAGATTTAGTATAGGCTTTTCAGTAGTAATTATGCTGTTAAGTAGACGATTGAGCCAAATAATTTCTTGAGCACATTCATTAGCTGCTATGATTTCCGCTTCAGTTGAAGAAATTGAGACTGTCGTTTGCTTTTGGCTTCTTCAGCTTATAGCAGCTCCAGATAACAAACACAGAATTCCAGAAGTTGATCTTCCAGAGCTCTGGTCTCCTGCATGATCTGCATCACTATAACAGATTAAATTTGCAGGCTCTTTTTCTGCAAAGGTCAGACCGAAATGCTGAGTTCCTTTTAAATAACGTAAAATGCGTTTTACTAGCATAATTTCTTTCTTCTTAGGCGCTTCAAGGTATCTAGAGGCAACGCCCACTGCGTATGAAATATCCGGTTTTGTACCCACTGACAAATATGATAAGGCATCCACAGCTTGACGATATGGAAAGGCTTGATCAATATGTTCTTCCTCTCCTTTATTTTCTTTTATCATAGGCGATGGTGCTGGCTTACAATTTGTCATTCCATACTTCTCTAAAATCTTCTTTGTATAAGCCTTTTGACATAATGTAATGGTCTTGTCTTTGCGCGCTTTAATTTCTATTCCAAGGAAATATGATGCAGGTTTGGAAGTTATCTTAAATTGTTTCATCAATTCTTTAATAAATGCATCACCTGCTTAAGCTGTATTGTACGCAACAAGCCCGTCGTCAACATAAAGAGCAACAAAGACCTTTGAATTTCCCTTGATTCGATAATATAAGCATGGATCAGCTTCACTCTGCTGAAAGTCAGATCCTTGTAAGAACTCAGCTATGCAAGTGTTCCAACAGAGTGGCGCCTTTTTTAACCCATAGAGGCTGCGTTTTAACTTGCAGACTCGTTTCGTGCTATCTAGAAAACCTTCTGGTTGTTTCATGTTCTTTTTATTAAAACATAAGTCTTGCAACCGAACACGTAAAGAAGTTTTATGCATGGCTTCCTTCCAACCCATAGTTAAAATGGCGTTTTGGTATGTACAGTGTGTTTTCAGGTGTGTAAGCACAGTGCTATCACCGTTTTTCATTGTAAATGAAACTGTACCTATTCCTTTTATTTCGGCTTTGAAATCTTCTGTCGCAAAGTTTAGTTGTCTGGATGTACTCTTAATGGTTTTAAATAAGTTTGGTTGGTAAGTCATATGCGACGTGCAACTACTGTCTAAAATCCATTTGTTGTCTATAAAATGATTGTTGTTCTTTGTCACAAGACAAAGTGTAGCAAAATTATTTATGTTAGTGTCGTTATTGTTTTTGCTAGGTTTTTCTTTATTTATTTTTTTCCAGCAGTCTGTACACACCTTATAGTATTTGCGTTAAAAAAAATTACCTTTTCGTTTGCATACCTTACATGATGCGTATAATACTTCTTCATATTTATATATTCTTTATATATATACATTTTATTTTCGGTAGCTTGCAGGATTACTTACATATTATTATGCTAATTCTTTCTCTTTAATTTTACTCTCTGCTACCACATAAAGAAAGATAGCGTTTAGCTGTAAATTATGTGAAATAATTATATTTATAGAACTTTTACAATAGAATTTTAGTAAACTTGAAGGAAGACATTGTATCTAACTGTCTAACAAACTCTATGACAGTAGAGAGATTTCTTCATATATAAAATAGGTTCTATGCGTAAGATGCATATCTTCACAAATATATTTTTCTCAACAGACAACTCATGACAGAATAATAAAGACATGTAGAAAAATAAATTTATATAGAATAAAAAGATCGATATTAAAATATATACAAACTCTTTTATTCAAATAGAAACCTGTCTTTTCACGTTGTCGGCAAAACTCCATAGAAGCTTTCAGTAAAGCCGCCACCACTTTACTGAAGCACAACTCCAATTTGAAAATGACTGTTTAAAGCCTCGATGACACGGGGCTAGTTTACAAGCTGCTAATCGGCGAGTTCGCGAGCAGCTTGTAAGCTCACTCCGTGTAATCGAGCTTTTTTACAATCTGCTTTTCACTAGCCGATTGTAAAAAGCTACTTGTCAAATAGGAAGCCGGGCTAATTTACTCGCCACTCGCTGGGGTGTTGGTTTGTAAGCTAGTAAACCAGCTGTATGTCATCATTGCTGCTAGTTCCTAGTGAACTGGTTGCGTGCATCTTGCCATTTTGGAAGTTAAAAAACGTGGTTCCAACTCGCTAGCTAGTTCGTTACTGAGCGAGTGTTGTGTCATCCGTGTCATCGACACTCGCTTACTCGCTCACTCGCTAGCTTTTAAACTCGCCGACTAGCAGTTTGTAAACTAGCCCTGTGTCATCGAGTCTTAAGTGACTTTGATTGTGACTAGAACATTTAGAGCTTGTTTTATTTAGGAAACTTGAAGAAATATTTATACTTGACACTGGCAAATACCCTAAGTGGAGCCAAATCAAATTTAAAAAGTGAGATGATTATTAGTTAGTTTAAGTGAAAATAGACTTTAGTATTGGCTATTTAATGTCGAGAGTCATTTTAACTTCACCCACATATTGTTTGCAACGAGCGCGTCTCGGAATTGGCATCGCGTAATCGAGTTTCGAGTATGCGAGAGTGCGAGTCTACTTTGATTTTGATCAGGAATGAGCCAGTAGATCACAAATATTATAAAGTAATATGTCCAAGGATATTATGATGCAGTAGATACTTATAAATACTGGAAACCACTTGAAACGCGTTCATAATTTCATACGCTAATCAGAGACTTGGTACGGAGACGCCTTGCCTAAAATCTAGTTTTAAACTTGTGCCAGCAAATACGGCTTACCTCTAGTAACATAAAACAACTTGTAATTTATATAAAATAAATTCTATTTGTATATTATTAAGTTTTTACTGTACTGACTGATTATTTCAGATTTGTAAGCAAACTAAAGTTAATATTCAATTTCATTCTTATATTCTTAAAGCTCTCTACAATGGCCGGGAATGCAGAAATTCGCGAAATTTTCAACGAATTTCAAAATCATTTGGATGCCGAACAAGACGCCCGAGGGGTAAAGCACTACTTCATAACGGAGCCGATAAAATATATTATTTAATTGTATCATGCAAATATTTATCAAAAAAATGTCTGAGATATTCCTCCAATAAAACTTTTAACAATATATTTTATATGAGGCTCAAATACTTCAATAATCAATAGTTAAGAGGAAGCCGAGGAAGATAAAATACCTACATAGAATTACGCGACGATGCCTGTGTAAAATATAGCTTACTATTTTATGTACCTATTTACACCAAGTTTTTATAACCAACAAATATAAATCTTCTAGTTACCTACCCTCCTATAAATTAGCGCGTTCTCAGCAAGGCGCCCTCAAATAAATAATTAGGATCATTTGAATTTTGACACATTCTAATTTATATAGCTTAAGTTTGATGACAAAAACACTAACAATAAAATGATATTGCAGGAAATTAGACAGATTTGTAAGGATATTGACCGGGTTTCCCGTGAGATCACTACTGTGTTGCAATTTATACACCACAATGAGGAATCAAGTAAGTATGAAGAATTTACTCTCTGAAGCTCACAGATTATGAGCCTTCAAACCCTAATTACTTTTGAAAGTAATCATATTCAATACTTACCCATGTGTATTTACACATATGTAAAATATGTTTTGAGAATGTGCTAATTATGCACCTTTATTTGTTACCTGACATAGCTACTTTGTTTTGTTTGACTTAAAGTCAATCCGTCTAACTTATAAACACATGTTAAAATCTTATTCACTGAATAAAGACTTGTTACTTTCTGTCAGATGGGAACTGTCACATGTGGAAATGAAACAAAACATTGTTTAACTAAAAAGCTTAAAGGATTTTTATGTAAGACGGATTAATATTAAATTAAATATGATGTCACATAAGCTATCAAAAACAAACTGCATTTCTAAAGATACCTCATATGTCAATATATGATAAAGAGTTTTGGAATTATGTTGGAACAGATGAACATTCATGGCTATTATGGCTGAAAACAGCCAAAAAGTCGAGACTTCTAAGTATTTCAATAATAAATTTTCAGTTTGAATGTCACATAAATTTTACATTGGACACCTTTTTTGTTTGCCATACCATTGCTTAACATCAGGCGAGTTGGTGGTCAATCATAGATCTATCGTACATAAAGAGAAAAACTTTGTCTGAATTTTTTGGGCTTGCTTATGACAAGTGTTCTTAGGCTCTCATATTTAAGTCTGTTTTATTTCATAGTGTACCTTAGACTCCCTATATACTTAAGAGATCTCAAACATATTGTTAAAGTTAGTTACTTTTTCTGTATAATCCTGATGTACGGGATGGTATGTCAATCTAAAAATGAACCATAGAATACAACATGTATTCTGAACAAATTTTAATGACATTTCAAACACTTTGCAGTGTCTTTGGTCACAAGTGAGATTAGATGTCAGTTGTTTCATTTCAATGAGTCGCGAAAACCTTAGATTGATTTTTATTCGACGTTAGGCTTGCGCTTGACCGTCAACTCACCTACTGGTGTTAAGCGACAGTTACGGTCTACGATGGAGTGCGCTTGCCTAGAAGAAATAATTGTATTTTGAACAATTCAAAAAACTTAAATGTAACTTCTATCTACTGTGTTTCTGCATCAAGGTGTTTGAGGTAAAGCTCTTGCCTATTTCGAAGTCATTAAGCTGGTATTCTTGTTACACCTCTTCACGAGGGGCCTTCAGGATTTCTTGATTCTTTGAAGTCTTGCGCGCAAATGACACTAGATATATGTTAGATTTGAGTGTTTTTAATATGAAAATCCGCAAAGTAATGCTTAATTCAAAGAATTTTAAAATTCTGAACAGTTGTTGATAAATCATTTTATTTCTCAGTTGCTCCCGCTTGTAGTAAGACAAGAGTGTTGCTGGTGGATGCTCGAGAAGGGTACCAGAAACTCAAGGAAACTGTCCCGAAGTCTGGATATTTTAAGTAAGATCTATTTGGTATTATAACAGAATTTAAAATGATTAGATGTATTTTAACAGACTTCATAGAATAGATTCTCATTTCAACTGTATTTTTAAGTGACTTACAATGTTCTTTGGGTTTATGTAGTATATCTTTGTTTCAAACAAATTGCAAATGACATTGCATTGACAAATTGCAAAGTGTCATTAGATGTGACAAATAAAGTTATTTTAAAAGAATTATTCTAAAAAATGCTCATTGATATACATTTTTCAGAGACTATTCACATACCTACTTTCTCGCAAAAAGTACTGCTGGATATTTGGCTTTTGAAAATTAAAATATTTTAATATGAATACTTAAGGCAAGGCAACTATAATATTTTTTGTAGGGTTCTATCACAGAATTCGCCCTATTACATAGGACCCAGAAGGATAATCTCCATACAAACCGCCTTTTAAATTCGGGCCAATTTTATTTTTTCAATTTGACACTTCATTTTTTTATAAATTTATTTTTAACCATAGATACACGTCCATTTGCCAAATTTATCTACAAAGTTGCCTTTGAAAAGGATATCTCCCGATTTGATCGGGTAATCATGATTAAATTCAGAATGGTCCATGAGAGATTCACACAATCATATAACTGAAATAATAGTAACTTTGAAGTCTGTTGTTTCAGTTTTTTAAACTATAAAATTATTATATTTGTTATTTTGACCGAAATTTAGGTATAAATGTGAAAATTTTGTCGGTTACACGTTTATCACGGTCAAAATATCACATATAAAATAACAGCTACTGTTAATACATTGTAATAGTGTTCTTATGACTCTGAAAGAAAATCTGAAATCAGTAATTTAAATAATTTTATATCTATGGGTGCCGCGTGCGAGCGAAACAGGCAGCGGCGCCACTTTCATCTTCTTTATAAAAGAATCTAATGTATTTTTATTTTGTAAATAAAAAATACAGTTCATGATGATAGTATTTATTAAATAAGTTTATACATGCAATTAACAAATTGTGACGTCATATAACTGATGTCACAACGGCAATGAATCGATTAATACCTCATTCATAAAAAAATTACTCAGTAGCTCAGTAGAAGTCATTCGCAGTTATTTTTTCCAATAAACTTCATTTCATTTCAATTTGACTCTGATATGTCATATTTTATTTTAGTAAACTTTAAGCCGGCCTTAACACGGACTTTGAGTTCCACGATCTGTTGAGAAGAATAAGAGTCAAAGTAATTGTGACTGGAAAGACTATATTTTTATGCTACGGCGAAACATACGTGTGTGTGTGTGTGTGTGCGTGATAAATGTGTACATAATGTAGGTTAAGATCACGAAGGTTCTTTTTGCTTTCGCATCAGTTGACAGTCAGGTAAACATATATTACGTTTTTTTTGTTGGAGTGCAACGGTCCACGCCCAGCTATTTCATTCGGAACTTCATTTTTGAAAATAGGATAAAACAGCAAATGTTTATTTTACTATAGCAGAGTTCCTACATTGTGATTAACGTAGCACTATTTTTTGTCCTCCGTATTCATTAACACATCACTGCCTCTTGAAATCTAATGGATTTATCACAATAAAATAAACTAAAAACACACTAAAATAATACTTAGATAAGTATGTCAATGGTTAATTCGTAGCACCAGTAATGGACCCAATTAATTTGATTAAATTCTACTGAATAAATAAATTTTCACACCTATTTACAAACAATATAGTATAGGTAAATACAAATGATACAGGGAAATTGAGAAAACATATATTGGCAATACTGAAATAAATAAAAAAAAACCTAATGACATTAAGCCAGAGATAGACCAAGAGGTATTAAAGTATCGATATCGATAAGTAATTATAGGTACCAATTTTTTCTTTTGAATTTTTTTGTAATGTTTCAAGAAACATCGTTTTATTAGGGTTCCGTAGTAACTACGAGGAACCCTTATAATTCCGTCATGTCCGTCTGTCTGTCTGTCCGTGTTTATACATAATTGTGTTTTGTGAGCCGCTACAAAATGCCGTAGTAAAATTTTCAAAAAAATTAAAAATAGAGATTGGGTTTTTCATATATACAATTAAGACTGGATAATTTTTTTAGCCCCCACCCTATCGTGTCTCAGATGTGATATGTGCGAGATATAGCTCGCTAAAGTTAAAAAGTTGTGTCCCCCCCCCCCCCCCCCTACGTTTCTCAACTAAGACCTAAAAATTCATTATTAACCATAATAGTAGACCATATTAAATACTTTCAATGAAAATTATTTTGAACATTCTGTGATTCCAACTTCTCTATGGGACTATAAATTTAAATTTGAATAAATGTTATTAATGTCATGATTTTATAATTCAAAGTAACCTTTGAAGGTATTGCTCAATGTTGTAAACGCTGGCGCCCTGTATTTGTTATGTATTTACATTTATTGTGGAAATTCACTGAACAAATTGTTAAGCGAGAATTCGGTTTCCACCAAGGATCATTTTGACTTCGCCTTACTATATCTGCCCAATGTTCTGCTTGTACAGCATCAACTAGAAAATCTAAACAGAATAGTTAGCATGGTGCTGTGTTAGTTTAAGAATTAAAAAAAATAAACATTTATCGTAAAATCAAATACCATGTTTCACGTACAAAGGTCACCGACATAGCACAGCTGATTAGCAAGTTGAAGTGGCAGTGAACGTAGAACTGATGGCTAATGGGGCTGAAAAGTTCTCGAGTGGACACCACGCCCCGGCAAGCGTAGCGTAGGAAGACCAGCCATGAAATGGACAGATGAACTTATACAAGTGGCAGGAAGATGCTGGATGCAAGCCGCTTCCAATCGGCTTTTATAGAAACCCATGGGGGAGGCCTATGTCCAGCAGTGGACTTCTTATGACTGAGATAATGATGATGATTCACATATCATAATTATTATAGTTTACAAAACTAGAATAACCGACTTCAAAATTCGCAATTTTATTTTAAAAACCAAACTACTGACCGATTTTGAGATTTGAAAGGAATTTTAAATCAATTTAAATGACGAAATCATGCGGGTAACATATAAGAAAAATATAAGCTAACTGATAATCTCGTTTTTGAAGTCCGTAAAAATAATAATTGTCATCGATAACTTATATTACATCGACCCATCTCTAATTCTTTGCAGTAATTTGTATAAATAATAAAATCAATTTATGAAATGAATGCATATACGCTTTTTATACTTATATTCGCGAATGTTATTTATTGAAATGAAATAAATTTCAACAATTTCATCGCGTATATTTCACATTATTTAAGACCCGATTTTTCGAACACTGGAGCATCCGTGGTCATAGGTGAGACGAACATACGCTACAAATACGTAAAAATTTGTTTCATTTCGCTTTTTATACTGTTAGAAATATATTTTTGCTACTTAGAGATGGAAGGTGATAATGTTTTCCATAGTTTTTTAAAGAAGTTTGTAATTTTTACAAGATTGTTTAACACAGTTCACCATCTTGGCACCGTAAGAATTGAGAAGTGATTGCGATGAGATGACGTTTATGATTAAATGACGTTTGTGACCTGTCATTAGCAAACACCTGATTTGGTGTTAAGTTTTTGGAACAATATTTTGTATCGCATTAGGAGTCTTGTAAGTCTTTGGGTTCTATAATAAAAAAGGAACCTTTAGAATTTTGCCATTTCCATCTATTTGTCTGTCCGTTTGCAGCTTTAGCAAATGCGCTTTATCTAATACCTTTGTTTTGTTTTTTTGTTTAATAGTGTACAATAAAGAGTTTATCTATCTATCTATCTACCTTTAAACAAGCAATTCTTGTATTTGTAATATATAATCTGAATCTCGGAAACGGCTCCAACGATTTTAATGAAATTTGGTTTATAGGTAGATTAGGGGACAATAAATCGATCTTGCTAGGTTTCATATTTAGTGAACCCAGGTTTGCTCTTATTTCCAGTCATAAAAAACCGAGTGGAGCTCGGTCGCCCAGGTACTTTAGAATAATTCTAGTAAAATCTCCTGTTTATTATAAAAAAAGTTCGGTGGAACTTACGAAAAAACGCATTTTTTAGTTTTGGGCGAAATATATTATTATTATTACAAAAAAACATATATGACTCTCGGGAAGTGAAGACCAATCTAACGACACCTCGCAAATCAAAATCGGTCAAGCCGTTTAGGCTGTAGGCGATCATAAAGAAACATACATACATACATACATATATGTATATATACCAGGGATCGTAAACGGTTAAGGTATAAGGTTACGCTACCGGTATAATAACGGTAGAGGTATAAATTATAAAGGTAGACCGAAAACGGTGATAATAACGGTTAAAGTATATAATAGTAACTCTACCGATATTTTGTTATTTTGGTACCGAAATCGCCTCTCTCCTCGGACCTCTCGCTCTTACGCGTTTGCATACGAACGGGGGATGGTGATGCGCGGGCGGTCAAGGTCAAAATCTTTATTTTTCGGTTACGGTAGCGCAATTTATAATGATATCGTTATTTATCGGTACCGTAAAATTCCTAAACCTTTAATTTCAGGTATCAGAATAAAAGGTATGACGTCATACCCTTAACCTTTATCTTTTCGGTATGAGACCCCTGAGCCCTGATATATACATACTATACAAACATACTGATGTTCACCAAAACACCGGGCCTAGAGCACTAGACCCGAGAGTTTAACTGAATAACAAAAACTTATATCTTATATAGATTTTAACCGTTAAATTGTTTTGAAATGTTCTTATATATTTTTGTAACTGTGTTTTCAGATATGTAGAACACTGGCGCAACATGACGCAGCGGTACTGTTTTCTGATATCGCTCACCATCTGGCTAGAGGCCGGCATCTTAGCTCGACATGAGACAGTCGCTGAGATATTAGGAAGTTAGTATGTTTTTTAATTTGCCAGTATTTTTAAACGGCTTAAAAACAGAGATTCTCAATTCTATAGATTTTTATTAGTTGATATCTGCACCAGTTTTAAACAGACTTTCAGATTCCATACTTCAAATGAAAAAAACCGAACCTTTAAAGGATTCTTTTGTTGTCCGTCTGTCTGTCTGTCCGTCCGTCCGGGTGTCAAGACCGCGAACGCGGAAACGTATCTCTCGTTCAAGAAAAGGTGAAGGTATCGATTTGCAATTAAAACCATATACGCAAAAACCATAGATAGTTGCTGCAAAGAGAAAAATCAAACTTCTCATATTCATAAAAAAAAGTTACAGCCGAATATGTCACAAAAACGCATATTTCGACACTCGCAAGGGAATCAAAACCTATGGAGCACTTCCCGTTGACCTATGATGTCTCATAGACATCATAGGTGTAATTTTCGTTTTACGACAGAAAATATAAATAAATATAATTTCTCCCTTTTATCTACTAGTTTGTACAGAACCCTCGGTGAACGAGTTTCACTCGCACTTGTCCGGTTTTTTTAATTGATTAATTGAATCATGATACGTCTTTAAAGGAGGCATATGCCGATCAGGAAGATTGAATAAAAATATTGTTTTAAAATAATTGTATATATTATTTTTGTAGCAAAGAGCAAATAAAGGCCAATTGAATTGAACTTAAGAAAAGGAAATAGGAACTTTTCCATATCTTTTTCTTATTTCGTTTCAGTAGTTTAGTAAACGGTCGTAATCGTAATATAATTAGATTAAAATTATACTAACAGACAGCTATTCTATTTGAGATGTGCCATAAGCCTGTAACCCTTGCGGATCTATTGTCACTTAACCTATGGGTTACAGCACTACTTCCAAACCTAGTTGTGACATGTTTTTATACTAAATAGCCATACGTTTGACCACCAAATCGCCTAATGGTAAGCGATGGTGTGGCCGAGGATGGAGCACGTAGATCTAGAATATAGATCTAGCCTTGAAAATTCCAAGATTATAATAGTAAATATAGTAATAGTAAATAAATATATTTTATCATTTTTAGATTTTGTGTATTTTATTTTTTGCTAGTTAAACGACTAATGGGTCTTCCTATAATATTCCGTAAAATGGCCAAGTGCGTGTCGTTCCACGCGCAATGTAGGGTTCCGTAGTTACACATCGTAATTTATGTGAACTTGAAACGCAAACTTAAAAGGGTCTCTTGTTTGATACTATGAACGTATGAGTTAACCTATGATTAAATTATATATCCATTGTAATATAATATTACATATTGTAATATCGATCATACCCACCCTGATTTATTTTGTTTATTTCAGTTGACTCTAAAGAAGAAGAAGATGGGTTTCATTTGGATATAGAAGATTATCTCCTTGGAATTCTGATGCTTTGCACAGAAATGGTTAGTGAACAATGATAATTATTTTTTAAATGCATTTAAAAATTCGATCACTTCAACAACTTCGTTACTTAACGGATTATACTCCTCCAATAGAATAAAATAGTGTAATAGTCCTAATGCACAGGACTATAAATATATATTAGTCAAGTAAAAATAAGATTTGTGACAACATAAAAGACACCTAAGTATATTGTTATTTAAATGAATGTACTGGTGTTTTGAAATACATTTGACACAATTTCATAATGATATTATAAAAGCTAATTTTGTTACCTTTACAAGCTCAAACGGCTGAACCGATCGTTATGAAAATTAGTATAGAGATGGCTTTGGACCTGGAGACGGACATAAGCTACTTATTATCATCATAATCATCACCGTTTTTCATAACTACGCGAGTGAAACCGCGGAGCGCAGCGAGTCTATAAATCGGGGATTATTGTTGATCTATGATTCTTAGTTATTTTCCTATCATAATTTCAAATAATCCCCCCAGTTGTAAATACTGCGATCTGCTCCATACAAACGGATTTATTTTTACTAGACTATATCGCCTGTTTGCTTAGACAGTGTTTTATCTTGAAACAAAGCTCTCCGCAAAAAGAGACAGCAGTGTTGTTTTTTTCACTTTCAGCTTCGCTATTTCACGCGTAAAAAAGACCACGTTTTACTTGATAAATGAAATCGAATGCAGCGGTCTTAATTATCAAATAATTAAAAAATTATTTGTTGGACTTACCACGTTATTGAAGCAAAGAGGCGTAGTATATGCTAAGTATATTATGTATATGTACTATATTTACTTATATGTATTATATATGCTAAGTATATAATATTACATATACTTAGCATTCATATATCTCTTGTACGCATGAAACTCACTGTAAGTTGTAATTATATAATCCTGTTTCGGTTGGTATTTAAGTGGAACGTTGTCGTGTTCCATAAAAAAAAGAAAAATATATTTTAAATATTGCATTATGAATATTTTTATATTAATATTAAAAATCAATATCCAATCTCGATAATTATTTTTATCTGATTGGAATTATGAATGACTATGCCTCTACGGTTTGCTTTTTCGAATATAGTTGGAACTGTGAATTTAATCATTAAAAAATATTTAAATACCAAACCGCAGAAGCATAGCTCCAACCAAAGTTAATAGTTACAACCCAAAAAAAAGAAATCAGTCGATTGGTCTAACGTCTTGATTGAACAAAATAATAAAAAAAAGGACAGCAGCGCTCTCAATCATCATCATCTCAGCCATAAGAATAGAATAGAATATTATTTACTGTCATATAGTTAGTTACATTCATAACAGTTTCGTAGTATAGAATTATATTAGGAATGCGTCTATTATGGACTCATCTGATTTACAACTTTGTATAATATGTTCATTGTTATTTTAATATGAAGTCCACTGCTGGGCATAGGGCTCCACCATGGACTTACAAAAAGACTGGAATTGGCTTGCATCCAGCGTCTTCCCGCCACTTGTGTGAGGTCATCTTTCCATTTCGTGGCTGGTCTTCCTACGCTGCCCTTGCCGGTGCGTGGTCTCCATTCGAGAACTTTACGGTGGTGTGAAGGGTCCGGATATAACCGGATGGAATGAGCTAAATATCGTACTTGTTACATTACATATATGGAGATTTATGCAACAACAGCTTTTCAGTCTTTTCATAGGAAAGTGTTAGTAACCAATTTTTAATTATATGTTTGCATTTTGAAGTGGTATAGCCTAAAATGAAACATTCTTTGCATACATTATTATAAATATTGGGTTGAGCACAGTCTATCAGGTCAGCTATGTTGGTGACTTTCTTACGTCTACGGATCTCTTAATTTCTGATTCGATCTCGTAGACAGACTCTGAGTATAGCCCATACAAAGCCCATAGTTAGAGACCAATGCCACAAATGCCAAGTCATGTAATGTACTAGAGAAAAATTCTGCAACAATATGCTCTTAAGTCGTTAAATTTTCTTTTCTTTTTTTTTTTTTTTTTTTTTTATACAAGATTTATCTACGATTGACCACCAACTCGTATTCATTCTGTCCGATTATTATTTAATATGCTTTTATTGTTTATTTGTAGACCAGATTTGCAATAAATTCGGCATCTCGGGGCGAGTACAGCCGCACCTATCAGATATCGAAGTTTATGACGGAAGTGAGTGCTGCCTTCAGGTATGATTTTTTTTTTCATTTTACCCGACTGCGCTTGGAGAGTTGTGTTTTTCGCGTGTATGTGTATGTATAAATAAATATATTGGTGAACATTTCAGACAATATGTATGTTTCTCTATTTTCTCCTACAGCTTAAACACTTTGATCACACAACAGCTTTGATAGATTTTAATAGAAAAAAAAAATACTGTCAACGTGGGTAACTTTGACTCTGCGTCAAACATTGTATGTGGCCTTTTTAGAAGGTTCTCGATTATTTTCTCAAGAGATTAGTAGTATTAGTAGTCAAAACGATCTAAACGAACGGGGGGAAAATCGAGAACCTTCTAAAATGGCTATGTACAATGTTTGACGCAGAGTCAAAGTTTCCCATGTTGGCTGTAAAGCGTTTATTTAAAAAAAAAAAAAAAAAAAATATTTTCTGCCAAACTATATACAAAAAGGAAATAATAATAATTCTACTCCTAAACATTATCTGAATTCAATAATTCATTTTTTAACTGATCGAAATCATAAATGTTGTGCATCTAAGTTATTTTTCTATCAGCCATCTAGTTCCATAGTACAAGCTTTGCTTAGTTTGGGCTAGATGGTGTTGTGTGAAATGTCCACAAATATTTATATTTATATTTTATATATATTTTTATATAACTCATAAATTAGGCACTTGAAAATTTACATTTTGGATAATCAAATCGTAGAGATAAAAAAAAGGTATAGAAATCGAATAGTATTCTAGGATAGATAAATAGTTGATATCGGATAGGATTTTGGAATTCTTTACCACTTCCTCTGTTTTCTGAGATTTATAATCTTTGAATTTTCAAGGCTAGAGTGAATAGATATCTTCTAGACCGATGAACTCCATCCTCGGATCGTCGCTTAACGTCAGACAGGTTGGTGGTCAATAGAGTCGTATTAGATAGTTGTGCGAGTACAATATAATATATTGTACTCACATAACACACTTTTCTTATACCTCTAGATATTATCTAGGTATAAGAAAAGTGTTCTCAATGTTTTCTAATAGAACTTACTTTTTTTTTTTAAATTAATATTTTATTTTATATCCTAGACTCTGCGCCTTAAAATTCCTGTTTTAATTAATAAATAAATCTACTAGCATTATTAACCATTGGTAAGTAACGTTAATAATGCTAGTAGATTTACAAAAGGTAAAATAATAAATATAATTTTCCCGATAGTTGTTTCGATTAACGGTCTTATAGCGAAGAGCCATCTCAAGAGGCTATCGCTTGATTGTTGGGTCAAGGGTCGAATACAGAAGACAGTTGTCTTGGCACGGCGCGCATTGTCAGGAGGTTCCTCACTCTGTAACCCCCACCGCCAATTGGGTCCTGCCCCGCTGCCGGTGACAATCTAGGTGTAGCTCTTTATTGTATTATTATAAAAATATTGTAAATATTTATACTTAAGATAATAAATAAATCCTAATATTACAAAACCGAAAGTAACTCTGTCTGTCGTCTGTCTGCCTGTCTGTTTTACCTCTTCACGATGCAATTTGGCATATAGATTCTTTAGGTCCTGGAGAAGGGCATAGGCTATATTCTATCTCTTCTTGCAAATATCAGCATAAACATTAAGCCTAGAAAGCGCGATGGATTTGCAAATACTTTCGTATTAGGGGTGTTCAATAATAATACTTCTTTCTATAACCCTATAGTAAGAATGTGTCGCCAATACAATGAAATATCTAAAAAACACTGATGTCTTTAATCAAAAAAATTACAAATTTAAACAAGACGTAAAAAATATTGTGATTGATGCATAGATGATTATGATGATGAAGTTTAATTGATTTAATTTAATCAAGTGATGTTACCAAATTTTCTTTTTATTTATTTTACTTTTGAAACTGAAAATCATTGTAAAAATTGTAAAGACTGTATTCTGTTTCGTGTACCAATAAACTAAATTAAACTAAATAAATTATTACCGTTTTCCATTATTATGCAGATGACACCGCGGGGCGCAGCCAGTAATTAATATATATTATTATTTATATTTAATTAATATTATTAAATTTAAAACATTTAAAAGTTATTTCATCTTTTCCACAGATTATTGAATCTGAAGAATGATATCCTACGCAAGCGCTACGACGCGCTCAAATATGAAGTGAGGAAGATTGAAGAAATTGTGTATGACTTGAGTCTTCGGGGGCTGAAAAATTCACAAAATGGCGGACAGTCTTGCGATGGCGCTCAAGGACCTACTCAGTTAAAAGGCAATCCCATGGAAGGCTAAACTTTTTAATATATTCATATAAATATGTTACTATGTGGAGGTCGAGGAGGAGGGATGTTACTATAAAATAAGGTTATCTTATATTTATGTTACCATAAAAAAAAAAACTTTTTTTTTGTGATAACTGAACTCACGATATCGCAACCGTTTAATTCATTAGAAACAGGAAATTATAAAGAATGAGAATTTAACTAACCGATTCTAGAGTTCATAACTTCGCGATAGTATAGAACTCTCTAGAACAACAATAGGGAATATGGAGTTTTGGCGGGAAAGTCATCGAAACATGTTGTTGCTTTGTTTTATTTTCCTAAACTTGTGTTATTTTGAATATTAATGCGTTAAAAATGGTGGTGTTTTATTCATTAAGTGTTCGATAAAGTGCGTGAGTGTGGGCAAGTGAAATAAAGCAGTAAAACGTGTGATTTTACGTTGTCAGCAAAACTCCATAGAAGCTTCTAGTAAAGTCGCCACCACTTTACTAAAGCAGGACTCGACTTATAAATTGACTGTATACGTGACTTAGATTGTGATTACTAATACTTGACAAAATCCTAATATTTGACACTGGCAAATGCTTTAATGCGGGTCCAATACAAAAAAAGAAGAAGAATAGGGAATATGCATGATATTTTTTATTGCTCATACAAAAGCTAACTACAAATAGATTCGTTATATATAAACACAATTAAAATATCTGTAAAGAAGAAAGTTACGAGCATTTTAATTTCATGTTAGACAGAGACCGCACCATCGCGGCAAATGACGTCATCGAACATGTGCGCTGTACAAATTGAATTCAAACTAAAGTATCGTTTCATACCATAATTATAAACGTTTATATCTCGGAAGCTTACGGACTGATTCTTTTTTTTTATTATATATATTTAATTTTTGTATATTATCCTTTTAAACTATTATTTTTATTAAGTAAAATTCATGCATTTTCTCCATTCTAGAGAGTTCATAATGCCACAAATACGTTACGTATTTTTTTTTTTTCAAATATCTTAGACTAACGCGCCCCGCGCTTTTTCTCGATTGGTCGATAAATTTTGGTCGAATCGACTAATCGTGATTTTTATGGCGTTCCCAGACGCTATGCTGTGTGAATAGGGAATATGCACGTTTATTTTTACATAAAAAAGATTACCACAAATAGATAAGTTCTACAAAAAAAAAAAAAAAAATAAGGACAAAGTGACAACACTATAATATACGATGACATCATTGTGTATTCCCCATACATATTCAGAAGCTTTATTTGGCCGATTATATATGATATAGCCATAAATTTTCGTATGTTTATCCATTAAATTTATTATATAATAACATTAATTTAAAAAAAAACGCCTTCCAAACTGTTAAATGAACTGAAAAGGGAGAAATAACAACAGCTGTTACTATCGAAGAATTAAATCAAAATTAGGCGTCTCCCTAAGTAGGTTTGTCCGTACCCCATATTTTTTCAGGTCGATGCCAGGTCATTAGCACCAACTTTTAGTCACAGACATCGACTCCAAAAAACTAATTGGAGTACGTACAGACCTATGTACTTAGGTAGACTCCACTTTTGATTTAATTTTTCGGTATTATGTTACAGCTGTATATACGAATTATTTCTCCCTTTTCAATCTAACTTATACGTTTGTAATCTTTTTGTTTTGTATATTTTTGTAATCTTACTTATACTTTTTGAGATATACGTGGGTTAT
Source organism: Lycia hirtaria (assembly GCA_947563715.1). Lineage (NCBI taxonomy): Eukaryota > Metazoa > Arthropoda > Insecta > Lepidoptera > Geometridae > Lycia > Lycia hirtaria. Next base: position 20,408,613 of record OX387386.1, read on the forward strand.
ATGTTACAATTGTACAATTTCCACAATGTTAGTGTTAACATTGTGAAAATTGTACAATTGTAACAATATCACATATACATATCAAATTGATAATCTCCTTTTTAAGAAGTGTAATAAAATCATGCATATTCCCTCTTTCATGATTGAATCATTTTGTATGTTCCTTTTATTATTTTTCTCAATCAGAAATTCGTCTGATTTGAAATTAATTAGTTTATTTTTATATACCACACTGATGTGTTACTTGGGTACATAAGGGCTAGCGCACACAGATAGATTGCTATGCAGGTAATAAATTTAAATTTATCTACAGTTTAAATTTATCTACGAGTATATATTTCGTATTCTTATTCAATCTGATTAGGTATATTATATTATAGTATAGTGTATAGTATATTATATTAGGTATATTTTTCAAGGGCTTGAGCGCTCGGCTAATGGCGCAGAACGACATATATCAAATGTTGTAATTCATACCTTATTTCAATTGGTTATGGATTAAATCAAACTAACAAGCCCATTATATTTATTTTATAATATGCACATGTTAATTTTAAACAATTTATTATCATATAAATATTCATAATACATATGCTGGCCATGTCACAACAGAAATATAAGTCAAATAAAATACATCGTATAGAGCCTGTCCAGTTAGAGAACTAATTTAGCATAGAGGGCGCTGCTGTCCTTATTTCATTATTTTGTTCAGTAAAGACCACAGAATACCATAGTAGTATATATTCCAGATTTATAGTTCTCGTATTCTACCACGATAGTTCTATATTTAAACAGACTTCAGGTAAGCACTCAAAATACCAAATCAATAAGAATCGAAAATTATCATTAAAACTAAATCGTCAGGCTCTTTACACATGCCCCATTTATCCATTAAATGTTCACATTTAGCAACGTTAAGTTAAATGTGCGTTCTTAAATTTAAAATTTCTCTGCCCTTCCGTCGACCAGTGTACGCTTTCCTTTAGTATTCGAAATCGGTCCTGCCGTTCTGTCGATATGAATTTAAAATTTGTGTATTTTGGACTCATTAACATAATTATATGTATATGATGATTGTTGAAGTAGATTTTTCTGAATTTAAGATTATTTTTATGCAACTTATCGATACGAGCGCGACCTGACCTGAGACGAGTCACTCGTCTCAGGTTAAGCTTTATATTATCTATGTAATCTGTAATCGGTCTAACTAAATGTTAATCAAATATGTATTTTGTAAGAGAAGATGAAGAGAAGACTTCGTTGGTTTTTTTACCTACAGAAGAAGAAAGTTATTATTACCTATAAATAATATTCGATTTTGTTTTCGAAAATACGTTTGTGCAAAATTAGATGATTTCATTTTATGCCACGCATAAATAGATTACATAAACAATTGGTTAGACCCATGTGATATTGACTTATAAGTCATTGGACTTTTTGGCCCATTGGACCTTTTTGGTCACAAGACCTTTTGTCCCTTTAGAATTTTGTTTTCTTCGACCACTTCTACTTATTAAGTTTAAAAAAAAGTTGTAAATTTGAAGAGAAAATAGGAAAACAAAATCGGATCCTTTTATGATTCGAATAAGAAACCTAGAAATCAGCCCCGGTATTCGGGTATTCATTAGAATTATTCGAATGTGTTCTGAATACGGGGGCAGATATTATTTATGGTGAAAGATACAGTTCTCTCTTGTTGTCTAGAAAAAAATGGTAATGTAGTAGTGGTCTCTACGATAGTCTTTAGTTATTTGCATTTATGTAATATTTTCTCAAAAAATTAACGTTATGAGTAAACAAATTATCTAACAAATAACAATACAGTTTTGTTTTCTTTTACCTAATCAAGATTGGGGACTTGGGTTTTGGATAAAAGACAATGGAATATTAATTATTTAATGATCTCTGATTTATCAGAGAGTTTAGAATTCTCCTATTATGAAATAAGTGACTAAGACCGTGTCGAGACACGCATATAGTAGGGTATCGTAGCTAACGCTGTACTTGAAAAGAAAACTCGTTTGTTATTTTATTGTTTCTTTAGACAATGACCTCTGAACGTGTTTTACATATTTGTCGTTATATCTCGAAAAGTTGTAATCACAATGTTTAAAACAATTTTCATTGAAAGTATTTGCGTTTACTATGAAATGTGAATGTGAAGGTAAACTTCTATGTTTAAAAGTTTAGAAATGCAGTTACACATACATAAAGTGGGGATGAATATTTTTTTTTCATCTACCGCGATACGCACTTGTTTGCCACGCCGTTGCCGTATAAAATTTATCAGAATTGGTACAGCCGTTCTAAAGTGATGCGTTGTTGATGAAGGCATTTAGCTTTGATAGGTTATTAAAGTATGTTCTCATGTGTCACATGGTGACACATGAGAACACACACGAGTTGTCATCTTACAAGGAGCTACGTCTCCGCAGCCTCCTGGTTAAAAACGATATACTGGCCACTCCACCTCTCCGCAGGAACCTCTATAACGGGTGAGAGACTCCTCCATCGTGGAGAGGATCCCGAGTGACAAACTAACATATTCCAGCTAACAGCCGCCCCAGGCTCGCCGAGACAAACGCTATCGCGATTTAAAAAGTGACGTCATTTTTGAGACGGCATCTAGCTTTTAACGGCTGAACTAAGTTTTCTATCAGTGGGGGTGGGAGGGGGATGTAATGGGGAAGTTTTCTTTCCACCCATAGAGTAACTTATTTATATGGAAATTTCCACCCCCAGCCTCCAAACATTATTGGATTTTGGCAGGAGTTTGAAAAAATGAGAAACTTATTCCTCTGTTTTCTCTGCAATGACAGACCCCCAAATTGACCATTCATGACCACATCTATAATATGTTACCTCCTACAGCCTAAACGGCTAACCGGATTTTTTTCTGTAGGTACGCCATTAGTAGGTATGCACTTTTCTTAAAAGCGGTGATGATTTTTAGTACGATTCGACGATTATAAATTATGATTTCGTTACACTTGATACGCTGTTGAGTGCACGGTTTTTGTGAGAAATGCGTAAAATCTCTGTAAAAGATTATAAATGTGCATTCTTTAGAATAATTCTAGTAAAATCACTTGTTTATTATGAAAAAGATCGTTGGAGGTTACGAAAAAACAACATTTTTTTAAAATAAATAATAAGATCTATTTATTACAAAAAATATAGGCACTTAGGGAGTAACGACGAATCTAACGACACCTCGCACATCAAAGTTGTTGTGTAGGCTGTAGGTAGTCGCTCATATAGAATTATACATATCCACATACATACATTGAAAGATACATACACTCGAAAAACATAACCCTTTTTCTTACGCAATCGGGCGAAAATTACTATATAATACTACATTGTTGAACTATGCACCCTCTAACAAAATTATAACCTAACACATGCGATACATATTTTTCCACAGTGCCAAAACTTCAGCTTCGGGTTCTCAACAAGCAAAGAGTTCTAGTAAGTGCTAACAGATGTCGCTGATATATTTATATCAGTGACATCTGCTAGCACTGAGCTGAGCAACTGAGCAATGGAAATTTTGCTGAACTGTACTCGTAGACTTATCGAGCACAAACTTTTTGTAACATGGCAAAAATATATTTGAGTTTGTTAGTTTGTGTTCCCGAAAATATCTTTATAATAAAATATCAGTCTTCTTGTACATACTATTTCCATAATTATGTAATTTAAATTAGAACATAAAATGAAAAAATAATCTCAATCGATTTTTTTTCGGATTTGTATAGGTATGATCGAGCAAAGTACATGTATCATGTTTTGAAGTAATATCATTTTTTTTATTACTGTAATTTGACTGTAGGTATAAAATTAATAGAAAAAGAGCCAATCAAGGGATAAGTGCACGTCAATTTGTAAGAAAACTGTCAGTACCTAAGTATTTAATTAACGCGCATTATCCGTAATGATTTTCATTGACACATGATATCTATCTTCTGTGTTTCCTTTTTACCCGACTGCGCAAAAAGGAGGGTTATGTTTTACGGGTATTTATGTATGTATGCTTAGATATGATATGAATGTATGTTTCTATATTACCTTTTACAGCCTGAACTGCTTGACCGATGTTGTTGTGCGAGGTAATTGTGATAAATGTTATTGATAGATTCGTCTTTATTGCACGAATGTCTGGATATTCAAAATAGCAACTCCATGGGCGTACCTAGAATTTCGGGGAGGGGGTCCCCCTGAATCTTTTAGTCAAAGTACCTATTAAATTCGCCGATTTTTGGGGGCCGTGACTAAAAACTTTTTTACTCGACTGCGTAAGAAGTTATGTTTTTGAGTTTGAGGCATGTTTGTATGTATATAGGTAAGTATGTATGTATGTTTCGATATGATCGCCTACAGCCTAAACGGCTTGACCGATTTTGATGTTCAAGGTATCGTTAGATTCGTCTTCACTTCCTGAGTGTCAAAGGCTATATTTTTTTTAAATAATAATAATGAGACTTGTTAAGGGTTGGATCCGCGGCTGTATCTTTGTTATACTATTTTCTAAAACCCCAAAAATAAAACCAGGCTACTCCCATGGTGGTATCAAAATGAGACGTTTTACATGGTGATTTCAAAATATATACCATTCTAACAATTCATAGCAATAAAACTATAAGGTGATCTTATAGTATAGCCATCTGTCGTAGCGTCTCATAATTGGGTGTCAATTTTGGGAAGAGCACTCCTGCCCCTTAAATTAACAAGTAGCAAACTAGCCCCTCGTAGCCGTAGACTCGTGTATGCTGGCTGGAAGTTAAGTGCATAGCCATGTCGTGGAGGTCGACCGACAGGCTGACGGATGGAGGGGGATCGCGTCTTACCCTTAACATAGAGTACGTATCTGTACAGTTCATAACACAATTATACAGGCATAGTAATATAACCAGTTAATTAGGTGTTGCTAGTTTTAGCAAAAAATCATAAAGGATGTAGCGTAAGTCCTCAAAAACTTCCGAGCTCAATGAGATCTAATTAGATCCCTTACACGCATAGACTTCTATAGATACGTTTAATTTTTAAGTTCGTCATTGTTGGTAAGTATACGAGTATCAGTTAACCCAGGCACTATTTTTTTTATCAGCCCTGTTTGTACAAACTGTCCCAATGCTGAGAACGGGCCATCTTCTCATTGTGAGAAGGGTTAGGCCATAGTCTGCCACGCTGGCCAAGTGCGGGTTGGCAAACTTCACACATCTTCAAGAACATTGAGAACTCTCAGACATGTAGGTTTCCTCACGATGTTTTCCTTCACCGTTTTGAAGTTGGCGGCAATCAACAATACGCACATAACTTCGGAAAGACAGAGGTGCGTGCCGTGGGATTTGGACCCAGGACCTGCGGATCGCAAGTTAGACGGGCTCCCGACTAGGCTGCCGGAAACTCAGGCACTATATTCGTGAATTTTTTGTTTTAGACTTTACGTCCACGTGATGAAAATTCATTGAAAATATATCTCTTATTATTAGGAAAATGACAATTGTTTTTTTTTTGTTTCCAAAAACGAAACTATTAAATTTAGATTTTTTTGTCTTCAAAAACCTGTGTTTTAGCCGATTCTGGCTAAGATTTTGTGTCACGTAGGTTTCTACGTCGGTTCTACCGCCGATTAAATCTTCTTTCAAACATAAAAATTGATCAAAATCGGTCCATTTGTTTGATATACAGGTACACAGATACACACGTCAAGCTTATAACAGCTCTCCTTTTTTTTTGTATTGGACCCCGCTATTAGCGATTTGCCAAAGTCAATTATTGAAATATTTTCAAGTTTCTTCAATAATACAAATTATATAGTGTTCTAGTCACAGTCTAAATCAGATACACAGTCATTTTCAAATTTAAGTCTTGCCTCAGTAAAGTGATGGCGACTTTATTAGAAGCTTCTATGGAGTTTTGCCGACAACCTAAAATCACACGTTTCACTGCTTTATTTCACTTGCCCACACTCACGCACTTGATCGAACACTTAATGAATAAAACACCACCATTTTCATATCATTAATGTTCAAAATAACACAAGTTTGGCAAAATAAAACAAAGCAACAACATGTTACCATGTGTAGGAAGACCAGCCACGAGATGGACAGATGACCTCATACAAGTGGCGGGAAGACGCTGGATGCAAGTCGCTTCCAATCGGTCTTTTTGGAAATCCATAGGGGAGGCCTATGTCCAGCAGTGGACTTCTTATGGCTGAGATGATGATGAACAACATGTTACTAAGACGTTACCGCCAAAAAACCCAGCTCTCTTTAAGGCTTGGGGGTTAAAAAACAGCTTACGACCCTTAATGTGTGAAGACAAATCTAACGACACCTCGCACATCAAAATTGGTCAAGTGGTTTATACAACTTCCTTGTAAAGTTACGTGCAAAGAATAGAAATTCCGCTGTCGAAACTGTGTACTTTGACAAATATATTTTTTCCTGCTACGAAACCATGGTTACGAATACGGAAAAACAATCCTCCAATCGACACCAGTATCGTACCAAGAATAATCATGTTTAGTTCGAAACTAGTTACGAAACCATAGTTACGTGCGCGGCCGAAGCGGTTTAGTCAACCTCCTCCTTTCGAAGTCGGTTAAAAATCCAAATCAAGTGTATAAAGTCACAAAGCAATCATTTTAGATCATGGTTGGAGCTTGGTGCACATATTGACAGGTCTATCGTTAGCGGGCGGCACGCGCCGAGTACAAACACCATGTGTCTTCTGTCCCGGCGAACAAACGCGTGCGAACATTGATAACTTCCCTCATGTTTAATCATGAGGGATCAGCGAGCGTACACTGCGTGTCGCTTGTTATGCATCATCTGGATCTGGATTTTTCAGTTCAGCTCAGTTTTCAGTTCAGTTCATTTTATCAACCGACTTCAAAAAAGGAGGAGGTTCTCAATTCGACTGTATTTTTTCTTTGTATTAACTTTCTACTGGGTGAACCGATTTCGATGATTCTTTTTTTATTTGAAAGCTGGTGCTTCCCGTGTGGTCCCTTATCACTTTGATCTAGTTCTGACAATGGAATCCATGAGAAGTCGGTTGTTTCAGTTTTTTGATACGTTAGGCTTCTAAAGTACAATTTAATTTACTTAAAGCAAGGCACTTCTCTTACCGATATTAATTGGTAAGAAAACAAGATTATTAATTAACACAAACAAATGACACACAACATCATGCGTCATGCGGATGGCGGAAATCGAAAGATATTGTTATGAAGTTTGGTAACAGATTTAGCCATAGACTTTCATAGATACCCCGAGTGTATGTACCTAGCGTGTCAACAAGTACGATAAAAATCGCAGTTGACGACCAAGATTTATTTTATTTCAGGTGATATATACTTCCGAATCGATGTTTTGTCAACTAGCGCGCGGATGCATGCATGGGTTGAAGATTTCGTGCGGATGGAACATTCCATCACAAAATTGTTTGTGTGACGTCACAGTCGGTACCAAAAATGTGGCACGCATGGTTTTCATATAAATGAAGTCGCATGCTCCATCTACTATGTCTGTGGATATAGCTGAGACCGTGGAGACGGACTTAGGCTATATATTATAATTATTATTTATATGGTTTAAAGTTTTTCTTTTAATTAACTTTATTTCCCACAATGTATTAACCTACTTTACCTTATCTTGCTAGGCAAGGTTCTGCTAGAAATATTTTATTTCACAAATATTTTAAGCAATTTCTGTTTCTAACGGATTTATCGCGTAAGTACCTATATTTTAGATAAATTCTAAAAAATCTGATAACTTGAAAATCAGCCGAACTTACCAAGTGAAGTTCGGATACAATCACGTGCGCTTCATAGAGTTGTGTAAGTACATGTTCAAGTACATGTTGTAAAGGATAAGTAATTCGCAAACTGAAGAGCTAAAGAGCCGAGTTTTGAGATACAAATATAAAATAAAAATTATAATTTAAAAAACTGAAGCAGCCGACTTCTCATGGATGCCATTGTCAGAACTGGACTTAAATGGAATTTAAATGGCACCACACGGAAAGGACCATCTTTCAAATAATAATAAAAAAACATTAAAATCGGTTCACCCAGTCGAAAGTTCTGAGGCAACAAACATTAAAAAAATACAGTCGAATTGAGAACCTCCTCCTTTTTTGAAGTCGGTTGAAAATAGAAAGCTATTTCCTGATTCCGCATAACAATCCTCTTAAACAGAATTGGAGTAATACAAAAATATCCCAATTCATTTTATTAGAATCATCATCATCATCTCAGCCATAAGAAGTCCACTGCTGGACATAGGTCTCCCCATGGATTTTCAAAAAGACCGATTGGAAGCGGCTTGCATCCAGCGTCTTCCCGCCACTTGTATGATGTCATCTGTCCATCTCGTGGCTGGTCTTCCTACGCTGCACGGTACGTGGTCTCCACTCGAGAACCTTTCGTCCCCATCGGCCATCAGTTCTACGTGCTATGTGCCCTGCCCACTGCCACTTCAACTTGCTAATCCGCTGTGCTATATCGGTGACTCCTGTATATCTACGTATCTCTTCATTTCTGATTCGATCTCGTAGAGAGACTCCGAGCATAGCATTACTAGAATACGCCGTATAAATATAACATCGAGTCTATTCTACCCGCCTCATGTATAATGTGCATAGTTTGAAACTCTACAGTTACTCGAGGTGACATTGGTTCGGATCAAAGACGTTATTATAACATGGACCTATAAGGCCTTACCGAAAAACGTTACTTAACTTTAACCAACGTCTTAAATTCTTTCAGCATGTGTCATTACGTGTCAGCCAGAAGTTGACAAAATACGTATGTTAAGTATTGCTTAAAGTTAAGCAACATTTTTCGCTAAGGCCAAAAGTGTAAAACCATAGATTGTAAAACAAAAGTCACAAACAAAGGGTCCTGAGTTAACCGATAGTAATATACCAACAATGACGATCAACGCGCGCAGCTCTCTCTCGCGCATCACTACCATTTACGGCCTTACCGAAAAATTTTACTAAACTTTTCGCTGACACGTAATGATACTCGCGGAAAGAAGACATAATTTAAGACGTAGATTAAAGTTAAATAATGTTTTTCGGTAAGGCCGATAAAATCATTGGTTAATTTAGAAAAGTGAGAAACGAATTTGTTTATTAAAACAAAAAAATAATACTTAATAAAAAAAAAACAGATATCACTTATACTGGCGGCGGAGTAGTGAAAGAACATTTTCCTACTCGTCAACCAATAAAAGATATGAGTGAAAAACATTTTAAAAATATTTCTCCTATCAAAATTAACAAATTTATTTCTCACTTTTATAATATCCTTGCTCAATGATTTTATATGATTAAAAATGTTGTGATGCGCTAGAGATATAGTTTTGCGTGTTGAACGAATCCTTAAACATTTTTATTTAAGCTCTATATCGTTGTGCTAAAGCCTAATTTAGATTATGAAGCTTAAAAATAGATGTCTCTAATATCTATTTTTCCGCTTCGTTTTTTTTTGTAAATCGTTTTTTTTTAATCGTGTAAGTTTTAAAAGTTTTCGCTTTAGATTTCATCGAGTTCGCACGTTTTTGAGCGATGCCGCGAAATCCTTGTGGATATAATATCGTTGCTTCAAATGTTCATACATAGGACACAGACGCTGCGTACAAAGACATGTGTCGGCCCAGAATCGGGACTATGTAGTACATACTATTGAGGTATTCTGTGTCTGCTCTACTCCAGTAACATGTGTTCGATCTTGCTTCTGCAGCTACGTCTACGAATTCGAATCGAGCTTTTGTACGATATTTGCTTTACCATGCAAGGAAGGTATTGTTTTTTTTCTTTTTTTGGCTTTTCGCACATCTGTAACATTTGCCATAATCAAGATAATAAGGTATTGTTTTTAGGGTGTATTTTGTGTATTATACAGGATTTTAGGCCCTTTATTAGGAAGGAATCAAGGTAGGTGCTAATAATTATCCCCAATCAGGACAAATTCTGATATTTGTATGAAAAACACGGATGTTAGTTCTGTGTCTGGGTGTTTCTATCTTTTATAACTATGTATGTATTTTAGCCATATAGTTCCCATAGTACAAGATTTGCTTAGTTTGGGATCATTGCCGTGTGAAATATCCACCAATATTTATTTACAAAAAGTAGGTGTATATAAGTATTCTATCAGCTATCTAGTTTTAATACTAGCTTTGCTTAGTAATACTGCTGTTTGAAAAATGAAAAACAAATACAATACAAAGATTAAATCTAGAGATTAAAGTAATAAATGAAATGGTACCTAGTACAAACTTAGGGGAGAGGGTTATTGAGACGGAGTTATTGGTTCAGTACAGTGTGTTTTCTGAAAACAAAGATCTATCGAAAGAGATATCGAAACATAGCGATTATAAAAAACAGAAAATACACTGATAAATATTTTTGAAACCTTTAAAAATAATTTTGCAAGAAAAGAGGTAGCTTTTAACATAGCTGAATTTAAGTTTTTTGAACTTATGAACTTCACATAAAATATTTGACCAGAATATATATATTTATATTGTATATAGTAACTATCTGTCTTATAGGCTTACTCGTATAACACTGGACATGGACGGTAGTTTACGTTTCTGGTAATTTACGATTACGCACTAAATATATGGTCATTCGCGTAATTGGTCATATGCGACTCTGGAGTATGCGTCGAAACGGTTTTTATGTTCATGACCAATGACCATCCGTCACTCTGAGTCAACAACCGGCTGTCTTTTCGATAAGGCATCCGTTTCCATAGCTGAGCTCTATGGCATAATAATTTTGTCATACAATTTACAGCACCTGGGCGACCTAGCTCCACTCGGATTTTTTATGTCTGAAAATACGAGAAAACCCGGGTTAAAATAAAAAAGAAACCTAGCAAGATCGATTTATCGTCCCCTAATCTACCTACAAACAAAATTTTATTAAAATCGCTGGAGCTGTTTCCGAGATACAGATCAAAAAGCATGGCCAAGCCATGCTTTTTGATCAAGACTGAAGGCTTACAGAGGTAAGTAGGTATTGTAGCGTTAGACTTTGTAGAGTTAGCGGCTTGGCTCTTCAGATTCAGTCAGATCTCATCTGATTTCTTTTTATCAGGGAAAGTAGCATGATAATGCAAGACATGGCAACCAATTTTACATGAAATGTTTTTGGTGGGATATATTAATACAAGAATTGCTCTTTTAAAGGTTTAAATTTCAATTCAGTCGAATTCCGTGAAGTAGGTCCAATGTAAACAAGATTCAATTAAAGAGACGGAGACAGATGGAACTAAATAAAAGTTTGTATTCAAAGCTAAAACAACAATTACAATACACAGCAAGTTTGCGTACTAACCGCCTCAGCTCAAAATGATGTGATGTACCCACCAAAGCCTACAAGAGTGTTTATATTATCATACAAAGTTTGGAAGGTCCCTGTTCGGAAGGAGGCACCCTTTGGGTGGTGTTATTAGTATAAGCAAAAGACATAAAGTTCCCCTCTTGAGCCAAGAACGTGGAGTGCATACAATGGTGATGGCATTGATTTCCAGTTATATAATATAACCCCTTCTGCTCTGTGTGCTCGTATTATACTTACAATAGAAGTGTACAAACATAGTGACATGAATTATTGTCGTTTCTTTTATTTACGTTTGGCGCGGTTATTAATCAGAAATACTTCTTTTAACCGACTTCTAAAAAGAAAGATCTCAATTCGACTGTGTGTTTTCTGTATATGTTTGTTCACCAATTACTTCGCCAATTGTGGATTGATTTTGACGATTCTTTCTTTGTTCGGTAGGCCTATACTTCAAAGGTGGTCCCACATAATTTTTTAGGTTTACACGGCTTAGTACTTTGGTTTCTATAACAAAATATCTGGAAAAATGTCATTCAAGTAAAGGAATTGCGTATTTCGAAGTCGGTTTTTTTTAGTTTTTTAAACTTATTATCTTAAATACAAGATCAACATGATATCCTTTGTGCAATTGTTACAATTGATATGCTGTTCATTGTAAATTTTCGTGAGAAAGTATGCCAACACCGCTGCATAATTTATTTCTTACAAAATATGACGGCACTTCACATATGAATTCTCGTGTGTACGACTTTATTATTCCCGGCATGAATTTCGAAAGCGTTGCGAGTCCCATACATCCGTCTCGGTACACAGCCTAGTGATAGTTATAGATTTACCTGCTTTGATCTTTATTTGTCAATAGGGTAATCTGCTAACACAAACTGTCAAAATCCGCTCTTTGACGGTGGAGCGGCCGAGTTTACACAGGTGTACCCTTTTTCAATAAAGGAGATCGATTAAGCCTCTTCAGCGTCGTTTCATGTGCCCACGTCCTCTTTTATATTTGTGACAGCTTTTAAAATTAGAGGGACATCTGCATAATTATAGCTACTTATTTAGATGATGGAATATTTTTTGTGTTACATACGAGGTTCGTCATAAAACTGCAAGTTTTCCAAAATACCAAGATCTTGCGAGATTACACTTTTCAAATCTCGCAATATCTTGGTATTTTGGAAATCTTGCAGTTTTAAGTCATGATATATTATGTCAACATTTTTTTATTGCTATCCAATGACGTTATTCCACAATTATTCACATGGACTATAAGTCTAAAACAAAGTTCATGAACAAAGTGTCCGGAATTGACCGATATTTATATATCTACCAACAAAAATTTTGCTAAAAGAGAAAGCCTAATTTAGATTGTATGACAAACATAAAGATTTTGTTAAAAAAAGAAACCTTAACTCAGATTGAGATGTTTAGGGACATCTTTTTGCCGCTTCGAATTATTTTGATAATCGAAATTATTGTAGTCGTGTTTTATTAATGATTTTATAGTGATTTAATTTTTGCCGCTTTAGGCTCAATGGATAAGCTTTTTTTTTTTGAGCTGACGCGAATTTCTTTTAAATAATAGTAATATCATTGTTGCTATCTAATAATGTCATGAGAGCAAAATAATGAATTAGGTAAATCGTTGTATTTGTTTTCAATTAGAGAAGTAAAATAAATAAAAAAATATACGATATGAATTGATAACCTCCTCTTTTTTAAGTCGGTAAAAAAAACATCATATACAAGATATCAAGACAATCCAAAATAAAAAAATTACACTTTTATAAAAGCAATTAAACGTCCTTATGGTGACTGAAAAAACGAGCACAAACTCGTCCTTAGCACTTTTCGTCAAGGAATTCCAGTGTCAATCTCCCGGCTCCACCTTCAGACCGCCATACTCGTGTGTATTGGAAGATATTCAAGATAATAAACATAAGGAGCCTGAACTCAATTACATAAGCACTTTCCATCGGGTAGTTAATTCTAATCTACATCCCGGTTCCATCATCAGAGCGGCTCCAATAAATCGGCTATATAATAGTAAAGATGCATTGTCTTCTGGTTAATCTCGTATATATGCACTTTTGCTAAGAACATTAAGAATTGGACTCAAAAATCATGGAACCGAGAATAATAAAAGGAGGATAGGGAGGCCTTTGCCTAGCAGTGGGACGGAACAGGCTTCAAATATTAAATAAATAATAATACGCACATTTACATGCAAAATTTCAGCTCAATCGTAAACCGAGAGGTGGATCAAATATAACTTGCAAGATTGGATTACAGACATCGGGATACTTGAAACTAAAATTAGTCTTAAATGTACTGTAGGTTAAATGTACTTCAGTTCTAAATGTTTTAGCGTTAAGAAAATATGTCTTTTATGAAATATAAATATTCGCAATTTAAAAAAGCTAGTTAGTGTGTTAGTGCAAAGTCCTCACAAGTTTTTGGTGGTAACATTCACAATAATATTTGTTTGGTATAAAATGTAGCCTTTTGTTCGGGCCAAAATTACGAATAGATTGACAATTCATTAATCAAAATCAGATGAGTCGTTTGGAAAATATAAAATGTAAGTAAGTATACCTATAGACTGCTAAAACATACCCCTTCTTTTTGGATTTGCCGTAGGCGGAATAAAATATAATGAAACCAGGCTTAATAACTAGTATAACATTAGGCGTCCTTATGGTAAAACGCAATCGCCTCCAGACAAAGTTACTATAGATGTTTATTTTATGTATTGTATAATTTTGTTTCTTCATAAATCAAGAATACACGCAGTATCGCAACGCAAAATACCACAGGCTTACTAAAGTCAAATCCGTTGAAAAAAAAACAAATGTTCACACAGCTTGGTCCTTTATTCATATTTAATCTGCGGAGCGTCTACAAAAAAAAGTAAAAAAACAATGATTTCACGGTACAGCATTAACGCATGTAGGCATAACAGAGAAATGAACCAACCCAAAGCAAACAGAAGACCATAATATTAAAATATTGTCAATCCTATTTACAGACATTTTACGCTGTGTTTATCTTATAAATCTATTGTGTGCATGGCGGTCGAAATTATGGGATTTTAAGTAAATATTGACTCGGACCGGGTCTGTCAGTCTATGCATTTAACACATCCCACCGGTGCGTTGCCATTGCCGCTGTGGAGACAATGCAACGGTTTCAGGTGGTACAGGTGGTGTGCTGTCGCACTAGTAGATGGCGCTAGTTGTCACTTTCTATATTTTTACAGCTTTTATAAAGTGCCATGTTACTATTATAAAGATATTCTTTGACCTTAGATTATATAGACCTATTTAGTCTAAGTTTGAGACTTATGTAAAAGATATCGGACTAGTACATGCCATCTGATGCCATCAGTGTTTTTATTTAATAAATATCCCTATTAAGTTACTATCAACTTTGGTTCCGTGTTAAACATCACAGCCTTTTTGGAAGGTTCTTGATTTTTGTCCAAAATATTAGTAGGCAAATTATTTAATTAAATAATTAGCAGTAATTTTGACGACAAATCTACTGGGGAAAAAACAGGAATGTTCGAAATAGGCTATGTACAGTGTTTGACACGGAGTCAAAGTTACCCACGTTGACAGTATGTGTAATATGAAATTAAATTCACCATGTTGAAGTAAAGAAAATGACTATTATTGATATAATGTATAGTTCTATCATAATGGCGAGTAGAACTGAACGAATTAGATGCCCGTGAAAGACATACAATTGAATATACAAAGTAAGGAAATATATTAAAAGAAAAACAAAATACACGACTACAGAAAAACAATTTTTCAGTCTATCTTAAAATATCGTTACGCTTGATACGCTGCTGAGTAAACGTTTTTTGAGAAAGTATACGTAAAATACAAAATCCATGTAAAAGATTATCAATTCGTGCATTTATACACAGATTATAAAATCGGTCCAACCGTTTAGGCTGTAGGCGATCATATAGAAACATACATACAAACATACATACACTTGAGTAACATAACCCTCTTTTTTACCCAGTCGGGTAATAATACGTCTTTGAGGAAATGATCTTTGCAGTTGTGTCCACTGTCTGCCTCCTTTCTTACAAGGAAGTCTTGATACCTACACATACGAGGCTCGCCAATAGATTGTATCCAACGTCTACCATCCACCAATAAACCAGGCTGAACAATTTATAAGATGGAAACGTCGCTTTCACAAACAATGAGATATTTTAGTAAAGTGTGCTCTAGCGGCATACAGCTACATTAAGGCGCTTGGATGTCATTAGCGAAAGCTCTGCCTTTCTAATGCCTGACTGCGAACCGCCCCCCATTGTTGCGGCTATAATGAGCAACTAACGATTTAAGCTTCAGTAAGTACCTTTCGAAAAGCATTTTTGGACCTTTTCGGGTTGTAAAGTTTTGTACGACAAAATTCTGAGTTAATTTTGACGTGCGTGTGCGATTTCTCTGTATGAGAGATAGAAGTTAGGCTCAGCACACAGAGCAACTTTGATCATTAATCATCATTTGTTCTTGATGCCCAGCGCTAGAACCAACTTGCTAGCCAAATCACCATTGGTTCGGGTGTTGCATGCACTTAACTGTTTACTATTTTTTTTAGATGGATAATTTCACTTTGAATTGTAAATGTAACTAATTAGATAATATGGTAGACTATCATTTTGATACTTGTACTTGCACTATCGCATTAGGATACCTGTAAGAATAGTGCATTTATTAAATCAATAAATATATATTGTTATGAAATCATTGATAGGTTTGAGCTTTGACAAATCGCTTGATGTTGAGCGATGTTGCGGTCTACTATGAAGCATTCTTGTTAATAATTATTATAGTTTAAAACTGAAACAACAGACTTCAAAATACGCAATTTCGTTTACTTGGATGACATATCCTTATCCACTATCCACGTATTTTGCTTTAAAAACTGCTACACCTATTTTGATGAAATGTTTATGGAATCCATTTCAAAGTATATCCTTTCAAACAAAAAATATCTTTTCAAATCGGTTTGTAAATAACTGAGTTATGCGGTAACAAACATTTAAAAATTACAACTGAATTAAGAACCTCGTTTTTGAAGTCGGTTAAAATCAGCCAAATACGAATTTCACTCGAACACCGCGGCTTTCGTACAGTACTTTCGCTCAATGCAACAAATACTGTTCATTCAGGGGCTATAATCACACTTACTATAGGGATAATTTTGCGATTTTACTACAAAAGCAAATGTCAACCAGACTTTTATATTACTGTAACTGACAGTTGTAGATGGAAAATTGTAAAAAAATACAGTTGTGTCGATCAAGAATGATCATCAACTGAAGTTGCATCGTATGTTATGTGCTTTAAATTAGACATGCGTACGTACTGATATATGACAAAGGAATATTTGTCCCAGTATGCTTGATCTATAGATTTCGTTTTTTTAGTGAAAACTAGAGTTTGAATTGCGAAAAACTGTTACCGTAGTCAAGATGTTTCAAAATCTGTACAGTCAACGTAAGTAACTCTGACTCTGTGTCAAGCATTGTACTTTCATAGCTTTTATCGAAAGTTATTGCTTTTTTTCCCCTAAAGATTAGTTGTCAAATTATTTAATTAATTAGCAGTCGTTTTATCTTTTGGGAAAAAATCAAGGACCATTGAAAAAATCTGCCTATGTGCAATGTTTGACATGGAGTCAAAGTCAAAGTTACCCACAACTGAAAAAAAAACTGAAACTGACAATCAGCACACTCTCTAACAAAAATCACAGGAAAGCAAAATATGCTGTCTATGCGTATGTGTCTATGTCTAGCAAAATATGCGATCTTGATGAACTTTCTATGGGATTCATCATCATCATCATCTCAGCCATAAGAAGTCCACTGCTGGACATAGGCCTCCTCCATGGATTTCCAAAAAGACCGATTGGAAGCGGCTTGCATCCAGCGTCTTCCCGCCACTTGTATGAGATCATCTGTCCATCTCGTGGCTGGTCTTCCTACGCTGCGCTTGCCGGATCTATGGGATTAGCTTGGAAATACTTACCTATATCGTTTCAAATATGAAATGAAAATAGGTTTTCCAAATAGTCCCAAAAAAAAAAAACAATCGAATCGTCAACCTCCATCTTTTTAGAAGTGGTTTAACATGCGTGTCGTTTCATGAAATAAAAAAAAAAAAAAAATAGGTTGAGACGTGCATTTACCGCGAGTGCCATATTTCTGTTTGTGATTCACTCTGCTCTGTAACGACTAGCCGCGCTCAAACAACTTGAAATACAAACTGAGGGCAGCCAACAGTATACATAGAAAGCCCTCGTGATGTTTACCTTCGTGTGATTTATTGGCTTCGATGGATTTGGAAGCACGCACTCGGCCCGAGCGCTGCGCGGTGTTTCGTTACGTGTGGCTATTAGAACCCCCCCCCACTCCACCCCCACCCTTACCCCGGCTCTGTGATGCTCCATGCTCGATCGGTCGACCGACGACGTCGTATCATGTTTGTTTGATACCTGTTCTTTACGTCTAAAAAGATTCAGCATATTGAGTGTTATTACCGGAACGTCCATTTAGTTCCTTTCCCCGGACGTCTGTTCTTTGAATGTCTAAGTCAACTTCAGGAATGTCCATTACTCCCCTTTCGTAGCAATATTTTTGGCAAAAATATTAAAAAGGAACAATATTGCTGTAACCTAACGCTATACCTCAAAAATATAGAACTTTTATTTTTTTGATACTGTCTTATGGATGGATACTATCTTAGCACCAAATCTTACGTATTAAAAATAAAAAACCGGACAAGTCCGAGTCAGACTCACCGACCGAGGGTTCCACCTTGTGACCGGCCTTCCTACGCTGCGCTTGCCGGTGCATGATCTCTCGAGAAATTTTCAATCTCATCGTTCATCAGTTCTACGTGATACTTGCCTTGCCCACTGCCACTTCAATTTGATAATCTACTGTGATATGTAGTTGGCTTCCGTACGTTTACGGATATATTATTCAACATTTTCACTCAACACCATCTAGTAAACCAAAACTAAGCAAAGATTGTACTATGGGAACAAGATAGCTGATAGAATACACATATATATATATATATATACTTTTTTTAAATACATAGATATGATACAATACATAGAAACACCCAGACACAGAATAAACGTCCTCAGCTATGCTCATCAGAAATATTTGCCCTGGATGGGGATCGAACCCACGACCTACAGCTCAGAGCCAGACGTACTACACTACCACTGAGCCATGGGGCCTGTCTTCATTTCTGATTCGATCTTGCAGAGAGACTAGCCCTATCCATAGCTCGTTGCATGATTTTGAGCTTTCATAAAAGGCTCATACTGAGTGACTATGTTTAGGTACCACATTTTCAACTATTTCTGCAAGACCTGCTAACATCGTGACCGATCTGCGTGCATTGACAATTCATACAGATAATATTTGGCTTAAAATAGGCGGTAGATATTGATTTTCACAACAAGTACCTGTCACCTGTCATCTAGTCTCGCCTGTGACCACGGGCACTGCAAATTGTTCGAAGCGTCAGGTTAGACGCGCAATAAATCCTTTAAAATGTGTTTAATTTTGATGAGCTAATTGACATTATGCAAACTTGATGCTCTATTGTTAGTAAATCGTCCGTCTCGCTTACTCATATCAGATTTATGAATATACAACAGGTCTAAATTGCCTTACGGAAAATTTGTCACATATTAAAATAAACACATAAATAACACATCCTATAAACACATCACAAGCAACAAACACTCCAATTTCTATATAAATACGAAAATTTTGTTGGATCAAAGCAATTTTAACACACTTTTATTAGCTTCACCTGTATCCATGTTTGTTTGTTTGTAACCGACTCCTTTGGACTTGATTTTGATCCACTTCAAACGGTCAGATTTAATTCAAACTTTGTAGACTTATCGAGGACCGATGACAATACAATAAATTGAAGCGTTTTTTTAGATTTTTAAACTATTATTTGTTGAAAATTTGTGATGTTGCTTTCTAAGACTATATGACAAATTTTCTTTAGTCCAGTCAGTAATTCTTTATTTTCAAAAACATTGAAATTCGCGAGCCAGAGGGTAGATTTATGAACGATATAACCTTAATTAAAATCCTACATCCTGGGTGATGTTCCCAAAAATCCTTCTTCTACAACGCGCTAGTCATTTCGTCGTGTTAAAAAGGCGAGGGAGTGCGACCGGAACAATAATTCACAAAAAATGTGAGCGGTTAATGTTCCGTTCCCCAGTGCCTGAGACCGACATAATCATCCGCAAAACTAAATTTAATGCTAATAGCACTTTTAAAATAAAACCTCGGCAGGGTTGGGCACTGGCATTATTTAAAGTGATTTTAATTATGTTCGAAGCAGATGACACTGCGTACCCTCCTCTTTATTGTCCGCAACCGTTTCATTCAAGTCTGCTAGGAGCTTGGAAATTTTTAGTACTAAAGGCTGTTCTAATTCCATTATGGCGTAAATTAAAAGTGGAAAATTTCATTGGAACTGTGTAGGACGACTCAATTTTAAATTGGTTAAATTGATAGAAAAAAAATGGTGTATTGGTAGCGAATATCTAAGAATAATGTCGGTCCATTGATAAGAAATAGTAATTTATTGTACTAGGCTGTAAGGTCGTACTTTACCGTCGAGTGCCTGACAGTTGAATCCAGACCAAGCGAAGGATTCTAAGTTTGAACTATGAGCGCAGTGAGAGGTTCTAGTGTAGAATCCTGAATCTTGCCTGAATTCATTGTAGCGATACTAGCGATGCATCCAAGAAAATACGAGACAAAATAACTTTCCTTGCGAGCTGGTAACTTGGAGAAACTTATATGTTAACGGGGGTTAATTTTATTTTACTTTTTAATTTAAGGTATTTAATGAGGGGGTTCCCAATTTGGTTGTATTTTTATCTGACTGCGTAAGAAAGTGTGTTATGTTTTTCGAGTGTATGGATGTATGTGGTTATATGTTTCTATATGACAGCCTACAGCCTGTAATTCGCAACAGCGGTGCTAATTGTTTTTTTAACACGCTTTTATTAGGTCGACTTTTATTTTTGTATGTAATGAAATCTATAAGTAACTAATTTAATCATCTTCCAAGGATCGTAGCGTCATGAAAATTGGCAGCTGTATGTAGTTCTGATGACAATACAATAATATGGTACTGTCGAACTGATCTGATGATGGAGCCGAAAGATATGAACCAGAACTTCATGATGGAACATCGTATCATAGCTGGATTTGTTAGAAAAGTCTTGTAATGAACTTTGATCACAATAATTTGAAGTGTGTTTTTTAGTTTTTAAAACTGTAATTTATTTAAACTAGCGATATTATTTGCCAATACAAAATGACTCATCGCCTTTTCTCAAAATACCGCTTTTAACATTTTTGCCACAAATCGAACACAACATTCGAATGTTTTATCAGTTCCATTATTCCTTTTGTCAGAGTGGAAGTGGCGTGTCGCCGACGGTAGCCGTCGTAAAGCTGCGTAGAGATCGCACCAGATAATTGGAAAAACGTTACGAGCGCTGAATCTTAACATCGATAGGTACGATGGATAAATTAAAAGAATTTTACCCCCGAACAATTGTTTCTCTTTCCGATTCTCCGATTCCCCGATTGAGCCGCCGATAACTGTGTCCGTTTTTTTTTTCCTTTATTTGTTCACAAAACTTATTCTTTTAACTGTGTCCGATTTAACTTTATGTTCTGCGCGCGCTTCGTTGTGTTGTTACTGTAGGTGGCAAGTATCACGTTTTGTGTTACCTTTTTTTTAATTAAAAATGTTCTCATTTATATCTTGATGTGAAACAGCAAGTTTAAAAAAATATTGTAGTATTTATTTTTTTAAACGATAGTCTGCCCCGGTTTAAAGAACTCATTCGAATTCGGAATCTATTCCTCCGTCTCTGTTATTTCCATAGAGAATGACAGAGAATTCACACTACAGATATGAGTTTAACGTAAAACTATTTATTTTGTTTATTTATAATATATTAATTATAATTGACAAATATACTAAACTGAAAACTAAAACTTATCTCACAAACCACTACCAGCAGTAGGCATTGTGCCGAAAATACTGTCCGCATTGCCACGAACTTAAAATAAAAAATTCATTAAAAACTTCATTGCATTTGACTTATAACAATGAGCTCATTACAATATAGGTAGGTAGTATTATAATCTATATTATGATGAAATCATAATAGGTATAGATTTTAATAGATTAGATAAAACTAATTCATATACTGTATTAATAGTATATCAAAAACTAAACAATAGATTATCAACTCCATAAAAATATATACACAATGACACTAAAATATTAAAATACATAATTATTACATGATCAAAAACTCATCTAATACTAATTACATAATCTACACTAAAACAATTACAAAAAAAATATATAAAAAAATATATTTAATAATTTAATAATTATTAAATTGAAAAATCATTATAAACAATCTTATTTATGAAAAATAATCATTAGATTGGTTCGTTAGGTCTATGTTCATACGCACAAAACTTTCGTATCGAAAAGATTCGGTTATCAGACGAGTTGTCCAATGAGCTTTTCAGATTTTGACAGTTACCTACCTACTGAAAAAAAAACATTTTCGGAAAAATGATATTCTATATTTCATAATTCATATCTTAAATAGGTAAGCAATCCTTCACCTCTTCTCATATGTGTCCGTACCAAGATAATCTATAGCTTTTTAGTTCTTCTGTTATTAAAAAAAAAAACCGGACAAGTGCTAGTCAGACTTGCCCACCGAGGGCACCAAACTAGTAGATAAAAAGGGGAAATCATATATTTTTTTTATATTTTCCTTCATAAATCAATATTTTATAAAAATATAATACATCGTAAAAATATTTAAAAACCTGTTTTAGCTTATCCTAATGAAGCTCTTTCTTTAAAATTTGGACCCACCTTCCTTGCATAAAGACATAATTTTTTTGTGATTAAATTAAAAATGTCCAGTTTTCAGATTTTTCCTATATGTGTATACTATAAAACAATGCTTCTTGTTAAATTTCATAGTTCTCTGTCAACGGGAAGTACCCCACAGTTTTTGATTCCCTTGTGAGTGTCGAAATGTGCGTTTTTTACGACACATTCGGCTGTAACTTTTTTTACGAAAACTGAGAAATTTGAGTTTTCTTTCTGCAGCAAGATACTATGGATCTGCGTATATAGTTTTAATTTCAACTCGATACCTCCACGCGTTCCCGAGATAAAGGTCTTGACACCCGGACGGACGGACAGACGGACCACAAAGTGTCCTATAAGGGTTCCGTTTTTTCCTTTTGAGGTACGGAACCCTAAAAAAAGATTTGTGGCATATCGAAATGACTGATCCTTGAAGACTATACAAGATACTATATATTATGTACATATATCTATCATGCATCATTTTCATATGAGCCACAAATTAATAGTTGAAGTTATGTTTATAAAAGTATAGGTACCTACTTACTAACAACCAGTATATTTCCAACAAAACATAATTATAATGTCAATAAGAAATAAATGCATGGCAAATCTCAGTTCACAGCACTCTCAAGGATACGACACATTCTTAAGGTCTTTTAGTATCTTGGCCTTGTATATCTTGGCCTTGTATTTCTTGGCCTTGTATATCTTGGTGTTGCACTTTCTGAACACACAGGATGACATTGTCACTGTTCACAAGGTCACGACACGTATCTAACAGCGTTGCCCGACCTGTCGTGATTGAAGACGAGTCGGGCTATTGCCATACTTGAGGTTTGCCACGTAGAGCCGGGGAAAGCCTATCTACATATAATAGAACAGTTGGTAGTAGCACTATAAATAATTAAAGAATGGCCTCTACCCACACCCTCCCATTACAACCCAACAGCGTCGGTTAACACATTCAGATAATCTAACTAAATCGGTATAATCTCGACGCGGGACCAAATTTAATTTAACTCCACGTTAATTCACTTATTTGAAAATGAGAGTGCTTGCGATATCGCTATCAAGGACCCCTCGGTATTTAGGTCTTGGATGGATCAACGGGATTATCTTTTTAACGTATAAAGCTACTGATTATATTGTTGTGGGTGGGTTCTGGATACTATTATTTTTAGGCTTCCGTATTAAGGGTGCGGGAGCCTGTTCGTGAGGATACGGTCTGTCTGTCTGTCCTACACTTAAACGGCTGTATCTTTCGAATGGTAATAGATACAAGTCTCAAAATTAGCAAGATTATAGGGTTTACTTTAATGTAAATCAACAAATAATATTTAAATAGCTATCTCTCTCGCGCATCACAACATTTTTAAACAAATAAAATCACTGAGTAGAATTTTTTTTCACTACCCCGCCGCCAATATGAGAATTTCTGAATAATACTTTTTTACCCGACTGCGTAAGAAGGAGGGTTATGTTTTTCGGGTGTATGTATGTGGGTATGTATGTATGTATGTTTCTATATGACAGTCTACAGCCTCTAAACGGCTTAACCGATTTTGATGTGCGAGATCTTATTAGAACTTATTTACTTATTTTTGTGAAGACGAATCTTATTAGATTCGTCTTCACATACTGAGTGTCATAGGTTATATTTTATGTATTAATAATAATAATAATACTCGTCGATCATTGTCCCGATAGTCGTTTCGGTGAACGGTGTCATAGCGAAGAGCCTCGACCAACATCTCCAGAGGCTCTCGCTCGATGGTTGGGTCAAGGGTCGGATACAGAAGGCAGTCATCCTGGACACGGCACGTATTGTCAGGAGGTTCCTCTCTCTGTAGCCCCTACCACCGGCAGCTTGAGCCCCGCCCCGCTGCCGGCGGCACCCTAGGTTTAAGTTTTTTATAATATTTATATTTTGTATTTCTATTGTAAAAAACTTAGATTTAAGATTAAAATTGAATAAAGTGTATAATACATCTCTTCAAAAATAAAATAAAATGCGTTTTTCGTAACCTCTAACGAACTTAACGAAAGTAATAAACAAATGATTTTACCGGAATATTATTCTAAAGAATGCGCATTCATAATCTTTTACAGCGAGTTTACGCATACGTTCTCACAAAAAACGTACACTCAATAGCATATCAAGCGTAACGAAATCGTAAGGTAGACTGCAAAAGTTAGACTACTTTTCTGCAATTTTGTTTTTCTTTTAATATAGATACTTGCTAATGTCCGTAACCAGGTTTAAAAAAGGTTGTGGTGCAAGAGAGAGAAAGCTGCGCGCGTTGATATCTATCATATATTTGTTTACATAGTTACATACGTGAAGCTAATAAAAGCGTATTAAAAAATATCATTTTTTTTTTACTTGAACAGGAGCGGAAATTAGACTCTTATGACCTGATCGAAAAATGTTACTTAACTTTGATCTATTCCCTGGCTTCTTTCCGCAAGTGTCATTATGTGTAAGCGAGAAGTTGACAAAATATGTTAAGCAGTTAAGCATTACTTAAAGTTAAGTAACGTTTTTCGGTAAGGCCGTAAATTTATTAAGGTAACTAGCTGTTCTATACAAACTTTAACTTTGCAAAATATTACTTGGCAGGACGTGCAAGCTGGACTTTTTGGAAATTTGTAGGGAGGTCTATTTATTTATTTATTTATTTATTTATTTAATTAACTATAGACTTGTTGTAAATAAGATGATGATGATAAAATATGCATCGTTCAGAAGTTAGTCAAATTACGAATATCATGCGTACTATACAATAATAGAGCACCTGATAAGCTGTGAATAATTGTATTTAGATTGCGTCAGAATGCAAAAGAGCCTCAAGCCTTGACAGACTCGCCGCGTCCAAACGCAGTTTGACATTAACAAATGACATCGGCTGTCATCTCTGAAACAATATACCAGTTGGCGTTTAACTTATCTTCGGAGTTTTCGTCTCATAGATAAATTGTTGTAATACTAAAATGTGATTAAGGTTTACGGGCGGGAGAGATAGTATTTCACATGGGCGTGCAATGGAGCCGCTATCGCTTACTCACTATGTTATTTTGTTCTGATAGGTCAAAGGTTAACCTAAACTATCGAAAGAAACATCTGGTCAGGTATTCTAGGGAAATACCAAGATTATTTAGTCGGGTTATATTGAAATATACCTTTTAGGCACCGGAATGCTTTTAAACTTGCCATAACGTATTTGCTTGACTCTTTTTAAAGCTTTCTTGAACTTTTTAACTGACTTCCAAAAAGAAGGGGGTTCTCAATTCGACTGTATGTTTTTTTGTATATTGTTTACGCGATTACTTTAACCGACTTCCAGAAAGAAGGAGGTTATCAATTCGGTCTGTATGTTTGTTCACCGATTACTCCGTATTTTTATTCAGTTTTTTAAACTATAATTTGTTTAAACTGTAACTTTTTGGGTTCCATTCATGTTCCATTACGAGGAAATGGAACATTAACCTTGTTTTTTAAATTCCTTATCCTCTATCTGTAAAAATCATCATTGTTACCATCTCAGCCATAAGAAGCCCACCGCTGTACATAGGTCTTCCCATGGACTTCCAAAAAGACCGATTGGAAGAGGATCCAGCGTCATTTTACTAGGAGACTTATATAAATTAAATTTCCTTAGCATCGCATGTAGTGAAATTTCATTCATAATTGAAATTTAAAATAAAATGATGTAAAATAAAAAAATTTTAGGCACAAGCTTTAATTAATGGAATTAAGTGCTTACGGCGACTAAAAAATAAGCACAAAATACACAGTCCCTATATCCTGGTTCCGTCATCAGCTTCATGCCATAATATTATTGCGTCGTCATCAGATTTATTTTTATTTATATTTGCTTATTAAAAAAAACATACATACAAACAGACAAATTTCCCTGCGCAGTCGGGTAAAAAAGTTAAAAAATATAAAAAAACTTTTAGAGGCAGCCCACGTTCCGTTAAAAGAAAAAAACCTAATCTCACAGGTTTTTTATTGCCTCTCGGAGAGGCTAGAAGTGATTTGTCCACCGTAATCTATCATCCAGGCTATGAGAATAATTAGTGTCAACTAACGCATCCGGTAGTAGTGTGCGCCAACAATACGCTGTGACGCACCATTCAAATAAACCATTAATATTGTGGAGTCGCGTCGGTTTTTAAAGAATTCACTTTTGTAAATAGTGCGGACAATTTTAACTACTTTCTTACGGGGACATTTTTTAACGTGTTGCGCCGTTAGGCGGCTTTCTGTAGCTTACTTTTTATCCGACTGCGCAACGATTATGTTTTTCGGGTGTATGTATGCACATACGTGGGTATATATATACTTTTTAGGGTTCCGTACCTCAATAGGAAAAAACGGAACCCTTATAGGACCACTTTGTTGTGCGTCTGCCCGTCCGTCGGGTGTCAAGACCTTTATATCGGGAACGCGTGAAGGTATCGAGTTGAAATTAAAACCATATACGCAGATCTAAAGTATCTTGCTGCAGAAAGAAAAATAAAGTTTCTAAGTTTTCGTAAAAAAAAGTTACAGCCGAATATATCGTAAAAAACGCACATTTCGTCACTCACATGGGAATCAAAACCTATGGGGTACATCCCGTTGACCTGGAATAATGAAATTTGGCAAGAAGCATTATGTTAGAGTACACATAGGTATAGGAAAAAACCGAAAACTGGCCATTTTTAATCTAATCACAAAAAATAGTGTCGTTATGCAAGGAATGAAAGTCCAAATTTTAAAGTGAATTAACCGTATCATGTGGGGTATCATATGAAAGAGCTTCAGTAGCATAAGCTAAGACAGGTTTTTAAATATTTTTACAATGTATATTTTTCGGTTTATGAAGGAAAATATAAAAAAATATATGATTTCCCCCTTTTATCTACTAGTTTGTACGGAACCCTCGGTGGGCGAGTCTGACTCGCACTTGTCCGGTTTTTTTAATACCAAAATAGGCTTGCGCTTGACCGCTAACTCACCTGATGTTAAGCGACTATTGCGCTCTACCGGAGACCTCCGGAGATTCAGTTCACTCGCGACTTAAAGACACCCAGATTATATCCATCATACGTTTCTATATTACCGCCTACAGCCTAAACGGCTTGACCGATTTTTAAGTGCCAAGTGCCGCTATATTCGTGTTCTCTGCCTCAGAGTCACAGACTACTAAATATTTTGGGTTAAACCAAGTTTGAGTTAAAAATAATACGTTTTCTCGTATATAAAAATGCACTTAGGTACCTATATAACGATTTTATTCATAACACATTTTAAATAAATATTTGTGGACATTTATCTCAACACCATCTAGCCCAAAACTAAGCAAAGCTTGTACTATGGAACTAGATGGCTGATAGAACACATACGTTTTTTGTAAATATATACATATGATACATAAAAACACCCAGACACAGAACAAACATCCATGCTCATCACACAAATGTTTGCTCTGGGTGGGGATCGATCCCACGACCTACAGCTCAGCATGCAGATATATTACCAACTGAGCCACAAGCCAAGGCCACATTTATATCCTAAATAATGTTTATTTGAATAAATTGTACAGTAGCTTTATGCAATAAAGACATTATGAATTATGAATAAACTTTTTCGCAAAAACGTACATTCTCTAACATATCATGCGCAACATCAGCGTAAATTGCACTACGAAAATCGCTTTTATGCAGTCGGGTATTTTATTTTTCTTTTGACATAGATACTTGTTCAAATATATGTCTGTATGAATGTGGGTATGTATGTGCTATATGTATGTTTCTATATTACCTTCTACAAGGCTTGGTCGACTTTGATGTACGATGTGTCGAAATATCGAAGAAATGGAAGTAAAACAGGTTTGCGTTACGCTTGATATGACGTATATACATTTTCGCGAGAAAGTATGCGTAAAACCGATGTAATATATATTTAAAATTATATTTACCATTAATTTTTTACGAAAAAAACCCGGAAAAAAGCATTTTTTTTTGTTTTATATTTACGAGAGTTGCATTATTACTACGAAATAGAAGCTATGACACTTGAAAAGTAAAGGCAAACATAAAGCCACCTCCCACGGCGTGCCAGAGAAACCCGATACATACCCTGATAAATGCAGTCGAAAAACCCTACTTTCCTTCTGGCACAAACGGGCAAAATTGTGAATACTAACTGAAAAGCCGTGACCGAAACGATAAAAAGATGTGATTTCACACGAGTCAGTTATGAAAAAAAAGTTCTACTATACAGTTGTCTTTAGAGATATCGAGTAAGTTCTCCATGTGAAGTGAAGTACTTGTGTATGCAGATAAAACTAGAGTGTAGGCAAGCGCGCTCCATCGTAGACCGTAACTGGCGCTTAACACTAGGCGAGTTGACGGTCAAGCGCAGGCCTATTTTCGAATAAAAAAATGGTTGTCTGTAAAGTCGGTTTCCGGACGATAATTTTACGTGATAATGATGCGTCACAAGCGGAACGCTTAGGCCGATCGTGCCTCTCTATCGCTTGTTCCGCGCTCTCGCTTGCACGCTCGGCTCAGGCGGAACGTAAAAATTGAATCATGCTTTTTCGTGCGTGCAGCCGGCGTTAATCGATTTATAAGACGTTATCACGTCAAAAAAGATTTGCACGACCAAAATAGGCACCGAAAACAATAGTTTCACAGCTTTCTGCATAACTGGGTTCCACCTGAGCAAAAGAAGAAATCTTGAAGTGTGGGGAACGCAAGCGGTCACGGTCACACACGCGTTTAGTAGAAGCCGAGTCGGTGTCAACGACCTTTGTTTCATTCCAACATAATAATATGATATTTAAAAACGCATTTTAATAATGCTTGTGTTGTGTAGGCTACAGCGGAATACATTATGCCTGTTGTCAAGAACTTTTTACTGTTTCATACGCATTAAAGTGATTAGGTATTGTTCTTAAATTAATATTACTTACTATGTTTCGTTATACCCGAATGCGTAAGAAGGAGGGTTATGTTTTTCGAGTGTATGTATGTGGGTATGTTTCTATATGAATCAAGCCACGGACGGACAGACAGACGGACATAACGAAACTATAAGGGTTCCTTGTTTACTACGGAATCCTAAAAACTACATTATCATCATCCTTTTTAAATAAAAACTACGGGTCACTCACGTCTGTTTTAAGCCGAAATATCCGACTATAGTTTCAACCGCATTCGGCGGTCTCGTGAGTGACCCGTAGTTTTTATTTAAAAATGTGTGAAAACCACGTTATTTTCCATAGTATCATCATCCTTCCTTTATCTTACTAAGCGGAGTTGTAATAGCATTGTTTCCTTTCGCCGCTTCTCTGTGTCAGATCAGATGTCATCTCTACACACACACACACACACACACACACACACACATACAATCTGGATCGTGATTCAGATTGATACGTCTACGGGCCGCCATAGTCCTCACTCCTCACACACAGTCGGTATGGCTAATTATGGACAAAGAACAATTGCGGAAAAAATCGGAACTAATCGATTTCACAAATTAATGAAGGACTGTAATAAAACAATAATATAAAATTTATAATTGAAGTAATTTACGAAAAATTTGCTTTGCAAGAAACTAGATCAAAGTATTATATAAAGATTTACTAAAAAAACATTTTGATACAAGGATACAAGCTTGCTAACACTCCGAAATTGGATTATAGATTTTTTTTCAATGCTGTAAATGCATGAATAAGAATTAGTCTTTCAAAATGTTTTTTTTTGCTGCAGATTTATATTGTTAGTTTTACTACCCACAGCGTCATAAGCCCGATAACGCTTAACTAACTTACGTGTACAAAAGATGTATTATTTATTATACGTAGATAAGTTTTCTCCGACTCTGCGTGCGTGTGTGGCAAGCCTCAAGTAAGGTAATCTCCCGACTCGTCTTCAAACGTCGGGCAACGCTGTTAGACGCGTGCCGTGACTTGTGAAAAATGACAATGCTGTACTGTGTGGGTAGAATGCGCAATACCAAGATATATAAGGCCAATATACTAAAAGGCGTTAAGGGTGTGTCTTTTCATTGAAACTACTAAGAACTTAAATTTGCCATGCTTTTACTTCATATTCAATGAGTATAAAAAGTATATCAACCTTCTAGTTTCCATAGTAAAAACTTAGCTTAGTTTGGGCTAGATGGTGTTGTATGAAATGTCCACTAATATAAATATTTAATAAATATTTATAATATTTATTTATTTTTAGTTGAGTCTGTATATTGTTGTGTTGTAGTTAATAAAGGCACTTGCTCTTAAATAAACATTTATTTATTTTATTATAACCTCTATAAAGATAAATTCTCATTGAGGTGTACTTGTAAAAAAATCTCACTCCAAGAGTACCGTAACATCCAAGTAAAATAATGAGCATGTTCTAGAGTACAGTGACATCTCACGCCGAGATAATCACTTCCGCAGTGAAAATTAATTCTCTCATAATAGAAACATTTTTGTATGGCAAATAAAACTTAACAAGACTTTGTACACACGTCATTTAACCTACACCAAAAAATTACATGTTTAAATACGTTTACTCAACATAACAATACATATATGGTAATTAAATTAGCTGAGACCTGTCAAGAGTGACTCTCTGTACGCTAAGGGTTCTGTTTCATTTAATTTTTATTTGGTTTTTAGTAAAGTAAGTAAAATAATAATAATGAAGTCGTCAAATATCAAAAAAAGAGTGGGTAAATTTGCTATGATTTTTAATTCTTTTATTTATCGACCTACCGCTGAGTGCTCAGTTTAAAGGAGAATAACGCACGCAGATATCTTAATTTAATTTTATCCACCGACTGCTGAGTGCTCAGTTTAACTTATGTTTACCTAGCTTTAAACGCGAATACTTGCTTACAATCATCATTGTCATGTCCTTTTCCCATTAGGTGGGGTCGGCACGTCACGTTTCCTTTCGCCACTTCACTCTGTCAGACGTCATCTCTACACTCACACTTTTCACATGCATGACATCTTTCACACAGTCTATCCACACTTTCTTAGGTCTCCCTCTCCTGGCCATATACCGCTTACCATCATGATTAGAGCCCTCTTGCATACATGGCTATTCTCCCGTCTCATCATATATCCATACCAGCCCCCGTATTCTGAACCCATTCGGTTTCGGAATCGATTCGATTTGTATATCTCCGTCTCTGTCATTTCCAGAGGAAGTCTGAAAGTAGCTCCAGTCATCGAAAAGTTGAGAAGTGGGAGTCTGTCCAGCCCCTGTATTCTGAACCCATTCGGTTTCGGAATCGATTCGATTTGTATATCTCCGTCTCTGTCATTTCCGGAAATGGACAGGGCAGGACAGACTCCCACTTCTCAACTTTTCGATGACTGGAGCTACTTTCAGACTTCCTCTAGCATACTCATTCCTAATCTAATCCAATTTTGTTACGTCACACATCCATCTCAACATTTGCATCTCCGCTGCATGCAATTTCCTTTCATTCTCCCCTTTGGTGGCCCAACACTCTGATCCATACATCAAGACAGGTCTTACAATGGTCTTATAAATTTTCCGCTTTAAGGGGCATTCGGGCGTCGCAAATAGTTCCCGAGATCTGTCGCCACTTCATCCAACCTGCATTTATCCGGCTATTTACATCTCGGTTTTATTTACATCTCCGTCATTTTGGAAGATAGAGCAAAGGTAACGAAAACGAAAACGGATCTAACAAAAAACAATAATATTTTTCTTAAGAGTCACAAATTCAGAGTCCCCACACAACAAACGTGTATTTTTCTTTAGTTATAGAAAAACGGTAATAGATGTACCTAAGTAAAAATTGGCGTATTTCTAGGGTTGCGTTTGAAGTGAAACAAAAAAAATCCACACAAAATAGACACATACTTACATGAAAAACTGGGTGTTTAGTCATTTCGCACCATGAGTGATTCGAACTGAGTTTCTGAACGGTCCCAGCCGCACCGCTCCAACCGTTGCGGCTAAGTTATCTTATGGAATTGGTCGATTCGGACCATAATAGAAACGCCCCAATGCTCTTTTCCTCAAGTCGAAAGTTTACAACCAGTGTGTGTTACCAGTGATGACATACGGCACTGAAACGTGGTCCCTAACTATGGGCCTTATAAGGAAGCTCAAGGTCACGCAACGAGCTATAGAGAGGGCTATGCTCGGAGTCTCTCTACGAGATCGAATCAGAAATGAAGAGATACGTAGACGTACAAAAGTCACCGATATAGCACAGCGGATTAGCAAGTTGAAGTGGCAGTGGGCAGGGCACATAGCACGCAGAACTGATGGCCGATGGGGCCGAAAGGTTCTCGAGTGGAGACCACGTACCGGCAAGCGCAGCGTAGGAAGACCAGCCACGAGATGGACAGACGACCTCATACAAGTGGCGGGAAGACGCTGGATGCAAGCCGCTTCCAATCGGTCTTTTTGGAAATCCATGGGGGAGGCCTATGTCCAACAGTGGACTTCTTATGGCTGAGATGATGATGATGATGAATGCTCTTTTCCTAGGTCTGATTTGGACTTACTTCCTTAGTTGGATAAAACAACGAAAATAGGTCGTCGTTTTTCCAACGAAAAAACTTGCACACGGAACCCTAAAGAGAAATAAAAACAATGGCGATTAACCTCCTCTAAGATATTTTGTGAACGGGTCTTCACGAAGCATAATAAAGAACTCGTTCGTAATTAGCGCTGTATATTAAATATAATGTCTAAAACGTGATAATAAGGAAGTAATGTAAGCATGATCGTTATAATAAAAATAAAGATTTCTTTATGTGTATTAGTAAAGCTAGAGACCGTATACATTGCTTATAAAATAACATGTTGGCGCGCGCGAAACACTTAGATACCTATTCATTATTCTACGTTAAACTTGTCAGTTTTAACCGACCTCCAAAAAGAAGGTTCTCAATTCGACTGTAATTTTTTTTAAGCAAGACAGATCTACGATTGATCACCAACTCGCCTGTTGTTAAGCGACGGTGTGGCCGAGGATGGAGCTCGTCGATCTAGAAGATCTATTCACTCTAACCTTGATAATTCCGAGATTGTAGAAAATTCCTATGTTGTATGTTTGTTGATTACTCCGTCAATTCTGAATTGTTTTTGATGACTATTTTTTTGTTTGATTTTAAACATTTATAAGTTTCGAAAATTCAAACATCCGCGACAAAAAAACGGTTGAACCAATTTCGATAAAACATAGCTAGGAACATTCTCCATAAAATTCTCTTTCATACAAAAAAAAACTAGATCAAAATCTGTCCATCCGTTTGAGAGCTACGATGCCACAGATAGACACCCAGATACATACGTCAAACTTATAACACCCCTCCTTTTGGGCCAGGGGTTATAAGTTACTAAGTGCATTGATTAGCTTGAGACCAGCTTGGTTAGTTTTCGTTCTGAAACGAGAACAAAAGAAACACAATTCGGACTAAACGTTTTGGTAGAAAAATTTCGTACTGCGTGTTTGAATGTATTCCTTTATTAGACTTTGGTAGAGCTTGTGACCGTGTTATAAACGAAGGTGTAGAAACAAGTGGAATCAATAAGCATGTTTTATTTTTATTAATTATAGTTCTTTATTGATTTTTAAAATGGAATTGGGCATGACATGTCGTGAGGCGAAGTGATGACGGATGGAGTAAGGTTTTGACGGAATGGTGGCCGAGGCAAGGTAACCGGAGCGTGGAACGTCCGTCCACCTGAAAGATGGGTCGACGACATAGTAACAATTGCGGGTCGAACCTGGACTCGATTGGCACAGGCTCGAGAAAAATAAGAAAGAGGCCTAGGCCAAGCAGTGGGATAGAGAAGGCTGTGGATGATGATAATGATTGATTTTTAATAATAATCTTAATTTTTAATCGAAAATTTAATTTTAATAATGATCTCGCCAGCAACGATACAGTAAAAATCCGTAATATTCTAAAGTACTACATAAATAGTGTTGGGTGACATAATATATTTAGATGATAAAAGTATGCGTATTATTCGTAATTTATAAGATATAAAAATACAATGGTTTATCTTGAGCGTACATGGCCGATCTTGGTGCAAATAGGAGTAAGACAAGGCTTCGCTGTGTCCCCGATTCTGTTTAACTATTTACTCGGGTACAGATCTGAAAGAAGCTCTTTAAGACAGGAAACACAGTGTCGTAATCATGGGGCAAGTTATTAACAACTCACATTATGCCGATGATACTTTGTTAACTGTGAAAGGCCTTTAGGTCGGAGATACCATCCTGGACAATGGCGACAAATGTAAACATTTTGACGTAACTAGTGGATTATAAAGTATCAAGCGAGATGAAATCAATAATAAAGAGATCCGTAGGCGTATCACATTTATTGACATAGCATAGCAACAAGTTGAAGTTATGTAGAAAATTTAAACCGTATAGGAAAAGGCTGAGGTGTACTAGAGCCATTAAAAAACTACTCAGTTTGGATACAAGCGTTGTATTTGTTTACAGTCATATTATCTAAAAAATATAGTATGGTTATTGCTTATCAACCCAAATTAATCCTCAATTAATTCCTATTCTATTTCAATCAGTTTAATTTCCATTTCAATTTATATTTGATTATAATTTTGCCTAATTATACTAGAACTAATTTAATTATTTCAACTGGTACACTTTGTGTTTATTTTACAACATAAATAGGTATCTAAACTCGATACTGTTATAGTTGTACATGTTCTAGACAGCGCCAAATGAAAATGTTACTTTGTAAACTCTTAGGTGTTCAAAATACTATACTGTATATACATAATACTATAATATATAATACTGTACTAAATACAAAATAATAGTATTTTGTCGTAATGTGTGACGTTTTATTCGATCTCATACAATATATTTTAATATGTTTTAGTTAAATAAATTATTATTATGTTGTCTTATTGTCTTATTCGAAGAAGAATTTATAAATCTTTTAATATTTTAACAACCGCAAAATGTGGTTTCAGACGTCCTTAATGGCGTGACATCTAAGGGCGTGACATTTGATACTCTCTCTCTGTAAGGGAAGCATCATTTTATGTATGTATGCAGAATATGCAATAATTATCCAGTCTAGGAAAACAATAGATAGGAACAAGCAAGTTATCACTGCTTCGTAATATCCGGATTTCGTGTTATTAACCTAGTAATTAATTAAATATTAAGATTAAGATGGTAGAAGAAAAAAAAAAAACCTTCAATCAAACGGACCACTAAAAGAAGAAGAAAATTATGATAGAAAATTAGTCATCATACTTCATACATGTCAAGTATCACTTTAATAAAATTTCCAATGATTTGACGGTGACGATGTATATCAGAGAATATTTTAATTTATTTAACGCTATGTTTACTCTTCTTTGTGGAGGCATATCAAAGCAACGAAATTCGGCAAACTTTTTGGTATCATTGGCGTGATTACACAGAAGACGCTCCTCCGTCGAAAGATTTAACGATGCGGCCAAACAACGCCCTCACAGATATCTTTCACCTGAATATTTAGCTCTTTGAGTAAAAATAAATCTTTCCGTTTCTCGGAATAACAACAGTGTCAAGCCGGTTCGTCTTAGAGCAAAGATTATATTTGTCATCGATGGTAGCATTAAGCTCGTTTACGGGGTGTCGCGGACGCGACAAACGATTTAGTCAGAATATCGGCCGAAAGCGCACACATCCAACAGATGTTTTGTCAAACCATCACCTTTACGCTACAAATGCGTTCACTTCATCTATTTAAAAATAAACATCGGCCACAGTGTACTCACACACAGAAGACGGCTGTCTATTATTTATAGAGCTGTCATCTTCACTTAAATACCTAATGAGCCGTTTCTTATATCGTGCGGTAGTTATCGTGGCTCCCCCATTCACGTAATTACTGACACGACACGTCGCGGCGGCGCTGAGATTTAAATATAATCAACTAGCGGAGGCAATGGACACTAAGTAAAAGTTCTTTTAAACCTTATCGGGAACAGCTTACTATGCGTAATTTATGACGTGACTTTTTAAGGAATAATATTTGTTACGTGTTGAGTAAATATAACGATTGTGATAGGTAATAACTGTGGTAATATCCAATAGAGAAAATATTTGACAGGTGCCATCTGTATGAGACTCATCTCAATTCTGGCAGTTACGTGATCTATCAATATCACGATTTACGAGTGACTTCTGCATGCATATTTTATTGAAATAATTTATTTCCATAAAAGCTTAACTAAATGTTATATCTCTGTATAATATACAGAGAATAACAAATTATGAATCGTTTGATTACAATAGAAGCTAATAAATGTCATTTATCTGATATATAAACAAACAAAATATAAGTAAAATACTATAAAAATTTAAATAATAAATGAAGTCTTAACATAAAATGTAGCTGTATAAAGGCTTAGCTATAGGCATAGGGAATGTTTTGCATAAAATAAAATAAATATCAATAAATTCATAAAATTAATACTAAGATACATGCAATTTAGTCTCACCTGTTAAGTATTACACCACACTGCAAAGTGGTTAATCAAAACGTCAAGTCTTAAAACTATGTGAAATATGCGTTTAACACGTTCAAAGTCGATAATTTCGATGATTATAATAAGATTTGTAAGGCACAGGTTTTTATTGACGCACCCAACAGCGAAACAGCTTAGAATGATCAAGTAGCGGAAACGCACAACCCGGCTCGTCGAGTATCGCCGAGGGATTTCGGAATATTCCGGAATTAGTCGAGAACGCCACCTGTCCTTTCACAGTCGACCTCTGGAATTTTTCGGTATCAAATGCAAAGTTTCTCGTTAATATGCAAATGAAGAGTTATCTGTGGGGACGTAGGATACACGGCCACTTTTAAATAACTCTCGAAAATTGGGACTTCACGCCCTGATTCTACCTTCACGCCGTGTTCAGATTTAGCATATTCACCGTTGATTATTTCTGTTGTGTGTTTACGTATACATATATTAACATAATTATGATTACTCGTTACTCACTGGTGTACATCTACTTAGCTAGCGAACTCAAAATTTAACAATGTGTTACAGTGCTTAGTTAGTCCAAGTAGGCTATAAACTTAAAATTATTTTATTATGAAAACAACAATTCGCTTCGTGTGGTACCTAGAAAATATATAACCGTGTGGTTGCCTGGATAACTTTATTAATTTGAATTTTATGATAATAAAGATAACTACTGTGTGATAGTTTGAAGATAAACCAATGTTTTACAATGGGCAGTTTCGTGGAATGCTATGAGCTAGTTAAATATATACAATTACGGTCTTAATTATTTTTGCAATAAAAGTTATTAGATACAAAAGAAGAACAATTAAAGTAAATATAAAACAGAGAAAACTGTTAAATTTTTATATGATATGTATTTTAAATATTTAAGCGGTCGCCGTGAAACTTATGGTTTTGTGGGATAATATAATGAATTTATTCACTTGAGCCCCGTTTTATAGAAGCGACAAATTTGTATAAAAGTGAAATTGTATTTGTAAAAACGTTTTCATCATCATCATCTCAGCCAGAAGAAGTTCACTGCTGGACACTGGACATAGGCTGCCCCCATGGATTTTCAAAAACCAGTTAGAAGCGGCT
The DNA here is from genome assembly GCA_947563715.1 of Lycia hirtaria. NCBI lineage: Eukaryota > Metazoa > Arthropoda > Insecta > Lepidoptera > Geometridae > Lycia > Lycia hirtaria. The sequence goes on from OX387386.1 coordinate 20,446,634, forward strand.
TGCATCCAGCGTTTTCCGTAATAAAATAAAACGTTTAAAAAAACGTTTTATTAAGCTAAAAATTATTAGCAAGACTTTTTGAATAGTAACGCTTTTTAACAATACAGTTAACCAAATTGTTATCTGTGAGGATTAGTAGCTTTATCTACCAAATTATATGTTTGGTAGTTTTTCTTTATTTGCTACTGGACAACACATAACCCTATATTATGTCTACGTTTATTTTATTAGTTGTGATTCATTGTAATCTTATATTCTAATAATTACCAGAGTGTTTTGACTCATATTATTTAAGCTTGTAGACCTATATCAAAAGTGTATTTTATAATACCTAGTTGAAATAAAGTGAAACTGAACTGAACAAGATCATCATCTCAGCCACAAGAAGTCCACTGCTATACACATAGCATATTTTCCACGTTGACAAGTGGGTTGGTGATCGCAGTAGAGTGTTTTCCACAGGAGGAACTGCTGATTAAATTTTGGCAATATTTTCCTTACACCGTTTCTACAGTACTGGGAGAAAGGGACAGATAGCTTATCTATCTTTAAATAGAAACTAAACGATGACCATGCTCGATCGTATTTAGATCGTCCTAACGCGTTTCTGATCCAGTTTAGGTATGTTATCGTGGCAGTCATAAGTTAAGGACACCGAGGAAATAAAAAGGAAATATATCTATAAATAATGAATATTGCTGGACATTCCACACAACACTATTTAACCCAAACTAAGCCGAGCGTGTACTATGAAAACTAAATATCTGATAGAATACATACTTTTTTTTTGTAAATACATACTTATGATAAATATAAACACCCAGACATAGAACAAACATCCATGTTCATCACAAAAAATGTTTGCCCTGGGTGGGGATCGAAGCCACGACCTACAGCTTAGCAGGCAGACATACTACCAACTGAGCCACGAGGCCAGTCATGGTATAAATGTAGGTAATATACATAATTATATGCAATCTTTCGAAAATGCTTGTCTTTAACTGTTTTATGTGTAATATAATACGTACTTTTTTTTGTTGAAAATCAATATAATTGTTATAAATTACAAAAACAATAGATAAATAAATTAGGATACGTTTTGATACGAAATAAAATTGTGACATTTTGTTCGTGACTGAAGACTTGTTCAGTTATGGTTGGCGAAAACTTATAAAGCTAATAAATTTTTACCCGACTATCCAAAAAAGTATTCCAATTAGCTGTTCCATACAAAAAGTCTAGACATTCGATAAAATGGAAGATCTTCACGGGATCAGAAAGAAAAAATCATTATCAGCCACAGGATTAAATCCATTGCTGGACATAAGCTCCTGTGGATTTTCAAAAAGACTTGATTGATACGGCTTGTATCCACCCTCTTTTTGCTACTTGTACGAGGTCATCTGTCCATCTTTTGGCTAATCTTCCTACGCTGCGCTTGCTGGTATGAGATCTCTACTCAAGTTTTTTTCGACGCCAGCGGCCATTAGTTCTACGAGCTATGTGCCTGTTCAATTGCTAAACCAACTTGCTAATCCTTTGTTCTATGTCGACGATTTTGGTACGTCTAGGATACATCTTCATTTTTGATTAGATCTCGCAGAATAACTCCCGAGTATAGCCCTCTCCATAGCTCGTTTCGCGATTTTCAGCTTGAGCTATGTTATGAAAAGTTGTAAGGACTTCGTGGTTGATACTCATTGAAATTAAACCATTTTTATCGGATTTATCGCTTATTTTATAACTTGACAACAAAATGAGCGGCCAAGTGCGTGTCGTGCCACACGTAGTGTCGAAAGTAGGGTTCCGTAGTTGCACATAATAATTTATGTGAACGTTAAAATATGTTTTATATTGCACATCCATGCCAAATATAGCTTTCTAGTAATAACAGGCTTTGAGCAAAGCCACAGACGGACAGTCAGACGGAAATGGCGAAATTATAAGGGTAAAAGCAAACTGTCATCTAGTTTCACTTGTGACCACGGATGCTGAAAAGTATTCGAGACGTCAGATCATAAAATTATGTGAAATATTCGCGGTAAATCTGTTAAAAATTGTTTAATTTCAATGAAAAGTTGTATATAATGTATGATGTTCAAATGATCGTATGTTTCTATCCTCATGTATCATAAATGGCTGGATTTTTAGAGCTGTGAGAGGTATTATATTATATTTAGATATCGGAAGATATAAATCTTCCAAGTGCCATAAGGATTATTTTTTTCGTAAAAGCACACGTCGTTATTGGTTTTGGACTTCATTCCTATCCAATCCTACTTGATCATCTGTTTGAATTATTGGTTTTTAAGTTAATTGAAATTGTTAGTATCATTCAAGAGATCACTTAATTTTTCCTCGTTCTCAATTTAAAATCGTAATTTTGACATTATTTTGTTGATGCGTTAACGCAGTCGCTACACCCCTATGTCTGGACGGAGCTCCCACCCAATTCTACTGAGCATCGTTGTTGTTTCTGATATTTTTTGTGTGCATACCATGTCATCGGAACGATTGTGGTCGGAACCCTATGATTTATCGCTGTCCATATTACAAATACGACACAACTCTCTCTTATCCTTTATTTCTTATTTAAGCCATATTAGTATTCCGCCAAGAGGCCTGTTCAGCGCTGGTTTTGTCATACCGACTAAATGTTGTTCGAATTTCAAATAACAATTGTTTTCTTTTTTCGTGGGATTTTTACTCGACTATGCTAAAGTTAAAAAGTTATGATTTTGATCGTATATGTATGTCCTAAATATGTTTAAATCGTAGCACATATATTAATCTGATTAATGCATAAGGTGTCAATCGATTCGTTATCCCGGTGTAGGTGGTATAGGCTGTATGACGTCACCGGCAATCTGAAGTGGAATATTTCGAAATTAATTTTACTTGTCAAAACTTTTTGTACAAATATATACAAAGCTAGAGTTTTGGCGGGAACGTCATAAAAACATGTTGTTGCACTGTTTTATTTACCTAAACTTGTAATATTTCGAATATTAATGCTGTTAAAATGGTGTTTTTTATTAATTAAGTGTTCGATCAAGTGCGTGAGTTATTACATACAGTAAGTGAAATAAAGCAGTGAAACATGTTATTATACGTTGCGGCAAAACTCCATAGAAGCTTCTAGTAAATTTATTTATTTGACTTATACTGTGACTAGAACACTATTTATAGAACTTGTATTAATCTCAATACAGTGGCAAATCGTTAATCGCGTAGGTCCGATACAAAACGAAGATTCAAAGCTAATATTTTAATAAAATAATGACCTTCCTGAGCACATTTGAAACTTGTGTAACGGGTTGTAGCCAAAACTGTTTGTCAGAATTTCGAATTTGAGGGCCAGTATGAATTATATAAGTTTTCTTTACTTTAGTAGATATAAGAGTATGTTGTAAGTAAGTACTTCTCTTTAAAATATATATAAATATGATCAGTATTAAATAAAAATGAGTATCACGGGGCTTCTGGCAGATGTGAATGAATGTGAAAAGATATCTTCTAGATCGATGAGCTTCATCCTCGCCCACACCGTCGCTTAACATCAGGCGAGCTGGTGGTCAAACGTAGGAATATCTTATGTAACAAAAAGTGTGATACATTTAAAACGATTTTGTATAGAAGTTTTTCTATACAATATTTCTAATTTTTTTACCTGCGCAAGAAGGAGGGTAATGTTTTTCGGGTGTAAATATGTTTGTATGTAGGTATGTTTATATTTTATGTATTAACTCCTACAGCCTAAACGGCTTGACTGATTTTAATGTGTAAGATTTTGTTCGATACTTCTATACGAATTTCGCAAGAATTAATAAGAACACTTTTTCGTAACGTCCGACGGATTATTTCTTAGCAAATAACTGATTTAAAACAGCTCAAGAACAACAAGGCACCGGGCGACGACGGAATTACATCAGAGCTACTGAAAGCGGGTGGAACACCGGTACTGAAAGTCCTTCAGAGGCTCTTCAATTCCGTCGTGCTTGAAGGTACAACGCCAGAAGCATGGAACAGAAGCGTGGTGGCGCTGTTCTTCAAAAAAGGAGACAACACTTTGCTGAAGAACTACAGACCCATCTCGCTTCTGAGCCATGTCTATAAGCTGTTTTCAAGGGTCATCACGAATCGTCTTGAACGCAGGTTTGATGACTTCCAGCCTCCCGAACAAGCCGGTTTCCGAAAAGGCTATAGTACCATAGACTACATCCATACGCTGCGGCAAGTGATACAGAAGACCGAAGAGTATAACTTGCCCCTTTGCTTAGCGTTTGTGGACTATGAGAAAGCCTTTGATTCGATCGAGACCTGGGCGGTGCTTGAGGCTCTCCAGCGATGCCGTATTGACTATCGGTATGTCGAAGTGCTGAAGTGCTTGTACAACAACGCCGCCATGTCAGTCCGAGTACAAGACCAGAACTCAGAGGCAATTTCATTGAAAAGAGGCGTGAGGCAGGGAGACGTTGTCTCTCCGAAACTGTTTACCGCCGGTTTGGAAGATGCCTATAAGCTTCTGGAATGGAAAGGGCTCGGCATTAATATTAACGGCGAGTACATCACTCACCTTCGGTTTGCCGACGATATAGTAGTCATGGCAAAGTCGATGGAAGAGCTCAGTACGATGCTCGAAGACCTCAATAGAGTTTCCCAACGGGTGGGCCTCAAAATGAACATGGACAAAACGAAGGTTATGTCGAACGCCCATGTAGTGCCCACCCCAATATCTGTGGGGAACTTCACTCTTGAAGTTGTTGACGAATACGTCTACTTAGGACAGACGGTCCGATTAGGCAGGTCCAACTTTACGAGGGAGGTCAATCGTCGTATCCAACTCGGCTGGGCAGCGTTCGGGAAACTTAAAAGCGTCTTCTCGTCCAATATTCCCCAGTCCCTCAAGTCGAAAGTTTACAACCAGTGTGTGTTACCAGTGATGACATACGGCACTGAAACGTGGTCCCTAACTATGGGCCTTATAAGGAAGCTCAAGGTCACGCAACGAGCTATGGAGAGGGCTATGCTCGGAGTCTCTCTACGAGATCGAATCAGAAATGAAGAGATACGTAGACGTACAAAAGTCTTCGATATAGCACAGCGGATTAGCAAGTTGAAGTGGCAGTGGGCAGGGCACATAGCACGCAGAACTGATGGCCGATGGGGCCGAAAGGTTCTCGAGTGGAGACCACGTACCGGCAAGCGCAGCGTAGGAAGACCAGCCACGAGATGGACAGACGACCTCATACAAGTGGCGGGAAGACGCTGGATGCAAGCCGCTTCCAATCGGTCTTTTTGGAAATCCATGGGGGAGGCCTATGTCCAACAGTGGACTTCTTATGGCTGAGATGATGATGATGAACTGATTTAACATGAATTATAAACTAAACAAAACATATACACATTTAAACGGTAGGTGAGTTCATACTTTCTCACGAAAACAAAAAGTCACACAAGATAAGAAAGTCGGGTTTCACTTTTTCTACCTATATCTTGTTTCATATAAATTAAAACAGGACTTCAATCAGAATCGACAAAGTCTGTTCGCATATTTGATCCGACCTCATGAATAAAAACTTTGGGATTATGTTTCTTTCATTTCGAACACAACTTAATTTGTTCTCAATAATTAAAACAATTAAAAATGTTTTTTATACTGCCATTGACCATTGTATGAAGATATTATTTTATTGCCGCACGGATAAAAATATGTTGTAGGATATTGAGAAAATCAGGATCCGGATTTTGATGAAATATCTAGAATTTTGGTCAAAACTGAAATGATTACAGAATGACGGTGATTTTATGATACAGATCCAGTTACGAATTTTTATTATTATTACGAGGATTTTTATGATTATTATTATTTATATGGTGACTTTGAATGCGCAAACGTCAATTTACGGGTCCCACTGATGGTAGCGCGCGGGTAGGTATGGTAAATTCAGTTGCCTTCTTCCGCCCCGTCGTTCCTTTTTCAGCAAAGCTTTTTTTCCCAGTTTGTGACAAAAACGATTGTAGTTTTTGTTTATTTCCTTTTTTATTTTTGCGAGTGCCTTTTTTCGTATTGGAACCTATATCATGGATCTGATTGGGATCTCACATTTAGAGTTGTGTGGGAAAATGTGAAAATGAGTGTGTATTGTTTGGCAACAGTAGTAAATGATAGGCTTAAAAACGGCAAGTTTACTACATATATTTTTGCTAAATGTACAGTTTATTTTTCTTTGAGAAATCGACAACTACTCTTCACTTTACTGCTATATTTTAAATAAAGGAAAACATTAAACAGTCCTCAGTATTAAGAAGTCCACTGTAGTGCTGGACGTAGTTTGGATTTTAAAAAAGGCTGGTTGGAAAAGGTCTACTACCAGTTTCTTCCTGTCACTTGTATGGGGTCGTCTGCCTACCATGTGGCTGGTGACCCTACGCTGCCATTATCTTAATTAATCTGAAATTTGTAAAGCAGTTCCCCTAGCAGGTAGATCCTTCTATTTGATCAAAATGACTAGATTATGATCAAATCAAATCACCGTTTTGTAATTTCGCTGTTTTTAACAAATCTTAAATTCTGGCAAATTAATTAAAATCTTGTTTTATTCGATATCCTGTAACATTACAGCAATCAAACATGTTTACATATTAAAAATATCAGTTTATTTCTACAACAGAAGTGATTTTGTACTGCGAGACATAAAAATATAATTAATTTGATTTATAGTCGGTATTTTTTAGGGTTTCGTAGTAATACGAGGAAGCCAAATAATTTCACCATTCACTTAGTCGTAGCCATTAGATTCAAGATCTCTTTGTCATCATCATCATCTCAGCCACAAGAAGTCTAATACCGGACATAGGTCTCCCCATGCATTTCCAAAAAGAGCTAATGAAAGCGGCTTGCATTTAGCGGCTTCCTACCACTTGTATGAAGTCGACTGTCCTTTTTCTCAGGCCCGGATCTACGATTTTTTCGAACCGGGGCAGAAACTTGACGGTGGCGCCCCTCTCTCCAGCGCTTAAAATAACTTACTTAAAAAACTAATATAATTATCTATGTGGCGCCTTTTTCTTAAAAGTTAACGGTGAGTCTACCAAGCTTTCGTATTCTAGGCGCTTTATGGAGTAAGTTATTTTATTTTTAATCATATAATTATGATTTTTGCGACTCCTGAAAATGCCGCCCGGGGCGGGTGCCCCGGTTTGCCCCCCCCCCTAGATCCGGGGCTGCTTTTTCTGGCTGGTTTTCCTATGTTGTGGTTTCCGTCTGGCTGGCTGAAGTTCTTAGCATTTCATGGAATGTTGTTTTGTGAATACTATGTATAATATTTTTAGTAAGAATATGAAAAAAATATTAAAAATACTTACTGAGGCCGAACAGCTCATAGGTGAGTTTGGGTCATAGAGTAAGGGAAAGGACAGGTGACTATCTCTCTGGTATGTTTCTGGTCCAAATGGCGGCGATCGCTATTTAGTAACGCCGCAAGCATTACCTTTGGACCAAGAACAGTTAGAGTTATTTGAATTATTTAGCTTTTAGGTTATTGACAATTTGTACCTAAGTATATTTTTAAACTGATAAAAAAAAAAACACATACCCAACTGCAGAAAAAAAAACAGTTTATATAGTCTAACTTACGATCTCGTTACGCGTGAATCGCTGTTGAGTGTACGTTTTTTTGAGAAAGTATACGTAAGCTTGCTGTAAAAGAGTATTAATTCTTAAGAATAATTGCAGTAAAATAGCTTGTTTATTAAGAAAAAGTTCGTTCAAAAACGATTTTGGCGAGAGCTGTATTATTATTTCAAACAATTATAGCCTGTGACTCCCAGGGAGTGTTTTTACTCAGTTTCATCACTATGGAACTTACTTATTAATAATGCTTTTGGATACGGGATACTAATTTACGCGTGACACGTTCTTGGTAAGTTATTTCTGTTTGTTTATTAGTACCTATAGGTACGAATATACGAGTATATTGTATACACTTCTTATGATTATTCCAGTGACTTAGGCGCGTCACTCACTGGTAAGTCGAGGCGCGGTCGCGGCGGCGTCGCGGCACAGTCTAGGCGTGGTGTTTAAGTTAGGCGCATCGCCCACACGAGCTAGAGTCGAGGCGGACACGGGCGCACATGCGGCGCGCCGCTTCTACGTTTCCTTCAGGTTCAAATGGCAGTGCACCCACACACTAGAGTCGCGTCGCAGGCGACGTGGAGTCTAGGCGCGATCGCGGCGATGTCGCGGCAGGGGTGCAGTGCGCGACCGCGCCGCGACTCCACCGCCATTTTGTTATTTTGTTTCGTGCGTAGACGTGTTTACACTGTAATGTGTGAAGGAAGGATAGCCGCCCACGCCTCAACTCTAACATAAACACCACACCTCGACTGTGCCTCGACGCCGCCGTGACCGCGCCTCGACTTACCAGTGAGCGACGCGCCTTAGAGTCGAGGCGCAGGCGGCTATGCTTCCTTCACACATTACAGTGTAATCACGTCTACGCACGAAACAAAATAACAAAATGCGACGCGACTCTAGTGTGTCGGCGCATTGCCATTTGAACCTGAAGGAAACGTAGAAGCGGCGCGCCGCTTGTGCTCCCGTGCCTCGACTTCAGCTCGTGTGGGCAACGCGCCTTATGAACTCGGTTATAAGATCTGATTCACTGCAATGTAATTAATTAATAACTTGTCCTCGTGCGTCAAATTCAATTTTTATTTTTATTCTAAATTTACAAACAGGCTTTATCAGCCCCGGCCAGTCACTGCGACCTTTACAGATCTATTGTGACATCCCCTGCTATTTATAGCACCTCTCCAAGTCCTATGCTGATCATAAAGTCAGTGATGGCATTGGATCTCATCGGGTGAGATTAGGTAGCCTTCAAGGTGCCGGCTTCTGCTTTGGTGCAGAGGCTCGTAGTTGCACAGGACATGTATGGGCATCATCAACATCATGTATGGGCGTTTCATCCTTTTTGCGACAGAACCTGCAAGTGCTGTGCTCATCTAGCCCCATAGTATTTAGATATTTATTGAGCTTGCAGTGTGCACTAAGAATTCTAGCTCATAGGCGAGCCCTGCTTAGCCGTAGCGCTTCCCTGAAGAATTTTCCAGTGAAGCCTGCCATAAGCAGCTTAGACTCTTAGAGTGTCTTTGGCCGGGGTTACTTTTTCTGAGCTTCAGTGCCTCATCGTAACCCCAGGCCTTTAAAGCACGGTTGAAAGAGCCTGGGTTGTTTAATATCTGAGCACACTCTAGAGTGAGTTTTGAATTGATTTTATCAGACATCAAGGCTTTTAATGAAGCCTGACTGTCAGAGGTTAACTATCCATTAGGGTTTTATACAGATTTTTCAAGCTGTTTCTTTGACGGTTAATTAAAAAAAAAACGTTTCTAAGCTTATGTTGAAATAACATTTTTACTACAACATTTAAGTTATGATCGTGATGGACAAAACTGTTGAAGTTTATTTTTAACCTCCGACTTTAAAAAAGATTTTGATCTAGTTTATTTTTGTTTGAAAGAGGATTTCATCGAGGCGTATATGGAAACCCATTCAGTATTACTGTACTTACCTACTCAGATTAGATGTTGGTCATTAACAGTTTATCCTTCAATGTAATGTAACAAGTTATTGCCTGTATTGTTGCAGTTCAAACCTAACTTAACCTACGTTTGCGGTGGCATGATATTGCCAACGCCATTTTACGTTACAGTAATATTCTTGTACTTGCCGGCCCCTACCGCAGCACTGTCGCTTCGCTCGCTTGATTCGCGCAATGCGTTGTCGCAGTTCAAAAAAGTTTTTTTACGTGGAGAAATGCCTTCGCATACCGCACTGCCACGGGGAGACAGTGTGGTTATGTGGGACTTGAACCCACTAAAACTCCACGGTGTCCCTCTTTGGCCGCACTCAGGGCGGGTCATGAGTTCCGAACTCGCAGTTCAAACCTAACCTAACCTACTTTAAGGGCGACATGATTTTGCCAACACCAATTTGACTTGCGGTAGGATTTTATATCTATAACGTTTGTTTTGCGTTTGTAAAGCCTCCCGCATTTCACAATAAAAACAAGGTAGTATTTAATCCATCAAACTAAGCGTTTACTCGCTTAAAGGCTCCCGTAGCTGAGAAGTACTGGGATTCTGAATACTGGATGGGTTTCCATAAACACTTCATCTGTGTTCTTAGCTATGTTTTATCAAAATCGGTTGAGCTGTTCTTTTTTTGGTCGGGTTTTTATGAATTTTCTAAGCTTATATTTGTATGATCATTGAATAAAATTATCGTGTCATGTAGACGGACCAAGAGCCCAAATAACAAAAACACAGACGAATGGTCAAATGAAAACAGCAAAATGAAATAAAGTTATGAAAAAAATCTTGTTCAGAATTCATTAAGAATCTCTCTGCCAAATGTTAGAAAAATCGGACAACATTTACAATCCACATGGCCTCGTAGCAAACTTCTCTTTTTACCCGAATGAGTAAAGAGGGTTTTTCGAGTATGTATGTATGTATGTAGATGTCGTTAGATTCATATTCACCCCCTAAGTGTCATAGGCTATATTTTTTGTAATAATAATTACTTAATTACTCTCGTAAAAATAAAAATGTGCGTTTTTCGGTCTCTTCTAGCGAACTTTTTCGTTATAAATGATTTCACTAGAATTATTTTAAATAATGCGCACTTATAATCTTTTCCAGGGTTTTTACATATATTTTTACACAAAAACGTGCACTCAAGAGCGTATAAAGAGTAACGAAAACGTAAGTTAAACTGCGAAAACCGCTTTTCTGCAGTAGGTTTTTAATTTTTTTTATATAAAAACTTGGGAGGTTTATTATAATCAAAGTAAAAATAAAATTAGCATGGATTAAATTGTAGCACATGTGGCGTGGGAGAAAGCATAACAAACTGTATGTAAAAGTATGCATGCATTCTCTTGACGATCCCTTCTCATTGTTTGTGGCCAAAAAAGCAAAACACCAGCCCAGATGGAGATGTCCAATATTTTAGATGGCATAGCATTCGCCGCTACGGAACCGAAATTCCTGCCCCAAGATTCTCCACACGTCGCCAAAACTAAAACATCTCTAAATAAATGAGCATTAAGTCTCTATTTCTGTGAAGTAATTCCAGCACAATGAGACCATATCTGAACATTGGAACGCTTTAGTAACCAGGCATGCATTAGATAACCGTGTTTTATGCTAATCCTATCAACAAAAACATAAAATATGTATACATTTTTGAGAGCTTTTGTGAACTTGAAGCCATAAGGAAGTTTGCTTCATTACCAGAACATCCACGTCCGTGTATCGATGGAATTATGAGCAATCAAGGCTTAGATTGTTATGTTGACTCTTGCACGTCATCGACTATTAAGATTTCTTTGTTGCAGTAACATGTTGGACTATTTACACAAAACGTTGCTCTGAGGGCCTTTGTAATAATAACTTGAACTTTTTTCTGTGCGTTCCTGTCGGCCACTCGGACCGTATCGCTCTCACGACTTTGAATGAAATTTTCAAGTCACTTAGTGCTAAGAGACGTTAGAATTTGCTTTTATATTATGAAACATTTCGATGGCTTTATTATACACACCGAATGACCGGTGATATAGATGGTTAATACAACAAAACGGGCTCCCCGATGCGACAATGATGCGTGATTGCCAGGAGAATGATGTTGAATTAGGTATGAACTGTAAATAGGCACTTAATTCTGGCTCTTCGTACAAAATAGGCATGTCAAACGCCCTTGAGAGAGCTGTTTAAAGAAATAATACAATGTACTAACGACTTTTGACTTGATTATTAGGACTTTTTCGTATTCCAAGCTTAAAACAATCTAGACTGTTATAGTACTGTTTTTTATGTGTAAATAGCTTTTTATTTGACCATTAACTTAACCATTAACATTTTGTCTTGATTTTATTCATTGACTTTTTGTGGAGAATGTGAAAAATTGTGTGCTTTATTGGTCTGATTTAGGAATCGTACCATAAACTTTTGATATTTCTAGTAGGAAGTTTATTGGTTGCTGAGCAAATATTTTTTTTTGTATTGTTTGTGTATTATTTGGCTTTGATAGCAAAGAGATGTTATGAATACTTTCTTTTTTAACTAAATATGCCAATTAAATCAAAATCAGAAGTGATGCCCTACTTTAGCCTATTTACTTATCTTACGTACCTTTGGTAGCCGAAAATTTGTAAATTTGTAAAAATATGAAATAACTAGCTTGGATTAAGGAAACAAGTCCTTAAAGTCATCAAACTGTACTTAGTCATTGCTTTCTCTTTATTTTATCTATAAATGGCTGGTTGCAAATCGAAACAGACATTTTGATAAATCCTAGCTGGAGGCCCATGGATTTCCAAAAGGATGGGTCGGAAGCACAGAGCCAAATAGTTTTAGAGTGGAGACCACGCGTCGACAAGCGTAGCGTAGGAAGACCTGCCACGGGGTGGAAAAACGACCATATTCTAGTAGCAGGTTAAATTGAGTTGTCATATTTGATTGTCAATATCCAGCGGTAGTCTACTTTTAGCTAAGATGACAATGATGACAAATCAATAAAATGAACTGCATTTGCGCAGCTCTTTCAATAAATCAATCAATTCTTGTACTTTTATTGTATGTAGTGTATGTATTGACTCAAGTCTGGGCACTACTGCCTAATTAGAGATCAAAGAACCTCCAGTGTAAGCACTTTATTATGGTGCACAAATTTTCGTCAACGTAATTGGGCCGAAGTCCTAACAAAATACACATAAATCATTTATGTTCACCGCTTTGAAGTGACCGTGTCCGGTGACGTCACACCTCAGTCTGATATGTCGTACATTCATTATTTACTCACGTATTAGATGAAAGGCGACCATAATATAAATAAACAAAATCGTGTGAAGCAGACTGAGGCGACGATCGACGGTGCCCGTTGAAAGGACTTCTGACTGAATTATGTCGGTATTCTTGAAAACTGTCGAGACTACTTCGGGGATGCTTTATTGCTTGATTACGATTCAATAGAAAACTTGACGAGTTTGGATTAGATAGATAAATTACTCTTTATTAAAAGACCATATTGTACAAACATATTGAAAAATGACAGTATTACTATGACTAATATTTCAATAGGCGGCCTTATCGCTTAAAGCGATCTCTTCCAGGCAACCATGCACGGAGTAGGATAGGTGGCACTGATGTATTAGTTTAGTTTAAGTGAGAAATAGGCGTTTAACCTAAAGTGACTAAGTGAAGTGAGCTAAGGACGCTTAAGAAAGACAAAGTACATAAAAGGAACACATTGTGTTATAAGTTAGTCTGTAGCATCTTAGCTCTCAAACGATTGGACCATATTCAGATTCAGATATTTTATTGCCAATCCATAGTATTACAAAGTTGGTATAAGCAAATAAGCACTAGTATCTTATTGGACCCTGTCGGGTGCAGCAACATAAAAGAGAGGAGGACCGCTATTATGTACAAAGAATCAGCGATAAAATACTTCGGAAAGAAAAAAAAAAAGAAAAAAAACTGTATCTAATCACTAATCAATTATGTCAAATTCAAAATGTAACAATACAAATAAATTTCATGTCAAAAATTAAATAACAATGTCAAATAAATACATTTTACTAACTATTAACAAATTCATTATAATTATGTCAAAATTCTATACAGGTATTCAATATATGTCATTCTTTAAATTCTTTTCCTTCATGTATTCATTGATATTGTAGTACGCCTTTTCAATTACAAGCTTTTAAGTTTTTTACAAAATATTGCGTCATTTTCTTTTTCAACTAACTGTTTGGGTAGCTTATTATAGATATTTATAGGCAGCGCCGGAGGCGCCCCATAGGGCTATCCCAAATTTAGCTAAATCTCGAATGGGCGCTTGTCGAAATTGCAGTTTTCAAGTCAGTTGTCTTTTTTATTTAGCGAAGTGCGTACGTCAGAGAAGAAAGTTTGGATTTAATTTTCATAACATGTGATTTCCAGTTTATGTGTGAATCAATTACAATACCTGACTGGCTTTGTGGCTCAGTTGGTAGTGTGTTTACGTCTACCTGGTCAACTGAAAGGTCGTGGGTTCAATCCCGACCCAGGGCAAACATTTGTGTGATGAGCATGGATGTTTGTTCTGTGTCTATGTATCATATGTATATATTAAAAAAAAAAAGTATATATTATGTATTCTATCAGCCATCTAGTTCCATAGTACAAGCTTTGCTTAGTTTGGGCTAGATGGTGTTGTGTGAAATGTCCACAAATATTTATTATTATTATTTATTATTTACCTAACAGAGTGGACTCTTTAACAATGTCTAATTCAGTGCCACGGAATGAAAAATTCAATTGAAGTGGACATTTCTGATGTGGGTGAAATGAAATGATTTTAGTTTTAGACAAATTCAGCTCAAGATTATGATTGTGTAACCAGTCAGTAGTTTGTTCGAGCATCTCGGTGAGTTTGATTGAAATGTATGTCTGGACCATCTATTGTCGAAGTAAGTAGGGATATGTCGTTTCTTTTATAGCTTTCGGAAGGTCGTTTATGTAAATTAGAAACAACAGGCATCCAAGGACGCTTCCTTGGGGTACAGATGCGTAAATTTTCGCTGAGTTCGAGCGTATATTTTGGATAGTTTTTTTCTTACTATTATAATACAAAACTTCTACGAACTGTTCTCTGTTATTCAGTTATGACTTAAACCAATCATAAACAATCCCGCGAACTCCTACTCCATATAATTTATTTAGAAGAATTCCATATTTCACTTTATCATAAGCCTTCGTCATATCAAGCAAAATACCTACAGCGTACTTTTTCCTATTTATTACATTCAGTACTTCTTGCATGTATTTATAGACAGCAAGCGTAGTGGATCTTTTTTACGAAACCCGTTCTGTCAGTCATCAAAAATGTTATACTTTTCCATAAAAGAATAAATGCGATCGAACATAGCCTTTTCAAATATTTTTGATGCGGATGGTAACAAAGCAATAGGTCGATAATTATTAAGGTCGGTTTTAAATGTTTTTTATGTACAGGTTTTATTATTGCCTTTTTAAGTTGATCAGGGAAAACTCCTTGTTCAAAAGACTGATTAAACAAAAGATAAAATGGCAGAGTGAGTTCGTCAGCGCATTGCCTAAGTAGACTAGGGAGCTCATCAATTCCATGACTATCTTTATTCTTAAGTTTTTTTATGATCTTGTTTGTTTCGTGTGGTGTTACCTGTGATAAGAACATAGTATTCTGGGTTGGGTTGACAGCCGGCAGGTCAAGCGGTTTGTTGTTCTGCGGGGCGAGGGAGGGGGCGCCCGATTGTGAAGGAGTGTGCTCGCCTCTAAATGAGAAGAAACTATTGAAAGTATTTGTTTGCAACCTGTTTTGGAAATACGAATTTTGATGTAGATAATTTTTTGTTTAAAAGAGAATTTGATGGAAAGTCTTCTTAGCTATGTTTCTTCAAAATCGGTTCAGCTGTTTTATTATGTCGGAGGTTTGTGAGATTTATTTTGCGACTAAAATAGAATTTGTACATTTGCCTCTTCAAGTACCTACATTTTAAGAGTTGATTATTACTTAGGACTTAGCTGTGATAGTTTTCCTATTAATTTAATAGGAAAACTATCACAATTTATTAAATGAATTTATTTCTATGCGAGTATATGCTACTGGCATGATTTTTTCATATCTTCAAAGCTAACTGTTCAGCTGGTAGGGGGTGAGAATGCTTACCTCTAACAAAAAATTGTCATTTTAAAGCTTAATATTCAAAAGGACTCCTAAATCGAAGAATGGTTTTCCCACACCTCCAATATTTTTTGATTACCTGTTTAACCATACCTCATGTGATAGTCAAGAAAAACAAAATCCCTACTTTACGTGTAGGGTCCTCTCCTAATACTTATATTATATATTTTTTTTAAATTTTATTCTACCATTTTGTTGGCGTAATAATATGTATACCCAAACACATCCGCGAACAGAGGGTCAGACGGACGGACATGGCCAAACTATAAAGGTTCGTAGTAGATAGATTACGGAAGCCTAAAAGCATGGCTTTGTTACCACCACTCACAATAAATCGTAAGAATCTATCAAGAGTGACGTTTTTTTAAGTTTTATAATTTGTTTATAGGCATCTGTAACCCTAAAACTCGTTCAGGGTTATGCGGGCTGTCAAGCCACGCGTCGAGCGTTGCGGCGCGTCTTGCCGCGCGTCGTGACACGCGTTTTATCCGTACTATAAAACGCACATGAAAATATTTCTCCATGAAAACTTTAATAATAATTTAATAATTTCCTATTTTTAACATATTTACCGATGTTTGACGACGACGCGCCACTACACGCAACTAGTAACGCCTCGCATATTGTCGAAATAGCCTACAAGGTGTATTAAAGTATGGTAAGTATATTTAAATATGAGTGACCAAACGTTAAATCAAGGAGAGGTACTCTTCCGTGTAGTCGATGCGACAATACTCGCGCTATGAAAATATACGACGCCGCTTCAGAGGTCTGCAACAGACACACGCGCTTATACATTTTCATAGAATGCGATAGATACATGGAAAAATACCTTAAATTGAGATTCAATAAAAACTAAAGTACAATTCTTCTGTATTAAATTTATTGCATCTATTCACACACCTTTTGGAAATGGTTAAACAGGAGTATAATGAGAAATGTCACATTTCAGATTGATAGCTAAGTAAATGGAGCGATTATGTCACACGGGGTACATCTACAGGCGATGACATCTGTCAATCTGGTCAGCTCCCAAGAATAACAAGTGCTTAGCTATCAATCTAATAAAGTATGATATTTAACACTATCAGCACCCTTAGATGTTTTAACCTAAACAAAACAAGTACCGAAAAGTCAAACAGCAATACTTTGTAGATCACATATGTTATAGCATTTAGGTAACATTATCCAAAATTGTATCATAAATATCATAATTCTATTGAACGTGCGTGACATTGTAAGAAAAAATACATAATATCAATAAAACATTTGAAAATATTATATACAACATAATTTAGCAACTCTCATTTATTTCGTTGTGTTAACAAACTACATTTGAAGACGACTTTTATCTGCACCGTACGTTATTTATGTACACCAAAAGGATACTAATACAGAATATTTATTGCATTTACTTAAATATTCATTATTATTACAATATTATACACTTACAACAGTGACGTATGTATGTACAAAACTATAGACTCAAATTTGGACTTTCAGTCTCTACAATATCGAAAAAATATACAGTTTATAGAACGAGCCGATATATAAATAATAAAATTAAAATGATTCTTAATTTTTATGGTATAATAACATAAAAATTGAGAATAATTCGAAGTAGGGTTTGATACCAATGATATTTGTTATAGATTTATTACAAATACGAAGAGACATTTAGGCACGAAATTCTATAAGGAAACAACATCAATGTGGGTAAAATGTTTGGGCTGGCTAAGGAAACGGTACCTAAAATTATACACACATATTATATGGGTTTCTAGAGATCTTATGGTGATCAAAATGAAGATCTTAGAATGAATGAGATGACGCACGTCGCGCAGACGCGCCGAGCGCCGCCTTGCGTATCCCTGAAGGAACCTTTAGATTAATTTTGATTGTTTAGTGTATAAAACGTAAATTATGAATACTCTAACTTAGGTTACATTCATATTTTACCACAAAAAATCAACCTGGAGCACATGCAATAACAAATGAAACATTGACTTTATTAAAAAGAAATCAAGGAAAACTAAATTTCTTTTATATTGTCTATCTTTAACCCTTTATATACTAGTATAGTATAGGTACCACCATCGGACCAGGTCTATGGTATCATATTATTGCATTATCATCAAAGTTATATGTATAAGCCGAACATTGCGGACGCACCAGCGTCAAGCGCGCTCCATCGTAGACTAAAACGGGCGCTTAACTACACAGACTAAGCATAACAATTCTTTGAAAATAAAAAAAATGATTTAAATTTTTACAACATTCCTCGTCATTTTTCAAAGTAATTAAAAAAAAAAAATTACTAATGTGTTGTTTCAGAAAGTTTATGTCAGCAGTCACTTTGACATCTGTCATTAAGTCAGACTCAAAATGTTGTATTGTGTAAATATGTGGTCCCAGTGCATATTTTATATGGAAAAAAAACTGAATATAATTAACATTGTACCAAAAATCTCTTCCTGTACTTTAGTAACGAATTCGAACCTAAGAAAGCCTTTGTCCGGGGTTAAAGACAGTTATATCCAAAACCGCTGGTCCTATAAACATGACATTTGGAGGGTATCCTCTTTGTGAATCGACAACCACTGAGAAAGAATGTCTTGATTGTAAGTAAAACCGCGGTATGCATCTAGTAGGAATAGTTTCCTATATATAACGGCGGTTAGTCGTGCTTAGAACAAGCGTACCGCTTAATTAACCACTTAAAAATAAACGCAAATAAATGAGATTATATTACTGAGATCTTGAGTGATATTTTATGTGAGTGCGCATTGGGGGTTTTAAATTATGTTCTTAGCTATTGATTTTTTATTATTATTTTAAGAAATAAATTTTAATATTTTTGTGATTAATGCGGATTTTATAGAAAAAATAATAAAATATACTGGTAAATATGATGACATCAAAAGCTCACTAGTCCTTTTGATTAAGGTTTCCCATTTAAACTATTTACAACTTTTATACAAAGTTATCAAATTAAGTCTCTCAAAACAATATTTTTTCTTGCATTATGCAATGTAAATTCAATGAAGACGAGCTAAATGTAAAAATCGCATCAATGGCATAAACACTGAAATTAACCTCGTAAATAGGTTCATAGTTTCGAATAAAATCAAATAATAAATACTAAAAAGTATTAGGTAGGTACTTACCCTATTAAAATTATTTACCCGAACAAAATGTTACAAAGACTAAACGCCGCTAATATGCCAGCCCAACATTCACTATCATCTGTATACTATTTTTTTTTACATATTTGATTCATACTATGTATTTTAAACTGAGTTACTTATATAATCATAGTCTTGTGACTAGAAATTAATTATTAGTTACAAGTGTTTCAATCATCATTATTTTGACAGTTACATATTTGACATTTGACATACTTAGCAGGTTGCTCTAAACTCTCAGTAACGTCACTGACCTTGTCTTAACACAATATCGAAATTCGATTGTTAGATAAAAAAAGCTGACAAACAATAGAAACACTGGACGTGAACGAACAATAAAACATACTTATAATGACATTACTTTAAAATAATTTACACTACATACAAAATAATCTAAAACAGTGTGTTTTTATCTATAAGAAACGTAACACATATTTAATACCTATTTTTGAATTTAATCACTTCACCCCCTATACCTGATCGGATAATAAGTAACCTATGAACGTTTGTAATGTCCGTCCAAATGTGTTTTAGCACCTAGTATTGTCGGTCGGGCGGCGCGCGCAGGCGCGACTACGTCGGGTGACAGCTGTCAATGTCAAACTCGGCGACGCGCGGCGCGCTCTCCACTGGCTGTGTGTCCACTATCACAATTTTAAGCTTCTCTACCGGTGCGTACTTCCAACTTATCACGTATTTATACGTTATGTGTATAGGTACATATTTATAAGTCTATCGCTATTTACAAGGTTACGAAGGCCTTCGCGGCACTCGAAGAAATTGCGATATTTATTGTCGATGCGCCAGCGGCGGGCAGACGGCCAACGGTCAGGCTCGGGGCGGGGGCGGCGGCTCCGCCAGTGAGGAGGTGGAGGAGGAGGAGGGCGAGGGTGCCGGAGGCGCGGGCGCCGGCGCCGCCAGGGCCAGCGAGCGAGAGTACTCGAGCAGCGCGACGTCCGCAGGGTGAGTAGGGGGGTACAGGCCGCGATACAGCTCCGGCCGCCCGTACGGGTGCGCAAGCCGGGCTGCTGCAGCCGCCGCTGATTGGTAGAACGCCGACGCAGAAGACGGTGGCGCCGGCGTCTCACCGTCTTTACTCGCCATGTCTGCCAGTGACCATATCCTCGGCTTGGCGGTAGCGGGGGTGCTGCCGGGCGGAGCGCGTGAAGGTAGGTGTTGGTACGCCGGGTGGATCGGCCTTTCGTAGGGCTCTGGAGATTCGGGGCCACTGTCGGCCCGAGACTCTGACCACTCCGATTCGGTCCTCTGCCCCAGGAGGTCTAGCCTTTGTTGTGGTCTATCTCCGTCTTCACTGGAACCGGTCCCGGAATCTTTGCCATCTAAAATAGAAGCATGCGCAATCAGTTTATTGTTTCTCCCCTCATTAAACTTACAGTTAAGTACATAGTAAAACAATTCGCAAAGTGCATACTTCAGGTGATAGTCTTATAATTTAATGAAGAAGGCAGGTTCTCAAACAATGAATGAATTAATACATACCTAAGGCATCTTTTCCATCGTTACTTTTGTGGTCATCATCATCATTATTATTGTCGTCATCATCAACCCTGTTTCTCGGTTCCCACGTCATCTTGTTCTCCTTCTTGAGTCTACGGCGTGCGTTCGCGAACCATGTTGAAACCTGCGTCAGCGTCATTTTGGTGATGATGGCGAGCATGATCTTTTCGCCTTTCGTTGGGTATGGATTCTTTTTGTGCTCGTTTAGCCACGCCTTGAGGGTACTAGTAGTTTCACGTGTAGCGTTTTTTCTTCTAGCGCCGTTTAAATCCATCCCGTATCTATAACAAAAACAAAATTTAGCATAAAGCAAGTAAATGATAAAACAAAACCCATAAAAGACTCTGAGTGAGTGACAATCTGTCAGGTAATAAAGGTTTAATCTAAACTGTTGGACGTACTTTAAAGGGTACTTTCTTTGTGAAATGCATGCAGAATTTAGTTAGCAGATGAATATTAATAAAACTTTAATTTTTAGCATAGACGTCTAACTGTACGTCTGCGACCATAGCCGTTCATTTAAAGGAGTAGGTACTGGTCTTATTGCCCCCTACTTCAAATAAGATTAAGAATTTGGCTTTCAGAGAAAGGAAGTCAACCACCATGGCATCACCATCATATATGCAATTTCTCTCAAATCCCTTATCGGACTTATAGCAGATTCTATAATTTTATTCTCCTTCCAATCCAGCATGAAAGAGCAAAGAAATACATGAAATTAGTGACGCTGCGGCAAACACAAGCCGCTGCTGCACTTAAAGCTCGCATTTGCAGTCGTAGAGAGCGTAATGCAATAACACCTTTAAAGATAAAATACGAAAATAAGGTTTGTGAGAAGGCGTGACCTGTGAAAGCTGATTCGGACAAGATTTTAGATAACCAATTGTAACCCCAACCCAGTCGCCCTCTCACAGCCACCAATGAAAGCGGCAGCATGATAATTGAAATCGAGATAAGCCATCAACTGCTGCGCCAGCGTTAAGCCCCGACTTATCTCGCCCGAGCTACGCACGCATTTGTTGCTCTGCGCCTCTATTCCAATCTAAATCTTTATTCGGATGCAGGTCGATGTTGTTTAATTATACTTCTTCTTTTAGGCTGTGCTCAAAGTGATCAGCTATCTCTTTTGCGCTTTACAATATTTAAATATACAACATAACATCACTGGATATTATAAAATTGAAAGATGGTTTTGTTTATTTAGATAGGAAAAATATAAAAGAAAATCTTCGATATCTTTTAATTCGGCTAAGAGTTCCAAAAATATATATTTTTAAACGGTTTTATTTAACTTGCTCTGTAGTTGATATTGTTGTTTATGTTTTTAGGGTTCAAAAAGTTGACCCCCCTCCCGTAGACAGATTGATCTGATATTTGGTACACGCCTTTAGTTTAGTTCACAATACAATGAAATATATTTAGTATCATTATAAATTCACTATATCCGCCGTCACAAAACGGCGGATTTCATATTTTTTCACACATTTTATAAAATGAAAGGGCTTTTCTAGTAAAATACAGTAAATACATTACCTACATCATTATCTTCCTTTTCAATGAAACCGTTTAACTTAAAAAGTTTTTTTAAGTACTATGTACGAGTATGCGAAGTTTGATAAGCGAAAATTTGGTGTGGGTAATATTTTTTTATATATTTAGTTATGGTCAACGCGTCACTCTCATAATTAGATGTTAAATCCGAAATTTTGCTAAACACTTTGCTCTTCATCCGAAATAAAGTACGTACTGCTTGCGCACTACTGTTTGGTGGCTGAATAAATGGCTAGACTAATTTGTAGTTAAATCGTGTAAAGTGTACAACAACGACCAAACTTTAGGAGATTTTCATGAAACTCGTTCTCAGCATGTACTCGTAGGTATAATTTGGGCCTAATTACATATATAATTTAGGCTACTCATCGGTGAACACAAAATTAAAGCAATATCCTTCCATATCTTAATCAAATCTTCGTCACAGCTCTGCTCCCCTCGCATTTATTTCTATTGATTGTTATCCCTTAATACACATTTCAACTGCTTCAATAATCAAAATGAGAGGCTGGCTATTATTGACATTGTTTTTACTGTGTTGTATCTCACTGGAGAAAACGGGACGGGCTATAGAGGTTCTAATATAACCTCTATAGCCCCTCCCGTTTTGTCCATATTATGGACGTTGGTTTTTACCAATGTTAAAATGCTCTGTTACAGATGAGACTTGCAAAATTAACATTTGAATAATTTGAATGACAGATTAAGTGGGCGAACTTAAGACCAAGATTTTTTTCGTAACTCAGTAGCACCACTAACCTGGGTCACTTACATATTAGAGTCTCGGTTTAGCTAGTGTCAACATTAGCTCAAGTCACTTCGATTCTCTCGGTTTTTGTGATCCTGAGCTATGTTCGAAATATTATATAACATATAAAAATATATATGTATATACATATCCCTAAATTCGGACGCCCATTGTTACGTACCATACCATGACCGTGCTATGACCGTATCAGACACATCACGGCGCTATTCTGTCCTATAGAATGTGTCGACAACGTGTCGGTACGAGTATCAATTCGTTGCGGGATCGTACATGACATGCTACGGTCTCGCTATTCTGTCCTACAGAATGTGTCGACAACGTGTCGGTATTAATTCGTTGCGGGACCGTGCATGATACGCTACGGTCTCAGTCGATGCTGGAATGGTTACGCTATTCCGTCCTCTAGAATATGTCGATAACGTGTTGGTATTAATTCGTTGTGGAACCGTGCATGCTACGCTACAGTCTTGATCGATGCTGGAACGGTCTCGCTATTCTGTTCTCTAGAATGTGTCGACAACGTGTCGGTATCAATTCGTTGCGGGACTGTGGATGACACGCTACGGTCTCAGTCGATGCTGGGATGGTCACGTTATTCCGTCCTCTAGAATGTGTCGACAACGTGTCGGTATCAATTCGTTGCGGGACCGTGCATGCTACGCTGCAGTCTTGATCGATTCTGGAACGTTCTCGCTATTCTGTCCTCTAGAATGTGTCGACAACGTGTCGGTATTAATTCGTTGCGGAACCGTGCATGCTACGCTACAGTCTTGGTCGATGCTGGAACGGTCTCGCTATTCTGTTCTCTAGAATGTGTCGACAACGTGTCGGTATCAATTCGTTGCGGGACTGTGGATAACACGTTACGGTCTCTGTCGATGCTGGAATGGTCTAGTGAGCGTTGTCTCATACTGATTCATACAAACTATATTTTTTGTGTGTCGGAACGGCTACAGTTATGGTATGCGTCGGTTTAGCGAGCGTCCGTCTATGCATCTATCCACGTGCGTGCTAACACGGATATTACTAAAATGTGCTGTGTGTAACTTAATGTGCATAGTTAGCCACCGCACGAAGCTTACTAAAAATAGTCACCGTAATATTTATTTTACTAAGTCGTTGCGTTTTTTCCCAACAATTGACAATATTAATAGGAGTAGTTCCAACTGGCTTTTGCTCGGACAGAAGTAGATTTTTATAACTTTTTTATACGATCGCTTAAATTTTTTTTATGTGAATATAATCAAATACACAATTTTTTTCATTATTTAATTGATCTAAATTAAATACAAAAACACATAAATCGTTGCTATCACATCCGAATATTGATATATGCTTGAATTAGAGAATGCCATTTTGGTTAGTTTTTGCGGTGTCTTTTCCCCTGCAATCTTCTCGTGTGAAGCGTAAAATAATGTCCATTTATACTTCACTTTAGCACGATATCTGTATCGGAGATTGTACCTAAAAATGCATATGAAAATGTTTTTATACGTTTACAAGATACTATTGAACAACTCAACTACCTATGTCTTTGTTATCAGGCTTGTTAATTAAATTCCAAATATGTTTTACGTACATAAATATACGTAAGTAAGAATATCACATAAAAATATTTTCATTCAAAAAAAAGTTAAAAAAAAATTATAAAATGCAAAAGAAATAATGTTTTAACTTGTGGTATCCATCGGACTTTGTGGACTATTTTAAAAATATTTGTTTTCAATAATAATATAAAAATATTGCTAAGTGATGTTCTTACGTACGTCTATTTAGGTACGTAAAACGTATTTGATATAAACTGCCTGGCTTTGGTCTTGCAGCTCAGATGGTACTACAAGCTTCTAAGCTGTAAGTCGTGGGTTTGAATTAGAACTGTACTCAAGAAAAACATTTGAAAATAATAAAATAATGTGGTGCCTCCCGTGCATGAAAAGTGGGGATAAAATATTTTTTTCTCATTTACCCCATTATTTGGGGTATCGTTGGATAGGTAATAAAAAAATTGGGGATGTGCCTAAATCATTTTTCAATTTAGGGATCCGTTTGCGAAATATTTAGGTGCCCCCCCCCCCCCCCCCACCGACTAAACCGTTGACTTTGAAGATATGAAAAAATCATGCTAGTAGCATATGTGATTAAATTAAATGGAAAACAGGGTTTACAAGTTATCGAGTATTAGTCAATCAACTTAAAATATGAACTTACAGAAGTAAAAAATGAAAATTTCAAAATACAAATTTATATATGTTAACACGCATGTTTATAGTATTCTCACTTTTAATTCACATAATCATGATGAGCAAATACGGAACCCTACTTTGCGCGTAGCACGATAGGTAAGTACTTGGCAGCATATTCATCACTAAACACTGATAGTTAAAAATTAAAGTCATCATTAGAATTGAATCATGATAGTATAGCATACATGCATGCATAGCATGCATACATGCATAGCATGATGTATAGTATAGCATACTATCTGATGATAGTATGCTATACACATGTAATATTGTATCATTGCTTATTATTGACAATAACTCCTAGTTATGGAGCAAGAAGCTCATAATATTGCCAGTACAATATGCCACCAATGCAACCAACGGAAACTGAGTGGGGTGGAAATTGGGGATGAACTGTATGGGAAATTAATAAAACTGTCACTTAAGGCGCAGTGGTGACAGTTCCCCTCTTATCTTCCAGCTGTAAACAACTCTGTGTCTTACTTATAAGGGATTATGGTAACAATTTGAGTGACACTATTCTGTTACTGGCGATAGAATTCTTTTGGTCGATAATTGAAATGTTACACTCGTAAATATATCAGAACATTATAATCAAGTCAGACAATCTAAATTTAAAGAGAAATAAAATACCCAACTGCGTAAGAGAGATTTACATAGTATTGGTGTTACTGTTGATATGATGTTGAGTGAACGTTTTCTAGAGAATGTATTTAGAGACTCATCATGCAGTTAATCACACCTATTTCCCATCGGGCACATCTTTGAACTTGCTGAGATCCTACAAACATTTTCATTTTTTCCACTTTTATTAGTGTTTCATACATTCTCCTCAGTTGCGAGTACTTTTAATAATCTTACCTTTCTTCATCCTTCAATTTTGTCGTAATATTTACTAACTTGACATTTACACATGACCTTAATACATTTCTTTTCTACATGCAACGATCTTAGTATTGATCTATCTTTGTTACAAAATGCTGTGTATGTCTCTAGCTAAACCTCTAATTTCTACAGTAATAATTAATAATCATCATCATTTCAGTCTTTATCGAACCACTATAGCACATAGATTTCTTCGTTATCGTATCATACTTCCCAGTCCTGTACTGTTTTCATCCAGTTATTGCTCTGAGCTGGCGATATCGTCTCTCTATCTGGTTGGTGGTCTGCCTTCTGATCTAACAGTTACTCTTCGCCAACTTTCCTATCTACCTGCGATCTATTCTACTTGCAGTAATACGTGTCCTGTCCCCCTCCACTTAAGTTTCTCAATGTTTCGAGCCACATCAATCGCACTTGTTCGAAGTATAATCTCTTTCTTAGGGCTTGATCCATTAAATATACTCCTAGCTTAAACACGTAAGACAATAGTTAATCCATAAAACATTGTGGATAAACTGTCTGTTGGAAACCACATAAATTTAATGACGTTCGACGCGAGCGGGCGCCATGAAAGAACTAACATCCATAGAATTCAAGTGACAATGAGAAAGTGGAGCGACGCCAAGCTTAGGCGTATTTCACAAACAAAAAAGCTTCATTTATCCGCAGCGTGCCACTTTCACAGCATCCGTGCCGGGATCGCTCTGCGAGGCTTTAATTTTTTATTCCCCACAGCTAGGGCGCGAGCGAGGGGGTAACTTCCGGCTACCCAATCCGATTTCACTTCACCGCTTGGCTTCAATTAAAAGTCAATCTTTTATACATATTTATACTGTTATTATGAGTGTTATGAAATTTTGTTTATGCTACCTAATGTCTATGATCGAGACTAACAAAAACATTCAGACCCAGAACCAAAAGAAATAAGTTGAAAATCATACTGACCACCAGGAAAAGAACATTAGAAAGCCACATAACGTATATGGTAATCATTTTCTTACTGTGTATTATAAGACAAGTAAACTATGTGTGTGCCTCAAGGATAAAGGATTTCTCCAAGCAAGTTTTATCACAAAAATTCTTAATCTATGATTTTCGCCTTAGGAATATACTGATCCTCTGTTATACTATTAGTTTCATTCAAAAGCTCTGCATAATTTGCTCATCTCTTGCCAATGCTTTCACTCCCTTGTACGACATATCGTTTCCATTCTTTATTTAGTCCATGAAAGTCCTTCCGAATTTTTCCGTTTGAAAATGAGACATAAACTCGCCCAAGTTTTTTATTGTTTGCTGTGCTTAGTGAGGGAACCATTTTTGGGCGCTATGAATAAATGAGGCGGTTAGGGAGTGTACGAATGGAGGGTCGTAATAATAAAATAAACGTAAAAGAATAAAACGTTAGGATCGTTTTAGCCTGACGTTAGTATTCGTTTTTGGTTTTTGATTATCGTTTCTTTAAAACTATTTAGTTTATGTCCGTTTTAATATCGTTAATTAGATCATTACTACAGCTTATTTATTTGAGTTTTGTTTATTTAGTTAGTATTATCTTAGTCACAATAGATCTCAATAGGTCGCAGTGACATTTAAGCCGCCTATCACAATAAAAAAAATGCATTATCTTTAACTTTATTTGTCTTTGAGATGTAATCAAAAAATAAAACATTCAAACAGTAGCCCTTTTTCCATGAATACTCTATTTATAATCTACTAGATTAGAAAGAGGTAAATATTAGGCACAATACATATATGTACATATTTTTGATGCAAGATATAGTGGTCGGGAAGACTTCAATGATTATAGTTCAAATTTTACCGGATCATTATTTGCCACTTTGGAATTTTCACTGCTATTTCTTACATTAGAATCTTACAATTAAGTTCACACAGTGTATCTACTTGCCATCAGGATTATATTAGCTTCATTGTGAATTGTCATTACTTAAACGTATTATTATACGTAATCATGTATACTACATTTTAGCGAGATCGGACCATCGGAAGTTCTATTGTTTCCATAATGTAGAAGTCTAACACTTTATCCGTGATATATTACTAATCAAAACCTTTAATAAAAACCGAATGTAACAGAATAGGTGCCTATATATTTCTAAACATGTAAACTTAGCGTACCATATCGAACCACATACCAGTTGCCTCTCATTACAAGTTTAAAGAGAGAAAAAAACATTGCCTATGGTACATACATGACTTTAAATGAAACAACAAAACGTACATAATATAATATTGTCAATGTAACTTAATACTTATTTTGTATGAGTGATCATGCCGCCTGCCATCTTGACAAAGGTACGAGTGAAAGACAACAGTTACGGGGATATAGTGTTTCTTTAGAAAACCAATGTCATCGCTGGCACCCATATAAAATTACACGATGCTGTATTTTGTGAGGCAATAGATGTACGCTGCTTACACTCCAGCGATTTAGTCAACATTGTACCAACTATGAAAGTCAAATGTGCATTTGATACTTATTGACAGTTTTTGTGTAAAATAATTTTATAGCTTGCCACTCTGGTATCGCCTTTCTAAACTCCATTCTCGGTTGTTTTCGACGTAATTTATTATAGTTTTTTGTGTCTATGTTAAAATAAAATACAGCAAAATGTGTCTTATTTTATACAAATCCTAATTTTAGTCGCCGGGTATGGATACCGCTTTCTTGAGTTTGAATTACTTTTATTTTTTAACCGACTTCCAAAAAAGAAGGATCAATTCGACTGTATGTTTTTGTGTCTTTGTTCAGCGAGTACTCCACTAATTATGAATTGTTTTTGATGATTATTTTTGATTTTTTAATAATTTGTAATTTGTGTCACTATCAAACTCAAATCATTGAATCTGTCGCTCCCGACAGATTCTCACGAGACCTCCGTCTCGGCAGATATTCGTCTGCATACTTACTTGAGTTAAAATCTTTACTTCTCACTTGGTCTTCATTATGTAACAGCTGTATTATAAAAACTATGTTGGGGTAGTTACTCAATTTTTTTTACGCTTGATAGGTCTACGATTGACCACCAACTCGCCTGATGTTAAGCGACGGTGTGGCCGAGAATGACGCTAGTCGATCTAGAAAATAGTTATTCACTCTAGCTTATTACGATAACCATACGGTGTCTGTCATACTTTACGATAATAAAACCGTTCTCTGTTTAGCCTCAAGTCCACGCCGCATGGACTTTTAATTCATGAAAATCTTCTTCCACCTCTTATTTCCTCTTCTCTCAACAGTTTTATAACTGTATTTAGATATTTATATTTAGACTTTATTATAAATCTAGGCGTGAACAATTAAATGTTTATCTCTATGTACACTTTATTTCCTTTTCACGTTAAATATTATCCGAGTTTTCTTTATTAAAACAATATTATTATTTTTTATTCTACGATAGGCTTGCGCTTGACCGTCAACTCACCTGGTGTTAAGCGACAGTTACGGTCTACGATGGAGCGCGCTTGCCTAGAAGAAACCTATTCACTCGCGATTTGAAGACACTTACTTGTAGATTATATCTATTCGGAAAGACCCATTCAGGAAGCGCATTCCACATTTTGGCGGTACGCACAATGAAAGTGGAGCCAAAGCGTTTTGTACGTGTTTTCGGAATATCAACCATGTAACGTAAAAAAAAAACTAAAGGTAATTCGTGATGGTAATGTAAAAGTGTGTGCACGCAACGACAAATATCTGGTTATGGAAGCCTTAAAATGAACCAGGTTCTAAATATTGGTGGGTAGATAGGGTAGCGGGTGGCGCGGCTTGGCGCGATGGCGCGATGGTGGCGCGCAGCACGCCAAAAACACATTACGAATCGACAACGCGCTATTACGGCGTACCGCACGCGCCATGTTAGCCGATAGCTGCCACCCAAACATGCTAACCGAGGACTAATTGGTCAACTCCATGCACACAAACCCCTAATAGGGCCGACTGCGGCGAGGGAAGCCCCGCTACACTTTTCAATGTAAATTACACCGTCACCGAATATTTTTCACGTTGAAACTTTTTTTAATGAAAAGGGCCAATCGTTAAATAAGTTCGTAATATGAAGGGCGTGTTATCAACGGAGTTGGGCGGCGCGTGTCACGTGACCAACGAAGCGGAAAGTCACCGGGCGGCGGTGCTTCGTTACCATCGCCATCTTTGTATTGTTTTAAAGGTTGACAGTTTGTGTTCAATATGTTGCGTTATTTTATTATACAATATTAATTCTATAATCATTCATTCCATCAATTCATTCAATTTATTTTATTTTTATGCAGCATAATCAACTTTCGTTCTACGACCGTTCGAAAATTTGAAAATTCGCTAAAAAAAATCATCGTCTGTGTCAAAATACAGATGCTGATTTTTATCTGCGAAATTTGCAACAACATTTTGCTTGTCTTTCGGGAAACCGAGAGAAAACCAAAATGTTGCATGGAATAGCTTGAAAAAATAGATTTATGAAGCTGGTGTGTATAATTGTGTAAGGTAAGTAATGGTGTGGGCTTGGTGTGGGATTCGAAGAAGGCAAAAGTACCAGAAGTCAGAACTAATACTTACTTACAAACGTAAGTACTTGCCAGAACGTACTTAGACTTACAAAGCAGTATTAATACACAAGTGAGACGAGACCTCCCAAAGACTTATCAGCGTCGAACTCTCACTAGGAAGATGTCAACAAATGCCATTTGTTTATCGGACGTCAATCATCGTCCGAGTAGGAATGTACAAGATATGTCAGTTGTCGCCGGGTTGCGTAGCTTGGCGCCGCTGACGACTTGCGATACTCTCATCTAGTGTTGCCAGCTTAAAGTTTTTGTATCTAGATTAGCCTTATCCAGCGGAAACATCCAACTGCAGGTTCCGCACACAAGTGCGATAGCTAAAAATCTGCAAATTAGATTTTTTTCAAGTTCAAATTCACTAAGCTTGAAGTTTTTGACGTGATAAGGTCTTATAAATCGATGAACGCCGGCTGCACGCACTAAAAAGCATGACTCATTGTCACGTTCCGCCTGAGCCGAGCGTGCAAGCGAGAGCGCGGAACAAGCGATAGAGCGGCACGATCGGCCTAAGCGTTCGGCTTATGACGCATCTATCATGACATTATCACGTAAAATTATCGTCCGTAAGCCGACTTTACAGACAACCATTTTTTTGTCGAGTAACCCTGGTATGTCATTGTTTAATTCATATACGGGAACAAGAATTCTCGGCGTACGAACTGCGAATCATACTCGCACTTAGTCGAATTTAGTTAAAAAAGAGTAAAGTTAGGTATTTTTACGAATGTGTAGTGGTCTCACTCGCTCGCTATATACAACAAATATATTTGCACTCTTCTGTACACACTCACGCGCTGACTCGTGCTAAGTCGCAAAGTTCGCACGACGATATGAAGCAGTACACGATAATCTAATGACATACCGTCGTACAACTGTCCCCGGGAATGACAATAGGAGTACTTTTTTACTAAATGGAGGAACGTAACTGTAGACGTCACACTGTATCCACAAACCCTCATCCTTCACAAATGGTCTAGCTATATTTAAGGAGAATGCGTTGGCAACACCGCCCGCTGGACCTCACATGTCGTCTATGTGGAACGTACGTATATACCTAGTAGTGAAATTAAGAGTATAGTTCGGTTCATTTCCTATCTAGGGGTCACGTAACATTTTATTGCTGACATATTATTAATAATATCGCTGTGAACATTGAATTATACGCGGTGGGTGAACATTGTTTCGCAATGTTGACAAGCATTCAATTTACTAAACGTTTCATCATATTTGTCGCTCAAAATTAATGTTCGACGGTAGATTTGAAACAGATTTGGATGACATTTTTATTTTATAGTAAAGTCTGCGCTGCTCCTTTTGAAAAAGACCGCCGTATGAGGTTGAAACTATAGTTGGAGAGTTCGGCTCAAAAATAGACTTGAGGAAACCGTTTGTTCAAAAAAAAAGTGTAACAACCACGTTAGTTTTCTAAGATTTGGATGAATTTAGAAGAATAATACTCGGCGCAGACTAGCTGTATCCCGTGGTTTCACTTGTGATGAATAGTGAATGACGTTCATAAGATATGATCTGTGTTTTACTCTAAAGTGTCCAAGTCTCCTGCTTGAAAGGTGGAGAATATGACAAGGGAGGAAAACCAGTAGAAAGCCAGTTCCCATTCAGGGCAACTATTACTCAACTGATGATATCAAGTGATTACCTGATGGTACTCACTTGATGGTGACCACCTGATTCTAATTACTTGACGGTGATCAAGTTATTACCATCAAGTGATTTAGTGATTTTTAACCCCAGACCCAAAATGAGGGGTGTTATAAGTTTGACCTATGTATTTGTGTATCTATCTGTGGCATCTTTGTCGGGGGTTTTGAGTTATACTTGTTAAGTGATATTTCTATTACTTTATTATTTTGTTCTTTTTCTTTGTTATTATTTTGTTTTGTGTATTTCATATTTAATGAGTATAACCTCTCTATTTCCGGCAGCCTAGTCGGGAGACCGTCCTACTTGCGATCCGCAGGTCCTGGGTTCGAATCCCGCGGCACGCACCTCTGTCTTTTCGAAGTTTCGAAGTCTGTATTTGCCGTCAACTTCAAACGGTGAAGAAAACATCGTGAGGAAACCTACATGTGAGTTCTCAATGATCTTGAAGATGTGTGAAGTCTGCCAACCCGCACTTGGCCAGTGTGGTGGACTATGACATTACCCTTGTCACAATGAGAAGATGTGCAAAAATGTGCCCAGCAGTGGGACAGTTTATACAAAACAGGGCTGATCGATATATAAATATATATAACCTCTCTATTTATAAAATCTCATTGGACTACCAATGAGATTGTGATTGTTGATTTTTTTTGTGAGTGTCACGGGTGACGTCTAGTGACGTCACCCGTGACAACTCGTCAGGAGTCAAAGAGATTTACCGACTGCGGTGAAAGCAAAAGGAACGATTTTTCAGCCCTTAAGTATGCTTCTGTTCCCACGTAACTTCTAAACGACTTACATCATTGTTTGAAGCTCGATACGTCACTCATACAAATTATGTCAAGTAGCTTCAATATCTTGATCGCTCTTTTTTATAGGTTAGTGACGTCACGTTAAATGCAATATGGCGTCCTTAAAAGGGCAAAACATCATGAATTAAAAAAAAAAGCCTTTCCTACATGGTGTAGGAAATGGGATGATAAATCATTATGGCTTGAAAAACTAAAACAATCACCTTCAAATGTACAATTTTGTTTAAATAAATAAATCCGGCAAAGTACGAGTTTCACTCGCACATCGA
This sequence comes from Lycia hirtaria, assembly GCA_947563715.1. Classification (NCBI taxonomy): domain Eukaryota; kingdom Metazoa; phylum Arthropoda; class Insecta; order Lepidoptera; family Geometridae; genus Lycia; species Lycia hirtaria. The sequence continues at coordinate 20,479,884 of OX387386.1, forward strand.
GGCTTCCGTACTCTTACACATACATGAACATTAACACTATGGCTACTCAACAAAATGTGCTTTAATTAGTGATATACGTAACTTCACATATTTTATAATGTAGTTGTAGTTCAGGCAATATAATGTGCTAGGCACTTACATACAATATCAAGTTAAAATAAATATATAAAAAAGTAAGTTTTACAGACCTATTTTTTATGCAAAAAGATTTTAATACTTACCGTTTACTCTATTTGAAGTTTGTGTCATATGACACCAAAAAATAAAATTGTCATTTTTTGTTTATTTTTTTGTAGAATCGTTAAGAAGGTTGTATTAAGAGGTTTTTATTAAAAAATATTTACACGACCTTATTTTACTTGACCAGTTTTTAAAGTTCCGTACCCGAAGGGCAAAACGGGACCCTATTACTAAGACTCCGCTGTGTGTCTGTCTGTCTGTCCGTCCGTCTGTCACCAGGCTGTATCTCATGAACCGTGATAGTTAGACAGTTGAAATTTTCACAGATGATGTATTTCAAAAAATACTAAAAAACAGAATAAAATAAATATTCACGTTTGTTGTATGGGAGCCTCCTTAGGCTCCCATACAACAAACGTGATTTTTTTGCTCGATATTCATAATGGCAACAGGTAGACGCTTTGAACTATTCACAGAATATTGAGTTATATTATTTACTTTAAAATAAATAATTAAATTGCTCCCATACAACAAACGTATTTTTTTGCCGTTTTTATAGTTTATATAGAACCCTTCGTGGGTGAGTCCGGCTCGCACTTGGCCGGTTTTTAGTATTTGTTGATTTATCATAGTAAACTATACAATCTTGCGTTCGCGAATCGCGGATTGACTAGTAGGTAGGTATACACCGAGTAGGTATGCCTATAATAAATCTACTGATGCAGCAAGCTTGTTACATGTCGTCAAACAGATAACATAATTGTACATGATGTACTAGAATCGATTACCAAACCACAACATCGCAAGTAGGCTCAGTCGTTAAGAGGCCTTTTAAATTTTGTGACGATTGTTTCGTGTAATAAAATAGTTTTTGCTCGCAACTGGTTTCGTAGAAGACGAAATAATATTCGATCGCAACTAGTTACGAAGCTCCGGTTACGTATGCGGCGGAATTGGGTGTTTGACGTTCAACGGTTCAACTGGTTCAACGCGCGGAGCTATCTCTCTCGCGCTTCACAACCTATTTAAATATAAGTATAAAGTCATTGGTTAGGGATATTAGACAAGTGATAAATGTATTTTTTGTTTATTTAGAGGGGTGAAAAATTTCAAAAAAAGTTATACTCAGATATCACTTATACTGGTGACGGAGTAAGTACTATTCATATTAATAATTTGATGTCAAGGTAAATTCAATATAAATTGGTCATGCTTGAAACAAGTACTCAACGAACTTACTGAAGATGAAGGATTAACGTCTATGTGGACTGCTTTACCTTCTGTATTAAGTTCTTAATAAATTACAGTTTAAAAAACTAAAAAACACGCTACAAATTATTGTGATCAAAGTTCATTACAAGACTTTTCTAACAAATCCAAACACAGCTATGATACGATGTTCCATCATGAAGTTCTAGTTCATATCTTCCGGCTCCATCATCAGATCAGTTCGACAGTACCATATAGAATAGTAAAAAAAAGAATAGAATAGTATTGTCATCAGAACTACATACAGCTGCCAATTTTCATGACGCTACGATCCTTGGAAGATGGTTAAATTATTTACCTTAGATTTCATTACATAGGTACAGGTCGACCTAATAAAAGATTGTTAAAAACAAATATGTAAAATATATTTTTTGGTCCAGGTCAAAAGATCCAATATGATTTTAAAGTTTTCATCCGTGAATATGAAGATGAATATAAAGTTTTTTTAACCATTCTATAGGTACATGTTTTGGACAGTTGATCACAGTTGTAATTAGGGTTGAGTAAGACTCGAGTCATATAGTCTTAGATTTGAGATTCAAGACTTAATTTGGATTTCGAGATTAAAATCATTTCGCGAAGCTCAAGAATAATTAGCCTTACGGGTTTATTGAGTTCCTTAACTCCCTTGAATACTACTCCTATTAGTCCCTGGAGAGCTTGAGTTCTTTGACCTTTCATGAGTCTTATACTCACTCACCTTTGTGGTGCCGACTCTATCGACATATTAAAATAATGAATAAATGTGACCAATAAAATGATTAAACTCACTAAATTCAAAAAAGGAATAACTAGTAGTTCTGCGAATAGTAGACCTCGCGAGATCGCCTATTTTGCAGCACACCTTGGGTCATCTGTACATAATTACCTACCTATATAAAATTGGCTTAGGAGGTCGTATATAAAATTTTGACCGATTTCGCAATTTTAAGTGATTTTACAGAAGTTATTTCACGCCAATCATTTTCTTTTCGGCTTCATAAACTTATAATATAACTAAGTTAAGGTTTAGAAGACTAAGCCCCTAGTTTTTATGAAAAACTTAAGTTTTCTAATAATGACTCAAAATTCAAAAGGACTTGAACTTTATTCAGAATTGACTCTTAAATAAACTTTGAGTCTACAAACAGAACTCAAGACTTATCAATGTAAGACTCAGGACTTCGTGTTTCACATCACTAGTTGCAAGAATATCGTCGATAAGAATCAATATTGCATGTATGTAATTTGATACGTATGTAAGAGATACCTATAATGAACGCCGAGCGATACAAGATCCGAAAATGTAATAAACTGATATTTTTTATTAAATTAGGGTATTTTTGCTAAAGCAAGTTGGTATTTCTGAAACTGAAATTAAACCTACTACGCATGCGTGATTTTTATTTTATTTTACTTAGCAAGTAAGCGAAAGACGAGTAAGTCCCTCGTCTGATGTTAGGCTTTCGTGCTTGCTCAAAAGTCCATTTCCGCCCAGAAATTTCATCTTCAAGTTTAATAGTGTATGGGTAATGCAATGCAATCATCACTCTGAAATGTTCGATTTTTTACAGGAATAGGTTTGAGCTTGACTATGCGCCAACTCGATGATTCCCGTTCCCCACTTCCGTGTCCACTACTGGTGGACATCGACACCTGTTTCAAAAAGTTGTGCTGAAGTCCACCAGTGGGAGACAACGCTACAACTTTTTTACATTGTTCCCATTGTCCACCACTGGTGGACACTGACACACGTTTTTATAAACCATTCCCATTGTCCGCCACTGGTGGACAGTGATACATTTTCAAAAAAAAACCTAACCTAACCTAACCTTCAGAGTCACAAGGTGTAGTGAGCCAAAAAGTCCAACGGGCAAGAATTACAAGACCTAAAAGGTCTAGTCTGAAATTCAGTTGTAAACAAAGCCGCGCATAAGTCTTAAAGTTCTGAAACTATTGATCCTAGCTAGTAGTTTCTTCACGAAAGTGATAGATCTTAGTTTCGGATGACAGCTGTCAAACTTGACAGGCTCACGTCTCTGAAACTATTGATCCTAGATTAACAGTTTTTTCACGAAAGTGATAGATCTAATCGAGATCTTAGTTTCGAATTACGAAGCCATAGGGTTTCCCAATGGATTTCCAAAAAGACCGGTCCGGTCCTGAGAACTAATTGAAATTTTCAAGACCATATAGAGTTAGTTACCACTCTAGTCTTGAATATTCAAAGATTGTAGTTCTAGAACTTGAAGTGAAGATTGGAGTGCGATCAACTTATAGTTCATCGCGCTCCATAACCACATCGGCGCTGATCATCAGAATTGGTGGTCAATGCTTTCCCTGTTTTATATGTTGGAATTTTAACTAAACATCTTGTAGATTGATATCCTCCAACAGTGTATTTAAAACACTTTTTTTTTATTCAACGTATTGAATAAACGCTGTAGAAGCGCTCGCCTCGTGCCCGCTGCTGACCGATAGGAAAAAGGAAAGAGGAAGCATACAATGCGGCTAGAATGAAATTAGCCCGCCGGTCAATTACTCCATGCCACTACTGCGTACTAATGGCACGCGCGGTGTCGCCTGCATACTCCAGCGCTCATTTATATGCCCCCGCGCGTATTCTTTATTGTTCCATAGAGCGGTAATACACGGGAGGACTGGCACTTTGTGCTGTAAATCGTTGTCTCTACACGTATCCACGATTAACTGTGCGCTTGCGCTAGCCCTTGTCGGTACAAGCCGCGCGCGGCTGTCGACCGATGATATCATGCTCGGATACGACGGCCACACAAAACGTGAAGGTACGTGTTTGATTGACTCTACATCGACACGCATTCAATGCCGCCTTGAATGACGCATCGGTCCGCTGCTCGCTCTGACAGTGTAGGCGTTGTCAACTTTTTTTTTCTTAGGCCCCTGTTTGACCATCTATTCGCCTGATGTAGCTCATCTGTGATAGGATGCGATTGTTTAAAAAAAACTATTTATTCGCGGCTTAAATACATTTAGATACAAACCGGGAAAAGTTGTCAGGCAGCGTATTTCACAATTTAGGAGTTAGAAGAAAAAATAAATTAAAGCTTTAGTTTTTTTTAAATATTGACTATGACAAACGATGTCGTTTTTTACCGGCTACGGTGAAAAGAAAAGTAATTGATACGATTTTTGCTATTTATCTAGATTATGTAAGACTTTGCGCAGCAATGGGACAGATCGGGTTAATTAAAAAAAAAAGTTTAAGTACGTCCCACTGTAGTTCTTAACCACTGAGCCTATTCCAATGAATGAGGTGTCAATCAATTTGTTATTATACTTACTTTGATAGAAACGTAATTAATATAACGGGATGATACAGCTGCAAAAATTCTTATTCTCTACCAGAGAAAATTGATGAGGATCTCAGTTAGCAGTTAGTCAGTTAGTCGCAGTTTAGCATTACGTGCCAATTGCTGTGGCTAGTCTTAAAATTAAGTTGTCTACACTTGTGTTCTGCACTTGAATGTGTATATTTTATTTTAAAAATATTTTACTTTTTTTTAATAACATACATATACATGTCAATCACACCTTTTCCTGTTGGGGCAGGCAGAGACTATATCTTTGCACTTGCTACGATCCTGGCACACGTCATTCGCTTGTTCCACTTTCATCTATGTCATCAAAAATCTTAAATAAATGGAAAAAAAAACAACCTACTTCCCATTTATGGGTACTTGACAGGAAAAGTCGTTAAAAGTATCAAATAAAAGCGATATCAAATAATAACTTGATATGTCGTCAATTGTACGTTTTCACGAAAAAGTGAAAACATTATGTTCAGTGTCACTGTAATTTTTTAGGGTCCCGTAGTCAACTACGAACCCTTGTAGTTTTGGCATGTTCATCCGTTCGTCTGACCTTGATTTAGCTCAAGATATTAAGTAGGGTTTAAGTTGTAAATTTTTATGGATATACAAATTTATTACGCCAAAAAAACACTAGAATAAAATCTTAAAATTTTTTTTTAAGGTACCTAAAGTACACGTAAAGTTAGGTTGAATATTTTTTATTTAATCTACCCCATCGTATGGGATATCCTTGGATAGGAAATTAAAAGACATTACGGGCGTGTAAAAAGCATTTTTCAATTTATGGATCCGTTTGAGAAATATTGAGCTTTAAAGTGATAATTTAAGTTAGGGTCGTACCCCTCCCCTCCCCTCTACCAGCTAATTGGTTGACTTTGGAGATATGAAAATAATCGTGCTAATAGCATATATGATGAAAATAGAAGGAAAAGAAGGAAAACTATCACGACTAAGGCTTTACAAGTTAACGAGTTATAGACAATCAACTCAAAAAATGTAATCAGAGCGGCAAAATCAATCAATATGTTCATAGTATCAAAAAATAAACTCTATTTTAAGTCTATACATAGTGAAGTATAACTACGGAACCCTACCTTCCTCGTGGCCCGACACGCACTTGGCCAATAAATTTTTTCATAACATCCAGGGTGAGTCAACCAACATCAGATTTATTCTCAGCAAACAGAAACCGGCGCCTCATTGGGAAGTTATATCCATTAAGAGAATACAATCGCAATTTCTTCCTGTCGTAAATAAAGTTCGGCGGGCATGAGTAATTGTTACTTTGTGTGCCCACCACCAGTTCGGGGCCAAATAGATTGCTACGTGGACGGAATCGCCGAGTTGTACTGAGTGATAGCCGCTCGGATTCGACGAAATACGTCTACTCTGTTTTGTATGGTGTAGTTGAACTTTCCGTTTGTAATTATGTTGGAGAGCGGAAGTGTCATCGTGGTTGGTACCCCGGTCACGGCGCGCTCGGTGACGACGCTCCGACTGGGTAACGGGGAACCGACGCCTGGTATGGATTGTGGCGCGACTACTTCGCTTATTACACTGTATTCTTATATCTACATAAATATAAAATAATAACAATAATAATTACATTATACTATTTTTTAACCGACTTCAAAAAAGGAGGTTATCAACTCGTAGCGTATTTTTTGTATGTACACTATGTACACACATTTCTTCGTCATTCGTGAACCAATTTTTGTGTTTCGTGAATTGGAGTATAGAGAAAGCACCCAAGTTGGTCCCATAATTATTTTATAACAGATGGACAGATGACCTCATACAAGTGGCGGGAAGACGCTGCGTTGAATGCAAGGCGCATCCAGTCGGTCTATTTGGAAGTCCATGGGGGAGGCCTATGTCCAGTAGTGGACTTCTTATGGCTGAGATGATGATGATACTATTTTTGAAATATTCCGTATTCAAGACAAGAATTAGTGATACGCAGCAGATTAGCAAGTTGAAGTGGCAATGGGTTAGCCACATTGCATGTAGAACTGATATAACCGAAAAGTACTCGAGTGAAGACCACGCACCAGCAAGCGCAGCGTGAGAAGATCAGCCACAAGGTGGAACGATGAACCTTGTACAAGACGCTGGATGCAAGTAACTTCCAATCGGTCTTTTTGGAATGTAAACGAATTGCGTATTTGGAAGCCGTTTTTTTCAGGTTTTTTAACTCTACTAAGTATGTTGATACCGCAAACCTCCGTCATTTATGAACTGATTCGGGAAATAAGTTTTTCTTTGAAAGGTTACACTTTCAGATTAGTCGCATAGAAATTTCATCAAAATCCGTTCAGTCATCATCACCATCATCATCTCAGCTGTAAGAGGCTACTCCCATGGAATTCCAAAAAGACCGATAGGAAGCGGACTTGCATGCAGCGTCTTCTCGCCACTTATATGAGGATAATACGTTCAGTAATTTGGTTTAAAAAATATTACGTGTTTTGAAATCGGTTGTTTAATTATTATTTTTAATTTTAATTATATTCTATTCAGCCAGTCTAGTCGGAGACTGTCTGGTTTGCAAACCGCAGTTCCAAGATTGGAATCGCACGGCTCGCACCTCGCACCTCTGTCTTTTCGAAGTTATATGCGTATTGTTAATTGGTTCCAGCTATAAACGGTGGAAAACACGTGAGGAAACCTGCATGTTGGAGAGTGCTTATCGTTCTTGAAGATGCCCACGCTTGGTCAGCTTGGATGACTATGGCTTTGACTTTCAGGCACTAGGTGGAACATAAGTTAACATAAAGGTACATAATTATATTTTAGTACAATTATATGGTAACTTTCTCAAGAATCTCAATATTCTGGGAGTTTTGAAAATTCGATGTGATCTTTTGGAATTTTTACGTTGCCACCTCTTTTGCCGTTCGAGACATGATAATAATAACTATAGAAAAAATGGTGCTATAGTGCCTAAAAACCAGTATTTCTGAAAATATCTCCTTTCCAGCAAATTTTAGGATGAAATTTTTAACACAGTGAATTAAACTAGAGAAAATTTTCTAAAATTAATTTTCGAGTTTTTGTAAATCAATAGCTTAGCGTTTTTTTTTTGTAGAAACTCATACTCGTATCTACAACATAGTACAATCATTTGGTAATATTATCAACCCCTTATTTGGTAATATTATTAACTCCTTATTTGGTAATATTATTAACTCCTTATTTGGTAATATTATTAACTCCTTATTTGGTAATATTATCAACCCCTTATTTGGTAATATTATTAGCTCCTTATTTGGTAATATTTTTTACCCCTTATTTGGGTAGGGGGTTAAAGAGAATCGTCAAAATCTGATTATGTTTAGTGTTACAAGACAGTAAAGTTGTTCCCTATTCCTATGGTATTTTAACTTGTTTGACAGAGAGCATGGTAACAATTAAGGTGTCTCTGCCACGGTGTAGTTTTGACCGACAGTTGTTCGGCGAACTCAGTTTAAGGTTGAACGCGGACGCAGCATGATAATGGACTGACCGGGGTGATATTATTTACGAGCCCTAAAGAGGGTTTGTTTGTTTGAGCAATTTTAGGGACGGTCGTGGTGTCAATCTTAATTCGCCACTCAACTCGGCTATGAGGTTAATTTTAATGTTACCGAAACATTTTGAATTTAGAAACGATTTTAGATGACACCGGTGTTAACGTTTGGTATTGTTTTTTACCGCCTTCAAAAAAAAGGAAGTTATCAATTCGACCTGTATGTTTGTAATATTGTCGGAATTGCACAATTTTTTTATATGTTAGTCTATACCAGCTTCTAAGCATGTGTGCCAAATTTCATAAGTGTATGTATGTTTGTATAATATAATTAGAGATTACCTACTAAGTCTCATGTAATATGTATACTGTTGGTGTTTCTAAAATAAATAAATACATACTATGTGATAAGGTCTGGCATACTTTATTAACCGACTTCAAAAAGTACATAATATGTACTATTAAAAATGAATAAATAAAAGTAATTAAAAAAACTTAAACCGACTTCAAACTGAAAAGAGAGACATAATACGAAGAAAATCAATACTGGGCGTCTACCAAGTAGGTACGTAAACCAACTATTTTTGAGGTCGGTGTCACAACCTAAACTGTCATCAACTAATGTCTGTATAGGACTTAGTTGATGACAGTTTAGGTTGTGACACCGACCTCAAAAATAGTTGGTTTAAGTACTTACTAAGGTAGACGCCCAGTATTGATTTTCTTCGTGCTATTTCTCTCTTTTCAGTTTGAAGTCGGTTAATAAAGTATGCCAGACCTTATCACATAGTATGTATTTATTTATTTTAGAAACACCAACAGTATACATATTACATGAGACTTAGTAGGTAATCTCTAATTATATTATAGTCGGTTTAATTTTTTTAAATTACTTTTATGTTTATGTTAAGTAATTTTGCACTTTGAGAACTGGCGTCTCGATTGTGTCGTTAGTCGAACTAAATAATGAAATTAGGACAGCAGCGCCCTCAATGCCACATTAGTTTTCTATCTGAAGTTCATCTGGGCCTACTTTTTTAGTCAAAGTATTATCTTCGCCGATTTTCGGGCGGCCGTGACTAAAACCTTTTGGTGTTACAATAGTAGTGAAGTGTGTCTGAAAATTAAACGAACTTACCCAGGGAAGTTTTTGAATCAAATTTTTTGTTTCATGCATAACGAATAAAAACGAGTAAATAAAAGTTATATAATAAGACCTCAAAAGTTGAGTTACGTACCTACTTAGGTAGACACCGAGCTTTACGCTTAATTTGTCGGTATTATGTAACAGTTTTTATTTCTTCCTTTTCAGTTTTGAAGTTAATTTTTTTTTTAATTATTTTTATTATTGAGGGTTGGATCCGCGACAAAATAAGTATTTGTTGTTGTATTTTCTAAACCAGCAGCGCCTTCGTTGCCACATTAATACTCTATCCGAATTTCGAACAGATACTTAGGTAGGTCGTTCAAGGAGGGTGGTAGGTACCTCAGCGTTGCCAGTTATCCAACCTCCAAGCAGTAGTGTGCATGCGTTACTGTGTTCCGTGAGTGAGTGAAGTGAGTTCCAGTGTAATTAGTAAACATAGTATGAGATTTAAAATCAGTCATCTCAGAATGACTAGCGCAGTATATTGCCACACGGGCTATTATGGGCAAACGTCTTGTTCGGTTTATCACTTAGTTGTTTAAACAAGTTTCCGGTAGCTCAATAAATTAAAATAGGAACACTAAAAAGTAACCTAACAAACATGGCGTCGAAAATGTTCGCACATTGAAATTAACAGATAATAAGTCAAGTTAGGAAGCTGTCCAAACTTAGCTTTAATTATATCGTCTATATTCATTTAGCGGAGGTAGTTAGTGCTGAGACTGTGCAGTAATTAAAAATGAATAAATCAAGACGAATTATGCACCTTCTATGTTAAGACGGGTTTATAGACACCAGCATACGTGATATAGCAGATTAGGCACACTGCAGTTGACAGTTGAGACATAATGCTGTGAGTATAATTATACAGGTTGCAGCCTCAACCGGACATACAGCGTCAACTGTGTAGACCGGAAATCGAGGAAGTTAAATAAAATACAAATACTATTGTTTTTTTTTGTATTTAAAGCTTTTGTGCGAGCTATATCACTTTTTAATCGAACTTGATAGTACGGACTACAGGACTACAGACTTAACACATATCTCGATACGATCTTGACCAATTATTATTAAATCTTGATCAATTATATTTATCATTACTTACGCTGTGCTAGTGATATATTTCAGTTCCAATTATATTTTTGGAAGTCGGTTAAAACACTATATTAATTGGCAAAAATTGACCGAATACAATGTCATTGTATTCGGACTGTCATTTTTTTTAGCAGCATTATAAAGAAGGTTCTCAATTCGACTGTATGATTTTTTGTATGTTTGTTACGCGATCAATCCGCCAATGATGAATTGATTATGATGATTATTTTTTGTATCGTAGGACATACTTCAGAGGTAGTTCCTTGTAAATTTTATCAAAATCCGTGGATTACTTTTGTTTTTAAAACAAAATAACTGGAAAAACGTGAAAATGTATACGAAATCGCATATTTTGAAGTCGATTGCTTCAGTTTTTTACACTATAAAATTATTATCATAATGATATCAGAAGTGTATATTATGGAATTTGGCAGAATCAGAACATACGCATAATTATTAATACTGACATTGTTGGTTGGTAAATAGTCAACGACAATAAAATGCTGTGGACCCGTCTTTAGTAGCGTTCAAGTGTACTAAACTTATATAATTTTGTACACTTGAACGCTACTAAACACGGGACCACAGCATTTTATTGTACTACATGAACGATAGGTGCAAAAGATATTTTGTCCATTCAGAATATGCAGCCACATTAATTTTAGATGCAAATAAATACAATCTGTATATTGTTTATTATTTTTATAGTGGTTATAGAGGTAACCTAAATTTATACATTTAGCTTTGGCCAATCATAATCCTTCATGTTTTTTTGAAAATGTTTTTAACTGAGATAAAATTAAAGAAAAATCTCAAAAAATAATAAGTACTATTTTTTGATAATTTACGTAAATATTATTATTTTGCAATCTTGATTTTACAAAAGTACGATAGAACAAAAAAAAAAAATAACGTGCAAAATAAAGCAACCGTTTCTTAAAAATTATGAAAATGAAAATATAAATAAAAGATTTGACTTTAAGTTCTTGTAACGAAGCCCTATTAAATTAATAATAATAATCTTATAGTTGGAAAGTACTCTTTAATTTCCTGACACAGAGATGAAAACACTACTTTTCATCCCCGGGATTCATTTTTTCCTGCTAACAAATTATTAAAAAATCACCTTCTATTTTGATATGTCTTTTGAGACATGTCGAAACTTCTTCCTCTTCTATCTCTCACCGGGATTCACGCGGTTTGTACATTTGCCGTGTTCAAGTTAAGACTTCAAAGATTTCTATACAGCGACAGCTATACATAATATTTTTTTAATCTGTCTGTGTGTAAAAATGGCGTTGTTTTAATCGTTTATTGTTCGATTACACGCCTCATGCGTGTGTGTCATGTGTGTGGGCCAGTCAAATAGTGTATTTAAATGTATATTTTCATATTGTCGGTGAAACTTCATAGAAACTGCCAGTAAAGTCGCTTCTTTATTAACGCATCCCTCGCAAATATGGACATTTGAATGACAGATTGAGTGAACGAACTCTCCACGGATCTGAGTTATGAGAACTAGGTACGAACTTATATACAACTATTCGAAGTGCACGCAATCCAATTTTAAATTCCATGTAAGCAATTTCACTCGATTGTACTGGCAACACTTGTTTTTTTTTTCTTTTCTTTTTTGCCGCTTGGGTAAATGTCGGCACGCCATTGATGATAAACACGAATATGATAGCTATCACAAGCGGAACGATATTCTCATGGCGTTTTTATCCCTCGTTCATAACGCTGGGTGTTCTTAATTAGCATCGGTTCAATGTCAACGTAAGTAGGAAACGTCGCTTATTGTTTAGATTTACATCGTATTTTTTATCTTTAATTTACATTAAAATACTTGCATTGTTAAAACACGCAATGTGATGTAGCGTGGATTTAATATTTTTATAAGTAGTAGGGGAAAGTGGGGGAAATACGAACACCTAAGGGAAAACTTAAATAAAACAGTGGAATTTGATCACAGAATTTTTTAATTTTTTTAATTATTAAGTTTACTTATCTGTCTAACTAATTCACTAATCAACATTTATATTTTTTCAATGAATTGCAACAATATGAAAGAAAAACAAAACCCTTTGTGTTCGGCTTTGCCCGACATTAGTCGGGTAAATACGAACACCAAGTGGGGTGATTACGAACTAACATTATTAACGACAGAGATCACATTTAAAACCCAACGATGTTGACTGTCTATCAGTACAACTCTCGTAAGCTCATTGTTTTTTGGAACATTATAAGTTTCTGCTACTTTGCTAACTAATTTTTTTTTAACATAAGTATCTGCTGCTTTGCCGAGCGTGAGTTTTTTGGTTTTAACATCGTCTATAGCCTTTTTTGAGATCTTCTAAACTGTACTTCAGTTCGGTCTTTCATATGTAAGTACGAGGCATCTGTAACAATAATAATAAAAAGTTGAACGGGAAGCCAACAAACGGGAGTGAAGTAATGCCAAATGTTCGAGATTGCCCGACATGGAGTGTTCGTCTTTACCCTGCGGGATCGAATATAATAAAATGTCAAAAAACAAATAAGTTATATTTCTTTAGCCAACTACGTCATTGTCATTTAGCTGATTAATATGTGATTATTCCACTATGTTAAAGCTGAATTACTATTGTAGATAGAAATAAAGCTACACCAACTTGAATTTACCAAAAAATTACATCTAAAACATACAAAATATTGAAAAATGCATACCTATATAAGTACGTGCGTCCGCGTCTCCCGTGTTGTTGACTGGCACTAGTAGTGGTGTGATCTCCGAAATGGCGGTAAGTAAAATATGACTATCTCTTTCTAACATATTAGAACCATTGAATTCGGCTTTACCCCGCGTTCGCGTTTCCCCCACTTTCCCCTACAAAAAAACCGGCCAAGTGCGAGTCGGACTCGCGTACGAAGGGTTCCGTACCATTATCTATAAAAACGGCAAAAAAAACATGTTTGTTGTATTACATTATTATAAATATTAACCCTTAAATATTTATTTTGTTTTAATTTGTATTTTTATTTTTAAAGTGAATAATATAACTCAATATTCTGTAAATATTTCAAGCGTCTACCTGTTGCCGTTATCAATATCGAGCAAAAACGAGCAAAAAATCACGTTTGTTGTATAGGAGCCCCCTTAAATATTTATTTTATTCTATTTTTTTGTATTTTATGTTATAGCGGCAACAGAAATACATCATCTGTGAAAATTTAAACTGTCTAATTATCACTGTTCATGAGATACAGCCTGGTGACAGACGGACGGACAGACAGCGGGGTCTCAGTAATAGGGTCCCGTTTTTACCCTTTGGGTACGGAACCCTAAAAAAGTAGTACAAAGGTTATCATATACACAGAATATGGAACTTGTAATATTTCGAATATGGCCGTATGATCTCCAAAAAATGCGAGTGATTTGACATAAGGTAAAACGAGACCTGAATATGTAAGCTGGCAACGAGTGCGACGAAGAGGCCAATATACGGCAGTGACGTTATTCGCGCCCGATTTGTTCACTCAATCATGACAGATAGTGTGGCAGAAGGCATGGTTTCTCTAACTCTATCGCGTCAGGTGTCATGTTGCAGAAAGTCGGAACAAGGAGCGCATCATAAAAGAGAAGTTGAGGCTGTGATAGATCACGACCCCCAGTATCGGGAATGCGACGCAAGGAGGAGAATGCCGTATGCCCATCTGTATATTGTATAACCTTATCATACTATGACAACATTAACATTAAGTATCATTAGAAACTTATTGATTGCTAGTTAGAGGCTTACGCTATATTAAATTAAATATAGCGTCTTCTAGAAAACATAGTCGTGAATTTAAAATAAAGTTGAAAGTGTCGTCGTGTTGGGTACCAAATGAAAAGACGTGTGCATGTAAATTTATATACATATGAAATAAATTTAAACATGATCACTTTTTAAATAATTTTTCAAGAAAAGATGCAGGTTATAGACGTAGTTGGATATAAGATTTTCAAACTACAATTTGCTATTTTTATATACTTAAGTAGTATATAAAATAGAAGTGGCAGGTCAAAATTAAACATACTGTATTACAGTAACCTAGATCAAGATTGACTTGTCACCCACCTAACCAATTGTCAACCAATAGGCCATTGCAATGGGGAAAAAAGTACGTAGACCTAGAATTGACACTTTATTCTATACTAGAAAATACTCAGGATCCTTTTTTTCAGGTATTAAGGACGTTGAACTTTTTATTCCTCCCTTTCCTCCGTTCGTTTGCCCACAAATGGGCATCACGATGATCCGGGCCACTTTATTAAATGACTATTTATAAAGTAGACATTTTGCTTTGCCGGTCACCTATTAGGTACGCATTTGTAAATGTAGGTTTGTCTAATTAGACACACAGCTAATTAGACATTTCGCATTATGGGCGTTTTACTGTTTATAAGGTAATTTGTAATCGGGAGGGTCCTGAGCGGTACGGGTTGTCTAAAATATCCATACTTTGAAGTTGCTTTGAAGCCTTTACATTTTGCCGCTATCAGTACATAAATATGTTTTAGGTATCATTCGGTATCTACACAGGCGAGTATTCGCCGATTTAGACTGATAACACTCGTTCATACATGGAGCAAGCAAGCTGATAACGATTTGTTTGACACAATCGTTTGCTTCTTATTTTAATACGTGTCGAGTTTGATATATACGAGTATCAGTAATGCGTCCTAATATACATGTTAATTCAGAAGTAATATTTTATCTAACTTTGTTATTGGATTTGAATTCAGAACAATGATCATAAAATTGTAATTAGTCTGTGCAGTTAAAGAACCAATGTGGCATTGAGGGCAGTGCTGTCCTGTCCTTCATTATACGTATTTATTGTTCAGTCGAGACCACAGAATACCATTGTAGTATATCCTTCAAGACGTTAGTTCTTCTGCCTTGTCAGGATAGAACTTTATGTAAACAGACTTTGGAGCGCTACGAGTACTTCGTGTGTTCTTTTTTTACTAAGAAGAAAATTTAAACATTCAAATTTTACAATCAAATTGCAAAAATAATTACTTAGATCCAATCGAGTGATATACGAGGTAATCCGATTATTATTTAACCTTGATTGCTGTATTTAATTGAAAATGATAGCTAATCATAGGTTTATAAGTGTTTTTACCCGACTGTATAAATAGGAGGGTAATGTTTCTCGAGTGTATGTAAGTATGTTTCTATATCACAGGCTACAGTCTAACCGGCTTGACCGATTTTGATGTGCGAGGTTTCATTAGATTCGTCTTCGCTTCCAGAGTGTCATAGGCTATATTTTTTTGTAATAACAATAATTACATCTCTTGCAAAAATATAAAATGCTTTTTTCGTAACCTCTAACGAACTATTTCGTAATAAACAAGAGATTTTACTAGAATTATTCTAAAGAATGCGCATTTATAATCTATCACCGCCATTTTACGCATACTTTTCACAAAAAACATACACTCAACAGCGTATCAAGTGTAACGAAATCGTTAAGGCTGGAAACACTGTTTTTCTGCAGTCGGGTCCTTTGTTTTTCTTTTAATATACATACCTGTTACAAATTACGGATTCGAGATTTTGCTTTACCGAAGTACGATATAATCATGTACTAGCCCAATGTTCCAATATGGATCCAAGACGGAGCTACTATAGCTTAATTTAATATATTACTATCTACATATTATGCCTTATTGTCAGTAGTACCATTGATTTGTACCATTGATGGTACAAGTGACACAATTTTGTGTCCTTAGTACTATTAAAGAAAAATTGAGATATTCCTCCGTAATTGTCAATGTACAAGTGACACAGCTTAGTGTCCTTAGTACCATTAAAGAAAAATGGAGATATTCCTCCGTAATTATTAACCGATACCGATGGAACTAGTGATATTACTTTGTACATTAAAGAAAGTAAAGATATTCCACGTAATTGCATTGTTTAAAAGGGTTGTGATGCGCGAGAGAGACGGCTGCGCGCTTTGAGCTCACACCTCAACGCGCGCAGTTATCTCTCTCGCGCATCACAACCCTTTTAAACTTATAGAATCATTGCTGAATGGGTTAGAGACGTAAGAAGTGAATTTGTTTAATCAGACGGGAGAATTATTTAAAAAAAAAACTTTAATATCTTTTCAATTGGGTGAGGAGTAGGAAAATATAATGTTTTTTTTCACTACTCTGTCGCCAGTATAAGCGATATCTGAATCAAACTTTTTTAAATATTTCTCGTATCTAAATAAACCATTTCTCAGTTAATATAATATCCATAAGCAATGATTTTATGTGCTTAAAAATGTTGTGTTGAGCGATAGAGATAGCTGCTCACTCGGAGTCCACATTTAATATTTTTGTTCTAACAATAGGAATATTACTCACCCATTGAAAGGGTATCCCGCGAAGGCCGCATCATAGGGGTGGTATACCGTAGGGTAGGGCCAACTCGCTGCACTCGCGGCAATGTTTTCTTTCAGTTCAATCCCTGCAGCCTGCGAAAAAAGGAAACAAGTATAATAATACAAGCTTAATTAAAATGAAAATTGGAAAAGCTCACGGACCCCGGTGTCTGTGGAATTAAACTTTAAAAAAAAAAAAAAAAAATATGTTAACTTTGTGTTTTTGTCATAATTTCGTTGAAATTATGACAATAACACTAAGTTAACATATTTATATTTTTTAATTTTTTATGAAATTATGACAAAAACACTAAGTTAACATTTTTTTTTTTAAGTTTAATTCCACAGACACCGGGGTCCGTGAGCTTTTTCAATTTTCATTTTGATATAATAACTACAACAACTGTGGTGAGACATATTTTTATTATCTACTAGATGGGCCGGTGTACTTCGTATCGCCTATCCTAACGACATTAAAACTCTCCCTTCGTTAAAATGAACACTTTTCTAACTTTTCTCACCATTTAAACCTTCCCTGCACTACGACAAACATTTCAAAACCAATATCATTCAGCTAAATCGGCCCAGCCGTTTTCGAGTTTTAGCGAGACAAACGAACAGCCATTGATTTATATATATATATATATATATATATATATATATATATATACACACACATAGATATAGATATGTTAAGTAAGCTCTTTGATTTATATATTTTAAGGTGCTACGACACATTTGCAGTTACACAAAGACACGTATTTTTTTATAGTACATTATGATACAAGTGTGCTAAGTTGGTCATTACAGTCGAGGCGGAATTACAGCCCGAGCCGAAGGCGAGGGCGTAATAGAGCCGAGAGTGTAATGACCATAATGCACACGCATTTCATACGACGTTTTTCAACACACTTGCGAGGAAAAAAACACCCGTTTATAACTGAAATATTTAATTTAAGTAAAAACTCTTTGTTGAAATTAAAAAAAAACTGCAAAGTAAAGACACTAGTGCGTAATAGAAAAGTCAAAAGCACGCGTTTTTTCAACACACTTGCGAGGAAATAAACAAAAACTCTTTGTTGAAATTAAAAAAAACTGTAAAGTAAAGACACTAGTGCGTAATAGAAAAGTCAAAAGCACGCGTGTTTTATAGGATACTTTTCGGCCATAAAAACGGTTGAATAAGGGCCACTTTACGAGCAAGTGTGTTGAAAAATAGTATAGTTAAATTGTACTTAATTTAATTTAAGGTACGTCACGCATGCGGCGGGAAATTCAAATTTCAAAGTTTTTTTGTCCTTGTAACTAAGTCAGGTATTTTTTGTAATTGATCATAATGTTTACGACAATGGAAAATTATTATTTATATTATAATGTCATTCTGTTTACCAATAATACATCATGTAACATATATTTGAACCTAGCGACCCATTTTAGTAAATCAAGCAACTTCTCGGGATATGTAAACAACGACGTTTAATTATATGTGAAAATATAAAGAATGATCTTGAATTGTCGCAAACATTGTGAATTCTTACAATAATTAACCGAGCTGGGTACAAGGCCACAAAAACCAAAAACTGTTTGAAATTAGAATTTCCCGCCGCATGTGTATCTTTGGCCCGTAAGTTAAAACTGTACGGTAGTAATATGACGCACAAATCTGAAATATTACTATATTGTAAGTAATGTAGGATGTATGTTACTAATTTAATTAACGTTTAAACAGTAGACCTCGCGAGCTCAAACTGTTTTCAACAATACTTATTTGTTGCAAAAACAGTCTGGGCTTGAGGCAAACTTCTCCCCTCTTTGGGGGATATCTGATCCCATATCAAAAATCCTTCAAGATAAAATTGTAATTGTAATAAAAATCTATGAAATTGTAAAACTTATAAGTAGATATCAATATTCGATATTTTTTGTATTTTATACACTGAAATTATAATATAATATAATGGTGTAATTTTTGAACTGTCTATAAATACACTATTCAAACAATACACACAGTTAAAAAAATACACTATTGGTATACCTTGGAGGTATACCAATAGTGTAATTTTTGAACTGTCAATTTTGGAAGTAAGTATACCTACCATTAGTGGAATTTTTTAACTATCTAAGTATATACTTGTATTTGTAAATAAGTACAACAAGTTTCATAAAGATTGGTTGGAAACCAAGTAATACGACCTGTATATGTATCACTTGATCAATAAAACAAATATGTGCGTTATAAATTACCTTTTTTGTTTTTTAGGGTTCCGAGGACTACGAGAAACCCTTATAATTTCGCCATGTCCGTCTGTCTGTCTGTCCATATGTTACAGTCATTTTACCCAGAAACTATCATCCTTAAATAAACGCAATTTGGTGTTCCGTAAACCGCTACAAAATGCCGTTGTCAAATATTCAAAAACGAATATAAGGGATGGTAGTACATATAAAGAAGGGATGTTTTTTTTTCATCCCCACCCCACAGTGTGGATTATCGTTGAATAGGTGTCTTAAAATTCGATATACGATTTTTTTCTCAGATGTGATTTGTGCGAAGTAGAATCCGCTAAAGGTGAAAAAATTGTGTCCCCCCTGCATTTCTAAGCTACTGTACTGGACTTAGAAATTTATTATTAACTGTCACTTAACATCAGGCGAGTTGGTGGTCAATCGTAGATCTATCTTGCATAATAAAAATATGTAATAATATATAGTACCTACCATATTACATACTTTCAATACAAATTGTTTTAAATTTTCTGTGAATACAACTTTTCGAGATATAGCTATAAATATGCAAAACACTTAAGTCATTATAGTACTGAGGTCATTGATAATTTTGCGAAGTAGTCTAAACAAAAAAATACTCGCTACGTAGTGTTCTTTTAAATTGCAGCATTAGCTACGGAACTCTATTTTATGCGTGTCAAGGTTTTGGCCACTTAGTTTTTTCTATAAATGAATTTTCGCAAACATTTTATGGTTCATTGGGGCCCTAAGAAATACGATCGAATCAGACGTACCTACAAATTTTAAAAGATCAAAACTGTATATATGTAAGTATATGGTTAAATGACTTTATTGGCTGGCCTTTTTTCTTAATTGGATATGGACTCACTTAGAGCATTGTCAAGTAGGTATTAAGATTACTTTAAGTTTTTTTAATAAAACGAGTTATAAATGTTCTAGTCACAATCTAAGTCACGTATATCATTTTGAAATTCGAGTCGTGCTTCAGTAAAGTGGTGGCGACTTTACGCTTTTGGTGGAAGCTTCTATGCAGTTTTGCCGACAACGTAAAATTACATGTTTCACTGCTTTATTTCACTTGCCCACACTCACATACTCGATCGAACACTTAACGAATAAAACACCACCATTTTTATCACATTAATATTCGAAACAACACAAGTTTAGGAAAATAAAACAGAGCAACAACATGTTTCTATGACGTTCCCGCCAAAACTCCAATATTTGGATGACACTTCTTTAATAACACTAATTTGGGCACGGATTATAAGTTACCAACTCATAAAACCGAAATGATTATACATCAATATCTCCATCCTCGTTTTCGGTAGCCTGCACACAATCCATTAAGAGAATGATGCTCGTCGGATTGATTTCTTGATCGATCGCCTCAACGTTACGGTCTTAACTATTATTATTTAATGGGAGAGATACAGACTCAGGCGCATCAATCATCTTTCAGTCGACAAATGTATCTTTGTTTTTTTAATCTTATGGGGATTGTTGAACTTTGCTTTCTTTCATGTCTTCAAGATAAACAGATGAATTAGCCTTTGAACATCAATTTTATTCTCGTATGTCATCTTGTGATATTAATGATGAGTAATGAAGAGCGCTTTCGGTTTATGAAGGAGTGTAATCATAACATAACAAATCAATTTGTAATCATAACTAAAGACTTTGCCAAATAGAACCATAATTAGCGCACGTCAAAGCGCTACCCTGGCGCCGGGCTACAGCGTCCAATTGTGTGCTACTTTAGATGGTATTAGCTGTCAAACGGCGCTAGCCATACGCAACGTACGTACTCTACGTACGTTGCGTATGGCTAGCGCCGTTACTCTGACAGCTAATACTATCTGCAGTACAACACAATTCAACGCTATAGCGCGGCGTCAGGGTAGCGCTTTGACGCGCGCTAAGTTCGCGTTCTAGTATAGTAAAAATAAATCCGTTTGATGGAGCACATCACAGTATTTGCAACTGGGGAGATTCTTTGAAATTATGATAGGACAATAACTAAAAATCATAGATCAACAATAATCCCCGATTTATAGGCTAGCGGCAATCCGCGGTTTCACTCGTGTAGTTATGAAAAACGGTGATGATTATGATGATGATTAGTAGCTTAGGTATACCCGTTTCCAGGTCCAAAGCTATCTCTATACTAATTTTCATAACGATCGGTTCAGCCGTTTGAGCGTGTAAAGGTAACAAAATTAGCTTTTATAATATAATTATGAAATTGTGTCAAATGTATTTCAAAACACCAGTACATTCATTTAAATAACAATATGATGTTGATGTTAGCCTGTAGTGTCCCACTGCTGGGCAAAGGCCTCCCCCCGACATTTCCAGTCTTGACGGTTTTGTGTATTGATGTGCCAATTTTTATCAAAGGTGTTAACTTCGTCTCTCCATCTTTTAAGAGAAATAACAATATACTTGTTAAAAATGTATGTACTCATTTTTTAGTGCCTTTATTAACTACCTATAGCAAAACAATATACAGACTCAACTAACTAAACTACTACACAAAAAGCATATCGATTACCCCAGACCGATAAAGGTCTAAATACAAATGCTCAAACCCACTACCAGTTCGCAGCGTACACAGCATGCTGGGCACGCTGCCAACTGGTAGTTAGTTTATCAATATACTTAGTTGTCTTTCATGTTGTCACAAATCTTATTTTTACTAGACTATAAATTATAAGAGCGAATCTTTGTCTTTTTGTCTGCTTGTTGCCCTTTAATGCTCAAATGACTAAACCGATCGTTACGTAATTTGCTTCAGAGATAGCTATTTGCCTAGAGATGGACATAGGCTGCTTTTAATCATCATGATCACCGTTTTTATCACTGCCCGAGTATATGAAGTTGCTACTCAGAGCTACTCTGCACACTGCAACTGTAGGACGTTATCTACACCTAAATATTTTCCTATTTAGATGATTCTTTTATATATGGTTTCAACTGTAAATGGCTTGGTTCGTATGCTTTGATTTTGGAGTTGTAGCAATATTTGCAGCAAAACATACTCGTACTAGAATAGCCATTTAAGATTTTAATCAAACAGAAAAAAAAAACGAAATCGGATAGCCACATTTTTTTTTTCTTCTTCTTTGTAGACATGTGCCTTAGAAAGCCCAATTGCCGGAATCGACGATCCAAGATCGTCTGAATTGGTGCAGTATGGGTGTGAGGAGTGACCCTACCCAATTAAAGGGATAAGGAAAGGTAAAAGAAGTACAAATATCATAGACATGTGCACAGACAAGTCTAATAATTCTCATTTAAAAATAATTTTAATAGTAAGTAGTAGTAATCTGGGTGTCTTTAAATCGCGAGTGAATTGGTTTCTTCTAGGTAAGCGCGCTCCATCGTAAGCCGCAACGTCGCTTAACATCAGGCGAGTTGGCGGTCAAGCGCAAACCTATTTCTACATAAAAAAACATGGAGGTGCTATATAATTATGTGCACCAGTTTATGCAACTGAAAGGAAGTGATGAAAAGTGTCTTTTCAAAATTGTCCGCAAATCTCCATAGAAGTTTCCGGTAAAGTGACCATCGACCTTGACTCGATTTATTGTATTGAAATATACACGAAAATGGCGAATGCGCAAATTGCACGAGTCCAATGCCCCTATTTGAGAAAAATGAAGGACTAAGAATAAAGTGTGCATGATCGCGTAAAAAACGGAGACGTAAAGGGTCCATAATTTATTACGCTGCATAAAAAAAAATAAGTCGGAGAACCTTAATGCGGTCAGCCAGGATAAATCTATCAAAAGATTTTGTTGTCCAACAACTTCATTGGTGGCCGAATCGAAAATCCAATAATAAATTTTACTCAAGTACGACAGCGTAAGCCGGTCGTACTGTCGCTCTTTGTACCTCTCTGGTATTCCAGCTTCAACTTCAAATAATCGGCCTACACTCGAATAACGCGAATCTGCAGTTTGGCTGAATTTATCGTTATGGCTAAACGATGCCAACAAATAGCTTATTCGTTGCCGGTAATGAGTTTCAAATAGGCCTGCAGTGCTGACATAGGCCCAATGAAAATCATACGGTCTCCGTAGTGCCTCACATGGCTTAGCTTAATTATCTGATAGTTATCAATAATTTTGCAGCATTTGCTTTGAAATTAAATTATGGGAAGTTAAGGATCAATGATACATGGAATAATTTTTGAAAACACGTTATCGTAAGATTTTATAGCATAAGAAAATGCGAAGTTACATCCAAATTCTACGTAAAATGAATAATAAAAAATTGGCCAAGTGCGAGTCGGACTCGCGCACGAAAGGTTCCGTACTATCATCTATAATAGAAAATCACGTTTGTTACTTACAAATATTCAAGTTTCTACCTGTTAATTAAGATCGAGTAACAATTGATTAAAAATTACGTTTGTTGTATTTGCCCCCCTTTAATATTTACTTTATTGTTATTTATTTTGAAAGGTAATATACAAGTAAATATTCTGTGAAAATTTGAAGCGTCTACCTGTTACCGTTTTTAATATTGAGCAAAAAAATCCAAAAAAAACACGTTTATTGTATGGGGACCCCCTTAATTTTTTTTTTAATTTTTAGTATTTGTTGTTATAGGCAAATTCCGGCAACGGAAATACATCATTTGTGAAAATTTCAGCTTTCTAGCTATCACGGTTTATGAGATACAGCCTGGAGACAGACAGACAGACATACAGACGGACAGCGGAGGCTTAGTAATAGGGTCCCGTTTTACTCTTTTGGTACGGAACCCTAAAAATATCCAGTGAACGTTAGATTAAAATATTTAATTTAACTTAATAACTCTGTAAAACAGATTAAATAATACTCGATTATTTTAAAAAATAACGATAAATTTTCTTGTAAAAAGAAAAAAAAACAAAATTCCTAATCTAAGCACATTATTTTTACCGTAACCACTACAATGAAGTTCGATCTAAATTAGTCTTTAAGTCTACAGGGTTATGATTGTTATTTCGATTCTCGAGCAACGACCTGCTAATTCTCGCAACCTACGCAGACTATCATTTAATTTTTATGTTATCAATTGAGATACTTATTATCTTTTCGTGTTTGTATGTAGTTTTACCCGACTGCGCTAAACAAAGCTGTTTCGAATGGATGTATGATTTTATAGGTTACGACCTAAGCCAGAGGTGGGCAAAGTATATAGTGGCTTCAATCCGTCCCGTCATCACCTTTTTCAAAATAAGAATATTTTATTTTTTTAAATATGTTGAAGAAATTAATTTTAAATTAGCCTCGTCAACATAAATACAATATACTTATGAAGTAGCAGCTTCGTAGATGCTAACGAATTTAATATTAAGCATTAATTAATTATTAAATTAATTTATAAAAAATAATTTATTAATATAATAATTTTTTTATCAGCCCTGTTTATACAAACTGTCCCACTGCTGGGCGCGGGCCATCTTCTCATTGTGAAAAGGGTTAGGCCATAGTCTGCCACGCTGGCCAAGTGCGGGTTGGCAGACTTCACACATCTTCAAGATCATTGAAAACTCTCAGACTTGTAGGTTTCCTCACGATGTTTTCCTTCACCGTTTGAAGTTGGCGGCAATCAACAATACACACATAACTTCGAAAAGACAGAGGTACGTGCCGCGGGATTCGAACCCAGGACCTGCGGATCGCAAGTCAGACGGTCTACCGACTAGGCTGCCGGAAACTTATAAAATGTCGAAACCCAATATTTGATCCAAATCGTGTTCGGGGTACGGAATTCAAATTTATTATTTGAAAGGATAAACTTAGTCATGGGTCTTATAGCAATTTAATCAATATCAGTTCAGTAGTTTAGTTAAAACAAAATAACGGGAAAGAATATATCCTAGTAAATGAAATTGCTATTTTTAAGTCTGTTAAGTTTTTTTTAAACTACATATTATAATTATATATATACTACATAGTTATCTTTGAAACTCGCTTTATCACTGCGGGTTGATTCTGGATAGAACAAGCGAGACCTATAAGTGAACTTACATTTTTATTGCTGATAAATATGAAAATATCGAGTGGTCACTGTTGGCTGAAATGCATAATTATATCTAGGGATATATTGATGATAATTCATACCATAATTTAATTTAAAGAAGTAAAGTTAGTAATTTTGTATGATCATAAGTTTGTTGATTTGGATAATTTCTGGAATTAGTGAACGAATTTCGAAAATTATTTCTTGAATAGTAAACTACATGTTATTTGAATGACATAGGTTATGTTTCATTACAATAAAGTTACCAGCGCAATATCGCGATTTTTTTAACAGGAGCCGGCGAAAAACAAGCCATCTAGTAATTTTAATTTATAGAAAAAGTTGTCCTAGTGTTACTGGGCACGGGCAGTAAGTTCGCTTATTCTGAAATCGAAAGCATTTTTTGCTTATTAATATTGATAATTGGCAAAATATCGATTCGTATATTCGAAGCGTAAGAAACAACAGTTCAAAGTGCAATCGAGAAAAGCAAGAAAAAATACAAGTTTACTTACTTCACCTGTGCGGACACTGATATGGCAGAATCAATTGCCAATTGTATATAAACATTTATAAGATTATGGCAAGCGCCTTTATTAACTACAACACAACAATATACAGACTCAACTAACTAAACTACTACACAAAAAGCACATCGATCACCCCAGACCGATAAAGGTCTAAAGATAATCCAAATGCTCAAACCCACTACCAGTTGGCAGCGTACCCAGCATGCTGGCCGCATTGCCACGTTGAATGGCAATGCTTAAGCGTTAGATGCTTTATAAGATTGCTTAGATTATTTTATATCTTTAACTTCTATTTCAATATGCAAACAATTTCGGGTTTGACCACGAATTTGTCTGTATATATATATTATATAAATATATGTTCGATCACACCTACGCTTTCCGATATTCCCTACAATTCCGTATACTCGTAATAATTATGTATCTCCATTCACTTCAGTAGTCAAATACTATATTAGATCAAAACTTTTCCAAATAACAACAACAATATACTAATTTACAATCACAACGTATCTCGTAAGTATAATAAGTGCATTTACTAATAAAAACAAATTCGTGATCTTTATTGACGTCTAGATGATAGCTTTAATGGAATCTAGCTATAATCCCATTAACATCGGAGACCGCTATATGTATTTTATTGAAGGAATCGAGTTTAATCCGCTGAGTGGGCTCGTGAACACGCAAACCCAGGTAGCGTGATATGGTTACCTCACCTACAGAATACGTACGTGTATCATTTCGAAGCTCAACTATAGGGTTCCGTATGACACTAACAAGATTTTTGATTTAATTTTATTTTATTAATTGTAAGGTTTTGATTTTTTATTTCTGTTCATTTTATTAATTGTAAGGTTTGTGCTTGACCGCCAACTTTACTGATGTTAAGCGATGTTACGGTCTACGATGGAGCACGCTTACCTAAAAATCTCGTGATTTAAAGACGTCTTGTGGAGCTCTAGCCCTCAAATATTTAAGATTGTAGTTCTCAGGAAACAGAGATGGCTGCAAAAAATTTCATTCCTGTGCAGTACGCGACAAGAACGCGGACCGATATCGCCGTGTACGGATTATAAGTAGGTCCGGATTATATTCATGTGTTTCGTTCAGGTTTTCGGAATACCCACTTTTTCGGACTTCTAGCCGTATGATAGTTTACGTTTAATTTATCTACGTCTGACCAACAATTCGCTTGGTAGTCGTTGTAGAAAAAACCAATTCACTCTGGCCTTGATAATCTCAGTTGACAATTCTAAGATTGCTGTTGCAAAAATGGCAATCTTCTTATTTGAAGAAACCTAAGACTAGAAGGGAGATAAAAATTAATAACACTCTCTATACCAATGAGATTTAAAAGCATGCCAAATCTTAGTTCTCAGCACTTTCGAGGATAAAACTACATCCTATTATCTGTTACATATGCACTGGTCGCAAGGGCGTCGCCAGCCCATGGCCCAAGGGGGGGGCAAGCAAGTCAAGAGGGCAAGTTAATATTATGGAGGATGAGAAAATATGAATTGTAGGTACAGGTACAATTGCACGGCCTTAGGACTTTGATTGCTTTGCAATTGGCTACATTTTTTTAATCTCTAGGGGGGGGGGGGGGGGCACCTGCCCCCCTTGCCCCCCCTTAAAGCTGTAGTAAACCTATCTGCGTATAAATACATCATTGCTCTCTACCTTGAAAGAATGCGACGAAATGAGTGCATATGTAGTAAATCTCTACCTATGTAGTAAATCTCTTACAGTATTCAATATTATTGTCAAGGACAAATGTGTCATTGAAATACGTGTTAAATTATATTTTCGATAACCTTAGTGTTAAACTTTTAGCTCTCTTGATAAATAAAACACTTTTCCAAGCTTGTTTACAAGTCGCTTGTATATTGAATAGTAAAATATAAATTATCTGGACGAATTTCATATTCACGCTGTGTTCTGATAACATAAACAAAATTTACGACACCTATCAGTAACCTAAATAGCGAGGCTATCTCTCCAAAATATCAGTGTATTGAATAGTGATGTCATTAAAAAAAACTCTTTACAATACATTACATAATATGCCTTGTGCGGAACGCACCTTCTTTTTATATTGTATTATTTCTTTGCACACTGGCCGTTATTTTCAAATATGTTATTTAATTTAGAATGTGCTTTTTATTTTGTTTTCATATTTTTTCTGTATTATAATTTTGACTAGCTAACGGAATGTTTTATTTTTAATCTTCCGTCGTCAATATGCCTAGTATCTATGTGTTGTTTCCGATATTGAATAGAGGAACATGTTTTCCGTATTTTAGCCGAACGTCAACGGTTAGGCATACGCGAGAGGAGCTAGAAACTAAAAACGAATGACATGCAGTTGACGAACTAGGAACTAGGCAATTGACGAATTGTGAAATGGACGAACAGAGACTGACTTGACGAATTGGGAAATGGACGAACAGAGACTGACTTGACGAACATGAATTGAAAGAACGCGCGGACGTTGCAGAATTGGAATCGGTGATCAACTGGACACGAACGAGCATTTAGATAAATACTACTAAACGATTAAAGAGTCTGGGTTACAATAAAAATACATATTTTTTTAAACATACCGTTCAAGCGTGGGAGTGTAAAGTCCGATTCAAAGGTGTATCACACGAGTGGAAAAGAGATAGCAAAGTAAAAATCAAACCAGCTTTTGATTTTTTTCCATTTAGATCGTTTTCATTTAGTCATGCTTCAGGTAAACCACATTTGTTATATATAATATTTTTAACCCCTAACCCAAAAATGGGGTGTTATAAGTTTGATACGTGTATCTCTGTATCTGTGTGCCTGTCTTTGGCATCGTACCTCTCAAATGGATGGGCCGATTTTAATCTATTTTTTATTTTTTATTTGAAAGTGAATTTCAACAAGAGTGTTCTTAGTTATGTTTCATCAAAATCGGCTCAGCCGTTTTTTTCGTGAGGGGTTTTAGAGTTTTCAAAAAATTTTTAGCAAGTTTTGTGCAAACAACTATAAACTGAAAATTAAATGTTTTTACATGGTTTTTACTTACATTAATCACATTTTATTACCGAATGTAGAAATCTAGGGGATTTTTTTATTAAATTAATAAGATTTTTTTACCATTTACTGATTATTTTCGATAACACATTTTCATCCATTGTATATTGTATATATATTATAACTTTGGCAATAAGCGAGTGCGCGAGTGAGACGGAAGATTAAACGCTCGGGGCAACCATCAAGGGAATCTTTCAGCGAATCGGCGAATGTTCTGCCCCAGCAAGCATGCCAAGTTAGTTTGTGCTTTTGTCTCTACGACCAGGGGTCCTAAACCGAAAAGATAAAGGTTATAACGATTAAGGGTATGACGTCATACCTTTTTATTTTGATACCTGAAAATAAAGGTATAGGAATTTTACGGTACCGATAAATAACGATATCATTATAAATTGCGATACCGTAACCGAAAAATAAAGGGTTTGACCTTAACCGCCCGCGCATCGCCATCCCCCGTTCGTATGCAAACGCGTAAGAGCGAGAGGTCCTATGCAACGCGGTGATTTCGGTACCAAAATAACAAAATATCGGTAAAGTTATTAGTATATACTTTAACCGTTACTATCACCGTTTTCGTCTACCTTTATAATTTATACCTCTACCGTTATTATACCGGTAGCGTAACCTTATACCTTAACCGTTTACGATCCTTGTCTACGACAAACTTGTAGTTGTAGCTGTTGTAGTACAAGTATTCTTACTGCTAATGTGAACCGTCGGGGATTACATATTAACAATTTGAATTAATTAAATAATTATTTTTTGTTGTGAATAAATACCTTTTACCACTAACTAAACTACTACAAATAAAGCATATTAATGAATTGACAGATCTATTGTACGTTTCTTGAGCGAGTAAATAGTGATATATACTTACCTTGATTGCGGTAAGTAAGTCTCTAAACGTTTTTTTTGCGGATAGATCACGTGTATTCCGCTTGTGAACATTTTTCCACAATGGGTAATGAAACAGGAGTATAGGTATCGCGTAAAAGAATTTATGTAGTTTTATATTTAACGTAAAAATAGACACTGACACTGAAGGAGACACCTTTTTTTTGTCTAGCGGCAGCTTTTACAGCTGTTCAGCATTTTTTTACTATGTTGAATATAAAATCAAAACGTACAGGGTTATTATTTATATTTCTAGATGCATTTTCTGAGCTGCTTCAGTTCAAACAAGTGAGTTTTTCCTGAGATTATTAGAAATTTATAAAAAAGAAAACCGGACAAGTGCGAGTCATACTCGCCCACCGAGGGTTCCGTACAAACTAGTAGATAAAAGATGGACATCGTATTTTTTTCATATTTTCCTTCTTGTAAAATAAAAATATTTAAAATATAAATAAATAAAATCGTAAAAATATTTAAAAACCTGTTTTAACTTATGCTAATAAAGCTTTTTCATATGATACACCACATGATACGGTTAAAGAACTTTAAAATTTGGACCCTCATTCCTTGCGTAAAGACACAATTTTTTTGTGATTAAATTAAAAATGACCAGTTTTAGGATTTTTTCCTATATGAGTACTCTAACACAATGCTTCTTGCCAAATTTCATAGTTCTAGGTCAACGGGAACGGGGTTTCATAGGTATAGGTTTTGATTCCCTTGTAAGTGTCGAAATGTGTATTTTTTACAACATTTTACAATGAATAACTTTTCTTATGAAAACTGAGAAATTTGATTTTTCTTTCTGCAGCAAGATATTATAGATTTGCGTATATGGTTTTAATTTCATCGCGATACCTTCACGCGTTCCCGAGATAAAGGTCTTGACACCCGGACAGATGGACAGACAGACAGACGGACAGACAGACAGACAACAAAGTGATCCTATAAGGGTTCCGTTTTTTTCTTTTGAGGTACGGAACCCTAAAAAGAAAATCGCTGCTCACTCATTTCGACAAGTACTTACATTGGTACTTGCCGAAATTAGTGAAGCAAGCAGTGTAAGTTTATTGAAACTTTTTATATATATTTTTGTAGTTTGTGAGAAATTCCTAATTTCAAATACTAAAACAAAAAGTTGTTCATCGATGCTCTACAATAACGCTCTTAAAGCTTCTAGATTAAAGGATAACGTAACTATGATCTGAAATATTTTTTAAATGAAACAAATTTTAACTGATTTGTCGCGTAAAATATTTTTATTTGAATTTTACTTATGTGGCCGAATACCTGCTTGATTCTAGTTGTTTTGCTTGCTACGAGTTTCTGATAGTATAAGTTTGTAATATTAAAGTATTATGGGCTTGAAGAACTATTTCTTAGGTAGCTATATTTTTTATTGGAACCTAGTAAATGTATTAATTATACATGTAGATTCGGTTATCGGATGAATTGTTAAATGAGCTTTCGGGATTTTGATAAATTCTTTTTATAGATAAAATGTATTTGATGTATGTATTTGACGTTTCGGATAGATAAGTAACAAATTAAAAGTAACACACTTTTTGAAACTATTACAGTTGGTCACTACATTAGAATCATTTTTAAGCGGTATATTTTCCTTGGTTTGCATTTATTTTGCTATGAAATTAAAAGTAGCCCTGTATATAGGCACTATTATTTTAAGCGATAAAACAAATAACATGAAATGTAACACTTCAAAAGGAGTTTCTGGTTCTTTGGTTGCTAGAATAATAAATTACAATGGAAAATAAAAGGTCGGTAGTAAAAAACACTGAGGCAGGAACGGAACCATTGTAGCAGACGCGTCGGGTTCCAGTTAACACTTTCGCCTGTATGATGTATGATCATGCCTCCATGAATGATTGAATCATCGGCCGGGACACGTCCAAGGCCCCACCTTTTAACACCTTCCTCAAAAAGTTTTACTACAGGTCATATATAACGTACTGTGGCTACTTTTATATTATTACGATCATTATCATTCAAAGTCTCAACCCACACGCGTGGCTGTCGGTGCGCCTGCGGCGTTTTTTGTCGAGCTTTTGAACTTTTAAAATATTAATTTTTTAATCACAGTGTTCCTTTCGAAACTAAGTCGCGTGCTTTGTGATTCGATGAATGGATGTTTTGAACGTATTAATAGACGAAACAGAAATTATGATTATGTTTTATGTTGTTGTTGTATTATGTTTTCTATATTTAAAAAAAAGTGTTATAAACTAGCTGTGTGTTGCGGTTTCACTCGCCCAGTGATGAAAATGTAACCGGTTTACAACTATCAATAAAAATAAATTATAAATTCCATTTCGGTTCAGCCGTTTTGTCATGAAAAGTAACAAATAGACTGAGACACTTTTCGTAGCGATCATAACGTTAAAATGTTACCTTCATTAGGTAGTCGGGTAAATATGGCAACTTGTAAGATTTAGCCTACAGAAGTAAATATAAAAACATGAAATGGTGAGAAAAAGATGTCGATCATGTAGGTAGACTACGCCTGGAGAAGATACTGCTCCAAGAAAGCGCTAACTTTCATACATGTACCAGAAAAACACTACCCCTTATCTAACAGTCGGTTAAAATATGCCCTTAGAGTATCGTCTACAACTTCTGATTAAAAATGTCTTTGTCATATTAAGATATTAAATTCGAAATAACGCACGCATACAACTTTTTTCGGTCAACAAAAGATATAAAACCATGTATCATCGGATTACGAAACTAATTTATAGATGTTACCTGGTTATTGGAGGCTACTTATATTTATTGTAGTCACAAGTACGGGCGGCCTTTGCTTGTGTTTACGTCGTGTTTGTGCATGTGTGAGTGGCGATCGCTCGCTCCGTTGGACACACACACTAACGTGACATGTATGTACACTATTACTACACGACACTACATGTAAACGTTCGCCAGCGCTAGTCAAATGCGACATAGTTAACACGGTAAACAATTTCAAAAGGTTTCTTTCTGGCAGGCACTATTTTGACATGGGATCCTAATTATTTCAACGTAATTCCTTTTGTTAGGCGAAGAATGATGGATTTGATATAATATGTGATTAAGCTGCTAAGTGTTGACGATTTAACTATTTCTATTTAGTTTTTAGTTCTGTTTTTGTGTATAACTACGGGTTGTGGGGTGGTATCTATTTATTTATATAAATTAACTATAAAGAGATGAGAAGCTTCTCGACGTGATTGAATCAGGAGTTGACGAGCGAAAATCACCGACGTAGTACAGCGGATTACCAAGTTGAAGAGGCAGAGCACATAGAACAGATGGTCGATAGGATTTTTAATATTTTTTTTATTTTATATTTTTTTGATTTATCTATATCAGAGGCCTACGATCTAAATCTAATATAAATTAAATTACATAAACACACGATACTTACTGTGTTAGTGTAGAACGGCGGTTGATCAGCGGTCAAAGCGGGGAAGTAGGCCGCCATTCCAGCAGCCGTAGCCGCTGCATCCGAGTAAGGGGTGGTGTACATAGAGAGGGGCACGCCCGACGCCAGCCGCTGGTAGTTGAGCAGCTCGTACTGACACGAGCAGACTGTCTGTCCTGTGATAGGGTCTTGGAAGATAGTGCGGCCGGTATCGCAGCAGCGCGGCGCGCCTGCCGGCGAGCTGGGACGCGCCGCGCCGCTTGCGCCCCCGCCGCCTGCCGCGCTCATCCCGGCCTGCGCCGGCGGCGGACTGTTGGAGGCTGTCGATATGGTGCTCTGTAAGTTGTAAATTTTGAAATGCCTTTATGGCGAGTTTCTCATTCGCAATTGCAACACATACAGTTTATATTAGGAGGCCTCCATGCGCACAGCACAGTCGCATAAGCAATTTAATGTAAATATCTTCGATTTTTAAACTGTACGCCTCTAAATCACTTTAAAAAAATGTCCGAGCCAAACCCTGCACGATTAATCTTTACAGTGACTTTTTGATTACTTCTAAAAAGTTTGGAGAAAAATAAAATTCCGTACGACTACAAAGCACAGAAATTGACCGATATCACAGGCAATTCTGCTACACGCTCACTAAAACTGAATGGACAAGACTAAAAGCAGTGCCTACTTTTTCTTGCCACCGCGGTTAGAAAAAGACGGCATGTTTCAGTCCTATCCATTTAGTTTAACTTTTAGTGTGCATGTAATAGAATTAGCCCCATTAAACTCATCAAGAGTAGATGGGTTTTAATGTTAATATTTGAATAAAGTTGTCATTTAGAACTATAAAATTGACGTATCTGTATAATACATACATACTTATACGTCATATGTATAGTAATCAACGGCGCTCGGTCATTTTTTTGTAATTTTTACTTAGAGATTATGACTCTAAATGTATTCATACACAATTTTTGCCAATGACTTTTCCTCTCTTGACTTGAAGAGACTTACAGTTTTACAATTGAAGATGGTATGTGGTATGTTTACTCAGTTAAAATAAAATTATATTTTTGGTAGTATAACTAGGGGTTGTTCGCTATGACCCTTAGCCGCGTAATGCGAATACGTTAATATTAAATTAGACTTTAAATTTCACAATTAAAGTCTAATTTCTGTCTGTATAGTTTTATCCATGTACGCCGATTATTATTTAATCATAATAAGGAAACGGAATAAAAAAAAATAAAAAAGAGTTAAAATATTGTTTGTTTTTTTTAAATCAAAGGAACTCACCTAGTGAAGTAATTCGAATAAGATTCTCTGTTCAAGCGTGACAAGTGAACAGAGTTGCGAGTACAGCAAGTTCTATTTAAGATTGGCTTAATAATTCATATGAACTAGTTCACACATTAACGGTAACAAATATAAACACTGTGTTTGAGCTGATATTAATATATGTGATTAACATAATGTATGCTATGATGGATAACGAATGGGTATATAATGACAGTGTGAGAAGGGGCGAACACTAATGTAAGAACAACCTTGGGCGTGCCCGTTACGTCGTCAATTCTGACACCGGAACGGTACGCAAATTTAGCCGAGTTAAACCCCTTTTAAGTAGAAAATAACTGGCCAAGTGCGTGTCAAAATATGCGAACAGTAGGGTCCCGTAATCAATGTTGAAATTAAAAAAAAAAACTACTTGGTGAGCACTTTTAGTTTATATCGTATTTCGAAAAGTTCAATGACAACAATTTTTATAAAAGTTTTATACATTTATTGTATCTTAAGCAATATCTTGAAAATTTGTTATATAAGAATATTCAAAATATTTTTTGTCAGAGAAATGTAAATTTAGTAGTAGATATATGTGGAAAAATCTGTGCAATTATACATTACAGGGCCACACTTGGGGATGGTACTGTTAAAATTGTTTATCATCTCTCATCATTTTTATTTTCAAACTTTGTTACAATACTTAAAGCCATATTAGCTAATAAGTCTCTGAATATAGTGTCTGTGGAATGCGGACGTACAGACAGAGAGGATCCTGATGTTTTTGGTTAATCATAATAATCTTCAGCTACGTACAACTGTAAAACTAGTGGAGACGCTAACGCTTAATTGTTGAGGGTTCCTCGCAGCTACTACGGTACCCTAAATATAGTAATAATTTATGGAACGTTCCATTCACATATGATTCGGATCAAAGAATTTGAATGGAATGATAAAAGGAAGCAACAGAGCGAGCGCGCATTACCTATTGTTGCCATAATAGATTTATTTGCCGGACTACCTGAATCGATACCGCGGTTACAGAATAAACATCCGCTCGACAAAGCGAGCTCGCGAGTGAAGATCGACCTTTTTTAATTGAACTGCGGAATTGTACTTAGATAAATAACTTTCTAAATATTTGTCATCGAAATGAAAAATGGTCGCCCGTCCGTCTCGAATTCATTGTGTTCCTCAATGGGATTAGTAACCGTCAGAATACGCCACCCGAAACTTTATACAACTGTCAGAATTTAAAAAGAGAATCATAATTAATACTCGCATTTTGTGTGGCATTTTGAAGGATATATCCGGAAATAATGTTAGTGACATGACGATGGATCGGCAATAAAAAGATTATTTGATTATTGTTTTTTTTTTTCATGAAACCGTGTAAAAAGACGAGCAAGTCGCTCGATTGTTTCGTCTGTTTTGAGCACTACAAGCTCACATTATTTCGTTGGATCAAACGAAGTGAGTACCCTAATTTTGGGGTTCTTAGTTTTTAGATGTTACGGCAACTAGAAGCAAGTTCTGAATGTCATTTAATATTTTACAGTGCAGGAAGGTTATGTTTCTCGGGTTATGTCTGTTTGTATACGTGTATTTTGCATGTGGGTATGTATGTATGTATGTATACAATATCTCCTAGAGCCTAAACAGCTTGACCATTTATAACGTGCAAGGTATTTGTTATTATACTTGGATTATAAATTTAAAACTTGTTATTATAAATTTCACTGAAAACCTTGCCCCGATCTAGAACACCGATACGCTTGAATACTACTTCTTGGCGGTCGAATAATTAGCAAAGACGTGTTTCCTGTGTAGACTCAGCAAACAGTCCTTCTATTATAGTAATGTAATATTGTATTTATATTAAATCGAACACTATTGTGTGATTCTAGAAATATTTAATAACGATAACTTCATGGTAATTGTAATTGGACTTCAGGTAAGTCAGTTCAATCTCCAATCACGCCTCGTCTTCACACGTTAAGTATATGTTGCTAATGAAATAGTGAAGCATTGCGTTCGTTTGTTTGCCGTTACTAAGATGCCATTGCGGTTGACATAAGCTGGTTGTGTGACCCGTTTGCCGTCGATATGGCTTCCTGCGCCCTAAACACGCACGTTCTCCGCCCATCGTAGGCACAGAAACCTATCATTTCTAATACACCATCGACCTATTGCGAGGCTTTGAACGAGCTCACCCACTTGCATGACAGGCTAAAAACATTTGTTGGGTAGAGGTAATCCTGAAGCCGTTAAACGACGAATCCCAGCATTATGAGTATGTACCTATAATACAGTCAGCACAGTTATTTAATCCTTACTTATATGTGTAGCTCTGTGCAGGGTCTATAAGTGTTTGGCTTTCAGCGCTCGTTGGACTTAATGGCTAACGGTAATAGGGGTTATATCGATCTCTACGAGAGAAACGGTTACTATCGCAGGAAGTTCAGGGATTTAGCCCGTCTAAGCACTAGGAGCAGATGTTATTTCGTAAGATCAGATTTCATGTACGTAGTTTTTCAAGTTTTACGGCAACTGGATACAAGTTCTGAATGTTATTTTTTTGTTGTTGTATTTTATTATGTGACCAAATGACGAGCACTCACGTTTTACGCTTGGCCAGTTCAATGTCAGGACTGCAAAAATTACCACTTTATTTTCATTATTCGTTTATTTATGTTGTGTCGTTGATTATATACAAGTCTTTGTCACTGTCAAGTAAAATAAGTCACGATCAAGACCATCACCTCGGTCAGTAAAGTAATGATTACATAAAAAAATTCTATGTAGTTTTTCCGACTACATGAAAAAACATGTTGTAACGCATGATTTAATTTGCCCATAAGCGTACAAGTAAAAATTTAATGAATAAAACACCACCGTTTCTTACGCGTTAACACTCGAAGAAATACAAGTTTCTTCGTTATTTTATTTTGTGTGAAAAATGATTAGGAAAAAAGCAGCGACATCACTTTTTCAAGTTCCCGCAATAAACACGTAGGTATGACCAGGTATGTTGACTGGTGCAAAATTTTCCGGTATGATGTTTTTTTTTATATATTTACGTCTACCAACTCGCTGATTTCAAGCAACAGTGCGTCTGGCCTAGGATGGAACACGCCAATCTAAAGTTCTAAGGTTGTAATTGTCGGGAAACAAGCTGTGGGAAGCACGCATGAAGAATATGGCCAATCTTTCAATACAGATTTTGGGCAAATGAAAAATGGGTAATAATGGATGGTAGGGTGTTGACTTTTTTGATTTTCTTGTAGGTATATTTTTATAGTGTACAATGAAGTGTGAATACAAAACATATTTAAAAAACATTGGCAATATAGACGGCTAAGCTTAGTAGAGCATGGTGCTTTAGGATTGTAGCTAGAATAGGTACCTACCTACTTGTTAAGTTTAAGATTTAAGATTTATACACATCTCTATTCCTATATTAAAATTAATTAATCTTTAAATATTTAACCTATTAAATTTAACATTATAAACTATTAAATTCTATTGTTTCAATACAATGAAGATATGTGACTATTTATTAATAACCTTTAATAAATTTGCTCTTCAATCTTAGGTAGGTAAGCACATTTTAATCCTGATTGTACGTTTAACATTGTATGAGATTACAATTTACAATATTAATATGCTTTTCAATTTAGATTTTAAATTAGAATATTACAAAAAGTTGCCAGTTAAATAAAAACATATCGCGTCCGATTTAGAAGTGGTCCCGGGCCCGATTCTCGGACAAGCAGATGATTTTTAAATTATGAATTTAAATATATTTTCTGGGTATTACTTGTTTTTGTCAGTATCATTCTTACAGAAAAATGCTACTCTGAAGAATGCCATAAATATTCTGTCAACTTTGTGCTGGTACAAAATGACAATTGCGGAAAGGAGACAGAGAAAATGATTTTAACAAACGGGGATCTGGACACATGATGCAGAATTGTATTGACGAATTGGAAAACGGACGAACAGAGACCGCCTAGTCGAATGGGGAATCGGACGAACGTTGCAGAATTGGAGCAAACGCAAAGTTATCCGCTTGTCTATGATGCTAAGAACATCTCAAAAGAATACAGATGCCACTCGACACCCACATTTTACATATTAGTCCTTTCATCAGAGGTAAATGTAACATAAGCACGTCTTTAAGACAGTATTATTAGTAATGTGCTTATATTAGATAAAAATACAAAAAAAGTTGTCATCATATCCTTTTCAAATATCGGACGGTTAGGGGATTAAAGTGCCGCACCACCTTATCTCCGGCAGACATCTTTTAAAAAACAAACACGAGAAGTGTTCTCTTTTTGTCGTGTTTTTTTATCGTAACCCGCAGGATGTGTTAGAGTCGTTAAGCCCTTTTAAGTGTTAAACCATGTAACTGAATATTCGACCGTATAAGGGATCCCGATCTAGGTTTGTTAAACGATGTAAAAAACGTTAATCTTAGAGAAATCGGACCCAGTGACATGAATTTCGTTAAAGACATCAGACGGGCAAAAAATATCAGTGACACGTCACTCGCTTGAGTAAAACTTGTGACACAAGCGAGTGATGCTCGCAGGTACCGAAAAAGTATCGTTTTTTTACAAAGTCGGCCGACTTTTGGGACATCATTAAAGTATTAAATTTACGATACGAATAATACGAATACCCGTGCTTAAATAATTAATCCTTTGGCGAACAAAGCAAGGGACCCGATAAAATGGCTTTTAATTGCGTCTCCGAAGTAATGTGGAGCGGATTCACGGCTTACAGCGATTCCTCCATTTTTTATCCATTTACTACTTTCATATGTCTGTTTCTATTAGTGTCTCATTTAAGATTAAAGCTGCTAACTGATGTAGAAACTGTTTTATTAACTTTAGACGACAAAAATGTGACTGTAGCAGACTGCAAATAGTCATGCAAGAGTTTGCAATTATTGCTATTATAAAATCAGAATACTCATATTCCTAAGGTAATAGTTAAATCTTAGTTAAAAACCTGTCAGATTCCATATGTGCATTTATTTGATTTTGGATTAATGTATAATACCCGCACGTATTGGTTCTACATTTAAACTTTTAGCTGAATTTCATTAGGCTTTAAAAGAGATATGGAAATGTCTATCAGCATTTCAAAAGTATAAGTTTAATTTGTAAAATATTAAAATTAATTAATAACATTTTAAGGCGTTGTATACTTTAATTATTCTTATAAAATATTGTATTAATAGAAAAACATTACCTATATCGAGAATCGAAACACAACATTAATGAAACAATAATTCAAGAATGAATTGTTATTAATATAAGAATGACCGGAGATAATTTACCACTTTAACAAACTGTACTTTGTATTGTACTTTGCACTTTAATAAACAGACTTTAACTAACAGTAAACATGCGCTAACCAACAGCTGGTACAAAATATAAATTTATAAATAATTTAGAACACAAGATTTAAAAAGTTTTTGTGAGCCAATGGTGAGATAAATCCCAATCTCAATGGTGAGATAAATCACATAGACTCCGCTGGTCATACGGATAGGACGGGGATGATAGTGCTTTACTTGAGATTGCCGTAAGGTAGAAGGCAAGTTGGGCGTCTCAATTATAGATAGAAATACGAAATAGGAATGAATCTAATGTACTGAACGGTCATAAACGTGACAAACATAGAGAAGGGTAGGTACCTTTTAGTATCGGAAGCTAAAACACATTTTGGGTCACTGCGAAAACAAAGTTAGTTTAGTCGTACATAAATCGGAGCATCTTGTGACATTGACATCAATTCCAATAGTTATTCACCAATACTGGGTCACGACCCATCACTGTTACCAAACGTACAATAGCTACATCAACATATAAATTAAGTGGTTCTCGTTTTTAATTATAAATTAACGCTGCGTACCTACGCGTCGTCCGTGGCGATAAGGCCGCAAGCACACGGTGGTTTTTAAACGCGCGGAAACGCGCAGACGACGCGCTGATAGCGCACGCATACGCGCTTGAAACGAGATTTTAACGCAACCTTGTAACCTAAGCACACGGGGTGATCGTGAAACGTGCGTCTACATTGAGCATGTCTACATATATGCGAAAAAGCAATACAGACGCGCTGTAACTGCGCGCTGTAGTTGCCGTGGCGTGAGTGCATGCTCCTCCTTTACCCCTCCTCCACACCTTTGTACGCGTTGCGAACGCGCTTCACACGCGTGTTTATATCGCGTTTTACGCGCGTTCGAATCTATAATAACGCAAAAATCGGCATCTAAGGCGCTGAAACGAGTGGACGACGCGCAAGCACACGGCGGACGACGCACGTTTCAGAAACTGAAACGTGCGTCGTCCGCCGTGTGCTTGCGGCCTAACGTCTCTGTAGCAAAACGAGAAATGTATAACTTTTAGTTTTTTCGAGATGTTCGTAATCATTAGAGCTGAACTGTTTTTATCACTCGCACGGTAAAATCAAATCAGATTAACTTGTTTATGAAATGTTATAGGAATGTGAGATTTTGTTTTCTTTTGTTGAAATCGAGTCAATCTTTAGTCTGGATATAAATTCGCTATCGGTTGAATCTATTCCATACAATGAGAAGTATCGTGTGATTTGATCTTATTAATTACCTGCTTACCTCATGCACAAGTCATAATCTACCCATTTAGAATTCTTAAGTTAAAGCTGTGTATTCACTTACAGCTGCTTGGTTCATGAACGCAGCTCTCTTGTCTGTCGCTCTAGTGGCGATGACACATTATAACGGTGGATTACAAAACGGCGTTATTTTCGACTGTTGCGTTCTTGTGTTCAGGCCGGTTGTAAACGGATTGTAATGTAAATTCGGCTGCCAAAGTGGTGGCCATCGTTTTGCTGTATTACAAATAGGGCAAATACTCGTAGAGCGATTATGAAATATTGATACAAAATATATATATTACGCAATGTTACACGTGCGTTACAAAAAATCGACCTATTACAAAGAAACATAACAAATCTGTATACGCCTTTTCTCGAATACAAAGTTGAGCGCAAACAAGCTCAACTTTGTGTTCGAGAAAAGGCGTAGACAGATTTGTTATGTTTCTGTGTAATGGATCGAATTTTTGTGACGCTACAAACTGGACTGACTATTAAGTCTGAGTTAACTAGTTCGGGGCCAATGGGTTCACAGTTACTACTTTGTACTTTTTATTGTTGTGTCAAATAAATTGATTTGAATTTGAATAAAACTGGTAAGCGCTTGAGCAATGTCATAGGAGCGAACGTTCGTCGCGTCTCGTGTATCGCCGTTTTGTAACAAGATTACTCTCGAATGATACATTACAAACGGTAGAAGTCAGCTGCCGCGAGGAGCGTTCCCCGCGCAGCATGCAATGTTACATCGGCGTTACAAGCTCCGTGAGCGGGGACGTGTAATATACTTGGAGCAATTTGAAACGTGGAGCGCTGTGCGACCGGACGGGTAGTGAATACGCAGCTTTAGAAATGGTAATGAAACAATGTTGCCAAAGGTTTAAGTTCCATTTGATACGAGTACTATTTTTTTAATTAATTTAACAAGCTGAAACTTAAGTAACTAAAACCAGACTACATCGATAGGGCGTGCCGCGTTATTTTTCGAAAATTTAATATTAATATTGGTAAAATTTGTAACATAAGTTACAAATTACAGATAATATTAATCTGGTTATCAAATCCGTTCTTTTGACATGAAATATGACTTAAATAGCTAATACTTAATTATAGTTTAAAAAAAGTAAACAACCGACTTATAAGTAAGTACGCAATTTCAATTAACTTGACGACCAACTTTTTCAGTTATTTTGTTTTAAAAACCAAAGTACTGGACCAATTTCGATAAAATTTATATGAAACCATCTCTGAAGTATAACCCATCATACAAAAAAGAATCATCAAAATCAATCCATAATTGGTGAAGTAATCGCGTACAAAAATAACATAGAGTCGAATTGATAACCTCCTTATTTTTGGAAGTCAGTTAAAAATAAGTTGATGATATCGCTGCTGTTGTTGAAAAGATGTCAAAAACGAGGAACGATGAGTAGGTACCGTAGCACCTGACCTCGCAGGAAGTCCTCATAAACTGAGTTTCTGTAATTTCTTCAACATATTTACATAAAATTGTGACTTTAATTGGACAATTACATGGTGGATCGAGAGGTAACCGAGTGTCTATGCCGACCGCATCCTGCCCCGAGATATCCGACAAGATAAGGAGAAACCGGCCCACCCTCGAAATGCATAATGTATTCAATAAATTCACACCTTTCCTAATTACGATAGAATTAAGATAGTATAAATATTAGACGTTATTGGTAGGCCGTTATTTTATTAGCTTTTAAAAACTGAATATTGTTAAATCAAAAATATCAAAACGCCTATCGTTTAATAAAGTAACCGTTTAATAAAGTAACCGTTTAACAAAGTAACCGTTTATTAAGTGGAGCCTACTATAGAAGTGAGATTTGAATTAAGAGTACAAGTATCTATATTCAAAGAAAAACAAAATACCCGACTGCAGAAAATAAGTTTTTGCAGTGTAACTTACGATTTCGTTACGCTTAATACGTTGTTGAGTGCGCGTTTTTTGTGAGGAAGTATGCGTAATATCGCTGTAACAGACTACAGATGCGCACGCTTTACATATTTCTAGTGAAATCTATTATTTATTACGAGAATTACGTTAGAATTAACGAAATAGCGCATTTTTTACTTTTGTGCGAGTCGTATTACTATGACTCTTTATTCATTATACATCTCGGGTCGCAGCCCGGTCCTTTGATGGGCATCAGTGGAGCCGAAGCCAAACCTGAGAGGCCCTTTACATGAAATAAAAAAAAAAAAAAACAGATTTTTGGTATGGGGATAACGGAACTGTTGTACAATATGGAATTTAACAAATATGGACTATTGAGATCAAGTATTATTATTAAAAAAAATATAGCCTGACACTTAGAAAGTGAAGATGAAATTAAAGACACTTCGCACATCAAAATCGGTCAAGTCGTTTAGACTATAGGCGATCATATAGAAACATACCCAAATACATACATACATGCAAACATACATACACTCGAAAAAGTACACCTATATGTATGTACAACTAACGAAGAAATTCAGACGCAGTTTCTATCTACCAATATTTTCAAGGTAAAGCTGAAGCTATTCCTACAAAGCTAATTATAGTCAATGTAAAAGACAAATTATATACCTAATAGTTACATATATAACTTTTTTTTTTTTTTTTTTTTTTTAACGGATTTATCACGTG
Source organism: Lycia hirtaria (assembly GCA_947563715.1). Lineage (NCBI taxonomy): Eukaryota > Metazoa > Arthropoda > Insecta > Lepidoptera > Geometridae > Lycia > Lycia hirtaria. The sequence goes on from OX387386.1 coordinate 20,523,572, forward strand.
TATTTTTAATATTGATAATAAAATTAATAAATGTAATTACATAAGTAGGTACTTAAATAAAACTAAACTAAAATAACCTAACTTAAAAAATATAGATATACAACTTAAATAAACTAAAGAAAACTGAAATTTTGAATATATAACTAGATAACTATATAACTATATAACTTAGATATAGTAATAAATAATCGGTATCTGTCTGTCTGAATCATCGTAGCTCTCACACGTATGGACCGATTTTGATCTAAATTTGATTTTGTTTGAAAGAGGATTTCATTGAATATATTCTTAGCTATATTTCATCAAAATTGGTTCAGCCGTTTTTGAGTTTTCTAAACATATACTTGTTATTAACGATTATTAGGTACTTGGACTCTGTAGTAAAAACGATAATAGAATTTATTTTTAAAATTGATACAATTAAAGTATTCGCTTCGAGATATAACAATGAATACTAATAATCAGTTAAGTGCGAGTTGCACGCTTTTCAAGTTTAAATATTTTTTTAACTCCTTACTTCACCTAGCAATCACTTGTGGAACCATCCCAATTATTTATAGGTATATGCCGAGTAATTAATTAAGTGCCTACATTGTATGAGAGACTTCACACATCTTCAAGATCATTGAGAACTCAGACATGTAGGTTTCCTCACGATGTTTTCCTTCATCGTTAGAAGTTGGCGGCAATCAACAATACGCACATAACTTCGAAAAGACAGAGGTGCGTGCCGCGGGATTCGAACCCAGGACCTGCGGATCGCAAGTCAGACGGTCTCACCACTAGGCTGCCGGAAACTTCCGCACTTGACCAGCGTGGCATACTATGGCCTAACCCTTCTCACAATGAGAAGATGGCCCGTTCCCAGCAGTGGGACAGTTTGTACAAACAGGGCTGATAAAAAAAAAATTGCATGAGAGTAGGTACAGATTACTCGTTGTATGAGTCAAACTGGCACTTTCCAGGCTTTATCGTATTAAAAGCGAATAAATATATTACGATGGAAGCGAAATCAATCAAAACATATTTTATAGACGTGGTTACGCACATGCCTTTAGCACGGAGAATTGGAAAACAACAATAATGTAAAAGGAAAAACACAACAATAAAGCATGAGAGCACACGTAAGAGAGTAATAAAGTTATTATTAAAATATTATGGAGTGATGAAATCTTATGCGACGAACCGAATGTGGAAAAAAAACTCAATTCGGACGCGTGCGTCCGCAGAGCTTTTTATTACGTCCAACTTATTTTTATTGTGTTTCATTCAACCGACCCATTCATAAAATTGCAACTCTTTCGCAACTGGAGAGTCAGGCGAAACGCATCATCGCACTTGTAAATGTAGGCGAACGCTTTTACCTGCACGGTTTGAATAAACAATTGTATGGGATAATAATGAATTATCTGACTCAGTAACCGCACTCATATTCCTCTTGATTCATTCACAACGGAGCGTTGATTTCGCTAATGAAGTTGTTTCAGATTGTGTACAACAGGATTTATAGGTCTCCGTTATGCCGACATGTGCTGGAGCGGCGGCTCTGGTCTATTAATAACTTGACCATTATTCTGTTTAACACTTCCAACTCCACTGTGAACTAGCGTCACCAATTGTCCGGTTTTTATGGGACGTCTGGTATTTTTAACCGACTTCCAAAAAGAAGGAGGCTCTCAATTCGACTGTATGTTTTTTTTGTTTGCTTGTTAAGCGATTATTCCGCCAATTATGCATTGTTTTAGATATTTTGTTTGGTGGTAATAATTCAGAGGTAGCCCCATATAAATTTTGTCAACACAAACTTTGTACTTTAAATAATATAAGTATACATAAAATTATTATGTTATATAACAATTTTAGATGCAATTAACGTTAAAATTAGACAGTTTTATCTTTAATCGTTATTACTATTTAAAGGTTTTTCGCAAGGACAGTTTTTTGGGTTCCGTAGCAAAACGAGGAATCCTTAAAAATAAATTAAGTATGTCTGTTTGTCTATCCGTAATAATCCGTATTTATATCACAGTCATTTTGCTCAGAGAATATTGTTAAGTACTATATGAATGATTGTAGCAGGTAGATGTGTTCTGCGAACCATTACCGCTAAAAATGTTGTAGTAAAATTGTTATCAAGAAGTAAAAAATAGGGGTGTCACGCCGTACATATATAAATAAATCCATTAATGAAAAAAAGTACAAAAAATCATAGCCAGTTGTTCTTTTTTTTTCTTAGATAGAAAACATAATTTTATACTATAATATTTAAAAAAAGATAGAATATGTAATTATCGATGTTATTGTAAGGGGGACATCATATACATTTAGTCAGAACCTGATGACCAAATATCACAATTAAACTATAACTATTTTGTGTGGATGACTTTTATTCTCTGTTGTATGTTTTTGTTATAATAAATGTATGTCTATGTAGTTATATATTTAGGTAATGTTTGTTTTTTTGTACATTAGTGAACATATGTGTTTTTGACACAATAAAATATATGTCTATGTCTAATTAGGGAAAACGGATCCTAATGACAAAAATTAGTCTACTTCCCGTTACTTATTTTTTTTAAAGTGATACCTATAAGTGGTCCGGATCCGATGTGGGAAGTAAACAGACGTGTCAAAATTTGCTCACTCCGAGAAACAGTGAAAAATTAATTAACAATACCAAAAGTATCATATAACAACGTACGCTCCATTATATTATATTACGAAGTGAAGTTCGCATATTACGCTGACTGACTGAACTGTCACAGAAGGTGACACCATTGCAATACAAACGGTAGATAGTGCCGCTCATTGATTTATTTTAAGAATCTACTAGATTTCATTGTTTGTGCTGTCATCCTATTGACATTTATTATGGATAACTAAATGGTACTCTTATTAGCTAAAATTCAAGAACAAATGGATAAGCAAACTGACGCAATAACCGAATCAGTTACAAGAAATGTGATGCTGCAGATAGATGAAAATTTTAAAATACTGTTTAAAAACACACACACAACTGAAATGTCAAATGAAAGAATTAAATGATAAATTAAAGGGAATGGAACAGTATAAACAGAAGAACAATATATTATTATTTGGACTAAATGAAGGTCTACAAGAAGTGTCAAGTCTAGTAAAAGCAATGCGAGAAAAGTTTAATGCACACCTTAGCTTAAGAATTCAAGATCAGGAATAGACAAAGCTGCAAAGGATGGAATTGAAAAACATATCAACTACTATTCCAATCACTACAATTTCTTTGAGTGGGTCTGTCAAAGTGTTAACCTTCATGATTATTTGTCCCTAAAATCCGAAAGAACGTTGGCAACCCTAGTGTGGACGTCCCTACAATTACAAAAGTCGAAATTAGAAATAAAGTATGTGCTAATCTGAACGTGTTCATTAGGGAGCTGCTATTTCATATTTTTCGAGTCATTTAGTTTTACGAGCATCATAACTTTCCGATGTTTTTCTGTTACGGTATCTGACGTGGACGCGACTAAGTAGCGGTTTGTTCAAACTGTAATGGGAAATAATTTTTATCCGACTAAGCAAGAAGGAGGGTGTTTGTATCTTTGTGGATATATCAATATGCATGTTTTTAATTACTCATACAACCTAAGTGGATTAACCGACTTTAATTCAAGAGGCGTCGCTAGATTCTGTTTTACTTCCAGAGTGATTTAGGCTACATTTTTGTAATAATTGTAATAATTATACAACTCTTGCAAAAATAAAAATTTGTAACGTTTTGTGACAGTTTAAGCAAATCAATTTATTTTAGGTTAGTATTGAGATGGATGTGTGGAGTAACACAATTGGATAAGATTGGGAATATGTTAGAGGAAGTCTGATATTAGCACCAGTCATCGAACGTTGAGAAGTTGGAGTCTGTCCTGGTATGGGCATGCCATGAGACGGGAGAATAGCCTTGAATGCAAGAGGGCCCTAAATACGATGGTAAGCTGTAGGGCCGGCAGAGGGAGTAAGGAAATGTGGATAGACTGTGTGAAAGATGATATGCGTGTGAAAAGTGTGAGTGTAGAGATGACGTCTGATAGAGTGAAGTGGCGAAGGGATACGTGCTGTAGCCGTTACACCTAGTGTGAAAAGGACAAGACAAAAATTGATTGTCTGTAAAGTCGGTTTACGGACGATAGTTTAACGTGACAACATACGTCCGCGCGCGAGCTCCGAGGAATGATAATTGAAGCGACGGTCGGGCGCGGTGCACACCCGCCCGCTTCCTCAGCCACAGCGCGCGGTTGTAACGGGACAATGAGTCATACTTTTTCGTGCATGCAGTCGGCGTTCATCGATTTATTAGACGCTGTCACGTCAAAAATGAAGATCTACATAATATCTTAGATCAACGTTCACGCAAATTAACGTATCTATCGTCAATTCAAACTGTGCATAACTGCGTAGAGCACGTATTGAAATTATCGGTTAATACAGTGCGCGTAAAACGGTGGCGATTCAAAACATCCCGTGCATTTCCAACAGCGGCAGTTATAGCCCGCTGCCTGTCGTTATTCCGTAATCGACAACTGTGTTACCAAAATAACCCTATACCATAATTACCGGGCAATATCCACGTGTCCGTTATCAATAGAGCTTTCATTCGTTGCAACGACAAATTAACTAAGATGAACCGATTAAATGTAATAGTTCTGTCTATAGATATTGCAAGCATGTTGCTTTTGCTGACAATTCAGCGACCGATTTTTATCGTATTCGAAATTAGTATTTAGAATTGAGAACTCAAAGTCAGCCCACGCACTTTTATGAGTACACGTAACAAAACCGGGTACAGAAGTAAAATATAAGATAGTATTAAAAAGGAAATAGATAACCTCTTCTCTTGATAAATCGGTTTTAGGTCTTCAAAAGACTCGTATTTAAAATTCTTACAAGGTAAACAAAAAACTATAGCAAAAAAATGAACACTAAGTAATCATTGCAATTATTTTTAGTATTGAATAAAATATTGCCCAAAACTTATATTGCGTAGATGCTTAACGTTGTATTAACTTAATTATGAATAATTTGTTTAATTTGAAGCATTGTATAAGCGACAGAGAAAGTTTTAAATATATTTTTATGGATCCAATTTCTATTTATAAGACACAAGGAGAGTCTGGTGAAATTTAGAAATTTAATGCAGTTAAAGACCAAAATTGAAACGAAGTAGTTAAAATTGTAAATAAGATAAAAGAAATTATGGAAACTCATTAAATTTGTATCACCGTCACGTAAGAATAAAGTGATTCTCTGGTACTTTAGTAATCAAGATAGAAGTGATTTTTAAAGGTAACATTGTCGTAAATCATTAAAGTGATTCTTAAGAAGTATTTATAAAACAAAAGCTCAGATTCATTCATTCAAACGTAGCAAATGAAATGCGGCGGAAAATTAAAGTTATTCTCGATTTTTATGGGACATTGCTTACGTAAAATTGAAATTATAAAATAGACTCTAGTTTTTAGGGGATTGTAACCGAAAAACGTTACTTAACTTTAAGCAATGCTTAACATATTTTGTCAGCTTTTGACTGACACGTAATGGAACTTGCTGAAAGAATACAGAGAACTTAAGACATTGGTTAAAGTTAAGTTAAATATGACAAACATATTTTTAAGTTAACTTAAAACTATGTTTGTCATAATTACAATTTAAAAACTGAAAACATCGACTTCAAAATATGCAATTTGTTTACTTGGATGACATTTTTAAGTAATTTTGTTATAAAAACCTAATTACTGAACCGATTATGATAAAATTTATATGGGTTCATCTCTGAAATATGACCTAAGTATCAAAAAAAAAAAACAATTCATAATTTACGGAGTAATCACGTAACAAACATACAAAAAAAAACATACAGTCGAATTGAGAACCTCCTTCTTTTTAGAAGTCAGTTAAAAACTACTATTCTTCATTAAATAGTAGTTTTTAACTGACTTCCAAAAAGAAGTTATCATTATATTACAAGTGAGCGATTATATATAATTAAGCTATTTTAGTGAAAATTTTATTCATGGTCTTTTTCACTTATTCCATCGAGCATATAACTAAGTGATGAATCAATAAAAAAGAGTGAAAAGAATTAACATGGCACAAGGGACTAGCGACCGATCTCAATATCATATCTGATGCAGACATAACGTAAATGTGTCTCTATTATTCGAAATGGATCAGAAAACTCGCTTTACAAATATATTTTTATTTGGAAAATATATCTTTTTCCAAATAATTTTTTCCTTTTTCCTCAGCATTTTTCACTATTAGCTACTGAGCTATATTTGCCTTGATAACGTGATCAAGGCAAATATTACATTATGCAAGTTGGAGTGAGAAATTAAACAAAATGAGAACAGATTTTACTGTGTACAAAGTTCGCAGATCTCACGCACGTGTATTAATATTTTCAAAGATAATAAAATTACCAAATGGATGTATTAAAATTGATACTTTTAATTAAGATATCAGAAATAATTTAATTTTATAATTAATCAATTTTGCGATGGAATTCTCGATTTTTAGAACACCTTTGATGATTTGTGATGTGTATTTTAATATAAATTTATTTTTCATTTCTACATGATAGTTTAAGTCTCTCACAAATTATATTTATATACCTACACGAACAAAATAATTAGGACTATAATCAAAACTTGATATAGATAAATGAAAAGTTTAGATTCGATTTCAACAATAGAAAAGTGGATAGAACACAATAAACAAAAGTGAAATAAGTAACACTAGTAAATTAACACTAAAACGGGACAGAATCAGGAAGGCACCTAAAATTCTATACTTAGTCATTACAAAACTACACTTAACCTAAAAAGTGACACAAATTAAAATCATATTAGATTTCTAATAATTATAACAGTTAGGTACAAAGAACGCATTTTTATCAGACAACGAAGATCTTTTCGAAACAAAAGTTTATTTGTTAGCAATGTAATTATTAACAATATATGTACTTCTTGTTTGATGAGGAAAAGAAAAATTCGTTTGTAACATTGTTGGTGTTAGTTAATAGTCTATACGCAACTGTTATCGCTTATCACCTCTTTGCTTCTTCACAAGAAAAATCCATCAAGATCGCGAAGTTCAAAATAATGAAGTTATCATTATTACTGAAGTCGAAACAGAATCGTCATTTTATTGCTGGATCTGCGTGACATGACGCTTAATTGTTGTCTAGCTATCATCACTCTGTTGTGGTAGATACCTAAATTGGAAAGATTTCCAAATCCAGTATTAACAGATTTGGACGATAATTCATAGTGGAAATTGAATTCATACTGATAAATTCCTTGTTTTAAGTTCATAATTACCATACCTAATAAATGCTTTTGGAGAGCACGCACCAGCAAGTGAGCGTGAGATGTCCAGCTGCATAATCCAGCACCATAAGGTGGGCGAATCGAACGACGAAAATCTTTGATTATGGACAGGGAAATGAAGGAAGCGCATCAACCGGACTTTTTGGAAATCAATGGGGAAGATTTATGTTCAGCAGTGGCTTTCTTGTGTCTGTCATGATAACGACAATGAAACCAATTGTACCAATTTACCAACCAATTTTTGTAAATATAGTACTAGCAATTGGATTGTCTTTAGACCTTTATCGGTCTGGAGTAATCGATTTGCTTTTTGTGTTGTAGTTTAGTATGTGTTTCTATAATGTTTTGTTATAGTAAATAAAGGCTCCTTGCTCATTTAAAAAATGTAGCTAAAACATATGTATATCAACTTATAAATGTTGTTGATTACACATCTAATACCTGCAAGAGTTCAATGCTATACTAAAGTATTACATATCAGAACTGAACACACTAGATCAAATTTCGATGAAGTCAACCGCAATTACAATTTGCTGTTCAATATATTTTTACTGCACGGCTTGTAATGTACTTTATTTCTTATTAACTGTTGTTAAATTTTGTTCCTTATTATTAACCGATGCATATTTTTTGGACCGTATATGTGTCAGTTGTAACGAGAGCAACGGTCGCGGGCAGGAACGATGCCGAGGCGGCGAGCTGTGAACTAATGGTATTTGAGCACTTAAGGCGCTATTCACACACATCACATATTTTCCCAACTTTTTACCCCCTGACTCAAAAAGAGGGGTATTATAAGCTTGATGTGTGTATATCTATGTATGTATCTGTGTATCTGCGAGCTGCGATGCCACAGCATCGCAGCTCTGAAACGGATGGACTGATTTTGATCTAGTTTTATTTTTTTTTGAAAGAATATTTTATCGAGAGTGTTCTCAGCTATGATTAATCATAATCGGTTTAGCCGTTGTAGGTTGTCGGGGGTTTTCAAGTTTCTAAACTTACACTTGTGTACAATCTGTTCACACAGTTCTGTATTACTGTCTGGCACGGTCGGACACACTATCAGTACTTCCCGATTTTTACTACTGCGGGGTGCCGTTTTTTAAAACCATTCGGTATGAAGTACTATTTTTCTTTGAGAAGCCTGGAATGATGAATACAAATTGTATAAAATCACAAAATATTCGAAAACGTCGGAATAAAATTAACCGATTTCGTTGGTATTATGACTATGTATGTCCTCTCTTTTCAAGAGACTATTATCAACAAGTATAAATTAAATTAAATTTACACATTTTACTCAAAATAATGTTCAAGTAATAATCGACATTATTCTTCAAATGCCTTACTTACTTACTTGTTACGACTAGAAAGGCTTATGAATTTTAACATCATACATTATCATTATCATACATGTTATCGTCTAAAAAGCGTTCTATTTAAGTTCTTATTGGAAATTGACCAGTTTTGTAAACAAAAAATTAAAAGAACGCATGTACCGAACGGCCCGTTTCTGATAGGACTGATTGTCCGGACGGCCCGGATCTTGAAAGGATCTGATATGTGTGAATAGCGCCTTACCGTCGCGGCGCGTCTGTATGTGTTACCCACACCCACTAATTGTCATGCGTCCATATATTTTTACTTCACAATGTTAGCAGTAAAGTTTCACGATTATTCCCGGTCCTGACCTGCTACTGAAAGATCTGTTGTCTTGACGCAGCCAAATTGGTGTTTATTCGTGTTTACAGTTGTTTGGCGTTCGTTACATCAGATGCTATTTTGACGATGTGTTTGACAATTAAATTATAAAAATATATATATATAGATTTCACTATTTATACAATTTATTCAAGTCTACACTTTGCGTACGATGCAAATAAAATGTTTGCCTTTTCTTTGCTCAAACGGGCATTGCAAGTACAACTTTGTGTTCGGGGAAACATCTTGATAACTGTTAGCGTCGGTAAGTAAGTACCTACTGGTCTTATAAATAACAAGTTTTATTGTAACAATATGTAGAATATTTGGTGATATATAATATCTTTTTTTTTTTCGAGTCGAGTGTTTAATTGTTTATACCAAATCAGGCCAATAATTTATTTAACCTATTTATGTGTGACAAAATAAACATACCCTTATAATCATATAAAAATTACCTATTGTATATTTTCATACTATTAATAAAAGCCCTTCAAGTATTCAAGTTAAATAGTCAAGTTATTTGTAAAATAAATTCAATTCTATTGTTTGTAATTGAAGTGTGCAAGTTACATACCTAGGTATACTAGTTGTTTGAAGGTATATCCTAGGTATATAGTTGTTTGGAGGTATATCCTAGGCATATAGTTGTTTGGAGGTATATCCTAGGTATATTAGTTGTTTAGAAGTATATCCTAGGTATATAGTTGTTTGAGATTGTTTTTAGAGAAGATTTTAATAGTAAGTACAACTTTCTGTTTCAATTTTTATATTTATTCTGACAGTTTCATAAGACAACTAAAATACTGCATAAAATATGTTAACCCATCGTACCTAAAAATGCTAAAGTTGGTTGTTTGTTGGTTGGTTTGTTGGTTGGTTTGTTGGTTGTTTTTTTAGGAAGACGCTGGATGCAAGCCGCTCCAACTGACTACGGAGAAAGCCTGTGTCTAGCAGTAGACTTTTTGTAGCTTAAATGAAGCTGTTTAATTACCCTGTTTAAAGGGACTTAAGTCATGCAAATTTAAAAAATGCGCTCACTGAACTGTACTCCAAGGTAAGAAGATATTTTAAAAAATCACAAATAAATCGAAACTCATAATGGATTAAGCTTGTTCTCGTGCGAAGGATACGCACGCACACATGCTCAAAAAAACCGGTTGCGCATACGCTTTGGTGTGAAACATCGTCATAGTTGGACGTCGAAGAAGCCTGCAGTTAACCCGGGGACACGATTTCGGAGAAATTAATTAAAATTTCCAAGAAAGGTTTTATTCAACTATTTGAAGAAGCGGGGACGCTACTGGACTTTTTATAACGAGGTGTCATGTTTTAGTTACCAAATCTGGTGGAAAAGACTAAAAAAATTCCGTAGTAGATTTCTTTGCAAAAAAGGGAAGCGGTCTTGTGATGATGCTTCAGCTGTCTCCCTTGCACTTGACACCTCCGTTTGGATTTTCGTTCTGGGTTCCGTATACCGTTCTTGTTTATGGGAGGGCTCTTATCATAAGCGTATCTCAAGCGAGTAAGGGCAAAGACATGCATATCACTTTCGAGATCGCAGTCATTTGTTCATAATAATATGAACATTTTTGTTTGTAATAGAGAAAGTTTTCGTTTTAGTAGTGAGAGTTTTCTAAAACATTAACATAGTTTGATATGAAAGTAATTTAAAAAAATTAAATTGACTTCAAAATAATCTAATTAACTGAAAAGGGAGAAATAATACGAAAAAATCAAAACCCTCAAAAAAGAAACAAAAATCAAAAATCAAAAAAAAAAAAAAAAAAAACAAATATCAAAAATCTACCTAAGTAGGTACGTGAACCAACTATCATCAAGTTTTATCAACATCAGTTCAGTAGTTTTAAATAAGTATAAGGGCATATTTAATTTTAATATTCTTGTTATTTCTCCCTACTTATTCAGTTAATTAGATTGTTTTGATGTCGGTTAATTTTTTTAAGCCGACGAGTCGGGCGATCACCTTACTTGAGGCTTGCCACGCAGAGCCGGGGAAACCCCATCTACGTATAATACATCATTGCATTTTGCCCATTATTGCAATTACGTAGTTGCAATAAAGTGCGCGTTTCAAAATTTTCAAGTAATTACGCGAAGAGCATTTTTTCTACATGTTCTTCAGTAAGTACCATAATTTTTGAAGAAAAAAACTAATAAGTACTCTATTTTACGAGCTCTAAGAAATCTACATTATTGAGTAGGAGAGGAAGAAGAATTAATTAGATTTTTTTGTACTAATTACGTAAAAACATTAAGTAGGTTAACAAATCGTGACCAATCGTCAGTATTGTAATTAAAAATGTATTCAAGTTCACTTATTCATAACCTCAAAATGGCACAATTGGAAGAACATTGCGTCTCGTTCACCCTTATTACACCGAACACTGCTTCATTTTCAAGAACAATAGCTCACCTGAACGACATTTTACTTTTTTTAGGGTTCTGCAAAAGTACACACTCGAATATGGTACGGACGGTGCCATCCAAATGGCACAACTTGAACTAAATCTTTATCGAGTAGAGTGGAGTGGATCAGTGCCAGTCTTGGATTTGTCAATAGGCAGTAGGTATAGGCCGCGGCCTAAGGGCGGCAGCGTCCTAGGGGCGGCAGATTTCAGAAGATTTAATTTTTGCCGCCCCTGTGGCGGCAAAAGTGTAAATCCGCCACTGATCAGTGCGCTACGCGTAGAACTTTCATTCTCTCTGTCTCTCGTATGGCACAGTCATTTTATTCAGTGATCTGTTTATAAATTCCTACAAATGTTGAAGAGCAATTATGAAAAAAAATATAGACTTAATTACACGTAAAGTGGAGACGATTTTTTTTGCAACCATTATTCCCCGTATAGGATACGGGGAGGTATTGTGGCTGAGATGATGATGAAGAACTTACAATGGAAAAAAATTTGAACATTCTGCAATAAATAACTTTCAACACATTGAGATAAGTATAAAAAAATTAAAGCGTAGATCGAAGTTTATTGCAAAACTTCGCTATGTGATCTTTATGATTAGCTACGAAACCCTACCACACGCATGTCTCAACACGCTCTTAACCTATGTTTTTTATTAGTCAGGTAAGCGTAATTAAAGTCAAAAGTGTCACCAAAAGTCACATTACTGATTCGAATGAAAAGAGGCCACGAGTTACGGTCGAATGAAGAATGCAGAAATGCCGATTATTGTTCGAGGCTTATTATGGTCTTAAATGAATGGTGTTGGACTTTGTTCTTGCTTTATGTGTGCCTGGTAGTGCGCAAGCTTCGCACGAACTGGGACTAAGGTAAATGGCAAAATAAGCATGCTAAGTAGAAACCTATGCTCTTTTGTGTACTTTACAAGTTTGTCTCATTTAACCTTAATTAAACCTGAAGAAGATATATAATAAAACAAATAGTAGTAGTAATTGTAGTAGTAGTAGTGTGTATTCTTGTTGCATAATTCATCATCATCATCATCTCAGCCACAAGAGGTCCACTGCTGGACATAGGCCTGGACCATAGATTTCCAAAAAGACGGCTTGGAAGCAGCTTGAATGCAGCGTCTTCCTGCCTTGTATGAAAACAGTAAAAAAATTGGAACTTCGAACACTTTTGTAGTTTGTACATGTCTTGTTGGTTAGAATTTAAATAATTATATCGAATATATTGTCAAAGTCCGTGCATAATAGCTACCCATCAATTGATATAACTAATATTCTATTTCAAATTTGTTGTATTTGATAAATGGCTACTCTGATTTGATTGGTAGGTACTTAACTGGTTTCTAACCGTTTCAATAAGTTCTATTCAATTACAGATTAAGCATCCCAACTACTGTCACAGAATCTGCGTACCTTCAAAAGAAAACCAGGTCAAGGAGAGATGGAAGAAACAGTCCCGCGCTTCACAGTAATACACAGTGCTTCACAGTAGCAGTTGGCAGTAGTTAGAAGCGGAAAGCTTTCTGTTTCTAGCTTCTGCCAGCTGTTTCACGTATCGCATTATGCCATATGCCTCTCGCGTCTCAGTTACTTTAGTTTTTTACATTAAATAGATCTACGATTGACTACTAAATTGCCTTATGACTGGCCTTGTGGCTCAGTTGGTAGTGTGTTTACGTCTACCTGCTGAACTGAAAGGTCGTGGGTTCAATCCCCACCCAGGGCAAACATTTGTGTGATGAGCATGGATGTTTGTTCTGTGTCCGGGTGTTTCTATGTATCATATGTATATATTTACAAAAAAAAAAAGTATATATGTATTCTATCAGCCATCTAGTTCCACAGTACAAGCTTTGCTTAGTTTGGGCTAGATGGTGTTGTGTGAAATGTCCACAAATATTTATTTATTTATTTATGTGGCCGAGGAAAGAGTTAATCTAGAAGATCACTCATCATCATCTCACTCTTGAAAGTTCCAAGATTGTTAGTTTTCAATGCAATATTGACAATGACATGCCTTTACATATATGAAATTTCATTGTTTATTAGGAATAATTTATAAATGTACAGCTTTTACAAAAGTACAAAAAATAAAATAAGCAGAACCATACATAGGACTGCATGTTTTGCATATGGTGTTTGTGTTTGTGTTATGGGACCGGAAATATACAATCGTTTGCCGAAAGCTATACTAGAATCAGAGAGTGTGTCTGCATTTAAGAGAAATTTATTCGATTTGCTTATAAGTATCTAAGGCATATTATACATTACAAGAATTTATAAAAGATAAACTGTAATATGAATTAAATGATTTGCATATATATCTCATATTAATTTTGTTGCAGTTATTTTTATAAAATTGACATTGCATAATGAATTTGTGACATTTTAACGTGATTATTTGACGCTAGTATTTTTTATTTTATTTTTTGTTTGTGTAGCTATGACATGAGTTTTCTTTTTCTTGTTTCCAAATTTTAAACTCACGTGATATGTATACTGTATAAAATTATTGTATATTCTCAATGAACTTTGACTGTAGATATGTATTATTAAGTAAGATCTAAATTAATGTTACACAGTTGAACAATAAATATATCTGAATCTGAAGATAGTTTTCAGGAAACAGAGAAGGTGGCAAATAATTGCATTCCTGTGCGTGCAGTACGCGTTAAGATTATACGTTCTGCTTTACCTTTTCACGTTGAGGTTGGTAGACTACATCTTCTACTACTATCTAGATGGCGGACGCGGTGGGGTCGCAGAGGAAGAGGTGTGGTGCTTACCCTGCCCTCTGCGACCGTTGTTGTAGGCGGTGGAGCCGCGTTTCTGACCCACCGCAGGGACCACGCGCATAAGGCACGTGGTGGTCTTGCGCCTTTTCTGGAGTAGTCCCCGAGGAGGAGGTTGCGACACGTCATTGTGTCTCGCGCGTCGGGACTAGGGGATGTCTCCCGGAGGAGGGTCCGGCAGCGGACAGCCGCGGCGGGTTGTGTGATAGAATCCTAAAATGAACCAACGACTCTGCTCTGAAGCGGACGAGATAAAACACCATGAAGATTAGTGGGTCCGAGTCCTACATAATCGCACTGTCTTCTCGTGGCAGTGCGGTATATGGGGGCAATTCTCCGCGTAACAAAAAAGGTAGACTATGTCTTTCCACTTGTTACATTTCTGACACTCTTCTTTCGCTTCACTACTTTCTTACATACGAAGAACTTAGGTCTCTAAAAGTGGCCTGTACATTCTCGGTTGCAGATACTTTTGACCTGATGTTTCGCCAAATCGTCTTCGATTTGCGTAAAGGTTTTAGTGAATGGTGTTGGGCTTTGTTCTTTGTAAGTATGTGCAGTCTGGTACAATTTATTTAATTTGTACATCTCATTCCATTGGTTGGCATAAGTACCTATAGAAACTGCCATTCAATACTGTGAGAGTAACCCGAGACAGTGCGTGTCTGAGACCCGACACCTTAAGAAATAATAAATGGCTTACGATTCTCATATTATGACCCAAATATTAAACTTCGTCCGCGGCTAACTTTTTTGGATACTTATTAAGTTATAATTTAATTGATTAAAGAGGTTCAAAGGAGGGTAGTGTTTTTCACGTGTATTTCCATAGGATTTCCAAACAAACTGGTTAGAAGAGGCCTTCATCCAACGTCTTCCTGATTCAGGAAGTAGCGTCAATCCTCGATGTTTTTTTCAAAATAATTCGAAGCGGTCTCTAGACTTTTTAATTTAAATTAGGCTTTAGTGCGGCGACATACAGTCTTTCTATCAAAATCATTAAGTTCGTCATTGTTGGTATATGAGTATCGGTCACCCAGGTAGGACACTATATTCGTGAATTTTGATCGTCTATATCAAACGTTTTACGTCCGTCTGTGTCTACGTCCACGTGATGGAAAGTCATTGGGTACACTGGTGAAAATAATTATACCCTTGCTTTTGGTATTGAAAGTGAATATAATTAAATCAATTGAATGTAGTTAAGTACATGTATGTTTGACCAATATTCAGTACAATGTCATGACTCGGTTAATTATGTATTGAAGTAAATGATGCGCATAATTTAACTAACTAGACCAACGCGCGCTCTGATTCAGAGAAGAATGGGAGAACGAGACAAAATTATACAATTATATCTATTTCGACAGGATTATATTTAGATGTCCTGGTAACATACTATGTACGCAAATCTTGCAAGTTAAATACCAATTTCTGATTATCTTTTGTATATGAAACTTTCCAAACGTGTCTAGTATCGTTTTTTTTATTAACCTATGCTGTCCCACTGCTGGGCAAAGGTCTCCCTCATTTTCCTCCACAAGTCACGGTCCTGCGTCATCTGCTGCCAATCTTTTTGGAATTTGACAAGATCGTCACGCCAGCGTTTCTTAGGTCTACCTGGACAGCGTCGTTCATCTGGCGTCCACTGCGTGACGGTCTGAGCCCATCTTTCTGGATGCATGCGAGCCACATGCCCCGCCCAATCCCATTTAGTATCGATTACGAAAGTATTTTTTTTTCTCCATCGAGTTGATATGTTGGAACCAAGAAGTAGATAGTAGAACTCTGCAATGGCTTTTAGTAACCCTTTGGAGGTACCTAAAGGAGTTTTTTGTTATACCATACCTGATTAGCATTGGGTAGTGTAAGCAGGGTAAATAGCACGTCGATGGGGCCGCAAAGTTCTCGAGCGGAGAAAGACAAGCGCAGCATAAGAAGTTCAGCCACAAGGTAAACAGAAATCCTTATACTAGTGATAAGAAGACGTTGGATGCGAGGCGCGTCCGTCCGGTCTTTTTGGAAATCCATAGAGGAGACCTATGTCCAGCAGTGGACTTATTGTGGCTGAGATGTCGACGATGAATTACAACTGGTAACGAGAGTCTGATGATATATCATGGAGTTGGAAAGTGGTACTTTTCAACAGTTTCTTGTAAAGTCCTCCTTTTTTAATTTGTTGGCTCATTTTATAGTACCTAATCGTTAGCACTAGTCATTGTATTAATGCTATGGTAGTAATAGTTTTTTTTTTTTTTTTTTTCATAATCTTGGATAATATTTGGTCACCAATTAGCCAATAAGTAAGCAAAAGTAAAAAAATATGCAATATTTAAATCAATGACAAAGAATTTAAAGTACATATAAATCGTTGCTCAAAGAATTATTAAGCATATCTAATAAATTATGATTATTATAGGAGGAAGAATTATTAAGCATATCTATTATAGGTGCAATAGTTTACTCAAGAAATAATTAAGCATATCTGAAATGAGCCATCTTAAAAATGAGTTTTATACATAAAACACGTCACGGAATGACTGCTTCTCAACTTTGTCGAAAGATTGCCAAGCAGATAACAATATTTTATGGATTTGGATGGAACTAGATACTTGTCATTCATATCTTGTAGGAAATTATTATTAATTAATTAGAAAAAATTGATATTATGTAGAATTATGTACTATTATGTACTGTTATATACTATTATGTACTATTATGTACTATTATGCACTATTATGTAATATTGTGTACTATTATGTACTTATGACTCCTTTAGGTATCGGTCAGGTCAAGTCAGGTCACCGCGTCACGTAAGATGCGTTGTATTTGTATTTCGATAATTTTTTTTTTGTTATAGAGACAACTTGAATCGCCGCATTGGTAGGTAAATTAGGTATTAATTGTGACAGAGTGTTATTAAACAACGGCCGCTGTCACAGCAAAAATGGACTTTTTGGAAGTCAGGTCACCAACTCAGTAACCTAAGACGCGTTGTATAACAATTTCATACAACGCGTCTTTGATCGCAAGAAACCAATTCTATGTCATTTTAGAGGAAAGTTGGGTCACCACATTAGAAAATTAAGTTACATTTACTCCATGTGCTAGAGAGTTATCAAAAACCTGATAATACACAACTACAAAAATTGTGACGTTTTTTGGTATTGAAACAAGTCAGATATAATCAGTAACGTAAGATGCGTTGTATGAATTCATAAATATTTAGTTACGGAGAAATATTGTATTGTCATACTAGTACATTAATTTCCTACTAACGTGTTTTCTTATTGGTTCAAGGCAGTTACCGCATCACTAACATAAGACGCTATAACGTATGAACTTGTGTTAGAGAGCAACATTGATCTCCTATTAAGACACGTCGTATCACCGCGTCAGTAATGTAAGTCATCTTCTACAACAATGATGTATTATACGTAGATAGGTTTTCCCCGGTTCTGCGTGCCAAGTAAGGCAATTGCCCTACTCGTCTTCTATCGTGACCGGCGTAAGGCGTGTCGTGTCTTGTGATCGGTGTCAATTTCGTCGTATAGAAAGTGCAACACCATGATATACATATAAGGTTAAGATACTAAAAGGCCATAGGTATGTGGTTTAATCCTCAAAAGTGTTGAGAACTGACATTTGCCTTTGCATCATGCTTTTACTTCATATTCAATAATTATAACCTCTCTATAGCTGAAATCTCATTGGACGCAAAGCATTTAGTTATCACTGTAAATCTTATTCAGAGTTTCAAAATGTATTCCTTTAAATAAAAGCAAATATCATGTTAAATTAAGCGTAGTTGTTTATTTCCACAAGTAAAATGATGCCACTTCGAATTTAGTGAGGCGAAGGTCTTAAAACGTGCGCTACAACGCTGCATGAACGTTCACAACCCATTCATGTATTTAATTGCTATTTAAATAAAACGCACCATGACCATGAAGCAAACGAACCTTTCTGCTATGCAACTAAAAAACTTACGAACTCTTATTAAGTAAGAGTGGCTGCTTAAAAAGTTTATTGCGAGGTTTGAACAAACAAAATAAAAAATAGTAACACATAATTGCGAATGGCGATTGAGCTTATGAAACCTGTTAATGCTTATGCAGACTTATGAACAAAGCGTTTTGTTCACTTGGTTGATAAGTCTAAGGCATCATATTTGATAGACACAGTGTTCTCGCGAACCATACCTAGTTAATTAAAAAAGATCAGGACATTTTTTAAAGCAGTAGAGTCCTGTATAACTGTCGTAGTAAAAAAAATAGGAACAAACGTCTCGATTGAACAAAATTGTAAAACAAGGACAGCAGTGCCATCATCCTCGAATAAAATATTCAATAAGATAGCAGCGCCTTCAATGCGACAATTCTATATCTTACCAGAGTATACTACTAATGCACAATACACCCCAAGATGCACAATACACCCCAAGATGCACAATACACCCCAAGATGCATAATACACCCCAAGATGCACAATACACCCCAAGCAGGACGTCAGTGCGGGACTTATAGCCCCCATCTCGAATAAGAATAAGAATCTTACCAGACTCTACTTTGCTTTATGGTTAAGATTATTTTTAGTGATCAAAATTGCATAGTTATTAGAATTGCTTAGATGTGTAAGTTTTAACATTGCACAGGTGTTCAAGTTAGAGCATTGCATAGATGTGCTATTTTGGTAGCTTTTTCTCATCTTGTCACTTAGTTGTTGTGTTAAATTCATTCATTTATTACGTAAGACTATTTTTGCCAGTTTTTGACCCCCCCCCCCCCCCACACATATAAGAAAAAATAAGAATAGGTCGACCCCCTCTCCCCTGTGTAATATTTATTACGTAAGAATCTAAGGGAAAAAAATAATACACGTTTGGTTTATTGTAATGTTTATTTTACAAAGTAACAATTTTTAGGAATGTTTATTTGTACTTTAATACACATCCGAGCGCACTTCGGCACTTGCGCGGTTGCCCGCGCTTTTTCAAAGTATACTTTTAACTTTAACTTAAAAATTTTTGAGATCTTACGTAAGAACTATCAAGACTCCCACCCCCTTGTAAGAAAAATAAGACATGGTCGACCCCCCTAAATCGTCTTACGTAATAAATGAATGGCCCCTAATACCAAATAGGATTAGCTCTATTTTGTAATAAAATGAAGTCTTCCACTAGTAAAAACAGTAAGTAATATTAAAAAAATTACAGTTAATTAAACTGTAATCGCTGAGTATGGATTTTTGGCATTTCAACGACAAATGGGTGGTAATTCGCCGAATTTCTGCTAGTTGTAGTGAAATGGGAAGGGTGGAATTAGGTCGTGAAGCTCTTGCGCACACTTTCCGAAATGAATTCTGTAGAATATAGACAGACACGCTACTTTACGGCGGTGCTCGAGACGTAGTACCTTAAAAATAATCTATTAATATAACATTTTTTTTATTATGTATTTGCAAAATTGTGCTTCACAGACTCCAGGGTCCGTGCCTTTGATAAACTAATACATTTTATTTCTATAACTAAGATTATATTTTACTAAACTAACTCGTAGCATTCAAGAGGAAGACAAAATATAACATTACAGAGAAAGTATTTCAATGATCAAGCCACAATGAGTACAAATACCTACCACCCTCGTCAATTCTTATCAAGACTGATAGCAAAAGTAGATTGGACCGCACACGATCAACGGTTGACCAAAACCATTCTCTGCTTCTCCATTATCTTTATTAAATATTTTAACGTCTACCTACTCATATTCCACCATTTTAATTATAGCTTATTGAGTCGAATTTGATAAATGCAAGCTCTCTACATGCACGAAATTTAATAAACTGTTATCGCATAACAAATAGAAGCGACAATATTATATTAATATACTTATATTCAATTTGTAAATGAATCACAAGCACTTCAGTGATAATGTTGAATTTGAAATAATGAAGTCGATATTGTATTTGCAATTAATATTGCTGATAAAACTTTATGAAAATTAGTTTGAAAATGGGATTATGCATAGATATACAGATTTAATTTCTTTTCTACGTAAAATACCAATAAAGAGTAGGAAACATATATTCCATCTCATATAATGAGAGAGAGAAAGAGATAAAAATGCTAATGTTAATGATGATATGGAAACAAAAGCCCGGAAGAACCCGCTTACAAAGAAATTATCTTCCAATCTACTCCGTTAAGAAAGTATAAGTACTATCTTTACTGATTTATTTATTCAGCCCACTCATACAAATACGTTTCCTTGATAATGTATGTCCTCTTGACATTTTAATTGTTTGAAAAATTTTGAAAGTATAAGGGGGAGCAAGATTCCTTGAATGATTAGTCGATTAGAAAGTTCATGATGGAACTATATTCCTTGCATGGTTAGTCCATGTTCTGATGATCAAGCAATGGTGATCGCTTATTGCTGAACATTGATCAATCTTGTACTTACCATAGCTTCAGGTAGTTGGATTATTCCAAGAATATTTGTCTGATACATTTCAAATTAATACAAGACAATAAAAATGTAAGTTAGTCCAAAAGGTCCCAACCTGCAGAACCAACGAATAACGTTTTGGCCTAGGGAGTTCAAGAACAAATTAAATCATAATTACAAAATTACCCTTTTCAGAACAAATAGAACTTTGCAAAAACTGTATCAAGGCTCACATATAAGTGTTATTAGCCCTGATTTAGCATTAAAATTCAGTTATTAGCATTGTAAATTTCATAAAGGTTAACAAAATTACAAAGTAGGTGTTCTTATAGACTTAGTAAACTGCGTTTACGTTTTTTTTTTTTTTTTTTTTTTATATATATATACAGAAAACAAATAAAATAAAAACTTACTCAAAAAGTCCACTGGTAGTGGGAAAAGTGGCAAGAATACTGGCAGCATTGCCACGTTGGATGGCAATGCTTACTTTTTGAGCAAAGTAGGAGCCAGCATTCTGGTCACTTAATTTGTTTGTCGTTTGCTTTTAACTTTAGTGCTTGTTTAAATATTGCTTGGGATACCTAATCAAATTTAAGTCGAATAATGAAGATGGCGATTAAATATAGTTTAATTTATTGGATATAGATAATGATTGAGATGAATTTATTAACCCCCGATTTAATTTATGATTATTTATTTATTTTGATTTTATGATTTTATTTTATTATTAACCCCCGACGCAAAAACGACGGTGTGTTATAAGTTTGACGCGTCTGTGTGTGTGTCTGTCTGTGGCATCGTAGCTCCCGAACGGATGAACCGATTTTGTTTTTTTTTGTTTGAATATGAATTAGTCGGGAGTGTTCTTAGCTATGTTACATCAAAACCGGTACAGCCGTTTTTTTTGTCGTGGGTTTTGAGTTTTCTAAACCTATACTTGTTTCCTGTTGTATGTGTCAGATGTACTTAGGGCAACTCTTAGTTTATTGATGAAATAAATAAATAAATATATAGTAATATAAATACTTGGATGATATTTTTATAGTTACTTTATATAAACCAAAGTACCGAAGCGATTTTGATAAAATTTATATGGGAGTACCTCTTAGCTATTATTACCTACCAAACAAAAAAAAACGATTCATAATTGGCGGAGTAATCAACCTCCTTCTTTTGGAAGTCGGTTAAAACACAAACAATTACTTAATAAAGGACAAACAACTTATGAGACTTGCAAAATGTAAACACACTAGACATTGTATGGTACACACATAGGTACTTTGGTACACGGTGCTATTAATATAACTAGGTATCTTTTATTAATAATCTACCTATTACATTACGGACGCCACATTGTAATTTTTACCCGACTACGCAGGAAGGTGGGTTATGTTTTTTGAGAGTATGTATGAATTGAGAATATGTAGGTATATATATTTTATATATGATCACCTACAGAACGGTTTAACCGATTTTAATGTGCGAGGTGTGGTTAGATTCGTCTTCACTCCCTGCGTGTCACAGGCGACATTTTTTTTTATAATAATAATTAAACTTTCACAAAAATAAAAAATGCGCTTTATCGTAACCTCCAACG
Source organism: Lycia hirtaria (assembly GCA_947563715.1). NCBI lineage: Eukaryota > Metazoa > Arthropoda > Insecta > Lepidoptera > Geometridae > Lycia > Lycia hirtaria. The sequence goes on from OX387386.1 coordinate 20,545,915, forward strand.
AAATATTTTTTCGTAATAAATAAGTGATTTTACCACCATTATTCTAAAGAATGCGCATTTATAGCCTTTAAAATCGACTTTGTGCATACTTTCTCACAAAAAAAAAACACTCGACGGTAAGTAGGTATATCAAGCGTAATGTAATCGTAAGTTAGACTGCAAAAACCGCTCTTCTGCAATCGGGTATTTTGTGATTCTTTTAATACAGATACTTTTTAATCCACTTCAGAATAATTAGACTATTATTAATTATTTTCCTATTACATCACGGACTCCACGTTGTAATTATATACCCTTATTATTATTAATTGACTGGCCTTGTGGCTCAGTTGGTAGTGTGTTTACGTCTACCTGCTGAACTGAAAGGTCGTGGGTTCGATCCCCACCCAGGGCAAACATTTGTGTGATGAGCATGGATGTTTGTTCTGTGTCTGGGTGTTTCTATGTATCATATGTATATATTTACAAAAAAAAAGTATTTAAGTATTCTATCAGCCATCTAGTTCCATAGTACAAGCTTTGCTTAGTTTGGGCTAGATGGTGTTGTGTGAAATGTCCACAAATATATAAAAAAAAAAAAAAAAAAAATATTAAAAATTTATATGATTGACACGTGTGGCTGAGATGATGATGATAATGACACTTAAGTAGGTACGTCGTATCTACGCTGAAGTGAAAAAGCTTAGGCTGTAGATAATGCCAAAGAATAAGACACAGATAAGCTCAAAAAACATAAAACTCCTTTCGTAGTTGGTTAAAAAAAAGATTGTCCATGTACAGAGTAGAAAACGGAAGACCGCCAAAGACGGAAACTATATTTCTATACATATCACATAAATATTGGTTTGTTAATTTGTACGTATACCTACATAATATATATACTTTGAATACACGGCTTGAAATAATAATACAAAACAATAAATTAACATATGTGACAGCCCTCGTTTGCTGTGTTTACTTGATACATTTTTCACCCGACTGCGTAAGAAGGAGGATTATGTTTATCGAGTTTAAGTGTGTTTGTATGTATGTTCTTTATGATCGCCTACAGCCTTATCGGCTGGACCGATTTTGATGTGCGAGTCGTCGTTAGATTAGTTTCAACTCCCTGAGCGTCATAAGCCTTATTTATTATTATAACAAAAACATATGGATATATGTTTTTATTGTAATAATAATACAACTCGAGCGAAAATAAAAAGTGCTTTTTCTTTTCGTATGTCCAATACCTAAACTTTTTCACAAATAACGTACACTCAACAGCATAATAAACAAATAACTTTACAAAAAATATTCTAAAAAAATACGCTGTTATAATAATCTTTTACAGCGATTTTACGCATACCTACTTTGTAAGAAAAACGTATATACTCTAAGCGTAACGAAGTCGTAAGTTTTTAACCGCTTTTCTGCAGTCGGGTGTTTTGTTTTCTTTTAATATAGATACTTGTTGTTGTTGTATAATTATGATAGCCTTGAGCTTTACCACCAAGACACTTGATGTTAAACGACGTCGGGTTTCATGATAGGGCGCGATTCACTCGCGATTTAAAGATACCCAGATTAAAATTATCGGGTAATATCCAGGAAGTGTATCCAAAATTTAACAGCACACACAATAGTAGTGGAATAAAAACGATTAGTTCGGGTTAAGTTACGACTAGGTAATTTAAAATTTGAATTTAATAAATACCATAAAAAAATAAATCGACTTTGAAACAATCCAAAAAACAGAAAAGGGGGAAAGAACAAGTGTTACATAAGCGATAAGGCCGCCTATTGAAAGATTAGCCATAGTAATATTGTCTTCTTTTAATATGTTTGTACAATGTGGTCTTTTAATACAAATACAAATCATTTATTGGTAAAATAATATTACAAGTCATATAAAAATATTGTATAAAAGATACTATTTAAAAAATTATTAATAAATAAAATTGCAATAATTGAAATGTCAAATAATTATATCAATTTACGCAATGTCAGTTGTCCGAGAGATTCCTGAATTCGTCGATGTCATAAAATACTATAAAGAGTTATCTATATAACTACATAATACCGAAAAAATAAATCAAAACTGTGACTCTGCCTAAGTAGGTTCGTACACCTACTATTTTTGTGTGGTCGGTATCTGTCTAGGACAGTGCTAGGCCCTAAGCGGTCATCTACTAACGCTTAGGGCCTAGCACTGACCTCTATAAAATAATAAAAATTGTCTCATCATGAGTAGAGGTCTCCTCTTTGGCGTGCTATTCTGTCCGGTCTTGTGCCAAAAATTGTCTAGTTGAATTTAATGTTCGTAAGTGTTTGCAAAGTTTTACCACTATTTAGTACGCCATGTTGATTGTTTTCGCCTATTTGATGTTGTAGTAAAGATATTTTCAAGTCAGTCATAATAATTACTGTGTTTAGTTTTAAACACTTCCATCCGTAGTAAGGGTGCGGTAGGAGCCTATTCGTGAGGCTACGGTCTCTGTCTGTCTTGCACTTCAGTAAAAAGGCTGTATATTTTGAACGGTAATAGATACAAGTTTCAAAATTGGCAAGATTTTAGGGTTTACTTTGATGTAAATCAACAAATGCTAAAAACTGGTCAAGTGGGTGACAAGCTTGCGTTAATAATTTTGGAAATATAGGAAATTATTGTGCGAGAACTGTGAGATTTATCTCACCTTCTTGTTGAACTAAAAAAATATGACAAGTCAACGTTTTATTGACAGTTGGTGTCATGTGACATAAACTTATAATAGATTATAGGGCGTAGTGTTAAAATCACTTTGGATGAAGAAAATAGGTCTGTACTACTTAATGAGATTTGGTAATACCTAAGTACCTACTTACTTTTAAGTTTTTTTGGCGGGAACGTCGTAGTAACGTGTTCTTGTTTTCTTTTATTTTCCATAACTTGTGTTATTTTGAACATTAATGCTATAAAAATGGTGGTGTTTTATTCATTAAGAGAATTCATTAGATTTATCTATAAATTTACTTAATGATTTCTCCTAATATTATAAAAGCGATAGTAACGCTGTCTTTGTCTTTCCGTCTCACGATTAACCGGCTGCGATTGGTCTTTAAGAAATTTGGTATAGAGATAGTTGTGAACCTGAGGACGGAAATAGTGTACTTTCCATCGTCAACATTGTAATCATCACCGTTTTGCCATCACTAGTTCACTACGCTGGTGATATTTGCGAGCTGCAGCTAATATTATATACGAAGTAGGTATAGCGAACAAAATACGACCCTATTTTTTCAACGCTCAGTTTGAAAAGCGGTTGACCGGGTCAAGTTATAAATCATCAGATCCCCTGATCGGCCAGTCTTTGTTTGTCAATTTTAAGAAAATCTTTAAGGCGAGGCTTCCCCAGAACTTTAGGTATTTTGCGCTTCCTCAGCTCGCAATTCTTGAGCGCGGTGTTCTCATGTACGTAGAACAGAAATATGTACGACGAAAGCGCGCCGCGCGCCGCGGGACGGCTGCTCGCAAGCGAAATTATTGTAAAATGAATTACCTACTCATAAAATAATGCACTAAACGTATCAAAAATGTATACCAGTAGAACGCAAAAAAAAACTACTTAATATGGTAACTTTGGTGTTGGTGACTTTAAGCAACATGGAGATATAAAAAAAAATTACATTTAAAAAAAAAAAAGCTATCCAGACTTTTTTCAGCAATCGTGTTTTTGTACCAGGAAACCCTAGCCAACAGACCAATATTTTACATACTAAAAATTTAAGCTTGAATTATTAGTACAAGTATTTTTCGTATTTAAATTTAAAAAAGCTGTTTTTGTTGCTTTTGCGGACAAGCGGGGCCTTAAGTCGGCAGTTCCATTTCCTCGTCTGATACGCTATTTCTTCATTATAATGGTACCTATGTTTAGTGATTCTTTAGTATTCGTTAATTGTATAGTTTCGTATAAAATACATCATAATATAATATTACAAGCCAAAGTTTAGACCAAAAATTTTGCAATTCAAGTTAATGAGAATGTGTAAATTTAAATTTTATTAATAGGTAATTGTAGGTAAGTCAAATAGTTTATTTTGTACCTAGTAAGTGAAAGTAACTTTTTAATTAGTGATTCATGATCAAGGAGGTCAATTAAAAACAGTGTCAGAAAAAAGTAGCTGCACCGAACAAGGAGATCGAACCAAAAAAGTCGGCCTATTAGAATTGTTAAAGAATGACGGGCGGCAGTGTTCAAAAACTGAGTTTTTCGTTTTCATATCACGTCTTGTGAGATTAGCAGTTTCACATACGTACTAAATAACAAATATTTATATGTAGTAAATATAGGTATGGTTTCATAGTTAAATCTGAATTAAGACTGAAGGGCTAGGATTAGAACCTCTAATTTAGAGGTTTTAGAATGTAGTATGATTTCTATTTATTAAAACTACATTATTATATTATTAAGATTTTGTTTTGCCTCTACTTTTTCTGTCATGAATATATGTTTTAAATGAAGAAAGAAAGTAGATAAGCAAGTTCACGATATTACTGAAGCTATACATAATTTATTTGAGATTACTTGTATTGTTTTTTATTTATGTCCCATACATACATATTTATGATTTCTAATACTAACAATATTCATTACTATGGTTGATCTCTTTTTGTAATATAATATAAAGAAAATAAACTTATTTCAATAAAAATATATATAAAATACGCATTACGTAACGTATGTAAAGCGTAATTAATGTTAATGTAATAATAATAAGTATCCGTACCGGTTTTTTTAGTATGTTAAAGTTACCGGTAAGTTATTTGATAAATATGTAGATTGTAGAATTCAATTACTCTCCACTATGTCAAATTTTATTAAAATACTTATATTATCAGTTTGGTCATCATATTTTATACTTAAATGTATTTACATTGTAATTGACAATATAGTAAAATGTATTATTTAATCGTGTTGATGTATCGGTATATGAGTTGACTTTGTATGTATATAGGTACCTAAGTACCTAAAAGTAATGTGGCATGAACACGAGTTCATTCTAAATTAAGTCACATTGTACCTACTTCATTTCTATTACCTACGTCTAACTATAATCGATTATTTCAAGTTAATTGTTACATTTGTTATAAACGGTAAGAAATTTGTTTTATTGTGTCTTTTGTAATGTTTCTATTCCCTTCCATACAGTCAAAACGCTGCTATGTTGTGCGTGATAGTTTAAAATGCAGTTAACTACATGACTTAACAATGATATATATATATACCAAGTTTTTTTTTTGTTGATAGGTATTTAGTATTAGTAAATGTAGTTTTTTTTTTTAGTAGTTTTGAAGTTGAGATGTTATTGTTAATGTTTAAAACTCAAAGAACAACATACTTTGTAAACATACCACATTGGATGATTTCCTTTCATAATCTATGGTAGAGACTGTTCTGTCAAAGATTATGAAAGCTCGCTAGGCCAATCAAGTTGAACAAAGTTTCAACTTCTTGGTCGGACTTACCTGGTTCGGGGGGGATCCTCTGAAGGCGAACTGCGACGTCATTTTTCACAGCCAACTTGGTAGAAACTTTAGTAAACACAGTTCTGGATGTCCGAGTCACTGTCCTCACACACTTCACAGTTGCATGATGCGTCGTAGAGACGGGCACGGCGGAACCCTCGCCTCGGGCGGACGGGTCGGCGACTCGGCAGCGAGCGGCGAGCGCTGCACTCGCGTCGGCGGCTAGCCGCGCTGCTGCGAATATCGATTGCGGTGCAGAGTCGGTGGCACGGAGCGAGCCGCGGTGCAGCGGGCGCGTGGTCGCGCGCGCGGCGGCAGTGGGTAATGCGGTAGCTGCCCGCCAGGTGATAGTAATTGGCGCCGCCGTCTCGCTCGCGCGTCGTCCGTCCCTCTCAACGCGCACACGCACACTCGCCGCTGTGTGCGTGTTGTGCTCACCGCTCCTTCTTTTCACGCTCGCGTCGCCGTTTGACCCCGCGCTGCCGTCGTCGCTCTCGATTTTTGCGGTGCGGTGGGTGGCACCCGTGGCAGAGGCGGCCCGCCGCGGTGGGGGCGCCCGACGGGTGGGGGTAGATGCACTCCTTTCTTTTTTAAAGCTTCTCTTTCTTTTCTCGTATTTTTTATGTTAGTATTGGTATGAAGCGGTCTCTTTTATTTTATTTTATAGGTACATATACCTATATTTTTGTGATAATTAACAGTGACTATGCGCACGACGAGCGAGTTTGCCGAAGCGTCGACTTAATGATAGCTTTGCATTTCATTAGAGGTAACCGCGACATTTGTAATTTTTATTTAGTAAACATTTTGAAATGTCTGTTACGGGTTTTCTCGGAGTTAACGTTTGTGTAGTCGCCAGCTTATATTATAGGGCGGGTATAGAAGCCGTGGATACGTGTTAGCGGTGACAGTATTAAACGGTCTTTTGAATGTGTTCCTACTGACTACCGCGTAAGTAGTACAAGCCAGACTATTAAGTACCTACTTATGTGCACTCCGCTTGGAGCTTCAATTAACATTCTAGAATTAAACAATGTAACTGTACATAATTACTTATTACGATTGGATTAAGTATGCTAACAACGGCTATAAGTTAACTTTATTTGCATACCTGGCTATTTTTACTATTTTTATTGCCAAATTACTTCATAGGTAGTTTTTATTCAATGTCAAGTGTAAGAAAAACTGATTTACTAGCTCTGTCGAAGTTTTATGTCGTTAGGTCATCTTTTAAAATTATTGAGCTGATAACCTTTAAGTGTGTTCCATATAATTTTATTGTCTAGCAAAGTACAGCTAATTAAAAGATAACGATTATTGTCTCCGAGTGTTTATTGAGATATGATTAAAGTCTCAATAAACAAAAAAGTAGAGAATAATTATGTATAAGTACCGATTTAAGATGTTTAACGGTGTTAAACTACGACAACAATACTACAATGTATCGAAATAAGAAGCGCAACGTCCTCCATCGATCTGTTCCCCTCTTCTTTCTTATCGCGCGAATATTTCACACTGAACGCATACCGACCGAAAAAACTCACACAGATATAAAATATTCAAACGGTATAACATAAAATAAATTATCTTAGGTGAGTGTGATTGTGTGCGTGGCCCCCTCCCCTGGGCGGGACGGCGGCGAGCGACCAATTACGCGAAGCGGCGCGCGACGCAGAACTCAAGGAAGGCACTCATCGCAGCGCCGCCGCTGGCAGCGCACGCTCTCCGCTCCGCTGTCCGCTGTCAATAATACCTCACCTTAACCACACGGATTAATAACGCAAACATCAAGCCGTACCTTCCCATTTGTTTTAACACACATTTATGTATGAAACTTGATCGTTGTTATATAATTTTTAATTATTTTTGTCTTAAAAATCATCGTTCATATTATGATGGTATCTCTGATGACAGCTTCTATTTTATGGTCTATTTTTGTATGTCAAAGTAACTTTTAGAAAACATCAAGGCCCCCAAATTACTCAGAAAGAAAAGAACAAACGACTATTTAATGAGTAAAAGAGAAGTATTAGTTTGCTAAGGAACCGAGACAACTACTTATACAGCTCAAAGTTTGGTAACTGTTGATGTATGACTAGTACCAACTGGAGTCTGGAAACTCTTTGTATGTTGGCTCGCAAGCTGTTGTTCAATACTTTAAAACCCCGGCCTAGTCGAGCCACGCTCTATCTCGCAATGACAAGTCACCAGTCTCGAGCAATATTTGGCAAGAAATCTTTTTTATTCGAAAATCGGGCTTATTTTCCAATCGATCGTCAACTTAACAGTTAAGCCTGATACCCATTACCGGTCCAGTAGAGTGGCATAGTAGACTAGCGAGCGGGAACTAATCTGGTCGGAACAGTCGAGTAGGCGGCTGCAGGCCTAAGGCTCCCTTCACATCAGATCGAATGCAGCGCAACAGCCACGTGAGAGGAGCCTTATAATATAAGGGCCCCTTTACATTAGGTCGCAAGCAGTGCGGCTGCCGCACTGCAGTTCGCTATAACAATCGGCTGTCACGCTGTTTGCGACCTGATGTGAAGAGAGCCTACGAATGCGCGCCGCGACAAAAAAACAATCTAAGTACTCTTTTTATCGTGCGAGAACGTGACAATGATATCTCCGGAGTTATATAAGTCTATCTCTTTTTCGTGTAGAGAAAATGCTGTCGCGGTAATACGCATGTTAGGGCCGCTGATCGGCCGTATAGGATGTTAGTACTTACCCACTCGCTAGTCTACTCAACTAGACCGCTCTACTCCATCGGTAATGGGCATCGGGCTTAAACTGTCGCTTAACACCAGCTGAGTTGACGGTCAATTTGAAAATAAGAACAAGACACACGCAATAACGCATCATAAGGACAGACGCAAGAAAATTTTGCCTGAATCAGGCAAAATTTTCTTGCGTCTGTCCCGGTGAATGAGTGAAGGGAACAAGGTCTCTGCATCAGATGCAGAGATCTTGTTCGTTTCACTCATTCAGTTATTATTTTCAATTATTTTGTCAGCTCAAGGAACTGACTATCCAAAAATAGTTTAGGGCACATCAGACATAAATCAAACTTATTAACTAATACCTAAACTTTATTAATAAACCACTTTAATGTGAATCAAGATGCATCAGACTTGGGACTGCATAAATAAATTAGCATTCTATTGCTATTGATCTTAATATCGCAATGTCAATATGTGTGAAGAGCATAGATAGACTGATCATTAAGCCCTTCAATCCTTGAACTAATAACAGGAAAAAATAGCTCGCAATTAAAGGAAAATATCGCAGTGTTGTCGCAGTTTGACTGGCCTCACAGCTCAGTTGGTAGTATATCTGTCTGATATGCTACAGGTCGTGGGTTCGATTCTCACCCAGGACAAACATGTTTGTTCTGTATTTGGGTGTTTCTAATAAGTAATATCTGATTTAAATTAACGTTCTATTACTGTAGTATTGCTTTCAACTGTATGTATTAGGTACATCTGAGAATAAAATGTCTTATGAAAGTATACCTAGTCTTATTATAAGTAAACGATGGGTTGGAGTTGGAAAAAAATCCTTCTGTTTTTACATGTATAGACTTTCACTTCTATTTATCAGTCTTTTGCAAATTTTAATACTGCATTTTGTGGCGGTTTACTGAACACACCTACCTACCTGACAAATGTTGTTTATACAAATGCTAATAGTCTCTGAGTAAAATTTCTGTGACATACAAACAGACAGATAGATAGAGAGAGAGAGAGAGAGAGAGAGAGAGAGAGAGAGAGAGAGAGAGAGAGAGATGGACATGGTAAATTTATAAGAGTTCATCACTACTACGGAACTTTAAAAAGTGGTACTTAATGCAACAAATACAATCAATATGTAGGCGCATACGCACACGCACTCGCGGTTCATTTACACGTCGTCGCTCCTTGCTCTAGCAGCTGTCCCAAGTAGGATAGGTTCTGGATGGTTATGCTCATCTCTTGTAGAGATGCAAAGTTGGTTCGCGACCTTTTATCTTGCTTTTTCTGCAAATAAGAGAGTGATACAAAACATAAAGCGACTGTTAATAATATGACAATTTAAAGTAGGCTCATTTGAACTTTTGTCTCACGCTCTCAATAGCAGAAAAATCAAGATAAAAACTTTGCGTCGCTATAAGAGATGAGCGTAACCCCCCCTAGTCCCTGCAGCGTGTAACACGAGTGAACATTGCACGCTCCACGGGGAGCGCTTCGCTCGGTGTCACCACACGGTGTCGGCGCGAATAAAGAGCGGAACACACTGTTGCAGATGCGCTGAGTACAGTTAGAGTGCGAACTTCACGATCCTAGGGGGATAATTCATAGGCGTAACCAGGTTTCAGCCTAATATCGGCGAAAAAAATGATAAAAGTTGCTACGCCAACGAAGTAACTATTGAGACTATTGAATAGCCAAGGAAGAACTTTAATAAAAACATAGGTAACTATAACCCTTCTCATACTGAGAAGGCCCGCGCCCAGCAGTGGGACAGTTTGTACAAACAGGGCTGATAAAAAATAAAAAAAACTATAGCCAGCGGACGGTTAGGACGTTACTAACGATAGTACCTAATAAATTTTACAAAAGGGCCTTGATTAATTTCGAGAGAATTATAGGTGGAGCAGGACGGCAATATTAAAGAAAAAAAACGATAAGTAGTACTTATCTCATTTTCGGAGGTGGGCGATGTTACCCGCGACACAGTTTTTTCCCAAACTACTGCGGGTAGCATCATGCCTTTATTGTTTTTAAAACATTATGTTACAGTTACAAATAAAGAATATTTCATTTCATTTCATTTCATTTGTCAAATGTCAGATTATGTTATGTAGTTTAGAAGTTAAACGGGAACATATCATCTCCTTTTTGCCTCGCCGTAGTCAGCTAAGAAATATCAGTGTATAGTCACCAGAATGACTGATAAACCGAAATGAGACGCATCGGCATCTTAAAGACACAAGCGTAAAAAAGGAAAGCGATCTATTTGTTTTTCCCAAATGAGTTTCTGACGTTGCTCATCTCATACATATAGAGTTCGTGGAAGGCAGGCGTTATTAGCACATCGCACCTATATCGGCACAAAGACATCCCATTTAAATATCACTAAAAGCGTCATCTACATACGTCCTATTGAGCAAATCCTAAAAGTGATTCAAACGGAGACCGTATTCGATTGAAGTAGATTACAAATAATGAATGAAATTGCATGCGAAATGAGACCGAGGGTCCGTGGGTGTAGGTGCGGTTGTTTGCGCGAGGTGGCAGCGAGGGTACTACCGGCAAATACTTGGTACTTGCCTGTATATACAGGGTGATGCCAACCAAAATAAAACACGCGCGCGACGCATCGATTTTTTTGATCTGCGGCGCTCCGTACGCATGCTTTCCTTCCATATCAGATTATTTAGACAGCAGTGGGAGAGAAAAGCGTATGGATTGACCAACTTTCGTGGAAGATGCCCTTGTCAAACCTTACATGATAAGTATTACCGGTTGTTGAATTGTGTCAAGTTTTCTAAAAATTAGATATAGTTTAAAAAAAACTATTTAAAAAACGAAGAAACATTTTATGGGACCACCTCTGACATATTATCTACCCACCAAACAAAAAAAAACATCAAAAACAATTTATATAATTGGCGGAGTAATCGCTGAACAAACATACAAAAATAAAAATAAAACAACATATTACAGACGAATTGAAAACTTTCTTTTTGGAAATCGGTTAAAATTTTGTCAAATTAAACTTCAAATCTCTGATTTTTGTATTTTCTATTACGTAATACACAATGTATATTGTTTTTTGTTCTACTGAAATAATATCGAAATATTTTAATTACTATGAGTACCAGTAAACTTTTATCAAAATGTAAGCAAAGATTTCTTGAAAAAGTACGCATAGAGCCCCAGTATAATTAATTTAAATCCGCAGTCTTTGTTTTTTTTTTAATGTTCAATGCTAGGTTTGTATTATTATTATGATTTTGTGCCACTGTTGTATTAAAATATAAGATCTATACTAACTTATATTCATGCAAATGAATGTTTTATTTAAGCTATTGCATAGCTTCTATCGCGGGCCTTGAGCGTGGAGACCGAATCCAGAAATTCCGTAACGAAAATAACCTAACGCAGTAACGCCGATACAACCAATGCCACCTAGAGGCGATTTGCAGAACTAAAGACAAGCGTGATATTTCAAAAAGTCATTAAAAGTTCTGCTATTCATCGATAGATGGTAAAACTAAAAACTAAAAAGTATCACCGCTGTGCACGGTGAGTGTTAGGAATACTGCATAAATAAAATAAATAAATAATTATAATTACATAAGTTGATAAAAAATGCTATGCAATAGCTTTACCGCGGCAGTCTCCGAGTGCCACACGTCTTTTTTTTTATAGAAGATAGATCTACGATTATTATTACAAAAATTGTTGTCCATGACATAACACTTGTATGATTTATTTCAATGAGGAAATTCAACTATAATTTACACATAAAAACGACCAAGCTATAGATAGGCTATAGGATTTAATTTGAAAACATTCATACACACTTTCCCACATACATACAGCCGAACAACATTATCCATATTACGAAAACGAAACGAACGTTACGTTACGTTACGAAACGCTTTAGCTCCACTTTCATTGTACGTACCGCCAAACTGTGAAAATGCGCTTCCTGAGTGGGTATTTCCGACTGGATATAATCTAGGTGTCTTCAAATCGCGAGTAAATAGGTTTCTTCTAGGCAAGCGCGCACCATTGTAGACCATAACTGTCGCTTAACACCAGGTGAGTTGACGGTCAAGCGCAAGCCTATTTTCAAATAAAAAAATCCATTCTAGCGCAGTCAGGTAAAAATGCATTTAAAGCCACCCTACAAAGAAAAGCTCTAGTGGTCTTTTAAGCCCGCGTGTTGAATTGGCCATGAGCTGAATTGACCAAGCCTAAGATCGAATCATCCTGTAGATTCTCTCCGCAAATATGTGGAGATGAGCCTTCGCATGGATATATTAATCGGCTTTTGATCTCACTAGTGGATGGAGGCAATCTATGTCCAACAGTGACGACATTGCCGTCGCGCTGTTATTAAAGTTCAAGTATCAGCAGCCGTATCAACTTTTATAGCGATGCAAAGTTCGCTCAGCGCTCATTTTTATCTTGCCTTTTCTGCAAATAATCCCTTCAACTTTTGTGTCACTCTCTTAAGAGAGCTTATAAATTATTATAAATATCACAATTTAATGTAGGCTCATTTGAACTTGTGCTCATACTTTAATTACAGAATAAGCAAGACAAAAACGGGCGCTGAGCGAACTTTGCATCGCTATAAGAGATGAGAGTAACCCCGCTGGTTTAACTGTGGATACTGTGCGAAGGTTAAGTAACTCTGCCCAGAAGATAGTAATGTTTCTAAGATTTAATGTAAATACGTAAATGTAAGTAGGTATACAGAAGAAAATAATTTCACCCTGCTTACTAATCAATTTTATTCTATTTAACCGAGTTAAAATAGGAGGTTATCAATTCAATATGTAAGTACATATTATGTAGTATTGTTAGAATTGCACAATATTCGCCTTGGTTGGTCTATGTGGGCTTCTGAACACGTGAGTCGATTTTATAAGTCTATGTTCTAATCCTAGTTGAACTATTAATAGGTTTTCAATAATAATAGCAGCAAACATGATACCAACTTGTTTCATCTGTTCATGTTATAATATTGTACTATGGAAATACCGAATGCTTTTTTTTATTAGTGGCTCGACATTGGCGATACATTAATGGCCACACCTGTGTATACCCTTCCTTGCAAACGTTGGCAATTAAATTCCATAAAAGTCAAGCGCTGAAATAAAATGGGAATAAATTGTATCCATATACGAACGATTTGGTATGCAATTCACATTTATGTTTGGCGAATAGAAATCAATAAAATCCAATAATCTGAAACAGCTTTTTGTATAGGTATTTATCTATATTAAACTACAATCTAACAGTTGTTAAAACAAATAAGGAGTCAAATAAAATAGTTATGGTGTTAGTATACTCTATATGTGTATATTTAAATTTTTTATTTATTTATTTATTCTCCAAATTACATCACGATTTATGACACAGTTCTGTCAAACTGCATAGCAGTTTGTAGGCAGATATTACGGGTACTTCGGCTTTTCGCACCGCAAGTGGTTCGAACCGCGGTCCGAATCACCAAAGAGCTCTTTTTGAATAGGTCCTTTCGCACCGCGGTGCGAATCAACCAATATCATTTTGGAATAGGTCGATTCGGACCGCAGTGAGGAAACACAGTTCTCTTTTTGGGTGAGTGGGTAAATTCGAGCAGAGAAGATTGTGTAGTTTGATTACTTACATAAGTAATACCTTACAGTACAACCAGGCACAAAATAACAGGAAAAACAAAATAATTAAATTACACGCTCATAGTCATTGTTGATTGCCGCCAACTTCAAACGGTGAAGGAAAACATAGAGAGTCTGCCAACCCGCACTTGGCCAGCGTAGACTATGGCCTTACCCTTCTCACAATAAGAAGATGGTCCGCGCCCAGCAGTGCGACAGTTTGAACATGTTAGTTCAAACTGTCAACAGGGCTGAGAAAGAAAAAAAATACACTCTCAATGACAGTAACCATTATTCTTTCGTTTGTAGGTGATTGTTTTTTTTACAGATTAGAAAACTACTAAGTAGATAGTAATAAAAAGATGTAGGTACATACGTATTAATATACTCTGGTATTTTATCTAGCAACAATCTTTTTAATGCTACCATAAACCTACGTTTGTTTCTAAATTGTGTTTCGTATCCTTCCGGTAATTCATTGCATAACCTAGGTAGGTACATAAGTAACATAATTGTGTATGTTGCACTATGACGCCTAAAGTCTGTACTTAGTCGTCTAGTTTTGACGATTAAAGTGTCCATCCACTTGTTATCACACTCGTTGCTTTTGTATTGTGTCTAAGAAATAAAAATATAATAAATCCGGGTAACGCGGGCCTCAGCATAAACGACTGGGTGTTATAAGTTTGACGTGTCTGTGGCATCGTAGCTCCCGAAAGGATAACCGATTTTGATTTTGTTTTTTTTTTGCTTGAAAGGTAAATTAGTCGGGAGTGTTCTTAGCTATGTTTCATCAAAATCGGTTCAGCCGATTTTTTTGTCGGGGGTTTTTATATAATCGTTTAAATATTAAATAGTGAGTCATACCTTATCCCGCCTTCAACAGACGTCACAAAAAATGTATGCCTACCCTCAATTCACAACAAAATTGTTTATTGACGTTGTCTGTCGTGCACGCTAGATGGCGGTGTACTGTATTAAAACACGATATCGAGATGTTCGGCGAGTTGCTCGTCAGGTCACGATAGAACTTCATTTACTACGATATTTATTACATAGTAACATATTTATGTTAGACCTGGGGACACCTGAGTGGACCCCGGCTAAGTCAAGCAGCAAGGCCACGCCGTACCATCCTTGTCTCGAAGCCATGAAGTTCACTTTGTTGATAAAGCTAGAAGTCTGTAATTTCCGAGACAGAGTATTACTAGACTAGTCTAGATTTACTAGAGTAGAGACAGTACATTTATAAATTTAATTCAATTGTACTCATAATTGTTGGTTTAGGAATTCAAATCAAATTTCTTTGATTTTGTCACTTACACCGATCATCAAAATTCTAAGGTACTTCAAGCCAGTTTAAGCAGACATACGAGTACGAGCATGAAATTTTGAAAACAATTAGTCTTTGGCCTATCAAGCAAGAGAAATTAATAAATAAATTTCAGTCCCTCGAGTTATATTAACTGCATAAATAACTTGTAATTTCATACATTTATATAGGATTACAAAGTTAATTTTGTGGTTCATGTGAGTTTTCATTGCTTAAACCGCAAACTGCAGCTTAAGCCGATTGATAGGTAGCTATTTAGGTGAATATAGAGTGTAGGAAGGCGTTTTCAAAAAGATTAAACATTACTTCCTACCGGAACAGTTGCTTTGTACATTCATCTATTTCTATCAAGTCCGATTATGCATGTGTAATAAGAGTACTGTTGCTACTTTTACAATGCAGGCAATCAACTGAATGATTTGAAATGGAGTCCGTTGATTGGCGAGCTAAGATGCTAACAAGCGATAATAAACTAGTTGCCGAGAAGCTACTTAGCCTCGAGCATCGACGTTAAGTAGCATGTCTGCGACTAAGTATATTCTATCTGTTTGGATTGGATCCGTTTCGTCGAATGTGCGCAAGAGTTTCACGACCTTATTCCACCCACTCCACTACAGGAGAAGCAGAAAGTCAGCACACTACCGTTCATTTCGCATTGAAATGTCTAAAATCTATAAAGAACGATTTCAGTCCACATTCTTGATGCGTACTGTACAGAAGTAGAATTCTTTGTCCCCTACTGTGTTTCCTAACACTCTTGAAATTTTCAAGACTAGAGTATATAGACATCTTAAAGATGCACACGTGCTCCATCCTTAGCCACGCTGTTGTCTTGAGGTCGGTTTCTGTATAGGACTTAGTTACAGTTTAGGACATGGCACCGACCTCAAAAATATAGTTGGGGTACGTACCTACTTAGGTAAACACTGGGTTAACGTACACGTGGCTGGTACAAAACTGGGTTTGTCGGTATTAAAAATATCAGTTATTATTTACTATTATTTCAGTTTTGAAGTCGATTTAATTTTATAAAATTATATTTTTATTTACTCGTTTTAATGGTATTTATTAGTTTTGCGTGAAACTAAACGTTTGATTCATCGAACTTCATTGGCCAAGTTCGTTTAACTTTTAAACACACTTCACTATTACTGTAACACCTAATTTTTAGGATAAAAAGTATGTCAGCCTCTTTTACATTGTATGAGTACAATGAAAAAGGATCTTGTTTTTGTAAAATAAAAATATATTTTTTGTAATACGACTTCTACTTTCTGCGTAATACGTGGACAAACATACAAATATACAAACATATATACACTTATGAAATTTGGCACACATTTTTAGAAGCTCGTCGTATTGAATAATACATACAGAAACTGTGCAGTTCTGACATTATTACATACATACAAATCGAATTGATAACCTCCTTTTTTTCAAGTCGGTTAAAAATAAGTTTGCAAAGTATAGTTGAGTATCATTTTTCCAAGTTCAACCTACATAGCTTGTTTTTTTATTTGCCCGATCGAATCAGAGGTGTGTTTTGGCAGAAAGAGAGGACAAGTTACAAAAGAAGTTTAAGACAAAAGAGCAGCGAAAACCAGAAATGAATCCGGGCGGGCGGAGAGCGCCGCCGCGCGCCGCCCGCCTCGCGGCCGAGGGCGCGGGACCAACGCGATAACTAATATCCGAGACCTAGGAACTGTTAGAACAGATCGGTGCACGTTCCAGCAACCGCAGAGTTAGGATGTCAAGGTAACGTATCATCATCATCGTCAGCCTATTTTAGTACTATGTTATTACTCTGTTATTACTCTGTTATTACTATGTTATTACTCTGTTATTACTCTGTTATTACTCTGTTATTACTCTGTTATTACTCTGTTATTACTCTGTTATTACTCTGTTATTACTCTGTTATTACTCTGCTATTACTCTGCTATTACTCTGCTATTACTCTGTTATTACTCTGTTATTACTCTGTTATTACTCTGTTATTACTCTGTTATTACTAGTAGTAGTTAGTTTGTTAGTGTAGTTTGTTAGTTGCGAACATTAAAATATTTGACAAATATAGCCGTTTTAGGGTTTATTTTTATTGCGTTAACTTAAAAGATCATTTTTTAACAGTTACAAGGAACTATAAACATATATTTTTTATACTTTTTTTTATTATACATAGATCTACGATTGACCACCAACTCGCCTGATGGTAACCGAATGTGTGGCCGAGAATTTAGTTTGTCGATCTGAATAAAAACAAAATGATTAATAATTTCACCGTAATATCACCATTTTCAGACCATCCGGCGTCCCTGAGAAAACGAGTCTAAACAGATGGACAGACAAGGGCTCCATTTTTCTCTTTTAAACTATGGAACTCTAGTAAGAAATACATATAGTGCAGGCGCCACGAGTTACCTCTTTTTAGTCGCTTAAAATTTTCTCTACTTTTTTAGAGTGAAAAAGAGTTAGACTAAGCGATTTGTATAATCTTGTCCGCTTTCCCACACCAAAAAGGGTAGAGATCACAGTGCGAATCATAGACACGCAGGTCTAATAGATACATAAGTCTATAGTTTGCCGCTCTAGCCATGTACTGTTTGTGGATACGGTGGCACGAGTTAACAGAGAGGAAGGATGGTCATTTAGTGGAAGGTAGACCGCCCCCCCCCCCTACTCCCCCCACCCCGTCCGCGTCTGCACAGTCTGATTAAACGGTGCGCTGTCTCAGATCTTGTTTGTTCTATTCCCATCGATGCTTCTCTTTAAAACGTTCTTGGCTTACGTGCTTCGGATTCTTTTAACTTGCTGGGATGATTGCGATAGGGACCACTACCTACCGTCATAGAGTAGGTACAATTATCTATTTTATTTTTGATGTGAAATATCAATATGAGCGTTACGACAGTAAAATCAATTCGTATGCCGTGACGGAGAATGGTATGACGCTCTTTCACGCCTTCACGCCTCGTTATCGATATATCGTTTGTGCGTACACGTGTAGTATTACTTCTATACTGCTACGCGTGACTTGTATGCTGCGTAAACTTATGTATTAAAACTTAAGATCCTAAATAAAAAGTACGGGTCACTCACGTCTATTTTGAGTCGAAAAATCCGACTATAGTTTCAACCGCATTCGGCGGTCTTTTTCAAAGGAACAGCGCAAACGTCACTCTCGGTCGGTGACGCCGGACTTGCGAGGCGCGTACAAAACAGACGTGAGTGACTCGTAGTTTTTATTTAAAATGTGTGAAAACCACACTCGTACTGTGTCGTGTGTTGTACTGTGAATGTGGTTTACTTTTGAGTAGTCTCGTACTGTGAATGGGTGTAACTAAGTACTGAGTAGTGCCGTACTGTTAACCTGTGTAACTTCTGAGTTGTGTCGTACTGTGAAGCGGTGTAACTACTAAGTAGTGTCGTACCGGAATTATAATGACTAACTTAAAAAACAATAGCACTTAAGAGACTACATAAAATCCATCTAGCTGAATCGATTAAAGTTGAGTTAAAAGTGGGTGTTAATTAATTGCACTTCTATAATGATAGAATTGTTAATTAGAAAACTATGTTTTCAATTATTACTACCGACTATATGATGGGAAGTGGGCGCCCGTTTAGAAGGCTAGAAAAGAGTATATACGGCAAAAAATCGTGTCTGTTGTATGGGAGCCCCCTTAAATATTATTTTTAAAGTGAATAATATACTCAATATTCTATGATTAATTCAAGCGTTCAAGTAGACGCTGTTGCCGTCATCAATATAGAGCAAAAACGAGCAAAAAGCCCCGTTAAATATTTATTTAATTCTGTTTTTAGTATTTGTTGTTATTGCGGCAACAGAAGTACATCATCTGTGAAAATTTCAACTGTCTAACTACGAGTATCACGGTTCACGAGATACCAGTCTGGTGACCGACGGACAGACAGACAGCGGAGTATTAGTAATAGGGTCCCGTTTTACTCTTTGGGTACGGAACCCTAAAAATTATTATCGCAACATCAAATCATATCTAAACTCTTGGTCTTGGTTTCTTAAACGTTGGTCTTCTCAAGGTCAGAGTGAATAGGTATCTTCTAAGTCTGCGTGCTTCATCTGCGACCACATCGTCGCTTTCCAACTGGCGAGTTGGTGGTCAAACACGGACTTATACGTGTTAACAAAAAACTGAGCAACAAGAAATATGATACTGTATGCATATTTATATTTTGAATTTATTATTCCAATAGTAAATTCATGTTTCTGGCATTTGTTTTTAGCAGATTCACGTATAATGCCATATCCTCAGTAAAATGACACATACGCGAAATGGCACATACGTATAACGAAACATACTATTGGTTGCATTTTATTGCTAAAGTGAATAGATTTCTTCTGGATCGACATGCTCTCGCTTCCGCTACATGATCGGTTACCATTTGACCCTAGATCTATTTCATATAAAAGTGAGACATAATATATATTTTTTTAAACTGTTCTTTTTATTTAATTTTTAGCTCCATAGACAATTTTGCCAATTTTGGTAAATATTGCATAACTTTATTTATTTTTAATTATTATTATTATGTTATGTGATTCTAATATTATTATTATTAGTATGTGATTTCTATTATCTCGAAAAAAAATTATTGCTAAATACATACATTGTTACGGGAAGACAAGATTTTTCTTTTTTTTAACTTAGGTACCTAACTTATTACTACGTAAATTGTGTGAATTGTCCATGAGCAGACCATAAACTGTACTTTGAAACATAGAACAACTTAATTTAAAATTTTATAACATAAATATGCACTACAAATCCTCGCAATAAGCCTTTTTATTGTTTATATCACACGGCCAACATAAGGCTATGTTGGCCGTGGCAAAACTTATTTTTTCATTTTCAATTTGAAATGCCGCTTTCTTTTAAATTAGTCAATTTATCATTTGGCATTCTTTGGTAGTATTGTAGAAATGTAGATTGACACAATACAAAAAAATTATGACTAGATTTGTCCGTGTAAATATTTTTCGATCTAGAAAGAAAGAAGACGATTTTAGAAAGAAAAAAAATAATTGTTTTCTTTAAAAATCTGGGAACTATATCGAGTTTTCAGATTTTACTAAAAAGATATAAACAACTTATTGCCATCACAATCAAATCGACCCACATTTCTATTCGCCCGTTTCAGTATTTAAGTCGCTCAAATTTATTTTGGAAACTCTGGGTCCGTGGTCGTCCGACACAAAAATGTTTTATGAAGATTTTTTTGTTTCACCTTATTAGTGATCACCTTCTGTTCTTTTCTGTTCGATCGAGTTGTCAGATCTTAAAAGTAAAAAAAAAAAAAACTTATAAGCAAAAGAAACAAAAAAAACTTACAAGCAAAAAGAAGTATTTTTTTCTTTTAAGTCTGCATAAGCGTCGATTGTACCACACCTGTTTGTAATGCATCGAGGGCAGTGTGCGACCCCGGGATGCGTGGACCAGGGTTATTGCGTAACCAGCCGAAATGCGTTCTGCAAATCATTGCTGCAACAATGAACACATTGTTTTTCATTTGTAAATCGTGACTTTTCGACCTCACATGTAAAGATAATAAATAAAAATCAATGTATTTTTTTCGAGCCAATTTTTCCTCACAACTTTGCATGCAATATTGAAATTAAGAGAAACTATATTAAAAGAAAAATAAAATACCCGACTGCAGAAGAGAGATTTTTGTCATTTAACTTTTCTCTTAGATATGTGATTTTTAGGATTTCGTACCTCAAAAGGATAAAACGGAACCCTTATAAGATCACTTTGTTGTACGTCTGTCCGTCTGTCTGTCTGTCTGTCCGTCCGTCCGGGTGTCAAGACCTTTATCTCGGGAACGCGTGAAGGTATCGAAATTAAAACCATATATGGAGATCCATAGTCTCTTACTGCAGAATAAAATAAAATTTCTCAGTTTTCGTAAAAAAAGTTACAGCCGAATATGTCGTAGGTAAATACGCACATTTCGACACTCACAGGGGAATCAAACCTATGGGGTACTTCCCGTTGACCTAGAACTATGAAATTTGGCAAGAAACATTGTGTTAGAGTACCTACACATATAGGAAAAAAATCTGAAAACTGGTCATTTTTTATTTAATCGTGTCTTTATGCAAGGAATGAGGGCCCAAATATTAAAGTTAGGTAATTAACCGTATCATCTGGGATATCATATGAAAGAGCTTCATTAGCATAAGCTAAAACAGGTTTTTAAAAATTTTTACGATGTAATATTTTTCGGTATATGAAGGAAATTATAAAAAAAAATATATGATTTCCCCCTTTTATTTAGTTTGTACGGAACCCTCGGTGGCACTCGCGCTTGTCCGGTTTTTTTAGGCTTGATACGCTGATGAATGTAAATTTTTGTGAGAAAGTATGTGCAATGTCAGTGTTAACTGTTTATCAAAGTGCATTTTTTAGATTTGTTACGAAAAAGTACGTTGGAGGACTTGGAGGCTACGAAAAACGCTCTTGACGCTTTGCCTACCCCGCAAGGGGAAACAGGCGTGTATGTATGTACTAAATACTCACCAGAAGGTGAGTAACGGTGTGGTTGAGGATAGAGCTGGTTGATCTATCTGGAAGATATTTGTTCATTCTAGCCTTGAAAATCCCAAGATTTTCTAGTTCTAAGGAAACAGAGAATACAAAATAGAGTTTCTTATTATTATTTATTTTACTAATTTACTATCTTTTTACCTGACTGCGCCAGAAGGAAGGTTATATCGGTATTGGTTTTTCGAGTGTACATATGTATGTATGCACAGAATTCGCCCTATTTACATTATGTATGTATCGGGTATGTATGTGCGTCTCTTAACAGCTTGATGGATTTTAATATGCAAGGATTCATAATGAACTTTCGCAAAAATAAAAAAGGTGCTTTAGAGTAGGTAAAGTAGTAGTAGGTAAATAGGTGATTTTACTAGTATTATTCCAAGGAATGCGCATTCATAACCTTTAAAAGCTACTGTGCGCATACTATCTCACAAAAAACGTACACTCAACAGAATATTAAGCGTACTTAATGAAATTGTAAGTTAGACTGCAAAAATCGGCTCTTCTGTAGTCAGGTATTTTGTTTTTTAACCGACTTCCAAAGAGAAGGAGGTTTCAATTCGGTCCGTATGTTTTTTTCTGTATGTTTGTTCACCGATGAATGACGGAGTAGTTCACAAATGACGGAGTAGTCATTCGTGAACCCATTTTTGTGTTTCTTGAATCGACATATAGAAAAAGGTCCCAAGTTGGTCCCATAATTATTTTATATCCCTTGCTTTATTATTTTTTGAATAACATCTAAAAATGAAAATTTTCATTGTATTCCTGAGTGAAGTGCGTCAGATTATAGAATCGCAGAGTTCCACCGACACGTTTTTCTTTGCAAAAGTGTCAAATGTTATCTAAAGATTATCGTATACTTATCTGCACATTTTCTAATCTTCGAAGACGAAGCATTTGACATTCAATGATAAATCTCATTCTTGACAAAAAAATAAACGAGCGGGTGAAGAGAGGTCTCTTTATAAAGTTTACAACCGTGAAGGATTTAGTAAAAGTAAAACCTTCTTACTCCTCATCCAATGTGTATAAGGTGAAAATAGAGTTACTTCGACGATTAAACGTTTTGTTTAATTATTACCCGACTGTGCATGATGATATTAACTTTATGTACCTATCCTAATCCTTTCTAATATTACAAGTAACGAAGTAGCGTACTTTGAAGTCGGTTGTTTAACTTTTTTTAATTATAATTATCTCCAAACATACATACACTTATGAAATTTGCCACACATGCTTAGAAGCTGGTATAGACTAACATATACAAAAATTGTGCAATTCTGACAATATTACAAACATAGAGGTCGAATTGATAACCTCCTTTTTTTGAAGTCGGTAAAAAATAGTAGTTTAGCTAAATACGTAACGGCAGCTATTGTGATAAAATGATCATGGAAATACGAATAGATTAAAACACATATTTCGTATTTCGATTAAAATCCCATCACATTTGAATAAATCAAAATACTTATAGGTTGAAATCGCGAAAGTGTAATATGGATACTTGTTATAATTGGTACTATTTGCCATCACACTTCTTTGTTTCAAGTTCAAGAAACCCAGATCATAAAATTGCACTTTAATCCTATCTAATGATCACTAACATTTGTTAAGAATTAATTACACTAAAATTCTGTAGAACCACTATCCTTTTCAATCGAGCTTATCTTTATGTTGTGTACCGGGAATCATAAATTAAGATTTAAATAAAAGATGTCTTGTAAACACAAACCTTTTGCTAAAAGCGGCTATAAATTGTGACTCCGATTTTTTATCCTGTCTTTTTTTTTCGCCGTTTGTATCAGTTTTGTGTCTATTTTTGTCCTCGCTTTTATTAGCTATTAATGCGGGACGTATCTGGACGATATAAATTCTTTGTATAAATACTTACCTACTGAAGCCAAGTATTTAACCATAGTATATGTTACGCCCCAATTAACGGGGTATATACGTGTAATTTAATATATTTTTTAACGGGCAAGTGCCTTTATTAACTACAACAAAACAATATACAAAACAAACTTAACTAACTACTACACAAAAAGCATATCGATTACTCCAGACCGATAAAGGTCTAAACACAATCCAAATGCTCAAACCCAATACCAGTTGGCAGCGTACCCAGCATGCTGTCCGCATTGCATTGTAATTTAATTGTGGTTTAGAAATAAGCACCAATATATACTCGTACCTATATATATATATATGTGTGTGTGTGTATAAGAATAAATATTTTTTTACTCGTATGTAAGTATGTTTGTTAAGCGGTTTCTTTGCCAATTATGAATTAATTTTGACGACTCTTTTTTGTTTGTTAGTTAGAGGTGGTCCCATATAATTTTTTTCAAAATGGTTTCAGTTCTTTGGGTTTTATAACAAAATACTTAACTAGAAAAAATGTCATCCAAGTAAACGAATTGCGAATTTTTCAAATTCGGCTTGCCATTACAAGTCAAATATGAACCACTTCCTCTAAATATATAATTTCTGGTGGCAATACAATAAAACGAGAAAAGAAATTTGATGATGAGGTTATGACAGAAGTAACTTGTTTTAAAAAAAATGTAGAAATAGGTTTGCGCTTGAGAATATGTTCATGAGAATTTGTATACTAAACGAAACTTTTCATGGCTAGTAAAATATCTTCTTAATAGAAGATATTTTACTAGCCATCGTCTAGATCTAATGATCTAGATCGACGTGCTCCGTCCTCGTCCACTGTCGCTTACCATCAAGCGAGTTGGTCGTAGAACTATTTCGTATAAAAAACCAAGTACATAAATAAAATCGTATTAATATTGGAAACTGCACTATATTATGCTTAGTCAATTTAGTCATGTTATGTTTACATCATTTTTGTTCACATGTTTCATGTTATCGACGGATATAGAGATTCAGATCGATAAGATAAAATATATGTAGTCATCGACGACGATGTAAACTCTACTTCCTACTCGTATTATGATAAATGAAGATATATTAAATGAAGATTAATTTATAAAAGTGTGTGTCCATAAGTGCGAGCGTGCATGTGTAGATAACACCTTGTTAAAAATTAAAGAAAAAGAAAAAAAACAGGAAGCATGATACCTAGATACTTATTGCCAAGATTCTAACTGGTGGCCTTTTCATTTAGATCGTGCAATAGTACCTACTTTTGTAAACGCATTCACTTGCACGTGTATTGGAAGAATAATATAATAATGCATAATATATGCGTGCGTATACACTAAACTGGCTTACGGTTTTACCTGCAAATCGATACTTCACAACAAGCATGCCTTCGTTTTAAAGTATTTTATATAATTTCATTAAGAAAATATACGTTTTATCAGACTTATATACGAGTATAAACATGAAAATGTCATAACAATAGTTCTAGTATAAATTGTTTATAGAGTCTGTCTGGATAAAGACCTATCGCGACAATATATGGAAAATGATGTCTCAAATTAACTAAATAATGAGATAAGGACAACAACCTCAATGACACATGTTACAAGTATAAATAAATACGTTGTCTAGTGTACGTTTTTTGTGAGAAAGTATGCGTAAAATCGCTGTAAATAATTATAAATCCGCATACTTTAGAATAATTCTAGTAAAATCACTTGTTTATTACGAAATAATTCGTTGAAGGTTACGAAAATACGCTTTTTTTATTTCTGCAAGAGATGAATTATTATTATTACAAAAAAATATTGCCTATGACACTCAGGAAGTGAAGACGAATCCAACGACACCTCACACATCAAAATCGGTCAAGCTGCTTAGGCTGTAGGCTGTCATATAGAAACATACATACATACTCACATACAAGCGTACTCTAAAAACATAAACCTCCTTCTTACGCAGTCGTGTAAAAAAAACTAAATTGGATAATGTTTAGAGGTAGCAAACAGTTTCTATTTTTTTTTCACTCCTGCAAACTCATTACTTATAATTATTAAGTATTGGCGTTTACGAAACCGGAAGCCAATCTGGCGAGTTGCCGGCAACGTCTACCGAGCTACTAGTACCTTGTATCTCATTCAACGAGCCTACATTCTTATCTTAAGCTCAGAGTGTGTTCCCGAGACCTCTCGTTTATTGGGTTCAGGTTATTATCAAGATAGGCTTATCTTTGGAGGGCCAATTAAATTTAAAAACAAAGGGAACATAATAATGCGCCGCCGTGAACTTGGTCGCTGCGAGCGGCGCTAAAGATACATGGAAGGAAGGGGGGGTTGGGGGAGGGGGTATCGTCGGTATACTGGTCAGGACGTCTGCGCAGGCACAGCTTCCTACGTTGTCCCGTCTGCGCAAGAGGGGGGCTATGTTTTCTCTTCAATATTTTGAAAAACTTTGTAAGAAGGAATATCTCCGACTTCAAAAGAAGGTTGGATGTTTTTTTTTCTTTTATGTTTGTTACTGTATATCATTTATATACCGATTTGACATTCTTTCAGATTGGTTCCCTAGAAATTTTATCAAAATCGGTGTATTGGTTTGGTTTTTAAAACAAAATAGCTGTGAAAAATTGTCGTCTGTGTACAAAACATTGCTTATTTTTAAGTCGGTTGTTTCAGTTTTTTTTAACTACAATTATGTTATATATTGTCGTTTTTTTTTAATTGTCTAATCAACTTTAGATCAACGTAGGAAGAGTGCGACCAAGATCAAAGCGAGTGAAAGAATCGTATTCAGAGCTTAAATACATCTGTTGGTAATTTATCCGATCTCAAAAGTTTTAATATTTTTAACCGACTTTCAAAAAGGAGGAGGTTTGCAATTAGTCGTGATTACTGTCAGAGCTTGAAGTCTGTTTTTTTAATGTTGAAATAGGTTCGCGCTTGACCGCCAACTCGCCTGATGAACAAAATGATGTTATTAAGAACTCCTAGACTTAAAGCCTTTTAACTCTGTCACGTTAGGGACCCTTACCTCAAATGAAAAAGTACCCCTTTAGAGTCACTTTGTTCTGTCTATCTTAAAAAAAACAGGTAGAGGTATGAAGTTGATAATACTCTATCATTTATGTTAAATCAAAACTGATACAAAAAAACAATATATTCTGTTTATATTAGTATAAATAACAAGATCTTAGTAAATCTTTATCAATGGTTATACTCTGGGTGTCTTTAAATTACGAGTAATAAAATATTAATGTCATTTAAAGTACAACATCTATTGGTGGTCAATCGTATCATGTATAAAAAGGTACTGAAGCCTCGGTGTAATAGTGAAACTCGTTCTTGACCGTTTATAGGGTTCCCTGGTAAATAAGAACCCTTATAATAGTTTCGCAATGAACGTCCGTATGTTTGTCTCTCCGTCTGCGGCTTTGCTCAATGTCTAGTAGTACTAGAAAGCTGTAATTTCACATGAACATAAATATTAAGCACGCCGAGAATGTCATGGAATACAATTTGGTTTGGGGGTACCTCCCCTACATGCAAAGTGGGGATGAATTATTTGTCTCATCTATTCCAGTGTGTGGGATATCGTTGGATAGAAATTTAAAAATTTTGGGAAATATTTGTGAAATATTTGTGAAATATTAAGATTTTTGATAGAGTCAAGTGTCCCTCCCTCTACCAGCTAAAGGGGTGACTTTGGAAATATGAAAAATTAATACTAGTAGAATAGGTACATATAAATGATGAAATTAAAAGAAAAAATAAGAAACGGTAATTTTGTGCAAATTTAATTTAAACTAACGTAAGTTAACTCGTGTGTTAATACTTTCAAATAGAAGATCCTGTTTAAAGGTCACATAAATTACGATGTACTATCACGGAACCCTACTTTGCGCGTGGCACGACACTCACTTGACCATTTGTTGTTTTTGTCTGTCTATATCCGTTCATCGAGTCTATCTCATTTATTACCCTTATAAGAAGGTAGACACAAAGACTGTTTATAGCTAATGATGGTTAGGTGTGTATTTTAACACAAAGACGGGTCCTCCAAAAGGTGCATGTAAAAAATATTCAACACGATATAACAGAGGTTTTCAAACTTTTTCGTAGCCTCCTTTACATGCTTAGGGTATTCAAAATAGGTTGTCTAACTTATATAGGTATCTAGCGGGTCTCCGTTTCGAGGTCTTCAACCTGGTACTTTTTCCTACTTCGAAGTCTTCACTGGTCTTCTGCTTCGGTGTATATGAAATACCTTATTAAATACTTTTAATGAAAATTGTTTCGAACACAATTACAACTTTTCGAGATATAGCGATAAATATAATAAAACATTTAATCATTATAGTACTGAGGTCATTGACCTTTTCGCAAAGTTGTCCAAACAAAAAATACTCGCCAAGAAGTTCTCTTTTAGAACAGCATTAGCTACGGAACCTTACTAAACGTATGTCTGGACAGTGCCGTAAATAGGGCGGTGCCACCGGTGCCCAGGCACAGGGCGTAGACTCTGGGGGGCGCAAGAATGGCCAGACCAGGCTGGACTATTATTTTTCGGTTTGCTCCTGATAAGTTCTCGCTGCGCCCCTAGTGCTAACAACAGCCAACAGCCAACATCCCCCTCCCCCCAGCTATTATTCCTTCAAAAAAACAAGGGCGCAGTTATAGAAGCTCACACATGGCGCAGAAAAGACTATTTACGGCACTGTGTCTGGACACGTTCTTGGCCACTTATTTCTTTTAATACTACATATTACCTACGTATATTTTATTCGCTAACGGTACCAAGCTCCGGTAGATACTTTGAGAAACTGCGACACAATAAAAGCTCGGCTGCTGTAGTTTCGGCTGAGATTCTCTTTGGTGGCGCCTGTTTTTTGTCCTGAGTTTTTGGACGCATTAAACTGTGAGTTGCCATAGCAATAAAATGGCAACATTAATAAATTTAACAGCCCTGCAGGAACGATGGAATCGTCGGTGTTATATTTTAATAAGCTTAGATAAATATATTTTTTTTCACAAGTGCATTATTACTAAGTACAACAAAAAACAAAATTAAATAGGTACTTTTTTTAATAGGTACCTACTTAGTTGTATAACAAAAAATCCACTGTCAGCGGCGTCTTTAGTATTTTTTTAAAAATTATATTTAGGTTTTTAAATATTATTGTAGAAAACTTAAAAAATAAATATAAATAAATATATTATGTGTCGAATTGAATACTAGTATACGTAAAAATACTACAGAAAGTTGATTGAAGTATACTTGGGGAAGTGTATGGAGCGTTAACACGTCTTGTTGAGAATATTTGTAGAACAGAGATTGTTTCTTGTATTCAGAAAGGCGTCTAATTTATCAATAGTAAGATTATCTGAGTTATTAACTTAACGAGCGAAGCGACCTTAGATCTGTTTGTTTGAATTTTTGTTTAGATAGGTATAGTGATCGCTTCCTGAGTTGGTCTTGTCCAATAGATATAATCTGGGTGTCTTTAAATCGCGAATGAATTGGTTTCTTTTAGGTAAGCGCGCTCCGTTGTAGACCGCAACGTCGCTTAACATCAGGCGAGTTGGTGGTCAAGCGCAAACCTATGTACATAAATATTCCAAAAAAAATATAGTACACTATGTGATACTTTGATAAACATAATTTAAAATAATTACATAAATACTGAATACAGGTCAAATAGCCTGCCCCTGACCGTACCCGGTGCAAAGGTTCCCATAAAGCTGCAGCATTACCTCGTTGAATACGCGCAACAAAATCTTAGCGTCGCATCACCACTGTTTTGTAGTTTGGGCGGAAACGTTATGGAAACATGTTGTCGTTTTATTTTATTTTGCTAAAGTTGTGTTATTTTGAATTTTAATACTATAAAAATGGTGGCGTTTTATTCATTAATTGTATGATCAAGTGCGTGAGTGTGGGCTAATAAAATAAAACGGCGAAACGTGTCTTTTCACGATGTCGGCAAAACTATATCTATAGGTTAAAATCGCCACCACTTTACAGAAGCACGACTCGAAATTGAAAATAACTGTATACGTGATTTAGATTGTGACTAGAACATTTATAATTTATTTGATTCAAGAAACTTGAAGAAATCTTAATACTTGACACCAGCAAATGCTCTAAGCGGGTCAAAACTATTAAAAAAAAAAACTGCTTTTATAGGTATACATGTATACATATCGTTCATTCATTCTAGTGGCCACACAGGAGACCGGTAGGCAGGAGTGACTTATCTCAAATTGATGAATCTAATCTTTTACTTGGAGCTCTCTGGTTTTGTAGATGCGTCAAATTTTGTTTAAAAGTAAGATAGAGCGAGCATTCATAAGTGGTTGCTTGTGTTTTTTTATTATTCGTAGTTCTTACTAATAGCCACAGTTTAATTGGTATCTATGTTAAAAGGAAAAAAAAAATACCCGACTGTTGAGCGATATAAGCAATCTAACTTACGATTACTTACGTTACGCTTAATACGTCGTTGAGTGTACGTTTTTTGTGAGAAAATATGCGTTAAATCGCTGTAAAAGATTATAAATGCGCATTCTGTAGGTAAATCCTAATAAAACCACTTGTTTATTACGAAAAAGTTCGTTAGAGATTATGAAAAAAACGCATTGTTTATTTTAGCGGGAAATGTATTATTATTATTACAAATAAGTATAGCCTATGGCACTCAGGAAGTGAAGACGAATCTAACGACAACTCGCACATCAAAATCGGTTAAGCCGTTTAGGTTGTAGTCTGTCATATAGATCACACATACATACATACATACCTACCCACATTCATACATATATATATACATACACTCTAAAAACATTACCCTCCTTCATACGCAGTCGAGTAAGAAGACATGATTTCGTTTGAAATAATTTGGTACTCCGGTTGTAACATTATGTTACTCTGTCATCCTCTGTCGCGTGACGCAGAAAAGTAATTCAAATGTAAAGTTCGACTTGTTGCCCTCGTTTCGTTGTATATTTTTGCCTCGCATTTTATGTGAACCGAGTTGTGATTTATTTCGGTAAGCGAAGTCTTTATAGAATTATATTGCCTAATTATTATGGAATTAATTTTCAAGGGTTCCATGCTTGATTTACGCCGTTTATTGCTTTGGCGCAATTGCTAATTTGGCAGTCATAATTACGGTAATTACTGAAGTTGTTATTTTGTTATTTATTGATACAAGTTCTGTCACGAATCACAAAGAAAAATCGCAATGTTATAAGATAATGTAAAAAAAAAACTAATGTAAGCCTTTAATAATGTAATAAACAACCTAACAAGTGAATTTAGAAAAATTATAAAAAACGGCTGTACCGATTTTTATACAACACGTCAAACTTGTAACATCCCTCTTTTTGAGTCGGGGGTTAAAAATATTTAGATACAAGCTTGTATTTATGTAATGAAAAGAGCTGACAGTGACTAAAAATAAGCACTAAGTAAGTTGACTTTTTTGGTACTTACGGACTGCTAGAATATGGAATACGCTTCCTGAGCATCGAGGTAGATACCTACTTCCTGGGTGGGTCTTTTCCGATAGATATAATCTGGGTGTCTTTAAATCGCGAGTGAATTGGTTTCTTCTAGGTAAGCGCGCTCCATCGTAGACCGCAACGTCGCTTAACATCAGGCGAGTTGGCGGTCAAGCGCAAACCTATTTCTACATTTAAAAAAAAACTTTACGTCGTACCGTATCATGTGGGGTATCATATGAAAGAGTTTCATTAGCACAAGCTAAAACAGGTTTTACAATTTTTTTACGATGTAAATTTTTCGGGTAATGAAGGAAAATATAAAACAATATATAATTTCCCCCTTTTATCTACTAGTCTGTACGGAACCCTCGCAGCATCCTGAAAAGATAGATAGATAGAAAGAAATCTTTTGCATTCTCTCGCCTCATCTTGCTAGTATCCCCACTATTTTTGAAAAGGTACAGATGATCTTATGTGTTCGGAGCGAAGCTTCTTAAGTGTAGGTTGCGGCATCACACCGAACATTCAAACCCTGTTCGGTGAACACACGTCTAGGTTCACTGCATGTTCGGCAAACACACGTTTATGTTCCCTGTATGTTCGAGCAAACAATTCGATCGTCTGTGTCGTGTGAATAATTTGATCGTCGATGTGTCTGAAGTGACAAATTTTCCTGTTAAAAAAACTGTCATACCAGCGTCCTAACTAATATAGAACCTGTTGACTTTGTTAAAGTTATAACCGACCTCTTTTTTGAAGTCGGTTAAAAGCGAAAGTAACTTTGTCCCTCTGTCTGTTTGTCAACTTTTCACGCACAAACGGCAGAACCCGTTGTTCTGAAATTTAGTTCAGAGATAACTGAAAACCTGAAGACTATATATATTTAATCATCATCAGCGTTTTTCATCACTGCGCGAGTGAAATCACGGGCACAGCAAGATCAACAAGTATAAAATTAGAAAACAGCTAAACCGATATTCATGAAACATTAAAAAAACTCTCGATAAAATCGTCTTTCAAACACAAAAAAAGTACATCAAAATCGGCCCATCCATTTAAAAGCTACGATGCCACAGACACACGTATTCAGATTGGGTATACATAGATACACACCTCCAGAATTATAACACCCCTCTTTTTAGGTCGGGGGTTAATAAAAAAGGAGGGAGGGTAACGAGAAATCTTGATTGGGACACGTAAGCAGAACGCTAGGCTACCCATTAGCGAGTACTTGTCACGATTCTCTTCAAGCTGCTTTAAGTATTATTTATTCGTACTTTCGAATGCAGACACGTACGAAGACGGCACGGAAATTCAGTGCAGAATATCTTGTAGTGTTTTTAGTGTTTTTTTTTTTTTTTTTTTTTTTTTATTTGACAAATTTCAGTGCAGAATATCTTGTAGTGATTTTTTTTATTTTTTTTTATTTGACAAATTTCAGCGCAGAATATCTTGTAGTGATTTTTTTATTCTTTTTTTCATTTGACAAATTTAATCTCCGCAGACTCCGGGGTTCGTGCCTTTTATAAACCAATTTATACATTTTTAACTACTTACATATATATTTTTTTGTGTGAAATTTTTGTTATTTTGTAAATGTTTGTTCTGAAAAAAAAAAACACTTGTAAATCGTTCATGAGTGAATGTTTTGGAATTAAGCATTTGTGTATTTATAAATTAACAGTAATTTAAGAGACCGTACGTATAAGGTGCGTTTGTCAGCACACACATTACTTACTTACCACATTTTTTAAGATTTACATAGACTTAATTTTAAGAAATAAGTTCGTGAGGAACTTCAAATAAAAATATTATAAATGTTTCATAAATAATATTTTCTTACATTTTCATACACAACAAGTACACGTTTAGAAAACTCTAAAATCCAGAAATAAACGGCTGTACTGATTTTGATGAAACATAGTTTTTGTTACGAAAGGGATCGTCCATTCTGTTTCATACCTAAATTGAGGATTTTTAAGTGATGTGTCTTCAACAGCACAGAACTTTGTCTGACAATGTACTGCACTCATCAATCTGATCTGAATTAAATCTCATCGTTCAGCTCAAGGATTCAACTTTCGAATGATCACCTTCCATAATCGTCTCTCTAACCCCGTACTTATCTTACTTGAAACGAGACCATTAAAAAATAACAATGATGTCTTTATAAACAGGTTCCCTCCATTCACAAAATTAGGGATAAGTACTTAAAAACCTTTTAAACAGAACCCTTCAAATATTTATAATGAATCGTAAAGATGTATCCGTGCGGTGAATCTCCGCTGCGCCGGCGCACCTCGTGGTGGACTTAATGTATGATCCTCCCACCGACTACGATTGGTTCCTCGTGAACGGTCGCCGCCTACACTCCTGCGCACACTTTACTTCAATACAACTCCACTATAAACAAGTCTTGAAGTCCATTGTCTGTGCCATTATGCCGTCAACGATATACTAGGCGGCAACCGTCATACATCTGTTAGAGATAAATTATGTAAATGTCACAGAGCTTCGGCTCATTACTTACCCGAATAAAGCCTTGAATCTGATTTAAACATTGCTAATACATCGCAAAGTTGCAGATCTATCGGGTTTTAAGCGACTTCAAAAAAGGAGGTTCTCATTTCGGTTGTATTTTTTTGTTTATTATCTCATAGCTCCGTCATCTACAAACCGATTTAGAAAATTATTATTTTGTTTGAATGGAATTTCAGATTGGTTGAATAGAAGTTTCATCAAAATCGATGTAGCAATTTAACAAGTATAATGTTAAAAAACTCGAAACCGGCTGAAAAACGGCTGAACCGATTTTGACGAAACATAGCTAAGAACTCTCTCGATGACATCGATTCATCATCAACATTTAAACAAAAAAAAACTATATCAAAATCGGTCCATCCGTTGGAGAGCTACGATGCCATATACACACAGATATAGAGATATACAGATACATACGTCAAAAATATAACCCCCCTCTTTTTGGGTCGGGAGTTATAAGCAAAACTGCTCATTTTGAAGTCGGTAGTTTCAGTTTTTGAACTATGATAATAATAATTATGTGTATTCATTTATTAGGTTGATTTTGGTAAGTGTGCGTTGGATCTGGTTTATCTTATTTCTAACCTGTGTCATCTTTTATGGGACCATTAGAAATACGAAAATGCTGCATTGTTTCATGAGTACATACATGTACTCATTTTGACATATGTATGTATATTTCAAAATTCGAAATTCTTTTTATATGAATTGCTTAATCGCAGAATATACTATGTGAGCGAGTGTATTCCAATGAATACATAACCAGGGTGTCTTCAAACTGCGACTAAATCGATTTCTTGTAAGTAAGCGTGCTACATCGTGGACCGCTGCGTCGCTCAACATTAAGCGAGTTGGCAATCAACCTCAAACTTATAAACGGGCCAAGTACGAGTTTTTTTCGTACACCGATGCTTCCGTACAGAGGGTACTAATTCCTTACACCCACCCAAGTTTATGAACAATAATAATTATGCTTTTAAAAAAACTGGAAAGACCCGACTTCAAACTACGTAATTGGTTTACTTGTAAGACATTTTTTCAGTTAATTTGTTTTAAAAACCAAAGCACATTTTTTTTTATGGGAAACCAAAACAGAATCATAAAAAATAATTCACAATTGGCGGAGTAATCGCGTACCAAACATACAACAAAAAAAAACATATCGTCAATGAGAATCTTCTTCTTTTTGGAAGACGGTTAAAACATGGATCTAACGAAAAAAAAACAAATTTATTGAAAACAATGTGGCCAACATACCTACATTCCTATATTCCTCACTGCGGTCCGCATCAACCTATTCCAAAATGATATTAGTCGATTTGCACCGTGGTGTGAAAGGACCTATTCAAAAAGAGCTCTTGGGTGATTCGGACCGAACCGCTTGCGGTGCGAAACGCCCAAGTATCCCTCCAGTTACGGTCAAGTTTGTAGTTTCATTTTTTCTTCATGTGATGTATCTACATTTTTGGACTTTTTCCTGTATTTGTAGGTATTCCTACTCGAAGACTTACCTTGATTACCTAATTTCGTAATTTTAGGTCAAATGGAAGAATCCTGTAGGTATTCACGGGTGTGTGTCAAAATAACTCAAAATGACCAATTTTAGTATTTAACTTTTATTGAATTACTTAGAAGTTATATTTTTGTATTAAGGGATATATTTTTTTCTTTAGCACGGGACCTTAAAAAATTAAACAAAAGCGTAATCATAAATCGATGCCGTAGACTCCACACCTACAGAAATGGAAATGAAGTAAAGGAATCAACATCATTAACGCAAATTATAAATTGTTACAGCAGCTAAAGATCGCAATCGAAGAGATCTCAGTGCGAGCATGCCAAGCGTTCGCCTTTATTGAGCTCGTTAACCGAATGTAGACGCATTGAAGAGCGTTGAGGGCATGCAAGCGCTGGGCTTGTGTTGCTCGCGTCAGCGTGAAATGTGGCGCCGGCTTCTCGACCACGCTAGAGGATATTTGTACAATGTTGCCAGTTTAGCTAAATAGCTAGAGTTAGCCATTTTAGGAGTTACAACAGAAACTTTTTAAACCTGGCTGTAGCTGAGGCATATTGCCGTGTGTTTTACGCGAATGTATGTAAAGTACTTAGACGATCTCAAAATGGCGGCACTTTCCACTCCGATCTGTGTGATGAGCCATTGTCATCACTCAATTTAACGACTTTTTCCTTTCTTCTACTAAACCTTTTTACCTTTTTTTTTAGTGTATTAACGCTGATTCTTTATACATACCAGCGGTCCTCCTCTCTTTTATGTTGCTGCTCCCGACAATATGATACTACTTAGTGCTTATTTGTTTGTACCAACTTTATAATACTATGGATTGGCAATAAAATATCTGAATCTGAACCTTAATTCCTTTAATCCTTTAGCTATCCTTCAACTATTGTACAATCTACTTATAAGGTTTTATTTATTAATTTGAGATTAATACATTTGTATCCATGTCAAAGTATTTTGGTAGTTAAACGGATACTAATCTCTTATTTCTCCATTTTTTTTAATAACCGTTGCCTATGGACAAGTGCAACATCAGTGACATTACTGTTGCTTCGCTAACCTGGAGAGGTGCTTGTAGACACTCTTTTTAAAACGCTTTTCTTGAATTTAGAAACAATGTGAGCTAAACAACGTGCACGCTGCCGTTGAGTGTACTTTACGTGTGATTGCGTGCTGAGTTGAGGAAAATAATAAAGTCACCACACTTAAAAATTGTTTTGAGGTTAGTTACTGAAAGAGCAAGACAAGTATCTATTTTAAGCGAAAAACAAAATACCCGACTGTAGAGTAGTGTTTTTTTTCTAACAGAAACTGTTACTGATCACTTATCATATGTGATGTAATTTTTTTGCAGTGAAAAGTGAACGACACACACAATATCTAGCAACATTTTTTGTAAAATTCTTACAAAAAATAAATGTACTAGATACGTCTCGCAGTTCCAAGTTGTGTAGTGATGAAGTGGTGTAGTCTCGCAGTTGTGTAGTGATGAAACACGGTAATAACCATGAACTGCAGCTTGCATCCGTCTCCAGCTTCTCAGCTATTTCTGCAACTTTCAAATTTAAAAGGTTACAAACGAGCAAAAAGACCAAGTTACTTTTTTTTATATACAAGATAGATCTACGATTGACCACCAACTTGCCTGATGTTAAGCGACGGTGTGGCCGAGGATGGAGCTCATCGATCTAGAAGATATCTAGCCTTGAAAGTTCCAAGTTTGTAGGGCTCAGGAAACAGAGATCTTTCGCTTTGTGATTTTAGAATATTGGATTTATTAACTGTTCTAATTTTCCAATCAAAAATATTTTAACACATACCTAATAATGTTTTGAATTAAACCACAATTCGAAGTACTTTTATGAAATAATTTTGAACACATTTTAAAGATTAATATTACTTCAGTCAGTTTTTTTCTGGTTTTCAATGCATTGGAGTTTGAGAAATAATTTTTGAGAAATCGGTTGTATTCATGTAAAAAAAAAGTTAATCACTGAATTACCTTTTGACTAAGAAATTTTATAAAAAAATTTGTCTGAAAATTGATTTTTGTCTGTTAATTTTCACAGATGAAATTCGTATAGGTAAATCTAATCTTTTTTTGACATAATTTATCTCCTAGCGATTACGCGGATAGCAACACAGGTGTAGGAGGTAGTTAGCCGGGAGAGGGGATGAGGTAGCGCCACTACGCCGACGCCTGCGCACCTCAAGCAAAAAAGTCGACGTCTGAACGAGGCGACAACTACGGCTCGCCTCCTCCGCGTTGCCGCGCGGATAAAATCGACATAGAATAAAATAAAAACACAAAAATCACTCATTGTTCTCATAAAATGAATGTGCTGGGAGTTGAATGTGAGGGTTTTTGTGGAAATATTCTCATACTTTTAAATGGGGTATCGTGTGGCGCCTGGTTAATCATTCCTTCTTTTTGAGTCGGCGCGGCGCGGGCGCACTTTGGTGTCGTCACGTGTCACCTTTTACATCTTTTTGCTTCTCTGTTTCCGATGTAAATTAAACATTTTAGGCGGTATTGTTTCAAATGCGTTTACCTTATTTTTCCACTTTTATACATTCTGTATTTCTTTCAGCCCACCTAATTTTAAGAGACGATCCGGTAAGATGGAACGGAAAGGCTTTAAGGAACTGCCTCTTATAGGTATGTGGCTGCAAGTGTTTGGTAGGTGGGACAGTCCAATCGTCTTGGCAACCACTGGCGTCATCATTATCCAAAAGAAGTCCACTGCTGTACATAAGACTTGAACCATAAAATCCTAAAAAGACATCATGGAAGCGGCTTGCATCCAGTGTCTTTTTGCCACATGTATGTGGGCGTCTGTCTATCCTGTGGCTTGTCTTGGCTTAGAATCCCATCTAGTTGGAAAACTGTTGTGGTGACGGCGGCCAAGATACATACATTGTCAATGAATAAATAAAAATTAAAAAACTAGTATGACTTACTGATATTTTTGTGTTCTATTGGTCAATTTACCAAATAATTTACGATAATGGCGCTCCTATTATTAACTACTGTTTTACTCTCGAACCCCCCCTTTTCAGCAGCCGGTTAAACCCTTCACAATACCAGCGAGGTATAAATAACCGTCGTCGGGTGGAGCCCCGGTACTCCCCAGATCCTCGATACGCAGCCTCGCGTGACAAACCTCTATTAGTCCGATCATTGTCTCGCGCTGCGTCCTCGCGCCGTCAAACAACCAGGAACACACACAAACAGACGAGGACAAGCTCTTGTTGCTTGCAGACACTGCTATACCACGAATATGTTTCCACCAAAACTGGGTAATTGATTAAAATCAATATATAACAAATTAGTTCAAGAATGACGGACAAATTCGTGAACCATACTTACCTACATTAAAAATATACGCTACGAATTCATAGCCTCCTCCTTTTTGAAGTCGGTTAATAATACTGTAACGCACCAAAATCCGCATAAGTACTATTTTTTTTGGAAAATTTCGATTAGGGGATGATTTATTATTGATACAGAAATCTAATTATATCTATTTAAAACAATGTCTGTCTGCACGTTGCACTTGATGAAACTATTCGACGGATTTGCAAATTTTTGCGCGAATATAGTCGCACGCGCAGCTAGTATTAATTTTAGTGAATCTAATTAAAAATTACCCTGTACACTTTATTGTTGCACACGAAGAATCCAAACAGTATGTCGCACAATACATAACTATGTCCATCTCGTTAGGCAATAATAAAATGCCGGCGAAAAAACATCCAAGCAGTTCGAGTGCCAATTAAATCGCCACAAACATCCTGT
This sequence comes from Lycia hirtaria, assembly GCA_947563715.1. Classification (NCBI taxonomy): domain Eukaryota; kingdom Metazoa; phylum Arthropoda; class Insecta; order Lepidoptera; family Geometridae; genus Lycia; species Lycia hirtaria. The sequence goes on from OX387386.1 coordinate 20,584,954, forward strand.
AAGCTGAGATTATAGTATCGTAACATGCATCAGAAACCTGCCCACTTCTCTCACGCTGAATAAATTAAATAAATAAAAAAAAAAAAAAAATATAAAATAAATTAGAAATTGTAGTCAGGTTGCTGGTGCCAGCTCATTAACCGCGCGTATAGCCGCGGTACCCGCACTCCGGAACGAGACTGCGAGTGAAGCCCGGCTTCATCTTTCATGTTATCCTCAACACTTTAAGATAAGTGAATAGCGCTTTAAAAATCACGACCAAAACAGAAACGTTATATTATTAACATATTTATTTATGGAACACTTTGTGGGTTCACAATTAAACTATACGGCGAGATTATACTAATTCATGGGTTAATTATCATTGAAATAGTCATAAAGCAGACGTGTTCATTATATTTCTTTGTGTACTTAAGTAAAGTAGTTGCTTGGTAACTGTTAATTTTTTAACGTAGATAAGTCCGCGTTTCATCCCCACCTCGGCTGATGGTAAACGGCGCTACAACCGAAAAGGCAGCACTTCTATAAAGAAAAAATTCTATTTGCATTGTAAATTCCAAGATTATAGATATCTGCAAACAAGAAAGTAGGTAAGGAGTTCCATTCCTGAGCAGTACGCATCAAGAATGTTAAGCGGAGTGTTTTTGTTATATTTTCTTGATGGGTAGACTTTCTGTTTGTGGTCTGTTGTTTCATATATCACCTGTCCCATATAAAAGTTGATTAATTAATCCATCACAAAATGTAGAAAATATAAGTAGAAAGAACTGTTTTTCTGTGAATTTTAAATTTTGTTGATCCAAATTTGTAGAGCACTTTTGCTGTAAGGCACTTTAAAGTCTTTTGTCATAAAATACCGCCGGAACATATGGAAAGGCAAGGAGCTTCTATCATCAGGTCTTAACAGGACCAAATGTAGAGTCGCTTGGGTCGGTGACTTCTTTGGAGAACTAAACACCACTAACTTTGGAGACCACACCGTCGCTTAACATCAGGCGAGGTGGTGGTCAATCGTAGATCTGTCTTCAATAAAATAAAATAAAAATATCGCCTGCAATTTTTCAGATGAATGTATCATTTGTCGGGCGCCGCCTTCCCGGAAGTCTATTCAACTTATAATTTCCGGTTGTTCGCATCTGATTAACAATTAGTTTTTACATTGAAAAAAATCGTGTAACCTACATGTAGATACATGGTTAAATGCCAGGGCCTCAAGGATGCTAAGTGAACATCACTTGCTCGCCACTCGCTGATACGATTCAAAGACAATTTTGACGAATTGTTAGTCTATTTATACAGTAATAGACTAGAAATTCGTCAAAATTGTCTTTGAATCGTATCAGCGAGCGGCGAACGAGTGATGCTCACTTAGCAGCTTTGAGGCCCTGGTGGTTGTTGGTTTGACAATTGCACCATGATTAGGTCTCGCAGAGATCTCCGAGCATCCCTCTCAAATATCTCGATGCGTGATACAGATTAAAATGTATACAAATATGGGTTGTCGTCATAACCCTCATTTTGACTTCGCCACACACAGCACATTTTTTTTATACAAGATAGATCTACGATGGACCACCAACTCGCCTGATGTTCAATCGCCTGTTGATTTAGTCCCAAACTAAGCAAAGCTTGCACTATACAAAATAGATAGCTGATAGAATACATTTATACTTTTATTGTAAATACGTACTTAAAATACATAGAGACCCAGACTCAGAATAAATATCCATGCTCATCACACATATATATGTCCTGGATGGGGATTGAACCCACGACCTACAGCTCAGAAGGTAGGTATACTACCAACTGACCTGTAAGACCAGTTGTTATGACATATGACAGAGTATACCAACAGGAATGCTCCAAAACGGTTGATTGAACTCCATTTCTTAATTAAGGCTACTCATAAACTGTATAAAACGAAAAGTCACACATCACTCAAGCAACAAGCATTGCTTAATAACACAACAATGCGTTCCAATTGATTATTCAACGATGTTCAAATATTGTAGTGAAGTGGAGTGCGCGTCATAAAGTATAATGTGTGGATGTATCGGCGATGACGGGAGACTCGGCGTGAGAATGGACGTGGTTCACAAACTGAACTTGGAATGTTGCGATGCGATGACTAATTACTGGGGCGCTTTCATATTGGGTCACTTAGCAGCGCGGCTAATCCAATCTTGCTTGGTACTAGTACAAGCTAGAGCCCTAGTGGTACTGTGCAGCTTATTAATGCTACCTACATACGCACTGATGGATTACTGTTTGCACCTTTGGGACAGATCGGAACGACAATAGTATTAGTTCCATGCATTTCATTGAAAAGCGTGCTAAGCTTATTTGTAACGATCGAGATGTCATGAAGGACCGCGTACAGAATATCATCTGATGCGAAGTGTATGTAATCCTTCTGATTAGGCTATGCAGATTCAAAGAAGTATAATTGCTTGACAAACAGTGAGTTGCAGCCATGTACACCTGCTTCCTGCCTTTTTTGATGATGTGCTTCTTAGCAGGCCCTGTATAAGCAGCTTTCAACTAGTCTCATTTTGAAGATGTGACTTCAGCTGCCGAAGTATCTTGTCAGAGCTCGTTTTATATTAATTGGTGGCTTGTTTACAAATAAAATAATACCGCGCTGTAGCCGCACCTCAACTCATCACTAAATCGAGCCATGCTGTCAGTCGGCGTAAAGAAGTAACAAACTGTTGTTAACGTTGCTGCAAAACCATTCAACGCATTGCAAAGCAACTAATGGCATTTGTCAATATTATGTCAAAACCAGACAGACACATACCTTTTCATTAACCATTGAAATGCGACGACACGATTATGTTAAATTTATTTCAGGCTATGGTTAGTAAAAAGATAGCCTTAGTCTGGATTTAACAAAGTATTGTGGTTAGCCGCGCTGCTTTCGCAGTAATATGAAGGTATCGGATGCCACAATGCTGCTACCGCGCAGATGAGTCGCCGTATGTGAAAGTGCACCTTATTTCATTAACAATACATTCTCGTACCTGGTTACGAGCCATAATCATACATACATGTCAATTTTATCATTTTACGGTTCTCACCATCTTTTTTTATAGTCTTTATATTATTTTGACCGTAGCGCACCTAGCCTGGAACGCGAGTTGGCTCTCAATATTTGCAAATAGAAAGAAATTGTGTGGAACACACCGTTGCTTGAAGACAATTTTCAACTTGTAAACCACCCAGTCGGGCGCAATATACCACCAAGCAGTAATGTGCAAGCTGGAACTCAACGCGCGTACTTAGCTATTTCTCTCGCGCATCACAACATTTTTTAACATATAAAATCATTGGTTAGGGATATTCGAATAGTAAGAAATGTTTTTTTTTCGTACTGTAATAGGTTTGTGCTTGACCGCCAATTCGCTCAAATAACAAACAATTACGTATTAGTGTAAGTGATCGAATTTTTTGCGATATTCTAAGATTATTCTTTATGATAAAACGTCAACATAACTGTCAATAACACATCTGAGGTAATATAAGAATAAAAATACGGCAAAAAAATTAATCGCAGATCTATCTTTCGACATTCGTTGGAAGGTAGGACTAAATATGCAAATTTTGCTTACGTAAGTCTAGAAATCGTGAATTAGTAAAAAAGGATTTAGAGACTTCGGTAAGCAACAAGGTGCATGATTGTTAAATGATATAAAAATAATAATCATACATCATTGTGATCATTTACAATGGTTAACTTGCAACAAAAAAAAAGCAATATCTTTTTGTTTCCATCAGCAATCTCTTACGCAATCCCAAAACACCCAAAATAGAGCACATTCGAAACATCATAAAGCGGATAACTAGTTAATATTTGTCATAAAACTCACGTGTCCTGCCTTCCGTGTCATGATGGCTATCAAGAACGGATCCGATCGAATATTATTTGAAACATTAAAGTGTACACTATGCTTTATTGACGTCACTTCCGCAGCAATAAAATCGACTTGTCCCGAACTGCATAATTCGTACGCCAGTCACGCGCATTACGCTACTAAACGGTGTCTTTTAGAACACGTTTCACACTAAACAGCGGAGCTGCGTTTCGATCAGAGATAACGCAGTTTTATGCGTTCAAATTATTACGATCAAACTGCTTGTTTATGATCGCGGGTGTATTAATATTTCTAATATTTCTTTATATCGGGCTCTCACGCACCGATCGCGACCCTTCGATATCAATGAATAATTCTAATAGAGTCAATTTCAATGTCTTTTTAGCGATGTTTCTACGATGCGACGTACACTATATGGAATAGAAGCTATGGAACCGTCAGTATGGCTTTTTTATCTATACATATAATAATACTGTAATCTATATACCTAGGTACATATAATAAGACTGTAACAGGTCAAAATCTGTACATTAAATATTTTTGAAAAATGTTTATCTGAGTATGCATTACTATCGATACAGAAGCCAAAACAGTAATTTTAAAAATATTTGTCTGTTTGTACGGTGTACAATGGACGGATTTGGACGAAGTTTGGTAGAAGGATCTGACATACTTTTATCCCAAAAGAATTGACAGTTCCTGTGAGATACACTAAACAGTAACAACATAATCGATGACCACGCGGGTGAAACCGCGGGGCACAGCTAGTACTAAATATATCTATGTTTGTTTACCAACTCGCTTATTGGTAAGAAACTGTGCTAACAGTTTTGTGCATTCTCTGGACACATTTGCCCACATTTTTTATATATGAATGAATTGAGCATGAATGCTCAAGGTGCAAGCCAGCCTTACAAAAATAATTACCGACCTAAAAAGGGGTTATACTAGTCTGACATAAAATCGTCCCAAAACGTCTTTTTTTTAAGTAAGCGGTCTCGTTTGTGACAAAAACATTCCTAGCGAATCCATTAATTAGTGAGATATACGACACACCCGCAGCCTTTGGCGCTCAATAAAAAAAAAACAAAAAAATGCAACCAGTCCTTTGACGCTTGATTAATTCCGACACAAAACTGACCTATTACAGTTTCGTAGATTAAAATCTAATCGATTCAAAGTGCCGCGTTTCCCATATGCCGGCCGGATAAGAGACTCGAATGCCTGGAATACCGTCCGAGAAAAACAATAACTGAGGAGTGGAAGAAGGGGCAGTACCACGTAATAGGACCCGCTTCCGGTGCGTTTATCAAAAATTTTATTCGGGCATTCCTCGCGCGCTTTCGTTGTCGCGCTTGCCCGCGCTGGTGTGTCGGCATTTAGTCTCTCTCTATATACATTTGAAGGGACCAGTTGCAAAAGTCACTAAGTCAAGTTAGACAGTTTTCGTTCGGTATCGTGTTTTACACTTGATATTTTGGTGTGGGTGATTTTGCGAGTAAGCGTGCGTTTATTTAGAATGAATGGTGGCCGCGAGACGGAAAGCGAACGCCTGGCAGAATATCGCGATGGTCAAATGACATCGATAAGGCAATGGGAAGACAGTGGATGAGACTGGCACAAGACCGGAAAGATGGCGCGCTAAAGAGGAGTCCTTTAGGTACTCAGCAGTGGGTGGACAATGGTTGATGATGATGATGATAAAGCCGCTGTACAATTTATTTACTATTCCTTTATTATTCTTGTAAATTTACTTATTTGTTTAGAAAAAGTTCGTTTGAGATTACAGAACTATGGACATCAACAATTCGAAACCTTATGTGCAATGCCCTGCGCTTGTCACCCCGCAATATTGTTTGTTGAATTTTGGAAGATTGGAAAGAGATATAATGAACCAAGACTAATGGAGTGAAGTAGGAGACCGTTGTCCAGCAGCAAAGGTAAAATATCGAAATTTGACTTTTTACTATTACACTTACTAGAGTCAGTTCAGTTGTTGTTCAGTTAAAGAACTAATGAGCCATTGAGGGCGCTGCTATCCTGCTGTTATTACGTTATTTTAGTTCCCATATTTTCCCGCAATAGATCATTATCCAAACAAACTATATAGGTGCACCATTACTATATTTGCGCTTGATTGCTAACTCACCTGACGATAACACACCTCACCTACGATAGAGCGCGCTTGCCTAGAAGAAACCTGTTCCCGAATTAAAGTCACCCAGTTTACCTACATTTATCTGGAAATATCCATTCAGTAAGCGAATTACCTTTTTTACACCGATTAAAAATATCTCCACCACATAATTTTCAATTTGTATAATTTAATTTTCGCACTTGGGTAGTTTTGCGTCCGTGCCGCTAAATTCATCTATAGCGCTGAAAATGCCGGAGACGGTAGCGCAACCGTTATTGCAGGGGTGTTCTCACCAGCGGCAGTCCACGCACTTCCGCTATGTCGATGATTTATGGATGCTTACGGGGAGCGGCGACCGCTGTTGTCCGGTGTATTGTCCGCAATATCGGCGAGGATTTTTGGCCGACTTCATGGAATGGGGTTGGGATTTTATTTTTAAGCCGCGGAAACTGCGTTATTGATATTGAAATTAAAATAATATTAACGGCGTTAACTGTTTTCTGGCCTTGTGGCTCAGTTGGTAGTGTGTTTACGTCTACCTGCTGAACTGAAAGGTCGTGGGTTCAATCCCCACCCAGGGCAAACATTTGTGTGATGAGCATGGATGTATGTTCTGTGTCTGGGTGTTTCTATGTATCATATGTATATATTTACAAAAAAAAAGTATATATGTATTCTATCAGCCATCTAGTTCCTTATTACAAGCTTTGCTTAGTTTGGGCTAGATGGTGTTGTGTGAAATGTTCACAAATGTTTAATGTTTTTTTATGTATGTCATATAATTATTGGGACATTCTGATGTGAATTAACTGGGCGTCCAATGACGAAACGCCCAGTTTCGGTAACTTGGATGCCATATTTTCGTTTCAGTTATATTGTTAAAATCGAAAAGAACTAATTTAACCGATTTTGATGAAATTTCTATTGGACCAATCTGAAAGTAGGCAGATTTATCCTTTCAAATAAAAAAAATATCTTTCCAAATCGGTTTATAAATGAGGGAGTTATGCGGTAACGCACAGAAAATGCAAACGAATTGATAACCTCCTCCTTTTTTGAAGACAATTAAAAAATGTTGCAATACAGCGATACAGAAATCGGGTCTTAAGGATTCGCCGCGCGCAGCTATCTCTCTCGCGCATCACAACCTTTTTCAACATATAAAATCAATGAGTAGGATTAGAAAAGTAAGAGACTAATTTGATTATTTTAATAGCAGATTTATTAAAAAAAAAATCTTCGACATCTTTTAAATTGGCTGAGGTATTGAAAAATATATGCTTTTTTATCTATTCCGACGTCAGTATTTAAAATGATATCAGATTAAAACTTTTTTTAAATGTTTCTTTATTGGCCTCTTACTTTTCTAACATCCCTACTTACTCAATGATTTTATATGTTAAAAATGTTGTGACGTGCGAGAGAGACAGCTGCGCGGTTTAATCTCCAAACTTGCTCGTTCTAGCGAGGTCGCTCCAAACATTTTCTATTCGTCCTAAGTGCAAGGGGTCAACGCATTGTCGTCTAATCTCCATTGCCTAATACGACATTGATTTGTGTTGTCATTGTGTTCCTACTGTAGAGACATTATCTTGTTTAAAAAGAGATTGATACCATCAATACTGATCGTGTGCCGGAAATACTGTCTATTTTGTCTTTAATTTATTACCCTAACGTTTATTGTAGATACGTCCTTTTAATAAAAGAAGTGACTGTTTAGCCCAATATTTTTTGTTAGATAATATCATTTTTAAGCGGGATTTAGATTGACCTTACTAAGTTTATGTTGTAAGATTTTTTTTATTGTGTAATCAGAAGTCATAATCTTAATCTTTGTCGCCTTGAAATCTGGCAGTTACGTCGGTATATTTTTACAGACTTTCTAAGTTGTATCATCGTCGTTTTAGGACGTAACCGGGAGGTGTTTGGGCAGGAATGTGAAAAAATCATGACACCGCTCTGTATTACTTTCCTGCAATTGTATGTTCACGCGGACATACTGGACCAGGTTGCCAAGAGGTTGTCAAAATCTAGAATTCTTCATTTGGGATCGACTACTATAAAACATAGTACTTGCACATTTTTTATCTGTTATGCAGATTTATAGAGATTAATAAATCCAATCCTTTTTATTGAAAAATATCAAAATTGGATGAAATATGACGAAGATACAGCAATATCAGTGTAACATACGCAAAAACGAGAAAAAAGAGACGGCAATCATGGCTTGTGACGTAGTTATCTCGCTCACTAACCATATATTCTACCACAGTATTCTACGCTCACATATGCACACCTACTTACATAGTGATTAGTGAGTGAGTGTGCTGTCACATTCATGACATCACTGACCATAACCACAAAGTAGTCGCGTCATAAATAAAGTTTCAATAACTTAGCTATTTCTCAACGGATTACTTTTCCAAAAGAATAAAATAATCTAAAAATCCCAGTGCATACCCCTCTACAGTAAGAATTCAAATATCTTTAACGTGCATGAACCTCATCAGTCATTATTGCAAAACATTTATGTTCGCGAGGTGTACGTTAGAACTCCTAGCATAGATAAGTGTTAGTTTATTTCAGCTTAAAATAATGTAGTACAAAAATCGTTGCCTCTGACGAAACCAGTTGCGATGGCAGTAAAACTAAAACAAGCTCAGGTTACAGCCGTAGCTTAAAGTATTTCACAATAAATTATAATTACCCTTATTCAGCTATAGTGTTCGTAACGATATTTAGCATTCATGTATCGTAACGATATTTTATTACTTCGAAATAAAAATGAAAGTTCAAAATGAATGACGAACATTATACTTTACATTCAATATTATATTCGAACATTATACTGTACAAGGTTTACCTAGAGTTTCAACAAAGCTAACGACGCATATGGCTCAGTAGTGGCAAGTCCCGGGTTCGATTACCGTCTGAGCAAATCTTTGAATTATTATTAATGTAAATTCCTGTTCTAGCATTGTATATGTTCCGTGCCATCCCTGACACAGGGAATCCTATTGGCGTCTATAAGTGTAAATAGTTATTAAAGAAAATATCAAACAAAAGTTATATTTTAACCGACTTTAAAAAAGATGAAAGTTTTCTATTCGACTGTGTGTTTTTTGTATGTTTGTTTAGCGATTGTTTTGCCAATTATGAATTGATATTGATGTTTTTTTTTATTTGTTAGGTCATATTGCACACTATTGCACACTTTGGCTTATTGTATAACATGATAACTGGAAAAATATGCCATCCAAGTATACGAATTGTGTATTTTGTAGTCGGGTTTTTTAAGTTTTTAAGAAAACTATATTAAAAAAATTAATTTCAGAAGGGTGACGGTGAACCAAAGAAGTCACAGAATGGTGGACGCGAGAAGGAAAGCGTGGTTTGTTGGTCAGATGACATCGACAAGGCAGTGGGAAGGGAAGACAGTGGATGAGACTGGTACAGGACCGGAAAGCGTGGCGCTAAAGAGGAGACCTATACTCAACAGGGGGTAGACAATGGTTGATGATGATGATAATGTTTTATTTTTTACTTGGCCAATACGATTTCAATTTTATCTTCACGCATTCTTGTGAAAAGGGGACTTGGTAAACAACAGGAGGACGGCCAGACAGATTAAAAAGTGATCCTTTAAGAGTTCCATTTTCCTACAGTGTGTTTATAAGCGAATTGCATATTTTGAAGTCGTTTTTTTCAGTTTTATAAATTATAAGTTTCACTTCGTCACATTAACCACGCTGGTGAACCCGCGGGGCACAGCCTGTATTCAATAAGTTAAGTATATTTTTTTGTTTCACAAGCACATCTGTTTCAATTGCACACATGTACACTGTCTACCGATTTACAACTATCTTAAAAGTAAATTGAAAAAGGAACCGCAGGCGGCGCCGCGAGCGGTCGTTTATAGCGAGCATGAGACATTTCGAAATATTAATTAGAATTTTTATTGTTGTCATTCATTAATGAATTTTATTGTTGTAGGGATCTATTATTCTTAATACATTTTTGTTATTGTTATTTTAACAAATAATTATTTATTACCAATTATAATTGGTCAAGAAAGTGTTACAAGCATGATAAAGTTGCCTTTATCAATAAGAAGCTGCAGAAGACCAATATTTGCAGTCTAACTTATGATTTTTTTACGCTTGATACACTGTTGAGTATACGTTACTTTTTGAGAAACTATGCGCAAAGTCGCTGTAAAAGGCTATATTTGTGTATACGGGTATGTATGTACCTATGTTTCTATATTACCCCCTATTGCCTAAACGGCTTGACTGATTTTGATGTTTACTCTCTAAGTGTGATATTGGCTTGGGCTACATGTTTTTGTAATAATAATAACAACATGACTCTTGAAAAATTAAAAGAAAAGTTATTCGTAACACCCAATGGACTTTTTTGTATAAAATAAGTTGTTTTACAAGCATCATTCTACGGAATGCTCAGTTAAATATTTGAAGCCGCTTTGCGCATATTTTCTCTCGAAAACGTGCACGACCGTAGGAAATCGCGAGTATAATTTAATCTACAAAAATAATGCTCATGCAATCGAGTATTTTGTTTTTATTTTGTTAAAGACACTTGTTGGACAATGATTTTACAGAAGAAAAAAACAGCGCTCGCTAAGCAGGTTTTCTTTCAGTCTCTGGGTTTGGCTGAGGAATGCACTGAGCGTGTCAAAATTCAATATTCCCCGACAAATGCGTATTTTGACAAGTTCTTCAAATAACGTCTATATTTCATTCTTTTTATTATTATCTACTTATTGAGTTTTGGCGGGAACGTCATCGAAACATGTTGTTGCTTTGTTTTATTTTCCTAAGCTTGTGTTATTTTGAATATTAATGCGATAAAAATGGTGGTGTTTTATTCATTAAGTGTTCGATCAACTACATGAGTGTGGGCAAGTGAAATGAAGCAGTGAAACGTGTCATTTTACGTTGTCGACAAAACTCCATAGAAGCTTCTAGTAAAGTCGCCACCACTTTACTGAAGCTGGACTCGACTTATAAATTGACTGTATACGTGACTTAGATTGTGACTAGAACATTTACAACTTGTTTTATTCAAGAAACTTGAAAAAATCCTAATACTTGACACTGGCAAATGCTTTAATGCGGGTCCAATACAAAAAAGAAGAAGATCTACTTATTAATAGGAGTTTTGGCGGGAACGTCATGGAAATGTGTTGTTGTTTTATTTTCCTAAACTTGTATTATTTTGAACTTTAATGCTATAAAATTGTGTTTTATTCATCAGGTAAGTGTATGATCAAGTGCGTGAGTGTGGGCAAGTTAAACAACGTGTTTTTCACGTTGTCGGCAAAAGTCCACAGAAGCTTCCAGTAAAGTTGCCACAATTTTACTGAAGTACGACTCGAATATGAAAATGACTGTATAAGTGACTTAGATTGTGACTAGAACAAAAATAACTTGTTTTATTCAATAAACTTGAAGAAATCTTAATACTGGCAAATGCTTTAAGCGGGTCCAAATCCATAAAAAAAAAAAATATTACAAACAAACAAGTAAAACAAACCATGACTTCGGTTTTGCGATTGTTATTTAATAATAATAAAGTAATTTAATGCAGCTATTAGTTAATTTTAAGACCTGACATTTCAAACATCTTGCGTGGTCGCGAAAATTCTTTGTCTTTAATAACAAAACTAGGTATAAGTTTTTTATATGGTTCATGGGCACAGATAATATCAGAATTCACTACAACCTTTATCAAAGAGTACAACCTATTATCTGAAACAAAACGTTTTCTACGCACATCAGGGGAGCAATCAGTTATTCAAAACCGATCCGTAACTGAACCTTGTGCGAAGAATTTCCTGTCGGCTGCTATCATTTTTTGATTTAGTAACGAGCGAAGTACGTGTCATGTTTCATCAAATGTGTCAATTGTATGACATTTGATGAAACATATTGACATTGACTGAATCAAAAAAACTATGGCGACCGACGGGAAACGCTCCACATATGTTTCAGCTACGAAGCGGTCTTGAATAACTGAATTGCCTGGTCTTAAAATTATGTACTTTAATTATATAAAGAATTATCTATACGGCTATTAAGCCGTTAAAACTTCTGTAATAAATAACTTAACATTTTATCACTTACATAGCAAAATTCAGCTGCCTTCTTCAATTTACCTGACTGCAAAATAAGGTGGGTGCAAATAAAAGCTTGTACAAGTGAAGAAAATTTAAAAATAGTGTTCGTGTCGCGCAAAATAGGATTCCGTAGTTGTATATTATAATTTATGTGAACAGGTTAAGGTCTTCTATTACTATGAACAATATGAACATGCGAATTAACTTTTGTTATTTTAAATGAAATTAGCACAAATTTTTAATTTTTTACTTCTCTTAGTAATTTTTTTAAGTTGATCGACTATTACTCGATAATAGTATTAGCGGTGATAGTTTTCCTTTTAATTTCAAGAAGATACTGGCATGAATTTTTCCTTATATCTCCAAAGTCAACATATATATTCATTCATTACATATTTATATACAATTTGTTTGGGGAACCCAAAAAATATATATTTTCAAGATTTTATTCTACGACTTTTTTGGTATGATGAATATGTAAGTACTTACGATCCATGCTTTATTATAGCATTCTAATACTAATAAATAATCTTTGAGCAAAGCCGTGAACAGATAGACAGACGGACAAGGCGGGCATACATACATGACATGCTATAAGGGTTCGTTGATTACTACGGAACCCTAAAAAACCATATCAAAGTACCTACCTTCTAAGAATTTTATTTAAGCCGCGGACGGACAAACAAAGGGTAGACAGACAAATATGAAGAAGCAATAAGTATTATATTTTGACTACGAAACCCAAAAAACTAAAGTAAATCACAATATAATAACGAAGGAGCCTCTTACGTCATTGTCGAACCCAACCGCAATCGATATAGTTTAGGGCACAATAGCACTATCCGTGTAAACCTTATTCCCGGCGGCGCGACATGTTTATTTTCACTGAAAGGCTCGGGAAGGAGTAAAATGAAAAGCAGACATGGGTCCGGTAAATAATTGAAAGTTCGATAGAGCAGCGGGAATATCAGCAGCCTGCGCGATCTAGTGGGAGCCATCATTCACTCCGCCCCCGCATCCTACTGAATTATTCCTCAATAACATACTTGTTATAGACGTTTCTAGAGGAATGATACTTTTATGATTTACTCCAACTTTTATTGGCACTTAAAGGAAGTATACGATTTATTTCCCGTTCAATATAAGGTGTGAAGTATATCATTTTTTTGGAACGACCTTAAATCTTGCAGGAATGAACGGTTGGGCGTCACACGCCATTTATTTGGGGACGGTATGGTGTTTCATTGATTTTTGGTACTTATGGGACGATATGGTGTTTCATTGATTTTTGGTACTTATAGGACGATATGGTGTTTCATTGATTTTTGGTACTTATAGGACTATATGGTGTTTCATTGATTTTTGGTACTTATTACACTGTATTTTAGACTTCTCACGAAACTATACTCTCTAAATCATTCAACAGAAGCAGTTCAAGTACGAAAATGGATTTTAAACAGTCGGGTGTTTTGTTTTTCGATTAAGTACTGTTTTATTTTTAACCGACTTCCAAAACGAGGAAGTTATCAAATTGGTCATAAGTATATTTTTTTTACTTTTCTCATAACCACGTCATGTACTTATAAACCGATTTGGAAAGTTATTTTTTTTATTTAAACGCTATTAAGTATACTCTAAGATTTGTCTCTTAAATCAATTTAAATCATCGACGTAATTTAATCAGAATACTTCTAGTAGACTGTAGAATGGTGATTGTTGAAACAAAATAACTTAAAATAAGTGCGGGCCAAGTGCCAGTCGGACTCACGCACGAAGGATTCCGTACCATTATCTATATAAACGGCAAAAAATCACGTTTGTTGTATGGGCTTTGATGTTGCCCTTAAATGTTATTTTTATTGTTATTTAATTATTTATTTTTTAAAGTGAATAATATAACTCAATATTAAGTGAATATTTCAAGCTTCTACCTGTTGCCGTTATCAATATCGAGCAAAAAAAGTCACGTTTGTTGTATGGGAGCCTCCTTAAATATTTATTTTATTCTGTTTTTAGTATTTGTTGTTATAGCAGCAACAGAAATACATCATCTTTGAAAATTTCAACTCTCTAACTGTCACGGTTCATGAGATACAGCCTGGTAACAGACGGACGGATGGACAGACAGCGGAGTCTCAGTAATAGGGTCCCGTTTTTACCCTTTGGGTACGGAACTCTAAAAATACAACATTGCGTAATTTGATGTTTGTTATTTCAGTTTTTTAAACTAGGTACATATAATATCTAATGTAATTCAAATACTTGTTACGTGTAAGAACAAGAAGGAGAATAATATTATTGGAGTTATGTATATATAGGTATGCTTCTTATATACATATTTTTTTAGGGGCAAGTGCCTTTATTAACTACAACACAACAATATACAGACTCAACTAACAAAACTACTACACAAAAAGCACATCGATCATCCCAGACCGATAAAGGTCTAAAGATAATAAAAATAATCGTACCCAGCATACTGGCCGCATTGCCACGTTGAATGGCAATGCTTATATACATAGCTCCAATATTATCAGTAAGATGCAGGGCACATAGCGTGCACTACTGACGGTCGATGGAGCCAAAGTGTTCTCCAGAGGACAGCACAAATCGGCAAATCGTAGATCTATCAAGTACAAAAAAAAAATGCAGAATAGGACGACCACAATATGGAGACAACACCTCGTGCAGACAAGAAGACACTCTGTGCTAGTGTTATTTAAAAATCCTGTAAGTTTTTTTTTATATGTTTGTTCCGCGATTACTTCGCCAATTATGACTTGATTTTGATATATTTTTTTTGGAAGGTAATAGTGCATAGGCTACATAATAACTGGAAAAATGTCATGCAAGTAAACGAAGTTGCATATTTAGAAGACGGTTCTTTCAGTTTTACTATACGGATATATTTATGATTTGATGTTGATGTTGTTTATGTTTTTTGGGTCAAAAGTAATCGAAATTTGACCCCTTGAATATTTGGTACATGCTTTTAGTTTAAATGACAATACAATGTAATCATATTTAGTATCATTCTAAGCAACTGGCAACCGGCGTACCGGCAAACGCAGCGTAGGAAGACCAGCCACGAGATGGACAGATGACCTCATACAAGTGGCGGGAAGACGCTGGATGCAAGCCGCTTCCAATCGGTCTTTTTGGAAATCCATGGGGGAGGCCTATGTCCAGCAGTGGACTTCTTATGGCTGAGATGATGATGATGATGATCATTCTAAGCTCAATATGTCCGCTGCCTAAAAAATATGGTGGATTTTATATTTTTTCACAACCACCACTATATAGGTATAATTTGAAAGGGGTTTCCTAGTAGAATACAGTAAATACATACTCGTACATCATTATCGTTCTTTTCAATAAAACCATTTAACCTAAAAAGTTTTTTTAAGTACTTTATAATCTTGTATCATGGTTCTTGTTGTTGACCACACACCGGCAAGCGCAGCGTAGGAAGACCAGCCACGAGATGGACAGATGGCCACATACAAGTGGCGGGAAGACGCTGAATGCAAGCCGCTTCCAATCGGTCTTTTTGGAAATCCATGGGGGAGACCTATGTCCAGTCGTGGACTTCTTATGGCTGTATCTTGGCTTATTCTTGTGTCTTGGTTCTTGTATCTTCTATCATACCTAATGGTATTCCCGTCAAAAAAATAACTTCCATTGCTAATTGTCATATGCAAACGTTATTTTTGTGTTTAATATCGCGTCTACTAATAAATCAAAAGCGTAATTTATGATTACTGCGCGTCATAAACCGGTATCACTAGGTATACCTAACAGTTGAGGAAACATAAAAATTATTATGATCTTTTCACGTGTACGGCGATAAGTCGTTAAGTGCAAGCGAGAGCCCAGTAAACGATTTGAGTTATGCTCTCGGTAAAATATTAATCAAAAATGAAATTTGTACGTTCATGAAGGGGTTTGCTACTTTTAAAATGAATAGTAATCAATTTTTAACCTACTTCAAGAAGGAGGAAGTTCCCAATTCGACTGTATGGTTCATTTGTTTGTTAGTTGTCGCGTAACTCCGTCATTTATTAACCGATCCCTAAAAATCTATTTTTGTTTGAATGTTTATACTTTTAGATTGGTTCCGTATGAATTTAATTCAAATCGATTCAGTGTTTAGGTTTTAAAAATAAAGTTGTAAGTCGTTTGATTCAATTTTTTTGTATTATAATATCAATGTATATAATAACTACAAAAAAATAACTATAATTATTTGTGACTATAATTATTTAATTATTGTTTTATTGATCTAGAATTTCTGTTATTGGATGAGAGATTGTACCTACTTATAAATAGCTGGTTTATAGTCTAATAAAAACTCTGTTTATATGGAGCAGGTACCATTAAATGCAATTTGGGTGATTCTTTGTAGATATGATAGGATATATCTAAGCTGTTTGTATTTGTGAGTCTATTTTTAACCTCCGATCCAAATAGAGGAGTGTTGTAAGTTTGACGTGTGTATTTGTGTATCTGTCTGTGGCATCGTAGCTCTCAAACAAATGGACCAATTTTGATCTAGTTTTCTTTGTCTGAAAGAGGATTTCATCAACCGAGTTCTTGGTTATGTTTCATTAAAATCGGTTCAGCCGTTTTTGACGAGCATTTTGAGTTTTCTTGTATTTTGGTCTCTTTTCTTGGAGTAGTAACCGCCTTTGGACCCATATCAAACGAATGCGCCGACAGACATGCAGTAATTTTTTCTCGTGTGTGTTTACCATGTACGGAAGCGTCGGCACTCGTCGTGCGCGTCAAACTCGTAGTTTGCCGGTTTTATTAGTCTGATGTCAGTACATAAAACGGGTGGTAGGTATTGTCCAGGCACGTCCTCGAGGTTGCGGCCAGTTATGTGAGGCAAAAAGCGATGATAATGACAAAGACCATCGTCGGAGAGGGCGGGATGAGGTCCAGCTGAGTACGCGACTCGAATAACGATGTGTGGACGGCACGGACCCCTAAAACTTACAGAATAACCAACTTGTGATTTTCTTTTCTTTATTGTAGATAGACTAAGCATTTGAATATAGCTCTGCTGACGTTAAGGGAATCGTTCAGAGTTTTTTTTTCTGATTTTAATATTTAACTTTCATTTTACTTTTCGACCAAAATAGTATGTATAATTTAATATGGAGCAATTGTTAGCTTTAATACCGATCTTTATTGGCGGTAAACTAAATGTTTTGAAGATAATAAAGTTGACATTATTGAAAATTAAGTATTTATCCATAATAAATAAAAAATGCTATTAATATTTAACTCATACGTTAGTTAAATATTTATCTATAATAAAAAAAAAACGCAAATAATACTTGTCCTGTTTTCTTCTACAAATATGATTTACGATTAATTAATTTAATTATTAAAGTTAGCCACAATTACTTCACTGTAAAACTAAACTTAGTCAATGAGATTTTATCTATAGAGAGGTTATACTCATTGAATACGAAGTAATAAGTAATTATTATAATTGATTGTTTCAGTTTTTAAATTATAATTTTAATTCAAAGACTGAAACCGACTTCAAAACACACAGTATTACATGTATTAATAACCAAACTACTAAACCGATTTAAAAAAAAAATATATGGGATCACCTCAAAATATGACTTACCAAACAAAAAAAAATATCATTAAAATTAATTCATAATTGGCGAAGTACTCGTGTAACAAACATACAAAAAAAAGTCACCAAAGGATCAAGAGCTCCGTCCTATTAAAATTTTTTGTTTCGTTTTTTTTTTTTTTTTAATAATATTTTCCGATAATTCGTCCGTCAGGTCTGTGAGTTTCTAAGCACCTTCCCGTTTCCTAATATAAAATCGTAGTGATACTTGTCAGTGGCATGGTGAAAAGGGAGGCCTAAGGCAATAGTAGAAACACGTCGCTAACATCGGCGGGGGTCACGTAACGCTGGGGTACCGAATTATCCGGTTGTGCAAAGTGATCCTTATTGTATACCGGGGGAATACGGCGGGAACAGATCAACACTATCTGGATAATGCCTATGTATACTTAACCGTTTTTATAGATCCGTCGATCGTTCGCGGTTGCTGACGTTATCGCTTTTAAAAAGGGTTCTTTTTAAGCCCCCGACAAAAAACGGGTGGACCGATTTTGATGAAACATAGCTAAGAACACTCCCGACTAATTCACCTTTCAAACAAAATCAAAATCGATTCATCCGTTCGGGAGCTACAATGCCACAGACAGGAAATACACTTAGTACTATTACAGGTAGGTACTCTCTTTGTCTCTGAAATTTTAGACTTCTAGCTTTATCCACAACAAAGTGCTCCGAATGGCTTCGAGAAAAGGATGGTACGGCGTGGCCTTGCTGCTCGACTTATAGTCTAGTAAAAATAAATCAGTTTGTATGGAGCAGATCACAGTATTTGCAACTGGGGGCATTCTTTGAAATTATGATAGGAAAATAACTAAAAATCATAGATCAGCATTATGTAATCCCCGATTTATAGACTAGCTGCGTTCCGCGGTTTCACTCGTGTAGTTATGAAAATCGGTGATGATTATGATGATGATAAGTAGCTTATGTCCGTCTCCAGGTCCAAACCTACTATTATATACTAATTTTCATAACGATCGGTTCAGCCGTTTGAGCGTGTAAAGGTAACAAAATTAGCTATTATAATATCATAATGAAATTTTGTCAAATGTATTTCAAAACACCAGTACATTCATTTAAATAACAATATACTCACAAATCTTATTTTTACTAGACTAATAGCCGGGGCCCACTCACGTGTCCCCAGGTCTTACAAAAATCTCATTATGAATATTTTAATCGTTTAAATTATCAAACCTTATCGTGTCGTGACCAAACAAGGTGTTACTCGCCGAACATCTTAATAGCGTGTTTTAGCACAGTACACCGCCATCTAGTGAGCACGACAGACAACGTCAATAAGCAATTTCGTTGTAAGTTGAGGGCAGGCATAAATAAAACCGGCCAAGTGCGAGTCGGACTCTAAAAACGGCAATAAATCACGTTTGTTGTATGGGAACCCCCTTAAACATTAATTTTATTTTAATTTATTTATTTATTTTTATAATTAATAATATAACTTAATGTTCTGCGATTATTTCAAGCGTCTACCTATTGCCGTTATCAATATCGAGCAAAAAATCACGTTTGTTGCATTCCCATGCAACAAACGGCCCCCTTAAATATTTATTTTATTCTGTTTTATACACGTATTTGGGTTTTAATTAATTAAAGCTATAGCTTTAATTTAAAAAAAAAAAACCTTGGTACTTGGTACGATGAAGGAGAGGTTATCTAAGTTGACGCGTATATTTATTGTTTATTTTTAGGGTTCCGTACCTCAATAGGAAAAAACGGAACCCTTATAGGATCACTTTGTTGTCCGTCTGTCTGTCCGTCCGTCCGGGTGTCAAGACCTTTATATCGGGAACGTGTGAAGATATCGAGATGAAATTAAAACCATATAAGCAGATCCATAGTATCTTGCTGCAGAAAGAAAAATAAAATTTCTCAGTTTTCGTAAAAAAAAGTTACAGCCGAATATGTCGTAAAAAACGCACATTTCGACACTCACAGAGGAATCAAAACCTATGGGGTACTTCCCGTTGACCTAGAACTCTGGAATTTGGCAAGAAGCATTGTGTTAGAGTATACATATAGGAAAAAGTCCAAAAACTGGACATTTTTAATTTAATCACAAAAAAATATAATTTTAAAATTTGGGCCCTCATTCCTTGCATAGAGACATCTATGCAAGGAATGAGGGCCCAAATTTTAAAGTGAATTAACCGTATCATGTGGGGTATCATATGAAAGAGCCTCATTAGCATAAGCTAAAACAGGTTTTTAACACATTCTTCGCCCCCTGCAGACCCTTCACTTCAGCTGGGAACCAAAACTTTTTAGGCGAATTTTAATTAAGTACAGAGTGGCCGCGCAAAGCAACGTTGACTGCCTCAAACGCCGGCGGCGTTACTCACTACTACAAGACGAACGGGACGCTCGCTCGGATCCGAGTGGGAGGCACCGCTACTATAGACCCGCTCCACTCGGATCCGAGTGGTGAGCAAGGAATGTGTTAAATATTTTTCGGTTTATGAAGGAAATATAAAAATAATATATGATTTTATAAGTGTACATATGTACACTTATGAAATTGTGTAGGAATGAATGTTTGTATGTTTGTCCACACATTACGCAGAAACTAGAAGTCGTATTTCAAACATTCTTTTTTTATTGAATAAAGTATCTTTCAACTTAGGAGTAACTGTAAGTTTTATCAAAATCGTTTGAGTTAGTTTTCAAGATATGGGCTTTTGAACACTCACTTCGTTCATCGCAACTGCAGAGCAGTGTCTACACCTTATATTTCAACTGTCTGCTAGACAGTGACGTGAGTCTGCGTGACGTGACCGGTGATGAGGTTTGACGACCGTTTTTAACCGACATAAAAAAAGGAGGTTATCGATTAGAACATACATGCTTATAATATTGTCAGAACTGCACAGTTTTTGTATATGTTAGTCTATACCAGCTTCTAAACAAATTTTATAAGTGTATGTATGTGTGTTTGTCCACCTTATACGTCCACGTCTACCTAAGTAGGTACGTACACCAACGTTTAACATTTGGAATATTTTTACATTTTCATTTCATTTTCATTAGGCCTCTTTTGGGACAGTGGGGTAATGTGACGGTCGCACCCAGTGTTGCCAGCCAGATGCACTGTAATTACAGCAGATCTGCTGTATTTTTGCGCCATCTGCTGGACACTGTATTTTTAAAAATACAGAAAATCTTTCAAAATTTTGAACTCGATTGAAACTTTTCCCTGGTTGTCACTGTCAAAATACGGAATACTTACGCGAACCAAACCAACGCAACTTTTCGTTCATAATGCGATGGCAGCGCGCTATATGGCGAAAACATAAACATACAGTCATGTTGACATACAAAGATTACAAATGACACGATTAAGCTATATGTACGCAAATCTTACAAATACGGCGAATAAGTGATGTTTAAATTATACGTAAAATATAGTGTAAAATTTTATGTTAAGATGTAACTAGGTTTTACATAAAAAAATTCATAGTAGTAGTATTTTTTTGCGTAGGTAGTTACGTAAATACAGCAAATATGAGTAAATACTTGTAATTTAGTAGTTAATACGTGAGACGATTAAACTATTTGTATATAAATTTACGTAAATACCATTATTTTTTTATACATATAACCGACAATATAATTCTACTGTAAATTAAGCTGCATTTTATTTTTAGATTTTCTGTATTTTTCATGTAAATACTGTATTTTGAGCGCTACGTCTGACGTATTTTTACAATTTCGATCTGGCAACACTGCCGCACCGGTACTACTTTATAATAATCATCATCGTCGTCTATCATAGAAGATGATGATGATGATGACTATGATTTATGGATAACACGAAGAAAACAATACTAGGCTACCTAAGTAGTCTGTCAGTAGTAAGTCTGTATAGGACTTACTTGATGACAGTTTAGGTCCAGACACCGACCTCAAGAAATAGTTGGTTTACGTGCATACTTAGGTAGACGCCTAAGTATTGTTTTCTTCGTGTTAATTCTCTTCAGTTTGAAGCCGGTTTAATATTTTAAATTACTTTTATTTAGACTATAATTGTGTTTATTCTGTTTCCTGAGAGCTACAATAATGGGATTTTAAAGTCTAGAATGAATAGTTATCTTCTAGATCTACGAGCTCCATCCTCGGCCACACCAAAGGTTTAGCTAGATCACCATAACTTCTTCCAATCACGATATGATTGTTCCCTTAGTAATATCACCGACTCAACACCCAATAGTTGAGAAGGGTGTTAAAACAATTTTCCAAACTTTCCCAAACAATATTACACCCCCCTCCCCCACGATTTCCTTCCAAAAGCCGCGCTCAGCTTTTTAAAATCTTATTCAAACTTTGTAAAGTAAGAGCTCCCCTCCTTAGGGGCCCCGGTTGATATTATTGTGTACCCATCTGTGACGAGACAGGGACGCCATAGAAAAGACATATTTTTAGATTTAACTCGTAAATTACTGCGAACCAATTGGTTTACGCGCGTGTGAGAATTAGGAGTGAAGTTTTATTTGCCAGTGTGGTTGTTTATTGCGATAAGGAAGGGGAATCATTACAGTTTAACTGGAGTGAACGAAGCTTCATTATTTATTGAGGTTCTCGGTAGGAGAACGAATTTAAGTTTTTGGCTAAGTAAGTATATTAAATATTTAACAGCGAAGCAGTTGCCTTAAGCTAAAGCTAATGTTTTTTGTTAGAAGTTGAAGTGGCAGCAGGTAGGGCACATAGCACGTAGGACTGACGGCCGATGGGGTCGAAAAGTTCACGAATGGAGACCACGAACCGGCAAGCGCTGCGTAGGAAGCCCAACCTCAAGGTAGACAGAAGACCTCATACAAGTGGCGGGACCACCATGGATGCAAGCCGCGCGCAACCGGTCTTTTTGGAAAACCAAGGAGGAGGTCCTATGTCCTACTTCTTGCGGCTGAGATAATGATGATGATGAATATTTTTTGAGGTTTTTGAGATTGTAACTCATTGAACTTTAAAAAAAATAATGGATTTATCGCGTATATTTTACATAATTTTATGGCCTGACATTTCGAATACTTTGCAGCGTTCGTTCAGTTGTCCAAAGTGAAATTAGATGAAAAAAAAAATACGCGAGGAATCCATTATAAATTGTGTAACTTTTTTATGCAAAAGCTGTTTTTACACAAATTTGCAAATGTGTGCGAGGTTCGTTAGATTCGCCTTTGTTCTTCGTGTAGCATGGGTTAGATTTTTTTTTTTTTAATTGAGCAAAGCGGACATAGATTTCTGCATCAATTGCATTTTTTTTCTTCTATTCGGATTTTTGTTTGTGCTCGCGTATATAGGTCATATTTTTCAACTAATCTTGTCAAAACAGGTTTACAATTTTATAGATATTTTTTCCTTCGAGAACTTTTCCCCAAAATAAGGGGAAGTTTGCTGTGGCTATATACCGATTTTGACAATATTTGCTAGAAACGTTTATTCAATAAATATAATAAAAATCGGTCAAGATGTTGCCGAGACAAAAGGTTGTGAAATCTCGATCGAAAGGAGGTTTTGCTACTTTTATAACTATTCGTTTGAAACAGCGAGACATAACCAGTCTTTTATACAATCTATAATCAGACAATACTTACAATAAATTATTAGAAGAGATAAAGTTTTTTAAAAAAATTCAAGATCTTCTAAAAGATCCATCCGTCGAGTGAAGGTTCCGAGCCGCTTCTTCGAAATCTTTGATGCTCACTTTTTCAGTAATTTCCTGAAATACTCCTGGAATAAAACGAGTCACTTACGGAGTCAAAATGTTATATAGGCAAGTACTTTGTTTTAGGGTTCCGCACCTCAAACAAATAAGTAGCTAAGACCGTGTGGTAGGTATGATATATGGTACGGCTAAAAAATAAGCGGCCAAGTGCGTGTAGTGCCATGCGCAAAGAAAGGTTCCGTAGTTGCACATTCTAATTTATGTGAACTTAAAATGGAGATACGTACTATGAACATACGAGTTTATGTTAGTTTAAATGAAATTTGCACGGAACTTTCATATCTGCGTTCCCTAAGTATATGTATGTTCATATTGATCGGCTATTGTTAGTAACTTGTAACGCCTACATAGCTGTGATAGATTCTCCTTTATATCCTTTTAATTTCATCATCATAATTACACGCTATAAGTTGATTTAGTAGTTTATGTATGGTAGGAGAGGGGGGGATTTTTGTTAAAGTCAAGTCCGCACTTGACTTTAACAAAAATTATGGTATTGGCACACTCCCTATGTTTTTTTATTACCTACTTAACAATGCTCCACACGATGGGGTAAATGTTTTTTTTTTATATTTTATTCTTTCTCGGCATATATAATATGAACGCCGAAACCAAATTAGCCGCGGACAAAGAGACAGATGGATATGGCGAAACTATAAGGGTTCCTTGTTTTCTACGGAACCCTAAAACCGAACTCACTTGTGTTGGGAATACCAGAGATTAATAACATCCTTTTAAACTTTTCTTATTTCTTATGATTTTTCAAACATACATTTTTGCGCCAAAACCTGCCGTTTAGATTTTTATAATTTGATACCTACGAGTAAGTACCTACTTACTGACACTCGTGCAATAAAGACATATCTAAACCAACCTTTACCTTTCGTCAAAATTGGCCCAAAACTTTGGTCTCAAGAGTGCCACAAAGGAACAAACATACATACACACATAGGCTTATAAACACAGTTTTTTTATGCAAGACGGATCTACGATTAGCCACCAGCTACAAACTCGCCTGATTTTAAGCGACGGTGTGACCGAGGATGAAACTCGTCGATATAGAAAATATCTATTCAGTCTAGCCTTGAAAAAATCTAAGATTATTAGATTACCTTCAATTGCCTTCATCATCATCTCAGCTATAAGAAGTCCACTGCTGGACATAGACCTCCCCCATGGATTTCCAGAAAGACCGGTTGGAAGCGGCCTGCATCCAGCATCTTCCTGCCACTTGTAAGATATCCTCTGTCCACCTTATGGCTGGTCTTCCTACGCTGCGCTTGCCTGTCGTGGTCTCCATTCGAGAACTTTTCGGCCCCATCGGCCGTCAATTGCCATGAAGTCGGGTAAAAATAATTCTCATCTAAACAAACTGTATAGCCTCGTAAATACCACCTTGGTAATGAATGATCACACTGATTGGACTCAACACACAACCGACCAATTTATATATTACGTCTTCTTTTATTAACACGCCAATAAATTAATTAACTTTCATATTATATTACGGTGCCGCTGTAAAAAGTGTCTGTCATCATAATTTTGAACACAGATTGTCGCTCTAATGCACTGACTTTAGAGGAAGGGTTGACGACCCCCCTTTTACTCGATCGCGATTCGTCACACACTCGCTGTCAAATGGAAATTTAATTTTTAAAATTGGATTATTATTGCGCATTGAAATGGAATGGAACTGTTACTATGTCTAATTCGGGGTATGTGTATCGGAACGAATTTTACGCAAGACGACCAAGTCGGTAAATCGTAACATAATGTCAGGATTGTAATATTTTCGTGCAGAATGTCAGAATTATGGTGAGTCCATATAATTCTGTTGCTAAGTAGAAAATATAGATATGAAACCTAGTAACGGAATGTTGGAAATATAATATTCAGATATTTATGGGTGATGATAACTATTTAAAGTCAGAATCGTAATAGGCATACAGCTGTAAGTAGATTACGTAGCAAAATGACAGAATCCGAATATGTCCGTATAACTAGGTAGTATTAAATAGTTGAATGTCAGAGGGAACAAATTTTAATATTAAATATATTATAATTATCATTATGTCTATGTAGCTTTGAAATTAAGTAGCAGAATATCTGAATTGTAATAAGGCTATAAAGCTGTTTAAGCTAAGCTAGCTATTCTTAGCAATCTGTGATCGCAACTTTTCCAGATACATCGCATTCTGTCTCTCGCATATATTTTTTTTAGTCAAGTACGTGTACATAGAAGTACACGTTCTTGACTAAATATTTTTCACACAACATCACAATATTTTTAAACGTATAAAATAACTGAGTTAGGATAATAGAAAAGTGGGAGACGAATTTTATTTATAATTTTTATATTTTATAGGAGAAATATTAATGAAAAGTTTAATTCAGATGTCATTTATTTTTACAGTTTTGAAAAAGTATACATAACAAAACTGCTCAGCCATGTTAAAAGAAAGCGAAGAAAAACTTTTTTAAGCAGCCCTATGTTGAATTTTCTTTACTTGATTTGATCCAAAGTAATTATTACAAGGACGTAAAAAAGAGGTAACACTAATAGCAGGGTGCAAAGGAGTCCTTAATCAAGTAAATTGTCGGGGATGCTATCGGATGCAGAGTTTGCGTGTATATAACGAATAGCTGCGAAATTGCTGGCTTGGAATGAAGTATTGCTGGTGGTATGTCAGCCCGAGTGCTCTAGGAACGAGCAGTTGTTAAACGACGATCTTAAATATGATATAGGTTGAAATACTAGAATTCAACCGCTCCGCAAATCTTTTAGCCCATTGCGCAAGAAGGGTAATGTTTTTCGTGTGTATATGTATGTGTGTAAGTGTGTATGTATGAAAAATTAATTGAAATGAGTAATTTTGAGAATAATTATTGTAGAATAGTTTATTTTTACTGGAGTTTATTCCGTTTAATACACGACTGTACTAAATTAGGTATAATGCTACATTTAATTTTTTATAAATTAGTCAAAGTGCGATGTAACTGAGGAACATAGTGATAAAGTGGGCATAACGCCATCTAATGTAATCTTGAAAGGTGGGCGTCGTGCTACCGATTACTTTAATATTTGAAAAGTTAGGTTAGTGTAAAAGTGGACAAAACGAGACAAAATCCGTTTACTATTATTTGTTTGAAGAGTTGAAGTATTATTACAAAAATGTAGCCTACGAAATTCGAGAAGCGAGAGATCGATCAAGACATTTACGGCCTTACCGAAAAACGTTACTTAACTTTAAGCATTGCTTAACATATTTTGTCAACTTCTCGCTGACACGTAATGACACTTGCGGAAAGAAGACATAGAATTAAAGACGATGGTTAAAGTTAAGTAACGTTTTTCGGTAATGCCCATAGGCTGTAGGAAGTAGGTAATATAGAAACATACAACAAATACATACATCAGAAAAATATACCCTTCTCCATGCGCAGGCGCGTAAAAACAAGGGGAGAACTTAATAAGTGCGGCTTGATATTGCAACGTGAGCAATCGGAAAGTTAGTCAGACAGTCGCCGCGCGGGAACAAACAACCTACCTACACTAAACCGAGACGAGAACTTAGGTAAGTGTTATACTCAGTATTATGTATAGGAAACTTTGTCTAGTCTAGAGAATCACCATAAATGTTTGGCTATATAATTAATCATCATCATCGTTATCTCCGCCATGAGAAGTCCACTGTTGAACACAGAATTCCAAAATGACCGGTTAGAAGCGGCTTGTATCCACCACTTTGACTGACCTCGCAGCTCAGTTGGTAATATGTCTGCCTGCTGTATGTAAGCTGTAGGTTGTGGGTTCGATCCCCATCCAGGACAAACATTTGTGTGATGAGTATGAATGTTTGTTCTGTATCTGGGTGTTTCTATGTATTTTATGTATTTATTTTATTATATTAATTACAAGTTTTTATTTAACTTCACCTGTCTCAATAAATCAATTACTAGTTATAAATAATGTTACCTAGTGCAGATATTATGGTATAATGGTAATTAGATCATTTAAAAGAACTAATTTCAGTATATTTTTTAGGTCTTCAGGGTCTGAAGGTGGAGCCAGAAGATTACCACTAAAATAACCTGACAGAAATTGATATTCAAGTTTATGGTAAATTTTAACCGATTTCAAAAAAGGAGGAGGTTCTCAATCCGGTCGTATTATTTTTGTGTGTTATCTCATAATTCGGTCATTTGGTGGGTAATCGTAGATCTATCTAAAAAATCAATCAAATACAGATTATGTTTATTTTTTTAAATAAAATTATAGAACAAAAAATATTTTTATTTGAAAGGATAGATCTTTAGATTGGCCACATAGATTTCATCAAAATCGGTTTAGTACTTTGATTTTTAAAATAACTGTAAAAGATGTCATCCAAGTACATTAAATTGCATATGAAGTTGGTCGTTTTAGTTTTTTAAACGGTAATAATATAAGAATTAAAAGTGACAAAATAATGAGATATTAGTCATCCTAAGCGTTTTCATTACATTTGCCCGTCTTGCCTAATTTTATTCAGATTATCGTGTTTTATTGTTTAATATGACTAATGTGCTTTGTGTGTGCTTGTGGCCGAAAGGTTCTCGAGTGGAGACTACGTACCGGCAAGCGCAGCGTAGGAAGACCAGCCACGAGATGGACAGACGACCTCATACAAGTGGCGGGAAGACGCTGGATGCAAGCCGCGCGCCAATCGGTCTTTTTGGAAATCCATGGGGGAGGCCTATGTCCAACAGTGGACTTCTTATGGCTGAGATGATGATGAATGTGCTTTACGACCTTATTCCTCTATCACAGGACAACCAGAAAGTTGTCACATTAGTACTTATTTCCATCGAAATACCCAAAATCCGTACACAATGATTTCGGTCCAGATTCTTGATGTGTTCTGCGCAGGAGTGAAACTCCATTCCACCTACTGTTGTCTGAAAACTAGAATCGTGGAATTTTAATGGCTTAGGTTAATAAATGTCTTAGACATCAAGTGTTGCATCCTCGTCCACACCGTCGCTTACCATCAGGCGAATTAGGAACGTAGACTTATACATTTCAAATTAAAAAACTTACGAAAAACAAAACTCACCATCTCGACGCAGGTAAAAATGGCTGAAACCTAGTTTGTATCGCTCTAAAACTAGCAGTTCCTCAACAAAACAATACGCTATTGAGGCGTAACGTTAGCATCGATTCAGATCTCATATCAGCCGCCAGCAATTTTAATATCTGAAACAATTTGCATTCCCGCAAACGGCGGAAGCTTTTAATAAAACCTGGAAACAAACAGTCTCGACGCGGTCTCAACTCTTGCAAATTGCTCTAAGCTGCAGCCGCGCCGTTTACACCGACCTGCGAGAATGAACTTCAGTTCAGGTTAAGGGGAGTCTGGGTAGCTCTTCAAACTAGTGGAGATTTTTGCGAGATTTTTTCTGATTTTTAACCGACTTCCAAAAAGAAGGAGGTTCTCGATCCGACTGTATTTTTTGTGTCTGTTCACCGATTACTCGGCCAATAATTGTGGATTGATTGATGATTCATACTTTAGAGGTATTCCCATATTGATTTTATCAAAATCGCTTCAGTACTTTGGTTATTATAACAAAATAACTGATAAAATACGAGTATCACACAAGTAAAAGTATTGCGTATTTTGAAGTGTTTTTTTTTTAGTTTTTTAAACTATAATAATTAGTTTTTTTTTTTTCATAGTAGAGGCAGTTCAAAAAGTTGATATTGGATATTAGATGGATGCTATCTCATCTTTATTCTGACTGTTTTAGCGATAAGGCTGCCAAGTAAGCGCTATCTAAGTATAGTTTTATTTTTACTGTACTTTCTATGTGTGTTGCGGTCTTTTAGTAAATAATCTATGTATAATATGGTAATATAATCGATAAATGCAGTATATCATCTACTTTAAAAATTTAATTACAGTATGGTTATCTAAGGATTCGAAGGATTATCTGGAGGCTACGTCCTAAACTGGACGTCCCAAATATAAATATCACTAGTTTAAATTTATAATTGTGTAATTGAATATTGATTTTTATTCCATGACTGTGTGAAATTATTCTAGTTTAATAATAATTGTAATTCAAAATTGTAAATGGGGAATAAAAGGCTATTTTATTATTTTATTTATTTATGTTTATCTAAAGGATCTATGAATGAATTACGTAAAGTGAGGACTACTGCACAGTATTATGTAGCTTAATATTCGATATTATTTTCGATTTTTTTCTCATTTAACTTTGTATAGTAGTTGAACATTATAAGGATTTCCAATTAGTGATGACTGCGCCTTAAAAATTTCGCTCGAGGCCCAACAGAACTGAACATAACTATGTGGTGGCACAGAATAGCGAAGCAAGCAATGCACACTACCCCCCCACTTGCCGCCCCCTCCCCCCCCCCCTCCCCTGCCGCCTCAGGTATGGCAGACGGAGGTGAGGTTCACAACAATCTCATCCGCACAACACTATAAACACAGTGCAGAAAACCAATCAGTGGTTGAACTGTCTGAATTAAATGAACTTATTTTGATTTATTGCCTTCATGGCCTCATAGCTCACAGCTGATGAGAATGGATGTTTATTTATTTATGAAGACTTCACAATGGTAATTACTTTACTTAAATACCATAATTAACATTTCTCAATATAAACTAAATGTTACCTTTGAAAGGAAGCACTGATGTTTGATATGAATGTAGGTATTATATATATATGTAGGTAAGTATGTATTTACAAAAAAAGTATAATCTCCAACCTGAATAAGTTACTAGTTAGGTATTTAGTTCTTATAGTACAAGTTTTGTTTGGTTTGGAGTTAGATGGCGCTATGTGAACATGTCCATTAAGTATATTGTTTTATTTTAAAAATAAAACGTGTAATTATCGAGAGTATGATTGGATATGATTCAAGAAGTTTAAAAAAAATAGTCTTACTAGAATTTAATATTATGTAGGTACTTGTAGACTTGTAGAGCCTAGTTATAGACATAAGTCACCTGAGAATTGAATTACAAGGTAATTAGTTTACTTATACTTAGTTACATAAATGGTGTTGCGTGTCTAAAACAATGACCTTTGTTCTAAAATATATACAGATAAATAGACAAAATAGCAAAGCGCTTCTAAAACTGTCAGAAGATATTAAGTAATAATTATACTAAAACTACAGCTTAGTCTGTAACTGTATAAAATACGTAATTGAAACAAAAAAAAAAAAACACGGCCGTTTCATATTGTGATGTATTTGTTCAGTGAACGTGAACCACTAAAGCATTTTACATAACAATGCTACTCCTTTTTATTTAAACAAACGAGTCAACTCAACAACGGTCAACGGAACAAACTCACGTCTATTTTTGAGCCGAATTCTCCGACTATAGTTTCAACCGCATACGAAGGTCTATCAGACGTCAGACGAGACGTCCTTCGTGAGTGACGTCTGCGCTGCTCCTTTAAAAAAAACGCCGTTTGCGTTTGAAACTATAGTCGGAAAATTCAGCTCAAATATAGACGTGAGTAACCGGTTTATTTGAACAAACCGGTAACAACCACGTTAGTTTTCATAATAAAAATGCTATAATCCTATTTACGAATATTTATAAAGTTATAAATATTTTAATTAAGATACGAGTAATGTTTTAATTATACAGTGTCCATAGTGGCAACACTTTTCTATATGAATTATTGTGAATAAAAAAACACTTCTTGCGTGTTGACAAAAAAAGGTGTTTTGTTGGAACCTAATTCAAGTAGATAATTTAAATTAAGTGCAAATAACTCGAAGAAAGTGTATTAGCTATATGCTTACATTTACGAAAGCTGGTATCAATATTCAGCAAATTTTTATACAACATTCTCAAGTGACGAAGTGCCGGTGTCGGCAACATGGATACCAATATTTTGATGAGAATCGGAGCCCGAGATTGGTTTTAAGGACACCCTATCCTACAAGGCGAAAAGTACGTACATACAGTAATCCTCGCGTTAAAGGCAACACTATGACGAATTGCAGTCAATATTTTACTTCAATAAAGGAAACAAATCTATAGTCCGTAATTAGTTTATTTTTCGAGCAATAACGCATCAGTTTCATATCTCAGAGCACCAGGCATAAAATCTACCATTTCAATTATTTCCTTTATTTCAGATATTCCGTCCTCACACAAAAAAAAATATAATCATAGCTGCAGTATCACTTAATGATAAATATCATTTATCAAAGTTGAAATGTTAATAACTTTTATAAAAATTAAAATATGTCTTGACGTGACAACGTCTAATAAATCGATGAACGTCCGTTGCATGCACGAAAAAGTATGACTCATTGTCCCGTTACGCTCATTGTCCCGTTATATCATCATCATCGTCATTTCATCAATGTTTTGTTATGACGTTGTCACGTCCGTAAACCGACTTTACAGACAACCAATTTTATTGTATAGTGGATATTTTTAAAGTTATTTCTTTACGAGTACATAAATGGTGCACATTCCCAACTGTATAAATTCCTAAGCTATGTTACTAGTTCGCAACACAATAGTCCCAGCAGGTCTCGCCACCGAAGTATGCTACCTACATAATAAAATGCGAGGCGTGTTTGATTCCAAGTGTGAATTTATCCAAAGTTAGTTTTGTCGGGTCTCTTGGAACTCCAGATTCAATGTAGCGCGATTTGTAGACTTCGGTATAGGGACGATTGTATAACATGAAGGAACGAAGAGACGGTCTCACTTAGTACATAATTATGTCACTTGCGTGTATTAAAATGAGGGCTTTTTAACAAGTATCTAAATAAATAATAAATAAATAAATAAATATTTGTGGACATTTCACACAACACCATCTAGCCCAAACTAAGCAAAGCTTGTACTATGGAACTAGATGGCTGATAGAATACATATATACTTTTTTTTGTAAATATATACATATGATACATAGAAACACCCAGACACAGAACAAACATCCATGCTCATCACACAAATGTTTGCCCTGGGTGGGGATTGAACCCACGACCTTTCAGTTCAGCAGGTAGACGTAAACACACTACCAACTGAGCCACAAAGCCAGTATATTAAAAGAAAGACAAAATACCCGACTGCAGAAAAGCGGGTTTAGCCGTCGTACTTACGATTTCGTTGAGCTTTATTTGCTATCGTTGATCAGTTTTTTTTGTGAGAAATTATTAAAACACTGTAAAAGCACATTTTTTTTAAATAATTCTAGTAATTTTTCTTGTATACTATGAAAAAGTTCCACAGTTACAATTATTAGTTATTTTTGCGAGAGGTGTATTACAACTATTTTAAAAAATATAGGCTGTGACACACAGGGAGTGAAGACGAATCTAGCGACACCTCGAACATTAATCAGTCAAGCCGTTTAGGCTGTAGTCGATCATATAGACATAGAATACATACCCATATACACACATGCATATATACATACATCAAACATACATACATACACTCGAAAAACATAACCCTCCTTCTTACGCAGTCGGGTAAAAAAATGAAAATTGCCGATAGATGATACTCGTTTATATTTTAATATTTATACTAGCTGACCCGGCGTACTTCGTATCACCTATCAATGAGTGGACCCGATATTTTCTCAACGTTTAAACCTGCCCTGGACTACGACAAACATTTCTAAACCAAAATCAGCTAAATCGGCCCAGCCGTTCTCGAGTTTTAGCGAAACAAACGAACAGCAATTGATTTATATATATATATATACATATATATATATATATATAATATATATATTATAGTATAGATAGAGATAAATAAACATTTTACTGCAAACTTCAGTCTTCTAAGACAGAGTGACGTCTTCAGGAGTGACGTCTGCGCTGCTCCTTTTGAAAAAGACCGCCGTATGCGGTTGAAACTATAGTCTGCGAATTCGGCTCTCAAAAATTGTTCTTTAGTTTTTATCATTTATATTATCGTTATTATACGTTCGATTTATTCATCTGACAACATATTTCAACAGATGTTTTTGAACGAAATCTATACAAATTGTTCGAATTGATATGGACCGATCGACGCGCCACCTAGTAAACAACTTAAGAACTAAGGATTATTTAAAAAATCCTCATTGCAAATAATTTTGTTCTAGGTTAGCGTGCGTAGACCGCAGTGGTGTTAAATAATGGTCAAGCGTAGATAAGCTTATTATTTAATAAAACTTTTTTTTATAATATCAAAGTGGGAAAGTAAATGACGTCACATGACATCCCCCCTTTTTGGGAGAAAGAACCCCCGATGAAAGTAAATTCTAAAAAAATGTTAATGTGTGAAAATTTGCTTTGTTGATTATTACGACCTGTATCCATATTCACATTCAAACATCCGGACAGAAGAAATACATTTTTGCTAGTTTATGCACAACTGCACAGACCTTACTTCGCTTCGCTCAATCGGTCATATTTTTTCTATTTTTTTATAGAAGATCTACGATTGACCACCAACTCGCCTGATGTTAAGCGACGGTGTGGCCGAGGATGTAGCTCGTCAATCTAGAAGATATCTATTCACTCTAGCCTTGAAAATTCCAAGATTGTAGGTCTCAGGAAACAGAGATGGCGGCAAAGAATTCCATTCTTGTGCACTACGCAACAAGAATGTGGATCGATATCGCTGAGTACGGATTTTCGGCATTTCAACGAGAAATGGGTGGTAATTCGCCGACTTTCTACTAGTCCTGTAGTGAAATGGGGAAATAATACATTCAAACGATCCTTCATATAACTGTGATCCAACTTCACGTTCAGCTAAGTTCGTTTAATAACTAATTATACTCCTTCGGCCGTCCGATATTATCGCTACGATAAATTAGGTACCGTGCTTCTACGGCAAGATCTAGCTCTTATCCATTGTCCCACAACGTAACAAAGCGTCCAGTTAGCCGATAGATAACTCGACGTTGGATTCCTTTTATCCTTTATTATAATCAGTGCTACTTAAATCTATCTATATGTTCCTTTTTGTCTCTTAAGGGTGCACGTCTTCCAAACAAAAATCATTAAAATATATTTGAATGTTGAAAGTGAATGAATTATGTTCAGAATACATTTTTGTATGAGTTTTATGAGAAAATGTATGGAAAGTGTTTATTTTCGTAACGGAGAAGGTAAATTTCTAAAACAGTTTTTTTCAGCATGATTTTTTTTTCAGTTTTATGATGTAAAAGTAATGTTTTTAAAGTTAGTATTTGTCATAGAGTCATAAGGTGAAATTGTGTCAAATATTGCATACCTGTCATGTATATTGACAGACGGAGAAATGTAATATGGCTTAAAAGGCTCATTAAAACTTGCTTCATTTGACTCGCATTCTAAGCTTATTACTTCTATCATCGTCATCATCATCATAATCATCTCAGCCATAAGAAGTACACTGCTGGACATAGGCTTCCCCCATATGAATTTGCAAAAAGACAGATTGTAATCGGCTTGCATCCAGCGTCTTCCCGTTACTTGTACGAGGTCATCTGCCCATATCGTGGCTTCTATGAGTTCTAGTAATATTGTGGATATTTTTTCGGGTACCTGCGATCGGTTTTTCATTTCTATTCTATTCTTCTATTCTTTTTTTTCTTCTATTCTATTTCTTCATATTCATAAAGTATTAGACTTTAATTATTTCAATTTTACGATAAATTTAAATTTTTCTTTAAATTAAATCAATAAGTACTTAAAACATAGATTTTTTATATTTATTTCTTTATAGAAAACGTACCCCCTTAAGGTATGATCCGATCACAGTTTTGTTGTAAAGATTATGTTTTGAAGAAACTCCATCCGGTCTTCGGCTGAGATCGGTACACACGAGATTATCTGTTTCGGATATTCAAGAATAAACATTTTAAATTACGAAACATTTTTATCATTAATTAACTATAATGAAATCAAAAACATTAATGGCTTTTTCTAAAATTTAGTTGTAGATCATAAATTTGGTAATATTAAAAATGTATAGTTAAAATTGTCCTATCAAAATAGATTCAGATAACTTTAAAAATATATGCATTGAGTCCTTCATTTTTGAAGTTTCATAAAGTTTTTTAAGATGATAAAAGTTACGATTTAGTCAATATTTTCCGCATCTCAAGATATATCCTCGAGATGTAGCCCAGTGTGTACACGACGAGTATAGTGGTCAACACGGTCCTCCGATGTCGAACATGTCGCTCCTATCTGTTTCGATGCATTTGTCGTTTAACCACCGACCTGTAATAAATCAGCCACAAACTTCAAAACATCCAAACGCTACATCTAATTCAGATATTTAAACAAATTTCAACTTTATGCAACACCGTGTAGGGTTCAATTTAGATTGTATTTGAGTTCTGAGTTAGGTCAAAAGAGTTTATGTTAATTTAAGCCTATCTCGCGTCCACTACAGACACTCTTCATTCAATACTTTAAATGAGATTCTTATCGTGCGCCCTTAAATAGATTAGTAGATTAATGATGTCTGTAATAATTAATAATGGATCGTGAATTTTACAACAACAATAAAAGCGGTTCGGTCGCCGTCGTAAACAGTACCTTGCATTTTGTTGTTTTGAAATCCTTTAATTTTACGATCCGTCAATGCGTCTCATATATTTATTTACTTCGTCTTAATTACAACGGGTTATCGTCTTGGGTTTACTGCGTTGTTTTTTTTTCTTCAAATTCATGACTGCGGCTTTTTGCATGTTTGAAAACTGAGTCTTTGAATATAGAGTAATCAAGTAGGTATCTAATAATTGTTCCCTATCTTAGTTTGTATACAACATCTTCTTTTTTTGTATGGGACCCGCGCGATTAGCGCATTTGCCAAAGTCAAATATCAAGATATCTTCAAGTCTCTTGAATAATTTAAATTATAAATGTTCTAGTCCCAATAATTTACGTAAATAGTCAATTTCAAGTTCAAGTCATGCCTCAGTAAAGTGGTGGTAACTTTACTAAAGTTTATATGTAGTTTTGTCGAAAACCGAAAAAAAATAAGTTTCACCGTTTTTTTTGCACTTGCACATAAGTACTCATGCATGATCAGACACTTAATAAACCACCACTACCACACCACTACACCACCACCACTATTCCGCACACCACAAGTTTAGGAAAAGCGCTTAGTACGCTGATGAGTTTACGTTTTTGTGAGAAAGTATGCGTAAAGTCGTTGTAAAAAATATAAATGTATGTATGTACGTTTCTATATGATCGCCTACAGCTTGAACGGTTTGACCGATTTTCGTCTTCACTTCCTGAGTGCTATAAGCTATATTTTTTGTAAGAATAAAAATACATCTAGCGCAAAAATAAAAAATTAGTTTTTTCGAATTTTTTCGCAATAAACGAGTGATTTTACTAGAATTATTCTAAATAATGCGCATTTATAATCTTTTGCAGCGATTTCACACATCATACTTTCTCACAAAAAAACGTACACTCAACAGCGTATCAAGTGTAAAAAATCGTAAGTTACACTGTAAAAACTGCTTTTATGCAGTCGGGTATTTTATTTAACCTTTGATATAAGTAGATACATGTTCTAGTTTATCCTGTACGCAATACCATTAGAAATCAATAAGAAATATTGCTAGACACTTACCGTCGGCAGACAACCATCAGACGTTTTTAAATAAAAACTACGGGTCACTCACGTCTGTTTTGAGCCGAAATATCCGACTATAGTTTCAACCGCATTCGGCGGTCTTTTTCAAAGGAGCAGCACACACGTCACTCTCGGTCGGTCGGTAAAACCACGTTAATTTCCATAGTAAAACCATCAGACGCTTTGAAGTGGGCAAAAAACCTAAGTTTACTTATTTTCTGACACTTAATTTTTTGCTGACTTCCAAAAAAAGGAGGTTGTCAATTCGACTGTATGTTGTTGTTTTTAACACGTTTTTATTAGGTCGACCTGTGTGTAATGAAATATAAGGTAACTAATTTAACCATCTTCCTAGGATCGTAGCGTCATGAAAATTGGCAGCTGTATGTAGTTCTGATGACAATACAATAATATGGTACTGTCGAACTGATCTGATGATGGAGCCGGAAGATATGAACTAGAACTTCATGATGGAACATCGTATCATAGTTGTGTTTTGATTTGTTAGAAAAGTCTTGTAATGAACTTTGACCACGATTAGGTTTATGACAATACAAAAATTAGGAGCGTGTTTTTTTTTTGTTTTTTAAACTGTAATTTATTTGTTCGTTTGTTCAGCGATTACTCTGTCAGTTATGAATTGTTTTTGATGATTTTTTTTGTTTGATAGGTAATAAATACCTCAGAGGTGGTCCCAAATAAAGTCGGTTCAGTACTTTGGTTTTTATAACAAAATAACTGAAAAAATAGCATTCAAGTAAACGGATTGCACAGTTTGAAGTAGTTTTTTGCAGTTCTTTAAACTATATCATATAATGATATTTAAGGAACTATTTTAATACTATTTGTTATAAGTAAGCACCCAGACAGATCCTAAGAGCCAATCATCCCCCAGACACTCATAATTATCGTACATACAATGACGACATCTAAATTTGACGTTGGGATAAAATTATGACAGATAATTTTTAACAAAATCTTGTCAAGATTTTGTATAATATCCATCCTCGGCCACACCGTCGCTTGACATCAGGCGAGTTGGTGGTCAATCGTACGAGAATATCTATCTTGGTAAAAAAATGTTTCTCCTAAATTTAATTGACCTCTCATCTCTTCTCTTTATAAATTTAAAAACAGTTTCTTTTAAATACTTAAATCTAGCTTATACATCTAGTGTGTTTCCGCTTCGAAGTCTTCAAGATGGTACTCTTCTGTTTCGGTGTCTTTAATTTGGCACTCTTGTCGACACATGTTTCACATCTTCACGAGGCATCTTCAGGACTTCGTGACTCTTCGAGCTCTTGCGCGAGAATGAGCGAGCAGCCCACGCAGCTTGAAAACCTCGAAGCGGAAACACACTAGATATACATATAAGTTAGATTTAAGTTTTTGAAAATAAATTTCCTCAAAGTAACGCCTGATTCAATAGATTTTCTATATTCTCTAAATACAGTTTTACTTTATTTACATACATAAAACAGGATTAAAATCGGACAGTAAATTTAATGATCACAGTAAACTTGTCACGTCTGTTCCCTGTAAAACTTTCTTGAAATATTACTTAGCAGTGTATGTTTATAATTTCTGTCAAATATTAAAATCAAAATAGGATGGTTAATGACGTCCATTATATGTACCCTGCGCTCCCAATCAAAATGGTTTACGACTAAAATAATTAAATCATAGAAAACGAATAAATAAAAAACTTTAAAATTGGTTGCCTGTATAGGACAACGTCCATACATAGGTACACAGGGATGACAGCAAATTCAGCCAGCTCTGAAGTGCAGACGCTTCGTTCGCTTGCTCGATAATTTATCGAACGATAGTATAGCTTGTGTTGTCGCTCCTGACAATCTTGCACATGATCGAAGCAGGGCGTCAAGGCTGCTATTACAATTGTTAATAAATCTTTCGTGAATCGCGAACGTTATCAAATAGCAGTCTTGTATATTTAACCGGCTTAAAAGTTAGAAGTTCATAATTCGATTGAATTTTTATTGACCTTAGAACTGCGTCATTTATAAACCAATTTGGAATATATTATTTACCTATCTTAAATATACTTTCATAGTGGTCCCACAAAAAAACAATAAAATTGATTCAATAGCTTGAATTTGAAATCAAAATCATCATCATCATCTCACTACAAGAAGTCCACAGCTGGACATAGGCCTCCCATCATGGATTTCCAAAAATAACCGTCGGAAGCGGCCTGCATCCAGCGTCGTCTTGCCACTTGTATGATAGATATCTTCTGTCCACACAAAAAAGTAAATTCAAAATAATTTATGTCATCCAAGCACTTTTGCGAAATTTTGTATTCTGCTCTTCTGTGAGGTTTATTGGAGAGCGTAGCATGTTGATTGAATCGAGATCGGTTGTTTGCATAATTACTAAATCTGCGTTTGCTACTGGAGCAAAAATTACGATCCAAACACGATTGTAATAGTAGCCTTGGCGCTCTGATTTAGATATCTTTCTAGTGACACGCAAAACGCTCATCACAACATTTTTAAACATATAAAATCATTGAGTACGTATATTACTCGTATAAAAGAGAAACATGAATTAATTAGGTATTTAAAAAAGTTATTCTTAAAAGTTCTAAGTATTTTTTAAATTGTCTGAGAACTACTCTTGAATATGTTTTTTCACGACTATTTACGCCGCCAGTATAAATTACATCTGAATAAAACTTTTTATTTAATATATTTTTTTTATCAGCCCTGTTTGTACAAACTGTCCCACTGCTGGGATCGGGCTATCTTCTCATTGTGAGAAGGGTTAGGCCATAGTCTGCCACGCTGGCCAAGTGCGGGTTGGCAGACTTCACACATCTTCAAGATCATTGAGAACTCTCAGACATGTAGGTTTCCTCACGATGTTTTCCTTTACCGTTTGAAGTTGGCGGCAATCAACAATACGCACATAACTACGAAAAGATAGGGGTGCGTGCCGTGGGATTCGAACCCAGGACCAGCGGATCGCAAGTCAGACGGTCTCACCACTAGGCTGCCGGAAACTTTTTAAATCTTAAATCTTTCTAACTTATCTTTTAAACTTTTTAAATATTACTCCTATCTAAATAAACAAAATCATGCCTATCTTTTCTAATATCCTTACTCAATGCTTTTATATGTTTAAAATTGTTTTGATGCGGGAGAGAGACAGTTGCGCACTTTGAGCCCCGCCTTAATCAAACCTACATAATACATCGTTCAACTATGGCTTTTAGCTTCTATATTAAAGTATATAACTAAACATTTATTGACTTTTTAATAGTATGCCGACACGCAATCATTAGCCGGCTTTTCAATTAGGTAAATAATTTGATTTACCTACTGCACGATAAAAGAGGTTTATTTAATATACATGTTAGCATGCTTTATATTTTTCAGGTTTCGTTTACAGCTCATAAATTTCTATGTAAATTGCCAGTTTTATGGCATAGCTTGACTAGTGTTAAGCTACTCCGGCCTTGTATTTTATTATTATGACTAAAGTAATAAATTAACAGAGGCTGACAATAAAGATTCGCCTTAAACGACCTTACCGAAAAACGTAACTATGATTAACGTCTTAAATGCTGTCTTCTTTCCGCAATAGTCATTTCGTGTCAGCGAGAAGTAAACAAAATATGTTAAGAATAGCTTAAAGTTAAGTAACGCTTTTCGGTAAGGCCGAAAATGTTCGCACTGTGTAAGTCGATAATAAAACAATTTTAGCAATTATAATTAATTATAATCTATCTATATACCATTTTATTGCACTTGCCTAAAGAATGTCTGTAAATCTGAATTTTTGATATTTTTTCCGTAGAGTAAAGCACGAAATTAAGAAAAAAAAATTGTAATAGAGATCTTTTTAGGATAAAAACTTACACATTTAAAAATTTGGTCGACGTAACTATGATTTCAAGTTTGTTAAAAACTTAATAAAACAATAACAGGACGCTATAGATCCGGTTTTATATCAAATTAGTTGCAAAACTAGATTTTTAAAGACAATTAATTATACACAACATCCAACATCAATCCTATATCCAATAAGTCTACGTTGATACAGCTTTCATCATTTAGTAGAGCACAATTCAGGAAAATAATTGCCTAAATCATTTTATAAATTAATAATTTATCTTTATAAATTAACTAAACTATTTTTTATATTCATAAAATAATGTAATCAAAATACGTTAAAATTATTTTGAATATCGAACAAGGGTATAATATCACTGGGTCACTGATCCCTCACTGTCGTTGGCAAAAATGACTCCACTCTAAAAGGGTTGAGTCAAAAAACGTATCACTTGATTAAGATTGATTTCGTCAAATAAACCATAAAGTAATAAATATCGAACGGACCCGAACGCATCTCGAACGACAAGCTTAAAAAGTTAAAGCCTTTTTTCAAAAAGATATAAAAAAATAAGAAGAACCCCTAATTGATGCGTCGCCTTTGTTTAGTTTAATTCTAACATGCTTTTCCCATTAAAGTGGTCAGAAATCGGGCCTGCGTGGAAGATAACGCTGGCTCTTTTACTCCTTACATGTTATAATATTACATAGGGCGGGGCCGATTCACACTCGTCTTAACCGAGGGTTAACCGATACTAAGTTCACTTTCTTCATCATATGGTTTCATCTTATGGTTTACAGAACTAAAGGCTTGGAGTCTAAGATATATGGTAGAAAACTAGATGTGGACCTATATCTGCATCAATTTCGAGTGTCAGATTTTTATGATGTTTGTATCGTGTTGTCTATTATTGTAATTCTCACAACACAGGCGCGCAACGTGTCAACAACGATAATGATGACATTCGATGCGGTTTTCGGAATCATTTATAGCCTTTAACTCATGCTATAGCCATAATCTAGCCACAGCTAGTGCGCTTTTTTTAGGCTTCATTAAGGGTGCTGGAGCTTATTTGTGAAGCTAAAGTGTCTGTCTTTCTGTCCTACACTTAAACGGCTGTATTTTTCGAACGATAATATATATCTAAGTCTCAAAATTAGCGAAATTATATGTTTCACTTTGATATAAACAACAAATAATAATTAAATGACAAACACTAGATATTATTATAAGTTTTTTGTCATTTAAAAAATAAAACAAATTAATTCACAGTGTCGTAAGATATAAACGAGTAACAGCAGATGGCGCTTACGTCGTCGATATAATATTTTTACTTTAGGTAGGTATGTAAATCAGAGTCAGGCTAGATGGCACTTTCAATATTTTGATTAGATAGAGAATGCCTACCATTTTGAATATTTCTACTATATAGAAAGTATGTGAAATCACCAATATTTATAGATTTATAGTATATTTTGCTATTTAGTCCCTAAAACGCACGCCAAACTTATAATACTTTTTGGGTTGGTGGTTAAAAAATGTTTACTAAGGCTTTAAAATAGTAAAAAAATAATTTAGAGAGATTTAATTTTAGATTTTTTCGGTTATGAGGTCTCTTAAAACAAGGAAGCTCGTCGCCTTAGTGCTTGTTTAAGCTATAACATTGGTAAAAAATTACAAAATTTTATTTTAATTTAGGTAAAATCTTACCAACGTAGATAGCTCAAACGAGCACTGAAGTGACGAGCTAGTAATTGTAGATGAAGAGGAAACATATATTTGTGCTACGGTTCGCGGGTTGTCTGTCAGCTACAAAGGACAACAGTGAGTGATGTGTCGAGCCCGCGCCCGTGCCACTTGCACCACATTTTTACATTGTCCTCGGGTCCCGGGGGTGTCGCTGTACTGCGCATTGAGAATCGATATGTTCGCGCTAAGTGCTTAAGTGCTTCGAGGGGAATGCGTTTCACGGATGATCTGACATTAAATTTTAGCAACATTTAAAACACATTACATGACAACGAAATAGTATTTAAGCTATGATACTTTATGATAGTTTTGGCATGAATTGCAGTATCCGCAATGTATTTTTGTACAAACTATCCCACCAAAAACATTTCATGTAAAATTGGTTGCCATGTGTCGCATTGTCATGCCACTTTCACTGACAAAAAGATATCAGATGAGATCTGACTGAATCTGAAGAGCCAAGCCGCTAACTCTACAAAATCTAAGGCTACAATACTTATCTCTGTAAGCCTTCAATCTTGGTAAAAAAGCATGGCTTGGCCGTTTTCCGACAGTCAGTTACAAACATATGTCGCATAACATGTCGTACATGGACAAGGAAGAAAAAGAAACTAAAAGTTCTGCTCTTGAATGTTGTATAATTGGAATAGTAATGTAATAGTTCCATGAAAGTGAAACGACCAAGCCATGCTTTTTGACCAAGATTTAAGGTTTACAGAGATAAGTATTGTAGCCTTAGATTTTGTAGAGTTAGCGGCTTGGCTCTTCAGATTCAGTCAGATCTCATCTGATATCTTTTTGTCAGTGAAAGTGGCATGACAATGCGACACATGGCAACCAATTTTACATGAAATGTTTTTGGTGGGATTTAATTTCTTTTTGTAAGAGACCCTGTAATTTCTGCAACGTTTTGTTTTAACGGAATGTATTTCCCTGTGCATCTGTTATCATTTCTTTAGCAGTACACTCTCTGTCATAGCCTGTTTTTCTTGTTTACTTATTACTTAAAATAGATGATAGCTGCTGTAACCTTCAATTCTGATGTGGCGCCATACTATAGCGCGTAAATAAGAGTCGGTTTCCAGATACACTCTTCAGCACAAGTATAAAGTTGCAAATCGTCCCAATATTCTACAACATAACGAACAATAGCACACCTTAACTTGCAACGCCACATCAAATACGGTCTTCTATAGATTGAGTAAATGTCAATAAATGGAAAAGGCATGAACCATTTCCAGGCATACT
Organism: Lycia hirtaria; assembly: GCA_947563715.1. Classification (NCBI taxonomy): domain Eukaryota; kingdom Metazoa; phylum Arthropoda; class Insecta; order Lepidoptera; family Geometridae; genus Lycia; species Lycia hirtaria. Next base: position 20,628,987 of record OX387386.1, read on the forward strand.
ATGAACTGTAGTATAGACGATAGGGCCCTAGCCCTTCTCCCAAAGAAATTGTTTCGTTACTCATATTGTTCGTCTTATTTCCTTTTTATAGGAATACGTCCACTAAACCAACTTTAGATTTATTCTTGTATCCAGACTATTATTCAATAACTTAAATTCTTAACCTATAACCTAATACCCCTTCTCTAACAAGATCGGTCCCGAATCCAAGCTTCTAAATAAGCTCTCGGTTGAAAGTATTATAATTTTCTGTGTAAATAAGTCCCTAAGCCTAAGTAAGTACTACCTAAAACAAACCAAGTCATCAATTTTATTAAAGTCGAATAATGTATATATATATAACATACAAACCTATAACCTAATGTATATATATATATAATACAAACCCATATTTACTAAACAAACATGAAACAACGAACGAAAACGATACTATTTATCCTTATACCAAACAAAACAAACCGTTATCATAAACGAGTACCAAATCAGAACGAACGAATACACAACACAAACCAACCATAAATACGGAATACATAGGTGCCTCAGCGTGTCGACTTCCAAAAGTGATTTGCGACAGAGCGCGAGAAATGATACCGTGTGCTAACTTGAGGCGCACGCCATCTAGTATCGCCTTTTGAAACTAATTAGATAAACGATCCTCACTGAGTGGTAAAATTGTCGTATTTTAGATGTGAATCATATCTAAAGTACAAAAGCTAAATAAATGAAACTTTGTATGTTTTATAAATGTACTGTCTACTTTTTATCCTGAAAATTTGGACTCTCTAGTATTATCCATATCGAAGTTATGTTGTGTTACAGAAATATAGACACACACACAAGATCACACTTTAAAAGGGTTGGAGGGTGAAAAATACAAATATCGTAATTTTTCTGTTGTTTATGTACCAATCGTAGTTTGCATACCAAATTTCAGCTTTCTGAAACTTCAGGAAGTACCCTATCTTTTTGATTACACTCAGGGGGTGTGATCCCACAAATAATGGGTTGGAGGGTGAAAAGTAATAATATCTTAATTTTTTCGTGGTTCATATGTAAATATTAGCTTACACACCAAATTTCAGCTTTCTAAGACTTCAGGAAGTACCTTATATTAATTATTGATGAGAATAACGTAATAGCCCCCAAATAAGGGTAGAGGGTGAAAAATACAAATATCATAATTTTTCTGTTGTTTATGTACCAATCGTAGTTTGCATACCAAATTTCAGCTTTCTACTACTTCAGGAAGTACTTTGGAATATTGATGACGAGAACGGGATAACCCCAAATAACCCCAAATAGGGCTTGGAGGGTGAAAGTTACAAATATCTTAATTTTTCTGTTGTTTGTGTGCAAATTGTAGCCTACATACCAAATTTCAGCTTTCTAAGACTTCAGCAAGTACTTTATCTTTTTTATGATCATCAATTAATTTGTGCCAAATCGGCGTATTTTAGGTATTAATAAAATCGAAAGTATAAAAGCTAGATACATGAAACTTTTAACATTTTATTAGACCGTGGACCACACTTGATCCTGAAAATTTGAACCCTCTAGTGTTATCGAGGCCGAAGCTATGAGGGTCTAAAAATCCGACGAATGTGTTCGAGAAAAGATAGTCCCGGCCGTACCCGCTGGCTCACATGGCGGGTGCACGGCCGTGCCCCCAGATAACATACATAATTGTAACCGAAAAAAATTAAGTCGTAATTTACGCCTATTTTTGTAATTGTTAGTTGTTTTGATCGCAGTTATTAATTAAGAGTCTTATTTCCATTATCTCGTGTAATATTTTTTTTAACTGCTAACTGGCCAGCGTAGGTACCTTCATTATCTTGTCTTGTGTCGTGACATACTGGTAAATTATAGTTTGGTTTATAATTTATTATTTTAACTAAATATTTTATAGCTAACCATTGTAGATTACAATATCAAACCCCCAAGATTGAGCAAGTTTTTTAAGCGCCTTTGGCCGGTTTAACTATACCTGCTAATGAAGTACACCTGTGATAAAATTCATAATGTTAATCCATGGTTAAGCGTTTAGTGGAACCGGACGAGCAGGTCTTGAAGACAACCCGGCACCTTTTGTGAGTTTTACGAATTATCTTGGTTTACTTGTATTAACATGCGGAGGTGTGTCCGGTCTCGCGTCGCGCACTGGTCACGAAGCGCTCGGTTATCGCTCACGGTCAATGTTCGATAATTTTATTACAGAAGTTTTGTCGAATTACTTGGCCCTTCAAATTAAATTAAACGATAACCCTCTTCCATTGATATGAAGGTATTAATTTATTTAAGATACTCTTGGATTTACTCTGTTTAGATTCGCGTGTGTTACTTGGAAGTCCGTTCCTTTTTTACCCGACTGCGAAAGAAGGAGGGTTATGTTTTTCGAGCGTATGTATGTATATTTCTTTGACACGCCCTAGAGCCTAAACGGCTTGACTGATTTTGATGTGAGTGGTTTCAATAGATTCGCCTTAGTCGTGAGAGTGATACTGGGTACATCAAAATAAAAATAAACAAAATTAAGGATATTTGGCGGCAAAAAGTAATCACAAAAAAAAATGTTTTCAAAATATATCGAGTGTGGTATCAAAATAAAGAATTTTTAACGGTGATTACGAATATATATACTACTTATATGTTTTATTGGAGTTTGGAATAGGAAATGATAATAAATCACATCACACTTATAATATAAATGCGAAGTTTGTGTTAGTTTGTTACTTCTTCACGGTAAAACGGCTTGACGGGCTTGGCTGAAATTTGGCACACAGGTAGTTTATAATCTGGATTAACACATATGATACTTTTTATCCCGGTATTCCCGCGGGAACGGGTAAAGCAGGATTAAACCTATTTCATACTGAAAAAAAAACACCGAAAACTGTTTCATTAAATTGTGCATTAAGGTAAGGAGAAAGGAGGGGAAGGGGGAAAGCCAAGTCCGGGCAGTGAAGATGAGTAACATATCATTGAGACAAACAGGAGACAAAGTTTTACCATTAATACTAATTCTTACTAATTAATAAGTATAGTAAAGTAAGTAATAATAGTCATAGGCTATATTTTTTAAATAATTAATTAAATTTAAATTATTAAATTTAATCTCTCACAAAAATAAAAAATGCGTTTTTTCTTTACCTTCAACGAACTTTTTCGTAATAAACAAGTGATTTTACTACAATTATTCTAAAAAATACGCATTTATAATCTTTTATAGTGATTTTACGAACACTTTCACATAAAAAACGTACACTCAACAGCGTATTGAGCGTGACGAAATCATTATTAAGTTAAACTGTTTTTCTGCAGTCGAGTATTTTGTTTTTATTTTAACGTAAATACTTACTTGTTATGCAGTAATAGGTTTGATTGTAGGCTTGACCGCCAGCTCACCTGATGATAAGCGACGTGTTAGTCCATGATGGAGCGCGCTTACCTTGAAGAAACCAATTCATTCGCGATTTAAAGACGCCTAGATTATATCTAGCGGAGTAGACCTACTCAGGAAGCGTGTTCTGCAATTTAGCAGTCCGCACGATGAAAAAGTGGAATTATTAAGTCGTATAAGTATTTGCGCATCATTATAATATCATAATTTTTATTCAAGCAACTGCAATCTATGCATAAAAATAACACCTACATTTTCCACGAATAAATATAGTTTATAAAACCAACTTCAAAATACGCAATTAGTTTATTTGGATGACATTTTTCCAGGTAATTTGGTTATAAAAACCAAAGTACTGAACCGAATTACGTAAAATTTAACTAAAACATCAAAAGAATCATCAAAATCAATTCATAATTGGCGAAGTAATCGGCGAAAAACATACAATAAAACATACAGTCGAATTGAGAACGTCCTCCTATCTGGAAGTCGGTTAAAAAATAAAGCATATTTTTTATTTTATAGACGTTTAAATAAAAACGGCATAACAGTCCAATCTCGGTTTTCATAAAACGCGGAATACTTGGTGTTCCTTGTTCATTAAAGGCGGAGCGAGCCCGCTGCTATGTAAAGCCTACCCTCGAGCTTCTACTCTATTGACTTTCTTCCGTCATTTTCTTATCGAGTTATGATAAATTACTCCCCCCACAACACAAAAACAACCTTCCCGCTAACATTTTAAAGTTAAATTTGGAATGTAACGGGTCGTGAGCATAATTCGTTTCACCGCATCTACGTCAGTTCTTAAATAATAAAGGCTCTTTGTAAAACTTTCTCTCCTTGAGCGTTCTAAGGCTTTTCGGTATCCAGTAATTAATATTCATGGCGGCTCGTGCCGAGGGGCCGTGTAATTAATAAACTTATATGATACTTTTGTTTGGTGTCATTTCTGAACGGCGTTCGGGCGTGCTCTTGTTTGTATCCGGATTCAACCCTCTTTTGTCTGGGATATACAACCTTTGCGTAGGTAAAGTTGAGTGCACGCTGGCTGTGTACATTCATTTGTTTGTATATGTTTTAATCTATTTTATGGTTCCGCAGTAAACGAGGAACCTTTCAAGTTTCGCCATGTCTGTCCATCTGTTCGTTTATTCGTCCGCTGCTTTACTCAAATACTTACTATTAATACCTACTTGAAATCCGTAATTTAGTGTAGGTATATAAGATCACGACGATAAAGTGATAAATAGTTATTTATTGTTCTAGGCTAGAAAGTTGTATTTTACCGTCGAGTGTTTGACAGTTGAATCCAGAGTAAGAGAAGGATTCTAGGTTCACGAGCGCAGCGAGTGGTTCTAGTGTAGAATCCTGAGCGTAGCGATGGATTCAAGAAGACACGAGATAAAATAACTTTACAGCCGAGTGCAATACAAAATTTTTCATCTTAACGTAGCGAGGAATTTTTTTAGTTCTCCTATTTTCTCGAGTAGAAAAATCTGCTTGGCATTTATGCAACTTTACTGGTCCTAAAGTTACATTATAATCACGTGAGTTCACTTACATGTACACATTTCATTAATTTTGAACATTATTTACAACAAAATTACGTAGTACAAAGTTTTTTTTTATCTATTTTTTTTCTTCTATTAGGCTCTTGACACAACTCGCATAGGTAATATTCTTCTTTACTCATCCAAACCTTTTTCGTGTAAATGGTTCTAAAAATTCAAAACACTGCTAAGAGAAAGTAAATTGTACATTTTTATTAATATTTTACGTAAATATATAAAATGTCTAAGTTATTTTATTATAATATTTAGTGTTTCTTCAAGCTAAGATAGCAACCTCCTTGAATCGAACTATTTTTCTTCATTTTGTGAAGGTATTATACAATGAGGTTGGAAATATTTTGTATTGAAAATGTAGAGCTCCATCGTGTTCGAGTTTTGAAATTACTTTTCTCCCTAGGGAGCAAAATGAACTTTTCCACGCCAATGCCTTGGAAACCTAACTTTACGAGCTAGTAAGATGAAAATAAATATTGTTTTAAATCTTTTCATTTTGATGTGGAATGACTTTTCTTAAGTATTCCCATCGAGCTTTAACAGAAATTTCATCCGATAAATGGCGACAGCAAAATTTCCCCTTTAACCCGACTGAGTAAGAAGAAGGGATATGTTTTTCGAGCGAATGTGTGTATGTATGTATGTTTTTATAATATGATCGCCTACAGCCTAAACGCTTAGACCGATTTCAACGTGCGAGGTGTCATTAGACTTTACTTCTTGAGTGTCATAGGCTATATTTTTTGGAATAATAACACATATTTCGAAAAAATAAGTATAATAGTGATCTCCAACGAACTTTTTCATAATAAACAAGTGATTTTACTAGAATAATTGTAAAGAATCGACATTTATAATCTTTTACAGCTATATTATTCATAATTTCTCACAAAAAACGTACACTCAATAGCGTATCATACGTAAGTAAGACAGCAAAAGCCGCTTTTCTGCGGTCTGGTATTTTGCTTTTCTTATAATATTTAATATTTACGTGTTTGACAGATACCGACCAATAAAAAATCTCCATCGAAAATAAATTCCAAAAAATTGATCTGTTTACCAAGTTTCATCAAGACCGATTGAATATACGACAACGCTATACCAACATCCAAACAAACAGATCCTGAAATTTGTGCTGAAAGCAAATTCTGCCAGATCACGCAGATGTTGGCCCTCTACGTTCGGTCAAAAACATCACCAGTAAATAACAAAACAAAAACGATAAATATTTTCTAAACAACGAGTCAACGTTTTCGGTTTTTTCGACGGAAAATTTCCGCGACAAAGACCTCAAACATTTCGAATTAAAACTTCCAAGTCAAGAGGAAAATTTGTTCTAAACGATAAACCGCGTATTTTGTTCGTCGGGCTTCCCTTCAGGCTCGCATGTAACATAAGAAAGTAAGAATACTTTGCGTTACGGACATCGGTAGGCCTTGGGCGTTTCCGGAGTTACATTTCAAAATTGTGACATGACTTAAAGTATTTCTTTTTGACCGCTAACTCGCCTGATGTTAAGCAACCGAATGTTAAGACATCTTCGTTGAAAAATATGATTTATGTTAAAAGCGTGCAATTTACGATTTTTTACATTGATTTAATATCAATCAAATGTTCTACGATTTTGAACATGAGTTGACTTTGCCTATAAGGCAGTAGTCGATTAACTAGCAAATACGTATGTATTTATTTGTATTTTTTCAATTATATGGTATCTATTTATTATTTTATTTTATTTATTTAAAATTAATCCAGTTTTAGTGAACGCAAGGAACATCTTAAGTACTTGTAAATACCGATATCAGTTATTAGTAAATAGTCATTGAAATGAAACAATTTTTAACGGATACCTTAGAAAACATTAGTAGCTGCCTCCAGCAGCTTCCTGCCACTTGTATGAGGTCTCCTTTCCACCTTGTGACTGATCTTCCAACGCTGCGCTTGCCGGTGCATGGTCTCTACTCGGGAACTTTACACATACTAACTCGATATACATAATATTCGGGTTGAAATGATAGCCCTCCTTTTGTCTTCACCGTAGTCAGTTAAAATACGAAGCAATAAGTAATTAATAAAAATAGATTACTTACTAGCGCTTAACTGAGTCTGTTTCTCAGATATAAGAGCGTCAGCGACACGGGAGGGGTGTTTTTGGTATGTCAAACCCTCATGTCAAATCAACATGTCAATACCTCAGTAACAGACTCAGTTAAGTGCTAGACCTGTAAATACTAATATTTAATTTCGCGTACTGCACAAAGTCCAAAATTCAACTCACTAATCCATCCCCACTTAACACGGGCCGGTAAGAATATGTAAGCTCCGGCGCAAACAGGTCAAGGCTGAGGAGTTATTATTTAAAGTAATTATTTAATTAACACAGTGTCATGGAGTCTTACCCTCATAAGCGAGTTTGGGCTACAAGGAATTAAGTACGGGGCTAATGTTTACACAAGCATACGCGTCCGTTATTGTTCCTTCGCATTCGCCCTCCCGCAGTGCAATTTATGACGCCAACTTTTGGCATACTCCCCAACTATGAGTACTGCTAACAATGTTACTCTTACCCCTCGCCTTTACCGTCATTAGTTGTACCAGATTTCATACCTATATTGTGTATTTGTTTTCATAGCTCAATGCTGCGCTGTTTTCAGTTCGCCCTTTATGCGGCTGTCGTTTGAGCGCGGTGGGAAATGTTTTGATTTGCCTTTTTTTTCGTCTAATTTATTGGCTTAATACGATTTTATGTTGTGCATTAGGCAGTGATGTATTTATCTTGTTATAATGTTATTTAGGTACGGTAATGGTAGATCGTATAATAGAAAGTGAAATAGTATTTTATAATTGTGCCGAGGGCGCTTTTTTCAATTTAGAGCGTAGCAAAGGATTCTAGAGTAGAATTCCTAGCGTAGTGAGGGATTTTTGAGTAGAATCCTGAGGGAAGAGAGAAAGTCAATAATTATAAATATTTGTGATCGCACTTTTTGTTATTTTCTTCTATGGGGAAAATTAGTAGTTACTTATACTCAAAGGCACAAAGTTTTTTAAAACGAGAGTCATTATGTTGTACGTATTTTGAACAGTATCACTGTTATCCTTTCGAATTTATAGAATAGATTATAAATTAATAATTTAAACTATTCCACATATAGGAAAAATCGATAAAAATAAGTATCTAGTGCCTCAAGAAGTCCAGGTAAATGATTTAACCAAGAAAGCCCTTTTAATTCCTATTAGTCTGCCGGAAGCTAGGGAAGAAATTTTCTGCTCCTCAGTTTCCCTAATTTAAAAGAAGCAATTGAATCTACAAATTATGCCATAATAAAAATATCAACAATAACAGTTAATCCACACGCATAAATGTAGGTGTAGGCACAAACAGATGCACGAACGTATACTCAAACGCATGCACGAATATCCACTCAAACGCACGCACGAATGTCACGCTTCCGCACGGAAAAATCCACACACATCTCGTTTATACACCTAAACGAGTAAAGAGAATATTCATAACGCGGATATTAAAATATTCTCATTAACAGTAAGTAATTTAACGTTATCTAAACTCTCATACGTTTACTACTACTTACTCAGTATTTACTATAGACAGTAAACGATCTCCATCACAGTTTATACGACGCTCTTTAGACGGCAAGCGTCAAAGAACACTAAAAAGCAGTGCGCCTTTAAATTCATAACTTTTAATTAAGTGGAATGCTAACACAATTACAGGGTTTATGATCGCATCAAATTTTCCGAAACGGACCGTTCGACCTCGTAAAATGTGAGAATGATTACAAATTTTAAAACAAAGCATTGTATCGTTGAATTTAGTGTTGCGAGCAGCTGGCGTACCGTTCAAGGGAAGTTTTAAGGTAGAGGCGCACTGGAATACTGGAATAGGGCGCATATATGCCTGTAACCGTGCCGATACAAGCAAAAATATCGTTTGCACGAATTAGTATGACACTATGATCGTACTGGCACGAACCAAGACCGTAGCGTGCCGTGTCATGCACGAATATGAACCTACGAATATTCTCCACGGATCCTTTAAAATATTATAAAAACGAAAGGAACTATCGTCTGTCTCTGTCTGATTGTTACCTCATCCGGCTATCCGGCTGAACCAATCGTTATGAAATTTGGCACAAAGATTTTTGGGACTTAGAGAAGGACATGGGCTATATTTTAATATCATCATAATCGCCGTTTTCCATCACTACACGGAGCAATTAATATTCATTTAAATACAGTATTATTCTTGAATTTCTCTTTTGAGACGATAAGATGTCGACTCGTTCTAGTGTCTGATATGTTCATAACACGGTCATAGCATATCACGTTTTGGTTATCAATTTATGATCCGAACATTGAAACACCGAAATCATATCCCCGAAAACGAAGGTTTTTTTTCATAAGACACTATCAATATCCCGAATGGTAATTGACAACTCGCCTGCTAACCGATCTTAGTATTAAGAAAGTTTATGTGTATAACAACCATAAACTTAACGAATCTATACTAATAATTGATATATCTGATAACCCATGATAACTGTAGTTTTTTTAGCAAGATAGATCTACGATTGACTACAAACTCGCCTGTTGTTAAGCGACGGTGTGGCCGAGGATGGAGTTCGTCGATCTAGAAGATATATATTCACTCTAGCCTAGAAAATTCCAAGATTGTAGGTTTCAGGAAACAGAAATTAGGTAGGTACTACTACTTTTTTTATACTATTTTACGTAAATAAGAATGTTTGTGGATATAATACAACAGAAAGCTAACGAAGCTAAGCTAATAATTAGGCAAATGAAACTTTTGGCTAACAAACTTACGGAATCAGAAACTCCTGTCTAGTAAGTAAAACATCTGGATTCAGACAGTTCTGCGAAACGGATTCGAGTAAGATTCGGACAAGTATATTTCGGATCATAGATAGGTTACCCGTATTCTAGTGCGCATCGACCTTAGGGCTGGGTGGTACTTGCATTGGCTCACTACGCGGGCGCCGTGTTAATTTGTCGCGCCGAAAGGAACAGATGTTACTAGCTCCGTATACCCGACGTCCCGCCTTCGTACAACTAAATGTTACACAGGAATTCCTAATAAGGATTTTCAGCCACCTTAATTAGTCTTACGGGTGTATAACAGCGATATTTTAGCAAAGTCGCGATCGAGACGGAGTTATAGTTAGAGCGGTGAAGTGTTCTAGTGAAACCGTTGTTGTTCAGTTCTTTTTACCCCGACTGCGCAAGGAGGGTTATGCTTTTCGAGTGTATGTATGTTGTTTTATTACCTCATACAGCTTAAACGTCTTCACCGTTGTTAGAGTCGTCTTTCTTTCTTGAATATAAGGCTACATTTTTTCTAGTGATATTAATAATATTTTCATCATCATCATCATCTCAGCCACAAGAAGTCCACTGCTGGACATAGGCCTCCTCCATGGATTTCCAAAAAGACCGGTTGGAAGCGGCCTGCATCCAGCGTCTTCCTGCCACTTGCATGATATCCTCTGTCCACCTTGTGTCTGGTCTTAAAAACTAGTAATAAACTAGTTTTTCGTAACCTTCAGTGCCCTTTTCCTTGATTTTACTAGAGATTTTCTAAGGAATGTTAATTTAAATACTATATTCTACGGTGATTTTACGCATACATTCTCGCAAAAACGTACAGTCCACAGCGTATCGAGCGTAATGCAACCGTAAGTTAAACTGGAAAAAATGCTCTTACGCAGTTGGGTAGGTATATTGTTCTTAATATAAAAACTTGTGTACTTGATCTATTATTAGGTCGTGTAAGTAGGGTATTTAACACTTGACAAGCCGGACGAATACAGAATTACTGAACATTCATTGACTTAGCGAGATTGACTTAACGAGATTATTCTTTCGTGAACAAATAATAGGCTGAAGTATTTGCTGCTAAGTAGGTTTACTTTGGACAAAAAGTAAGCATTGCCATTCAGCGAGGAAATGCGGTCAGCATTTTGGACACTGCATGAAACTGGAAATTATTTGAACTATCCATACGCTTTGATGCCTATGGATATTTTAAATAATCTCCAATCAGCTTTACATTTATTTATTATTTATCTAGTAGGCACTTATTACAATTTGTTTGTATTATTTAAAAAAAAAACTATTAATATTTACATAAAACTATATAAAAAAACCTTAAAACTAAAAAAGAACGAAAATATTAATTACAAATAAATATTTAGTATAATGTTAATATTTATTTTCTTTATGTATTTTACTTTTTTTGTGTAATGTTGGTTGATAGAGTAATTGTAGTAGTTTGGGGGTGCTGGTACTTTGATTTTAGATTCAAAACAGCGAATACATTCCAATAATTAATAAAAACGTGTTACTCATTTATGATATGAGCATAGATATTTGTTCTGTGTCTGGGTGTTTATATGTATTATATAACCCATAAGTATGTATTTACAAAAAATATGTATTCTATCAGCCATCTAGTTTCCATAGTAGGTACAAGCTTTGCTTAGTTTGGGCTAGATGGTATTGTATGAGATGTCCACCAATATTTAATAATTTATTATTAATATTACAAAAGAAATTATATCTACTCAATACTAAACACTCAAGAAGTGAAGACAAATCTGACGATACCACGTACATCAAGATCGGTTAAGTCGTTTAGGCTGTAGGCTCTCATATAAAAAACTTACATATATACCCACATACATACATACATATAAACATAGATACACTCGAAAAACTTAATCCTCCTTCTTACGCAGTCGGGTGAATAGCGCGCAGAAAGACCCACATTCACCGCGTCCCGTCGGCGGGCGCACGAGTCGACTCAATCGGGACGCTAGAATACCGAAACTGCTCCCCGACATTAATCCGCACATCGTAAGCTTTGTCAAATCAAAATAAGTTCTCGCTTTATAATTTAAACATTTCCATTTACATTCGAACTGGATTTATCTCGCCACCGCCGTCTTCGTCCAAAAATTTTAATAACAAAATAACTTGGCAACTCTGTCTCGTCAAATATAATAGCAAAGTTGGAAGTAATAAGACAAAATTTTATGCATAACAAGGGGAGCCCTTCGAGAGGGAGAGAGGGGGTGTGCGGGGCGCGGGACGAGGCCCGAAGGAGGGTTGGGTTAGCACTTGTCGACCTGCCTAGACAGAAATGAAACGTCAAGGTTTATGAAGACGAACAACTTTGCCTTAACAAGTATAAATTTCCTTTACATTTTGCGTAGGTTTTTTAACATTTAAGGGTAATGCTTATTTATTGTTGCTTGCGATACTTAAATACTCGGTACATGTACGTAATGTATTTTATTCGTAAGTTTAAAATCGTGTAACTTGCTTAGGTACTTAATCACACTATTATAAGTACCTAAACGAGTTTATAAATAATATTGTACTTAGGTATAGATTGTTTACTTAGATTTGTTCGGTTGATATTCACTGAAATAAATGTAATTTGAGTCATTAAAAAATTTGGTAGCGCGTAGCTAAGCAGTAGTCTTAACAAGCGAGCGGCTTGATCTTGTCGTAACTCAATAAAAAAAATAAGATCCCCAAATTGAATTGAAATAGAACAATCATTCGAAGCGTGAAAAACAAGTCAACCTAGGGGTTCCGCAGTCATCCGTTTCGATTTACATACAACAACAAAATATATTAAAAACCTGTCATCGCTCCAAGACGCAGCAGTTGCGCGACGTCATAGACACCGGGCGCGCCAGTGATTAGCCACCCGAACTCAGGAGGGGGGAATGGGGGGGGGGGGGGGGGCATGGCGACAAGGAAAAAGGGCTACCCTGCAATAATTACTTTATATACCCCCTGTGAATAATTACCCCGGCCAGAGATCAATTAGAGCAGACCTCGAATTAAAGCGGTCGTTAATGAACCGGCAAATTTTATTTCAGCGATAACTGATTTAGGGGACACGAATTGATCGAACTAATTTAAAGCAAGATAATATGAAAACACTTTTGAGACTAACTTTTTATGTAATAATGAATAGAGTTATAAAACGGAAACAATCGACTTCGAAATGCGTAATTTTAAAAAGCCAAACTACCAAACCGATCTCGATGAAATTTCTATGAAACTGCCTCTGAAGTATGGCCTAGCAAACAATCAAATAATCATAATTGATTCATAACATAATAGATGAAATAATCGCGTAACAAACTTATAAAAAAACATACAGTCGAATTGAGAACCTCTTTTATTTGAAATTAAAGCCGGTTTAAAAATGCTAACGGGGCACTAAAAAATTAGCACAAACTCAAATATCTTAACAATATCTAAAAAGACAAATAAATTAAATTACAAAATTAAATCAAATTAATCGTAAATTCTAAATAAAAATTAATATTTGCAAATGAACTGAATTAAATAATTATACAACAATAGAAGTGATAGGATAATTATAAAATATAAGTACTATGACTGTTCCGTGCCACTTCTAACGTCAAACAGGGCGAGAGTGGGGAGGGATCCCCACTCTCGCTCTGTTCACGCGTTCCTTTCGCCCCGCTTTGGTCACGATCCTGTCCCGCTTCTGCCCCGCTCCCATTTGCCACCATCCCTTCCGATCGCTTTGTGATATATTTCATCATCATCATTATCATCTCAGCCACAAGAAGTCCACTGCTGGACATAGGCCTCCCCCATGGATTTCCAAAAAGACCGGTTGGAAGCGGCCTGCATCATATCCATTTGATATTTTTTTTTTATCAGCCCTGTTTGTACAAACTGTCCCACTGCTGGGAACGGGCCATCTTCTTATTGTGAGAAGGGTTAGGCCATAGTCTGCCACGCTGGCCAAGTGCGGGTTGGCAGACTTCACACATCTTCAAGATCATTGAGAACTCTCAGACATGTAGGTTTCCTCACGATGTTTTCCTTCACCGTTTGAAGTTGGCGGCAATCAACAATACGCACATAACTTCGAAAAGACAGAGGTGCGTGCCGTGGGATTCGAACCCAGGACCTGCGGATCGCAAGTCAGACGGTCTCACCACTAGGCTGCCGGGAACTTCAAATGTGATATATTTACTCCAAACTAACACTTTTTTGTAATAGAATTACGCTTGATCGCTAATTCACCTAATGTCGTTGCGAACCTAGAAAACCCCTATTCACGCGAGATTTGAAGATACCCAAATTATATCTAACAGGAAAGACGTACCTATTGACACTATCATAAAAATGTGGGATTCGTTTCTAGAATGGGGTGTTCAGAATGGATTTAATCTAGGTGTCTTCAAATCGCGAGTGAATGGGTTTCTTCTAGGCAACCATGCTCCATCATAGACCGCAACAGTCGGTTAACCAGGCGTCAAAACGGCCAAGTGCAAGTTTATTTTTTAATTAAAAATATACGACCGTGGGGAGTATAGAACATTATTTCTTTCTTAAATCTAATAATAACGTGTAAAAAGTACTGACTAGTATCAAAATAGACAGGATGACACAGAAAACGACCAGCTTGTCGTACATTCTCTCACAGATCGTAAAACATTTTTTTTTACTTCCTACTAAAAGAAACTACCATCTAAACATATGGTGAACTAAATTATGTTACCTATAAGCGACAGCAAAATAAAAATGTCCAAACATTTGTATACATTAAATAAATTTATCATTCTAACGCTTAAGGAGCCTTGGAGTGAAAGGAAGCTGGCTGCACATGGGGGTTCTTCAAATCCCCAACGGATTATTTTTTCAATATCTAGTCCCACACTCTGTAATACAAGATAACAGAATTCACGACAATCGGATGAATGTTCGCGCCGCGTGAAATCAGCTCTTTTGACGAGAAAAAACGGACAAGTGCGAATTGGTTCGTGCACCGACGCTTCCGTGCGTTGTGGATTTATTTATTTAGTTTTGCGTTTCTAAGATTGCTTAGGTAGGTTTTGATTTACTTGCCAATGTCAAAATTTTAGGCAGCGTTAGCTATTAGGGCTTATTTTTTATTGTATGGATTTTAAGCGTGATTTTTTTACAGCTTTCAGGCTTACGATTCTGATCTTATTTTCAACATAGATTTCTTCGCGTTCATATATAAATATGCGTCTATATAATGTATTCTTATACCTACATAGTGTAAAAAACTGAAAAAAAACCAACTTCAAACTACCAATTTATTTTAAACAAATATTTTGTTTTAATAAACCAAACTACTGAACTGATTTTGACGAAATGTATATGGAATCAGTCTGAAAATATATCTCTTTCAAGTTATGAGGTAACAAACATTAAAAAAACAATCGAATTGAGAACCTTTGTTTTAAAGTCGGTTAAACGGGAATTTCAGTACATAGAGAAACAGATGAACAACGAAGTGATCCTATAAGGGTTTCATTTTTAACCCCTCACGAAAAACGGAGAGTGTTATAGGTTATTAGCATTATTCCAACAGATTAGTTTATTTGAAAAAAAAAACATTATTGGCAAAATTGGGAACTGACGTCACGATTGTTCTGCTAGATATGCTATTCGAACAAAATAACGGATAAAGGACAGCAACACCCACAATTCCAAATTTTCTTTCCAAACAGACTCTAAGTCATGAGTTTTTGAGTTTCTAAGCCTGATTAGGTACGGAACCCTAAAATCTGACAGTACGTTAGTCCGCGCAGGACTGTACAACACGTGTATGTGGGCAGACGAGGGTGCAGGCATATGACGATACCTGTCAAAATATGACGACTCGTATCCAGCTACAGATGTCGCTATTGTCATCGCGCTAATCTAATTTGGACTCGTATACCGTGAAAGTGTGCGATTAACACATTCTCGTTGCGAATTATTGGAGGCTGTCAATCGTTGCATAAGCCGTGACAGCAGAGTGGCAGGAGGCATGGGGAGCTGGGAGACTCTCGGTTGGATGGATCGAGCTTGATCCATGTAGGCCGCGCGCTATCTACGCTTGCATGCTGTGCCTATTCTAACAAATTCGATACTGTATCACTTGAGTTGTGAATGGAACCGAAAATCAGGGGCCCAATTTTTGAATCGCTCGAAAGTTATCGTGTATGGAATTACGGATATGACTTTGTTTCGGACGATATTCGAGAATTCGTTTGCTCTCAATCATCCACGTCACTCGTAACGAATCATTTCACCCATTCGAATTATATATTAACAAAAACTTCTACGAAATATTCTTGATATTGTTCGGAAGTAATGAAATTCGCACGTGAGTTCCTTTCGACCAATATTTTACCAATAATAATTATATATTTAAGGTAAAATAAACTGAAACAACTAACTCCAAAATAAACTGAAACAACCAACTCCAAAATGCGCCATTATGGTTTAGAAACCAAATCTGACCTACCGGTCCCAGCGGAAGACCAGCGCTGGTTGTTTACAACTAGCATTGTGCTGAGCTGGGGCCCGATTGTCACAAAAACAATATTTAGTAACCTATTTTGTGTGTATGATTTTTCATTCTCTGTTGTTTGTTATAATTTATGTATATTTAGGGAATGTTTGTTTTTTTTGTAAATTAGTGTACATAAGTATGTGTTTTTTGCTACAATAAAATATATGTCTGTCTAAATTTTTTAACGGATTTTGATGTAATTAGTAGTAGGTAAAGTTCTTTCAAACAAAAAAAAAATCCAAATTGCTTTATTACGGAGTTGTTATGCGTAACAAACAAACAAAAAAAAAATACAACCGAATTGAGATCCTCCTCCTTTTTAAAATCGGTTAAAAGATGTAACATTAAACCATAAATTAGAAACGCGCGATGGCTCCGTTTTCTAATTTTATTTTGACTCGCAGTAATTTAATTGAAACAAATTTACTCTTAAAACACATTTGGTTCAAATGTTTCTTCCCCAACACATTTGTAGAGATACAGCTACTTAGTAAAATTTGAGGGTAGGGGAGAATGTGTCGCACAAAAGTTATTTAGATGTTTACTTGTGCATCCTAGCATTAAATAAGCTGCGGGGGGCGCCGGGATTCGAACCTGGGACAATGTCATCGAGACACCCGGCCACCCCGGCGCCGGTGTGCGCCTATGATTAACTTTTATAATCACATCTCGGATGATGTTTTTGTGTTGTAAATGTTACGAGCGCAATGCATTGCCAGTGTTTTGTACTAAATGTAAACTATTGGTTGATTTTGGACTTTGGACAAGCGTGAAGTTACTCGCTCGCCTCGTTTGAGTTAAAAAAAATTCTTTGACAGTAGAGATTATTCGGCGTTATCCGTCATTTGTTCATTATTTGACAAATAACGAACATATTATAAATATCTGTTATTCGACAATGGCGAAGGGTTAACAGATAGGTATTTAAAATATATATACAGCTAAAAAAAAAGTATTAATTACGATGAACATAATTAGGTATAACAATTCATAAGTATTATTGATTAAATAAATTGTAACAAGGGTTTCCAGTACTTTTTACTTTCCAATATGAAATTAATAAAAACCTTATTAATTTCATAGTATTCTGAAAAATTTTAGATCAGTTTTCCGTTTCCAGTAGTAGAATAATATTTAAATATAATTCAACAGAAACAACGTCATTATTGTTTATTACAAAATTAAGAGTAGGTATGGTGCTTACGTATGAGTATGGTATGTTTTTTATATCACATACTTTTGGAGAAAAATTCGCCTATTCATTATTAGGAAGGCAAATAAGCGCTTGCCGATTATTCGGTACAATTTTTATAGATATGCGGCAACTCTACTACTATCTATACATGTGTATTAAAAATATTGACGATTGTACAAAATGCTTTACATAAATCCCAATTTGCTATGAATTGTTCGATTGTTAACATTGATTCCAACGATACATACATATAAACGTGTTTTGATCACTAATGTTTTGTTTCACCTGTGAGATCTTGAGTCTAAAGGCCTTAGACTAGTTTTTATATCGTATAAACCACTGTCAAATGTTAGAAACTGGAATCACGCCATCTAGTGGCACTCATGCTGTATGGTTTTGATTCTAACCACATTGTAGTTTATATGAATAAAATAATATAAATACTCGTTATCATAACTAACATGCTGAACCAATCGTTGTGCAATTGATATAAAGATTCTTTAGGACCTAGAAAAAGACGTAGATTATATTATGTCTTCATCATGATCATCATCACCATTTTTCATCACTACGCGGGTGACACCGTGAGGCGCAGCTAGTGTAATAATGGAATTATCTTTCACTTAATCGATTGCGTCAACGTCTATTACGATTCTAATGGAATCCATATGGGACCCATTCCATTCCGGATTCCTATTTCATACATCGACAGTTTATGTTAATATGATCGAATAAGTATAAAAACTTTGCAAAAACTCATTCCAGGCCGTTAAAACATCATGTGTAGCGTCTGATACAGATGTCGCGGAGAAAGACAGGGGGAGGTGAGCTTCGCGACGACAATCTAATACCGGGCTAATGCTCTACAGACGAGTTAATTGCAACCAGTGCACCACACTCCAGCGTCGAGGGACGTCACACTCCCCAGAGAAACTCCCTCTCCCGCGCGACGCCAGCGAGATCTCGACATCCCTCTCCGCGACGCGCAACCTCTTAATCATTCACCCGTAATGGCATCTCACCTACGTCTAAATGCGCATGAAATTTGAATGACCCACTTGAAATGAAAGCGGAACAAAAAACGCCATAGCAGAAATGTTTGCCGACATTTGGCGAACTGTCCGTTGGACAATAGGCGAGCCACCAATACCGCACAACGTCCCGCGGCGAGACTTATGAATAGAATAATACGAAGCACAAACCCGTGCGGGAACATCATCGATCAATGTATTCAGAAATGTTTCATTAGTGTACATTAAGATGTTTGCTTACATGTCCGAATGTCTGTTACATAAACGATGAATTCTGTGAAATGAGGTATAAAATTTCGCGTGTTGTGAGGTAGGGCACACGGTATGACGCGATCGCTCCGTAGGTGTCTTTCACCCACTGCTGTGAACATACATCACTATATCTAAATCAATTCGTTTCTATTGACGTCCGATTGTACCCGACTACGTTTTACACTAAAATGAACGTCCCAAAAAAAGTCACCGAAAGTGAGACATCAAGCAAACATTTTACGCACGACCTCCAGGTAAAATAAAAGCCAACGGTCAGTTTTTATGCGATTTGTTTCGAGTTATTGTCTCCTTTGTGTTTGAAATAAACATGCTTTTGACAATGCAAATGTTTGCGGATCATTTTTGTTCTTTTAATTTTTTGCATAAGGATGAAGATGCGAGAAACTGGCCGCTTTAATTTGATTTATGTGGGTTGTAATACTTGTAATAATTTTATCAGCGTAATTTATGATATAATATAAAGGGCCATATTGACCTACATATTTCTGCTTTGGTTTTTGCAATCAGAACTTACATTCTATATTAATTTGTTATGTCAATGATAATATTTTATGCTAACTCAACCTTAAATACCAAAATAAAATAAATAGTCAGCCTAAACTGTATTTAATATGAGCCTTGAGAATCTTATAAAGCGCCTTGAGTAAAGTTTAAAGACTAAGCGTATTACTCACTTGCCATGCCCATGCCGCTAGGCGTTTCGTCTAAGATTGACAAAGTTATCAAAATACCTCTCTCACTGTTTATGCCTTTAATTAACGTGACAATATGTTTATGAACTACTAGATGTAGTAAACTGTATTATTAATCATGTACCATAAATTCACATGTATGTTACATGTGAATTTATGGTGGTATGTAGCGGGCGAGCGGTCAAAGGCGCAGATTACAAATAAAGATACAAGTGGTAGGTCCAGATGACCTCATTCTGAATATCATACTCGACCTAATCGCTTAACGAAACTAGTTATATTAGTTTAAAGCTAAACAGTTCGTAAGCGATCAATTAAAATTGGCATTTATAGACGTCAAAAATTTACTGAGAAAATTTTAGACGGTGTAATTGAAGCAAAAGGTTTTGTTATGTGTAATAGATATACAGTTCAACTCCAACTCGCCTGATGTTAAGTAATAATGTGACCGAGGATGGAACATGTCGATCTAGAAGATCTTCACTTACACAAATGTTTATAGGCTACAAAGACAAGAGAGAAGAAAGAAAAAGAAAGAGAAATCACTGTTAGCGATTTCTCTATTCGAGACCACCCTTTGTGCCATTGTTTTATAAGTGTTTTTTGTTATTTTATTACTTTTGTGGTGTCAATAAAGTGTTATTGATTGGTTGAAAAACCAAGCTTTTAGTTCCTAGGGTACAGAGAAAGCAGAGTTCGGTTAGGAAAAATATCACTCAAAATTTTAAATAGGTACCTATTTATTACATTACAGTTGTTTATGGAGATTATCTTAGTATGTATTGCATTACATGTTATTACATCAGAGTATATTAATCGCTGACTGTCGAGTCTGGATGAATCCGTCCAATGGAATAAAACTTAGTACTAGATGTGACATATTCAGACTATGTCTATCTACATTGATCGGCCATACCATCGCTTAACATCAGGCGAGTTGGTGGTCAAACGTAGATATATCTTGTATATTTTTTTATTAAGAATTAAAATGTCAAGATTCATCATCAGATCATTTCGAAAACATCACAAAAACTAGGTATATTATGTGTATGCGGAGATGCGGATACATATTATTCCCATGATGGAAATCCATTACGATATCGCCTCTGCTTGAATAAAGTAGTAAGTCCGACTAATTATCTTTAAATTATTTGATAATTAACTTAATTCCAGATTTTTACTTGATACGAGTAACTAATTCCAGACACAGAAATTTTCGTATTACAAAGATTCGGTTATCAGATAAGTTGTCATATTAGCGTCCGATTTTGATAGTATTTTGAAAAAAAAAAACGATTCCGAGAATTCGTTTTTTTATTTTTATTTTATTTTTTAACAATTTTGGAAAAATTAACGGCCTCAATTAACAGAGTTATAATTATTACTTAAACACAAATAAGCCATTTACAAATTTCTACTGTTAAATTTAATATATAATTTTGAACGCCTTTGTAATTGTAGGTATTTATATAAAAACGAAAAGAAAATACGTAGTTAAATAAACCATAAGTACCGGAGATACTGCATCTTGTAAGGTATATACTTATTTACCTAGTAAGTATTACATTACGATATTAACTATTAAATATATCTATTGAAAAAGTTGTCACCCAGTCGCTTCTTTATATATCCTATACTTGAGTGGAAGATGTCTATATCAGGATTAGACTTAAGATATTTTGTATTCTTCGGACAATAGATAGGTAACGAGTTTGTATCTAGACGGTGCTATGTGATATTGTCCACTAATACATTTATATTACCTTATAGGTTTATTACCACCTTTGTAACCCATATGCGCAATTAAATGTATTATGAATTATAGGTATAGTATCAGGTTGTTGTCACATCCAGCGAGTTTCCGCTGTAGGTATGTGTCCATCAGTAACTCAATTCACATTTCTATACATCATTGATCGTGGTGAGATAGCAGCACGCGTCATGATTACTACAGGACCGACAGACGACCCGACCCGTCATGTTTAGTAGGACCGACAGACCACCCGACCCCCGCTCCAGCTTTCAGTGACTAAACCTTCGCTGCTCCAGGAACTGGTTTGACGAGTCTCAGCATAACCTGCGTGTGACACAGGATATAGTCAAGATCAAAATGGAATCAGGGTTTACTTGTTTTTATTGTTTTTTGGTTAATAGCAAAGTTATTTTAGTAACTAGTTCTTACGGAGTAAACTTTCAAGCACAGACTTATAATTGTAGATAAAATTTTGACCGATTTTGCTCATATTTTTAAGCTAAGACTTAAAACTTAGAATTGAGTGCTGTATATTTTTGTCAAACATTATCAAAATCTAAGCCGAATACTCTCCTTCCTCCTACTCCAATCAAAAATAGACAAAATAAAAAAATAAGTAGGTAAGTAGGTATATGAAACTGTAGAATCTCTATACTAATTCTATATTAAACTTATAGTGGTTAGTTGAAGACGGACAGTAGACCACGCGAGAACAAACTTTTTTGCATTAATTATGAGTTTGCGGAAAATAGTTATTATTTTTAACTTGTTATTACAGTAGTTCGTCAAAAACTAGCGAGCGTCTTAGTCATCTTTTTAAAAAAAAAAACAAATTAATTCGAATAAATGGAATATATGTTTATTTTCTCGAAGATTTTAACATCCACCGGGATAAATCGCATCTATCTTAATATTATGTTTGATGAGAGACAACTTAAAAATTATAATAAAATGTATAAATCTAGCAAAAATAAAACAAAAATGAAATTTCAGGGCATAATGAGATTGTGTGGCAATTTCATTATGCCCTGAACCTAACATTTGAAACTGCTAAGTAATTTAAGTGTTTCTCATCACTTACGGCCTTATCGAAAAAAGTTACTTTAAGCAATGCTTAACATATTTTGTTATCTTCTCGCTTACACGTAATGACACTTGCGGAAAGAAGACAGAGCATTTAAGACGATGGTTAAAGTAAAGTAACGTTTTTCGGTAAGTAAGGCCCTTAGTTGCTTGATAAACGGCAGCAATAACAATTAAACATTCCGCAAAACGAAATATAAAAACAAAATATATAATTTAAACAGTTTAAAGTAATATTTGACGAGTGCAATACCCACAGTCATCAACAATTTTAATAGCAATAATAACTTCATTCAATCATGAAGAACGAACAACAAAAATATCTTTTTTCACATTCAGACTCAATTTAATATTAATAAATGCTATTACCTCGAATGCAACGCTTAATCATCCAGTACTTCATTCAAGAACATTTAAAAAGAACAAACTCGCTTTCTTTATTATTTTTCTTGTTCCAAATGACTTTTAATAACACCCTGTTATAATAATTGCCTCTATAGCTTTTTACCCGACTTTGCAATAAAGAGGGTAATGTTTTTCTGGAGTATGTTGTCGTTAGATTCGTCTGTTTGTGTCATCCGTGCCGCTAAGGCTTTGCGCCCTTTTGTTTTCTACATTTTATTATCTGTGTGCTTTCAAACAAAGAGTGGATAGGTATCTTCTGGGCAAGCGTGCTCTACTTTAGACTTAGTCTTCGCTCTGGTGAGACTAAGTCAAACCGCAAGCCAATTGAATACAAAAAAACCTTCCGGGTGTGGCAGGCTAATTATTTTTTGTATTAATACATTAAGTAATTTACAGGTTTCGAACTTTTTTTCAATGTAGAAATAGGGTTGCGCTTGACCGCCAACTCGCCTGATGTTAAGCGACGTGGTCCACGATGGAACGCGCTTACCTAGAAGAAACCAATTCACTAGCGATTTTAAGACACCCAGATTATATCTATCGGAAAAGACCTACTCAAGAAGCGTATTCAACAATCTTGCACTCCGCACGATGAATTTCGTTCGGGTTTTTGGAATATCCACCATGAATACTATCGTGACGCTTTTTAGTGTGTCTGACTGTCCGATAGGAAAAAGGGCAAAGGGGAAGTAGCTGTTCGAAAAAAGTTATATCTGTGGTTCAAACTTACTTACTTTTTGCTCTTTTTATGGTTTTTAGTGTACACGATTATTACGGAAACCTTAATAAGACGTAAACAACTTTCACTATACCTATATAAAGTATTTGCTATATTCAAAAATAATAATTTTATAGTTTAAAAAACTGAAACAACCGCCTTCGATGTACGTTATTTCGTTTACTTGTAATATTAGTAAGGATAATAATTAAACAAGGCGCTCAAGCGTTGAAGTAACTCTATTTTCTCCTTATACACATTGGATGAGGAGTAATTAAGTTTTACTTTTCAAGCTCAATAAATCCCTCACGATTGTAAACTTTTTAAAGAGACCTCTCTTCACCCGCTCGTTTCTTTTTCAAGAATGACATTTTCATTGAATGTCATATGCTTCATCGTCACAGATTAGAAAATGTACAGATGTTTATACGAAAAACCTAAACATTTGACACTTTTGTAAAGAAAAACGTGTCAGTGGAACTCTGCGATTCTTTAATCTGACGCACTCACTCAGGAATGCAATGAAAATATTTTTACTTTTAGAGATTATTCAAAAAGTAATACTTAAAGCAATGTTTCTAATATAATTATGGGACCAACTTGGGAGCTTTCTCGATATGCCAATTCATGAAACACAAAAATTGGTTCAAGAATGAGAGAGAAATTCGTGTTCATACATAAAAAAAATATACGGTATGAATTGATAGCCTCCTCCTTTTTCGGTTAAAAAAGAAAAATATCTGTTTCATATACTTATTTGGGGGTCAAAGAAACATTTCGTTCCGTAGTAAATAAGGAACCCTTAAAGTTTCCTAAATGCCCATCTGTCTGTCTGCCTGACAGTCCCCGGCTTCTGAAACTCAAAGACTCATAGTATCTTTAAAAAAAATGTGTGCTCCTCCCCTACGTATAAAGTGGAAAGATTTTTTTTCTCTTCAATTTTTTTTATCACGTGGGGTGTCGTTGGATTGGTCGTTGTATTCCAAAAATATGAGAGGTATGAAAAACCTTTTATCAATTTAGTAATTCATTTGCAAAATATGAATCTTTAAAGTGATGATTTTTGCCCAACTGACGGCTAAGTGGTTGATGTTCTGAATGTGAAAAAAATGAATGACTAACGAAATTAAACGGAAAACTGATAAATCCCGTTTAATACCAAACTCAATCAATTTGTTCACAGTATCAAACAAGTAGCCCTGTTCCAATTCGCATAATATAGTGAAGTGCAACTACGGATCCCTACACTGCGCGTGGCCCGACTCGCACTTGACCATTTTTTAAATGTTGAGTTGTGCCCATAGTA